>OX326957.1:60409069-63119069 GCA_946800325.1 Luzula sylvatica | reverse complement strand
TTTAATTTTCTACCTTTTTTTCCTTATGTTCCTCTCATTTTAATTAGTATATTTTTACACTTTTTCCTGCTTTACTGTTGAGCCACGTCACCCAACACATCTAGACCGTTCGATAATCATTAATGAAGATCGGACGGTCAAAATTAGACTGAACTCGGATTATATAGACCATGAGATGCTACTAGGATACGATTCATGTGAACCGAGTCTGCCCACCCTTCCACGGGCTCACACACTTACTCTCCTTTCCCCTCTCTCTTCACATTTTCACCACGGGAAAATGAAAAAAGATCGGCAGAAATGAGAGCATACCCTAGGGAGCAGAAATGGAGGCGAAACGGTGAAAATGGGGGCAAAACGGTGGCGACGACGGCTGAGCACGACGGTCTGATTAGGTTTGTCTTTCTAGCTTATTTTCTGGGTTTTCCATTCGAATTTTGCTCATTTAAGCTTCTTCTAAGGTTGGTATTTGGTTCGAAAGGGAAAATCGAGTTCTGGCAACTCTTTGTCCAAGTTAGGAAACCCTAATTATGGGGTCCGAACATAAATATGGTGTTAGACCTGCTGCAACTTCGATCATTCCGAGTAAGAAGAAACCATGGATGAACTCAAGAGAGAAAAAGAGAGAGACAAGCCGCTTAAAGACCATGTAATGATCTTACACTTTGAATTGGATTTTTTTCGCTGATTTGGACATAACTGATAAAAGTTTGAACGTTCATTGCATTTAACCATGTTAATTTGGTGATTGTTTCTAATATGGTGCTAAGATTAATTTCTTTCGAATTAATTAAAGACACCTAACATCTCTTTTTATCCTCCTAATTATTTTCGAACGCAGCATCATGGACTGTTGTAGGTAGTTGCTTGCAAGGTGTTCGATAAAATGCCAAGTCATTGTTTCATCTATTCTAATAAGTATAAATGTGTAATTTTGAGGAGGCGATATGGCGTAAGAACGGCTGGATTTGGCGCGGTTCTTTTTGACGCATTACCTAAGGTACTCCCTCTAATTTAGTTTATCCATGGGTATTATAAACATTGAATTTACAGAAATGATTATTGCTTCTTCGAATTTTTAAACTCTTTTTCTTTATCTTTCTACCCTTTGTGTGTGCGATTCAATAAATGACTAATATTTTTGATACGCACTTCAAACTACCAACATTTCCATTTTGACTAGAGCTACATCAAAAGCATAACAACAAGAACGAGACTGGTGTAAACAAAATTGGCATCGTGCTCTAAAAGAAATTAGTTTAATTAGTTGTGTATTTTATTCTAGGTCATGTATTTGGTGTTGTGCCTTCTCCTGATGGTGAATTGGACAAGTTCAATGAGGGAATTGGAAGTTAAATATTAGTCTGGTATGCATTATTTTTTGTAATGTAATGAAATTCTGAAATTATTCAAAATTCATTCACTTCTGAATTTTGAAAATCTTAATTTGTTTAATTTCGATACAGAATGACAAGCATACTGACTTGGTCCACCATGGTTTACACGTGAAAACACCGTGAGAGGAGGAGAGAACTGGAGATCTCCATTTGTCTGCACCGCTCACGTATGACGGTATAGAGGCTGATGAGTTGCCCTTGACTGGTTCTGTTGAATGCTGTCACAGGTCTGAGGACATTAATAACGGGTGGGTCTATATATCTGGATTCGCTGTATCGTTGAAAAATGAGTGGGAGAGTTGCTCCGATCAAGATGGCAATGAAGTATTGTCGAGATAAGGCAACATGTGGAAGAATATAAGGTTAGATTTAAAAAATGGGAATATATCTATTTTTGCATTTTGGTCCCTGAGTTCTCCAATGTTGATTGTTTGCGCAGGAAATGTCGACAACTATTGCCGAAGAAGCACTTAATTTTATGATTGCACGTATTGACTGTGTTGATTGACTGTGTTGATTGAAATCAAAGGAAAAACTTAATGTGAACCTTTCTCCGAGTGATCAGGTTTGTATTTTCTTTATTACTTCTCTTCTCGAATTAAATTCTGGCTTGCGCTATGTCATGGAACTATACATTATAAACCTTTCTCATTTTCAGCTATATAAGACAGACCGAGACAAAATGAGTATAAATGATCAGGATGAGGTTGATGATTACTGAGTTGCAGATATTAACTAGCGTTGTGCTTTCAATCTGAGGCCGGAGCAAGTCGAGGTCTCATTCCAAAACAGAAGAGCAAGGTAACAAATGATCTATTATTTCTCTTCACCAATATGAACTTTATTTGTATAAAGTTTCTAACATTATTTTTTCTAATTTTTTTGAAGATGTTGTTTGAAGAAAATAGACGGGGAGTGCGAGTTAAAAAATGTCACGACAATTGAACAAGAGTATATAAGTTTCTTGGAGGAGCACGAAGCGCACCAATTTGAGTTGGAACAAACGTATCTAACAATCAAAGTAAGAGATTTTATATCTGCAAAAAAGTCCCCGTATTTCCCTTAAATTGCAAGAAGGCCCCTGCATTTTCTTACACGACAAAAAGGCCCATGTAAAAGTCAATCGTGTTAATAATAAATGTGGAAATTTTTAAATGTAAATATATATTATTGGTTTAAATAATGTATATACTTTTCTTATATGTTTGATCAGGATATAAGCAAAAGCTAAGAAAGAGAAACAACATATTTGTTCTTATTACAATACCATTCGACAAGCAGGTTTGTTTTTATTTTCCAGTTCTAATTAAAGTGAATATAATTCTGATGTTTTGGATTTCAATGTAATTTTAGAGATGAATATGTATCGTTGTACCCGAGTGTGGACTCATTTGAGACCCGTGAGAAAATCATTTTCGAATATGATGTGGTTACATTTTGTTTTCATGTGTTAAATAATTGGTTCAATACGCATGCATATCATTCATATCATCATCATCATGAACATATTTTGGTAATTTTTACTTATTCTACAAAAGAATTATGAAATATGTTCTTTCATTAGTTATGTATGTACTTTAATTTATTTCATAAAGATTTTTTTTAAAACATTTTGTTTCTCATGAAGTTTAGCACAATCATGAATATAATTTATGTAATAAATTTGCAAATATGTATTATCATGAATGAACTAAAATGTTTGCCTTTTTCATTAACAAATAATTGTCATGTTCGGAAAAATAAATATCGTATAAAAATGTTATTCAAAGTTATGATAGATTATTAAATATTTTTTTTGCATTATTGCAATGAATTTTTTTCCTGCTTCGAAAAATTATATTATACAATCATATATTCTTTAAAAATGAAAAAAAAATTCAATCTCAATATATACGAGTAGATATTACGTCGTCATACGATGATACCAAAAAATAGAAAATGTTATGTACAAAAAAATACCTTACACATTGACTACATCATACGTGCTTCATTGGTGAGATGATTACAATGGACTCAAATATTTTTTAAAAGAAAACACATCTTTAAAAATAGAAAAGAAAAAAAAACGTGCGCAATTTGCGCGCGGATCTTGCTAGTTTCTTTTAATCTCACCTTCTCTCTCTCCTCTCTCCATCCTCCGGCCGTCTCTCTATCTCCCTCCTCCTTTCCGGCCAACTCTTTTCCTTCTCTCCGATCATCTCTTCTCCTTTCCAACCATGGTTGGTTATAGTATTAGATTATGTAATTTAGTATTTTCATTAAAAGTTAAAAGTGATCCAAAAATATTCGTAAAACACAAGTGATTTATAAACTTGTATACTGGTACTTTGACATGTAATAGTACATAACATAATTCGAAATATAATTTTTCCTATGCCGAACACTATTCAAAATATAGTTTGAACACAACTTGAAATTCATAAAACTATGTGAATTTACTAGTTTGACCCGGTACAACAATAACACTACCTAAAATCATGAAAACATTAATAGCATGAAAATCTGTAATATTCATGTGTGAAACTAAAGAGTATACTGAACACAATCCGAAATTATAAAAATAATATCTTCTTTCCTATCTAATTCTTTTTGTTCAGTAGTTTCACCTATATGTGAGTTATTTTATAAGATATCTCGAATTCTGATATTATGTTAAAATAATTTTATCATCACCTAGAATTGTATCTAGCAACAAAAAGAATAAATAACAACAACTTAACAACAACTCGAAATGAGAAAAATAACACCAAGTTTAATAAACATATAAACAACAAGCAATGTTAAAAATAAAATAAATAATCACACCAAGTAGCATAAACAATTAAACATCTCAATAACAAACAATATTTAAAAAATAGGAAAATAACACCAAGATGCTTAAACATCGGGTTTTATCTCCACTTCGCTAGAACTTTGTGTCAATTCTTGCCTTGAATCCATTCTCTCTTTTTCTTGAAAGTTCTTGCATTTTTCATCTCAAATTGAAGTAAAAGAATCACTCTAAAAGAATACATGATGTAATACCTTCTAAAGTTCTAAACTGTTAAATGCATCTTCGAGTGCCTATTTTGCAGAAATACCCAAAAAGTTTGTATTATATTGTATAATGATGGAATATACTGTTTTTGATGTACTGACTTTTGCACGACGAGCTAAGGATTCGAGAATACCGTCTCGTTCTGCCATGTATGATTCTCAAGAATCGTCACCAACATGAAATTTTATTAAATTTAAATTAGTTTAAAATTGAGAAAAGAAAATATAATTAGGCTTTAATTTAAGGGGTTATATATGGTGCCCTCAAAACTTACTCAAACATCCTTGATGAGGTGGCAAAGGTGTTTAATTGGATTTATTAGCATCATTAATTAAATGAATTAACGAGATGTTAATTGATCGGTTAATTGAATTGACATGTTAATTAACATGTAATAATATTAACATATTAAAATGAATTGACGTGTCAATTAAACGTGTTAATTAATCTTAATTTGAGTGTTAATCAATTCAACTAACCCCAATTTGTTTATCTCATCAAGTATATTCGGGTGAGATTGGGAGGCACGGTATATTTTCCCTTAATTTAATTACCTTTGGTGGGTTCACGACGAGACTAGCAAGAATTTGGCCGAAAATATTGGAGCATAAATTTACAGATGCGAACTTGGAAATTTGTTCTCTTACTTCTGTGCTGAAGCCGGTTATTTCGTATGAGTAATGATATGAACCATGCTTATTTCCCCGAATTTCCTCCCGAGTCAGTTAAACCGATTTCATTCAAAAAAACATGCATAAAATACTACAATCTTGTCGAGAAAAGAGAGACGAGAGAGAAAGAAAAGAGGAAGAGACGGATCTAGAGCTCCAGGCAAGATGAGTTTGAGCTCACGAAGCGTCAATGTAACCTCAACCTCACCAGATTAGACGTCGAACTCTCCAGATCGAACTTTCACCTCACCAAGTCGGACCTCCACAGCTCCACCTCTCCAGATCAAGTATTTCCTCTTACTCGAGAAGTCATTGTCAAAATCGTCGTGATTTTTGGTAATTCATATTTACATCGTTGGTTTATTGTTTGTTTATTTAATCAACTTGGAGAATATATTATTGTTTTGATTAGCTTACTTCTTGTGAAATCGTCAATTTTAATTATCTACTACAAAGTTTGAAACTTTCGTTCTTTTTTTGAAATTTCCAGTTCTGTTTTAAATTCCCATTTTTTTTTACCAATTTTCAGATTTTGCCTGATTATGCTAATAAAGTTAATCTAGTCAACATTTTTTCCTCAATTTGACGGATTTTTCGAATTAGGATTTTGACAGTTTTGTATCTTGAATTTTGATCTAAACCTTTCTAAACAAGATATTTTTTCAGAAATTAAGGTTCTAGTACAATTTGTCCATTTTTTCAATAATATCAATATATTTTAATTTGAAATATATAATTCCTAATTTTAGTAATATAAATTAGTGTTTTTCAGTTTAATAAGAGAAGGCCATGAGTATGACGCCACTTCGTCCAGAAAACCTCTACCAGAAGCCATGGCAACAGACTCGTATCAGCTTCGACATGTATGACGTCAATGTTCTTCTTAATCTATATTAGTGTTTTTTTTTTTGCCTTAAATCCCCTTGAAAGTTAAAAAATCATTATTGAAATATACAAAATTAATTCAAGCCAACTAGGAAAAAAATCTCAGGAAAATTAATAGGACATTTTGTATTTAAGTTACAAGATTTTTTTTTGCAAACTTTACTAACTAGAATTACCTTTAGAAACTGTTTGGAGTGATACAACTGGAATATCCTCGTGTCCATATCCCATCGACCTAGCTAATTTCTAGAACGGATTGAATTATTTCTCTATACTTGTTGGAGACCGTCTTCACCGTACCGATCGTATGTTAAAGTACAAATAAAACCCACAAAGTTGGATTATTTATACAAATCACCAAATATTACAATCGGTTACGAACAATAAAACAACACAGCTATGAGGAACACTTGAGAAGATAAAAAATTACTTTGGATTAAAATCTAGAAATTACATAGATTATGACATGTTGCAGTGAGAACGACAACTAAGAGAGGGACGCCACGACGACTAGGGCTTCTCGTTCGATTCTACTCAACGTGGTTGTTGTAGCCTTTTTTCTTCTTAACCACTCATCGGTTTTGTAGCCTTTCTCCTTTGTTGGGAAAGGGGTCGGGTGTGCCGTACGCGAGACTTCCAGAGAGAGAAATTCGGGGCGAGCGAGAGTGTAACCGGGGCAAGAGAGAAGGGAATTAGTAACTGGAGATGGTGTGGGAGAGTGCAAGTAATTATTGGGTCAATAAATTACTTTTATGCCCTTTTGAAGGGGTGTAGTAATAAAATTTAGGTTAAAGAGTTTGATCGCGACCTTTGAATTGATATCAAATTTTTAATCTCGATTGTTCAATCATAAAAGGAAATATAGTAAGGAAAATTGAGCGTACGATAGAACTTCCCTAATTCTTATTATGTGTCTGAACAATACTGAATCCATTTCTTGAATTTGTTGTCATGCTATATTGGATATCACAGTATTATTTCTCCACTTTCCTCTAAATATTTGAATTGAGTTTTCCACAAATGGTTCAACATGGTTCGATTGAGTTTTCCATAAATTCTCTCCTCAAAATACGTATCGAGTTTTCCATTCCTTCTTAATAGTTCAACATGTTGATGCCCACATATAACTCCTTTTTTCTTGTGTTGATTTCGTGTGGCTGCGAGGAGATGTTATTGTGCAGTCACGAGACGAGATTTTTGGAATAAAGTGTGTTTCGCCATCTTATTTTGCGAAACACACTGAATTAAATGAAATCTCTGCCTCCATCTTCTTCTTCTTCTCTAAAAACACAATATTATAGTTCTTAAAAATACAATGTTGAAGTCGTAGGAAAAATAGTTTTTTTTTTTTTTTAGTAGTGTTGAAGTTACAAACAAGGTATCTAAATTGATTTTGAAGTTGTAAGAAAAACAAGTTAAAAATACATTGTTGTACATATATCCTAAAAAAGGTAGTTTTTTTTTGCGCAGTGGATTCCAATTGACTCAAAAAATTACGATCAACAAAAAGAAACCACTGCCAAAAGAAAGTTTTCGTGACAAGAAAAATACAATAAGTCAAACCAAAAAAATACAATATTAGTTTTTTTTTTGCGCAATGGATTCCAATTGACTCAAAAAATTACGATCAACAACATTCAAATAAGTCACACTCAAAAAATAACAACATTCAAATAAGTCAATTGGAATCCGCCTCCTGAGGCAGGAAAACTCAAAAAATTAAAATAACTCTTTAGTTTTTCTCCTCATCTCCACTTTGTGAGTCGGCCAGTTCCACTGCGCCTATCACGAGAAGAGAGTTTACTTGGATCTTGATTAATTGGTTGATAAAAATATTCAGCGGAGGGAAAAAAATAGGTGAAATAACCTCTGCATAACCTTTACTATGCAAACAAGGTGCAAAGTGCAAACAAGAGAATAATAACTAGAACCTGTGCGTGCTTGTATAAAGGATGTTTGATTCTTTATTGGAAAGAAATAATTGGTAATAGTTTTGCCAACAAGGAAGTATCATGAATGGAAATACTATATCGCAAAAGCCAGATCATGAAATCCGGGCATGTTATTTATTTGACCAGGAAAATTAAATAGCATGTAAATGTTATATTTAGGTATAAATCCCAACCACACATCACGATCAAACCAATGGTTCATATTTGGTCTCAAAATAAGCACGCAAAATAAGATCTCAACGGAACCGCCCCCATATATATATATATATATATATATATATATATATATATAGAGAGAGAGAGAGAGAGAGAGAGAAATGTTAAATAGAATCCACAAAAAGAATCCACAAATCGAATCCAAGGACCAAAAAAATAATACATGTACAGGCGGAGGGGCCTGTTTATAATATGATCAAAATTTACAGACGGAGGGACCTTTTTGTAAATAAGCAACAATAGTCCTTTCCCACGACAGACCTTCCTCTCTCTTCCTCTCTCCTCTCTGAGGCGATTTAGGCGATTTAGGCGAGACGACCAGATCTGAGGCGAACCTTGCTCCGTCGCGATCCTTCTTCTGTATAGGTCTCCGACGATTCACGATCCATCTCCAGATCTGAGACTTCTTTTCTCTCGGCGATGGCGAACAAGAAGAGATGGCGATGGCGATGGCGACAAGAAGATTGAATCGTCTCTTCTTCTGGCCATAACGACAAGGAGATCGATGCGCCCCTTCATCTGGCGACGAAACCAAACCTTCGTTAGTGGACATAGAGACGAGGAAGCCATAGTCGATGAGGCGAGAAAACTCTAATCGATCCATGACAGATGATTTGTTGTTTTCTTCTTCTCATGATAAGGTAACTCTTGCTTGTGTAAATTTGCAAATTCAACTGTAAATTTCAATTTCAATTGTTGAATTTGCAAATTTTGCTTCGGTTTTCGAATCCGAAATGGAATTCTCTTCCAATTAGCCCGAATTATGTACTAATTACTTTCCCAATTAGCCCCAATTCAGTCTCAATCATGCAATTCAACTCAATAATGTTTCAATTGCACATTTAGACCTCAATTGAGTTCTAGCTAAGTTCTGATTGTGCAAATGAGCATCAATCAAGGCTCGATTTATATATATTTGACCTAATTTTTTTTTTACATAAATGCAGATGCACTTGCATTGGTGAGGCGAGATATACCGATCACATTTGACTCCTTGTCCCTAGTCGCGCCCTCCTTCTCCCTATCGAACAGGTTAAAGAGAGATGTATTGTAATTGTGATATTGAACTTTAAATGTGACTGTAATTGTTATATTTTTCAGTTTTATTAAAATCTTGATATTAATTCATTTTTATCGCAGACGTGATGATTTTTGTAATATTTATTTGAATTACTTCTAATTCTTCTCCTGTGACATGTGAGTGATACTTTTTAGAATTAATGTAGTAAATTCAGGCAATTAACCATTATTATATATCAAAAAACTACAATTGGTATAGTTTGTATTATTCTACTGAATATATCTGAATATTATAAAAAGAAAATTTGAATACTTGTACTAGTTATTGTAAAATAGTCTCCAAAAATATTAGTTTAACATACTAAGAGAAAATAACTATTGAATACTAAGAGAGGAAATATTTCATCCAAAAAAAGTTCTCAATATATATGATTGAATTTAACAAAAAATGTTCTCAAAAAAAGTTCTCAATACATACTGAGAGCAAATATTTCATCCTAAAATATCTGAATATTATAAAAAGTTCTCAAAATGATTGAATTTAGCAATATATATGATTTAATTTACCAAAATATATAATTGAATTTAGCAAAATATATGATGGAATTTAGAAAAATATATGATTGAATTTTTAAAAATATATGATTGAATATAGCAAAATATATGATTGATTTTTGCGAAATACATTATTGAATTTATTTAAATATACGATTGAATCTAGCAAGATACACGATCGAATATACAAAATATATTATTGAATATAACAAAAATAGCAAAATATATGAATCATTGTAAAAAGATATATGATTTAATGTAGATAAATATACGATTGTAATCTAGCAAAATATATTTTTGGATTTAAAATTAAAATAATATAAGGACTTAAAAATAACAAAATAAACACACGGAGGGACTACTTTGTAAAATATACTTCTGCTGTTCTTTCAAATCTTTCTTCTGCCAACATACCCGCCTATCTCAGTTATCACCGATCTGAGTTCTTATTGTTCGCTTCCTCGGCGATCTCATTGATGCTGTCCATCCCCGATATCGGCCGTGCTCGCCTTCGCCGATCTGAACCGATCTGAGCTCTTATTGTCATTGAAATTCTCTTAACGTTGCTCCCAGATCTTAACCTTCAGAATTCTTTTACAGGTATTCTACTTTTGAAATTTTAAATTTTAATTACTGTTTAAATTTATCTAATAATTTTTCTGATATTAACAAAATATAATTAGAAAAAGAAAAATATATTAATACGATCAAATTCTACTATTCTAAATTAGATTTCTCTTCTGTTTTTTTTTTATCTAGATTCATTCATATATCATCTTGTTATATTTAATCATATATTTTTGCTATTTTTGTTAGATTGAATCATATATTTTGTTAATTCAATCGTGTATCTTGCTAGATTCAATTGCATATTTAAATAAATTCAATATATATTTTGCTAAAATCAATCATATATTTTGCTAGATCAATCATATATTTTGCTAGATTCAAACATATATTTTGGTAAATTAATCATATATTTTGCTATATTCAATCATATATTTTGCTAGATTCAATCATATATTTTGGTAAATTCAAACATATATTTTGCTAGATTCAATCATATATTTTGCTAAATCAATCATATATTTTGCTAGATTCAAGCATATATTTTACTAACTCAATCATATATTTTGCTAGATTCAATAATATATTTTGCTCGATTCAATCATATATATTGATTAATTAAATCATATATTTTGCTAATTAAATCATATATATTGATAAATTATACTATTCTAAATTACATTTCTCTTCTGTTTTTTATTTTATTTTGCAGAATGTCTACTGGCTCGAACAACGATCTGCTCAATGTTAACAATCCAATTTTACCAATACAAGAAGCTTCGAAAGAAAATGATAACTTCAGTACCAACGGAGTTGATCAAGACGAAACATCTGATATTGGAAATTCAGAAAAACCTGAAATTAATCCTCATGAATTCATTCAACCAGAATTGAAGACAGAATACATACCAGTTCTTAACATGAAATTCCCTTCTCTCAAACATGCCGAAGATTTCTACTACCGGTATGCCTATAATGCCGGTTTTGGTATAGTTAAGAAAGGTGGTAGTGACAAAAGCCAAAAAAGACCTCGTCAATTATTCAAGTGTACCAGAGAAGGTTCCCCAAATCACAAATCTGATAAATTGGTAATGTATAGGAGGAGGCTCGACGCCAAAATTAATTGTAAAGCAATGGTGCAAATCACACCATTTGGTGATGACATTAATGGTGAATGGCATTACAAATCTGTAAATCTGGATCACAATCATGAACTCACAACCGGAATGTCACATAAATTCAGATGCTTTCGTTCATTACCAATGTTTATAAAAAGGCAAATTGAAATCAATGAAATAGCCGGTCTATCTGTTGAAGCTAACGTCAATTCAGTCATAGCAATTGGAGGTGGTTCAGAAATTTCATGTGGTTTTACGAAGAAAGATGCCAGAAACGTAATTACAAAAATAAGAGCTGCTAACCAACCAAAAGGAGATACCAAATCTCTCTTATCTTATTTTCAAAATAAACAATTGGTCGATCCAATGTTCTTTTTTAAGGTTGATTTCGATGATGATGATTGTCTCGAAAGGGTTTTCTGGGCTGATTCATATTCACGACAATCTTACAAGTACTTCGGCGATGTGATTTCCTTTGATGCAACATACATGACTAATAGGTATTCTCTAATATTTTCTGAAATTTATAATAATTTATATGACCATTAGATTAGATAATGAGGTAGCAAACTATAATCTTTTGTTTTCTGAAAACCTATTATTTATTGCAAAATATACGATTATTATAATCAAAATATATGATTGTATTTAACAGAATATACTAAAAGTTTTTATTCTCTTTTTTTTATAGGTATGGCATGCCTTTTGTTCCATTTGTTGGTGTTAATCATCACATGAATTCAATTATCATGGGTTGCGCACTTGTTGCAACAGAAACAACAGAAACATATGAGTGGATATTTAGAACATTTATTCAATGTATGCCAAATGAAGCACCGAAAACAATTATAACTGACCAGTCACCCTCGATGAAAATAGCAATTAATAATGTAATGCCCAATACAAAGCATCGTCTTTGTATGTGGCATATACTAAAAAAAATTGCTGACAAAGTTGGAAAAAAACATGATGCATCCGATGACATATGCAGTATTGTGAAGCATTCAACTACTCCTGAAAAATTTGAAGAAAATTGGAAGGCCGTATTAGAGCTTCATAATTTGCAAGGTAATTTTTACGTTAATTTTAATTTGTCCAATTAATTTCATTTTTTCATATATATTTTTTATTTTTTTGAAAAGATAATAGATGGCTCAAACAATTACACAACATAAGGGAAGAATGGGTGCCAGCTTATATTAACGACCATTTTTGGGCTGGAATGTTATCTTCTCAGCGTAGTGAAAGTATAAATTCCTTTTTCGACAAGTATGTGAATCCAAATACTGGTGTATCCTTATTTGCCCAGAGATTTGATATTGCTCAAAATCGAATTATTGAAATTGAACTCAACGCTGATAACATGTAAATATCATTTTTAACATAATATTCTAATCATTTTGGCATAATATATAAATGTTAATTTAATAATTTTTTTTAATAACAGACATAGAACTGGGAAACCAAGACTAATTCATGGCACCCCAATAGAGCACCTATTCCTTGAAGAGTACACTTTGAATGTGTTCCGCAAATTTCAAGACCAGCTGGTAATAATGGCTTTATTGAGTTTTGTGATCGAGGATGAATCTGATAATATTAAGAAATACAAGGTTGAAAATACAAAAACTCACAACGATTTCCTGGTTTCATTTAATATCGTCGACAAGACCGTCAAATGTGAATGTCGGTATTTCGAAACTACTGGTATTCTCTGCTCGCATTGTTTAATGGTATTCAGAGAAGAAAGAGTTGAAACTATTCCTCAAATATATGTAATTGATAGGTGGAAAAGGAATTTTAAACGGACGCATTTGAATAATAGATCTTCTAATTTGGGAAATAATACATACAATGATGGGATTAATGCGAATTATTCAGATTTACACCCTATATTTCTGGATTTGGTTGAATACTCAACTCACAACAGGAAGTTAAATTCTTTAGTTAAGGATGGTTTAGTTGCTTTACGTTTATATGTCTCTAAATCTCTACCTACAAATCGAAAGAAACCTTCATGTAGTACAAATAATCAAGAAAAAATACCATCTCCAACATCTCAGAATTATCAAAACCCTAAAACCAAGAATAAGAAACGTGGTAGACCAAAAAGAGTTCGAGATATGTCTGAACGAAATAAGCAGATTCAAATATTGAAGGAAAAGAACAAAAAAAAATTTGTTGAGGAGAGTGATGATGATTCCGAATAAATTCTCATTAGTTAAGTTCGATTATATTTTTTTTAACCATTAATTTCATTAATATCAACTAATGATATTATTTTTTTTTTAATTTTGCAGGTTTTAAATAAATTCATACAAGACTGATATAATTGAATTCTTTCAAATTCCTCTTATTTCATTTTTGTAAAAAACTATTTTTTTTTGTACTAATGAATTAATAAGCATTTGTGTACAAACATATTTTTGGATTTATCAAAATATACGATTTACTTTAGCAAAATGTACGAATAAATCTATTAAAATATGCGATTGAATTTACAAAAAACTAGGTAATTATCCGATGAACATCATCATTAATTTCATATAATTCTTAAAATAATACGATTAAATATAACAAGATATATTACCTATAATATGTGATGAAAAAAATTATTTATTTTATACAAATCAGAAAAATATATTTGATTTTACCAAATATACGAATTCAATTAGCAAAATATACAATCGAATTGAGCGAAATATGTGATTGTATTTAGAAAAATATACGATTAACTATATTAAAATATTCGATTGAATTTACCAAAATATAGGTAATTTTCTGACAAACATGATCATTAATTTCATATAAATCTGAAAAATAATACGATTAAATTTAACAAGATATTTGATGAAGTAAATTATTAATTTTATATAAATCAGAAAAACATACTATTGATTTTAACAATATACGAATGAAATTAGCAAAATATACTATTAAATATAGCAAAATATACGATCTAATTTCATTCATAAATTAAATGCATGTAGACATGTAGACATATTAAGTACAAACAGGAGTTCAAATAAAAACATGCATTACTTTATGAAAACATGCATTACTTTATGAAAACATGCATAATTTCATTCAAACCATGCATTATATATTGCTAAAATAATATCATCACACTCTCTCTTACTGGCACTCTAAACTCACAATCCCTCGTACACTCTAAACTCTAAACTCACAATCTCTTGAACACTCTAAACTCATAATCTCTCTCACACTCTAAACTTACAATCTCTCGTACTTTTTCATTATTTTTATGAACAAAATGAAAAACAAAGAAGTTTACAGCTCTAGCGACGATGATTTCGTTCCCGAAGAAGAATTTCCTACCGAGCTTAGAGGCGAAAAGAAGCAAAACCCTAAAATTAGAAAGAATGAGAAGAAAACGATGCCGAAAAGGGGCAAAATTAAGGAAAAAGCACCACGTAAAAGAGGTAAATTGCTACTTTCAATTTCAATTTTTAACAATCCTTTCTGCCATAATAATACCTGTTATTTTCTCTGTAATAATACCTGTTATTTTGTTGATTTTATAGAAGAATTGGCTAAAACTAAATGCTACCCAAATAAGATTGAAGAATTATATTCGTATTTTAAAAATAAAAACCAAATATCTCCTCAAATCGTTGAAATTCTTCGTAAAACCCCTTTCTGGCATTATTTTGATCACATGCCAGAAATAAATTCTTGTCAAACTTTATTGTTTGAAATTCTCGATAGGATCAATCCATCCACTGGTCACTTAGTTTGGAGTATAGGGGACGATAAAGTAAATATACCATTTACCCAGGACGATGTTTCCGAAGCTATAGGTCTAGCGAATTGTGGTCATGAGGTCAAAATTTCTAGGCATAAAAATAATGAAAAAGTTCCAAGGTCTTTAATTTGGGAAAAAAATTTCGGGTCAAAAGGATGTATTTAGATTACTGAAATCCGTGACCAAATTGATCAAATTTTCTAGAAGGTTTCTAGAAATGATGAAGATGATAAAGATGTTGTATCTTTACTCATCATGCATTTATTTTCTGTCTTTCTCTTTCCCCAAAAAATACAACATGTTCCAATTCAATTCTTCCAGTATGTTGACGAACTCGACGATTTGAAAGAATATAATTGGTCTAGAGCAGTTCACCAGTATATTAGCACCGATTTGATCAAGACTGCTCAGACTATTCAATCAGGAAAACGCGCAGATTTTTTAGGATGTTCTGTAGCCCTTATTGTAAGTATTTCATTTGATAATATATTTTTAATTAAAATTATTATTTTAATTTTTAGGTTGGTTTCTTTTGCCGTATCGAATCAATACCAACAGATCTAGTACTATTTTCTGGTGGATATCCAGCGTACTATAATTATAACCTCAACCAGAAAATCAGACGCGATACAATTTCAATAATGTTTCGAAATTGCTTATCAAATTGCATCAATACCGATATTGATAGAAAAGTACTTCTTATTGATCTGATTATTTCATCAGAATCCATAAAAAAACCAAAAACTCTGAAGAAACCATCATTAATTCCTTATAAGTCTCCTCCCTGTCCTTCCAAAAGAAAGAAACCCGATGATTCGAAAACAGGCCCTCTTTCAAAAGTTCCTCCTCTAGTCACAAAAAATTCCTCTTCTAGTCCCAAAAAAAAAGTTATTACAAAGAAGTTTTCCAGAAGAATAACAAAAGAACATCCAATTTCTGATAATTATGCTGCGGAGATCCTAAAGGATGTTATTGGTGATATTGCGAATAATATCCATCAAGATGCAATTTCTGAAAATATAGGTAATTGTTATATTTGTTTTTAATATTTTTAAATCATTAAAAATTCATAAATTTTGTGTACAGGGTCAAAATCTGAACTACTGGCAGTCATTCCTTCTCCTTTGCTTTTTGACTCTGCCGAGAATGTCAATATTCCTCCTCAACCAATGAAGTTAGCAGGTAAATTTCTGACATTCCAATGTAATTTGTGTAATCTTTTTAAAATAAACACTTAATTTATTTTTTTCTTAATTCTGTAGATCCTCCTTCAGTGGAAGTTTTACAGGAAAACCAAGCTCCTTCTATCGATATAGGTATTAATACCACTTATTCTTATCAAATATAATCATTAAAATATACAATTAATCAAAATATATAACATATATATTCTCATTTAATTCATTAGTATATCCCAAAAGGTTCTAATAATATATCATTGAATTTAGCAAAATTTATGATTGAATCAGCAAAATATATGATTTAATTTTAGCAAAATATATGATTTAATATAGCAAAATATGTTATTGAATAGAGCAAAATATATGATTGAATATAGAAAAATATATGATTGAATTTAGCAAAATATATGATTGAATTAGCAAAATATATGATATAGTGAGCAAAATATATGATAGAATTTAACTAAATATATGATCTCATTTACTTACAGAACAAACTAACTCCGAAGACAAAATGAGCTCTGAAGATGAAGTCACCATCACCGGATCAACACACGATGATAGAGATGAATCTCGACTATCATTTCATGAATTCTCAACAAAATATAATAAACAAATTGACCACTATTATGTTTTGAGGATGCCACGAGAAAAATCTATATATCCAACTTACTCTGACCCTTTCGATTCAAACCAAATTCTGTCATTTGAAAAACAACTTAACCCAATTCTCCTTGATTCGGTTCAATCAATTCTTCACAACATCCCAGATTCGAAAGTTGTATATGAACGCCGAACTTCTAGTTGGATCGGTAAATATATATTTTCTCTTTTATTTTTTAATGATCAATATAAAATTAATTTACATTTGTATATCTTTTTCTTTAGGTTATTAGTATCTACATGCACCAGTTACATCGTGATTTGAATTTTCCTGACTATCCAAAGTGGACATACATATGTCCAGACTTTTATGTAAGTTTCAATAGTATATTATGGATGAGTGGATTTTTTTTTTGTTTTTTTTTTTTGAATTCTCCTTACCAAACCTCATAATATATTTATGTATTTATTTATATTTTTTTATGCAGAATATAATAAAGAAACCTATAAGCGCAGAATATTTTAGAGGACTCCCACAACTATTGAAAAATGATATCGAACAATGCGATCATTTGTTCGCAGTAATACATGCAAACCAAGATCATTGGATCTTGGCCCATGTAAATATGAAAACCAAAAAAATTCGAGTATACAACTCTTTGAAAAAAAATTATCGCTATGAAAAAGAAACAAAGACGTATCTCAATAAATTAATTAAATTCTTCAAATGGCGTACTTCAGACAACAAATGATAGCCCATTAATAAAGTAACATGGGTTCCAAAGTCCGAAATAACCTTGCAAATCGGAGGGTGTGATTGTGGATTATATGTAATACGCTATTTAATTGCGATAATTACTTGTCAGAAACCAGTTTGGGACCAGGTAATCATATATATTTTTACTTCTTTAAATTATCAATTTTTTGTTTTTTAATACAATTTAATTTGCAGAATGATATCTCTAATGATCGAATATTAATGGCGTATAACATACTTTTCGATTTTGAGAACGAACAAAGATACCTTGCAATTGAAGGAGAACAACCTCTAATACCAAAACCTCCTCATATTCAGAATATTGATTCAGTAGAGTTTGTGAAACGTTTTGTTTAATGCTGTAAAAGTATTATGTAGTATGTCTGTTTTTTTAGAATATTTAATAAATAAAGTAAACTTGACAATATTGATTCAGTAGAGTTTGTGAAACACTTTATGTTGAGAATATTAAATTAAATTTTTTTGTTGCTTATTTTTATAGTATATCTTCATATATTTTGTTTAATGATCAATATATGATTAAATATAGAAAAATATTATTTAATTTATATATATATAAGATTGAATGAAAAATATTCATTCATATATTTTTGCTAAACTGAATTATATATTTTGCTAAAATCAATCATATATTTTTGATAAATTCTATTATATATTTTGAATAATTCAATCACATATTTTTCCTAATTTGTATCATATATTTTGCTAAATTGAATCATATATTTTATAAATCGATCATATATTTTGCTTTATTCATCATATATTTTTTCCCTCACGATTGAAATTAGGCCCATTAAGAAATCTCTTAAAACTCTAGGCCCAGGCCCATTAAGATATAAACAATGTATAATATTTCTTCTTTTTATTTGTAAATCTAATTCATTATAATAAAACTTTTTTCTATAGGGGAGCTGGTACGGAGATACGAATTCGTCGGTTTATCTCAGATCCAAACCCTAGTTCCTCTTCTAGCGATCTCAATTCTTCCAGATTGAGTAATCCAATGCAGAACCAGATTGAGTAATCCAATGCAGAACCAAACGCCATAAGAGCGAGAAGAAGAATAAGAAGAAAACGGGGAAAAGAACAGATCGAACAGCAGAACCAGATTGAGTAATCCAATGCAGAAAGAAACGATCAATTGTTCCATCGATCTCAGTAATGTACGTAAATCACAGCGTTTACTTCCTAAAGTTAGTTCTAGCGAACCGACATCTAATAGAAAAAAACAAGGTAAATTCATTTAATTCAAATTATTTCTGAATCTCGTACAAAAGAATTCTTTTATTGTTTTTAATTTTTTAATGAATTAACATTTATTCAGGAAAAATTATTACTGAATCTCGTACAAAAGAATTCAACAATGGATTTTCAGGTATTCAGTTATAAAATTTAGTTAATTAAGCATCATTCAAATAAACCATTTTTAACAATATATTCTATATAATTTTTTTTTATTTTTTTACAGAAATTGTTACTAACAATACAGCTGTTAAGACAATGTGCATCCCTAAGTTAATTAAAGAGATTTATCAGAAAATTCCCAATCTAGATAGCCCAAAAATTATTGAAATTTTGCATTCCACACCTTTCTGGCACTTCTTTGAAGATATGCCAGAAATTCACGTGTCTCGTAGTTTGTTAAGCGAAATCATCTTAAAATTCGATTTGGATCTCAAAAAATTTCTATGGGATAAAAATTCAAATTACCAAATTTCTTTCACTTTGACACCCAACGATATTTCCTATTGTCTTGGAATTTCTAATTCTGGGACCGATGTTAACATAATTAGAAATAAAAGTAATGACAGTGTTGACAAGTCTGTTATTTGGGATAAATTTTTTCCAAATAATGCATCTATCGATAGAAAACAAATCCTTTCTCAGATTCAAAAAATCCTGGACCTAAAAAAAAAATTCAAGAAGATTACAACAATGTTGTATCTTTACTTATCATGTATTTATTTACAGTTTTTCTTTTTCCACTAAAAAACGGTCACTTTCCAGTACAATTCTTCCCATATTTGGACAATTTAGATTTACTACATAACTATAATTGGTCCTGTGCTGTCCACCGTTTTATCATGAACGGAATAGGAAAAACCACTTTAAAATTTCAACAGGGTAAACCTGCATATTTATCCGGATGTTCCACATCATTGATTGTAAGTACTATATCTTAATCAATTTATTATTAAGTAAAGTACATTATTTAACACAATATAATTCTTTGGTTTAAATTTCAGGTGGCATTTCTCAGCCGGCTTGAATCAATTCCCGAGCCTCTCACACAATTTTCTGGTGGTTATCCTGCATATCACAACTTCAATTTGATGGAATATACAAACCGTGAGAAAATCCGGGAATTATTCGAGAAAGTTTTGCCATGTACGATCAATACCAAAATTAATCGTAAAATTCCAAATTTGGATGGAATAATTCAACCTGAATTTATCAAGAAAGCCAAAATAACTTATCCCACAATATTTGGAAAAAATAAGGGTACAAGTTCTATGCTAAAAAAATGTGATAAAAAACGAAGCAATGCTGGAAACAACTTGAAGAAAGAAGAAATTTCATCAGAGAAATTCTCACCAATTAACGGTAAAGATCTTAAAATTAGAAAATTAGTTTCTAATTTTTTGTATGGTTTCATTCCCCATTTGAGTAATTGTAAAATTTCTGTCATGCAAATAATATTTTCTTTAATTTACAAATAATAAAATTAACTTATATTTTTCAGTCAATCGCAAATCTAAAAAATTGCAAGTTAAAAGAAGTGTCAAAATTGATCAATCTGTCGATTCGCAGAACAAGGATACTTCATCTTCAAAACTTCCGTTAGGTTCGTACTGTTTCATTTAGATATACTATTCTTCTCTACAAAAAATATTATAAGTTTTATTTGAACAGATTGGCAAATTGTATTATACGACAATTCTTCATCTTCACAAATGGTATTATACGACGACACTTTATCTTCAGAAGTACCATTAGGTTTGAAATTAATTTTTATTCGTCGTCATAATTTTAATTTAAATATTCCAAATTCAATTATTTATATTCCTACTGCAGCCACAGCAACAGATGAACTTTTTATTCGTCATCGTTATTAATCATTTTGATTTTTCTGTTTAAGGTAATTTTAAAATATATGTTGCTGTTTATTTTAATATATAATTTTTATTTTCATTTTAATATTAATTATTACTTTTTTTTCATATATCAGAAAATATCAATTCTCTTCAAGAGGCAAACATCGTTAAACATCCAATCCCTTACCTCTACAAGCTTGAAAGAGAACAATCTCTGATTTGTTATGAAAAATAGTCTTTAATTTTAATTTGCTTTTTATTTTAAAGTAATCTGAGACAATCTTTTTAATACTCTAGTTCTAATACTTTTGTGAAAACATCAAGTTCATTTTAGTGTTTTGTTTAGAGCTATGATGCCAAATTTAATCTTCAATATTCTTGTTATATTTTATCAATTTCATCAAAATTCAAAAAATAATTAAATTTAGCAAAATATGTGATTGAATTTAGCAAAATATATGATTAAATTAAGCAAACTATGTGATTGAATTAAACAAAATATATGATTGAATTAACCAAAATATCTGATTCAATTTAGCAAAATTAATGATTGTTTTATCAAAATATATGTTTGGATTTAGCAAAATATATGATTGAATTTAGGAAAATTAATGATTTTTTTATCAAAATATATGTTTGGATTTAGCAAAATATATGATTGAATTAGCAAAATATATGATTTGAATTATTCAAAATATATGATAGAATTTAGCAAAATATATGAACGAATTTATCAAAATATATGATTGAAATTATCAAAATATATAATAGAATTTATATAAATATATGATTGAATTAGGGAAATATATGATTCAATTTAGCAAATTATATGATTGTATTTAGCAAATTATATGATTGAGTTTAGCAAAATATATGATTGAATTTAAGAAAATGTATGATTGAATTAGCAAAATATATGATTGAATTTAGGAAAATATATTATTGATTTTGTTGGATTTAAGAAAATATATTATTTAATTTAGCAAAATATATTATTGATTTCATTTAATTTAGCAAAATATACGATTGAATTTAGCAAAAAAAAAAATTATAATAATTGAAGGACTTAAAAATAACAAAAAAAACACACGGACGCTCTACTTTGTAAAATATACTTCTGTTATTGTTTCAAAAGTAGAATACCCGCCGATCTTAGTCATCAACGATCTGAGCTTTTATTGTTCTCTTCCTCGGCGATCTCAGTGATGCTATCCTTCACCGATCTGAACCGATCTGATGCTATCCTTCGCCGATCTCTTCCTCGGCGATCTCAGTGATGCTATCCTTCTTTTACAGGTATTCTACTTTTGAAAGTTTAAATATTATTTACTGTTAAAATCTTTCTAATAATTTTTTTGGAAAAAAAACAAAATGTAATTAGAAAAAATCAAAATATACTAATATGTTCAAAATATACTATTATAAATAACAATTATCTTTTGTTTTTTTTTTTTTTTTTGCAGAATTTCTACTCGCTTTTTTAGCTTATTTCTCGCACAAATTCTTCGTTGAATTAACTGCTTTTCTTTCGGTAATTACAATTCTCATCTAACTATATTTCTTAAATCCAATTTATTTATTTTATTCGTTTTATACAGATCTGTCCTAATCGTAGCTGTTTATTCAGGTCAAATCAATTTGTGCATCGTTACCACAGTAATATGGATCGACAAATAGCTAAATCGCACGACAAAGAACTTTACATTCAAGGTTAATTTTTCTTAAAATTTTATTTTTTCTAAACTATTTTACAGTAGTTTGATAAATTATATTTTTATTTCTTTTTACAGAAGCAGAATTTACAACTTCTTTAAAATCATCCTTAAAAAATGCTCTTTTAAATAACATTGAAATTTCGAAAATACAAAAGAAAGTACGATTTAATCTACCCAGCGATCACTCCACATCTGGTACGTTATGTACTTATGTCATTATTTTATTGACAATACATTTAAATAAAATTATAATTATTAGCAAAATATATGATTGAATTTTTCAAAATATATAATAGAATTTAGCAAAATATATGATTGAATTTATCAAAATATATGATAGAATTTATGTAAATATATGATTGAAAATACAAAAGAAAGTACGATTTTTAAAATTTATTTAGCAAAATATATTATTTTATTTATGAAAATACAATTTAATTCGTTAATATTTTATTAACAATTTAATTCTTTAATATATTCAATCATATTAACCAAAATATACTTTTATTTTAATCTTGAACTTTCTAATTTTTTTTTATAAACATTAAGAAATTATTTTAAGGGCAATTAAAAAGTAATATTCATAGTTATTTCTATAGCACATATACACATTATGAATATCCAATAGTTATTTCGAAATATACTTTTTCAAAATACACAATCTCTATTAATATCAATTTTTTCTTTATTTTCTTTTGCAGCACTTAAGAAAAATCCCGAAACTATGTATATTCCAGATAAATACCTCGTGGATACTAATTGTGCACCAAATCTTATGAATCAGTTTTTTTCTTCAATTAGCCAACAATTAACCGACGAACATTGGGATATATTATTCAATTTACCCTTCTGGCATTTCGTTTTCCATTTACCAGAAATGAACCTGTCCCGTGATTCATTAACCCAAATTCTGACATATTGGAATTATCACAACAAAATGTTCGTTGTAAAAGGAATAAATGTTCCTTTTTCTATTTCTGATGTTTCCTTATCGTTGGGTTTGATAACCGAGGGACATATATTGGAAACGACAACCCATAAATCCAAAATACCCAAATATTTTTCTCGAATACATGAATTGTATTTCCAGAATAATCAAACAATTACCCACCAATTTTTGGAACAAAAAATTACAAACCTTCTAAATAATGAACGAAATCCTCGCGATGTAATTTCATTGATAGTAATCTATATTTTTACTATGTTCTTGTTTCCACAACCTAATCAATACGTCCCAATCCATTTGTTCCATCTCGTCGATGATTTAGAATCTTTAAATATGATCAATTGGTCCAAAGCAGTACATGATGTCATAATGAATGATATACCATCATGTGCAGAATCTGTTAGTTTGAAGCAGCCTACAAGACTCGCTGGATGCACAATTGCACTTCTGGTATTGTAGCAAAATTTTGTTTCAAAATAATTTTTTTTATGAATCAAAATACGTCGAAAACTATTTAATAATATTTCTTTAATGAATTATTTTTCAGGTTTCTTTTTACGAACGAATTAACACGAGACTTGTTAAATACACTGGAGGTATACCTCGTTATTATAACTGGAATTTGACCGAAAATCACAACAAGAAACAGGTTATTTCTATTTTAAATAAAATCAATGTGAGTAACATTCACAGCAAAATAGATTTGATAAAATCAAAAAATGAAGACCTAATATCAAAAAATGGAATGTGTAAACAAAATTGGGTCAATATACCAATTAATTTGGAACGAATTCGGTTGTCATCGCCAATATACAATAAAAGGAGAAAAATGAATCCAATTTATACTAATGCTCCTACGAACCAAGTCCTCTTACCTAACGACAAAAACCAAAACACACCGAAAAATACAATAACTACTGATTATTCATTAGGCGATCCCAGTTTTGATTTGGGTATTGATTTTTCATCTTTCGATTATAACCAAAATGAGAATCATCCAGAAACTTCAAATTCATACAAAACTCCAGAAAAATCCAAAGATTCTCCTACCCAAGATCTTATAACACTTACTGATTTGACCGAAAAAAGAATTTTCGGTGATAAAAGTCTTATCTCTGAAGCAATATCTGAAAAACCCGGAATTACATTCTTTGATTTCAACTATCATTTCATCGTTAAAAATGCGGTCCCGTTTAAAAGACAACGTTACCGTGCTTATCACAGCCCCTATACCGATCCATTTTTGCATATTTCAAAAAAAGAAAATAAACCATTAAGCAAAAAATTCACTTTCCCTAATTCCAATTGCACTTCTTCAAAATTACAAAAAGAATTGGACAAATGGAGGAATACATTCCTCTCTTCTGATCGTTTGAACGAAGTAGTGTACTTCACACTTTCAAAAACCATCACGTTCACTGCTTTGCAAATTAGTCGATTCCTCGATGGTCATAGTCTATCTACTGAGGTAAGATGCTTCATTTATCAATCATATATTTTGCAAATTGAATCATATATTTTGATAAATTCAATCAAATATTTTGCTAAATTCAATCATATATTTTGGTTAATTCAATCATATATTTTTCTCTTAACATATCATGGAAGCTTCTTTGCATCTTCTCAAAAGGGATTTACGAGTATCCCCTCAAAAGAAATGGATCTTCATACCTCATTATTATCTGGTAATTCTTTTTTGTATTAAATTCAATATTAATTTTCAAATTACTCTAAATTATTTTTTACTTTAACGAAATGTATTAATGAATTTTTAATTATCATCACAAAATATTCTATATTGTATAAAAAAAATGTATTTTTCGTCTTACCAGATTAAATCATTTTTTTGCAAAATATACTACTTTCTTGTACAAAATCAACTTTTGTTTCAGCCATCATACATTATGATTTTACCTACAACTTCATTTAGATTTAATATTTTACGAATTAAGTATTAATATAAAAAAAAATTGCAGGAATTCTTAATGACATTAAACAGCCATAGCGAAAATTATATTAGATGCCCATTTTTGTACGATTCTACTATCGAAGATGCTAAACATTTATTTTTGGTTATGTACAAAAAAGAGCTGGATCATTGGTGGCTCGTTCATATTGATCTAAACAGTAGATTTATGGATTCGTTATCTTCATTTGAAAATGATTATTATCTGCACTCAGAAACCACTTCAGCAATTAACCGGGTCCACAATTTTCTGAATTGGATATTTCCAAAAAAAAAAAAAATACCTCATTCAGACTGATTGGTCGCATTCTTTCGAGTTGTCAAACTCATTTCAAAGGACACCTCATAAAAATGCAGATGACTCTGGCCTTTTTGTTTTGCGATATCTTACATGCATTCTGAATGAAAGAGTTCTGAAATTTAGTGAGGTATTAAAAATTATTATAATTAATATTATCTTTGCAAATATTAATCAATAATTGATGTTTTCTTTTCGAAATATTAATTTCAGCAAGGACTTAGATATGAAAGGATGATATTGGCTTATAATCTTTTATTTGATTACGAAAACCTCGCAAATAAGTCCCCTCTTCCTCACGCTCAATTGTTGAATGAAGTATTCGAATCGGTTGCCGATTGAAACTATTTAGTCTGCAGTTCGAAATATTTTTTTAATATTTTGTAATATTTTTAGTCTTATAGTTTGAACTTTGTTTACATTTTGCTGTAAAAAATAGTATTTTGTAGTTTCTTATATTTTGAAGATATGTAGTCTACAGTTTCAAATATTTTTTTAATATTTTTGTAATTTTTTTAGTTTCAAGAGGTTGAATCTTATATTTTTAAAATATTTAGTCCACAGATTGGTACAAGAAATAATATCATATTCAATTTAGAAAGATATATTATTCAATTCAGCAAAATATATATTTCATATAGCAAAATATGTCATTTAAATTAGCAAAATTTATGATTTAATATAGCAAAATATATGATTGAATATAGGAAAATATATTATTCAATTTAGCAAAATATGTGATTTAATACAGCGAAATATATGATTTAATATAGCACAATATATGTTTGAATATAGCTAAATATATGATAGAGTTCAGCAAAATATATGATTGAGTAGCAAAATATATGATTGAATTTAGAAAAATATATGATAGAATTTAGCAAAATATATGATAGAATTTAGATACATATATTATTGAATTTACAATACAATCTAACATAATATAGCAAAATATATTATTGAATTTAGCTAAATATAAGATAGAATTTAGAAAAATATATTTTTGATAAATTGAATCTATCATAATATACGGTAGAACAAGATCATATTACTGTGGAAAAATTGATTATAACTTGAATCACTGCAATTACTTTCTTTGATTTCATATTACTGTGAAAAAATATTACAAATTACAGTTTACAGGATTGTAATTAAAATTTAAACAATAAACCATCTTCAATTCCAAATCTTGTAATTCCAAAAAACCTTAACATTCGAAAAGTTTGTTTCAACTCGAAATCAGTTTACAGGATTGTCCAAATTGAAGTCATTATCTCCATCTCCATTGCAATTTTTCATCGTCTGCTCCGTAGCTGTCGGCATCATCGTCTTGTTCATTGTTCGTACCTGTCGTCTACTCTATCGTTTTCGCCATCATCGTCTGCTTCGTGGTACCGAGGTCTGCGAACTTGATTTGAGTGCAAAAAATCCCAAATCAGTAGTACATACATCAATTTGACACATATATACTGCAATTAACCACAAAATTCGAAATATATACTCAAATTCAACACATAATATTAACCACAAAATTCCAAATCAGTAGTATATACCTCAATTCGATATATATACATCAATTCAGCTAGAAAATCGATCAAAAATCGTTGAATTTCAATATAAATACGTCAATTCAGCAAGAAAATAGATCAAAAATCGTTGCTAAATTAAGGTTAATTGGCGATTAGCGGCGTTGGACGTTCTTGCCTCCGGCGAGATTTTGAGAAGCGACGAAGAGCTCGGATTAGCGGCGCTGTGCGTTCGTAATACCTTGCGCGTTCGTAAAATTAGCGGTTTGGGTTGCTCGGTTTGGGTGTTGGTTGCTCGGTTTCGTGGTAATACCTTGCGCGTTATCGTCGTCGTAATACCTTGCGCGTTCATAGCCGGTCGTCATCGTCGTCGTCGCTAATCGTCGGCGAGGGACTATTTTGCAAATCGCGCGTAGCGTGGATTCGATTTGCGGATTCGATTAGTGGATTCTCGTTAGCACGCCAATATATATATATATATATATATATATATATATATAGAATGGTTCAATGGAGTCTTTATATGGAGTCCTTATTTGGAGTCCAGATCTCAGTCATTGATCTAGTTTGCATGAAAGGCTGAGATTGAAGTAGATAGAACCCTGCCCAGCATTTAATTCGCTGCCCATCTCCTTCCTCCTTTCTAGAGAACTAAGTGTTGTTTGTTTTGTTTGTCTTTATCCTTTGCCACGAGAAAATGAATGGTCGGTCTACTTTCTCTCCCTTCGCTTCCTCTTTCAGCGGAGAAAATCATGATGTCTCCTCTTACGTAAAGGCTCCACCTTGACTTATTTTCGCCTGAGAAAGAAGTTTCATCCGCCAATCAAGAGAAAGAAGAGGATATGGTTTGGAGAGCTTTGCAAAATTGTTGTGAAGATTTTAATTGAACTAAGAGGGCTACACGGCTCCACTGCTGAGATTATGATGGGTATGTTTTCGATTTTTTCCTCATTTTTGTTGAGTTGTAATGCAAGTAAAAGTTTAGATTTACAGCGTATTCTAAAGCCGTATTGATTGGTATAACTGGTACATCTGGTACCAACAGAAACTTGTACGAATGGTACCTGTGTGGTTGGGATAAATCAAGTACCGATTGGGGTGAAGTTAAGTACGAAATAACTCTTAATTGATGGTTAATGTGTTAAAATTGGATCAAACCAGTTACATAAAAAGATGATTTCAATATGATTTGCGAGGAATTAGGGTGTAGCATTGTCATTAATGGTTAATGTTATTGTAATGTATATAAATTGTGTAATTCAGCGGAGCGAAACAAATCGAATGAAATTTTATAAATGAAATTGTATACTGTTTAGGGTCATGATAGAATCGTTTGGTTCGGATGTTATGTTTGAAAATGAATTCTGAATGACGAAATGAATAGGAAAACGAATGGTACCGGTCACAGTTATGCATATTTAGATGGGCCCGAGAATGTTAATCTTCAATAGGCCTGAGATGGAATATAGTGCAAAGTATGTGTGTTTCAGGATTGGTAATAGGATTAGGTTTGGGGTTGTAAAATTGTAATATAATTGGGTTAGGGTTAAATTAATTGTAATTAGGGTTATGGAATTGTAATGTATAAGATTTTTGTTATCGAATGGAGTTGATGTATATAAATTTTGTAATTCGATGATTGTATTTGAATGTTGAGGTTTATGAATACTAGCTAATTTTAGTACTAATCTAACCATGTGACTTATAGGGCAAGTTTGGTAATTTTTGTACCAATCCAATGATGTGAATTATACCAACTCGATACCATGTTCTGGAAAAAAAAATTGTTAAAAACTTTTCACTAATCGACACCAATTTCTCAAAAATAAATAAGTTAAAAACTATTCACTAAATTTTTACAAATTATATTCAATTCATTCACACTAAATATATTCTCTTAGCATCTTCTCGAAGGCTGATCTTCCCAAAGATCTCTCTTTTCTGTCCCTATCATCAAAGATGAATATATGGCTAAGGCCAGATCTTCAATTTAATGACCATTCTCAAGTACACGAGGAATCCTTCATAGCAATGTCTCAAACATATTCCATTTGTTTCGATGCCACAACGGTACATCAACTTTTAATTCAACCTGGTCTGCATGGGTCGTACCATAAAATTTATCCACAACCATGCAATCAATAAATACAAAAATTGTTTATTTTTGCAGAAAATAATTTGGCGCGTCGAACTAATTCTCACCATGTTTTCTATCTTCTCGTCGAGTTCAAACTGGAGCCTAATTGAAATATAAACAAAAAAGAAATCAATGTTTCATGAGTGTTAATACCCGTGTCTATCAATTTCATGAATCAATGCCATAATCTTATCCCATTCCTTTCTCTAAGGCATTTTGTCGAACACTATGTCTACGACCACTGAAAAGGTGCACACTATAGAAAACTATTAGCACTGATCCCCTTCAAATACAGAAAATGCAAATCTCAAATCAAAAGTTTAATGTACGGAACCAAATCATCCTTGGACTCATCTTGGGCTTTTTGTCGAACACTATGGCTACGACCACTGAAAAGTGGATGCATTAGAAAACTAATGGCACTGATCCTCTTTTAATAGACAAAATGCACATCTAAATATCAAGGAGCAGAAAAAATTGAACGAGACTGAACTGAAACCTTTAAAGGCGTCAAAGTATATACCTTTCATGAGATTCAAATACTCCATGGTTGATTTAGGGTTCAGGAATAAAGGAGGGTCGTGGGGGCTTGGGAGTGCTTCTCCTCACGATCGTCCGAGCAAGGTTCTTCACGAATTTTTGTAAGGTTCTTCATCCTCTTTGACTAAGATCCTTCGTGGCGAAATTTTCTCTAGAATTTACCTTAGCGAGGTTGGGAGCAAGACTGGGAGAAGAAACTTGGGAAGTACAGGTGGATTTGGTGAGTTGCGGGCAGAGGAGGGGACGAGGAAGAGAAGAGTCGGGCAGGGCATATTTGGAATCCAATCCTTGCCACTGATCTATTCTGATGGAGGGTCCAGATTTGGACTCTAAATAGGGACTCCAAATAAGGACTCCATAGAACCGGCCCCTATATATATATATATATAGTAACGGCTGCCCAAAAGGTAGTTTTCGTGCTGATAAAAGTAACAGCTGCCAAAAGATAGTTTTTGTGCCGATAAAAGTAATAGTTGCCAAAAGATAGTTTTCGTGCTGACAAAAATATCCGCTGCCAAAAGAAAGTTTTCGTGCCTATAAAAGTAACCGCTACCAAAAGGCAGTTTTCTTGCCCATAAAAAGAAATAGCTACCAAAAGAAAGTTTTCGTGCCGATAAAACTAACAGCCGCCAAAAGGTAGTTTTCGTGCCTTAAAAAGATACCGCTGCCAAAAGAAAGTTTTCGTGCCGATGAAACTAAAGCTGCCAAAAGATAGTTTTCGTGCACGATGAAGAAACCGCTGCCAAAAGAAAGATTCGTGTCGATAAAACTAACGGCTGCCAAAAGAAAGTTTTCGTGCCCAAAAACTAACAGCTGCCAAAAGAAAGTTTTCGTGCCTTTAAAACTAACCGCTGCCAAAAGATAGTTTTCGTGCCGGCAAAACTGACCGCTGCCAAAAGAAAGTTTTCGTACCTATAAAACTAACCGCTGCCAATAGGTAGTTTTCGTACCCAAAAAAAACCGCTCCCAGAAGAAAGTTTTCTTGCCGATTAATCTAACAGCTGCCAATAGAAAGTTTTCATGCCAAAAACTAACCGCTGCCAAATGTAGTTTTCGTGGCAAAAAACTAACCGCTGCCAAATGTAGTTTTCTTGCCAAAAGATTGTTTTGGTGCCATTATGCTCAGTCGATGCCAAGAGATTGTTTTCGTGCCGAATAAAGTAACCGCTGCCAAAAGATAGTTTTGCTGGTTTTAAATTAACCGCTGCCAGAAGGTACTTTTGGTTACTATTACATTGACCGCTGCCAAAAGATAGTGTTTGTGTCCATTACTGTAACCGCTGCCAAAAGATACCTTTGGTGTTATTTGCAAGCGCTACCAATACATAGTTGTAGTGCCGTTTCCGTCTGCATCTGACAAAAGATAGTTTTAGTGCCGATTGCATTCAGCCCCTGCCTAAAGATAGTTTTCGTGCCTTTTACAATCTGCCTCCGCCAAAATATAGTTTTAGTGCCGATTGTATTTGGCCGCTGTCTAAAGATAGTTTTTGTGCAATTTACATTCTGTGCTGCCAAAATATAGTTTTGGTGCCTTTTACTGTTTGCTGCAGCCAACAGATTGTTTTAGTGCCATCATTTAATTTCATTTAATAATATGAAAATATACAATATTGACACATAGAGGTTCTCACCATTCCAGAGCCAAATCAATTGTAGTGTCTGATTCTTCGTCAAAGAGCATATTTCTAATTTCTTACTGTTTTCGAGCTTATAATCAAAATTTCTTTTATCTAACATCATTGCATTGGGCTTTCATTATTATCTTCCAAAGCTCAAACCATAAACCCTAAAATTACAGTAACTATTTCAAATTGAAAAGGAAGACATAGCTCATAGCATTTGGCAATTACAGTAACAATTTCGAATTGCAAAGGAAGACATAGCTCATAAGATTTCGCTTCAATCGTCACTCGTCAGGGATTGAGAACTCGGACTCGTTGTCGAAGTCACAACGGCGTTGCTGTCGAGGTCACAACGACGGCTAGGTTAAGCTGTGAATCTGGGCGAGACGAAGATTTTCGAGTCTGACGCCTAGAGATAGAGAGAGTGAGAGAGTGAGAGAAGAGAGAGAAAGGGAAAGAGTCGGAGGGTGGAGACGATTTTTTTAAGGGGCAATTTCAGGTATGATCTTCCAAAAACTCAAAATATAAAGTTTGTCCCTCACAAAAAAAAAATGAATATATCAAATTTATCCTTCCAAAACACAAGAATCTATCAAATTTACCCACTCTAAATTCAAAAATATCAGATAAATTCAAAATCGTTAACTTCAAGTTAACCATATTAATTTCATGAACCCATAATTGTTTTAATTATATTGTACCAAAATATTCTTTATGTGTGTTTATTTGTGGTTCAATTTCTACCAGCGTACCCCCCCCCCCCCCCCCCATATGCCAACATCCAGCGAATTTTTCTTCTCCTTCACATCTTCATCTGTATTGAGCCTCTCCTCTTCACCAAGATGCTCATCTTGATGAAATGTTGGGCGTTATAGAATTGTCAAAATATAATATTTTGAATTTTAAAACATTTAGGGGATTGGAGAAGCAAACAGAGAAATGCGGAGATATAAGCGAGTATTGGAATTGTTATCTCAGCCAATTAAAAAAAAAAAGAAGAGCAAATCCTTCAAGCAATCTCAAAATTAAAAATGGTAGTCTCTTTAGGGAGCAATAATAACACAAACATGAGAAGCCATGCAAGAGGAAGGATTTAAAAGCGAACTCGTGAATCAACGCTCTCTAATTCAAGAGACTTCTTAGTCTTAGATAACCAGTTAATAGCACTTTTCTGGATGATTTTGAGAACTCAAATGACTACTGCAAATTACAAACAAGATATCTAAATTGTAGTAGTTAAGAAGATCTGTAACTTTAGTATTTTCATAATTTGTTGTTTCTCAATCTAACTTGGTCAAAGCAATGTTGAAGTTATAAGAATGTTAAAGTTGTAATCTAAATCCTAAAAAATCTTGTTTCGCCATCTTAGATGACGAAACATAGGTAATCTCATTCCTGCCTATTTCGTCACCCACCGAGGGAATCTAACGGCTCTAACAATGGAAGAATTTAAAAATACTGTGTTTCGCTATCTTAGAAGACAAAACAACTTTTATTAATTTTTTTTACCTTTGACCTCGTTAATATTTTTTAACCCATTTAATAACTAAAATCAGTTCAGAATCTAAGATGATGAAACGAACATTTTTTTTGCATCTTCGTTGGCGAAACAGATAGTTTTGCAAATTAATCCAAATCAAAATTATTTTTGCAAAACCAAGAAAAAGAAATGAAAGTTCAATTTTTACAGTCCCATTCAGTACTTGTTTACTTTGTTCCCAATATGATTTGACGGCCCAACTCATTAACTTCTCAATTCAATTGAATAAGCAAAAATCACCGGCCCATCAGCCCTCTATGCTCGAGTTCAATTTGAAGCCTTCAGCTGATTTTTTTTTTTTTTATTAAAAATCAACAAACACGATACATACTGGATTTATTCTCATTTTGTTAGAATATTAGAACTTCTATATAAAGGGAAAATGATACAAGTATCCCGAAAATGTGAAATAGAATTACATTGCAAGTTGCCTCTTAGCATTGTTTATTTTTTTACAAAAATTAATGATGCTAATGAGCTGAAAATGATACAAGTATCCTGAAGCCTTCTTATCATCATTTGGTGCTTATTTTTTCATGTACTCGATCCGTTAACATAATCAAGAACATTTTTGCGCGAGACCATGGTCCATGAACTGCATGATTTAATACGTTTTGCATCCTCGTCCTCTTGTTGAAAATTCGCACATCCTTCTTGCCCGAGATACCAAATAGTTCCACTTCCAACCATTTCGCATCTCACCGTTTGCGATTAGTTAATGTACCGATGCCAGATTTTATAGCTAAAATTGGATGAGACCCTCAACATTTCGAGTTCCACAATCCTTAAGGTCTTTAAGGATGACATGTTTATATAATGTTTTTTTTTCCTTTTTCCGATATTTTATCGCTGAAAGTCTGTAAATGATGTCAAGCATTTTTGAATTCTGCAATGTTGTATTTTATTAAAAACATGCAACTGAGTTTGCTGAACTAACAATCTCACATTTGTTTTAATATAATTTTGGAACATTTGTGAGCTGTTTAAAGGTCTTTCATCCAAATCTGTTTTGTTGTTTTTTACAAACTAGTAAGAACCTAGAATCAAGCCAAATCGTATGCCTAAAGGTGAAGGAAATAATTAGAGGTTTCTAAATTTAAATCTGGTTTGTTTTGGTCGCGGTTTCTATCTCAAATAAAGTTGGATAGAGACAGCCACAAACATGAGATGTATAACTCTATATATCTTACATGTCTAGTGCTTTCTTTTTCTAAATTAGCTGGCTAATGTAGCTAAAATATTAATTAATTAAGATTCGTATGCTTGTAATGTAAGTTTCAAAGTTCTTTAATTAAGCTTAGAATACTAAATTATCTTGGGTTTAGGTAACCACTGAGATATGTTGAGATGATGGTCAAGCTGTCAACTTTATTTTAATCAAATTTGGCAGGAAGCATGTTGTGAGAACCATTAGAATAGTCTAATGGAATAATTTGCATTTTGAAAGTAGGGTTATTAAATTTAGTTCATGGTGCCCAAATTCAATGACAGATTTACAAAATATTCTATGAAAATGAGAGGGTGTTATTATACTAATTTAAAATGTTCTCTCAAGTGTGAATCGTCTTTTTTTACTCTTATAAATTTCGTGTAATCTATTCTATATTTAAAGATAGTGGGTTTGAATCCTATATATATATTTTTAGAAAAATTATATCTGTCCTTTTTACATTCCCCTCACAATACTTAATTAACTGAATTTAATGCTAAATCCAATTCAATACATGATAAACAATAAATTGTTAAACTCATTTTCTTGTATACATTAGTTACCATGTAGTAAACCTAACATCCTAAAAATATTGATCATATACAAATTAATTGTATTCATTATTTGTTCATCTATTTTTTTTAAAATTATGTGTGCACTCGTTTTACATGTGTTAAACAATGGATTAATTCAACTCCAAATGATTTATTTTCCAAATTTAAAAAGTTAGCGTCAATTGAATATGGATGGTAGTAAACAATTATTTAAAAATTAAATGTATTGATGATGTGTGAAATGATGAATTTAACACGTGTTAAACAGTGTAAATAAAGCATATACATCCGTTTAACACATGTAAAAGACCAATTAATCGAGCATAATAACTTATTTTTTCAAATTTGTAAATTTAGATTTAAGATTTTGGATGGTGGTAAACAAATCAAATAAAAACATGAAATGCATTAATGATGTGTATAATAGACATTTAATTCTCTCTCGTCCTATATAAGTTGATCAAAACAAAAAAATTTAATGATTCACTACTATTATTTAATGACATGTCAACACATCAAACAACTAGGTGGATTGTAAGGGAGATGAGTATCATCATTTTTTTTATTATTAAATGAAAATTTTGTTCGAGCAATGTCATTTTCCATTTTTGCAAGATCTAATGTATACTAAACAATAAACATGATTCTAAACGTTTATTTTTCAAATAAGCACCATGCTGTATTAGGAATTTCTATTATATTGCATTTATTTTTCAAATAAAGCACCATATATATATTGTTGTATTAGGGAACTTATATTATATTGCACAAAATATTGTTTAGATATACCATGATTAGGTCAATAGAAAACAAGATGGTCATACAAAAAGGGCAAAAAGGAAAAATATCCATATAGCTGAAACATCTGAGCAATTGAAGAAAAGTTCAAGTTCTTTTTCTTTTGTCGAAGCTTTAGTTGAATATCTTTATTGGTGAAAAAGTATAGTTCTTTGATCAAGTCTTTCCTATTGTGGTGAAGAATTGGTAATAAATTGGAATGAATTTCCGTCAAGTAAAGTGACAATTGAATGGTTAAACTCGAACTATCTGCCTTTTTTGCAGTTTGCACTCTTTATCAGTCACTATAACAGCAACAATAATCATTATTTTTCAAAAAAAAGTTTGCTATCTCATTCAAACAAAATATCTTTGACAATAAACTACCAAAATACTTCAAATATCAAATCTAAATATCCCTAAGGGGCGAGAATAGTTGTTTGCCGATCGACCTCAAAAAAAGTACAATGACAAAATTTGAACTTCTTTAGAATATTACAGCATTGTTGCTTATCTAAATGAAGTATACTTATGTATTCTAGTTTCAATCCTTATATGAGAATTGTTTTTCGCCTAATCATGATCACTAGTTTTCCAATTTTTTTTTTGCCTATGCAGTATAACTTTGTATCCTCCAAAATATTTTTATGCATGTCCAATTTATCATTCATCGAATTATTAGCATACTTCTTAGTTATACTTATACAATATTTTTGTATTTGTCAAATGTAATGTTTTGAATATCAATATCAATATATCTATTTATTTGTCAAATGTGTCCTATCTAATTTGATGGATGGTGTTAATTTCATCTTAAATCTCCGGTGATTAAGAAATGGGAAAATATATGGCATCTCCATAAATAAAAAAAATCATGGATGCGTCAATTCAGGAGAGTTAATTGGATTGATTAGATTCTTTAATTGAATTTAAATGCTAATCAATCCAATTAATCCCTCTCTATTGACGCATCAATGATGTTTTTTGGTGTTTGAGAGATGCTAATGTATAACCCCGAAATGAAATTACCCTTTTAACAAACACATATATGTTTATATATATATAATTTAAATTAAAAATAAAATTATATACATGATATATTTACAGACAAACTTCATAGTTAATATATATTAACAGGAATTGGAATAGACAAGTCAATAGGTGGCAAACATGCCCACCTTCTAAAGTGTTTTGATCTGCAGAGAAGCCATGTTAGGGAGACTAGAATTGAAAAGGAAAGAAGAACAATATATAATAGGAACCATACAACCGCAAAGAAACTTTTTACAAGGTCAAAACCGATTCTCTTTTGATTCATTATTTTCTAGCTACCAATCATATAAAAGAAGAAAAACATAGAGAGAAATATCTAATCAGAGTAATTAATATAATTAAGATAAAGTCAAACCGACATTGTTGGTTTTCATAAAGCAATACGTTTTTTTTCTCGTTTGGATCAGATATTGATTTGAGTCGTCAGATCATATATATTTCGTATTGAAGAATGAATTTAAAACAAAATTGATATGTGCAGATAAAAGTTAAGTTTGTTGTGATCTCTCAATGTATCTAAATTTAATTTGTAGGAGGCCTTGTTTTTGTTTCCTGTTTACTTTCTAATTGCGTCGAATAATTAATAGAAGTAAAAGAAACACATGGTCCTGAAATTAAATTTATACTTTTTTTGAGGGAAAATTGGAGTCTTTTAACTCCATATTTCATTGCTTAAAAGAACTGTTTTACACCTAGTTAATTGCCTTAATTAAAGTACTATATTGTGTGATGAGATAAGTTGCTGTGTCCCTAGCCTTAAATTTATATTGTCATCAAGATAACCTAAAAATAAGAATTATACTGGTGTTAATTGGCATGAGGAGGAAAAGGAAAAAAATTGTGGGCACTTAAAAGTTAAAAAGATGTTCTTCTCGTGGGCCAGAACAACTCAAAACAATTATGACAAGTGGTATGGGACTTGAGAACAATAGTGATCATACGATTTTTTTAGGGGTTTGATATGTTAAATCGTGTCAATTAACATTTAATTGAGTCAATTAGAAATATTAATCAATTCATTTTGTCACTTCATCAAGGGTATTGGGATGAGTTTGAGGGACCAATTATATTTTCCCATTTTTTTTATCATTTTTTTTGTTATATTTCGTAATTACAGCACGATATAATATTTTATTAATTTTTTCTACAATAAATCTTAAAATGAATGAATTAAAAATACAATACTTCAAGCTTTTTTTTTGAGAAAAATAGAGTAGGTTTGTACGTCCTACTTCTATTAATTTTATATAATCATATAGTTCATTACAATAAATTGAAGGTATTTGCCCTAATAATTGAAAAATACTACTCCTAAATACCTTCAATATCAATCACATGAACTACAACTTTAGACCTGAACTAGAATCCTGTAATCAGAATCCCAAATATCAATTACTAACTTTACGAAAATCCTGGGATAGTAATTCTTAACATTGGTATAAAAACTACTATAACCCAGAAAGCTTTTCCTTTCCTTCTTCACTCTTTACCTATGTTGCACGGATGCGGATACGGGTATCGTATCCGATACGATACGGATACGGAGATACGGTAATTTTCAAAAAATCACGGATACGGATACGGCTATATAATTATTATTTTAATATATTTATATTGTATATAATAAATAAATAAATAATAAATTAAATAATATTTTGAATTTAAATATCATGACAATAAATAAAATCAATACAACAATACAAGTATTATAAAAATATTCTAAATTTATTCTAGAAGTATCGTAGAACTAATTTAGAAGTATCCTAGAAGTATCTTACAAGTATCCTATATAATTTATTTAAAAATATTATGGGCCAAAATATATAATGGGCCGAAGTATCCTAAATGGAGTATCCCAACCGTATCCTGAACGTATCCCAGCCGTATCCTGCCGTATCCCAGCCGTATCCGAAAAAAATAAATATTAAAATACTTCTGCATTTTTGAAGTATCCGCGTAACATAGCTCTTTACTCTTCGCCCCCTTTCCTTTTCTTCAGCCCCCTTTTTTTCACACCCCCGATCGCAAACTAGGGTTACGCAAACCCTATATCTCCGAGAGATAATTCCATCAATAAACTCGAAGGTGCTGGCCTAGAACCGTGCTGAGAAGATTGAATCAGTTGATCGTCGGAATCGAGAACATCAATCAGTTCCTCCAAATTTGAAACTATTCGGCTTAAGGTACAATACTTCAAGCTTGCAATGTCTTTTGGAGAAATACGACCAGTAAAATTCTTGATCATGATTCATGAATTATGAATTTAGACATTGAATAATGGAAACTTGATCTTATCATATGCTTTTAGCATACGTCTCTCCAACAAAATTTAAAAGAAATTGTGCAACTGTTAAAAGGATTTTTAAAATAAATTTTATCTTCAAAACTAAATAATTGTCTTTAAAAAATTTACCTTAGAAAATTAACAAAAGTTAACTGGACTTGTTTATTTACGATGTCTTCCGTACATGATAAAACGAAATTTATTAAGATGATAAAAAAAACCCACATCAACCTCCTCACCAAATGTGGTATGCTAAAGCACACAAAAAGAAACGAGTAAGAAATGATGTTCTGGGAGGCGAAAGAGTACTTGTTAACATAAAAAAATATAAGCTTCTATACAGGGCGGTCTCGGATTTCGAACGACCCAAGACCTATGTCGAGAACGGACCCCTTGATTATCATTATAAAAAAAAAATCATAAAGAACAAAAATAATTTTTATTTTACCATACAAACAAAACAAACAAAATGCTTTCTTCATCTTTCTCATCTATTTCCTCCCCCCTCCCCTCACTATTCTTCTTCTTCAATTCACGCATCAACTTAATTCTCCAAATTGTCTTCAACCGAAATTTTCGCAAAAAAATTTATTCTTCTTTGAGAATTGAATCATTGATCAATGTCTTCAATTTTTTTTCTTTTTTCTTTTTTGACAATCGGATGGAGCCATGATAGTTGTAATTTCTAAATAAAATAAATAAAATAAAAATTAACAACATGGAAATTATGATTTGACAAATTATCATATTAAATATAATTATGAATTCAATTTAAAAATGAAATACACGAAATTGTTGAAGAAACAATCAATTAAAAACAAAATACACAAATTTATCGAAGAAACAATCAATTAAAAAGAAAAAATATCCAAATTCTAGGACAACGAAGCAGTGGGAGTTTCTGGCGAGTGCAGCCGGCTGCTAGAGCAGGGAGGAGCGGCAGTGACGGCTAGGTCAGGCGGCAGGTGAGAAACCGGGTAGAGAAGCGATTCAGCGAAAGAGGGAGCCTGGTTTGGTTTCTTCGGCACGTGATTTCTTTTCTTAATTTCTTTGCCCGAGTAGAGAAAGAAGAAAAAGAGAGACAAGTCGGATTGATATTTAGCTTATCAGATATGGACTAAATATGCTAATCGGGTCTGTCTGTACTTTATTAGATCTGAACTGAAAATGTGCTAATCGGGTCTGGTTTATGTATTGATTTTTCTGGACTATTTGGATTAATAACTATATATTTGAGTACCACACGCGCGCGCACACACACATATTGGATCCTAGACCCGGACCTCGTGAGCCTGCGCATGGCCGGCCCTGCTTCCAGAGGTGGCGAGGTGGACCCGCCTCCCCCTCATGAAACCGAAACCGAAAAAATATCCATTGAAGAAGATGATTTTGTTTGTTCGAAAAGTAATAATTATAATAAATTGTCTTATATTTCATACATAGTTAAGTAATATAGTGGTAAAACATATCATTAAGAATTGAAAAGTCTTGAGTTTGAACCCTAATACAACAAGTTAAATAATAAATTGTCTCTTATTAAACCCACACACACACACACACACACACACACACACACACACACATCCTGGCTCCGCCCTTGCCTGTTTCTGTACTATATACTATATTATTTCATATGTATTAAATATCGTCAGAAAAATGTTTTTATATTATGTTATAATATATTAATTTGTATACTATAAATATTGTTACAAGACTATATGCTGATTTTTTATGATATTTTGAAAATTATATATTCCTTTTACACTATGAGACACTATTATTCAGAAATATATCAATCCAAGTATTTAAACAGAAGGCGCAACGACACGCCATAACATCGCATCCATAACTTCGTTGGCCAATTTTGTGGGCGGAAATGATGGATAGAGACTCAAAGTAAATGGTAAGGATAATAAACAATCAAGTATCACATCAAAATTCTCACCTCCCCACTAACCCAAATTTCCTCGTCAATTCTTCCACGATAGGAGGCTAATGAAGCCGTCTCGACCAATCTTTTTTGGTCGACAAGGACACATTCATTCATTCATTCATTCATCTGCATGAGTCTTGTTGGACAAAATATTCAATCCTCTCTTGTACGGTCAAGGCCGCCTAGTCTTATTCTATGTATCTTCCATTAAATAGTTAGCTCATGAGTTATATATATCTCATTTAATTATGTTAGGTAACTACTTTTTATCAAGCCTTATCTGCTGCACCATTAATTGCTCTAAATTTTGATTAACTAGTGCTTTGACCCTCTAAACTAATTAACATTTACAATTAACAAAATTGATGGATTAATAGACCAAAGCCGATTAGTGGGCACAGGTGAGTATTGGGTCAATTGGTACAGTCCCTACCATATTCCCTTTTATCAAGTCAAACGGAGAAGAGTACAAATTCCAAATGTTTTCTTGTGTAAGCCCTAGATCGATAATTACAAAACCAACTAATTTTAATCAATATTTATTCATTCGGGACCATACCCTCTTGTCCGAATTGTTAGGCCATCCCTAATCTCTTTTCGCTGCCAAATTCAAATTATATGATGTAATATCTAAATGCATCACATTTCATGAAATGTACGTGTCAACGGTTCGGATCCGGTACGGATAGTGATTGTACCAGATCCATATCCATATTTTCGAATACGGAATTTTCCGGATACGGATATTGTTCGGATAGTAAACGGATACGGATACGGTTCGGATATTGTCGGATACGGATACGGTTCTTTTTCGAATAGTAAAACGGATAAATAGTAAATCGGATAATATGTTATGATAACATAATTTATTTTTTGGCTAGAAATATATATAATTTGTAACATGAACGATATATATGATTATATTTAAACATGATTTTACGATTGCGATTTTAAATCACTTACAAATCATTAATTTCTATATGATATTTGAACTAATATCAAATAAAATACATAAAAACAATATAGAATATACGGATTCGGATCCGGTTCGGAATACTCGAATCCGATTCCGAGTATCCGGATCCTAAAAATACTCAGATCCGTTTCGGATTCAGTCCCGACACGAATACGGTTCGTGTCGGTTCGAACAATGACCACATCATTGACACCGCTAGTCATGAGTCAGTAATGTATTCATTTCTCACGATGGTGCTTGGGCCTTTGGAGGAAAATAAAGAAATAAAATAGAGCCCACATGTCAGAGGAAGAAACACAGTGGGCCAGATCCAGCTCTGATATTCCGGGTGCGCATTAAGTGGGTCACCACAAGGCGTGCCTTACTTTACGCACTTGTCGGCGGGTTCCACTCCACCTGCTTGTGCCTCTTAGCCTCCACCCTCGCACCTGTAACTTGTTGGACATGCATGATAGAATTTATCAGTCCAATAGCAATTTTAAATTGGTGTTGGCACGGTATGTGATTTTAACAGTGATTATGTGGGCGGGGGTAATGGTATGTTGATTTATCACACATAATTAACTTCGAGTCCAATGACTTGGGTAGTTATTTCCGAAATTTCTAAACAAGATAAAAGCAAATGGACTAGAACTCGAACTCGAACTCGAACTCCAAGGCCATCGTCATGCTGACCGTCGACTCGAAGTTTTGCTTTGAATTTAGATCTCGCGAAATATGAGTTCACGAAAATCGAAGAAGAAACAATCCAATGAAGTTTTGCTTTGAATGCAGCAAAAAAACATATCATCGAAAACCGTTACACTGTCCACCCGGAACTGGCACCATGAAATAAGGAGGATGAACGACCGAACACGATAGACACGAAAATAGCGGAGAGAGGAGACGCGACGATAAAGATAACAGAAAATAAAAATATATATGAAAAATATACCCTAGTCGAAGGTTGCCATTTTTGGAGACTTCGACGACTCCGGTTCATACTCCGATGGTGAAGTTGCCAACCTCACACTAATAACATATATCGCTTCATCTATGAAAGACGTTGTGAAGGACATGTTTACTATGTTTGATGATCTCAAAACTCATCTCAAACTATTAACAAAACATTTAAGTTTTCATGAAATAGATACACGTTACACAAAAATGAATACATAAACCAAGATAAAAATAAAGACACGAAAATATCAAGATAAAAATGAAGGCATTGAAAAAATGAATAAAAAAATGGACACACGGGGCAAGCACACCTAGATCTCGAGACCGAATTCAACGATCAAGAAAATATCCTCACTCAAATCACATATATTATACCAAGAAAGAAATTTCGAAATAAGTTTTTAACCTTTGATATTTTCTGGTTTAGTTTATATATATATATATATATATATATATATATATATATATGAGGATGACTAAGATACTCAATTAAGTATCATCTATTATGTATTTAAGATTTTTTGACCATAGGATTTGTTTTGAGATTTGTGCTTTTTAATGTTATATATATTCATTATTAATGATTGCGATATTTGTTTATGCTAATCATTGAATGCACAAATCTCAAAACAAATCTAATGGTAAAAAAATTCTAAGTACCAAACTCATGATACTTAATTAAGTATCTTAGCCACCATATATATATATATATATATATATATATATATATATATATATATATATACATGTTTGTTAAGGAGAATTCAAAAAAATAATCCACGCAGGCAAAATATACTATTTAAATGAACAGAATGTACTGTTGAATCCAACATGTTAACATGGCTAAAATTAAGAATAAAATAATATATTTTCAACAGTATATTTTGCTGCATACAAAAATATATTTTGCTAATCTCAATAGTATATTTTGGTCCTTAGATTCTTTTTTTGGATTCTTTTTGTGGATTCTTGTAGCATTTATAGGATTTGCTTTGAGATTTGTGTTTTTTTTAATGAAATTTATATAAATTTGTGATCGTCATTATAAATCTCAAAACAAGTCAAAAAAATCCTGAGTACTAAATCCATGATACTTAATTAAGTATCATAGACATCCTCATATATATATATATATATATATATATATATATATATATATATATATATTCACGGATGATAAATGTGTTTCATACAATCGTTTCTTATATAATATTTTCTTCATGCATGTCTTATCAAGAAAGTTTTGGGGATTATTCAAATTGGATAAGTGTGTTGAATTTGGGGTTTAAGTTACAAGGTATATATGATATTTTTGTAGGATAAATATGTTTAATTTACCTATAAGTTAGATAAATGTGTTTAATTTCAAAGTTTGATATTTTTGTAGGAGATGTTCGGCGGGGCCGGTGAGGACTCCGGATTTGGATTTTGAATTTGATGGACTCATGGTGGCACTCTTAAAGACCAAAAACAAATTGGCATTATGTTCCAAACTTCTCGCACGGTTACAATCTCAACATGTACTCAATTTAAGGGTTGAAGGGTTATTTACGATTTTAGAGTTTAGAGTTTATGGTTTAAGGGGTATTCACATGTTTTATTACGAATAACTCTTAAAATATTTTAGGGTAACAATACGCAACGGGGATCTCTTTTCGGTTCAAATTCCGCAAATAATGAGTTTGTTGGCACCGCAAATGAGTTTGTTGGCAATGTGTTCACACCGTCGGAGCAGACTTTGATGGTGCTGAAGATGTCTAGTGTGTTTTGTATGTTGTATCGAGTTAATTAAACTTGTTTTGTATGTTCACTACAACAAATATATTTTGGGAGAGCATACAACGTGCGAGGAAACAAAAGATAAAATATTTCACCAACGGCCCGTTGCTGATGGGTTCAAATTTATTACCTACGTACCGTTGTTGTTGCATACCGTTGGTAACTAAAGGTTTCACCAGCGACCCGTTGCTATTTCATACCGTTGGTAAAACCTTTACCAACGGCCCGTTGCTATTTCACTACAACAAATTGATTATTACCCTCGGGAAAGCTCCGTCGGTATTGTGTTTGATAATAAAATAACAATTTAATTTTATTAATTTTTTACTTAAAGTAGTACCAACATCTTGGTAATGTTTTTCCTTGGTAAAGTTTTTTACCAACGGGCAGTAGCTAATGTGGTATTTTATTACCAACGGATACTAGCTAAAAAAATATCCCCATTGGTAATACATTTGTAGTGGTTGAACTATTATGTTTAGTATGTTGTATCATCGTGTTAAACTAGTGATTTGTAGGTCGAACTATTTGTATGTTTAATCTTTTATGTGTACTTTCGACAATTGTATGTTAAATTATTGTGGTATTTCGATTTTTTTTTTAATTTTTCATTTATTAACTTATTAATTTAATTACAATTTTTTTTTTCACACAATGGTATGTTGTATCGAGTTAAAATATCATTTTTAATTTAATTTTATATATTTTAATTAAAGTAATATATTGAGACAAATTAAATATTATATTAAATAATTTATTGAAATCAATGAAAATAATATATTTAAGTAATATTAGGTAATATATTTAAAACAAACATAAGTAATTGATATATTAGAATAAATTAAATAATATATTTTAGCATATAAATAATTTATTTGAATTATTGTGCTATGTTGCTTCGAGTTAAAAAATTATTTTTTATTTAATTTAATATATTTCAATTAAATAATATATTTAAACGAATCAATTAAAGTATTAAAATAAATTAATAATTTATTTTGAAACATAAATAATATATTTAAGAATGAGTGTAAATTAAATAACTTATTAAATTTTGTTGTGTAATATGGGGCCTCTATTGGCGACGGCATTATTGGCGACCAATAGCCCGTCGCTAATGAGCTCCCCCCTTTTGCCCCAACCCTTATTTTTTTTTCCTCTTATGTTTCTGCACGATTATATGCGATTTTGGCGCTTTTTGCGAGCTCGGTTTGTGTGTTTGAGGGTGTTTAGGAGAGGAGGAGGAAGACAAGAAGGAGTCCGGTTTAGAAGAGGAGGAGGAGGAGAAGGAGAAGCACCTCGGTTCAATTTATAAATTTGAGGTTCAATTTTTGAATTAAAGGTATGGATTCCACACAATACTACATAATTGTGAAGCACCCAATCAACCTTGGAAGTTGGAACAGTCACGTGCCTGCTATTATATAGACAATTTCGGTTAATAATATTACAAATATGAATATATTTATTAGGTTTAGTTTGTATATTCTATGTAACATACATGATACATATGTATACATGTGTTTTAACGCATGTATTTATTATTCAATGACATGATACGTATGCGTACATGTGTCTACATGCATGTAATTAATATTTCATGTCATGACACATATATGTGAAAGAAATACAGTTTCGGATCGTAAAAGTGTACACAAGGATGAACGAATGTAAGCGTACATTTGTAGCCATAACTTTCAGTGGGAAAATCCGATTTGAATGGTTCAAAATGGGTTAGATAGATAATGAGATTATTTATAACCTTCATGTAGAAATATATTTCAACGAAGTATAAGTGTCGTTTATGTGAAATACCGAAAGGGTGCAACAGTATGACATACAGTTAGTAAAACAGTCATAACTTTTGCATACGAATTCCTATTGGGCTGGGCCAAATTGGGTTACGTAGATAATAAGATTATCTACAACTTTCATGTTGGTTGATTTTCTGTCAGAGAAATTTATCAATTTCGTCTGGACAGAATACTGAACAGGTTCATGCACTTTTCTGTGTGAAATGGTGTATATTGGATATACATGCCTCTTGGCTAATCATAATCCTATTTGATATAAATAGGATATTTTCTCTCTCATCCAAAGTAAGTAATTGAGCAATTCATTCTGCCAAAGACACAAAAGAAAGAGAGAATTCAGATTTGATCTTTCTCAAAGTGAAAAGGTGCGAAGAGAGAGAAATCGAGAAAAGAGTTTCTCGAGAGATAGAGAATCAATTCGATCGAGCAAGTTCGCCGTACATCGTCTAGGCAGTTGTACTCGCGACCGGCGTCTTACGAATCAAGGTGGATACACGTAGAGGAGCAACATCTGAGGCTCTCACGGTTGTGATCGATTCGGACGAGTAGATTGTTTCGGAGACGAAATCAAGCGAATCGGCAAAGTCAACGAACGGTGGAATACGCGTGGTGTGGGACGCGCGGATTGTCACCAACGTGACAGAAGATAGAAGGCAGCGATCAACCCTTCGAGTGCAATCAATTTTGCACCGGTATGAATCTATCCTTCTATTGCATCGTACCCTCGAAGTCATGACGTGATCTCGGGAATCGGGGAACAGGACCGGGCGTTCATTCCGCTGTGCGGGCCCGGGGTCGGGGATATTCCCCATCAGTGGTATCAGAGCGATCGCCATCGATTCGAGGGTCGAATCATAGTCGTATATTCGATATACGCACGGGTTATCAAAGTTCGTACCCGTTTGCATGATGTTACATATAAAGAATGTCAAATTCCGTTAAAATCACAAGTGGAATTCGTTAGAGATCGATCAAAAGTTGATTGAGAGTATCTAGGAATGATCGTGAAATGGTTTCATGATTGATCGCTTCGAAAACAGGCGAAAAACGGCAAAAAAATAGGGTTTTCTGCGTCCCCAGGGGCCAGTTCGTTCCGAACGAACCGGGGCTGCGGGGATGCGACCGGGGGCCTTAAAAGACGGGTTTAGGTTCGTTCGAACGAACTGCCCGTCTGAACGAACTGCCCCCTGGTTGGAAGAATGCTGTTTTTGTTTTCGCGATAACTTTGGCTACGAAACTCGGAATTTTGAGTTCTTTATATCGATTTGATCGGCATCAATCATAATATCATATAATTAGATAATTATTTAGAATAATTAGACTCCCAAATAAAATCATATGCATATCGAAAATCTTGTGATAGTGATATAATATGATTATGTCACGAATTTAGAAACATGCAATGGCATGATCCCTCATAATATTTAAGTCATGGAAATGTCTTCCATATCCACAACCATCAAGATTGATATGACATAGTGCGTGGTTTCAGGCCATAGTCGGGCACGTGAGTAGTTCGATTGAACGATACGTTGGATATGGTTGTGACTTAACCGTCCAAGCCAATCCGATTGGAGTTCGGGGCATAGATAGAATGCACACACGGAACATGAATTGTATTGGATACGATTCGTCACCGAAATTCTATAAAGGAACAAGAGTCGTATTGGATACGATTGGATTTAATCCTACCTAAAATATCGAGATCTCATTTGTCGGCCATAGTCACTTATGGGAGGATCGTAAAATATGGGTCTTGAGTGTTATGGACTTGGAGTCCCGTATCGGTATGAGGGTTATCGATTCGATAAAATAGCACTATCATATAATCATCATATAAGCCTATAAGATAAGTACGCAACGTTAGTAATCAATCTTTAAATTCATTTGTAGAACATGTCTTCTAGTAACACCAACACCTTATCGATTAGATCGGTATTAGAAAAGGAAAAGCTAGCGGGTCGGAACTACTTAGACTGGCATCGAAACCTGAGAATAGTTCTCAGGCAAGATGGCAAGAGTCACGTATTGGATACGAAAATAGTAGAACCGGGCCCCGATGCTACGGCCGATGAAAAGGCCACGTTTGAGAAACTTATGAAGGACTGAAATGATGTTACGTGCCTCATGTTAGCATGTATGGATGCTAGTCTTCAAAAACAGTTTGAGGACTCGGATGCATACTCGATAAACGTTGTGCTCAAGGAAATGTTCCAAGAGCAAGAGCGTATTGAACGGTTCAGTACGCTCAAAGAGTTGGTAAACTGCAAGATGTCTTCGGGGTCTTCGGTGAGCACTCATGTTTTGAAGGTGCAAGCTCTCATAGACCGTCTAGAGAGTCTAGGAGAGAAATTGTCGAAGATTATGCAACAAGATTTGATCTTGTGTGCACTTCCTCCAATGTTTTCTCCGTTCGTGACTAACTATCACATGCATTCGATGGATAAGACGATCCCTGAGCTTCACGGAATGCTCAAGAATTTTGAATCGGAGACGTTAAAGTCGTCCGGAGAGAACAGGGCAAGAGTTGCCGGAAATGTTCTCACAATTCAGAATAAGGATCGTAAGAGATCAAAGTCCAAGGGTAGTTCGGCTAAGAAACGTTCGAAGCCGAATAAAAAAAGGGAAAGGAGAAATCCAAGGATGAGACATGCTACCATTGTCACAAGGCTGGACATTGGAAGCGCGATTTCAAGTCTTACCTCGAGGAGGTGAAGAAGGGCAAGGCGGTTTCAGCAACCGACCTCTCAGGTATTAACGTTATTGAAGTTAATATTTCAACTATGACTAATTGGGTATTGGATACTGGATGTGGGACTCATATTTGTCGAAATATGCAGGTTCTACAAAATAGTCGTAGGTTGGAAAAGGGTGAAGTCGATCTACGCGTCGGGAATGGAGCAAGAGTTGCTGCGTTTGCCGTAGGAATAGTTAATTTGACTTTGCCTAGTGGACTTATATTAGTACTAAATAGTTGTTATTATGTACCAACATTATGTAAGAACATAATAAGTGTGTCGAAACTAGCCAATGATGGTTATGAATTCGTTATTAGGAATAATGAGTTTTCGATATGTAAGGATTCTATTATCAATGGAAATGTTCTGTTAGAAAATGGTCTTTATGTGTTGAATTTCGATCACGGAAATAATGAGTCCATGTATAACGTTAATGCGAAAAGGATTAAACCTAAAGTTGATAATCGGACTTTCTTTTGGCATTGTCGTCTCGGTCACGTGAATGAGAAACGCATTGCTAGACTTCATAAAGATGGAATACTAGACTCATTTGAATTTGATTCATTTGGGAATTGCGAATCTTGTTTGCTTGGCAAGATGACAAAGGCACTATTCTCCAAGGTCGGAGAGCGGTCCAACGATCTATTGGAACTCATACATTCCGATGTGTGTGGACCGATGAGCATCGAGACAAGAGGAGGCTATCGATACTTTGTTACGTTTACGGACGATCATAGTAGATATGGATATATCTATTTGATGCATACTAAAGCGGAGACCTTTGAAAAGTTCAAAGAGTTTCAAAACGAAGTTGAAAATCAGCTTGGCAAGAAAATTAAAGCCATTCGATCGGATCGAGGTGGCGAATATTTGAGCTATGAGTCTGAAGATCATCTAAAAGATTGTGGAATAGTTCCACAATGGACTCCAGCAGGAACGCCACAATGGAATGGCGTGTCCGAGAGGAGGAATCGGACCTTGTTGGACATGGTTCGATCCATGATGAGTTAAACATTCCTTCCAAAATCATTTTGGGGATATGCCCTAGAGACAGCGGATTTCTTATTGAACCGCATACCTTCTAAATCGGTACAAAAGACGCCATATGAGATGTGGTTTGGAAAATCTCCAAAGTTGTCTTTTGTTAAGATTTGGGGTTGTGAAGCATATGTTCGAAAATTGATTTCGGATAAGCTTGAACCCAAATCTGAAAAATGTTTATTTGTCGGGTATCCTAAGGAAACAAAAGGATATTATTTCTATCTTCCAATCGAAAATAAAGTTTTCGTAGCTCGAAGAGGAGTCTTCCTTGAGGAGGATTTTATCTCTAGGCGAGTGAATGGGGCTGAAATAGATCTCGAAGAAATTCGAGACCCGCAAACGAACGTTGTACCGATGAACGTTGATCCGATTTCCTCAAATGTTGAGGATCCGGAGTCAAGTGCACAATGCGCAATTCGTAGATCGGGTAGGATTCGTCAAGAGCCTGTATGATATGGTTTTATCGTGGGAAATGACGATGAAGTCGAATTCATAGATGATGAACCGACATCTTATCGCGAGGCTATGAAAAGCGAGGATTCCGATAAGTGGCAAACTGCCATGAAATCCGAAATTCAATCCATGTACGATAATCAAGTTTGGAACTTGATTGATCCATCTCCCGGGGTTAAACCAGTGGGATGTAAATGGGTCTTCAAGAAGAAGACCGACATGGATGGGAATGTAAACACTTATAAAGCACGGCTTGTGGCGAAATGTTTCAAACAAATTCATGGTGTAGACTATGAAGAAACGTTTTCACCCGTAGCAATGCTTAAATCCATACGGATCTTACTTGCTATCTCTGCGTATTATCACTACGAGATTTGGCAAATGGATGTCAAAACCGCATTCCTTAACGGGAACTTAGAGGAGGATGTGTGCATGACACAACCCGAGGGTTTTGTCGATTCAAAGAGTCCGGATAAAGTGTGCAAGTTGCAACGATCCATTTATGGATTGAAGCAAGCTTCTCGGAGTTGGAACATACGTTTCGATGAAGTTATACGAGAATATAATTTCGTGAAAAACGTAGAAGAACCTTGTGTATACAAGAAGGTTAGTGGGAGCCGTGTAATATTTCTTGTACTATATGTAGACGACATCTTGATAATAGGAAACGACATTCCGATGCTTACGGATGTTAAGAAGTATTTAAATACTCGTTTCGCTATGAAAGATTTGGGCGAGGCCGCTTATATATTAGGCGTGAGGATTTATAGAGATAGATCCAAGAAGTTACTCGGCTTGAGTCAAAGCACGTACATCGACAAAGTGTTGAAACGGTTTTCAATGCAAAATTCGAAGAAATGACTTCTTCCAATGTCGAGTGGCATATCGTATTCTAAAGCTCAATGTCCGACATCGAGCGAAGATAAAAATGCGATGAGTATTGTTCCATACGCTTCCGCGGTTGGATCAATTATGTATGCCATGATATGTACGCGCCCCGATGTGTCGTATGCATTGAGCGTCGTTTCGCGTTACCAATCTAATCCGGGGGATATGCATTGGATCGCGGTAAAGAACATCCTTAAGTACTTACGAAGAACTAAGGATCAATTTCTAATTTATGGTGGAAAGACATCCGGGTTGGTCATCAATGGATATACCGACGCCAGTTTCCAAACATGTGTCGATGACTTTCGATCACAAAGCGGATACGTGTTTTGTCTAAATGGTGGAGCGGTAGTTTGGAAGAGTTCCAAACAACCCACGATAGCAGACTCTACAACTGAATCGGAGTATATTGCGGCTTCCGAAGCTGCAAAGGAGGCGGTATGGATCAAGAAGTTTGTGATCGAACTTGGTGTAGTCCCGAGTATCTCGGAACCTGTAGTTGTGTATTGCGACAATAATGGAGCAATAGCACAGTCCAAGGAACCGAGAGCACATCACCGCTCCAAACACATACTCAGAAAATTTCACTTGATCCGTGAGATTTTGCAAAGGAAGGATGTGATCATTGAAAAGATTGATACTGACAGGAATGTTGCGGACCCGTTTACTAAGCCACTCTCGCAAGCTAAGCACGATTATCATACGAAAGCTATAGGTTTGAGATACCTAGAGGAGGAAGAGAGTAGTTAGTTATCTAAAACGATAGTTTCGTAGGACGAGATTAGTCTAATAGATTAGTAAACGTTGTATCACCCCAAACTTATCTTATAGTAATGCAATTTGAGAATTTGAGAATTTTTCATTTTTGCATCTATCTTATATGAAAACTGTGTGCGGGGTTGTGTAATATGATTACATGAACCTTGATTTGAACTTGTGTGGACGTCGACATGGTTGAGGACCATGTGCAGCGAAACCGTCACACTTAAAGTGTCATTTCTAAACATCCCTAGTCGCGGATCAGCTTGCTTAAGAGAGAAGCATTTCTATTATCAGATAATAGACTGAACGCGTACACTAGTACGTTAGCCGAGGAGATGATTATGTTTTGCTAATCATGGGACAAAGGTGTTTGTCGAATCGGGAACGTAGATATATGCTAGGTGACATATATTGGATATGACCGAAGCCGCGAGATCATGACATGGTTTAGTCATTATGGATGAACTCGCGACGAGTAGGGTATTAGGTTCTTCAAACTTGAGGAGATCATTGATTGTGTTACGTGCGTAACACAATGCTTTGATATGATCTTACGCTCACCGTAACAGGGAGTTAAAAGGGTCATCATTGGGTATTGTTCGAAACACGGAATTCAATGTGAGTCTCCAAGATAGGAATTGTTTATTCCGAAAGGAAGAGATATCTCTTAGGCGCCGCTCGATGAGTCGATTAACGAAATCTGCGGCCGCAGTCAATGATATTAACGGTTAATATCGATTGAAATTTGTTAACTCAACTCGGAATCGGGGAATAAGTGTTGTTAATCAAATTATAAGGATGACTATCACCATGCCTTTTGATTAACGGATATCGCAAACAAGAGAACTAATAACAGCTATTCGAGATAGGCACGATGATCACAATCATTATTCGTTTAACATGGGTAGCTATGATGGAGTGACTAGATCCCGCTCATGAGATTGTAGGCATTGGAAACAACCTACTGCCATCGTTAATCGAACCTACATGGTCACACAACGAGTCGTACTAAGTCGGGCTTGATCATAAAATTGGCACATAGGATGTGCATAGCTTGGTATTTGATACGCGACCTATATTCTCTAAAATCGTGCATATTGGATATGCATGAGTACCTTTTAGGTAGATCTGAAATTGAGTGGGAGACTGAATGAAATACAGTTTCGGATCAACCGTAAAAGTGTACACAAGGATGAACGAATGTAAGCGTACATTTGTAGCCATAACTTTCCGTGGGAAAATCCGATTTGAATGGTTCAAATTGGGTTAGATAGATAATGAGATTATTTATAACCTTCATGTAGAAATATATTTCATATGAACGAAGTATAAGTGTCGTTTATGTGAAATACCGAAAGGGTGCAACAGTATGACATACAGTTAGTAAAATAGTCATAACTTTTGCATACGAACTCCAATTGGGATGGGACAAATTGGGTTATGTAGATAATAAGATTATCTACAACTTGCATGTTGGTTGATGTTCTGTCAGAGAAATTTATCAATTTCGTCTGGACAGAACACTGAACAGGTTCATGCACTTTTCTGTGTGAAAGGGTGTATATTGGATATACATGTCTCTTGGCTAATCCTAATCCTATTTGACATAAATATGATACTTTCTCTCTCATCCAAAGTAAGTAATTGAGCAATTCATTCTGCCAAAGACACAAAAGAAAGAGAATTCAGATTTGATCTTTCTCAAAGTGAAAAGGTGCGAAGAGAGAGAAATCGAGAAAAGAGTTTCTCGAGAGATAGAGAATCAATTCGATCGAGCAAGTTCGCCGTACATCGTCTAGGCAGTTGTACTCGCGACCGGCGTCTTACGAATCAAGGTGGATACACGTAGAGGAGCAACATCTGAGGCTCTCACGGTTGTGATCGATTCGGACGAGTAGATTGTTTCGGAGACGAAATCAAGCGAATCGGCGAAGTCAACGAACGGTGGAATACGCGTGGTGTGGGACGCGCGGATTGTCACCAACGTGACAGAAGACAGAAGGCAGCGATCAACCCTTCGAGTGCAATCAATTTTGCACATGTATGAATCTATCCTTCTATTGCATCGTACCCTCGAAGTCATGGCGTGATCTCGGGAATCGGGGAATAGGACCGGGCCTTCATTCCGCTGCGCGGGCCCGGGGTCGGGGATATTCCCCATCAATATGTACGTAGATGTGCATGTAACTGTGGTATGCTATATAAATTTCCTTCATCAGTGATGTTAATACATAAGAATTCAAGAAAAAATATTCATGATTTCCTCTTCTCAATTTTTGAGAGAAACCATATCCATCATTTTTGTGAGTATATTTTGAGAATTTCATTTTTAGGCTTAGTCCAAATTTCAATATTCTTTGAGAGTGACATTAATCGAGACTCTAGAGAGCATTCTTGAGAGATCGTGTGGTTGCTTGGATAGTTGATATATTCGCTGTTTTGCAGAGTTAGTTTGTTATGTAAATTAGGCTCTACGCCATTGTTAGTCCTTATTGTAATAAGAACTATTATAAGAGCTTCGTCACGCTCTTTTGTGACGACGAGGCTATTCTCCAGAGACGTAGATATCGTTATGATCGAACTCCGTTATCATCAGTTTATTTCAATTATTCGGGTTTTCTTTTCTTTTTCTTTTGAGGAACTTGAGATTTTCTCGCACTCCCATTGAATTTACGTGTGAATCTAAACTGCCGCATTTATAGTTGCTTGAGTCATCCGTAAGGTACGTATCCATTCGTAACTAGGATTATTGTGCACCAAGTGCGATATTTAATTTCATGTACTCGTACTTTTTATATATTATATTTCTTTATTTCTTTTACCGGGTTTCTTGATCATTCTTTTTTTTTCCTGTCGGATTTCTTCTTATTTATGTATTCACTATTTTAATCGTAATTATTTATTATCAAGTACTTTTGTTAATTACCACAACATATATTCTAAAAGGGACAAGATTAAAAGTGACCATATATTTACATCTTTAAATAGTTACATAATTTTAATGTAGTTTAGAATTTCCTCGTATAAGCCTATTCACCCCCCTCCAGGCCATTTCAGGACAACAATTATATTAAATAATTTTTTGTAACATTTATTTATACGAAATTTTTAAAAATTAATTCAAATTCTACATGATTAACATTCAAAATTCAACAATACAAAACAAATTACAAGTTAAGTTAAAAATACATCAAAAATTATAACATAAAATTCATTAATAAAACAGTAAATTAAATCACGAAATCTTGCTCATCAACTATCGATGTAGATGCGGATGCATCCCAATGAATGTCAAATCTCGTATGGATCAAAATAGATTTCATCAGCATCCATCTCTTCACCCGATTCACTCAAATCGAACTTTTCATTATCAGCATCTCTTGTATCGACATTAATCGTGTTATAATTCTCATCAACCCCGCAAACTAACCAATGTTGAGATGTGTTGTTTGTACCGTGTGAAACAAGAAGCACATCTTCTCTCATCTCGATCTCTTTCTTTTTCTTGTTAAACAACGTGGAATTGAATTGAACATAAATTATTGACTTAATCGTTCGGACTCCAATTTTTTTTTGTATGAATCTAGCGCCAACCAAAAACAAAAGAGATTTATTTTAGATATAATAAATTTTAAAGATATAAATATGAAAGTTCAAATTGTATAGCTCATACTCTTCAAATGTACTCTAGATTCGCTCACATCCGGATGAACTAATTGTCAAAAAAGAATCCGCGTTGTCATTCTTCGCAAATTCGGTGCATTAGCACCATATATAAGTGCCCCACCAACCAACTACTAAATAAATAAATAAATAAATAAAATATATTTATAAATAAATTGTTATCCAAATCCAAACCTATTCGAACTGATTCATATCGATCCATATGGATCGACCGATTTACTCAATCGTAACAATAAATGACCGAATAACGATATAAAACTGACATACCGGTCTATATCACCTATATTTAAAACATTGACTAGTTACGAAGTTTATGACTTTTACGAGGACATAAAATAAATTTTTCATTGTTATTTTGGTGATACTTTTGGGATTACCAGGGTTAGTTTTTTAAAACTGACTCCACCAATGACACTCGGAAGACCTTCAAAACCTGGCTTGACTCATATTTTGTTGAAAAAAATGAAAGATTTAAAATAGCTACATGTCCAAACAGCTACAGACAAAGGCCTTACCTATAAGAAATATTTATCTAATAAAATAAGAAGAATTAGGAATGAAAAAATTAATTCTTAATTTCCACTGTCTTTTCTCTCATGCGGAGAGAGAAACTCAAGGGGCGAAGAGAGAGAGAGAGGCAATATGATATCACAATTCCACTCAAACCAGAAGCATACAAGACATTCTTTTCTTGCTTAGCAGAGCTAACTTCTTCTCCTCCGTTTATCTCTCTTTGTTTTTTTCTCCTTTCTTCTCCTCCGTCTAACTTTTAAACCACGCAAAATCCCCAAAATATTTGCATGGATACGACCCACTGGCCTCAGGTAAATAAATCTACAAGAACGATCCAGTACAGATTATATGAATTTTCTTGTGTTTTGTGTCTTTGATTTATTAATTTTAAGAAGATCTTCGGGTTTTTTGGATCATGTGTATATGTTTCCATGGCTAAGCATAGGTTCAGAGTCTTTCTTAGATCTAGGAAGAGAGAGAGAGAGAGAGAGAGAGAGAGAAGTAAATCTTGGCTTGGCTATTTATCTCTTTCTCCTCCCTTTCCTTGGCTTTAAGCCTTTAATTTCTGTCACATAGTCGATCTCCTTTAAACCTTGAAAGCACCAGACCACTTTCTTTCTTCCTTTCCATCTTTTCTTTTCTTTTTCATCTTTGCCTTTACTTTCTTTTCCTCCTTTTTATCTTCTCTCTCTCCTTTCTCTTCTTTTTAGAAGAAGGGGCATCAAAAGGTGCAAACATAGAACCACATATTTCAGATGCAGTACAAAATAACAAAACAACAATGAGTTCAATTTTGTGCGGCCTCTCTTTCATTCTCTTTTATCTACTTTTTTCTCCACTTAAATTCCCTTTTCTCCACTTTGATGTTTTCTTCTTGTATTTTTCCTATTTGTTTCCTTTTGATCATTTAGATCCTATAAATATACCCACCCTTTCTTCTAATCCTCTACAAATCAAATCAGAAGATATTTATCCTAATAAAAACTCACTCAATTCTGTGTAATTCTAATCTCTAATAACCCTAATGAATCATTGTTTGATGTTTTCTCTTTCAGGAGATTGGGCTAGTGAAGCCCATGGAGGAAATGGTTGGTGCAATTTCCGGAAACACAATCACTACACAGGCAAGGCCTCCATTAATGGAGAGGAGAGCAAGGCCACAAAAAGAAAAAGCCCTAAATTGCCCTCGGTGCAACTCCACAAACACCAAATTTTGTTATTACAACAACTACAGCCTCACACAGCCAAGATACTTCTGCAAGACTTGTAGGCGGTACTGGACTGAAGGTGGGTCCCTCAGAAACGTACCGGTCGGGGGTGGTTCAAGAAAGAACAAGAGACCCTCGTCTTCTTCTACTGGTATAGCAAATACAAGCAGTGGTACATTAAATCACGCAACTGCTAATAATGCGTCCTCTATTACGTCCACAGTGTCTTCCTCGTCAGGAATATCAAATCATGGAAGGAAACTTGTACACGAAGCGCATGATCTTAACTTGGCTTTTCCTCACAGTACTATGGTACCCGATTTTAGTTTTCCGAGTTTGGAGAGTAGTACTGTTTGTCATACAAACACAGTGACTAGCACTAACACCGGTACAGTTGGTGCAATGTCTGCTATGGAACTGTTGAGGAGTGGCGGTACAATTGGACCAGGAGGGTTTCCAACCGGTTACATACCGGTACAAATGCCAGAGTATACAACTGGGTACGATTTTAGGGTTCCATCTACACTCGGATTCTCTCTGGATGCCACGATTGGTAGTGGAAGTGGAGTTAACACGAGTGGAGTTGGAAGTGGTTATGGAGGGATGCAAACCGTGCAAGAGAGTGGTTCAGGAAGCAGGTTATTGTTTCCTTTTAACGACTCAAAACCTTTAAATGGAGGTCGTGTGAGTGAATATGAGAATGGTAACAAAGAACAAGGGTTCTTTTGGAATGCAATGATGGGTGGTGGAGGAGCGACTGGAGGTGAGACCGGAGATGGTGCAAATGGTGGTGGTGCTTCATGGTAGTGCAGACAAAGAAAATGATATAAACTAACATCACGTATACATGGAGTTTCCTTTCACCTTCACGTGTCATTTAAATTCCCTTAGTTTTGAGTTTCATTGTCCTTTTGGTTTTCTCTATTAAATATGTAGGTATTTTTGAAGCATCTTTTTTTTACTAAAGTTAGCTTCAAGTTGGTGTGTTTGTTTACTGTCTAGGTTTAACATGATGATCTTGGTTATAGTGTGTTAAAAAGATGGATTAGAGGATTAGATTGCCCATGCCATTTCTTGCCGGTAACATGCATGGAGATGATAACCCTATTTCTTTGGGGATTGGAAGGAAAGGAGAATGCGCATTCATGGTTATTTTTTCTTTTTTCTTCCTTAGTTGGTTGAACTTTAAACTAGTAGTGGTTTGGATTGGAAATTAATTAATTAATTATGGTAGCGTTTGTGTATTTATTATTCGAAACATGGAGTTTTGAATGTAATTAAGAATGGTAACATGTGGATTTTTGCTTTTGTATTGCCATATTTCTCTTCTCTCACTGTTTTCTGTGCAGTGGTCATGTCTCATCATAAATCTCAACCAAGATTCTTCCAGCCATGAAAGCACTAAGAAAGGAGCATGCAGGAATGAATGAATGAATGGAAGATCAGATCGATTGCAATTTGCAGTGTGCGTTATGACATCACACCCACACCCACACGATAAGTAAACTTCTCTCCACATGCTGGTATGCTTAACTTGTTGGGAGCAATTTTGAAGTGGGCAGTGGAGGCATTTGTACTGCTATTTTATAACAAAAAAAGGTACTCTTCCCCCTATCTCCTCTCCATCCATCATCCTCACTTTCTCTGCAGAAACATAAAACAAAGTGCATTTGTATCGTAGCCCTTCCTTCTTGTTTCATGGTCCTTTAATTTCAATCCTCTTGATTTTTTTTGTGTGCATAAATATCCTTCTAATGCATTTTTCTTTGTTTTTTAATGTTCTTGCAGAGAAAAAAATAAAACTCATATAGGTAGCTCGTTTCCAATTTGTTTGACCCCTTTAAGATTTTATTTTATTTTTAATAAACCCTAAAACCTATTTCTATTTTAGATAGTATATTATAATGAAAAACTTTACTGGTCCCTTTTAATATCTCTGGACCTACCAATGGACTCATAAACTAGTTAATTGGGCACGAAACACAAAAAATCAAAATAAGATTGTGAGTCCAAGTCTCATTGAAATCAATTGATGCATGACCACCGAAGTTTCTTCGTTTATTCTCATTATCTCTCAATCTATTGATTTGTTGACAATGAATAATAAATGCATTAGATGTTAAATTATTTTAGATAGAAAATCATAATATACGGAAAAAAATATTAGTTATGTGGTATAACACATTGATTATGTGGTAAACCACATTATTAGAAAATAATTTGATTATTTAATTTTTTAACTATATTTAATTTTACACATGATAAGTCATATTTATTTGAGCAAATTTTTATTATTTTATAGTCAATCTTTTTTAAAAACATATAATTTTCGTTTGTATTTTGCATTTTTTGCGAATTTTTTTGTTTTGTTTATTTTTTAAGATTGTGTTATTTTGTAAAATTTCAACAAATTCTAATTTAGGTGTGAAACGGTGAAAACGAATAATGTGTATCGGTTTAACACATATTAAATGTAACGGTAAAAATGGTCATGTGTATCCGTTTAACACATGTTAAACAACGCATTAATCCAGCCCAATAATTTATTTTCCAAATTTAAAAATTTAGGTTCATTAATTATTGACGATGATTAGCAAACTTATTAGAAATATTAAATGCATTAATTATGTACGAAATAGTGAATTATTCCCCGTCTTATCTTATATACGATGATAAAAAATAAATGATAATGATTTACCATTACAATTTAATTCAAGTACCAACACATCAATCATACCATTGAATTCTAAAATGATATAAATCACTACTCTATTATGATTTGGGAAAATTTACTCGCCTCTAGATTTCACCACGACATTCCTTTACATTCTCATTAACACACTTAATTAACATGATAATTAGCAACGAATTCATATTTAATATTAATTAAGAATTTATTCAGATGTAGGCTAATTATATATCACATTTTAACTCATTATGTGGCATATGCTAGTTATTTTGTTAATTAAGTGTGATAATTATAATAAATAATGTCGTGGTGAAATTTATGGCTAGATCAAATGGTCTCTTATACGTTTATTAGAGTTCGTGTGATGGCGTAACATCTAAAAATATTGTATTTGGCTCTCTCAAACTTGTACTCGTTTGCATATCAAAACAGGCATGGACATCCTCGTAATAAATAGCGATGTCTGCCATCGAACATGTCAAATTTTAAACGTCCATCTTGCAAAGGTTGGCTCCAATTGCGAACATTGAGAATTTATTAGAGGAGTTATAATTAGGGATGTCAATGGTGTGGTTATTGCCCGAACCGACCCGAACCGTATCCGAAAAAATATCCGGATTCGAAAAAAATATCCGAATCCGAGTGGATCCGGATATGGATCTGGTTGCTAATTTTAAGATCCGGAACCGGATTCGATATTCGGTTTTGGTGCGGGAACCGGATCCGTGTTCCGGATCCGGGTATTTTTAGGATCCGGATACTCGAAACTAGATCCGAGTATCCGAAACCGGATCCGGATACTCATATTACATATTATTTTATGTATTATATTTGATATTAGTTGAAAAATCATATACAGATTAATGATTTGTAAGTGATTTAACTCACAATCGTAAAATTATGTTTAAATATAATTATATTTATCGTTCATGTCACAAATTATATATATTTATAGCTAAAAAATAAGTTACGTTATAATAACATAGTATCCGTTTTAATATCCGAAACAGAACCGTATCCGTATCCGTATCCGACAATATCCGAACCGTATCCGTATCCGTTTATTATCCGAACCGTATCCGGATCCGACAATATGGATATGGATCTGGTATGACCACTATCCGAACCGGATCCGAACCGTTGACACCCCTAGTTATAATATATACTAACGATAAGAAATGATTTTGCACGCCAACAATAAAAGCATAATGCATGTTGCCCATCGTACACCATATGTATATGTTTATCATTACACACCTATTGGTGCCCCCCAAACATCGAACTTACTTATTTGGTTTATACATTTTTAAATGTATTATATATTTTATATATGTACCACTGCATATTTTTTAAATATAGTATTTGTTATATATATATATATATTAAAAAGAACTGTAACGTAGCGTGTCAGGATTTCTCTTGGCAAACCTGCGGCCAAAACTTCAAATTATGTGTGTGTTGATCCACTGTTAATGACACATTACACTTTTTTAAACGAAAAGAAAAAAATATACTTGTCCCCTTTAATATCATCTCAATCTATTGATGTGTTGATAATATATAATAAATATATTAAATGTTAAATTATTTTAGATAATAAAAAATGACAATAGATGACAAATCGTATTAATTATATGGTAAGCACATTGATGAGTTGGTAAATCAAATTATTAGAAAATAATTTGGTTTATTATATTTTATTTTATACATGATAAGTCATATTTATTTGAACAAATTTTTATTATTTTATTTTTAATTTTTTTTAAAAGCAAAGTATTTTCATTTGTATTTTGCAGATTTTTTACGAAATTATTATTATTATTGTCGTTCTTATATTTTTATTTATTTTTATGATAGTTTTATTCATGTATGCCCATTTAACACATGTTAAACATTGCATTAATTCAATCAATAATTTATTTTCAAAATTTATAAATTTAGACTTGCTTGATTATGGACGGTGGTATACAATTTTATTAAAAATATTTAATACATTCATCAGGGTCGGTCCATGTGTAAGGTCCATGAATCCCGAGCTTCAGGTCCAAAATAGGGGTTCAAATTTTTTGAAAAAAATGATTTATTCAGTTAAAAAAAATATAATTACAATAAAATTACTATGTATCATAAGATGTCTTGTTGTTTATTGGTAGAAATTATCTATTTTGTGAGAGGCATTAAATAATAAACCAATGAAGTATTGGTCTTAAATTTTTTTCACCTAAATAGAATGAAATTATGAGAAAAAAAATGATCTAACGAGATTTGAACCTTAAATCAATAAAAAAAAAAGCAAGAGTCTTAAATAATAAACCACACAATCACATATGAAATATTGGTCTTCTTTAAAAATTAATTTAAGAATTGTTTTTCAAAAATTCGCTTTGGGTTATTAAAATGGTAGGACCGATGTGTAAAACGATGAATATTTTTTCTTCTTATCTTTTTTATATAAAAGAACAAAAGATAAATAATCATGATTTAGTTTAATTTGAATGTCAGCGTATCATTCTAATGGATTCTTAAATGGAATGAATATCATCACTCGAAAAGAATAATACGTGATTGTATTGTATATCGGACTTGTTCAAAGGGCATGTAGCTGGGATTGAAATTACAAAATACCAAAAGAATATAAGGGCATATATGAAAAATTCACTTTCCAACGTGTAGTCTTAATTTTCAGTCCTCCATTATAGCAAGCATTTCTTGTCCTGCACCGACCCAATGTTCATCATAAAGTATTTGATCGTGATGATTCCATTCACCCACTCGATTGTTCTATTTTCTTACTCATTTTCATGCGTTGGGATTTGAGTTTCTTCTTCATTAATACACTCTCAAAAGACAAATTAATTCATGCATCCATTCACCCTCTTGTTAAGTTAGGTTCAAATGTGGGGTCTCACAAAAACATTCTCCTAGGGATGTGATATCAGAAATTATTCGCTCATTTTTTTTTTCACCTCTCAAGTTAATATATTAAATAATATAATGAATGAACTTCTTTTTTGTTTTGAAGCCTTGGCAGGAGAAAATGTGATAAACTTTATTAAGAATTATATATATATATATATATATATATATATATATATATATATATATAAATTTTGTCAATATTTTCTACATCATATAAGGATTCAGATATCATTATTAAGTGATGCATAATTGCATACAAGTGGGTGATAACTGATGAGGGTGGTCGATCTAGCGAAACCAAGAGGGTGCATATAAGAATTGGTATTTCATTTGTGCTTATTATCACAATTCACATGTCATATCTTTTGTGCTTTTACCCAAAATTCTTGTCAGTTTAGTTTCCTTGTTATAAAGTTTCTATTCAAGGAATTATATATTTATTCTTCTTTATTTTAGAAAGGTAAAAACAAAAGCTTGCTTTGCAATATCATTGCTTCCAAAGTCTACACCAGTATTATTAATTTCTATTTTCGAAAAAGTAAACGGTACTCAGATGTTAATACTGAAATGAGAGTATGTTCAAGAAAAATTTCATGGAATGCAGTAGCTGTGATCATCATATATAGAATGCAATGCCCATCCATTATTAGCTTTTCCACATGCTAGCTCCATTTATCTTTTTGGATTTTATTAATTTGTAACCATTTGTCTATGATACCATGTAGCAAATCACCATGCATTTTAAGTAACAGGCTATACAAAAAAATAATCACTTTTAGCGGGGACTAGCCGACTCAAATGGCTTTTAGTATCGGGATAACGGATGCCAATGGATATTTACGTAGATTTTTTACCCTAACTGTTTCTTGTAACGAGCCTACAAAATCGAACCATGATTAAACTTGCGATATGCGTCATGAAATTTTTAGAGGGTCAAAACCTCGTCAATTTTTGCGTACATTTTTTGCCCTACTGAATGAACTTTTCTTGTAGCGAACCTACAAAATCGAACCATGATTTTAACTTGCGATATGCATCAAGCATTTTAACTAACAACCAGTACAAAATATATCACTTTTAGTATCGGAGTAACAGATGCTGTAAGATAGATTAATTAATTGTATTCGTTACATTTTAGTACAAAGAAAGTATTTATAGACTAAGACTGGATCTATTTAGTTGCGTTGATGTGCTTGAACTAATTGTAATACATAAATCACATAACTAACTATCCTAACAAACACTTAATAGATATCTCCAATTATCCAATAATACAAGTGTAATGGATGTGTTCATTCTAATTAAACTAACTATGCTAACATCCCTCCTCAAGCGAAACGGAGGAGGAAGTCACCATAAGATTGGACTGATGAGTCATAAAACGAGAAGAAGGGAGTCCCATTGTTTCCGCATCAGCGACTTGATCCGAGGATGAAATAAACTTGACTTGAAGTTGCTTAGAATCTACAAGATCTTGAATGAAATGGAAGTCAATTTTGATGTGTTTTGTACAAGCATGAAATACGGAATTTGATGCCAGAAAACTCGCACAAAGATTATCACACCAAAGAATGAGAGAACAAAAAGAAGAGATAGGAACCTAGCTTAACAAAGATTGGAGCCAAATGAGTTCCGCTGTCTCCATAGATAAACTACGGTACTCCGCCTCGGTACTAGAACGTGTCACGTTATGTTGTTTCTTTGAGCTCCAAGAGATGAGGTTAGGGCCAAGATAAATGGAAAACCTCGTAGTGGACCTAAGATCATCGGGACAACTCAACCAATTGGCATCCGCATAGGCATGAATGGATGTATCACGAGAAGTTGAAGTATATGACACCATGCACGATAGTCACTTTGAGATAACGGAGCACCCTTTTTACAACAACCCAATGATCCTCCATTGGCGGTTGCATAAATTAAGATAATTTGTTGACGGCGAAAGAAATATCAGGTCTCGTGATCGTAATATATTGGAGTGCGCCAACCATGCTCCGAACTCAAAATGATCAGATAAAGGAACGCCTACATTTTTGGATAATGTAGAGACCGAAGGTAAAGGAGAGAAGATTGGTTTGGTACTATCCATTTTGGCTTTGTGAGGAGAGAGGGGATATAGCAAGTTTGATTAAGATGAAGACCACTAGGCCTATGAATGACATGGATACCGAAAAAGTATGAAAATACTCCGAGATCCTTTAGAGAAAATTCGCCAAGCTTGCAAATTATGTCGTCAACGATATCGGAATTACTACAGGTTGTGATGATGTCATCAACATATGCAAGAACGAAGACCGAATCGGTTTGGTGATGACAAATGAAAAGGGAGATGTCCGTTTTGGAGGAGGTGAAACCAAATTTAAGGAGAGTCAATCGAAGCTTGTATAACCAAGCTCTTGGAGCTTGTTTAAGACCGTAGAAAGCTTTCTTTTAGAGGTTCGGATTTACGAAACCCAGAGGTTGAGCCATATAGACAGTCTCATTAAGAGTGCCGTGATGAAACACATTATTTACGTCGTGTTGACCAATGACCCATCCACATGAAAGAGCCAGAGACAAAACTACACGAATAGTAACCCATTTGTCGAACTTGTCTGTCATGACCGACCAACTTGTCCGTCGTGACGCAGCTCCGTCATGACGGACAAACAGTCCGTCATGACGTTATACTCACAGACTGGCTTGAAAGAAACACTCTTTGGTCCGTCGACGGACTATGTATTTTCTTTCAATTATGCATAGTCTTATTATGCATCCAATCGTTTCGACGAACGCGTAAGTTCATCTATCCTCATGTGTACAATATACTAGTTGATCTGTAACTGTATTTCCTTCAGTCTCCCACTCAGTTCAAGATCCAAGTAAAGACAACACTAGTTTACATCACATGTATCACTACTAGAAAACAGTTTTTCAGCGGCGGGGCAATATTATCGCCGGCAGTACTCTCGCTGATAATAGTTTCAGCGACGGTACCGCCCTTGAAAAACACAACCCCCACTGAAAGTATATTTTCACCGGCGGTACCGCCACTGAAAATAAATACCCCCACTGAACAATTAACTTTCACCGGCGGTACCGCCCTTGAAAATAAAAACCTGTCCTGAACGCTTACTTTTACCGGCGGTACCGTCCTTGAAAAGAAAACCCCCACTGAAAATATTTACTTTCACCGACGGTACCGCCACTGAAAGTTTGTTTTTACCGGCGGTACCGCCACTGAAAGTCCCTTGAAAGCAAAAGCCAATTCCCGCAATTTTTATTCGAATTTGGGCGTCGGCCCATCGTAGATAGCGTACTCCGTCGCAGAAGAGCTCCCAACGGCCCGTCGCAGAAGATATCCCGTCGCCGATACACATAGCCCGTCGCAGATACCCATACCCACGACCCGTCGCAGATGTTGAAGTGTATACCCCCGACCAGAACCCTAATTTCCCTTCTTACCTCATTCATTCCCGCCCCGTCTCTCTCTCGTCCCTCTTTCTATCTCATTCCCCTCTACTCCAGCCCCACAACTCCGGCCTACTCCGGCCCTCCTCGCCGCTGACCTCTCTCTCTCGCTCTCTCGCGACAGCGCTTCTCTCTCTCTCTCAGGCGACCTCTCTCTCTCTCTCTCTCTCTCTCTCTCTCTCTCTCTCTCTCTCTCTCTCTTTCTCGCTCTATCTCTGTCTCATTTGTTTAGGGTTTTTTTTTGTGCTGAAATTATGGTTTTTTGTGCTGAAATTAGTTTTTTTTTGTTGAAACTAGGGTTTTTTTCCCCTAATTTGCTGAAATTAGGATTTTTTTTGTGGAATTTCCATTAATTTCAGTAGATTATGGTTAATTTCAGTCAAATTATGGTTAATTTCAGCAAATTAGGGTTAAATTCCAGTCAAATTAGGGTTAATTTCAGCAAATTAGGATTTTTTGTGCAATTTCAGGGTTATTTTAGTGAAATTTCAGTCAAATTATTAGGGTTCGTATTCAAAAATGACAATTTTGCAATTTAGTCCCTCTAAATTATGAAATTTGTAAAAAAAGAAACATTTAGTAGTGTCTCTACTCTCCATCCTCTTGTCAAAACCTAGCGGCGCCTCGGTACTCCATCCCTCCGATACCATTGATCGCATTGTAAAAAACCCTAATTTCAGGATAAAGAGGGGATACCGCCAGATCAGCAAAGATTGATATTCGCAGGAAAACAACTCGAAGATGGGCGAACTTTGGCCGATTACAACATTCAGAAGGAATCGACTCTGCATCTGGTTCTCAGGGTGAGAGGAGGCACGATGATCAAGGTCAAAACCCTAACTGGCAAAGAGATTGAAATTGATATCGAGCCCACCGATACCATTGATCGCATTAAGGAGTGTGTCGAGGAGAAGGAAGGCATCCCTCCCGTCCAACAAAGGTAAACCAATTTCTCAGTGAATTTGCAATTAAGCCCCTGAATTATGCGTGCATTACAAAAAACCCTAAATAAAATTTTGGGAATTCTTGAAAAACCCCCCAACTTTTTTGGAAATTCTGAAAAACCCCCTATACTTTTAGAAACCCCCCTATCTTTTTTAGATTCCCTCAAAAACCCCCTATATTTTTTGCTTCTTCAAAAACCCCCTAACTTTTTTAGATTCTCTCAAAAACCCCCTATCTTTTTATTATGTTTTTTTTTTAAATAACCATTATACCCTTTAATTTTATTTTTTAAATTTCTATAATTTAATAAATAATGAATATATATTAAACTATTATAAAAAAATTAAAAATAAATGATATATGATATTATAATATTATAATATATAATATATAGTATTAAAATGTTATAATAAATAATATATTGATATTAAAATATCATTTTCAACAATTATTATAATATTTTAATATCAATGTATTATTTATTATAATATTTTAATATCATGCATTATTTAGTGGTATTTAGTGGATCTAGGAAGAAATCCATCATAGGTTTCCCACGTTGAAAACGAAAAATGATTGTGATCATTTATACCCATCTTGAATAGTGGTATTTAGTTCTCTTGTTCTCGATATCCGTCAATCAAAAGGCATGGTAATAGTCATCCTTATATTTTGATTGACTATATTTAAATTTCGAAACCGAATTGAATCAACAAACACAATCGATATTAATCATTAATATCATTGACTCTGGCATCAATTCATCGATAGGACTAAGGGATGTATCTTTCTTTCAAAAAGAACAATTTCTATCTTGGCGACTCATATCAAATTCCATGTTTCAGATAATACCCGATGAGGATCCCATGACCATCCTGTTACATATAGTGGAAGATCATATCAATGTATTATGCTACCCCATGAAAAATGATCCATGATCACCTCAAGTGTGAAGAACTAAGACCTCATTCGTTACGATTCCATTTGCAATGACTAAACCATGTCATGGTACCGCACTTTTGGTTAAGTCACAATATGTATAACCTAATACATATACATATTTCCGATTCGAAAAACTCTTTGTCCTATGATTAGCAAATCATAATCAACACCTCGACAAATATGCTAGTGTACACATTAGTCTATTATCGTATAATAGATATACTTATCACATACATATCCCAATCGTGACTAGGGACGCTTTTGAATTATAAATTTTAAAATGTGACGGTCTTACTTAACATAATCACATATTATGTAGACGCTCACTCAAGTCATAAATCAATGTTCATGTAATCAAATTACACAACCACACACAAGTTTTCATATAAGAGATATGCAATTAAAATTTAAAGAATTAATTTTTTTTTGAAAATGGCATTAATATATAATAAGTCTTGGGTGATACATCGTTTACAACTCATAACAACTATTGTTTTAGCTACTTTCCAACTTCCTCCTCTAGGTATCTCGAACCTATAGTTCTAGCATGACGATCATGTTTAGTAATTGGAAGTGGCTTCGTAAACGGATCCGCTACATTCTCGTCAATATGAATCTTCGAAATAACAACATCCTGCCGTTGTAAAATCTGACGAATCAAGTGAAATTTACGCATAATATATGTTTGGAGCAATGATGCGACCTCGGTTCCTTGGCTTGTGCTATCACATCAGCGTTGTCGCAATACACAACCACGGGTTCCGAGATGCTCGGAATGACACCAAGTTCGGTCACGAACTTATTGACCCAAATCGCCTCCTTTGCAGCTTTCGAAGCCGCAATGTACTCCGCTTCCGTCGTAGAGTCAGCAACTGTCGGTTGTTTGGAACTCTTCCATATAACTGCGCCACCGTTTAAGCATAACACGTACCCACTTTGTGATCGAAAATCATCGGTACATGTTTGAAAACTGGCATCGGTGTAACCCGTTACAAACAATCCATTATTCTTCGTAAGTACATAAGGATAGTTTTCACGGCTTGCCAATGCGGATCATCCGGATTCGATTGGTAACGTGATAAGACGCTCAATGCATACGACACGTCATGTCTCGTACAAATCATGACATACATGATAGATCCAACCGCCGAAGCGTATGGAACCTTATCCATGTTACTTTTCTCTTCGCTCGATGTCGGACATTGAGCTTTCGAAAAGTTTATATCACTCGACATGGGGAGAAACCCTTTCTTAGAGTTTTGCATAAAAAACCTTTTCAGCATTTTGTCGATGTACGTACTCTGACTTAGGCCGAGGATTCTCTTGGATCTATCTCGATAAATCCTCACGCCTAAAATATAGGCGGCCTCTCCTAAATCTTTCATAGCGAAACGAGTATTCAAATACTTCTTAACATCCGACAACATCGGAATGTCGTTTTCTATGATCAATGTGTCGTCCACATAAAGAACAAAAAACACTACGTGGCTCCCACTTACCTTCTTATATACACAAGGTTCTTCTTCATTCTTGATGAAATCATACTCGTTTATGACTTCATCAAAACGAATATTCCAACTCCGAGAAGCTTGTTTCAGTCCATAAATGGACCTTTTAAGCTTGCATACTTTCTTAGGATTCTTTGGATCGATAAAACCTTCGGGTTGTGTCATGTACACATCCAGCTCCGATAAGTTTCCGTTAAGGAAAGCGGTTTTAACATCCATTTGCCATATCTCATAGTCATAATATGCAGCTATGGCAAGGATAATCCTTATAGACTTAAGCATGGCTACCGGAGAAAACGTTTCATCATAGTCTACACCATGAATTTGTTTGAAACCTTTTGCAACTAGCCGTGCTTTGTAAGTATGCACTTTCCCATCCATGTATGTTTTCATCTTGAAAACCCATTTACACCCGACGGGTTTAACCGAGGGTGGTGGATCAATCAAGTTCCAAACTTGATTATCGTACATAGATTGGATCTCGGACTTCATGGCATCATGTCATTTGTCAGAATCTTGGCTCGACATAGCATCTTTGTAGGTTGTCGGCTCATCATCTATGAGTTCGACGTTGCCTTCATCAGTCATGATAAATCAATATCGTACTGGTTCCAGCCGGGTCCTACTAGACCTACGAGGAGCACCTTGTGCTATTGGCTCGACATCCTCAACTATTGACGGATTCGGGTCAACATCCATCGGTTCAATGATTATTTCTGGATCTCGAACCTCTTCGAGATCGATTTTACTCCCACTAGCTCGTTGAGATATAAAATCCTCCTCCAAGAAGGTACCTCTTCGAGCTACGAAAACCTTATTTTCCTCGGGATTGTAGAAATAATATCCTTTAGTTTCCTTAGGATATCCTACAAATAAACATTTTTCAGATTTGGGTTCGAGTTTGTACGAAAACATTTTCCGGACGTAAACGTCGCATCCCCAAATTCTGATAAAAGTTAACACCGGAGATTGTCCGGTCCATATCTCATATGGAGTCTTTTGAACCGATTTAGAAGGTAAACGGTTTATTAGAAAAGCCGCTGTCTCAAGGGCATATCCCCAAAACGATTTTGGGAGACTAGTTTGACTCATCATCGATTTAACCATATTTAGTAAGGTCTGACTCCTTCTCTCGGACATGCCATTCCATTGAGGCGTTCCAGGTGGAGTCAATTGTGAAACGATTCCACAATCTTTGAGATGATCCTCAAACTCATAGCTCAAATACTCGCCTCCTCGATCTGATCGAAGTGCTTTGATTGTCTTGCCAAGTTGATTTTGAACCTCATTCTGAAATTCTTTGAACTTTTCAAAAGATTCAGATTTTTTACGCATTAAGTAAATATACCCATATCTACTATAATCATCCGTAAACGTTATGAAGTATCGATAACCTCCTCTTGCCTCGGTACTCATTGGACCACATACATCAGAATGTATAAGCTCCAATAGTTTCTTGGACCTTTCTCCAACCTTGGAGGATGGTGCTTTTGTCATCTTCTCAAGTAAACAAGATTCACATTGCCCAAATGAATCAAATTCAAATGAGTCCAAAAGTCCATCTTTATGGAGTTTTGATATGCGCTTCTCGTTTATATGGCCAAGTCGACAATGCCAAAAGTAAGTTTTATTATCAACTTTAGGTTTAATCCGATTTGTGTTTATATTATAGATTGATTTATCATTTGTGTAATTCATGTCTAAAACGTAAAGATCATTTTCTAATAGAACATTTTCATAGAATAAATTATCTTTACAAATAGAAAATTCATTATTCTTAATAATAAATTCATAACCATCATTAGCAAGTCTAGACACACTAATAACGTTCTTACACAAACTTGGAAAAAAATAACAATTATTTAGTTCTAATATAAATCCACTCGGTAAAGTAAGATAAACAGCTCCGACAGCCAACGCAGCAACTTTTGCTCCATTCCCAACTCGAAGATCCACTTCACCTCGTGTTAACTTCCTTCTATTTTGAATAACTTGCATATTTCGACAAATATGAGTTCCACAACCGGTATCTAATACCCAATTGTCCAAAATTGAAACGTTAACATCCATAATAGTCATACCTGCGGTTCCGGCTTCCAAAGCCTTCCCCTTTCTTTTCTTCACCTCCTCGAGGTAAATCTTGCAATTTCTCTTCCAATGCCCAACTCTTTTTGCAATGGAAGCAGGTGACATCCTCAGATTTCTCCTTTCCTTTAGTCTTTGGTTTGGACAATGACTTGCCCACACCGTCCTTGGACTTTTGATTCTTTTGAATCCCACCTTGAATCATGAGGACATCCCAAGCAACTTTTGCTTTGGGTTCCCCCGATGCCTTAAGCATCTCCGACTCAAAGTTCTTTAGCATCCCATGGAGCTCGGGAATCGTCTTGTTCATCGAATGCATGTGATAGTTCGTCACGAAAGTCGAGAAAATCGGTGGCAATGCACACAAGATCAAATCTTGTTGCATTATTGGTGACACCTTTTCTACCAATTTCTCAAGACGATCAATCAACGTTTGTACCTTTAACACGTGAGTGCTAACCGAAGATCCGTTAGGCATCTTACAACTAACCAACTCTTTCAACGTATTGAACCTTTCAATGCGTTCTTGATCTTGGAACATTTCCTTGAGCGTCGCGTTAATTTCGTACGCATCCGAATCCTCGAATTGCTTCTGCAAATTCGCGTCCATACATGCCTACATGAGGCACGTCACGTCATTTGACTCTTTCTTAAGTTTGTCATATGCCGCTTTTTCTTCGGTCGAAGCCTTGTCATCGGGAGTCACCATCTTCATGTCTAACACGTGACTCTTGTATTCTTGCCGAAGAACAATTCTTAGGTTACGGTGCCAGTCAGGATAGTTCTTGCCGACTAGCTTCTCCCTTTCCAAGACCGATCTAATCGACATGGAGTTGGTGTTTGATAAGGGGATTTTTCATCACCTTTTACGTACACAAAATATAGAATTTAAATAATTAAACATGATTAAAGTATAAGTAATATTCATAATTCCAATTTATTGAGATAAAATACTTTAATATATGTTTTTGTGTTAATTTCAGGTGAAAAGTGCCGAATCTGGAAAAAACCACAACTGTAGATGGATCCGTCTCGTCTTGCCGATCGATTTGATATATCATATGATGATATTTGATGCAAGCATGAGAGAGAAATCGAGCTTTTAACTCAAACGGGTCAAAAATGACTCATTTCATGTAGAAACCCGACACACGAACAGCTTCACATGAACACCCTCATCAACTCCCATGCGCTGACCAGTCAATATTTACTGTTCATGTATTTCTCCATGACACCCGATCCGTGTAACCCGCGCTGCACGCAATAAAACCCTTCTAATCCTCCCTTTCTGCACGATCGGCTACAGAGTTATGTGCGCAGAAAATCTGGAGTTTGTTTGAACAAAGTTTTTTGGCTCCAACAGCCCTTAGACTCCTCTCCAATGATATTTTCCTGGACCTCTCCATTACCAGGCCCAAACAAGGAAACTAAGAAGAAAAATAATGGGCCGCAATCTCCATTTCTTATGCACTGGAGATGAATTGGATGAATTTGTGCTATTTTCGGATGAATTAAAATGATTTATTCTGGATCTTGGAGAAATATGTGGAGGGGTATTTTTGGGTTTTCTCCCTCATCCCTTAACCGATTTTGATGATTTTTAGACCGTTGGATTCAGCACAAGTGGCTCTATCTACGCATGCAAGTGGAATGCTCAAATCTGGAATTTTCAAATTGTTTCCCCCTCTTTTCTCCTATAAAAGACACTCAAAACTCTTCTCTCAACTTACCCTTGGTCCTCATTGGTCAACCACTTCATTTTAGGGGGAAGGTAAGGTCTTAGCCTCTTCCCCCTCCATTGTTAGAGCATCTCGAGCTCCCTTGCTCATCGTTGAGCCCTTTTGCCAAGAAATCGTGTCTTGCACGGTTTTCGAGGCCGATCCGGGGAGCTTTTCCTCTCTCTCCACTTTATCCGAACCGGATACGAAGTTTCTCTCCTCCTCCTCTCACCTCCTCTCAAGGCGTGAAGGCTCGAGGACCTCTCCAAGATCTCTTCTTGGACTCGAATTCCCTTTTTTCGGTATTTCTTTTTCTAGATTTAGTGTTTTAATTAGGAATTATTAGATCTGATCGAAATCTCTTTGTGAACTTGTTCTATATTGATAGATATAATTTGTAGAATTTTTGTGGAATTTTTCTTGCATTTTTCCTATTTTTCCTTTGTGAAATACTCAAATTCTGGTGCTGATTTGTTTGATCTGTTTGAGGAACTTTTAGATCTGATAATATTCATTGTTTATCATCACTGTTTAGATCTGAATCTCTAGTTTAAAACATATTTTGAATCAATCAATTCTCTGCAATTTCCTATTTGATATGAATTTTTGAAATCTGTTACTCAACCTCGAAATTGTCTGGACTATTCTGTAATTTGCCAGGGACCTGTTTGTAATTCGATCATTACTTTTTACTGAAATATCAAACCTGTGAAATTCTTCTGTTCTCTCTCTTAGTGTTAAATAGTGAATCTTTGTGACAAATCTGAGATCTTGTTTTGCGATCTATATTTTTCTGGAATTTGATTAGTGCATACAATACCCTTGTGATCAATCATCTGCATAAATTAGAAAATTGTATTTTTGAAAGTGAAATTCTGATCAGTACTTTGTGAACTTTAGATAATGATTGTGACAAAATTTCAAGGTCTCCGGATCAGTAGAAATAGTTCTTGAATTGAAATTTCGATTATACGCAAAATTTCCTTGGATCGAACCTATACTTATCACTTTGATTAGTATTTGTTATAAATTGTTTTGATTAACTCGTGAGATTGAAATTACACATTTTAACGACCGGTTTTACGTGTTATCAAATGGCGCCGCTGCCGGGGAATTTTTGTTGAAGTATTTTCGAAATCTTGAAATTCTTGATTTTTTCTAATTCACTTTCTTTTTCTCTTATTTTGCGAGGTACATTCACGATGGATTGGCAAGACGAAACTCTACAAGAATTGTGCGATCGAACTGTACGAAGGGTAATGATGGAACAAGAAGAACGAGTAAGAAGACTATGCAACGAAAGAAATCACTCTCAACGAAACGCAAGCTTTTTCGAATACAATGAATTTTTCGATAGAAATGGAGAGATTCGTCCTCAAAGATGTTATCCACCTCCGATTCGAAATGAACCTCTTCATCAAGGGCCTTACTTCGATACTTATGCCGAAACCTCTCCAAACTCGTACCACTTCCAAAATGAATTTCCCACATTTTATGGTCAAGAACACGATCATATTCATTACGAACCTTCTCAATTCGGCGAATCACAATACGAATACCAACAACATTATGCATTTCCTCCGTCTCAACCAACACAACATCAAGGCGAAAGAGAATCATCACGATATGAAGCGATCAACAACCTTTCATCGAAAATGGATTTAATGATGGAAATGATGTTAAATTTCAACAAACAATTCGAAGAATCGGCGAATATCAAGAGATTAGAATACGATGATGAAGAAATGCGCGAGTATACCGTCGACAATTCGGAAGAGTTCAAAGAATTAAGTGTGGGGAGATTCGATGAGGATATCACATACGAAACGAGAATCGAAGGTGAAGATGTAAGGGTTGAAAAACAAGAAGAAATCGAAGCGACAATCGAAAACGAAGATCTCGGTGTGGTGAAACTCGAGGAAGAAATCGACGCGACAATCAAGATCGAAGAAGAAAACGAAGCTTTGGCGTATCAAGATCTCGACACAAAAATTCAAATAAAGGACGGACAAGAAGAAGAAAAGGTCTCTCCAATTCTCCAAGGTGATATTACTCCATTTAAATTCATATCAAATTCAATTAATAAGAACATCGATACTTCTCATGAAAAAATCGGTCAAATTTGTTTAGATAAATCGAAAAAGCCGAACACATTCGAAGCGCTCACACTGATTACCACGCCTATTCAACAAGTGCCAAGCGCAAATGCATTCGTGAAAGATCGAGGAAAAATAAAAATTTTGACGGCAATCTCGACACATGCTAGAAACGAAATGCCACGCATAGTCAACAAAACGAGCACTCTCCTTCTCTCTCTCTCAAAAAGAACGCTCCAAGGTGGTCGAAAAGCCGCAACTCACAATGGCGATTCATTCCACTTCGAGGCGGGATAACCTTGGGAAACGTCGAGCTCAAACGACGTTAAATAAAGGGCGCTTGCGGGGAGGCAACCCACGCTTCAAAAGGTCGTATTTCTCCATCTCTCTCCCTTAATTTTTACTAGAATTGATTTTTTCGCTCGAGGACGAGCTATTTTTCTAAGTGTGGGGAGGATTTTTACGGCCTATTTTTCCTTGTAAATAACACCCTAATATTACCAAAAAAAAAAAAATTCTTGCTTTTCAACTTTACAAAAAAACGCTCAAAATTTCATGCATGTTGAAGGTTTTTTCTCCGCTTAATTGAATAAATCATCGATTTTTAAACAAGATTTTCACTTATCCATCATTATTTTACTCTCAAAATTGAAATATTCCAAGATATTTGAAAGAATTGACTAAGATTTTTGAGAGATTCTTTCGGGATTCAAACCCTAATCAAATGAATTCACAAAATTGGAGTTTATTGAAATTTGGTCGATTTTCGATTTACATGACACACCATTTTTTAAGCTTAAACCCATATTTTACTCGAAATTTCTAAAAAAGTTTTGTTTAAACCACTCTAGTAAATTTTGCATAAATTTAAAAGTTGACAAATTGCACTTAAGAGCTCGATTGTTCATGGGGATTCGATAGTAAATAGATTGGACCCGCTTGCGACTTGAGATCTAAAAAAGAGAATACCGGGATGTAATTTCGTTGTATTTCGGTGCAACGAAACTCCCTGTTAAAGAAAAGATCTAAAAAAAAAAATAAAAAAAAAGAAAAAAAAAGAGAACACCGAGATGTAATTTCGTTGTATTTCGGTGCAGCGGAACTCTCGGTTAAATAAGAAAAGAATTGTAAACAAGCGCAATTGGGGGAATTAGTTGAAACCGAATAGGAACCAAGTACTAAAGTACCGAACGATTTAAAAAGTGATAATTTACATTTAAGGAACAATTTGTGCAAAATTGAACAAGGGGTTTTACTAATGCTTTTTCATGATAAACTTTGTGATTTGTGATGTGAAAAGATTTAAAATGTGGTGTTTAATCATCTTTATCGAATAAGACCATTTTTCTCTCAAAACTTTTGAAATTGTGAACCTTTCATTTGAAAATAGATTCTAAAAGGTTGAATTAAATTCTTTTGATATAAGGCATAAATGATGAGATGAGAGTAAAAATCTTTTCTTGTGGAAATTGAACTTTGAAATCGATGAATATCTTTTTAACAAAACCTAAACATGCAATTCTCTTTGATCTTAAAATTCTATATTTTATTCTATTTTTGTTTGGGGACAAACAAGTTTTAAGTGTGGGGAGATTTGATAAGGGGATTTTTCATCACCTTTTACGTACACAAAATATAGAATTTAAATACTTAAACATGATTAAAGTATAAGTAATATTCATAATTCCAATTTATTGAGATAAAATACTTTAATATATGTTTTTGTGTTAATTTCAGGTGAAAAGTGCCGAATCTGGAAAAAACCACAACTGTAGATGGATCCGTCTCGTCTTGCCGATCGATTTGATGTATCATATGATGATATTTGATGCAGGCATGAGAGAGAAATCGAGCTTTTAACTCAAACGGGTCAAAAATGACTCATTTCATGTAGAAACCCGACACACGAACAGCTTCACATGAACACCCTCATCAAATCCCATGCGCTGACCAGTCAATATTTACTGTTCATGTATTTCTCCATGACACCCGATCCGTGTAACCCGCGCTGCACGCAATAAAACCCTTCTAATCCTCCCTTTCTGCACGATCGGCTACAGAGTTATGTGCGCAGAAAATCTGGAGTTTGTTTGAACAAACTTTTTTGGCTCCAACAGCCCTTAGACTCCTCTCCAATGATATTTTGCCTGGACCTCTCCATTACCAGGCCCAAACAAGGAAACTAAGAAGAAAAATAATGGGCCGCAATCTCCATTTCTTATGCACTGGAGACGAATTGGATGAATTTGTGCTATTTTCGGAGGAATTAAAATGATTTATTCTGGATCTTGGAGAAATATGTGGAGGGGTATTTTTATGTTTTCTCCCTCATCCCTTAACCGATTTTGATGATTTTTAGACCGTTGGATTCGGCACAAGTGGCTCTATCTACTCATGCAAGTGGAATGCTCAGATCTGGAATTTTCAAATTGTTTCCCTCTCTTTTCTCCTATAAAAGACACTCAAAACTCTTCTCTCAAGTTACCCTTGGTCCTCATTGGTCAACCACTTCATTTTAGGGGGAAGGTAAGGTCTTAGCCTCTTCCCCCTCCATTGTTAGAGCATCTCGAGCTCCCTTGCTCATCGTTGAGCCCTTTTGCAAAGAAATCGTGTCTTGCACGGTTTTCGAGGCCGATCCGAAAAGCTTTTCCTCTCTCTCCACTTTCTCCGAACCGGATACGAAGTTTCTCTCCTCCTCCTCTCACCTCCTCTCAAGGCGTGAAGGCTCGAGGACCTCTCCAAGATCTCTTCTTGGACTCGAATTCCCTTTTTTCGGTATTTCTTTCTCTAGATTTAGTGTTTTAATTAGGAATTGTTAGATCTGATCGAAATCTCTTTGTGAACTTGTTCTATATTGATAGATATAATTTGTAGAATTTTTGTGGAATTTTTCTTGCATTTTTCCTATTTTTCCTTTGTGAAATACTAAAATTCTGGTGCTGATTTGTTTGATCTGTTTGAGGAACTTTTAGATCTGATAATATTCATTTCTTGTCATCACTGTTTAGATCTGAATCTCTAGTTTAAAACATATTTTGAATCAATCAATTCTCTGCAATTTCCTATTTGATATGAATTTTTGAAATCTGTTACTCAACCTCGAAATTGTCTGGACTATTCTGTAATTTGCCAGGGACCTGTTTGTAATTCGATCATTACTTTTTACTGAAATATCAAACCTGTGAAATTCTTCTGTTCTCTCTCTTAGTGTTAAATAGTGAATCTTTGTGACAAATTTGAGATCTTGTTTTGCGATCTATATTTTTCTGGAATTTGATTAGTGCCTAAAATACCCTTGTGATCAATCGTCTGCATAAATTAGAAAATTATATTTTTGAAAGTGAAATTCTGATCAGTACTTTGTGAACTTTAGGTAATGATTGTGACAAAATTTCAAGGTCTCTGGATCAGCAGAAATAGTTCTTGAATTGAAATTTCGATTATACGCAAAATTTCCTTGGATCGAACCTATACTTATCACTTTGATTAGTATTTGTTATAAATTATTTTGATTAACTCGTGAGATTGAAATTACACATTTTAACGACCGGTTTTACGTGTTATCAGTGTTGCTTGAAGTCATGATTGCTACAACGAAAAATACTTTATAATGAGATTGATACTAACATGTGCGAACTTATTCTATATGCTTATATGATGATATGAAATATGTTATTTTTATCAAATCAATAACCCTAATATTGATTCGGGATTCTTAATCCAATAACATATCAAGACCCATAATTCGTGATCCTCCTACAAGTGACTTTGGCCGACAAATGGGATCTCACTATTTAGGTAGGATAAATCCAATCGCATCCAATGCGACTCTTGACCCTTTATAGGATTTCGGTATCAAATCATATCATATATGATCCAAATTCCATTTGTGCATCCTAACTATGCACCGAACCCCAATCGGATTGGCTTGGACGGTTAAATCACAACCGTGCCCACATATCGTTCAATTGAACTACAAACGCGCTCGACTTTAGCCTGAACCCGCGTTTGTCTCCAATTAACGTGTGCCTCTCACATTGATACATACAACATTGCATGCCTGACTTTGGCCTGAAACCGTGCAAAGTGTAAGACCAACCTCGGAGGTTGTGAACATGGAAGGAATTTTATGACTTAAATATTATTTAGGGATTTTAATGTTAATATAATCATATTATATTGATTGATACAAGTTATTATGATGATATATGTGAATTTATAAGCATGATTTACACAAATTTAGAATTTGTATTCTAAAATACTAAACCAGCAAATTTTGAACACAGTTCGTTCGAACGAACAGAAAGTTCCGTTCGAACGGACTTAAGTTTTGTTTTTCTTTTGAAAATTTCCAAAATTTCCAGAATCATGTTCGTTCGAACGAATCTTATATTCGTTCCAACGAACCAGTGGTTCGAACGAACAGATTACTTGGTTCGAACGAACTAAAACTTCATTTTAAGAATTAATCCAGAATTGGGTTCGCTCAAACGAACAGCAGGTTCCGTTCGAACGGACTAAAATCTATTTTTTCTTAAATCCAATCCAGGAGTACGTTCGTTCGAACGAATCTCGTATTCGTTCGAACACACTAATGATTATATGATTTCGTTCGAACGAATATCTAGTCACTACAACAGATGGGAGTATTAGCGACGGGGGTATGCCATCAGTGACGGCCCGTCGCAAATAAAACAACCTTTCTGCGACGGCCCGTCGCAGAAGAGCATTACCGACGGTTTTATTAGCGACGGCCCGTCGGTGATGTTCAAATTTTTCCGTCGGCCCATCGCTAAACTTCGAAACCGTTGCTAAAAGTCTGCGACGGCCCGTCGGTGATGCTAGCCCCGTCGCTAATACCCTTCCTACGGCTCGTCGGTGAAAGAATCCCTGTCGCAGAAAGGTTACGCTACATTTTCAAAAAAACCGCCAAATTTTCAAAAATTCTCCGTCGGCCCGTCGTTACGTGAAACCGTCGCTAATGCTCTTCTCCTACATCCCGTCGCTAATAGAGCCGTCGCTAATACCCTTCCGACGGCCCGTCGGTGATGTTGTATACACCTTCTTATATACCCCGCTGGCCTCCTCCTCTCTCTCTTAACCCTAAACCTAAGTTCTCCTCCGACGCCCCTCTTCCCCTCTTCACAGCCCCTCTTCCCCTCTTCGCTCCGACGCCCCTCTTCGCTCCGATGCCCCTCTTCGCCTCCGACGCCCCTCTTCCCCTCTTCACAACCCCTCCCCTCTTCGCTCCGACGCCCCTCTTCCCCTCCGCCGTATATAATTTGATCTCATTGTTTTATTATTTCGAGCTTTAGGGTTTCTAAATTTTTTAGAGTTTTAAGTACTCTTAGAATTTTTAAATCCTGTTACTTTTACAAAAAACCGAGTTAATTTTTTTTAAATCATGTTCTTTCTCTGTTATTTTACATCCTGTTCTTTTTTAGTTTAAATAAAAATTATTTTGTTTTTTAGGTTATTTTTGTTTGTGTTAATTTCTTTTTTTTAAACTAAATTTTTCTAGTATAGAATTATTTAATTTCTGTTGTTTAATTTTTTTTTTTAAACTATTTTTTTTAAGTGTATCTAATTCTTTTTTAAACTGTTTTTTTTAAGTTTGTGTAATTTTGTTTTAATTTATGTATTAATTCTGTTTGTTATATAATTATTTATGTGTAGGTTACTTATTTAATTTAGAAATATTATATTTTGTTTGAAATATTTTAAACTGTTTTATATTTTGAATTCATGTATATTTGAAATATTTTAAAATGTTTTTTTAAGTGTATGCAATTCTTATTTAATTCTGTTTTAAACTGTTTTATATTTTAAAATAGTCATTTTATATTTTATTTGAAATATTTTGAATTTATGTGTAGAAAAATCGCAAGCTGGAGGAAGATATGAAGAGCAAGAGGGATGAGGATTTGTGTGTTTCAATGTTAGAGGATTTCAGGAGACGTCGACGCCACCATCGGGATTAAGATTTTATTTAGTACGATTGAAGACGATTACTGGTACCGGTGCGATTGCTGCTACTAGGGTTTAGATCTTTGGAGCTTGGATTGAAGACGAAGATTCAATGGGATGTTCTGGAGCAGGGACAGGGACGATTCTTACTGGTACGGCTTGAATTGTTCTTAATTCTTGTTAATTGTTAATTCTTTTTTATATAATTAGATTTATGCCCCTGAAATTAACTAATATATTTAATTAATTTTCTGTGCAGTTTTGATGGTTTGAGTTGTATCGTTGCGTATATGTCGTGCCGGAGCTGGAGCTGGAGCAGGAGATGGATGTGGAGCTGGAGCTGGAGCGGGAGCAGGAGCTGGAGCAGTAGATTGTAGTGGAGCCGAAACCGGAATTGATGGATTGAGATGGTTTCTGTGCAGGAGATGAATTGAAGGCTAATATGGGCTGGTACGGGTCCGATTAGTGGTACAATTTGGATAGTAAATGGGACGGCTTGGATTACTTGTTGGAATACCAGTACACTCCGATTAACGGCGTTGAATTTGTATATTTGTGAGATAATGTGTTTATTGTGATTATGTGTTTATTGTGAGATTATGTGTTTATGTTTATTTGTGGAATACCGGTACTCTCCGATTATGTGTTTATATGTTTATGTTTATTTGTAAATTAATTCAGTTGATATGTTAATTATTAATTGATTTGTTAAATATTAATAATGATTAATGTACCTTGTTAATTAATAATTACATAATAACTGAATAAATTAAGTAATATATTATTTAATTAATATACTTATTACCGACGGGCCGTCGGAAATAACTTAACGTATGAAATATATCATTTAAATAATACAATTAGCGTTGGGCCGTCGGAAATAACTTTACCGTTGGGCCGTCGGAGATGTCTTTGGTGACGGGCCGTCGGTGAAAGCTTAACCGTCGGTGAAAGTAGAATCAGCGACGGGCCGTCGGTGAAAGTGCCATCAGCGACGCCACTTTCAGCGACGGTTTTTTAGCAACGGTTGGCCGTCGGTAAAGGCTTTAGCGACGGTTTTTGAGACTTTTAGCGACGGTTATGACCGTCGCTGATATCCTGAAATGTTGAAGTGAGTTACGTTCGAACGGACCATTAATTCATCAGTTTTTCTTCTGAATTCATTCGCGACTTTTCCATGTTCGTTCGAACGCAACATACAGTTCGTTCGAACGAACATAGTACTGATTTCACGAATTTTTATTCCGCTTTTGCTGATTTTGATTGTTTTTTAAACAATCGATCATGAAACTCTTTCATGATCCCTTCTAGATGCTATTAATCATCTCATGATTAATCTCTAGTAAGTTTATAACTTGTTATAATATCGAAGTTTAATAAAATGCTAAATTCAATGCATGAACACGAATAACACTTATTCGTATCCGATTCGATCAATGAATCGACGACGATGGCTCTGATACCACTGTTGGGTATCGTCGTCACCACCGAGCCCCGCACAGCGGATTGTGAGGCCCGGTCCGACCCGATCCCGAGGACCACGTCGTCGGCTCAAGAATACAAATCATGAAATGCAACTAATCCTATGAAATTAACTCTTAATTCATAGAGAATCATACCACGTGAAATTGATCACGGAGACGGGTTGATTCTTGTGTAGTTGCTGCTGTTCTTGCTTCGATTCTGGCGACACGCACGTCCCATGCCCGCACGATTCGACACCTAATTCGAAGCTCCGATTTGTCGTATACAACCAGAATTCCTCCGGTTAAGATTCGACCTTGCTCGTTCTTGCTCTCCTTGGATCGCAATGAAAGATCTCAATTGAGATCTCTCTACCTGTATCCACCTCGAGTTATTGTCTTCCGGTTACACATGAATCCTCCTAGTATAATCACGTGTAGACTTGCTTGAATATGAATTCGAGAACTCTTCTCTTAATTCTCACTATTTTTTTTCTAATGGTTTTCTCTTTTCTTGAAGAAGAAGATGAATTGATTCATTTTTCTCTCTACCAGATCTGAGATTAAATATCATTAATCTCAGATCATACCTTTAATTACAGGCCAATCAATTGGAGCTAAAACTGTCAACACAGAATTCGGAACATAGTTCGTTCGAACGCACCTTACGGTTCGTTCGAACGAACCAGCCACTAGTAATGTGTTACATATGTTCGTTCGAACTGAATAACTATTCATCAGAACGAACCATAGTGCGTTCGAACGAACCATAATAGTTCGTTCGAACGAACCATCTCCTGATTCCTGAATTTACACAATCTCATTGTGAATTCAACTATTTGATCATCCTTATTTGTACGTTCTTCTAGTTGATACAAAACTGTATTTCCTTCACACATATCATTCAATTGAACTACAAACGCGCCCGACTTTGGCCTGAACTCGGGTTTGTCCCCAATTAACGCGTGCCTCTCACGTTGATACATACAACAATGCACGCCTGACTTTGGCCTGAAACCGTGCAAATTGTAATGACGAACCTCGGAGGTTGTGGACATGGAAGGCATTTCATTAATTAATATTATGCAGCGATTTATGTGATATAATATAATTACATCAAAGAGCAAGTTTATCAAGATGAACGAACATAATTATTGATGATTGGAACCAAAATAAACAAATCAGAAAAATTTACATGGTCCGTCATGACAGAGGGCTTGGTCCGTCACGATGCAACTTGTCTCACAAGTAAACTTGCTCAACTTTCAATCTCTACGTGTATCCACCTCGAGCTCGCGTATTTCGGTTACGCGTCATTCCCCTAAAATCCCCATAAACTGGCTCAACTTTCAATCTCTCTAATGGAGGTTTTCCTCAACTTGTCTCACAAGTTTCATCTCCCTTTCAGATCTATAGAATGGCCAAAGAGAGAGAAAGGAATTGGTCCGATCTTATAATCAAAGCCTCCATTAATAGGGCAATAATGAGTATCAAAACCGCCAATCCAGAATTTGGATCACAGTCGGTCAGGACGCACGATATGGTGCGTCGTGATGGACGTGTCACGAGTACTGAATCTAGCCATTACACATGTGCTCCGTCATGACGGACATGATTGTTCGTCATGACGCACCTCCGTCATGACGCACACAATGGTGCGTCATGACGCTATACTCACAGATTGGTCATTACAGGATTACACTAGTCTGCGTCATGACGGACCAAATGGTGCATCATGACGGACTATCTAATTTCTGTCAGATTTGCATAGTCTTATTATCCATCCAATCGTTCCGATGAACACGTACGTTCATCTACCCTCATGTGTAGAATCAACTAGTTGATCTGTAACAGTATTTCCTTCATGAATTACGAATTACCGATTACGAATCATCAATTATGAATTATGAACTACAAAATGTGTGAACTAGGAATAACGAAATCCGAAAAAAATCCGAAAATATGAAAAAAAAAATACAAAATACGAACACGAGTACGAGTCCGAGCACCGATATCAATACAAATATGATGACAACTATGAATATGAAAACATATATGAATACCATCAATTTTGTCGATGATGTATAAAAGTATAAACAAGTTTTAAAATAAGAACCGTATGAATTGTTGAAGAAACCCGGCACTTCAACAATTCGGCTGTTTATGATTTAAAATTAAAAAAAAATCATGATTTACTGAGGCAAACACACCTCCCTTACATATTTTAAACCGAAATCCGTCAATCTAAACATAAGGTTCGTGTACTTGGGGGAACCGTTTGAATTAATTTTGCATATGATGTATACAAAATATACAAATTTTAAAATAATAATCGTTTGAATTGTTCAAGAAATTCGGCTCTCGAACAATTCAAACTACCATTGCTGTAAAATTTATAGAAATCATGATTTACTGAGGCAAACTCATCATACTCACAGATTTTATACTCGAGTGAGAGCGCTCGCTACTTTGGATGTATTTGATTGCGCATTTTTTTTATAACTGAATTAGTATGAAATTAGTACTATTGTAATTCTTATATTTCCTCTATTATCACAAGTTATGTAATGTCATTCTTTTGTTGGTTATGAAATATTCATATTTTACGTATGGTGTTCTTTTATAGTAGTTGTTTATGGATCGATGATGTATGCAAAAACGAACCAATTTTAATGCGAGGATCGTCTAAATTGTTTCACAAATCCAACTTTTAAGCTATTCAATACTTGCTCATTCGTAAAAAAAAAGAAACCAACCACAACATTCATAAAAAAAAAATCGCATGTCCCAATAATAAGATAAAAAAAAATAATGTGTGGAATTCTATTACGTTTTAGAAAAAAATAACTCATGAAAATCTCGAAGACTCCCGCGCAAGATCGTCCGAATTGTTTCACAAATCCAACTTTTTTGCTATTCAATACTCGCTCATTCGTAAAAAAAGAATCCGACCACATCATTCATAAAAAATGATCGTGTGTCCCAATAATTAGATAAAAAAAACAAATAATGTGTGGAAATCTATTACGTTTTAGACAAAAATTAATCGTGACAATCTCAAAGACTCTCACGCAATTGCGTAGGAAAAAAAAAAGTTCGTATAAATGATGAATCACTAATGTTGGCCAATGAATAATTTAAGAGACATAACACACACACACACACACCCCCACACACACACACACACACACACCCCACCAATTCAATGAAAAAAATTCATAATAGTACAACTTTGTCATTTTTTCCTGCTTATTGTGGCGTCATATGACCGTTTTACTCGAACTAGATTTTCATAAAGTGAATTAAATAGTTCAGTAATTAATGCATCTATTACATGGGTAATATCCATAGAAAAAATAAACCATGTACATTTACATCACGAGTACTAAATATTAAAGGAATCTTGATTTCTTGACCTCTTTACCTTAATGAACAATAGACCATTCAATAATGGTAAGGGAATCAAGCACTGATTGATGCCTCTCTTGGAGAAGGGAAACAAGTATGGAGCACCACTCTCTTTTGTTTGCCACGAGAACAATAAAGATAGATTTTGACATGAAATGAATGTACTATATTTCAATACATATATACATGTATAGTATGAATGAATGATATTTACAGAAGCATGTCGAAAGATAAATTAAGGGGATGATCATGATAATGCAGCTAAAGCTTCCTGTCAATTTACACACCTATTAATTGATTGCACTTGATTGGATTCTGTTTGGCTTTATAGGCATATCTTGATTGAGATGGAATAACTCTGTTCTTTGTCTTTCTTTTTACCATATTTTAATTCATAAAGGAAGTTTTTGGTATTTTCTTCTTGCAATATATATATATATATGGCTAAGACACTTAATTAACTACCAATGGTTTGGTAATTAGTTGTTATAAATGGAAGATAAAATAACACACAAATATAGAGAGAGAAATCTGAAATCTTTATTATGGCTTGAATTATTTTGTTTGTACAAATAAAATAATGAACGTAAAACATACTTATACAGTGAACATAACACATTTTCAATGTGAAGGCTCCATTGTGTAATTTTTCATAACCATACATTTTCACGGCTATCCAAACCTTTCATAGTTGTACTTGATCATATACATAACATATTAAGTTACAATTAATACATTCATATTTATAACACTCTTTCTTATATGTATTGATTTTATAAGCATAAATTTTTACCTCGTTAAAACCTTACCAGGTAAAACTCAATGGGACATAAAAGTGCAATATTATTATGTTTCATACGCAACAAAGATGCCTCATTAAAACTCTTGTCAGGAAAATCCGGTAGGATAAAACCATGACCAAGGACAAAAAGAGTGCACTACGTATCATTTTCTCGCACTCATGGATACAAATATTTTGAAAACTAGATGTTTGAAAAACTTAGTTGCTAGTGATAAACAAATTCCTTTTTGAAAATAGTAAAATATTTGTAATCCATGACAAAATATTTTTAACCAATATGTATCATAACAAATTCATTATTTCCGTAATTTGTCTTCCAAATCTATACAAGAGTTCTAATAATCATAAATCAAATACAACTTATTTACAGTAAATACGGATCTATAAATTTTTTTAATTGATATAGACATATAGTCTTTCGTCAATATTAAAATGATTATATCATACATGCTTAGATTACTTCAATTCATAGAAAGATTTTTGTATTTAATATAATATGCTTCATGCATATCTCTCAAGAGATTATATAATATGTTTCAGGAATTATAAATTATTCAGGAATTCTCATGAATAGTGTAATCCAATGAGCATATGAATAATCCGTTACAATGTATACATGATATATTTTTGGTCTTTAAGGACATTCAAACTAATTTTACATAAAATAAAATTTCATTACCATGATAAGGATTTTTCGGACTTCGGGTCCATCAACTTCACTTTCTTATGTAAATTTCAATTATAACCAACAATTGTATTTGTCGACATTTTTTAATTGATTTAATCCTAGATCCTCAATTTTATTGATTATCAATTGTAAGTGCATAAACAATTTTTTCAATTACTATAGTATCATTTTGGGTTCCATCTCTTTCTAGTAGAGACATGATTTTGAAATCTCTTTATTTTTAATATTTCAATGTTGTCAGGTAACTGAATTCATTCATTCATGTCATCTACTGATTAATATTTGAATATTCTTTTCAAAAAGACAAATTTATTAGAAGTACTAACAACTTATATTTTACCAATTTTTTATCATGTTATTTATTATTTCTTTGTATTTCTAGTGTTCGAACTGATTGATCAACCTCGATTCAAGCGTATATCAAACTTATAATTATCCAAAGATACTACAATGAACATTTTATACTGTAAAGTTCCTGCATCAAATCATTGATTTGCAATTTATTGCAAATAATTAGTCTATGAACTTCTTGTTCATTTTTATTTTTTCGAGGATTAATTTGATGATGCCCTCCATATAATTTTTTTTTCCAGGTTTTATTTCTTTCCCCCTAATGTAGGCATGAATATACCTAGTGAAATTATTCTAGACTTCTATGACATATTATATCTTGAGCCGTTTTACTCATGTTTGGGTACCTTATTCATTTATTTATTTTCTTTTCTCCTTTAAGGATTTGTATAATCATATTCAAATGTTTTTCATGTTTGAAATATGTTTTTCAATTTTAATTTGTCATAACAAATAACATATAGTCTTTCGAAAGTACTATATTAACAACATACATATTTTATTGTATTATTACATTCTTGAATATTAACTTGTAATTTACGTATACATTTAAATTTCTGCTTTATACATATCATTTGAACTTCTGGATCAAATAAATAGATTTTGGAGAATAAATCAACCTAACTTTTATGGCAAACATTTTTTTAACTCAGATAATTTTCACGAACTTTCTTGATTATCATGGAAAAAACACATATCCTAAAATAAATATAATGGTTAAACATCGCACTTACACATGCAATATTTACTTTCAACTCTTGAATTTACAATCTGAAAATGAGAAAATAAAAAGAATTATGATCTCTTCTTTTGCATATTTAAGAGGCCCCATGATCTTTATATGTAAGGAAAAGTTAATTAAATTAACAAAGCGTCCAATGAAGAGTCTTGACTCTTGAGAGGGGTTGTTGACCTTTGTCTGGGGCCCTTAGGCTCCTTACCAAACAATTAACTTTCGAGGGATTTGAAATTTCTTTTATCACCAAGTCAACTATACATTATTCTGTGCTTAATTTTTTATAAGATTAATAGATCTTGCTTTTAATTTACATGCAATATTCTATTGAAAATGGGAGAATAGTTTCCGAATCTTTCTATAGAAAATATAAATATTCCTTCTTTACGTGTTTGTGACTGGTGCAGTGGTTCTAGAGGAAAAAAATGTATAGATTGATTGAGAAGAATATTTTACACTGCACATTTCAATTCGGAAAACATATTACCTGCGGATTTCACTTTGCCCCTCGAATTCACCAAAATATTTTCTATATTACAATTAAGAATTAACACATGCCACATACTTAACAAATATGTGTCCTATAATTACCATGAGTTAATCAATATAATTTATATAATAATTATGTTAATTAGTACGTAGACACTATGTTGATGAAATATAGGGGCATGCCTTCATCTAATTTCATATGATCACGATATCCTTTTTCTTCTAAAAAATATCTAGCACTACGGTTCAGAAATATCTCTTATGATTTCTTTTTCTTTTTGCAGAAAGGCCCATGGGCTCTATCTTTTATGATACTAATCAGTTGGAGTGATTAGGCACCACCAAAACTTAGAGCGAAGTTAGAGTTTGAAACTCAGCCCAAGCAAATTTTTTTCGTTCTGATAAATAGACAAGGACAATGATTTCTCCTACCATTCTAAATAAATAAAAAAACTGCTGAGAATCGAACTGAACTAGGAAGATCCTTGCGCGTTGCGCCAAATATTGAATCATTGAAAATAAAAGGGTTATACCATTTCAGGTTACTAACACCTTTTAGTTTCAGGTTATACCATTTCGAATTTTCTGGTCATTAAATAATCTTGTACATGTCATCGACAATAATGCCATAACATACATTATTAGACGAAGACACTCAATCGACTCGTGGTGACATGGTAGATTAAGGCGGTTACTGACACGTTCGAAAATATCAAATTACCATATTTTTTGTAAAATTCCAAAAATAATGTTTAAAACAAGCAAAATATTTAATTTTCATATTTTTCAAAAATAACTCCATATTTAAAAACTAACACAATCAAATTTCATTTTTTTTCCAAAAAATAACATAAATTCAAAAAATGAAATCTAACATCTTAAAAAAAAAAAAATTTACTATTTTTTAAAAAATTCCAAAATATTTTGTTTTAAAATTCCAAAAACTCCATATTTAATTTTCATGTTTTAAAAAAAAAAAACTCGGTGATTGGAGACTTAGACATGCAAATCTATATTTTGTTTCCCAAAATATTTGTAAAAATGGAAAAAATGAAGTCTAACACCTTCAAAAAATAATATTTTAATATTTGTTTAAAAATACCGATATTTATGTATAAAATGAGAAAAATACATATTTTTCATTTTTTCGTCAAATAACTCCGTAATTCCAGACTAACCCAAACAAATTTCTATTTTTTTATAAAACATTCTCCAAAAATACAAAAGTTAAGTCCCACAACTTAATAAAAAACAATTATCATATTTTACAAAAACCTGCCAAAATTGATGTCTAAAATGAGAAAATATTAATTTTTCTTGTTCTTCTAAAAAAACACCGTATTTAAAAACTAACACATTCCAATTTATTTTTTTTCTTTTTTTGCAAAAATGGAATAACTGAAGACTTAATTTTCGTATTTTCCTAAAAAAATTCCATAATTGAAGATTAACACAAATGAAAATTTCAATTTTTTTCCCAAAAAAAGTTCACAAAAATGCAAAAAGTGAAGTTTAACACCTTCCAAAATTAATATTTTATTATTTATTTAAAAAATGCCAAAATATATGTCTAAATCGAGAAAAATAACTAATTTTCGTGTTTTCCCCAAAAACTTCGTAATTCCAGAATAACACAAAAACATTTCTATTTTTTTTAAAAAAATATGCAAAAATACAAAAAGTTAAGTCCGAGAACTTAATAAAAAGCTATTATCATATTTTACTAAAAATACCAAAATGTATGTCTAAAATGAGAAAATATTCATGTTTCGTGTTTTTCTCAAAAATGACCATATTTAAAACCTCACACATTCAAATTTCTATTTTTTTTAAGTTCTTTGCAAAAATAAAAAAAATTAACTTTAACACCTCCCAAAAAATCAATTATCATATTTTTCGATAAAATACCAAAAAGATTGTCTAAACTGAGCAAAATACCTAATTTTCATATATTCCAAAAAAAAAACTCAGTTATTGAAGATTAACACAAATGAAAATTTCTATTTTTTTTTTCCAAAAAAAAGTTCGCAAAAATGCAAAAAGTGAAGTCTAACACCTTCGAAAATTAAAATTTATTATTTATTTAAAAAATACCTAAATATATGTCTAAAACGGGAAAAATACTTAATTTTCGTGTTTTCCCTAAAAAAAACTCCATAATTCAAGACGTACAAGAAATTTTCTAATTTCTCAAAAAAAATCAGCGAAAATGAAAAAGTGAATTCAAACACCTTTAAAATAATCAATTATAATATTTTTTTACAAAATGCCAAAATTTACGTTTGAAACAATAAAAATACTTAATTTTTATGTTTTTCCGATACAAAATGTTTAATCGAAGACTAACGCATGCAAATTTTTATTCTTATATAAATATTTCGCAATAATGCAAAAAAGTGTAGTCTGACACTTTACAAAAATCAATTATCATAATTTTTGAAAAATGCAAAAATTGATATCCGAAAGGAGAAAAATATTTAGCTTTCATGTTTTCCGAAAAAAATTGTCGAAATGCAGAAAGTGAAGTCCAACACCTTCCAAAAATAAATTTATAATATTTTCCCAAAAAAATAGCAAGATTGATGTCTAAGAAGATACTAATACTAAATTGCCATGTTTTCCTCAAAAAAACTCCGTAATTGAAAACTAACACATGTTAATTTCTATTTTTTTTCCAGAAATTCCGTACAAATGCAAAAGTTTAAGTTGAACACCTTAAAAAAAGTAAATTTTCATATTTCTAAAAAAAAATGCCAAATTTGTTGTCTAAAAATACGAATTTCTCATATTTTCTAAAAAAACACCGTCATTGAAGACAAACACTAGAAATTTTCTAATTTTTTTTGCAAAATTCCAAAAAGTAAAATTTAACATCTTTAAAAAAAAAAATTAGTAAATTTGGAGACAGCTCAAGACTCTCATCCAAACAAATAAATAAAAAGCACTAAAGAAAAAATTACACCATGGGCTAAGAACGCAGCCCAAGTTCATCTTTCAAAATACAAGGCTCAAAACAAAAATAGGTAAATATATTACACGAGCAATAATTTGCAAAAAAGATACCTAAAATAACATCCATCACATTACGGTCCATAGTGCATTAGCTAGGACCACCTTTATCCAACTCTTTACTACCTTCTTCAACATGTGTACTTGTACACCCTCTTCTAACCCTTCGCAACAGTACTTACTTTCCCCCTTTTTCAACAAAATCAACCACGACAAGCTCAAATTGCCTCTTGATAAGATTCAACCTTCTCCCCGTTTCTCCTTCTCAGAAACCTCGAGTCTTCCCACACCTCTCCCAGCAATGGAGCTCCTTCCTTTCTCCTGTCCGAGAAAGCTCTACGGCATCTCTCTCGCCACAAACAGAAGAAGAAGGTTGCAAAGATTTGCTTGTTCAATTCTTCACCATCTCTCTTCGTCAACTCTGCCAGGATCGCCGATGGACTTGGATTGAGCACCATCACTGGAAATTCCACAATCAGAGCCTCCCAATGAAGATTTACAAAAACGCACTCTGAGACTAGATGGCACACTGTCTCTTCACTCGCTTCACAAAGGTAACATCTATTTACCATTATCAACCCCTTTTTGATCAAATTATCTTGCGTGAGAATTTTGTTCTGCATTAACAACCAAAAAAATATAATCACCTTAGAAGGAAATTTCAAATTCCACGGTCCCCCCAAATCACTACAAGAATAAACCCCTTGCACCAGCATTTCATATGCATTCTTCACCGAAAACTTCTTTGATTCATCCTAAATTCAAATAATCCTATCTGAGACTCCTGATGTTAGGTCAATTTCTTTAATTTTTCTTTTCATCCAATAAAATTCTTTATTAGCTTCCACTGATAACACTGGATTGAAAGCTAATTTTAGATTCTTCATTGATTTAAAATCTTTGAATGTACCATGTTTTTTCCTAGCCTCTTTAAATAGAGATGGAATTCTTAGATACAAAAGCCCCATTCCCCAATTATTGAACCAGAAGCTAACATTATTACCATTTCCCACTTCAAATTTAATTGATCTCCAAAAGAAATTTAGAAAAGATAATAGATCATGCACAAAATTTGAATCTTTCATATTCCTTGTATTTTCAATTCTTCTCTGAGCTAGAGGAATGATTAATTCCTGCCACTGCAACCTTGTCTCCTTCTCATAAAATTTTCATGTTGATTCTGCCGAGACTCGAACCCACAACCTCTATAACATAAGGATTCATTGTGCTAAGAACTCGATCATCTGGGCTATGGGGTCATTGGCAGTTAGTTTATCGTATTTAAATTTCTAATAAATAGGAATGCGATTCATTCATGGAGGAGGTATACTATCATAATGGTCACTCATGACGAGGAAGGGATAAAAAGGAGGTGAAAGTGAGCCGGTAAAGCTAGAGCCGTGAGAGTAAAAGAGTACGATTGAACGAGAGTTGGATAAAAACTAACGAAGTACACGTTTTCGTCATGGAAGAAGATTGAAGAGAAAATGGAGAAAACGAAGAGGAGAAGGGGAGTGGAAAAGAGAGAACATTCCAGTTTTGTCTCGAGATGAAGATGACATGTGTTCGACGAGTTTTTTAGGATTCTTTGAGGTTGGTGTTAGGATAAGCTACACCACTCCGATGGACGTCTCCATTAGTTGTACCAAATGGAGAATGTCTCTCTAGGATTAGTGTACTTAATCTATAGTTAGTATGTTAATGAAGTGTGATGCATGTAATATAAATAGTGTGTAACATTCTTTTGAAAAAGGTTAATGAAAGAGAAAGACATGATTCTTGTTTTCTACATGGTATCATCTTGAAATCGATCCTCTTCTTCTTCTTGCTCTTCTTGATTCAAGATCTCCTTTTCCTTCTTCTTGAATCCGGCAATCGGATCTCTCCATGGCCTCCGTTGAGCCGTCCCCTCCTCTCTCCTGCCGATCGTGTGCTCTCCTCTAATCTGGCACCGCCACTAGCTGCAGGTTCATCTCCATCCTAAGCAACTCGAATTCCTCCTCCTCTCTCCGGCGTTGATTCTCTCCAACCGATTCCGGCGATCCCCTTCTTCGATCAATCAGTTTGGATCCCAAACTCATCTCTTCTTAAATCAGTGAATCCTTCTTCTTTCTTCCTCAATGTGTCAATCTCTTCTCCCGTCATTGGATCTCACTCCACACTACCGATTGCTTCCACTAGACCGATTGGATCAGCCTCTTCTCCTACTATGGGATATCCTCTTCCTCCACCCGGTTTCTCCTCTCTTTTGATACCGGGTACCGGGTTATATCCGGTTTCTCTTCTAATCCGCTACCGGTTAATAGATCTATACTCGGTTTCTCTCCTCATGCCTTACCGGATACCGGATCTATACCCGGTTCCTCGTGGATTGCCAATGGGACTTTTTCACCTACCTCAAACCCGCTTCGCAACTCTACTCCTCCGAATGCATCTACTTTCTCGATGCCAATGGAGTCTCTCCCACATGTTAGTCCTATATGTTTCTCTCACTCTCTCTCCATCAAGCCAGATCGAGAGAATTTCTTGCTTTGGAAATCGCAAGTAATACCGGTTCTTACCGGTTATGATCTACATTCTTATGTGGATGGCTCGCAATCTCCTCCCCCATCTCTTCTTTCGGTACCGGTTGGAAATATTTTCACGACAATCTCTAATCCCGTTTACTCCTTTTGGAAACGGCAAGACTCTCTCATTCTTTCTTGGCTCTTCTCCTCCTTCTCGGAATCCGTGCTAGCGCAATTCATAAATTGCCATACTTCGTTGGACTTGTGGCGCTCCGTTCATCGTCTCTACGCAAATCCCGCGATGTCTTCTCTTCTCGATATCAAACGTCTTCTCTACACGACATCATGAGGCACAATATCATGTACGGATTACGTGAACAAAATGCAAGGTTTTGCCGATCGATTGGCATCGATGGGATCTCCTATCTCGGAAGAGCACCTCGTGGTTCACACCACAAATGGTTTGGGTCATGACTTCGACCCATTTGTGGTGAATGTCTGCACTCGCGAATGCCCAATACCTCTCATGGAACTTCTCGGTCATCTCCGCACTCATGAACGTCGACTCGAGTTAGGCGATGCGAGTGTTCACTTGGCCACTTCAAATACCTCCTCTTCTAAAAATGGTATATTACCAACACCGCCACCGCATGCTCACTTTGCAAATTCTTCGCACTTTCCTCGCCCACCTTATCCTTCTCGTGAAGGCGGTCGTGGAGGTGGCCACAATGGTTGTGGTGGTGGCTGTGGGGCGGTCGCAACGTCTCCAAGGAAACGTGTCAAATATGTAACAAACTCGGTCATGTTGCCTTGCATTGTTGGAGTCGGTTTGATGTGACCATACAACCTCTCTCCAACTCTCCTCAAGTTCAAACCGCGCAAGCTACATCCTCTGTTGCCTCTCATAATCCAAGCGAGAATTAGTTTCTCAATACCGGGGCCACTCATCATGTCACCGCCGACTTGAACAACCTCTCCACTCACTCGATGTATCAAAGCAACGAACAACTCCGAGTCGGTAATGGCCAAGGATTATCTATCTTAAATCTTGGAAACTCCACTATTTATTCTCCTTCCAAAACTCATCATCTCAACGAAGTTTTACATGTTCCACAAATTACTCAAAATTCGTCGAGAATTTCGCGCTTTACTCGAGATAATGATATTTACCTCGGATTTTTCCCCTCCTTTTGTCATGTTAAGTAAGGACCGGCAAACCAACAAGGTACTTCTTCGAGTCAACTTTATTGATGGACTCTACAAGCTATCTCCTTCTCAAGTCTTATCTCCTTTTGCGCTAATAACGGAACGGGTTTCGGCTGAACTATGGCATCGACATTTTGGCCACGCCTCACACTCGACCACATCACGTTTGCTTTCGCATTTTTCAGTTCCATGTTCAACACAAAAACTCGAGTTTTGTGATGATTGTGCAAAAGCAAGGTCGCACAAACATTCGTTTTTGCCTTCTAATATTAATGTGAAGTTTCCTCTTGATGTTGTTCATTCGGATCTTTGAGACCATCTCCTATTACTTCTCAAACGGGCTCGAGGTATTACGTGATTTTTATTGATGAATATTCACGTTATTCGTGAATATATTTTTTGGCCTCCAAAGACCAAGTGTTATCGGCTTTTATACAATTCAAGGGATTGGTTGAGAATCTTCTCTTGCGCTCCATTAAGGTTTTACAAACGGACGGTGGTACCGAGCATAAACCGATTTTTCGCCAATTTTCATCCATTACTCCTCACTTGTCTTGTCCTTACACGCCCGAGCAAAATGGAGTGGCCGAACGAAAACATCGACATGTAGTCGAGTTGGCTCTTTCATGCACGTCTACCGCCTCTATACCTCCAAAATATTGGGATGAAATCTTTTTGAGTATAATTTTCATCATCAATCGGCTCCCTATTTCGACCCAATCATCTCCATTCGAACGGCTTTTCTCTCGTTCACCGGATTATACCTTCTTACAGGTTCTTGGGTGCATTGGCTTTCCTAACTTACGACCCTACAATTCACACAAATTGCAATTCCGGTCTCTCCCGTGTGTTTTTATGGGTTATTCTCCTACCCATAAAGGCTACAATTGTCTACATTTACCAACAAGTCTAGTTTACATAAGCCGAGATGTCACATTTGACGAGTCCTCGTTCCCCTTTTCTTCTCTCTCTAATACTTCTTCTCCTTCATTAAATTCTTGTGATGTACCTTCTAATCCACTTATCATTTTATCTCCCTCTTTTTGGCACAAGGATCACGTCTCGGTACAAGGAAAAGCGAGGGATTCAACTTCATTACATACTCGCCGAGAGTACAAGGGAGTGACGCTTCATTTCCACGCACTCCAAGTGCTCATGGTGGTTTCGAAACCTGAAAACTCATTTTTTTAAGCGCCGTTTTAATGTCTTAAATTGAGTAATTCAACAAATAAATGATTTCCTAAACTTAGCACAATGATAAGCAAAGAGTATCGATCCACAGGGAGATTATGGTAATTCTAGAGTTTATTGTTCAAATACAACTTTTATAGTCCCAAAAATTCTCTCAATTTGCACACAAGAAGATCAACAGTGAAAAAAATTATATTCCAAATTTCAGATCTTTTTATGAAGCCAATTAATATTTAAAATTCTTCAAACAAGCACATCACAAAACTCTGGATCACAGAAAAAGTTCAACTTCAACAAATTATATAGCTCAAATTACAAATCCAAATTTATTGAAACTTTTATCACATATCAGAAATAAGACAATCAAGCCATCATATTTTTTATAAATTTTTATATGCACAAATAAATTAACTAAAAATAAAAGAGTTAAGGCAAGACAGAAAAGACAGAGAGGCAAATATTAGATCCAAAAAATAGGAAAACAATTACAAAATTTACCAAAATTGAAGCAGATGATCTAATGTATCTAATGTAACTAATGAAACTTCTACAAAAGAGAGAGAAAAAATTTCATTAGAAGTATCAAAGTTCTTGTTTGTCGTAATTAAATTTGTAATTGAAACGTTTTCACCTTTTGAGAGTTTTTGTTCATGAGATTGATTTTTGAGATCCTCGTTTCCGTTTGAGATTTCTTCATCGATTTGCGTGTTCGAGAATTCGAAATTTTCGTGATCGCTTGAAACTTCTTCATGTTCCCCCACACTTGAGCTTTGCTCGAGTCTCATCAATTCTTCTTCTAAATGAAGTTTGGATATCATGATTAACCCTTGGATGTGTGGCTCGGATTTTTTTTTGAAGTAAGTATCAAATTTTTCTTGAAGCCTTTCTCGAGCTCCATCGATTTGAGATATCTTCGTCATGAAATGGTTTAGAGTCTCGAGGTTTATTTTCTTCATTTCTTCGAGGATTCGAGCTTTCTCGATGTTCATCATTTCTTCCTTCAAGTGAGAGAGGGTAGTGTGGATTAGAGCTTCGAGATCGATTGTCACGCCTTGATTGAACGCGTTTTCGAAGAGTTTATCGATTTTTGGTTGAAGTCTTTGGCTTGCTCCTTCTATTTTGGATATTTCATTGTTTAACGCGCCCATCATAGCGATTTGTCGCTCCTTGATTTCCATGACTTCGTGAGTGTACTTGCAAAAAGAGAAAGAGAAAGTGAGATATCGAAAGTTCAACAAATATTGAAAATAAAAGAAACTCTAAATTTCAAAAACAATCTCCCCGGCAGCGGCGCCATTTGAAAACTCATTTTTTAAGCATCGTTTTAATGTCTTAAATTGAGTAATTCAACAAATATATGATTTCCTAAACTTAGCACAATGATAAGCAAAGAGTATCGATCCACAGGGAGATTATGATAATTCTAGAGTTTATTGTTCAAACACAACTTTTATAGTCCCAAAAATTCTCTCAATTTGCACACAAGAATATAACAGTGATCAAAACTATATTTAAAATTTCAGACCTTTTTATGAAGCCAATTAATATTTAAAATTCTTCAAACAAGCACAACACCAAACTCTGGATCACAGAACAAGTTCAACTTCAGCAAATTATATTGCTCAAATTAAAATTTTAAATTAGTTGAAACTTTTATCACAGTTCAGAAACCAAACAAACAAGCCATCATATTTTTTAAAGCTTTTTATATGCATAAATGAATTAACTAAAAATAAAATAGATAAGGCAAAACCGAAAAGTCAGAGATCAGGAAAAGATTAGATCCAAAAAAATAGGAAAACAAATAAAAAAATTACCAAACTTGAAGGAGTTGATATACAGTATAAAGTGTAACTAAAATGAATTTTAATGGATTTTTTCTAGATATAAAACTATTTAATTTGTATTTTATAAACAGACATTCAGAAATTCAGATCTAAAATTTTAAAAATGAATAACAAATAGGAAAACTTATGAAATGATATGAACTAAAATTCTGCACAAACTAGATATCATCAAGATTCAGAAAAGTATTTTTGTGAGATTTAAGCTTAATGAAAGTATTTTATTTGTAATTTTCAAATAGAATGGAACAGAACATCAGAAAATTATGATCTTATGTTTGAAAATGCAGAACAATTAGAAAATTGAAGGAAATGTGATGCAAAAAATTCCTAAATGAATTAGATATGATCATGATTCAGAAAAGTATTTTTAAGAGATTTAACTAGATATAAAACTATTTTATTTATATTTTTCAATTAGTACAGAACAGAAAATCAGAAATTCAATGCCTCAACTTTAAAAAATGCATAACAATTAGGAAAATGTATGAAATTAGGTGCAATAAATTCCTAAATGAACTAGATATGGTCAAGATTCAGAAGCACATTTTTATGGATTTTTATCAGATTTAAGAGTATTTTAAGCAAATTAGTAAAACTGATCAGACAGACAGATGCAAAATCAACTTAGACTTAAACTAATTCACAAAATTCAGAATAACAAGCAATTAAACAAGAAAAAGGGGGCGATAATAAATTCAAACAAGATCCAAAGCAACAGTTCTTAATTCAAACTACAACTTCAAAACATGAGAAATATCAAAAATATCCTAATAAAGAAAGAGAATACCCAATATGAGAAATGAGAATGGAGATGGATGTAGAGATGAGATGGAGGTCTTCTATGATCTCTTGTGACCCCAATGAAGTCTTCAGAGAGAGGAGATGGAGCTTTGAGGTCGTCAATAATGATGAGTTCTTGATCCAGAACTAGAACCGAGAAAGCTCGAGGCTTTAGTCTTAAATCGATGCAATTGAGAGGATTGTGAAGGAAATACAGTTACAGATCAACTAGCAGATTGTACATATGAGGGTAGATGAACGTACGCGTTCGTCGGAACGATTGGATGCATAATAAGATTATGCTGTTGGGAATTATCCCGACCCCGGGCCCGCGCAGCGGATATGAAGGCCCGGTCCGGTTCCCATAATCCAAGATCATGCTTCGATATCGAGGGTACGATGCAAAGTAGGATAGACGATTACCGGCGTGAAATTGATCACGCACGACGGGTTGATCGCTCTCATCCTTCTCTTCTTTCGGTATCACGTTTGTGACTAGCCTGTGTTGGTTAATTCTAACCTAGAGGGGGGTAAATTTGGCAATCTAACTTACACTTAGTTTAGATTTAAACCTAATTTACGGTGCGGAATAAATAATAATTTAGATGATAAAGATGATACCGTACAAACACTTTGACACAAGATGTTTGTTTACGAAGTTCGGTAGGTGGTTGCTTTGTAGGTTTAACTCACCCTTTACTCGCTTAATTGACCGACTCAATTATTTGCGAGTACCTACGTCTCCGGGAATGCCTTGTGACTCTTTTTGGCTTTCGATTGACTTCCAACTCAACTCGATTACAAGGATTTGCCTAGATCGATTTACACGCTTCTATCGATCTATAGCTTAGGCTCTTTACAATTTGTTGCACTAGCCTATTACACTTTTTCACTAATCGAGCTACAACGTGATCGGTCACGTGAGTGGGATACGATTAGTGGAGAATATCGAAAGTAGATCAATGATCTAAGGAGGTTTCTCAAGCTATCAATGGATATAGAAAATCACAGCTTAGGGTTTCTCTCTTTTTAGGTTTGAAAGTTTGAAATTGAGGAAGTGAGAGAGAGAGACCCATGAAGGATTCTATTTATACTCTCTATAGAAATCCTTCAGAAAACTTGTAGTGCGTTCGAACGCATACAGTCCGTTCAGAACGCACTTGAAGTTTGCACTAGCCGTTTCAAAATAACGTGCAAGTACATCTTGGGTCCGTTCGAACGGACAATGTCCGTTCGTAACGGACTCAATTATACATAGCATTTTGCGTTCACAGGAACAAGAGTCCGTTCAACGCACTGAAAAGTGGGTGAACGGATTCCAGGTTGTCCGTTCGAACGCACATGTGTGTTCGTTCGAACGCATACATCCCTGTGACATTTTCCGTTCACAGGAAGGATTGTCCGTTCAACGCACTCAGAAGGTGGGTGAACGGATTCTAATTATCCGTTCGAACGGACATGATTGTTCGTTCGAACGCACACATCCCTGTGACATGTTTGGTTCTAATCAAGCTTTAAAGTTTTGATATTTAGCAAGTCCGTTCAGAACGGACTTTGAGTTCGTTCAGAACGCACTTCCTGCTTGACTGAACTCTTTGTTATTTTGAACATGATTTTACTTGAGTTCTACTAGGTTTGTACCTAAGGTTTATTTGTGGCGTATCCCACTCACGGAAGGCTTCAACATCTTGAGTCTTGATGTATTCCAATGGCCTTCCTTGTGTTCTTCTTTTCTTGTTTATGTTGAGACTTCATGTCCTGATTCTTGATGTAGTCCAATGAAGTCTTCCTTCACAAATCCTCCTTCATCTTCGTATCGTACCTATGTTATCCTGCACTTTTCTGGATGTATACATTAGTAATGACAGTGTTTTGAAATAATCAAACTATCAGGAAATTTGAACCAACAAACTCCCCTTTTTGATTAATTTCAAAACACTGTCGGTTTGGAGAGTTTCACCATTTAGTTGAGAACTTTCCGTACGATCGTTTCTCCCCCATTTTGAAAGAGATCAAAAGGGCCAAGGAGACTTCATCAACGGAAGGCTCCCCCTAAATGCGAGCTCCCCCTCAAAGAATGAATTGATGAATGTATGAGCTCGTAAATATGATCAAATTCTTTTGTTTTGAATGACAAAAATCTTTTCACATTTGATATTTTTTAAGAAAATAAAACAGTTTTTATGTGTGCGTTCCGAACGGAAAAAGTAATGCGTTCGAACGCACTTGCATCTGGACTGATAGGTTATGTAAAAAAATCAAAAATAGATGCAACAGTTGGAACTGAAAATATGACCACAAAACAGTTTGTTCATAACACGGCATGACACAGGCCGATGCACACACACGCATAACATTAGTTGGTCAGTACTACAAACACAACAAACTCAATTTCTCACACACATGCACTTCATAGAAAAATAAACACTACAACACAACACACTTATAACACCGCCGGTGATTACATCTCGTTGGGACCGGGGTAAGGGTTCGGGTCGGGATGATAGCTTGGACCGGACGCAAAGAAGTCGTCAACGTTGAAAGTTCCCGAATGGGACTCCGACGGATTCGCGGTGGGATGAGATGGAGGAGGAGGATTGTCTTGTTCTCGAGGTTCAGGGTAGGACCCGAAACGGTTTTCAAGATGACCGTAAAGGTCGGAAAATTGACGTTCCACTCTCTCGAGCATCCTTGTCTCGGAAACTTGCATGCCCTCTCGAATTTCATTTCGAATCCCTCGTTCATGTCGCTCCATACGCTTATTCATTGCCTCTAACAACGACGTTATGTGAGCGAACCGCCTTTCATCCCTTTCCATCGGGACATTCGAACTTCTTACACTCTCACTCCTCTCACGTGGTCGAACCTGGTTTTCACTGCCCTGGTCGGATGGAGCGTCACTCTCCAACCAACGGGTAGGATTTGGAGGAAGATGGAACGCTCCCTCTTCATCTGGGTGATCGATAATCCATTCATGAGCTTGTGCCGAATACCGAAACCTTTGACGCAGAAGGTTTAATTTTGACGCGAGGTTGATCGGTGGTTCAGGTCGGAAATCCCAATCTTCCACCGGGATCGAGACTCCTTGGAGGTTCAACATTCGAGCAATCAACGTTCCGTAGGGCAATGATGCATTCCTTAGGTTCATGGCGCTTTCCATGTGGCTTAATATGAGATGAGGCACGTGGACGGGTAGTTGGTCCTCGTACCACATGCGATATAACAACAAGATATTTCGATCTTCGAGGTCTACTCTCAATTTTTCAACAGGAGCGAGAATGTTATTACCAATTATCCAGACGAATTTTTCAGGAGCGGCCAAGTGTGACACTGCTGATTGTGATGCGTATCTATTCGTGACCACTTTCTTCATGGTTTCGAACCCTTCGGTTTCAATTTTCCCCCAGCGGTCGTTGTACACCTTCTCTCCATCATTTTTGAGCCCGAACAAGTCGCACAAATTCTGCACCGAGATTACGACTTCCTCACCGAGAATAAACGAGGTTATCTTATCTTGGGCATGATCGAAAGTGGCGTTTGCATAGAATAGCCGAGTGATGATCTCATACGACCTCTCGTTGAGATGCGCAAGGTTTGCAAATCCCCATTTTCGCTCGATTTCCTCGATCTTGTCGGAAAGAATAGAACAATTTCGTGGAAACTCGTAATAGTAAGATTTTGAGAGGAGTCTCCTTACCACAACGCTATTGAAGAGGAGTCCGGCTTCCTGGTTTCGAAAGAGATAATCGTTATTCGGATTAGTGAAATCGTAATCTGCTTGCATTCGTGCGCTGTGATTAGGCCTGTTGGCTGGCGTGCCCCTCTTCATGCGAACAATCGATGGAGGCGATGGTATTTCTTGAGCTTTCGAGCTTTCTCCTGTTCTCTTCTTTTCCTTGGATTTCCCTTTTGATATGAGGCTTCGATTGGCATCCATGAAATCAAGCTTTTGAGAAAGAAGAAAAGGAGTGTTGGAAAGAGAGGATAAGGGTAAGAGTTTCAAGAATGTAAATCGTGACCCTTTAAGTCTCTTCGTACGAGAAGATGAACCATAGCGTCCATTGATGAGGGTCGGTTGCATGCAGATGGAGAGTAAATACGACGAGTCCGTTCGAACGGACATTCATGTGCGTTCGAACGTACACGCTTCTGGGTAAAAGACGCCATTGTTTGGGTTTGAGTTGCAGGTGAGAGGTCTTTGAGTTCGTTCGAACGCACTTGCAACTGTTGGGAAAGGCGCAATAATATGAAAAGCTGTCATAATCATACATTTCATCTGTCCGTTCAGAACGCACTGTTTGTTCGTTTCAACGGACTTGAGTCTGGAAGGATGGCATTTGTTAACTTCATCTGTCCGTTCAGAACGCACTGTTTGTTCGTTCGAACGGACTTGAGTCTGGAAGGATGGTATTTGTTGATTTCATTTGTCCATTCCGAACGCACTCTTTTGTTCGTTCGAACGGACTAGATACTGAGCTGAGACCCGGATGTATTGACCCAAAACACTGACCCTAGTTCAACAACGCTATTTGTACTTATGATAATACAGTTATGATGCAACTACATGAGACTAGACTCAATATGCTGAATTTTAATTCTTGAGAGATAACATACCTAGCTTTAGTCGTAGATCGGAGAAAGGAGCAAATGGTAACGGTTTTGTGAAGATGTCGGCAATTTGATTTTGAGTCTCTATCCATTCGAGTTTAACATCGCCTTTTTCCACGTGATCCCGAATGAAGTGGTGACGTATGTCGATATGCTTGGTTCGTGAATGGTGGACAGGATTTTTCGAGATGCATATTGCGCTATTGTTGTCGCACAATATGGGGATTTTACGGAAGTTCAAACCGTAGTCTCCGAGGGTTTGGTTCAACCACAGTAATTGAGCACAGCAGCTTCCTGCGGCTACATACTCGGCTTCGGCCGTCGATAAGGCTACCGAGTGTTGTTTACGACTTGACCATGATACAAGTAAACCTCCCAAAAATTGGCATGTACCGCTCGTGCTTTTTCGATCAACTCGGGATCCGGCAAAATCCGCATCAGTGTATCCTACTAGGTTTAGGTTCCCACTATGCCCGTACCATATCCCAAGTTCAATTGTACCTTTTAAATAACGAAATATGCGTTTTACGGCCGTGTAATGTGATACCTTGGGGTTAGCTTGAAATCTAGCGCATAAGCATACGGCGAACATGATGTCGGGACGACTCGCCGTTAGATAAAGAAGGCTCCCGATCATTCCTCTATAGGACGTAATGTCGAACGATTCGCCCTCTTCATCCGCATCCAATTTTGATTCCTTTGCCATTGGAGTGTCACTTGTTTTAGTTTGGTCCAACTCGAATCTCTTTAATAATTCGTGAGTGTACTTTGATTGGTTGACGAAAATTCCTTCACTTGATTGTGTGACTTGAAGACCCAAGAAGAATTTTAATTCTCCCATCATACTCATGGCAAATTCACTGTGCATAAGAATAGAGAATTCTTCGGCAAGAGCCGCATCACTTGATCCAAAAATAATATCATCTACGTAAATTTGAACAAGTAAAATGGATACTCCCTTTTTACGTGTGAAGAGGGTGGTGTCGATTATACCTCTCACGAAACCATTTGAGGTGAGAAATGAGGATAGTCGATCGTACCATGCTCGTGGGGCTTGTTTCAATCCGTATAGGGCTTTTGAGAGTTTGCACACGTAATCGGGGAATTTAGGATCCTTAAATCCCGGTGGTTGCTCAACGTAGACTTCTTCTTCGATTTTACCATTGAGAAATGCACTCTTGACGTCCATTTGAAATAGTGTAAACCCTTCAATAGCGGCGTAAGCTAGGAGGAGTCGTATCGCTTCTAGACGAGCCACTGGAGCAAATGTTTCTTCGAAATCGATCCCTTCTCGTTGTTTAAATCCTTGAGCGACGAGTCTCGCCTTGTTTCGTATCACGTTTCCGTGTTCATCAAGTTTATTTCGAAAGATCCATCGAGTCCCAATGATCGCACGATTCATGGGTTTTGGAACCAACATCCAAACTTGATTTCTTTCAAATTGTTCCAATTCTTCTTGCATTGCGATAATCCAATCTTCGTCTAGATTGGCTTCCTTGAAGGATTTTGGCTCGGTGTGAGAAAGATATGCGCAATGAGCTACGTAGTTGTGGACACGAGACCGAGTTCGTACACCTTCTCGGGGATTTCCAACAACGTTTGTGAGAGGATGGTGGGGTACTTCTCGGAGAACCTCAGGGATTTGGTAAGGAGTTTCACTCTCTTCTTCCTCTTCCTCCTGTTCTTCCTCTTCTGGAGGATCATCGTTTTCTCTCTGAGGTTCATCAAGAGTTATGTCGATGTGTTGATATTCCAGCTCGGCTTGTTTTCTCGGTGATTTAGCAATTGTTTCCGTGACTTCACCTACATTTAAGCTACCTTTCTCGGCTTCCTTTTTAGTTTCATCAAAATGTACGTGAACGGATTCACATACGACTCGTGTTGATCGTATGTAAACTCGGTATGCTTTACTTGTACTTGAGTAACCGACAAATATTCCTTCGATGGATTTTGGATCGAGTTTGTCTCGATTACTCAATTCATCCAAGATATAGCATTTGCATCCAAATACTCTCATTTAAGAGACATTTGGATTTCCCCCATACCATAGCTCATATGGCGTCTTCTTCAAAATAGGCCTTAAGCTAACCCTATTCACCACATGACATGCGGTGTTAGTGGCTTCGGCCCAAAGGTATTTTGGAAAAGGGTGCTCACTTAGCATGGTACGGGCAAGTTCAATTAACGTTCGATTTTTACGTTCAACCACACCATTTTGTTGAGGTGTGTGAGGAGCCGAAAATTCGCGTATATATCCCTTTTTATGACAAAATTCATGAAATTTTGCATTTCGAAATTCACCTCCATTGTCACTTCGAATGGTGACAATTGAGGTGCCTTTTTCATTTTCAACGAGAGTACAAAATTTGATGAAGTTGTCACACGTTTCACTTTTATGAAGTAAATAATGTATCCAGGTGAAACGTGAATAATCATCAACAATAACAAACATATACCTTTTATTACCTATGCTTGTAACGCTCATTGGTCCGCAAAGATCAAGATGGATGAGTTGAAGAGGTCGATTCGTGGTGACCATGTTCTTTGATTTGAACCCGGACGATCTAGTGTGCTTACCTTTTTCACACGCATCGCATAATCCTTCTAGTTCAAGTTTATGTGAGGGAAGTCCTCTAACTAATTGCTTTTTGGACAACCTATGTATAGTTTTCATGCAAATGTGACCTAACCGTCTATGCCATAATCGAGATACTGATTCTGATACAGTGAGACAATGGATTCCCGGCACGAATGATTCGAAATCAAAGTAGTATAGATTTTCGTGTCGGGTTCCTTTGCATACTGTGGTATTGTCTTTCATTCGATCAATCAAGCATGAGAGTTGATCGAATTTCACACAATATCCGGCATCACATAATTGGCTTATGCTAATTAAATTATGTTTAAGTCCAGTTACAAGATAGACATTCTTTAAAGTCCAATTTGAGGTACCTATAGAACATATACCGATAATTTTACCTTTTTGATTTCCTCCGAAGGTAACGTCTCCTCCCTTGAACGGTTCGAGAGATTTGAACATCTCTCGATCCCAAGTCATATGTCTAGAACAACCACTATCTAGACACCATTTTGATGACTTTGTTCTGGAAGTTAGGCCCATCTATAAGAAATTCATATTAGTTAAACCAAAAAAAAAATTGAAATTGACTAATATGAATTCTTACTAACTATACTCCCCCTAAATATTTGGCTTATGGTACGGTATACTAGGGAGTATAGTGTCTCAAGTTAGGGTTTTACACCCTAGGGGGTCCTATACCGAAGGAGGTAGAGGAGCCCATTGAGTGACGATCTTTACGCATCCACATGACGTTTGGTGCCACTTTTGGATTGCGAAGATCACACCCGGTTGAGACATGACCGATTTTGCAACAATAGTTACAAAATGCTACTGTGGGCTTATTTGTGGGTGTGGTACTCTTCACAAAATAGTCCGAGAGTTTATTCGGATTACTTCTCTTAGAAGTTATCGATTTTGGCATTTGATAAAGGTTATTTGATTTAAATTTATTTTGCTTAAAATTATTTTGTTTAAATTGTTTATGTGTGTTGGTGAAATGTTTGGGAGGCCCTTGTTGATATGAAGCTTCGGTGTAGTTTGTCACTTCATAGAAATACCCATTTGGTCCCCTTTTGAACCAACAATCGGTTCGTCCCAAATTAGTATGTCTAGGTTGTGAATTTTGTGTAAAATGATTGTTCCTATAATTATTATCGACACGTTTAGGTGGTTCATTTTTAGCATATTTACCTTTGTTATAATCATGGTACATAAAAGCATTTCCATGACTACTTACTTCATTGTTTTCCCATTTAGATTTTTGATTTTGAGATATTGAAAGGTCGGGTTTATTAACGTTAATTTTCTTATATCCTAAACCGAATTTATCATTGGGCTTTTGTCCCGTTAATGACGATTTTAAGACATCATCCAATGAAGGGGGGTTCAATGCACTCATTGTACATGCCCTCTTCAAGGACTCATTCTCAACTTTCATAGTTTGAATTTCGACTTTTAAATGAGAAATCTCACATTTCAGGGTTTTACATTCACATTTTGAAAATCCTTTAAATTCATTTATTTGAGTTTTGTATGCCAAGATGGATATCACAACCACCGAGGTTGGTCTTACACTTTGCACGGTTTCAGGCCAAAGTCGGGCGTGCAACGTTGTATGTATCAACGTGAGAGGCATGCGTTAATTGGAGACAAACGCGGGTTCATGCCAAAGTCGGGCGTGTTTGTAGTTCAATTGAACGATATGTGAGCACGGTTGTGACTTAACCGTCCAAGCCAATCCGATTGGGGTTCGGGGCATAGTTAGGATGCACACACGGAATTTGGATCATATATGATATGGTTCGATACCGAAATCCTATAAAGGATCAAGAGTCGCATTGGATGCGATTGGATTTATCCTACCTAAATAGTGATAGCCCATTTGTCGGCCAAAGTCACTTGTGGGAGGATCACGAAATATGTGTCTTGAGGTGTTATTGCATTTAGAATCCCGAATCAATATTAGGATTATTGATTTGATAAAAGTAACATATTTCATATCATCATATATGCATATAGAATAAGTTCGCACATGTTAGTATCAATCTCATTATAAAGTATTTTTCGTTGTAGGAATCATGACTTCAAGCAACACCAACTCCATGACGATTAGATCGGTCTTGGAAAGGGAGAAGCTAGTCGGCCAGAACTATGTTGACTGGCACCGTAACCTAAGAATTGTTCTTAGGCAAGAGTGCAAAAGTCACGTGTTAGACACGAAGATGGTAACTCCCGATGAGAAAGCTTCGGATGAAGAAAAAGCGGCATTTGACAAACTTAAGAAGGAGTCAAATGACGTGACATGCCTCATGTTGGCATGTATGGACGCGAATTTGCAGAAGCAATTCGAGGATTCGGATGCGTACGAAATTAACGCGACGCTCAAGGAAATGTTCCAAGAGCAAGAACAGATTGAAAGGTTCAATACGTTGAAGGAGTTGGTTAATTGTATGATGCCTAAAGGATCTTCGGTTAGCACTCACGTGTTAAATGTTCAAGCGTTGATTGATCGTCTCGAGAAATTGGGAGAAAAGGCGTCACCAATAATGCAACAAGATTTCATCTTGTGTGCATTGCCACCAATTTTCTCAATTTTCGTGACGAACTATCACATGCATTCGATGAATAAGACGATTTCCGAGCTCCATGGGATGCTCAAGAACTTTGAGTCGGAGATGCTTAAGGCATCGGGGGAACCCAAAGCAAGAGTTGCTAGGGATATCCTCATGATTCATGGTGGGATTCGTAAGAAACAAAAGTCCAAGGGCGGTGCGGGCAAGTCGTTGTCCAAACCTAAGACTAAAGGAAAGGAGAAATCCGAGAATGTCACCTGCTTCCATTACAAAAAGAGTGGGCATTGGAAGAGAAATTGCAAGATTTACCTCGAAATATGCAGGTTCTTCAAAATAGAAGGAAGTTAACACGAGGTGAAGTGGATCTTCGAGTTGGGAATGGAGAAAAAGTTGCTGCGTTGGCCGTCGGAGATGTTCATCTTACTTTACCGAGTGGATTCATTTTAGAACTTAATAATTGTTATTTTGTTCCAAGTTTGTGTAAGAACATTATTAGTGTGTCAAGACTTGCTAATGATGGTTATGAATTTATTATTAAGAATAATGAATTTTCTATTTGTAAGGATAATTTATTCTATGGAAATGTTCTATTAGAAAATGGTCTTTACGTTTTAGACATGAATTACACAAATGATAAATCAATCTATAATATAAATACAAATCGGATTAAACCTAAATTTGATAACAAGACTTACTTTTGGCATTGTCGACTTGGCCATATAAATGAGAAGCGCATCTCAAAACTCCATAAGGATGGACTTTTGGACTCATTTGAATTTGATTCATTTGGGCAATGTGAATCTTGTTTACTTGGAAAGATGACAAAATCACCATTCTCCAAGGTTGGAGAAAGGTCCAAGGAACTATTGGAGCTTATATATTCTGATGTATGTGGTCCAATGAGTACCGAGGCAAGAGGAGGTTATAGATACTTCATAACGTTTACGGATGATTATAGTAGATATGGGTATATTTACTTAATGCGTAACAAATATGAATCTTTTGAAAGGTTCAAAGAATTTCAGAATGAGGTTCAAAATCAACTTGGCAATACAATCAAAGCATTTCGATCAGATCTAGGAGGCGAGTATTTTAGCTATGAGTTTGAGGATCATCTCAAAGATTGTGGAATCGTTTCACAACTGACTCCCCCTGGAACGCCTCAATGGAATGGCGTGTCCGAGAGGAGGAATCGGACCTTATTGAATATGGTTCGATCGATGATGAGTCAAACTAGTCTCCCAAAATCATTTTGGGGATATGCCCTTGAGACAGCGGCTTTCCTTATAATCCGCTTACCTTCTAAATCGGTTCAACAGACTCCATATGAGTGAAAGAAAATATGGCTTAAGAATTAACTTGGAAGAATTTATATAAATAGGCAAATATGCAATTAGAATTGGGCCAGTTCATAATCTGGGCCCGCTCAGAATTTAGGGTTTTAATCTAATTTCTAATAATTAGATTTTAATCTGAATTTGGGCTTATTCTGATTTTATTTAGTTTTGGGCTTATAATTCTGAAATTAGGGTTTCTTAACCTAATTTCGGATTTAACCTAAAATTGCCTATATATATTCAGAATTTCATTTTTCTCTCTCTTTCTCTCTCTAATTTTCAGACCTAATTCGGCTGCCGAATTTCCTCTCTTTCACACAAAATCGAAATTGAGATCTGGAGAGTTTTTGAGTAGAGTTTCTGAGCAAGTTCTTGAGAGGAATAATCGTGACACCGACTAGAACGGTGTTGGCGGTTTCGATCAGACGAAATCAAGGTGGACACGAGTAGAGGGAGTGCAAGAGCAATCCTTGGAGAAGGTTCACGAAATCTGGATAAGTAGGCTTCACGTACTAACTTGTACGAGGTAAAATTCTGAATAATTCTTCCTTTTTCGTGGTTTTTCGAACGTGATCCCGGTAGAATTAGGTTATACATGTGTAAATAATTCCGCTGCACATCTCTAATTCATGTGTATAACCCTACAATGAGATATGGACCGGACAACCTCCGGTGTTATCTTTTATCAGAATTTGGGGATGCGATGTTTACGTCCGGAAAATGTTTTCGGATAAACTCGAACACAAATCTGAAAAATGTTTATTTGTAGGATATCCTAAGGAAACTAAAGGATATTATTTCTACAATCCCGAGGAAAACTAGGTTTTCATAGCTCGAAGAGGTACCTTCTTGGAGGAGGACTTTATATCTCAACGAGTTAGTGGGAGTAAAATAGGTCTCGAAGAGGTTCGAGATTCTGAAATAAACATTGAACCGATGGATATTGACCCGAATCCATCAATAGTTGAGGATGTCGAGACAATAGCACAAGATGCTCCTCGTAGGTCAAGTAGGACCCGGCTAGAACCAGTACGATATGAATTTATCGTAACTGAAGAAGGCAACGTCGAACTCATAGATGATGAGCTGACAACCTACAAAGATGCTATGTTGAGCGAAGATTCTGACAAATGGCATGATGCCATGAAGTCCGAGATCCAATCCATGTACGATAATCAAGTTTGGAACTTGATTGATCCACCATCCTTGGTTAAACCCGTCGGGTGTAAATGGGTTTTCAAGAAGAAAACCGACATGGATGGGAAAGTGCATACTTACAAAGCACGACTAGTTGCGAAAGGTTTCAAGCAAATTCATGGTGTAGACTATGATGAAACGTTTTCGCCGGTAGCCATGCTTAAATCTATAAGGATTATCCTTGCCATAGCTGCATATTATGACTATGAGATATGGCAAATGGATGTTAAAACCGCTTTCCTTAACGGAAACTTATCGGAGGATGTGTACATGACACAACCCGAAGGTTTTATCGATCCAAAGAATCCTAAGAAAGTATGCAAGATTAAAAGGTCCATTTATAGACTGAAACAAGCTTCTCGGAGTTGGAATATTCATTTTGATGAAGTCATAAGCGAGTATGATTTTATCAAGAACGAAGAAGAACCTTGTGTATATAAGAAGGTTAGTGGGAGCCACGTAGTGTTTCTTGTTGTTTATGTAGACGACATATTGATCATAGGAAACGACATTCCGATGTTATCGGATGTCAAGAAGTATTTGAATACTCGTTTCGCTATGAAAGATTAGGAGAGGCCGCCTATATTTTAGGCGTGAGGATCTATAGAGATAGATCCAAGAGACTCCTCGGCCTAAGTCAGAGTACGTACATCGACAAAGTGCTGAAAAGATTTTTCATGCAAACTCTAAGAAAGGGTTTCTCCCCATGTCGAGTGGTATAAACTTTTCGAAAGCTCAATGACCGACATCGAGTGAAGAGAAAAATAACATGGATATGGTTCCATATGCTTCGGCAGTTGGATCTATCATGTATGCCATGATCTGTACGAGACCTGACGTGTCGTATGTATTAAGCATCTTATCACGTTACCAATCGAATCCAGGTGATCCACATTAGCAAGCCGTGAAAACTATCCTTAAGTACTTGCGAAGAACTAAGGACCAGTTTTTAGTATATGGTGGCAAGGATAATGGATTTGGTTGTAACAGGTTACACCGATGCCAGTTTCCAAACATATACTGATGATTTTCGATCACAAAGTGGGTACGTGTTTTGCTTGAATGGTGGCGCGGTTATATGGAAGAGTTCCAAACAACCGACAGTTGCTGACTCTACCACGGAAGCAGAATACATCGCGGCTTCGGAAGCCGCAAAGGAGGCGGTTTGGGTCAAGAAGTTCGTGACTGAACTTGGTGTTGTACCGAGCATCTCGGAACCCGTGGCTGTGTATTGTGACAATACGGGAGCAATAGCACAGGCCAAGGAACCGATATCGCATCATCGCTCCAAACACATCTTGCGTAAATTCCACTTGATTCGTGAGATTTTACAAAGGCAAGATGTTGTGATTTTGAAGATTGATACTAACGAGAATGTAGCGGATCCGTTTACGAAGCCACTTCCCGTTGCGAAACATGATAGTCATGCTAGAACTATAGGTTTGAGAAACCTAGAGGAGGAAGTTGGTTTGTAGTTATCTAAAACAATAGTTTTTATGATAAGTTTGTAGTAAACGATGTATCACCCAAGACTTATGCTATATTAATGCAATTTCAAATTTTTATATTTCATTTGCATTTATTCATTATATGAAAACTTGTGCGTGGTTGTATAATTTGATTACACGAACCTTGATTTATTACTTGTGTGAGCGTCTATGTGATACGTGATCATGTTAAGTAAAACCGTCACATTTCAAAAGTTATATTTCAAAAACGTCCCTAGTCACGATTAGGATACTTATGTGATAAGTATATCTATTATAAGATAATAGACTAACGTGTACACTAGCATATTCGCCGATGTGATGATTGTGTTTTGCTAATCATAGGACAAAGAGTTTGTCGAATCGGGAATGTGGATATGCATTAGATTATGCATATTGTGACTTGACCAAAAGTGCGATACCATGACATGGTTTAGTCATTGTACATGGAATTGTAACGAATGGGTTCTTAGTTCTTCACGCTTGAGATGATCATGGATCATTTTTCGTGCGTAACATGATGCTTAGATATAATCTTCCACTATATGTAAGGTCTTAGTTCTTCACGCTTGAGATGATCATGGATCATTTTTCGTGCGTAACATGATGCTTAGATATAATCTTCTACTATATGTAACAGGATGGTCATGGGATTATGATCGGGTGTTATCTGAAACACGGAATTTGATGTTAATCATCAAGATAGAAATTGTTCCTTTCGAGAGAAAGAGATATCCCTTAGGCCTATCGATGAATTGATCAATGAAATCTCTTGCCAGAGTCAATGATATTAATGGTTAATATCGATTGTGTTTGTTGATTCAATTCGGTATCGAGACAATAAGTTTAGTCAATTAAATTATAAGAATGACTATTACCGTGCCTTTTGATTGACGGATATCGTGAACAAGAGAGCTAAACACCACTGTTCGAGATGGGTATAAATGATCACAATCATTTTCGTTTTCAACGTGGAAAAACTATGATGGATTTTTTCCTAAATCCCTCTCGTGAGTCCGTGAACTTAGGCATAAGTTCACTACCATTGCTTGATACGAACTTACGCGGTCACACATAGAGCTGTCTTATTTCGGGCTTAATTTCAATCTCTAAGGTTATATGTACATGAGATGTACGATAGTACTTTCTTTAGTTGGATCTTGAACTGAGTGGGAGACTGAAGGAAATACAGTTACATATCAACTAGTAGATTGTACATATGAGGGTAGATGAACGTACGCGTTCGTCGGAACGATTGGATGCATAATAAGATTATGCAAATATCAAAGAAATTACATAGTCCGTCATGATGCACCATATGGTCCGTCATGACGCACATTAATGTATTTATGTATAAGCCAATCTGTGAGTATACCGTCATGACGCACCATCCAGTGCGTCATGACGGTGGTGCGTCATGACGCACAATCCTGTCCGTCATGACGAAACACAATTATAACGGCTAGATCTAGTACTCGTGACACGTGCGTCATGACGCACCATATCGTGCATCATGACGCACTGTGATCCAAATTCTGGGTTAGCAGTTTTGATACTCATTAATGCCCCATTAATTGAGGCTTTGATTATAAGATCTGAGCAACTCCTCTCTCTCTCTCTCTCTCTCTCTCTCTCTCTCTCTGGCTCATTCTGGATCTGAAAGAGAGAAAACTTGTTGGACAAGTTGAGAGAAGAACTCCATTAGAGAGATTCAAGTTTGAGTAAGTTTGTGGAAATTTTAGGGGAATTTGCCACAACCGAAAGACGCGAGCTCGAGGTGGATACGAGTAGAGGAATCTCAACTGAGATTCTCTGGTGTGATCAATCGAGAGCAAGGTCGAGCAAGGTCGGAGACAAACCGGAGAAATTCCGGTTGTATACGACATATCGGAGATTCGTATTAGGTGTCGAATCGCGCGAGCGTGGGACGTACGTGTCGCCGGAGTCGAAGCAATCAAGCTAGCAGCAACTAAGTGAACAACCCGTCTCCGTGATCAATTTCATGCGGTATGTTTCTATGTATATAAGAGTTATATTCATAGGTAGTCGCACGTAGTTTATGATTTGTACGATCGAGTCGTCGACGTGGTCCTCGGGATCGGATCGGACCGGGCCTCACAATCCGCTGCGCGGGGCTCGGTAGTGATGCCGATACCCAACAGATTGACACCTTTTGGGAGTGGGTATGGTGATGTGGAGTAAAGGAACCGGACTTGAGAAAGCTCGAAAGTCCAAGATTGGGTTGCGAGATGGCGAGTCAGGGTTCAAGCCGAGAAAGCTCGAAGCTTGAACCCAATCTGGTGGAGGAAAGAGTTGGAGATGGGACTAGAGGGTGCTGGCGAGAGTGAGAGAAGAGAGTATGAGGGCCAAGAGGCCACTCGTGAGTGATGATCTCGTTCAGCACTAATTGGTGCCATTAATTATAGCACTGATTCAATTGGAGAAATCCTTTTCTGTCAAAATTGAAGAGGGGGCTGCTGCCAGTGAGATCACGACGTGGCCGGAGGTGAGAGAAATGAGCCACGTCGCTTGTACAGGCACGAGAGATCGATCTGAGCTCGTAACGATGGCGATTGGAAGAGATGAACACTACAACATATCTGATTTTTAGGGTCGGGCCGCCCCTAAAATGTGCTCCTTATTGGGTCGGCCGGCCCCAATAAGGCTTTTGGGTCGGCCAAACAGGGTCAGCCCGACCCTAACATCAGGGTCCGCCCGCCCCAAAAACAATTCCCGCCCCAATAATACTTTTGGGTCTCCCAATGCCCGACCCTAACATCAGGGTCCGCCCGCCCCAGAAGAAAATCCCGTCCCAATAAGTTTTTGGGTCCGCCCGCCCCTATAGAAAACCGACCCAATAGTCTTTGTATCGGCCTGCCCCTACACTCTACCCGCCCCAATAAGGTTTTGGGTCGGCCCGCCCCAAACATTACCGACCCAAAACCTTCCCGTCCCATCTCCAATGCCCCCTCTCTCTCTCTTTATAAACCCGCCTCTCCCCTCGTTCTCTCTCTCTTTCTCTCTGTTTTCCCCTTTCTTCCTCTCTACCCTCTCCCGAACAGCCCCCCTCTTTCGCCCCCTCTCTCCAAACCCTAAAACCCCATCTCCGCTGCCCTCTCTCTCTCTTTATAAACCCTCCTCTCCCCTCGTTCTCTCTCTCTCTCTCTCTCTCTCTCTCTCTCTCTCTCTCTCTCTCTCTCTCTATCTCTCTCTCTCTCTCTCTCTCTCTCTCTCTCTTTTTTCCCCTTTCTTCTAGCAGCGAGCCTCCAGCAGCGAGCCACCAGCAGCGAGCCACCAGCAGTCCAGCCAGCAACTAGCTTCATTCCAGCCCGAGCCCCTCTCTCAAAGTGAGTTTTGTGAATTTTTTTCTTTCAATTTGTAGTTAATTTGTTATCTATCTTGACTTATTTTGACTGTTTTGTTAGATCTTTGTTAGATCTGGATTAATTTTTTTGCTATTCTTTCAACAGATTTTTGTTAGATCTGGATTAATTTTTTGTTGAAATCTCTAATTTTATTTTTAAGTGTTAGTTTTTTAAGTTTTTTTCCTGGCAGATTTAAGTTTTAATTCTAGGGTTTTTTGGTATTTTTTTTTGCTGTTTTTATGTGTTAATTTGCTGTTTTTTGCAGATTTAAGTTTTAATTTATGGTATTTTTTTCCTGGCAGATTTCGATTATTTTTTTGTTTAGTGTTCATTGTTTTTTCCAATTCTGGCAGGATTGAAAGTTAAATGGAGACGATTGTGAGGATTAAGGGGAGGCACCAGCAAGGATAGACACTAGCGAGGATAGTCGAGAAAACTTAATCTTTTGAAAAATTTCGTTGGATTAAGGTTAATGATGATTTCAATTTGTTTATATTATTTGTATTAGAATTAATCCTAATATAATATTTTTCTGTTTTGGATTAAGGTTAATGATGACTCAACCTCCGCCTCGCGCACAGAGGTAGTCTCCATCTCTTCACGCCTCGCACCGATTCTTTACGCTAACGAAAACTCTCGCCATCCCGACTCGAGCCACAGTTTGTACTCCGCCGGAAGCGAGAAGAACCACCTCAAGTTCCTGTTTTTGATTTTTCTGGGAGATATTTTCTTTTTCTCGGGCTAATCACAGTTAAATTTACGAAATTTTGCCCTAATTATTTTCTTTTCAGTGCTGGCAAGTAGAATTATAATTTTTTTCTTATAAAATTTAGGGTTTTAAGCATTGCATGCCTAATTGGTAGTTCTTCTTCAGGTAATTTCAGCAAACTCGAGGTAATTTCTGGAGTTAATAAGGATTAAATTTACGAAATCTTGCTTTATTTAGTTTTTTCCTGTTGCTGGCCAGTTGAAATATATTTTTTTCTTATGAAATTTAGGATTTGAAGCTTTGTGTGCCTAATTGTTGGTTGTACTTCAGGTAATTTCAACATCTCGAGGTAATTTCAAGTATTTTGCCTTTATTTCAACATCTCGAGGTAATTTTCAGGTTTTAAGTTACTAATCAAAATTGAATTACAATAATGCCCCTGTATTCAAGAATATAAACAATTAACTCAATTGACCGTCAATTTTAGTTACTAATCAAAATTGATGTTTAATTACAATAATGCCCCTGTAATTTTTAAGTGAATTGACTGTTAAATTGTTTCAATTTTGGTACGCGTCAATTAATTGTTAATTATGATTGTTTTTTTGTGATTTTTTAATCTTTTCATTGCAGGGGTTTTTATGCAAGTTCTATATAATTTCTGGGTCATTTCAATGGAGATCTCCAGTGGAATGTGGGGCCCACATTGTACCGGTATGAGTTCAGGACCAAAATCGCGTGATTTGAAGCTGTGAGCAATCCTCTCAAAACCTATTTACCAGGAATGGATTATGAAGGTGAGGGGGCTGTGGGGGGTAAAACACTATTTTTTGTAAATTATGTATTTTAGTTAAGTGATATATATTTTTGTTAATTTTTTTAATTGTGATGTATGTATTATAAATAGTTTGTTGTATAGTTTTTGTATTGTAACATTAAGTGTTAATCTGATTGTAAATTTCGTTTATTTGCTAATTAGATTTTATTGTATATTAAATAAAATTGCTGGGTTGAATTGAATTGTAAATAATTATTTATATAATATTAAACAAATAATTCATAATTAATAAATAAATAAATATAATATTTATAATAATAATAATATATAATATGACCAGTCAGTGCCCCACTAATGTGCCCTATAGGGTCGGCCCGCCCCATTAACGTACTGATTTGACTCCTGTCCAGTTAAAAGTACTGATTTGACTCTGCCCTGTTATAGGGTCGGCCCGCCCCATTAAATGCCGTCCCAAAACCCTTATAGGGTCGGCCCGCCCCGGACAGGAACGCAGCCTTTAGGGACGTCCTTTTTGGGTCGTCTGGCTGCCCCAAAATCCTTTAGGGACGGTTTTCAGCCCTTATTGGGTCATCTTTGGCTGCCCCAATAGTTGTTATGTGTTGTAGTGGAAGTCATCTCCAGTTAATTGCAGAGTACGAATTGCAGAGAAAAAATGCTTCGTTATTTCTATACTCAATTGCAAACTGGAGAGAGCAGAGATGAATGAAATGGAGAGGTGGGCATGTTCAATGGAGCCAAAAGCGTTAGTTTGAACTGCCTGGTAAGATTGTATGTGCATGGTTTAGTCGATCGTGCAATCGTTCTTTGTTTGAGAGAGAGAGATGGTTTGTAGTGGGGATCACGTGATCACAACGCCACAGAGGATCTTAGCGTTTATTTGAGCTTTGACTTTGTATTTCAGGGTATAGTGAGTCACTCCTGATCCTATGTGGTCTTTGGTGCAGCGACTGGGGTTTGTGGGTCGTGAGGATTTGGTATACTGATTTATTTGTAGCCATTCGTGTAGTGGGTCATTTTGAATAGGAATTGTGATCCGTTTCACTAAAACATTTATATCTTTGTTATCCTTCCACCAAATAGTACGATCTTTATATGTAAATTGCTCGTCTCGATGAGAGGAATCCAGTCATTGGGTTGGTTTGCAGAGATTTTGTTTTTTTTTACCTGAAATAAACACAAATTCATCATTAAAGTATTTTCCTCAAGAATTATTAAATATTAAGATTATAGCATGTTTTTGTGTTTATTTAATATTATTATCCATTATTTTAAACCCTAAAAATGTGCTTAATTATGCTCATTACAACACCTCATCCCCCGCTGCCCGTATCTCTCATGCACTTGAAGATCTATTGATACGTGATCCTCTTTCTTCTACTACGCCCGTGGAGAGTCCCGTACCTCTCTCCCCTATTGGTGACGCCTCGGATTCACTACCTTCTCATGTAGTAGAATCGACTACACCGCCACTCACTTCAAGTCCTCGTCTTGCTCCAGTTTCACAAACCGAATCCTCTCCAGTTTCGGATATCGGTCTGATGCATCTTTCTACGGGTCAAGGTTCGCCCTTGTCATCGTCCCGCTCACATGACTCTCGCGTCATTTCCACTTGTCCCAGTTACTTCTTGTCATCCCATGGTTACTCGAAATCACGACAATACATGTCGTTTCAAAGATTACCCCGATTTTCATCTCTATCCGCAACGAAACATCCTCTCGCTCTATCTATCTCGGTTGAGGATGAAGAACCCACTTTCTTTACCGTTGCTAACAAGTCGCTTTCTTGGCGAAAAGCTATGGCGCTTGAGGTTGACGCACTTGTTCAAAACAAGACATGGGTTCTTGTACCACCTCCAACAAATCAACAAGTTGTCGGTTGCAAATGGGTCTATAAGCTCAAAAGACGGTCCGATGGTACGATTGAACGACACAAAGCTCGCCTAGTGGCCAAGGGATACAATCAAACCGAAGGAGTTGATTACTTGCAAACGTTTAGTCCGGTCGTTAAACCGGTGACTATTCGTGTCATTCTTTCCACTGTTGTCTCCCATGGTTGGTCGCTTCGTCAACTTGATGTTAACAATGCATTTCTTCATGGAGATCTCACCGAGACCGTCTACATGTCTCAACCACCCGGTTTTGCTCACTCGGAATTTTCCAACCAGGTGTGCCTATTAAAGAAAGCTCTATATGGACTCAAGCAAGGTCCTCGATCATGGTTTCATAAACTTCGCTCGTGTCTTCTTACTCTTGATTTTCTCTCCTCCTCTTCCGACTCCTCTCTCTTTATTCGCCAAAAGACCGATCACATGGTCTATCTCCTTGTATATGTTGATGACATTATCATCACGGGGAGCAACTCCGATATTGTGAACTCATTGATTCTTGCTACTGTTAAGCAATTCTCAATCAAGGATTTAGGGCCTCTCTCATATTTGTTTGGCATTCATGCTATCTTCACACCCAACGGTCTTCATCTCAATCAAACTCGCTACATTCACTCCTTACTCTCCAAGGCGAAAATGGAAGGTGCGAAACCCATGCCATCACCAATCGCCTCCGGCTCACCGCTCTCAAAACATGATGGCACACCCATTTCGGATCCGTATGAATATCGTAGCTTGATTGGAGCACTTCAATACATCACGATCACGCGACCGGATATCTCCTTTGCGGTAAATAAGCTTTCGCAATTTATGCAATCTCCCACCGAAGACCATTGGGCCGCGGCCAAACGGGTACTTCGGTACTTGAAAGGGACCATCACTCATGGTCTCACCGTTCATAAATTTGATGATATGGTGCTTCATGCATACTCGAATGCATGTTGGGCTAGTTGCCCGGATGATCGTCGCTCCACCACCGGATTTTGCATCTATCTCGGTCCGAATCTCATATCTTGGAGTTCGAAAAAACAACATACCGTCGCGCGGTCGAGTACCGAATCCGAATATACAAGCCTCGCCATGGGCACCTCCGAATTGATTTGGCCTCAATCGCTTTTGTCCGAACTCTCTCTTTCTCCCTCTTCTCCTCCCGTCCTTTGGTGTGACAATCTTGGTGCCACTTTTCTCGCATAAAATTCCGTGTTCCACGCTCGCACTAAACACATTGAGATTGATTTTCATTTTATTCGTGATCGTGTTGAATCAAAATAACTTCAAGTCAAATTTATTTGCTCTTCCGATCAAGTGGCCGACGCACTTATCAAGGGGCTTCCCTCTCCTCGGATTATTGATCTTCGCTCCAAGCTTACTGTGACGTCGTTCCCGATTTCGCTTGAGGGGGGATGTTAGGATAAGCTACACACTCCAATGGACGTCTCCATTAGTTGTACTAAATGGAGAATGACTCTCTAGGATTAGTGTACTTAATCTATAATTAGTATGTTAATGAAGTGTGATGCATGTAACATAAATAGTGTGTAATTTTCTTTTGAAAAAGGTTAATGAAAGAGAAAGACATGATTCTTGTTTTCTACAGTTGGGTTGTGGGCCGCAATCCTTTTTTGTAAGCCCAACCGTGTAATTAAATAGATAAGAAAAGTTGTAGTTAGGGATAATTAGTTAGATATTATTTTATGGATAGAAACTTGTAATTAAAAACGTTTTTCTCATATATATATATGTATGTATATAAATTACATTTCACAGGACATGCAAAAGCCATCTCAAAATTTCTTAAAAAAAAATTCGAAGTCTGTAATGAACTTAAAACTATTCTTGTCGTGACTACTCAAACAACAAACACACATCCAAATTCCAATTGATCGATCATACTTTTCAAAAAATATATAGATAGCTATACTGTTAAGGGTCACAAAATACATTGGATTGTCTCGTAGGCTTCTAGGACGAAGACTCTTCAGTGATACAGCGGTAAAGCCCCAATTGCAAAAATGGTCCCAAGAATTACCAGGGTGCGTCATTTTCTTGCTATCCAACTCCAAGTGATCCATACCTTCATAGACTATAGCATCCCATCAATTTATACAAAAATCAAATTAGATCGTGATGGCGTGACTGTGAGCTCTCTCGCTTAATTACAACCTACAAGCTACAACACATCACTATATTTGCATGAACTAATTAAAAAGGTTTAGTTACATATATACTCTTAGTTTTGAAAAAATAGTTGATTAATTTATTCCGGGATCTATACGGCATTAATACGTACAATTGCGACTTATGCTAATTATATCATTGGTAGGTACATATATACCTTTGAGATTGATCTAGTCACGTTGCTTTGGGTCATTGAACGAATGAATGCTTTCCTAAATAATGAAGACTGCTCAGGCCATGAATGCATTATCCTAGCCTATGTATTTTAGCATAGGATAGGGATCTGTATGTTAAGAGTAAACCAAATAGAAACATACAATGAACTTGTTGGACTTTCAGACTCGATTACATGATATTATTTGTGAGTAATAAGGCTGACACGTTCAACTCATCACAAGTAGTGTGTATGTTCCGCCCCTTTCTATCCTTTTATTCCTTCCTCTTGTCTTAATGACAAGGGACGGCCCAAGATAAGACATGTGCATATCATTTATCACAAGTATATGTATAGCTTGATTAATTGCCATGTATCAATCATCTTATTCCTCTTGGACTTTTGCTCACAAGTGACCACACCCTTGTCATTCATATGATGGTATATTAACCACTAACCACCAACCATTCGGTGTGTTGTTCTTGTAGTTAATTAGGGTTTTATAATCTTTTTCGTATTGAAATATTGTGAAAAACATTAATAAAGCAAAGAGATCTACTAATAATATCATGTAAGAGGATTTTCCACTAGAAATTTTGTCAAGATAATCCCTTGTATCTTTGACTGAATCTTGCATAAACGATTAAGCTATCAATTGCTGAGCACTCTAAATGTTATGTTGGCCAATATATATTGTGTAAGGTGGCATGGGATGGTGAGATAGCATTAACTAATTCATTAATTAATGTTATTTTGTAATTAGTAATGTTAACAATCATTTCGAAAAGTTAATCAACTTTAGTAATAAAGTAACTAGACTTACGTTCTATTCATGACATGACATTATATCTAATGTGGGTCATCAAATCTTAAGTCATATACAAATCTACACTGTGTTGAAACAAAAAGCAGGCATTTGTTTCTACATATATTTCTGGAACTATGAACAATTAATCACCTGTTTGGGTCAGTGATATAAGTCTACTAATTGTTCAAAAAATTATAAGCAGAAATCTCACTTTGTTTGTACGATCTATTTAGTTAACATGATTATAATTATTATAAATTATAATACTTTTTCCGAATACAAAATGATTGTAAATTATGGATGAAATGTTCTCGCCAGCAGCAAATTATGATAAATGTATCTATTGTCTGTTAATTGTTCGACAGCAAAGAAACAAAGTTTTACTTCCCCATGTACTGTACATAAACTATGAGTATCTTACTTTTAAGTTCAATAAAAACTATTTCACAAACACTCACTACTCAAAGTTAAGTGTGAATTGTGTTTTTTTATATATTATTCTATACTATGTTTTCATTAAAACTACCTTTATCCCTTTAATTACTTCCATAATAATTTTCACTCAACGCGCAGATCTCAAAGCACGTAGGCCTTGCTGAAATAGCTGTATGACAGGACCAAATTCTGACTTTCTCTACGAAAAACTGTTATCCTTCTTTATCGTAAAATAACAGGAAAAATACTATTTTTATCCTTTAGTAATTAAGTACATTCTAGATATGGTCTTATTAGTATAACATTTGCTAGATAAAAAATATATAATATGACATTTCAATATGGATCAAGCAAGAACAAGAAAGTTCAACATTAGATCAATCAAGCGCCCTTATCTTAACCCGATTATGATACTCTCATCAAGAGCTCTCCATGTGTGGTAGTAGTATCTTGTCTCTCATTTCTACTATATATTGAATTTAAACAAACAAAAGATCTATAAAAACTAAAAAAGAAAAAAAGAAAAAAAGGGCTAAAAAGAATGGAGGCAGCGCTTTTAGATGCCATTGACCTTGCAGTGGATGGCTATGATGAAAGGGGACACTTGAAAAACTTTTGCAGACAAAATTATAGTCCTTAATGCCAAGAATAATGGACAATGCTTTGTGCTTGAGGTAGCTCTAGTGGTGGACCCCACCGACCCTTTATACATAAATATTAAAAAATTAAAATAAATACAAGAGGAGTGCATTAGAGGGACAAAGGGAGGGAAACCCTAGAAATATTCCTTTGGTAGTCTTTCAATCATAAGAGAGCAAATATGATTGGATTAGTAAGAGCATAATAATCACTTGAGTGGTCCGTAAATGGTAAAATAAAGCAAAATGCCCATTGATTAGGGTTTCTTGGTATAGTATAGGGTATTGTGGGGCTCTAAAAAAAAAAATTCAAGTTTGGACATCTAGGGGCATGAGCCTTGTGGGGTGTAAGTATTTTGTTTAATTGCAAGATTAATGGTCTTAGTCAAGATTCCTACACTATGTAATTAATGGGGGCTAACTTATTTCTGAGGGAAGGTACCTTATCTTGTTAGGTTTAAGGGAATAAGTGGTGTGCAACAATTGTTCTAGACAACCATAATAATATGGAATGATGGTTAATTCAAAAGCTTTCTAGATTGCACCCTAGGATGCTCAATACAGCACACAATGGAATGAATATGCCTGGTTCATCGTTTAATTGGTGCTCAATCAGTGGTAAAGTAAGGTGATTTTCCTCGTTTGTAAACTAATAAATATGATAAATTTGTATTTATTTCTTAAAGATTAAAGTAGTCTAGTGGTAAAATTGATGTTTGGGAGATAGAAGGTCTTGAGTTCGAGACCCTCAAATTGCATATTTTGATTTTTGATTTTTTTATTTCGGCCCCCATATATAATCCGGCCCCCTTATATATCGATCCTGGATCCGACCCTGTGCTCAATCCAATGATCTTGCTAAGTACGATATATATATATATATATATATATATATATGGAAATTTTCAAAAAACCCCCTATCTTTTTGGAAACTCCAAAAACACCCCTCTACCAAAGTTTTATTTTCAAATACCCCATATAGGGGTTAAATCTAATCATGGATGGTGTTAAAAAAAAATTTTGACCAAAATACCCATCTATTTTCATATATATATTTTTGTTATTTTTTCATTAATTTTATTAGCTTTAAGAAAATTCATAAATAATTTTTAACATATAATGATTTCACAAAAATAAATTATTAAATGTTGTGTTTGTATAATTTTAATATTTCATTTATTATTCATGAAAAACTAACATCATATAATAATAAAATAAACACCTTGAAAATATATTGATAGAAAAATATTTCTTTAAACATCTATTTTATTTTTATTTTCGTTCTTCTTTTATGTATGTTTTTAATAGATCCATGATATTTTAATTTTTAAATATTTGCAAGGTATTCTTTTAATATTATTGTTCATATTATTATTATTTTATGTTATTTTTTCAGTAAACAAATATGAAAGTCAAATATATATAATGTATGAAATATTAAAATTATATAAATATAACATATGATAATTATTTTTTAAAAATTATTATAAGCTAAAAAAAATTAGGACTTTTTTAAAATTAATACAAATAACAAAAACATTATTTTAATTACTAAATATGTAAAAAGAAGGGTATTTTGGTCATAACAAAATATTTAACACCATCCATAGTTAATTTTAACCCCATAGGGGGGTATTTGAAAATAAAAGTTTGGTAGAGTGGTTTTTTTGGAGTTTCCAAAAAGATAGGGGTTTTTTTAGAATATCCAAAAAAGATAGGGGGTTTTTTGAAAATTTCCCATATATATATATATATATATATATATATATATATATATATATATATATATATATATATATATACAGGGATCCTTTTGTAAGTTGGAGGCATTTTTTTGTTAGATTTTAAAATTTCGGATTGTTTTTGTTGAGCCAAAATATAGTGTGTTTTGTAATAAAACAAAAAAAAGCATAGGCAAATGTCATGCGGCAAAAAATGGTATAGCTCAGTTGGTTAAGTGCTCATCACAATATAACCATATGTTGAAAATGTTATGGATTCGAGTACCAACGGATTCAATATAAAAAATAGAAATCTATAATGATCACGATTTGTGGTTTATGATTCTCTTAAAAACAAAAAACTTATGATTGTGATAGAAAAATGTGATAAAATCTAATAAGATTTGCTTAGATTGTATTGACAAAATAACTATATTTACATCTCCAATACTTGGACTAATCAATTTTGTATTATGAGTAAAATTAAATTACGTTTGCTTTGGTAAATTGGTTTATGTTTTTAGGAGTAAAATCAATAGGGGAATTCTATATTACACCCTTTTAAAAGAGTATTTTGGGTATTTAAAAGGTATATCATAAAATTTATTTTTTAGAGAATTTGTTTTGAGATGAACAACAAATAATTCCTATTTAACCAAACATTAATTAATACATATACTTGAAAGCTTACCTTAAATACTCATTAATTGATAATTACTCAAAATATTCTTGAAAATATATGTATCATAAGAAAAATGGTGTATGATAGGAGTCTCCAAATAAATATTAACAAAAGTTGGGTTGCAATGCTAATTTGTTAATACACATATGAACAAGCGTTGCATCTTGAAACATACATTGATTTAAATGAGAAAAGAAGCATGCATTCAACTAATTTGATTTTGAAAAAATATAGTTGTTCCTTTTAATATATCTTCAATATATTGTTCAATATATTGATGTTATGACAATAAACAATAATGCATTAACTGTTAAATTATATTAGGTGATAAATTATAAAAATGATAAACAACATTAATTATTGATAAACTATATTGTTAAAAAACAATTCGTCTTGTTTAATTTATTATTATTATTTTATTTGAGTACACATTATAAATCATATTTATTTGAACAAATTTTTAATTGTGTTATCTTCAGTCTTTACAAAAATAAAGTAGTTTCATTTGAATTTTGCAGATTTTTGAGAAATTAATAGTTTTATTATCATTCTTATGTTGTTTTTTTTATGATATTTTATTTTGAAAAATATTCGATAAACTCTAATGTACGATTTTTGTATTATTTATTGTTCATCATATTTGTCCTATTTTCATATTTGATAGAATAAATAAGAAAATAGATTGGTAAATAAATTTAAAATGTAATTTATTAGAATTCTATTCGATTTAACACATGTTAAAGGGTGTGTGTGAAACGACGGAAAGAGATCATGTGCATCCATTTAACACATGTTAAACAGTGAAAAGAGATCACGTGCATCCGTTTTACACATGTTAAACGGTGTATTACTCCATCAAATAACTTATTTTTCAAATTTGTAACTTTACGTTTAATTAATTATTGATGGTGGTAAACAAATCCCCTAAAATTATTAAATACGCTAATGATGTGTGAAACAGTAATCTTTATTCGTTCTCATCCAGTATAGGATGGTAAAAAAATCATGATTTATCATTAATATTTAATCCACATGCCAACATATCAACCAGATTAGTGAATTTTAAGAAAATAACCAGTTTGTATTTAGGGTAAATTAATTTGTTAATAAACATTTTTTTCTTGAATTAATTGCAGCTTCAATAAAATACAAAAGACTAACAGTGCAATTATCACCGAAATTTTTTTAATGCTAACACTATGACTCTTCTATTTACATTAAATATGATTATGTTTTTTTTTTATTGTGCTATTTTAGACAAAACACTACTACAACTACCAGCACATAAACTTACAAAATATACATTAGTGATGTAAACTTAAAAGAGGATCGTTTCAATAAATATATCATCAATGTTTAATATTCAAATTCACATGTCCCAAACACACTCTATATTTTAAGTTGGTAAGTTATGGGATACAATATGATTATGGGACTTTTACATTTTTAATTTCTTAGGGGTCGGGACCCGCTCGCCACCCCGTTCCGTCCTTGCTTGTACTCTTTATCAAACTCAAATAATTCATCAAGTTAACTTTATATAGCAATAAAGAAGTCTTAAAAAATTTTACCGTACTTAAATATTTAAAAAAATTTATACTTGTCTCATATAATATCCCCTCTACATTTTTATGTATTGACAATAAATAATGAATATATTAAATAATAAATCATAATAGATAACAAATCGTATTAATTATGTGATGAACCATATTTATTAGATGATAAACCAAATTATTAAAAAATAATTTGGTTTATTTAATTTTTTTTATTATATTTAATTTTACACATGATAAGTCATATTTTTTTAACAAATATTTAATTATTTTATCTCCAATGTTTTTTAAAACAAATTATTTCATTTCTATTTTGTGGATTTTTGCGAAGCTATTATTTTTATTTTCGTTCTTATATTTTTGTTAATTTTTATGATAGTTTTATTTTCTAAATTTTTTGACAAACTCTAATTTAGGTGTGAAAGGTGGAAATGAGTCTGTGTGTCCGTTTAACAAATGTTAAACGGTGAAAATGAGTCATGTGTATCTGTTTAACACATGTTAAATGGTGGATTAAATCTGCCCAATACTTATTTTTTCCAAATTTATAAATTTAGATTTGATTAATTATTTTTCTAACGAGCCATATGCGCTCTTTTAATACTTGGTAAATGGTCAATTAATCCAGCTCAATAATTTATTTGTCACATTAGTAAAATTGGATTTGATTACAAATTGATGGTGATAAACAAGAACAATAAAAACATTAAATACATTAATGATGTGCGAAACAATTGACATTTGGTTATCTCTCATCCTATATTATATATTATTGTTCAAATAAAAATATGCATGATTCATCACTACAATTAATGTATATATTAACATATCAACAAATAGGTAGATCGTAAGGGGATAGAGTATCATTACTCATATTTAAATTAAATTAATATATCACTGTGTAATGTGCCCAACACTATTTTGAATAATTATTGCACTGCCAATATAATCAATTGCGCCATGTTATTTAGGATTATATGAAGTTGGTTTACATAGTTATATACTGAGGATGGTGGGCTAAAAGAAAATCCCCACAAATTAAGGCTGTTCATACAGACAGTAAGAATGGAGTATCATATAGCCTACACTTACAGCTTGTGCCTGTCCCAAATATTCCCTGTCCCTTTCTTCAAATCCTTAGTAAGAAACCTTGTAACATGTTTTACTATAAAGATATACAATAAAAAATATAGTACAAATCATATATAAGGAACTGTAGATAATTAGATAGAGAAAAAAAAAGGAAAAAAATTAAGCCGGAAAGGCCTAAGTGGCCTCACTGTATAGGGCCATCTGGGGCTATTTTTTTGGTTCACATGGAGTTTTCATGGTAGGTATATGCACTCTAAATTGATTTCTCTTTAAACTTTCTTCTTGTACATATGACAAGCACTTCCATGAAAAACCCTAGAGAACACTTTTTGAGCATGAGCAAGCTCACATGACATGCTTCTTTTTCATCACCATCTTAATTAAAATTGCACCTCTAAATGCTCGCATACAACTTATCAAAGTATACTACTTACTTCCTTCCATGCACATTGTTAATCTCAATTATTGAACTTTTAATTAGAGTTGTCATTGGAAGTCATCACTGGTGACTCGTTCGTTTCAATTTAATTGTTTATTATTAGCTTTTGAGCATGACTAACAGTATTTTTTTTCGATCTCAATTCAACGGGAGTCTTGGAGGTATGTTCCTCGTGACGATGGAAACAAATTTTGTATTGGTCATTCATATTCATTTTCGGGTTTCACATACAGAAATCCTTGATGACCGTCAGGGAATTAAATACACTACTAGTGAGCCCATCGCTCCATGATGACTGGAGGTATGTTCCTTTTGAACATTCCAAGCTATCGCAAAGAAGCTTGCCTCCCATGCTTTGCGTTGATCTTTCGACAAAGCGTATCTTAAGCTTTTCCAACACATGATCGCTTTGGGGTCATTTTGTGGGACGCTTATCCGATATTTTGTAAAAAGGTCTGTCAACATCTCGGAAATGTAATTACAATTGCAAAGATGCATTGTCGTCTCATCGTTGGAGTTATAATTAGGGCACACGACATTGTTCGGTCATCCTCGCTGGGCTGGAGTTATAATTAGGGCACACGGCTATGGAGTCCCTGAGTCTCTCAAGATCTTCTATGATGAGTTAGTTGAGAAGCAGTCATTAGTCGTCAATTTCCAAATCGACTCGGTACCTTGCATCGAAATAGAACTTCGATAAAAGGGAAGATATTCTGGTTGGTCCTCAAAAAAGAAGGATTTCAACGACAGAGCCTTGTCTCCGCTTCCTTGGAGAACATCATCTCCATAGATCAAAGATATTATCTCGGTCCAAAGATGACCGGCCCAAGAATTTAAGAGACCCTAAGCAAAATCATAAACCTAACTAATTTTTTTTTATAATGGACCCTAAATTTTTGTATCATACTATGTAATTTGTTAAAATGGAACCCAAAATTTGTAGGGAATCGATCCGACCCGGGCCCGCGCAGCGGATATGAAGGCCCGGTCCGGTTCCCAAATCCCGAGATCACGCCTCGATTTCGAGAGTACGATGCAAAGTAGGATAGACGATTACCACACGTCTCCCACCGTCTTGACACGTCTCCGGTTGTCTTCGTGCGTCCCATGCCCACACGCTTCCACAGCCATTTTCTCCATTACTTCTCCGGTTTGATCACAAACGAAGAGCCACAAAGTGCGAACTCCTCTACTCGTATCCACCGTGAGTCGTAGCACCTCGGTCGCGGATGCACCTGCCTTGACGATGCACCGACGAACTTGCATGATCGCGTTTGATTCTCTATTCCGAGAAAACTCCTTTTCTCTTTCTCTATTTCTCATCGCACTCTTTCAACTCTTTGATAGAATGAATTATCTGGATTGGACTTCAATTGACTTCAGAATTCACATCTTAGATCAGAGAGAAACATCATATATATACTACATAGGATAATGATGGGCCAAAATGTATTTCTATCTACTATACACCTTTTCAAACAGAAAACTGCATGCACCCTTTCAGTATTCTGTTGAAATGAAATTGTTAAATCGTTCCAACCGACTTCGAACCTCACGAAAGTTGTAGATAATCTTATTATCTTTCCAACCCAATTTGTCCCAGCCCAATTGGAGTTTGGAGGCTAAAGTTATGACGGTTTTACTAACTGTATGTCCAACTGTCGCACCATTTCGGTATTCTATTAAGACGACACTGATACATCGCTCAAATGAAATATATTTCTACATGAAAGTTCTAGATAATCTTATTATCTATTCAACCCAATTTGAACCATTCAAATTGGAGTCGCTATCTGAAAGTTATGTCAATTGTACTAAAATTGTTTAAACTGATTTTCTGGTTTTCTTAATAAAACCGTTTCTTATCAATTTAACTATGTATATCCAATATACATTTGTGCATCTAATATACACATTATTTATGCCCACGAACGCGTGCATTCGTTTATCCTTATACGTACCATTTTACCGTTGATCCAAAAGTGTATTTCCTTCAGTCTCCCACTCAGTTTCAGATCTAACTAAAAGGTACTCATGTATATCACATATACACTATAGCGGAGAATCTGGCCCGCGTATCATATACGCTAAAGCCATGCACATCCTATGTGCCAAAACTTGCAATCAAGCCCGACATAGTACGACTCGTTGTGTGACCGTGTAGGTTCGTTTAACGATGGCAGTAAGCTGTTACGCATTACAAACCCATGAGCGGGATCTAGTCACTCCATCATGGCTACCCATATTAAAACGAAAAATGATTGTGATCATTGTGCCTATCTCGAATAGCGGTTATTTGTTCTCTTGTTAGCGATATCCGTTAATCAAAAGGCATGGTGATAGTCATCCTTATAATTTGATTAACAACACTTATTCCCCGATTCCGAGTTGAGTTAACAAATTTCAATCGATATTAACCATTAACATCATTGACTGCGGCCGCAGATTTCGTTAATCGATTCATCGAGCGGCGCCTAAGAGATATCTCTTCCTTTCGGAATAAACAATTCCTATCTTGGAGACTCACATTGAATTCCGTGTTTCAGACAATACCCAATGATGACCGGTCCAGTCTTAATCATATCAAAGCATTGTGTTACGCACGTAACGCAATCAATGGTCCCCTCAAGTATGAAGAACCTAATATCCTACTCGTCGCGAATCCATCAATAATGACTAAACCATGTCATGGTCTCGCGGCTTTGGTCATATCCAATATATGTCACCTAGCATATATCTACGTTTCTAATTCGACAAACACCTTGTCATATGATTATCAAAACATAATCATCTCCTCGGCTAACGTGCTAGTGCACGCGTTCAGTCTATTATCGGATAATATAAATGCTTCTCTTTTAAGCAAACTGACCCACGACTAGGGATGTTTAGAAATGAAACTTTAGGTGTGACGGTTTCGCTGCACATAATCACGTATTATGCCGACGTCCACACATGCTCAAACCAGGGTTCATGTAATCATATTATACAACCCGCACACAGTTTTCACGTAAGGTGAATGCATAAAAATTTAAGTAAACAAATTTTTTAAAATGCACTCATATGGATTAAGTATTGGGGCGATGCAGCATTTACTTATAGGTATCTCCATATCCATAACCAGCGAGGACTATCGTATTCGATAACTACACTCTACTCTCTTCTTCCTCCTCTAGGTATCTCCATACCCATAGTCATCGCATGACAGTCGCGCGCGACTAGAGAGAGCGGTTTTGTAAACGGGTCCGCACGTTGCCACTAGTGTTAATCTTCGTAAGGTTTGGAACATTTCCATATACCTATGATCACATCTTTTCACAAAATTTTACGGATCAAATGAAATTTTCTGAGTATTGGCTAGAAGTGGTTGTGACCTCGACATTTTTGGCTTGTACTATTGCGTCTCACGCAATCCACAACCATAAATTCGATAACTCGTGACTACTTCGAGTTTGGTCATGTATCCTTGATCCATACCACTTCCTTTTGCGATTAAGAACCGCAATATACTCGCCTCCGAAAATAGAATCATAAACCATTGGTCGTGTGGAAGCTTTCCACATAACCGTATTTTCGTGTAAGCAAAACACGTACACACTTAGTGATCAGAAGTCGTGCTACACGTTTGGAAACTGCCGTTGGTATAACTCTTTATAACCAACCCGTCCTCCACACCATTATAGATTAAATAAAATCCTGAATTCTTATTCAAGAATAAACTTCGCCGGTATCAATACAAATCCAGATAGGTATAAATATACACAACCATTATGTATATATACATATAACCATTATACATTCACAAGAGTTAGTCTCATGTGATCGCATTACATTCAAACTCGTGTGATTCCCTTGGATTTTATTGATGGTAAATTAGACGCTTCATACGTACGACGTATAACCACATATATATCATGGCAATTTTATTGTCGCTCTGTTTGATGTTTCACATCGAGCCGTAAAAATTATGCCATTCGACATTTCTATTTAACTCCTCCAAGGAGTTATATGTTGAAAACCATTTTCAACAATATGTCGATATACGTGCTATAATCTAGAACGAGGAACTTCCTAGATCTATCCTATAGATCTTCACGCTTAATTCATAAGCGGTCTCGCCTAAATCCTTTTGTCGTTACAAGAAATATAACGCAGCTCCCACTAACCTTCATGTGTACACAAAGTTGTAGATAATCTAATTATCTTTCCAACCCAATTTGGCCCAGCCCAATTAGAGTTCGGACCCGAAAGTAACGGCCGTTTTACTGACTGTATGTCAAACTGTCGCACCCTTTCGGTATTTCATTAGAACGATACTGATACTTCGCTCAAATGAAATATATTACAACATGAAAGTTCTAGATAATCTCATTATCTAACTAATCCAATTTGAACCATTCAAATCGGAGTTTCCTACTGAAAGTTATACCAGTTTTACTAATCTGTTTCGTATGCCCACGAACGCGTACGTTCGTTTGTCCTACGTACCATTTTAGCGATGATCCAAAACTGTATTTCCTTCAGTCTCCCACTCAGTTTCAGATTTACCTAAAAGGTACTCATGTATATCACATATACACTATATCAGAGAATCTGGTCCGCGTATCAAATACGCTAAAGCCATGCACATCCAATGTGCAAAAACTTGCAATCAAGCCCGACATAGTACGACTCGTTGTGTGACCGTGTAGGTTCGTTTAACGATGGCAGTAGGCCGTTTCCATGGCTCTACAAGCCCATGAGCGGGATCTAGTCACTCCATCATGGCTACCCATGTTAAAACGAAAAATGATTGTGATCATTTTGCCTATCTCGAATAGCGGTTACTAGTTCTCTTGTTTGCGATATCCGTTAATCAAAAGGCATGGTAATAGTCATCCTTATAATTTGATTAACTATACTTATTCCCCGATTCCGAGTTGATTTAACAAATTTCAATCGATATTAACCATTAATATCATTGACTCTGGCTAGAGATTTCGTTAATCGACTCATCGAGCGGCGCCTAAGAGATATCTCTTCCTTTCGGAATAAACAATTCCTATCTTGGAGACTCACATTGAATTCCGTGTTTCAGACAATACCCAATGATGACCCTTTTAACTCCCTGTTACGGTGAGCGTAAGATCATATCAAAGCATTGTGTTACGCACGTAACGCAATCAATGATCCCCTCAAGTATGAAGAATCTAAAATCCCATCCGTCACAAGTCCATCTATAATGACTAAACCATGTCATGGACTCGCGGCTTTGGTCATATCCAATACATGTAACCTAACATATATCTACGTTCCCGATTCGACAAGCACCTTGTCCCATGATTAGCAAAACATAATCATCTCCTCGGCAAACGTACTAGTGTACGCGTTCAGTCTATCCAATAATAGAAATGCTTCTCTCTTAAGCAAGCTGATCCGCGACTAGGGATGTTTAGAAATGACACTTTAAGTGTGACGGTTTCGCTGCACATGGTCCTCAACCATGTCGACGTCCACACAAGTTCAAATCAAGGTTCATGTAACAATCATATTACACAACCCGCACACTGTTTTCATATAAGGTGAATGCATCTTTAATTTAAGTAAACAAATTTTTTAAAAGGAATGCATTCATATGGACTAAGTATTTCGGTGATACAACGTTTACCTATGGGTATCTCCATACCCATAACCTGCGTGGACTATCGTATTAGATAACTACACTCTCCTCTCTTCTTCCTCCTCTAGGTATCTCCATACCCATAGTCATCGCATGACAGTCACGCGCGACTAGAGAGAGCGGTCTTGTAAACGGGTCCGCACGTTCCCGCTAGTGTTAATCATCATCAGGATTGGAACATTTCCAATACCTACGATCACATCTTTTCATAAAATTTCATGGATCAAATGAAATTTTCTGAGTATTGGCTAGAAGTGGTTGTGACCTCGGCATTTTTGGCTTGTACTATTGCGTCTCACGCAATAAACAACCATAAATCCGATAACTCGTGACTACTAGAGTTTGGTCATGTATCCTTGATCCATACCACTTCCTTTTGCGATTAATAACCGCAATATACTCGCCACCGTAAATAGAATCATAAACTATTGGTCTTGTGGAACCTTTCCACATAACCGTGTTTTCATTTAAGCAAAACATGTACACACTTTGTGATCGAAAGTCGTGCTACATATTTGGACGTGCTTCATCTTTGGAAACTGTTGTTTGTTATAACTCTTTATAACCAACACGTCCTCCACACCATTATAGATAATAAATCCTGAATTCTATCGCAAAGTATTCAAGGATAAACTTCACCTCTATCAATACAAATCCCGATGGGTTTTAAATATACATAACCATTATGTATATATTTGTATAACCATTATACAATCACAAGAGTTAGTCTCATGTAATCGAATTACATTCAAACTCATGGGTGTTGGTTCAAATTTCCTATTGTTTGATTATCTCAAATACAATGTCGATACTACTAACAAAATCTAGCAAGATAAATGTGTAGGAGACAGGTACAAAATGAAATGATCAATCAAGAATAACAAGGATCAAAGACGTCGAAGAATCACGGAGAAAATCAAGACGCACATGAATGAAGATGATGAAGAGCTTCGAAGGAACAAGAAGCAAAACAAAAGAAGATTAGAAGGAAGGCCCTTGAAGCATATCAAGAATCAAGATGTCGAAGCCTTCCGTGAGTGGGATACGCCACAAATAAACCATAGGTACAAACCTAGTAGAACTCAAGTAAAATCATGTTCAAAATAACAAAGAGTTCAGTCAAGCAGGAAGTGCGTTCTGAACGAACTCAAAGTCCGTTCAGAACGGACTTGCCACATATCAAAACTTTAAACCTTGATTAGAACCAAACGTGTCACAGGGATGTGTGCGTTCGAACGAACAATCATGTCCGCTCGAACGGACAATTAGAATCCGTTCACCCACCTTCTGAGTGCGTTGAACGGACAATCCTTCCTGTGAACGGAAAAATGTAACAGGGATGTGTGCGTTCGAACGAACACACATGTGCGTTCGAACGGACAACCTGGAATCCGTTCACCCACTTTTCAGTGCGTTGAACGGACTCTTGTTCCTGTGAACGCAAAATGCTATGTATAATTGAGTCCGTTACGAACGGACATTGTCCGTTCGAACGGACCCAAGATGTACTTGCACGTTATTTTGAAACGGCTAGTGCAAACTACAAGTGCGTTCTGAACGGACTTTATGCGTTCGAACGCACTACAAGTTTTCTGAAGGATTTCTATAGAGAGTATAAATAGAATCCTTCATGGGTCTCTCTCACTCACCCCTTCACTTTCAAACATTCAAACCTAAAAAGAGAGAAACCCTAAGCTGTGATTATCTATATCCATTGATAGCTTGAGAAACCTCTTTAGATCGTTGATCTACTTTCGATATTCTCCACTAATCGTATCCCACTCACGTGACCGATCACGATGTAGCTCGATTAGTGAAAAAGTGTAATAGGCTAGTGCAACAAATTGTAAAGAGCCTAAGCTATAGATCGATAGAAGCGTGTAAATCGATCTAGGCAAATCCTTGTAATCGAGTTGAGTTGGAATTCAATCGAAAGCCAAAAAAAAAAGGCACAAGGCATTCCCGGAGACGTAGGTACTCGCAAATAATTGAGTCGGTCAATTAAGCGAGTAAAGGGTGAGTTAAAGCTACAAAGCAACCACCTACCGAACTTCGTAAACAAACATCTTGTGTCAAAGTGTTTGTACGGTATCATCTTTATCATCTAAATTATTATTTATTCCGCACCGTAAATTAGGTTTAAATCTAAACTAAGTGTAAGTTAGATTGCCAAATTTACCCCCCTCTAGGTTAGAATTAACCAACAGCAACCACCTACCGAACTTCGTAAACAAACATCTTGTGTTAAAGTGTTTGTACGGTATCATCTCTATCATCTAAATTATTATTTATTCCGCACCGTAAATTAGGTTTAAATCTAAACTAAGTGTAAGTTAGATTGCCAAATTTACCCCCCTCTAGGTTAGAATTAACCAACAATGGGATTCCCATGAATTTTATTGACGGTGAACTAGACGCTTTATTTGTACGACGTATAGTCACATACATATCATGACAGATATAATAGATCCTAACATCAAATGTAAGGCATCATATTATTACTTTTCGCGCTGCTTGATGTCTCACATCGAGCCGTTGAAAATTTCTGCCATTCGACATTTCGATTTAACTCCTCCAAGGAGTTATATGTTGAAAACCATTTTCAACAATATGTCGATATATGTGCTATTACATAGAACGAGGAATTTCTTAGATCTATCCTATAGATCTTCACGCTTAATTCATAAGCGGTCTCGTCTAAATCCTTTGTCGTTACAAGAAATATAACGCAACTCCCACTAACCTTCATGTGTACACAAAGTTTCCATTCTTTCCGACAATGTTATAACTGTTTATAACTTCGTCAAAAAGTATATTCCAATTCCGAGAAGCATTCTTTAATCCATCATATGGATCGTTAAAGCATGCATATCCTATTCCGATTCTTATGAATCGACAAAACCGTAAGATGTGTCAAGTACACGTCCTTTAATAAAATTTATGTTAAGATATTCGGTTTCGACATCCATCTTGCCACATCATATAGTCATTATATGCGATTATGGCAAGCAGAATTTTGAGAATGGGAAAGCATGGCAACATGCGAAAACGTTTCTTCATAGTCCGACTATGAATTGCATGAAACTCTTCGCAAAAAGCATCGCTTTACATATATGCGTATTCCTATCCATGTAGGTTCTTCATCTTGAAAAACCCATTCACATTTCATGGGTCTAACCCAGAAAGTAATGAAATCAAGTTCTGAACTTGATAATTTACATGGATCGAATCTCAGATTTCATGACACCATGTCATGTGGAATCAAATTTTCATAGCATCCTTGTAGGATATCGAATCATCATATGATTTCGATCTATCATCATTAGCCATGATAAATTCGTATTTACCGGCTTATGATATAGCCTACTTGATCTACGAAAAATTTATTTGTGTGTTCGACTTGCGTTCATCAACTCTTGATGAAGCCATGTCAACTCTCATCGGTACAATGTTCATTTTCAGATCTCGAACTCTTTCGAGATTTATTCTACTCCCACTAGCCCGCATAGAGATAAATGGCACCAAGTTCCAAACTTGTGCGCATCTAGTCCTCCTCCAAGAAGGCATCTTTTCGAGCCACGAAAATCTCATTTTCGTCGGGACGTTAGAATTAATACCCTTTAGTTTCCTTAAGGATAAACGAACAATTTCCAGATTTGGGATTGAGTTTAACTGAAACAAATTTCGAAATGTACCCACATCCTCAAATCTGTACAAATGACCACTTCGGAACCATTCCGATCCATATCTCATATGGCGTCTTTTGTACCGATTAGAAGGTTTATGGTCCATATCTTATATGCAACCATTCGTTAGTGCTGCTGTCTCAAGGGCGTGTCCCCAAAACATTTTTGGGCCTATTGACTTATCATTTATTGAACCATGACCAACATGCGTTCATTTCCTCTTTTCGGACACAACTCAATGTTCCGAATAAAGACAATCGTGAAACGATTCTACAATCATAAATGATCATCAATATTCATAACTCAAATATCGCCTTCTCGATCCTATCGAAAAGCTTTGATTTTCTTGCTTAGTCGATTTTGTATTTCGTTTTTGAAACTCTTTGAACATATCAAAAGTCTCCATTTCGGCACGCATTAAATAAATATTTTCATATCTACTTTAACCGTCCATAAACGTAACAAAATACCGATAGCCTCCTCTTGCCTCGGAACTTATCGGATCATCTACATGTGAATGTAAGTTCCAATAATTCGTTGGATCTTTCTCCAACCTTTGGAGAATGATGCCCTTTGCCATCATGCCTAATAAATAAGTATCGCATTAATCAATCGAATCTATTTTGAATGATTCTAGCAATCCATCATATGGAATCTAGATATGCGAATCTTGTTTATATGGCTAAGACGGCAATGCCAAAAGAAGCAATCAACATCTTGGTTTAATCCTCCTCGGATTTCACCATTCTTTGAGTCATTAGTTTGGACAACTCCTTGTCCGAACTTTCTGTTTTGGAAAAAACATTTTCCCAAAATACCCTTAGACATTCATTTCTTTCGATCCCGCCTTTGAATTACAGGATATCCACGCATCTCTATGCTTTGGATTCCCCGGACACTCCAAGCATCTCCTATTCAAATTTACATCGCATCATATGCAATTTTGGGATCGACTTATCTATCGAATGCATATGATATTCGGTCACGAAGATCAAATCTCGTACCATCAACACACGAGTGTTAATCAAAGACCCATAAGGCGTCTCAAAATTAATCTACTCTTTGAGCCGCATCGAACCATTCAACGCGCTCTAGCTCTTGAAACTATTTCATGAGCGTTGTGTATTACTTCCATATGCACCCGAATTCTCAACAAAAAAAAAATAAAAATTTGAGAAATTTGCGTCTATACATGCCACCACAAGGCACGTAATATTGTTCGATTCCTTCTTAAGTTTATCGAACCCGGCTTTCTCTAAATCCAAAGCCTCGAGCCCCGAATCTACCATTTCCGTGTCCAACACGTTCTTTTAAGTCTAAGAACTATTCTTTGACTATCAAGGTTAATAACGGTAATTCCGGTCCAAAAGCCATATATCATATCGATCTCATCGATATATTTGGTGTTGTTTGAAAACATAATTCTAAACGAATGATGAAGATTAACTCCTAACCGTGCGTACTTAATCTATATGCTTATATGATGAATATATGATAGTGTTATTTTATCGAATCGATAACCCTCATACCGAAACGGGACTCCAAGTCCATAACACCCAAGACCCATATATCACGATCCTCCCACAAGTTGCTTTGGCAGACGGGTGGGATCTCGCTATTTAGGTAGGATTATATCCAATCGCATCCAATGCGACTCTTGAACCTTTATAGGATTTCGGTGATGGATCGTATCATATACAATCCCAGTTCCGTGTGTGCATCCTATCTATGCCCCGAACTTCCAATCAAGTCGGTTTTGGCCTCAACCCTTACTGGTTTGAACGGTTAAGTCACAACCATACTCAGCGTATCGTTCAAATAAACTACTAATAAGTCGGCTTTGGCCTTAACCCTTATCAGTCCCTATTAAACGCTTGCCACCCCGTCGATGACTACAATAACCCATGTCGGATTTGGCCTTAACCCATGTGAGACGTAGTACCGATCATAGTGGTTGTGAATATGGAAGGCATTTCCATGACTTAAATATTATGAGGGATCATAACATTCATGTTTAATAATTCGTGACATAATCATATTATATCACTATCACAAGATTTTCAAAATGCATATGATTTATTTAGGGAGACTAGTTATTCTAAATAATTAATTATCTAATATGCTAGTATTATAGAATTAATTGATTAGAGATAAAGATAGGCCTAAATGTATGTATATCTCATATACACCTTTTCAAACAGAAAACTGCATACACCCTTTCAGTAATCTGTCAGAACGAAAATGGTAAAATCCTCTGACAGAACATCAACTAACACGAAAGTTGTAGATAATCGTATTATATTTCCAACCCAATTTGGCTCAGCCCAATTGGAGTTCGGACCCGAAAGTTACGGCCGGTTTACTGACTTTATGTCAAACTGTCGCACCCGTTCGGTATTTTATTAGAACGACACTGATACTTCACTCAAATGAAATATATTACAACATGAAAGTTCTAGATAATCTCATTATCTAACTAACCCAATTTGAACCATTCAAATAGGAGTTTCCTACTGAAAGTTATTCCAGTTCTAGTAAAATACGGACAAATGAAAAGGTAAGTATATCCAATAGACACCTTTTCAACCAGAAAACTACAGACACCTTTTCAGTATTCTGTTGAAACGAAAATATTAAATTGTTCCAACCGACTTTAAACGTGAACAAAAGTTCTAGGAAATCTTATTATCTAACTAACCCAATTGGATTGAATTCAATTGGAGTTTCGATGCGACATATACGGACGTTTTAGTCTCAGTATGTCAAACAGTCGCACCCTTTCAGTATTCCATAAAAACGACACTGATAATTCGTTCAAATGAAACAACTTTCTGTATCAAAGTCATAGATAATCTCATTATCTAACTACGCCAATTTGATACAATCAATTTGGAGTCTTCCACTGAAAATTATCTTAGTTTTACTCACTATTTCGTATTCTAATTTTCTGCAGATTTTGCCGTTTCTTCCTTTTTCGCTCGTTTCTTAAACGATAAATCATGAAACATTTTCACGATAATTCCTAGATACTCTTAATCAACTTTTGATTGATCTCTAGTGAATTCTACTTGTGATTTTTAAGGAAATTGGAATCTCTATATCTATCATCATGCAAACGGGTACGAACTTTGATAACCCGTGCGTATATCGAATATACGACTATGATTCGACCCTCGAATCGATGGCGATCGCTCTGATACCACTGTTGGGAATTTGCCCAACCCCAGGCCCGCGCAGTGGATACGAAGGCCCGGTCCGGTTCCCTAAATCCAAGATCACGCCATGACTTCGAGGGTACGATGCAAAATAGGATAGACGATTACCAGCGTGAAATTGATCACGCACGAAGGGTTGATCCCTCTTCCTTCTTTCTCCGGTCATGTTGGTGACTAGCACGTGCGTCCCATACCACACGTCTCCCACCGTCTTGACGCTCCTCCGGTCGTCTTCGAGCGTTCCACGTCCAAGCGCTTCCACCGTCTTTGACCGTTCTTTCTCTCCCTCGAGTTGATCACAATCGAAGAGCCACAAGTGTCGCTCCTCTACTTGTATCCACCATGAGTCGGAGTTCGTCGGTCGCGGATGCACCTGCCTAGACGATGCACCGGCGAACTTGCTTGATCGATTGATTCTATTCTTCGAAAAAACTGTTTTTCTCGGTTCTCTCTCTTTACACCCTTTCACTCAATAGAAAGATGTCTCTCAATATTTCTGGAATATTCTGAATATTCTGAATGAATTCACATCTGGATTGACCAGAGAGAGAGAGAAACATCTTATTTATATCACATAGGATTATGATTGGCCAAAAGACATGTATATCCAATATACACGCTTTCACACAGAAAGTTGCATGCATCTGTCCAGTATTCTGTCCATAAGAAATTGGTAAATTCCTCTGACAGAACATCAACCAACATGAAAGTTGTAGATACTCTTATTATCTACACGACCCAATTTGGCCTGGACCAATTGGAGTTCGTATGCAAAAGTTATGACTGTTTTACTAACTGTATGTCATACTGTTGTACCCTTTCGGTATTTCATAGAAACGACACTGATACTTCGTTCATATGAAATATATTTCTATATGAAGGTTGTAGATAATCTTATTATCTATCTAACCCAATTTGAACCATTCAAATTGGATTTTCCTACTGAAAGATATGACCACGAATATACGCCTACATTCGTTTATCCTTGTGTACAATTTTACGGTTGATCCTGAAACTGTATTTTCTTCAATTATCCTACATAACTTTTTTTTCGTGGATCCGGACCCGAAGCCCGGGCTTTATTTTTTGTATTAATGGGCCGGCTCTGCATAGATCGTTTGATTTGCATGTTGATTCCCCAATCGTTTAGTCAACAATGCCTCGTTTTGTGTCTTCGATCCGGTCTCAAGAAGTATAGTTTCATACACACAGGGATGTAAACAGATAGAATACGGTCAGATAATGGTCAAACCGTATCAATATTCGTCTAATTTTCCGGATACAAATACGAATAGTAATAAGACACGTATACGATTCAAATATTATACGAATACGGATACGGTTCATATATTATCGAACATAAATACGAATGCGGATTAATTTTGGATACTCAAGCAATTATTATATCATAATTATATTATTTACATACAAAATGTTCATCTCAAACAATAAAAATCTAATTATGAATAATAAGTTTTATCTTAAATATTACTTTATAAAATAAAAAATATTATTAATATATAAAAATTACTATCACGTCAACCATCATTTAAAAAATATAGTAATATTATTTTTATTCGAGATTTTCAAGTGTTATCAATAAACACAATCATAAAAAACAACAAAAAAAATTAAAAAAGAAAAAATAAACAAAGTATACAATACATACAGAAATAGTAGTAGTATATGAATCTGTTAATATTCGAATTTGATATCTGTATCCGTATCCGGATATCCGAATTTGCATACGTATCCATATCCGCAAACAAAATTGTTTGCCGTATCTTTATTCGTATCGGAAAAAATGATCTATATCATACCCGATATTTGTTTGCATACGAATATTTTTATTTGAATACAAATATTTTTCGAATACGATTAGGGTTCGGTCGGATATCTTATATCCGTTTGGATACGAATATTTTTATTTGAATACGGATATTTTTCGAATACATAAATAATACTATTATCTGAATTGGTAATATTCGAATCTGATCTAAGTATCCATGTTTGGATATTTGAATTTGTATTCAAATCTGATATTAGTTACCGATATTTTTATTCGAATATGATTACTATTCAGTTGGATAATATCCGACCCTTTTTCGAATACAATTACTATTTAGTTGGATATTACCCAACCCATTTACACACACACACACACACACACACACACACACACACACGCGCGCGCGCGCGCGCGCAAGTACGCACACGCACACGCACCGCACACGCGCGCACGCACGCACACACGCCCGCCCGCACGCAGTGTAAAATGGACGTAATAATTTGTCTGTATTATGGGGGGAAGGGTTGTCCAAAATGTGAGTGGTTCCATATACGAGGGCACAACACCAAAAAATAATAGCACCAGATCCATATATGAATTGAGGATTATTGTGTTCGACAATTTATCGTCACAGTGGTTGGGGGCGTAACATGAATTTGAAAATTAATGAGAGATGTCCTAGAATATGTCCAAACCGTGAAGTTTTTTTCTTTTTCATTCTAATAATGAATGACAATGAATTCGTTAGCTTCATACATTTCATTAAATCCGACGATTGTCCCTGGCCTATCGTGAAATTGTTGTGATTGTTTGGATTTAGTTTGTTATGGTTAGTGTTTTTTTTTTTTTTTTTAAATTTATTAGGCCGTAGGCACTCAACCCCTACTCCTACCCCTATCCTTACCCTACTCCTACCCCTACTAGACTACCCAATTTTTTAATCAGTTTCCCCAACCGGGTCTTGAGCCCGGGTCTTGTGTGTGGTAGCCGACTACACCATCCAGCTCACCCAAGAGCTGGTGGTTAGTGTTTGTTTTGTTGTTTGTTAGTTGTTGTATTTCATTTCATGTTATGCTTAGATGTATTTCATTTCATGTTTTGCTTAGATGTTGTATTTCATTTCATTGTTGTATTTTATTTTATGTTATGGTTAGATGTTGTATTTAATTTGATTGTTGTATTTCATTTCGTGTCCGGACTAATTAGTGTTGGTTTTGTTTCATGTCATGATTTTTTATTATTTGTTGTGTTATGTTTAAAAATCAATTTAAAATCATGACAGAAATTCCAAAATGAATCGAGATAAACTAAAAAAACAATCAAAATACAACTAAATAATTTCAAGCCAGATATCTCTTGACATCTATAATAGATACATCAAAAGTTACATCACCAACACAACTAAACACTACAATGTCCTTTTCTTTTTTGTCATTTACATGTACAAATTTCTCTCAATCTAATAGCACAAAACCCTCACAATATGCATGCATTTGATTTTCCATTCTACACCACAATGATCTTGGAGTGTAACAGTGTGTATTCATCTACTATTCCAACTATTGGGCAACATTTTCATAGATAACGACTGTAAAAGTGAAATGAAGGAAAAATAATTGTTATAAATTATTGTACATAAAATTACTTAAAAAACAAACTTATCTTAACTTTTTTTAAAATCAGGATTCATTTCTACGGAAAATATACCGAAGTCGTGGTCTATAATCGCATGGCAAGAAAAATTCATTCCTTGCTCCATCCCGGTTTTGAGAAGAAAAATAAGTGAAAGAAAGAAGAACAACAAAGAGAGAGACAGAGAGAGAGAGAGAGAGAGAAGAAGAAGAAGAAGAAGAAGAAAAAAAAATGTTTGGTGTGAATACATTTTTTTCGTGATATCCTTTGGCGAAAGAGTTCAATTCAAGAACTTTGCATCTTTTCTTACGTCTCCTTGGGACTCAAAGAGGATAAAAAATATCACTTTCGTCAGATTATCGAACGAAAAAGAGACAATTCAGACACCGTGACGAAAAGCCCCCGGCGAAAATCCTAATTTTGCAAATTGTGTTCTCCAAAAGGCGACATGTCAAAAAAAAATTCCGAGATATAGGTAGCTAAAATGTTAATCGAACAACGTTGAAATGTTAAATCCGTTGGTTGTCAATTGTTATGTCACTGTTTTATGCAATAAATTATTTGTTCTCGTAAACAAGTAGAAAGCAATTTATCAGTATTTTTTTTTAAGGTACCATATCGAAATTCAAGTTTCTTAGTATTTTGATGGTCAACTTTTCATCAAATGCAAAAATAAAGTCAAACTTTTTTTTGTTCTTCCTTTGAAGTATGAACATGACGAAAAAGAACATCGGCTATACATTGAATACATTGAATGAATCAACTAACAAATCCGGACATTAACATTCGAAATATACGATGTCAAAGTCGAAGATCCGAGTATATCTCTCTTTATACCTCTTAATTAAAAACAATCATCTCAACTTTATTTAAACAAATCTACAATTTATTAAACATCAGTTTTGCTACAGTAGTTCTATACATAACTCTGTATTGCGGGTCACATCTGTTAACTCGCTACATAGTTTAAAGAAACATAAGAGAGGATAGCACTGGCTATAGACGGTAAAAGCGACCGGCCAATCCGGTAGGGTCCCACGAGGATCCAAAATAATTCTACTATATTTGCACACAGACGGCACATTAATGGCGAAAGATTATTCTTTACGCCTCCCCGTTTCTCTCTCTTTCTCTCTCTCTCTCTCTCGACTCTCCATTTTTGTCAAGGAAAAAGTAATTAATTTTCGCGGTACGAGTTATCAATCTCTCAACAGAAAAAACGACATACCTTGTGCAGTAGACTAGGCAGTAGAACTTCGGAGGTTTGCAGCCTTGAGTTCCTGCCATGGAGCAGAAGCAAAGACTGAGAGAGACGCTGGCGATGCTGTGTCAAGGCGGCGGCTGGTCCTATGCGGTGACGTGGCGCGCCGACAACCGTGAACCGAAGTAAGCCGGTGCCTCTTATTCTCTCTCTCTCTCTCTCTCTCTCTCTCTCTCTCTCTCTCTCCCGAGTTTTACTGTTATGAAGCTACGAGTTGTGTGCTTTTGGCTAGTTTTTTTGTTTTGTTAATTTCATCTATTAGAGAAGTCGCATTATGTGAAAAGTTTTTAGTGTTGAATTTTCAAAAAACAATCTATAGATACATTTCATTTGTTTGATTTCCTTAAATTTTGTTGGAAAATTTTGTGCATGCATGTGTTGTGACTCCCATGGCATTAATGTAAACTGACTGTTCCCAAACAAAATTTTTGTAACATTCAAGTTTCAGAAAGAGCCATCTTTTCGTTGTAAAATTTCGTTGCAGAGTACACCAAGTTTCAGACTGTTTGAAATTTGAGTTCTTTATATTATTTTATTTATTAGTCTATTTGAACTGAATGTGAAACTCTTCAAAGGGGTCATTGCAAATTTCTATTAAATCAACTTTTTCCAGGAATATACTATGTTCTGAAAAATATTGTCTGCCTTTCTTGGGCTAGCACTGCTTTTTATTGGCCATTGACAATTCAATAGTACTGTCTTTAACTTGAACCTTTAACTTTTTCTTTATTTGCATTTGAGCCCTTTTCAGCATCTTTGGGTTCTTTCTTTGTCAGTACCGAAATTGTTCTTTTTCTGTAATAATATTTTATTGTAGGTCTTAACTAGGTGATTCTTAATTTATTAATTATGTGTGCCTTAAATTATGTTTGTGTTTCGAGATTTTAATTTTGATCAATGTTTAAAATTCAGGTTGCTAGTAATGGAAGAAATCTTTTATGAAGTTGAGGCTAGAGGAATTGTAGAAAAGATGCTTAATCAGATCCACGTTTTTGGAGAAGGGTATGAGTAATAATTAAGCACTGATTTTAATTTGAGAAATTTAGACACAATCCATTTTTTCCAGCGGAATTGAGCGTTATTCTTGTTTTTCTGTACATATAGAATAATAGGTGGAGCTGTGCGGAGCAAGAAATCTGAATGGATCTATGATGATACTTTTGGCATTGGCTTTATGAACGATTTAGACATGTTTCAGGTATAGTATGAAAATTAAAATCGATGTTCGAACATAGTATATTGATAAAATAAAAGGCTATATTGCAGGGATTTACTTGGTGGCAGCACCAATTCTTGGATGGAATAAAAGTAAATTCTTTTTCTTTTTCTGTTTCACCATTCTGATATTCATAATTATTCTATTTTAATTATTAGACATTTTCATTCTTAAGCTTTTGTTTAACTCTCAAACAGACCATAGCTATACTTCCCCTCCCTTGGGTTGGTGCAATTCAATTCGGTTCCATGCAAAGGGTTAGTAATTTTTTTTATATAATTTATCAAGTTACATATATATCACACTAAAAAATTTATTTATTTATTTACTCGTATTTATTTTTTCAGGTAATGGAAAACTTTGAATTCTCTATCAAAGCTAAGCACATGCTCGAGGAACTAGAGTTCTCTAACAAAGACATAATCTCATACAATCAACACTATACAAATAACTTGATCCCCCCCATGCAAATGCAAGCAACCTTACAATCCAATTTATTATATAACCCCGTAATTTCACCAAATACGTCATGTCGAATAATGCCCAATGAGTTCCCCCTCCTTTCGAATGACCACAATACCCCTGACCAATATCTCTCCTTATCCCAAATAGAACCGAACAATAGTTTGCTCGGTACGACTACCAGCCAGTTTAATAACATCACTTCTGATCAATTCTCATTTTCTGATAACGATTTGCTTGAAAGCATAGCCCAACTAAACCCAAACATCTTAATGCAAGATTTATGGGATGACATAACCCTCCCCCGAGAAGATATTTCAAATTCAAATTTTAATATCCCAAACTTAGGGGATTCAGAACAATTCATTCATAGTTCGGAAGAACCAAGTTTAGAACAATTACTCGGTGCAGTAGTCTCCGAAAATGAAAATAAACCCTCCGGTTCTAATTCAAAACCCCAAATTAGTCGCGCGTCCGAAAATAATAGTAATAATAATAGCGGTGTTCTAATTTTGGATGGTAAAAATGGGAGATTTTTATCGGTCGAGGATAGTTGTAGTATGAATAATGTAAAGAAAGGAGAGGAAGGGGAGAAGGTGGTAAAGAAAAGAGCTCGGCCAGGTGAGAGCAATAGACCGAGACCTAAAGATCGCCAGCAGATACAGGACCGTGTTAAAGAACTTCGAGAAATCGTCCCCAATGGCGCCAAGGTAATATATAAGTTTTTTTTTTTTGTTAATTATCTTGCAACTTTTTATACTAACCAAGTGTGCGTGTCAATTTGATTAACGTAACAGTGTAGCATAGATGCTTTACTTGATCGGACGATAAAGCACATGTTGTTTTTACAAAGCGTGACCAAGTATGCCGAGAAGGTTAAACAAGATGATGAACCGAAGGTATATATACTACATTTATTTTAATGTACTGATTATTATAAATATATAGAACTTTTTACATTTTTACATCCAATATATTACAATTACAATATATATTAATTTTTTGTCAGATGATTGGTGAAGAGAGTGGTGTGGTGTTAAAAGACAACTCAAATGGAGGAAGCAGTGCAGGAGGAGGTGCCACGTGGGCATATGAGGTGGCAGGCCAGACTATGGTTTGTCCAATCATTATTGAGGATCTCTCTCCACCTGGTCAGATGCTTGTCGAGGTAATCAATAGTAATAGTGTTAATTTATCTTCCAATGGTTCTGTTTTTTCTTCTTCTTTGTACTTCTGAAAAATTATATTTATATATACTTCATTTGTAGTTTTTTTTTGTTATTTTAGTTGTTATCTTTTTTTTAAACAGATGCTTTGTGAGGAAAGGGGGTTCTTTCTTGAAATTGCGGATACAATTCGAGGATTTGGCTTAACAATTCTCAAAGGAGTAATGGAGCTTCGAGAGAGAAAAATATGGGCCCGCTTTTTTGTCGAGGTAATATTTTGATAATTATAAAAAATTAACGAGTTATGCAATATTTTATTTCTTTGCTTTTTTTAATGTAGGCAAACCGAGAAGTAACTAGGATGGATATATTTCTCTCGCTTGTTCAACTATTGCATCAAACGAGCACCATTAGGTCTAGCGACCAGCTCGTGAAGATTGTTGAAAAAGGACCTCAAAATTTGAAATATTATCAGCAATCCCAAATTTGCAACTAAATAAAAATATTCTCGAATGACAAGATGTCAAATTGGAGGGACCTTTCTGTAAATATGCTTTTTTTATGGTTTGATAACAGAAAAACCGTAGAGATGGCATCGATTACTAATTAGAGTTGTTTGCTTGGGTAGACTAGGTGTAGTAGATATAATGTTGTAGAGTTTGAGCTCAAGACCGTATTTGGTTTGTGGTTAGTTGTTACTAATGTATTTGTATGTACCTTCTTCAATTAGCCTAATACGGTGATTGATGTGTGTTCCTTTTATTATCACTTCTTTTCTTTTCTGCCTTCTTAAAAAAATTGCATCACGACAAGAGGTAGCAATCGGGCGGGTTCGGATCGGGTTATTCGGGTCGCGGATCGTTCGGTTTGCCGGTCATTCGGTTTCGGGTCGTTTCAATTTTCGGATCATTCGGCTTTGGATCATTTCGGTTTTTTGGTCGTTTGGTTCCGGATCGTTTCGGTTTTCGGGTTGTTCGGTTTCGGGTCGTTTCAGTTTTCTGGACGTTCGGCTCCGGATCGTTTCGGTTTTCGGATCATTCAGATTGCGCGAAATTTGGATTCAGATCCTTCGGGTTTCGCGAAATTTGATTTCGGATAATTCGAGTTTCCGAAAATTAAGTTTTCGGGCTTTTTGGGTCATTCAGGTTGTGAGTTTCGGTTATTCAGGTTTCGGGTTAGTTCGGATTTTGGGTCGTTTGGATTTCGGTCCATACGGTTTCGGACGAATTTCGGGTTCGATTCATTCGGTTTTCGTTCCATTTCGGGTTCGGGTCATTCGGCTTCGGTATCATTTTGAATTTGGATCATTCGATTTCGGTTTCGGTCGTTGGCTTTTAAACATTTTTCGTTTCGGATTCGGTCGGATCAGGTCATTTTTTAGAATGGGTCCCATTTTGCCAGCTCTAATCATGACCATTTACTCGCACTGTCACTCTCAATCAGAAGCATTTGCTGTGAATAGTTAGTTATTCTCAGCTCTCTAACAACATGTATTCTTCCTTCTCTTATCAAAGCAAAGAAGTGGCCTTACGTGCCTTGGAGGCCCTACAACCCTAACAATAACATGTTGAATTTATAATAACTTTAATATTAACTAGCTTTACCCCGCATAATTGTGCGGGGCTGTTTGAGTGTTTCGAAATGTTATGGTTCGTTAACCATCAGCTCATTATATGAGGAAGCTAATCTCCTTAATTAAGTACAAAAGATTTGGTAATTAATGTTTTTTCACCATTGAATTTAAATTTAGATTTGTATTTCTCATGATGATCATGAAATCTTGTGCACATCATTAAATGCACAAATCTCAATACAAATCTAATGATGAAAAAGCATTAAGTATCAAAAAATTTGTACTAAATTATATAGGTTAGCCTCCCTCATATATATATATATATATTACAAGAATCCATAAAAAAAATCCAAAAAAGAATCCAAAGACCAAAATATACTATTGAAATTAGCAAAATATATTATTGTATTTATCAAAATATACTATTGAAAATGTATTATTTTATTCTCAATCTTAACAATGTTAACATATTGGATTTATCAGTATGTTTTGCTAATTTGAATAGTATATTTTGCTAGTTTCGTCAGTATATTTTACACGTGTGGATTCTTTTTGAATTTTTTTTTTATCCTTAGCAAACCTATATATATATATATATATATATATATATATATATATATATATATATATATATATATATATATATATATATAGGGAGGCTAAACAAATTAATTAAGTACCAACATTTTGATACTTAATGCTTTTTCACCATTGAATTTGCATTGAGATTTGTGTTTTTTCATGATGATCATGAAAGTTTGTACACATCATTAAATGCACAAATCTCAATGCAAATCCAATGGTGAAAAATATTAAGTACCAAAATGTTGGTACTTAATTAAGTAGTTTGGCCTCCCATATATATATATATATATATATATATGAGGGAGGTTAACCTACTTAATTAAGTACACAAGTTTTGGTACTTAATGTTTTTAAACCATTGGATTTGCATTGAGATTTGTGCATTTAATGATGTGCACAAAATTTCATGATCATCATGAAAAAACACAAATCTCAATGCAAATTCAACGGTTAAAAAACATTAAGTACCAAGACTTTGGAACTTAATTAAGTAGGTTAGCCTCCCTATATATATATATATATATATATATATATATATATATATATATATATATATATATATATATATATATATATATATATATATATATATTTTTTTTTTTTTTTTTTTTTCGATAAAACAAAACACCATTAAAAAAAATTGTATTGTTGACATTTTTTGCAAGAAATAGTATACATGCAAGAATGTTCGCACATTGCGAATACATAATTTCATATCATTTTTATTGCCAACATGTTAGAAGACACATATTCGGTACTTGTTCGGAATACAATATATGACATACAATTGATATTCTCAATTTCCTTACAATGCAGTCAATAATAAATTTATTTAGGATAACATTGGTAATTACTAAACTGATCAAAGTGTCTAAATTTATTTTTAAATAGTGGTAGAAGAATGATGTAATGAACGTTCCACAGTTGTGCTTTCTTCGAAGAATTCTTTTTCGTGAGTGTCTTCGATTTCGGGACATCGCAACATTGATGAACTACTGTTTGGTATTTCATTTTCACAGCCATCAAGAAACGGAAAAACATAGAACTTGGTAACATTTTCAATAAATCATCCATCTCTATTAACATGACAACCATATTTTCTTAGTCGTTCTCTGCTTAACATATTTTCAGTTTGTATTGGAACGAAATGAATTCCATCGATAGAGAATTTAATTTCAAGATCTCTACATATTATCATTATGATGTTCCCATAAGACAGTGATGCGTGTGCATGTGATTCGGCCCATTTCATGTGATTGATGATGTTGTGCGGAATATTAATACATGGATGACGATGACAAATATTTTTCAGCAAATGTCCGTTCAATTGACTTGTCAACAATTCAGTCTCAGGAATGAGCACAATTATGTTGTTGGCTATTTCATGCATACAACGAATTGTTGGGTGGAATTACAGAACTTTTGTTGTGCAATTTTTGCGAAGATGGCGGATTGTGGATTTTTTGTTTGTTTGTTGGAATTTGGGAAGATTGGGAGCCCCAATAGAGTTCTTCTCCAATATTTTTTAAATCAAACACGACAGAAAGTAATTCTTGCGAAACAAAAACAGTATGTCCGAATAGGTAAGAGATGTAATTTCCTTCACCGTCAATCTGAACATTTGCGTAAAATAGCCGAATTACAGTTTCATAGTATGATACCGTTGTAGTTGCTAATCTACGCAGCCGCCAGTCATCAAACATTTCCTCAATTTCTCGGGTGACACAATGAGCATCAGGTTGTATAGATCCATCAAAATGGTAGCCTACGATAACAGGAAGATTCTTGAACCGAGAATGATAATTTTCAAATGCATGCAAATCTCGGAAAAGGCACATGATGTTCCTTGTTATGGTATGGAGACTTGGAAACCCGAGAAATTAGGAAATTGGAAAAGGAAACCTTGAGGAGATAGGAAAGTTCTCCATATATTCTTATTGCCAGGATTGAATGATAATCAAGGCAATGATTATTTTCTTGTATTATTTCCTTGTATTGGGTAGGAGTTTAGCTATAAATAGAGGGCTAGGCAAGAGTTTCATTCATTCCACCAAGTTGTATTCTCTCATTTTCCAGTATAGTAAAATAGTTTGAGCGCCGACGGCCGTGATTTTTTTCCTTCGGGGTTTCCACGTAAAATTCTTTGTGTCTGTGTGTTGTTCTTGTGAGTTTGTTTGCGGCAACGATCCTAACAGTTAATGTCTTCAAAATCGTATAAGCTCTGCATGACCGGGCGAGTTACATGGGTATTTATGCGTTTGGGATTCATTGCTTGGAGAAAGTTGTTTTGTCCGTTGATTCGTTGTGTAGTTTGACAGCTCTCACGCAACAAAGGACAATCGAAATTGCATGATAATTGCTGAATCACGGGCCGATTTTTTTCCATTTAGTTTGACATGTCTTTTTTGCAGCGGATTGCGTTTGCGGTCGCAATTGCGGCGCAATGACCTTATTGCGGACAGTCGTTGCGATATTAAATTATGTAAAAATAATAGTTTGTTTAAATATATTTTTCACAATATTTTTTATCACCATTAATATCGTAAAATTTCCTTTATAATTTTCTTCTAAAAAGAATAAAAAAGTTGATTGTCCAGGAACCTTTTCAGTGTAAATAAAAGTTGATCATAAAATTTCCATTAAAATGGAAATTATACGGGATCTTTGGAATTGTATTTTGTGGAAGAATTTTTTGTCGACATCCTAAAAATATCAAAACACTATAACTCAAATTTTAAATCGAAACATCAATGAAATACAATGAAAATTACTAAATTCATACATTTATAGATGAAAATGACAAATTTTAGAAGTTATCTATGTTATGAGCATATTTTATCAAATATTTTGATAATAAAACATGGAAACTAAGTATTAAATAATTACAAAATTTATGTTATAATATTTATATTAAATAATTCCCGATAAAATTACTCTAACGTGTATTTTGTGTTTAATTTAGGGTAAAAGACAAAATTTCACAAATTGAAGTCCATCATTGCATTCCTCGCGTCAAGACGAGCGATTTCGATATAAATTTCATGTAATTTGGTTGAAGGATGAGAAAATTACAACGATTTGAATATTATCCGCAATATTACCGACATTTCGCCGCTATCTCGCCGCAATATCCGCAATTTTTCAAAAAATGATATTTTCGCAATAGTTCATTGCGATATAGCGATTCTAAATCTCAGTCCGCAATATCGCCGCAATTTAAAACACTGATATATATATATATATATATATATACAGGCGTGCTAAGGAGAATCCATAAATCGGATCCACAAATCGAATCCATGAGACGGAGGGGTATTTTCGTAATTATCTAACTTCATTACGCTCACGCTCTCTTCTTCCTTACTTCCTTCTCTTAGTCTCCGATCTCCACTCTTCCTCCCTTTCCCATCTCGCTCTGATTCTCTGTGTTCCTCACGTCCGGCCATACTCATCGTTCAGCCCTTTCTCTCTCTCGCGCGATCCTGCCTGCTGGCGTTCAAGATGCAATCCCCATACCCTCTACACTCCTTCGGCTCCCCCCCCCCCCTTACTCTGCCATCCCTCCTCTGACGCGCCTGATGAGATTCACTCTTTTCTGTGAGGTCGAGAGATGAACCGGCGATAGCAATCGTCATTTGTACCTTCGATCTGACGCCCTCCATCCTGCGATTCGATCCCCTAGCAGCTCCTTCAACCGGTGAAGGTTGAGGAACGATTCTTTGACTAACCACTTCGAGAGGATGGTGCCTACGCTGGACACGTGTTTCACTATTTGTACCTTCGATGTACGTTGGACACGTGTCAAATTGAAGCTGGATACGACATAGATCCATTCGATCTTGCCGTCCACGAAGGTCCAGCATTGCCAGTGGATGTACCAAGAACTAGACAATTTCGTTGAGTTCTTTTCGGCACATTAAAGACTCACAAGTGGCGTAGACACGATGTTCGAGGAAATGACGAAGTCGAAGAAATGGTCTTTTCTTGAGATGACGAATCAGATTTCCTTTTTGGAGAGAATCACGATTTAGGGAGGGTGGACGAGAAGTTTGATGAAATACCGTGATACAAAATGGAGGGATACATGTGTGAAGAAATGAGAAATAAAAGAGACACCTTACATGTTCGACGAAATGCCGCAACCAATATATGTTCATGATGTGAAGAATGAATGTTGAGGATTGTGGTGATAGTGCTGGAACGAGTTCGATTTCGAGTGGTGATGTGGGCCCACTAAGGTATTTCGACGAAACTACTGAGTTACCCAAAAGTGTTTGATAAAAATGTTTAAAAAAAGCCAGCGAGAGAACGGTACAGTAAGTAATTAGTGACATCGACTTGGAGTGTGAAAGATACCACATCATGAACTGTACGTAACCGTACAGAGTTGGATTCTGTAAAAGCGCCAGTGAGAGAACGGTATAGTAAGTAATTATTTTGTTAATTTCTGTATATCCTCTATTTTTTAAAAGCAAACAAATTCAGAAATAAATTTTATTTTAACCGTTAGGCACCGGTACCAGTTTGGGGTTGTGGGCCTGTGGCACCGGCATCGACTTGGAGTGTGAAAAGCGGTACCAGGTTGGGGTTGTGGCACCGGCATCGACTGGGAGTGTGAAAAGATGCCACATCATGCGGTATGGAACTGTACCGACTTGGACTTGCAAAAGCAACAACGAGAGAATGGTACCTCCATGACATGAATGTTAAGAAAAATAAAAATAAACGATTGTAATGTTTTGAATACTTGGCAAGTCCACTTAAATATTTTTTGTGTGTAATGTTTTGAATATTATAAATCTGGATTGTGTGATGATTTAACTTTTGAAATGATTTGAGTAATTTTTTTAAATGCATTAAGTTTCTATTTAATTTGTTGAATTGTTTAGTCTAATATTTAATTTGTTGAATTGTTTCTATTTAATTTATTGAATATTTAATTTGTTGAATTGTTTAGTCTGATATGTGACGTTTCTCTCTTAGTTTTGGTTTGATATGTTTATTCTTAATTTTGCTATATTCAATCGTATATTTTGCTAAATTCAATCGTATATTTTGATAAATTTAATAATATATTTTGTTGAATTATATGAAATTAATGATCATGTTCATCAAACAATTAACTATATTTTGCTATATTAAATCGTATATTCTGTGAAATTTAATCGTATATTTTGCTAAATTCAATCATATATTTTGGTGAATTATATGAAATTAATGATTGTTTTCATTGGATAGTTAACTATATTTTAGTAAATTCAATCGTATATTCTGTTAAATTTAATAGTATATTTTGTTAAATTCAATAATATATTTTGCTGATTATATGAAAATTAATGATCGTGTTCATCGGATAATTAACTATATTTTAGTAAATTCAATCATATATTATGTTAAATTCAATCATATATTATGTTAAATTTAATCATATATTATGCTAAATTTAATCATATATTCTGATAAATTTAATCATATATTCTGTTAAATTTAATCATATATTATGTTAAATTTAATCGTATATTTTGTTAAATTCAATAATCTATTTTGCTGAATTATAGAAAATTAATGATCGTTTTCATCGGATAGTTAACTATATTTTAGTAAATTCAATCGTATATTCTGTTAAATTTAATCGCATATTTTGCTAAATTCAATCATATATTTTGCTGATTATATGAAAATTAATGATCGTGTTCATCGGATAATTAACTATATTTTAGTAAATTCAATCATATATTCTGTTAAATTCAATCATATATTCTGTTAAATTTAATCATATATTATGTTAAATTTAATCATATATTATGTTAAATTTAATCGTATATTTTGTTAAATTCAATAATATATTTTGGTGAATTATATGAAATTAATGATCGTATTCATCGGATAGTTAACTATATTTTAGTAAATTCAATCGTATATTCTGTTAAATTTTATCGTATATTTTGAAAAATTCAATAATATATTTTGCTGATTATTTGAAAATTAATGATCGTGTTCATCGGATAATTAACTATATTTTAGTAAATTCAATCATATATTCTGTTAAATTTAATCATATATTCTATTAAATTTAATCACATATTCTGTTAAATTTAATCATATATTCTGATAAATTTAATTATATATTCTGTTAAATTTAATCATATATTATGTTAAATTTAATCGTATATTTTGCTGAATTTAATAATATATTTTGCTGAATTATGTGAAATTAATGATCGTATTCATCGGATAATTAACTATATTTTAGTAAATTCAATCGTATATTCTGTGAAATTTAATCGTATATTTGCGAAATTCAATCATATATTTTGGTGAATTTAATAATATATTTTGCTGAATTTAATAATATATTTTTCCTTTTAACAATAATTAACTAACCATTCAATATAATTCATAACATAAGCAAAAATTCAATACAACTGAAATAAAAAAAATCAAATATATTCATAATGCACTATAGTACATAATACAACATATCAATCCATACATGTATTAAACCATAGCATCGCCTCTCTCTATTCTCGCACACCTTCACATATATTCCTTATATACAATTTCTCCAAACAAGTTATCTTTTAACTGTACCTATATTCGAAGGGCAAGATCGTAAAAAGATGTGGAATTCTTCTTCCTCCTCATCCTCGTCAGAAGCGAGGCCGGCAGGCTTTTCGTCTTCTGAGTCGATCTACTCCTCTTCTTCGTTTGGTAAATCATCGTCCTTCCGAGTCAATGTACTCCTCTTCTTCTTTTTAGTTAGCACTATTATCAAATCGAGACACTTTCGCTGGATCAATCACTCTTGACTCGACCAAATTCTCGTACTTGTTCGTCATCGCGTTGTATCCAAAGAAATATAGGGTAAATCAAATAGAGTCACTTTCGCCGGATAGATTACTCCGCGAGATCGTCCCCGAGATTGTCTCAGGATCGCGCCAAAATCGTCGCCGTGTTCGCCTCATAATCGCGTTTGAGGCACAGAAACGTGGAGAAGACCAGCATGTCGTCTCGTCGCCATTGGGAGGCGCTGAACCGATTAGAAGAGCGTCTCGTTAGCATTGGGGTTGTACGAAGATCAGAATCGCGCCAAAATCTTAGTTTCTTGTCGCCTCGTCGTCTCTGGGCAGAGTGGGGTTGTATTGATTTCTTTGAGATATTTTGTTGTGAAATTCCTCAATTGAGGATTAATCGGGTCTATCTGTAATTTCAATTGAGGCAAATTTGTGAGATTCAGTAATGACTCGAAATAAAAGTAAATAGCTACTAGTTGGATGTATGACAAAAAATCACCAATTTTGATCCCTAATTCAACTGTTACAAAACAAAAGAAATAGTAAAACTGTTACGAAACAATAAAACACAGATTTTGATGGGATACATGTGTGACTAAAAGTGTATAAAATCACCTGCTTCAAGGAAATGGGGTCCTCGAGAAAGGAATCTGAAGATTGGGTTCTCTGAAAGCTCAAACAACCAAGAAAATAAAATCAATGATGTAAAATCGAAGAATAGAGACATACCTTGGCGTCAGATTAGGGATGTCAATGGGCCGGGTAGAAACCCGAACCCGCGGGTACCCGACCCGAACGGGGCGGGTAATACCCGAAAAAAATACCCGCGGGTCGGGTAATACCCGAAAAAAAATACCCGGTCCGGGTTCGGGTTCGGGTTCGGGGGAAATTTTTTACCCGCGGGTATACCCGTTACCCGAACCCGAACCCATACCCGAAAAATACCCAAAAATTACCCGAAAATTACCCATAATAAGAAAATTTTGGATGTTTTATGGATTAATTATTTGTAATATTTGGATTTTTAATGTATTTGTACAAGTTGTTTGTTTTATGTATTTAAAATTATTGATAATTTTAGGTATTTGTATAATAATTTTTTATTTTTTAATTTTTTTAGATTATTTATTAATAATTTTCGGGTAACGGGTTCGGGTTCGGGTATACCCGTTACCCGCGGGTTTGGGTTCGGGTATGGATTTTTACCCGCGGGTATTTTGGGTTCGGGTTCGGGTAATACCCGAAATTTCGGGTTCGGGCATGGGGGAGGCTTACCCGAACCCGACCCGCCCCGTTGAGATCCCTACGTCAGATCTGGTTTGGCGGAGGTATAGAGGTACGACGCGAGATCAACCACGGGTATCGATGGAGATAAAGTGACCGCAGCGGAGTAGAGCTCGATTAGGGGAGAAGGAGGACGCGAGAAGGGAGGCTTGCTCGTCGCCACTGCTTCATATTTATCGATACTTTCCATGCACATTTTCATCTATACCCCTGTCAAAATTGCTCACTTTTTATTTATTTATGAATTTCCACAGGGGCATTTATTTTAAATACTAGGAGTTGTCAAAATTGCTCACTTAATCGATGGAACCATCGCTGGCTGTGCTTTAGATGGAACGGAGGGCCCATGATGGATGGAAGCCTGGGTATAAATTACACAAATACCCTTCCGAATTTAGGGTTTATGCTTTTCGTGGTTTGTTTCGGTACCGGTACCTTGACGACCACTCCCAGCGCGAACATTTTCGTGATTTGCCTTTCAAAAATCAACTGAAATAAATGTGAAAATGAGGATATATAGAAGACATGCTTCTAGTTTTTCAGGAATTTTGCCTTTCTCCCACATGGAAAAAGAAAAATTAAAATTCATAATATTAATTTACAAAGAATTCGCTAGTATTCATACCAATATCCTAGTATCCAGCTTCAATCGTGGCTATGGAAATTCAATTTGTGTCCAGCTCCAGTCGTCCTCGGCTCCCGTTCGACTCCAACTCCATCCGTCTCCAGCTCCAATCGTCCCCAGCTCCGGTTCTTCTGCAGCTCCGACCGTCTTCATACAGTCTTCGTACTCGCTAGAATGAGTTTTTCTGTCACCAGAATAGAAATAAATCGCAAGTATGAGAAGGAAGGTTGGGGGTTTAGGGTTGGGAGGATCGTCGGTTTGGAGAGTTGCGAGGGTTAGGGTTGGGAGGATCGTCGGTTTCTTTGTTGAGAGAATAACTTCTGTGGAGAAGAAGATCGTGAAGGTGAGTTAGTATTTTTACAAAAACATCCCTCCGTCTCTTACTTTTGGCCCATCATTTACGAAAAAACCCTTCCGCCTTTACCGTTTACGAATATATAATTTTAATCCTTGGATTTGTTTCGTGGATTTTTTTTGTGGATTCTATTTAGCATTTATATATATATATATATATATATATATATATATGGGCTAGGTTCAATGGTCAACACTATTGTTTGGCCAACGTGGCCAACAACGTTTATTTCTCATAATATAAATATCAAAATTAAATCTTAACCGCATTGATTTGTTTCATATAATCTAGATTGGTTGTAGAATAAATTTTACATTATTTTCATTTTTCAATCTAACAAAATCGATAACATAATTTGTCAACCGTTTATTTCGGTATTTTTTTGGATTTTCAAGAAGGAAAACTCGAAACAAAGTAAAAATTTATCCTAAGTCTATCTATCCAATTTAAATTAAATCCAATACACAAAATTTGAATTTTGAATTTTTTTTTTATGCTGAATCGTCTCGTAGATATCGTGGACCGTCAATATCTTTACGTATCATGATTGATATGATAAAAATATTTGTTTTCCATGAAATTAAATCTACAGCATTCTCAAGTGATATATATGATATCTATGCGGTTGAAATTTTATTTTCATGTATAGATTGTGAGAAATAAACGTTGTTGGCCGAGTTGGCCATTGAACCTAGCCCATATATATATATATATATATATATATATATATATATATATATGATCAATGGCCAACACTCTTGTTTGGCCAACGTCGGCCAACACCACTTATTTCACTAAATCTAAACATGAGAATCGAATTTTAACCGTATAGATATGATTTATATTATTTGAGAATGTTGTAGATTCAATTTCATGAAAAATAAGAAATTCTATCATACTTATCATAATACTTAAAAAAAATTAACGGTCGAAAATAGTTACAACATGAATCATCATTAAATAAATTTTGAAATTCGATTTTTTTGGTTTGGATGTTTTTTGAATCATATAGATAGGCTAAGGATGAATTTTTACTAGGTTTCAAATTTCTCTTCATGAAAATCTATAAATTTACCGAAATGGACGGTTGTGAAAATATGTTATCGATTTTGTTAAATACAAAAATCAAAATTGTACAAAATTTATTCTACATCATATCTAAATATATATATGGCATTGATCCTATCCCATATATATATATATATATATATATATATATGGCATCTTAACGAATTGAAAAAGAAAAAAAAATGAAACTATGTTTGGAGATTTATCTTAGTTCTTAAGCACTTAAACAATCCAAAGAGGTCAAAGGAGAAGAAAAAACAGAACTAAAAAATCTACCTGCGAAAAAGAGGAAACATTGCCTCACAAAACATGAACAAAAATAAAGAAATAAACCCTAGCGAAGAAATGAAAAAAATATCTGTGTTTATTTGTGGAGTTATGTTCTTATATTATGATGTATAACTATAATGAACCTTTATAAATCTGTATACACAAACAAAAAGTACTAAAAATTATTTTAAAAGCCCAAATAAAGGAATGTTGCGAAAATTATATATTGTGCAGCGCTACACGCAACGTACGCTTCACGCTGTTTCGCACGCAACATCAATATATCGTCCAAAAATGCAATAACGCAAAAAAGTCGAAGCGCGCAGCGTTTGGCTTCCAATACACGCAATATCACGCTATATCGCCGCACACAACGCAATATCACGCTATACACACACACACACACACACACACACACACACACACACACACACACACACACACACACACACACACACACACACATATATAGGTCCATCATGTCAGAACGACACAGTGACAATTGGAAAGAAGAGCACGGTGGAGATCCGCCGGTGTGGAACGAAGCGTATGATAAGCCCAATCATGGAAAGTTGTACCTCATTGGAAGCTTGGTGGACAAAAGTATTGTACAACCCCACAGACGTCGAAGTGCAACCACCACAATATATGCTCCCCCTGTCACTACATATAGCCATGGACACGTATCTAGACTTGAATCGGAAATGCCGTGTATGAAGGAGCAAGTCCAACAATTGATGGTCCATGCACAAACACAAATGCAAATGCAAATGCAGATGAGACCATCGAGGGGTACGTCGTGCTTGTATAATCATAATATGGTAAAAATATTATGTCATTTCATTTTTTTTACAATATTTCGAATGTTTGTACTAATAAAAAAATAGGTCAATTATAATGCTTCGTCATCACAACAGTCCATCCCGCAACATCCCTTCATGCAGCAGGAGTTCGTCCCGAAAACGTCGCAACAGCCCTTCACGCAGCAACAGTTCGTCCTACAAACGTCCCAACAGCCCTTCACGCAAACGCCGCAGCACCCTTCTTGCAAACGCCGCAACAACTCTTCTTGCAAACGCTGCAGCAGCCCTTCATGCAAGCCTCGCAGCAGTTCATTCCTACCCAAACCTTTGTACCAATCCAAATGTTCGTACCAACGTCGAATCAGGATTCTGAGTGGGGACAGATAATGACTTACATTCAAGGACCATCGACGCAACAATCCAGTCAAAGTACGCTGCCGACACAAATGGGTCATTTGGTTCGTACAATTTTGTTTTTTTCATTTTAGTGTTTAAGTGTTTATATAGTTTAAGAGAATTCAATGGTTTTTACGGTTTTAGGGTTTTAAGTTTCTCGGATTTTAGGGGTGATTGGTTTTAGGGTTTGGATATCGGACTTTTAGGATTTTACGAATGTCATAGTTTTTAGGTGTTAGGTTTTAGGTTTTTAGGTTTCTTGAGTTTTATGGTTTTTAGTGTTTAAGATAAGATTTTGGGATTTTTTTATTGTAATTTCCCGTTTTCGCGAACTAATTATGTTCCATTTTTATTTACGTTGTCACAATCAATGGCGACGATGCAACCACTAGTCAACCAAAGGATTTCATCTCAAACGGGTCATTCGGTTCGTAATTTATATTTTTAATTTTTACAATTTTACGACTCGTACATTTTTTCATTATTTAATCCATTTATTTTTTGTTAACATGAAGCCAAATAATCTGGCGAGTCCAACTTTCAGCACGCCGCCACACTTGCTGCATGGATCGTTTCAAACAATTCAAACGGTTAGTACATTCTCTTAATGTGTTTGTCATTCAAGGACATTTTCGTCATTCATTCAGGGTTTCGAACGGGCAATTGTAGTCATTTTAGTCATTTATGGGTTTCGAAAGGGCAATTGTAGTCATGTTTGTTAAGAAGGGCATTTTAGTCATTTTAGAACGATAATTTTTGCAAATCTAGTCAGAGGGTATTTTTGATATTTTTAGTTTTATTCATTTATTCTAAGAATTGCATTTCAGTCATTTTAGGGTTTGGAAATGGCATTTAGGGTTGTGAAAGGGCATTTTAGTCATTTTAGGATTTGGAAAAGGTATTTTGGTCACTTTAGAACGATACATTTAGAAAATCTGGTCGGAGGATATTTTTGATATTTCCAGTTATAGTCATTTTTTAGGAAGGGCATTTTAGTCATTTTAGAATTTACAAATGGCAGTTAAGGTTTTGAAAGGGCATTTTAGTCATTTCAGTTATTTTTGATACAAACCCTAAATTATTGTTATACTCTAATATGTAGTCCGGTGGGAATGGAGGGAACGACTCGACAAATGTTTTTGGCGAGAGCACGGTGAACCCCTTCTTCACAGACAATGATGTCACGCATCTCGGTGAGTAGGTTTATGTCAGATTTGGGAGAGCTTTTGTTGTTTTGTGATGGAGCGTCGAATAGTATATGTGTATATGTGTATTCCTTTAGCGAGTATATTGTCTCGGCAAAAGTATGCGTGATTAACAATTTCATATTTTGGATAATTAAGATAATATGACATTTTGGATATTTAAGATAGTATGCGTCGGATTTTTTTAATTTATTTACTGATTTTAAATATTATTTTCGGATTTTAAAAGTATAAATAAACAATAATATAAAGTATTGGCTACGGAGGAAAGAATGTAGCCAATAACTCTATCCTGTCGCTAATAACCTTTTTGGCTAGAACGTATAATCCCGACGCCGATAAAAGAATTGTTGTATTCGCTACGGCTGTCCAAAAATACTAGCTACAACCTTTTGTACCGTAGTTAAAAGAATGGTTGGCGACGGGAATAGACTCGAAGCAAATAGTTCTATTCGCGACGGTAGAGTTGTGTATCTAATGGACCCGTCGCCAATAAATATGTTGGCTACAAACATGTCGCCAATAACACTATTGGAGGCAAGATTACATACTGTTAAAGACGAGATAGAGTCGCCAATAACCTTTATTGTAGTTAATACTGGTGATAGAGACGGAAAATCTAACATCATGTTTTCTAGTAGTGTTGGGCCGGACAAACCTGCTTTGCATTATGTTAAGAAAGTTTTTTTGCTTGTTTGTGGTTTGTGGGGTTGTAGTTTTTGTTGTTGTGGTAGTGGTGGGGGAGTCTTCTTTTTGGTATATAAGGACTATATAGGTGTGTAGTGGTTTTTGGCCGGCGTTCCATGGTGAACCAGCTATTGGGTACGGTTTTTAGTCGTCCTTTTTGAGTTTTTGAATTACTCTTTTGGGGGGGAGCCATTCGAAATCACGTATATCGTTGATTGATTCCAAGAATTGAAAACACATAAAACAACCGTTTTTTGGGGCACGACCGCATCTAGATATTTCTTCGTTTAACAATTCATTCTTTTTCCAGTCGAATTATTACTATATAGAGAGTTTATTGAGGAAGAGATTAACTTGAAGCTTAGCACCATGGCTGAGGCTGGCATTGCCGCTTCCTAGAAGGATTTGGGTTTATGATAAAGAGTTCGAGTCCCGAGTCCGATATTCAGAACCATGAGTTTAACCACTGGGGAAGCATGGGAACTATGCGGAAAGTCTAATCTTGGAAAGAGTAACCAGAATGATCAGAATGATGCTAATCATAATGGAAGCCACTAGTTCTACTAGAGTATTTGAAACCAGGATTTAGGCTTACTAGCGTGGTACCCGCGCAATTTCGCGGATTCGTTTTAAAAAAAATATTCTACTCTTTTTTTTTAATTTTATGTTTTGGATCATTATTTACAAGATTTCAAATAGTTTGATCAATTTTATGAAGATTTCAAATTGATTTTTGATTTTTTTGAAATCAAATTATATGCAAGAAAGAGAGGAAGGATGCAAACCAGTTAGAATTCCTGCCGCAACACAAGAAAGAGGCGAAGCCCATGCGAGAATCCTTCTAAATTTTTAGTTAAGAGAGAGAGAGGGGGGGGGGGATATTATTGCTGAAGGAAAAGCAACGGGTCACCCACTACAATACTGGCCGGTTTTTGTAAAATCATTTTGAAAATTTAGGAAAGAAATATTGTTAATTAACGATGCAAATTGAGGATTTAACTTGGATTGTACTGGATAGCGAAGAAGATTCTAGAGAAATATGAGCCCACACCCACAGTGATACGATATCTTTCGGTGAGTGTTGAGAAAGGCTTTGCTGGCTTCTCCAAGCTATATACTCTTTTTCTTTTGCCCAATCATGTACTTTGGTGCCTTTTATGCTTTTTGGAACCAATCTTTTTCCATGATTTGGTTATGACTGTGAGCATAAACAGTACACAATCCGAAATTTAGAATATTACTAGCTTTTTCCCCGCGCAATTGCGCGAGAGCCCTCGAGTTTGTCATGATTATTCGCATATCTGTGATTTGGTATATTTTTAACCCCCTAATTTTTTTGGATATCCTCTATCTTTTCGTAAACTCCAAAAAACTCTTTACCAAACTATTATTTTAAAATATCCCTTATGGATGATATTAATTTTTTTTTTCCAAAATACCCTTGAAATCTCATATGTAATAATTAAAAGTTATTTTTGTTATTTTTTATTAATTTTAAGAAAATTCATAAACACTTCTTAACATGTAGTGATTTAAAAAAATTTAAATTATTACATATTTTGTTTATATAATTTTAATATTCCATTCTTTATTCATAAAAAACTAACATTAAATAATAATAAAATAAACAATAATAAATAAATACCTTGCAAATATATTCATAGAAAATATCTATTTAAACATCTACTTTTTATTTTAGTTTTCCTTTTATGTATTTTTTAATAGTTTTATGATATTTTATTTTTAAATATTTGCAAGATTTTCTTTTAATAATATTGTTCAACTTATTATAATTTTATGTTAGTTTTTCAAGAAAAATAATACATAAGTCGAATATTTGTAATGAATGAAATATTAAAATTATAAAACATATAACATATAGTAATTTTTTTTTAATTATTATATATTACAAAAAGTTTAAGAATTTTTTAAAATTAAAAGAAGCATTTTTTTTTATGAATACATATGTAAATTAATTGTTTTTTACAATATCTAAAAATTTAAGGAGTCTTTTGAAAATTTTGCAAGTAAAGTGGTGATAGGGAGGCAAGGGCGAAAATATAAATAAAAAGGACTATAATGTAAATTCAGAAATGTAAAAAAGGACCGACATGTAAATAAAAGAGGATCAAGATGTAAATATGAAGGACCAAAATGTAAGTTTTTAAACTTAAAAGGGCCAAAATATAAATAAAAAGGACCAAAATATAGTTCAACTTATTATAATTTTATGTTAATTTTTCAAGAAAAATAATACATAAGTCGAATATTTGTAATGAATGAAATATTAAAATTATATAACATATAACATATAGTAATTTTTTTTTAATTATTATATATTACAAAAAGTTTAAGAATTTTTTAAAATTAAAAGAAGCATTTTTTTTTAATGAATACATATGTAAATTAATTGTTTTTTACAATATCTAAAAATTTAAGGAGTCTTTTGAAAATTTTCCAAGTAAGTGGTGATAGGGAGGCAAGGACGAAGATATAAATAAAAAAGACTATAATGTAAATTCAGAAATGTAAAAAAGGACCGACATGTAAATAAAAGAGGATCAAAATGTAAATATGAAGGACCAAAATGTAAGTTTTTAAACTTAAAAGGATCAAAATATAAATAAAAGGGGCAATTTCTTTTATATCCCTCTAAAAATCAAAAACTACAAATTTATCCCTCAAAAATCAACAATTACATATTTATCCTTCTTAAACTTAACTTATTTCAAATTTGCCTAAACTTAACAGATCAGTTAAATTTAACAGAAAATTAATTAAATGACTTATTTACCCTTCATGTGAACCCAAAACCCTCTAAGAATATAAACCTAAACCCTTTAAGACTTCTAGACCTAAGCAGAGAAGCATCTTCTCCTAAATCGTTCTCCAAAAACGTGAACATGGTGGATCTGGCAATAATCTCTAAAATCGTCTTGTCCAGAATTTGGTCGGAGACGTCGGCGACCAAGCGGCAATATCGATTTTGTTGAGTTCACAACTTCTCTTAATCATGGTGAAATCTCGGAAGCATGGCGACATCTTCGCCGAAGCTGGTGAAGCTCACCTCTATGACGCTGTCCCTTGAAATGCGGGCACAACTACGATGACGATCTGGCGATATTCAGGTAATTTTTCATCAAATTTTTCATTTTTCAGTATTAGGTAAAAAGCCGGCATGATCTGATCTTGGTTCTTGTACTTTTCAATTTTCAATTTCTCTTGAATCTCATCTTGCCACTTGTATACTGTGAAGTCCATCGGAATTTTCCAATTGGAGATTCTGAGTTGTAAAATATATCGGAATTTTCATCGAAATTTTATTACCTAATCTCTCGAGAAGGGTCCTTCAGTTATCACCATTTTCTAATTTGTGTCTTTTCAATTTTCAGTTATCACCATTTTCTAATTGGCAGCGAACAAATCGATCACTCGGTACGTTGAGATGTTGCGCATGAGATTTGCTATGAAGGGTGTTGGATGGTCTTTTGGCACGTTGGCGATGAAGGATATTTGATGGTCTTTTGGCGCGTTGGCCATTCACGAGGATGAAGGGTATTGGATGGTCTTTTGTTGCGCATATGTGTTGTGCACTACGTAGAGGATCGAGTAGGGAAGTCATTTAGAATCATGTTGTTATCATGGTGTAATCGATCGGGAAGTTATTAAGAATCATGTTGTAATCAATTTCATTTAAAATCATGTTGTAATCTCATTTGAAATCATGTTGTAATCTTTGTAAATTGTTCTCATGATCGGTATCATGTTGTAATATTTGTAAGCAATTTATTCAAGTTAATCCAATTCAATTTTCTTCTCAATTTATTTAAAATCATGTGTAAATTTTTCTAATTCTTTGGTACCAATGATAGGTACCAACCCAATTATCTCTTTTTACTTCTTTCTCTAATGTTCTTATCATTCCAAATTCAATCTGATACCTCGATCGGATTGGTATCTTTGCATATCCAACCCTAACATTTCCACAAATTCTTCAATAATTTTCTGCACTTCTCGAGAAATCTCGCAAATTTATTTCATCCTACTTCTTGGTGAATTTTTTTCATATAACCCTCTTTTTTCAAATATTTGCACATTTGCAAAATACCCCATTTTTTCTATTTTTTCTCTGTAATTACAAATAAATTTTTTTTCAAGAAAAGTCAAGATCTCAAAACCCTCTCCTACACATCTTCTCTGTATAACTCATTTTTTCTCAGAAATTTTATATTATGTCAAATTAAAATTAAAATGAGCTTCAAAACCACAACGTAACGAATCACATGAATTCCAAACAACATAGCAAAATCACATGAATTTCAAAACATAAAAATATTTTTCTCCACTATCATTTGGTACTGAACCGGTTATCGAATTTTCCTCCTTCTTTGTCCTCTATGGACCCGTCACAATCTCCGATGGTAACATTTGAGCTTCATCAATCCCCAAATTTATCTCAAAATTCATAATTTTGCTAAAATATTGAATTATTTCACGAGGAAAAGAGAAAGATATGTGTAGTAACTGAGTGGCAACAGAGCTTCTAAGAGGGGTAACTGAGTGGGCGTAACTAGAGGCGGTCCAAGACAAGAAAGAAGAGCCTCCTCAATCGATTGAGGGAGTAGGAGTAGATTTGGTTTCTTCGCCAGAGACAGAAAATTGCTACGTAAAGAAGAAAGAAGAGGAATTACAGGTACTGGACTCTCCAGTTAATTGATGGTTTTGTCAAGGGCACTTTTGTCATTAAGATTTATGTTGGTTATTTTAATTAAATTTAAAATCTCAGATAATAGTTAATTTGACAGAAGTTTAACAGAAATATAACGTTAGGGATAAATTTGATATTCACAAGTTTTAACTGGATATATATGATATTAAATGTATTTAGAAAGGATAAATGTGTTATTAGTTGTTTTATAGGGATAAATTTGTTATTTGTAGTTTTTGGAAGGACATTGGAGAAATTCCCCCTAAATAAAAAGGACCAAAATATAGTTTTTTCAACTAAAAAGGACCAAAATGTAATAAAAAAGGACCAAAATGTAAATTAAATATTTTACAAAGAGGCCACTGGACCAAAATGTAATTTTTTAAACTTGAAGGACCAAAATGTCAATAAAAAGGACCAAAATGTGAATAAAAAGGATCAAAATGTAATTTTTTTTTTAAAAAAGGACCAAAATATAAATTAATTTTTTTTTTTTACAAAAAGACCCCTGGTGACGTGGCTGCACAAATTTCTCCCATTTCCCCTAACTTTATAAGTAAGATAGATTCGTAGCTTTACTATTGTTTTATTTTCAGTTCTACCTTTTATGTTTTGATGTTTCCGGAACATTTTGCAAGTCTTATTCAATGATGACACAAAATCTCCGGTCAGACGTATTTTAAAGTATTTTGCTGCTTATTATGAGTTTAAAGTATTAACCTAGATTTTTTTTTTAACACTTCACTAATGGGGTCCTCGCTTCGCTTCGGAAAATATCGTTAAGTTCATTATATATATTATTTAGAAATGCTTATTCTTTTAATTTTTGAGATATATTTATGTTTAATTCTTGATATTTGTAATATTAAAAACATATAAATGATACTTTTCGACATTGTCGAACATGCATGAAATTTGAAGTTGGGTGCATGATATAATTGCATCTTCATAGTAAATTTGTATTTATGTGTGCTAAAATTTTCAATTACTCCAAATATTAAACATATGAAATTTAATCATGTTTTATAACAAAATCAAAACAATTATCCATAAATTAGTTAATATTAATGTATTAATTATGGATTGAATATTAAAAAAATCATGTAATTAATATTATATATATCTATATTAAAATAATTAGTTTAATAATTAAGTTGTAATTATATTGATTCTAGAAGTACTTTTTTTTTAAAGTAAAAAATTTGAGAATGGGTGGACTTGAACCATGGTACCACCAACACCCATAGCATTACCAATTGTACCACAAATTCTTTTTGCAATTTTTCAGAAAATTAAATATTTGTAGAATTATTGATATTAATTAATTAATTAAAGCGAGTATGAAAAATTAATTAATTAATTAGTTAATATTTATTTTCTTCGACAGTAAAAAACAAATTCGAACTATAGCTCAAATGAATTTTAATAATATATTGCTAAAAAATATAGATAGACATTTTGTAGGATTTAATTATAAGTTTAACTATTTTTATTTTTATTAATTTTAATGTCTATTAAGTTTCTTCAACAATAAAAGCAATTCAAATTTTAGGATTTAAATATAATTTATAAGATTGTCAAAGAATATAGTTTTTATAAGATTTTATAATTATAATTTATAAAATTTTAGGATTTATTTATAAGATTGTGAAAGTTTATAATTCGGTATTTTTTAGGATTTAATTATAATTTTTACTCTTTTAGTCTCTATTTATTTTAGAAAAAATTACACTTTTGCCTCCCAAATTTGTTCCAAATGTGCAACTTACCCCCCAAACAAAAAACTGCACATTTTCACCCCCTGAACTTTCCAACATTATTTAGTTTGCCCCCTCCGTCCATTTTGTGTTAAAATCTCTGTTAAATGGTGACGTGGCATGCTGAGATGGGTTTTTTAGACCCAATTCGTTTAAACCCAAACCCGATCCGTTTAACTCTCTCTCTCACCACTCACCAGCCTTTCTCTCTCTCTCTCACGAACCCTAGCCGACCCACTCTCTCTCTCTCTCTCTCGCCCTTTCTCTCTCTCTGACGAACCCTAGCCGACCCTCTCTCTCTCTCTCTCTCTCTCTCTCTCTCTCTCTGTAGAACTTCAATCTTATCACTATCTTTCGAAATTTTCTCTCTCTTTCTCCATGAATTTCGTTGAATTTCTTGAAACTGATAAATTTCACTAATTGATCCTAAATAGTAAATTTGACAATTGGAAATAAGTAGGGTTTCTTTGATCTAAATTGCTCCAATTCGGCCTCTCATTACCCAAAATCAACTAGATTAGGAGTGTAGTTGATGTTACTTGATCACAATTATATTACTCGCTCACCAATTTAGTCTCCGATTATCTCCTTGTGTTCATTAATCGTGGAGATTTGCAGGCAAGTCCCTGGAAAGGAGCTAAATTGCATAAGCTATGTTGTAAAATTGCAAGAATTGGTTGCATTGTTTATGATGTAAAGCTCGATTTATTAGAATTTGTAATTGGTGGTCAAATTGTAAAAAGTAAATTGGTTGTAGTTACTTTTCATATTATGCACTTTGGTTGTAGTTACGTTTTGTCACACCCCAAAATAAAATGGATAAGGGTGCGGCGACCCGCCAGTATACAACTCGTATACCACAGGCTATTATATGATAAATTCACAAAAAGATAAATACCACAACTCGAAAACGACACACGCACATATATACATGCATCACCATAACATATACAAACGAACACAAAGAAACCTAGCGGAAGCATATAAACACAAACGCGACTTAAACAAACACAAACTAAATAAGTCGCAGCAACAAAAGGCTCGCTGGCCAGAAACGGAAGTAAACTAATATACACAAGATGGAGGTTCCGCGATGAAAACGAAACCGTCGCACTCACACTCTAGACACCCGCTGCCCCGGAAAATCTGTCCACCGTACATAGACTCAAAACATTCAAATAAAATGGTTAGTCACGGAAGTGGCTAAGTGGGTGAGTTTTGAGTCTAGCTTATTAAGATCGACCTTATACATGGCTAGTCAAAAACCTCGCTCAAAATAATCAAAATCATAAATCATATATGTATATAAATACTTCTCAAATACTTTCCCCGGTTTTTCGAAATCAAAATCACTTACCTTCATATCTAATCATATACATACTACTAATGGTTTTACCGGGGTGAGGGCGCAAATAACACTCGACTGAAGTGCCAACCCCGAGTGGATAGCGAATCACAAACGGGCTGGAACATAACACAAAGCTCGGGAAGCGCGAATTCCCTATAAAAATGAGCTGACGACGGATATCCATGCGCCACAGCCAGACCCCTCATGGGTCGGGACTTTGCACTACATCAAGTTTGTTACGCAATTCCCTCCATAGAGCGCCACGGGGTCACACGACACTACACCTATCAAACTAAAACATACCGGAGGAGCCGTATATGTACACATAGGACCCTCTTTCAAAATCGTAAGCCCGGCTTACGTTTTATCAAACTCAAACTCTACATACATATATATGATCAAATCTACATAATATATATTTTGTTGAGGTAACACGGTTTTTAAAGCAAAATACGATTTTTAAAACGAGAACCCTAGACTATCATGTAAGGTCTAGAAACGCTCGTAATTGGATTCTTAATAAGAGAGAAGTGAAAGTAGCACTCACTTAATGGAAAGAAACTCGACAAATAAGAGAGAAATCGAAACGACGCAGAAAATGGAGCAACTCGAAACGTCGAAGGAATTCCTCTTTTGATCTTCCCAACTCGTACAACTCAACCTCCTGAAGATTATGGCAGCTTTCGTTTTGCGAAATATCATCTTTTCCTTGCTTTTTCCTATTTTCTCTCTTCTTTTCCTTAGGGTTTCATGAGTGTTTGATGTGTGCTAATGGCTATGGAAGGGGTGAGGTGTGGGTCGCAGGGGTTAATGAGGTGGATGGCACATTACATACATACCCACAAAACTCTCATAATTGCAAGCCCTTGGATTTACAACCATATGGGGGTTTATCTGCAAACTCTACTTATTTGAATTATTAATGGTTGGGTAATTATGCAAATAAGTCCCTATCATATATATATTTAAATAACCATAAAAATGAAATTACGGTTATACCCTTTTGACAACTTTGACGCATAAGAAGTCGGTTTTGATCGTGGGACGAGTCATATTTAACATGGGTCTTATATTCTGGGATTTTAGGACTAATATTCTACAAATATCAAAACCATATTTTTGATATTTATTACACGTTTCTTATTATGCACTTTGTTTGTTGCAGTTTAAGGCAGTATTACCTCCAATTTAATCAACTAAGAAGCATCATAGTATCATCTCTAATGAACACCCTGTTGCTGTGAGAAAGAATTACAATACCGTTGATCGTTATCCTTATGTAGGTCAACACTGGTACTGGTATGTGATTTGGGAGGTCAACTGTATGTAGCTTTGTGAAAATTGTATTTTGTGTCCATCCTACAAGTTTGTGTGTATTAGCAAAGTTCAAGTCATCCTTGTAATTATGAAATTTGTAACAATCGTACGTGTATTAAGTAATCATCATACATGTTTGAGATGCGAGAAGTGGACTTTGTTTCAACTAGTTTATCATTGGTATTTTCTTTTTGTTATTTTTAAGTTACATAATTTTCAAATTTTGAAAGATTTAGCTTCTTACAAGATATCAAATTAAACTCAAAATAAAAACAAAACTTGAAAAAATCTCAAACCCAAGCTAAACTTTCAATGCTAGAACCCATCAGGATGATATCCCGCCTTATTCTTGACCAAATTAAAAAAAATGGGTGCCACCATAATTTGCCAACCATTTTTCTTGAACTAAATTTATTTCTTCATGTATTGGCTCACTTGAACTCCGTGAATTAATGATGTGTCAAGCTCTTATGCCATCTAAGAAAGATTAAAAAAAATTAACTAGTTAATAAGTAAAAAAAAAAAAAATTTATTCTTCTACGTTACGATAAGCTCAAAAAATCCACCTTAATACCTAATTACTAGTAAAAAGATCAACGAGAATGGACATTGAACAAAAAAAAATCAAATTACTAGCTAAAATCTCCAGGGACTTGCAATTTTACTTGCAATTTTACAGGGACTTGCCTGCGAATCAATTCTTGCAATTTTACAACATAAATTATGCAATTTAGCTCCTTTCCAGGGACTTGCCTGCAAATCTCCACGATTAATGAACACAAGGGGGTAATCGGAGACTAAATTGGTGAGCGAGTAATATAATTGTGATCAAGTAACATCAACTACACTCCTAATCTAGTTGATTTTGGGTAATGAGAGGCCGAATTGGAGCAATTTAGATCAAAGAAACCCTACTTATTTCCAATTGTCAAATTTACTATTTATTAATGCAAAAAAAAAAAAAAAAAAAAAAAATTTACTATTTAGGATCAATTAGTGAAATTTGTCAGTTTCAAGAAATTCAACGAAATTCATGGAGAAAGAGAGGGAAAATTTTGAAAGAGAGTGATAAGACTGAAGCTCTAGAGAGAGAGAGAGAGAGAGAGAGAGAGAGAGAGTGGGTCGGCTAGGGTTCGTCAGAGAGAGACAAAGGGCGAGAGAGAGAGAGAGAGAGAGAGAGAGAGAGAGTGGGTCGGCTAGGGTTCGTGAGAGAGAGAGAGAGAAAGGGCGAGAGAGAAAGGCTGGTGAGTGGTGTGAGAGAGAGAGTTAAACGGATCGGGTTTGGGATTAAATGGATCGGGTTTGGGTTTAAATGAATTGGGTTTAAAAAATCCACCTCAGCATGCCACGTCACCATTTAACAGAGATTTTAATACAAAATGGACGGAGGGGGCAAACTGAATAATGTTGGAAAGTTCAGGGGGAAAAAATGTGCAGTTTTTTTTTTGGAGGTAAGTTGCACATTTGGAACAAGTTTGGAGGGGAAAAGTGTATTTTTTTCTTTATTTTATGATGAAAAAAAAAATTATTTCGCAAATTATAGCAGAAATGATTTTGATTAATGAGTTTGTATAATACGATTAGATAATTTTTAGAGTTTAAGTATTGACTCCTTTAGTTTCTTTATTTTCTTGGACAATAAAAAAATAGTTTACAAATTATAACACAAATTGTTTTGATTAATACGATTTTTGAAAAATACGTTGTGTGTATGTTGGAGGCATGAATTAATAATTTTTTTGTTGAATATAACATATTGATGAAAATATGTGTGTGTTGGAGTTTTAAATCATTTTCCATTTTGAATCAATGGGTTTCGAACCCAAGTCTTCACCAAAGTGTGCATGATCTATTACCATCTACACTACCCATTCTATGTGTCAAAAGACTAACTTTTAGCTTATTTATATATGAACAACGCGGGTCATTTATGCAAAGAAAATTATGGTGACTTCCGAGGATCGAACCGGAGACCTTCTCTTACCGAGCCATACAGCTCTACCGCTATGCTTAATATTTTTGATGATTTTTTGTTGTTTATAATTCTCAAGTATGAAATCGACTTAATATAGGAAAAATGATGCCCGCAGGTTTCGAACCCCTTATAGCCACGCTGGCTGCAATGTTACTCCACCAACTGGGCTAGAGAAATTAGTTGTTGTATGTTGCAAACTTTTATTTATTTATCATATTCAGATACGTGTCAAACTGCAAAAAACAGAAAAAATGCTACCAGCAGGATTCGAACCCTGGTTGGCACGATGGAAGATTAGCTCTTTAACCACATGAGCTAGAGGGATTATATGTTTGATTTATAACTTTTAGGTATTTAACATATTTGGATACGTGTCAAAATATGCCCCCCTTCATTAAACTTTAATATATACTAGCGCTTCGCCCGCGCAATTGCGCGGGTTTGTTTTTTTTTTTCGAATTTTTGTTGTATTGCAGTTTTATTTGTATCTGTGTTTGTATATGTGTTTATGCTTGTATTCGTGTTAATATTTGTATTTTGTATTTGTGTTGGTATTTCGTATTTGTATGTGTATTTTTTTTTTTTTTTGAGAAAAATTGAAGGGGATCTAGGGCCCTCATCCAAAGTTCCAAACAAATATATAATAAATGAAAGTGTATTTGGTATTGTATTTCGTATTCGTATTTGGGTCCGTATTAGTATGTGTATTTATATTCCGTTATTGTATTTGGTATTCGTATTTGGGTCTGTATTAGTATTTGTTTCTAGTTCATAATCGTATTCATGTTTGTATTCGAGTTCATATTCGTGTTCGTATTTCGAATTCGTGTTGATAATTCATTTGTAAATGTGTAAGTGTACGCACTCATCTTTGTTTTTTCGTATTTTGCATTTATTTACGGGTCATTTGCCTCGGTAAATGATGATTTGCACAAATTTTAGAGCAACAACCATCTGAATTGTTGAAGAGACGGTTTCCTTGAACAATTCAAATGATTTTTGCTATAAAATTTGTTTATTGTTTTATACAACATCGACAAAGTGAAGAAAACGAACCAAAAGATTATCATAAAGTCGTTTCATTTTGTTTATTTATGTTTGTGTTTGTATTTGTATTCGATTATTTCGTATTTCGTAATGCCTAATTATATTAGTATATGTGTTTGTATTTGTATTTGTGTTTGTGTTCGTGTTTGTGTTCGCTTTAATATTCGTATTTTGTACTTGTGTTGGTCTTTCGTATTTGTATGTGTATGTGTATTTATATACCATAATTGTACTTGGTATTATTCGTATAGGGTGTCTGTATTTGTGCTTGTTTCTAGTTCATAATCATATTCATGTACGTGTTCGAGTTCTATTCGTATTCGTATTTCGTATTCTTGCAGATAATTCATTTGTAAATGTGTATGTGTATGTACTCATCTTTGTTTTTTCGTATTTTGTATTTATTTATGGGTCGTTTGCCTCAGTAAATCATAATTTGCACAAATTTTAGAGCAAAAATCGTCTGAATTGTGGAAGAGCCGACTTTCTTGAACAATTCAAATAGTTCTTGCTATAAATTTTGTTTATTGTTTTAGACATGTTTGGCAAAGTCAATAAATTTTGTTTATTGTTTCTTGAACATAAGGTTGTTTGATTTTGTTTATTTATGTTTGTGTTTGTATTTATATTTCGATTTGTATTTGTATTTGTGTGTGTATTGGTATTTCGTATTTGTGTTCGTATTTGTTTTTGTAATTTAACTCATATTTCTTATATCGAATTTATATTCGTATTGGTATTTCTACTCACATTCGTATTTCATATTTCGTATTCTGAGTTTGAGATTTCGTATTTCGTAATTTGTAATCGTAATCGCATTCATGTTCGTATTTGTATTCATATTTGCGTTTGTGCTCGTCTTTGTATTCGTATTAATATTTGTGCCTGTATTTTTGTATTTGTATTATGTAATTGTATTTGATTTTCATATATAGTGCCTTGTTTGTATTTGAATTCCCGTTTTTGCTTTTTTGTGTGTATTTGTATTTGTATTTTTTTTCTCCGCACTTGTATTCAGATACATAATGGTATTGTTTTTTGTTTTTCATTTTTTTTTCGTATGTCTTTTACATACGTGCTTTGTATTTCTTATTGGCAATTCGTGTTTGTCTATTTGTCTAGTATTTGTATCGTGTATTTCTGTTTTGTGTTGTATTTGTATCAGATCTTCGCTATTGATTTGTTATGTTTGCTTGGTATATTCAAATGTTCATTATTTTTTGCTATATTAGTTATGTTCAAATATTCGTATTTTGTTTTTGTATTTTCATTTCTATTTGTAATTTTTATTTGCAGTTCATATTGAGATTGATATTGTATTTGTTTTTCATTTTCGTTTTTGAGTTCGTGTTTTTATTCGAACATTGCGTCTATATCATTGACTGTTTTTGTTTTTCATTTTCGTTTCTGTTTTTTTTATCCACATTGGTATTTGTATTTCATTTGTCTAATTAGTAATTGTTTTTTGTATCCACAATGTAAATGATTTTGTTGTACCCCAAAAAAAGTGATCAAGTTTTTGCAAGTTATAAAATAAAAAATACCATAAATGTCCAATTTCTTTCTCCAACCAATGGATGATAGTATTTCAGGGTTTTTATTATTGGTACGTTTGAATAAAAACGATGATGATTATGATATGATGATGACGAGGATATGCATATGATGATAATGGTATGGTGAAGATGAAGATGTTGATATGATAATGATGATGATATGATGATGATAATGAGAATTATGATATGGTGATGATAACAATAAGGAGCGAAATTAAAAAAAAATGTCCGAAATGCCCTTGCAAATAACAATAACATGAACTTAATATGATAATGAAGCCCGAAAGTCGTCACACATGAACTTACTGAAAATGGGCTGACTTTATCGCACCCGAATATACGAACCGGCAAAAGTATTCCAATGAACTCCTAAAACTTTAACATATGGTACGATAACGCAAGTCAAACCTGTAATTAGACAATTATTGAATTAAAATGCTGCTAACATGGTTATAATATTATATATTTCTTTATAGAAGAAATAAATTAATAAAATAAACTATAGAAATTCGGGGGGATCAAATTACCTCGTAAAAATATAGCCGAGGGCGAACTGGACAATCTTTGCTTTTACATAATTAATAAATTTCCTCTCTTTGTTCACGTAAACACCGTCCCAGTTTCACCAGTGTTTCGTACCCCTTTTCTGCCGCTGGCGTTTGCTCGTTTGTTTTTTCCTTTTTTCTCTGCGTCACACAAATCAGAAGAGACATCTGCATTGACGTGAAGTCCTGTATGAAGAAAAAAAAAATGCAACTTTAGGAGTATAAAATTAGTTAGTCAATAATTAATTAACGAAAATTTATTTGAACTTTAGTACAAAAGTCCCTCAAGTTTATTCATATGATGTATAAAAATGATTATCATTTTGAATATGCAGAAGGTAATTTTCAAAATAGTGTCAATTATAATGTCTATTAAACATGTTATGTCCAAAAAATAGAAGAACCCCAAAATATCAATGCATGAGAAATCCTAACCCTAATTTTTCAGAAATGTACCTTTCCCTTGGTGAGCCCTGCGAAAGTACGCGAGTTACACTATTCCTTCATGTAAGCATGCAAATAACAGCTATATTTGAAATTAGATATTATTATTTTGTTCCAAATAAATGGTAAATAAAATATTTAATTACGGAAATTACCACAGAAAAAATTAGGTCGTGCAATCAGATATTATTCTTATCAGTAAGTTTAGGACTCGGGCGAAAATACTTGACATATAATCCTGCTCTAGCATACATCATCTCCCTAACCCTGAAAAAACATTACCTATCTTCATTATAAATAATTCTACTAAACAAATATTATGAAAAGTATGGACCTTTATGCAAATTCGATAGCAGTTTCGCCAGGCCTAAGAAACTGAGGCTTGAAATACCAGACATTATAAACCACGGCCTATGATGTCATTAGACGCACCAAGTGCATGGCAAATGATTGCCTGAATTATTAAAATATACCAAAATAATTTAAAATTACGTAATGGTCCCTGTTAATTTATTTATTTAGATAACTGAATTTACTTTTTGTTGTTCCAAAAGGCATCGACAAAAATCTTGTTGTATTAAGTCGCTATTGGGAAACCGCAAATTCAAAGCTCAAAACAACCCTACATAAAATTGAATAATTCATATTAGTCTATGGGTTCAAATGCAAAAAAAAAACATACTTTTTTTAACATGATTTGGAAGCCCTAAATATTCAAATCAGTACAATTATAATTCGAAATTCGATATTCATAATTTCAGTAAATTATTATTCATAATTTCAGTAAACTATTATTCAAAATTTAGGAATTTACTATGTTTGAATCAATCTTTGAATTCCACATCCTTCTTATCTTTGATTCACCTTAAAAATCTGTCATGATCTTGCAGATGACAATTTTTATTTCGCCGGAACTCAAAATTTGTCATAATTTTGATAATTAATTTTTTTACTTCACCGGAACATTATAATTACTTCGTGTTTGAAAAGAATATTCTTTTAATCATAAACTTGTAAAACTTGTCAATTTAATCCAGCCCAATTCAGATTTAAATCGAAGCAAAAAGAACTGGTCTTTCGAAAAAGGGAGTTTCATACCTCAAAAAGGGGTTTGTGTCTCTATGCAGTTCCATCTTGTACTTTCTAACCTCTTGATTTTTTCGATTGAACCAACTAAGATAACTTTGAATCAAATGCAAAATTGAGGAGGCTCGATGGCACCATTTTCACTCCCTCTTCTTTTTCCATCTCTTTCTCTCTCTCAAACCATACCCCTAGAAATGTTCTGTTTGGCATTTTCAATTAGGGAAGGAGAAACCAATTGAACAAACCTACATACATGAAATGAGCAATCCTTACAAACTAAACATCGATGTTGTGAGAAATAGAGCTTGCCTGTGTTTTTCTCCGGTCGCAGAAACCAGGAACAAAATCGCAAGCCCAGAACCAAATGGCCTCTTTCGTCGCCCTTTTCCAGAACGGTGTGTCCTCTCCTCTCGTGAGGTGGTTAGGGTTTACTGCGAAGCCACTTCGTTGTTGCTTTGTTTAGATGAAAGCTTCCTTCGTCACTCTCAGATCGACCTCTTTCGGAGCACTGTAAGGCGAGTCGAGCGGACCTTGACGCGAAACTGGAATAGAATGAGAAGAGAGACGGAACCGCGCGAGCAAGAAGAGAAAGGGCAACGCGTGCCTGTACAGAGCGTGGTCACGTGTCGGCAGCAGAGAAGTTCACCGTTGAGCTCTCCGAGGGGAGCAGGCCCCGTCGCACTCCAGCGGCTCCGGCTCGCGGCTAGGGTTTACCGTCGCACTCAAGCCGCTCCGGCTCCGGCTCGTGCTGGCGGCTAGGGTTTACTGTCGCACTCCAGCGGGCCGAGGCTTGGGTTTATTTTTGTCGTGCAGGAAATGAGGAGAGAAGTATGGAGACTGGATAGAGAGCGTGTATACGATGGAGAAAGAGTGGCCACGTGTCAAGTTTTCTTGAACCGTTTAAAATTATAACTAAGATTAAGATTAAGATAGTATAATAGTATAATTTTAATTTGTGCTTACTTTCAAAGAATTTTCTTGGAATGCTTCTGCATCTTGAATGGAATCTTTTAGCATTAATTGCTTTTATCCTTGGACATCTAATCTTCTCTCTTTAAGTATCGCTGCACTCTCTAAACAAACTTATATACACTCTTTTTTTACATTTAATTCAGAATCTTTCTTGGCTGCGAGCCTTCATACTACCCTGTTTAAAATCAGAACTTCAAACGACAAAGACAGTGTGATTCTACTCTACGACCTTGGTTACACATCTACTATGGGCATGATTATACCATGGGCTTATAATCATGCGCATATGATTATTTCATGTACCGTGAATATATCATGGGCATATGGTATTTCATTTTATAAATTATCTCACCTTATAATACCTAACTTATACACAAGACTTATATATAGACTTATGGGCCGCATCATTTAAGACTGTTGAGAATCTGTTGGGTGCAAATTTGAATTCAAATATAAATTTAATTATTTAAATATTGTACCGCGTCAATAATAAAATAATCCATTAATATGTAACTTACGAACTTTGCGATCTTCTTATACTTGTCCAACTTGCTAGAATTTAGAATCGAAACATAAAAGTAAACCAATAGACTACAAAATGTGTTACCAATAAAGTTTATAACTCGGTTGGTGTATTGGCCCGCACTCGATCTCCTCCGCAAACCAAAGTTTCGTCCATGTTTTTGCATAGAGAACTTCTGTAATCATCTAGCAGACGTCAACTTGCTCGAAATTGGCCATTTCACACATTTTTCTTTCCACCAATCCAACGCAACGTATGGATCTAGAATTTCAATTTGGTTGCCTCTATTTATTTTTTTGCTTGCCTTAGTTCATTTCGAATTCAAGTTCTGGGCTCTTTTGCCTGACTAATTCACGAAACGTAAAAGTAATAAACGAGAGAGAAGCTTAAGGCGTTGGGATATGTAACAAGTTGGTGTGAACATGATAATCACATTTTTTTGGAATGTGATTCTCGAAAATGATATTTTCATTGATAATAATATATGCCAGTGTTTTAAATTGCGGCGATATTGCGGCGATATTGCGGATATTGCGGGCTGAGATTTAGAATCGCTATATCGCAATGAAGTATTGCGAAAATATCGTTTTTTGAGAAATTGCGGATATTGCGGCGAGATTGCAGCGAAATATCGGTAATATTGCGGCCATATCGGGTCAAATATTGCGGATAATATTCAAATCGTTGTAATTTTCTCATCCTTCCACCAAATTACATGAAATTTATATCGAAATCGCTCGTCTCGACGAGAAGAATGCAGTGATGGGCCTGAATTTGTGAAATTTTATCTTTTACCCTGAATTAAACACAAAACACACGTTAAAGTAATTTTATCGAGAATTATTTAATATAAATATTATAACATAAATTTTGTGATTATTTAATACTTAGTTTCCATGTTTTATTATCAAAATATTTGATAAAATATGCTCACAACATATATAACTTTTAAAATTTGTCATTTTCATCTATAAATGTATGAATTTAGTAATTTTCATTGTATTTCATTGATGTTTCGATTTAAAATTTGAGTTATAGTGTTTTGATATTTTTAGGATGTCGACAAAAAATTCTTCAACAAAATACAATTCCAAAGATCCCGTATAATTGCCATTTTAATGAAAATTTTATGATCAACTTTTATTTACACTGAAAAGGTTCCTGGACAATCAACTTTTTTATTCTTTTTAGAAGAAAATTATAAAGGAAATTTTACGATATTAATGGTGATAAAAAATATTGTGAACAATATATTAAAACAAACTATTATTTTTACATAATTTAATATCGCAACGACTGTCCGCAATAAGGTCATTGCGCCGCAATTGCGCCCGCAAACGCAATCCGCTGCAAAAAAGACCCGACCGCAATGGACCGCAATATCGCAATTTAAAACATTGATATATGCACTTGGTTAAATTTTTTAATTCAAGAGAAAATAACATTTTTATATGTCTTTTAACACTATACTTTGTAAAGTAAACAATTTTCATATATAAGAATTAAATAATACGTATACTATATTTTTAACCATGTGTATACTATATTTTTAACAATTTTCATGATATAGTATTAATAGAAATAAACATATAACTTATAAACTAATAAAGTTAGAGTTTTAAATATTCAAAATATAAAATAAAATCATACGTATACTATATTTTTAACCAAAATATAATAAACACTATAATATCATTTTCCAAATATATTATCAGAACAAGAACAAAAGGTTAAAAAATAAATTGAGTAATAATCCAAGATAATTTATATAAGTATAAAATGATCAATAATAACACAACTCGGATACAATTATACCATTGAAAAAACACTTGATTAATAAAAAGAAAAGAAAATTCGAAAATGAAGTGTTTGTTTTGACAAAGAAGAAATAAAATATAAAATGAAGAGAGAGAAAATGGATAATTTAGAAAAATAATATTAATATTAATTAATCGTAAGAAAATGTAAAATTACCATTAGTTTTTGTTGGAAATTCACTTTACAATGAATATAAAAAATTTATTCTTTCATTATAATTTTTCATTATATAATCATATTTTCAGGCTATCCAAGAAAAAAAATACAATTTTCTTATCATCCAAACTCATAATACATACGCAAGGTGTATCAGGGTACTTATCAAGCATGCGTGCGCGTGTGCATGTATGCTAGAAATAATGGCCAACACTCTTGTATGGGCAATACAGCCAACTAAGCTAATTTCTCTAAATCTAAGTATCAAAATCAAAATTCAACCATATGGATATGATCCTTATCGCTTAGAAATGTTGTATATTTAGATCTATACCAAATAAAAATTTCTATAATACGCAAAAGAATTGACGGCCGAAAATATTTATGACGTGATTTATCATAAAATAACTTGCAAAATCCAATTTTTTTTCAATGGATTCAATTTAAGTTATATAGATTGAATTAGGATTAAATTTCACGATGTTTTGAGTTTTCCTTCCTGGAAATTGAAAAATTTACTAAGGGCATGTTTGGGTGACCGTGTTAAAAATTACCTGAAGTAAATTAACTTTCCGCAAGTCGTCTTCCCGAAAATGCACTTCAAATTTAAATGTTTGGATTCACGAAAATGAAACTACTGGATTTATAGTTTTTATGTTTGGGTTGATGTAATTGAATTATGAATTTCAAGATTTATATCTACTAAAATTCGCAAATAAATTTGGGCAAAATTTTATAAGAAGACACAATATGTTTCAGATTTACTACAATAAACCAAAAAGTTTGAAAATTTGAGATATGACCCTCAGAGATGTAGAAATTGGTTTTTTGTTTGATATATTAACCCATATTGCATCTATATATATACTCATATTGTATCCATATATATGTATATCTAAAATCTATATTATTTGAAAAAAAAACATCAAAATAAAAATCGTAATTTTTTTTATCAAATCTTAATAAATTATAATTATAAGTATTTTATATCGAGAATAATCATATTTTTCAAAGAAAATAATTTTGACATAAAAATTATTATGTTCAAGTATAAGTATGGATCATATTTTCATTTGATAACTAAAAAATTAATCAAACACAATAATTTATATGAAATATATAACTATTAATTTTGTATACATCATGTTTTAATATTCTGAAATACTAGTAATGTTTTAAAATAATTTATAATATTTCTCAATATTTATAATTTTTGCAAATATTAATTATATTTTAAAATATTTCTGTGTTTCTTTGGTAATGAGTCTAGCGTTACGGTTCATTACTAATTATTAGAAAACGCAAATATTTAAAATATAATTCATATTTATAAATATTAAGAAATGACAAAATAATTAGTAATATTTTAAAATAATATATAAAATCAATATTTAAAATAATTTTAGTTATTTTGAGATTATGGTGATTAATTATATTCTTATATTGACACAATGAAAATATAATTTATACTTATATTTAAATGTAATAATTTCTTGACGTAGATTTGTGTTTATTTATTTATTTAGATTATTGTGGGCAGTGTTTATTTATTTATTCAGATTATTGTGCTTGATTAATTTTTTAAATTAACATAATGAAAATATAATCCCTATTTAAGGAGATGTTATGTTGTGATGTATTTCCACTTGATGTAAATTTGAGGGGAGGTTGAGTTGCAGGAAAAGAGAGAGACAATGTAAGTTGACTTGCAGTAGTTTGACAAATTACATCAAACCAAACAACAAAAAATAGATTAATGCAGTAGTTCGACTTACAATCTGACTGAGTTACTACAAAACAAACATGCCCTAAAATAGACGGTTGTGAAAATATGTTGTTGTTTTTGTTAGATGGAATTATGAAAATCACATCGAATTTATTCTACAATGTATCTATATGGTATTGACCATATCTATACGGGTGGAATTTGATTTTCAAATATCGATTTAGAGAAATTCACCCCGTTGACCGGCGTTGGCCATACCAGAGTGTTGGCCGTTGAGCATATATATCAATGTTTTAAATTGCGATATTGCGGTCCGTTGTGGTCGGACGTTTTTTTGCAGCGGATTGCGTCTGCGGGCACAATTGCGCCGCAATGAACTTATTGGGATATTTTTTGCGATATTAATTTATTTAATAATTATGATGTATTTAAGTATTTTATTTATATATATTACAATTTTTATATGCTTTTAACTATATCAGTGGAGACATTTCTCTGAAATAATAGTTTTATTGCTAAGAGATAATTGCAGGTCCATTGATATGTTGTTTCATGTTATATAATCTCATGAAATCATTTATTTTTTTACAAATCCTTTCAAAATTGAATCAAGAAGCATGTTTAACCTAAAATCGTGTTGACTTAGTGTCACTCGAGCTCTCGGGCACATACAATTCGAACCTCAATCGAGCTTTCGAGCACATACAATTCGAACACGGATTTCAAAGCACCAAGCTCGATGCAAGTGGCCAAGCACTGAAACGGATCCTCACCCTTCATCCACCATCTCTCTCCAATCTCCATGAATCAGATCCGATGCAGAATCGAATCTCTCTTTCAAATGCAACTCCGCGAAATTGAGTCTCATACCGTATGATAATTTCTCGATTCCTCCTCCATATACGTTCGCCAAGTGTATTTTCAGCCACTTCAACCCAGATTTACCTAATAGTTGGAAACAAAATCGAATCAATTGATAGTTAGTGTTGTTATTACCTTCAATAATTGGGGATACCGGTTATTGAATCCCTCAAGATATTGGTCCCTGGATTATAGCGGGCATACATTGCGTTATTGATTTTCGAAAATTGACTGATATTTGCTCTCTGAAAAAATGGACTGAAATTTTGAAGTGGGGCTTTGCTCGAATTAGAGTGAAATAAAGATCGAAATGGATCGAAATGCTCGAAATGTACAGTGAAATTTACTGAAATGCTCGAAATGGTCAGAGAAACTTACTGAAATGCTCGAAATGTGCAGATAAATGGGCTGAAATGCTCGAAAATTCAGAAAAAACAGAAAAATTACATGTACCAGTCGAGAAGTAGGGTTTGCTCGTCAGGAAGTGGCCCTTCTCCAGTCGTTTGCGCCAGTCGCCCTTCTCAGAAAAAACAGAAACACCTTGGACAGAATCGAAAAACAACTCATCCAAATCTGGCAGCCGTTTGCCAGTCGCCCTTCTCCAGTCGTGAATCGTCCAAATCGAAAAAGAACTCGTCCAAAGTCGTGAACTCGTCCAAATCGAAAAAGAACTTGGAGAGAAACGAAAGGGGAAACCTGCTGACAACCGTCTTCCTTCTCCAGTCATGAATCGCCCAAATCAGGCAGCCGTTTGCCAGTCGCCCGGTAAGGCTTTCTTCTCTGCCTCTTTTCTTTCACGAAAGGGGAAACACCTTGGAGAGAGTCTTTATGCCCCCCGTAAGCCTTCGTTTAACACACTACTGACCGCTATTTACCCCGCTGCAACCCGCAATATTCGCCGCTATGGCGGTTGTAGCGCCAAATCGCCATTTTCGCAAGATATTCTGTGCGGTGCGGCGGCGCTATTTAAAACACTGTATATATATATATATATATATATATATATATATATATATATATATATATATATATATATATAGAGGGGTCAGATTCATGGGCAAAAAATTAGATAAAAATTTGCACAACTCTTTATCAATAGTTAAAAATGTCTGGATAAGGAGGTAGTGGGAGGTTATGTTAATCAAAACTGTTTATCATGGTTTAATCAATGATTGAAAATGTCTTGTTCATTTTTATGTTTAATAGTTTGTACATTAATCCATTCCATATACATATGTGGGGAGTTCTATCATACAACCTTTTTGCTTATGATACACCCATTCTCAAGGGTATTTTGAGTAATTATCAATTAATTACTATTTAAGATAAATTTTTGAATGTATTTATCAATAAATGATAGGCTAAATATAAGAAATTTGAATTGTTCATGAAAGAAAAAATATTCATAAAAAATAAAATTTATGATGCACCCTTCTAATTACCCAAAATACCCTTTTAAATGGGTGTACGATAGAACTCCCATATATATATATATATATATATATATATATATATATATATATATATATAAGAAAACAATAATGCTCATTTTTTTTGCCTAATTTCTACACTACTGAGAATGACAGGTAGGTAAATGATCCATAAATATCAATTTTAATTAATAGGGCGAAGCACTAAATTGCATTATTATAACTTGATTAATAGAGCTAGAGATAATTAAGGCTATTGTATTTTGTTTAAAGAAAATCATTATGATAGCAATTTGAAAGAATAACAAATTCAAAATTACTTGTCTTGTCTCCCTTTTTTAAAACTTTTAGTATTGACAACCTATCGTGATTATGTAATCACACAATGTTTGTTGATAAAGATTAGTACACATATTAAGTTCTACCCACCAAACATGAAAGGGTTGCCTAGCCCATCATTCATAATCTTGATAATATGACATATGATACAACTCACATGTCAACTTTCAACATGTCAACTTTCAACATGCATAAATAACAAACAAAATGCACCCCAAATTTTGTTTTTGTTTTTAGTAGTTTTATAATATCAATATTTCCATGTGTGTATGCCCATTATTCATTTCTTATATATAATATGTATTTTTGAATTTCAATAAAACATTTTGTTTACCTATTGTATCTTTTTGAATGATAATATATGTTTTTATCTGTTAGTATACATTTTTTTATAGGTTCATTATTTTTTTTAAATGATATCAGTGATTAAAATCTAAGTAGTAAATAGCGTTGGCACAATAGGAATGTCAATGAGTAGAGTAAAATCCGAACCCGCGGATACCCGACCCACACGGGAGGGATAATATCCGAAAAAATACCCGCGGGTCCGGTAATACCTGAAAAAAATACCCGCTCCGGATTCGGGTCGGGTACAGGTGCAAATATTTACCCGCTGGTATATTCGTTATCCGAAAAAATATCCGACCCGAACCCCGGAATATCCGAAAATATCCAATAATATTAACATTTTGGATGCTTTATAGATTAATTATTTGTAATATTTGAATTATTAAAGTATTTGCACATATTGATTGTTTTATGTATTTAAAATTGTTGGTGATTTTTCTTATTTGTATACTAATTTTTTAGTATTTTTTTATTTTTAGATTTTTTTATTGTTGATTTTCGGGTAAGGATAATATCCGAGGGTATATCCGTTAACCGCGGATTTGGATTCGGGTTTGGGTTCGGATATAGTTTTTTATCCGTTGATATCCGTTACCCGTCTCGTTGACTTTTCTAGTTAGCAACCATAAATGTTGATTATACATATTTCATTTATCTACTACAGACTGAACATATTATTTCGCTCATTTCGGTACATCATAATTAAAATATCTTCAAATGTGGGGCCAGGCCCTGTTATTCAATTGTCGAGCACGATACGTGATCACTGTCATATTTTTTTTAAGTGAAACATAATTCACTAATCATCAAATTTTTTGATTTATATTTTATTTGTGATACAAATGAGACTTTAACCCATGACATCATTTGATTATTGTGTCAAGCACTTAACCACTAGACTATAAAACTATTATAGGGCGTTTGGTATGAGTTTTGAAGCATGCCTTGGTATAAAGTATGTCAAGGAATTCAATGCCGAGACATCCTATTCCCTGACATACTCAATTACTATGTTTGGTTAGCACATTTATTTATTCCATGACATGTTATTTCATCACAAATGTAAAAAAATTTAAACATTCTATATTTACAAAACTAACATATTTATACTAAATTTATGTTACAAAATAAAATAATTCATCCAAAAAGATAATTCCAATTATAAAAATAATAATTTATTGTCAACAAAATATTATAAATCAACAACATATTATTATAAAATTGATTACTCAAAACACTATTTACAACCACCAAGCACCCAAATTGTATATTCTTCCTTCATATTATAAATAAAATTTTGGAAGAACAAAATACACGAATTCCATTCAAACATCTCGCCAAAAACGTGATAGGTATATTTTTTTCTTAGAATCTGATTTTTTTTCAATCAATTTTTATGCTTGATTCTTTTTTCAATGAAATATTTCATGTTATTTTTTGTGAGAATATCGAATTATTTAATTTATTTTAAAAATATGTTATTTTTATAAATATGTTGTTTTTATAAGCATAATATGATGTAACATGCTATTTCTTCCTCATGGGAATAGAGAAAAATCACCAATTTTGGTGGTAATCATATTTCCATCAATTATGTCCTAGGGAATAGAGTATTTCGTTACTTTATTACCTAGCGTGCAAACCAAACATGGGAATAGAATCCATGCTGGAGTATGCCAAAACATTCTCATTCTAAAACTCCAACCAAACGCCGCCTTTGTACATTTTATTTTCTTGATTTTGTCTCTTGCGAAACCTGCAATTTTACTCTCGTTTATTTCTCGTAGTTGTATTTTAATATTTATTTTTTTTGCAATTTTTATCGAATACTTTTTTTTATAATAAATGGAGAAATATTATATGTCATTCATTTATTGATGTCAGTGAAAATTGAACCCACAATCTTTCACAACATATAATTTTTTTGTGTGTCACACTAAATCAACTTGACTATGTGCCCATTGGCGATATAAAAACTAATTTCTTTAAATTGATCTGAAAAGACTTTTTCTGTTGCTGATATAAATTTTCAAACATGAAATAAATTTATCATATAGCTAGTTCAAATATGCATGCATGCATGCATGCCTGTCATGCCAGTCTGGTCCAGGTCCAGCACTACTAGATTTTTGTCAACATGGTTTTCCTAGTGACTCGGACTCCAATCCCGCAATCCGACTTTACCAAATTCAAAGAATTTTAGGTATTTTCGATATTTGTTCATTGATTTACTTTTTGGTTATGTATGAATCAATAAAATAGTGGGCCATTGCAAAAACAAAATATTATTATTGATAAATCATAAACGAAGTTTCATCCTGATTGTGCTGATGAGTTTATTAAACTCTATACAGTTCATAGTTTGGGGGGAAACAGAACCAAAGTGGCAAACATGCAAATCTGGTTAATTATAGTATAAACCAAACAAGTTAACAACTTGTCTACATATTTTCAGGGTGTATCAGGAAATTGAATTTTATTTCCTCCTGCGAACCATAAATAAATTAAAAATGGAATTGATGTGGCAGCATGAGCCGGTCATCAAACCATAGGACGAAGATAATGATTGAAACCTGTGATGTAATACCATTTCAAGATTATCTATACGTTTTAAATTGGAAAAGAACCCAATCCTTATTATGAGGGTTAGCTAAATCCAAGATGCAAACTCATCAGGCCCGTGAAAATAACAGTAAATGTCGAATTCATCTTGTAGTAGATATTTTGTTCTTAATTTGGCTTGGTTCTTTTTTAACAGTAAATGCCGAACTCATCAGGCCCGCGAAATTAACAAAATATATTCTTCAAATTAGCAAAATATACCGATGAATCCAATATGTTATGTTAACATGGTTAAAATTGAGAATAAAATAATATATTTCATACAGTATATATTTTGATAAATATAATAATATATATTTCTAATTTCAACAGTATATTTTGGTCCTTGGATTTTTTTTTATTGTTTATTAGATAATATTATGATTTTGATCATGATTTCAACAAAACGGATATTCGTTTACAAATTTTATTCGGATCCGGATCCATCGAAAATTTAGCTCCTAGATCTAGATCCATATTCGTAAAAAAAAATACGGTTCCGGATCCGGTTCCATTCGGCGATCTGGATATTTTTTTTCGGTTCCGAATATTTTTTCGGATACGTTCGGTCGGTTCCGACAATATCCGTCCCCATTGACATTCCTATGTGTATAGGCTTTTATGATTGTACTGAATGCAACAAACAAAAGTTAGATCAATTTGAGCGACAAAGTTAAGCAATGTCCCAGATGATATTGATCAACTTTTGGGGAATTTCTCGCAATTAATGGTAGAATTAGATCATCATGACCAAAAAACCTAATAGCCTTGAAAGACCCTTTCTCGACCTGTTTTAGAGAGAGAGAGAGAGAGAGAGAGAGAGAGTACATGGGTTTAGTGCTGCTTTGAGCGAAAAGCCAAGTTGGCTATGGGGTTGAAGGATGAGATCATTTATCACGAGCACGTACATGAACAAATATTTGACATTAGTAACAGCGGTTAACCGGTAAGTTTGACCCTACTTTAGTTTGCTTTAGATAGCTGCACTATATTAAAGCAGTTTATTTTATGGAAAATTGTGGTATGCTCTTCCATTTCATCCAACTTTTGGTGATGTCATCATCAATTAAAGTTGAGTGAAAAGTGTCCCCAATTTACACCCAAATATTTTTTCAATTAAATTTGTAATTTAAATTTGATTATTTTAATTCAAATTTAATTCATTGGAAGAAGGGTCGTAGAACCACAAAGTCTTAGATGATGCCGCCCATAAGTCTTAGATGATGCGGCTCATAAGTCTATATGTAACTTATTTGGGGGCCTCTTATCAAGATCACCCGCAAAATCCACATCCACAAAATCAGTTAATTCACAAAAACAACTGTTACTAATGATGGTGATTTTGTTTATTTGTTGCTCTATGTGAATGATATGTTGATTGCCTCCTCTAATTTGGCAAAAAATAAGAGGTTGAAGGAGCAACTTAGTTCGGCATTTGAGATGAAAGATTTGGGGGCCGCTAAAAGAATTTTTGGTATGGAAATAACTAGATCGGTCCAACAGAAAATTATTCCTTTCACAAAAGAGTTTTTCTGAGAAAAGTTTACGCCGATTTGGCATGGAGAAAGCGAAAATTGTCTCTACTCCTCTTGCGATGCATTTCAAGCTTTCGACCGCTTTGAGCTCAAAATCCGATAAAGAAATGTGTACCATGGAAAATATTCCATATTCGAGTGTGGTTGGGAGTCTCATGTATTTGATGGTATGAACTCGACCGGATATAGCTCATGCCGTTAGTGTGGTGAGTATCTTTCTTTTCCCGGTAAAGGGCATTGGAAAGCAGTTCAATGGATTTTTCGCTATTTGAAAGGTATGGTTGATGCTTGTTTAGAGTTTGGAAAGAATGATGGTGAATTAACTAATTTTGTGGATGCGGATCTTGCGGGTGATCTTGATAAGAGGCGTTCTTTGACGGGGTATATGGCATTAACTGAGGCCATCAAGGAAGCTATTTGGCTTAAAGCGTTTGTTGGTGAGATGTCTTCATTCAAAGGTCCTATTATGGTGCATTGTAATAATCAAAGTGCTATTCATTTGACCAAGGATCGTGTGTACCATGAGAAGACGAAGCACATGGATATTAGGTATCACTTTGTTTGGGACATGATTTCAGATGAAAAGGTCCTCGTGAAGAAGATTGGTACCGAGTCGAATCCTACTGATATGCTTATGAAGCCTCTCCCGATTGCAAACTTTAATCTTTGCACAAGTTCGGTGTCGGTTTGTGTCAAGCATGTTGCTAGTTGTATCTTTAGGTTTATTTTAGTTTATTTTTATGCAATTTGGTTCAAGGTGGAGAATGTTGTATTGTTGACCCAAATTGCAATTTGGTCTATGATCTAAGTATGGTCCAGGTCTAGTTAATTTATATATATATATATATATTTTGTATTTAAAGGGACCAAGAGCTAGTGTAAGGATTTACCCACAACCTTATTTTGCACATATTGTTGAACCTTCTCATGAAACCACATCATCATGGTTATTCATGATTATTGACCATTAGATTTTTGTGATGTGGTTTCATCATATACATTAATATTATATTTAATCATTTAAGACATGTATTTTGTATGGCCGTTTGTAATCATTTGTAAGTATTAATTCGAACCGTTAGATGTAGTGATTTAGTTTGATCTCAACCATTGATTTTTTTGTTAGATTTTTTGAAGATCATATTTTGTTTAGTTATATATGTGTCATTATTTTACACCATGTTTTAAGCATCCTTAGAAAATCACGTCATCATACAATAATGACGTGACCTATTATTATTGGCTACACATTCGACTAAGTATATTCAATTGTTTATCATTTCACATAAGATTACATGATCAAATATGAATGCAATAGAAGTTGAAAAGATTGTATATAAAATACTAACAATTTAATATGTAATACTATAAAACGTACAACATATATTAGTATTATTTTTAAAATTTAATTTAAAAAGTCATGAAATATATTCATTTAAATTTTCTCTTTATTTTGACATCCATATTAGCATAGTTCATACATATATCGTTTTTCATAATTTGAATTTATAAAAATATTATGTAAGAAATTACAATGCAAAAAATGCATATTAACATAATTGAATATTAAGTATTACTATTTATTTATAAAAAAATCATAACTATAAGAATCTCATATAATACTTAGTAGATTATATTTATTTTATAACCAAACAAATTTGATATTAAAAAATTAAAAAACAAATGGAATTAAAAAAAATAGTTTATTCATATAAATAACTTCTTAAACTTATAAACATCTATAAAATAGTATTAAATAGTATCGTTATATTAAAAAATGTTAATTTCAAAAAACATCATATCATATATGTTATATTATATTTTGTATTTATGTTTATTCTAAATTAAATATTGATATTATTTATTAAATTACTTTCACTATTAAATTTGATATTATTTATAATTTTCATTGCATTTTGAATCAAGAATTTTTTTTATTAGTACTATATAATTAATGATGTGTTACTACATATGTCGTATGATATTTTTATATTTGATATTGTATGAAATATTGTGAACAATGATATAATATTTGTTGTTATGTTTTTCTTAAAGTTGTATTATATCTCATATAATATTATATAATGACACTAATATAAGTGTTAATATTAGAGTTAAAAATGAGATTTTTTTTGTTATCATAATGTAAAATGATTGTAAAATATATGAATAATCATAGATAAATGAGTTCGAATAATATTGTTTTGAGATGATTTTATCAATGATATCCTACATATGTGTATTTTGTATTACAATGATAAACATAATTAACATTCTCGCCACGTAACGCGACTATTCTCCTAGTATGACTTATTTTGTAACTCTCATTATTTTGTTCTCCCGACTCTTTCCCACATTACTCTTATCTTCCAAAACAACTCTCTTCATCGTTAAAGATTAGTTTATCTCCAAACGTATTTGATTGTTTCTTTTCCAATCTCTCTTGTTATTCCGCTTAATCCTAAGAAAATTAAATGTTATAAAACTTTTATTTGTTTTATTCGCGATGGGTTTAATATATGTATCAACCAATAATGATAAAATGTGTTTTAGAAAGTCTGTTTTGATATGGGATTCAGGTATATTTTTTATGTCAAAGACATTGTCCGAAACTCGAATCAACTCTCTCTTATATATAATCTGATTTACCTAGTTTCGAATATGTGACTTTCTGCAAAGGTTAATGTTAGGATCGTTGCCGCAAACAATTATAAAATAACAACACACGAACACAAAGAATTTTACGTGGAAACCCCAAAGGTAAAAAACCACGGCCGCCGACGCTCAAACTATTTTACTATGCTGGAGAAAGAGAGAATTACAATTGTTGGTATTTGTTGGAATAAATAAAACTGTAGCATATCCCATCTATTTATAGCTAAGCCCTACCCAATACAAAAAAATAATACAAGAAAATGATCATTGCCTTAATTATTATTTAATCGTGGCAATAATTATATATGGAGAATTTTTCTATCTCATCAAGGTTTCATTTTTCCAATTTTCTAATTCCTCGGGTTTCCAAAAGTCTCCATACCATGACAATCTCCTACTAGGAGACTTTCGCACCAATATTCTTTTCTCCCGTTCCAACTTCCTTGAACCCAGTGACAGCCTCCTACTGACTTACTTGACCAACCCCACTGAGGCGACGCACAGCCTCAGTTTGTCGGTGGGGACTTCCTTAGTCAACATATCTGCAGCGTTCTTGGCACCTTGGATCTTCTCTAATGACATGATCGCGTCATTCACAAGTTCTCGGATATAGTGATACTTTAGTTCGATGTGCTTGGTCCGCGAGTGGAACAACGGATTCTTCGCGAGACATAAGGCACTTTGACTGTCGGTGTAAAGTGTCTTGTAACCTAGATCTTTCCTAATCTCCTTCAGAAAAGTCAAGAGCCATACCATCTCCTTTCCGGCTTCTGAGATTGCCACATACTCAGTCTTCATTGTCGATAGTGACACACACTTCTGCAATCTCGACATCTAACTCATTGCCGTACCTCCCATCGTGAAGACATAACCGGAAGTGATCTTCCGAGTATCCACTTCTCCTCCAAGATCTGCATCTACAAATCCCTGCAAACTCATATCATCTTTCTTGTAGCATAATGCCATATTTGAGGTGCCTTTCAAATATCGCAATAGCCACTTAATCGCCTCCCAGTTAATGCCGGGATTCACCATGAATCGGGTCACGTGCACACCATGGCGTACACTAGACAGCCAACTGCCGATGAATACGGCACGTTTTCCATCTTCTTCTTCTCCTCTGAGGTTTTTGATGACTGCGGCTTGGAGAGCTTGAAATGTGCGCCAAGTGGGGTACTGTTCGGCTTGAATCATCTACCCGGAATCACTCCAACACCTTCTTAATGTACTTCTCTTGCGACACGGTATGAGTACCCTCCATCCGATTTTGAGTAATGTGCATTCCAAGGATTTGATTTGCCGCCCATAAATCCTTCATTTCAAATTCTCTCGACAACTCCCTCTTGAGCTTGTCGATCTCCCTCATGTCAGCACCTGCAATGAGCACGTCATCAACATAGAAAAACAATATAATGTATGTTTCTCCACTGCTCTTGTAGTAGCAACAATGGTCGGTGTCACCTCTGCGGAAACCGCGATTACACATGAACTTGTCGAACTTCTTGTACCACTGCCTTGGAGCCTGCTTTAAACCGTACAAGCTTTTCTTAAGCCTGCACACAAGATCCTCCTTTCCTGGGATCTCGAAACCTTCATGTTGCACCATATAGATGTCCTCCTCCAAATCGCCATGAAGGAACGCCGTCTTGACATCCATTTGCTCGAGGTGAAAATCCTCCACTGCTACAATACTTAATACGGATGATGTATTCGAACATACGACCATCTTGGATGATTCGAATGATGTCACATGCCTCATGTTGGCAACTATGACTCCTGAATATCAAATCCAGTTTGAGAAACAGGATGCATACGAGATTATGAAACAACCCAGGGAGATGTTTCAGGTTCAAGCAAGGGTGGAGAAGTATCAAGCTCTTGGCAATGCGACGCAATGCAAGATGCAAGATGGTACGCCCGTTAGCTCGCACCTTCTCAAGATGAAAGGATATTTCGATCATCTTGAGAGGCTTGGCATGAAATTCGAGGTGGAGTTACAAACTGATTTGATCATGTTGTCACTGCCACCGAGTTTCGATTCGTTCATTTCGCATTTCCACATGTCAGACATGCAAAGGACCATTCCCCAGCTTTTCAGCATGCTCAGAACATTCGAAAGTGACATGAAACCGCGGTACATGAAGTCTAGGACTTCGGAAGTATTGGTGGTTGAAGGGAAGAGTCCAATCAATGGGAACAAAAACAAGAAGAGGAAGGCAAAGGGCAACATAGTTGCGCCTAAGCCCGTGGGCAAGAAAGCCAAGGATGATAAGAAGTGTTTCCACTGCCTCAAGGAAGGGCATTGGAAGCGTGATTGCGAGATCTTCCTGAGGGAGAGCAAGCAAAAGACCGCTTCCTTGGACACACCGGCATCAGGTATTTCCATTATTGAATCTTATTTCTTTACTTCATCATCATGGGTGTTGGACACTGGATGTGGGACTCATATTTGTACTAATATGCAGGGCCTAAGAAGTAGAAGATCGTTGATTTGTGGCGAAGTTGATTTACGCGTCGGGAATGGAGCTCGAGTAGCAGCATTAGCCGAAGGGACGTATGATTTAACTTTGCCAAATGGACTTATTTTAGTTTTGGATAATTGTTGTTATGTACCTACTTTGAGTAGAAGTATTATTTCTGTTTCGAGACTTATTGCAGATGGATATGAATTAGTTATTGGTACTAATGATTGTTTTATTCGCAAGAATGACATTTTCTTTAGTAATATTCTAGTTGAAAATGGTCTATATGTCTTGGATTTAGAAAATAACAACAATAATCAGTCCATTTATAACATAAATACCACTCAAACTAATGAAACATATTCATGGCATTGTCGTCTCGGACACATAAACGAGAAACGCATTGCTAGCCTCCAAAAGGATGGAGTGCTAGATTCTTTTGACTTAGAGTCAATAGAAAATTGCGAATCTTGTTTGATGGGTAAGATGACAAAGACACCTTTCTCCAAGAAAGGAGAAAGATCGAAAGATGTGTTGGCCCTCATACATTCCGATTATAGTAGATGGGTATCGCTACTTTGTGACTTTTACTGACGATTATAGTAGATATGGTTATATATACTTAATGCGTCATAAAAGTGAAACTTTTGAGAAATTCAAAGAGTTTCAACACGAAGTAGAACTTCAACTGGGCAAGAAAGTAAAAGCCATTCGATCGGATCGAGGTGGTGAATACTTGAGCTATGAGTTTGAGGACTATCTTCGACATTGTGGTATAGTATCACAATGGACTCCACCCGGTACACCCCCAATGGAATGGAGTGTCCGAGAGGAGGAATCGGACCTTGTTAGACATGATTCGATCGATGATGAGTCGAATGGATTTGCAAAAGTCATTTTGGGGTTTCGCGCTTCAAACGGCAGTTCATATACTTAATAGAGTTCCGTCCAAATCGGTTGAAAAGACACCATATGAAATATGGCATGGCATGGTGCCATCATTGTCTTATCTTAAGATTTGGGGCTGCGAGGCATACGTCAAAAGGTTATTGACGGAAAAACTCGAGCCAAGATCAGACAAGTGTTTATTTGTGGGGTATCATCAAGAAACAAAAGGATACTACTTTTACTTGCCTAACGAAAACAAGGTTTTCGTGGCTCGACGAGGACACTTCTTAGAGAAGGAATTCCTAAATCGTCAAGCCAGTGGGAGTAAAATTGATCTCGAAAAAATTCGAGAACCACAAAGTGACCAAGTTGATTTGGAACAAGATTCTGAGTTACCACTGAATGGTGAACCAAAATCTAGTACACAAGCTATACGTAGATCTGTTCGGAATCGTCAAGAACCTGAGAGATATGGATTTCTCATTAGTAATGACGATGATGAGTTGACTCTAGATAATGAGCCAACCTCCTACAAAGGTGCTATGTCTAGACTGGATTCCTCGAAATGGCACAAAGCCATGAAAATCGAGATCCAGTCCATGTATGATAATAAGGTTTGGAATCTTATTGATCTACCTAATGGTGCTAAAACCGTTGGGTGCAAATGGGTTTTCAAGAAGAAAATTGACATGGATGGTAATGTACACACTTTTAAAGCAAGGCTAGTGACGAAATGTTTCAAGCAAATTCATGGTGTAGACTATGATGAAACGTTTTCCCCAGTAGCCATGTTTAAGAGCATTCGCATTCTTCTAGCGATAGCTGCATATCACGATTATGAGATATGACAGATGGATGTCAAAACCGCTTTCCTTAACGGGAACCTTACCGAGGATGTGTATATGACACAACCCGAGGGTTTTGTCGATCCAAAGAATACGAATAAAGTGTGCAAGCTTGTGAGATCCATTTATGGATTAAAACAAGCATCTCGTGCGTGAAACATACGATTCGATGAGGTCATCGGTAAGTATGGTTTCATTCAAAATATCGAGGAACCTTGTGTATACAAGAAATTCAGTGGGAGTTCGGTCGTATTCCTCATCTTGTACGTGGACGACATCTTACTCTTTGGAAATGACATCTTAATGCTTAACCAGGTTAAGGCATATTTGGATAGTCAATTCGCAATGAAGGACTTAGGAGAAGCCGCCTATATTTTAGGCGTGAAGATCTATAGAGATAGATCGAGGAGACTTCTCGGACTAAGTCAAAATACATATATTGACAAAGTGATAACTTTGTTTCACATGGAGCAATCCAAGAAAGGATTTCTGCCAATGTCACATGGCATCGCTCTCACTAAGGATCAGTGTCCTTCAACGGACGCTGAACGTGAGCGAATGAGTCGGATCCCATACGCTTCGGCTATAGGATCGATCATGTATATGCCATGATATGTACTAGACCAGATGTCGCATATGCGTTGAGTGTGACTTCTCGCTATCAGTCTGATCCCGGGGAAGTTCACTGGTCCGCAGTCAAGAGCATTCTTAAGTATCTCAGGAATACTAAAGATATGTTTCTTGTCTATGGTGGTTCGGAAGGAGATCTGATTATCCAAGGATATACAGATGCTAGTTTCCAAACTTGCCCGGACGATTTCCAATCTCAAAGTGGTTACGTCTTCACGCTCAATGGCGGAGCTGTTGTTTGGAAAAGCTCCAAACAGAAGACGGTGGCTGATTCTACAACTGAAGCGGAATACATCGTGGCTTCGGAAGCCGCAAAGGAGGCTGTCTGGCTACGACAGTTCATGTTGGAACTTGGCGTTATGCCAAGCATCTCGGGTCCCATGAATGTCTATTGTGACAATAACGGAGCAATAGCACAATCCAAGGAATCGCGAGGGCATCACAGGTCCAAGCATGTACTCCGGCGTTACCACTTGATTTGTGAGATTACGAAGAGAGGTGACGTGAAAATAATGAAGATACCTACTGATGATAACGTGGCCGATCCATTTATGAAGCCACTATCACGTGCCAAGCATGAGCAGCATGCTAGGTCAATAGGATTGAGATATCTATCGCAGTGTTAGATTGGGTGTTTTATTTATGTTTCTTATTGCATAAGGGGATTCGATCTGCCTAGTGCAAGTGGGAGAACATTTATTATGTCCTAGGCGTGTTATTGGGATTGTATTTGTTTATGAGACAGATATTTATATTATTAGTCATCATATGACCTAAACCTTCATATTTCAAAAAATTTAAATAACAAGAAAGTATGTGAGAGGTTATTCGATTATAATAATCGGATAGACCTTGAATTTTATTCTAGTTTAGTGCATCGAGTCAGTTGAGAATAATATGTTGCATGGCCATAGTCTGGCATATTGATTCGTCAATTGAATGATAGTAAAACCACTAAACGGAATGAATATAATTCTAAAACGTCCCTCATGTATAAAGTTGTTCATAGGTTTGAACCAGGTAGTCCATTCACTAAATGGAGACTTTTACATACACTGGCATATTCGTAGATGAGATGATCAGGTTTTACTGATCTGGGACGGTAGCGTCGATTCTAGAATATGGATATACGCGGTCTCGTATATTGGACTGACCACTATATGAGTTTGTGACATGGTCAGAGCCATTGGAGACGAACTCATATCCAGATAGTGCGTTTTAGTTCTTCATACTTGAGTGATCTCACGGATACCTAGTATGTGAAAAGACAATGCTTTGATATAATTAACTCTACGCGTAACTGTGTAGCAGATATTACTATTGGGTATTGTTTTTAGCATAGGCAAAGGATGTGAGGTTGCAAGATAGGAATTGTTCCTTTCTAATCTTCAAAAAGGATAGAGGGAGATATCTCTCGGGCACCTCGATTGAATTGAGATTGATGAAATGCTTGGCCAAGCTCGATGGAACTCAGTAGAGTTCGCATTGTTATTATCAATCTAATTCTTATCGAGAAATAGTATATCTGATCAAAAAGAAAAGGGGATGACTTGAAGTCTTAGGCTTCACCATGACTCTTTTGATCGGAAGATATCGCGAACAAAAGGACTAGTAACACTTATCTGGGTAGGTATTAAGATGTATTGCATCTTCATAAAGGTGTTATCCACCTTTTTCATGCTAATTCTGGGTAGGTATTAACGGCAGTCTAGTGCTCGCAATACCTTGTGGATTGCTGCTATATCCACTGCCAGTCTTAGACGAACCTACACGGTCACACCAAGATTTTGTAACATATCGGATTCTCAAGATAATGCTCACCAATACGTTTGTTGGACAAACAAAATGGAATCACGTGAGATTAGATCTCACGACATATGTTGGACATATGGCCAAGTTGATTAAGTCTTAATCCAAGAGGGAGTTTGAAAGAAAATATGGCTTAAGAATTAACTTGGAAGAATTTATATAAATAGGCAAATCTGCAGGGACTTATTCGTGATAGTCAGTAGTTCCTATATATATGGAATTCTGATTTCGTTTAGGGTTAAGCCTCTTTTCAGAAACCTAGGGTTTTGAGCCGCCGTTTTTCTCTCTCTTCTTCCACAGAATTCTGATTTCGTTTAGAGAGATTGAGAGGGAGATTCGAGCAAGTTCTTGAGAGAATTGATCGTGACGGCGACTAGAACGACGTCAACGATTCCGATCGGTCGAAATCGAGGTGGACACGAGTAGAGGGATTGTACGAGCATTCCTTGGAGAAGGTTCATGGATTTGGAGAAGAAGTCGACACGTACTAACTTGTACGAGGTAATTTTCTCCAACTCTTCCTTTTTGGATGGTTTTCGGGCGTGATCCCGGTAGAATTAGGTTACGCATGCGAAACTAATTCCGCTGCACACTTGGATAAACGTGTGCGTAACCCTACAAGGCTACCTACTGTCGATGAATATGGGACGTTCTCCATCGTCTTCTTCTCCTCCGTGGTTTTCAGTGACTGCGCCTTGGAGAGTTTGAAATGTGCGCCGAGTGGGGTACTTCTCGGCTTGGCGTCATCTACTCGGAATCGCTCCAGCACCTTCTTAATGTACTTCTCTTGCGACACTGTGAGAGTACCCTTGCTTCGATCTCGAGTAATTCGCATCCCAAGGATTTGGCTCGCCTCTCCTAAATCCTTCATTTCAAATCCTCTCGACAACTCCCTCTTGAGCTTGTCGATCTCCCTCATGTTCGCACCTGCAATGAGTATATCATCAACATACAAAAGCAATATAATGTATGTTTCTCCACTGCTCTTGTAGTAGCAACAATGGTCGGTGTCACCCCTGCGGAAACCACGATCACACATGAACTTATCGAACTTCTTGTACTACTGCCTTGGAGCCTGCTTTAAACCGTACAAGCTTTTCTTAAGCCTGCACACAAGGTCCTCCTTTCCTGGGATCTTGAAACCATCAGGTTGTACCATATAGATGTCCTCCTCCAAATTGCCATGAAGGAACGCCGTCTTGACATCCATTTGCTCGAGGTGAAAATCATCCGCTGCTACAATACTTAATACCGTGCGAATAGTCGTCAGCTTCACCTCCGTGTAGTCGATTCCCTTCTTCTGAAGAAACCCCTTGACTACCAACCTCGCCTTATATCTCTTGCTGCCATCTGACTCGTCCTTCACTCGGTAGACCCATTTGTTTTGCAGCGTCTTCTTGCCATCTGGCCACCGGGTCATTTCCCACGTATTGTTCTTCCGGAGAGATGCAATCTCCTCTTTCATCGTGTGCTCCCACTTGACCGAATCACCTCTGTGTACCGCCTCTCGGTAGCCTTCTGGTTCACCCACATCGGTTAGCAGCAAATGATGGAGTGATGGTGAATAACGGTTCGTAGGCTTAATTCTCCGGCTTGATCGTCTCAAAATCGGAGTTTCTGGGCTTTCGTCTTGCGCGATTACTGGCACGTCTTCATCCCCACTTTCAGTCACATCCTGGACCGAAAACTCGTCTTCCCCGGGCTCGCTCAACTCGTCATTGCTCGTGATTTGATGGACACTCTCCTCCGGTTTCGATTTGCCTCCGGAACCGAACCTGTTCTTGTAGAGTTTCCCTTCATTAAAGGTTGCGTCTCTTGAACAAATTATTCTTCGACCTTCCTCAATCCAAAATCTATAACCGAAGTAATTCGATCCATAATCAATGAACACACATATTTGGGCCTTCGCGTCTAGTTTGTCCATTTTCTCTGCGTCGATATGGACATACGAGATGCTCCCAAAAATTCCAAAAGACCAAGAGAAATCTTCTTTCCTCTCCATTTCTCTTCAGGTAGCTCAAGGTTGAGGGATTTCATCGTAGTACGGTTGATAAGGTATGCGGCCGTGCTAACCGCATCCACCCTGAACATCTTTGGCAATCCCGCGTTCAATCGCATCGCCCTTGCTCGTTCATTCAGAGTTCGATTCATCCGTTCTGCCACCCCGTTCTGCTGAGGTCGATTTGGAACCGTCCGAATCTGCTTGATTCCTTGTTCCGCACAAAATCCTCTGAAATCTGCACTGTCGTACTCCCCTCCATTATCCGAATTTAAGCATTTCAACTTCAAGCCGGTCTCGCTCTCGACTTCTGCCTTCCACCTTTTGAACACATTAAACGCGTCAGATTTGTGTTTAATAAAATAGATCCATACCTTCCGGGTTGAATCGTCGATAAAGGTGACGTAGTATCGTGACCCCCCGATATACTGGACCGGAGCTGGCCCCCACACGTCGGTTTGCACCGGATCTAACTTCCCCATCTTGAGTTCTCGTCCAGCCTTCGAAAAACCAACCCGTCTTTGCTTGCCGAGCACGTAGTTCTCACAGAAACCGGTTTGTACCGATTTTACCTTCGGTAACAGACCCTTGGAAATCAACACTTGCATCCCTTCGTGACTCATGTGACCGAGCCGATTGTGCCATAACATCGGATCAGTCGCTGCTCCCGAAAACGCCATACAATCTCCTCTATTATCGGTAAGATAGAGGGTTCCCGTGTTCGTACCTCTCGCTATCACCATGGACCCCTTACAATCTTCCACGACCCGTTCTCGAACACCATCTTGTAACCTTCGCTATCCATCCGCCCGAAGAATATCAAGTTCTTCTTCTGACCGGGAATGTACCGAACTCCTCGCAAGATCCATCTAAATCCGTTGCTCAATTTTATCTGGACATCACCTATGCCCGATATGCTCAAAGGCTTTCCATCTGCTAGGTGAACCTTTCCTAAATCTCCTGATTTGAAATTTAAGAACTTATCCTTTTTTGAGGTTGAGTGGAAGGATGCGCCAGAGTCCAAAACCCATGACTCAACGGGGTTGTCGACGCACAAGATGAGAGTGTCGTCTGCGTCCTGCTCGGTGACAGCATTTGCAGAACTCGATTCCACCTTCTCTTTTCTCTGGGCTTTGCAATCCCGCTTCATGTGACCTTTCTTGCCACAATTCCAGCACTCCAACTCGCCACGTGGTCTTGACTTGCTGCGTCCTCTCTGTAGGGGAATATCATCGACCCCGGGCCCGCGCAGCGGAATGAAGGCCCGGTCCGATTCCCCGATTCCCGAGATCACGCCACGACTTCGAGGGTACGATGCGAATAGAAGGATAGATCTATACCAGTGCCAAATTGATGGCACACGAAGGATTGATCGCCGCCTTCTATTTCCTGTCACGTTGGTGACAATCCGCGCGTCCCACACCACGCGTCCTTCACCAATCGTTTGCTACGCCGGTTCACTCGAGTTCGTCCTCATGCGTCCAAGCGTTTCCACCGTCTTTCTTACTCGAGTCGATCACAATCGAAGAGTCACAAATGACACTCCTCTACTTGTATCCACGGTGATTCATAAGACGTCGGTCGCGGATGCAGCTGCCTAGACGCTGCACCGGCAAACTTGCTCGATCTAATCGATTCTCTATTTCTCTCTCTCTACACACCTTTTCACTCACGAAAGATCAAATCTGAATTTGCTCTTTTCTCTTGTGTATTAGGCAGAATGATTATCTCAATTGCTTAGTCTTGATGAGAGAGAAAGTATCCTATTTATATCTAATAGGATCAGGATTAGCCAAAAGGCATGTATATCCAATATACACCCTCTCACACAGAAAACTGCATGAATCTGGTCAGTATTCTGTCATTTCGAAATTGGTAAATTGCTCAGACAGAAAATCACCCAACATTAAAGTTGTAGATAATCTCATTATCTACACAACCCAATTTGGCCCAGCCCAATTGGAGTTCGTATACAAAAGTTATGACTGTTTTACTAACTGTATGTCATACTGTTGCACCCTTTCGGTATTTAACATAAACGACACTGATACTTCGTTCATATGAAATATATTTCTTCATGAAGGTTGTAGATAATCTTATTATCTATCTAACCCAATTTGAATCATTCAAATCGGATTTTCCCATTGACAGTTATGGCCACGAATGTACGACTACATTCGTTCATCCTTGTGTACACTTTTACGGTTGATCCTGAAACTGTATTTCCTTCACTCTCCCACTCAATTTCAGATCTACCTAAAAGGTACTCATGCATATCCAATACGCATGATTTTATAGAATATAGCTCGTGTATCAAATACCAAGCTATTTACATCCTATGTGCCAATTTTATGATCAAGCCCGACTTAGTACGACTCGTTGTGTGACCATGTAGGTTCGATTAACGATGGCAGTAGGTTGTTTCCAATGCCTACAAGCTCATGAGCGGGATCTAGTCACTCCATCATAGCTACCCTCGTAAAACGAATAATGATTGTGATCATTGTGCCTATCTCGAATAGCGGTTACTAGTTCTCTTGTTTACGATATCCGTTAATCAAAAGGCATGGTAATAGTCATCCTTATAATTTGATTAACTACACTTATTCCCCGATTCCTAGTTGATTTAACAAATTTCAATCGATATTAACCATTAATATCATTGACTCTGGCCAGAGATTTCGTTAATCGACTCATCGAGCGGCGCCTAAGAGATATCTCTTCCTTTCGGAATAAACAATTCCTATCTTGGAGACTCACATTGAATTCCGTGTTTCGGACAATACCCAATAATGACCCTTTTAACTCCCTATTACGGTGAGCGTAAGATCATATCAAAGCATTGTGTTATGCACGTAACGCAATCAATGATCCCCTCAAGTTTGAAGAACCTAAAACCCCATCCGTCGCAAGTCCATCTATAATGACTAAACCATGTCATGGTCTCGCGGCTTCGGTCATATCCAATACATGTAACCCAACATATATCTACGTTCCCGATTCGACAAGCACCTTGTCCCATGATTAGCAAAACATAATCATCTCCTCGGAAAACGTACTAGTGTACGCGTTCAGTCTATTATCTAATAATAGAAATGCTTCTCTCTTAAGCAAGCTGATCCGCGACTAGGGATGTTTAGAAATGACACTTTAAGTGTGACGGTTTTGCTGCACATAGTCCTCAATAGGGGTGTAAACGGTTCGGATACGGATCGGATAGTGGTCGTACCAGATCCGTATCCATATTTTTCGGATACGGAACTGTTCGGATACGGATACGGTTCGGATACTAAACGGATACGGATACGGTTCGGATATTGTCGGATACGGATACGGATACAAATTTTTTTCGGATATTAAAACGGATACTATGATTAATAATATATATTTAAAACTCAAGTAGTATTTTTTTTTTTTTTTTATAAATTTGAGGTTTAAGATCAAATATCATAATATTTTTACAATATAATTGTAAGCTATGTTGCACGGATACGAATATCGTATCAAATATTTAAATATATATTCAAAACACAAGTACAAACTGCTATATATTATATAAATTTATGTATAAATCTACAAAAAGTCGGGTATAATGACGTTAAATAAAAGAAAAGAACAAAAGCCCATATGGGAAGAACAAAGAAGCCCAAAAAAAAAAGGCAAAATAAACATACCGGACATGTTTTGTCCCTGCAAATGTCCCACCAGATATATTGAACACTGCACCTTCTTAATTTGTGTTATAAGTAGGAGAGCATAGTAAGCATTGCATCAAAGGTATAAACGCATTTTTTTAGCAAATATGTAATAAATGCAAATAATATTGGCGGTCATTAATGATCAGCAAAATATTTATGAGATAAATTATTTTATTTTAATAGAAAACGGATATCTGTTTTTTGGTAAAATTCGGATATCCATTTTTTGGTAAAATTCGGATCCGGATAGTATCCGGATTTGAATCCGGATTCGACTGCTAAATGGTGTCCCAGATTCGGATCCGGATCCGAAAAAACGGATCCGGTTCGTATCCGGATCCGTTCGGATCCGGATAATTTTGTTCGGATTCGGATATTTTATCGGATACGGTTCGGATCGGTTCGGATAATATCCGACCCATTTACATCCCTAGTCCTCAACCATGTCGACGTCCACACAAGTTCAAATCAAGGTTCATGTAATCATATTACACAACCCAGCACACAGTTTTCATATAAGATAAATGCAAAAATGAAAAATTTTAAAATTCTGAAATTGCATTACTATAAGATAAGTTTGGGGTGATACAACGTTTACTAATCTATTAGACTAATCTCGTCCTACGAAACAATCATTTTAGATAACTAACTACTCTCTTCCTCCTCTAGGTATCTCAAACCTATAGCTTTCGCATGATAATCGTGCTTAGCTTGCGAGAGTGGCTTAGTAAACGGGTCCGCAACATTCCTGTCAGTATCAATCTTTTCAATGATCACATCCTTTCTTTGCAAAATCTCACGGATCAAGTGAAATTTTCTGAGTATGTGCTTGGAGCGGTGATGTGCCCTCGGTTCCTTGGACTGTGCTATTGCGCCCGTATTGTCGCAATACACAACTACAGGTTTCGAGATGCTCGGGACTACACCAAGCTCGGTCACAAATTTCTTGATCCATACCGCCTCCTTTGCCGCTTCGGAAGCAGCAATATACTCCGATTCAGTTGTAGAGTCTGCTATCGTGGGTTGTTTGGAACTCTTCCAAACTACCGCTCCACCATTTAGACAAAACACGTATCCGCTTTGTGATCGAAAGTCATCGACACATGTTTGGAAACTGGCGTCGGTATATCCATTGATGACCAACCCGGATGTCTTACCACCATAAATTAGAAATTGATCCTTAGTTCTTCGTAAGTACTTAAGGATGTTCTTAACCGCGATCCAATGCATATCCCCTGGATTAGATTGGTAACGCGAAACGACGCTCAATGCATACGACACATCGGGGCGCGTACATATCATGGCATACATAATTGATCCAACCGCCGAAGCGTATGGAACAATACTCATCGCATTCTTATCTTCGCTCGATGTCGGACATTGAGCTTTAGAATACGATATGCCACTCGACATTGGAAGAAGTCCTTTCTTCGAATTTTGCATTGAAAATTGTTTCAACACTTTGTCGATGTACGTGCTTTGACTCAAGCCGAGTAACTTCTTGGATCTATCTCTATAAATCCTCACGCCTAATATATAAGCGGCCTCGCCCAAATCTTTCATAGCGAAACGAGTATTTAAATACTTCTTAACATCTGTAAGCATCGGAATGTCGTTTCCTATGATCAAGATGTCGTCTACATATAGTACAAGAAATACTACGCGGGTCCCACTAACCTTCTTGTATACACAAGGTTCTTCTACGTTTTTCACGAAATTATATTCTCGTATAACTTCATCGAAACGTATGTTCCAACTCCGAGAAGCTTGCTTCAATCCATAAATGGATCGTTGCAACTTGCACACTTTATCCGGACTCTTTGAATCGACAAAACCCTCGGGCTGTGTCATGTACACATCCTCTTCTAAGTTCCCGTTAAGGAATGCGGTTTTAACATCCATTTGCCAAATCTCGTAATCATAATACGCAGAGATAGCAAGTAAGATCCGTATGGATTTAAGCATTGCTACGGGAGAAAACGTTTCTTCATAGTCTACACCATGAATTTGTTTGAAACCTTTCGCCACAAGCCCATTTACATCCCACTGGTTTAACCCCGGGAGGTGGATCAATCAAGTTCAAAACTTGATTATCTTACATGGATTGAATCTCGAATTTCATGGCAGTTTGCCACTTATCGGAATCCTCGCTTTTCATAGCCTCGCGATAAGATGTCGGTTCATCATCTATGAATTCGACTTCATCGTCATTTGCCACGATAAAACCATATCGTATAGGCTCATGACGAATCCTACCCGATCTACGAATAGCGCCTTGTGCACTTGACTCCGGATCATCAACATTTGACGAAACCGGATCAACGTTCATCGGTTCAACATTCGTTTGCGGGTCTCGAATTTCTTCGAGATCTATTTCGGTCCCATTCACTCGCCTAGAGATAAAATCCTCCTCAAGGAAGACTCCTCTTCGAGCTACGAAAACTTTATTTTCGACGGGATTATAGAAATAATACCCCATTGTTTCCTTGGGATACCCAACAAATAAATATTTTTCAGACTTGGGATCGAGCTTGTCCGATAATAATTTTCGAACATAAACTTCACATCCCCAAATCTTAACATAAGACAACTTCGGAACTTTTCCGGTCCATATCTCATATGGCGTTTTAGGTACCGATTTAGAAGGTATGCGGTTTAATAAGTAAGCCGCTGTCTCTAGGGCATATCCCCAAAACGATTTTGGAAGGGAAGTTTGACTCATCATAGATCGAACCATGTCCAACAAGGTCCGATTCCTCCTCTCGGACACGCCATTCAATTGTGGCGTTCCTGCCGGAGTCCATTGTGAAACTATTCCACAATCTTTTAGATGATCTTCAAACTCATAGCTCAAATATTCGCCACCTCGATCCAATCGAATGGCTTTAATTTTCTTGCCAAGCTGATTTTCAACTTCGTTTTGAAACTCTTTGAACTTTTCAAAGGTCTCCGATTTAGTACGCATCAAATAGATATATCCATATCTACTATGATCGTCCGTAAACGTAACAAAGTATCGATAGCCTCCTCTTGCCTCAATGCTCATTGGTCCACATACATCGGAATGTATGAGTTCCAATAGATCGTTGGACCGCTCTCCAACCTTGGAGAACGGCGCCTTAGTCATCTTGCCAAGCAAACAAGATTCGCAATTCCCAAATGAATCCAATTCAAATGAGTCTAGCATTCCATCTTTATGGAGTCTAGCAATGCGTTTCTCATTCACATGACCGAGACGACAATGCCAAAAGAAAGTCCGATTATCAACTTTAGGTTTAATCCTTTTTGCATTAACGTTATATATGGACTTATTATTTCCGTGATCGAAATCCAACACATAAAGACCATTTTCTAACAGAACATTTCCATAGATAATAGAATCCTTACATATCGAAAACTCATTATTCCTAATAACGAATTCATAGCCATCATTGGCCAGTTTCGACACACTTATTATGTTCTTACATAATGTCGGTACATAATAACAATTATTTAGTACTAATATAAGTCCACTAGGCAAAGTCAAATTAACTACTCCTACGGCAAACGCAGCAACTCTTGCTCCATTCCCGACGCGTAGATCGACTTCACCCTTTTCCAACCTTCGACTATTTTGAAGAACCTGCATATTTCGACAAATATGAGTCCCACAACCGGTATCCAATACCCAATTAGTCATAGTTGAAATATTTTTTTTGAGGAAATTGGAGAGGGTTTGTACACCCCTCTTCCAAATATTTTCATTCAAAAAAGCAACACAGATTACATTTTTATACATATACCCCTATTAAAATCTATCCTATACATTAAATTAGTATTCAAAAAAGGGTATATTTGCAAGAAAATGAAATAAACTAGGCTATTACTAAAATCCTCAGCCCAACTCCTAGTATATAATATATACAAGTAACTAAAATCGCAGCCCAGCCCAGTTTCGCGTCCTAGCACAAAACTCTCGCCTCGTATGCATCGCGCCGCTTCTACACGCTTCTACACTCTTCTTTCAGATCTATCCTCCTCTTTCTCTCTCTTCATTCGTCTTTTCTTCTTCTCTTCTTCGTCTTCCTTCTTCTTCTTCCTTTTTCTTCTATTCTCCGGTAAGTTCTCCTGCTTTGTTTCTTACTCTTTGTTTCTCTCTTCGTTGTTTCTTCTCTCCTTTCGCTTTTTCATACTTCTGTTTTTCTTCTATTATTTCTTTCACTAGATCTTCTTCTGTTTTTTTTTTGATCTGTGAATGATCTCGAGCATCTCTCTCTCCATATAACGAACAGATATATCGCAAACATTTGCTTTTGGATTTGAGATGTATCGCGATCTAGCAGATCTGATTGAAAGAGCGATTCAGTTTTTTTGCTTAGATTTTTGCCGAATTTGTTATCACTCTTGAGTAATCTCCACGTTTTTTGGCTAGACACACACTCACAAGCCAGATGGAATACACTTTCACTGGATTTGAGGCATAAAGGGCATCGATTTGCCATTTGCCACCCTCTTTTCTGTAAGTTATCGATCGTGAGTATCCTGTTTTGTATCGCAAGCCAAATGAATGTTTTGAATCTCTCAGGAATTTGTATGGACCAAACGTTGGCCAGATCTGTATGGGAAAGAACTCCCAGAGCCAGTTGTGAGTATGCATTATTAACGGTGAAATTGTTTTTTGCATTGCCTTTCCAGAGTATTACATCTTTTTCCTTACTCATATTTATTTGATTTAATTGCTCTTTTAGCTTCTTCATTTCTTCTTTTGCTTCTTCTGAGATTCTATTTTTGAAGTGTGTTTCAATTGTTTTGCTTTTCATTTGTTTAACTGTGATATCATAACTCGATCGGTGGCTATAGAGTAAAGGATATCTTAATTTCATCTTCTCCCCCAACCCCCATTCCCCTTCCCAGAAAGAAGTGTTTTCTCCTCCTCTGAGATGACACAAAATGTTGGCTTGGAAAAATGCTTTGTCTTTCTGTAAAATTTTACAGAAGTAAGAGAGTTTTGGATTTTTTAAATTGAGATCAATGGTTGGATTTAATGATGGAATTAAGCTTTGCCAGTTTAAGCCACTTGGGTGGTTATATTTCCAGTGCCATTTAAGCAACATAGCTCTGTTAAAGACCTCTAAATCGAGGAGGCCTAATCCCCCTCCCTTTTTTGGTCTGCAGACACTCTGCCAGACTACTAAAGGATAGCCTACCTTAGAGGTACCTTTCCAAAGAAATTCCCTCTTTATCTTATCAATCTCCTTAATTACCCATTTGGGAAATTTAAACACTTGAAGGTAATATGTGGCTAGAGATGTCAGTGCAGAATTGATTAATACAATTCTACCTGACATGTTTAATATTGAGCCTTGCCATCCTTCTATTTTCCTCTTGAATTTTTCTATTATTTCTCTGAAAAACTATTTATTTGGTTTCTTAAAATGAAGAGGATACCCTAAGTATTTAAATGGAAGGTCTTTTTTAGGGCATCCTATTTCATTTTCTATGTTTTTAATGTTTTCAACTCTTTCTTCTTCTCTTCTTCTATCTCCTACTACTGTGAATTCTGATTTATCATAATTGATAGTGAGACCTGATGAGTTACCAAATGCATTAAGAACCAATTTGAGTCTTCTCACTTGTGGAATTTCTGGTTTGATCAAAAACAAAGAATCATCTGCATAAAACAGAGCATTCTCAGCTTCTTTAATTGCTTTTTCAATGATTCCTCTCTTACTCATTTGTTCCAGTATTCTTTCCAAAGTGTCCATGGCAATTATAAAGAGATGTGGGGAAAGTGGGTCACCTTGCCTTACCTCCCTTTTCAAATGTATTGTCTTGCCAGGGATACCATTGAGTAGTATTTTTGCTTTGCCTTGGAAGGATATGTTAGTGACCCAATTGATCCAAGTGGAACCAAAGCCCCTGGCTTTGAGTACTTGGATCATGAAAGGCCATGAAATTGTATCGAAAGCTTTATGAATATCAGCTTTAAAGAGAAGCAAAGGTTTATTATATGTGTGGGAAATATGGGTTACCCCTCTGGCATAAACTAAACACTCACTGATTTCTCTCTTTTCAATAAAACCTAATTGGTTTGGAAGAATAATTTGGTTTATAACAGATTTAAGTCTGTTGGAAAGAATTTTTGAAAAAATATTTTGCATACCAGTGATTAGGCTTATTGGTCTGTAATCCTTAGGCAAAAGGGGATTTTCCTTTTTTGGAATTAAGGTTATGAAAGATAAGGCTGCATCACCTGAACTCTCATTTGGGTTATGGTTTTGTAGAATTGAGATGATCTCATTCCTCAGATAAGGCTAATAAGCCTTGAAGAATTCCCCATTCCATCCATCTGGGCCTGGTGACTTGTTTGGTTTCCAGGTTTTAATCATAGCATCAACTTCCTCAGGGGATATTGGTTCATCTAGTTGCCTTAGTTGAAATATTAACTTCAATAACGTTAATACCTGAGAGGCCGGTCGCTGAAACCGCCTTGCCCTTCTTCACCTCCTCGAGGTAAGACTTGCAATCGCGCTTCCAATGTCCAGCTTTGTGACAATGAAAGCACGTCTCATCCTTGGATTTCTCCTTTCCCTTTTTATCCGGCTTCGAACGTTTCTTAGCCGAACCATCCTTGGACTTTGATCTTTTACGATCCTTATTCTGAATTGTGAGAACATTCCCGGCAACTCTTGCCCTGTTTTCTCCGGACGACTTCAACGTCTCCGATTCAAAATTCTTGAGCATTCCGTGAACCTCAGGGATCGTCTTATCCATCGAATGCATATGATAGTTAGTCACGAACGGAGAAAACATTGGAGGAAGTGCACACAAGATCAAATCTTGTTGCATAATCTTCGACAATTTCTCTCCTAGCCTCTCTAGACGGTCTATGAGAGCTTGCACTTTCAAAACGTGAGTGCTAACCGAAGACCCCGAAGGCATCTTGCAGTTTACTAACTCTTTGAGCGTACTGAACCGTTCAATACGCTCCTGCTCTTGGAACATTTCCTTGAGCACAACGTTTATTGAGTATGCATCCGAGTCCTCAAACTGCTTTTGAAGACTAGCGTCCATACATGCCAACATGAGGCACGTAACGTCATTTGAGTCCTTCTTAAGTTTCTCAAACGCGGCCTTTTCCTCGGCCGTAGCTTCGGGGTCCGGTTCTACTGATTTCGTATCCAATACGTGACTCTTGCCCTCTTGCCTGAGAACTATTCTCAGGTTTCGGTGCCAGTCTAAGTAGTTCTGACCCACTAGCTTTTCCTTTTCTAATACCGTTCTAATCGATAATGTGCTGGTGTTACTAGAAGACATGTTCTACAAATGAAATAAAAGATTGATTACTAACGTTGCGTACTTATCTTATAGTGCTTATATGATGATTATATGATAGTGTTATTTTATCGAATCGATAACCCTCATACCGATACGGGACTCCAAGTCCATAACACTCAAGACCCATATTTCCGTTCCTCCCACAAGTGACTTTAGCCTATCGAGTGGGATCCCGTTATTTATGTAGGATTATATCCAATCGTATCCAATACGACTCTTAACCTTTATAGGATTTCGGTGATGGATCGTATCCTATACAATCCCAGTTCCGTGTGTGCATCCTATCTATGCCCCGAACTCCAATCTGATTGGCCTGGACGGTTAAGTCATAACCATCTCCAACGTATCGTTCAAATAAGCTACTAGTCAGTCGACTTTAGCCTGTACCTCACAAGTCCCGATTTAACGCTTGCCACCCTTTCGATGATTACAATATCACGTGCCCGACTTTAGCCTGAACCCACGTGAAATGTAACACCAAACTCGGTGGTTGTGGATATGGAAGGCATTTCCATGACTTAAATATTATGAGGGATCATGCCATTGCATGTTTCTAAATTCGTGACATAATCATATTATATCACTATCACAAGATTTTCTATATGCATATGATTTTATTTGGGAGTCTAATTATTCTAAATAATTATCGAATTATATGCTAGTATGATTGATGCCGATCAAATAGATATAAAGAACTCAAAATTTCAAGTTTTGTAGCCAAAGTTATCACGAAAACAAAATCAGCAACCAGAAACCAGTCCGTTATAACGCACCATAGTCCGTTACAACGGACCTCCAGTATCATTGGTACTCCGTTACAACGGAAGTCCAGGCCGTTACAACGCTATTTATTCCGGAGTTTGGCCAAAATTGCCAGAAACATGTCCGTTATAACGCAACCTAGGTCCGTTATAACGCTATTTTCTGCAAACCTTTGTCCAAATTTCCAGAGACCAGTCCGTTATAACGCAACATAATGTCCGTTACAACGGATTGACTGCGTAGATCTCCGTTACAACGGACCATGTCCATTACAACGGACTCCATAAGACACCCTAGGCATCCCCGCATCCTCGTCTCAGATACAAGGTCCGTTACAACGGACTCCAAGTCCGTTACAACGGAATATGCGTTTATTCACAGTCCTCCTCACACCCCCGCATCATATACAGGGTCCGTTACAACGGACTCCAAGTCCGTTATAACGGAATATGTGTTTTTCGCAAAAATTCCCAATTTCCTATATCCAATACAGTGTCCGTTACAACGGACTAACCAGTCCGTTATAACGGACTATGCGAACGGACTATGCGATTTTTGCGCTGTTCAGCCTGTTTTCGCTCGTTTCCAAAACGATCAATCATGAAACCTTTTCACGATCATTCCTAGATACTCTCAATCAACTATTGATCGATCTCTAGTGAATTTCACTTGTGATTTTAATGGAATTTGAAATTCTATATATGTAACATCATGCAAACGGGTACGAACTTTGATAACCCGTGCGTATATCTAATATACGACTATGATTCGACCCTCGAATCGATGGCGATCGCTCTGATACCACTGTAGGGGAATATCCTCGACCCCGGGCCCGCGCAGCGGAATGAAGGCCCGGTCTGATTCCCCGATTCCCGAGATCACGCCACGACTTCGAGGGTACGATGCGAATAGAAGGATAGATCTATACCAGTGCCAAATTGATGGCACACGAAGGGTTGATCGCCGCCTTCTATTTCCTGTCATGTTGGTGACAATCCGCGCGTCCCACACCACGCGTCCTTCACCAATCGTTTGCTACGCCGGTTCACTCGAGTTCGTCCTCGTGCGTCCAAGCGTTTCCACCGTCTTTCTTACTCGAGTCGATCACAATCGAAGAGTCACAAACGTCACTCCTCTATTTGTATCCACGGTGATTCGTAAGACGTCGGTCGCGGATGCACCTGGCTAGACGATGCACCGGCGAACTTGCTCGATCTAATCGATTCTCTATTTCTCTCTCTCTACACACCTTTTCACTCACGAAAGATCAAATCTGAATTTACTCTTTTCTCTTGTGTATTAGGCAGAATGATTATCTCAATTGCTTAGTCTTGATGAGAGAGAAAGTATCCTATTTATATCTAATAGGATCAGGATTAGCCAAAAGGCATGTATATCCAATATACACCCTCTCACACAGAAAACGTCTGCATGAATCTGGTCAGTATTCTGTCATTTCGATATTGGTAAATTTCTCAGACCGAAAATAACCCAACATGAAAGTTGTAGATAATCTCATTATCTACACAACCCAATTTGGTCCAGCCCAATTGGAGTTCGTATGCAAAAGTTATGACTGTTTTACTAACTGTATGTCATACTGTTGCACCCTTTCCGTATTTAACATAAACGACACTGATACTTCGTTCATATGAAATATATTTCTTCATTAAGGTTGTAGATAATCTTATTATCTATCTAACCCAATTTGAACCATTCAAATCGGATTTTCTCATTGACAGTTATGGCCACGAATGTACGACTACATTCGTTCATCCTTGTGTACACTTTTACGGTTGATCCTGAAACTGTATTTCCTTCACTCTCGACTTGGCTTGCCCTTGATTGTTGCTCCTCTGGTCTTCGCGGCCCCGACTCTCTAAATTCAACGCCGAACCCGAGGAACTCGAGGCTTCGCTCCGCTCCTTTCGCCGAATGTCATCATTCAAGATGCGGTCTCGCACTTCCTCAAAAGTTAGATCCTCCTTAACGCCGATAATGTCTACCGTCGTCGTCCAGCTCTCCGGGAGAGATGACAGTAGCATGAGTGCCTTCATCTCATCACCAAGGTTAAATTTGAAAGAGTCCAATTGGTTTGAAATAACCTAAAAAACATTTAGATGCTCCGCAACAGATCCGCCCTCCGTCATTCGTAGATTGAAAAGACGGTGCACCAGGTGCAGTTTGTTTAGCGAAGATGGTTTCTCGTACATGTTGGACAGCGCCTTCATGACCCCGAAAGCCGTCGTCTCCTTCGCTACGTTGAACGCCACGTTCTTGGCCAGCGATAATTGGATATAGCTTAGCGCCTTGCGGTTCATCTTCTTCCACTTGCTTTCATCCGTGATACTTTCCGGTCTTGTCTCGAATACTGCCTCTTCTAGGTTCTTCTGGCATAGCAACGCTTCTACTTGCATCTTCCAGTAACCGAAGTCTCGCCCATCGAACCGGCATACCGAAACCTTGTTCTCATCCATCTCTCGTCTGTTCGAACCTTAACCTTTGCTCTGATACCACTTGTTTGGATCGTCGCCGCAAACACATACACAAGAACAACACACGGACACAAGTATTTTTACGTGGAAACCCCGAAGGGAAAAAACCACGGCCGCCGGCACTCAAACTATTTTACTATACTGAAGAAAGAGAGAATACAATTATTGGTATTTGTAGGAATGAATAAAACTCTAGCCTAACCCTCTATTTATAGCTAAACTCCTACCCAATACAAGGAAATAATCATTGCCTTAATTACCATTCAATCATGGCAATAACAATATATGGAGAATTTTCCTATCTCTTCAAGGTTTCATTTTTCCGATTTCCTAATCCTCGGGTTTCCAAAAGTCTCCATAACATAACACTTTGATCCGGTACATGTGCATATGCCACACTTCCGAACACCTTGAAATGCGACACCGTCGGTTTCTGACTGCTCCAAGCTTCTTGAGGTGTTTTCTCGCCCAATTTCGCATGAGGACATCAATTTTGTACATACACCGCACACTGTACCGCCTCGGCCCAAAATTCTTTTGACAATTCTTTGCTCTTCAACATCGACCGAATCATGTCGAGAATGGTCCGGTTCTTCCTCTCGTCCACACCATTTTGCTGAGGCGAGTACGGCGCAGTCAAGAATCTCTTAATCCCTTGCTCCTCACAAAAGGTCGTAAATGCGGTTGACGTGTATTCACCACCTCTATCTGAACGCAAAGCTTTGATATATCGCCCGGTCATCTTCTCGACAAGCACCTTGAACCTTTTGAACACTTCGAATGCCTTGAATTTTTCCTTCAAAAAATAAACCTAGGTCCTCCTAGTGTAATCATCAACGAATGTAATAAAATACCTTTTCTCACTAAACGATTTCGGTGTGATCGGACCACAAATGTCGGTGTGATCGGACCACAAATGTCAGTGTGCACCAGCTCGAGAGGGTTTGCTGCTTCATATTTCGCCTTCTTCTGAAATGGGACTCTTGCATGTTTACCGAGTACGCAACCTTCGCAAAATCTGCTCGTGTAGTCCATATCTGGCAAACCGTGCACCATGTCCTTCTTTGCCAACTCTCGCAAGCCTCCATAGTGCAAATGTCCAAACCGCAAATGCCAGAGCCAAGCTTTGTCCTCCATGTCGACTCGTAAGCACATTCTCTGCACACTTCTCAGGTTGAGCTTGAACATTCGATTCTTCGCCATCTCAACACGCGCAACTAATTGACCTCGCTTGTCCTTCAGCTGCATCGTTCGATCTTTCATGAAGACCGAGTATCCTCTCTCCAATAGTTGCCCCATGCTGATTATGTTGCTCTTCATCTCGGGCACGTAATAGACATTTTCGATATGTCCTTCTTTACCATCGTTCTGATAGAATCGAATTTTACATTTGCCCTTCACTTGGACCTTTGACGCATCTCCAAATGACATGTGCCCATCGTCTATCTCCTTCATCTGTACGAAAAGGTGTTTGTGCCCGCACATGTGGTTGCTTGCGCCGGTGTCGAGGTACCAGATCGTATCGCTCTCCGATGTGATGTCTTTGTGAGCCATCATGAGAACACCATCATTTGCCTCCTTCTCTACTAGGTTGGCATTTTCTTTTACCTTTTTCTCGGACCAGCACTCCTTCGCATAGTGTCCAGGCTTGCCGCAGTTGTAACACTCGACACTTGCTCGACTCGACCAGGTTCCTCGTCCAAGACCTCGTCCTCGGCCGCGCCAATTTTGCTGATTCGGTTGCTTCTTTTCTTCGGAATTATAGTTTCCGTCTCTGTCTCGACCACCAAATCGACCTCCACGGCCGCGTCCTCTTCCTCGATTGTTCTCGGCGTACATCGCCTTGTCTTCATCTATGGTCGCCTTTACTTGCAGAGCCTCCTGGTGTGACTCGTTCTCCTTCTTTTTCTTTCGCTGCTCATGTGCCTCGAGTGAACCTGCCAGTTCATCAACGGTCATTTGATCTAAATCTTTCGACTCTTCAATAGCGCACACCACGTTTTCGAACTTCTCGGTTAAAGACCGTAGAATTTTCTCAAGAACTCTTGCGTCGGTTAGAGCTTCTCCGTTGCCCTTTAACTTATTAGCCACTGCTTGTACACGCGAGATATAATCGGACACTCCCTCCGATTCCTTCATCTTCATGGACTCCAATTCGCCTCGCAAAGTCTGAAGCCTTACTTGCTTCACTCGGTCGGCACCCTTGAACACTCTCTCCAAAGTGTCCCATGCTTCCTTAGAAGTTCTCGCGCCGGCAATCTTCTGAAAACCTTACTCGTCTACATCTTGATATAGCAGGTACATGGCGGTCTTGTCCTTCACACGTTTCTCTTTCATTGCTTTCAACTGGTTTATCGCCTGTTCCGTTTGGACAGCGGGTTCCACGTAGCCAGCTTCGACTATCTCCTAAACATCTTGCGCACCGAGTAATGCCCGCATCTGGATACTCCATACTTCATAATTCGTCTTCGTCAATCGCGATAGTGGTATATGGCCAAAAGGACTCCCATAACTCGTCATCGCTCTGATGCCAATTTGTTGGTAATACGGGATTCGAATATGGATTCAAATAGCAATTTCTAATAGACAAAGCTGTCTCTTATAATTCTAATAGGTTTTTACAAGTCTTTCTCCTTTTCTAATTGATATTTTTTGATATGTGAATTGCTAAACATACAAGTCCTATTTATATGTTCCATAAACTTGAAATACAAGAATTTAAAACCTTGTCTTAAAATTATTTCCTAAACTAATTTTCTTATAATAAAACATGTCCCATAATTATTTCCTAAATTTCTTTTCTTAAAATATTTTTTTCCTAAAATTATTTGGGCTAATTAAACTTGATAAATGTTAATTCGGGTTTGGGCTTATTAACAATAATAAATCTAAAAACATAAATACCATTTACGAAGTCTTATTATTATTCAACAAAAAGCCAAAAGAAGAAACCAGAATCTTCACCCGATTTGTTTGCATGCACTCAACATTTGTTAATTTCAATTTTTTTTCTAAATAAAAGAAAAGACTGACCGAAAACCTAATCCAATCTTCCTCCATCCAATTGAACCTCGGTGCTGCTGATGCACCAGCTTATGCCATTATTTATCAGCGCACTAAAATATATACATAACTCGGATGATGTGTCATCACCTTGTTGGTTCCTAATTAAGCACCATAATACCAGTCACTCTTTAGTTTAAGAGAGCATATATGGTGCCCCCCAATTTCGTTCAAGAAGTACGTCCATCTGTACTCTACTGTCTTTCTATTCTTGGATCATGCACATTGTAAGTGACCAGAAAACTGAAAACGTGGACCAATTAACTTGAGGGAATGGACGGTGCATTGCTCATGTCTGCATAAAATATGAAGTCAAAAACGCAACCAACTAACTCCATTGGATTGAGCTTCATTAGTCTGTTCATCCTCAAGAAAAGGCTGCTTTAATTTGCCTCAGACCAGTCTACTGTTTTGTGTTGTAGACAAGTCAGAGACCAACATGTTACATATTTAAATCAAATCGTATTCTTACATTATCTTATGAGCCTCTAGGCATTTGTTTAGACACCAAATGCAGCACAGAGAAAGTTGGATTTGTTTTGTGTCGAGATTTCCACGCCTTTTGCTTTAACTAACTCCTTGCAGCTTAATGCCTCTGCCATGGAATAACTTTTCTAATCATTATCTTTATCACGAACGTGGTTAGACATGTCATCCAATCTATTAACACATCAACTTAATTAGTGCTCCGATCGAACAATGGCCACACGAATTTGACTCGAGAGCAAGTATTTAGGACTGTGGATTAATTAGGTCTATCAGACAAAGATGGTGACCTTTGGTTATTTGCATTTACAGGGCAGCATCGAGTAACATGCAATTCACTTACTTGGTTCATAAGTTGAGGGCTAGTATTAGCAAGCAACTCCTAGCTGGCTTTATTTGGGCCAAATCGTCCGATTCTCTAATTATATTCTTTTTTTTAATGGATTCTCTGATTATATTCATAACTATATATTTTTTAAGAGTAGGCAAAATGCCTTGTATTTGTAGCAAAGAACAAAGATATTTACAAGTGTGTTGAGTATGATAATCCACGCGAAGATCCGCATTTTTTCAATATATTTGATTTTATAGGAACGACTCTTCAATATATTTGATTTTTTTTTTACAGTTAAGTTGTTTATTAACAGTTCCCCAATAATTTCAGTAAAAATGAGTCATTGTAGTCGACAATAAAAACATAATTTAATATTGCACTCCAAATATATATTTTTAAGAAAATTTTGGCTCAGTAAAATAAAAAAATTGAGTGGTTGATAACGAATGCATACTTAAAAATATCATTGCCCAGTTGTAATGATAAAACTTCTGGGAAAAAAAAACTTCTGAATTAATTGGTCATAATTAATTTAATTTATAATCCTCATCCGACACTCTCCCCCAACCTTATATATACCCGAGTTCCCCTCACCATTCCATGACAAGAAGTTTAAACAATCATTTTCTAGTATTATCGTAGCACCTTGGACTATTGGGTATTCTAGCCCAATAAAATAGGGTCCAATCTATTACCCGTTAGACCCGTTCAATACCTCCGTTTTTCGGGGAAGGGGCATCAATGGCCGAGGATAAAAAAGTCTCGAGTGGTATGGAATGGAGGGTAACCGTATCTGAAGGTTCGTCGGTGAAAATCCAACACGAAAATGGTCTACTCTTGAGAGTGTATACATGGTTGATTTCTTCTATAATAATGATAAAAGATAAGTTCGTAAATTTTATGACGAAAGCATGGAACCTTGGTGCTGAAGATCCGAGGAGAGTTTTACATGGTTTGAAGGTGGGGATTGCTCTATCTTTTTGCTCTCTGTTTTACTATACTAGGCCACTCTATGACGGCGTTGGAGGAGCCGCCATGTGGGCCATTATGACCGTCGTTGTGATTTTCGAATACTCTGTTGGTACGTTATATAAATACATGAGAAAAATCATGTTGCTAATTAATTTAAGTGCAGAATATAATTTTAAAACATGAACATATTTTTTATGACTGTAGGTGGTTGCTTGAATAAAGGATTCAACAGAGCAACGGCTACGTTAACTGCCGGGTCCATAGCCTTGGGCGTTCATTGGGTGGCAAGCAAATCAGGCGACAAATTCGAGCCTTTCATTCTTAGTACATCTGTGTTTCTAGTAGGTATGTATATATACATGGATGGATTGATATTTTCAAAATATTAATCTCAATCTAAATGCAATATAATTAACAAATCACTAGTATATTTTAATTACTAATCGATCAATTAAAATACAGCTTCGGCAGCCACCTTTTCACGGTTCGTACCAATCATCAAAACCCGATTTGATTATGGTATAACCATCTTCATCCTCACATATAGCTTGGTAGCAATATCGGGTTATCGGGTCGAAGCCCTCTTCTCATTGGCCACGACACGGGTCACAACTATAGCAATCGGAGTATCCATTTGTCTGTGTGTTTGCATTTTCGTCCGACCCGTTTGGGCTGGTCAGGAGTTGCATGTACTCATCGTTCGCAACATGGAAAATCTTGCTACATCCTTGGAAGGTACATTTTTGTTTGATTATATTTTTATTTCTATATACTGTCTTGTGAACAATTTGCTCATAGAATTTAATTAAGCAGGTTGTATAGAGGAGTACTTTGACAAGGGCGAAAATTCGGACGAAAAGACTATGTCGCAAAAGTCCCAAGGATACAAAGCGGTTTTGAATGCAAAGGCTACAGAAGAGACTCAAGCTAATCTTGCCGGATGGGAACCAGCTCATGGCCGGTTCGGCTTTAGGCATCCATGGACTCAGTATCTCAAAGTAGGAGCCTCGATGAGATATACAGCTTACTGCATTGAAGCTCTAAATGGGTGTATCAACTCAGAAATTCAGGTAAATTTAATACAAAACAAAACAAATAATTATGGAGAATAATTTAATATAAATCTAACATCGCCTTATTTATATTCGCTTATACAGGCACCTATGTATGTAAAGAATTATCTGAGTGATGTGTGCATGAGATTAAGTACGCAATGCTCGATTATGCTAAAGGAATTATCGAGTTCGATAAATGACATGCAGAGATCACGAAGTATAGATTTACTCGTATCCGATATGAACAATGCAGTGCAAGATCTACAAGATGCTTTGAGATTGCTTCCGAACCAACTACAAGGTTCGCAAGGGGAGGAAGAAGAGAAGAAAGGTGCTATAACTAGTGCAAATACAATGCCATTAATGGAGGCTTTACCCCTAATTACAGTCTCTTCTCTTTTGATTGAGATATCTGTGAGGATCGAAGGGGTTGTTGATTCGGTTGATACGCTAGCAAACTTATCGGGCTTTACTCCTGCTAACGATGACAAACCCGAAAAGGCTAACCCAATAGATAATGACGAAGAATTGAAAACCATACAAGAGGTCTGAATTTAATATGTTTTTTAAGAGCACCATGAAATAAAAGATACTAGGCTGCTTTTTTATATCCTATCCTAAGTGCAAAAAAAAAGTGCCGATGGGCCGAACGTAATACTAAATGTTCTTCATGTGTATTAAAGTATTTGTGTATATTAGTTTAATAAGAGCAAGTTAATTTTATATTAAAAAAGGACATGCGAAATTGCTTTTGATGTTGAGTAGTGTCTATATTTTGGTATAGTAGTAATTGGTGCAAAGAACTTTTGATTCAATGCTTCATGATTTTGATTGCACTACAACATGGAGAGCACTTAAAGAAAAAAAAAATTGCCCAAAAGAAAGAGAACCATCGTAAAAAAGGTCGAAGTATTTGTAAATAATGATGGAAATAAACTCAACGCACCATAACTACCGTGTTAACGAAAACTATCGAATAAAGAATTCTACTTGTACAAAATTATATTGACTAAAATTGTACTGATCAAGAATTCTGAAGAGAGCCATATATATTGTCGTGGCAGAGATGCAATTGAAGATCTTAGTTAAATATAAATATATATATTTTTTATTTTGTGATGATCATCCAGTAACTAGTTGCAAGCAAGATAGTGCGTCACTAGAATTAGGTAAGGAATATCCTTAAAATATAATTATACCGTGCCCCTCAATTTCTCCGTAAATTTTCGATGTCATCAATCAATAATTAATTAGCATGATAATTAAAAAAATATATTTTATTAACGATTAGTTGATATTTGTTAAGAAATGTAAATTCATATGTACCTTAATTATATATATATTAATTAACCGTTAATAAAATATATTTTTGTTTAATATTATATTAATTATTTGTTAATCGACGATATAAAAAGTGTTTGGGGGGCACCATATGTAGGGATGTCAATGGTGTGGATATTGTCCGAACCGACCCGAACCGTATCCGAAAAAATATCCGGATTCGAAAAAAATATCCGAATCCGAGTGGATCCGGATATGGATCTGGTTGCTAATTTTAAGATCCGGAACCGGATTCGATATTCGGATTTGGTGCGGGAACCGGATCCGTGTTCCGGATCCGGGTATTTTTAGGATCCGGATACTCGAAACTAGATTGGAGTATCCGAAACCGGATCCGGATACTCATATTATATATTATTTTATATATTATATTTGATATTAGTTGAAAAATCATATACAAATTAATGATTTGTAAGTGATTTAACTCACAATCGTAAAATTATGTTTAAATACAGTCATATTTATCGTTCATGTCACAAATTATATATATTTATAGCTAAAAAATAAGTTACGCTATGATAACATAGTATCCGTTTTAATATCCGAAACAGAACCGTATCCGTATCCGTATCCAACATTATCCGAACCATATCCGTATCCGTTTATTATCCGAACCGTATCCGGATCCGACAATATGGATATGGATTTGGTATGACCACTATCCGAACCGGATCCGAACCATTGACACCCCTAACCATATGGCCTCATCCTTAAAACACTTTCCCATTAGTAGCTGAACGTACAAGAAATGTACAAGAAACGTGTGCTCAGTGACATTTAATGAAAAAAGGCCTTCTTAGATGTTGACAGTTTATAAGTGCAGGAGAACTTGATATTTTGGGCTGAAAAATAAACTCTTTTAATTTTTGAGAAGAGCAATAATGCACATATTTTTTATTTCCCCATACATTTTGGATGTGTTACCATAATATTTAACACCTTAAATTTAACATTTTAAATCATGATTTAACATCTTAGTTTATGTTATGAATATACTAATATGGATGTCAAGCAACAAATCTTTTGAAGATGGAGGCATTAATTATAGGTTATTTAGTATATTTAATATTGTATTATTTCCTTGTATTGTAACGTTTTATATGACAAGAGGTTTCTTGACCTGCACTCACCCTCTCCTATATAAAGGAGGGTAGTGGCTATTATATTCCTCCAACCATTCAATAAGAAACATTGTCTCTTCCAATTCTTTTCTCTTTTGTTCTTTATTTTATAACACGTTATCAGCACGAAGTTCTGACCAACTGACAAATCAAGATTTCAATCAAGACGTCTTAGAATTTCAAACGAAGGTAAAATAATCGAAGGTACGAGGTTAGCAGTTTTATTTTGTTTCGATCATTGAAAATAAAACTTGACTGCTAGCTCGTTGAAAATAAAACTTGAATGCTTCCTTTCGTTTTAATAGATCATATTATGAATTGTTCAATTTGATAGTTCATGATTTTATTCTGTTATACTATATAACCTGTGGAAGCCACTTTTATATGTACTGTTAGACTTATTATTTTCATGTTATGTTTATTATTTTGATTCTATAAATTTGAAGTTTTTCTTAGATGATTTTTTTTGTTGGAATGCAACCAGAAGTTGTATGAATGCAAAATAAATTATACACCAGAAGTTGTATATTCATGTACCATATTATTTACTTGATTATTGATATGTAACTAGAAGTTGCATGTTCATTTTATTAACGCACTAGGAGTTGCAAGTTTAAATTACGCACCAGATGTTGCAAGTACATTTAATTTTATTTTATGTACTTTTATTTTCATACGTTTATTTTTCTTGTACATTTATTTTCGCACATTTAATTCAAATCCTTTATGCACCTGAAGTTGGAATTAAGTTTATTAAAGCACCCGAAGTTGCTCATTTAAATAATACACCAGAAGTTGTAAGTCTATTAACGTACCAAGAATTGTAAGTTTGTTTTTCTTTGTATATATTTGAAGTTGTAAATTTATTCAAGCTTATTAAGTTGAATATATATTATGTGATGCACTTGAAGTTGCTAGATTATTATTATTGACGCATACACAAGTTTATTGTGCTTATAAGATCTATACTCGTAGTATTATTCTCATTGAAAGAGTATTAGTATTTAAATTATGAAACATTATTAATGCCAGAAGCATGATACTAATGAAATAAGCATAATAGTATAATGCAAGAAGCATGATAATAATATCGTAAGTATAATAATATTAAAGTTGAAAACATAATACTCCAGAAAAGTATATGTTGCATGTATATGTTATGGTGATAAGAGTTTATGTTGCATGTTTTGGACCTGTAGTCTAGAATATATATTTTAAGATTATAATATTAAATTTTATGAAATTTGTTGTATATACCAGAAGTGTATGTTAACGCACCCGTAGTTGCTCATTGAAAATACACAACAGAAGTTACGAGCATATTTATATATATATATTTTTTTTTGTTGAGAAAAATAGAGTAGGCTCAAGTGTCCTACTTCTATTGCTTTATAAAAATTGAATTTTACAAAGTTTTGGTGTTAACTAACTACTCATTTAGAAGGTACTAATCACCTTCTTAATGTGTATATTTAGATAACCCTATAACGATCTGTAGAATAAAACTAAAAATAATTAACAACACTAATATAGCCTATAACCCTAAGAACTGAAATGGTTTCCCAGTTTTCAATTTACGGTTTTGCTGAATCTGACTTTGCTTTCCCTCTGTAATTTGGATCCTTAATCCCGGTTTTTGCAGTTTCCCATTTCCCTGATCTTATCTCTTCGTTTCCGTTGCTCTCTCCAATGGCTTCTCTGATTTCCTCCTCGGGACTCTTCGCCATTGACGCCCTCTGAGCTAGCGTGAGCTCCCGTGACATTTGATGCCAAGCCTCCCATGAACTAGTGCAGGTGAGCTTCCCCCTTATTTAAACCCCCATAATTGAGCATTATTCTTCTCACTCCAACTCAGGCCACCTCTTCTCACTCAAACTCAGTCTTCCTTTGTTTCACCAGCTCTTTTGAGCTTTGTCCTTCTTGAAGAACTTCACACATGTTGATGCTGGGTTGTTCTGTTTCTTTATGCGCGAGGTTCTTCTCGAAGCACTGAGCTTTTTGAGCTTGATCCTTCTCCATTTGTTTCCTCTTTGTTTCTCTGGTTTTGAGCTTGATCCTTCATTTATTCACTGAATCCTAGCTCTTCTAAATTCTCCCCATTTAACGATAACCGCCATTCATCTTCATCAGGGTTTGGAGCAATTTGGGGTTGTTCTTCTGGCATGAAGGTTCCGATTAAGCTCTCCAGCTCTTCAACAGTTCTCCTTATAGTAAAGGTACTATCTTTCGTTCTGTTTGATCGATTTACTTCTTCTGCTCGCCTTTCTTCATCATTCATGTCTTCATTAAACCACCAAATTCCTTCTTCAACTGAAATTCCTTCTTGCTCCATTCCCTCTGCATTATTTAAATGATTAGTGTAGTTAATTTCTAAAATTGTAGATTGATCTAAAGAATTTTCATCTGAATTTGTTTCTGTAATTGAGTAATCTTCATTTGAGTCTGAGATTGAAATTGAATTTTGAGAGTTTGATGAATTTGCCCTTCTATTTCTGTTGGTGTATATTTCATTATATATATTTTTGTAATTTTCACCATTATTTACTAATGTATTTAATTTGTATTCATATATTATATGATCTATTATTTGCCAGTCAGATAATTTGTTATTAGTAAATGTTATATTGCATCTTTCTAGCCATATTTTATATAAAAAGATTGAAATTTGTATTTTATATTCCTTTGATTCAGATCTATCTATTAATATACCCAGTGAATTTTTCAAATTATTCATTTTGATCCCTAAAATACCATGTAATTTATCCCAAATTGAGCTCACAAAATTGCACTGGCATGTTAAATGATTTATATTTTCTTCTGTTTGTAGGCATAAGACACATCTATTTGTAAGAGACCATCCCTTCTTTTGAAGATTATCCAAGGTTAGTAATTTATTTAGATATATCAGCCATAGAAATAATTTAATTTTTAATTCCAATTTTCTACTTTTCTTTAACTCGATGTCGTACATCGATTCTCAGAAAAACTTCGCCATTCGACATTTGGAAGAAATCCGATCTTGGATTTATGTACTGAAAACCATTTTCAATGTTTTGTCGATGTACATACTTCGATTCAGATTGAGGAATTTGAAATCTATCTTATAGATTTTTATACTTATCTCATAAGTTGTCTCGTCTGAATTTTCATAGCGAAACGACAATCGTTTCCTACGAATAATATAGCGTTCATATATTTTAATATAAGAAATGTATGTGGCTCCCACTAACCTTCACATCTACACAAAGCTTTTCTTTTGTTCTTGATAATATTATAACTAATTATAATTTTATCAGAATAATATTCCGATTTCATGAATTATTCTTCAATCCATCATATGGATCGTTGAAATTTGTATACTTTTCTTGGATTCTTTTGATCGATAAAACCATTAGGTTGTGTCACATACACACCCTTTAATATTTCCTATCAAGGAATACGGTCTTGTCATCCATTTGTCAAAAATCATAGTCATACTATGTAAAATGGCAAATATAATCCTAATGAATAAAGCGTGATTATTTGTGAATCATAGTCATATCATGAATTCTCGAATCTCATAAACATTCTTGCTTTGTAAGTATACATATTTCAATCCATGTTAGCTTTCACTTTGAAAACTCACTTACATCCTATGGGTCATACCCTAAGGAATGTTTAAACCAAGTTCTAAACTTGATGACATGCATGGATTGAATCATGAATTCCATGGCACTATGCCATGTGAAATTTTTATCCTTTATAGCATCATTTAGTCCATCGACTCATCATGTATGAGATCGATTCGTTTGTCACATTCTTTGATAAATTCACAATTTATCAATTCGTGACGTGTCTAAATTGATCAATAAAATCGCTTTGTGACCTTGACTTGAATTCATCAACTTTTGATGAAATTCCAATCATTTCATCGGTTCAAATGTCCCATTTTGAGTCTCGAACCTTTCGAGATCAATTCATCTCCCACTAGTCCGTATAGATATATGTGACATTAAGTTCCAAACTTATGCACATTAAGTCCTCCTCTAAGAAGGTATCTTTTCAAACTATGAAAATCTTATTTTCATTGGGATATGAAAAATTTAGTATTCTTTAATTTATTCAAGAATATTCAATAAATGAACATATCAAATTTGAGATTTAATTTATCCAAAACCAGTTTTCGGATCAAATCTTCAAATCTTACAAAAGATAACATCGGAAGTCTTTATTAACATTGAACTATTAACGTGCCCGACTTTAGCCTGAAACCACGTTAATCCTCAATTTAATTTCTTTTCGATCCATACTCAACGTATCGTTCAAATAAACTACTAATAAGTCGGCTTTGGCCTTAGCCCTTATCAGTCCCTATTTAACGCTTGCCACCCCGTCGATGACTACAATAACTCATGTCGGATTTGGCCTTAACCCATGTGAGACGTAGTACCGAACATAGTGGTTGTGAATATGGAAGGCATTTTTATGACTTCAATATTATGAGGGATCATGACATTCATGTTTCTAAATTCGTGACATAATCTTATTATATCACTATCACAAGATTTCTAAATGCATATGATTTATATAGGGAGAGTAATTATTCTAAATAAATACTAATCTTATATGCTAGTATGGTTGATTCCGATCATATCGATATAAAGAACTCAAAATTCCGAGCTTCGTAGCCAAAGTTATGGCGAAAACAAAATCAGCATCCAGAAGGGTTACTGCGTTGAGGCAGTACCCATGGGGCGCGTCCGGGTGGCCAAAAACTGACCCCCAGAAAAACTGGTTTTCTGCAGATTTTGCCGTTTTTTTCGTTTTCGCTCGTTTCTAAAACGATAAATCATGAAACTTTTTCACGATCATTCCTAGATACTCTCAATCAACTTTTGATTGATCTCCAGTGAATTTCACTTGTGATTTTCACGAAACTTTGATTCTCTATATGTAACATCATGCAAACGGATACGAACTTTGATAACCCGTGTGTATATCGAATATACGACTATGATTCGACTCTCGAATCGATGGCGATCGCTCTGATACCACTGTTGGAAATTAACCCATCCCCGGGCCCGCGCAGCGGATATGAAGGCCCGGTCCGGTTCATAAAATCCAAGATCACGCCATGACTTCGAGGGTACGATGCAATAGAAGGATAGACGATTACCAGCGTGAAATTGATCACGCACGACGGGTTGATCGCCCGCATCATTTCCTTCTCCGGTGTCACTTTGGTGACTAGTCCGTGCGTCCCATACCACACGTCTCCCACCGTCTTGACACGCCTCTGGTTGTCTTTCGTGCGTCCCACGTCCACACTCTTCCACAGCCAACAGTTTTGCTCATTCGGTTTGATCACAATCTTGTATCCACCGTGAGTCGGAGTTCGTCGGTCGCGGGTGCAACTGCCTAGACGAAACACCGGCGAACTTGCTTGATTATATCGATTCTCTATACCGAAAAAAACTCCTTTTTCTCGGTCTTTCTCTCTTCACACTCTTTCGCTTTTAGAAAGAAGACTCTCAATATTCTGGATTAATCTTATTAATTCCACAGGTTGGACTGAATGAATTGGTTTTTTTTTAGAGAGAGAGAGAGAGAAACATCCTATTTATATCACATAGGATAAGGATGGGCCAGAATGTATGTATATCTTATATACACCTTTTCAGACAGAAAACTACAGACACCCTTTCATTATTCTGTTGAAACGAAAATATTAAATCGTCCCAACCGACTTTAAACCTTCACGAAAGTTGTAGATAATCTTATTATCTTTCCAACCCAATTTTTCCTGTCCCAATTGGAGTTCGGATACGAAAGTTAAGTACGTTTTACTAACTATATGTCAAATTGTCGTACCATTTCGGTATTCCATTAAAACGACACTGATACTTCGTTCAAATGAAAAATATTTCTATATGAAAGTTCTAGATGATCTCATTATCTATCTAACCCAATTTGAACCATTCAAATTGGAGTTTTGCTACTGAAAGTTATGCCAGTTTTACTAAAACTGTTTCTTATGCCTACGAACGCGTACGTTCGTTTATCCTTGTGTACATTTTTACGGTTGATCCGAAACTGTATTTCTTTCAATGTAATTGGTTATTCCCTTTTTGAAGGAGTTGATTGATTCAACTTTGGAGGTTTTTTACATTTAGAGATATTCAAAAAAATTAAAGATCAAGAGGTAAAATTGATGATAAACTTCAATTAAACTAGATCAACAAATTGTTTCAAGATCAATACACAAATTCAAAATAATCTACAATAAAATCTTCAAATTACAAAGAGAAATTTGGAAAGTTAAACCTAGATTGAGATTCGGAAGCTAGAGTTGAGACTCGTGGTGCTTCCAGAGGTGAGAGAGCTGGAGTTGAGATTCGTGGTGCCTTCTTGACTAAGTCCTCAGAATTGGAGAAGGACTAAACATGCTTCGAATCAGCACTCGGAGCTTGGTTGTCGAAGAAATCCACCGAGCAACTAGTGAATTCGGACTTGAGGGCTGGAGCTATGACTAGTGGTGTCCTCGAACTAGTTTGAAGATGATCTCGAAGATATCCTCAAAGTTTTGTGAAGATCCGTCGATAACCGAGCGGTTCTTGAAGTTTTCTTGATTTAGGAGCACTACTAGAAACAGCACTTTCACCGGCGGTGGAATACCGCCGCTGAAAAGTCCAAAACCGCCGCTAATACTATCACCGGCGGGGACCCGCCGGTGATACACCGTCACTGATACTCGGCCGCTGAAAATGCTTTTCAGTGGCGGTACCGCCGGTGAAAGTTTTCACCGGCGGTACCTATTATTTTTACCGGCGGTATCTTTCCCGCCACTGAAAATATGCTAACCAGTTCATTATTTTCAGCGGCGGTACCTTCAGCGGCGGTTTTTTATTTTCAACGGCGGTTTCATTAGTTTCAGTGACGGTACTTTCAGCGGCGGTTTTTTATTTTCAACGGCGGTTTATTACTTTCAGCGGCGGTACTTTCGAGGACGGTTTTTTATTTTCAACGGCGGTTTCTTACTTTTAGCGGCGCTATTTTTATTCGCATTTTCTTTATTTTTAGCGGCGGTTCTTTATTTTTAGCGGCGGTTCTTTATTTTCACCGACGGTACCTCCACTGAAACTTTTTTTTTTCAGATTTTTTTTTAATTATTCCATAATATCTTAAAAAATGAGAAAAAACAAAATAAAAAAAATCTTACTGTGACAATATTTTTAATTATTCCACAATGATACTATCTAAATCATACATAATCAACAATATTATTTTGTAAATCATACAAATATTTTAAACACAATTATAAACACATCACTTAATTGCTCTCTATTCTCTCGTAACCCTAGCGCTCCACCCTCTCGTAACCCTAGCGGCAAATAATTTCATCCTCTCCACTACATCCACTCTCGTAACCCTAGCGGCACATAATCTCCATCCTCTCCACTGCACCCGTTAACCATTTTCTCGGTGTTCTTCACGAGTTTCGAGATCCAGTTGATTTTGAGAAGCCGTCTCAAAACCTGCGAGGCACGAATTTCCACTTTAGTCCCTGAAAAAATGTAAAATTAACGTTTTAACTTCTTAAATATTTAAAAATGAATTAATAAAATAACTAAACCTGCGAGGCGAAGTATCGGTGGGCTCGATATCAATTTCAATCTCTTTGCCAGTTAGGGTTTTAACCTTGATCATCGTGCCTCCTCTCACCCTGAGAACCAGATGCAAAGTCGATTCCTTCTGGATGTTGTAATCGGCCAAAGTTCGCCCATCTTCGAGTTGTTTTCCTGCGAATATCAATCTTTGCTGATATGGCGGTATCCCCTCTTTATCCTGAAATTAGGGTTTTTTTCTACAGAAATTAGTACTCGTTTTATCAGAAAAAGGAATTTACATATTTACCCTTCTATAAAACAAAAACATATTTATAATTAAAAAATAAAGATATCATTTTTACCTTAGAAAATATCCTGAATCGCTCACGCAATATTATCCTCACTTAACGGGTCGGGTATCGAATCGCTCACGCAAGCCATGTCCTCTTGAGATGGGACGACCCGTTTCGTCAGAGGAGACTCCATCGTGCATGAACTCGACTGTGGCGTTTAATCACACACTTGTTCCGTCTCGATTTCTTTCCTGCCATAATATAAAACTCAAAAATATCATACATACCCTTCCAAACACAATAAATAACCCTTCTCAAATACACTCCAATATATGCAATAAATGAGAAAAATTCTATTGGGGAAGTTTTATTAATGCCTCAGCCTTGCAATATAAATAATAACCCTTATGGAAATTTCGAAAATACCTTGCAAAATTCGAAAATAAGCAATAGAGCCTAAAAGTACAAACTATAATCACGCAATACAAAAATGTATAAAAACAATACACACAACAAATATATTATACAAATTCATAATAAAAGAATTCTCGTGCATACCAGATTCTTCGAACGATCCAGATGACAGGTACCGAGCACGGATCTCGATCCATCACATGGGCCCCACGTCTCGACCACCTTCGGCGTAACATAATCCTTTCCTTGCACCTCAATAACTGCACAATTCATCATTTATTATTACTATTAATCATTTAATCCACTAAACATAATATTTAGGAGATTAAAGTGCATAAAATTCTTTGTGGTACCCCCAAATTTCTGAAAATTACGAAAATACCCATTAATTTCATAAAATTCCCAAACGCTGGTACCGTCGAGATCGGTACCGATGTTGGACACTTGGATCACGGATAGGTCAACAGGATCCAAGAGTTGCCCTACGCATCAGAATTACTCCGATTAGTCATTTCGCTGTGGAATTAACCCTAATTAACTTCTAATTTATCCAAATAAGAGCTCAATAAAACCGAAATTGACTTTTTTGACCAACTAACTTGTAATTAATCTGAAATTAGGCCTAATTAACTTGTAATTAATCAAAATAAGACCTCAATCAAACTGAAATTGACAATACCGATAAAAAAAATGAGAACAATTAAGTGTAGCTTTTGCTTTACGAAAGAAATTATAAGATCAAACAGCAAAAAAATGCGAGAAAAAAATACAGAAATGTGTTTCGTTTTCGTAACCTGAAGTAAGACAACGAAGAATCGCCAGTTGTGCCCGCCTAGGTTTTGCTTTATTGTGACTTCGACGAACGGTGAAGAAGCCCAACAGGTCGCGCGAGCCCCATAGGGTTTCATCGCCAGCACGAAGTCGCCAAAATCAGGACGAAGTCGCCAAAATCCACCTCCAGTCTTCGTCCTTCTCCAGTCGCCTGCCTCTTCGCCACTTGCATCCTCTCGTCCTATTTCATCATCACCAAGCGTCGGCTTGAAAGAACTCGAAGGAGAAACCTTGAAAGAACTCGAAGGAAAACACCTGGTAGGCCGGAGTTGTGGGGCTGGAGTAGAGACGACGGAGAAGGCTTGAAAGAACTCGAAGGAGAAAGAACTCAGAACTCGCGGAGAAAGAACTCGCGGCTTGAAAGAACTCGAAGAAGAAGGGTTAGGGTTTGTGTTTGTAAAAGAAATCGCGGCTGCAGTCAGTACTTAAAAGCTATCAACAATATCAGCGGCGGTATAAATATCTACCGCCGGTGATAATCTTCAGCCTTTGTATCAGCGGCGGTATTAGCTTCTACCGCCGGTGATAATCATCAGCCTTTGTCCATCAACATATCAGTCTTTGTCTATCAGCGGCGGTATAGGTTCCTACCGCCAGTGATAATTATATTATTAATATTATTATCGTTATTTTATTACTCTTATTATTATTTAGATTAATATTATTATTATTATTATTATTATTATTATTATTATTATTATTATTATTATTAGGATTATTAGGATTATTTATTATTATGATTATTGTTTGATTTTCATTATTATGATTATTTATTTAGATTAATATTATTATTGATATGATGATTATTATTGTTATTATTATTATTATGATAGACAAAGGCTTTTAGTGAAAATGTAGAATCGATATGATGATGATAATAATAATAATAATATGATTAATATTAATTATTATTATGAAAATATGTTGATGATTATTATTTTCATGATGATTATTGATATGATTATTATTATTATTATTATTATTATTATTATTATTATTATTATTATTATGATAGACAAATGTTTCTAATGAAAATGTAGAATCGAGCGTTAGATCGATATCGTTTGAAGTTGGAATTATATCAAGTTTTGAGAAAGTTGAAAAATGACGATAACTCGACCAAGTAAATTGTCTAATAATAATAATAATAATATGATTAATATTAATTATTATTATGAAAATATGATGATGATTATTATTACTATGATGATTATGATTATTATGATTATTATGATTATTACTATTATTATTATTATTATTATTATTATTATTATTATTATTATTATTATTATTATTATTTTTATTATTATTATTATTAATATTATGATTATAATTATTAGGATTATTTATTATTATAATTATTGTATGATTTTCATTATTATGATTATTTTCATGATGATTATTGATATGATTATTATTATGATTATGATTATTATTATTATTATTATTATTATTATAGATAAAGGCTTCTAGTGAAAATGTAGAATCGAGCGTTAGATCGATATCGTTTGAAGTTGGAATTCTATCAAGTTTTGAGAAAGTTGGAAAATGACGATAACTCGACCAAGTAAATTGTCTAATAATAATAATAATATTATGATTAATATTAATTATTATTATGAAAATATGATGCTGATTATTATTACTATGATGATTATGATGATTATGATTATAATTATTAGGATTATTTATTATTATGATTATTGTATGATTTTCATTATTATGATTATTTACATTATTTTTCTGATTATTATTATTATGATTATTATTTTTATGATTATTATTATTATTCTACAATTTTCAGTGGGGGTACATATTTTCAGTGGCGGTACCGCCGGTGAAAGTTAAACTTTTAGTGGGGGTACGTATTTTCAATGGCGGTACCGCCGGTGAAAGTGAAACAATCAGTGGGGGTTGTTTTTTTCAATGGCGGTACCGCCGGTAAAAGAAGTGTTGTGGAAGTATTTTAGCTTTCAATGACGGCATCGTCGGTGAAAGTTAAACTTTCAGTGGGGGTATTTATTTTCAGCGGCGGTACCGTCGGTAAAAATGACCTTTCAGTGGGGGTTGTATTTTCAAGGGCGGTACCGCCACTGAAAGTATTATCAGCGGGGGTACCGCCGGTGATAATATTTCCCCGCCGCTGAAGAACTGTTTTCTAGTAGTGGAGTGAGAAGGTTGAGAGCTTTGAAGAAGATGATGAGTGAAAGTGTGTGAAGTGGTGTAAGTGACGATCTTCCTTGGGCAGCTTGCGGGTCTTTATATAGTAATCTTGGAGCTGTCCCATTGGTCCAAGTTGGGTTGAGGGGATATAGCGGGGAGTTGAGGTAGTTGAAGTTAATGGGCTACAGTGCTGAAAATTTGTGTAATGAGTTGGTTTTGACCCTCTTCGTTAGTTGCTTATTTCCTCTCTCATCCCTTATCCGAAATTTATGATCTAATATATATACAAAAACAAGATAGTTAAGTATTTTCTAATGATAATGTAAATTTGTAACAATTTATATACTAACTTATTTTTATATAGTGCTTAAATTCTCATTTTAGGTATGTAAAATATATATACAAAAATCGCCTTATCAAAGAGCTATTGCCAGGTGGACTTGCTGTATGAATGGCTGAATGAGTTTCTCGGTGCAAAGAATGATTTACACGATTTCTTTCTCTCTTTTCGGGAATAAAAGTTCCATCTTTCTTGTCTGTTCGAGATCTGGATTGATCGATGAGATTTGTTGGTTTGCGGTTGTTGGCATGGTTCTGAGTATCGGCCGAGTTAAAAAAAAACTCGGCCGAGTTGAGTCGGACTCGGTCTCACCCGAGCCGATTTTGACCCGGATAAATCGGATCCGATATTACGATTTTTTTTTTTAACCATTTTAACCATTCTGCCATTTAACCATTTTCAAGAGTTTTGAGAGTTTGAGAATGAAAGGCAAGAGAGGAAGAAAGACAATAGGCTATAGGGGCTGTTGAGTGCTATTGCCTATTGTGCAGGCTATTTAGACTTGATCTATAGAGTCGGATAGGTTAATAATGGTCATTTTTCTACATGCTATAGGATAAAGCAAGGGTAATTATACCATACCACCTCATTTTCTCCGCACCTCACCTATATCATCAATTAATTATTAATTGCTGATTAATTAGTATGTAATTAACAAAAGTATATCTGATTAACAGTTAATTAATCCGGATTAATCATTAATTAACTATTATACATTATTTAATATTAAAAATACATCCGATTAATTATTAATTTGGTTAATTAACTCACTAATTAATGGTGAATTAGTGGATCGATGGTGGGTGGGAGAAATGGGGGTACAGTATATGCCCTCATAAAGCAAAAGACGGTAATTAAAAGATGTACTCTTCTATCACATACGAAGAGACATGCATGAAATAGAAAATGAACATTAGAAAAGTATATTTTATATTTTGTCTCACATACAAACAAATTCAGGAATTAATTTATGTTCCATAAAAGAGTATTTTATGTATGTAATTATCTGTTAATAAAAAATGAAAGATCAAACATAAAAATAATATCATTTAATTAAAGCAAAGACAGTAATTAAAATAATTCTTTATAAATAAACACAATGCATATAAATGCAATATATATATACACACACACACACTATATTCTATCGTTAAATATTATAGTTTTTATACAAATTTATTTATTTATAATTTATTTATTTTTTAAAATTATTTTGTTTTAAGATAATTTTTGATCCCGATTCCGACTTTCATAAATATGCTATGTACTAAGCTATGTCGTAATTTGAGTGTTTGTTAGATGAATTTGTTTTTATAATGTTTCTTAATGTTTTTCAATTTTTATTTTATTTTTTTTCAATTTTTTCGATTTTTTTACTAACAGCCCGATATTTTTTTTTTACTCCCCCGAGTCGACCGAGTCCCGAATCGACGGACCCGGCCGAGTCCGATATTCAGAACCATGATTGTTGGTTTGCCCTGATGTACCTTTTCCACTTTGTTTTTGTTTTCACACTCGTCTCGTATCTCCTTTCACAGTTTCCAAAGGCAGCTTTTCACTCTCACCATTAATGGTTTTGCCTTTTGTCTCCAAGGTGGAAATCGCCTGCAAATCGCCTTTTGGCTTTTTCCAAAACGGCTGCATTTTTTAACCACCCTCTTCTCATATAATTAACTTTTTAATAAATTGAGCTTTTGAATAATTGTATGATATACAATTTTTAATTCAATTTTCATCATACATTAAATCTAAATGTCTCAAATTAAAATTATGAACTAATTTTATACTGAAAGATAAATAAATGATATACAATAGTTCTCAGAAATTTTATTCTTATACAACTTATTATCAGTACATATTTCCTGAATAACTCACTCAAATGAAGACAACTCAGTTTGAGCATAAAATTGACCGGAAGGGCTCCCATCAGGAAGCAATGCAGCCATCACTTGGCCTTTCGCGCCTTCCTCGACAGGCAGAGGACCGATATTGCAATTCATATCCGTCTTCACAAAACCGGGGTCCACACAATTAGTACATATTTTTGGGTGTGTTTTTGCAAGTATTCTTGTATATGCAGACACAGCCACTTTGGAGACCTTATATGGAGCATATGCACTAGTTGGCCATCCACTTTCTTCGAATCTCTCTCCTCCGAGCTTGTAATCGTTCAAAAAAGAGTTAACTAGTTCGTCCAGTCGTTCTTCGGTCAAATTATTAGCATTTGCTAGTTCCTTTCTTATTTCTTCACTTGGAATGTTCTGAAACAGTTAATATAGGATTTTATTGTTCACATAATTAGATGTAAATTTTACGAGTGAATTCTTAACTAATTATCAATTTCTCGTACCCATAGATGTCCAAAATATGAAGTGGTATTTACAATCCTCGGAGAATGAGATAGCTCGAGAAGAGGAATAAATGTCTCACACATTGCTTTTGTTCCGTAATAGTTTATCTCTATGCACTCTTTTGCAATCTCAAAGGTCTCGATTATATGACTCGTAAAGCTCTCTATATCAGTTGGAGGATTGAGGGGAGTAAAAACTTCTGGATCCAATTCCACACCTACAACTCCTGCATTATTTATCTATATACAAATACTATAAGTCAATAACTAGCGTAAGTTTGTTTAAAGCAGAAAGCAAGCCAACTTGTTTGAATATTTATTTTACCAAAATATCGAGCCTCCCGAACTGGGCCTGAATGAAATTTTTGAACGAAGCAACACTTTCCGGGTCAGCTACATCTAGTTGATGGAAGATTACATCTTTGCCCTCTTCAGCTTGTAGCCTTTTCGCTGCTGCTTTACCTCTGGTCTCGTCTCTTGCAGTTAACACAACCTTAACATTTTTCCCTAACAGTTGCCTGCAGATCTCGAGTCCGATCCCTTTATTTGCCCCTGTCAGTGCTGCAATTCTATCAAAAAAAAAGCAAACGTTAATTGACCAATGTATAGCTCACATAGATGTGTATTCAATTAAACAACATTTTCTTTCATACATTTGTTGATTTGCCATTCTGCCTTCTATTTTTCTGGTTTTCGATTTGAAATTTTAACGGAGATATGTGGTGGTGTTCAGACTTCAGACAATAAGGTTATTTTATAATGGATCAATTACTTGGGAAGAAATTTTGTACCTCTACTTTTCAATTCCTCTCTTTGATTTTTCCACTAATAACCGTGTTCACAATTTGGTCAGTAATATATCGAAGGAGAATTTAAAATTGAACTTTGCCCCAGATTTCACCATCACATCCTCTATATCTGAATTCACATTTTTAATTCACATAATAATTAACAAGAGACCCAACAAATATATCGAAGGAGAAAAAAATGTGACAAGATTTGAACGGCAACATTATTGGCAATATGAAAAAAAGAAATTCGCGCATATTCCGAAATCGAACAAATCCCCCGACGCTAACGGCAAGAAAAGGAATAAGAATTACAAATATGAATGGCTATACCATAGGTAATAGGAACACAATGTTTTGGAGTCTTTACTTTAACAAACACCTTTTAAATATTTGCGTATATTTAAAATGGACCGAATACCAATTTGGTATCCCTTAAAAAAAACAAGAGACTCATAAATAAAAAGTTTTTAATATAATTTAGGAATTGCTAATTTAAATGATTGTTAAATGGGACAGTTATTTCTAGCGCTAATATTTTTCTTCGTCTAGGGCGGTTATCAAAATATCACTCCTTGATATTAATCTTATGTATAATAGACAAAATTCTTGCAATTTTAAGCCTCCACGTCATCAGGGGCCTTTTTGTAAAAAAATATTTTTAAAATTTACATTTTGGTTCATTTTATTTACATTTTGGTCCTTCTTAATTTACAATTCAGTCCTTTTTATTTACATTTTGGTCCTTTTTTATTTATATTTCGATCCTTTTTAATTTATATTTTGGTCCTTTTTATTTACATTTTGGTCCTTTTTAGTTTTATTTTACAATTTTGTCCTTTTTTTATATTTTGGTCCTTTTTGTTTACATTTCGGTCCTTTTTTACATTTTTAATTTACATTTTGGTCATTTTTATTTATATTTTGGTCCTTTTAGTTTTAATTTACATTTTAGTCCTTTTTATTTATATTTTTGTCCTTTTTAATTTACATTTCGGTCCTTTTTTACATTTTGATCCTTTTTTCTTATTTTATATTTTGGTCCTTTTTTACGTTTGGTCTTTTTTCCCGATTTTACATACATATTAAAATTTGCGAATAAGTCCTGATTATATTAATCGATTTGAGAAGCACCTGAACAAATGCTATTTATACAAATTATATTAGAAAATAATATCCGTGATAGACTAATTTCATAAACCTTATGCATCTATTGACATTATGATATTTGCAAATATGTCATGATTAGATTAATTTAGTTCAAACACATGCGGTTTTATTCGCACACGCGTTAATTCTATTTAAATAATTATATAAAAAAAAATCCCGCGCAATTGCGCGGGGATAAAGCTAGTGATATGTAAAATAGAATGCATAATACCCTTCTTAGTTATGATATGTACTAGAAACATAATTATGCATTAATTTGTTATAACTTATAATTTTTTATTCAACAATATAAAAATAGAATGCATATGAAATACAATTTATTATTAGTATTATATATGCATAATATTGTGGAAAATATACTTGCCCTCCAAACTCATCCCAAGCTCATTGATGAGGTGGCAAAAAAAAAAATAGATGGAATGATTAGCACTTCTAATTGACTCAATTAATTGTTAATTGAAATGTTTAATTGACACATCAACAAATTATATTAGTATATATTAATTGACGTGTCGATTCAATTAAACAGTCAATTAAATCGTTTTTTCTCCATATAAATAAATACATCAAAGGACGTTGTGCTACATAATTTGAAATGTTTAATTGAAATGTTTAATTGACACATCAACAAACCGGACCGGACCCTCACTTTCGATGTGCGGGGGTCGGGGTCGGCGATTCCTAACATATTCTCCATATAAATAAATACATATTTCATGGAATTATTGGTAAGTTTTTTTCTAATAAATTTAAGTAGTATTGATTTGTAATATTTGTTTTTTCTTCATTTCACTTGAACAGTACATACCTATCGATTTTCTTCCCAATTGGAGATTTGGACTTCATGCAGTTAAACTCAAAGGACCTTGTGGTACGTAATTTGAAGTGAAAGGCATGAGAAGTGAAGATTCGTTTCTATTTTATTAGGATGGGGCAAATTGTATGTGACAATAAAATCAAAGCAAAAGACATTTTAGTGTTTGGTTGTCTTGGTGATTTATCTTTTGATGTCGCGATTGTAGATGTCATGAAAATTCTTGCATGATATAATTTAGTTGAATTTTGATTGTTCTATTTTGTTTATCTTCATCTATTTTGGAATTTCGGTCATTATATTGAATTGTTTTTTAAATATAACACAACAAATAATAAAATGTCATGTTACAATACTTGAACAAAACATATAATATACTAAACCCAAACAATCACAACAAAACAAACATTAATCCTAACAAAACATTAACCATAACAAAACATGAAATGAAATACAACAATTAACATACAACAAATAAAACACTAACCATAACAAACTAAATCTAAACAATCACAACAAAACAAACACGAACCATCAGAAAACACTAATTACGTTCTCTGATGGGACAACTCCTTTGATTATGTCCCAGTGCTCGGGAACTTCCACAACATCTTTGGCTCGTGGAGGTTTGACTCGACAATGTATCCATTCCACTAGGACGTCTTTTGGTTTGCCTTTTCCCACGTTTTGTTTTTCCCGCATCATTTTTTCTAATTAGTTTGTCTCCGGGAACGATAGTTGGTCCGTCGTTTTGTGGCCACATGTATTGCTCTTGCATAGGAAAAAACGAGGGAGCATAGGTTTATACTAAATTTTGCACCGAATACATCGGGGATATATGAAACTAACATAATCAACATGTACGCTGGCATGTGCAGTGACAATTGTTGAAGTTCACAAGGAACTTGTTTCCGCCTCTCGTAACATCATTACTGAGTCGATTAGGTACAATTTTCACTTTGTTAGATATCGGCGTCAATTTCGAGCCCCGCACAGCTGATTGAGGAGCCCGATCCGACCTGATCCCGAGGACCACGTCGACGACTCGAAAGTACGAATCATGATATGCAAATAATACCTATGAATTTAACTCTTATATTCATAGAGAGTCATACCACGTAAAATTGATCACGGTGAAGGGTTGACACTTTTAGTTACTGCTTTCCTTGTTCGCTTCGATTCCGGTAACACGCACGTCCCGCGCCCGCGCGATTCGACACCTAGATCGAAGCTCCAATTTGTCGTATACAACCGGATATTATCCGATTCGTCTCCGACCTTGCTCGACCTTGCTCTTGTTTTATCACAACAGAGAATCTCAAGCGAGATTCCTCTACTCGTATCCACCTCGAGCTATCGTCTCTCGGTTGCGACAAATTCTCCTAAAATCTGTCCAAACTTGCTTGACAAAATCTCTCTAATGGAGCTTTCACTCAAGAAAGGCCTTAATGAAGAAAGGCCTTCTTAGGTGTTGACAGTTTATAGGTGCAGGAGAAGTTGATATTTTGGGCTGAAAAATACTCTTTTAATTTTTTCATTAATGGGCCTTCAATTTAAGACACCCATTCACGGGTAAATAAATAAATGTTTAAAAAAAAATATGGCGTCACCTGAACTTGAATCGGAGACCTTCAGTGTGTTAGACTGACGTGATAACCAACTACACCACGAAACCACTTGTGTTGTTCAACAACATTATACACAGACCTAATTTTGAACAACACTTCACAAGCTGACACGTATGGCGTTGTTTTTTTGTTTTGTTTTGTTTTTCTATTACAACCCAAATTGTACCCAAATTATACCCATGTAAAAAAGAAAATATAGTTGGCCTCCCAAAATCATCACAATATCCTTATGCGGTGACAAAATGAATTGATTAATATTTCTAATTGACTCAATTAAATGTTAATTGACTGATTTAATTAACACCTCAATAAATTATAATATGTTAATATTAATAAATGTTAATTGACGTGTCAATTCAATTAAACGATCAATTAAATTGTTAATTGAGTCAATTAATAATAATAATAATAATCAACCTAATTAATCCTCTTTTACGGCCTCATCAAGAATGTTATTTTTGTGTTATTTGGACTCCATATATAATTTCCGTACGAATTTATGGCTCAATTAATAATTTTTTATGGTATAATTTACAATTGTCTTATTATTTAAAAAAAAAAATTGATATTTTTTATTTTAATGATTGACATTTCAAATATATATTTCGATTTTATGTGTATTATTCACGATTTTCTTTCAAAAACATGTAAAGAAGGGGTATAAAGTCCTGCGCAATTGCGCGGGCTATTGCTAGTTTAAACTAAATGAATGCATATCATATGATGTGGCTTTAGGATATGAACAGGGAGAAGCAGCGTTTTATTCGTGCACCGCGCCAAGGCAAACAAATAGTGTATTGCAGATGGTTCCTGAAACTTACGATTACGGGAAATTACTCCCACTCTGCACTCTGCAGGCTTTCCTACCTCCCCCTAAAAATAGCAGAATATTGAACTGATTGTCCCCACAGAGCCGGCTCAACCACATAGGCCATCTAGACTATGGCCGAGAGCCCAAAAGATATCAAAGCCCTATATATATGCTGTATAGTATTATGTTAAAATGTTAAAATAATTTAACTCACATCTTTAAATTAGAGGTGGCAAATCCGGCCCGAACCCGAAAAAACCGCCCGACTCGCCCGAGGTCCGACTCGCCCGTGACCCGAAAAATTTAGAAAATTCAAACGACCGAACCCGTCTCACCCGAAACCGAGAAATCCAACCCAAAATTGACCCGGCATGACATATTATAATTATTATTCCGACCCAACTCGACCCGAATCCGAGTTGTCCGAAACCCGATAAACCCGATTATGACAAGTCCGAACTCAAATAGCCCGAACCCAAATTGACCCGGTGTTATCATTTTTTTTAATTCAATCTATTAACTAATCTTTGTAATATTATATTTATTATATTTTTCGAGAGTGAGATGGCACCGGTGCTTTCTAATAAAAAACAAAGACCTGGATTTGGATAATAGTTTAATTTTATATCCATTATTTTGACAAAATTGATTTATAGAATCATTAAAAAAAATCCGAAACAACCCGAATTTGACTAACCTGAATTCCGAAAGAATCCGAATCCGAAACAAACCGTGTCCGCGAATCACCCCGAACTTGAAAACCCGACCGGACTATAATTTTTAACTTGAAATTGATCCGACCAAATATGACCCGATCCGAACCCAGCTTGATCCGAATTGACTTAACCCGATGAGATCCGAACCCAAAAATTAGCCCGAAATCTGTTGGGTTCAGCCCAAAACCGCCCAAACCCGCCTGTTTGCCACCTGTACTTTAAATCGAGTAAATCTAGTAAATCATGGAGATTTTCCTTCTATTTCACCGAGATTCTCTCTATTTCACTGATTTCACGTGATTTGAGATTTTGATCGGTGATCTGTTGAGTTTATTTCCATTTCAATCTCTCTAATACTTAATGAATTTTATTCAGTTCCTAGAATCAAGATTTCCTTATATTTTCTTATGATTTCTCATCTTTTTCCTTGTATTCAGAGTTGTTTCCTTAAATTCATATTTTGTTAGTTCTACTTCTATATTTAATCATTCTTTTTTTTTGAGAAAAATAGAGTAGGCTCTCAAGTCCTACTTCTATTGTTATATTTATAATAAATGTTATTATTTACATAATCATGCAACTAGAGAGAGTATTTGCCCTACACTAGCTAAAAATCACTAATCCTAAATATACTCTTAACCTAATTGCATGATTAGTACTAACTATTACAAGATTTGTTTGCATTAAAAATCAACAATTAAATCCTGCATGAATCTGGTATCCCAAATATCAGTTTTTTGACTAGAGTGTATCTTGGAATTTATTTCCCAGATTCTCTACAATCCAGTACTCCAAATTCATGTCTGTTCTTCTAGGGTTGTATAAAAGCTCTTTCCCCGTCTTCTCTCTCCTTTAGCTGCCAGAATAAGCTCTTCTTCTACCTTCGTGAAACCCTAGATCTGTCTCATCTCTGTTAGCCACCAGAGCAAAACCTAACTCCTTCAACTCTCTCAACTCTTCTAACTCTGGAAACTCAGCCTCTTTTATCTCGGTTCTTCTCGCTCGAATTGATTTTTGAACCAGTTGAAGATTTTGTTTGCTGTGAACTGAGGAAGTATGTGTGTTTTGAATCGAGTGGATTAAAGAGAACTGGTTGATTGGAAATGAAGAAGTTTGTTCGATTTGAATCTGGTGAAGTGAAGAATGTTGTTCGGTTTCCATCAGATCTGGAGAGTGCAAGAGATTATGGCATCCATCAGAGATTAATTGATATGTCTCTCTTCTTCTCCTTCGATCTCTCTGTTTTCATTTACTAGCACTCTTTCTGCTGCTGTTAGATCTGACTCAAACCACCATATGTCCATGTTTTTTCTTTTTGGTACTGAAATCGAATTTAAATCGATCTCTTTCTTGAATTTAGGGTCATCTTTTATTGCATTCGGATCTCTTTCTGTTCCTTCATGATTCCCCTTTTGTTGTACGACTTGCAATTGATCTGTTTCATTGAAGCCTTCTTCTTCACCCTGTGTTGTTCCATTATTTTGCATATCCAAATCTGTTATTTCATCTGCATCAGTAAAATTGTTAGTGTAGTAATTATCTTCTTGTATCATTTCATTTGTGTCATGTATATCTATTTCACTACTCATACTAGAATTTGATTCACTATGTATGCTAGAATCTGAACTGTACTGGTTGTATTTACCATAGTTATGTATATCATTGTAGACATATGAATTGAGTTTAGGATTCTTAATTAATTGATTTAATTTATACTCATAAATTATATAATCTACAATTTGCCAGTCATAAAATTTTTGATTTGTAAATGTTCTCCTACATCTCTCAAGCCAAACATGATATATTATGAGACATATTAATGTTTTATATTCATTTTTTTCCTTGGTACTCAGTATTATTTTAATTGGGTTTGTGTAACTTGCATTGTTTATCCCCAATAATCCATGTGTTTTTGACCTTATAGTATTAATGTATTCACATTCTGATACTAAATGCATTATATTTTCCTCAGCTTTATGACATAGGACACATCTATTGACTATATTCCATCCCCTTTTCTTTAAATTATCAATTGTAAGGACTTTATTTAAAATAACTAACCAAATAAATAATTCTATTTTTAATTCTATTTTTAATTTCCAAATTTTATGATATTTTGCTTTAATATACACACCATTTACTAATATTTTATATGTGCTTTTACAGGTGTATGACTGTCTGTTATTCCAAGACCATTTGAAAATATCTTTTTGATGAGAGTTAAGATCAAGGGTATTGCAAAGCTGTTCCAATTGAACAAACTGGTTGAAAGCAACATTAGAAAGAGGTATGTTAATTCCCAAACTACTATATAAATTTTGCTCATTCATGTTTTTTAAAAAATACTGCAAAGTACCAATTTTATTTTCTGAAAATGAATATAACTCAGAATATTTATAAATTAATGGTTTCTCACACCATCTAGCTTTCCAAAAACTTGTTTTTAATCCATTACCAAGTATTATATTTAAACTATGATTAAAAAAATCTATATTTTTCATAACATCGTTCCAAAAATAAGAATAATTTTTATAATTTGCTTGATCCAAGTCATTATCATTATTTGTGTGTATTAATTTATACCATTCTAGTTTCCCTTCTGCATTGTAGTATAACCATAACCATTTAATAAGTAAGACTTGATTAAATATATTTAGATTAATTACTCCTAGTCCTCATTTTTCTCTAGATTGACATACTATGTCCCAATCAACTAGGTTGTATCCAGTATTGTTAGTTCCTTTCCAAAAAAAAGTTTTTTCTAATGTGATATATTTCCTTAATTACCCATTTTGGGAACTTAAACACATTAAAATAATAAATGGGCATGGAAGTCAAAACTGAATTCATTAAGACCAATCTTCCAGCCTTACTTAACATACTTCCTTTCCATCCATTTAACTTATTATTTATTTTTTCAATTAGGATTAAGTAATCTTCCTTAGATGGTTTTTTGAAATGTAGAGGTAATCCCAAATATTTTATAGGTAATGTCCCAATCTGGCAGTTTAATTCTTTGGAAATATTTTCCATAATATCATTATTTATATTTATTCCTATTACCTCAGATTTATTAAAGTTCATTTTTAAACCAGATTCCTGACCAAATAAATTTAATATAAATTTAACTCTCTTAATATTAGTTAATTCTGGTGTAAGGAATAATATAGAATCATCAGCATAATAAAGACTTGTATATATTTTTTTAATAGGTTTTTTTATAAAAAAAATTTCACTTAAGTCCTCAATTAATTTAGATAATACATCCATAACTAATAAAAATAAATATGTAGAAGTAGGTGTTGGTTCAAATTTCCAAGGGTTTGATTATCTCAAAATAATGTCGATGCTACTAATATAGTTGCTTGAGTGACAATTATAGAGATAAAAGGAGAAGCCCGCAAAAGGATCAAAAGATGAAGCAAAACGCACAAGGACGATAAAAGGAAATAAAGAATCAAGACGTCGAAGATCAAGTTGAAGATTCCGCAAGTTAGGATATCAAATCAACACATCAAACATTCAATAGGTATTCCTAAACTTGTCTTTGGAAGTATTAAACTCAAGAAAAATAAGTTGGAATATTCAAAACAAATAAAACAAAGTAAAAACTGCCAAGTATCATGGTGCGTCATGACGCACAAGAAGCGCAGTCATGACGCACCACACTATGAACTTTGTTTTATCTCACAGTGCGTCATGACGCTCAAGGGCACAGTCATGACGCACCAAAGAGGAAAATGTGAAACTTTGTACAGTCCGTCATGACGCACAAACAAGCGTCATGACGGACCAAATAAGTTTTGTGTCACAGTTAAAGGTCCGTTCCAACGAACCATTCAAGCGTTGGAACGAACCCTCAACTATACAGTCTACCGTCATGACGCACCAATTCTAGCGTCATGACGGACCACTAAAGTTTTGAATACTAACACTTGTAACGGCTAGTTCAACAGTCTGTGCGTCATGACGCACCATTCCTTGCGTCATGACGCACTGTACTAAAAACTTAAGTTTTGAGGGGACTATGTGTGTTATAAATAGATCCCCTTCAAGGTTTCTCTCTCTATCTCTTCCACAAATCATTAGAGCATATCAAAGAGAGAAAACCTAGCCAAAATCTTGAGCAAATAATTCCAAACCAAATCAAGGATTATTAGATCCATTTTCGATTCCACTACTTAACGATTCCCAACTTGCGTGACCGATCACGACTAGTTCGTTAGTAGTACAATTGTAATAGGCTAGTTACTATTTGTAAAGCCCGCCATTGATCGATCATTTCGTGTAAATCGATCAAGGCAAAACCTTGTAATTGCTTGAGTTGGATATTCAATCGAAAGCCGAAAAGGCGCAAGGGCATCCCGGAGACGTAGGTACTTGCAATCAATCGAGTCGGTCGATTGAGCAAGTAGCCGGTGAGTTAAAGCTACAAAGCAACCACCCACCGAACTCCGTAAACAAATATCGCGTGTTATTTGTTTCGGTATTGTATTTCTTTATCTAATTTATTTACGCATCCGCACCAAATTATATTTGTATCCATTACCGCGAAAATTGGACCTTAGGATTACCTATTCACCCCCCTCTAGGTCTCAATTAAATAACAGTAGGATCACCTTGTCTTAGCCCTCTTTTTAAATGTATGTACTTATCAGGATTTCCATTTAATATAACCCTAGTAGAACCTTGTAAGATTGAATTTTCTATCCAGTTTATGAATTTTGGTCCAAATCCTCTTGATTTTAAATTTTTTAATAAAAATTCCCAAGACACACTATCAAAAGCTTTGTGAATGTCAAGTTTTAATATTACTAAGGGTATTTTATTTCTATTTGCTATGCATAATATTTCTCTAGCATATACATAATTTTCTGCAATATTCCTCCCTTTTAGAAAGCCAAGTTGATTTTTAGATATCATTTGATTAATGTATGGTGATAACCTATTAGTTAATATTTTTGAAAAAATTCTTTGAAAACTAGAAACTAAACTTATAGGTCTGAAATCTTTGGGCTCAATAACATTGTCTTTTTTAGGTATTAGGGTAATATATGATGAATTAAATTGACCTAAACCATTATGTGCATTTTCATTCATTAATGACAATATTTCTTCTTTTAATATTTCCCAATTGTATTTAAAAAATTCTCCAATGTAGCCATCTGGTCCTGGACTTTTATTATTTTTTCAAGTTTTAATTGAGTCATTTAATTCATTCATGGTAAAATCATTTTCTAAATCTATTAAATCCAAATTATTATTATTATATAATTTTTGTAAATTAATACTTCCAAATTTTTTATTATTTTCTGGGATTTTACCCATTAAATCTCTATAGAATGAGAATAACAATTTTGCCTTATATTTATGATCTTTAAATTCAACTCCATTTTTATCTTTCAATATTGAAATCATATTATTTGATTTTTTGATGGATGCATGAATATGAAAAAAATGTGTATTTGCATCTCCTTCTTTAATCCAGTTAAATTTAGAACGTTGTTTCCAATATAATTTATTGATTATTAGTAGGGTTTCATATCTCATTTTAGCTTGCATCTTAAGCCACTTCTCAATTGATGTTAATTCCCTATGATCAATCATTTTATCTGACCATTCAATTATTTTCTTGCAATTACTTAATTGTGTATTATACTTAAGTTTCATTTGTTTATTTAAATCTTTTAAGTTTTTACCAAGATTTTTTAACTTATTATAATAGTCAGATATATTTGAAACTTTATTATGTATAATATAATCTTTAATTACTATTTGAAATTCAGGCATTTTTAACCAATTAGTTTCAAAGCTAAATCCATTAAATATAGGATAATTAGTGTTTGCTTCATAAAGTAAAGGAATGTGATCTGAACATGTATTAACTCTTGGTAATAATTGTGAATTAGGGTAATTTGAAAACCATTCTTTATTTATAATTACTCTATCTAGTCTTGCTTTAGCTATTGAATTATTCCAAGTATAAAGTTTTCCTTTTAATGGTAAATCAATTAAATTTGCATTATTGATAAAATCTTTGAACTCCTTTGTTCCTGTTTGTAATATGTTATGACCATGTCTCTCATTTAAGTGTAATGTTAGATTAAAATCTCCTAATAATATCCATGGTAAATTATTATTTATGTGTATCGTATTTAATTCATCTATAAAATCCATTATTGTATATGTTCTTAGTAGGCCCATATATTCCTGTAATTAGCATATTATTTCCATCCCATTTAGTCTGAAGTATTACTGAAATAGAATATTTTTGCTTAGTGCATGAAATTAAATTAAAAAGTTTTGAGTTCCAAGAAATTAAAACCCCTCCTGATGCACCATTTGATTTTAAATATTCAAAACTATTTAATTTATTACCACAACATGCTTTATTAATGTTATTATCTATTAATTCCATTTTAGTCTCTTGTAAACAACAAATGTCTACATGTTCATTGATAATATTACTATTAACTATAATTTTTTTAGTATCTGAATTTAATCCCCTAACATTCCAAGATAATATTCTTAATTTTTTATAATTCATTTAAAAAATATTTATCTTCTATTAATGAACAAAGTACTTAAGTACAATGCTCATCCACTAAACTATTAATTGTGTCATTTATATCTTCAGTTAAATCTATACCAGTTGAAACCAAAATATCCAATATTTCATCCTTATTTATTATTTCATTTGTATTTTCCAGATTAAGGTCTTTTATTTCAGTATTATTAATTTTATTTCTTTGTCTTTTATTTCTTTCTTTTTGTATTCCTTTATACTTCACTAGTTGTGCTTTTTCAACTGGAGAGGTGTAATGCCCATTTTGTTTAGTTAAAAGTCTTGCACTTCTTCTTTGTTCTTCTATTTTTATTTTATTATTTGTTTTGTTTTTATTAATTTTGATGTTTTCATTGTTTACTTGTATTGGAGACTCATTTGGAACCATCAATTCTTCCTGGTTGATATCTTTAGTATTAAAGGTAATCTTTTTATTTACATTATTATTAATTTGAAAATAATCATTTTTTTTTTACTTTTAACAGGGTATCTTAATTGTTGAACTGGAGATGAGGATACTAGTGATATGCTAGAAGGGACCTTGTTTAAGTTCAAATTTTGAGACCCTTTAATCTGTAAGATTCCTTCTCTTTCTATATCATTGTGGTTAATATCATTGTGTCTATTTATTGGTGATGATGATTCATTATTTTCTATGATGGAAAGTGATTGTGTATTATTTACAATTGGTTCATATATGACTAATTGATGAGAGTCATTTTGATCTTGTGATGCATCAGATATTACTCTGTCACAAACAGATTTGACCACTGTTTGTGACCTATTTGACTTTATTGGAATAATGGCTAATCCTTTTGGTGTAAAAGATATTGAGATTGATATGGAAGGCTTATAAGGAAAAACAGAAGTTTTATAAGGAAAAACAGAATTTATGTTTTGATCTTGTGATGCATCATATATATGGAAATGATTTAGATTTGGAATAAAGATATGTCTTATAAATTGGTGATTTATTTGCTTACTTCCTTGGGGATAAATGATTTGTGTTAGATGTAAATATCCTTTATGCCCTATCATGATTTCCTTTTCAGAGGGCAAATTTTCCACATTTTCCACTTTTTCTATGATGAAATCCTTTTCTGAGTTTGTGGAAATTTTAAACCCTAAATTAGGGTTCTTCTTCTTCACTTTCCAATAAGTGTATATCTTTTTCTTCTTCTGCCATATTTTGACTGTTTTAGTCTTATTATTTTGAATTTGTTTTTTTGGTATTTTCTCTATACTTTGTTTTTTATATTTACCCCCCTCCTCTTTCTTATAATTGTTGTGTGTGTTTTGAATGTGTTTGTCTGATTTTATATTTTCAAAATGTTTTGTATGTTTTCCTCTCTCCTTTATCAATTCTTGCTCAATGATGATTTCTGAGAGTTTAGGGTTACTTGTTGAAGTAGTTGGTATAATTTCTTTAATCCTTAAAGTGACTACTTGATTATCATCAATAACTTTAATTGATTTTGGAATTTTTGCATATTGTGTACAATTTATTGATAATTTGAGATTTGAAATAAGTCCTGTTGGCATATATGAGCCTACATAAATTAATGTACCAATTGGCTCTGTGATTGTTTTGAGATTAATTGGATTGCAAAGATTTTCAGGTATTTCCTCTATAATTATATCTTTAGTAAAAACTTCATTTTGTATTTTTTTGTTCAAGTGAACTATGATCTGATCTTCATTATTATTAGAGATAATATTATTAAAATTAGGGTTTATGTTAGTTAACTTGACATCTGATTTTTTGAAATTTAGGTTTGCCTTGGGAGGTTAGTAGCTTTTATAGCTTTATGATATATAGGTACCCTCTCTTGCACTCTATTTATATTTGTATAACAGTTTTTTTGAATGTGCCCTACTTTGAAACACCTTAAACAACGAATTGGATCTCAACATTGAGATCTAACATGTGTATTAGATAAGCATCTATAGCATTTTTTATTATTATTAGCATTATTTGTACTATTTATCTTTGATTTTCTAGAGACTAATTCCCAATTGTTTTCATTGTTGATATTTTGTTTAAAGGTTTGTGCATAATTCATGGTAAATGGAGTTAGAAGACTTAGCTGTAATGGAGAGCTTGAGCTTTAACGGAGAGCTTGAAGTTCTTTGCCTTGCTTCCTGATTTGCTCCTTACTTTGCGTAAACTCTTTTACTTTTTTATCACGATTATACCCTTTCTTCTCCTTTTGAAATCTTTTACTCTTTTACTCTTTTACCCTTGCTTCCTGATTTGCTATTTGGAATTAGATTTGGGAGCTTGAAAGGAGGAGTTTCACTGATGAATCCTGAGGAGTTTGTGTTGGCTGATAGCTTGAAGATTTGGATGGTCTTGTGTTCACCTTTGGTTTGGAATTTTGCTTGTTTAATTGCAGGTTTTGGATTTTGGTTATTTGGATTTTGGTTTGTATAATTTGATTTAGTTTTGTGATTCTTGGTTTGTTTCCGGTTTGTATAATTGGATTGTGAATTCTGTTAATTTCTTGGTAGGATTTGCCAGATTTAGAGAAGGCTGTACTTTCCTATTTTCTGATTTGTTTGATTTCTTGGTCTCTTGCTTAATTAGTGATCTTGAGAGATAACCTAGAAAGAAGCTGAAACACTGGAGAGAAACCGGTGTACTCCGTAATAGAGAACCGGAGAGAACACCGGAGAGAACCAGAGAGCTCCGGAGAGAGAACCAGAGTACACCGGAGATAGAACAGAACCGGAAAGAACCAGAGAATCAGAGAAAAAAAAAAAAAATCGCCTTCAAGAACCCTTCAAGATTTCGAAATCAAATAGCAGTCAGCTCATCCATATTTAATCATTCTTATTTCCTCCTTTAATTCTTAATAATAGTATTTTATATTGGTTTCTTTCTTTTCTTCTAACTCGATTACTAATGCTCCTATCTTAAAATCTTAAAAACGAAATCTCTTATGTTTGAAAGGTAAATTGTATTTTTTAATTATGATTTTTTTTCAAAACTTTGTTGCGGCTTTATTTTTATTTTGTCATGATTAAATCAAAATCATAAATTTGTTATTTATGAATACACTATTTTGATGTTTGTTAATATCTGTAGTCAATAAAAGTTAGTTTTTAGGATTATTGAAGAATTCAAGTTAAGCTTTTAATAAATGGAAGATGATTTCCTGTTTTGTTTTGAAAGATGATTTTCTCATAATTATTGAAGATATGATTTGTTTTTAGTTTTTGTATGAATACATAATATTTGAAGTTTGTTGCTTTAAAACCCATTTTGTACCCGTAATTTTTTTTTTACTTCATTTAATTATAGGATAATTTTACTATGCCCCTGAGTTTCCCCCCCACTTTGACGATTGAATCACCATTACGTCATCAGGGGCATGGTATTAATTGGTGCACCCAAGTTACCTCTTTTTTGACCATTCCAATTAATAACATAATCTATACAATTAATGGTTAATTCGATACATCAAAGTGGTCATAATAATTAATGATTAATAACAAAAATTAATACTAATTTTATAAATCAATTAATTCATATTTGTAGTAATTAACAAATATAATAATTATTATACATATATGATAATTTGATTAGCTCATATTTGAAAATTTTCCTGATAATTTCGTTAACAAATATATCAATTAATTCATATTAATTTGTACATAATTAGCAAATATTATTGAGTTTTAAATTAACTAAAATAGTGTGCAATCAAATCTGGAAACTTAATTGATATGGAAATTTTTCATATTTTGAATAATTTTTATTTCCTGAATATACCAATTAACCATTATAAGTAATACATTTTGTTAATACTTAATTAATCATAGTTTGCCATATATGATAATTTATTAACTAAATTTAATTCATTACATATTGTTAACAATAAATTTGGAAATATAATTAACTCAAATTAACAATTTAGAATTTCAATATTCATACTGATCCAATTAACAACTAATCTGTAATATTTTTTTAAAACCGAATTAACAATTAATACAATTTCCATTCAAATAATAAATTTTCAATATGTAAAACATCAACATTCAAAGATTGTTTCAATTAACGGTCAATTCACAGTCAATACAATTTCCTCAACCGAATTAACCAGTAATTTTAAAACAAGTAATTTTCATTAATTTTTGAATTCGAATTCAAAAACTAAAATTCAAAATTCCATATCTGCAAATTCCATAAATCCACAAATCTTCTCAATCTGTTCTTCATAAACAAGTTATTTTCATTCCATATCTGCAATTAACAAAATTCAAAAACTCTGAAATTTGAGTTAATTAATAAGTAATCAATATATAAAAAAAATCGAATTAACAATGAATCAAATATATCTAAAAATCCTGGAATTAATAAACAGTACAAAAATCTGAGTTGGGTTAATGAAGAATAGATTGAGAAAAAACAGTAAATAAACAGTACAAAAATCCTGGAATCCCTAAACAAAAGTCCACTTCAACAATAAAAATATCTGGCCAATTAAGAAAAAAAAAGTGAATTTAATGTAAAGACAAGATCTGTAATTATCAAACAAGCACTAAAAAAACGAAAAATGAGAAAATGAGAAAAAAATCCATTTCAACAATAAAAGACGAGATCTGGAACAAAATCGAGAAATGAGAAAAAAATAACACTACAAACAGATCTGAAATTAACAGTAAATTAAAACTTTCCAACAAAAATCCTAACGTTCATCTATTAATTAGAGAAAAATCAGAGAGAGAGAGAGAGAAAACAGGAAAAAATAATCGAAATCAAACGAAATAAACAGATCTGGAAATCGCAAATAAACACCAAATCATGCACAGTTAAACAGATCTCGCAAATAAACAGATCTGGAAATTGAAAAAAAACAGCAAAATTACGAAATCAAACGAAATAATCGAAAACAAACACCAAATCTGAAAAATAAACACGAAAATCTCGCAAATAAAAACAAATAGTGTAGGTAAACTACGCGAGAGAGGCAAAAAAACAAGAAAACACGAATTTAGGAGGCAAAATCGTCATGGTCCAGGAGAGAGAGAGAGAGAGAGAGAGAGAGAGAGGGGTGAGGCGGCTACAAATGAGAGAGGAGAGAGAGTGTGTTTAGGGTTAAGATTATTTATATGGGCCGGCCCCAATTAACTGTTAATACAGGGCCGAGTTAATTGGGAGCGATATCATTTTCTTATATAGAGGAGATTTTTTTGGGGATGGTAAATGGAGCTCCCTATTAATCTGTGACTTCAATCAGCATGAGCGGGGGGAAATGTGGGGGCTTCATATACGAGCTCTTAATTATATATGTATAAGAAGTATTTTTTTTGTCGAGAGCCTAAAACTTAGTTGAGCCGCCCCTGTATCCCCACACCTGGTGTATATGCACCGGCTTGGAATCATTTCATAAACCAACACGGAGCCCTGCAGTTGATACATACACAAAGTCCAGACAATAAATTCACGGTTTTCTCTATTGATCATGAGAACAAAGGTTCCATAAATTCGGATCACAAAACCAATTTATTGATAAGTGCGTAAAAGAGCGTTAGTTAATATACACCGAGTGTAGGAAAGATGAGAGGAGAACTGCCACCGCCTCTTGAGCTCTCTCGACCATCCCTTGTGCCTTTAAAACCCTCTCTTCGACTATGGTTTTAGATATCTTCCAAAAGCCCAAATTTCATAGATTTTATTCCATAATAAAAGGGTTCTTCGTGTGATTTTTGATTTGGCACTATGATTCTTGTTTTCTGTGTGAACTATTTTGGGTTTCATCTTCTGAGTAGTGTGGGATATACGTAGATTCTCTACCCGGTTGATCCGGGACGGTCTTGGAAAAGACGATGATATGTGAGTCCTTTGTGATTAATCAATAAGCGAGTGTCGCTTGACTGTTAGTTCTGGGTTTAAGGATCTTGGAATGTGCATCGATTGATTGCCGGCGCACTCTCAGCTTAAGATCCGACCCGTTTTCAACCGCATCCTATGCATTTTTCTGAAAAAGGATGTTTATTGGTCCCCAGGCTCGAGCCTAATCTCGGAATTCCGAGGCTTTGTTTTTTGTCACCTACATTGTAAAAAATTCTTCTCTTGTTCTTTTTCTATTGGTCGATTCGTTGCAAATGGAAGCGAATGGAAGTGATCGTGCCAGTAATGGTAGCAAGACAATCGATTGTTTCCCTCGGTGCGAAGAGGACTGCGTCGAGGTGGACCCCACCGGGCGGTACATTCGCGTAAGTTTTTCATTTTTTGAAATCCCAATTTTACTTTTGGCCTAATTTCTTCACTTCCACAAATTATTTTTAGTATCAGGAGCTTTTGGGGAAGGGAGCCTGCAAGAAATTGTAAGCTTTACTCACAATTTGGCATATTAAGTGACCGAATTTTTCTCATTTGAGTTGTTGTGTATATGTGAATGTAGGTACAAGGGATTTGATACGCTCGAAGGAATTGAGATAGCATGGAACAAAGTGAATGTGGATCAAGTTCTCTAATCCGACAAAATCAGATCGAGGCTAGAATCTGAGATCCATTTGCTTAAAAACTTGACCGAACCTTTTTGAGAGCGTTGTGAGTTCTTTTATCATTCATTTTGGTAGAAGGAAGACTTACATATAGTAACTTGGTAAGACGTGGGGTACATATTTTATAAGGATTGTACGCCCTCCCAAAGAAGCATATTACACTGCCACCTGCATAATTTCGACCGAACCTTTTTGATAAGTACCTGAAATGTTAGTTTGAAGGGCTTTTTATAGGATAGCGATAATCCTAGATACATTATAGGAAGCGTTTTCTTTGTACATTGCAAAATAGTGATCAAGCTATTGTGAAGTTCCTCAGGGATGAAGATTGGAACGAAACATGATTTGGACCAGTTCACCTCTGATCCTGGTATGCTAGAGAAAGTTTTGATGGTATGCATGATTATTTTGAGATTATTGGGTGTTTTTCCACAATAAATAACGTGTCATTTGCATATTGTACAGTTTGGGATGCGAAAAGTACTGAAGTTTTAAGCTATGTTGTGCGGATACTCCAAAAACTCAGCCGTAGACGTATCGGATACGGATACGCCACCGATACGTCACCGATACGTATTCGATACTGCACGTGGCGTATCGACATATTTTAATATATATTTTGGATCCGATACGGAGCGATACGGGAGGATACGGGGCCGATACGGCACCGATACGGAATCGATACGGCACCGATACGGCCATACACAAAAAGTGTCAATTTCATCCATTATTTTATTTGTTTTTACATCCATTTTATTCATCTAGCGGGCCTGGCCCAAAATTATGAAATTAGTAAAATATATATTTCTTCTCTTTAGGCTTGAAGCTTCCCTTTAGTCATATTGATATATCTAGTATGTAACTCTAAATTGATATTTAACTCTGACCCAAAATTAAGAAACTAAGAAATTAGTAATATAATTTGAATATAATTTAATTATGTATGAATAATTAATTTTTAATATATATATATATATATATATATATATATATATATATATATATATAACGTATCGTATCCTATAATTTTTGAAAATTACCGTATCGTCGTATCCGTATCCGTGCAACATAGGTTTTAAGCAGGGGATTAATGTTTGGAGTACGTCAACCGTAATGTTGAAAAGAAGCAGGGATAATGGAGATCTGGAGTCCGATCCCTTTATTTGCCCCCGTCAGACTCACTGCTGCAACTCTATCAAAAGAAAGCAAACGTTAATTGACCAATGTATAGCTCACACAGAAATGTATTCAATTAAACAACACTTTCTTTCATACATTTGGTGATTTGCCATTCTGCCTTATATATTTCTAGTATTCAATTTGAAAATTTAACGAGATATACGGTGGTGTCCAGACTTCAGACAATGAGGTTATTTTATAATGGATCAATTACCTGGGAATTTTTTTTGTACTCGTACTTTTCAATTCGTCTCTTTGATTTTTCCACAAATAACCGTGTTCACAATTTAGTCAATAATATCTCGAAGGGGAATTTAAAATTGAACTTCGCCCCAGATTTCACCATCACATCCTATATCTGAATTCACATAATAATTCACAAGAGGCCCAATAAATTTCGTTTTCATTCGTAGGTTCTTTTCATTAGTTTCAAATCAAAACAGAGAAATTGAGACAAGATAGAAGAGAAGACAAAGAGAGACTCCAAAGGCAAGAAAGTAAGTGGATGTTTAGTAGTGAGTCGCTTTGTCCTCAAAACAAGCCAAGTGAGTTTGACTTTGCCGAAGAACGAGAATTTATCCATATTAATTAGGAATTGATAATTTAAATGATTATTAAATGGGTACCCTTATTTCGAGAGTTAATATTTTTCTTCGTCTGGAACGGTTATCCATATTTTTATCAAAATATCACTCCTTGATATGATATATATGATATGTAAAATAGAATGCATAATACCCTCCTTAGTTATGATATGTACTAGAAACATAATTATGTATTAATTTATTAAAACTTATATTTTTTAATTCAACAACATAAAAATAGAATGTATATGAAAATATTGTTGGGTATGAGTAATATCAAAATATTAATGTTGGATTAGTATTTATTTGAATTACCAACATTTTAAATATTTTTGTAATACTAATTTAAGAAAGATATAACAAAAAAATATATTAATGAAATGTGTTATGATTGAATACATGCTAAAGTGAAGAGGAATATTTTGGTAAATATATAGATAGTCGCTCTACACGAAGTAAGATTAGTTTTAGAAATAACCCTATCTTTCTTTAATATATTACATGTTAATTAATTACGCATTTCTTATGAATTACAATGTTCGTTAAAAAATATTATTAAGATATAAAAGATATGCTGGTGAAATCTGGAGCGGGATAAATGGTTTCTATATAAACAAAAATATTACGTTACCGTAATCAAACCACCCAATGTCCATCGAAATGCAAACTGTATAAACATATGTCAATGGGACCCATTTTATCAATGATTATGTTTTGAATATTCATCAATCAAAGGAGTTTTACACAATTACTTATGTGGCATGGATACGGATACGGGTATGTATCCGATACGATACGGATACGGCGATACGGCGATTTTTAAAAAATCACGGATACGAATACGCCTATATAATTATTATTTTAATATATTTATATTATATATAATTAATAAATATGTAATAAATTGAATAATGAATTAATAATATTTTTTAAATTAAATATTATGACAATAAATAATACCAACCAAACAATTCAAGTATCATACAAATATCCTAAACTTATTCTCGAAATATCCTAGAATTAATCTAGAAATATCCTATATAATTTATTTAAAAATATTATGAACCAAAATATATAATAGGCCGAAGTATCCTAGATGGAATATCTCAGCCGTATACTTGACGTATCCCCAGTCGTATCCTGCCGTGTATTCGAAAAAAATAAATATTATAATATTCGGATGCGCCACGTGACGTATCCGATACGTATCCGAGCCGTATCGCACCCGTATCCGTATCGGATACGCGTATCCTCAGGATACTTCTGCATTTTTAGGTATCCGCGTAACATAGCTCATTCCTAGCTCATTCATGAGCTTTACGTCTTGAGCCCTGAATCTACCATTTTCGTGTCCAACACGTCCTTTTAAGTCTAAGAACTATTCTTTGACTATCAAGGTTAATTATGGTAATTCCAACCCAAAAGCTATATATCATATCAATCTCATCGATATATTTGGTGTTGCTAGAAAACATAATTCTAAACGGATGATGAAGATTAAGCTCCTAACCGTGCGTACTTAATCTATATGCTTACATGATGAATATATAAATGTGTTATTTTTATCGAATCGATAACCCTCATACCGATACGGGACTCCAAGTCCATAACACTCAAGACCCATATATCACGATCCTCCCACAAGTTGCTTTGGCAGACGAGTGGGATCTCGCAATTTAGGTAGGATTATATCCAATCGCATCATATGCGACTCTTGAACCTTTATAGGATTTCGGTGATGGATCGTATCATATACAATCTCATTTCCGTGTGTGCATCATTTCTATGCCCCGAACTTCCAATCAAGTCGGTTTTGGCCTTAACCCTTACTGGCTTGAACGGTTAAGTCACAACCATACTCAACGTATCGTTTAAATAAACTACTAATAAGTCGGCTTTGGCCTTAACCCTTATCAGTCCCTATTTAACGCTTGCCATCCCGTCGATGACTACAATAACCCATGTCGGCTTTGGCCTTAACCCATGTGAGACGTAGTACCGAACATGGTGGTTGTGAATATGGAAGGCATTTCCATAACTTAAATATTATGAGGGATCATGACATTCATGTTTCTAAATTCGTGACATAATCTTATTATATCACTATCACAAGATTTCTAAATACATATGATTTATATAAGGAGAGTAATTATTCTAAATAAATACTAATCTTATATGCTAGTATGATTGATTCCGATCATATCGATATAAAGAACTCAAAATTCCGAGCTTCGTAGCCAAAGTTATGGCGAAAACAAAATCAACATCCATAAGGGTTACTGCGTTGAGGCAGTACCCATGGGGCGCGTCCGGGGGCCAAAATCCACGCCCGGGACGCGTCCGGGTGGCCAAAAACTGCCCCCGGGGCGGCAGAAAAACTGTTTTTCTGCAGATTTTGCCGTTTCTTCCGTTTGTGCTCGTTTCTAAAACGATAAATCATGAAACTTTTTCACGATCATTACTAGATACTCTCAATCAACTTTTGATTGATCTCTAGTGAATTCCACTTGTGATTTTAACGAAACTTTGATTCTCTATATGTAACATCATGCAAACGGATACGAACTTTGATAACCCGTGCGTATATCGAATATACGACTATGATTCGACCCTCGAATCGATGGCGATCGCTCTGATACCACTGTTGGAAATTCACCCATCCCCGGGCCCGCGCAGCGGATATGAAGGTCCGGTCCGGTTCATAAAATCCAAGATCACGCCATGACTTCGAGGGTACGATGCAATAGAAGGATAGACGATTACCAGCGTGAAATTGATCACGCACGACGGATTGATCGCTCGCATCCTTTCCTTCTCCGGTGTCACTTTGGTGACTAGTCCATGCGTCCCATATCACACGTCTTCCACCGTCTTGACACGCATATGGTTGTCTTTTGTGCGTCCCACGTCCACACTCTTCCACAGCCAACAGTTTTGCTCCTTCGGTTTGATCACAATCGGAGAGCCACAAGTGTCGCTCCTCTACTTGTATCCACCGTGAGTCGGAGTTCGTCGGTCGCGGGTGCAACTGCCTAGACGAAGCACCGACGAACTTGCTTGATTATATCGATTCTCTATACCGAGAAAACTTCTTTTTCTCGGTTTTTCTCTCTTCACACTCTTTCGCTTTTAGAAAGAAGACTCTCAATATTCTGGATTAATCTTATTAATTCCACAGGTTGGACTGAATGAATTGGTTTTTTTTTAGAGAGAGAGAGAAACATCCTATTTATATCACATAGTATAAGGATAGGCCAAAAGGTATGTATATCTCATATACACCTTTTCAGACAGAAAACTACAGACACCCTTTCAGTATTCTGTTGAAACGAAAATATTAAATCGTCCCAACCGACTTTAAACCTTCACGAAAGTTGTAGATAATCTTATTATCTTTCCAACACAATTTGTCATGTCCCAATTGGAGTTCGGATGCGAACGTTAAGGATGTTTTACTAACTGTATGTCAAATTGTCGCACCATTTCGGTATTCCATTAAAACGACACTGATACTTCGTTCAAATGAAAAAATATTTCTATATGAAAGTTCTAGATGATCTCATTATCTATCTAACCCAATTTGAACCATTCAAATTGGAGTTTCCTACTGAAAGTTATGCCAGTTTTACTAAAACTGTTTCTTATGCCTACGAACGCGTACGTTCGTTTATCTTTGTGTACACTTTTACGGTTGATCCGAAACTGTATTTCTTTCAATGTAATTGGTTATTCCCTTTTTGAAGGAGTTGATTGATTCAACTTTGGAGGTTTTTTACATTTAGAGATATTCAAGAAAATTAAAGATCAAGAGGTAAAATTGATGATAAACTTCAATTAAACTAGATCAACAAATTGTTTCAAGATCAATACACAAATTCAAAATAATCTACAATAAAATCTTCAAATTACAAAGTGAAATTTGGAAAGTTAAACCTAGATTGAGATTCGGAAGCTAGAGTTGAGACTCGTGGTGCTTCCAGAGGTGAGAGAGCTGGAGTTGAGATTCGTGGTGCCTTCTTGACTAAGTCCTCAGAATTGGAGAAGGACTAAACATGCTTCGAATCAGCACTCGGAGCTTGGTTGTCGAAGAAATCCACCGAGCAACTAGTGAATTCGGACTTGAGGGCTGGAGCTATGACTAGTGGTGTCCTCGAACTAGTTTGAAGATGATCTCGAAGATATCCTCAAAGTTTTGTGAAGATCCGTCGATAAACGAGCGGTTCTTGAAGTTTTCTTGATTTTGGAGTGAGAAGGTTGAGAGCTTTGAAGAAGATGATGAGTGAAAGTGTGTGAAGTGGTGTAAGTGACGATCTTCCTTGGGCAGCTTGCGGGTCTTTATATAGTAATTTTGGAGCTCTCCCATTGGTCCAAGTTGGGTTGAGGGGATATAGGGGGGAGTTGAGGTAGTTGAAGTTAATGGGCTACAATGCTGAAAATTTGTGTAATGAGTTGGTTTTGACCCTCTTCGTTAGTTGCTTATTTCCTCTCTCATCCCTTATCCGAAATTTATGATCTAATATATATACAAAAACAAGATAGTTAAGTATTTTTTAATGATAATGTAAATTTGTAACAATTTATATACTAACTTATTTTTATATAGTGCTTAAATTCTCATTTTAGGTATGTAAAATATATATACAAAAATCTCCTTATCAAAGAGCTATTGCCAGGTGGACTTGCTGTATGAATGGCTGAATGAGTTTCTCGGTGCAAAGAATGATTTACACGATTTCTAAGAATGATTTACATGATTTCTTTCACTCTTTTCGGGAATAAAAGTTCCATCTTTCTTGTCTGTTCGAGATCTGGATTGATCGATGAGATTTGTTGGTTTGCGGTTGTTGGCATGGTTCTGAGTATCGGCCGAGTTGAGTCGGACTCGGTCTCACCCGAGCCGATTTTGACCCGGATAAATCGGATCCGATATTACGATTTTTTTTTTTTTAACCATTTTAACCATTCTGCCATTTAACCATTTTCAAGAGTTCTGAGAGTTTGAGAACGAAAGGCAAGAGAGGAAGAAAGACAATAGGCTATAGGGGCTGTTGAGTGCTATTGTGCAGGCTATTTAGACTTGGTCTATAGAGTCGGATAGGTTAATAATGGTCATTTTTCTACGTACTATAGGATAAAGCAAAGGTAATTATACCATACCCCCTCCTTTCCTCCACACCTCATATATATATATCATCAATTAATTATTAATTGCTGATTAATTTGTATGTAATTAACAAAAGTATATCTGATTAACAGTTAATTAATCCAAATTAATCATTAATGAATTATTATACATTATTTAATATTAAAAATATATCTGATTAATTAACTCACTAATTAATGATTAATTAGTGGATCGATGGTGGATGGGAGAAATGGGGGTACAGTATATGCCCTCGTAAAGCAAAGACAGTAATTAAAAGATGTACTCTTCTATCACATACGAAGAGACATGCATGAAATAGAAAATGAACATTAGAAAAGTATATTTTATATTTTATCTCACATACAAACAAATTCAGGAATTAATTTATGTTCAATAAAAGAGTATTTTATGTATGTAATTATCTGTTAATAAAAAATGAAAGAACAAACATAAAAATAATATCATTTAATTAAAGCAAAGACAGTAATTAAAATAATTCTTTATAAATACACACACACACACACACACTATATTCTATCGTTAAATATTATAGTTTTTATACAAATTTATTTATTTTTTAAAATTATTTTGTTTTAAGATAATTTTTGATCCCAATTCCGACTTTCATAAATATGTTATGTACTATGCTATGTCGTAATTTGAGTGTTTGTTAGTTGAATTTGTTTTTATAATGTTTCTTAATTTTTTTCAATTTTCATTTTATTTTTTTTCAATTTTTTCGATTTTTTTACTAACAGTCCGATATTTTTTTTTTACTTGTCCGAGTCTTGTCCGAGTCGACCGAGTCCCGAATCGACGGACCCGGCCGAGTCCGATATTCATAACCATGATTGTTGGTTTGCCCTGACGTACCTTTTCCGCTTTGTTTTTGTTTTCACACTCGTCTCGTATCTCCTCTCACAGTTTCCAAAGGCAGCTTTTCACTCTCACCATTAATGGTTTTGCCTTGTGTCTCCAAGGTGGAAATCGCCTGCAAATCGCCTTTTGGCTTTCTCCAAAACGGCTGCATTTTTTAACCACCCTCTTCTCATATAATTAACTTTTTAATAAATTGAGCTTTTGAATAATTGTATGATATACAATTTTTAATTCAATTTTCATCATACATTAAATCTAAATGTCTCAAATTAAAATTATGATCTAATTTTATACTGAAAGATAAATAAATGATATACAATAGTTCTCAGAAATTTTATTCTTATACAACTTATTATCAGTACATATTTCCTGAATAACTCACTCAAATGAAGACAACTCAGTTTGAGCATAAAATTGACCGGAAGGGCTCCCATCAGGAAGCAATGCAGCCATCACTGGGCCTTTCGCGCCTTCCTCGACAGGCAGAGGACCGATATTCCAATTTATATCCGTCTTCACAAAACCGGGGTCCACACAATTAGTACATATTTTTGGGTGTGTTTTTGCAAGTATTCTTGTATATGCAGACACAGCCACTTTGGAGACCTTATATGGAGCATATGCACTAGTTGGCCATCCACTTTCTTCGAATCTCTCTCCTCCGAGCTTGTAATCGTTCAAAAAAGAGTTAACTAGTTCGTCCAGTCGTTCTTCGGTCAAATTATTAACATTTGCTAGTTCCTTTCTTATTTCTTCACTCGGAATGTTCTGAAACAGTTAGTATAGGATTTTATTGTTCACATAATTAGATGTAAATTTTACGAGTGAATTCTTAACTAATTATCAATTTCTCGTACCCATAGATGTCCAAAATATGAAGTGGTATTTACAATCCTCGGAGAATGAGATAGCTCGAGAAGAGGAATAAATGTCTCACACATTGCTTTTGTTCCGTAATAGTTTATCTCTATGCACTCTTTTGCAATCTCAAAGGTCTCGATTATATGACTCGCAAAGCTCTCCATATCAGTTGGAGGATTAGGGGAAGTAAAAACTTCTGGATCCAATTCCACACCTACAACTCCTGCATTATTTATCTATATACAAATACTATAAGTCAATAACTAGCGTAAGTTTGTTTAAAGCAGAAAGCAAGCCAACTTGTTTGAATATTTATCTTACCAAAATATCGAGCCTCCCGAACTGGGCCTGAATGAAATTTTTGAACGAAGCAACACTTTCCGGGTCAGCTACATCTAGTTGATGGAAGATTACATCTTTGCCCTCTTCAGCTTGTAGCCTTTTCGCTGCTGCTTTACCTCTGGTCTCGTCTCTTGCAGTTAACACAACCTTAACATTTTTCCCTAACAGTTGCCTGCAGATCTCGAGTCCGATCCCTTTGTTTGCCCCCGTCACTGCTGCAATTCTATCCAAAAAAAAGCAAACATTAATTGACCAATGTATAGCTCACATAGATGTGTATTCAATTAAACAACATTTTCTTTCATACATTTGTTGATTTGCCATTCTGCCTTCTATTTTTCTGGTTTTCGATTTGAAATTTTAACGGAGATATGTGGTGGTGTTCAGACTTCAGACAATAAGGTTATTTTATAATGGATCAATTACTTGGGAAATTCTTTTGTACCTGTACTTTTCAATTCATCTCTTTGATTTTTCCACAAACAACCGTGTTCACAATTTAGTCAATAATATCTCGAAGGGGAATTTAAAATTGAACTTTGCCCCAGATTTCACCATCACATCCTATATCTGAATTCACATTTTTAATTCACATAATAATTAACAAGAGGCCCAATAAATAAATAGTTTTTAATATTAATTAGGAATTGATAATTTAAATGATTGTTAAATGGGTACTCTTATTTCGAGAGTTAATATTTTTCTTCGCCTAGAACGGTTATCTATATATATATTTTTTTTTTATCAAAATAACACTCCTTGATATGATATATATGATATGTAAAATAGAATGCATAATACCCTCCTTAGTTATGAATCTTATGATGTGCACTAGAAACATAATTATGTATTAATTTATTAAAACTTATATTTTTTAATTCAACAACATAAAAATAGAATGTATATGAAATACAATTATTATTTGTAATACTAATTTAAGAAAGATATAACCAAAAAATATATTAATGAAATGTGTTATGATTGAATACATGTTAAAGTGAAGAGGAATATTTTGGTAAATATATAGATAGTCGCTCCACGAAGTAAGATTAGTTTTAGAAATAACCCTATCTTTCTTTAATACAGTACATGTTAATTAATTATGCATTTCTTATTAATTAAGATGTTAGTTAAAAAATGTTATTAAGATATAAAAGATATGCTGGTGGAATCTGGAGCGGGATAAATGGTTTCCATATAAAAAGGTATATTCTACCCCCTCATTTCCCCACTACATGCAAACTGTATAGTCAATGGGACCCATCTTATTTTTATCATAAAAATTCATAGGGGACGACATTTGTGATTGATATCAGCAAACATAGCATTGTTGTTATCTAAATGCCCTCACAACCGAATGGATTTTTGAATATTAATCAATCAAGGGAGTTTTACACAATTACTCATTCCTGAGCTTCACGTCTTGATGTCCAGTCAAAATACATAATCAAAGGGTAATTATATCGTACCCCCCATTTTTTCCATTCATCCTATATATCATTAATTAATTATTAATAAATGATTAATTAGCATTATCATTAATAAATATACATCCGATTAATAGTTAATTAATTCGAATTAATCATTAATTAACTATTATACACTAATTAATATTAAAAGTACATTCGATTAACCATTAATTCGGTTAATTAATAAATTAAATGATTAATTCAACCCTTGGTATAATAGAGCGAATCTCGAGTCACGACAAAAACAGTTTTGCAACTCATAGCCATACAAAGGCTGACACGAACACATGGACCCACATAATTTATCTTATTTTTGTTTGAACCTGTTGCACGTCAATCTCCTCACCTACAATTTCTTGATCAACCGTTCATGGTCCATGTGCTTTTTACTTAAACACCAATCCTCTCCTCAGCCCCCTCTCCCCCATTTCTCACCAAATTGAAGAAAAGAACCAAGCAATCAAACCCCTCTCTCCCTCTTCGCTCCTCGTCGACGCAAGAAGCAAGAAACCGCGCTCCGCTGTTCGTCATCGCTACACATCTCTCACAAACTGCCAATCTCTCTTTCTCTGTTGTCAACAACCGCCTCTCTATTTCTGTTCCTTGTTAGTGGCTGCCTCTCTATTTGGTACTTTTTGGTTTTTTTATTTCTAATTATATCAGTTCAAACAATTATGCGCTAGACCTTGATATTTCGAACTAGAATTTCTGCATCAATTTCAACCTCAACGCCGTTTCAACAACAATTTTTTCTGAAAAAGTTTTCATCAAATCCTATTCATTTGTATTTATTTATCCATAGTAATTATGATCGTAATCCACTCTTGAAAACTGTCAAGTTGGAAATCAAATGATTACCTCCCTTAATTAACATGAGAATTTATCGTTAATTATTTTTTCCTAAAGTGCCATGGTTACTTGGTTGAACCTAAGAACAGAAAACAATTATATTAATTAACAATAATTTTCAGAAATCTTTTAAGGATTATTTTGTCAAAATATCATATTTACCCTTCCAAAATATGGAAGTGTGATATTTATTATTTACCTTTGTAAAAAGCTGGTAAGATCATATTTACCCTTGCCAATGGGCTTGTGGCCTAGTGGTTGGGTGTGAGGCACAAGAAACCATATGTTGTGAGAGGTTGTGGGTTACCCTTGTGACAACGCCGTTTGTCAAAATATGATATTTACCCTTGTAGAATTTGGAAATGACATATTTACCCTACTAATATATGGAAATATCATGTTTACCCTTCTAAAAAATATGGATCGTATTATTTACCCTACCAATTAATTCCAGTATAAGTAAATAAACATACGTTTAGTAACTTCGATATCGAAATCTCTGATATATAGAAGATGAAGTAAAACATTTTTTGATGATGTAAAAGAAAGAGTAATAATTAGTTATTAATTTTGTGTAATGGTCAAGCCAATATTTGTTTGAATTTTTACTTGACAATAGGCAAAAGATTATATCGTACCATTTTGAAAAATTACATCATATACGGAGTAAAGAATCTCCAACACGATCAGGGTTTAATATTTCAAGAACAGAACAAGTTAATTGAAGAAAGAAAGAAAAGAGGGCATTACAGAAATTTAAAAATTCAAAAATCATAAAACGAGATCATCAACGAAATCCACAAATCAAAACTAAAATCAGTAACTAAATTTAGCAATGCTGAATCAAATCACGAGAATTCAACACAACGATTTTGTAAAAAAATTCCATCATTATTGAAAATAGAGGCTTTTGTGCACTTTCCTCATGGAAGATCATTTTTGCAAACTTTCAATTACAAATAATACTAAAATGAACAAACATAACCTTAAGAATTAGTAAAAAAAACTAAAGCGAATTGACCAAATTCGAGCTAATACAAGTTCTAATATTTGTAGTTTGAGTCATCAAACTACATATCATAGTTGTGCTCCAAATCTCACCAAATTGTGGATAGATACACCTCCCGATTCTTTCATGAAATTGTGGCCCACGATTGTGAAATGGTAATCAAATTATATATAATCATCAATATAAATTACTAATTTACTAATTAATAATTTAAACTTAACCAGTGTATAAGTGCGGAAGGATTTGAACTGACGAGAGTCACATTGGTTGATATAACTGGAGAGGCCCATTTATTTCTTTTTTTTTTTGTAGAATTTCAAAAAAAATAAAAAAGTATATAATTATATATTATATAATTTCTTCGTGTAGGTTTTAATAGATAAGCTCGTAAAACCTTTGAATTCAATTACTGATTACAATACAAGGTATATATTTCCTTTTTTATTACATTTTTACCCCTCATTTATTTTTTCAAAATCATCTTAATTATTTTTATAATAAATAGATTTAGTGAAATTACACATGAAATATTAGATGGCGTAACAACCACTCTTTCAGATATTCAGGTATACAAAGAAAATCCTAAATTATCAAAAATACCCCTCTAATTAAAAAATAAATTCAGGAAGAGTTTGTAAGGTGGTACGAAAAGAAACGGTGATAGTAGGTCATTCATTAGAAAACGACCTTTTTGCCCTCAAGATATCCCACAAAGGAGTCATCAACACAGTGATTCTCTATGACCATCGAGATCAATTTTATTCCTTCCAATTTTCTGCGAAATTGATTTTTTTATTGCATTTCTCCGATTCCAAAAAATATACAAATGATTTCGGGTGTGATGATGTTAACATGGTCTAGAATTAGGATTTTCATGAAATTTGAAGTTTGTCTTTTTTTTTTCTTGTGTACTATTTCGTACTTCTTCATAATCAAATATTTGAATTTTGAATTTTCAGGAAGCATTTCAAGAAGATGTTTTACTTCACTAAACAATTGTACTTGTTTAGATGTAACAAATGTTCCTTTTCTTATAGTTCTTATGCTATTAATATTAGCATGCTTGCCTACGGGCTATTAAAAAAAAAAACATTTTAGCATGCTGAATTTGCAAATAAGCCCGTATACTAATTTAATTTTTTTATATTATTGTTGTAATTATGCAGTCATACATTTGCTTCATCTAGGAGAAATAGTTCTTATGCCTATTGGGGTGGCCGTAAGTACAATTTTCCAATTTTAATTTTTTGCCTGATATCTCAGGTTTATAGAAGGATAATTATGATATGATATTTGCATATTACGCCAAGGTAGATTGTTAATTGCATCAATTCAAACAATTATGTCTTAATCTTTTATATTTTTCAATTTCCTTTCTACGCCAATAAATATGATATCCAGGTTAAGGGTCAACATAATATTTCAGATTTAAAAAAAAAGTAAATATGATATTTGCAGAAAAAAAATCAATAATCGAGCATCTTGATTAAAAAGATAGTCGTAGACAAGCTGATCCGAGTGGCTAAGTCACGACTATATAATCGAGAAGTGGCATGTTTAACCAAACCATGGTTCAATGAAATAATTAGTCTTATCTTAATTCAATAAAAATCCAATTGCTATAATAGTTTGGTTTTATTTTGTTTCTTTGTTCAAATGAAAAGAAACAATTATTTTATAAGAATTGATTAGTTTGTATGAATATGACGAATTATTATGAAGTTAGGTAAAATTGACCAATAGCGACGGACCGTAATTACCCGAATGTGTTTTTCTTTTTGTTTCGTATATTTTTTCAATAAACCAATAAATAAGTTTAAAAAATTTTACCTTAATGACAACACAACCATTAACATCGATGATCGAGAGTAGTTAGACTCTCTCAAAAAAAATTCAACAATGTCTGGAGGCAATTATCCGTAACTCCAATTATTCCAAACAAACTACAATTTTTTTTTTTTTGAAGGAGAATCGACAAATTGTCGAAATCTCGAATATATTAATTGAAACGTTCGTTACAATTTACATAAAGTTTGGAGGAATGGTACAATATTCCTATCCTCCCAAAACTATAATATTTGAAGATTTAAAGATTTGAAACGAGTGCGATGGCAGAGGACGAAGAAGCGTTTTGCTGCTCAAGCATGGCTTCATAGCTAAGGATCGTGCCTTGTAGCTCCAAAAAAGTGGGAGGACGAGAGCGCTCCGAGAGAGTTGCAAGAACGGGATTGAACTCAGACCCAATACCAGTCATAGTATAGATCAGGAGTTCTCGATCGGAGACTGGATCGCCATTCGAGCCAAGAAGATCAGCAAGTTGTTTGATTTTGGACAGGAAATCAGAGCAACTAGAGTTATTTCGCCGTGTACTGAGAAGAGAGCGTCGAATCTCGATGGATCGTGCTAAGGAGTGAGACGAAAAACTCTTGCTCAGAGAATTCCAAAGATCAAAAGCAGTCTGACACGTAGCAACTTGCGCCATGATTCCCTCAGTGAGAGATGAAATTAGGTAAGCAAGAATTAACTGATCTTGCCTTTCCCAATGCAAAAATTTTGGATTTGGAACCAATCTTGACACAGTGTTGACAGATTCAGTGATCTGTGTGGAAGGAGGTGGAATCGAATGGTCCAAATGGTGGAGCAGGCCATGGCCACGGATAACAGGCAGGATCTGGGATTGCCAAACCAAAAAATTGGATTTGTCAAGTCTGACCTGAATGTTCTGCGAGAAGGAGACTGGCTTATCGATAGAAAGATCAGCCATGGAGATAGCAAGAGAGAAGAATCTTGATATCAAGATGAAGAAAAGAGGAAATCTTGAGGAAATCTTGACGAATCTTGAGCAAAGGCTCTAATTCACATCTGATACCATGTAAGAATTATGAAAAGGGTTAATTTCATTAATAACAACAACTTACAATTGTCAGTCTAGGTCCTATTATATACTGAACCTATCGGATCCATTCTAACCCTAAATGAATCCGATCCATTTAGTCTATTACATGATTTACAAGACTAAGAACACAAAAGACCATTGGCCTCTAACGCCACACTAGATCATTTGTTACACTTATCAATACAGTTAACAAACTTAACTGTCATGCTGAACAATCTAGAAAATAGCTTTTAACTCTGGTTTACAGATAACCTCAGCTCTCTGATGACATCGAGGCTCTGAAATACATTTCAAAATAAATCTGTATGTCTCAAATTAAAATTATGATCTAATTTTATACTGAAAGCTAAAAAATATACAATAATTCCCAGAAATTTTATTCTTATTATCGGTACATATTTCTTGAATAACTCACTCAAATGAAGACAACTCAGTTTGAGCATAAAATTGACCGGAAGGGCTCCCATCAGGAAGCAATGCAGCCATCACTGGGCCTTTTGCGCCTTCCTCCACAGGCAGAGGACCCATATTCCAACTCATATCCGTCTTCACAAAACCGGGATGCACACAATTAATACATATTATTGGGTGCTTTTTTGCAAGTATTCTTGTATATGCAGACACAGCCACTTTGGAGACCTTATATGCAGATGGACTAGTTGGCCAACCACTCTCTTCGAATCTCTCTCCTCCGAGCTTGTAATCGTTCAAAAAAGAGTTAACTAGTTCGTCCAGTCGTTCTTCAGTCAAATTATTAACATTTGCTAGTTCCTTTCTTATTTCTTCACTCGGAATGTTCTGAAACAGTTAATATATAGGATTTTATTGTTCACATAATTAGATGTAAATTTTATGAGTGAATTTTTAACTAATTATCGATTTCTCGTACCCATAGATATCCTAAATATGAAGTGATATTTACAATCCTCGGAGAAGGAGATAGCTCGAGAAGAGGAATAAATGTCTCACACATTACTTTTGTTCCATAATAGTTTATCTCTATGCACTCTTTTGCAATCTCAAAGGTCTCGATTATATGACTCGCAACGCTCTCTATATCAGTTGGAGGATTGGGGGAAGTAAAAACTTCTGGATCCAATTCCACACCTCCAACTCCTGCATTATTTATCTATATACGAATACTATAAGTCAATAACTAGCGTAAATTTGTTTAAAGTAGAAAGCAAGCCAACTCGTTTGAATATTTATTTTACCAAAATATCGAGCCTCCCGAACTGGGTCTGAATGAAATTTTTGAACAGGGCAACACTTGCCGGGTCAGCTACATCTAGTTGATGGAAGATTACATCTTTGCCCTCTTCAGATTGTAGCTTTTCCGCTGCTGCTTTACCTCTGGTCTCGTCTCTTGCAGTTAACACGACCTTAACATTTTTCCCTAACAGTTGCCTGCAGATCTCGAGTCCGATCCCTTTATTTGCCCCTGTCACTGCTGCAATTCTATCAAAAAAAAAAGCAAACGTTAATTGACCAATGTATAGCTCACATAGATGTGTATTCAATTAAACAACATTTTCTTTCATACATTTGTTGATTTGCCATTCTGCCTTCTATTTTTCTGGTTTTCGATTTGAAATTTTAACGGAGATATGTGGTGGTGTTCAAACTTCGACAATAAGGTTATTTTATAATGGATCAATTACTTGGGAAGAAATTTTGTACCTCTACTTTTCAATATATCTTTGATTTTTCCACTAATAACCGTGTTCACAATTTGGTCAGTAATATATCTTTGATTTTTCCACTAACCGTGTTCACAATTTGGTCAGTAATATATCTTTGATTTTTCCACTAACCGTGTTCACAATTTGGTCAGTAATATATCTTTGATTTTACTAACCGTGTTCACAATTTGGTCAGTAATATATCGAAGGAGAATTTAAAATTTAAATTTGCCCCAGATTTCACCATCACATCCTCTATATCTGCATTCACATTTTTAATTCACATAATAATTAACAAGAGACCCAACAAATATATCGAAGGAGAAAAAAATGTGACAAGATTTGAACGGCAACATTATTGACAATATGAAAAAAAGAAATTCGCGCATATTCCGAAATCGAACAAATCCCCCGACGCTAACGGCAAGAAAATGAATAAGAATTACAAATATGAATGGCTATACCATAGGTAATAGGAATATAATGTTTTGGAATCTTTACTTTAACAAACACCTTTTAAATATTTGCTTATATTTAAAATGGACCGAATATCAATTTGGTATCCCTTAAAAAAAAACAAGAGACTCATAAATAAAAAGTTTTTAATATAATTTAGGAATTGCTAATTTAAATGATTGTTAAATGGGACCGTTATTTCTAGCGCTAATATTTTTCTTCGTCTGGAGCGGTTATCAAAATATCACTCCTTGATATGATATGTAAAATAGAATGCATAATACCATTCTTAGCTATGCTATGTACTAGAAACAAAATTATGCATTAATTTATTATAACTTATATTTTTTTATTTAACAATATTAAAATAGAATGCATATGAAATACAATTTATTATTAGTATTATATATGCATAATATCGTGGAAAATATACTTGCCCTCCAAACTCATCCCAAGCTCATTGATGAGGTGGCAAAAAAAAATAGATGGATTGATTAGCACTTCTAATTGACTCAATTAATTGTTAATTAAAATGTTTAATTGGCACATCAACAAATTATATTAGTATATAATAATTGACGTGTCGATTCAATTAAACAGTCAATTAAATCGTTAATCAAATCAGTTAATAATACTAATTAACCCACTCAACCTTATCTTGTTACCTCATCAAAGTTATTTTTGTGTTTGAAGGGCTCCATACATAACCCCATACTATTGTTGGTTTATGAGTAATATAATATTAATTTTGGATTACTATTTATTTGAATTACCAACATTTTAAATATTTTTTAATACTAATGTAAGAAGAACTAGTATTTTTTAAATATTTTGTTCTGCTGCTTTTTAAATATTTCCAAATCCCTCAAAATCCCTCAAATCAAACATGCTGTGTATGCCAGTAATAGGACGAAAATGGCCTTTTACATTATTTATTATTGGCTGCCAATAAACAGAACAAAATAAACCAAAATAGATATTAATCACAATATTTATATATTGTTATTTGAAAAGTAAAATAATTTGTTTAATCATTTCATCAAACATGTTACAAGCACAACTCCAAAATGACTGTAAATAATAAACCAACCAAGCTGAAACAGGAAAAAAACTACCATTGTGAACTACAACTGTCATGAAACAACAATATCTATTTAAAAAAAAAATCTGGGCGCTCAAGATCCCTTCCCCACCAGAAAATTCATTTGATCCTAAAAAATGAAATATTATTTTCAAAATTGAAAAAATTTAATATTGAAAGGATATATTTTAAAAAAAACGAAGCTCCCATTCTTTTTGGACTTGAAGGCCATCATGACGAAGAGTCTTAACAGCCACGATTAAACTGGTACCAAGTTTAACAAGAGCGGTACCGTTCTCCACAATCCAACCATTGAAAACACATGCAAAGCCTCCTTTACCAAGAATAGGTCCGCCTATTATTTCATTAATTCCATTTAAATATATTGGGGGTTTAGCAAATAAAAATATCAATTGTAGAGGCACTTCAATAATTCACCGGACCTGTTGGTAGTGTCAGAGTCTGTCAGGATCGATGTAATTGAAAGGCTGAGACTTTCTTGAGTATTTTCGCATAACCCTGAAAAGTTTTAAATTCGAAAAAAATACTTAATTACCTCCCCCAGAGCCGTATTTCCGAAGCAAAATCATTTCAAATCTGAAAGAAAAAATGAGTATTAAACGAATTACTCGATTTGAAATTTACAAAATTTGTACAAATTATTAAAAGAATACATTTTTAAGATTACCTCAAATTTGTCACTCGCTTCTGCTATTTGGCAATTATATCAAATGCGTACAAATTTATAGGGATCCGGTTAAGATAGATGGCGATCTGTTGGCTCTCAATATGAAGTACCAATACGCACCCTTTGTAGTCAAGTGATGATCGCTAAACCTGCTCATTGTTTCCTCAAAATCTCAAGATTTGATAGTGAAAAAACAAACAAGAAAATGTAATTATGAAAAAATATTTAATATTTGAGAGAGAATCGTATTAATCTCAAACTATTTTTCGGTGAAGTTGGAGACGATCTTTTCAAAGGCTTGAGAATTGATAATATTACATCAATTTCTGTCGATTTTTTGCACCTCTTCTTGCAATAAAACATAAAAAAAAATCATTTCGACTATTTTTTTGGATATTATTCGAAATAAATTAATTAAAAACCTCACCAATGATTTGATAATTTCCTCCACAGTCTCTCTAGAGAAGAATTTTTCAATTATTGAAAGCCTGAACAAATACAAACAAAATTAGATTTATAAGAAACAAAATTGTACTCGATTTGATAAAATTGAAGTGAAATTTTACTTGTTTAAAATGCTATCTTCAGATAAGACGCCAAGTTTTCGGATTCGTGAAACGACAGAGGGTAAATGGGACCAAAAGCAAGAAAATCCATACAAATAAAACAAAGCGGGCTCTAATTACGCTAAAAAAGCTGAAAAATAGAAGAAAAGACGTACCTTCGAAGAAACCTAGCTCGAAAATTGTGGTCGTCGTGAAGGAGAAAAAAGAGGCTGCGAATTAGGGTTTCTGAGGAGGCCCATCGCGCATGAATGAGTAGAGATCGTGAAGATGAAAAGAGCGCGATGAAATTCTGACGAAAAGAGGTAGATAAGGCTTCTAGAGAAGGGCGGATGCGATTTGGAGAAGAGATCGCGAAGATGAGGCATCTAGAGAAGAAGGGGTGAGCATATGATAAGGCAAGGATATGATAAGGCAAGGGTGTGACCAAAGGATAGGTGGGTGGGGAGACACGTGGACTTCAGTAAAAAGATTCATTATAGTTAAGCGTGTGTTTAACATCCATCCGAATGAGTGAAAAAGAGTGTTAAAAAATGACGTGGCCCGTTGTAAATACAAAAATTTGTTTGTAAAATATTACAGTAGGATTAATGTTACTGTATTATATGATAAAATTGAAAAATTATGTACAATCGTCTCCCGTTGACTACAAAAAAATCTTTGTCATGTTTTCTAAGCTATGACGAAGATGACAAAAATATAAACATGGAGTAAAAAAAATAAAAGAAAATAAATACTTGTTAGGTGAATTAACTGGTGGAAATACAACATAACAAAAAATTCTTTATCAAGAATAGCTAGTACATGAAACCCTGAATCATATATAATAATATATACATATATCCCCAGCCATACATATATATTTCCCTAAACGATATATCGTTTAATAATCATATTTATATTTTCCCCCGTCATAAGCATAACTCTGCTCGGATAAAAGAAATATTCAAAAGTTTATGAATGATAAAAGGGAAATAGTTTAATTGTAAATTTTAAAATGGGATTATTTTTTTATTTATAAATTTTGGTTATTTGAATATTCCAAAAGTCGGTGACAACATGAAGATTTTTAAAAAGTTCTCTAAAATTAAAAAGTGATGATTATTATTGTACCTTACAAGGTGCACAACCAATAAATTGCCTGTTTTTGTTAGACAATATTTTGCATCTATAAACATAAAAGATTATTATAATAGAGAGTAATTGGTTAATTTTAAATATGAAAAATAATATAAACCTCATGATATAAATTTCTTGAGCAAATTATTGTCACACTACTTATATCGCACACCTGAAATTTAATAAATCCGACGATACCTAAAACGCAAAACAAATAAATAAATAAAAAGAATAAAATATTCAAGTAAATTGGAAGAATAAGTAAAAAAAAAAATTGTAAAAAGAATAAGTAAAATTATCAAGGCATAGTATTACTGGTACGGCCATCTGAGCCAATTACTGGTACCAGTATTACTATACTGGTCAATAGAGACTCCTGCAATAAATATGGTTTAATAACTTTTTAGGGTGGCGATATTGCAAGAGCCAACATGACTAAATTGAGAGCGATTTCAATTTTGTTATATTAAATGACTATTATAACTAAAAGAAATACAGTTTCGGATCAACCGTAAAAGTGTACACAAGAATAAACGAATGTAAGCGTACATTTGTAGCCATAACTTTCAGTGGAAAAATCCGATTTGAATGGTTCAAATTGGGTTAGATAGATAATGAGATTATCTATAACCTTCATGTAGAAATATATTTCATATGAACGAAGTATAAGTGTCGTTTATGTGAAATACCGAAAGGGTGCAACAGTATGACATACAGTTAGTAAAACAGTCATAACTTTTGCATACGAACTCCAATTGGGCTGGGCTAAATTGGGTTGTGTAAATAATACGATTATCTACAACTTTCATGTTGGTTGATTTTCTGTCAGAGAAATTTATCAATTTCGTCTGAACAGAATACTGAACAGGTTCATGCACTTTTCTATGTGAAAGGGTGTATATTGGATATACATGCCTCTTGGCTAATTCTAATCCTATTTGATATAAATATGATACTTTCTCTCTCATCCAGACTAAGCAATTGAGCAATTCATTCTGCCAAATACACCAAAAAGAAAGAGAGAATTCAGATTTGATCTTTCTCAAAGTGAAAAGGTGCGAAGAGAGAGAAATCGAGAAAGGAGTTTCTTGAGAGATAGAGAATCAATTCGATCGAGCAAGTTCGCCGTACATCGTCTAGGCAGTTGTACTCGCGACCGGCGTCTTACGAATCAAGGTGGATACACGTAGAGGAGCAACATCGGAGGCTCTCACGGTTGTGATCGATTCGGAGGAGTAGATTGTTTCGGAGACGAAATCAAGCGAATCGGCGAAGTCAACGAGCGGTGGAATACGCGTGGCGTGGGAAGCACGGATTGTCACCAACGTGACAGAAGAAGATAGAAGGCATCGATCAACCCTTCGAGTGCAATCAATTTTGCACCGGTATGAATCTATCCTTCTATTGCATCGTACCCTCGAAGTCATGGCGTGATCTCGGGAATTGGGGAATCGGACCGGGCCTTCATTCCGCTGCGCGGGTCCGGGGTCGAGGATATTTCCCTACAAAAACCCTGTTAATGATGAATTGATGATTGATATTTCTTACATTTATTTATTAGTTTATCATTTTTCATAAATCATGCTAATAAAAAAAAATTGATATATAAAAAATATTTTTATTCCTAATTTTTTTCATCATAAAAAAATAATTAAATTGTAACATTTCATGTACATTTCAATATTAAAATTAATATATATTGGTTAGAATTGGTTTTTTCATAATATTAGGAAAATTATTTTTGCATTATTCCTAAAAAATATAAATAATAGTATATAGGTATAATAAATATCAATCACCAAACCATAAATAGGGGTATAATGGTCACTTGATTAAAAAAATTAAAATCGCTCTCCGTTTAGTTATGTTAGCTTTTGTAATATCGTCACCCACTTTTTATTATAACACAAAACAAGGCAGATTACTGTTTATACACAGGTTTTTTAAAATAATCCCGAAAATACACACGTCTGGAACTTAATTCCAAAAATATACAAAGGCGGACTTTGTAACTCCGCCAAAATATAAAAATGGCGGCATCCGTAACTCCGCCAAATATTAATTGTTAAGCAAGCTTACTGGATGCAGTTTGTATTAAATGGCGGAATTTCTAATTCCGCCAAAATTCAAAAATTAGAAATTAAATGGACTCCAATTGAATGGACTCCAATTAAATGGAAGGTGGCGGAGTTACTAACTCCGCCATTTTATTTTCAATTAAATGGACTCCAATTTATGTCCATTTTCATTGGAAATTTAATGTCCATTTTTATTTCCATTTTCAGTATAATTTTTCTTTTATATATTTTGACATCGTATTCGTATCCGAAATCAGATATCAGATATCGGACACCGTATTCGTATCCGAAATCGAATATCGAATATCGGACACCGTATTCGTATCCGAAATCGAATATCGGATATTCGATACGGATACGAATACGGTGTCCGATATCCGATATTCGATTTCGGATACGAATACGGTATCCGATATCCGATTTCAGATACGAATACGGTGTCCGATATCCGATATTCGATTTCGGATACGAATACGGTGTCCGATATCTGATATTTGATTTCGGATACGAATACGATGTCAAAATATATAAAAGAAAAATTATACTGAAAATGAAAATGAAAATGGACATTAAATTTCCAATGAAAATGGACATAAATTGGAGTCCATTCAATTGGAGTCCATTTAATTGAAAAGAAAATGGCGGAGTTAGTAACTCCGCCACCTTCCATTTAATTGGAGTCCATTCAATTGGAGTTCATTTAATTTTTAATTTTTGAATTTTGGCGGAATTAGAAATTCCGCCATTTAATACAAACTGCGCCTTGCTTAACAATTAATATTTGGCGGAGTTACGGATGCCGCCATTTTTATATTTTGGCGGAGTTACAAAGTCCGCCTTTGTGTATTTTTGGAATTAAGTTCCAGACGTGTGTATTTTCGGGATTATTTTAAAAAACCTGTGTATAAACAGTAATCTGCCACAAAACAATTATAATTTAGGAAAGTTCTGTTTACCTTCTTAGGCAAAAAGTGGTACATCAAATAAATAACTCCCTCCTCACCGATATAGAGATTGTCGGTGAAACTGACTTCAGGCCCGGTGGTAAATGACGTTTCAAAACCGCCTTCATACTCGACTTTAAGTAAACCTTAATACACATCCGCGATGTACAATTCTCCTGTTTTCTTATCGAACCGTAGACCAAGTGGACACCCGCAAATATGCTCGTTTTTCAAGTAGCTAAATGTATTTGAACTCGGGTCGCAAATCTCTGACCTGAAACGCATGAAAATCAGGGTTTTGGGAAATACTTGGTCCTTAATACTGATGAGCGGGTTTTTTAGACACTTGAAAAGTATCGTCGTTGTTTTAAACCTCAAATATCAAAGAATTTAATCTCATGTTTTTACAGTGGTAAATATGAGGATCGATCCACAGAGAGCTGGTGCATCAATTATGATTCAAAATTTTTGATTTAAACTACTCACAAAAACTTCTAACTTTTGTTTCTATGGAATTTCTCACTTGATTATGGTGTTTTAGAGGTTAAAGAGAAGTTCTTGATCAAGAAATTCCATTGAAACCAAATTTTGAGAATTTCATAAGGGTTCAGATTTATACACGATTTAAAGCACATCAAACTAGTCAAGAAAATCAAGAAAACGCATATTTCTGCGTTTTTGCAAACAAGGCTGAAATGAGATTTTGAAGTTTATTTCAAGCAAGACAATTAACCTAGAGCTTCACGAGAGGTTCAGAGTTATAATGTAACACACAAATAACCAACTCAAGAAGTTTCAAGAACGATTAAGAGTTGGTGCATTTTTAACTAGATTGACAAATAAGGCTGAATTATGGTTCAGAAACTAATTTCAAGCAATTCAAGAAGTTGCAAGAACGGTTCAATTATGGTGCGATTATAACGAAAATTACGCACGATTCAAAACTAGAGTAACACACACAAGCAAGAAGTTTTGAGATTAAAAGATTCAATAAATCGCAGAATTTTCCATACACAAAGTTTAGACTAAACCAAACAACAAGAACATCAAGAGATAAGAAAGAGTACACCTAGAATGAGGGAAACTCGTGATGCAGCTCTTGGTCTTCTCTCCTCGTGCCGAAAGATCGATTTCTCACGTCACGTCGAGGACTGGTCGAAAGGAGATCGAGCTCGAGTCGTGAGGTTCGCGAAATCACCCTAAAAGAGCAAGCTCTGGTCAAGGGGTCTTTTCCACTGATCTTCACAAAAACTCTTCTCTCCGAGTCACGAATCCAGCTCGCTGCGAAGAAAACGGATCGAGTCACGGTCACTTCTAAATCGCCCGAAAAGGAATGAGCCCTGGTCACGGTACGATCTTCGAGGAGGAGGAGGAATCGCCCGAAAGGAATGAATCCAGGTCACGGTACGAAACCTCAATGGCTTTCTTGAAGAATCTTGAAGTATCTTGGATTGTCTTGCATGTGCTTGGAAGAGAGAAAGAAGAAGAGAGAACAGAATGAGGGGGAAAGAGTCAGTCAGAGAGCACCACAACTCAAGGCCCTTGGGTCTTATTTATAGCATGCAAGGTGTATTCTGATTGGCCAGGGGTTGATGGAGAGGATTGGGGGTATTGAGGACATTTCCACCAGGATAGGTGGGAAGGATAAGGCATTGGGTTTGAGTGGATTTCGTGTAGCTTTTTGGGCTTTCTCTAACATGGGTTTATTTGCCTCCAGCCTTGTCCGTGTACCGAAAATAGCGGTATGATATATCATTTCGACTCTCTTTGGCATTCTGAAGACAACTACACTCTCCAAATCTTCAGCAAATCCTTCTAATTCCTGTGAATAGGCATAAAACACATTAAGTGAAGTAATATTCAATTTATCTAAAATATGATGAATAAACTATGCAGAATACACTTTCACAAGGCTAAAACCTCCAAATTAAGCATGTAAAACGTGCTCTATTTGCCTCACATCAAATACCCCCACACTTAAACCCTTGATCGTCCTCGATCAATTGGAGAATTATATCACAAAACAAAGAATCGCAGTAGAATTTGTTGAAGTTGTATTCGGTGTTTAAAAACTCATTTCACGAATCAAATGGTTCACTCTCATTTCATCAAGTTCACTAGTATTTAGAATGATATTGGTCTTTTCATTATTAGATCTCGAAATTAACTCGAAATTTCATAAGAGTTTTTCATGACACTCGATCTCAAACTGTAAGAGCGACTTAAACGTTTTTACTTCGAATTTCTTCACTCCACAATCTCAAAAGAACTCAATTCGAAAGCTATTATCGGGCCAAAATTTCCCGTTTTGCAAGATGATCTTAAATGCAAGTTATTCATTTTAAAACACGTTTGGTACACTGGTACAAGGTTCATACCCATTTTCGATCAATTTCCCTGCTCATTTTTTTTTTCTTGGAAGTCTTTAACCGAAAGCCCCACTACACCGAAATGCAATGAGGTTACTCTCGGTGTTGTCTTTTGACCTTCCTCTTTTCTCACTTTTTTTTTTTTCTTGGAAGTCTTTAACCGAAAGCCCCACTACACCGAAATGCAATGAGGTTACTCTCGGTGTTGTCTTTTCACCTTCCTCTTTTCTCACTTATATATTTTTTTCTCTTCTCTTTTTTTTTTTTTTTTTTTTTTTTTTCGAACGAGCGGGTATATTTGATCTACTAACGGGTCCCCACAAACGGTTATTTCATAGTGCAATTGGTCATGTTTTAAATCTAGCAAAACGTACTTTAACGGCCACGCTAAGAACTTTACTCATAAGTCCCATATCAATTACGGGTTCGAAAATCGAGTTAAAACGTATCGCATGAACTGCGCATCGATCAAGTGTCTCAAACTCGTGAAATTTGAAACAATAGGGCTGGAATCCCCGAATAGATCTCTTCAAAATCATAACCAAATCCTTTAAAATATTTTGCAAACTTTCAATTTTTAGAGCGAAATTCAGAGTTGAATGAAATTTTGTTTTAAAAACAACGATTTAGTTCAATTCAGTGGAGAAAAATCTTTTATTGCAATTCAGAGTTGTTTTGTGATTAGCAATGCTCCCAGATTTAAGTGGATACTTTTATGAAATTTTTTTTTTATTTTTTTTTTTTTATTTTTTATATTTTGAATGTTTTTAAATTTTCAAATTTCCCATGTTTTTTTTTGAAGTTTAATTTGGGCTCATACAGTTCAAAGGTTGTGTTACCCCCCCACACTTAGAGATTACTTGTCCTCAAGTATAAAAGATCAAAAATTTCAAAAAGAGGGATAATAGAGAAATACAACCTTTGATGCGTGAGGCGTGCCTCCTCCGCTAGCGCTCTTGTTTAATGTCTTGAGCTCGACCCAGCTGAGCTCATCTTCATTGACGCTCCATCAAACCGAGCTTTTGCACGTCCATCCACCCTTTGTCGAAACCGGAGTAGAAATGCTTTAGCCGGTGCCCATTCACCTTGAATTCTTCCTTCGTGTCGTTGCTCTGGATTTCGATTACTCCAAATGGATTTACATTCGTCACTGTGAAGGGCCCAATCCAGCGAGATTTCAACTTCCCGGGAAACAGTTTGAGACGGGAGTTGAATAGAAGCACACTATCTCCCACATTAAATTCTTTCTTTCTGATCAATTTGTCGTGAAACGCCTTTGCCTTTTCCTTGCATAAATTCGAATTGTCATAGGCGTTTTGTCGAAATTCTTCTAGCTCGACTAAATGGAGTTTTCGGGCCATTGCATCGTTCGGATAGTCGAGGTTGAGTTGTTTAATGGCCCATATGGCCTTATGCTCGATTTCTACGGGTAAGTGACATGCTTTGCCGTACACCATCTTGAAAGGGGACATCCCGATTGGAGTTTTGAACGCTGTACGATATGCCCACAAGGCGTCGCCTAATCGGACGCTCCAATCCTTTCTTGAGGGGTTCACCACCTTTTCCAGAATAGACTTGATTTCTCGGTTCGAGACTTCAGCTTGCCCGTTTGATTGAGGGTGGTACGCTGTGGAGGTTCGGTGGCTAACGTGGTATTTTTCTAGCACGGATTGTAAGCTCTTATTGCAGAAGTGACTCCCTCGGTCGCTGATTAGCACTCGTGGCACGCCGAAACGTAGAAAGATATTCTTCTTGAGAAATTCGCACACTGATTTCGAATCTGCTTGCTTCGTTGGAATTGCTTCGATCCACTTTGTCACATAATCTACACAAAGAAGAATGTAAGTATATCCAAAGGACGGTGGAAATGGTCCCATAAAATCAATGCCCCATGCATCGAATGGTTCACATGGTACAATTTTGTTCAGGGGCATTTGATCTTTTTGACTCACATTTCCTGTCCTTTGGCATTTTTCGCAACCCTTTACAAAGCTTGAAGCATCTTTGTAAAGAGTTGGCCAGTAAAAACCGCATTCTAATACTTTGTGGGCTGTACGTGTCACTCCAAAATGTCCCCCACAATGCAAATTATGACAAAATGACAAAATAGATTTAACCTCGTTTTGATGAGCACACTTCCTTATCACTTGATCTGCACATACGCGATACAGGAATGGTTCGTCCCAAATGTAGAATCGCGAGTTGCTTTTTAATTTGTCGCGTTGAGATCTGCTGAAACTCGGCGGAATTTGCTTGGCAACCATATAATTTACCAAGTCGGCATACCAAGGCGTATCGATTTGAACCGCGAGGATATGCTCTTCCGGAAACTCCTCTCGAATCGGTACATCATCGTCTTCTATGAACGGGAGTCGGCTTAGGTGATCCGCCACGAGATTCTCACAGCCCTTCTTATCCTTGATCTCCAAATCGAATTCTTGCAACAAAAGGATCCATCGCAGCAATCTAGGCTTGCACTCCTTTTTTCTCATTAAATGCTTCAAAGCGCCGTGATCAGAGAACACTATCACCTTCGCACCTACAAGGTAAGAACGAAATTTTTCTAAAGCAAACACAATCGCAAGAAGTTCTTTTTCAGTAGTTGTGTAGTTTCTTTGTGCGCTAACGAGGGTCTTCGAGGCATAGGCAATCACGTGAGGATCTTTGCCGATTCTTTGGCCAAGCACTGCCCCCACACTCGTATCACTTGCGTCGCACATGATTTCGAATGGAAGCCCCCAATTCGGTGGTTTGATAATCGGTGCAGAGCAAAGCTTGTCCTTCAAATTGTCGAATGATTCCTTGCACCGTGAGTCGAATTCGAACTTTACGTCTTTCTGGAGAAGTTGGCACATGGGCTGCGAGATCTTTGAAAAATCCTTTATGAACCGTCGATAGAAACCAGCGTGGCCTAAGAAAGATCTCACGTCCTTCACCGTCTTTGGATAGGGCAGCGTCTTTATTACGTCGATTTTTGCCTTGTCGACTTCGAGCCCCTTTTCTGAAATTGAATGACCTAAAACAATTCCATTGCTCACCATGAAGTGGCACTTTTCAAAGTTTAAAACGAGATTAGATTCGATGCATTTTTCCAGTATTTGGGACAAATGGTCTAAACAGGAATCAAATGAGTCTCCAAACACCGAAAAATCATCCATAAAAACTTCAATAAATTTTGAAATGTAATCACTAAAAATAGAGAGCATACACCTTTGGAAAGTGCCCGGTGCGTTGCAGAGCCCAAACGGCATGCGTCGGTACGCGAAGGTACCAAACGGGCATGTAAACGTCGTTTTTGCTTGGTCCTCGGGTGCAATCGGAATTTGGAAGTATCCCGAGAATCCGTCGAGGAAACAGTAGAAAGGGTTCCCTGCGAGTCTCTCCAGCATTTGATCGATAAAAGGAAGTGGGAAATGGTCCTTTTTGGTGGCCTTGTTAAGCTTGCGGTAGTCAATGCACACTCGCCATCCATTTTGCACTCGAGTTGGCACTTGATCGCCTTCTTCATTCTCGACAATAGTGATCCCCGTTTTCTTTGGTACCACGTGAATAGGCGAGACCCATTTGGAATCAACGATGGGGTAAATTATACCCGCATCCAGCAGTTTTATCACCTCCTTTTTAACAACCTCCATCATGGGCGGATTGAGCCGCCTCTGTGGTTCGCGAGATGGTTTGGCTTCGTTTTCGAGTTGTATTCGGTGTGTGCACAATGATGGACTAATTCCTGGAATGTCGGCAAGTGACCACCCAAAAGCCTTCTTATTCTTTTTCAGCATGGTGATGAGCTTCTCTTCTTGCTCCGTCGTTAGATTTGAGGCGATGATGACTGGAAGCGTCTGTGCTTCATCTAAGAAAACATACTTTAGCTCAGATGGTAATTGTTTTAATTCTACCTTTGGAGCTTTCTCAGTTGAAGGTGGGCTTCTTTCCAACGGAATTTCGATTTCCCTTGAAAACATCACTTCAGCTGCATTCGAAACTGCTTGTGTTTCTGGCTCAGTTTCGAATAGAGGATTGTTGAATTCTTCAAAATCTTGATAAGTAGGATTCTTGTAAGCCTTGAATTCCTCGAAAGTTTGATTCGCGACTTCATGCACACATTCATCGATTATGTCCATAGCGCTCAAATTATGTGTACCTGCAATGGGTTCTTTTAGTTTATAAAAAATATTGAATTTTATTACCTCGTCGTCGAACTCCATCGTAAGCTCTCCTGCATGAACGTCAATCTTCGTTCGAGCTGTCTTCAAGAATGGGCGGCCAAGGAGAATCGGGGTCGACTCGTTATCTCCATCATTCATGTCGATTACATAAAAGTCGGCAGGGAAATAGAGTCCGTTTACCATAACAATCACATCCTCGATTAATCCCACAGGTTTTGTCGTAGATCGATCAGCCAAACTAATCATCGCTTGTGTATCTTCGAGAGGGCCGAGATCTAGAGTCTTAAATACCGATAAAGGCATTACATTTATGGATGCGCCCAAATCGAGCATGCATTTGGGCAATTCGTGTTGCCCGATTTTGTATGGAATTGCAAACATCCCTGGATCTTTGTGTTTTTGGGGAAGTCTCAAAATTGCTGAAACATTCTCCCCCACACTTATCATTTCGTCCTTTTTACCCTTTCTTTTATTCGTGCTCAATAGTGCCTTGAGGTATTTTGCCAAGCGAGGCACTTCCTTGATAGCTTCGACTAGAGGAATGTTAACCTCTACTTTCTTTAAAATGGCCAGCACGTCGTCATTCGATTCGGTAGACTTTGGGAGGCGACTAGGAAAAGGTGGCTGGACTTGAGTCGATTCAGGTGCCTTTGCTTGAGTTGGTAAAATCTGGACTTGAGATTGTTTCTCCTTAGGCACATGTAGCTCGATTTCTTTTTCTTCTTCCACCTCTTTTGCTTTTCTTGAGCTTTCACCAATTTCAGTACCGCTTCGGAGCGATATTGCATTGACGTGCCTTTGCTCGGGAGGTGCTAAAGATTGAGATTGGAGTCGAGATGTACCTTGAGATTCGATTATGTTCACGCGAGTGGCGATTTGAGCGATTTGAGTTTCTAAGCTCCCAACGTGGCGATTCGTGTTCGCAATCTCGCTTTTTAATTCTTGCCTCACAGAATCCACATTTTTATTAACCCCACCGATTTCTTGTTTCATCAAGCTCATCATGCCCTCCATCATCGTTTTAAGATCTTGCTCCTGAGTTTGAGCCGGTTTTGCTTGAGAGGCATTCGGGTGTTGGTAAGTGGCTGGTTTTGTAACTGGTTGGCGATACGGATCTGGTTGAGCATTGTTGGGATTCGACCAAGAGAAATTCGGGTGGTTTCGAAGATTAGGATTGTACGAGTTCGAGGCTTCAAATTTTCTGTAAACGGCATTTGCTTCTTCAACCACACTAGGGCATTCGTCCGTGTGGTGGGTGGTTGCGCTACAAACCCCACATTTCTTCGTTTCTTCCTTGCCCAGCGCTTTCATTATTATTTCGAGTTTGTTATTTAACATGTCGACATTGAGGTCGGTACATGCGTTCACTCGGTACTCCACGTTGCGTCTTGCTTGCGAATTTGACGCCATCATCTCTAACAGTTTCTGAATCTCCACGATTTCTTTATTCGCAATGTTTCCTCCCGCACAAGCATTGAGGAATTGGTAATCGGAGTAGCATAGTCCGTTTATGAACTGTTCGTAAAGGTAATGCAGCTCGACATTGTGGCTGGGGCATTCTTCCATCAATCGCATAAAACGGTCGAAATACTCGTGGTAGACCTCATTCGCCTTTTGTGTGATTGCCAAGAGTTCATGCCTTATCGCTGCTAATCGAGATGCCGAGTAATACTTCTCCTTGAAGAGGTTTGATACATCGCTGAAAGTAAGAGGCCCCCTTAGCTTGTAAAACCAGTCCTTTGGCCCTTCACCTAATGAATATGGAAATATAAGAAGAAGAATGTCATTAAAACCTTCATAGTTCGAATATATATTTAACTGTATTTTGAAGTTTTTTAAATGCTTGTGAGGGTTTTCAGTGGCTTTCCCGTGAAAAATAGGCAATGAGCCTAAAATGCTCGGATCAGCTTTAAAATTGGGTATATTTGGCCTAATGAAATTATAATTATCATCTACGTGTCTTGGTGCTACAAGTTCTCTCAAGGTTTTTGGCCTTGGAACTCTTGTTTCATCAGCCATATTGAATTGTAAAGGAGGAGAGAAAGAAGAAAAAGTTTGTGTTTGTGTTTGCGGTTCTGGTTCAGGTTCTTCTTGATCTTCTTGAAGAGGATTCTTGCTCTTCTTCGTGCTGAAAAAGGTGTTTTCGATATCCTCGTCAATTGGTAGTAATGTGCCCTTGCGAGATCGTGTATTGTGCATAGACTTCTTCCACCACAAACACACCTAAAATGATCACAAAGAAAAACCAAGATGTGAGTACATTCTTTTATGAACTAAAATTCTGAAAATTTAAATCGAACAATTGACTTAAACACCGCTCCCCGGCAGCGGCGCCATTTGATGAGCGGGTTTTTTAGACACTTGAAAAGTATCGTCGTTGTTTTAAACCTCAAATATCAAAGAATTTAATCTCATGTTTTTACAGTGGTAAATATGAGGATCGATCCACAGAGAGCTGGTGCATCAATTATGATTCAAAATTTTTGATTTAAACTACTCACAAAAACTTCTAACTTTTGTTTCTATGGAATTTCTCACTTGATTATGGTGTTTTAGAGGTTAAAGAGAAGTTCTTGATCAAGAAATTCCATTGAAACCAAATTTTGAGAATTTCATAAGGGTTCAGATATATACACGATTTAAAGCACATCAAACTAGTCAAGAAAATCAAGAAAACGCATATTTCTGCGTTTTTGCAAACAAGGCTGAAATGAGATTTTGAAGTTTATTTCAAGCAAGACAATTAACCTAGAGCTTCACGAGAGGTTCAGAGTTATAATGTAACACACAAATAACCAACTCAAGAAGTTTCAAGAACGATTAAGAGTTGGTGCATTTTTAACTAGATTGACAAATAAGGCTGAATTATGGTTCAGAAACTAATTTCAAGCAATTCAAGAAGTTGCAAGAACGGTTCAATTATGGTGCGATTATAACGAAAATTACGCACGATTCAAAACTAGAGTAACACACACAAGCAAGAAGTTTTGAGATTAAAAGATTCAATAAATCGCAGAATTTTCCATACACAAAGTTTAGACTAAACCAAACAACAAGAACATCAAGAGATAAGAAAGAGTACACCTAGAATGAGGGAAACTCGTGATGCAGCTCTTGGTCTTCTCTCCTCGTGCCGAAAGATCGATTTCTCACGTCACGTCGAGGACTGGTCGAAAGGAGATCGAGCTCGAGTCGTGAGGTTCGCGAAATCACCCTAAAAGAGCAAGCTCTGGTCAAGGGGTCTTTTCCACTGATCTTCACAAAAACTCTTCTCTCCGAGTCACGAATCCAGCTCGCTGCGAAGAAAACGGATCGAGTCACGGTCACTTCTAAATCGCCCGAAAAGGAATGAGCCCTGGTCACGGTACGATCTTCGAGGAGGAGGAGGAATCGCCCGAAAGGAATGAATCCAGGTCACGGTACGAAACCTCAATGGCTTTCTTGAAGAATCTTGAAGTATCTTGGATTGTCTTGCATGTGCTTGGAAGAGAGAAAGAAGAAGAGAGAACAGAATGAGGGGGAAAGAGTCAGTCAGAGAGCACCACAACTCAAGGCCCTTGGGTCTTATTTATAGCATGCAAGGTGTATTCTGATTGGCCAGGGGTTGATGGAGAGGATTGGGGGTATTGAGGACATTTCCACCAGGATAGGTGGGAAGGATAAGGCATTGGGTTTGAGTGGATTTCGTGTAGCTTTTTGGGCTTTCTCTAACATGGGTTTATTTGCCTCCAGCCTTGTCCGTGTACCGAAAATAGCGGTATGATATATCATTTCGACTCTCTTTGGCATTCTGAAGACAACTACACTCTCCAAATCTTCAGCAAATCCTTCTAATTCCTGTGAATAGGCATAAAACACATTAAGTGAAGTAATATTCAATTTATCTAAAATATGATGAATAAACTATGCAGAATACACTTTCACAAGGCTAAAACCTCCAAATTAAGCATGTAAAACGTGCTCTATTTGCCTCACATCAAATACAAATATTAAAATGCACGCATATTCAAATTAAACCCTACAATAACTTTCAATTAAGTTTTCTAATCATAAATACTGAACCTCTGATTTTGTTTTAATTTCTCTTAATAATCAATACACAGTGCATATTAACCTTAGCAGGAGCAAGTATGCAACAAAAAAAAAACAATACCAAAAATAAGAATTTAACCTGTTAGAGAAAGTATAAGCAAAGTCTTTCCGGGGAGACCCATCAAAGAAGAGGATACGTTCATCGGCAACGCCGGTGTAAGGTCCACGGCCTCAAGGATCGGAGGCAATGATTTCTGGTCCTTGACCTGGTTCGCAAACCAAATCTCAGCCTTCGGTAGCTTATTCTCCTCATCCCTCACCGCAGGAACCAGAGACAAGTGAGCTAGGTCCACATAGTACACCTCGAATCCTGGAAAATCCGTCACTCACAAAAAAGAAACCAATCAATTAAAAGAATCAAGAAAAATCCTAATCTATACTATATACTAATTCAAGGGGATTTGCAGCCCCCTGGTGCAGCCACGTCACCAGGGGCCTATTCGTAAAAAAAAATATTTTTTTTTACATTTTGGTCCTTTTTTATTTACAAATTGGTCCTTCTTTTGAAAAAAATTTACATTTTGGTTCTTTTTTTCTTACATTTTCGTCCTTTATATTTGCTTTTTGGTCCTTCGAAGTTTTGAAATTTACATTTTAGTCCAGGGGTCTCAAATTGGTCCTATTTTTTTTTTAAAATTACATTTTGGTCCTTTTTTCCACATTTTGGTCCTTTATATTTGCTTTTTGATCCTTCGAAGTTTTAAAATTTACATTTTGGTCCAGGGGCCTCTTTGTAAAAATAATTTAATTACATTTTGGTACTTTTCTGAAAAAAAAATACATTTTGGTCCTTTTTATTTACATTTTGGTCCTTTTTTATTTGCATTTTGGTCCTTTTTATTTACATTTAGTCCTTTCAAGTTTGAAAAATAAAACTTTTGTCCAGGGGCCTCTTTGTAAAAAAATTATTTATATTTTGGTCATTTTTATTTACATTTTGGTCCTTTTTAGTTGAAAAAACTATATTTTGATCCTTTCTATTTACATTTTTGTCCTTTTGAGTTTAGAAACTTACATTTTGGTCCTTCATATTTACATCTTCATCCTTTTTTACATTTTTGAATTTATATTATAGTCATTTTTATTTATATCTTGGTCCTTTTCAGTTTTACTTCACACTTTAGTACTTTTTATTAACATTTTGGTCCTTTTTAATTTAAATTTCAGTCCTTTTTTACATTATTAATAATTTCTCTCATCTCATGCGTCCACATCAACACCTTATTATGCCTCCCTATCACCACTTTACTTGAAATTTTTTCAAAAGACTCCTTAAATTTTTAGATATTGTACAAAAATATTAATTTACATATGTATTCATTTAAAAAAAATGCTTTTTTAATTTTAAAAAATTCTTAAACTTTTTTTAATACATAATAATTAAAAAAAAATTACTATATGTTATATGTTATATAATTTTAATATTTCATTCATTACAAATATTCAACTTATGTATTATTTTTCTTGAAAAACTAAAATAAAATTATAATAAGTTGAACAATATTAATAAAAGAACATCTTGCAAATATTTAAAAATAAAATATCACAAAACTATTAAAAAATACATAAAAGGAAAACTAAAATAAAAAGTAGATGTTTAAATAGATATTTTCTATGAATGTATTTGCAAGATGTTTATTTATTATTATTTAATGTTAGTTTTTTTATGAATAAAGAATGGAATATTAAAATTATATAAACAAAATATGTAATAATTTAAATTTTTTTAAATCACTATATGTTAAGAAGTGTTTATGAATTTTCTTAAAATTAATAAAAAATAACAAAAATAAGTTTTAATTATTACATATGAGATTTGGAAGGTATTTTGAAAAAAAAAAAAAATTAATATCATCCATAAGGAGTATTTTAAAATAAAAGTTTGGTAAATAATTTTTTTTTTGGAGTTTCCGAAAAGATAGAGGATTTTTTACAATATCCAAAAAAAATTAGGGGATTAAAAATATACCAAATCACGGATGTGCGAATAATCATGACATAATTTAAATTAAAGGTTCGAACGAAACGGTTAGCGATGACATCGTGAAACTTTGTTGTTGGCCGACCACACAAAGGGCGAAAAATATTTGTGCTAAATATGTAGCGAAATTAAGGATTTGTGAAATTAAGAACACTCTTTTTTTCAGCAATGTTTTCTGATCTATTAGGTTCTTAATAAATTTCATGACGACTCATTCGTTCTTTTTCCTTATTTTACTTATGATGTATAAAATATAGATAATTTTTTTAGCAATAACCGTTTGAATTATTCAAGAAATCCGGCTCTTAAAATATTCAAACGATTTTTGCTACAAAATTTCACTCGCACACAACACACTAAATTACACATATAATAATGATTACAAAAAGAAATTCACGACAACAATTTTCTTCAACTACATTACTTATAAACCCGAACAACCCCGCGCAATTGCGCGGGGGTCATGCTAGTTATTAATTAAAGGAAGGACGGCCACTTACTCATATATTGCCTCAACCAGTAAGACAAGGCGACAGATTAGGATTTTCTTTGCGATACCATCTTGTCGGAGCAAACAACATCTCTTGAACCAGCGGTAGGTTAGGGTTCGACGAGAGAGAAATGATCCGCATCGAGTTGAACTTCCAGTCATTTTCTGCATTAAATTTTTTTAATTAAATGAAAGCAAAGGAATAAAAAATCAGAAGAAAAAAATTCTAAAAAAATTAATGAATTAAATACTTGTCATTGGGGGATCTCGGCTCTTGGAAACTCAATACATTCCAACCAAATTCTTGCATGCTCGACGCCATGAATCGTTGAGCTCGTGAATAAAAGGATCCTAATTGAAACAATAATTGTACAACGAAGGGTTAATAAGGTTTTAATTGCATAGATTATGAAGTTGGAATAATCAAGTGAAAAAACGTAACATTACTCTTTTGAGATTGCGAGTGTGGCATCGTGCAAGAAAGGGGGAGAGAGGCATCGTGTAGGAAGCTCTCTCCTTCCTTCACCCCCCTTCTCTCTCAACCTTCACCTTCCTCCAGCCCACTCTCTCTCAACCTTAAAACTTGTCTTGCGTCTCTGACTTCAAAGAAGGGTCTTTACCTTCCCCTCTCTCTGATATTTTTTCTCGCTAACAGCCTAACACCTCTTCTGCACTCTTTCTTCCTCCAGAGCTTTTCAGCAGTTTAGGATTTCGTTGGAGCGTAGCCAACTCTCTTTCTTCGTTGCACTTTAGGATTTCGTGTGAGCGTACCCAACTCTCTTTGTCTGCTGCTTTTCTCTATCGCTTCTTTGGAGCGTGACCTTCAGGCTTGCAAGATCTATTGCCGGTTCGAGGGTTTCCTCTCCTCTCCCGGATGGCGTAGGACGACTGGATGGATGGAGTGGGAGGTGGTGTTGTAGGCGGCTGGAGAGAGAGAGAGAGAGAGAGAGAGAGAGAGAGAGAGAGAGAGAGAGAGAGAGAGAGAGAGAGAGAGAGGGGGGTAAAGAGAAATGGGAGAGAGAGCGGGAAGTGAGAGAAGGAGGATAGGAGAGTGCATTAGGTTTGTGTGGAATTGGATGGTGAAGATCATGTTAGATGATGGATGGCTGGATGTGTGTGAACGTGGCTCTATGTATGAGAGCACAAGTATTGTAAATTTAATGGAAGGTTTCATTGGAGCGTAGCCGACTCTCTTGGTCCGTTGCTTCTCTCTGTCGCTTCTTCGGAGCGTCGCCTTCAGGCTTGTGAGATCTATTGCCGGTTCGAGGGTTTCCTCTCCTCTCCTGGATGGCGTAGGACGACTGGATGGATGGAGAGGGAGGTGGTGTTGTAGGCGGCTAGAGAGAGAGAGCATTGGACGGTGGAGATCATGTTAGATGATGGATGGCTGGATGTGTGTGAACGTGACTCTATTTATCATAGCACAAGTATTGTAAATTTAATGAGAGAGATCAATTGTTGGAATTTTTTTTTTTTGTGTGGTATAACGATAATATTTCTCTAGTGGAGAGGAATGTTTCTATGATAGATCTCCCCTTGATAAATGTTGTTCGACATTTGTCAATAATTAGTGGGAGTAGAGGTTGTAATCTCTTCGACAAAATTTTAGTGGATTGGGGTTGAAAGCATACTTATGGGACAAAAATCGCCCACTTCGGATGCATTCTCTTTCTTCGGGTGCAGTGTTATTTGTGGAGTAATTGATGTTCTCCAGATTAGTTGAGCCTTCATAGAACCCTTTGATTATATTGATCATATTTCCTTTTAAAATATACCTTGTTGCATGTAGAATTCTGCGACGATCTCATCCAAGCCGCAAGATGTGGAATGTTTATATTTGTGTTGTGTATTGTGTTGGTTGACTATGTTGCTCGCCAGGTGTGGAATGTTTATATTTGTGTTGTGTATTGTGTTGGTTGGCTTGGTGCCCATTAAATTTTTGTAGAAATGTGTGAAACATTTGTTTATTTGTTTGGGATCTGTAATGTTACAGCCATTGGGATGGATGTTTCGAATGTGTTTCCATATTCTCTTTGCGTGGCTATAGAGTGAATTTAATGTGATTGTCTCCCAATTTAATATATCTGCAAAACTATTTTTGTTGCCATTTTCTTCTTGTATTAAACATAATTCATGGGCCTATACTTTTAATTCAACTCTCAATTTGAGTTCGTTCGGATTTAGGAACCTTGATTCATCCAAATCCTGTGAGTCTAGCATGTAAATGCATTCCTTGCATCCTTTTAAGTGGATGCCGTGATTGCGAAATGTAACCTTTGCCCATGTACGTAATTCTTTTGTGTTTTCTAAACGTATATTGTAATCTCCAACATGATCTGCCGTATTTGTCTTAATATTCCATGATTCCGTTACAATTCGGAGAAAATCATTGTCTTACCCAAAATCTTTCGAATTGAAAGTCTTTGGGGTGTACATATCTGTTTTTTATTTGTAATAAGAGGGGGAGTGATCTGAAATTAGCGATGGCAGAGCTGTGAGTGTCAAGATCAATGATGGGTAAATCCCATTTGAAGTAATTAAGACTGTCTAACTTAGAGAATGTCGGTTTTTCTTTTTTGTTTGTGTTTCCGTAAATTCCTTATTGTTAATGAAGTCATTGAATCTAGACATGTCATTAATGGGATGGGGTTCTCCCGATGTTTCAAATTGGAATCTAATTAGATGAAAGTCTCGCACAAGTAGGACTGAGATGCCATTTGGGTAATTATCGAGTTTAGTTATGCGAAGAAGCTATCCTTATTACCTTGGTTTGCAGGTCAGCAAGTGTATAATTCACTTGGGTTAGGGTAAATATTAGAAGTTCTGATTAAAGTGACGTGACATACTATAAATGCAAAATTGTGGATGAAAATTGTATTAGTATAATTAGTAATTGAAAGTTAAAAAAAATACCGCATTTCCTCGAAACGTTATTCGCGTAGTTACCATAAATCACAATCCAACTTCTAATTTCGTACATTTGCCCTTGAATGACTCAATCAAATGAAGACAATTCAGTTTGTGCATAAAATTGACCAGAAGGGCTCCCATCAGGAAGCAATGCAACCATCACAGGGCCTTCCGCGCCTTCCTCAACAGGATCAGGACCCATATTCCAACTCATATCTGTCTTCACAAAACCGGGATGCACGCAATTAATACATATTTTGGGGTGTTTTCTTGCAAGTATTCTTGTATATGCAGACAAAATTACTTTGGAGACAGTATAAGCAGATAGATGGGTTGGCCAACCACTCTCTTTGAATCTCTCTCCTGATTTCAAATCATTCAAAAAGGAGTTGACTAGTTCGTCCAGTCGTTCTTCCGTCAAATTATTAACGTTTGCTATTTCCTTCCTAATTTCTTCACTTGGAATGTGCTGAAACAGGTAATATAAGATTTCGTTATTCACATAACTAGATTTAAATTCTAACTGTGTAGTCTTTAACTAATGATTGACGTACCGTACCCTTAGAAGTCCTAAATTTGAAGTGAGATTTACAATCCTTGGAGAATTAGATAGCTCAAGAAGAGGAATAAACGCCTCGCAAATTGTTTTTGTTCCAAAATAGTTTATATCTATGCATACTTTTGCGTTTTCAAAAGTCTGGATTATTTCACTAGCAACACTCCGCAAATTACTTGGCTGGTTGGGGAAAGTAAAAACTTTCGGATCCAATTCTACACCACTAATTCCTGCATTATTTATCTATATACGAAAATACTATAAATCAATATTTAGGGTAAGTTTGTTTAAAACATAAAACAAGCCAACTCATTCGAATGTTTATTTTACCAAAATATCGAGCCTCCCGAACTGGGTCTGAACGAAAATTTTGAACGAGGCAACACTTGTCGAGTCAGCTATGTCTAGTTGATGGAAGATTACATCTTTGCCCTCTTCAGCTTGTAGCTTTTCCGCTGCTGCTTTACCTCTGGTCTCGTCTCTTGCAGTTAACACGACCTTAACGCCTTTCCCTAACAGTTGCCTGCAGATCTCCAGTCCGATCCCTTTATTTGCCCCCGTCACTGCTGCAATTCTATCGAAAAACAAGAAAACGTCAATCAATAAATGAATAACTTACATAAAAGTGTATTAAAACTCAACATCGTTTTTTATACATTTGTTGATTTGTCATACTGCCTTGTATTTTTCTGATCTTCAGTTTGAAAATTTAATGCAGATATATAGTGGTCTTCTCAGACCATAAGCTTCTCTCTTTGACTGTTCTTCAAACCGTGTTCACTAATGAGGTCAATAGTCTGGAATGGAAAAAAGAGGGAAAAAAGGAACCTGCTTTTGACTTTAAAGAGCAACAAGAAATAAGAACCATACACATCACACAAAGAAAAATATATTAGCAAATACACATATAATAAATAAAACCAGTTTATTTTTTAGAGAATTATATAATAACCATTTATTATTAATCCTCATAATAAATTAAAACTAGACCATTCATACGATAATGATATTTTAAGTACCAATTAATTAAATAGAATACCATAATTCTATCTTCAGCGAAGTCAGGGACTAGCCCATGGCGATCCCAACGAAGCAAGACCATAATCCATAACGGCGATACATCGAACCAGAGATTGCATACTCTAAAAATGGAGGTCAAATACCCAATTGTTTGCTTCATTGCTTTAATTTTTATTCAATATAGTACGCCTCAATTTATGAAGGGAGTAAAACAAAAATGATAATACAATATAATTAATTCCCTTTATGTTATTTTATTTTTATTCGAATTCCCTTTATTTTTATCACGGCAATTTTCACACAAACAATATAAAAGCACTTTCACGTATAGGAGGTGACCCTAGTCTGGTCATAGAAAGTACCCGAAGGGCTGCCATGTGGCAGCAAAGCAGCCATGACAGGTCCTCTTGCCCCGTCTTGCACCGAGAAAATCCCAGCATTGTCATTCATGTCTGTTTTCACATAACCTGGCGAAACACAAGTGCTACATATTGGTGGATATTTCTTTGCTAGAAGCCTCGTATACGCATTAAGTGCGACTTTAGAGACTATATAGGCAGATAAGTAATTCGGCCATCCTTTTTCATTTAATTTCCCATTTTCAAAATCTTTCAAGAAGGACTGCACTAATTCGTCTAGTGTGTCTTCTGTCAGGGTTTTTGTGTTGTTGAATTCTCTTTGGAGTTCTTTATTTGGAATATTCTGAAATTAACATAGAACAAATGTTTAATTATTTTAATAATTGTGTGGTGATTATAACAATTGCACTCTTACTCTCAACTAGTATTTTAATAAGAATCAATTAGATCTATGGAATTAAATAAAGAATGATTTTCTCGATCTTTGATATTCCTTATCCAACATCAACCAAAAAGAAAACATTTATACAAATCTATACAAAATTATGAAATATGTTTATATTATTTTGTGAAAAATAATTAACATCTTCTAGCAATATCAATAGTTAAATTTAAGATAATTGGTTAAAGTATTCAACAATAACACAAAACGAACTAATCAGATCAATTAACTGAATTATCACCTCGATCCAAAACAAAACGACAATACACTAAATTGGAATAACTACAACATAGTTGAGATAATATGAAAAATTAAACTTTATATCTTTGTTAAGCATAATCAAATATTGGACAAAATATTTCTTTATTAACTATATAGATGTAATTGATTATTGATTATTATTATTAAGAAGTTACCAATTAATAGTAATTTACAGGCTTTATCATTTTGAGAAAGATAAGTGATATTTGTAGCAATAATTTGTTATGACTGTCTCATCAATTTTTTAACGAATCATTCTATCTAAAAAAAAGGGTCTGTTAATAGCAATCATGTCCCTGTTAACATGGACTGAATAATTCGAGATTTATTTAGAAAGAAAAAAAAAAGATGGACCTGAAGTTTTCCATAAGAGGAAGAAACGTTTACTATTCTCGGCGAGTCTGATAACATGAGGAGAGGTACGAGTGCCTCTGTTACTGTTTTAGCTCCATAATAATTTGTGTTTAAGCAATCCACTGCAGTTTGGTACGAATTAGACGTCCTCCCGAGAATACCAGCATTGTTCACCTATTCATCACATACAAATGAATGACACAAACAAATTATCTGAATATTATAATTTCACTCCTTGCCAAAATATCGAGATTTCCAAACTGGTTTTTCACGAAATCAGCAAGATCACTAGCGCTAGCCGAGTCGGTCACATCCAGTCGGTGGAAAACCACATCCGTCGGTGCTGATGCTCGCAGCTTCTCCAAGGCGGCGGCACCTCTCGCCTCATCTCTCGCCGTTAAGACGACCTTCACGCCTTCCGATATCAACTGCGAGCAGATCTCCAGTCCGATCCCCTTGTTCGCCCCTGTCACCACCGCTATTCTGTATAAAGCAATTAATTACTCAGAAAATCAAGGCCATGAGAATCGAGGAGTGTTTATTTAGTAATTACTTTGCGTTTGAGTTCATCGGAGAAATCTCCATTTTTAGAACGGGGATTATAATTGAGCTAAGATAATGTGTTTAAGCGTGTTATTCAAAGGCAGATTCGGCCCAGTTAAAAGCCCAAAAGTTATCCGAAAGATACATGGGCTTTTGAGAATGAAATGAAATAAGTTGACTCTTCTTCTTCTTCCATTACTCGCCGGTCTTTCGCCATTTCCTGATCGTTTACAAAATACAAGTCAACAGAGAGAAAAACTTCCTCCTCCTCCGCCTCTCAGTCTCACCTCACCTACTACGCATCAATTCTTCATCTCTACAAAATCCCTCACACTCAAGTCTCAGCCATATACTCCTCTCCTCTAGACTATGGGGGCAGCAATAGGAGAAATATGGGGATCTTTAAAGCAGACAATAGAAATCTACTCAGGTTTATCTTCGGCTGCTTTCTTCACGGCGGTGGCAGCGGGGATGGCTATATACCTGCTGGTAACGGAATACTTCTTTAAATCTCCCCCGCCTCCTCCGATGAAGATGGAAGAGAGGGAGAGATGTGAGCCCCTTCCGCCCCCTGTGCAGTTGGGAGAGGTGACTGAGGAGAAATTGAAGGTGTACGATGGATCCGATCCGAAGAAGCCCCTTTTGATGGCCATTAAAGGGCAAATTTATGATGTCACTCAGAGCAGGTCTCTCTCTCATGATTATTTGATCATAGCTTTAATTTATGGATCATGACCAGTATCAGAGAGATATTCAATTTCTTCATGTTTTGGTTATTGCTCAGTTTATTCTGAACAATTATCTCATATTCTTGTTTTTTTTTGTCTATTGTAGGATGTTCTATGGACCAGGCGGGCCTTACCATTTGTTTGCCGGGAAAGACGCGAGCAGAGCTCTAGCTAAAATGTCTTTCGAACCAAATGATCTGATCGGCGACATTGCAGGTCTCGGGCCCTTTGAATTGGAGGCCTTGCAAGATTGGGAGTATAAATTCATGAGCAAGTATGTTAAGGTTGGTACAGTAAAAACTAATCCTCCACATATAGATTCTGCTGTTCCTTCTGACATCACCATGGAGAACTCAGAAATTACTGATGATGTCAGCCCTAATAATGATGTTGTGGAAATTAAAGAGGATGATTTAGCCATCAATAGGGTTAATGACAAAGGGAAACTGGATGAAGAAAAAGGAGAAAGGGAATTTGTAGAGGAAATAAGTAAAGACAAGGATTGCTAAGGAAACCTAAAGTTTATGTTGTAAGAATGTTTTTATTGCTATGTTGTTTGTATCATACTTATATTGAAAGTTTACTTTGCTCCCCGGAATTCATGATCACACTTAATTGAATTATGTTATAAATGGAAGGTAAAAGAACACGAGATACGGAGAAATAAATATTATCATTAGACTGAATTCGTTTGTACAAATAATTAACATAAAACATGTTTATATAAAAACATAACATCCTTTGATCCAATGCATATTTTCAAATGAGTGCTCCATTGTATAGTTTTTCATGTTCATACGTCTCCAAAATTATCTATTTTTTCACACTAATACATGATTATACACATAACATATTGAGTTATAATTAATAAATTCATACAAACATATTTGTAATTCATGACAAAATATTTATAATAATAATAATAATAAACTTTATTGAATAAATAATATTACATAACACTCTTACCTGTTACATAGTCCTAGATAAGGGTGTCAACTGTTCGGATCCAGTTCGGATAGTGGCCATACCAGATCCATATCCATATTTTTTTCGGATACGGATACGGAATTACCCGGATCCGGATACGGTTCGGATAATAAACGGATACGGATACGGTTCGGATATTGTCGGATACGGATACGGATACGGTTTTTTCGAATATTAAAACGGATACTATGTTATCATAACATAACTTACTTTTTAGTTATACAAATATATAATTTGTGACATAAACGATATATATGATTATATTTAAACGTAATTTTACTATTGTGATTTTAAATCACTCACAAATCATTAATTTGTATATGATTTTTCAACAAATATCAAATATAATACATAAAAATAATATATAATATACGTATCCGGATCCGGTTCGGGATACCCGGATCCGGTTCGGGATACTCGAATCCGGTTCTGAGTATCCGGATCCTAAAAATACCCGGTTCCGGAACACGGATCCGGTCCCCGCACCAAAATCGAATATCTAATCCGGTTTCAGATTATAAAATTAACAACCAGATCCATATCCGGATCCACTCAGATCCGAATATTTTTTTCGAATCCGGATATTTCTTCGGATACGGTTCAGATCGGTTCGGGCAATATCCACACCATTGACATCCCTAGTCCTAGGACATACATATTCAGTCTCTCACTTGCATTAGGTCTCATCCAAGAACTCAATGCACATTGATTTTACATGACCTTCATGCTTTGTAGTCATTTGGTTAAAGGGTCAGCAATATTACATTAAAGTTATGACATCATTGGGTATTGCATTGAAGCAAGTCGAAGTGTATAATAAGTCAAGATGAGAATTATTACCTTAATTAAGATGAGAATTATTACCTTAATTAACCATGAGTTAATAAGGAGATATCTTTCATGCCTCTTGTAGAATTGAGATTGACAAAAATGTATGCGCATGTCGGAATAGATTGAGTAGCTCTCATTCGTGTGTAAGTTAAATCTAATTCGGAACCAAGAAAGAGTTAAAGTTAATTATTAGGATGATTTGATCATGCCTCTAATTGAACATATCCTAGGTTTTGGTGAGGTATCGAATCACATGTATTGAATCACAACACTTCTTTTCGTACACAAATTTGATCGATACGAGATCCTAGGTTTTGGATGATCCCCGCATGTTCCGTTGACCCATGCGGGGTACACGGATGCGTGAATTCCCAATAGTAATCAATCTTTAGCGTTTGTGATCTTGATTGTCACAGTAACTTTTCTCTTGGTAATAATTATTTTTTCGCACTTTAAATTACTTAGTTAACTAACAAAAGACTGATTTGAATTTAATTTAGTAATTTCGAAATTAGAGATTTATCCCTTTAAATTACCTATCCCCCCCCCCCCCCCCCCCCCCCCCCCCCCACACACACACACACACACATTTTGTTGTTTAGAAACAATAATTATTGCAAGAGCTAACATGTCTTAGTTATGAGCAATTTAAATTTTTTGCTAACAAATTATCTTTATTCTCCTATTTATTTTGATTGCTATTTATTGCACCCGTATGTTAGTGTTATTATATTCCCTCAATCATGCAAAAATATATTTTTAATATTATGAAAAATCAAATATAATAAATATAGAAATATAAATAAGTCAAATTATTCATACATTCCGTTTTTATCTTAATGATGTCCAGATTTTAAGTCTTCATCTCAAAAATGATATTTAGTCTTCGAATCTGTAAAAAACGTCTTATTATTATTATTATTATTATTATTATTATTATTATTATTATTATTATTATTATTAACACATGTTATTTTTATATTTTCCAATTCCAATATACATTTATGGAAAACAATTGATAAATGTAATAAATATAAATCATTATTAATAGGGATATAATGGTCATTTGATAAAAAAAAATTATATCACTCTTAATTAAGCCATGTTAGCTTTTGCAATAGAACCATTCTATAATTTTAATAATAAATATCAAAACTTAATGCAAATGAAACAAAATAGTTTATCTATTAAAATATAAATTAATTATAAACATATGTTGAATACTATTGTTCTTTTTCAAGTGTAAACTTAAAAAAATCATATGATGTTAAATAAATTTTAATTGTGTTTTTATTTATTAAAATTGATATTTATTACTATTATTATTTACTAATAAATGTTATTTGTGTATAATTTTTATTTCTCTTCTTATCAGTACAATATTCATTAATAGTATATAATAAATTGTGGACAGTAAAATATTCATTAGCACTTAGCAGTGTATAGTTAATTGTGAACTATGAGTACATATGCACATGAGTTGCATATGAGTGCTCACTATTTCTATATTTGATATTACATAAATTATTGTAAATAGTGATATGATTTTTGTTATTTGTTATTATGTTTACAATTGTGCCAATATATGTATTAATATTTAATAAAATAATGAAATAATTTTTTATTATAATACAAAATAATTGAAAAGAAATATATAAAAAAGTGTATAATTATTCATAGTAGATCATAAGTATACTATGGGATTAATATAACATGATTTTTATTTATTTTAATACATATTATTATTATTATCATGAATATAAATTTTTCGTATGAAAACGAGAAACATAAATGCTACTATTCTACTTATTATTATATTATTACTTATAATTATAAAGGGCGGCTGAGGAGCTGCCACATGACATGTCATATGTCCCTCACTTCGCCTTTTTTTTTTAAGAAAAAAATTCAGACATTTTTAATTTTGAGATTTTGCAGGGCATATATTGGCATGCTTTGTGTTCGCCACGTCGCTTTTTTTGCAGATATTTTAATTTTAAGATTTCACAAGACATATTCTATCTTATGTATAAAGTCGCAAGAATTCTTGCATTTCTAGAGCTCCACGTCACCAGAGACCTTTGTGTAAAAAAAATATTTTTTAATTTATATTTTGGTCCTTTTAATTTATATTTTGGTATTTTTTAGTTTAAAAAATTACATTTTGGTTCTTTTTATTTATATTTTGGTCCTTTTTTATTTACTTTTCGGTCCTTTTTTACATTTTTGAATTTATATTTTGGTCCTTTTTATTTACATTTTGGTCCTTTTTATTAACATTTTTGTCCTTTTTTATTTACTTTTTGGGCCTTTTTTACATTTCAATTTACATTTTGGTTCTTTTATTTACATTTTGGTTCTTTTATTTACATTTTGGTCCTTTTTAGTTTTAATTTATATTTTGATCCTTTTTATTTACATTTTGGTCCTTTTTATTTACTTTTCGATCTTTTTTTACATTTTGATCATTTTTTCTTATTTCACATTTTGGTCATTTTTTACATTTGGTCTCTGTTTCCTATTTTACATACATATTAAAATTATCCTTTTTTCTTATTTCACATTTTGGTCATTTTTTACATTTGGTCTTTGTTTCCTATTTTACATACATATTAAAATTTGCGAATATGTCCTGATTATATTAATCAATTTTAGTTCTATCTTATGTATAAAGTTGCAAGAATTCTTGCATTTCTAGAGCTCCACGTCACCAGGGACCTTTGTGTAAAAAAATATTTTTTAATTTATATTTTGGTCCTTTTAATTTATATTTTGGTCCTTTTTAGTTTAAAAAATTACATTTTGGTCCTTTTTATTTATATTTTGGTCCTTTTTTATTTACTTTTCGGTCCTTTTTTACATTTTTGAATTTATATTTTGGTCCTTTTTATTTTTAATTTACATTTTGGTCCTTTTTATTAACATTTTGGTCCTTTTTTATTTACTTTTTGGTCCTTTTTTACATTTCAATTTACATTTTGGATCTTTTATTTATATTTTGGTCCTTTTTAGTTTTAATTTATATTTTGATCCTTTTTATTTACATTTTGGTCCTTTTTATTTACTTTTCGATCTTTTTTTACATTTTGATCATTTTTTCTTATTTCACATTTTGGTCATTTTTTACATTTGGTCTTTGTTTCCTATTTTACATACATATTAAAATTTGCGAATATGTCCTAATTATATTAATCAATTTTAGAAGCACATGAACAAATGATATTTATATAAATTATATTAGAAAATAATATCCGTGATAGACTAATTTTATGAACTTTATGCATCTATTGACATCATGATATTTGTAAATATGTCATGATTAGATTAATTTAGTTCAAACGCATGCGCTTTGATTCTATTTAAATAATTATATAAAAAACATCCCGCGCAATTGGCGGGAATAAAGCTAGTATAAAATTATAATGACAACGCATCCAGATGGAAAAAAAGAAACAAAAAGACAAAAAGAAAAATACAATTGACTAGAACAAATTCGCACAATTGCGCGAGAGTATCGCTAGTTATTATTTAATACTAGCTTCGTCCCCGCGCAATTGCGCGGGACAACATATTTATTTTTTACATATTTTTTATATAATTTATTTAAATAGAATTAGCACGCGCGCGAATTAACGTGCTTGTATTTCAACAATATCAATCTAATCATGACATATTTGCAAATATCATGGTGTCAATAGATGCATAAAGCTCATGAAATTAATCTTTCACGGATATTATTTTCTGATATAATTTGTTTAAATAGCATTTGCGCGGGTGCTTTCGAACTCGATTAATATAATCATGACATATTCGCAAATATCTTTAATGTCAATAGATGTATTAATAAGGATATATTAAAGAATCGCAACGTGTCAGATAGATACAACGGGCACATGACAAATTATATGAAATATCGTATAAATTTGAACTTAAAAAAGTTCATACATACCCATCAGAAATGAGCAAATAAAAAAAATTGGAAAGCAAAAAAATGACCAAAATCGAAAAAGAGAAAAAATGGGGTAAAAAAAAATTACCCAAAAAGGAACAAAATTGAAAAATGAAAAAATAAGGGCTATAAAGGAAATTTAGCCAAAAAGGATCAACATTGAAAAATGAAAAAATAGGGGGACCAAAATCGAAAAAGAGAAAACAATGGGGTAAAAAGAAAATTTACCCAAAAAGATCAAAATAAAAAAAATAAAGAAATAAGGGCTAAAAAGAAAATTTACACAAAAATAATTAAAATTGAAAAATAAAAACATAAGAGACTAAAAAGCAAATTTATCTTCCTCCACCTCCACGTGTCGTCTTCTCCTCATATGTTGAGGATTATGACTATGTATAAAATATGCTGGAGTCCTTGATTGAATTGTCTGATTTTTTTTTTTAAAATGTCTACAAATTGTAGGCCGTTTAGCATTCCAGCCCAATTATGTCCGAACAAAACTCGTAACCCACTAAATTAGGAATACCAAAAATATCGCTCACGTTTTTCTCCTTCCCTCTCCCCCAGTCTGGCCTTGCCCCGCTAAAAATGAAGATCCGCATCCAAATATCGTTCTTCGTCTCGTCGTTGCGGAAACGCCATCTCCTCCGATTCCACGGGTAACCATGGTGATCAAATCTCCTGCATAATGGATTGGTCCGATCTTCCTTCCGATCTTCTGCATCTCATCTCCAAAAAACTGTCCGACCTTTCTTGTTTCGTCCGCTTCCGTGCTGTTTGCTCTCAATGGCGCGTCTCTGCTCCGGCCTCCGATCCTCCTCTTCAACTCCCCTGGCTTCTCCAGCACCGTCGTCATCCTTTACGATCTATGATTACATTGTACTCGTTACCGTCTGACGAAATATACTGATTCCGTCTTCCTCCGGCCTGGCTCATGGCTGACAAGGAGATACACGGAACTTCACATCACTACATCCTCGGCAATGATTGGAAGCATCTCACTGGATCCTCACATCACTATTTCCTCACCCGTGACGTACACAATCGTCTTTCTGTATTCAATCCTGTTACCAAAACTGAGATTCCTCTCCCTCTCCCGCATCGGTTCGAATCTCAAGTATCCGGCACAATTCAACCTTTTGATTACTGTCACATCCATGTATTCTTCGATAAAGGGGAAACTGTAGCCTCTCGCAAGTCTCGCAATCTCCATGACTTGGACTACAATGAAATTGAAGCTAGTCGTTGGACTCATGGTCACATTTCGCACAAAGGAAAGTACTTTATGATCGATTTTCTCGGAATGATGAGGATTATCGACCTTGTTACTGGTGACACTATATCGTCAGTACCTCCTCCCCCGTCGCAAAGTAATTTTCATTGGGGATTGGGATTCAATTACTTGGTCGAATCATCAGGGGAGCTCCTCAGTATTTTTCGATCAAATTTCTTGTGTTGGCGGCCCGAGTCGTGGTGCTTCAAAGTATACAGACTAGAATCGGGTCTCGAACTTGAAAATTACAAATGGGTGGAGATAAACGACATTGGCGATGCGATAATTTTCTTGGATGATAGAACCGGAATATCTGTTAAGGCGAGCCACTTCATTAGGACTACTAAGTACAAGAGGAATTGCATATATTTCACACAAGTACAGGAGTATTGGTTTCATTATTTCAAGCTTTGCATGTACAATATAAAAGACGGTACGAGAAAAGAATTGGATAAGAGTTTTGGACGTTCTGGTACTTGGTTCTTGCCTACTCTGAACTAAACTAGCTAACCATTATGCATCTCAGAATTTTCTTTTATTTATGTTCATATGTTTTCTACCTTGATAGGTGTTTTTTTTTGTAAATATTTAAATTTATTAAGGTCGGTGGCTTCTAATTATTATTTACTTTTTTTGAAAGTATAGGTGGATTTAATTTATCAACGTAGGTGTTTAATATATATGGTAGATACTGTTAAATTATAAACCTACGGTTTGTGAAATTTTATAGTGGTAATACTAAATTTATTGGCAATTTAATTAAAACAGTTATTGGCACTAACTTTGTTATTCATATTTTTTCATTTGTGTGGCCATTTATTTTTTTATCTTGTAATATATTAATATATGTTGCACGGATGCGGAATATATATATATATATATATATATATATATATATATATATATATATATATATATATATATATATATATATATATATATCAGTGTTTTAAATAGCGGCGCTTCAGCGGCGCTATAGCGGATTTTAGGAGGTAAATGCTGCATCGCTTCGGAATTTAGTTCTGTAGCATTTTGTTCCGCTGCAACGCTATAGCGGACTGCTATAGCATGAAGCGTTCAAATATAGCGGCCGTAGCGGCGCTATAGCGTGCTTATTATTATTATTATTATTATTATTATTATTATTGTTGTTGTTGTTGTTGTTATTATTATTATTATTATTATTAGTATTATTATTATTAAATCATAATAATGTTAAATCTAATAATAACAATAGTAATAATAAAAATATAATAAAATAATAATAGTAATAGTACGAATAATAATAATAATAATAATTATTATTATAATAATAATAATTATTATTATAATAATAATAATTATTATTATAATAATAATAATTATTATTATTATTATTGATATTGTTATTAAATAATAATAACAATAATAATTATTATTATTGTTATTATTATTATGTGTATTAAATAATAATAATTAATATTATTATTATACAATAATAATTATTGTTATTAAATAATAATAATAATTATTAATTATTATTATTATTACTATTATTATTATTATTATTATTATTATTATTATTATTATTATAGGAAGAATAAGATCAACAACAACTATTATTAGCATTATTATAATTACAAACAACATGATAATAAAATAAAAATAAAAGTAATAATAATAATAATATATTTTTCTTAGAGATGAATTTTTAATTTATGTTAGTTTGTGAGGTTGATATAAATTATAAGCATTTGATATAATTTTGTTTATAATATTGGGCCGCTAAATTATATTTATATGCATATTTAGTATTATAAAAATAATAATTTTGATCAAACTCCGCTGCGATGGTGAAGCGGCGCTATATTAAATGTCAGAAACGCTGTGTGCCGCTACACGCTATTTAAAACATTGATATATATATATATATATATATATATATATATATATATATATATATATATATAATTTTTTTTTTTTTTAATATATTAAATATTATATGTTTGACGCGAAAGATATTAAAAATTGTCATTATTGAAATATCGCGCTACAAAGCAATGTTTATTGAATTCAATTAAATATCTTATATTATTTTAAAATATATTTGGATATATCATGTGAAACATATGATACGTGTCCGATGAGTGTACGTGCAATATCTTTAAATGCACAAATCTCAAAGCAAATTCAATTATCAAGAGTTTTAACTCATAATACTTAATTTTATATCTTATTTTAGTTAAGAAAAAAGCTCCTATGTAACTTGTAAGTACACAATTTCCAGATATTAACCTGCATAAATAATAATAATAAAAATAATAAAAAGGCATGAATCATGAATTCAAAAGAATTGAGAAGGTCAAATAAAATGACTTGAGCAGCAAAACTACCCACCGGCCACAAAAGAGAGACTGCGAGTGGCTCCCACGCGCACGAACCAGAACCACCCTTTGACAATATCTCTGCCTTTTCTCATCATCGAAGGCAGTCTCTGACCCTCGCTCGGGTAGTTGGGTGGAAACGGCAACGAAAGAGAGGGATCATCAGCTCCACGGAATTGACGAGAAGAGGGAAATCGAATACGACCTCAATTTCCGCTCATACAAATCTCATCCCCCACCGGCGACTTGCCTTTGCCACGATCGAATCAATGGCGTCTTTGAAGGCCAGTGTCGCCGGAATCGGTACTGCAAGGGTGAAGATTGTGCGACCAGCTAATAATAGCTCGTTAGGGTTTGGAAAAACGGTATGGGGGGGAAGCGAGAAAGGATCTGGTCTGAGAATGGTAAGGTGTGAGGCGGAAATGGACGTCGAAAAGAAATCTGCAGCTCTCGAGGCTAGTCTCAGTGCCCTTGAACAATTCAAGATCTCTGCAGACAGTAAGATTACTCTTTCTCCTTTAAACTCATAAATGTATTAACTTCCATTTCTAAAAAAACAAGTAATTGATTTTCATAATCAGTACTGTGAATGCTAATTTCTTAAATTACGAGATTCCAATTTTCGTCTTATCATTTCAAACCATTCGATTTTCTAGGATACATGAAGGAGAGAAGCTGCATAGGAGTGATAGGCTTAACTGTCCATACAGCTCCAGTTGAAATGCGTGAGAAGCTCTCTATTCCAGAGGCTCAATGGCCTCGTGCAATTGCAGAGCTCTGCAATTTAAACCACATAGAAGAAGCCGCAATTCTCAGCACTTGCAACCGAATCGAAATTTATTTCATCGCCCTCTCTTGGAATCGCGCCCTCCAAGAACTCCTCCAATATCTCTCTAAGGTCCCCCCCCCCCCCCCCCCCCTCTCTCTCTCTCTCTCTCTCTCTCTCTCTCCCTCTCTCTCTCCCTACAATTCTTCCCTTGTTTTTACCATTCCTTCATTTTTGCAACAGGCAAGTGGAATTGAAGTTTCCGAGCTGAGAAAACACTTATTCATACAAAGAGACAGTGAAGCGACGCAGCATCTATTCACCGTCTCAGCTGGACTGGACTCTCTAGTTCTCGGCGAAGGTCAAATACTCGCGCAAGTCAAGCAAGTGGTCAAAACCGGTCAACTCAACGGAGGCTTAGGAAAAACAATGGATCGAATGTTCAAAGACGCAATTACAGCTGGCAAACGCGTCAGGTCCGAAACCAACATCTCTTCAGGCGCCGTTTCAGTCAGCTCGGCCGCAGTCGAGCTGGCAATCTTGAAGCTTCTAGAAGATCCTCTAACGAAACTCGAAGAACTCAACTTTTTGTTAATCGGGGCCGGCAAAATGGGGAGACTCGTGGTCAAACATTTGGAGTCGAAAGGAGTCAAACGGGTCGTGGTGGTCAACAGATCTATCGAAAAAGTCAACGCGATTCAAGACGAGATGCAAAATATCGAGATTGTTTATAAGCCGTTCGATCAAATGTTAAACGCAGCAGATGAGGCCGATGTGATTTTTACCAGCACGGCTTCCGAGGCCCCGTTATTCTTTAAAGAAAATACCGAAACTTTAAGCGGTACGAGAAATAGACTTTTTATAGATATTTCGGTACCAAGAAACGTGAGTCAATGTGTATCGAGCGTTAATAACGTTAGGGTTTATAACGTCGATGATTTGATCGAGGTAGTAGAGGCGAATAAAGAAGATAGGTTGAGAAAAGCTAAAGAAGCCGAAGAAATAATAAACGAAGAATTAAAAAAGTTTAACGCGTGGAGCGATTCGTTAGAAACGGTTCCTACGATTAAAAAATTGCGAGCTTACGCAGAGAGAATTAGGGTTTCTGAATTAGAGAAATGTCTTCAAAAAATCGGAGACGAGAATTTGAGTAAAAAATTTAAAAAGGCTATTGAAGGACTTAGTACGAGTATAGTTAATAGGATTTTGCACGGGCCATTGCAACATTTGCGGTGTGAAGGAGGAGACGAGAAGAGTTTGGACGAAACGCTTGAAAATATGCATGCGTTGAATAGAATGTTTAGTCTTCATATAGAGAAAGAAATTATAGAAAAGAAAATTAAATCTAAGGTTGATAAGAATAGTAAAAATTGATTATTGTTTTACGTGGGTTTTGATTTTTTTAATTATGAAATTGTTCAATTTTTTTTACAAAGAGTGTAATATTGAATCGGGTCAAATTTGATATTTCTGATTTTATTTGGTACATCCATTTTTGTCATATTTATTTATGGGCATATTTATGGCCTGCCAATTTCTGGAGATGCTTTTCGGTCTTAGCATTTTGAGTGAAGAATTAAAGATTTTGTATTGAGTAATGAAAAGCTTAATTAATTAAAGGGAAGTTAGGAACTTGCCAGCTTTTGTCCACTTCAATATATTCAAATTCAAATTAAAATTAAATTGATTTTTGATGTATCTTGCAAAACTATTTCTCAGTTCTACTTTTTCTTTATATGGAAAACCACTATAGAAAAAATGAAAAAGCCAATGGTTCTGCTTCTTTTTTGAGAATTTGGTGAACTGTGAAACTTAGTTGGTTAATTCTACAGTTCTTCTGTCTTTGCAGCCAAACAGAGAACTCTAGTTCATATAATAACTCACTATGCAGCGAGTATGGTAATTATATTTTGTATTGTAATTATATTTTTCATACATACATACATACATACATAATTATATTTTTCATTTAAATAGTATAAATTTTCAGTGCTGGTAAATTATACACAATATGTCAATATCACATTTTAATATGAAAATGATCTTAAAATTGTCATGTAAATTTAATTAAGCAAAAGTCTAGTTAAAAATAATCGAAAAAATATAATTAAAAATGATTTAACATCATATTGTATTTTTAAATTTGTAACTTCAAAAATAACAATAGTTTCGATATAAATTTATAAGTTTAAGAAATTATTTATATTTTAATAGATAATTTTTTTTGTTAAGTTTTTGAAAATATTAATATTAAAGTGGTTTAAACAAAAATACAAATATAAGATACTTAGTTATTATATAGGATTCTGAATATTATGTTTTACAATGATAATAATAATGCGAAAAGTCAAGTATTTAAAGGATTCTTAATATTATGTTTTACAATGATAATAATAATAATGCAAAAAATCAATTATTTAAATATTAAATATACGTACATTTACATTACATTTTCTTACATAATATATTCACAAATTAAAATTAAAGAAAATATTATGCATGAAGTGTACTAATCTGGATATCAAAGTAAAAAGAAAATCCAAGTGAAAAAAATTGACGGATTATTAAAAATAATATTAACATAACCTACATCCAAAAAAAATATAATGTCTCATATTTATAAACAAGTTACATATATTTATTAACTGGATATTTAATGCATGACATTTAATATGTGAGAAAATTAAATATTAACAAATAATTATTAAAACAAAATAATTATTAAATTTAAATGATGTATAACTTGTGTGTAAAAAAAGTAACGACATTTTCATATTCATTGTTACGTGAGCATTTCATTTAATATCAAGCGTCTGATTATAATTGTATGGTTTGGATTAATAATATCAAAGATGACATGAATTTAGAAGATGATTTAAAAATTGTTCTAAAATAACACACAAATAACTACATATAATGATCTTCAAAGAATCTTACAAAAAATTAACAAATGTGATCAAACCACGTCACAAAATATAACGGTTCAAATTAATAGCTACAAATGATGACACAATATATATGATTAAAAGATCAAGTATAAAATTAATGAATATGATGAATTCATATTACAAAATTTAATGGTCGATAATCATGATGATCCGGATTCATTCGTGGATTTGTGAAAAAGGCTTAAAGATGATCCAAAATAAAAAATATAAGTAAATTGTTTGGAAATTGAATGAACCAAATATAAAAATAAAACGATATCGAATAAAATGTGGGAGGAATTGCATTACATAGACTGAAGTTTTTTTTTAATAGGTACATAGACAACGGAGTTAAGATGGTCTTAATGGGACCCGGGGTTTTACGGCTCCCCCTGCTCTTCTGGTCCTGCGATTCATTTAGTGGATGTTTCATTCTTTGTAATAATAAATCCCCCTATTTACTAGACGCAGAAATGTACCCTGGTAAACATCAAAAATTCTTGTATACCCCTTAATAATCTGGAATTTCACGAATACTCCTGCAAACGTCTCAAAATATCATGGATACCCTTCAAAATCCTTCAAATATCATTATTACCCCTATACAATTCTTAAAATATCACATATACCCCTATTATATCATTTAAAAATCATCAAAGTATTTCTCGTTGGCAATATGTTAATTACCTAATTTTTAAAATTATTTTTCTACGATAATGAATAATTTTTTCTCTAAAATAATATTTAAAACCATCAAAAATCAAATATTTTCAATTCTATCTCATAATTTCTTTCCAAAAAATCATTGTTGAAATCAATACTATTCTCAAAATTTTAAGTAATTATTATATTTTATATAATGGTTAAACGAAAAAATATTTTGAACGAAAAATTAACAAATTATTAAATAAAAGTTTAATTTAGGGTATTCATGATATTTGAAGAGTTTTCTAGGGGTATTTAGGAAATTTCACGGTTTTGAGGGGTATACATGAAATTATGATATTTTGGAGGGGTAGACATGAAATTCTCTTATATTTTAATAAGGGCATCTTAATAAGGACAATTCTTAACAGAATACTTAATTTTTCTGTATATCTTAAAGAAACATCTCATTTTGCAGATACTCTAAACAAATCCCCTCCGAATTTTACACCACTCATTTCAATATCTCATTATCCTAAACCATTGTGAACAATTTTGTTATTTAAAAAATTTCCTTATATTCCAAATAATAATTTTAGTTAACATAATAATCTACATATATTCAATGAAAATCTAACCCATACAATCAGTAACAAATAACTGATATGTCATTAACATATCATAACTAATATATTGTTATCATGTTAATGATGTATTAAGAAATAATTGACATATCATTGATAGAACAATAAATGATAAAAAAGTAATATATTATTATCATGTTAAGGATGTATTTAACTCTTTATGTTAATTATATCTGAGCCTAAAATTAAAATAATATACGAGTATTTATCTTTTTATGCTAATTATGTCTGAGCCTAAAATTAACATAACATACCATATTCGATTTACATATTACTCAAACATATAACCAACAACGAATTAGTATATAATTAGCGTACTAGTTTACCCACCTTTTTATTTTGCACGTATCTTTAAACCTTCTAATAAAATCACATCATCATGATTATTCATAATCATAATAATTAACCATTACATTTTGTGATGTGAATTTATCATATACATTAATTATATATTTGTCTATTCAAGACTTTTGAACCGTTGGACGTAATGATGTGACATGAGCTCATTCATTCATTTTTTATTGATTTTTTGAATATCATATTTTATGTAATAATTTGTGTGTCATTATTTTACAACAACTTTCAAGGCTTCTCCTTAAGTTATGTCAAATTTGATATTCTGAATTCAGACCGTACGATTGAAGTAGGATGATTGATAGTAAATCTTATGTCCACGTGATAAAGAATATGAAAAGTTTTGTTAAATTTTCTTTGACGCATACAAGTTATACAATTTTGTTGTTTAATAAATTTTTTTGTTAGTATTTCATATTTACATATAATATATTTCTCTCTCATCCAACTAATAAATATATATATTTTAATATGAAACATTATAATATTTTTACTATAAGTTATATTAATAATATTTTAAGAACTTTAGTTTCAAAAATTCTTCAAGTATACACTTGAATTTTTTTTGTTTATTTTGATATCCATATTAATATAGTTCATACATAATTTTTTGTTTGAATTTATGGAGAAATTATGTAAGCAAAGTAACACATATAAATATATAAATTATTTAATTTAAATAATTATTGTTCTTATGAAAATTATAATAGTTAGAATCCTATATTACTAAGTACGTTATATTTGTGTTTTTGTTTTTCACAACTTGAATATTGAAATTTATAAAATTTAACATAAATAACATTAAATATTTTACCTATTAAAATATAAATAATTTCTTAAATTTATAAACACGTTACGAATACTATTGTCGTTTTTAAGTTGTAAATTTAAAAATATCACATGATGTCAAATATTGTTTGGATACATTTTTTTCTAAATTAAAATTTGATATTATTTCCATTGTTTAATGTAATGTTGTGTATAATTTTTATTGTTTTGTTTATCAATTTTTTTTATTAATACCTTATTATTGATTATGTGTCTTGAGTATATTGGTTGCATTGTTCAGTGTTTCTATATTTATATTGCATCAATTATTGTGAGAAACAATAATATCATTTTTGTGGTTGTTTTCGTAAAATATGTTATGCTTCATCTATAATTATTTGCTTAACTATATGTATTGATTTTTTTTTTAAATGTGCTATTTTCGACCCGAACATAATATAATTGTAAAATATAATCTTGATTATAATTAAATTAGTTATATAACATGATGAGATTAATATAACATGAAATGATTTTATTTTATTATAATGTTGTCATTATAATCATAAAAATTACCATTTGTAATAAAATGAAAAATATAATTATCATGCTCTCCGTATTGCGCGAGTATTCTCCTAGTTAATACTACAAATAGAAATACCCCGACAACATTTCAAAAGCCACTAAAAAGAATTAAAGAACCATAAAACTAGATGCTAAGAAGATATTATTTTGTCGAATTATTTTCAAGATGTCTATTTTCTTACATCGTTATCTTTTATTGATTTGATATTATATTTTTAAGAAAAATAATATATAAATGAAATAAAAAGTTATATGAATATTATATTAAGAATCCTTTTGTTTTTTCACATTGGTATATGTTGAGACTATTTATGGAGATTTTTTAAAATAATGAAAAGTACTAAATTTGTTTGGACGTGCAAGTAAATTTCTGGTTTTGTCTAGAACTTGAAAAGTTTGCCAAAATATTAGACGATGTGTTTGAATGATATTTCAGGATTTCTAAGTTAAAATTTGGGTTAGGAAATTCTAGTGATATTTGTATACAAATCTTTTCAAAACAAAAACTTAGCAAAAACATGTATTTTTCTTAGGAATTTTTAGTTTGTGTTGTATACATTCTCTCTCTTCTTGGTTAGTGTGCATGTTTGTATTTTTCTTTTGAACATAACAAGAAAATGTGTAAGTCATTACATTCCTTGATTTTCCTAAACAAACAATCAAACAACATTTTATACAAGTCTCTACATATTTATTTTCTTTTAAGTTTCATGATTTTGAAATCAACGTTCCTAAACATTACCAATCATAAACTAGAAATTTAAATTTAGTTTGCATCCAAACAAAACCCTAAGAAAGATTAGTAAGATTAGAAAATAGGAGGGGGGGGGGGATTTGGGATATGAAAACGATTATTTGAGAAGACTGACAACATATTGTAATAAAAATAACAACTATACAAACAACAACAGAAAAAGTTTAGATGGAGTTTTTTCGGAGTATTTAAGAACGAGATATTATTTTAAGGGGTATTTTTTTGTATATCCGCTATACAATACAACTTTAAATTTTACAAAATAGATGGTTATTTTGATCTATTTTTTAACACTATGCAAAGTTAATTTAATCTTTGTATGAGTATTTCAAAAAAAAAATTGAATGAGTATTTTGAAGTATTCAAAAGATAAGGATTTTTTTTAAAAATATTGAAAAAATAAAAGGATTTTATTTTTAAAAATATTGAGAAAAGTTCAGTTTTTTTTTTAAAAGAAATCTCCTTCTATTTGGTTTCATTGAATTATCATCGAGTTAAGAAATCTCAATAATCAATGAATCCGTAGCTCAAGTGATCGCATATCATAATAAATCATAACTCATTAGTTTAATTTTCATTGACATTAAATAATAATGAACAAGAAAAAAAACTTTTCTATTTAATTTAAAAAAAAATCTCAAAATTTGGGTAACTCCTTCAAGAAAAATATTCCTGGATTTGGTTTTTCTATGGGTCTGCTCGAGTTAAAAATTCTAAATATTTTAATTAAGTCGAGTTACAATTCAGTCAAAACACTTAACCGAAAATTGTAACTTCTTGCTTAATCTGTGGGACAAAGTGGTTGAGAAAGAATTAGGCGAGAGGAAGGGAGAGATACGCACCACTTTCAGTGATACGATGAATGACTGGTACGAAGGCTCTGGACAACGTGAACAAGCACAAATAGCCGCGTTCTTCATCTTTGAGGCCTGGAAAGAACGGTGCAAACGCTCATTCACGGATCAGACAGCTCGAGCGGAAGATCTGTTGGAGACAATCCTTTCAGAAAGAGCAGTATTCATATCGGCGACAAAGAAGGAAAGTGGAGATCAAACCCTAGATCCGGAAATATCACGAAGTGAGAGAGTGAGCTTAGAAGTTAGCAAGGAAGGATAAACCAAAAGAGTCTAGCTGGCAGACTCAAGAAGACAGGCCGTTGGGCTTTTTTTTATATTTATTTATTAGCTACTTCTCCGGCCTGTAAAAAGGAAGAAAAAAGCACTCTGTACATGTTATAAAACTTATTTATATAAAAAAGATCAATGAATGGGGGGTGAAAAAACCCTCTTCATTTTAATCAAAAAAAAAATCAAAAAAAAAATTCAGTCAAAACAACTCAAGACCAAAATAATTATTGTAGAAATATTTATATTTCAATCAATAATTCAAGAAGTTAGTAAGATCATGCAAAATAATTTAATTTTATGTTATGTGAAAGCTTAGTCTAGTCTAGGGATTGGACCATTCAAACAAAATTAATAAATAATCAATCACCCAAATTTTAGTTTCTCATTTTCTTTTGCTTTCATTTACATGTTACATGTTAAGTCAACACCAAAGAAGAAACACTTGACGTGCCTTTGCCAACCTTCCACTATTCCCAGAAAATTGCCAAAGCCAAATCTCTTTTTCCCTATTCAATCATTGTAGGTTCGTGACCAATTGCAACAACAAGAATACCAGGCTTATTTCCCATCCCTTATTAACTGATTATCGGGTCTACTCTGTACATCTTATCGGGTTATTGGGTTTGTCCTGTCTATATGGTGGAGCCATATTTATAGTCTTGTGCCTGCCTACCACCAAGCAAAGCCTTATTCATCTCTCTCTCTTTCTCTCTCATGTGTGATTTCGGAGCTCAAAACCATGAGATTGCACAAAGCTCAAGTTAAGCCAGTAGTAATCTCCTTCTTGGCACTGTTAATAGTAACAAGTCTCGTCGCTTTAAGCCATGATCGAGGAGTTGCTTACTCGAACCCGTCAATGGGTGATTTCTCCAAATTGCCACCTCGCAAAGGGGACGGTGTTCGTTCTTCTATCTACGGTGAAACGAAGAGAAAAGTACCTGGTGGTCCGAATCCACTGCATAACTAGATATTGTTTTCAGTCAGGTTTAATTTTTTTTTGTGCTTGTTTTAATTTTATTTGATTATTCTTCTTGTATTTGAGAGGAGAAAATTTTGTTGTAATATATAGCCACTGTTCATAAAATTGCTGCATTTGGGATGTAAAGAAATCTTCTGATTTTTGTTTCTATAATTAATGGGGTTCCAGCACTTAAGATCTTGTTGTGTGTATTAATGGATCAAAAGTTCAAAACACTGAAAATTTAGTTTCTACAGTTAGAAGTTACATTGGTTTACATATTTACCCACTCTAAATACCGAAAATATCATATTTGCCCATATACCAAAATTGAAAAACAAAGATTTACCCTCTGAAGAAGCTAAAATGTCATATTTATTCAAAATTAAATCATCCATTCTATCCAATGGATAAATTAGAGGCTAAATATGACACTTTATCATAAATTGCAGGCTAAATATGATAAATTAGATTTTTGAAAGAGAGAAAAATATGACATTTTCAAATTTTAGAAGGATAAATATGTAAACCACTCTTATATTCTTCTTATATTCTAATATATGACTTGATTGGTATTTGGGCCCTATTGTTTACTAGAAGTTATGAAAGTTGATATTTAGAATTGAAGGATCAGAAAAAGACAAAAATAATTATTAGTGTTTATAGGCTAAAATCAAAAGAGTTAATTATGGATGGTTGCTTAAATTTTTGTTTTCTGATAAACAATTTTATATTCCTCATTCGTTCATTGTTCATTGTCCAGAAAATTACATTTCGGAATTGTCTACCGTCCGTGTTCGGTGTTTTTTCATTTCCGTTAGTCTTGCCTACTCTTATGCATTTTTTTATATATTTTTTCTACGCTATATGAATAAAAATTACGTTGTTATTTATATTATTTTTATTATTATTTATATATTATTTTTTTCATACTACGGATTACAGATTTGTTGCTATTTATATTTTTTTACTATTTTATATATATTTTTACTATAAAATTTTTATATATTTTTTTACTATTATTTATACTTTTTTATATTTGGAATTAAAAATCTGTTCTTATTTATATATTTTTTACTATATATATATTTTTTAAAATTATGGATTAAAAATATGTTGTTTATTTATATTTTTGTATTATTATTTATATCTTTTTCTATACTAGGTATTAAAGATTTTTTTGATATTTATATCTTTTTACAATACTATGGATTAAAGATTTGTTATTATTTATCTTTTTTAGACAAGTGATATCGACAAGAAATTATTTTAATTGTTACAGAAAAAATAATTTGAAATGACTAATTTATCTTTGTAAATGATTATATGTAATTTGGAAAGAATCTAAATAGATGTGTTTAAAGAAAATTTGGTAAGTTTGAATCATGTTAATCATGAACAAAATCAATGAAAATTAAAATTTGAAAAATTTCAATTTGGATTGTATTTACTGACTACAATTAAAAATTATTTTTCTTGCTTCCTCCGTTACTTGGTCCTTCTTGGTCAATCTTCATCTTCTTAAACTTCAATAACTCAAGAATCAAATTTAATTTTTTGAAGAAGTGTGCGATATTTTTTTATTTTGGATAAGGTACAAATATTTTTATTTGATAGAATTTGTTGAATTTAACAATGATCAAATTTTTTTTTCTCACTATAGAGATAAATTCCAACTATTCAACCCAACATGTTACATTTATAATTTCATGGCAATATTTTCTTTTATTTTTAATTTTATTTACTTCCTGGTGCTCATGGTGCTTATATCTGGTTGATACAATTAAATTAAATTAAATGACACGAGTTTGGAAAATGTAAATACAAATATCACGCATTCCAATCATACAATATTAAATCTCCACCTGATACATACTATTTTACTTTCCAAATAATATACAATCATTAAATAAGGATAATTATCATTTCAAATTAATTTTTATGTAGCAAGTAAATTTATTTCCTGTCGATATCACTAACCTATAATTATTATTATTTGTACTTTTTTATAATATGAAAAAGATATGTTGTTATTTACATTTTTTTCATCGTAAAATTTTATCAATATGAATGTGAAATGTATAAAAAAATTATTTCTATAAAAAAAATTATTTATACTAGAAAAAAATCTAAAAAAAGACGTGTCATGAATTATATAAAACTTTTCCAATCTTTTTTTTTGAAGTCAGAACTTTCCATATATTTAAATAATAAAAGTTATTTAGAAAAAGACGAGTCGGTCGTTAATCACTCGTGATACTCAATAATCCGGTAAGTAATACGTTCGTGTATGATGCAAATCGAACATTTTTTCAAGTAATCAAATAAAACGGAACACACTAATAATTCGTAGATTCGGATATCCGTCTATAGTTAGATTTATTTTTAATATGTGTATAATACTCGTTTTTTATATAAATTATAAAATACGCGAAATATTGTCAGATTGGGTACGACAACATTAATACAAATATTATTCATAATACATAATTGTTCGTGAATTATACCCGTATTATTCGCGAGGGGAACAACTATGATCACGAGTCAATCGAATGGACTGATCGTTCTAACTTATTGCTATCTAGTAAATTTAAATAAATTATTTTATTATTCATAACCTTATAATTAAGATAAAAATAAACGTTTCGACTAATACAAAGTACAAATAAACTGTTAAATATAATTAATAATTAATAATTGTCTTAACAGTATAATGAATAGTTTTCTCTTGATCTCATAACAAAGGTGCGTTCAAGCGTTACGTTGCTCGGTGCAGCAGGTGTTGTTGGATGGGTTCTTCGGTTTGGGTTGTTGGTGTTGTGTTTGGTCCGGTGGTTCTGCGATATATCAAACGATTGGTGGCATGGTTTTGTGTGGTGGCCAGTTGGTATGTTGCCGTTGGGCAGTTTGTGGAGGATGAGGTAAACGGGATTGCATGGTTGTTTTCTATGTGAAAGCTTGTTGGTGTCTTTCGAGGGTGTGTGTTTAATGTGGTGTGTGTGTGTGTGTGTGTGTGTGTGTGTGGGGGGGGGGGGGGGGGGGGGGGGGGGGGGGGGGGGGGGGGTAGTTTCTTTTGTAGGGAGTAAAAGAGTGTTGATAGGTACAAGGTTGGTGGCCGACCTGGAACCATTAATGGGCTGATCTTAGTAGAGACCGGGGGTTAGTCTCCTCGTGATTTTTGCCGAATTGTGTATATAACCAGTGGTTCAGTATATCTTAACAGTATATTTGTGTAGATTTTAGTGTCCCCCCTCTTTTCGGCACGTAGGCAATTTAAATAAATTATTTAATTATTCATAATCTTTTAATTAAGATAAAAATAAACGTCTCGACTAATACAAAGCACAAATATAAAAACTGTGAAACATAATTAATAATTAATAATTGTCTTTGACAGTACGATGAATAACTTCCTCTTGATCTCTTAACAATACTCTTGTGGACGGCTCTCCTGCAAAAATATAAAAATAAAATGTACATATTGTAATTAGCTTAAAGTTTGTATAATTAACAAAATTGTTACTAATACCATGAACTTACTATGCTAATAAGTTTGAGTTTAGTTTGTATGTACCTCAGGGGTGAAGGTGAGACCGAGCTTGATTTCTCCTTTGTATTCTCCATCTTTAACGACATTATACACTGTCGGAGCCACGGTTCCTTCGGCATAGACAGCCTCCAAATTAATTCTAGAAATTACATAACAACACAAAATTAAATATTTCAAAATCATATTAAAGATTCGTAAAAGAAGTAATTAAATTTTGATAACTAATACTCTGCTTCGCCCACGAAGTCGTCATTAGATCCAGCATCACTATCCATCAGTTTGATTATGATCTCCGTTACATCCTCGGAAGTTGTAAACATGAACGTTTCGTTCCATTCAGGCTCGCTACCTTTCCCTACAGGTATAATGCCAAGATAATTTTCATTTATGACGATTAATAAAATTAAATATAGAAAATTTTAACAAGCGGAGGCACCGACCAGCAGCGACACTGCTTTTCTGCTCCTGAGTGCGACACACGAGGACTGCATATGGATCCATATCACCTAATCAACCCAATTTCACATAACAAAACAATAATCATTCAGTAAAGAGAACATGAAAAGAAGGAAAACAAAGTAGCTGAGGAGCTTACAGAGGAAGTCGGTGTTCTCAAGGCCCTTGGCTCCAACAAGAAGTACTTCGAGCGTTCCTCTCACCATGTTTATTTCTCTCTATTTCTTCTTCTGAATTTGTGATTTGGTTGGAAAGGGGGAGAAGAAGAATGAGATGAGATACAGGTAAACAGGGCGATCTAGTTGCTGAGTTTTATATTGGGAAAATTAAGGCGTTAGATCCAAGAGAGATTGGAATAGTATAGTCAAAAGAATTAGCTGGCTAGACTAGGCAAGTCTCTGACTCGGGATTGGTGGAATAGTATAGTCTACTGTTCGTTCGACTCGGTATGGTGTAGTTTGGTTTGGTTGGTCTGCACGCGGGAAGGCCGTAATGATTCGGCATGGGCCTTGTCCAAACAGTTATGCCTCAAAATGTACTTAAGAGCCCCAGAAGGGTACACGCTAAAATTTCTTCCATTTAACTAGTAAAATGCCTATATTTTCGGACTCTCTCTCTCTCTCTCTCTCTCTCTCTCTCTGCGTGCGTGCGTGTGTTGACATCTACTATAATTTATTCAATTTCCTTGGTTTGCACAATAAGTAATAAATGAAGAAAACAGGACTGGTTCCAAAATTCGTAGCATCCAATGTTTTTTTCTATTTTTTCATTTTTTGAAAAAATCAAAAGCTGAAGTCCACCTTCAAAAATATTAATTATTAATTTTTTTCTAAAAAAATACCAAAATAATTCTTTAAAATGAACAGAATACTTCATTTTTCATATTTTTCTCAAAAAACTTCGTGATTGAAGATTAATATATGCAAATTTCTATTTCTTCCAATTTTATATAAAAAATCAAAAACCGAAGTCTAACACCATCAAAAATATCAATTATCAGTTTTCTCGAAAAAGGCCAAAATAATTCTATAAAATGAGCAAAACACTTAATTTTCATTTTTTCTAAAAAAATTCCGTGATTGAAGACTAACACATGCAAATTTCTATTTCTTCAATTTCTTTGCAAAAATTCAAAAACTGAAGTCTAACACCTTCAAAAATATCATTTATCATTATCTTCTAAAAAAAGCCAAAATAGTTCTATAAAATGAGAAATACTTAATTTCATGTTTTTCTCAAAAAACTCTTTGATTGAAGTCTAGCACATAGAAATTTATATTCAAAAAGTGAAGTCTAACACACCTTCAAAAATATCGATTGTCATTTTTTTTCTTCTAAAAAAGACCAAAATAGTTTTAAAAATTGAGCAAAACACTTAATTTTCATGTTTTTCTAAAAAAACTCCTTGATTGAAAACTAACACATACAAATTTCTAGTTTTTTCATTTTTCTGCAATAAATCAAAAACTGAAGTCTAACACCTTCAAAAATATAAATTATCATTTTTTTCTAAAAAAAGGCCAAAATATTTCTTTAAAATGAGCAAAATACTTCATTTTTCATATTTTTCTCAAAAAACTTCGTGATTGAAGACTAACACATGCAAATTTCTATTTCTTTCAAATTTTTACAAAAAATCAAAAACTGAAGTCCAACACCTTCAAAAATATCAATTATCAGTTTTTTCGAAAAAGGACAAAATAGTTCTATAAAATGTGCACAACACTTAATTTTCATGTTTTACTAAAAACACTCCGTGATTGAAGACTAACACATGAAAAATTTCTATTTCTTCTATTTCTTTGTAAAAATACAAAAACCGAAGTCTAACACCTTCAAAAATATCATTTATCATTATTTTCTAAAAATACCAAAATAGTTCTCTAAAATGAGCAAAATACTTAATTTCATGTTTTTCTCAAAAAACTCCGTGATTAGCCTAACACATACAAAATTCTATTTTTTTCAATTTTTTTCAAAAATTTAAAAAGTGAAGTCCATCATCACCTTCAAAGTATCAATTATCATTATTTTCTAGAAAAAGCCAAAATAGTTCTAAAAAATGAGCGAAACACTTAATTTTCATGTTTTTCTAAAAACACTTCGTGAGTGAAGACTAACACCTTCAAACATATCATTTATCATTATTTTCTAAAAGAAGGCCAAAATTGTTCATTAAAATGAGCAAAATACTTAATTTAATGTTTTTCTAAAAAAACTCCGTGATTGAAGACTAACACATACAAATTTCTATTTTTTCCAAAAAATAAAAAAGTGGTCTAAAAAAGTATCAATGATCATATTTTTCTAAAAAAGTCCAAAATAGTTCCCTAAAATAAGCAGAATACTTCATTTTTCATGTTTTTCTCATAAAACTTCGTGATTGAAGACTAACACATGCAAATTTCTATTTCTTCCAATTTTTTACAAAAAAAATCAAAAACTAAAGTCTAACACCTTCAAAAATATCAATTATCATTATTTTCTAAAAAGGCCACAATAGTTCTCTAAAATAAGAAAAATACTTAATTTTATGTTTTTCTCAAAAAAACTCCGTGATTGAAGCCAAACACATTCAAATTTCTATATTTTTAAAAAATTCAAAAAGTGAAGTCTAACCTTCACAAGTATCAATTATCAAAGATTTCTAAAATAGGCCAAAATAGTTCTCTAAAATGAAGAAAATACTTCATTTTTCATGCTTTTCTCAAAAACTTTCGTGATTGAAGACTAACACATGCAAATTTCTATTTCTTCCAAATTTTTGCAAAAAATTCAAAAACTAAAGTCTAACACCTTCAAAAATATCATTTGTCATTTTTTTTTCTAAAAAAAAAGCTAAAATAGTTCTAAAAAATGAGAAAAACACTTAATTTTCACGTTTTTCTAATAAAACTACGTGATTGAAGACTAACACATACAAATGTCTATTTTTTCCATTTTTTTTTGTAAAAAATCAAAAACTGAAGTCTAACACATTCAAAAATATCAATTATCATTTTTTTCTAAAAAAAGGACAAAATAGTTCTCTAAAATGAGCAAAATACTTAATTTTTCATATTTTTCTCAAAAAACTTCGTGATTGAAGACTAACACATGCAAATTTCTATTTCTTACCAATTTTTACAAAATTTGAAAAACTAAAGTCTAACACCTTCAAAAATATCAACTATCGGTTTTTTACGAAAAATACCGTAGTTCTATAAAATGAGCAAAAGACATAATTTTCATGTTTTTCTTTAAAAATTCGGTGATTGTAGACTAACACATGCAAATTTCTATTTATTCCATTTCTTTGCAAAAATTCAAAAACTGAAGTATATTTACCTTCAAAAATATCATTTATCTTTATTTTCTAAAAATGGTCAAAATTAGTTCTCTAAAATGAGCAAAATACTTAATTTCATGTTTTTCTCAAAAAACTTTTTGATTGAAGCCTAAGCATTAAAAAATTGTTTTGAATCGAAAAACAAACTTTCTTAGTGTTTGTGAAATTTGGTGAAAATTTATGTAGTAAAAGATACGATACAAATGAGGTAAAAACACGTTATTTGAACTCCTCGAAGCGTAAAAAGATTGCGATGAATCGAAATGTAAACTTTCTTAGTTTTTGTACAATTTGGTGAATAGTTACATAATGAAAGATTCGATCCAAACCATCTCAAAAACACATTATTTGGACTTGTTAGAACGTTGAAAGATTGTTATGAATCGAAAAACAAATTTTCTTAGTGTTTGTAAAATTTGGTGAAAAGTTATGTAGTAAAAGATACAGTACCAATGATCTAAAAACACATTATTTGAACTCCCCAAATCGTAAAAAGATTGCTATGAATTTGAAAACTCATTTTTTAAGCGTCGTTTTAATGTCTTAAATTGAACGTAATTCAACAAATAAATGATTTCCTAAACTTAGCACAATGATAAGCAAAGAGTATCGATCCATAGGGAGATTATGGTAATTCTAGAGTTTATTGTTCAAACACAACTTTTATAGTCCCAAATATTCTCTCAATTTGTACACAAGAAGATCAACAGTGAACAAACTATATTCCGAATTTCAGATATTTTTTTATGAATCCAGTTAATATTTAAAATTCTTTAAACAAGCACAGCACAAAACTCTGGATCACAGAACAAGTTTAACTTCAATAATTTTTATAGCTCAAATTACGATTCCAAATTTATTTAAACTTTTATCACAGATCATAAATCAAACAAACAAGTCATAATAATGTTTATAGATTTTTATATACATAAATGAATTATCTAAAAGTGAAAGAGTAGTTACTGGACAGAAAACACAGAGAGACAAAGATTAAATCCAAACAAATATGAAAATGAATGCAAAAATTACCAAACTTGAAAGAGATTATCTACAGTATCTAACACAACTAAACGAATTTTTATGGATTTGTTTCTAGAATTTAACTATTTTATTTGTATTTTATAAACAGACACTCAGAAATTCAGATCTTAAAATTTAAAATTGAATAACAAATAGGAAAATTTATGAAATGACATGAACTAAAATGCTACACAAACTAGATATTATAAATATTCACAGGAATATTTTTATGAGATTTAACTAGATACAAAACAATTTTATTTATATTTTTAAATTAGTACAGAACAGAAAATCAGAATTTCAAGACCTCAATTTTAAAAATGTATAACAATTATGAAACTAAAGGAAATGAGATGAAATAAACTCCTAAATGAACCAAATATGATGAAGATTGAGAAACACATTTTTATGGATTTTTATCAGATCTAAAAGTATTTTTAAACTAATTAATAAACAGCAGTAAACAGAAATTCATAAATTCAGATGCTCAACTTTAAAAATGAATAACAAATAGAAAAATCAAGCAATTGAGATGCAGTAAATTTGTACATAAACTAGGCATGATCTAGATTCATAAACATATTTTTGTGAGATTTAAACAGATGTAGAAGTATTTTTGTGATAAAAAACAATCTGGATCAAATCATTCATGTCAAAGCAACGGGGTTTCAAGGGAATGTTCAGGCCTTACAAGGAGAATTCAAAGCTATGTTAATGACGTTGCAAGTCATTGCCCAGAATTATGGTGATAGGAAGTGCGTCTTTATGTCTGATAACACCGAAGTGGTACAGATCCTGAGTTCAATATCAGACCCCAACAAAATACAACCATCACAGTGGCAAGCCATACAAGATGCGAGGGATTGTATACTCTGGAAACGAAAGGTCAAGGACCCAACCATGATCTGGATACCAAGAACAGCAAATGCAGAGGCTCACCAGATGGCTAATATGGTGAGAATTATGCAAACCACATACGAAGGCAACTCCATCCCCATGCTGATGTGAGGTGATGGTCAAGCTACTATAGGGCACAGGAAGCCAGGAGTCTTCCTCTATTTTCCTTGTTATTTTGTTATTTCGTGTTGATTAGATACTCTTGTTTTATTTGTGTTTCTTTTTCATGTTGTACTGTTGCTTTAGGGTGTAATATAGGTAGCTAGCTTTTCGGTTATGTAATATGGTATGAACTATGTATTTTTCTTTTGTTTAATCAACACGAAAAGCCTACGGGTTTCTATCAAAAAAAAAAAAAAAAACTAATTATCAAAACTGATCAGACAGACAGATGCAAAATCAACTTAGACTTTAACTAAATCACAAAATTCAGAATAACAAGCAATTAAACAAGGAAAAGGGGGTGATAATAGATTCAAAAAAGATCCAAAACAACAGTTCTTAATTCAAACTACAACTTCAAAACATGGGAAATATCAAAAATATCCTAATAAAGAAAGAGAATACCCAATCTAAGAAATGAGAATGGAGATGGATGTGGAGGAGTGGAGATGAGATAGAGGTCTTTTATGGTCTCTTGTCACCCCAATGAAGCCTTCAGAGAGAGGAGATGGAGCTTGGAGGTCGTCAATGACGATGAGTTCTTGATCCAGAACTAGAACCGAGAAATCTCGAGGCTTTAGTCTTGAATCGATGCAATTGAGAGGATTGACACCTTCTGGGAGTGGGTATGGTGATGTGGAGTGAAGGAACCGGACTTGAGAAAGCTTGAAAGTCCGAGATTGGGTTACGAGATGGTGAGTCAGGGTTCAAGCTGAGAAACCTCGAAGCTTGAACCCAATTTGGTGGAGGAAAGAGGTGGAGAGGGATCAGGAGATGCTAGAGAGCGTGAGAGAAGAGAGAGCGAGGGCCAAGAGGCCACTCGTGAGTGATGATCACAATCGTAGCTCGTGAGATGATCACAGTCGTTGTAGTATAGTGGTAAGTATTCCCGCCTGTCACGTGGGTGTCCCGGGTTCGATCCCCGGCAGCGGCGCCATTTAAAACCTCATTTTTTTAAGCGTCATTTTAGTGTCTTAAATTGAGTAATTCAACAATTAAATGATATCCTAAACTTAGCACAATGATAAGCAAGAAGTATCGTTTCACATGGAGATTATGGTAATTTTAGAGTTTATTGTTCGAACACAACTTTTATAGCCCCAAAAATTCTCTTAATTTGCACACAAGAAGATCAACGGTAATCCAAACTATATTTCAAATTTTTGAGTTTATTAATGAACAGATTAATTTCTAAAATTCATCAAACAAGCAGTGTTCAAAATCTGGATCACAGAACAAGTTTAACTTCAATAATTTTTATAGCTCAAATTACATATCCAAATTAGTTGAAACTTTTATCATAGATCAGAAATCAAACAAACAAGCTATCATATGTTTTATAGTTTTTTATATGCAAGAATGAATTAACTAAAAATGAGAGAGTTAAAGCTATATTTCAAATTTCTGAGTTTATTAATGAACAGATTAATTTCTAAAATTCATCAAACAAGCCGTGTTCAAAATCTGGATCACAGAACAAGTTTAACTTCAATAATTTTTATAGCTCAAATTACATATCCAAATTAGTTGAAACTTTTATCACAGATCAGAAATCAAACAAACAAGATATCTTATGTTTTATAGTTTTTTATATGCAAGAATGAATTAACTAAAAATGAGAGAGTTAAAGCTAGATAGAAAATGCAGAGAGGCAAAGATTAGATTAAAAAAAAAAGGAAAATAAAAACAAAAATTACCAAACTTGAAAGAGATGATCTACAGTATCTAACAGAACTAAAATATATTTTTATGGATTTTTGTGTGATCTAAAACTATTTTTGAACTAATTTCTAAACAGACACTCAGGAATTCAGATCTTAAACTTACAAAAAATCAATAACAAATAGGAAAATGGATGAAATGACATGAACTAAAATTCCACACAAATTAGATATCATCAAGATTCATAAAACTGTTTTTAAGAGATTTAAGTAGATCTAGAAGTATTTTATTTGTAATATTCAAACAGAGTGGAACAGAAAAGTAGAAAATTAGGATCTTCAAATTTGAAAATGAAGAACAATTAGAAAATTGAAGGAAAATTGAAGGAAATTTGAAAATGCAGAACAATTAGATCAAGAATTATTGAATATAAAGATCATAGCATGTTTTTATGTTTATTTAATATTATTTTGCATGATTTTAAACCCTAAAAATGTGCTTAATTATGCTCATTACATAATCGAAAAGAAAACTTTCCTAGTATTTGTACAATTTGGAGAAAAGTTAAGTAATGTAGGATTCGATCCAAGCCATCTCAAAAACACGTTATTTGAACTCCTTGGAGCTTTAAAAGATTGTTTTGAATCGAAAAACATACTTTCATAGTGTTTGTAAAATTTGGTGAAAAGTTATGTTGTAAAAGATACAATACAAATGATCTAAAAACACGTTATTTGAACTCCCCAAAGCTTGAAAAGATTGTTATGAATCGAAGAGAAAACTTTCTTAGTGTTTGTACAATTTGGTGAAAAGTTACGTAGTAAAAGATTCGATCCAAAGCATCTCAAAAACACGTTATTTGGACTCCTCAGAACGTTAAAAGATTGTTTTGAATAAAAAAACAAACATTCTTAGTGTTCGTAAAATTTGTTGAAAAGTTATGTAGTAAAAGATACTGCACAAATGATCTAAAAAAACATTATTTGAACTCCTCAAAACGTGAAAAGATTGATATGAATCGAAAAGAAAACATTCTCAGTGTTTGTACAATTTGGTGAAAAGTTACGTTTAGTAAAAGATTCGATCCAAACCATCTCAAAAACAGGTTATTTGGACTCCTCAGAACGTTAAAAGATTGTTTTGAATCGAAAAACAAAATTTCTTATCCGGTACAAATGATCTAAAAACACGTTATTTGAACTCCTCAAAGCGTGAAAAGATTTCTATGAATCGAAAAGAAAACATTCTCAGTGTTTGTACAATTTGGTGAAAAGTTACGTAGTAAAAGAATCGATCCAAACCATCTCAAAAACAGGTTATTTGGACTCCTCAGAACGTTAAAATATTGTTTTGAATCGAAAAACAAACTTTCTTATACGGTACAAATGATCTAAAAACACGTTATTTGAACTCCTCGAAGCGTAAAAAGATTGCTATGAATCGAAATGAAAACTTTCTTAGTGTTTGTATTATTTGCTGAAAAGTTACGTAGTAAAAGATTCGATCCAAACCATCTAAAAAACATGTCATTTGAACTCCTCAGAGCTTTAAAAGATTGTTTTGAATCAAAAACAAACTTTCATAGTGTTTGTAAAATTTGGTGAAAAGTTATTTTGTTAAAGATACGATACAAATGATCTAAAACACGTTATTTGAACTCCCCAAAGCGTAAAAAAATTGCTGTGAATCGAAAAGAAAACTTTCTTTGTGTTTGTACAATTTGGTGAAAAGTTACGTAGTAAAAGATTCAATCCGTACCATCTCAAAAACACGTTATTTGGACTCCTCGGAACGTTAAAATATTGTTTTGAATCGAAAAACAAACTTTCTTAGTGTTTGTAAAATTGGGTGAAACGTTATGTAGTAAAAGATATGGTACAAATGATCTAAAAACACATTATTTGAATTCCTCAAAGCGTAAAAAGATTGCGATGAATTGAAAAGAAAACATTCTTAGTGTTTGTAAAATTTGGTGAAAAGTTACGTAGTAAAATATTCGATCGAAACCATCTCAAAAAAAGGTTAGTTGGAGTCCTCAGAACGTTAAAAGATTGTTTTGAATCAAAAAACATACTTTCTTATACGGTACAGATGATCTAAACACACGTTATTTGAACTCCTCAAAGCGTAAGAAGATTGCTATGAATCGAAAAGAAAACTTTCTTTGTGTTTGTACAATTTTGTGAAAAGAAAACTTTCAATCTACGTAACTTTTCACCAAATAATACAAACACTAAGAAAGTTTTCTTTTCGATTCATAACAATCTTTTTACACTTTGAGGAGTTCAAATAGCGGCTTTTTAGATCATTTGTACGGTATCTTTTACTACATAACTTTTCACCAAATTTTACAAACACTAAGAAAGTTTGTTTTTAGATTGAAATCAATCTTTTAACATTCTGAGGAGTTCAAATAACGTGTTTTTGAGATGGTTTGGATCGAATCTTTCACTACGCAACTTTTCACCAAATTGTACAAACACAAAGAAAGTTTTCTTTTCGTAGCAGTCTTTTTACGCTTTGAGGAGTTCAAATAACGTGTTTTTAGATCATTTTTACCGTATCTTTTACTACATAACATTTCACCAAATTTTACAAACACTAAAGAAGTTTGTTTTTCGATTCAAAACAATCTTTTCACGTTCTGAGGAGTCCAAATAACGTGTTTTTGAGATGGTTTGGATCGAATGTTTTACTACGTAACTTTTCACCAAATTGTACAAACACTAAGAAAGTTTTCTTTTCCATTCATAGCAATCTATTTACGGTTTGGGGAGTAGAAATAACGTGTTTTCAGATCATTTGTATCGTATCTTTATCAACATAAATTTTCATCAAATTTTAGAAACACTATGAAAGTTTGTTTTTCGATTCAAAACAACCTTTTAAAGCTCCGAGGAGTTCAAATACCGTGTTTTTGACATGGTTTGGATCGAATCTTTTACTACGTAACTTTTCACCAAATTGTAGAAAAACTAAGAAAATTTTCTTTTCGATTCATAGCAATCTTTTTACGCTTTGACAAGTTCAAATAACGTGTTTTTGGATCATCTGTACCGTATCTTTTACTACATAACTTTTCACCAAATTTTACAAACACTAAGAAAGTTTGTTTTTAGAATAAAAACATTCTTTTATCCTTCTGAGGAGTCCAAATAACGTGTTTTTGAGATGATTTGGATGGAATCTTTTACTACGTAACTTTTCACCAAATAATACAAACACTAAGAAAGTTTTCTTTTCGAATCATAGAAATCTTTTTACGATTTGAGGAGTTCAAATAACGTGTTTTTAGATCTTTTGTACCGTATCTTTTACTACATAACTTTTCACCAAATTTTACAAACACTAAGAAAGTTTGTTTTTCGATTCATGGCAGTCTTTTTACGCTTTGGGGAGTTCAAATAACGTGTTTTTGAGATGGTTTGGATTGAATATTTTACTACGTAACTTTTCACCAAATTGTACAAACACAAACAAAGTTTTCTTTTCGATTCATAGCATTCTTTTTACGCTTTGGGGAGTTCAAATAACGTGTTTTTAGATAATTTGTGTCATATCTTTTACAATATTACTTTTCACCAAATTTTACAAACACTATGAATGTCTACTTTTCGAATCAAGACAATCTTTTAAAGCTCCGAGGAGTTCAAATAACGTGTTTTTGAGATGGTTTGGATTGAATCTTTCAGTACTTAACTTTTCACAAAATTGTACAAACACTAAGAAAGTTTTCTTTTGGATTCATAGCAATATTTTTATGCTTTGAGGAGCTCAAATAAAGTGTTTTTAGATCATTTGTACCGTATCTTTTACTACATAATTTTTCACCGAATTTTGCAAACACAATGAATGTTTGTTTTTAGGTTCAAAACAATCTTTTAAAGTTCTGAGGAGTTCAAATAACGTGATTTTGAGATGGTTTGGATCGAATCTTTTACTACGTAACTTTTCACCAAATAATACAAACACTAAGAAAGTTTTCTTTTCGAATCATAGAAATCTTTTTACGATTTGAGGAGTTCAAATAACGTGTTTTTAGATCTTTTGTACCGTATCTTTTACTACACAACTTTTCACCAAATTTTTCAAACACTAAGAAAGTTTGTTTTTCGATTCATGGCAGTCTTTTTACGCTTTGGGGAGTTCAAATAACGTGTTTTTGAGATGGTTTGGATTGAATATTTTACTACGTAACTCTTCATCAAATTGTACAAACACAAACAAAGTTTTCTTTTCGATTCATAGCATTCTTTTTACGCTTTGGGGAGTTCAAATAACGTGTTTTTAGATGATTTGTGTCATATCTTTTACAATATTAATTTTCACCAAATTTTACAAACACTATGAATGTCTACTTTTCGAATCAAGACAATCTTTTAAAGCTCCGAGGAGTTCAAATAACGTGTTTTGAGATGGTTTGGATCGAATCTTTCACTACTTAACTTTTCACAAAATTGTACAAACACTAAGAAAGTTTTCTTTTGGATTCATAGCAATATTTTTAAGCTTTGAGGAGCTCAAATAAAGTGTTTTTAGATCATTTGTACCGTATCTTTTACTACATAATTTTTCACCGAATTTTGCAAACACAATGAATGTTTGTTTTTAGGTTCAAAACAATCTTTTAAAGCTTTGAGGAGTTCAAATAACGTGATTTTGAGATGGTTTGGATCGAATATTTTACTACGTAACTTTTCACCAAATAATACAAACACTAAGAAAGTTTTCTTTTCGATTCATAGCAATCTTTTTACACTTTGAGGAATTCAAATAGCGGCTTTTTAGATCATTTGTACCGTTTCTTTTACTACATAACTTTTCACCAAATTTTACAAACACTAAGAAAGTTTGTTTTTAGATTGAAATCAATCTTTTAACGTTCTGAGGAGTTCAAATAACGTGTTTTTGAGATGGTTTCGATTGAATATTTTACTACGTAACTTTTCACCAAATTGTACAAACACAAACAAAGTTTTCTTTTCGATTCATAGCATTCTTTTTACGCTTTGAGGAGTTCAAATAACGTGTTTTTAGATGATTTGTGTCATATCTTTTACAATATTACTTTTCACCAAATTTTACAAACACTATGAATGTTTACTTTTCGAATCAAGACAATCTTTTAAAGCTCCGAGGAGTTCAAATAACGTGTTTTTGAGATGGTTTGGATCGAATCTTTCACTACTTAACTTTTCACAAAATTGTACAAACACTAAGAAAGTTTTCTTTTGGATTCATAGCAATATTTTTATGCTTTGAGGAGCTCAAATAAAGTTTTTTTAGATCATTTGTACCGTATCTTTTACTACATAATTTTTCACCGAATTTTGCAAACACAATGAATGTTTGTTTTTAGGTTCAAAACAATCTTTTAAAGCTCTGAGGAGTTCAAATAACGTGATTTTGAGATGGTTTGGATAGAATCTTTTACTACGTAACTTTTCACCAAATAATACAAACACTAAGAAAGTTTCTTTTCAATTCATAGCAATCTTTTTACACTTTGAGGAGTTCAAATAGCGGTTTTTTAGATCATTTGTACCGTATCTTTTACTACATAACTTTTCACCAAATTTTACAGACACTAAGAAAGATTCTTTTTAGATCATTTGTACCGTATCTTTTAATACGTAACTTTTCACCAAATTGTACAAACACTAATAATGTTTTCTTTTCGATTCATAGCAATCTTTTTACGCTTTCAGGAGTTCAAATTACGTGTTTTTAGATGATTTGGGTCATATCTTTTACAATATAACTTTTCACCAAATTTTACAAACACTATGAATGTTTTCTTTTCGATTCAAGACAATATTTTAACGTTCTGAGGAGTCCAAATAACGTGTTTTTTAGATGGTTTCGATCGAATGTTTTACTACGTAACTTTTCATCAAATTGTAGAAACACTAAGAAAGTTTTCTTTTCCATTCATAGCAATCTTTTTACAGTTTGGGGAGTTGAAATAATGTGTTTTCAGATCATTTGTATCGTATCTTTATGAACATAAATTTTCATCAAATTTTAGAAACACTATGAAAGTTTGTTTTTCGATTCAAAACATCCTTTTAAAGCTCTGAGGAGTTCAAATACCGTGTTTTTGACATGGTTTGGATCGAATCTTTTACTACGTAACTTTTCACCAAATTGTAGAAAAACTAAGAAAATTTTCTTTTCGATTCATAGCAATCTTTTTACGCTTTGAGAAGTTCAAATAACGTATTTTTGGATCATTTGTACCGTATCTTTTACTACATAACTTTTCACCAAATTTTACAAACACTAAGAAAGTTTGTTTTTAGAATAAAAACATTCTTTTATCCTTCTGAGGAGTCCAAATAACGTGTTTTTGAGATGGTTTGGATGGAATCTTTTACTACGTAACTTTTCACCAAATAATACAAACACTAAGAAAGTTTTTTTTCGAATCATAGAAATCTTTTTACGATTTGAGGAGTTCAAATAACGTGTTTTTAGATCTTTTGTACCGTATCTTTTGCTACATAACTTTTCACCAAATTTTACAAACACTAAGAAAGTTTGTTTTTCGATTCATGGCAGTCTTTTTACGCTTTGGGGAGTTCAAATAACGTGTTTTTGAGATGGTTTGGATTGACTATTTTACTACGTAACTTTTCACCAAATTGTACAAACACAAACAAAGTTTTCTTTGCGATTCATAGCATTCTTTTTACGGTTTGGGGAATTTTCAAATAACATGTTTTTAGATGATTTGTATCATATCTTTTACAATATTACTTTTCACCAAATTTTACAAACACTATGAATGTCTACTTTTCGAATCAAGACAATCTTTTAAAACTCCGAGGAGTTCAAATAACGTGTTTTTGAGATGGTTTGGATCGAATCTTTCACTACTTAACTTTTCACAAAATTGTACAAACACTAAGAAAGTTTTCTTTTGGATTCATAGCAATATTTTTATGCTTTGAGGAGCTCAAATAAAGTGTTTTTAGACCATTTGTACCGTATCTTTTCCTACATAATTTTTCACCGAATTTTGCAAACACAATGAATGTTTGTTTTTAGGTTCAAAACAATCTTTTAAAGCTCTGAGGAGTTCAAATAACGTGATTTTGAGATGGTTTGGATAGAATCTTTTACTACGTAACATTTCACCAAATAATACAAACACTATGAAAGTTTTCTTTTCGATTCGTAGCAATCTTTTTACACTTTGAGGAGTTCAAATAACGGCTTTTTAGATCATTTGTACCGTATCTTTTACTACATAATTTTTCTCCAAATTTTACAGACACTAAGAAAGATTGTTTTTAGATTGAAATCAATCTTTTAACGTTCTGATGAGTTCAAATAACGAATATCGTGCAAATACCAACTTCATTGTAATGAAAAAAAAATTGAGACTAGAAGCTACAGTTTTCTCACTGATAATCAAGAACTCTGATAATCAAGAACTTATCATTGTGTTTTTAACTCTTTTTATTAATTTGTTTTTGGAGTTTTGTGCTTATTGGTTAAATTCATATTTTCTCTCTGATAATCAAGAACTTGTCATTGTGTTTTTAACTCTTTTTATTAATTTTTTTTTGGAGTTTTGTGTTTATTGGTTAAATTCATGGTTGTTACTATTATTCCATCTCCATCTGTCTAGTTATGTGGACTAATACCACTATTTTTTTTTTGTATTTGATTTTTACTAATACACCAATGAAAACCAAAAGTTATAATATTTGTATGTTTTTTAAGTATTTTTCATTGTTAGGACTACATTGAAATTCCGAAACCGTCAACATGTCGGGCTAGGGCACCCAAATGACCGGGGCCGGCCCTGCTCGAGAATATTCACTGGTAAGGAGAAAGGAGCGAGACAGTTGAAGGAAGAAATAACGAGCGAGTGGGAGCTATACAAAAAGGTGATGGGGAGAAGATTGGAGAACATAGAGAGGAGAATCGAGATTTCAATTGAAGAGAAAATGAAGGATGAGAGAGAAAGGGAGGCAGAGAGGAAAGTGGAGAAGAAAAGATAGGGTAAAGAAAAAGATAAGTAGAAGAGAGAAGAACTGGGCTAATGGGCTGAATGTAAATGGTAAGAACGCGAGATGGCCCAGCTAGAAAAATTGTGTCAAATTAGATGTTTGGAATGAGTTGATAGTAATTTTTATTCTCAAATTTGACGCAATGTAAAAGACTATGTAAAATTACGTAAATATATAGATAACATTGTTTTATCAAATAAAACTTGTAGCTCGGCAGACTTTTCGAGAAGAACACATAATTTTCTATATCATTATGATTCGAACTTTTAAAAAAGAACATGCAAACTTGTATATTATTATGCTTCCATCGCTCGATCCATTTGTTCACCACACACGGAAGACCGAAAAAAGAAAACGGTAGTGCCAAACTGCACTATTTTACTTTTATCAAATCAAACTCGTATTTGTAGACTTTGTTATAAGAACGCGTCAACTTGTATTTAGTAAACCTCATTTTCTCAGCAAACATGTTTCTCGATCATCATTTACCTTACCCTAGATCAGTCTCACATCCATTCACAAATGTTGATCATCGTTGTCTTCATAAATACTTCGACACCAAAAAAAATTGCATATGATCACATATTTTCGGAATAGAAAATAGTAAGCGTAAAAGCAAACAAATAGACGAAAACTTCAAAAAAAAAAAAAGACCAAATAGAGCAGAACAAGATGAGAGAGAAAATCAGGGATAATGGTGAAACAAATAAAAGGAGGAGAAGACAAAGCAAATATATTGCATTGCATGCAAACATACACAGATGTGGATAGACAAACGTGATAAACAAACGAATTGCAGGATCTGTTTCTTGATCAACAAAGATTTGTCGTCTGATCAAGATTGTAACTGTGGTCATAACAATTTATTTTGAGAATATTTATATGAAAAATTCTACGACACAATTTTTTACGATATCATACAAATATCACGTATGTTTGTTTTTTCACAATATACGATCTTCGCAATCTGTTTATGTATTGGAGAGTCCAAATAACATGTTTTTCAAAACATTTATATAGAAAATGACCTTAGAAGTTAGAACATTACGAAAATTTATTTTTTCATGATAATCGTTGTTAACAATCTATTTAGATCTTGGAAAATTAATATGTTTTTTAGAACATTTCAGCCATTATTTCATATGGTATATTTCACAAAATAATATTTTATTTAAATCATTAAATTTGTAAAATAGATTGTAAAATTGTATTACAGGACATCATAATACAAAATTATGAATATATTTTCACGAAACATTATTTATTAATTTAGATTAAATAAAAAATATATATAAGCATATTTTTTTCCACAAAACAAAATAATTAAATGGATGAAGTGTTAAATTTAACACAATTAGGGGAATAAACGATTAAGTCAGTGTAAGAAAGGAATAAACAAATGCAGGGTTTTTTTATAATTATCACAAAATTAGGGGTTTTTGAAAAAAATAATTGGGATGCGTTTAAGTTGATAAAAGCTTAGAAAAAAATTTGTTCCAATTCAAACCAATTTTGAAAACGTACAAGAAAAGTCATCAAACCAGAAGATTTTGGGGTACCTAGTTTTGCAATTTGTTTTTGTATACCCGATCTCCACATGAGGTAAATTTGACTTCAAAACAATCAAAAATTGAAACAATGAATATTAAAAATTGTACTTTGGAGTTTGGTCATTAACAACTATTCATATTCTAATTAACATTCTCGTTTCTCTAATTTCGCTGAACACAATTAGAATAAAATAAAAGAGAATATGAACTATTCTCTATTACTCGATTCCTTGAATCCTGAGAAAGAACTGCACCAGAGCCAGTTCCTTTGAACTGGTAAAAGAATTTGTATACGTTGCTAACAAAAGACACTACCAAGGTTAGATGAACTGAACAATTAACAGGATTCTTGATTTTCCTAATTGAACTGATTGCAATAGGTACAAAGCCTTTAATTATGTGTTATTTGACACTGATTATACCATCAGGGCAAAAGTATACCGAAGGAATCAAGCAATCGAACAAGAAATTTGAAACACAGTACAAAGATTTCATAATTTTGATCACAACCACACACTTACCAAAACACTGGACTGAAACTAAAATAAAGTCGACAGATATAACACTAGATCATACTCATACTACTCATCAAATCACCTCAAACTAACACAGATCCGAAACAAAGAACAACCAACTTATGAACATACCAAGAAAAAAAGCCGACGCAGCACGGGTAGATCAGACTGCAGAGGATTTGGAATCGGAGGAGTCCTGAAAGACCTGCAGATTGGTTTGCATCAGGGGACGATCCTTGGCCTCATCATCCACGACATCGTCGTCGGAGGTAGAGAGGTTGATGCAAGAGCAGCGCTCGAGCGAAGCGAAGAAGGCGGAGGCAACACTGGCTCCGATGCAGCTCGCCACTCCCTCCAGCCGCTCGTAGGATAGGATCGACGATTGCTGGTTGTTTTCCATTTCTGCTAGCTCGATTAGATTTGGGGATTTTCGATTTGAGCAGGAGTTTCGTTCTTGATTTCTTGCTCAGGTTGATTGGTATCCAGTAGATGATTCGAGTTTTCTAGACTAGTCTGTATGCACTTTGCAATCGTATCCTTCTAGTTCCGTGTATTTATAAAACAGGGGAAAGTGATAAGTAAAAAGGAAAAACTATTTGTGTTAATGTGTTATGAAATGAATGTCATGAATAATTACACAAAAATTATTTAGGACAAATATTTAGTATATCTTGTATTAGCAAAATATATTTAATGAGAATATTTTTTCTCTTGTATTTACGAAAACAATTTCACGACATAATATATTATATTGTATTCAGGTTTCTTAGTTGCCAAGTTTGTTATTCTTTATATATGGAATCATCGTGTCTTGTAATCACAAGTATAAAATAATAAGAAATAGTTATTTCTCTATTTCCATATTTCTCTTTCAATTATTTTATAACATGTTAACAGCACGAAGTTCTGACTAACTGAGCGATCAAGGTTTCAATCATGACATCTCTAAATATTTTTCATTGATCACTAATCGAAGGTATGTATAACTAATATTTTGAAATCACTTTTTGAATTTACAGTAAAACATCTTATTCTTTCCGTTTTTATTTTCTTCCCCAAATTTAGGCACGAGCTGTTAATATATTAAATTAATATCTAACGAAACTATTCGGGACTTGCATTATATCGTATATCTTGAAATTTTTCATTCATGTTTGGTTATTTCATAACACCATTTTAGTTGTTTATGTAATTTTTCCTTCGAAAATTTCATATTTGCAACGTACATATTCGATTTTGTTATTTTTTTTAATGTAAACATCTAGTTTACAAATACAATTTTAAACTTCTTGTTTGGAATTTCTGGTTCGATTAAATAAATGTTCAAGATATACAATTTTCAAGAATAAATCAACCATATATATATCAAACACTTCTTATAACTCGTCCATTTGTTATCACATATCTACTACACATTAATTAGAAAATAATAATCCAGTGAATGGATTTTGCTCCGGTCACTCACAAGTTATAATAAAAATTGGGGAGTACTAATGATAAATAGTTGGTATTAATAGAGTCATATGATCGTGACAAATTGGAAATTTTTCAAAAACCCCAAATTTTTCTGGAAGTTATGAAAAATTTCCTATCTTTTTTAAATTCCTTCAAAAAAAGTATATATCTTTTGCTTCCTCCAAAAAACTCCTAACTAATTTACTAATTTATTGTTGGGTATCGGCGTCACTATCGAGCCCCGCGCAGCGGATTGTGAGGCCCGGTCCTACCCGATCCAGAGGGCCACGTCACCGATCCGAACGTACAAATCATGAAATGCAACTAAGACCTACAAAATTAACTATTAATTCATAGAGAATCATACCGCGTGAAATTGATCACGAGGACAGGTTGATTCTTGCGCAGTTGCTGCTGTCTTTGCTTCAACTCCGGCGACATGCACGTCCCACGCCCGCGTGATTCGACACCTAGATAGAAGCTATAATATTTCGTATACAACCGGAATTGCTCCGGTTTGTCTCCGACCTTGCTCGACCTTGATCACCACATAAAGTTTCAGTTGAAACTTCTCTACTCGTATCCACCACGAGCCTCGTCTCTCGGTTACGCATGATTCCTCTAAAATCACCGTAAACTTGCTCAATCGCAATCTCCTTTTCTCTCTTTCTTTCTTGTCTCACAAGAATATTTCACAACTCAACAATGGCCAGATAGAAGAAGATGAAACAACCATGATCTTATAATCAAGGCTGAATTAATTATGGGGTACTAATGAGTATCCAAAAAGAAATTGCAAACCCAGAATTCGGAGTACAGTCCGTCATGACGCACCATAGTCCGTCACGACGGACGTATCACATTTACTGATATAGCCGTTACTACTAGGCTCCGTCAAGACGGACCAACCAGTCCGTCGTGACGCAGCTCCGTCATGACGGGCGACCAGTCCGTCACAACGCTATACTCACATATTGGTACTCAAAATCCGTCACAATGCGTACGTTCATCTATCCTCATGTGTACAATATGCTAGTTGATATATAACTGTATTTCCTTCGTTTATGTTTGGATATATATATTAGTATATTATACCAAACTTTTTCGTTAAGGAATTTTTAGTAAATTTATATAGAAAATCAGTCAAAAAAAACTGAATTTTTTCTTCCATTTTTTTAGGAAAGGAAAGGCTCTCATTATTACCTTCTGTATCTCTCTTCATTTTCTTCTCCACCTTGTCTTTACTGTTGTCTCTTCTCTCTTTCCCTTCTCCTCCACCTTCTTTCTCTTTCTCCCTTCTTTTACAAAGTCTTTCTCTCGACATTTTCACCATGTGTAATTTTATCTTGAAACGAAACAATGATAGTTTCATTTTCAAAAATTTCTTTGTCGAGTCACGATTTTTTTATCTCAAAATCTCTAATAACAAAACAAAGAACACTAACTTTTGTTACGTTGTTTCAGGTAAAGTATCCATAAGCGAGCTTACCCTGATGAACATGCATGATCTTCCTTTATCCTTAACTTAAGAGTTTCCTATTTACCAGCAACCTATACTACTCATTCTTACTACCAAAAAGCGAATCACGGACTTGGGACTGATCCACACCAAAATCTTGATTCAACAAAAACGAATATAATACAAAACCAAGACACCCATTCATGTCTTCATTCGAACATGTACATTTTTCATATTCACACTCCAACAAATTGATTAAAAATTATTATCGTGATCTTACATTATATATATTAACAAATGCAATATTTTAAATCAATTCTTCCAGTATTTTCTTTATCATGATTGGTATAGGTAAAAAAGTATGTTAATTTGATTATTGTCTTGCAAAGAATAAGAAAATATATGACATTCATTCCTATAGATTACTTATTTGCATACAAGCATAGTGTTATTTTATAATAGTGTTATTTTATAGTTCCTAGACTTTATATTCTATGGTGTTGTTTGGATGCTGGATAAGTTGGGGATAATTCAACTTAACCCTTATCTCTTGCAAAACAAGCATTAAGAAAATAAGATAAAATAGATTAGAATAAAAATTGAGGTATAAACTTATCTCACCAAAAAAGTGGTGATAACCGATTATTCTTTATTTTATACCTCACTTCTATCTCGAAAATACCATCATACTTACTTTTTTACTTCTTTTGTTTCCCATATTATTATTTTTTTTCATCACTCTTTCCAAGACAATTCTTCTCCTTCAAACATTCTCCATTTTTTTTCATAGAAAAAAGCTTAGACCTATCTTCCTATAATCATAATCTCCACAAATAAATTACATCAAAAAATTTATCATTTTGTTTTCTCCTATTTAAAACCTCATTATAAGGATAATCAAGAAAATGTAGCACGGTCAAATAACAAGGTGTAAAAGAAACTTTCAAATTCATTTATTTTTTGCAAACATGGAAGATCCATCTATTGAGATTAATTTTTAAATGCATTTTAGTTGCATGGCAAATATTTTTTTGCTAGCATTTTACTAAGATCATTTTTAGTAGTGTCATTAGCAGTAAGGTCATCTGTCATCTTTGATACTATTTTTAATAGTATTTTAACTTTAATAATATCATTAATAGTAAAGTCGTATTTATATATATTTTTTCTATCATTTTAGTTGTTGTAACCTATTTTATTCAATCACCGGCATGCACAACTGCGAAACGTAATTGAAAGAATTCGGAGTATTGAAAAAAAAGATTCAAAGTGCTCGTATGTATGTCTCCTTAATAGTTAAAAAAAACAATGTTTTATTGTTTTAGCCTGTTGTATTTTACACAATTTTACAAAATGTCAAACCGAAATGCTAAACGAGAATAACATATTTCTTAATATGTCCAGGAAGTCATTCGAAACTGGATCTATTGATAATATTGATGAGGCTCTACCTGAAGAGGAAACACATGTTGGAGAAGTTCTTCGAAACACTGTCACAAATTATTTGTGGAATGAACATCAAATTCGTCGTGATCAAAGAAACTAGACCTTGTAGTATCGTGATAGATTACTATTTTTGCTTACGAAATGTTGTTAAATATTTATTAGTTAGAACAAACATGAACTATTATTTTTTATTAAATCTGATCTAATATATTTATTTTAAATGTCTAATATGTTAATTTTATTAGAATTGTGAAATATTCAACTCAACATTATAATCTAATAACATAATTATTGATATTTAATTAATTAACACTTACAATTTCATCATTTTAAAAAAACACAAGGATATTTGAGTCATTTATATTATAATTTGTTTTATACTCATCCCTATCTAATTTTCATCTTTATCACCTTACCAAACACTAACTTAAATTAAAGGGATAAAAGAGGATAACTTCTTAATCCCCAAAAAAATTATTCCTTTCTCATCTTGGTCCTAAACGAAGCGTATACGAATTGTAAAACTCAAATCCTACTTTTATGCGTTCTGCTGGCGTTTGAAGACAATTCTTGGCCTCTCCACTGATTTTCAGATCTGCTGGCGTGCAGGAATCATTCAAGGAAGTTTTTTAGCTTTAGTTTAATGTTTTCAATTCCTACTTTTATGCGTTCTGGTTTGTAATATATTTATTTATTTCCTGTTTTGTTATTTTCGTATCTTGTTATTTGCTTTCATATTTGTAATCAAGACAATCTAATTTCTTTCTTATATTTAACGCGTAACACATACGGGTTTCTCTCAAAAAAAAAAAAAAAAAAAAACTCAAATCCTAAATCATGAAAGTAAACTTTCATATACTAAGACTACTTCCTTGTACATCTAAACAAGGCCTCACACTTTTAGATCCCACAAAAAATCCTTGCTTTTTATTATTTCTTTTTTAATGATCATTGTATCCTTCATAATTTTATTTCACAAATCTCTATAAAAAAATATGTTAAAAAAATAATACATAAATAATAAATATATATTAATATATTATAAAAAAGGGTATGGATCAGTGGACAAATTATTGAACAATAAAGTGAACAACACATTTTCAATCATTGATTAAACCATGATAAACGGTTGTGATTAACATAACCTCCCACTACCTCCTCATCCAAGTAGTTCTAATCATTGATAGATAATTGTGTTCAAATTTTTGTCTAATTTTTTGTCCATGGATCGGGCCCGTATAAAAAAATAATACATCTATATTAAAATATCATTTTCAACAATATTATATCTTTTTTAAAAATATTATTTTATCTTTTTCAACAATAATTAAATCTTTTTGAAATTAACATTAATATATATTTTCGAATAATATTATTATATATATTTCAACAATTACTATATGTTTTATGTATTTTTTATATAAACTTGTTAGTATCATATATTAATTTCAAATCATGGAAATTTTTAAATTAAGATCTTGATTATAATTTTAATATGTTCATGGAATAAATCGTGGAAATAAAAAAAAATTTAGCAACAATTTTTTTCAAAACTTTTTTGTTCAGATATGTTGAAAAAATAATAATTTAATATCTATGTATTATTTATTATAATATGTATGTATTACTTATAATAATATTTTTATATATACTAGGATTTACCCTCGCTTCGCTTCGGCGTTGTATTATACTAATTTGTCATTTGATAATTTAATATCTATGTATTATTTATTATAATATGTATGTATTACTTATAATAATATTTTTATATATACTAGGATTTACCCTCGCTTCGCTTCGGCGTTGTATTATACTAATTTGTCATTTAACAATGATGAAAACAAATGATGTTAATTGAAGTTGCATGCTATTTTATATTTTACTGTGTTATATATGATCTTGTAATTTTCATAACTAATTTTGTGCAAACGAATATAGAAGGAAAATTGAACTATACAAATAAAAAATAGTTATTTTTAAGTTGCATTTTTGGAAATTTTTTATAATTTACATTTCATATGGATATACATAACAATTTCATGAGAAAAAATCTTTCCAATTTTGATTAGCATAAAAAATAGATTTTTAACTTTTTATTAAAGGCGTATGTAAGAAATGAAAAACGTACTAACTTACCGAAATATATTTTGAAATTTTGATGGCATTAAAATGCTCTAAGTTATATCATGTTTTGTGTATTATTAAGATGATCTATGTATATGTTTCTTTTCTCTTTGTTTTGCTAAAATTAGATTTACAATATAAATTATAATATTTGAATATGAATAATGAGTTTAATAATATTTTGATACATGGAAGTTCGAACATTAACATTACATTTTTTTTTAATATGTATACTAAACGGGTAAATATTATATTTTGAAATTTTTTATCCATAGAGTCAAAATAATCATTTATCATTTCGTATGATTTTCATTAATGTTCATGTTGTAAAATATTTTTGTATCTTGATATTTGACTATAACCCATAAAATAAAGAACATAAAATGTATTATGTTTTTTTTTTTTCAAATTAACTTTGGTATACATATTAGTTTTTTCAATTTTTTTTTCTTTGTAGTAAAAAACATTTAGAGTAAAAAGCTAAATTTTTTATTTTTGGTAGAGTTATTTCATTTTTAATTTTTTTAATAATATTTTTTTTGAGAGTAATAAGGTATAATAAATTGTGGCTAATGGGAATTGAACCTGGGTCATTCATGTCGGAGACAAAGTTCTCTACCATTGAACTAAGCTTTACATGTCTTAACAAATTGAATTTTACTTCTTTTAAACCAAACACCACAATATTAATTACCAAAATTGTTGAGAGCCGAACTCGACCTTGGACCTAAGGATTATGTGGCATGCAACTAAACCACCTGAGCCACTAATTGTTTTTGTTACTAAGAAATAATTAACGTACTTATCTCGGACGGACACGTGTCAGTCACTTGTGAAAACTCTATATTCTTAATATATAGTATATAATGTATCATTTACTATAATAATTTTAATATGCATGTATTGTTTATAATAGTATTTAATATCTATTTATTAGATTAAGGATATTTGTAAAATAAAATTATGGGGAGGAGAATAATAGTGACATTCAAAATCATAACAAAAATATAGGAATTTTTTGAGGGGTTCATAATTTCTAAAAAAGTTAGGAGGTTTTTGAAGAATTGCCCTAACTTTAACACCTACAGGGTATTTGAATAAAAGAATGTTTTGAGGGGTTTTTTTAAAGTATCACAAAGGTGAGGGTTTTTTTTATATTGAAAAAAGTTAGGGGTTTTGTTAAAAATTTATCTGTCTATTTATTCGTTATAATTTTATGTAAACTTATTATGTCTTTTTATAAGTGTTTGAATTATCTCTTTTTAAAATATTTAGATGTTCATAAAGATATGTGATATTGATATATTTGAATAATTATTTTCTTATATGTTTACCATATAATTTGTGAGATTGAAAAGAATAATGATAAGATGATAGCAAATAATACTTGTTTTTCTTTCAGTCACTCAAGAAAACTTTTTAGAATAAATCATGATTAATTAGAAAAGTAATCACTTTGTTTCACATCCTAATGATCTTGTCTCCGCAATACACCCCGATAATGAGCACACAAAAAAGGGTCTCTCGCTAATAATTTATTTATTTGCATGGTTGCCTTCTATAAATTTGAAATTTCATATTTAATTTTTCGAAAATGTACAAAAAAAACTTCTAAGAGTAACTGAATATTATATTTTGGACTTCCAAACTAATAGATGCGTAAATCCCCATTTTATTTGTTATCAGCGAATTATCTCAGGAACATTTCATTTTTTTTTTTGTTTGTTGACATGTGGTCTTCCCAAAAGCTCAATTTGCACGGATAGCCGTGATTTTTGTTCAATTTGCAAAACTAGATTTTTTTCAGACCCCAGATGAGAAATAATGTACTTTCTTCAAGGTGTTTGACGAAAAAACTCTTGCTAAGCTATTTTGCTAGATCCTATGACGAAAGTGCATCGAGTAAATCGTTCCAACCACAATGTGATGAAATGGGTGGGACATATTGATTTTTGCTAGATCCTCTGACGAAAGAGTTGTTTTCAGTTTTGTTTTTTTTTCCAATTTGAACTCTTTTGTTTTACATTTAAAGTTGGAATTGGAAAATACTCAGGGCACGGATATTTTAGAACTTTTTAAGAACAATGATTTATATGGTTTCGATGTTATTTTCAGGGATTAGTTTCCTCACTATAAATCATCAACAATGTACCTAATTTATTTAATTATTTTTAAACTAAATAGAAAACCAAGAAAACATTATATGCCAATAAAATCACGAAAACAAAATATATAAATATCCAAGCACACATCGAAATATCCAATAAACATGACATCTACAATACATCAAAAGATAAATACATCGTTTCTAACATCCAAACACAACATCCAAAAAACATCATATCTGACATCAAACTCGTCTACGGCCACGACCATATGCAGCACGTCGGGGAACGGCACGACGTGCACGTCCACGAGCCCGCTAGATAAGCTGAGTAACATGACCATCGTCGTCGTCGTCCGAGTCAGTCAGACTGTCGACGTGGTCATCGACGTGTGGTAGGTCGGTCAGTAATTCCTGACCTCGGGTGCAAGAATAGATCAAACTCTTGCAAGTCCGGGATCCTATGACCCTTCACCAAAGTCTCGGACAAATGATATTCCTGAAACTTTATATTAGTTTACGTTCAAACATAATAATTTAGAATAAAAACATGAATGTACCGCAACGACTACGGTAGGCTCTCTAGATATGTAACATACGGACGGAGGCATGATGGGCTGGACTGAAGACTGGATCGAGGACAGTCATTCACCCGAAACCAGAGCATGTAATCTCGATGCATCGTGGCTTCGTATGGATCACCAACGGAGGAGACAGGATTCCGCATAGCCTCATTCCACCGCTGGATGTAAATCGCCCAATGATCCGGCCAATTCTTGGCCCAATTGTTGGTGAATTTATGCAAAGACACCTCGGAGAAACAAGGAAGCGGAGGTATGGCCTGAGAGAAATAAATAACTTATAAATAACAAATATGCAACATAACCTAAAATAATTATGAAAATATTCAGTATGAACTTTACCTGTCAAAATCCAAACTATCGCATCACCCTCTCTAGGTGGTATGGCTCGACGGCCAAAAAAAAAATCAGGCGGCACAGGGTAAAAGTGAAAGTCTCGTCCATATGGCAAATCGGGGTATGGTACTGACGAAACTCATCGTACAGGCTCCACTTGATCTCATCATGAGTTAACCTATCGTTAAAAAATAAATTGAAAAAAAGTAAATTTTTATGTCAAAATATAAATCAATCATGTCGACATAGTCACGCGCAGCAGTCACCTCGCCATGCATAGTTGTGTGAACGTATTCCCTGCGTCCGGACGAATATAATTATCCGGTGTGATCTTCGACACATAAATAAAAAATCGAGAATACGACCCCATGGCAAAAAGCATCTGTCATCCCCTATCTCTTTCTTGACCGAGTCGGTGTCCTTGCATAGAAAATAGTACAAGTAGGTCAATACCGCATTCCCCAACTGTACTGATCCATGGCATCTATGTACTTCATCAACGTCAAGTACATAGCATGCACGCTATCGTCTGTAAGGTCCGGAAACAATACCGCTCCGAAAAAGTAAAGCATGTAAGCTCTAACATTTCCGACGACCTACAATGTGATAATTACAAATATGAATTTAATTATATTATAATTTGATCAACAAAACATGAAAACTTTCATAAAAATATTTACCTGAACGGGATCATGAAGCTGATCGTCTCGAAGCACATTGAAGTGCCGCTGGAGCCATATAGTCTTAATCTGCGATTGAATGCCCTTCTAAAGGTATCTTCATCCGGTTGAACCCCAAGCATCAAGTGTATGTAACCCGCCCATTCTTTTCCCTTATCATTCGCCATGCATAATGGTATCCCCCGAATGGGGAGACCAAGGAGGAACGAGACTTCCTGCAAGGTAATCGCCATATCTTCCTGCTTCATGTGGAAGATGTGCGTGTATGGCCTCTAACGCTCGGTTAGAATAAGGACTATCGCTGACTCAACGTTGATAATACCAAGCTTGTAGCAGTCATATGGTCGCGCCGTCTCAAAAAAGGGTTGATACTCATCATACCATCCAAGAAGAACTCCGTGATGCTGCGGACGCAACGGTACATGTGGAACTCCGATGAGGATCCTGCATGGATAACATGGCAGGATAATCCTCCTCGGCCGCCTCCTCCTCCTCCGCGATCTCAGCTTCTGGGTCGAATACGTGCTCACCGACACCGCGACTCGAACCCTCACTTCTATCCCTAGCCCCAAACGTCATCAAAACAAGCTGCAAAATAATACAATAAAATAATGTATTCATTACAAATTACAAATGATGTAAAAAATATAATAATATTTTCAGAAATTATTAATATATTATAAAAACCATTTTCTTAAATTTTACAAACTAAAAAATATAAAATATAAAAATAATAACATAAATAATTTTCTGAAATACAAAATATTATATATAAACAAATAATTAAATAATAAATTTCTGAAATTATTATGTTAATTTTTTTATCAAAAATAATAAATAATAATATTAAATATAAATAATAATTTATTCACATTACTAATAATAATATATGAAAGAAATAATTAAATACTAAATTATTTATTAATTTTTTTTCTCAAAAATTATATTTTCTGAAAATATTAATATTACAAACCTAATTTAACCATAATTAAAAACGATTTGTACATAATTTAATTAAACCCTAAATTTCTGAAAATCCCAAAAAAATAATTAAGGAACTCGGTTTGCTTAAACCCGAAATTTGTAATTTTCAGAAAATAATTTTCCTAAATTTTCATAAAATTTTAATCAAACCGAACCCTCAATTTTTCAAAATTAAAACCCTAATCATACTTTAAACCCTAATTTTCTGAATATTATAATCCTAATTATCAAAATAACAACGTGATCTAACGAAATTAACTACAAAATCAAACAAATTTCTAAGCAAATTCATTCTACAAATCTATCAAAAAAACAAATAAATTTTTAACTTAAAAGAATAAAAATATGTACCAAAGAGAGGAGAAACATGGCCTTCGATTCGGATCTTAGTTCTTATTTTTTCCTAATTTATGTTATTTAATAGGATATTTTTTCAATTTCTCGAGTTGGAAGAATTTTTGAAGAAGAAGAAGAAGAAGAAGAAAATGTGAGAAGAGAAGAAAGAAAGAAAGAAAGAAGCCGCTGACTATAATTGCAGCCTCTTTCGCCAGAGGGCAAATGTGAAAATATGCGTCCACATTCACAGTGTCTCGTCGGAACTCACAGACGGTTACATGCACTATTTTGCCAGAGAGTCCGACAAAAGAGCTTAACAATGCATAATTCTCTGATTAATATGCAAAATATTGTTCGAGCTCTTTTTTTTTTTTTGCTCAGAAATGTCCGTAGGCTTGATATTTCATAACGAAGGTTCTTACAACCATATGGCGATTCCAGTATTATCACTCTATTAGAGTTACCTGGTACCTATTAATTAAGAGCTCGGTCATATTCTTTCTCATGACTATTCATTAGGACCTTTACATGCTTAGATCTTATCCTACTACAATTCTAAAAACGTACCTAAAATTCATAAAACAACTAAAGAAAAGATACAATTATCCTAGCCGAAGTGTTCGACCTTTACATGCTTAGACCTTTATAAACGTACGAAGTGTTCGAGGTCTTTCCCCATATATCCTAGCCGAAGTACATTCTCTTTTGCCAAAATCCCCGACGAAAATGTTAATTTTGTAAATTAAGCAAAAGCATTGATGCAAATTGGACTTTTCAAAAGGCTACATGTGAAAAAAGAATCGGCATATTATTATACATAGTTCTAATTGGTAACATGGTAGGAAAAAGCGACACGTGTCTTTTTTTTTTTTTTTCAATTGAAAAAATTGTATTCTTCCCCAAATTTTACCCTAACATACAATATGTTCTAAGTTAATTTATTTAATTAACATGATAATTGGCACATGTTAGTTATTAATTTAATACGTAATTAAAATTAGTTCGAATTCATAAATTTAAATCAATATAAATGATTTTTAATGATATATTCTAATTACCACATTAATTAAATACAATAGTACAAATATGAAAAATACGGCGGATACATTTTAGAGCAAAGTAAAAACTTTGTTTTATTATATCAGTACACGTGAAAAAAAAAGTATGAATCTCCAAAATGTACCTGCCGTATTCTAATTACCACATTAAAGATTCAATAATATTGATTCAAATTTATAAATTCGAACTAATGTTGATTACGTATTAAATTAATAGCTAACACGTGTTAGTTATCAGGAAAAAATTTCGAAATAACCAAGTTGGAAAACTTTATACCCGAAATAACCAAGTTTTGAACATAATTCCCAAAATGTCTTTTGCGGGGTTTGGAATTTCGCCGGGCGAGGTTTGGAACCTCGCCTTCTTTCCATCCGTCATTAATTGGGGTTAAACAGCAATTAAGAAAAGGTGAGGTTTGGAACCTCGCCAGGCAATGAACCAAACATCGCTTTTGTGTTCACTGACACACTTCACACTTAAAACATTTAATCCCCTCCAAAATGCACCTGCCGAATTCTCCATTATTGGAATTATTATATTTAATTAATGTGATAATTAAAAAATATAATTAAATATTCATTAAAATTTATTCAAATTTAAGAATTCGAACGAATATTAATTATGTATTAAGTTAGTAGCTAATATGTAATGGTTACTATTTTAATTAAATATACTAATTAGAACATATAAATATTATGATAAAATGCGGATAATTTTGGTTCGCATATTTAATTAAAATGATAAGCAGTACATGTTAGCTGTTAACTTAATACGTAATTAATAATGGTTCGAATTTATAAATTGGAATAAATTTTACTGAATATTTAATTATATCTTTTAATTAGCACGTAAATTAAATGTAATTGTTTGTAATGGAGGATTCGGCAGGTACAATTTGGGTGCAATAAAAAAAAAATTCTTTTTCAGACGTGTCAGTACTAACTTTTTAAAAAAAAATCACTCTCCCCAGAATATACCTGCCGAATCCTCCATTACAAACAATTACATTTAATTTACGTGCTAATTAAAAGATATAATTAAATATTCAGTAAAATTTATTCCAATTTATGAATTCGAAGAATTATTAATTTTGTATTAAGTTAACAGCCAACATGTACTAGTTATTATTTTAATTAAATATACTAATTAAAACATATAAATACTATGATAAAATGTGGATAATTTCGGTTCGTATATTTAATTAAAATGATAAGCAATACATGTTAGCTGTTAACTTAATACGTAATTAATAATTGTTCGAATTCGTAAATTTTAATAAATTTTACTGAATATTTAATTATATATCTTAATTATCAACATAATTGAACGTAATAACTAAATAATGGATAATTCGGCGGGTACATTTTGGAGTAGAATAAATTTTTTATATATTTTTTTCAAACCGTGTCACGTGTCAGATATTAAAAAAAAGAAAAAATTTATTGTACTCCAAAATGTACCGGCCGAATTATCTATTATATAGTTATTACGTTCAATTATGTTGATAATTAAAATATATAATTAAATATTCAGTAAAATTTATTCAAATTTACGAATTCGAACCATTATTATTTACGCATTAAGTTAACAGCTAACATGTACTGCTTATCATTTTAATTAAATATACGAACCAAAATTATCCAAATTTTATCATAATATTTATATGTTATAATTAGTATATTTAATTAAAATAGTAACCATTACATATTAGCAGCTAACTTAATACATAATTAATATTCGTTCGAATTCTTAAATTTGAATAAATTTTAATGAATATTTAATGAATATTTTTTAATTATCACATTAATTAAATATAATAATTCAAATAATGGAGAATTCGGCAGGTGCATTTTGGAGGGGATTAAATGTTTTTGGTGTGAAATGTGTCAGTGAACACAAAAGCGATGTTTGGTTCATCGCCTGGCGAGGTTCCAAACCTCACATTTCCTTAATTGTTGTTTAACCCCAATTAATGACGGATGGAAAGAAGGCGAGGTTCCAAACCTCTCCCGGCGAAATTCCAATCCCCGCAAAAGACATTTTGGAAATTATGTTCAAAACTTGGTTATTTCGGGTATAAAGTTTTCCAACTTGGTTATTTTGAAAAAATTTCCTAGTTATCATGTTAATTAAATATATTAACTTATAACATAGAGCAAAACCCGCGCAACCATAACATGATGTATGTTCTAAGTTAATTTATTTAATTAACATGGTAACTGTCACATGTTAGCTATTAGTTTAATACGTAATTAACGTTAGTTCGAATTCATAAATTTAAATCAATATTAATGATTTTTTAATGATATGTTCTAATTATCACGTTAATTAAATTTCTAATTATCACGTTAATTAAATGTAATAGTACAAATATGGAGAATACGGCGGGTACATTTCGGAGTAAAGTAAAAAAAAATAATAATATGAGTTGAACTGTTCATCATCACGCATGAAAAAATATATAAAAATTTATGAAGCTCCAAAATGTATCAGCCGTATTCTTCATATTGGTGCTATTGCATTTAATTAACGTGATAATTAGAACATATCATTAAATATTCATTAATATTGATTCAAATTTATAAATTCGAACTAACATCAATTACGTATTAAATTAATAGTTAACATATGTTAGTTATCATGTTAATTAAATATATTAGTTTATAACATAGAGAAAAACCCGCGCAATCGTGCCGGTACAACGCTAGTTTAGTAAAAAAACTTTATATAGATTAGAGAGCCTTTGCAACAGTTTATAAATGAGTCGAATGTTAAAAATTTAATACTTTTCTGGGGATACAGAAGGAAAACCCCCCTAACAAAAGAATAATATATTACGCCCGTGCCATCACCGCGACGAGTCGCTTTCCCTTGCCAGCTCATCTTCATTCTTCGATTCAGCTCTCCACGATCATGGCCTCGCATAATCCCCACCGACACGGAAACCGGGCCGTTCTCTCCGTCTTCTTTCACCAGCCGTTCGAGTGGGTTTCCTTGATGGCTTCATCTGAATACTTCATCCCCGGCGAGCCATGTCACACTTCAATCAGAAACTCCCTCCCCTTCCGGCGGAGCAAATCATACGGCGACCATAGCGAGTCAAGGGGACAAGCCCGGCCATTATCCAATCTCAACCATGGCTTCCCTTTCCCACTCCAATGCAATAGACTCACAGGTCCAGGATGCAAATTTCTACAGAGCCCCTCCTTATTATCTCCGCCGAGCCCATGTTGGTTCCACCTGTGCTCCACCCCCTTCACCTCTCCGGCAAAAACAAGCAGAAACGGAGGCAAAGAACCCAGTTCATATATCCTCGCCTCTTTCTTCTGAATCTCCATCCATGTCTCTAGTCTCTTAGTATAATCCCCTTCTCGCCATTTCTCAAGGTCCATTACCATCACTCCCGTGTTGAAGTAACATGGCATGCGAGGCCTTTCAGAGAATACAGAAGTATATGTCGACTCAGCCCAAAATGTCGGAGTAAAGTAAGAACTGAAGTTCGCATGGCAGTATTCAGGCGCGGCGAGCACGTGGTATTCTTCCAGTGGAGTCGACCAGAGAACTGCCACGTCATCGACGAGAATGAGATCAGAGTCTAAGTAAAGAACTCGCTTTACAGTGGGTGGTAACAGATCGGCGAGGTACATGCGCGCATAATTGAGTGGTTGATCGAGTGCTCGACGAACGGAAGCAGAGATTTTTCCCCGTACTAGCGAGGCATCAAAACGGTAGATGAAGAATTGGAGTGAAGGAAAAGCGGATAGAACGGCCCCGCGGAGGTGCTGGACTCGACGAGGTGATGACGTGGACACAAAGTGGAAGTTGATGGATTCCGGGCAGGAAGCGTGGCGTAATACAGAGAGAACTCCGGCGAGAGAACCCCTGAGATAGGTGGCATCAAGAGTCATGGCTATGTGGATAATGTTGTCAGTAGGGGAACAATCCCGACCGTTGCGAAAGGCTGGGGCCTCATGAAACTCAGGAAGATCGAAAGGAACGGAGATGGACGGAGAGGCGAAGTAGAGGAGGAGGAGGGTCAAGAGAAGAGGTAGTGGCATTTTGGAAATTCGTGGGGATGGAGGTGAGTGGAGAAGAAGAGGAGTATTAAAGTAAGAGGGGGAGATTTGAGGGGGTATTGTTGGGGGAAATGATAATAATTAATTGACAGAGACAGGTGGAAGAGTGGCCAGGCTGGAAAGACGTGTTTTTTAAATTTGGCTGATATTTATTTTTGAGGAATTTTTAGAAAACCCCCAACTTTTTTCAATATTTCAAAAACCCTTTCACTTCAACTTTTGAGGTACTCCAAACAAAATTCTCTCAAAACAACTTTTTTCGATTCAAATATCAATAAATAATTATTTTTATTGTAATATAATTAATAATTAATCCATATAATTAATATTATAACAAAATAATTATTAAATTATAATATATACAATAGATAAAATATAATATTATAATAATATAGAAGTACATTTAACATTTATTATTATTATTATTATTATTATTATTATTATAATCAAGTTTAGAACTTGATTGAGGAGTAAGGATTCAAAAATATATAACATGTAAAATATATCATAAATCCTAAACTACGTGCAGCGGATTGAGAGGCCCGGTCCGATCCGATCCTGAGGACCACGTCATCGATCCGAAAGCATAAATCATAAACTACGTGCAACTACCTATGAATGTAACTATTATATTTATAGAGAACCATACCACGTGAAATTGATCACGGTGAAGGGTTGACGCTTTTGTAGTTGATGCTGCTCCGATCTCGATGACACGTGTGTCCCACGCCCGCACGATTCGACGCGTTGCTCGAAGCTCCGATTTGTCGAATACAACCGGATCGCTTTCCGGTTTGCTCCTCGACTATCCTCGAGCTTGCTCCTGTTAGATCATAGTGAAGGTCTCGGTTGAAACCCCTCTACTCGTATCCATCCCGAGTTTTCATCTCTCGGTTACGCGCAATTCCCCTAAAATTGCCGTAAAGTTGCTCTAGATCTTACAACCTCTAATGGTTTTTTTAGCTCTCTATTCATTGTCTAACAAGTCTAATTCTGTGGAAGAATGATACAGTAGTGAGGAAAGATCAACCCCTTGATCTTATAATAAAACATCCCATTAATGCAAATTAATGAGTATCTTAAGAAAAACTGTCAATTCAGAATTTGAATCATTGTCCGTCATGACGCACTGTAGTCCGTCATGACGCATTAGGCACGATTACTGATATAGCCGTTATCTTCATTGTCCGTCATGACGCACCTCAGTCATGACGGACAACCAGTCTGTCACGACTCATACTCGCATATTGGTACACAAAATTCTCTTTGGTCCGTCACGACGGACCAACCAGTCTGTCATGACGGACTGTGTATATTTCTGTGTATTCTGCCAAAAAAACCTTTCTGGTCCATCCCGACGGACCAACAGTCCGTCACGACGGACTATGTGTTTTCTGTCATATTTGCATAATCTCATTATGCATTCAATCGTTTCGACGAACGCGTACGTTCATCTATCCTCATGTATACAATCTACTAGTTGATCTATAACTGTATTTTCTTCAAGAATGGGCGTATATAAATAGGACTGAGAACGGGCACTATAAGAGCATTCTCACTGTGACAGAGAACATGTTAGATGGCCCGAGATCTTTGACATACGTTTTACGTGTACATCACCGACGTGCATAATCATTTCTCAATTATGATATAATTTATTTCTGTATTGAAATACAAATCCTATCTTATAATATCAAAACTATATTTGTATCGGAGTAATATCGAGTAATATCTGTATTTGTATTTGTATTTGTATTTGTATTCGAACAATATTGCCGACTGCTCCGTTTACACCAAAATCCTCAGCACAGCAGTAAATAATTTGGTATTTTCCCTTGGATTCTCTTTCTGCAAGTCAATTTGGTATAAAGATTAGAGTAAAAAATTGGAGATTAAATATAATAATGTACTGAAATTTCAACGGGCATAGATATCCATGAACATTAACTATCCTGCCAATCAGAGAATAATTGTTTTAAAGTACTTGTTACTGGCTTAAGCTCGTGCAGTCACTACAAGTTGCCTACTAAGGTGCATCATTTCAAAATATTCTTATTCTTATTGGATTCGAATTTCTATACACCTCAAACTATACAATGATATATAATATATAATATTACAACAGGCACTTTATTTCATGTGCGGTGCTACAATGACTCCCATTTTCACTCCCAAATTCACTCCCTATATTCATTGACATGTGGAACCCACACTTACTTTTACAAAATTTAATTCGTGTGGACCCACAAATGTCACTGTTCATGTGAGAGGGAGGGAAAGAGGGAGGGAGGGAGGGAGGGAGTGGTTGTATCATTACTCTTATTTCATGAATTCGTCCATTAATTATTTTGGGAAAATAGTGATTGGTGATGGGTAGTGTCAAATATTAATTTTGGATGGTATTATCTATCAAAAGATATTTAAGTAATAATTACTGCTGTGATGTCCTTTTCACGGGTCATAATATATGGAAATATCCGTCTATTTATTTGTTAGGTGCCAAGTCTCTATTTAGCACTTCACTTTTAGATACATCACAATTACTGAAAAAAAACTTAATAAACAAAATATTATTATTTAGGATAATTATTTCAAATAAACTTATTCACATCTCACAAACACAATCAATTAATTAACTAATTATTAACCCTCAATATACATAAAACTCATGCTCTAAATCTTCCACCACGAACACGTACTCCCCTAACAAAATAACTCTTTTCCCTTCTTTATTCGCCACGGTCATATCCACGCAAGGATTAACACCAATCTCGACTTCGCTTACCACCCCAACACTCGTCTCTACTCTCTCAAACCCAATCAATTGTTTAATCGGATACCCAATCAAATTCGTTCTACTTTTAACGAACAACAACACAACATGGCTCCCATCCATATCCCCGTGATTTAAAACCGAAATTCTAATTTTAAATTTCAAAGCATCGCATTTCGATATATTATCGACGTACACATATCCAACCCCGCCTTGCTTTACACGAGAACCAACTTCGATTATATTTCGAACATTAACAAAATTCGATGGTAATTTTATAAAACTCGGTGCGGATAATATTTTATGAGAGAATTTAGAATAACTCAAACCATATCCGAAATTGTAAACAATTTCGCCCGTGTAGAATCTATAGGTTCGGCCTGGGTAGCTTCTAGAAGGATCTGCTCTCATGTTCATATCGTTCATTGGTACTTTCGTGAACGACTCTGGGTACCAAGTCACTGGCAATCTGCCACCTGTCACCCCAATAATTTATTAAAAAGATAAATTATTTTTTAATATTTTTAAACCCTCTTATAATTTCACTTACCAGGATTATAATCTCCAAATAAAATCTCAGCAAGAGCTTGTCCACCAACTTCGCCAGGATAACCAACCCAAATAATCGCACCGACATTTCTACTACTTTTCACAAAACTCACATCCAACGGCCCGCCTCCCACAAGTACCAAAACCAAGGGCATTTTCGTGATTTCCGCGATTTCATTCACGAGTTCCATTTGTTTGCCTGGTAACAACAAACTATACCTATCGAGATCTTCGGTCTCTTCAGTTAAATTCAATCCAACAATCAATACCACAAAATCGGCATGAATTGCAATTTTAATCGCTTGATTAAATCCTTTAGTAGAATTACACGACATGTTCTCACAGCCAGGGACAAAATAGGTATTTTGTACATATTTCTTCATTCCTTGTAGAAAACTCACCGGATTGCATGGATTTCCTAAAATGAAAAATATATATATATTCACCAAAAAAAAATCCAACTAAAATACAAATTAATACAAACCTGTATAATCGCCACCTAAAATATTCGTATCATTTCCAGCAGGGCCAATTAAAGCTAGCGAATTAATATTCCTTTTATTTAATGGCAATAAACCATTTAAATTCTTCAAAAGGACAATGCCTTGTTTCGCGGACTCCAATGCGAGATTTTTATGATCTTTGGTACAAACATTTCTCTGGTCCAGTTGCGCGAACCACTTCTTATTCTGGCTCGCCACGTCATCGAATAGACCGAGTCTGAGCTGGACCGAGAACAGGTTCACGAGAGCCCGATCTATGTCTGTCTCTTGAATTTTGGATTTTTGAATTGCCGATTTTGTGTGTCTGAGGAGATACGTTCCGCAATTTAAATCCATTCCTTTTTGAAAAGTTTAGGGGTTCTTTTTAAATATTTAGAAATATTAAGGTTCTTTTTTGAAAAATTTGATAATGTACCTGCTTTGAGTACATAGGCTATAGAATCCTCTGGTGATTTTGTATATGTTTGGTTCTCGTAAATTATCGCTACTGCGTCACAATCAGAAGTGATATATCTGAAATAAAGTGTATTCAATTATTAATTAATTGATTAAAAGTTTAAAAGAAGATAAAATTACAAATATACCCATTGAATCCCCATTCGTCTCGAGCTTGGTTTAATAAGTATTTATTTGCACACGCAGGAATTCCATTAATTTGATTATAAGAACACATTAAACAACTCGCATTTCCTTCTTTAATACAGCTTTTAAATGGAGGTTGATACGTATCCTCCATATCTTGCTCTGTTACCTAAACAAATTTATCACAAATTAAAGGGCTCTTTCGTAATATCAAGGAAAGTTTAGGGTTTAGATGCTTAATTACCACGGCATTGAAGGTGTATCTGGCAAAATCTTTCCATTTTTCCAAGTCATAAGCGGTGAAATGCTTGCAACAAGCAGAAAGCATCATCGCGCCGTGTTCGTCCATGTTTTGGAAGCCTTTGACGTATTCGATCGAGTATGAAGACACGACCAATGGGTCCTCGCCAGGTGTCTCCTGTCCACGACCCCATCTCGGGTCTCTGAAGATGTTTATGTTCGGAGCCCAGAAGGTAAGCCCTGCCTGCCCCACGTTGTGCATTGCACGTGCCTCTATTGCGATTGCTCGTGCGATGGATCTCCATAGCGTGCGGTTAAATGAGGCTGCTGTTAGGATAACCTGAAAATTCGCAGAAGATACTGAATTTTGCTGGGTTTTGAGAAATTGGAAGTGTAAAGAGGATGCTTGCCTGAGGAAATACTGTGGCGGCGTGAATAGAACCGTTGAAGAATACGCCGGGACCATTTGGGGCTAAACCGTGGAGTGACTCCGACCACCACTCGTACACCGGTAGACCAAGCCGCGGCACAGCTCCAGCACTGTTGGCGAGCTGCTCGATTTTCTCATCTAGTGTCAGGAGGGAGACGAAAGCTTCAGCTCGAGCTGATATAGAGAGCGATGAATTACAGAAGGGTAGTGTATCGAGAGATGAGCATGGTTTTGACGGGAGAGCGGTAGAGAGTGAGGTGACAAAATAGAGGAGGGAGGAGAGGAAGAGAAAGGATAGAACTTGGTCGGGCATTTCGTCGAGCAGGTTCTGGGTGTGACGGAGCTTTCTTCGGTGTGCTGATATCAAAATTACCGAGACCAGCAGGGAACCAGTGTACTTGAGAGGAAAAGCCTTCTATATCTTGGAAGAAGAAGCACCATGATTTAAAGATGGAAAACGTGACATACGCCCAAACTCTTTCCTACGAGGTTACGACGGGGTTAAAATTTAACATTTTAAAAATTAACATATTAATTTATGATTTAATACTTATATGAAATATCAAATCATAAATTAACGTAATTAAATCATAAATTATGATGTCAAATCATAAATAATGATTTATAATTAAAATTTAAAAATGTTGTCATGTCACTTTAAAGATATAATCTAACACAAAGACCAACCAAAATAGTTTGTTCTTCTGTTCTATAATGTTTTGTTGATAAAAAAAAACATGATAATAACTCGCACTCTTGCGTGATGTTTGTTTTTTAAGGAAAATTTGAAAAAGCGATTATAATTTTCTTTTTTAAAAAAAACAAAGCAAATTTTGGCCGACGGCCCATAAAATAACAAGGAAAAATCTAAACATAAAATTAACTAAGTTTAATTGTACTTAGTCATCGTCATCTCGGCCAGCAGTGTCGTCATCGATGACTGTCACCTTGTTTTCTAATACCGTTCGCGGTCATTTGCCGTCGTCGTTGCCATCAATGTGCGCCACGGTGGTTTTCGATCCATCGCCATCAATGTGGCCTTGACAGGAGGAGAGAAAGGTTGTGTCGTCGTCTTCATTGTGGCCTTCAAGATATGTCATTGTCGTTTGTTCTTGAAGGCAAGGCCGTCGCTGCCATGGTCGCCATTGTCGTTGTTGCCTTTGGTACGGTTCGTGCTTGAAGGCGACACCATCACTGTCATGGCCGTCATTGTCGGTTATGCCTTTGCAGTCTTTGTTATCGTCACTACCCTTTGTTGCGTTTGCTGCGTGTTCGTTCCATGTGCCGCCTTTGTCATCGTGCTTGATTGAGCATGAGAAGTTCGGACCATAGCCGTTGTCGAGCCAAGGAGGTATGCTAGCTTCCATCATGATCTGCGATCTTCTCGTCGTTGTCATGGCCTTGAAGATGAGGTCAAAAACTGGAGTTGGGCGAGGTTGAGCGGGGGTGAGGTGGAGCTCAGATGGGGTTTGTGGGGTGAGAGGGGGGGCTTGTGCAGATGAAGGAGAGAAGGGTTTGAGGTGTGTGTGTGTGTGTGTGTGTGTGTGTGTGTGTGTGTGTGTGTGTGTGTGTAAAGGCAGCTAGGGTTAGCCCTCACCCCAAAAATCGAAAACACTTTCTTTTTCTCTTTTCCTGTTTCGTACGAAGATAGAGAAGTAATTTTTTACAATTTCCCTTTTAAAAAAAAAAAAATATTTGGCCGACGGCCCATAAAAATAACAAGGAAAAAACTAAACATAGGATTAACTAGGTCTAATCGTACTTAGTCGTCGACATCTCGGACAATTGTGTCGTTGTCGATGACTATCACCTTGTTCGCTAACACCGTGCACGGTGATCTGCCGCCGTTGTTGCCATCAATGTGCATCACGGTGGTCCTTGATCCATCGCCATCAATGTGGCCTTGAGAGCATGAGGGATGTGTCGTCGCTTTCATTGTGGCCTTCAAGATGTGTCGTTGTCGTTCGTTCTTGAAGGTGAGGCCCTTTTTCGTGATATTATCATATGTTACACATAATGTAAATACATATTAAAATATTGTGATTCGCATACAATGAATCACTACAAAATTTAGGTCAAACAACTAAGATTTATTTGTTATGAGAATATATATAATAACTAGATAATATATATTCGCATGGGATAGTCAATCTCATATGTAGTCTTTAATATTCATATATTTCATATTTGACATTTTTATGTTCATGATAAGTAAAACATGATCATCTCATCTGCGAATAAACTAATGTACATATAATTCGTTAGCTCACATATGTTTCTTTATTTTAGACAACATATATATGACTAGGGTTTACAATTATATTCCTTTGATATGCATGCATAAATGTTTCTAAGATATACTGAATCACTAGTAATATATAATGTTCACTCGAAATCCTGGGGGACCAAGTATCTTCCTGGCCATTATGTAGATTTGTCCTTGCTGGTGCGATGTTGAAACGAAATAATATTCCTTTGTTTTTCTTTTCTTTTTTGAAATTTTAGTTTTTTTTTTAAATTCAGCCTGGAGCACGAAACGTGCTCTTTGTGGGCTCATTTTATATTACTGGGAGGGATAACATATTACAATTGGGCCAATTGACCCGTTATAAGGCAGTAAAAAAAATATAGTTTAACTAATCTCATCCAATATCAGATAAACTAAATCTTTGATAGGATCAAATGTTCACTACATTCGTGATTTTATCGCTCGGAAGTAATGGCGTTTTTCCTTTTTGTTTGATCCATGGGTTTCATAAACGCGAATGCTTTCACTAAATATAGAATAATATATTCTAATTATATGTGCATTAGACATTTCTTCTGGAAGATTCTGGATTGTTTGTTGCCGTTTTGGTTGTGTTCTACCAAATGGTAAAAAAAATCATTACCACAATCCTCATGAATTACAAGAATTGGCGTTCGTTCGACTCGCGGTGTCTGTGTTATGTGTCGCAATGCATTCATTCTACGTTTTTGAAACCTTGTTGTACATCGTTACCGTATCTTTCTTCATCGTACGTTCATTCGCGTCGCTTCCGAATTTACCTTTCCAAAACCCGTTGTCAACTCATTCCAGCACATCCAGCTCAGTCTTTCATTAAACCAAGACCCATGAGTTATAATCTCTATAACTTCTTGATATGATTGATGTTGTACCGAATCAGAAGGATCTCTATACCAGAAGAGAAGTTTTCAGAGTTAAAATTGCTAGGTATCGGCGTCGCTACCGAGCCACGCGCAGCGGATTGTGAGGCTCGGTCCGACCCAATCCCTAGGACCACGTCTACGATTCGAAAGTACGAATCTTGAAATGCAACTACCTATGAATTCAACTCTTATATACATAGAGACATACCGCGTGAAATTGATCATGGAGATGGGTTGTTCACGTAGTTGCTGCTAGTTTGCTTCGATTCCGTCGACACGCACGTCCCACGCCCGCGCAATTCGACACCATGCTTGAAGCTGCTTTTGTCGTATATGTAGGCCCCGGGCCCGGCCCCGCTCTGATACCACTGATGGGAAATATCCCCGGCCCCGGGCCCGCGCAGCGGATATGTAGGTCCGGTTCGATTCCCCGATTCCCGAGATCACGCCACGACTTCGAGGGTACGATGCGAATAGAAGGACAGATTCATACCAGTGCCAAATTGATGGCACACGAAGGGTTGATAGCCGCCTTCTATTTCCTTCGGTGTCATATTGGTGACTAGCCCGTACGTCCCATACCGCACGTCTCCCACCGTTTCGACACGCCTCGGGTTGTCTTCGTGCGTTCCATGCCCGCATGATTCCACAGCCCGTTACTCGATTACTTCTCCGGTTTGATCACAACGAAGAGCCACATGTGTCGCTCCTCTACCCGTATCCACCGTGAGTCGTAGCACCTCAGTCGCGGATGCATCTGCCTAGACGATGCACCGGCGAACTTGCATGATTGCGTTTCGATTCTCTAGACGGAGAAAACTCTTTTCTCCTTCTCTCTCAATCTCTTCGCACTCTTTCATCAAGTGATTATAGTCTCTTAATTTCTGGATTAATTCTAAATTAACTCCATTAATTTTCTGGTTGAACTAATCTAATTATTCAACTGGTTGGACTTATGAGAGAGAGAGAAACATCCTATATATACTCCATAGGATAAGGATGGGCCAAAAGCTATGTATATCTTCTATACACCTTTTCAAACAGAAAACTGCATACACCCTTTCAGTAATCTGTCAGAACGAAAATTTTAAATCGTTCCAACCGACTTTGAACATTTACGAAATTTGTAGATAATCTAATTATCTTTCCAACCCAATTTGGCCCACCCCAATTGGAGTTCGGACCCGAAAGTTACGGCCGTTTTACTGACTGTATGTCAAACTGTCGTACCCTTTCGGTATTTCATTAGAACGATACTGATACATCGCTCAAATGAAATATATTACAACATGAAAGTTCTAGATAATCTCATTATCTAACTAACTCAATTTGAACCATTCAAATCGGAGTTTCCTACTGAAAGTTATACCAGTTTTACTAATCTATTTCGTATGCCCACGAACGCGTACGTTCGTTTGTCCTACGTACCATTTTAGCGATGATCCAAAACTGTATTTCCTTCAATCACGACGAAGGATATACCCGTTCTTGTTATTGCTTCTGCTCCGATTCTCCGGTAACACGTGCGTCTCATGCCTGCACGATTCGACACCGTCGATGAAGCTTTGCCTTGTCGTATACAACCGAAACCTTTCCAGTTAAGATCCCGAACCTTGTCGAGTTATCGCATTTCGGTTACGCGCAGATCTTCCTAGTAAATCTACGTATAAGCTGCTTGATTCTTGGAGAAAACTCTTTTCTCACACAATCTCTCTAATGGCTTTCTTGAGTTTCTTTAGGGAGAAGATGAACAATTCACTTCTCTTGATATAATCATTTCCCACTCTACATATCTGAATATTAATCTCAGATGAAGCCATTAATTAAGGATAATTAATTGGAGAGATCTTGTAAAAACTGCCAACACAGAATTCGGAACATAGTCCGTTCGAACGCACCATAAGATTCGTTCGAACGAACAAGACATTGTTACTGTGTTCCAGTTCCACACAGGTTCCTTCAAACGGAAATAACTCATTCATTCTGACGAACCCATAGTCCGTTCGAACGAACCATCTTGGTCCGTTCGAACGAACTGTCTCCTGGTTCTTGAATTTGCACAATCTTATTGTGAACTCAACCATTCCATCAAACACGTACGTTTGTCTATCATTATTTGTACATTCTTCTAGTTGATCCAAAACTGTATTTCCTTCACAAATGTCACAAAGTAGTAGAGAAGGGAGGGAAATCCTAAATTGAGAGAGAAAGCGGAGATTAATCCAAACAGTACAGAGCTCAACCTAGTAAATCAACTCTCGCAAAGTAACAGAGCTCACTAGTAAAACGCAGCTCAGTCAGAGCTCTCTATAACATTAAGCATCATTGATAAACTTAGTGATGTCTCCGTAATAATTAAAATCAGTTAGAATTAAACTCACAATATCAATAAATATGCAGCCCGAACTCAGTAAAACCGTAAAATTGTAAATAACTCACTGAATTTAGTAATTGCCGCGTAAACTCAGTGAAAAGTTCAATATCATCCAAAAATCAGTTGTCTATAAAGAGGGCTCAAAACAAAATCGGTTATTGTTGAGTTTCATAGTACATAAGTTCGGTTACGGTTGAGTCTCATTGCTTAACAGAGCGGAAGAAAGCAAATTTCACGAGAGACCAAAAGTAAATCGGTTACTGTAGCCTTCCCTCTTTCTCTCTTTCTCTTGGTATTTTCTAAGTGGGATCATTCCGTTTTCTCTCTTTCTCTCTTAGTAAAAGAGAGGTCGTCAGAGTTGTAAAAGGGAAGAGCAGTATAAGAGAGGTCATTAGAGTAGTAAAAGAGACGTCATCAGAGAGTAAGGCTTTGCTTTGTTTTAGGGGAGAGGAGGAGAAGTGAAAGGAAGGTAAAATATTTCTTTGCTTGGTTTGGAGGTAGAGAGAGGGAAGGGAAGGAAAGAGAGATGGACAGATCAAGTCTAGTACAATGAAGATTGTGGAAAAATATGTTTAGAAAAGAAAAAAAAAATTAAAAATGTCATATTCTAAAAAAAAAAATGTTTAAAATATATAGTATTCTAGAAGTTAATAGTATCATAATTTTGAAAAATTAATTTCTTCTATTTACATAAATTAGTTTTAAAATAAAAAATAATATAATAATTATAATTACATTCTTTCCATTTATCTTTCCTTCCCCTCCCTTCAAACCAAGCATGGATAAGATAAAAAATTTCCCTTGAGAATTTTCTTCCCTTTCATTTACTTTCCTTCCCTCTCTTTACCCCCTAACCAAGCAAAGCCTAAAAGAAAGGTTATTGTTAACCCTAAACCTGTCGAGCTGGAAAAGAGAGGTCATCAGAGCGTCAAGAAGTCAAAGAGAGATGGGTGGATGGGAGCTAAGTAGACATGTGGCTTAATAAAGCTCATCGCAAAACCCTAAACTCCCGAATAGTTACAGGGAAGTGGTAGCAAGAGGTAGAGAAGGGCACAGAGAAGGAAGGTGTCGGAGAGAGGTGGAGGCCCAAAATCGCTTAAAGATCGCCTTTCGCTCTTATTTATCCAAAACTCATATGTTTTGTTTTCCTCTTTTTGAAATTTTAGTTAAGTTAGTAAAATCCATTTTTTTCACATTACAATCTCGAAGTGATATTTTTAAAGTCCAAAGCCTCTCAATATATCGTTCGAGACTTTCAAAAACACGTCCTGAATGATATAACTAATTATACGTCGCTTATAATTTTTAACCATAACTTGCTACTAGATTCATATCTTTGACAGGAATGACCACTATTTAGAACGTAATTTGGATGTTTCCAGTAAATTATTACTTCTTTTAATGTTTAGTGAAGAATCCTATGCTGACACGTGGTACACCTCAATAAATATATTAAAGAATAAAGTATATCACAAACATGTGCTAACACAGTTGTTTAAATTATTGCGTGTGACTCTACAGGTCGCGGGTTCAATCCCCCTTCCAAGTAGTTTTTTTAATGAAATACCTCAATAAATATATTAAAGACATAAGTATATCACAAACATGTGTTAGCACAGTTGGTTAAATCGTTCCACGCGACCCTACAGGTCGCCGATTCGATCCAGCTTTTGAGCAGTTTCTTAATAAATAGTTTCTTATTGTTATATCATTTAAAAAATCTGAAATTGTACAAATGTGTACCCTAACTAAACGGTGAGCACACTTGCTCTGGACCATGCAGACCATGGGTTCGGTACGTGGTTCGATGCCCTACCAATGCATTATTTTTAACTTATTTTGGTATGTAATATTTTGGTGAATATGTAGATTGTTAAAGACAAAAATCATATTAATTGTTTATAAATATTTATAAGTATCAACAAATTTATTGTTAATTGTAAAAAGAAAAATTTGACATCAACAATATATATTTTTGAGAATTATATTACGAGTAAATGCTAAATAATAACAATGCAAACATCAGACGCAATAATCATGCACAATACTTCAATTTTGTTAAAATCAAAATAAAAAAATATATATTCATTTTTATTTATAAAACAACATTATTTTTAATTGCTATAAAACAATAATTCTAAATTTTATTACAAATAATATGATAAAATATAAATAAATATTGCGAAGCGGAGCGAAAGTAAGCTCTAATTTGGATTCAATTTGTTAGGTAATTTCCTTAATGCTTATCTTTAAATATCTCTAAGCTACTAGTAAATTTGCCCTATTTTTCAGGGCATGGTAAATTTAGGAGCAGGCATTACCAATTACCACTTGTTCATAAAAATCAAAGTAACATAGATGGCAAATTGAGGTTAATTGATTATCAAGTTTTTGAAGGCTTCAAGTTCTCTGAAATTAGCTCAGAAACTTTTCTGCCCTCATATGGTTCAAATGTCTGTCTACATCTCCAATCTATTTATAAAATCCATCATTGTTTACAAAAATCAATCCTATCTACAAAATCCATCTAGTTACAATACAACATCCAATCTATCTTTAGTCTGAAAGATTATCTAAGAATAAACTAACCTATTATCTCTTTACACACACACACACACACACAGAGATCAGGCCAAGACACGTGTCACACTTCAATATAAACCTCATGCTCGATATCTTCCAACATGAACACATGAGTCCCTACCAAAAGCACTCTCTCACCTTGTTGATCCACCACACTCATATGTTTACAAGGATCTACAAATATTTCCATCTCAATTGAGTCACCAGCAGAAATCTCCACGCGCTCGAATCCAACCAATTGCTTAATTGGATATCCAATCGAATTCAATTGGGGCTTCACAAACAATAAAACAGCATGGTTCGCATCCATAATTCCATGATTATGTACACCCACAACAATAGAAAATTTCAAAGCATCACATGAAGATGATGATGATAAATCTCCTACACGGACATGGTCTAACCCATTTCTCATGAACCGAACTGGTTTTTGCCTGATAGAGCTAGGTCGTGACAGACCGATTTTTTGTGGTGCCCGTGTTATTTTATGAGATAGATTAGAGTAACTCAAACCGTATCCAAATTCATACACTGTATCTCCCGTGTAAAACCGGTAAGTTCGTCCCGGATAGCCCGTCGAAGTATTCGCCCTCATATTCATATCACCCATCGATACATCAGTGAATGACTCTGGATACCAAGTAATTGGTAATTTTCCTCCTGTTATCGAAAAAAAAATCGATATTACTCATGATTAAACTATAGTTCAACGATGAATTGGTGTAGAAAAATATTTTACGAACCTGGATTATAGTCTCCAAAAATCACTTGAGCAAGAGCTCGTCCGCCTGCCTCGCCAGGATATCCGACCCAAATAATCGCGCCTATATTTGAATTGTTCTTGGCAAATGACACGTCAATGGGCCCACCACCCGTCAAGACGAGCACCAAGGGCATTTTGGTAACTTCAGCAGTTTTATTCACAAGTTCCTCCTGCTTGCCCGGTAGCAAGAGACTCGTCCTGTCAAGCCCTTCGTCTTCTTGAGACAAGTCCAATCCAAGAATCAAGACCACATAATCAGCTTCACTTGCAGCTTCTATTGCGTCGCTAAAACTATCATTCGATGTACATGCCACATTTTCGCAACCAGATATATAGGTGATATTTGATACATAACTTTGCATTCCCGTGACGAAGCTAATGGAACTGCAAGGTATACCTACGAAACAAAGTACGCATAAAATTAATATGTATGAAGTCTTAAATGCAAGTATAAAGTTTGTTTCGATTCGAACCTGCATAATCGCCTGCTAAAATATTTGTATCGTTTCCAGCAGGTCCAATGACAGCAAGAGAAGCAATATCACTCGAATTCAAAGGCAAAAGAGTATTCTCGTTCTTTAAAAGGACAATTCCTTGTTTTGCAGCCTCTAAAGCGAGCTCGATGTGATCGCTTGTACAGACATTCTTAGGACCAAGGCTAGTGAAAGACTTGTTCTTTATATCCGAATCAAATAGCCCGAGACGAAGCTGAACAGAGAAGAGGTTTTTAAGTGCTCGGTTTATATCTGATTCGTTGATTTTCCCTTTTTCGACCGCTGAGCCGGCGTGGTTGAGAAGGAAACTCCCACAACCAATGTCCAGTCCTTAACCAAAGATAATAAATATTATAAATCACAAGTTATTTGTAAAAAATGGAATTAAATTATTATCAGAAGATTCACTTATTTAGCAGATGAAAATTAATACGAAAACTAATAATATTATAAAAAATAAAAAAAAAGTGGAAAATTATACCAGCAGTAAGGACATCTGCTACAGCATCCTCTGGTGAGCTAGCATATTTTTGGTTTTCGTAAATCAGCGAAACAGAATCGCAATCTGAAGTAATATATCTGAATTAAACAATAAAAACATAAGCAAATTAGATTAAAAACATAACATATCCATTTTTTTTGATACGTTGAAAGAAAAAGGTAATATAATATATACCCGTCGAATCCCCATTCATCTCTAGCCTGCTGTAAAATGTCGTTAGCACAAGCAGGAACGCCGTTGATTTGATTATAAGCACACATCAAGCAACTCGCATTGGCGTCCTCGACGCAACTCTTGAATGGAGGCTGATAAGTATCCTCCATATCTTGATCCGTCACCTATATCACCAACCACAAATTCTCTTCCATCAAACATAAATAAAATAAAGATAGGGTGTATGACTCAGTAATACTTCATAGTTCATACTCAATCTATAAAAAAACATAGAATGATATCATCAACCATATCCATATGTAAATTACCTTAGCGTTAAACGTGAATCTACTATAACTCCCCCAGCCTTCGAGGTCATAAGCAGTAAAATGCTTACAACACGCCGAGATCATCAACCCTCCATCATCGTCTTCTTGTTGAAGGCCCTTAACATACTCAACGGCATAACTCGAGGTAGTAGTCGGGTCCTCGCCTGGAGTCTCTTGCCCCCGTCCCCACCTCGGGTCTCTGAAGATATTCACGTTCGGAGCCCAGTACGTCAGACCAGCCATGCCTTCGTTATACATTGCGCGAGCCTCGGTACCTATCGCCTTCCCTACTTCTCTCCATAGCGTCTTGTTGAACGAAGCCGCCATCAGAATTACTTGGGGGAATAAGGTCGCGGCAGGGATAGTATCATTGAAGACTACGCCAGGACCTATGTTGGCTAGACCATGGAGTGATTCGGACCACCATTCGTACGACGGGATTCCGAGTCGTGAAACTGTTGCTCCGTCATTAGAGAGTTGTTTGATCTTTTCCGAGAGGGAAAGCTCGGAAACGAGAGCTTCTGCTCGGGATGATATGGAGAGAGATGAATTGCAGAAGGTGTATGAGCTGTTGGTGACGCATGCTTTGGAGGAGAGTTTGTGAGGAGAGACTCGGGCTAGGAGAATGAGGAAGAAGGAAAGAGAAAGAAGAGATCCGATTGGTTTGGTACTTTCGTCGAACATCTTGTGGGTTTGGAGATGTTCTGTTTGATGATTGCAGCTGCATGGTGGTCGCCATTTATGCTATGTTTTTAGCTCGTGCGTTTTGAATTTTTGAATTTTTTTTATCTAGGTTTCTTATTTTGGCGGGCATAAACTGTCGTCTGAATCCACTTGAGAGTTTTAAATGTTTAGTTACTTTCTTTTTTAGTGCAAACACCGACGGAGACTACTATTTAATCATTGAAAAAAGATTAATATATAGCAAAGTACTAAATTAGAGTTTATCTGATTAAGGTTTATTTGATTAGGACAATTTTTTCTTTAACTAAATATTGTTATTTTATTTTATTGAAATTTGTGTTTGTATCAAATCTTTTGATGGAATCCAATGATTAATATAAATTTATTATCAATATTGATAGATTAGAATGATTCACGTTTGATTACTCCAAGTTGTAATCTGAACTTGTAAAAATAAAGCTTTCTTGATGATTAAGTGACTTGTTGGATCAAAACTAAGTTGGCCGAAAACTCGCTATATTTTCTTTTTTCAAAATTTGTCAACAAGCATATTTTCTTCTTTTGACCAGAACATGTGCTTTCAAACATTTGATTTTTAACAATTCCACTTAAAGTAAATTCTTTGGGGCCGTTCCACTAAAATAAAATAGGATAATAGGGTGAAATTAGTTTTTTTTATTATGTCGAATGTATATATGGAAATAAATGTAAGAGAGTAGAATAAAAGATGGAATAAAAAGAAATTTTTAATCTATACATTATAGATAGAATAGAGAATAATCATGGAATTAACTTGATTTTTTCATTGTTTCTTTTATCTATCTAAACTTAGAATATTTTATTTAACTACTGAAACCGTATTACAAAAATATTGGGGGTCGAGGCACGCAAACAATAATAATTTACATTTTGAAATAAAAGAATACACCGAATCATTATTAATATGGATTGTTCGCCGAAATTTTTGACTCCCGCGGCATGAAACACTGCTGACGAAGTGCTCCCATTTAAACCGGAAAGAAATCTCAATTATGGTGTGCCCCGCAAAATGGTCTGACTTGGTTTTCACTTATGATCGGAATTTGGCAAGTAAATTACGGTTACTTGTCAGTTTTTAACCTCGGGATGTGCGGTTCTTCATTTTCGGGTTTTAAGGAAGGTGAGGTAGGATTCGGTTGCATTCAGATCAGACCCAAATGGCTCTCGGTTCATATCTTTCTGAAAGGAGTGAAATGGCCTAGTCCATCAACTGCTAAACAAATCCTAGAGTACGAGTGAGAAATTTTATTTTTCAAGTTTAAAAAAACTAGTTACTTTATTTTCGGTATATGTTCTCGAGATTTTGTCGTGTTAATAAAGTTTTATGTGATAAAAAATATTAGTACGAGACTAAAATTGAATTATCAGTTGGTCTTATTATTCAAGAAATACAAATTCGTTTTTATATAGGAGGTAGCAGGATTTTAATTTTAAACAGATTGCTTGTTCTGAATTAAGTTACAATAGATTCTATTACGACTCTAAACTTCGAAAGACACGAATAAGAAAATACGGAAATACAATTTATTGAACACGTAATAGCACTAATTTGATTATCTTAAATTTGTGTTGTACACGAACAAATTGAAATTCCATTACGCAAAAAAAGAGTTTATAGATGCTCTTTATTTTCCTTCAAGAAAAGTACTCTTTTCCATCAAAAAGAAAAAAAGAAAAAAAGAAAAGTACTCTTTATTCTTCCCTATATTTGATTGTAAGGTTGATAATTGAGTAAAATGCATGTCCAATAATAATCTGCAAGTATGTTAATTATTAATATAATTTTATTCGCAGCTGAAATTTTTGTAAATGCATCATCAATCATCAAGTATGAAGTATTGAGTAAAATGCATCATCAATCGTTTCATCGAGTTGTAGTATTTTTTTTTTAAATAAATAATTTAAAGGTTTATATATTTACGGAATAAAATTAATGATTAACACGTAAACGCAAGAAATGCTTATTAGTTGCATTTATTGATGGAAGAAATATTCTTCTTTGAAAGAAGTATGATTAAAGCAAGCAACGTCATGTTAGATTTGAACCGATTATTTCTTCAAAAAATAGAGTACAACCTTAAGCAAATGACATCAAGCTTGATCTCTTAGGCAACTTGACTAGATCTATTCGGATAAACATAAACATGTGAATTTTATCAAATAACCATAAATCGGAAACGTACCTTAAACCGTATGTGAAAACGTATCGAATTCATCCTTAATTTATGCCGCGACATCACCGACTTTGCTTTCACGAAATTTTAGTTGCATGTAATGAATTCCAAGTAATTTATAATATTTAATTTAGACCTTTTTATTTTTTTCTAATGGATCTTTTTCTTTCATTTTAATGGGCAGATGAGAGAATAGCAACACCTCATATATATTCGAAACCAAATTGTTTTTATAACCACAAAACATATTATCTCAAAGGACATACCATTTGAGCTTCCTGATATGTATATTCTAATTCAACTTATCATAGAAAATAGAAGCATACTACCCACAATATTGTACACATCAAACAACATCTTAGTTAGCACATTAATGCTTAATTTTATTTGCTAAAATTGACTACTTTGTTATAAACATATAAATAACAATATTATAAAACATAAATATTTTACATATAAATTCAACATTGAAATAATATTCCAACATTGAGGTCAAAAGCTTATATTCCTCGTTATTCATCTAACGTTAACTATACAACACACAATATAAACACTTGAATATTCATTATACTTGAAGCTTTTTTTAGATTTCCTCATATTTTTCTTTTTCTTTGATTATTTTAAACAATCTCAAACTTTTCTAATTTCTGAATATTAGTAAAATGTATTTAATATTTTGTTAGAATTTTCAAGATAGTTATGTTGCCTAGTGTTCTAAATATCACTAATATGAGTCGGTATGTCGGTTTAATATCTCTAATCGGTTTTCCAATTTTACGATATGTCCCGTATCAGTTGAGTAAATCGGTCAATCTATATATGGACCAATATGGATCGATATGTGCCGATATAGACCGGTTTGTGGACCGCTTTGAATTTAAATCGTAACTTATTTTTAATATTTCTTTTTGGACCGCACAATATTTTCACTTTCATTTGTATGGCCCAATTTCTTTTTCTTTCTCTGATGCTGTGGTGGAGTAATGATTAGGTCATCTCCACGATTTGCTAGTTTTTGATTTCCTCCTTTTGGCTTCTTTCTAATTTCAGCCTTTCTTGGTTGCTACATTAGAGTTAGGGTTGCACCTCCACGAACATTAAGGATCATTCCTTCTAGTTTCATCAACAAAACTGTAATGAGCATAATTTAGCACATTTTTAGGGTTTAAAATCATGCAAAATAATGTTAAATAAACATAAAAACATGCTATAATCTTTATATTCATTAGTTCTTAAGGAAAATACTTTAATGATGAATTTATGTTTATTTCGGGTAAAAAAGACCAAATCTCCACAAACCAACCCCATGACTGGATTTCTCTCATCGAGACGAGAAATTTGCATATAAAGATCGCACTATTTGGTGGAAGGACGAAGAAGTTACAAAAGAAATTGTGAAACGGGTCACAACTCCTATTCAACCTGACCCGCTACACGAAAAGCTACAAAGAAATCAGTGCACCAGATCTTGGCGACCCATACCCCTGACCCATTGCACCAAAGACCACATAGGATCAAAGACTGACTCGTTCCACCAAAGCACGTGTAATCATCAGCTCAAATCTCTCTGATCTTCTGTGGCCTGAAGATCACGTGAACCCCACTACAAACTCTATCTCTCTCTCAAGAAAAAACTTTATACGATCAACTACACGAAACATTCCACAGAACATCTCAGAAGGTTGTTCAAAACGTTTGGGCTTTATTGAGCCTCTCCTCCTCTCCATTTAATTCTTCACTGATCTCTCCATTTTGCAATTAATTAAATAAATAACGAAGAACAATTCCTATGCAATGTTACCCTGAAATTTCACTGGAGACGATCTCGTCTCTCTCAAATACCTTCGCCATGACTGTTACGAGCCAATTCTTCACGTACGAACGTCGTTACTCGTTTTTCTCTCTCCTAGACACGTTGTAACAACCTCTGGGACCCACTAGAATCGTTCTCTCCTCTAAATTTCGATCTCAAATGGTGAAATTTGGTTCAGTATTGGCTATAAATAGCTCTGTTGAGCTACGAGAGAAAATCATCCTCTTCAGAGGGCTTCACAGTCCTCATTCTCTCTTCTCTCACTCTCGCCAGCACTCTCACACCCATCTCCACCTCTTTCCTCCACCAGATTGGGTTCAAGCTTCGAGCTTTCTCAGCTTGAATCTGACTGAACATCTCGCAAACCAAAGTTGGATTTTCGAGCTTTCTCAAATCCAATTCTTTCACTCCTCATCACCATACCCACCTCCTGAACGTGTCTGAACGTTCAATTCCATTGATTCAAAGCTAAAGCCTCGAGGTTTCTCGGTTCTAGTTCTGGATCAACTCTCCACCGCCATTGACGACCTCCAAGCTCCCTCTCCTCTCTCTGAAGGCTTCATTGGGGGTGACAAGAGACCATAGAAGCTCTCCAGATCCATCTCCATCATCCATTCTCAGTTCTTGGTACTATCTCTCTTTGTAGGGGTATTTTTGATATTTTTTAGTTTTGAATCTTGTAGTTTGAAATAGAAATTGTTATGTGATGTTTTGAATCTTGTTTGAATCTATAATCCCCCCCTTTTTCGTTGTTTAATTGCTTGTTATTCTGAATTTTTTTATTTAGTTCAAGTCTAAGTTGATTTTGCATATGTCTGTCTGATCAGTTTTGATAATTAGTTTAAAAATACTTCTAGATCTGTTTAAATCTCACAAAAATATGTTTATGAAACTAGATCATGCCTAGTTTATGAACAAATTTACTGCATCTCAATTACTTGATGTTTCTATTTGTTATTCATTTTTAAATTTGAGGATCTGAATTTCTGAATTTCTGTCTGATCAGTTTTGTTAATTAGTTTAAAAGTAGTTTTAGACCTGATAAAAATCCATAAAAATGTGTTTCTGAATTTTGACTATATCTAGTTCATCTAGGAATTTATTTCACCTAATTTCATACATCTTACTAATTGTTATGCATTTGTAAATTTGAGGTCTTGAAATTCTGACTTTCTGTTCTGATCAATTTTGAAAATTACAAATAAAATACTTTTGGATCTGTTTAAATCTCACAAAAATATGTTTCTGAATCTATCTAATGTCTAGTTTCTATAGAATTTTAGTTCATGTCATTTGATCCATTTTCCTATTTGTTATTGAATTTTAAAATCTAAGATCTGAATTTCTGAGTGTCTGTTTACAAAATACAAACAAATACTTTTAAATCTAGAAAGAAATCCATAAAAATATATTTTAGTTACATTAGATAATGTAGATCATCTCTGTTGTTTAATTTAGACCTAGAGAGTGGTGAATATGAAGTCATAAGGTCCAATTTTCGAGGTAATGGAATACAATTACAATTTGGTGCGGAAGCGTAAATAAATTAGAGAAAGAAATACAATACCGAAACAAATAACACACGATATTTGTTTACGGAATTCGGTAGGTGGTTGTTATGTAGCTTTAACTCACCGGCTACTTGCTCAATCGACCGATTCGATTAATTACAAGTACCTACGTCTCCGGAGTTCCTTGCGCCTTTTAGGCTTTCGATTGAATACCCAACTCAACTTTTACAAGGTTTTGCCTAGATCGAATTACACGAATCTATCGATCTATGGCGGGCTTTACAAATAGTAACTAGCATATTACAATTTACTACAAACGAACTAGTCGTGATCGGTTACGCAAGTTGGGAATCGTTTAGTAGAGGGTAATGAAATAGATCAATGATCTAGGGGTTTTGTCTAAAGAATTTAGAGCTCAAGATCTAGGCTTAGTTTTCTCTCTTTTAATGGAGTTGTGATTTTGGCAAGAATGGTTAGAGAGAGAAGACTTGAGTGGGGTCTATTTATATGTCTCATAGAGACCACTCAATCTTCAGGCAAATTGCATAGTGTGTTCGAACGCACAGGACAGTTTGTTCGAACGCACTGCAATTTGAACTAGCCGTTTTATATGTATTATTCATAAACACGATAGGTTCATTCGAACTGACTGAGCAGTTCGTTCGAACGAACATGTAATTTGAAATGGAGTTCGAGGTTCGTTCAATGACTCTTGTTGTGTGTCCGGAACGAACCATGAAGGTGGGTTCGAACGAACTTTTTATTCGTTCGAACGAACTGACGTGCATTCGAACGTTGAGATGGTTCGTTCAAATATACATGGTGAGGTTCGTTCGAACGTATAAATGTTCGTTCGAACGAACTATTGTTTGTGTTTATTTTTCTCCCATCACCAGAATTAGGTTCGTTCGAACACAGTGTAAAAGTTCGTTCTATCGAAAGGTTCGTTCGAACACATAGTATAATTCGTTCGAACGAACCATATTCTGGCATGGTGATTCACAATTTTCCATTTCATCATGTTTTGAATATTTCTTTTCATCTTGATTTAAATTCAAAGATAAGTCTTGGGATACCTATGGTTATTTTGATGATTGTGATATCCGAACTTGCGGAATCTTCAACGTCTTGATGTCTTCACTTGATCATGCGTTTTCGTGCCATCGTTTCTTCACCGTCTTGACTTCCGACGTCTTGATTCTTCTTTTGATCCTTTTGTGGGTAACGTCTTCTATCTCTATAAATGTCACTCCCGCAAATAGATTAGTGGTATCGACATTATTTTGAGATAATCAAACCCTAGGAAATTTGAACCAACAAACTCCCCTTTTTGATTCATTTCAAAATAATATCGATTTGGAGAGTTGAATCGATTACCGAGCAACTTTTCATATGATTTTCTCTTCTCCCCCTTTTTGAAAAGGATCAAAAGGGAATAGAGCGTAATCATACGAGAAGCTCCCCCTACATACAAGCTCCCCCTAAATCGTTATTTTTTGTAATTTTAGGCTTGTATATGGATGAATTTCGCAAATTGATGTTTGAATTTTTCATTTTGAAAAGATATATGAAAAGTTTTTAGTGTAAAATAGGTTTTAACAAAAATTCTCAACCTTTGCGATATATTCAAAAATAGCCGAAAACTTAATAAATTTTGAGACTCAAAGGTAATTCTCAAGAGTATGCATACATAGCTCGAGCCATGGACTCGAGTCTTGATCTAAAACACACGACTCCTCGAGTGACACTTCTCAACATCCATTTATGTCGCGGCATTAGCTCCCTTGATAGTGCAAGGTGATGATGTTGAGTTTTGGTATGTATATTTAATATTTATTTAACGTTATTGCGTCTTCCCGATTCATTTTCCATTTAGCATACCTACATACTAGTCAAAATACCTTTCTCATCTTTTTGTAAGTGTATAGACGATTGAATTATCAAGAAAAGAAAAATGATTAAGATATTCGAATCAACTAAATCCGAGCTTAGTGATGTGAATTCTTGTATTAGCACTCCCCCTCAAACTATGGCTAAGTTTACACGTGGATGAGGGAGTGCGTTGTCCATGACTTAAGTCGTTTTCGGACACACCCCATTTGAGGTAGAAGTGCTAGTCATGTTTCGATCTTTTCGAAGCCACAACCAATTGAAATTTTGTTGTGGTTTTTGAAGGGGACAACCCGTTGAGATATGTCCCATATTGCAACAATAGTTGCAAAATGCGCGAGTCGGTTTATTTGTGTTTTCCGAACTCTTGACAAAGTGAGATTGGAAATTATTCGAGTAATATTTCGGTTGATCAGTTATCGGCTTTGTCGACTTAGCACAATTATTATTTAATTTGTTAAATCGTTGTGTGCTTGTGAAATGTTTGCGAGTATGTTGTTGGTCATTAGCGACATGTGATGAACTCACCTTATAGAAATAGCCATTGGATTCCCGTTTGTATAAACATTCGGTTCGTCCCGTATGGTTATCTCTATAAGACGAGTGAGGTGCATAATGATTAACCCTATTATAGTTTCTAATATTTTTATGTTGGTTAATTTTAGCACTTTTACCCTTATTGGAGTCGCGGTACATAAAAGCATTTCCGCGATTCGTATTAGTATTGTACTCCCGTTTTCCTTTTTGATCTTGAGATTTTGAAGACATGGGTTTATGACCGTTAGTCTTCTTAAATCCTAGACCCGTCTTATCATTGGGATTTTGTCCCTCCAAGACTTTGTCCAATGAAGGAGTGCTAGGTGTAAGTGATACACATGCGTTCTTCAAAGACTCATTCACAAATTTCAAATTTTGGATTTCGACTTTTAGAGATGAGGTCTTGCTTTTTAGGGCTTGACACTCGTATTTTGAAAATCCGTTAAATTCCGTTAATTGTGTTTTGTGTGACTTTACCGATAATTCAAGAGAGGATACCTTAGCCTTGAGAGTTAGTATCGTGCTCTCTTTTTCAATTTCACTTTGTCGAAGTCGATTGACTTCTCGCAATAAACTCTCGTGAGAGTCAACTTCTAACTCAATTTCCGATTCATCGGATGAGCGAGAATCCTCCTCCATCGAAATTGGTTTAAATTTAGAGTTTAGTTGTACCTCATGATCGGAGTCGTGTGAGGCATCGATGTTGGAAGTTTGTGGAGCAACTTGAGGAGATGCGACACTCAGAATTTGGATTTCTTGTGGTTCCGATTGTGAAGCTCGTTGAAAAATTAAGGCTTGAATCGCTCGTTCCACCACATCGTTAGTTCGAGAGTCGATTTCCGCCATTAGTGTCACATTGGCAATTTTGTGCCCGAGGTTGCACTCCGAGTCGGAGAATGTGCTTGAGTACTCCGAATCTCCCCATGGATCCGAATCGACAATTAAGGCCTTCATTTTACCTAAATCTCTTACCTTCTTTTTGCCTTTGTCGGTTAGGGCTTTATCCTCGTATCTTCGTTCGCGTCTCAAATCCGATCTTTCCCTACCTTTTGGATTGTCTTCGCGTTTGTTCCAGGGTGCGTGTTCGGGGTGTATTGTCCAACACGCGTCGGTTGTGTGACCAATTTTCTTGCACTCGAAACACAACGGTTTCAAGCGTTGGCGCTTTCGGTCATCGTTGAATTTGCGTTCTTGGAACTTTAAATCCTCGTGTCTCCTTACCAACAACGACATCTCATTTCCGTTTTCGTTCGTGTCGATAACGAGGTTGGCTTGATGTTCGGAATATGAGGTGCTCTCTATGTTGTTGCTTCGTTGGTTCATGCGTGCCTCGAAATTTCGGAGATAACTTACGAGAATTTCCGGAGCGATGTCTTGGGTAGCCATCATGGTTTCCAAGGCGACGAGGAGTGCTTCCCAACTTGACGGCATAGCTCGAATAAGCTTACCTACAACTCGAAAATTTGTTAGTGTCTCTCCTAGAGCGATGAATCCGTTTTTTAAAATGCGTCATTCGTGAGTACATATCATCTACGGATTCATTCTCGATCATTCGAAAACGATCAAATGATTGTTCGAGTCCCATTAATTTGGCTCTCTTCATTCTATCGTTTCCTTCAAATCGATCTAGGAGTGCTCGCCACATTGAATGAGATGTGGTACATCCATCCACAATTATGGAAAGTGACCCGACAATATTTGTGAGAATAAGATTTTGAAAATATGTGTCGGCGGTCACATCGAGATCGGTGTCGTGGCATATTTTTCGTGTGGGGTTGGTTTCGGAGGTACTTACCGTGTAAACCTCAAAACCTTTTTCCACCACCGATCTCAATTTTTGGATAGTGAATACATTTAACATGCATCTCTTCCAAAGATTCAAATTATTTCCATCTAATTTATCGGGGTATGTAATTTGGTTCCTATTACCGATTGAGGTCATGGTCGTATACAAGTTTGTCACTTACACAAAGAGACGGTTTGTATTTTGCTCTGATACCAATTGTTGTTTAATTTAGACCTAGAGGGGGTGAATTGGAAGTCCTAAAGTCCAATTTTCGCGATAATGGAATACAATTACAATTTGGTGCGGAAGCGTAAATAAATTAGAGAAAGAAATACAATACCGAAACAAATAGCACACGATATTTGTTTACGGAGTTCGGTAGGTGGTTGCTATGTAGCTTTAACTCACCGGCTACTTGCTCAATCGACCGATTCGATTGATTACAAGTACCTACGTCTCCGGGGTTCCTTGGGCCTTTTCGGCTTTCGATTGAATACCCAACTCAACTTTTATAAGATTTTGCCTACATCGATTTACACGAATCTATCGATCTATGTCGGGCTTTACAAATAGTAACTAGCCTATTACAATTTACTACAAACGAACTAGTCGTGATCGGTCACGCAAGTTGGGAATCGTTTAGTAGAGGGAAATGAAATAGATCAATGATCTAGGGTTTTGTCTAGAGAATTTAGAGCTCAAGATCTAGGCTTAGTTTTCTCTCTTTTAATGGAGTTGTGATTTTGGCAAGAATGGTTAGAGAGAGAAGACTTGAGTGGGGTCTATTTATATGTCTCATAGAGACCACTCAATCTTCAGGCAAATTGCATAGTGCGTTCGAACGCACAGGACAGTTTGTTCGAACGCACTGCAATTTGAACTAGCCGTTTTATATGTATTATTCATAAACACGATAGGTTCGTTCGAACTGACTGAGCAGTTCGTTCGAATGAACATGTAATTTGAAATGGAGTTCGAGGTTCGTTCAATGACTCTTGTTGTGTGTCCGGAACGAACCATGAAGGTGGGTTCGAACGAACCTTTTTATTCGTTCGAACGAACTGACGTGCGTTCGAACGTTGAGATGGTTCGTTCAAATATACATGGTGAGGTTCGTTCGAACGTATAAATGTTCGTTTGAACGTATAAATGTTCGTTCGAACGAACTATTGTTTGTGTTTATTTTTCTCCCATCACCAGAATTAGGTTCATTCGAACACAGTGTAAAAGTTCGTTCTAACGAAAGGTTCGTTCGAACACATAGTATAGTTCGTTCGAACGAACCATATTCTGGCATGGTGATTCACCCTTTTCCATTTCATCATGTTTTGAATATTTCTTTTGATCTTGATTTAAATTCAAAGATAAGTCTAAGGGATACCTATGGTTATTTTGATGATTGTGATACCCCAACTTGCGGAATCTTCGATGTCTTGATGTCTTCACTTGATCATGCGTTTTCGTGCCATCGTTTCTTCACCGTATTGACTTCCGACTTCTTGATTCTTCTGTTGATCCTTTTGTGGATTACGTCTTCTATCTCTATAAATATCACTCCCACAAATAGATTAGTGGTATCGACATTATTTTGAGGGAGGAACAATTTCCAAACGGGTAGCATTCCCTCATGCTAGGGTTATGCTTTACAAAGCTAGGGTTATGAATCACAAACCTAAACCACCTATGGTTTTGATTCACAAACCTAATCCTAATCGCAGACATAAACCTTTGATTTGGAAACCTAAACCTTTGATTTCGAAACCTAAACCTTTGATTTGGAAATCTAAACGTTTGAAACCTAAGCCTTGGAAACCTTTGAAACCTAAACCTTTGGAAATTTGAACCAACAATCTCTTATTAGTTTGGTAATTTTTTCATTTATTTTCCTATTTTTTTGGATCTAATATTTGTTTCTCTGACTTTTCTGTCTTGCCTTAACTCTTTTATTTTTAGTTAATTCATTTATGCATATAAAAATCTATAAAAAATATGATAGCTTTCTTGTTTGATTTCTAATCTGTGGTAAAAGTTTCAATTAATGCGGAGGTGCAATTTGATCTATATAAATTGTTGAAGTTGAACTTGTTCTGTGATTCAGAGTTTTGTGTTTTGGTTGTTTAAAGAATTTTAAATATTAATTGGCTTCATAAAAAGATCTAAAATTTGGAATATAGTTTTGTGTACTGTTGATCTTCTTGTATGCAAATTAAGAGAATTTTTGGGACTATAAAAGTTGCATTTGAACAATAAACTCTAGAATTACCATAATCTCCATGTGGATCGATACTCTTTACTTATCATTGTGCTAAGTTTAGGAAATCATTTAATTGTTGAATTACTCAATTTAAGATATTAAAACGACGCTTAAAAATTGTGTTTTCAAAAACCTTATCTCCATGAGCAAGATCTCCATAGCAAAATTCCACCCCTCGAATTTAGATTTCAAGTTCATAGCACTTACTCAAAGACCGGTATGTTTCGATTGATTTGACTGATTTTCGATTGAACTGATATTGATTTTCGATTGAATTGAATGAGTTTATGATTTTTTGATTAAGTTGGCTGGTTTTATGGTTTTTTCAGATTTTAGAGTTAAATTCATGACCACTAGTTCTTCAATGGCTTCCAATTCTAGTGCATCGGCGGGAGAAACATAAAGTCCACGAATACAAAGAGAATCAAAAGATGTTGGGGAGAAATTTGGTCAAATGTATGGATAACAAATGTTTATATAAGATAAAATGTGATTTTTGCTTAAAAATATGCACATGTGATATTAGCTATGTTGCACGGATACGGGTACGGGTATCGTATCCGATACGATACGGCAATTTTTGAAAAATCACGGATACGGATACGGCTATATAGTTATTATTTTAATATATTTATATTATATATAACAAATAAATAAATAATATTTTTAAATTAAATATCATGACAATAAAAAAAATAAACATAACAATACAAGTATCATAAAATTATCTTAAATTATTTTAGAAGTATCCTAAAACTAATTTTAGAAGTATCCTAGAAGTATCCTAGAAGTATCATATACAAATAATTTAAAAATATTATGGGCCAAAACATATATTGGGCCGAAGTATCCTAAATGGAGTATCCCAGCCGTATCATAAACGTATCCCAGCCGTATCCTGCCGTATCCCCGCCGTATCCGAAAAAAATAAATATTAAAATAATCGGATACGCCACGTGGCGTATCCGATACGTATCGCAACCGTATCGCACCCGTATCCGTATCGGATATCCGTATCCTCATGATACTTCTGCATTTTTGGAGTATCCGCGTAACATAGGATATTAGTCGTTTTAAGCAAACATATTGCTCCAGTAAGTTATATGATTAACAAATATTTCTTTCTTATTATATTTTGTGAAAATCAAAATTATTATGACGATTTGTGTGATTGTTAGGTCAAGGAAAGTATAACGAGTTGTCTGAAGGCCACACCTGAAGCGAAAAAAAATCTATCTCGAGGCATTGCACGATTTATTAAGACAAAACAAACACAAAAATAAATAGCAATTGGCTTTGAGGAGTGGCGTTTCCTTGGACGGAGAACCTCGGAAATTAGGGAATGAACAAGCCAGCGAAGAACCTCGACAATTAGGGAATGAACAAGCCAACGGAGAACCTCGACAATTAGATACTATGGACAGATTTGTGGAGATCAATCTCGTGGATCCGACGACAAAGCGTACACGCCAACTCAAGATACCACATTTGTTTGATAAACAAAACGTGCACAACATGCAAATGTATATAACGCAATGGATGTACGAGACAGCCATACCATTCAATGCAATTAATATATCCAATTCCATTCAAATGTTGAAAGCTATGGGACAATTTGGTCCAAATACCCTGCCACCTACCCAATATCAATTAAGGAGTCATATTTGATTGAGAGCGTTATGAAAGTGAAAGAAAGACCTAAGAAGTATGAAGAAGAGTGGGGTCTAACCGGATGCACTATTATGACCGATGCTTGGAGCAATATGAGGAGGTGGGGTGTATTTTTAAGGTTAATGGCCCTTTCAACGAAATAACTCGTGGTTTAATTTATTGTATTATTTATGAATTTTATGTTATAATTTTGAATGTATTTTTAATTTAACTTGAAATTTATTTTGTATTGTTGAATTGTTGAATATTAATCATGTAGAATTTGAATTAATTTAAGAAGTTTAGTATAAATAAATGTTATAGAAATTTATTTAATATTAAAAAGTACAAAACCGTTATACCACTGATATTTTTCGCTATGAATTCGCTATGTCGGTCATATTGCTTATCGGTTGCTAGCCGATCGGTAAGCGAATTCGCTATGTCGGTCATAGCACATTTGTTTGATAAACAAAAAGTGCATAACATTCAAATGTTAATGTATATAGCGCAATGGGTGTACGAGACAACCATACCATTCAATGCAATTAATAGATCCATTTTTTTTCAAATGTTTAAAGTTGTGGGACAATTTGGTCCAAATACCCCGCCACCTACCCAATATCAATTAAGGGAGTCATATTTGATGGAGTGTGTTATGAAAGTGAAAGAAAGACTTAAGAAGTATGAAGAAGAGTGGAGTCTAACCGGATGCACTATTATGACCGATGCTTGGAGCAATATGAGGAGGCGGAGTGTATTTTTAAGGTTAATGGCCCTTTTAGCGGAATAACTCGTGGTTTAATTTATTGTATTATTTATGAATTTTATGTTATAATTTTGAATGTATTTTTAATTTAACTTGAAATTTATTTTGTATTGTTGAATTTTGAGTATTAATCATTGAGAATTTGAATTAATTTAAGAAGTTTAGTATAAATAAATGTTATAGAAATTTATTTAATATTAAAAAGTACAAAACCGTTATACCACTGATATTTTTCTCTATGAATTCGTTATACCGGTCATATCGCTTATCGGTTGCCGGCCGATCAGTAAGCGATATGCAATATCTGTAACATTGATGTTGCCGCATTATTTAAATTTAAAACCTTTGTAATTTTAAAAATAATACATATATACTAATAATATTATATAAAATACAAAAATATATAAGTAATATTTTTTGAAAAAAATATATAATATTATTTTACATAAATATATATCATCATTTCCCTTTTTAACATATTTGTACATAATAGTAGAATAGTCGCGAAACATAATATAATAATTGTTGATTAGAATAATTTTTATTTCTCATCATTTATTCAAAAAAATATACTACAAACTAAAATAGTGATTTTAAATAATAAAAAAAACTTCCATGATTTAAAAAATAATATATAGGTATTAATCAAGGGGGCTTCTATCATACACACCTTTCCTTATCATACACCCATTTTCAAGGGTATTTGGAGTAATTATCCATTTATGAATATTTAAGGTAAGATATCAAGTATATTTATCAATTAATGTTTAACTAAATTGGAATTTTTTGTTGTTCATTTAAACAAAAATCTCCATAAAAGATAAATTTTATGATACACCCTTTTACAAATATAATTAATTGCTAAAATACCCAAAATACCCTTGTAAAGGGGTGTATGATAGAACTCCCCGTTATTTAAATGGTTAAGAGGGATATACATAAAATTTTCCCAACGTCTTTTTTTGTTATGTTTTAAAAGTGTTTATATTCGCCTCAGCATTTCTGTAACTTGAAGTATGTTTTTTTTTTTGATAAATGGTGGTAAACAAAAATGATTTTAAACAACAACCATTTACACAAAAATTTCAAAACTGTTTCGTAGAATTTTTTTGAAAAAAAGAAATAATGATCAAAATTAATGTATTTCCAGAAGAAAAAGTAATATATACGTCTCAACAATTATTTTATTTTTTGTATTTCCATACAATATTGATTAATGGGGAGTTCTATCATACACCCCTTTACAAGGGTATTTTGGGTATTTTAGCAATTAATTATATTTGTAAAAGGGTGTATCATAAAATTTATCTTTTATGGAGATTTTTGTTTAAATGAACAACAAAAAATTCCAATTTAGTTAAACATTAATTGATAAATATACTTGATATCTTACCTTAAATATTCATAAATTGATAATTACTCCAAATACCCTTGAAAATGGGTGTATGATAAGGAAATGTGTGTATGATAGAAGCCCCCTTAAATAACATGTGTATCCTTCTTAAACAACTAATATCATATGTATCCTCTCTAAATACAATACAGTTACAATTATAGTTATAATTATAATTAAGACTGCAACCGAATCAAGTTTGAGCGAGCTATGATCAACTCAAGTTTAGTTCAGAACTATATTCGTGTTCGTTTATGTTCGAGCTAAAAACTCAAGTTCAAACTCAGCTATTTTGAATCAAGCCAGCTCGCCTCGACTTGATAATATCTTTATTGTATGAGAGAGAGAGAGAGAGAGAGAGAGAGAGAGAGAGAGAGAGAGAGAGAGAGCAATTGTCATCAGAGATAAGCTCAGTGCTAGAATTTTCAGGAGAAACAAAAAAAAATATTAATGGAGTGGTAATATTTTGACATGTTTTTTTTTCTTTCTAGTTTATCTTAATTTTTATTATCTTTGTAATTTTATTAACTTGATTAACTATAGTTAAACAAGAGATTTATGATATGTTAATTTTGTTGTCTCAATTAACAAGGGAGAGAAGAGGGTCCTAGTCTGCAAGCATGATTCATGAATTGGACTCGAGCTAATTAACTAGAGAAATGCACAATTTGTTTTTTCCATATTTAAATAATTGCCCTTAATGGTGTGTATCATACATTAATTTTTTTTGTCTATTATGTCATGTTTTAATTGGGATGAAAATAATTAGATTAAAAGTCGAATTCGAATTTGTATCAAATTTAATTCAAGCGTGGCGAGTCTAACTCAAACCCGGTTCAATAAATTTCAAGTCATCTTGGCTCGGGTCAGTATTTTTTGAGTTCATGTGCATGTATTATTAAAATATTATGTATAAAATTTTGAAGTACTTCAGATATTTCATTTTGTTAATAAACATTTATTTTTTTGAAGTTAACTTAAATTATTTTGACAGATGAATTAGTGTTCGAGTTGAGCTGGTTCGATCAAGAATAAATGCACCTTGAGTTTTTTTTTTTTTTGAAATTTATTAGCCCGTAGGCAAATGCAGCTTGAGTTTGAGATTGAGTCAATTGAGTTGAGTTTCGACTAGAGTTTGAGTTTGAGTTTGAGCTTGAACTCTTGAACTCGACTGTTTGTTTACCTATAAAAGGTAGAAACTAGACAAACCGGAGCTCATTTCACTCTGAACACGCACCAAAAATCCACCAAATCGCTTTCTCTCTTCATCTTCTAATTCGTCGCCGTCAATGGCTGCCACCTTCCTCGAATCGATCTCAATAGCTTACCCTTACCACGGTGTACTATCCGCGCCTACCGCCAGACCCGGTGCTCTTCCCCCTACCCTTCTCACACAAGGACTCAAGGCTTCGTCTCGTCTTCAAATTTCCGTCTCCGCCCGATCCGCAGCTAGATCCCGTCCCGTTCGCCGGACAATCATCGTCTGCAATGGTCAGCAACAGGATACCCCCTTCTCAGGTTAGCTGTCCGTAAATCTAGCACCTTTTTCTTTATCTCGGATCTTCTATTAGTTGACCAAGGAATTTACGGATCAGATTCTTATTTTGGAAAGATAAGGCAGATTTTAATAGTTATTTTGATACAATTAAGAACAATTAGCGATTCAGTGCTTCCAATTTTGATTATTACTCCAATTTAACTTTTTCGTATACAGTTCCAGACGTGACGGATTCAGCATGGCAAAGCACGGTGCTCAACTCGGACGTGCCAGTTCTAGTCGAGTTCGGGACATCGTGGTGCGGGCCATGCAAAACGATGGAATCAGTGCTAGGCAAGCTCTCGAAGGACTACTCAGGCAAGCTCAAGTGCTACAAGCTGAACACAGACGACAACCCAGACATAGTCACCGAGTACGGAATTCGAAAAATACCCACCATGATAATCTTCAAGAACGGGGAGAAGAAGTACTTGGTCGTCGGGAAGGTCTCTGAGAGTACTCTCGTCTCTGAAATCGAGAAGTTCATCGAGAGGTGAGTTAAAGAGTTGGTTTTCTTGATAGCTCTGTGTAGATAGTTATCAGGATGTAATAAATTAAAGGTTGTATTTCACATACATACTACGTAGTCAGCATGTGAATAAAATTGTACGAGGTTACGTGAGCAACTCAAACAAGTGGTAGGGCCTTCGGAAGGCATTAGAGATTAGAAAATAATTATAATTAAAAATTTCCATATGAATTACTTATTAGTATTAAAGTACAATGTAAATAGGGTCATGTAAAATAAGAGTGATTTGTGATTAATTTGGATTATTATTGTTGATTATGGTGAACTTTTGTAACAGATAGAACAATCCATAATTCATAAGTATGGATAATATCACTATTATATGAACAGTAAGATCTTTTACTCGTCAATTCAATATTTCATCAATCTCGATTCTCATATATGCACTCATGGCTTAACAATAGAGAAATTCTTACGAGATGATACTAGCAAGAAAATCATACCAGAAATAAAATCATAACAAGTTACGTAAAGGACCTAAATCATAACAAATTGTCAAAATTCAAACAAAAAAAACTTATATAAACACAAAATTTGAAGTGATATTACAATCAGTGTTTCTTGCAATTCACTTTATATTTGTTTAACTAATGGAAGAGGCTTAGTAAACGGATCCGCTACATTCTCGTCAGTATTAATCTTGGAAATAATCACATTCTTCCTTTGCAAAATCTCACGAATCAAGCGAAATTTTCGGAGTATTTTCTTGTAGCGATGATGCAACCTCGGTTCTCTGGCTTGTGCTATTGTTGCGCCAGTATTGTCGCAATACACAACCATAGGTTCCGATATACTCGGAACGACACCAAGTTCGATTACGAACTTCTTGATCCAAACCGTCTCCTTTGCGGCTTCCGAAACCGCAATGAACTCCGCTTCCGTTGTAGAGTCAGCAACTGTCGGTTGTTTGGAACTCTTCCATATAACCGAACATCTGTTCAAGCAGAACACGTACCCACTTTGTGATCGAAAATCATCAGTACATGTTTGGAAACTGGCATCGGTGTAACCCGTTATCACCAACCCGTTATCCTCACCACCACACTAGGAACTGATCATTAGTTCTTCTCAAGTACTTAAGGATAGTTTTCACAGCTTGCCAATGGGGATCACATGGATTCGATTGGTAGCGTGATAAGACGCTTAATGCATACGACACGTCAGGTCTCGTACATATCATGTCATACTTGATAGATCCAACCGCCGAAGCGTATGAAATCTTGTCCATGTTACTTTTATCTTCGCTCGATGTCGGACATTGAGCTTTCGAAAAGTGTGAATCACTTGACATTGGGAGAAATCCTTTCTTAGAATTTAGCATGAAAAATCTTTTCAGCACTTTGTCGATGTACGTACTCTGACTTAGACCGAGGAGTTTCTTAGATATACATCTATAGATCTTCACGCCTAATATATAGGCGGCCTCTCCTAAAATCTTTCATAGTGAAACGAGTATTTAAATACTTCTTAACATCCGATAACATCGGAATGTCGTTTTCTCTGATCAATATGTCGTCTACATATAGTACAAGAAACACTACGCGGCTCCCACTAACATTCTTGTACACACAAGGTTTTTCTTCGTTCTTGATAAAAATTATATTCACTTATAACTTCATCAAAATGAATATTCCAACTCCGAGAAGCTTGTTTCAATCCATAAATGGATCATCGAAGCTTGCATACTTTCTTAGGATTCTTTGGATCGATAAAATCTTCGGGTTGTGTCATGTACACATCCTCCGATAAGTTTTCATTAAGGAAAACAGTTTTAACATCCATTTGTCATATCTCAAAGTCATAATATGCCGCAATGGCAAGGATAATCCTTATAGACTTAAACATTGCTACCGGCGAAAACGTTTCATCATAGTGTGCACCATGAATTTGCTTGAAATCTTTCGCAACTGGCCTTGCTTTGTAAGTATGCACATTCTCATCCATGTCGGTTTTCTTCTTGAAAATCCACTTACATCCCACGGGTTTAATCGAAGGTGGTGGATCAATCAAGTTACAAACTTGATTATCATACATGGATTGAATCTCGGACTTCATGGCATCATGCCATTTGTCGGAATCTTCGCTCATCATACCATCTTTCTAGGATGTCGGCTCATCATCTATGAGTTTGACGTTGCCTTCATCAGTCACGATAAATCCATATCATACTTGTTCTAGGCGGTTCCTACTAGATCTACGAAGAGAACCTTGTGCACTTGACTCGGTATCCTCGACTATTGATGGATTCGCGCTAATATACATCGGTTCAACATTAATTTCTGGATATCGAACCTCTTCGAGATCAATTCTACTCCTACTAGTTCGTTTAGAGATAAAGTCCTCCTCCAAGAAGGTACCTCTACGAGCTACGAAAATCTTGTTTTCTTCGGGACTATAGAAATAATATCATTTAGTTTTCTTAAGATATCCAACAAATAAACATTTTTCAGATTTGTGAACGAGTTTATCCGAAAATATTTTCCGGACATATAAACGTCACATCCCCAAATCCTAACAAAAGATAACACCGGAGGTTTTCCGGTCCATATCTCGTATGAAGTCTTTTGCGCCGTTTTAGAAGGTAAGCGGTTTATTAGAAAATCCGTTGTCTGAAGGACATAACTCCAAAACGATTTTGGGAGACTAGTTTGACTCATCATCGATCGAACCATATTCAATAAGATTCGATTCATCCTCTCATACACGCCATTCCATTGAGGCGTTCCAGTGGAGTCAATTGTGAAACTATTCCACAATCTTTGAGATGATCCTCAAACTCATAGCTCAAATAGGTCGCCTCCTCGAGCTGATCGAAGTGTTTTGATTGTCTTGCCAAGTTGATTTTGCACTTCATTCTGAAATTTTTTGAACTTTTCAAATGATTCAGATTTGTTACGCATTAAATAGATATAACCATATCTACTATAATCATCCGTAAACGTTACGAAGTATCGATAGCCTGCTCTTGTCTCGGTACTCATTGGACCACATACATCCAAATGTATAAGTTCCAATAAGTCATTGGACCGTTTTCCAAACTTGGAGAAGGGTGCTTTCGTCATCTTGCCAAGTAAACAAGATTTGTTACGCATTAAATAGATATAACCATATCTACTATAATCATCCATAAACGTTACGAAGTATCGATAACCTGCTCTTGTCTCGGTACTCATTGGACCACATACTGTAGGGTTACGTACACGATTATTAGAGTGTGCAGCGGAATTATTCACGCATGCGTAACCTAATTCTACCCTGGATCACACTCGAAAACCATCCAAAGAGGAAGAGTTGGAGATAATTACCTCGTACAAGTTAGTACGTGTCGATTACTTCTCCAAATCCGTGAACCTTCTCCAAGGAATGCAAGTGCAGTCCCTCTACTCGTGTCCACCTTGATTTCGACCGATCGGAAATCACCAACGCCGTTCTAGTCGACGTCACGATTGAATCTCTCAAATCCTTTTCTCAATTCTCCCTCTCAATCTCTCAGATCTAATCTGAATTCTGTGAAAGAAGAAGAAGAGAAACGACGGCTCAAAACCCTAGGTCAGAAAAGACTTAGGTTAAATCCCGGAATCAGAACTTTATATATATAGGAAACAGACTGCTGAGTCCGTTCCGAACGGACTCAGTTCGTTCCGAACGGACTCAGTTCGTTCCAATGGACTCAGCAGCTCTGACTATCACGAATTAGTTCGTTCCGAATGCACAAAAGAGTGCGTTCGAACGAACTCAGTTCTGACTGCAGATTTGCCTATACATATAAATTCTTCCAAGTTAATTCTTAAGCAATATTTCTTTCAAACTCCCTCTTGGATTAAGACTTAATCAACTTGGCCATATGTCCAACATATGTCGTAAGATCTAATCTCACGTGATTCCATTTTGTTTGTCCAACAAACGTATTGGTGAGCATTATCTTGAGAATCCGATATGTTACGAAATCTTGGTGTGACCTTGTAGGTTCGTCTAAGACTGGCAGTGGATATGGCAGCAATCCACAAGGTATTGCGAGCACTAAACTGCCGTTAATACCTACCCAGAATTAGCACGAAAAAGGTGGAGAACACCTTTATGAAGATGCAGTACATCTTCATACCTAGCTCAGATAAGTGTTACTAGTCCTCTTGTTCGCGATATCTTCCGATCAAAAGAGTCACGGTGAAGCCTAAGACTTCAAGTCATCCTCTATTCTTTTTTATCAGATATACTCTTTTTCGATAAGAATTAGATTGATAATAACAATGCGAACTCTACTGAGTTCCATCGAGCTTGGCCAAGCATTTCATCAATCTCAATTCAATCGAGGGGCTCGAGAGATATCTCCCTCTAACCTTTTTCAAGGTTAGAAAGGAACAATTCCTATCTTGCAATCTCACATCCTTTGCCTATGCTAAAAACAATACCCAATAGTAATCACTGCTACACAGTTACGCGTAGGGTCAATTATATCAAAGCATTGCCTTTTCACATACTAGGTATCCATGAGACCACTCAAGTATGAAGAACCAAAACGCTCTATCTGGATATGAGTTCGTCTCCAATGACTCTGACCATGTTACAAACTCATATAGTGGTCAGTCCAATATACGACGCCGCGTATATCCATATTCTAGAATCAACGATACCGTCCCAGATCAGTAAAACCTGATCATCTCATCTACGAATATGCTAGTGTATGTAAAAGTCTCCACTCAGTGAATGGACTACCTGGTTCAAACCTATGAACATCTTTATACACCAGGGACGTTTTAGAATTATATTCATTCCGTTTAGTGTTTTTACTATCATTCAATTGACGAATTAATATGCCAGACGAAGGCCATGCAACATATTATTCTCAACTGACTCGATGCACTAAACTAGAATAAAATTCAAGGTCTATCTGATTATTATAATCAAATAACCTCTCACACACTTTCTTGTTATTTAAAATTTTTGAAAATGAAGGTTTAGGTCATATGATGAATAATAATATAAATATATGTCTCATAAACAAATACAATCCCAATAACACGCCTAGGGCATAATAAATGTTCTCCCACTTGCACTAGGCAGATCTAATCCCCTTATGCAATAAGAAACATAAATAAAACACCCAATCTAACACTGCGATAGATATACCAATCCTATCGCCCTAGCATGCTGCTCATGCTTGGCACGTGATAGTGGCTTCGTAAATGGATCTGCCACGTTATCCTCAGTAGGTATCTTCATTATTTTCACGTCACCTCTCTTCGTAATCTCACGAATCAAGTGGTAACGCCGGAGTACATGCTTGGACTTGTGATGCGCTCGCGGTTCCTTAGATTGTGCTATTGCTCCGTTATTGTCACAATTGACATCCATGGGACCCGAGATGCTTGGCATAACGCCAAGTTCCATCACGAACTGTCGTAGCCAGACAGCCTCCTTTGCGGCTTCCGAAGCCACGATGTATTCCGCTTCAGTTGTAGAATCAGCCACCGTCTTCTGTTTGGAGCTTTTCCAAACAACAGCTCCGCCATTGAGCGTAAAGACGTAACCACTTTGAGATTGGAAATCGTCCGGGCAAGTTTGGAAACTAGCATCTGTATATCCTTGGATAATCAGATCTCCTTCCGAACCTCCATAGACAAGACACATATCTTTAGTATTCCTGAGATACTTAAGAATGCTCTTGACTGCGGACCAGTGAACTTCCCCGGGATCAGACTGATAGCGGGAAGTCACACTCAACGCATATGCGACATCTGGTCTAGTACATATCATGGCATACATGATCGATCATATAGCCGAAGCGTATGGGATCCGACTCGAAGATCAACTTCACCAATGCAGCAACATTTTGCTCCATTCCCAACTCGAAGATCAACTTCACCTCGTGCTAATTTTCTCCTACTTTGAAGAACCTGCATATTTTGACAAATATGAGTTCCACAATCGGTATCTAATACCCAATTGTCCAAAGTTGAATATTAACATCTATAATAGTCATACATGCGGTTCCGGCTTCCAAAGCCTTCCCCTTGCTTTTTTTCACCTCCTCGAGGTAAATCTTCCAATTTCTCTTCCAATGCCCACTCTTTTTGTGATGGAAGCAGGTGACATCCTCGGATGTCTCCTTTCCTTTAGTCTTAGGTTTGGACAATGACTTGCCTGCATCGTCCTTGGACGTTTGTTTCTTACAAATCCCACCTTGAATCATGAGAACATCTCGAGCAACTCTTGGTTTTGGTTCTCCCGATGTCTTGAGCATCTCCGACTCAAAGTTCTTGAGTATCCCTTGAAGCTCGAGAATCGTTTTGTTCATCGAATGCATGAGATAGTTCATCACGAAAATTGAGAAAATAGGTGGCAATGCAAACAAGATCAAATCTTGTTTCATGATACACATTTTTCTCACAATTTCTCGAGACGATCAATCAACGCTTGTACCTTTAACACATGAGTGCTATCCGAAGATCCATTAGGAATCTTGCAATTAACCAACTCCTTCAACGTATTGAACCTTCCAATACGTTCTTGCTCTTGGAACATTTCTTTGAGCGTTGCGTTAATCTCGTACGCATCCGAATCCTCAAATTGCTTCAGCAAATTTGCGTCCATACATGCCAACATGAGGCATGTCACATCATTTGACTCCTTAAGTTTGTCAAATACGGCCTTTTCTTCGACCGAAGCCGTTTCCGCGGGATTCACCATCTTTGTGTCCAACACGTGACTCTAGCATTCCTGCCTAAGAACAATTCTTAGGTTACGATGCCAGTCAAGATAGTTCTTTCCCACCAGCTTTTCCTTTTCCAAAACTGATCTAATCGACATGGATAGGGATGTCAACGGGGCGGGGCGGGTTCGGGTAAGCCTCCCCCATACCCGAACCCGAAATTTCGGGTATTACTCGAACCCGAACCCAAAATACCCGCGGATAAAAATCCATACCCGAACCCGAACCCGCGGGTAACGGGTATACCCGAACCCGAACCCGTTACCCGAAAATTATTAATAAATAATCTAAAAAAATTAAAAAATTAAAAATTATTATACAAATACGTAAAATTAACAATAATTTTAAATACATAAAACAAACAACTTGTACAAATACATCAAAAATCCAAATATTACAAATAATTAATCCATAAAACATCCAAAATTTTCTTATTATGGGTAATTTTCGGGTAATTTTCGGGTATTTTTCGGGTACGGGTTCGGGTTCGGGTAACGGGTATACCCGCGGGTAAAAAATTTCCCCCGAACCCGAACCCGGACAGGGTATTTTTTTTCGGGTATTACCCGACCCGCGGGTATTTTTTTCGTGTATTACCCGACCCGCGGGTATTTTTTTCGGGTATTACCCGCCCCGTTCGGGTCGGGTACCCGCGGGTTCGGGTTTCTACCCGGCCCATTGACATCCCTAGACATGGAGTTGGTGCTCCTTGAAGGCATGATTGCTACAACGAAAAATTTATAATGAGATTGATACTAACATGTACGAACTTATTTTATATGCTTATATGAAATTATATGAAATATGAATAATCATAATATTGATTCGGTATTCCAAATCCAATAACACTTCAAGACCCCTATTTCGTGATCCTCCCGCAAGTGATTTTGGCCGACAATTGAGGTCTCACTATTTAGGAAGGATAAATCCAATCGCATACAATGCGACTCTTGATCTTTTATAGGATTTCGGTATTGAATCATATCATATATAATTTAAATTTATGTTTGTGCATCCTATATATGCCCAATTTTGGCTTGGACGGTTAAGTCGCAACCGTGCCCACATATCGTTCAATTGGACTACAAACGTGTCCAACTTTGGCCTGAAACCACATTTGTCTCCAATTAACGCGTGTCTTTGAAGGGAATCGATCAGAAATATATATATATATAGATATATATATATATATATATATATATACATATATATATATATATATATATATATATATATATATATATATATATATATATATATACATATATATATATATATACATATATATATATATATACACATATATATATATATATATATATATATATATACATATATATACATATATATATATATATATATATATATATATATATATATATATATATATATACATATATATATATTCAGAAATATGGTGCGGCTCCCACTAACCTTCATGTGTACACAAAGTTTTCATTCGTTCCGACAATGTTATAACAGTTTATAACTTCGTCAAAACGAATATTCCAATTCCGAAAAGCTTTCTCTAATCCATCATATGGATCGTTAAAGCATGCATATCCTATCCCCGATTCTTATGAATCGACAAAACCTTAAGATTGTGTCAAGTACACATCCTTTCATAAAATTTGAAAGAAATACAGTTTCGGATCAACCGTAAAAGTGTACACAAAGATAAACAAACGTATGCGTTCGTAGCCATAAGAAACAGTTTTGGTAAAACAGGCATAACTTTCAGTGGGAAACTCCAATTTGAATGGTTCAAATTGGTTAGATATATAATAAGATTATCTATAACTTTCATATAGAAATATTGTTCATTTGAGCGAAGTATCAGTGTCGTTTTAATGGAATACCGAAAGAGTGCGACTGTTTGACATACAGTTAGTAAAACGTCCGTAACTTTCGCATCCAAACTCCAATTAGGCCAGATCCAATTGGGTTGGAAAGATACTACGATTATCTACAACTTTTTTGAATATTAAAAGTCGGTTGGAATAACTTAATATTTTCGTTTCAACAGAATACTGAAAGGGTGTCTGCAGTTTTCTGTCTGAAAAGGTGTATATGAGATATACATACATTTTGGCCCATCCTTATCCTATGTGATATAAATAGGATGTTTTTCTCTCTCTCTCAAAAACCAAATTCATTCAGTCCAACCTGTGGAATTAATAAGATTAATCCAGAATATTGAGAGTCTTCTTTCTAAGAGCGAAAGAGTGTGAAGAGAGAAAACCGAGTAAAAGAGTTTTTCTCGGTATAGAGAATCGATCTAATCAAGCAAGTTCGCCGGTGCTTCGTTTAGGCAGTTGCACCCGAGACCTATGAACTCCGACTCACGGTGGATGAAAGTAGAGGAGCGACACTTGTGGCTCTCCGATTGTGATCAAACCGAAGGAGCAAAACTGTTGGCTGTGGAAGAGTGTGGATGTGGGACGCACGAAAGACAACCGGAGGCGTGTCAAGACGGTGGGAGACGTGTGGTATGGGACGCACGGGCTAGTCACCAACGTGACACCGGAGAAGGAAAGGATGAAAGCGATCAACCCGTCGTGCGTGATCAATTTCACGCTGGTAATCGTCTATCCTTCTATTGCATCGTAGCCTCGAAGTCATTGCGTGATCTTGGATTTTGGGAATCGGACCGGGCCTTCATATCCGCTGCGCGGGCCCGGGGTCGGGTTCATTCCCAACAGTGGTATCAGAGCGATCTCCATCGATTCGAGGGTGGAATCATAGTCGTATATTGGATATACGCACGGGTTATCAAAGTCCGTACCCGTTTGCATGATGTTACATATAGAGAATGTCAAATTTCGTTAAAATCACAATTGGAATTCACTAGAGATCAATCAAAAGTTGATTGAGAGTATCTAGGAATGATCGTGAAAAAGTTTCATGATTTATCGTTTTGGAAACGAGCGAAAACGGAAGAAACGGCGAAATCTGCAGAAAAACAGTTTTTCTGCCGCCCCGGGGACAGTTTTTGGCCGCCCGGACGCGTCCGGGGCATGGTTTTTGGCCCACCGGACGCGCCCCGTGGGTACTGCCTCAACGCAGTAACCCCTTCTGGATGCTGATTTTGTTTTCGCCATAACTTTGGCTACGAAGCTCGGAATTTTGAGTTTTTTATATCGATATGATCAGCATCAATCATACTATCATATAAGATAAATAATTATTTAGAATAATTAATTTTCCTAATTAGTACATATGCATTTATGAAAATCTTGTGATAGTGATATAATATGATTATGTCACGAATTAATAAAACATGAAAGTCATTATCCCTCATAATATTTAAGTCGTGGAAATGCCTTTCATGTCCACAACCATCGAGATTGGTATGACATAATGCGTGGTTTCAGGCCATAGTCGGGCACGTATTATTGTATGTATTGATGCGGGTGGTAAGCGTTAATTGAGGACTTACGTGGGTTCAGGCCATAGTCGGGCACGTGAGTAGTTCAATTGAACGATACGTTGGATATGGTTATGACTTAACCGTCCAAGCTAATCCGATTAGAGTTCGGGGCATAGATAGAATGCACACACGGAACTGGGATTGTATATGATACGATCCATCACCGAAATTCTATAAAGGTTAAAGAGTCGTATATGATACGATTGGATTATAATCCTACCTAAATAAGCGAGATCTCATTTGTCGGCCATAGTCACTTATGGGAGGATTGCGAAATATGGACCTTTAGTGTTATGGACTTGGAGTCCCGTATCGGTATGAGGGTTATAGATTCGATAAAATAACACTGTCATATAATAATCATATAAGCATATAGATTAAGTACGCACGGTTAGAAGCTTAATCTTCATCATCCATTTAGAATTATGTTTTCAAGCAACACCAAATATATCGATGAGATCGATATGATAGATGGCTTTTGGGCCGAAATTACCATAATTAACCTTGATAGTCAAAGAATAGTTCTTAGACTTAAAGGAACGTGTTGGACACGGAAATGGTAGATTCAGGGCTCGAGGCTTTGGCTTTAGAGAAAGAAAGCCGGGTTCGATAAACTTTAAGAAGGAATCGAACGATATTACGTGCCTCGTGGTGGCATGTATAGACGTGAATTTCTCAAAATTGTTTTGAGAATTCGGGTGCATACAAAAGTAAAACACAACGCTCATGAAATAGTTTCAAAAGCTAGAGCGCGTTGAATGGTTCAATGCGGCTCAAAGAGTAGGTTAATTTTGAGACACATTATGGGTCTTTGATTAACACTCGTGTGTTGATGGTACGAGATTTGATCTTCGTGACCGAATATCATATGCATTCGATAGATAAGTCGATCCCGAAATTGCATGAGATGCGATTTAAATTTGAATAGGAGATGCTTGGAGTGTCCGGGGAATCCAAAGCATAGAGATGCATGGATGTCCTTGTAATTCAAAGGCGGGATCGAAAGAAATAAATGTCTAAGGGTATTTTGGGAAAATGTTTTCCAAACAGAAAGTTCAGACAAGGAGTTGTCCAAACTAATGACTCAAAGAACGGTGAAATCCGAGGAGGATTAAACCTAGAAGTTGATTGCTTCTTTTGGCATTGTCGCCATGGCCATATAAACGAGATAGGCGTATCTAGATTCCATAAGATGGATTGCTAGAATCATTCGAATTAGATTCGATTGATTAATGCGATACTTATTTATTAGGCAAGACGACAAAGGGCGTTATTCTCCAAAGGTTGGAGAAAGATCCAACGAATTATTGGAAATTACATTAAAATGTAAATGTTCCGATAAATTCCGAGGCAAGAGGAGGCTATCGGTATTTTGTTACGTTTACGGACGGTTAAAGGAGATACGGTAATATCTGTTTAATGTGTGCTGAAGCGGAGACTTTTGAAAGGTTCAAAGAGTTTCAAGAACAAAATACAAAATCGACTTAGCAAGAAAATCAAAGCCCTTTCGATGGGATCGAGAAGGCGGGTATTTGAGATAAACCTTTCGATAGGATCGAGAAGGCAAGTATTTGAGTTATAAGTATTGATTATCATTCATGATTGTGGAATCATTTCACGATTATCTTTATTCGGAACATTGAGATGTGTCCGAAAAGAAGAAATGAACGCATGTTAGACATGGTTCGATAAATGATAAGTCAAACGAATCTCCCAAAAATGTTTTGGGGATACGCTCTTGAGACAACGGCACTAATGAATGGTTGCATATAAGATATGGATCATAAACCTTCTAATCGGTACAAAAGACGCCATATGAGATATGGATCGGAATGGTTCCAAAGTTGACATTTGTACAGATTTAGGATGTGAGTTAATTTCGAAATTTGTTTCGTTTAAACTTAATCCAAAATCTGAAAATTATTCGTTTATGATATATCCTTAAGGAAACTAAAGGGTATTAGTTCTAACGTCCCGACGAAAATGAGATTTTCATGGCTCGAAGAGATGCCTTCTTAGAGGAGGACTGGATGCGCACAAGTTTGGAACTTGATGTCGCTTATATCCATGCGGGCTAGTGGGAGTAGAATAAATCTCGAAAGAGTTCGAGATCTGGAAAATGAACATTATACCGATGAAAGTTGACACTACTTCATCAAGAGTTGATGAATACGAGTCGAACACACAAAGGAATTTTTCGTAGATCGAGTAGGCTACATCATAAGCTGGTAAATACAGATTTATCGTGGCTAATGATGATAGATCGAAATCATATGATGATTCGATATCCTATAAGGATGCTATGAAAAGTTGATTCCACATGACATGGTGTCATGAAATCTGAGATTCAATCCGTGTACATTATCAAGTTTAGAACTTGATTTCATTACTTTCAGGGTTAGACCCATGAAATGTGAATGGGTTTTCAAGATGAGAACCAACACGGATAGGAATACGCATATAACAAAGCGAGGCTAGTAGCGAAAAGTTTCAAATATTTCATAGTCGGACTATGAAGAAATGTTTTCGCATATTGCCATGCTTTCACATTCTAAAAATTCTGCTTGCCATGGTCGCGTATTATGACTACGTGATGTGGCAAAATGGATGTCAAAACCGAATTTCTTGACAGAAATTTTATGAAAGGACGTGTACTTGACACAACCTTACGGTTTTGTCGATTCATAAGAATCGGGGATAAGATATGCACGCTTTAACGATCCATATGATGGAGTAAAGAAAGCTTCTTGGAATTGGAATATTCGTTTTGACAAAGTTATAAACTGTTATAAAATTGTCGGAACAAATAGAAACTTTGTGTATACATGAAGGTTTGTGGGAGCCACGTTATATTTCTTGTAACGACAAAGGATTTAGGCGAGACCGCTTATGAATTAAGCGTGAAGATCTATATGATAGATCTAAGAAGTTCCTCGTTCTATATTATCACACGTATATCGACATATTGTTGAAAATGGTTTTCAACATATAACTCCTTGGAGGAGTTAAATCGAAATGTCGAATGATAGAAATTTTCTATGGCTCGATGTGAGACATCAAGTAGGGCGAACAATAATAATATGATGCTTTACATTTGATGTGAGGATCTATTATATCTGTCATGATATGTATGTGGCTATACGTCGTACACATAGAGCGTCTAGTTCACCATCAATAAAATCCATGGGAATCACACGAGTTTGAATGTAATGCGATTACATGAGACTAACTCTTGTGAATGTATAATTGTTATACATATATATACATAATGGTTATGTATATTTAAACCCATCGGGATTTGTATTGATAGCGGTGAATGTTATTCATGAATACTTCGCACAAGAATTCATGATTTTATTTTATCTATAATGGTGTGGAGGACGTGTTGGTTATAAAGAGTTATAACAACAACAGTTTCCAAATATGGCACGTCCAAATATGTAGCACGACTTTAGATCACAAAGTGTGTACGTATTTTGCTTAAACGAAAACATGGTCATGTGGAAAGGTTCCACACGACTAACAATTTATGATTCTATTTATGGAGGCGAGTATATTGCGGTTATTAATCTCAAAAGAAAGCGGTATGGATCAAGGATACATGACCAAACTCGAGTAGTCACGAGTTATCGGATTTATGGTTCTGTATTGCGTGATACACAATAGTACAAGCCAAAAATGCCGAGGTCAAAACCACTTCTAGCTAATACTCAGAAAATTTCGTTTGATCCATGAAATTTTGTGAAAAGATGTGATCGTAGGTATTGGAAACGTTCCAAACCTGATGAAGATTAACACTAGCGGGAACGTGCGGACCCGTTTACAAAACCGCTCTCTCTAGTCGCGCGTGACTGTCATGCGATGACTATGGGTATGAGATACCTAGAGGAGGAAGAAGAGAGTAGAGTGTAGTTATCTAATACGATAGTCCTCGCATGTTGTGGGTATGGAGATACCCATAGGTAAACGTTGTATCACCCAAATACTTAATCCGTATGAATGCATCCCTTTTAAAAAATTTGTTTACTTAAATTTTTATGCATTCACCTTATATGAAAACTGTGTGCGGGTTGTGTAATTTGATTACATGAACCCTGATTTGAGATTGTGTGGGCGCCGGCATAATTGAGGATTATGTGCAGCAAAACCGTCACACCTAAAGTTTCATTTCTAAACATCCCTAGTCGCGGGTCAGTTTGCTTAAGAGAGAAACATTTCTATTACAAGGGAAAAGACTGAACGCGTACACTAGTACGTTAGCCGAGGAGATGATTATGTTTTGCTAATCATAGGACAAAGGTGTTTGTCGAATCGGGAACGTAGATATATGCTAGGTGACACATATTGGATATGACCGAAGCCGCGAGACCATGACATGGTTTAGTCATTATAGATGGACTTGCGACGAGTAGGGTATTAGGTTCTTCATACTTGAGGGGACCATTGATTGCGTTACGTGCGTAACACAATGCTTTGATATGATCTTACGCTCACCGTAACAGGGAGTTAAAACGGTCATCATTGGGTATTGTCCGAAACACGGAATTCAATGTGAGTCTCCAAGATAGGAATTGTTTATTCCGAAAGGAAGAGATATCTCTTTGGCCACTCGATGAATTGATTAACGAAAACTGTGGCCGCAGTCAATGATATTAACGGTTAATATCGATTGAAATTGTTAACTCAATTCGGAATCGAGGAACAAGTATAGTTAAAAAAATATATAAGGATGACTACCACCATGCCTTTTGATTAACGGATATCGCTAACAAGAGAACTAATAACCGCTATTCGAGATAGGCACAATGATCACAATCATTTTTCGATTTAACATGGGTAGCCATGATGGAGTGACTAGATCCCGCTCATGGGCTTGTAGGCTTTGGAAACAACCTACTGCCATTGTTAAACGAACCTACATGGTCACACAACGAGTCGTACTAAGTCGGGCTTGATTATAAAATTGGCACATAGGATGTGCATGGCTTGGTATTTTGATACGCGAGCTATATTCTCTAAAATCGTGCATATTGGATATGCATGAGTACCTTTTAGGTAGATCTGAAATTGAGTGGGAGACTGAAAGAAATACAGTTTCGGATCAACCGTAAAAGTGTACACAAGGATAAACGAACGTATGCGTTCGTAGGCATAAGAAACAGGTTTGGTAAAACTGGCATAACGTTCAGTGGGAAATTCCAATTTGAATGGTTCAAATTGGGTTAGATAGATAATAAGATTATCTAGAACTTTCATATAGAAATATTGTTCATTTGAGCGAAGTATCAGTGTTGTCTTAATGGAATACCGAAAGAGTGCGACTGTTTGACATACAGTTAGTAAAACGTCCGTAACTTTCGTATCCGAACTCCAATTAGGCCAGATCCAATTGGGTTGGAAATAAAATAATATTATATACAACTTTCGTGAATGTTCAAAGTCAGTTTGAACGATTTAATATTTTCGTTTCAACAGAATACTGAAAGGGTGTCTGCAGTTTTCTGTCTGAAAAGGTGTATATGAGATATACATACATTTTGGCCCATCCTTATCCTATGTGATATAAATAGGATGTTTATCTCTCTCTCTCAAAAACCAAATTCATTCAGTCCAACCTGTGGAATTAATAAGATTAATCCAGAATATTGAGAGTCTTCTTTCTAAGAGCGAAAGAGTGCGAAGAGAGAAAACCGAGTAAAAGAGTTTTTCTCGGTATAGAGAATCGATCTAATCAAGCAAGTTCGACGGTGCTTCGTCTAGGCAGTTGCACCCGAGACCTACTAACAACGACTCGCGGTGGATAAAAGTAGAGGAGCGACACTTGTGGCTCTCCGATTGTGATCAAACCGAAGGAGCAAAACTGTTGGCTGTGGAAGAGTGTGGACGTGGGACGCACGAAAGACAACCGGAGGCGTGTCAAGACGGTAGGAGACGGTGGTATGGGACGCACGGGCTAGTCACCAACGTGACACCGGAGAAGGAAAGGATGCGAGCGATCAACCCGTCGTGCGTGATCAATTTCACGCTGGTAATCGTCTATCCTTCTATTGCATCGTACGCTCGAAGTCATGGCGTGATCTTGGATTTTGGGAATCGGACCGGGCCTTCATATCCGCTGCGCGGGCCCGGGGTCGGGTGAATTCCCAACAAAATTTATGTGAAGAAATTCGGTTTTGATATCCATTTTGCCACATCACATAGTCATAATTTGCGACCATGGCAAGCAGAATTTCGAGAATGTGAAAGCATGGCAACATGCGAAAACGTTTCTTCATAGTCCGACTATGAAATACTTGAAACTTTTCGCTACGAGCCTCCCTCGCTTTGCATATATGCAAATTCCTATCCATGTCGGTTCTTCACCTTGAAAACCCATTCACATTTCACGGGTCTAACCAGGAAAGTGATGAAATCAAGTTCCAAACTTGATAATTTGGATGGATCGAATTTACGATTTCATGGCACCTTGCCGTATGGAATCGTTACTTTTCATAGTCTCCTTGTAGGATATCGAATCATCATATGATTTCGATCTATCATCATTAGCCACGATAAATCAGTATTTGTCGGCTTATGATATAGCTTACTTTATCTACGAAAAATTATTTTGTGTGTTCGAGTCGTATTCATCAACTCTTGATGAAGTCGTGTCAACTTTCATCGGCACAATGTTCATTTTCATATCTCGAACTCTTTCGATATTTATTCTACTCCCATTAGCCCGCATAGAGATAAACGACATCAAGTTCCAAACTTGTGCGCATCCGGTCCTCCTCCAAGAAGGCATCTCTTCGAGCTACGAAAATCTCATTTTCGTCGGGACGTTAGAACTAATATCATTTAGTTTCCTTAAGGATATATGATAAACAAACAATTCTCAGATTTGGGATAGAGTTTAACCGAAACAAATTTCGAAATATATTCACATCCTCAAATCCGCACAAATGACAACTTCGGAACTATTCCGATCCATATCTCATATGGCGTCTTTTGTACCAATTAGAAAGCTTATGGTCCATATCTTATATGCAACCATTCATTATTGCCGCGGTCTCAAGGGCATATCCCCAAAACGTTTTTGGAAGATCCGTTTGACTTATCATTTATCGAACCATGTCCAACATGCGTTCATTTCCTCTTTTCGAATACATCTCAATGTTCCGAATGAAGGTAATCGTGAAACGATTTCACAATCATAAATGATCATCAATACGAATAACTCAAATAATCGCCTTCTCGATCCTATCGATAAATGGCAAAAGAGTACGTACAAGGACATACAGTTTTGGATCAATGGTAAAAGAGTACGTACAAGTTTTGGAACAAATTTTTGGATGTATTGAAGGAAATATAGTTTTGGATCAATGGTAAAAGAGTACGTACAAGGACACACGAACGTACGCGTTCGAGGAGACGGATGCATGCGCAACATGATTGTGTATAAATGGGCGAAATTACACAGTGCGTTATGACGGACCAAACGGTGTGTCACGACGCACCTAGTGTATACTGTCTGCAACAGTTGTGGACTTAGCCAAATCCGGAATTTTACAACCGTGCGTCATGACGGACCATACGGTGCGTCATGACGGTAGGATGCGTAAAATGTCCAGAAACCATTTGGCATCGGCTCGTCATGACGGACCATGTATAAAAATTGTTTTATGGCAGATTTTATTACACACGAATTGGTGTGTCCAATATGTGCCTTTTGGGTGTCCTTATCCTATTACATATAAATAGGATAATTTTCTCTCTACTGAACTAAGCAATTATATCTAATCATTCTATCAAGGAGTTGAAAGAGTGCGAAGAAAGAGAGAAAGAGAAAAGAGTTTTCTGCGTTTAGAGAATCGAAAGCGTTCAAGCAATTTCGCCGGTGCATCGTCTAGGCAGTTGCCCCCGCGACCGAGGTGCTACGACTCACGGTGGATGCGAGTAGAGGAGCGACGCTTGTGGCTCTTCGTTGTGATCGAACCGGAGAAGCGAAAACCGTCAACGAAGTAGTGGGAGATGCGTGAGCGTGGGACACGCGTTTTGTCACCAACGTGACAAGAAGAAAGGAGGACAAGCTATCAATCTCTCGAGTGTGATCAATTTCACACCGGTAATTGACTATCCTACTTTGCATTGTACTCTCGATATCGAAGCGTGATCTCGGGATTTGGGAACCGGACCGGGCCTTCATATCCACTGCGCGGGCCTGGGGACAGGATAATTCCCGACAGTGCTTTCAGAGCAAGCGCTGAGACTCGAGGGTTGAATCATAGTCGTATAAAAGTTATACGCACGGGTTTGCAAAAGTTGCACCCGTTTACATGAAAATTGGGGATTGGAATGAAATTTCGATTAAAATCACGAGTGAATTCACTTGAGATCAATCATTGGATGATTGAGGGTATCTAGGAATGATCGTGAAAGAGTTTTATGATCAATCGTTTTCGAAACGATGAAAAACGAACATGGAATCGGGCAATATTAGCAAACAACGTGTTGTGCGTCAGGACGCACATACTTGTGCGTCGTGACGGACGCCACATGTAGCCACGGGTCTGCGGGGGCGCCATGGTTCATCATGACGCAAAGGTTGCGTCGTGACGCAAAGGTTCCTGATTTTTATTTTTTAACATATTTGTACAAAATAGTCTTAAAAATAATATAATAATTGTTGTTTAGAATAATTTTCTTTTCTCATCATTTATTCAAAAATATATACTACAAACTAAAATAGTGATTTTAAATAATAATAAAAATTCCATGATTTACAAAATAATATATAGATATTAATCAATATTATATGAAAATACAAAAAGTATAATAATTGTTGAAACATATATATTACTACTTTTTGGAAAATACATTATTTAATATTGATCATTATTTATATTTTTCAAAATATTTCTACAAAACGTTTTTTAAATTTTTGTATAATGGTTGTTTAATATCATTTGTATTTCCCATCATCTATCCAAAAAAACAAACATATTTCAAATTAAGAAATATAAAGGCAAATACAGTTTTTAGAACGTATGTATTTTTCTTATGCTTTGTTTGGTTTGGGGTAAAGGAAAAGAATAAAAGGAAAGGAAGAGAACACAATTATCAAGGATAAAAAAATTTATCTTATCTTTGCTCGGTTTGGAGGAAAGGGAAAAATGATAAATGAAAAGGATAAAACGATATGTATTATATTATTTTATTTTATTTTATAATTTCAAAGTAATTTATATAAACATCATATTATTTAAAAATATATATATGGTAACGAAAGTTGAAATTATGATTTTTTTTGCGAAGATAATTACATTTTTTCATCCTCTCAATTTCAAACTATTATTGATAAGTTCATTTTATTTACTTCCATTCTCTTCCTTTTCTCTCCAAACTAAATGTGATATTATATCCCCCTTCCCTTTCCTTCTCCTCCTCTACTCCAAAATCAAACAAAATCCTAAACAACTAATATCATATGTATCCTTTCTGAATACAATTAGGGCTGCAACGGAGTTGAGTTTGAGCTAGCTATGATCAGCTCAAACTTGGCTCATAACTCTACTCGTGTTGGCTCGGCTCATTTGGCATTAAGATTCAAACTAAAAATGGAAGCTCAAACACGATTATTTTGAATCGAACCAACTCGGTTTGACATGATAATCTCTCTCTCTCTCTCTCTCTCTCTCTCTCTATCTCTCTCTCTCTCTCTCTCTCTCTCTCTCTCGATTGATCGATTGATCGAGTGTAAGTATGTTCACTGCATAGGAGAGAGGAAGAGATCGAAGAAGCGTGAGCAACAGAGAAGAAATGAAAGAGATGCTAAAAAGCCGCCATGGATAAGAGAGCAAGAAGCTCAACTGCTTAAAGTGAGAAGAGGAGTGAGGGTGGCGATGAGATAGAGGTAGAAAGATAAATCGGTCAGTAGGGAAAAAAGAAATAATGGGCCAGCTTGATGGGCTGTCGTGAAACCGATTATAAATATTTTATCTTTTTTCTTGTTGGTAATTTATGAGATGTAAATGAATGATGTTGATGATTAATATAATTTACCTAGAATGTGAGATAATAAAGCTCGCTTCAGGTTTTTATCAAAAAAAAAGTATGTTCACTGCTAGGATTTCAGGAGAAATAAAAAGAAAATATTATAGTGTTAATGTTTTGACATTTTTTTTTCTCTCGTTACCTTAATATTTTTAGGATGACGCTATTGCAAGAGTTAACATGACTAAATTGAGAGCGATTTCAATTTTTATTAATCAGATGACCACTATACCCTTATTTATGGTGATTGATATTTATTATACTTATATAATATTATTTATATCTTTCATGAATAATACAAAAATATTTTTCCTAATATTATGAAAAAACCAAATCTAACCAATATATATTAATTTTCACATTTAAATATATATGACATGTTACAATTTAAATTTTTTTTATGATGAAAAAAATTAAGAATAAAAATATTTTTTATATATGAAATTTTTTATTTGCATGATTTTATGGAAAGTGAGAAACTAATAGATAAATGTAAAAAATATTAATTATCAATTCATCATTAATAGGGTATAACGGTCATTTGATAAAACAAAATTGAAATCGCTCTCAATTTAGTCATGTTGGCTCTTACAATAGCGTCACTCTTTTCTTATCTTTGTAATTTTTATTAACTTGATTAACGATAGTTAAAGAAGAGGCTTATAGCTGGTTAATTTTGTTTTCTCAATTAACCAGCGAGAGAAAAGTATCCTAAGTCTGCAAGCATGATTGGGACTCGAGCTAATTAACTAGATAAATGCACAATTTATTTCTTACATAAGTAAAAGAAAAATTATACTTGTCCCCTCTAAAATTCCTCACAAAATCTGATGCGTTGGCAAATAAACATTAAATAGTTTAATAATTGCAAATTTTACATCTTAGGTTTATCAGGTGGTAAACCTAACTTATTTATTTTATTATATTTTTATTAAATTTCATACGTTTCACAGGTGGCAATGTTGTAAATTACGGGAAACGGTACGAAACGGTCGGGGACCGTAAAACAGGATTACCGTAAAACGGTGAAAAAACGGTAAAAAAACGGTGAAAAAACGGTCACCGAAATCGATAATAATTCAATTAAAATTTATAGATGAAACTAACAAAATATATAATAATCCAAATTTTTAATAGTCAAAAAATAACATAAACAATGTTCAACGTAAACGTAACATCAAAACGAATATCCGGCATAAACATAACATCAAAACGAATGTTCAACATAGACGTAACATAATCATAAACTAATGTCCAACTACACTAAAAATTAAAACACAGATTGAATGAAGACTTTGATTTCTAAAAACTAAACATAGTTTACTCATTGTCAAATGCCAATTACTCTGCCTACGGGCCTATATCAAAAAAAAAAAAAAATGCCCATTACTCACTAGTCACTGCCAATTATAACTAAAACATAGATTCTAAATTCAAAATTCTAAATTTCGAAGTCAATTACACACTGCCAATTACAACTAAAACATTTATTAGAAATTCTAAATTCTAAATATAGATTAAGCCAATTTCGTCAATTACTCACTGCCAATTAGAACTAAAACATAAAAAGCCACTGTACCAGATTCGTGAATTTCAGCCAATTACACACTTTGATTTCGTGAATTTTAGCCACTGTAATAAGAAAGCCAACCACAGATTCTAAATTCTAAACACAAATTCTAAACACAAACTCTAAACACACAAATTCTAAACAAACTCATTCTAAATTAAAATTCTAAATTTTAGCCACTGTACCATATCGAGAAAGCCAAGTCAGTCAGTCGCAGATCCAGAAAGTCAATCGATCAACAGAGAGAGAAGAGTGAGTACCTAGTCCCGACTCTGACTCTGAGTAGCCACGCCAATCGAGAGAGAGATCGAGAGAGAGAGAGAGAGAGAGGACTGTTGTGAGCCTGTGAGACTGTGAGTCGTGAGATGAATGAGGTTGAGTCTGAGTGTGAGGTTGTGAGCACATGAGATGAATGAGGTCGAGTCGTGAGATTGAGTACTGATTAGATTTGGGCCGAAAAATAATTTGGGCCTAAAATTTTAGGCTGAAAATAAAAAAAATAACCAAAAGCCCATCACATTTGATGCAAAAAAGGGTCATTTTTCAAACACGTTAAAAGAACGTTTGACCGTTTTTTCAAACCGTCTTATAAAAAACGAAACGTTTTACCACCGAAACACCTTTTTCATCTTTTTCACCGTTTTTTACAACACTGACAGGTGGTAAATGGTGAAGCGATCCATCCAAATAACTTTTTCCCATATTTGTAAAATTTAAATTTAATTACAAAATAATGGTGGTAATCAATTCCAATAAAAACGTTCGATTCATCAATGAATTGTGAAACGGTTAATATTTTTATTTTTCATCCTATATATGAAGACAACAAAAGAGATATTTATAATTTATTACTACTAATTAATGTATTTGCCAACACATCAATTAAGCTAGTGGATTCTAAAGGATATCTATCGCCACTCTAATTAAAATTGTAATTGATATTGATAGTATTTATTATACATTAAAAAAAATTAAAAGTATTTATTATACATTAATTTTTTTTGAGGTGTTCTCTGGTACATCTTTTTTGCCTATGATGCACCATTTTTAAGGATATTTTGAGTAATTATTAATTAATGGGTATTTAAGATAATTTTTCAATTGTATTTAATTTATCAATGAATTGTAGGATAAATAAGAAATCTGAATTGCTCATTAAAGAAAAAATATTCATAAAAATAAAATTTATGATATATTTTTATAAATATCCAAAATATTTGTTTAAAAATGTGTATGATAGAACTTTTTTTTTTTATCTATTATGATATGTTTTAATTAGGTTGATGATAAATATGTGTAAAATCGAACTCGAATTTGTATCGAGATTAATTCGAACGAAGCGTGTCTAGTTCAAACTCGGCTCCATTATTTCTGAGTCAGCTTGGCTCCATTCAATTAATTTCGAGTTCATTTCGAGCAATCTGTTAGTTAACTATAAACGAGTCGTACGAGACAAGCTAAACTTAGGGTCTTAATTTCAATCAAATTTATCCTTTTACCTATCGGTCTTATCCAATACAAACTTATTAAATATTAAATTTACCCAACCCATTAAATTAAACAAATTTTAAATCTAATTACATCATCAAATTTCATGTGTATGTATTATTAAAATATTATGTATTAAGATTTTTAAGTACTTCAAATATTTCATTTTGTTAATAAACATTTAATTTTTTGGAAGTTAATTTAAATTATTTTGACAGATGAATTAGTGTTCGAGTTGAGCAGGTTTGATCAAGAATAATTGCAGCCTGAGTTTGAGATTGAGTCAATTGAGTTGAGTTTCGAGTAGAGTTTGAGTTTGAGTTTGAGTTTGAGCGAACTCTTGAACTCGACTGTTTGTTTACGGATAAAAGGTAGAAACAAGATAAACCGGAGCTCATTTCACTCTGAACACGCACCAAAAATCCACCAAATCGCTTTCTCTCTTCATCTTCTAATCCGTCGCCGTCAATGGCTGCCACCTTCCTCGAATCGCTCTCAATAGCTTACCCTCGTCACGGCCTACTATCCGCGCCTACCGCCAGACCCGGTGCTCTTCCCCTTACCCTTCTCCCACAAGGACTCAAGGCTTCGTCTCGTCTTCAAATTTCCGTCTCCGCCCGATCCGCAGCTAGATCCCGTCCCGTTCGCCGGACAATCGTCGTCTGCAATGGACAGCAACAGGACACCGCCTTCTCAGGTAGCTGTCCGTTAAATCTAGCACCTTTTTCTTTATCTCGGATCTTCGATTAGTTGACCAAGGAATTTCCGGATCAGATTCTTATTTTGGAAAGATAAGGCAGATTTTAATGGTTATTTTGATACAATTAAGAACAATTAGTGATTCAGTGCTTCCAATTTTGATTATTACTCCAATTTAACTTTTTCGTACACAGTTCCAGACGTGACGAAATCAGCATGGAAAAGCACGGTGCTCGACTCGGACGTGCCAGTGCTAGTAGAGTTCTGGGCATCGTGGTGCGGGCCATGCAGAATGATCGAACCAGTGATAGGCAAGCTCTCGAAGGACTACTCCGGCAAGCTCAAGTGCTACAAGCTAAACACAGACGAAAACCCAGACATAGCCACTCAGTACGGAATTCGAAGCATACCCACCATGATAATCTTCAAGAACGGGGAGAAGAAGGAATTGATCATCGGGGCCGTCCCTGAGAGCACTCTCGTCTCTGCCATCGAGAAGTTCATCGAGAGGTGAGGTGAGTTAAAGAGTTGGTTCTCTTGATAGCTCTGTGTAGATAGTTATCAGGATGTTTGGATTCGTAATAATGATGTAATAAATTAAAGGTTATGTTTCTTTGCTAATTTGTTTGTCTTTGTATTTTGCAAACCGGATAATTTTTTTTTTTTTTTTTTTTTTTGTAATTTGTTTGAAGAATTATGTATGAACTTATTTTAGGACCTCGTTTGGAAATGCGAAATTTTATTTTATATATAACAAATATGATTTCAACACAAATTCGAGGAGAAACACAATTAAGTCACACACAGCAAATTAGGTCCTTGTAGAAAAGTTTGAAATTAAGAAGTATATTAAAAATATTTTCTGCATTTCAATCTTCTAACTTTTCATGATTCAGCTTCATTCCATATGCATGCATGCATAGACATGCATATCACACTTGCTTCCAGTTTGCATGATTTTCTTTTTTGTTAGTTATAAAGCTCATTTGAAGTGGCTAAGTAAAAAATAACAAAGAGTAATTGTTTACCAAAAAAAATATATAATAATACATTTATTTTATTTCAATCTAAGATACTTAAAATATAGGGGGAAATCAAAAAGTATCAACCAAGCATCCTAATGGCAATCGCTATGGCATTGAAAAATCGGACGAAAACATCTTCAATCTGCGAGTGAAACTCGCCACACTGGGGGACATCTGAAGATTTAGTTTGCCGTAAAGATTTACTTTACATTGTTATGTCAATCGTTACCTTGGCAATCGTTATGGCTAAGCGATTTCAAACTCGCTTGAACTATAAAAGTTATTTTTGGTGAAGCTTCATCAGTAAACTTGCAACTCAAAGGGGCGATTGAGGACGAGATGTTGCTAGAGCAAAACGTCATTAGTGCAGGTGTCATCGCTTCAAATGGGGATAATAAGAACAAATTGTTGTGTGGAGATGAGAGTCGGATTCAGTAAAATCTTCAAATTGTCATGTTAATACCAAAAAAGAAAAATTAGGCTGCTAAAATCATGTCAATAACATCGAAGAATTGGAGAAGTACCAATATAGCAGATTACATACAAAAAAATATTCCAATTCAGCCATCAATTAAAATTTAACACTTAATTACCAATTTAAATTCATATGACTTGTTCATACTCAAAAATATCAATTCAAAACAAAAATCATAATTACATAATTTATACAACTACTTCTATATAACCATTGTATCTTACAGCAATATTGTATTTTTCCAATTCATCCGAATAATACACATGCATATCCCTCATCCCTTCTGTTTCTTTTTTTTTTTTTTTTTTTGAAGAGAATCCTAGGCCACGAATCGTGACCACTATAGGTTTCTTTTTTTTTTATATTGATGCCGCCGGGTTTCGAACCCACAACATCTGCAACATGAGAGTTTATTGTGCTGGACACTCAACCATCTAGTCTATGGTACCATTAGCATCTTTTGTCTCTCTTAATCCCATGTATTTCTCACTATTTCGGAAAGAGAGAGAAAGTGAATCTCCTCATCCCTCCCATGGATGTCTCTTTTTATTGTTGATTATGGTGAACTTTGTAACAAATAGAACAATCCATAATCCATAATTCATAATTATGGATAATATCACTATTATATGAACAGTAAGATTTTTTACTCGTCAATCCAATATTTCATCAATCTCGATTCTCATATAACAAAAGAGAAATTCCTACAAGAACAAGATGATACTAGCAAGAAAATCATACCAACAACAACAAAATAAACACAAAATTTGAAGTGATATTACAGTCAGTGTTTCTTGCAATTCACTTTATATTTGTTGATATTGATGAGTGAATGATCTAATGAATTGATGATGATTGTGTTATATTGTTATACTATCTGGTAGATTGGATTCGGACAGGGACGAAAGTGTAGTGTTTAGCGGAATACTTATCAAGCTGAGATGGAATTTGAGATCTACTAGGAGATTACTCGCGCTTCGAACGGATTTGTTTCATTTGTATTGTCATACCAATAATAATAGGCACCTAGATTTCGCACCTAGATTTCATCTAGAAGTATACGTGGCAAATCACAGTGCAGTCACGTTAAACTTTTAAATGGAAATAAATTTTTAGAAATTCTAAATTTGATTGCCACGTGTATTTCTAGGTGAAAATCTAGATAAAAAATCTAGGTGTCTATGATTATTGATTGTCATACAAATAATATTTAATGTTAAAAAATTTAGAACAAACATAAAACTTTTTGAAAATAAAAATCATTTTAAGTAAAGAAGTTCGATGATGACAAAATTAGTATAGTATTTACTATTTTTTATTCTGACACAATGAGAAATATTTATTTAGTATTATACTACGATATGCAAAAAAAAATTATGTTAAGATAATAAAATAACATGCGTGAAAATAGATAAAAAAAAGTAAAATTATATGATATTTTTCAATTTACATATTAAAAATAAGAATAATATCATTTTAAAAGTTCAAGAAGTTATTTATGTCGACTTCAAGTAAATATTATCTTTCATGTTCATTATTGAAAAAAAAATTATCAGTTGTAGAAGTTATTTGTGTTTAATAAATTAATATATTTCATTTATTAATATTTTAAAAGGTTAATCCGAATTTTTTTTAGTACAGACACAGTTATAACATACTTAGCAGTACGTACATTTTTTTTTAATTATAGTTTTAAAAACACTAATAAAAATCACTAATATAATTATACGTAGTTTGATATTGTATTTTCTTACATAATTGTTTTCATAATTTTAAGATATAAAAACAATATTGGATATATATAGTAATAATGTAATATGTAACTCAAAATAAATATTAAATTCAAGTGAATATATTTCATAATTTTTTAAAATTATATGTTAAAAATACTAATAATATCCGATATCTGATGTATGTTTTATGCTATTATATATTAATTTATTAGTGTTAAATTACTCAAAATTATGTATAAAATAAGTGACACATAAATGTCTACAAATAAAACATAATCATAACAAATCAATAATGATGTTAATTCATGATTCATATTTGGCCACATATAATATTCTAATTGTTGAAATGATTGTGATGATCTGGCATCAGGAAATTGAATAAAGATATGTCCAAACTAAGAAGTTTGGTAAATTAAACAGATAGCAAGTGTTTACCATTTAGTATTTATCCATAAAACCAACGAAACTTTTTTTGTGATATCATACTTTTTTGAAATATATTGCAGTTTATTTGAAAAATTAAAATTATCTGCTGCTATGAATGGTCTGATGAACACATTCCAAATCGATGTCGGAAGTTGATTTTTTATTTCTTGTTCCTCAACCACGTAAATTTCTTTGCTGCAAAAAACACCTCTACGTATGCCAACACGAATAACGTTTTGCCGGGATTGTGCCGAAATCTTCTAGAAATCTCGACGAAATTTTTCTGAAATGACTTCCTATTTTTTATTTTTTTTCTCTTTCACTAATTATTGGTGGTTAATACTCTAATAATTGAAATAACCAAGTTATGTTCATCGTGCAACTTTGGAGGTTCATTTGAAGTTAGCAATGATCATATTTCGTACATCGTGAGCAATCCTACAAAGACACCCTAACCACCAAAATAATTAAATGAATGATATGTCACCGTACCCTATCGGACAATTTGCAATCTAGTAGTTAGTCACTTGTTTTATGATATGCGTGTTGGTTAATAGTTATGTATAATAATACGTAAACGTTGTGTTTGATCAATGTATCTTTCTTATTTTGAATTAGATGGAACTAATCAAAATAATATTAACAAATTATTTGTTAATTCCTTTAATTCAGTCTCGATCATCGATAGGTTATAGCTATCTCTCTCATAATCGATGGGAATTGGGAACAAATCTCATATTTTTCTTTCATGTTTCTCGTCTTGTTTCAATAAATATCAGAAATATTACATACATTAATTATGTGTGAAACAATAGATTTATTTTTTCTTTTTATTCTATCTAGGATGACAAAAATTAAATAGTTATACTTTAACACTAGCATTTAATTCTAATGTCAACATATCAATCATACTAGTTAATTTTAGAGAAGATGTATATCATCATTCATCAGTAATACTCAATCTTTGGATTCGAGCAGAGACGGAACCAGGATGAAATAATAGGAAGACCGAGAACGAATAATTCAATACAATTTTTAACTTATAAATTAGAATAACACATATGATTTTCCTATAAACTAGTTCCGTCCTTGGGTTTGGGGACGGTGTTATGCACAAACATCGAAATTGGTGTTTTGTACATCTCCACCGTTCATCAAAAAAAAATATCAAATATCTGATAAATGGGTATTAACTCCAGTATTTGACTACAAATGGAAAATAAGTCATCACCTAATTTTTTGCCTTAGTATTCCACGCTAGTGCTTTTTTTCGTTGAAGACTATTCACAAAAAAACTTGGAGTTTAAATACGATGTTATCTCATAATAATATGTAACAAATATTATGAACTCTCACTCAACCAAATTAATTTTAAAAAAATACATAAACAAATTAAAAACATAATTATCATCCATGCACATAAATAATATGATTTATTTTGTACATATTTATGTTATATACTCTAAAATAATAAATTTATTGGTCGTAAAGAAACATAGTGTGTTTGAAAAAGGATTTGAAAACATAATTCGAATAAATAAGTAAAATAGAAATTAATATTATGCTAAAGAATAATAGACAATACAATTGCAAAATATAATCATACAACCGTTGAATATATTATCTTAGAAAAAGAGTTTGAAAAAAAATGTAACAAGTTTTCAAAATATGGGTGTTGTTTAGTTTGATTCTTTTTAATATTTATGATTTTTATAATATTTTAATTATTTTATTTGTCCTTTTCTTACAAAGATCAAAGAAAAATAAAATGGCGCTGACAAGGAAAAAAATTCAGGTCATTAATTCATTTTCATATGAATTATGGTAATTGATTTATTTTCATTTGTAGTCAAATGATAAGAGTTAGAATCTGTTTTATCATAGATTTTTACTTTTCAGATGAACGGTTGAGATGTGCAAAACACCAATTTCCGTGTTTTGCGCATAACACGATCCCCGGACCCTCAGTCTTTCCCCTCTTTCTCTATGTTGAAAATTTGAGATTCTCTCCTATACTGATAAAAAAAATTAGACTTTACGGAGTATTTTTATTAAATCCTTCAGAACGAATTTAAACAAACATTATTATTTTATTTATAATTTAAAATCTCAATGAATTTCGGTATTATAATTGATTTTTTCAAGTTTACTAGTTTTTCTCTCTTTGTTAAGAAAATAACCATCTTAACAAAATTTTCATATATGTATTCCACATAAGTTTCTAATTTTTTTTCCCTCGTTTATAATTTCAGAATATATATATATATATATATATATATATATATATATATATATATATATATATATTCTTTAATCGTTATCTGGTTTGAGTGCCTGTAAATATAAAATATGTCATAAAAGAAAGCAACGCATAAAAGAGAAGGATAGTGATATTGACAGGAAAAATAAATACTAGATACAGAAAATTTCATTTAAATTTAACATGAATTAAAAATAAAATTATCATTTCAAGTTTAAATTTACTGTTCTCAATAATATTATTTCCTGTTAATATCATTAACTAAAAAAAAAATTGTGAAATTGTTATTTCTAAAAGATATTAATTACAAACAACTTTTTATTAGAAGAAAGCATATTATGGATGGAAACGAAAGCATTAAAATCAAGTACCAAAGAGAGAGAATCGGACAAAAACAGAAAATTTGATTTTATCCGCGGAAAGTATCAAGCGACAAGCAACAACCGGAGGCAACGTCATCTCCAGTAGTTAAAAACTGGAGACCACAAAACTATAAAAACGCGCGGCCGGTAAAACACAAATACAATATCCCAAGCTTTATTAATAAAAAGAGCTTTAATCTCGACCGTCCATTAACTATTTTACCTACATAATAATTGCTCTCCACGGATAAAAACAAAAATTAATTAACCTGTCTTATCTCTCTCTCTTTCCTCTCTTTATTATCCTGAGCTTTATTAACCTATCTAGCTGACATCGACGACTCAAACGACGGCTTTGCTTTATCTCTTCCAAAATTTCACTCAAAAAGGGGAGGAAAAAAGAGAAAGAGACGTTAATAATAATTAATCAAGGCTTGATCGTAGATATATACAGAGTTCTCTGATCAATCAAGGTAAACGATCTGTTTTTTCTTACTGTTGCCTAATTATTCTCAATCAGTAGATGAATTTGATTTAATTTTAACTCCGTCGAGGTTTTACATCTCCGATCTTTGAATTCTGAGATTTTTGGACGAGTTTTCTCTGAATCTAACTTAGGGTTACTTCGAATTTAAAATCGTTGCATTCGTCTCTGTTTTTTTTTTATTTTGTCCCCTATTTTTTGAGGTATATAGGGTTTGAACTTTGAAAGTGTTTGTAGAAGTTTGAATTAGATAGTTTCCTTTATTAATTCCACACGGTTTTGCTTAATAAAAAAATTCATCGTGGTGTTTGTTTAATTGATCACGCTGGCCTTGCTAATCTCGTTTTAAGATTTCTAAGCAATATAATAATGATCAATCTCATCTCATCTAATCTAATCTAATCTGATCTTAATTTAATTTGCTTGAAATGTTGGGAATGCTCCAAAATTCGTACAATTTGGTTGGTACCAAGTCCATGAAACAGATACGTATTTATTCTGATAGATATGGTCTGATTTGTCCTGTCTAACTTTACTTAATTTGAGGTTTAATTTTATCAGAGGTTTTGGTATAATTAGGACACTAAAGATTCCTTATGTCATTAGAGAGGTTGTTTAGACAAAATTTAATTAAATTTAATTCTCTGCTTATCTGATAAATATTTTTGTACATTTTCTAGTATAGTATAAATGGCCAAAATTCAATTAATTCTCATGACATTCTCCTACCAGTCTTTTTTTGTCATTTCTCTTTCGCATTTATGATATACCTCCCATGTTGTTTCAGAATAATATTGTCCACACTCCACACTTTCATTTAGTTTCGTATTTACGATGATATGATATGAATGGGGACCTGTTTTTTTTTATTGATTTTATACGTATTTAATTTGTAAAGCAAGAATATAATAATAATAAAGCTTTCTCATTGCTGGTATATTTATTTATGTCCAATATATATATTTAAACCCATTAATTTTCTAAAATATTTTTTTTTCGATGACACGTGTTAGTATATCATTCGACCAATAATTAATTTTCGATAGAGGTGATTATCCGCAACGTGATAAGAGTGTTTTTTAACTTTTTATGGTTTTAAGAAAAGAATCATAAATAGTTAAATACAACAAACACATGGTTTAAATCGGACCCATGAAAACATTGACTGCTATCTGCTTCTTATTGGTCCGATATCTCTATCATCACTAAGTTGGAACTATTTTAAATATTTATTCTACCTTCAAATTCCAAAGCTCATCCTGATAATATATTTTATTATTATTGCCTCGTCATCTCCGTTATCTCATTTTTCCCTCTCTTATTTGGGTGCAGGTCTAGTCCAAAAGAATTTGTCCAAAGCCGTTTATAATTATCATATTGATTGATTTTTTTTGTCATATTTAAAATTAAAATTTAAAAACTATATTACATGAATTTTTTTTTTTTTAAAATGAATTGTACAATTTAATATATATTTTTTTATAATTTTAGAATAATATAAAATTTTAAATATAAATTTGTGTTACAAAAATTATTAAACATCAAATTTTACATTATGTGAATTATAAAAGAATTTTTGACGAATTCTTGTCCAAAATCTTTTGAACAAGATCCGAACCTCTTATTTTACCCCAAATCCATTTCAAACATTATCTCTATTATATACTTTGTATAAAATATATATGTTATATTAGAAGTAACATTTTTTTTGCGGCAACGTGACAGTTGAATTAGTCAATATGTTTGCTGGTATTATTTAATTCTGGGACGAAGTTGGGTGGTGGGTCGCTTGCGCCCATTGTATGCCTTCCCAACGACCAAACCCTTCATGACGATATATAGTACTGGTTTATCATGGACCTGCCAATAAAAACACGGCACGTCATCCAATAGGGTAAATATCATTCCATCATTGGCTAAGTCCATTGTAGACTGGTTCCAGTTAATAATATCTCTTTCTTTATCGCATTTTAATCCGTTATATTTTGAGATGGTAATGGTTCATGGTAGACCTTGAATGAATTCATTAAATTAGTATGACTGAAGTGTTATGATTGGCTGGTTCTTGGTAAACCGGTTTCAGATATAAATGTGAGGTATTTATTTTTTCGACTGTCCACTTGTCTTATCTCACCTCACCATCTTTACCTTTCTCTCGTGCAGAAGAAAAAGATCTTCTCCTTAAATTCGCCCGACCTGTCTTCTTCCCAGTCTCCCCTGCCCTAATCCATGGAAGAACAACCTACCTCTAATGGCTGTTTCGACTGCAACATCTGTCTCGATTTCGCGGCGGAGCCTGTGGTGACGCTTTGCGGCCATCTCTACTGCTGGCCGTGTATTTACAAATGGCTCCGCCGTACCTCCGTTCACACCGGTCAATGTCCCGTTTGCAAAGCTTCTCTCTCTCAGGACACTCTCGTTCCTCTTTACGGCCGTGGCCAGTCGTTTAAGAAAGGTGAAGATCAAAGCCAAATCATCCCCGGCCGCCCAAAACCACATCTAGAGACGAGCGTAAATCAGCAGCAAGCCGTCCAGAATGAGTACGTGTCGGTTTCCTCTCCAGTTATGCAGTCGTATCCAGTTATCCAGTCAATATCTGGCGGGGTGATTGGGGGAATGGCAATGGCTGTGATGAGGAATGTAGGAGGAGGAGCATTGCCTGCAGCTTTATATAGCAGTCCTTATCATTTCGGGGCGGTGGGGAGAAGGAGAAGACAAGAGATGGAGGTGGAGAAGTCGCTTCATCAGATCTGTGTTTTTCTCTTTGTTTTTGCCCTTCTTTGCTTGCTCTTGTTTTAGAGAGAAGGACTAATGGAGTCATGTTGTTGTGTATTAATTAATTAATGAGATTAATTATTATGTATTTTGCATAGGTTTAGTGTGTTTGATATAAAGAGAGGGAGGGAGAGAGGAGATGAAGAGTTCTTGGTTTTGTGAAATTTGGAATTTCATAGAGCACCCACCCAATGGAGGTTATTGCAAAATTGAGATAGCCCCATTTATTGTACATATAATTTTAGACTTTCCTGATATGGGATTTAATCAATGGATTTTACTATTTCTCCCTCCCATGTTATTTATCATAAAATTTATTATTACTCTTCGTGTAATCCTATATTTTTATTTAACGTATCATATCGTCATATTCGTATCATACCGGATACGTACTCGTAGTCGTATTCTTGCAACATAGGTTTGGGGTTATGTATTAGTATCTCATTTTTTTTTCGCACAAGATTTGATGTCGCGACACTAATTTTGAATTTTATCTTTGCTAGTTTAAATTATGTTTCGACATCTTAATTTATAATTTGATTATTTTAATATTGGAGCTTGTCAATTAACAAATATGTTCTTAATTTAAGTATTAAATAACAGCATAATCCAATTTTGTGAAAGGCATATTTTTACCTCAATAACAAAAATATTAGGATGTTAAGAAAAACATTTTTCGGTCAAGTCATAATATGAAGATGATATTTTGAAATTTGTTGTTGTATTCGAATATGATAAATGAGTAAATGGATGGAAATGTGTGTGTGTGTGTGCGCGCGCGCACGCGCGCTCGTGCGGGTGGGCTAGCGGGGGTTCCGACCCCCCTATGAAATTGAAAACACCATATATATATATATACATATATATACACCGACCCCCCTATGAAATTGAAAACACCATATATATATATACATATATATACAGAGAAAATTTGTTTTAAAAATTAAATTTTCTTAGTTTGAATACAAATAGATAGATTGTTGCTCTAGTAATAGGGGGAGTAGCATTCTTTAGCAGAGGTGTTGGGTCAATTGTAACAGACGTACTTATACTCGCCCCCCTTATAGTTCCGTTCTATGCCTGCGCGTGTGCATGTGCATGTGTAAATATTTGCAAGATGTTCTTTTAATATTGGTGTTCATCTCATTATTATTTATGATAATTTTTCAGGAATATATATATATATATATATATATATATATATATATATATAAGTCAAATGTATATAATGTATGAAATATTAAAATTATATAAAAAATATAACATATAATAAAAAAAATATTATTATATGCTAAATTTTTTGTAGAATTTTTTAAATTAATAATTTTTTTGTTGACTACATATGTAAATAAAAGGATATTTTTGTCAAAAGTAATCAACACCATTCATGGTTAGTTTGAATCTCTATATAAGGTATTTGAAAATAAAATTTTGGTAGAGGAGTTTTTTGGAGTTTCCAAAAATATAGAGATTTTTTTACAATATTAAAAAAATATTGGTTTCTTTTTAATTTCCAAAAAAAATTTTATAAAAGAAGAAGAGAACATTATGTTCAAAATTGTTGATTGACATTTACTGATGAAACATAGCAACCCAAATGCACAAAAAAATCTTAAAATTGTTGATTGACATTTTGCCAAACACGAAATATTTGAATTATGGCCACATTGCTTCTTGTTAAACATATTTTAATGTTTAAAATTGCATTGAAGAAAATTGAAGAACCAAGCAATTGAAGAAAAAATTTCACAGAAGAAATGTAAACACCGATTGAAAATAATCAACCGAATAAATATCTATAATTCATCAGAGGAGAAATTAAAGCATATTTTATTATACTGTAACAGTGGTGAATTGTAAAATTAGGATTAATTTTTTTTTGCATTATTTACTTAATTGAAGACCAAGAAGTATAATTAGAAAAAAATCGCGTTCTAACAATTTTACAAAATACAAAATGACTAATCTATCTATCTATATACTAATGCAAGGGTATTTGCTGCCTCCTGGTGCAGCCACGTCACCAGGGGCCTATTCGTAAAAAAAAAATTATTTTACATTTTGGTCCTTTTTTATTTACAAATTGGTCCTTTTTTTTAAAAAAAAATTACATTTTGGTCCTTTTTTTATACATTTTGGTCCTTTATATGTGCATTTTGGTCCTTCGAAGTTTTAATATTCACATTTTGGTCCAGGGACCTCAAATTGGTCCTGTTTTTTAAAAAAAATTACATTTTGGTCCTTCTTTATCACATTTCGGTCCTTTATATTTGCATTTTGGTCCTTTTTTCGAAAAAAAATTACATTTTGGTCCTTTATATTTGCATTTTGGCCCTTCGAAGTTTTGAAATTTACATTTTAGTCCAGGCAGCCACGTCACTAGGGGTCTATTTGTAAAACAAAAATATTTTTTTTACATTTTGGTTCTTTTTGATTTACAAATTGGTCCTTTTTTTAAAAAAAAAATTACATTTTGGTCCTTTAAATTTGCATTTTGGTCCTTCGAAATTTTAATATTCACATTTTGGTCCAGGGGTCTCAAATTGGTCCTGTTTTTTAAAAAAAATTACATTTTGGTCCTTTTTTATCACATTTCGGTCCTTTATATTTGCATTTTGGTCCTTTTTTCGAAAAAAAATTACATTTTGGTCCTTTTTTTACATTTTGGTCCTTTATATTTGCATTTTGGCCCTTCGAAGTTTTGAAATTTACATTTTAGTCCAGGCAGCCACGTCACCAGGGGTCTGTTTGTAAATTTTTTTTTTTTTTTTCCATTTTGGTCCTTTTTGATTTACAAATTGGTACTTTTTTTTAAAAAAAATTATATTTTGGTCCTTCTTTTTTACATTTTGGTCCTTTATATTTGCATTTTGGCCCTTCGAAGTTTTGAAATTTACATTTTAGTCCAGGGGCCTCAAATTGGTCATATTTTTAAAAAAAAATTATGTTTTTGTCCTTTTTTCACATTTTGATCCTTTATATTTGCATTTTTGTCCTCCGAAGTTTTAAAATTTACATTTTGGTCCTTTATTATTTTTCTTGAAAAAATAAAATAAAATTATAATAAGTTGAACAATATTAATAAAAGAACATCTTGCAAATATTTAAAAATAAAATATCACAAAACTATTAAAAATTACATAAAAAGAAAACTAAAATAAAAAATAGATGTTTAAATAGATATTTTCTATGAATATATTTGCAAGGTGTTTATTTATTATCATTTAATGTTAGTTTTTTTATGAATAAAGAATGTAATATTAAAATTATATAAACAAAATATGTAATAATTTAAATTTTTTTAAATCACTACGTGTTAAGAAGTGTTTATGAATTTTCTTAAAATTAATAAAAAATAACAAAAATAAGTTTTAATTATTACATATGAGATTTGGAGGGTATTTTGGAAAAAAAAAAATTAATATCATCCATAAGGAGTATTTTAAAATAAAAGTTTGGTAAAGAGTTTTTTTTTTTGGGAGTTTACGAAAAGATAGAGAATTTTTTATAATATCCAAAAAAAATTAGGGGGTTAAAAATATACCAAATCATGGATGTGCGAATAATCATGACATAATTTAAATTAAAGATTCGAACGAAACGGTTAGCGATGACATCATCAAACTTTGTTGTTGGCCGACCACACAAAGGACGAAAAATATTTGTACTAAATATGTAGCGAAATTAAAGATTTGTGAAATTAAAAACAATCTTTTTTTCAGCAATGTTTTCTGAACTATTATGTTATTAATAAATTTCATGACGACTCATTCGTTCTTTTTCCTTATTTTACTTATGAAGTATAAAATATAGATAATTTTTTTAGCAATAACCGTTTGAATTATTCAAGAAATCCGGCTCTTAAAATTTTCAAACGATTTTTGCTACAAAATTTCACTCGCACACAACACACTAAATTACACATATAATAATGATTACAAAAAGAAAGTCACATACACAAAACGAACAACAATTTTTTTTCAACTACATTACTTATAAACCCGAACAGCCCCGCGCAATTGCGCGGGGGTAATGCTAGTATATGAGAAATCAAGGAAAAATGTCCTGTCACAAACTAGAAGAGAATTTATCATCACAAAAAAAAATGTGATGGCCTTTTCTAATTCTATCCAAATTTCATCTCTCCGTAGTCAATGGGCCCATAGCCTAGTTGGTTGAGTGTCAGGCACAAAAACTCATGTGTTGTGAGAGGTTGTGGTTCGATCCCCATTGACATTAATGGACGGAGGACATATGTGCCTTCTCCATTTATTATCAAAAAAAATCCATCTCTCCAAAAGACCTATGCAATAAACAATAATGATAGACACCTAAATTTCGCACCTAGATTTTATCTAGAAATATACGTGACAAATCACAGTGCAAACACATCAAATTTAAATGAAAATAAAATTTTAGAAATTCTAAATTTGATTGTGATGTATATTTTTAGGTGCAAATATAGATAAAAAATTTAGGTGCCTATTATTATTGATGCAATAAATCTCACAATTCAATTCAAGATTTCAAATTTCAGTTTATATTGCACACCGAGATTTGGAATCCCCGTTTTCCACAAACCGTAAGTTTTAAAACGGGAGTGGTCTGGCATTTGCTATTAACCCTCCTTCTTCGTGAGTGTCGCCGTAACCCTCGTTCTATTTTCTCGGTAAGTCGATCTCGATCTTTCGAGACCTTTTCTCTCTTGATTTTCGGCAAGTGTCACTGCTAAACATGCTAATTTCAGTCCTTGTGGGGTCGGAGCCATGGACGAAATGGATAGGATAAGCTCGCTTCCAGACTGCTTGCTTCACCAAATTCTCTCGTCACGAACAACAAAGGAGTCCGTACGCACAAGTGTTCTTTCCAAAAGATGGATCCACGTCTGGAAATATGTGCCTTTTCTCGACCTAGACTCATATGATTTCAAAGACTAAGAAAATTTCAAAGATTTCGTAACCATTATCCTTAATCATAAACTCTTTCCTAATCCTGAGAAATTAGACACTTTCATTCTGAAGTGTACCAACTCCCATGAAGACATAACCAACTATGAAATCTTTGACACATGGAAGAATAATCTTGTCTCTTTGAAACCAAGAAAAGTCGATATTTATATATATTCCTTAGATATGATGTATAAAGTCTGTTGTTTATTCAATTCCTCTAAATTGGAGACTTTGGTCTTGCGGACCGAGAAATATTATTTAATTATGGGATGATATCAATCCAGCGGTAATAAACCTTCCGTATTTGAAAATTTTGAATCTTAAATGTCTTGAGGTTAATGATGAGTTTATTCAGAGTTTAATGTTAGGGTGCCCTGTTCTTGAAAAACTAGTTCTTGGGTATTGCATTTTTAATGTGACCGAAAAAATCTGTTCTTCTTTGAAGATACTGATAATTTGGCACAGTGGCTTCCACAAAGACCCGATCTTGCGAATTTCGATGCCTAATTTGGTTGAATTGAATTGTGATGTTGACCAGATTTGGTTTGAAAATGTGGCTTCTCTAGAGCGTGCCAGATTTAAATTACGTGATATTTATTTAGAAAGAATTAAGTTTCTAAGAGACCTTTCAAATGCAAAATATCTTCAGTGATGTCTATGTATGTTTGGATGTTTTTTCTATCTTACATTACATTAGATTATATTTATTTCAATCAATTATTTGGATGTAACTAGATTCTTTCTTTTTATGTGCGTGAAGGGTGTACGGCAGAAAGAATTAAAGCATTTGCAAATATTCAGGAATCTGAAGAACTTGGAAATTGTTTTTTTTTTCAATTGAAATGAAAAAGAAACTTTTTTAAACATTTTATTGATATAACTATAATTTAATTTTGAACTTTTCGTTGATGGTATGTTTCTGTTTTTCCTAGATAACCATTGATTCCAATATGGAAAAAAAAACCCGAGGCTAGCTGTTTAGTAATCAACTAGGAATATATCTTATAGGGACCCCTCGAGGCCCGGCCCCGCTTGGGCCGACCCCCCCCCCCCCCCCCCCCCCGAGGCCCGGCCCCGCTTGGGCCGACCCCCCCCCCCCCCCGAGGCCCGGCCCCGCTTGGGCCGGACCCCCCCTCCCGAGGCCCGGCACCGCTTGGGCCGGACCCGGACCCCCCCCCCCGAGGCCCGGCCCCGTTTGGGCCGGACCCCCCCCCCCCCCGGCCCGGCTCCGCTTGGGCCGGACCCCCTCCCCCGAGGCCCGGCCCCGCTTGGGCCGGACCCCCTCCCCCGAGGCCCGGCCCCGCTTGGGCCGGACCCCTTCCCCCGAGGCCCGGCCCCGTTTGGGCCGGACCCTCTCCCCCGAGGCCCTGCCCCAATTGGGCCGGACCCCCCCCCCCCGCTAGGCCCAGCCCCGTTTGGGCCGGACCCCCCCCCCCCCCCCCCCCGAGGCCCGCCCCGTTTGGGCCGGACCCCCCGAGGCCCGGCCCGCTTGGGCCGGACCCCCCGAGGCCCGGCCCGCTTGGGCCGGACCCCCCCCCCCGAGGCCCGGCCCCGCTTGGGCCGGACCCCCTCCCCCGAGGCCCGGCCACGCTAGGGCCGGAACCCCCCGAGGCCCGGCCCCGCTTGGGCCGGACCCCCCCCCCCCCCCCCCCGAGGCCCAGCCCCACTTGGGCCGGACCCCCCCCCCCAGAGGCCCGGCCCCGCTTTGGCCGGACTCCTCCCCGCCGAGGCCCGCCCTGCTTGGGCCGGACCCCCTCCCCCCGAGGCCCGGCCCCACTTGGGCCGGACCCCCCTCCCCCTCCAAGGCCCGGTCCCACTTGGGCCGGACCCCCCTCCCGCCCAAGGCCCGGCCCCATTTGGGCAGGACCCTCTCATCCTCCAAGGCCCAGCCCCGCTTGGGCCGGACCCCACACACACATACATTGACCCACATACACACACACACACACAAACATACACATGCACACATACACATGTTATGACCCACACATACACATACACATATAATAACCTACACAGAGAGAACATACACGCCACACATACAAAGACACAAAAACACAATTAAGAGAACTGTCATTTTTGTTGTGCTTAAAAAAGTTTGTCTTTTTCTGGTTCCATTTCTTCATTTATTGGTATTCTGTGGGACCCTGCACAAAAAAACCAGAACTATAAATTGTAATTTCATGGAAAGTGAACAATAAATCACAATTAAGAGAGAAATATAAAGACAAAGTTCACAGTCCACACGCACCTAATTGTATTCACGTCTTGTTGAATAATCATGGGCCTTCGAATCCTGGTAATTAATGCAAGACAAAAAAATAATTATTTTGAAATTATTAAAACTGGAACTTGATAAGAAAATTATGTTAATTTCAAATTTGTTATACCTTGTCAGCTTTCATCTCCACACCACCAAAATCGCATAAATTCATGACAGCAGATCTAAGAACGTGAGTTCAAACCTGAAAGCACAAAATGCAATTGTTAAGACTACAAGATCAATCAAATGTGTTCCTGAATTAATTATCGAAAAACTTTTCCAACTACGAAATCATTCATAAAAAAGGGACGCTTAAAGTTATTCGAAAGCAGAAAGTACAAAAAACAAATTATTTACGAGTTTTAAGGATACAAAGCAAGATGGCAGATCTAATCAAATGAACGTGTCCCTAGAAAGTTACAAACTATAAAATCAATCACAAAAATAGACTGATGATCAATAATCCATGAGGATTTCATAATTTATAACAGATCAAAGAAATCAAATATGTATTTTCAATACAAAATTGACAAGAAATTCGTATGTGTATGAGTTGAGAGATACTAGAAAGCGATAATCAAGAAATGAGAACAAAAAACCAAAGAGAAACAATTACTGCCTTGATTCGGTGAGAAACAGAACCATTTAATCAAAGATCAAAGAGAATAAAAATACAAAGGTGCATGAGAATTACTTACATCTTCGAACAGTATGAGTCCACAAGGAAAGAAGAATGTTCTAGTATTCCAATCGACCGTTTCTATTGGGTTGGTCGATTGATTTCTTTTCTGGTAGAGAAAGAAGAAGTTGGAGAAGAAGAAACACAATAGGCGATATAGAACTATGAGGTGAGATTCGCTGTTAAGTATCTTGATCCATTCCATAGTTCCTCAATTTCATTGTTGGAAAGAACAGGGAAGAGAAGGGAGAAGGAAAGAGGTTTTTTTGTGAGGAGAGAGAACGGTAATGGCCAATTTGGGGACGACAAAGATGAAGAGGGGTGAGGGGTTCTTTATTTATCGACAAACTATAGGAGCGGTGTGAAACAAATTACAATCTTCCTAAAAGCGGCGTACAGGTTTAAGACATACACCATGTGATAATACTAATATCTGTACTGTCATTAAATCATGGACCAAGTGTATTTTGTTTAATATAGAAAAATCTTAACGTTACAATTAGATTGTGATAATCTTAGCTGGATTAGCTGGATTATATTAGACCGTTAGAATTAAATTATGTTATCTAACACCAAGATGTACACATAATAGGATTTCATGTGTCTGATATAATCATGGACCAAGTAATATGTTTTTAAAATAAAATTATATGTATTAAACCAATTCAAATATTTCAGTTTAATTTGGTACTCACGAGATAAACATATATTTTTAGATATTTGGCAAGAGTAGCATGGAGTCATTTATGTCGCCAATTAATTTGGGGCTTTGTTTTGTAATTAAGTTGAGAAGTTGCATTAAATGATTTAGGAATTGTTTGGATTATTTAAGTAGGAATTTAAGATTTTATTTATCCATGATTTATTTTGATGATTATGGATTCAATTTAATGTTTTAGGATTTATTTCATGATGTTTGAGTATTTTATGGTGTTGATTTATGCATGTTTGAAAGTTTTAAAGATGGCGTTTAAAGTTATTTATGAATATGAAAATAGTCTTATAAAAAATTTGCTATAATTTTTGTTAGTTTTATTATAATTATTTTTTATTAAATTTGTATTGCAGTTTATATTGCATACGAGATTTGAAATCCCGGTTTCCATAAACCCTAAGCTTTAAAACTAGAGTTGTCGGTCATTTGGCGATAATCGAGATCGCACTTTTCTTCTTCGCGAGTGTCGCCGTAACCCTCGTTCTCTTTTCTCGGTAAGTCGATCTCTTTCGAAACCTTCTTTCATTTGATTTCCGGTAAGTTTCACTGCTAAAAGTTCTCATTTCAGTACTCGTGGGGTTCGGAGCCATGGACGAAGGTGATAGGATAAGCTCGCTTCCAGACTGCTTGCTTCATCAAATTCTCTTGTCGCTAACAACGAAGGAATCCATACGCACGAGTGTTCTTTCCAAAAGATGGATTCATATCTGGAAATCCGTGCCTTTTCTCGACCTAAACGCATCTCATTTCAACGATTCAGAAAGTTTCAAAGATTTCGTAACCACTATCCTTAACCATAAACTCTTCCCCAATCCTGAGAAATTAGACACTTTTATTTTGAGGTGTGAAACCCACTGCAAAGGACACTTTAAGACATGGATGAGTAATCTCGTCTCTTTGAAACAAGGAAAGTTCATATTCATTTATATTACACATATATGATCTATATGGTTCGTTGTTTATTTGATTGCTCCACATTGGAGACTATGGTCTTGACTTCGAGAACCGAGGATTATTTTCACCGGGTTGATATGAATCCAGCGGTTATAAACCTTCCACGTTTGAAATTTTTGAATCTTCATCGTCTTCATGTGGATGATGAATTTATTCAGAGTTTGATGCTAGGTTGTCCTGTTCTTGAAAAATTAGTTCTCGAGTATTGCTTGTTTAATGTAACCGAAACAATGTGTTCTTCTTCTCTGAAGATACTGGAAATTCGGGGCAATACTTTTAAACGGGGCTCGATATTGCGAATTTCGATGCCTGGTTTGGTTGATTTGGATTGTGATTGTAGATCTGAGCAGATTTGGTTTGAAAATTTGGCATCTCTCGAGTGTGCTAAAGTACAACTACCACGTATTGGAGAAAATTATGGACAAAGAGATAAGTTGCTAAGAGGCTTTTCAAATGCAAAATCTCTTCAACTTCATGGTGATTTCTATGTATGTTTGGATGTTCTTTCTATCTTACATTACATTATATTTATTTCAATCAATTATTCGCATGTAACAAGATTCTTTCTTTTTATGCGTTTGAAGGTTGAATTGCAGAAGGGATTAAAGGATTTGCCAATATTCAGGAATCTCAAGTTCTTGGACATTGGTTTTTTCCGTATAGGTGATAATTTCGAACCAATTGCGCCGTTTCTAAGATGTACTCCTAATTTGGAGAAACTCTCTCTAAGATACCTGTCAGTTCGGGAGGAAAATTTTTTGCAATGGAAAAATCTGAATGAGATCCAATGTGACAATCTGAAGACTCTTGAAATTTATTCTAATAACAATCAAATGGCTTCTGTGTTAGCCAAATACTTGTGCAAGAATTACAAGGCCATCGAGAATGTTGAAATCAAACTCACTTCTGATTATTATGATCTTGATTTGATACTCAATTTTGATGATCTTGGAATCTTGTAGATCGGAGCGTAATTTTTGGATTGAATATTTGGGTGCCAGGTTTTTAGATTGTAATTGATGTAATTTCTGCTATAAATATTATTTACTTAGTTGTTTTTGGTGTTTTTTTTCAAAGATTGTTCAAACTGTGCCAGTTTATTCGATATTTGAAAGCAAATCAGTCGAATTTGGTTTTTGGTTTATTTGATTTTCTTCGGCCCAAAATTTACATTATTATATTATTTGTGTTGTTCGGTCCATTTAAAAAAAATAAATCTGTCTAAATCAAAGAACAATATTTTGTCATTATTTTTTTTTTTTTGATAAAAAAGGCATAGCCTTTTGATATATTGAAATAAGAAAAAGTTCTATACAATAATCATGAACGTGTTGTTCATGTAAAGTAAACGGAAAATAAAACCTATAAATCTTAGAATAAGAATTTGCGTGTTTGAGCTAGTAAGCTTTAACACCATTTTTGCCAACTTTTGGCCTCCTCGACCGCTCTTCTAGCTATGGTTATCGGTGGAGCTTTATTGTTTTGGAATACTCGTTTATTTCTTTCCTTCCATATGCCCCATAGCATGGCCGCCCATCTCGACGTCCACTCTTTTTTCTCCGTCGGTATTTGTTTTTTCCTATTTGATTTTAGGGTATTCGATAGACTTCCATGCATTTGCGTTTGTTGGCTCGTGTTGGTTAGTCTATCGGTCAACTTCCATGCCGCTTGTGTGTACGTACACGAGACTAATAAGTGGTGCCTAGTTTCGGGTCTTGCATGGCAAAGCACGCATTTGTCGATATGTGGCCATCCTCTTTTTGCTAGTCTATCAGCGGTATTTAGTTTGTTTTGCATTGCTAGCCAAACAAAAAACTTGACCTTTGTTGGGGCTTTTATTTTCCAAACTACTCTTTGCCAAGGGGTATTAATTCCCGGGTTTCTCATGAAAGCGTAAGCCGATTTTGCCGAAAAAATCCCCGTTGGGTCCCAATTCCATTTTGTGGTCCCGTCTATATTTGTCGTTGTTGCCACCTTATAAATTGGGATTAATTCTTTTAATTGTTTGAGGAAAAACGAGTTCGTTCCGCTATGTTCCTCTAGGTCTTTTACCGAGTTTATGTTGTGTAATTTTGCCAAACATTTAGCCCAAATATTATCATTTTTCTCATCGAGCTTCCAAAGCCATTTTAGGAGTAGGGCGTTATTTTTTGTTTCTAAATCTTGTATTCCTAGTCCTCCGTTCTTTTTTGGTAAGCACATAGTTTCCCAATTGACAAGACAACTTCCGGGTGTGCATTTATCCCCTCCCTTCCACATGAAGGCTCTTAGCGATCGTTCAATTTCTTTTATACACCATTTTGGTAGTTTCATCGTTTGCATAATATAGGTCGGAATTGCATTTAGGGTTGCTTTTAGTAAAGTTAGTCTCCCCCCCGTTGTAAGAAATCTCCCTTTCCATGAACCAATTCTTTTTTGGACTTTCCTAATTAATTCTAGGAGTGAGTTTTTGTTCGGTTTGTTAGATGATAGGGGCAACCCTAAATATTTTGTCGGTAATTCTTGTTTTTCATAGCCTATTATGTTTTGTAGTGTTTCTAGGTATGTATTTGGTATTGCTATCGGTGTAAAGGAACTCTTAGTTTCATTTATTTGGAGTCCGGTTATTTCGGAAAAACATGCAAGTCCTTCTTTTATCAATTTAAGGTTGTTTGCATGTGCTTCAACGAAAATTATCGTGTCATCGGCAAATTGAAGAACTTGGGTGGGTAGTGTTGTTGATTTTTGTATTAGGGGGTCAAGTTTCCACACAACGTCTTGCAAGACATCCACGGCTATGTCAAATAATAGTGGAGATAAGGGGTCACCTTGTCTTAGCCCCCTTTGGTGAAAGAAAAAATCCGAGAGTAATCCATTGGATTTTATGTTGGAACTTGACGAGATGAAGAGATTATGGATCCAAAGTATCAATTTGTCCGGAAACTTTTTTTCTTTTAGGGCCTGTTTGGCAAGGGGAATTAGTGGAACGGAGCCGAATTATAAGATGGAGGAGAAGTAAATTCTGGAATTAGCTAATTCTTGTGTTTGTTTGGATGATTGAATATTGAAATGCCGCAAAGTATAATTCTTTGTTTGGTTGTTTGTAGAATTATGGAATATAATGATTTTAAATATGAAAGTAGTTATAAATATTTGAATAACTATTTCTTTTATTTCACAAAACACAATATTTTTATATTGAACAAAAATATATATAAATTATACATGTTATGATTAAATCTACGCAACACAATTTCTAACATAAAATTACTAACATGCAAGTTTGGTCTAGAAATAACTAATCTAGTAACAACACAATTTCTAACATAAAATTACTAACATGCAAGTTTGGTCTAGAAATAACTAATCTAGTAACGTTCGCACAAGAAAGTACAACGCCAAAAATATACCCAATCATACAATTTAACCTCCAAAATATATATCATTACCAAAATAATTACTATCACCAAAATGTATTAATACCAAATATTATGCCATCATAAACTTGTTAACCCCATGGAAAACTACTACCTCCATTTTCTCCCGCTCCGTCGTAAAGTAAAAATTGATCAATCATCTCCATCCTTTCTTCTTTATCAAACGCAATAAAACACGCACCAAGACTCTCATTTACCAAAAAATGGTGAAGAGCCGATTTGAGTTGCGGCTTTGTGTATGAATCCGATAATTTTTTTATTTCTTCCCACATATTTGGGGAAACTTGATGAGACTTGGGCTTGCTAATAGCTTTTACGAGATCTCCAACATAATTTGTCAAATCATCCATAGCTCGTTTTCGCTTTTTCAAACCCGGAGTAGTTGAGTTCGACATTGGAGTCCTAGGTTCCTCTTCAATCTCGTCCAAATTAATAGTACCATCTTGTGAAATCTCTATCACGGGAGAAGTCGACCCATCATACGGAACACCAAGCGAGGAGCGTCCCGTCTTAGAACCGTTTCCGTTTGCCATATCATTTCCGCACACTAACTCCATCTCGTCATACCACATGATTGGTTTATTTATCCACTTATCCGCACCCGAATTTTTCTAAATTAGATATGAATATAGACATGCATGTTATTATAAGTTGTATAATTTTTTTATTTGTAAATTACAGAGTACATGATCATTACCTCAAGCAAGGTGCGTGCTTCCTCTTCGCCCATAACGATTGTTTTAGTTGCCTCCTCGAAATGAACACCACTCATATTTTTAAGAGATTGAATTGCTCGCCAATTCTTTTTGTGACTCTTGATATGATTATTGATGTGCGCATCCATGTAATTAAGATTATATTCTTTATTGAGTTCCTTACACGCGGAATGAATTACCGTGCTTTTAAAACCTCTATCTCCTTTTAGATTATTTCTCGCAGCTTCGGCCAAATACTTGAGAAGGAATCCCGTCGTTCTTGGAGACCAATGAGCATTCTTTCTTGCATTGCGTTGAGTTGATATACCTTCGGTTTCCATCTATTATGCATTATATAAAAAATTGCGAAATTAAAATTAATCACAGTGAACATAACTAGATAACTGTGTAAATTCACAGTGAACAAATATACTAATACACAAACATGGATATATAAATTCACAGTGAACAAATATAGTATTCAAACCTTAATAATGATGCCTTCCAATTCGAAAGTGGTATAGTTTAATTAGAGGTCGTTTTCTTGCCCAAATTATAGATAAACAAAAACATTGGCACATCATACTCTAATAATTAAACAATCAGTGACAAATTGGAAAGGTAATCATACAGTTAGGACAAAATTGCAAAATAAACTCATGCAGGGTGAAAGATTATCAAGACATGCAATCAAAAAATCATTTTCCAAGTCTAAAAACACACAAATTAGAAAATTACTCTATACAAAGTGGCAAAATCATATTCCAAGTCTAATTTGGGTGAAAGAAACTCACACATACCAGAGAATTTAAATTAATTGACAAAATAAGCACATGCAGCAAGATTTTGATGATATAGTAAAATAAACTCACTTTGAACTACTAGATGTACCATTTTATTGAAATAAACTCACAAATACAAGAGATTTTAATCTAGTAAATGTACCTTTCCTTTTGGGACTATGAGTGAGCGGATGAGAGAGGATGAGAGAGAATCCCAGGAAGAAAGGATGGGGCTGAGTGGAGATAATCTGGAGAGAGGAGAGAGAAGGTATGTTGGGTGGGAATATTAGCGCCAAAAAATTTTGCGGTAAAATTTGGCTCTAGCTTTTTGGGGAGCTGAAAATAGGTGAATCTCTGTATAAGATAATTGTGGAGCATATTTTAATTCCTCTTCGTACATGTCATCCAAACAAAGAATGTTAGTGGAGTGGCATTTCAAGATTCCGCTCGGTCCTAAAATTCAGGGTGCCAAACAGCCCCTTAGAAGCTTTAGGATGAACTTCCAAGATACCGTGTCAAAAGCTTTTTTAAAATCAATTTTTAGCATGACCGTTGGTATTTTCTTTTCTTTGTAAAATTGGTGTAACTCTCTAGCCACTACAAAGGTTTCCGTGATCGCCCTTTCTTTTAGGAATGCCGTTTGATTGTGGTGTATAAGTTGAGGTAATAAGGGTTTTAATCTCGTTGCTAGTAATTTTGTTATTATTTTAATTGGTATTGATAATACGCTTATGGGTCTAAAGTCCTCTACCGAGGTCGGATTGTCCTTTTTTGGGATTAAGGTTATGCTTGCCATATTTAGCCGCCATAAGTCTAATCTATTTTCGTAAAAATCGTTCACTATGTCTATAATTTCCTTTTTCATCGTGGACCACATTTGTGTTATGTACTCCGCGGGGACTCCATCCGGTCCGGAGGCTTTTCCTTTCTTTAATTCACTTATTGTCATTTGTTTCTCGGATTCGGTGAATGGTAGTGTTAGGGGTGATAGATCGATATTATTTCGTGCGGGGTTTAGAATGGTTTGTAGGTTAAAATCCGGTTCTCTTACTCGTTTCGATCCAAGTATTTCCGAGTAGTGTTCTTTGAAAAGGTTTAGTATTTCTTTTTTGTCGGTGATCGTGTTGGCTCCTTGGTTTATTGATGGTATGGTATTGTTGAATCTTTTTGCCGTGGCTATTGCATGAAAGTATTTTGTGTTTTGGTCACCTAATTTGAGCCATGTGCACGAAGCTCTTTGTTGCCATTTTCCTTCTTGGTTCGACGTAAGAGTATAAATTAGTTCCTTTAGTTCGATTCTTAGATTTCTTTCTATTCCTTCTAACGGGTTGTCCTCTTCTTTTAAATCTAGGTGTCTTACTACCTCTTTTGCGGTTTGTAATTGTTCATTATTTTTTTTGAACGCTTCTTTTGCCCAAGTTGTTAATCCATTCTTGACTTTGTGAAGTTTAAATATCACGGTTTTGGCCGAATTATTTATGTTGGGTGGTTGTTCGTTCCATAGATTTTCGAAATTTATTTTGATATCGTGGTGTTGTAGCCAAAATCTTTCTAATCTTTTTGGTTTTGGTTCTCTTGTACTTTCTTTGGATAGAGTTAATTTTAGTGGGGATTTTGTCATTATTTTTAGTTATGTCAGCTTTTTAACTTCTAGATTTGAGTAATTATGTTTCGAATAGTCTTCATGCGATAAATTTATAAAATTTACTGAATAAGATGTATTTTTTTAACTATAAAATAAGATAAAACGTCCCTACTAACTGAGATAACAAGTTGTAAGGTTGATAAACTTAATCATATTTTAAGTCAGGAAGTAAATTTATATTGGACGATAATATCCCTCCTATCTCTTTCTTTGTTATGTATGCAACAACAGCTTTTTTGGAAGGACACCTTTAATATTTAATCTTTTTGGGAGGATACATTTGAAATTCTCCCATAGAAAAAATTACCACCTTGTTCAAAAATTACAAAATGGAGGGACCCAGAATGAATTCTAATGAAATAGTTGAAATAAAATATAATTTGGGCCTTTAGACTAGCGCAACGTGGGCCAACATGATCTGCTCAAAATATAACTCTCCTCTCTCTCTCAATTCAGTGAGGCTCAGAGCACGACCAAAACCCTTGCCATGGCGGAGCCGGAAGATGATCGTGATGGGCCTCTAACACCTGAACGAGAAGCGGCAGCACCAGAAACCGACAAAGACGGAGAACCCGTAAAGCGAGATCGGAACAAAAGATCGAAGCGCAGAAAGCACGATACCAGCAGCGACGATGATGATTCCTCGTCGTCCTCTAGCGAATCCGAAGATGAACGGCGTCGATCGAAGGTTAAGAAGAGGCGGCATAGTCGGAGCTCGCGGAGTCGGTCTCGGAGGAAGAGATCTGAATCCGATAGCGAAGAGGACTCTTCTTCACATTCCGAGTCAGATTCTGAATTGGGTTCGGAGTCAGAGAAGAGGAGAGAGAGGAGAAGACGAAGAGAGAAAGACGAGAGAAGGAAAGATAAAGAAAGGGAGAGGAGAAAGAGAAAAAAGGAGAAGGAGGAGAAGAGGAAGAAGGAGAAGAAGAAGATGAAGGAGAAAGAGAAGAAGAAAGATAAAGGGAAAATTGGTGCAGTCACAAATTCATGGGGAAAGTATGGAATTATTCGAGAAACCGATATGTGGTGAGTATTCTCATTTTTTCTCTCTAAAGAACTCTCTTTTCTTCTTAATTTGAGGTTAATCACTCGATTAAGTCTCTAATTTGAATTTGTCAATCTTGTTTCAGGAATAAAAGACCAGAGTTCACTGCATGGCTTTCAGAAGTCAAGAAGGTAAATTCAGAAATCACTAATTCATCTTCTTATAATCATAAAGATGATAATTTACGAAATTAAGATTATAACAGTATCTTTTCGATATAATTGCCAGTTTAATTTGGAGGCATTATCAAATTGGGAAGAAAAACAGATGTTTAAAGAGTGAGTCTTCTCTTCTTTTGATTAAACCCTAAATCCTAAATTCTAAACCCTAAACCTTGTTTTCTCTTTACGCAGATTTATGGAGGACCATAACACAGCCACATTTCCATCTAAGAAGTAAGATTACTTCTTAAACACATCACTACAAAACTTATATCAGGCTTATAAACCCTAAACCCAACTTAAATTACTGACCATTTTTTTAATGAAGGTATTATAATTTGGAGGCGTATCATCGAAATAAAATTGAGAAGGATGTGAAAAAGGGTTTAAAGAGAGTTCCTCAAACTGAACGTACAATTTTCAATGACGAAGAGATTCGAAGGTACTATTTCATTTTTTTTATTTTTTAAATAAATAAATATAATTTCACGCTTTTGTTTGAATTTGTTTGTTTAGGAGGGAAATGATGAGAGTGAAAGAAAAAGAAAAGGAAGCAGAAGTGGAGGCTTTGAAACGGTCCATGCAAAGTGGAATGGTATTATATTTATCATTTTTTTATACTTTGATTAAAAATTCAAAACCCTAAATATTTTTGAAGTTGCATTGAAACCATAAAAAAAATATGAAACCCTAATTTTTCTTTTGTTTGTTACAGGCTAAAGCGATGAAAGAGCAAGCTTTATTAAGGGAAGAAATGATACTTCAGTACAGATTGGGAAATCACGAGGTATGAATTTAAAACTTATTTATTTCATTAATTTATATATTAAATGATATTTATGTGACTTATTTTTAATTATTAATTTGATAGGCTGCGGCTGCAATTCAAAAGAGGCTGGATCCAGATCCTCCCATGTAGAATTTGTTTTTATTATTTTTCTTTTTTTATAAATCTTGTTTACTTTAGAGATGATAATTATTTGAATCATGTAGCTTAAGGGCATGTTTGGATAGGTGTAATTGGGGTAGTTAGTAATAGCTATTGCTGCAATTAGTTTAAAACTTTTGTTTGGATTGGAATGGTTGTTGTATTACTGTAATGTTATCTGCCCTAAACCATCTTATTACAGTATTAACGGAACTCATGAAAACTCCCAAGGATCCTAAAAGCAGCAATAGGAAAAAGTTGGCGGGAAAAATTAACTTCTTTCTCTTCCTTCTCTTTTACTGTTAAGCATATCTATTAGTTCAGAGACACTGCTTTTGATCAGACTATTATAATTTGATTAATGTAAGTTGAAGGAACACTATTTGAAAGGCAGAAATTGCTGAAGTTTAGAATCTCAAACTAATAAATTATATTATTTGGAAGTATTACCTTGACGGGTTATACTTTATAGCCTATTTTAAGTATAATTTATGAATACTTAAATTTGTATATTGGCCAAATTCATAATTGTTAAACTAATGAATTGCCAGAAATCTTCATCTCGTTTAGTTAACAAGAAATTTTTTACTCTCTCTCTCATAGTCCTCCGGCCTCTATTGAAATTTTACATTGAGTTGTCTTATAGCGCTATTATTTCTTTTAATTTTTTTTTGCCCAAGTTAAATTTTATATTTTGTTTTTGAAACTTGCCTATAATAAAAACTACAAATTATTCTTACTTTTGCGTATCGACTTGTTCTATATTTTGGCTTTCTTTTTTTTTGGTTATTGACTTCTTCATATTAACTTTTCTTTAGTTTAATTACTTCAACAATTTAAACTAATTTTCTGATTAAAATTACAAATCAGGAGAAAGAAACGATGCTGAATTTTCAAGTAAAAAATAATGTTTATTCAGAAATTTCTTGCTAGAATTGTTTGAATATTTCATGTCATTTGATTTTATTTGTTTGTTGATATGTTAAGAAAACAAAGGGAAACATAATTAAAACATATTATTTTTTTCTGAGTTCAATTTTATACGTTATCCTCTTTTATTTTAATTTTTGTGCTGTAAATGATTTTATCTGATCATTTTTTGTATTGTTTCATACATCATTTTTTTGTATAATATTTTTGTGTTAGAAAATGATTTTGATTAACTTTATTAATCCAAACACAGAAGTTGTGACCAAAGTTGTGATCGTAGTAGTCACATTTTCTTTTTCATTAATCCAAACACAAAAGTTGTGATCGTAGCAGTCCCATCTTCTTTCATCCAAACATCAAAGATTACATTGTATTGCAGCAATTATAATTGTAGTAGTCTCAACTTCTTCAGCGGTTCTAAACTCGATAACCGAAACAGCCCCATGCATCCGCAGGAAGTATTATTTCACTAATCAAAATAAATTATCTATGCTGACTAAATCTGTGATTAATCAGGAATTATTATTTTTTAATTTTGAAAAATGCAAGCCCAATTTTTTGCAATTTAGGATTGATGCATTTGCAAATGCAAAAAATAAATAATTAAGAAGATTTGTAAAACAAGTTCAAACTTGTCGAGTTCAAACTCAACTAGCAATAGCACACAATTGCACGAGACTTCATATATTATTTCACATATTTTTGTATAATTTGTTTAAATAGAATTTGCACGGATGCGTTTAAATTCAACTAATATAATCCTGATATGTTTGCAAATATATTGATGTCGATAAATTCAGTAGAATTAATTATGATTCATGGAATTGATCTATCATGAATATATGCATTGTAACTAATAAGTATTTCTAGAATTAGTCCATCATTATAAATTCATACAAAATAAATTAAATATAACATGTTATACTTCAGACAAAATTTAAATTTCAAAACAAAGAAAAAAAAATCGTGAATAATACACATAAAACCGAAATATATATATAAAATGTCATCCATCAACATAAACAATTATCCATTTAAAAAAAAAAACACAATTGTAAATTATATCATAAAAAATTAACTAATGACTCATAATTTCATACATGATTATTTATGCAGCTGAATAACACAAAATAAACATCCTTGATGAGGCGGCAAAAGAGGACTAAGTATGTTGCTTAGTATTATTAATTAGCGCAATTAACGATTTAATTGACCGTTTAATTGAATTGACACGTTAATTAATATTTATTATAAGTTATTGATGTGATAATTAAATATGTCAATTAACATTTAATTGAGTTAATTATAAATGTTAATCAATTTACTTTGTCACCTCATTAATGATATTTGATGAGTTTGGAGGCAAAGTATATTTTCTTCAATATATGGGTATAATTTGGGTTGCAAAAAAAAAAAAAAAAATGCACACGTGGCAGGTTTCGGGGAGATGTTCAACATTATAACTATAGTAGTATTTGGTTAGAGTGAGCTCGGGTCGATTCAGTTATGGCGTGTAACTCACTTCGACTCGAAATTATGAATATTTTACAATAAGATTAAACTATTTCAAATTTCAAAAGTTTTGAATATCTACCAACAAAAGATAATTTCAAGTATCAAAAATACATAATAAAATATTTCTCACTATTTTTATATCGGCTAAATAAGTTTAAAAACAAGTACCTTGTAGATATTTTTGCTAGTTGCAACTTGCAGATATAATCATCAATGCCATGATGTTTGGTCCACCTCTCTTAATAAATGTTTCTTTATTATGAAAGTGAATGTATTATGAGTGGTGGTGTTTTGTGTTGTGTGTTATGTATTATGAATTGATGTTGTGTGTTGTGTGGATGGTGTTGGGTGTTATGTGTTATGTATGGATGTATGATAAAGAGTGTTGTGTGTTATGTATGTAGGGATGATATAGCTTATAAATACCTCCCTTTGTAATGAGATTAGAATGAATCCAATAGAAAGAGAAAAGAAAGAAAGATAGAAGAAACATCATTCATCTTTCATCCATTGATATCTTGAGTATTATTTCTAAAGTTTGTGCCTCTTTTATAACACGTTATCAGCACGAAGCTCTACGAGATTTCTGGTTAAGGTAAGAGTATTTATTGTTCTTCCATTTTATTTTCTCATCTTACAAACGAAGTTACAAACGGAGTTTGTATTGTTTTCTTTTCTCCCCTTACAAACAAAATTACAAAAGAAGTTTGTATTGATCTTCCATTCTCTTACAAACAAAGTTTGTTTTCTTTTCCTTCTCTTACAAACAAAACTTGTATTATGACAAATCTAGCAAAGCTAGAATTTGTTGTTTTGGACATATCATCCGCAAACAACTTACCAAGAGTTTTTGATGCGGCAATCCATTTAAAGGCCATGGGTCTCGAAGACACCATAGAAAAAAAACAAAGCATCAACTCAAGAAAAGAAAAATGGAAACCTTATTGCAAAATGCAATTTAATGAAAAAAAAAAGAGAGCACCAATTATGATATTACCCATACCATACATGATACTTGATAGTGGTATTACACATACCATACGAGATAGTGGTATTACGCATACCATATTGCAAAATGCAATTTATTTCTCTCGTTATATTATGAATAAGACAAAATAAAACACCAATCATGATATTTTGAATTTAATGAAAACTTCCCGAAGAGTTTATATATGACCACAAAAGAGAACAAAATGAGTTACAAATAATATATTTATGTTTTCTCAAGTCTTTGATTATTTATAATGATATCCGCTGAAATGGATATTATATCAAGATGAATCTTGAATATTTATGCATTTTGTGTAATATTTCAGAGATGGAATATATATTAGAAAATTATCGGTTTGTTTAACTAATTTGTACTATTCACAGATTAGTACATTTGAGACACGTTTGGTAATAAATCAGAAGTTTATTTACTCGAATTTGTTAATCATTTGACATGATATATTGTGCTACCGTGTGAAAAAAAAATGAATCGGGATCATCCATGATGATCCACAAGATCCTAACAAATAAAGAATTTATTTGTAAATCTTATCAAAGAAAAAATTGTTTACTCGGCCATGAACAACAAAGCGACAATTAGATCCACCATAACGTATACATGGGAATATTCGTGGATCCGTAGATCCACTGTACGAACAATTTTGATATTAATTTGATGCTTCATCAAGATGGTCTCGGGTGTGATGCATTTACAATTGGAATAGAAGTTAAACATCTTGTAGCTCATGCTCACATAAAAAAAAAAAGAACGATCCCGAAGAATCAATTAAAATAACCTCATGTAGACACACATAATGATCCAGAAGAATCATGTGTTAAAGATTTCAATTGAAAGCACGATCTCTGCTCATGAAATCAAGATTACCAATATAGTTTGGGGCCATATCAATTTTTGGCCATAAACCAATATGTTCATCTTAGAATTTTGGTTGTCCGGTTGTGTACCGATAGTATCATCACACCGTGATAAGATGAATTCACAAAGAAGATTCAACATATATGTTGGGTGAATCACCCTCAATCTTCTGAAGATTTAACATGAGATTTATTCACAGAATAAATTCTTGATTGTCAATTTGATGAGACAAATTTCATTTTATTATGGATAACATAAACATGAAATTAAGCATATCTTACATGAAAAATTATATTGTTTTCTCATTTTGATACCTACTCAACATTTTATGAACTAGAAGTTAAAAAATGTAATACATTCGACCGATGCATTTGTTAATTCTAATAAAAGAAATAAATCACATATTCGTGTTGCAAATGTCGCAAATTGAATTGATATTCCAGAAGGATCATTAAATATTATTAGCAAATGATTTTTAAATCACGTTTGAAGTAGTGTATACCATTTGCTTCTAAGGATGAAAATTCTAGAACGAGAATTTTTTTTATTACATATCTAATCTTTAATGCCAATGTAAGTCTTCCGTGCCATCCGAAATTCTAGGTAAAAATTATGAATAATTTTTATTTATTCAAATAATTTATTCAGGTTATATATATATGCCATATTTTTATTGTTTTGGTTTGTGGATCTTATTATATTGATCTTTTATTAAATGCACTTGAAGTTGCAATATTATAAGTTAGTAATTGAATCTAACTCTAAAATAGTAAATATTGAATCTCAATGAATATTTCGTGGAAAAAGAATATCTGAAGATATTCTATATCAATCATTGTCTATTTGTTATGCTTTCTATTTTCTCCCGTAGAAGCAAATCTAAGAAGATAATTAAAAAAATACTTGAATTCATATTATCTTATCTTCTTCGACAAGTGGTTTTAATTGAGATATAAGTTCGATTGATTCCACTCCTTCCCAGAAGTGAATGTTGCCTGAAAGGATCAATATGTAATTGAAATCAAGGTGATTATAATAAGAAAATCACATGAAAAAAATAGATCCGGAAATATGTAATATAAAGATATCTCAAAATATATGTTTCAAGATTTGGATTGAAATGGTAGTACAAGAAGTACAACATATGATTTTAATTAATTTATCAAACCTCTTTAAGAGGAGAATGAAAAAGAATTAAGACGACAACTTTGTCGATTGAAACAATCATTAATACAAAATTTGTTTTGTATTTATTTTGTTTATTTAATAAACAAATAGACATGTATATATTTCAATTGTTGAAATTACGAATATGATTAATGACTTTGGAATAGTCATTGTTGTATTTACTCTAGAAGATTAATTATCTATATGACAAGATGATTCATTACTTAGGAAGAGTAATTATCTATGTTGCTCTTGAAGAGTAAATATAAACATATTTGAGATAATAAATATGATTATTGACTCTCGAAGAGTCATGTTTTGATTACACTCGAAGAGTAATTTGTGACATGTATAACTATAATTGAAATTAGTGCTGAACCAGAAGTTCATTATTGGTAAGAATAATTTGATGTTTTTGTGACTAATTGCTTAAGCATAAGATATGTATGCCACAATAATAATTAGATTAAAACCAACTATTTATCAAAAGTACTTCCCGAATCTCCATTATAGCTTTTGATTGGTCGGAACCAAAAGTACTCATGAAATTTTCGATGTGTAATTGATGTGCTAGTAGCACTACATATCATACAAGGATGAGTTAAACAAAATTGTCCGACCTATAATGGGTTGATTTATTCTCCATAATTTCATATCTTTAACATTTTGTTAATTGAACCAGAAGTTCCAATGATATGCTTAATCCTGAAGTTTAAGATATATATGTAAACAAGAAGTTTACATTTATGAAAATAACAATAGTCAAATATGCATGTTGTAAATATAATAGCCCCGAAGGACTATATGTTATTTATTATAACAAATAAAATTAAAAAACATGTTTGAAGTGTGATAAACATTTGACTATAGATAGACGAAATCTTTGAAGGAGAAAAGAAATAAATGACTAAAATGATCAAACATGAGTAAAACAGTTCAATATATAATATACCGTGGAAGTCTCGAAGAACTTCACTAGGTATTATCGATTACTCATGATTACATTAGGGGGAGAGAAATAAAACTGGAAAACTAAGAACATATATGCATCATCAAATTAGGTCCTCGAAAAAGTAAATATGAACAAGGAGTTCATGAATTAATTATTTGCAACAAATTGCAAATAAATTATTGGATATAATTGCTAGAATTTTCCAGTGTAAAATGCTCTTAATTATAAATATAATAATATTCTTGAATATTTTAAGTTTGTTATACGCCCGAAGCATGGTCGACCAATCGGTTCCACCAAGATAAATCAATGAAATAAGAAAGAGCATGATACAAGGTTGGTATAATAGAAGTTGTTAATACTTCTAACAAAATGTGTCCTTCTGAAAAGGATATTGAAAGATGACATGAATGAACGAATTCAGGTACCTGTCAACATTGAATATGTTGAAAATAATGAGATCTCAAAATCATGTCTCTACTAGAGAAAGATAGAACCGAAATGAAACTATAGTTATTAAGAAATTTGCATATGCATTTACAATTGGTAATCAATGAAAACGAGGATCTGGTATTGAATCAATTGAAAAATGTCGACGAAATCAAAATATTGGCCAAAACTAAATTCACATGACGATGTGAAATTTATAGACTTTCAGTCTAGAAAAAGATTGTACCTTACAATGGTAATGAGAATGTATATTCATTTGAATGTCCCTGAAGGACTCATAATGTATCATGTATACGTTATAACAGATTATTCATATGCTCATTGGATTACTATATTCATGAAAATCCGTGAAGGATTTAGAATGCCTGAAGCATATTATTAACTCTCGAGAGATATGCACGAAGCATATTGTATTAAATAACAAAGATCTTTGTATGAATTGAAGTAATCCAAGCATATATGATATACTCATTTTTAATATTGACGAAATTCTATATGTCTGTATCAATGATCAAATTCGTAGATAATGTGTACTTAATTTATGATTAGTAAACTCCTGAAGAGTTCCAAACAGACACATTACTTAATTAACGAATTTGAGACAAAAGATATTTGATACAAATATTTTGTTATGGATTGCAACTGCATTAAATAATTCCCTGAAGGAATTATGTATAACTAGCAATAACGTTTTGAACAGCTAGTGCAAAAGATTGAACTTTACATGATTTGAAGTATTTGTATCAATGAGGGGGAGAAATAATACGCAATGCATGTTGTTTGACCTTGATCATGGTTTTGTCCCAACGGATTTTCCTGACAAGATTTTTAATGAGACAGATTATGATGCGTATATAAGATAATAATACTGCATTCTTTTTCCTTCACTAGGATTTTTGTCCTATTGGGTTTTACCTAGTAAGGTTTTAAGGAGGCATGTTTTCTTATGCGTACGCAATCAAATACATTCAAGGGGGAGTATTATGAAAGTGAATGTATTATGAGTGGTGGTGTTTTGTGTTGTGTGTTATGTATTATGAATTGATGTTGTGTGTTGTGTGGATGGTGTTGTGTGTTATGTGTTATGTATGGATGTATGATAAAGGGTGTTGTGTGTTATGTATGTAGGGATGATGTAGCTTATAAATAGCTCCCTTTGTAATGAGATTAGAATGAATCCAATAGAAAGAGAAAAGAAAGAAAGAAAGAAGAAACATCATTCATCTTTCATCCATTGATATCTTGAGTATTATTTCTAAAGTTTGTGCCTCTTTTATAACATTATTTTCTTTTTTGCTCTCTTATTCTTATATCAAGCAATCAATTTATCACCTAATAACAAAATATATATATTAGAAAACTATTGTTTTTTCTAAAAATAATAAATTAAAACTCAAGTTGGCGATTGAATCATCAATCACCAAAATGGCAAGATCTGGATCGTCTGAATATCTCGAAGCAAAATGATACTTTAGTACAGATTGAATCATCAATCACCAAAAGTACATTAAAAAAGAATATTATATATATAATTGACACAGAAAAAAATTTAGAATCAAATTGAAATTAATTTTTTTTTTTTGAAAATTAATATAAAAAAAATGAGCTAGGAAAGAAAAAACTTTCAAGAAAAAGTGAAAGAAAATATAACAAAATAAAACAATGATTATACTTTTTATAAACATAAATTTGTTATATTTTCAATTTCTACACTCGTTAAAACAAACATAGTAGTAAATACATTGCATATTATTAAATGATCATATATAACTGAGTAGTGATACAAACTTTTTTTTTCTTTTCAAAAACCACTCCTTCGCCTTCCCATATCGGATTGATAAATGTGAGAAATTCAACCATATCCAATCAGCGAATGTTGAAGTCGCTGATGTGGCAGGCGGAGACCTAGGCAGCATCAATCGCTAGTTTCCTAATTTACAGCCTAGCGAGTCCAGTTAGTCCTATCGGATGCAGATATTAGTAGGTTCGGATTGAATATCAAGATCTGTTGAAGTCGCTGACGTGGAAGGCACGGATGTGTCACGTAAGTTTCGGGGTGAGTGCGGATTGCTCAACGCGGGGTGTGTATCTTTACTGCAATATTATATACGATCAATAAATTAGGACACACTAATTACCTTTTCAAAATAATCATTTTTTATCTAGATTTTTATTTCATAATATTATTGATTCAGAAATCTCAACCCACCACCATTCAATAACAGACATTTAAATTCAATATTAAAAAAATGTGAATTTTTTTTTATTTCGTAATAAAGACGAGTTAACATTTAGTCAGAACATGATACATCAAGGGCATTTGGGAGCGTACCATCTATGGATCTGTAGCATTTTATCTAGTTTTCATTAATAACAATGTTCTTTCGTACACCTGGTGCACAGCACAGAGACAAAAGGTAGACAGTACGGGTACCCAGAACAAACTAGTCAAAAGTCCTCTTTGTACGGGGATACACCGCATATTTCATCGCCAATATTTGAGAAACAAATCTTAGATTGGGGACACGGGAAGAGAGAAGGGCCAACTTCTCGCTGTTTTGCCCTCTCTTCGATACATACCGCGCCATTGAGGACGAAACAAAGCGAACACAGGAGAGAGAGAGAGAGGAATCGTAAAGAAGGCAACAATGGGGATGAAGACCGACGTTGATGACAAGGAAGAGGGGGTAATGATGGCGAAGGACTTCTTCTGGTCGTACACCGACGAGCCTCACGCGTCTAGGCGCCGCCAGATCCTCTCGCAATATCCTCATATCAAAGAACTTTTTGGTCCCGATCCCTTGGCCTTAATCAAGGTATCCTCATTTGCATTTTCATTCTATCATTCTGATCTCTTTATTCACCATTTTGTTGCCTATTTTGCTTCAATTTGGGGATGATTCAGATCAGGCTAATTGACAATCTGTACTGATTTTCCAATCTGATCCGCTGGATTCGGTGACATTTTACCGAATAACATCTAATTGAATCGAATTCATTTCTACAGATAACAGCAGTGGTATCGCTCCAGCTCTGGACAGCGACGCGACTCTCGAGCGCCAGCTGGCAAAGGCTCCTCCTCATGTCCTACTTCTTCGGTTCCTTCCTGAACCACAACCTCTTCCTCGCAATCCACGAGCTAAGCCACAACCTCGCCTTCTCCACCCCAACCTACAACAAACTCCTCGGAATCTTCGCCAATCTCCCCATCGGAGTCCCCATGTCCATCACCTTCCAAAAATACCACCTCGAACACCACCGTTTCCAAGGCGTCGACGGCATCGACATGGACATCCCTTCCAAAGGCGAAACTCTCGTCGTCAAAAACGCATTCACAAAATCCATTTGGGTAGTTCTCCAACTCTTCTTCTACGCGCTTCGTCCTTTATTCCTCAAACCCAAACCTCCTGGATTTTGGGAATTCGTGAATTTATTCCTCCAATTATCTCTCGATTTCGCGATGGTGCAATTGTTCGGGTGGAAATCTCTCGCCTACTTGATTCTATCGACCTTCGTTGGGGGAGGATTGCACCCGATGGCAGGGCACTTCATTTCGGAGCATTACGTGTTTAAGCCCGATCAAGAAACGTATTCGTATTACGGGCCGTTGAATTTGATGACGTGGCACGTGGGATATCATAACGAGCACCATGATTTTCCGAGAATCCCGGGGAATAAATTGCACAAGGTGAGGGAAATTGCACCGGAATATTATGACGAGTTGAAGGCGTATCGAAGTTGGAGTCAAGTTATTTACATGTATATTATGGATAAGAGCGTGGGGCCTTTTAGTAGGATGAAGAGGAAGGTGAAGAAGGGGGAATGAATGAAATGGGGCTTTTTGAATTTTGTTGATTGAGATTGTTTTGGTATTGTTTCTAACATTTTGTTTTGTTATTATTCGTGGATGAGAAGGAATATTTGCGTGTTACGTTTATAAGTGAGAAGAATGATTATTTGAGTATCATAAATGTTTCAATTGCAACTCGTTTTCTTTCAAGAGTAATTTTATTATTTTGTTTAATATAGAGAAAATTAAGATTCTTTTTATATATGATACGAAATTGAAATTATTTTCCTGGGAATCTCTATTTCTAGAGCCGATATTTCTGAATCTATAACAACTATATCAAAATCTCCAAAATACCATTTTCTAATCCTAAGATTGTTTTTGTATAACTTGAAGTAAATAATTATAAATTTTATTTTATTTATTTCATTATATTAAATTATCTTTTATAATATAATTTTTTATTATTGGACATCAAAGAAGTGAGTAAGATTATTTACGGATCAAAGATCATTGCACCTTTTTTTTTATATTGAGTTTAATTAGTTTTAGTAGATTTAGATTTGAGAAAGTTGTTATTTTGTATGAATGAATATTTTTATTGATTTCAATATTATTATTGTTTTGAATTATTTATTTCATTCGTTTAAATGAAGGGGTGTTATTTACATTGGTATTATTTCAAATATAAAGAACATGACGGACGAAGATAAATTTTTAATTATTTACATTGATGTTAGTTTTTATTTTAAACAATTAATTAAGATTGATATAGTTAACATTTTTTTTTGTTTTTAACTGATTAATTAAGATCGATATAGCTAACAAATTAATAAATGAGAGTCTTATCAATACATTCCATGATTATAAAAAGATATTTTGGAAATTTTGATATAATTGCTCTAGATTCAGAAATAGCAGCTCTAGAAATAGCGTTTCCTTATTTTCCTTTTAGATGCTCCTCGTACAATTGCTACATTTTTCTATATAAATTTGACTTCTCAGTCTCGTAGCATTTTTCTTGCAAATTTCATTAATCAATGTTTTTTATCAGTAAAATTAATCAAGGTTTAACGACTTTGATCCCTAAGTTACCACAACATGATCCAATGTGGCAAATCTAGGCTTTTTAATTTCATGTCATGATAATCATAAAGTTTTAGACTGAATACCGCTTTATTCTACTAAAGAAAAAAAGATATAATTATCAACAATATATATTATCAGATGCATAAGAAAGAAAATGATTAATTTATTAATTAAATGAATGCAAATCTTTCAGAAGTATGTTGTTATTGGCATTTTCCCTCCCAGAACTCCAATTAAATGATTATATAAATAAACTGGATTATTCGAAACACCTCGGTCCCGTAGCTCAGTTGGTTAGAGCGTTGGTCTTATGAGCCGAAGGTCGCGGGTTCGAGCCCCGCCGGGACCAACGAGTACTAAACTTTTTTTTTATGATTTTGCCTTGAATTTTGTGCTAGGGAGCTTCATTTTTTTTTTATTTTTTATTATTTCAATGATGTTTTGGTTGTTGTAAATTGAAATGAATTCCGTCTTTCCCCCATGTTTCAGCATTTTTTAAGTGCGATCGGTACACGGTGCAGAGTAGGCAACAAAAGGCAGGAAGAGCAAAAAATCTTTTTGCCCGAAGTTCATCCGTGCTCTCGGCACATACTTGGATAGTAACTGAAATTGTAAATCAAACAAAAACTACAACTAAAAGTTATCTTTCCATTCTCAATCATATTCTCTAGGGTTTTATCTCGCTACCCCGCCGCAAAGCTTACCACCCCTCACTCCCAATTTTCCGAATTAGATCTTCGTCATGAATCCAAAAGAAATTATCCTCCATTCTTAATTATAAATTCCTATAAAAAAAGGTTATTGCCAAAGATATTCATTCATTCAGGTAAGGGTTTCATATTTGTATTTTCTTTCAGACATTTCACTGCTTTCGTGTTCCACGACATTTATGCCGATTCCTAATTTTTTTAACATATTTTGGTAATTTGTTTTTGCAAAAGTTGTGAGTAATTTCACTGCTTTCGTGTTTTTTCAGACATTTCAATTTATTCAATTTTTAACACATTTATGCCGATTCCCTAGTCACGTTAATCTCGGGCTTGAAAGATTGCCAAAAATCATCAATTTGTATGCCACAATGCTAAAATCCAGTTATAAATTGAATAAAGAAAACTATAATAACTATTCATACATACCAATATTCACCCTCCAACATCAATCTTTCTAATCCAATGGTCGGTACGTTCACAAACCGGCGTTCTTATAACGGGCACGATTATATCCAGCAGAATATGAGCTCATGCTCTGTTGGACATCTAGGATATGAATTCTTGATTTTCAAAATATAAACTTCTTGTATTATGTTTGAATATTAACTTTTGTATTCTGAAATATGAATTTTTGTTCAACATGATATGAACTCGTGCTCTGCTGAACGTTTCTGTTATTATGAAAAATGTGCCAAACTATATACCCTGCCCCATAATTCCATCACATTTTTATATTCTAATTAATATGATAATCTTCTTGCAAAAAAAAAAAATTAATATGATAATCAACAAGAAATTTCCAATTAAAAATTAACTAATATATAATTAACATATATACATGAATTAATAATTTTTAATCAATATTAATTAATTGTTAATTCAGCTTTTTTTTTGTTAATCACATGCTAATTAAGTGATTCTGGAGGCAAAGTATAATTTTCCACAATGTCACGAAGAATAAACCCATAAATCATCCGTATTTCTCCCCACTCCTACAAAAAGCATGACACTTGGTTCATATTTCCCTCATCCAACGGCCATTATTCATCCTCCGACATCGATCTTTCTGATCGAACGGTTGCTACTTTCGCTAACTGGCCTTGATATAGCGGGCACGATTACACTTCTTTCCCTCCCTTCAACACCCCGCCATTCTCCCCCATTTCCTCGCCGATCGGTTCATCGGACTAGGTACGTGCTCGAGGGATCGATCGATCGATTTGAGTCCGTTTTTTTGTCCAATCGTCTTCTCTGTTGGCTACCATTGGTACTGGTGCGGATTTGAGAAAGAACAATCAATGGGTTCTGTTCTTTTTGTGGGGATTTATTGTAATGCGTGGTGTTTTTGCTTAGTAATTTGTTAATTTATTGTTTGATTTTTCTTTTTCTTTTACCTGATTATCAGCTTATGAGTAAAATGGCTTCCTCAAGCTCTCAATCGAGTTGTCAATTTGGCGATGAAGAGAAGCGAGCGCTTGAAGTATTGTTCGATGCCTTTGGTGAAATTTGTTCGCTCGAGGACATTGCTGCTGCTTATAGCATGTATGCTTAAAAATAGTTCTTTTTTCATTTCTATTTTTTAAGTGTATAATCGACTCAATTTTGGATTCATTTCTTATTTCTTTTTAAGCCTAAAATATGAATTATAACAAGAATTTTTTTAATATCTTTATTCAAGGTCTAAGGCGGATATAATATTAGCTGGAGATTTGCTTTGTAAAAGTCAAGACACAAGAACTCAAGTCTCATCCTGTGATCAAACTTCAAATACCCACACCACTACTGAAGAAGAAATCCAAACCCAATTCATCGGAACTTCCACAGAAACCAACTCCAGAATTTCGAAATCCAGGAAACCAACCGCCTCTTTGGGCACCGTATCGAATGTATTGGGGAGTTCATACGCCACTCGACGCCCATTTCCTTCGAGAGTGGAGACGCTCGAAAAATCAAAACCCCCAAAAATCGAAGTTCCAAAATCGATTCTTGATTCGAATTTCGAATCTTCAAACAATTCGGAACCCAAAAATGATTTCTCGAGCAATCGAGAAATCGAACAATTTTTATTCTCGATGCTCGGCGATGGATTCAAACTCAGCATGGGCGTCATCAAAGAAGTTTTAGGTACAATTTTAAAAGAATTTTGTTCCTATTAATATCAATATATTTTTCGAGAAAATTTCAATTGCTAAATTTATAAACCTTAATTTCTACAGGTAGTTGCGGATACGATATTAAAAAGGTTAGACATTTATATGATATTAATAAACTATATAATTATATGTATTAAACTTTTTATTAATTTTATAGAGCATGGATGAATTATTGGAGTTTTCAACAGCAAGATCATTAGAAAAGGGAAAAGCAATCGATGATTGGACTGCAGAAGTAAACCTTAAAACATATTTACAAAAATGCCACTGAATAAATTCCATTTATTAATTATTCAATTACATATCATAAACAGTCTTCTGAATCGAACAAAGAAGAGAACACCACAATCTCAGTTCAAAACCAACCAAATCCCAATCCTCTCAATTCAAATCGGTACTGCACTCTCCAGTCACTCCCAGTTCTCTCAGTTCCTGACCTGTTGTGTTGATGCAGGAACAGGATAAGCGGGAAGAAGGAACAGGATAAGGCAGGTCTATCGCACGAAGTATTGAATTCGTTGTTTGGCGTACCGGAGAGAGTGGAGGAGGAACCGTTTAAGCCTAGGTACGAGCTGGGGATCAACAGAAACAGATATGCTTTTACCAGACCGGTTACGAGACCTTTAATTGACGATATTAAAATCCCTTTACCCGCTCATATGGTCTTAAAAGCCCAATTAGCCGATCTCGACGGTACGTTTTTTTGTAATTTTTTCAATTTAAAAGTAGGGATATTTTTGTAATTTTTGTTTTTTTGGGGAGTTTAGATTTGGGGGAGGATGAAGAGTATAAAGTGTGTAGAGAAGTGACGAAGCAACACTGGGCTTCGATGAAGGAATATTACGAAGCTGTAAGTTTTTTTTTTGTTTTGTTTTTGCAATTTAGTCCTTGTATATATAAATATATTTTTTTGTATTTTGTTTGGTAGGCTATTGCAGCGTTTACTGAAGGGAAGCATAAAGATGCCGATTACCTTCTAGAACAAGTGAGTAATTTGGTTATAAAAAAGATTAAAAATTTGCAAAATAGCAGTTATATTTATATAATATATGGAATATTATTTAGGGGAAGCATTATTTTCAACTCGCTAGAGAGTTTGAGGAGAAATCAGCCAACTCTCTTGCTGATTCAAGGCGAGTTTATATAATACAAATTATTATCTTTTCTCCTTATATTATTTTTGAAATTTGTAATTGAATTTCAATAATTTGCAGGAAAAAAGATGGGGATCAAGAGTTTTCTCTTGATTTGAGTGTACATGAATCAAGGGATGCTTTATATTTGCTCAGAGTTCATCTCTGCAATTTAGCCAATATTCCAAGTAAGTCCTTGCAAAATCATAAATTCGCAAACATTATAAAATAAAATCATTTTTGACCTTTTGAATTCTTTTCGTAGCTTTTCAGTATCTGAGAGTCATTGTGGAGCCGGAAAATGAAGATGCTAAAAAAATGAAAATAAGAAAAAAGGTAAGGACTTGACTGAAATTTTTTCTCAATAATTTGTTTATTTAACAAATATTGCTTTATTATTTGTAGGTGATTAGGGTTCTAGAGAAAGAGTCGCTGAATTGGACTCGGGACGAAAGTGATCCAGAAAGTATATTGATTCGGCTCGATAAAATCGATGGATCGAAATTGAGTTTCGCGAATAGATACAAGGAAAAAGAGATGTGATCTTGTTTTGAATCCGAACGAAAAATTGGTTTTTTTTGTCTTTTGTTGGGATTATTCGTAGCTGAGAATATTTTGTCGATGCTAAATCCGAATACTAAATGTTTTTTTTAGTTCTTACTTGTTATTTTGTTATAGTCTAGTTTTTCTTATTTTATTATGATAACGGTAATATTATCACAAAGTAACAATATATCCCTCGTATTTTTACAATTCCAAAAAGTATGATCAAATCGTAAAAAATTAAAGCGTGTTTGATTATATTTTGTAAGTTATACTTACATTACCGTAGTACTTAAAAACTAATATACTTCACAATAAAAAAATATCATACATACATACATACCCTCATTTATTATTTGCTTTAGATAAAAGGGAAGCGCTATTTCTAGAGCCGATATTTCTGACTCTAGAGCAACTATATCAAAATTTCCAAAATACCCTTTTCTAATCATAAGGTTGTTTTTGTATGACTTGAAGTAAATAATTATAAGTTTTATTTTATTTGTTTTATTATAATAAATTATCTTTTATAATGCATATTTTTATTATTGGACATCAAAGAAGTGAGTAAGATTATTTACGGATCAAAGATCATATTTTTTATATCGAGTTTAATTAGTTTTAGTAGATTTGGATTTGAGAAAGTTGTTATTTTGTATGAATAAATATTTTTATTGATTTCAATATTATTATTGTTTTGAATTATTTATGAAGGGGTGTTATTTACATTGATATTATTTCAAATATAGAGAACATGATGGACGAAAATAAATCTTTAATTATTTACATTGATGTTAGTTTTTATTTTTAACAATTAATCAATATTGATATAGTTAACAATTTTTTTTGTTTTTAACTGATTAATTAAGATCGATATAGCTAACAAATTAACAGATGGGAGTCTTATCAATACATTCTTTGATTAGAGAAGGGTATTTTGGGGGTTTTGATATAATTGGTTTAGATTCAGAAATACCAGCTCTAGAAATAGCGCTTCCCTAGATAAAATTACAATTTACCTCGATTCGTTACTTTTTTATTTATGCATGTCGTCATGTTAAGTGAGAATTGACGGTAGTTTTAGGCATTTTGTAAAAATATGGGATACAAACACATGGATGATATTTTCAAATTCATTCTATTTCATATTTTAATTGGGTGTATATAAAATTTAGAGGTTTTGAGGGAATAATACTATTATAGATATAGTTAAAATATTAATAATATGCAACATGTAGAATTATGATTATAGTTAAAAGAAAGTATATTCTATAGTTTTTAAATATTTAACTAATTTCTAATCTCATATAATACATAATAATTTAAAAAATATTAAATTATGACTAAAGTCAAAAGAAAAGATTTTGCAAACTCTTGAAATATTTAATTAATTGGTAATATCATATACAACTAGCTTTATCCCCGCGCAATTGCGCGGGATGTTTTTTATATAATTATTTAAATAGAATTAACGCGTGTGCGAATTAACGCACATGCGTTTGAAGTAAATTAATCTAATCACGACATATTTGCAAATATCATGATGTCAATAGATGTATGAGGTTCACGAAATTAGTCTATCACGAATATTATTTTCTAATATAATTTGTATAAATAGCATTTGCTCAGGTGCTTCTAAATTCGATTAATATAATCAGGACATATTCACAAATTTTAATATGTATGTAAAATAGGAAACAAAGACCAAATGTAAAATAAGAAAAAATGATTAAAATGTAAAAAAAAAACCGAAATGTAAATAAAAAGGACCAAAATGTAGATTAAAACTAAAAAGGACCAACATATAAATAAAAAAGACCGAAATATAAATTAAAATGTAAAAAAGGACTGAAATGTAAATAAAAAAGGACCAAAATATAAACTTAAATTAAAAAGGACCAAAATATAAACTTAAATTAAAAAGGACCAAAATATAAATAAAAATGGCCAAAATGTAAATAAGGACCGAAATGTAAATACGAGAGGATCAAAATATAAATAAAAATGACCAAAATGTAATTTTTTAAAGTAAAAAGGACCAAAATGTAAATAAAAAGGAACGAGATGTAATTTTTTAAACTAAAAAGGACCAAAATATAAATTTAAAAATATTTTTTTTAGAAAAAAGCCCCTGATGACGTGGCCTCATGTATGAGCAGTGGCGGATTCGGGGGGGGGGGGGGGGGGGGGGGGGGGGGGGGGGGGGAGCGGGAGGCCCGGCCCCCCCTATGAAATGAAAAACCGACGTATTAGCGAAAAAATAAGGTGATTTTGCTAGTTTGGAAAGTAATAAATATGATAAATTTGTATATATTTCACAAAGATTATGCTAGTCTAGTGGTAAAGTTGATGTTTGTGAGATGGAAGGTCTTGAGTTCAAGACCCGCAAGTGGCATATTTTGAATTTTTTTTATTTCGGCCCCCCCTATACATTGATCCTGGATCCGCCCCTGTGTATGAGCTCCATTTCTTCCAACTTTATACATAAGTATAATAAGTATAATTGTATACATTTATTGAATCAATTTTTCTGTGTACAAACAAAACCGGTCATTACTTTATTCAATTTTTTCAATAACATTCTATAAAGTAAAACAAACTTATCGTATGCAATCTTTTAAAAAGTTTGTTGAATGCCTGATGATTTTAATTTTGATACATGTTTCTTTAAAAGTAATTTGCACTTTTCTCAATAAAATCACAATAACCAGGTATATATGAAAAAATATATCACATAATCATTTCAATCATGTTAAAATATATATTCAGGAAAAAAGTACTTTTTCCTTATTATATGGGGTTGTATTATTAATAAATATTTAATCATGGAAAGCTATGTCATAAGAAAGAAAGAAATTATGGCCTAGCCCTAGGCCCAGAGCAAGGATTTTCTGTCCGGTTCCGTTCTCTTGGTTAGTCCCACAAAGGGGAATTGAAGAAAAGTCTACACAAGGAAGGGCTATAAAAAGAGGGGGAGGTGAGACGTTTGAAAGTACTTACCTGGACGGGGTCTATGGACGATCAATAAGGTTCATGGCCTAAGCTTGTGGCCTCCATTGCACTTTGGAGGTGCGCTTGCTCACCATTTCCTCAAGTAGGAAAGTGGACGTCAAAATTTGTGGTCGAGGGGGTACGCGTTCGCGCGGCCCCTGCCATTGCTAATTTAAATTTTTATGTTTCAACTTTGGATTCTGCTTGCTTTGCCAAAATTTTATATCTTTAATAGTCATAATCCTCAACATATGAGGAGAAGGCAACACGTGTAAATTTTTTATTTTTTTGTTTTTTTTGTTTTTTCTATTGCAACCCAAATTATACCCATGTATGGAAGAAAAATATAATTTACTCAATAAAATGTTAATTGACATGATAACTGATACATGTTAGCTACTAATTTAATACGTAATTAACATTATTTCGAATTCATAAATTTGAATCAATATTAATGAATATTTAATGATATGTTCTATTATCACGTTAATTAAATGCAATAGTACAAATATGGAGAATACGGCGGGTAAATATTGGGGCAAAGTAATTTTTTTTTTACTATATGTTCACGTGAAAAAGATATAAAATTTTATGAAACTCCAAAATGTACCTGCCGTATTTTCCATATTTGTATTATTGCATTTAATTAACGTGATAATTAGAACATATCATTAAATATTCATTAATATTGACTCAAATTTATGAATTCGAACTAATATTAATTGCGTATTAAATTAATAGCTAACATGTGTTAGTTATCATGTTAATTAAATAAATTAACTTAGAACATAGAGCATGTTATGGTACATTTTGGAGCAAATTAATTTTTTTTTAATATAAAATTTATGAAACTCCAACATGTACCTGCCGTATTCTCCATATTTGTACTATTACATTTAATTAACGTGATAATTAGAACATATCATTAAATATTCATTAATATTGATTCAAATTTATGAATTCGAACAAATATTAATTACGTATTAAATTAATAGCTAACATGCGTTAGTTATCATGTTAATTAAATATATTAACTTAGAACATAGAGCATGTTATGGTACATTTTGGAGCAAAGTAAATTTTTTTTTTTAATATCAGCTCTAAAAATATATATATATATATAATTTTATGAAAGTCTAAAATGTACCTGACGTATTCTCCCTTTTTATACTATTACATTTAATTAACGTGATAATTAGAACATATCATTAAATATTCATTAATATCGATTCAAATTTATGAATTCGAACTAATGTTAATTACGTATTAAATTAATATCTAACATGTGTTATTTATCATGTTAATTAAATATATTAACTTAGAACATAGAGCTGTTATGGTACATTTTGGAGCAAAGTAATTTTTTTTTTTAATATAAAATTTTATGAAATGCCAAAATGTACCTGCCGTATTCTCCATATTTGTACTATTGCATTTAATTAACGTGATAATTAGAACATATCATTAAATATTCATTAATATTGATTCAAATATATGAATTCGAACTAATGTTGATTACGTATTAAATTAATAGCTAACATGTGTTAGTTATCATGTTAATTAAATATATTAACTTGGAACACAGAGCATGTTATGGTATATTTTGGAGCAAAGTAAATTTTTTTTTTAATATCAGCTAACTGTTATTCAATTCATTCTTCTAAGTTGACATTTTTATCGTCAATAAATTAACTTTATTTAATTTATTTAAACAACTAAAATTCAGTTGAAGGAAATTATGAAAGTTAACAAGTTCAAATGCGCGAGTTAACTTGATTTTACTATGTTTTTATAATTTCTTTTTGTCATATCTAATTGAAGGAAATACAGTTTCAGGATCAACCGTAAAAGTGTACACAAGGATAAACGAATGTAGTCGTACATTCGTGGCCATAACTGTCAGTGGGAAAATCCGATTTGAATGGTTCAAATTGGGTTATATAGATAATTAGATTATCTATAACCTTCATGTAGAAATATATTTCATATGAACGAAGTATTAGTGTCGTTTATGTGAAATACCGAAAGGGTGCAACAGTATGACATACAGTTAGTAAAACAGTCATAACTTTTGCATACGAACTCCAATTGGGCTGGGACAAATTGGGTTGTGTAAATAATTAGATTGTCTACAACGTTCATGTTGGGTGATTTTCTGTCTGAGAAATTTATCAATTTCGAAATGACAGAATACTGATCAGGTTCATGCAGTTTTCTGTGTGAGAGGGTGTATATTGGATATACATGCCTTTTGGCTAATCCTGATCCTATTAGGTATAAATAGGATACTTTCTCTCTCATCCAGATCAGTTGAATCATTCTAAGCAAGTGATTATTCTGCCCAATATACACAAGAAAAAGAGCAAATTCAGATTTGATCTTTAGTGAGTGAAAGGGTGCGAAGAGAGAGAAATCGAGAAAGGAGTTTCTCGAGTAATAGAGAATCGATTAGATCGAGCAAGTTCGCCGGTGTATCGTCTAGGCAGGTGCATCCGCGACCGACGTCTTGCGACTCACGGTGGATACAAGTAGAGGAGCGACAATTGTGGCTCTTGGATTGTGATCGACTCAAGGAGTGAGAAGACGGTCAACGAACGGTGAAAGACGCGTGGTATGGGACGCGCGGATTGTCACCAACGTGACAGGAGATAGAAGGCGGTGATCAACCCTTCGTGCGTGATCAATTTCACGCTGGTATAGATCTATCCTTCTATTCGCATTGTACCCTCGAAGTCATGGCGTGATCTCTGGAATCGGGGAATCGGACCGGGCCTTCATTCCGCTGCGCGGGCCCGGGGTCGAGGATATTCTCCTTCAGTGGTATCAGAGCGATCGCCATTGATTCGAGGGTCGAATCATAGTCGTATATTAGATATACGCACGGGTTATCAAAGTTCGTACCCGTTTGCATGATGTTACATATTTAGAATGTCAAATTCCATTAAAATCACAAGTGAAATTCGCTAGAGATCGATCAATAGTTGATTGAGAGTATCTAGGAATAATCGTGAAAATGTTTCATGATTGATCGTTTTGGAAACGAGCGAAAACAGCAGTTCAAAAATCGCATAGTCCGTTATAACGGACTTGGTGTTCTCTCGTGTTGGAGCAAAAGAGCAAGGATGAAACCCTAGACGAACGACGCTGCTGACGGTGAAGAGAAAGAAGGCCAAGAACCTCCGTCGCGACAACCACCATGGCCACAGTTTCCTCTTCTCTTTCAAGGCTAAGATCATACCTCTCTCTTTCGTTTTCTCTTTCTCACTCTCTCTCATTCTTTGTCTTTGCTAATTTGTGTTCTATTTTCTTACTATTTCAGAGGAGTACCGGAGCTTGGTGCTTGGAGCTCGCCGGAGTCGTTTTTTTTTCCTATTTTCACCAGATCTGGTATGATTTCTTCTTTTAATTAGGTTTTATTCTTTCTTTTTTCTGTTATTCATTGTTATTCAAATTTTCTTTTCAAAATTTTCACTGTTATTCATTTTTTTTACTCGAAATATTTGTTGTTATTCAATTTTCTCTTTTCGAAACAAATAATTAGCTAGTTATACCTAGTCCTAATCGCCAACATATCACCAAAATGAGACACGTGTTCACAATACTGTACTGTTCATAACACTGCAGATAAATTACTGTTCACAATACTGCAGATAATACTGTTTATAATTACTATTCATAATTCTGTTCGTAATCGCTGTTACTGTTCATGATTACTATGTAATCTCTGTTACTGTTCATAATTACTATTCAAAGTTTACTATTCCAAGTCCATAATGACCTTTTTGTGAAAAAAAAAATTTAATTAAATTTTGGTCCTTTTTGTTTGAAAAATTACATTTTGGTCCTTTTTATTTACACGTTAGTCCTTTTTTTATAAAAAATTACATTTTGGTCCTCTAAGTCACCATGGGCTTTTTGGTAAAAAAAATTAAATTTACATTTTGGTCCTTTTTAGTTTTAAAAACTACATTTTGGTCCTTTTTTTTTACAATACTGTTCGTAATCGCTGTTACTGTTCATAATTACTATTCAAAGTTTACCGTTCCAAGTTCATAATGACCTTTTTGTGAAAAAAAAATTTTAATTAAATTTTGGTCCTTTTTGTTTGAAAAATTACATTTTGGTCCTTTTTATTTACACGTTAGTCCTTTTTTTATAAAAAATTACATTTTGGTCCTCTAAGTCACCAGGGGCTTTTTGGTAAAAAAATTAAATTTACATTTTGGTCTTTTTTTATTTATATTTTGGTCCTTTTTAGTTTTAAAAACTACATTTTGGTCCTTTTTTTTTACATTTTGTCCTTTTTAGTTTAAAAAATTACATTTTGGTCCTTTTCATTCACACCTTGATCCTCTTTTATGTACATGTCGGTCCTTTTTTTACATTTTTGAATTTACATTTTCGTCCTTTTTATTTATATTTTGGTCCTTTTATTTTTAGTTTACATTTTGGTCCTTTTTATTAACATTTAGGTCCTTTTTTATTTAAATTTCGGTCCTTTTTAACATTTTAATTTATATTTTGGTCCTTTTTATTTATATGTTGGTCATTTTTAGTTTTAATTTACATTTTTTTATATTTATAAAGTTAAGAAAATTGCTCTTCTATGCTTGCTCCACGTCATCCTTTACCTTTTCACTTTTTTATATTTGAATTTCTCACTTTAATTATGATTGATTTCTTATCATTATCATAGATATCATTAATTTCTTATCATTATCATGGATATCAACTATATACAATTAATATCATTAGTAATTAATCATATCATTAGTAATTAATGATATCATTAATAATTAATTTTTAGCCTTTTGGTTTTCTTACTGGTTTCAGTTAATGTGATCTTTATCCTTTTTTTTTTCTTTTAGAGAAATTAAAGTCCTCACAAAATGTCACATCATCCTTTTAATGTGGATCACTTGATCTTGATCAAAAAGATCTATAATATATGATTTTTTTTTATTTTAACATGATCTATATAAACTCATTAATTAAAAAATTACATGAATTTTGGTCCATCGTGGATCAAGTTCATTCATATTTTTTTGTATAAATTATATACGGAAAAATTTCAAAAAACTCCTTAAATTATTGGATATTATAAAAACACCTAAATTTATATATGTAGTAATTAAAAAAAAAAAAAATTTCTATTAATTTAAAAAAATCTTCATATTTTTGGAGCATATAATAATTAAAAAAATTATTTTATATTATATTTATACAATATTAATATTTCATACATTGTATATATTTGACTTCTATATTTCTTTCCTGAAAAACTAACGCAAAATAATGATAAAAAGAACACAACATAGATATTCTTTTACAATATATTATTTTACAATAGATAAAAATATAAAATCATGAAATTATTACTAAAATAATCCGACAATATAAAATATAAATATATTATTTTACGATATGCTTTCAATGTGTTTATTTATTATTGCATATTTTATTATTATTGTTTACGAATTTGGTTAAAATTAATAATAAAAAAAAAATTAATCATTACGTATGAAGATTAAAGAGTATTTGGCAAAAGGAGAAGTGAATATCATTCATAAGAGAAACAAAATTTTTGTGGAGGTTTTTTTTTTTTTTAAATATACAAAAACATAGAATTTTTTTACAATATCCAAAAAAGATAGGGAGTAAAAAATACACCAAAATACAGATGTGTGAACAATCAGGCAATAAAACGTAAAATCCAATAACATATTAGGAAAAATTACATCATAACAAACTCGAAGACTCCCGCGCAATCGCGCGGGGGAAAAAGCTAGTTATTTTTAATTTATTACATTTTCTAGGAAGCAAAAGAAAATATATAACTATGGGGGCGTAATAAATGGGCTCTTGCGGCCCATGGGCTTGTAAGTAAGTACTAACTAGGAAGCAATTTGCACTGACGGTGTTGGGAGACCAAGTCTGAAATTGATATTACACGTGGAGGAAAAAGAGAACTCCTCGTCACATTAATGGCCTTCCCGCTTCGAGAGCCATCATAAATCTCGGGATCTCAATCCGTCGCCCCCCTTCAAGAACCAAAATCTCTGAATCTTGGATCGCAATCGTCGCAAGGAAGTGGTTTCTCTTTCATGGGAAGTGTAAAGGACATTCGATCGAAGGCCGAGCTGGATGCGGCGGTGCTTGGTCCGAAGCCAGTCGTGGCAGTGTATTTCTGGAGGGAGGTGTGGGAGACGTACAATCTGATCGATCAAGTCTTTTCCCATCTCGCCGTCGATTTCCCTCACGTCCTTTTCCTTCGGGTACTCTCTTTCTCACACACACATTGCACTTGCACTTTTTCAATTGATTGAAGTTGTGTAATTTCTTGTTTTTGGGGGATTTGGATGTCTCTGTGGATATGTTTATTCAATTGAGCAATCAAAATGCGTCATCATGTTCATAATAAATCTTGAATCGTGGATCTGTAATTTTGCCTTGGGTTTTGTATCATATTTCCTCAATTGTGTTGCCTCTCAAGATTTCTTTCCATTTTCAGGTTGAAGCAGAAAAGCAACAAGATATTTCAGAACTTTATGGCGTCTCGTCAGTCCCAACTTTTATATTTTTCAAGGTTTGCAAACCATTTAAATGTTGGATATTTCAGAACTTTTATATTTGTACGGACCTCAAGTAATTAAACCCCAAAAAAAAATTCTACGGGATCAAGAGCACCAAACTATATCAATTTTTAAAACAAATCACAAAAATACCACGTTTTCTCTTTCAAAGGCCTGTGGAATTTCTTTAGTAAAAGGTCGAGATTTAGTTCTCAGTTAATAATTAAAAAAAATCTAATTTTGCCTGGTTTAATTTTTTGGGAATTTTTTCCAAAACCCCCCAAACTTTTCTGAGTATTATGAAAAAGCCCTTATTTTTTTTATTCCCTCCAAAACCCCCCTCAATTTAAAATAATATATAGATATTAATAATATAATATGAAATATAAAAAATACACAATTATTGTTGAAAATTATATAATATTATATTCAAAATTATATATTTATTTGATTACCATTTTTCAATATATTTATACAAGTTTTCGAACCATTATGTATTAATTGTTTATTATTTTATTTTTCGCCATTAATTCAAAAAATCATACTACAAATCAAAATCATGATTTTAAAATAATATATAGAAATTAACAATATTATATAGAAATACCAATAATATAATTGTTGAAATTATATAATATTATTTTTCATAAATATATATCAATTCTGATCATTATTTTCATTTTCTTCAACATATTTGTACAATTCTTTTTTTATACTTTTTGTTGCTAGGGTTTTTTGAAGGAGGCGAAAATTAATATTGTAAATCTTTGTCCATAAATCATTTCTATTACTAATGTATGTTTACAGTGCTAACAAACCATTTTCAGTATCAATATATATTTCAATGTCAATATACTACTTATAGCGTCGATGTCGATATATACTATGTTAATATATCATTGTCAGTGTTATATACTATTTTTAGTTCAAATACAACATTTTGTTTCTAATGGTATTAGTTTTATCGTCAAGTAACTATATTATTTTCAATGTTAATATACTGTTTTCAGTGTCAAAAGATCGTTTTTTGTATTAATCTATTACTTTAAATAATATACCATTCTCAGTGGCGATATAATGTTTTTAGTGTTAATATCCCATTTCTGGTTTCAGTTTACCGTGTTCAGTGCTAATATACTATTTTCCACGATAATATATTGTTTGTAGAGTCAATATACTGTTTTTTTTTTATAATAGTGTCAATATACTGTTTTATTATTAAGATGGTAGCTTTTGTATATTATATAACATAATAGTTAGTGTAATCAATATAATGCTTTTCTATTGTTACTATAATATTTTGGAGGTCAGTACATAATTTTTGTGGCAATATATTATTTTTAGTGTTACTTAAAGTTTCATTGTCTATATATACATTTTTATTATTTGAACTATTTTCTCACTATCCGTTTTTTGTAAGACTGATTGAATTGTTAATCAGTTATTAAATTATCTTAACAAACTTTCTTAACTTATTTGGCCTTTTTATTTATTTATTTTAGGATGGCGAAATAGCGGAAACTCTAGAAGGCTCAGACCCATCAATCCTGGCTAACAAAATATCGAAACTTGCTGGAACGATGGACCCAAATGGACCGGCCGCACCAGCTAGCCTTGGACTTGCTGCGGGACCCACCATACTCGAGTCGATCCTAGAAAAATATCAAACTAATAATTAAGTTCTATTTCTTCATCGAATCTTAGACATGCGAAGATGATTTATGCGAATTGTGAATAAACAATTTTGAGCATGTTGATGACAATAATATGGATGCAAGAAGTAATCTATTTTTATGGATATGATTTGTGAAGGTTTTCGAAAATAGTTATTTTGTTTCATCCATGTTGACAAAGAGATTTATATTGTACATACAATTAAACCTAAGAAAAAAAATACATAAAAAATGTTACAAAAAATTTCAATACAAAGAAATAATTTAAGTTACAACAAAACAAAACTTGCTAACTTATATTAAAACAAATTAGTTTGCAATTTGTATTTTCCACTTGTCGAATTCAGGAGCACTCATCATAAATGAACTTGCATTTCGATGCCCACCACCTCCATATTCCTTTACAAAAATAAAATAAAATAAAAATAATACCATTTAAATTTTAAATACAGTATTTCACTAAACATGATTTTTTTTATAAAGAGAAACCTGCGAGATAATAGTCGTGTCTTCCGAATCCAAACTTCTAAGGCTTATTTTTATCAAATCATTCTTTACTTCCGGGACTTTATACACCACCGCTCCAATCCCCCTAAATTTAATATATTAATTAAATCTTAATGATGTAAAATAATATTAAATACTAATTAAGGAAAAAATAATGACCTTAGGTTTTGAGAGCGACTCTTTTCAGCTAGTTGGTTTCCAAGCTCGCTTCTTAAATTCGAAATTGAATCAGCATCAACAGCCTAATAACATAAAAAACAAAAATTAGTGATATTCGACGAGTAATTAAATATGTATAATGATGATTAATTGGGCGTACCAAACAATTACCAAATTGTCCGCAACCAAGAGAAATCGCATATGATTTAACGAGACAATCATTAATTAATTTCTGCTTTTTTGCTAACGTAACTTGTCCACGTGAGATCAAACGGTCAGGATCTATCTCCATTAACTACATAATAAATGAAACAAACAACTCATTTATAAGAATCACTCTTTCGAAAAGAAAAAAAATGAAGTAAAAAGATCTCACCTTTTCGAACAAATTTGGGTTGATGTTTACATTATATTCGAGTTCTAGATCTCTTAGGCCACTACTGAAAGCTCTGCTATTGGGAATTTCCCATTTCCAAATATCAGCATCTTCAATGAACTCGTAGATTTTATTTATTCTTTCGATCTTGTCTTGAGGAATGAATTGCGAATCAAATGATGAAATATTCGAGAACTTTTTGTTGAAGAAATCAAGAGCGATTGTGGCGCCGCTTTTATTCACGTCTATGATCTTCGTTACATTTTTGCCAATGGTGGAATCGTCAGATAAAGCTTCGAGAGCAGTCTTATGGTGGTCTAATATAGTCACCCTGAAAGAGGACCAAGTGATGGAAAATTGATTAAACACGAAATTATATTAAAAATATTTGAAGTTGAATTTGGAAATGATGAATGAAGTGAGAAAAGGCAAGAGAGAAGATTACGCGTTGACACGGGAAGATAAATCCGCGACGAAACCAGGAGGTCCGACAAAATCGAGCAGGTAAACCTCGTTTATTTCGTCCAATGGTAGAGAATCATATCTGAATAAAATAAATTAATAACCTGTTAACAACAAATTGATAACTCTCGAATGAAGGAAGGGGAGAAGAAAGAACCTTATGGGATCATAGACGGTGTTAGGGAAGAAGAGAACAGGAGAGGAAACGGCGGAGAAGTAGAGGTGAGCCGCTAGAGCCGCGAAGACGCCGTCAGGGCAGGGATAGTGGTACAGAACGGCTGCCTTGTTCGCGTTTTCCATGGAAGAGAATAGTCGGGATTGGAGCCGGCGGGGGGCCGAGGGAGTCGAGAAGAATTGAGCGAGGCTTAAAGAAGGCGACGGCTTCAGAGGGAACTGGAGAGGGACTTCGGCGGGGCAGATTCGTCGGAGGAGGCGTGAGGAAAAGCTCATTGATTTGAAGTTTTGAACCGGAAAGACTTCCGAGTTAATGGATCGTAGGGATGTCCTGGCCGGGTTCGGGTGCTGTATAGGCTTACCTATACCTGTACCTATACCTATACCCAGAGGTGGCAATTGGACGGGCCGGCCGGGTTCGGAGTAGATCATTACAATTTCGGATCATTTCGATTTGCGAAATAGTCAGGGCTCATCGAAACATTCGGGTTGCGCACCGATTTCGGACCGGATCATTTTGATTTCAGATTATTCGATTTCGAATCGTTTCGGTTTTCGAATCATTGAGTTTTCAGATCATTCGGTTCCGGATCGTTTTGATTTTGAATCATCCGATTTTCGAATCATTCGATTCAGTTCCTGATTATTTCGATTTTCGGATCATTCGGATTTTGCGAAATTTGATTTCGGGTCAGTCAAATTTTCGAAACTTCTGTTTTCGCATCATGGAGATTTATTTTATGTTATATACGGATTTCAAATCAATCGAATTTCGTGATACTTGGTCTTCGACTTACTTGGATTCTGTGATAATTAATTGGTTTTGGAGTTACTTCTATTCCGAGACATTACTTGTTCGGCTTATTCTTGTACATATCAATTTAATATTGAATAAAAGTATATATAATTTTGATCATTTGAATTTAGATTATTGAGATTTTTATTTCGGATCATTTGATTTGTATTTTGGTTAATACAATATATGTTTCGTAATACCAATGTGTGCATTGAGTATTAATATATATCATTTTTAATATGATCATACGATTATGTTAAAAAATACATTTGAACAATAATGAACTGATGTTTTATTTTTATTTTTATAAAACTATTAACAAAAAATAATAATTTGGTCACAGTTTTTGAATCATTCAGATTGTGAGTTTCGTATATTCGGATTAGTTCGGATTTCGGGTCGTTCGGATTTCGGATCATTGGGATTTTGGGTCATTCTATTTCGGATGAATTTCGGGTTAAGATCATTCGATTTCAGTTTCAGGAAATACACATCTTTTAGAACGAGTTAGAAGTTGTGCCTGGTCGAGGAGAAGGACTTAACGAGAAAACGAGGAGCGGCCCTTGCTAATAAGCTTGCTAGTAAAAATCTGACTCGAAAAGAATTGAGTTTTTTTTGCTCAAGTTCTGACCCACAAGAGCAATTAAGGAAAACCAAGGGACGTGAAGCGAAATGGGGAATGAATTCGGTTTTGGTTTCATTTCGGATTTGGATCATTCGGCTTCGGTTTCATTTTGGGTTCGGGTAATTCGGTTTTGTTTCGATTGGATCGTTGACTTTTCAACATTTTTCGGTTCAGGTCGGTTCGTTTTTTCGGGTCGGATCACATTTTGCCAACATCGACTCAAAGATTGTCGCTCCGTCCTCGTTGTGTTGGTTATGTTGGCTTATTTGATGTGGTTCAATTTGAATAATATTGAGCTACTAACGGTTTACTTGAGTATGTGTTAAACAAGCACATATAATACACAAGTACGTGACGTAGAAAATCAAGAAGTCAGCAAGGAATACAAGATGGAAGATCCATAAATATACATGAAGAACCGAAGAATTATTTAATGAAGAAATATCTTGAAGAAAATGCGAAGATTACATATTCGAAGATACGAAGATCGTGTGAAAATGTGAAGAATATTTGAAGACCGCATGAAGACTCTATGATCTTGATACTACTATAGATAGAGTCCAAATGTACCCACACACATGTGGAAAGTTTATCCTAAACAAATTCTAGCAAAATCCATCCCAAAACAACATTTTTCACAGAATATACACTATGCGTTCGAACGCTTGAGCGCATGCGTTCGAACAGATAGTACAACTTTTGTCTGGCCTATCCCATTATGTGTTTTTCCTAGAGTTTGAGTTATGTTTCGGGTTTGCTAGGGTTTTAGAGTTATTTTTCTATGTTTTGGAGGTGGTGACTTCACCACTAAGCCTATAAGAATACCCCCACCCCCCCACTATAGTGGGCACACCAAGAAAGAGAGAAAAATCATTCAGGCGAAGGTATACTATTTTTTATTCTCAATAGTCTAAATCTTTCAAACCTCTAAACCAAAGTTAGAATATCCTTAATCAAAATAGCGGCATCATGATCGTGTGGCCAAGTTAGGATTTTTGTTATATCTTGTAGTTTGTTATTTGTTATAAAGACCCTACGCCTTTGTTAGTATTTTCAAAGTTGAAATAGTGCGAAGTTCGCCACAGTTTTTGGCGGGAATGCTTTTCCGGAGATGTATGTACGTTATTAAGGCGTGTCAGTCGTCTTGGTGCGCACAAAACTTCGTAACAAATCATGTGTCATCTTCACTATTTTGTAACTTTATTTTTCTGCACTTACTTTTCACATTTTTACTTTTCTGTACTTATTTTTTGCACATTTACTTTCCTGCACTTACTTTCAGCACTTTTAATTTACTGCACTTGCTTTTCTATTAATTAGCGCAACATCTATATTAAAAGTATCAAGACTTAAAAATGTTGGGTACCGGCACTGCTATCGAGCCCCGCGCAGCGGAACAACGGGCCCATGTAACTATTTCTATAACTTTTATAACTTTTATAACTTTTATAGAGTACGAACCTATGTAACTATGTAACAATGCGCAGCGGAACAACAGTCCTAACCGATCCCGAGGATCACGCCAGCGACTTCGAGAGTACGAACCTATGTAACTACTTCTATAACTTTTATAGAGCGACGTCATACCACGTGAAATTGATCACGGAGAAGGATTGACGTACTTTGTAGTTTCTTCTTTTGCTGCTCCGATCCTCGATAACACGTTCGTCTCACGCCCGCACAATTTGACACCATTGATGAACCGTGCTCAAATACAACCGGATAACTTCTAGTTAGTCTCCGACCTTGCTCGAACTTGCTCTCGTTAGATCACAACGAAAGATCTCAGTTGAGATCTCTCTACTCGTATCCACCGTGAGTATCGTCTTTCGGTTACGCGCAAATTCTCCTAGCAAATTTGCCGTAAGTTTGCTCATTTCGATGAGAAACTCTTTCTCAAATTTCCAATTCTTTTCTCACAAAGAAATCTCAACAATGTTAGACTGAAATTCTCGGAGAGGAAAAAACAATATATATCTAATCATAATTGATGTAATTAATAGGATTAATGAATAATGAGTATCTTAATTGATGTAAATTCCAGAATCCGGACTACAATGCATCATGACAGAGAAACCTTCCGTCATGACGCTATAATCATAGTTACTGGACTTTTCATGTTCTCTTTGGTTCGTCATGACGGAACATATTGTGCACCATTGCCATGACGCTGAGATCAGTCCGTCATGACGCTATACTCTGCAATTGTACTCTACTTGACTGTTGTGTCATGACGGACCATGACGCACTGTACAATGAATGTCAGTTTTGCATAATCTCATTATGCATCCAATCGTTTCGACGAATGCGTACGTTCATATATCCTTATTTGTATAATCTTCTAGATGATTTATAACTGTATTTTCTTCAAAAAGTGCTTGGTTAATCATATAGTTACATATTTAAGGAGTTTCAAGCTTTCATATTTAAACCTATTCACCCTCTCTAAACCATCTCGGGACAACATGGCGTGTGTGGATGAATTGGATATTGTGTGTTTGAATAAATTGTGAATTTGTTTAGGATTTTAAGTTATTTCTATTAATTTGTGGGAATTATTTATTATTATATTTATATTAATTTGTGTGTTATTTATTATTATATTGATTTTTGATGAATATAAATTTTAATTTGTAAAATAAAATAACAAAAATAACAAAAATAACATACATGCCCGTGGATAATGCTAATATTATTTTACGAATTAAAAACATTAGCCACATGTGTCTAAAACTCAGTTCATTAGCCACAATACTTCTTGATGAGTAAAGAACGGGAAATTCTACTTTGTCACCAAATTTCAACACAACATCCTCAATTTCTTAATTAACCCACTTAATTAACATCCTAATTAACAAGAAACATTGAATTAATAATTTTAAAATATTAATTATCATTTATTAATCCAGATATATGTTAATTATCACGTTAAATGGGTTAAATTAATTTATATGTGTTAATCCATAAGTTAATTAAGTGGGTTAATTAGAGAATTAGGATGTTGTGTTGAAATCTGGTGGCACGGTATATGCCCTCGTAAAGAATTATTAGCTACCGTACCTCTTGGCCACAGATCGTGTCTAAAGGTCTAGGTCATTAATCACTGGACAATACTGTTGTATTTGTATCTGAATTCTTGAACCTTAATATTGATGAGAGTGTGGCGGAAATAGTTATACCTAGTGTTAGAATTTGGGCTTCATTTATAAACAAAGACAAAAATGGCCTCTTTATTAAAATGGCCTCTTAATTAAAATAGAACGGAGAGAGAGAGAGAGTCAGGGGCAATTGCCCTTTTAATTTTCTTATATTTTTCTCTAAATCATTCACGACACAGTACATCATATTTATACTATTCAATACACATATCCTAAACGCACCCTTTCAAACATACATCCTAATCTATCTAAATTCTAGATACTTCCATTTAAATAGACACCTATTCATGTCAAGATACATCCCATAATTTAATATACATCCATCATATTTTCACACCTAATTAATTATTAATTGTGCCCCAAATTATTAATAATATTATTAAATAAAATATTAAAACATTAATTTCAATACTCCCCCTTAATGTTTTTTCGTTATTTTTTTTTTCTCGACACTCCCCCGTGATATTTTTTTCGTCACGCTCGTCTATTTTTTTTTAAACTCCTTTTTTTTAATCGGCTTTTTTTTCGAATCGTCATTTTTTCGGATCATCTTTTTCGAATTGCCTTTTTCCGAATCGTCCTCTTTTCGGATAGTTTTTTTTTTCCGAATCGTCTCCTTTCTTCGTCATGCCCATACCATCGTTAATTTTTTTTTCTTCTAATATTTTCCATAGATCATGCGAGATCAAATTACCCTCGTGATAATTCTCCAAAAAATTAGATTTTCTCCATCGAAATTGAGTTGCAAAATTTGTGGGAACCCGAACACACCGTCTTGGGTTGTCGTGGCCTTCTCCTTCTCCAAATTTCTACTAAACTCAATAAATCGATGATGAGTTGTGAAGTTCGTGTGAGCCCAAGTACGTAACCTCCTTGGTTGTCTTGGTGATCTCCTTCTTTGACTTCTACTAAACTCGATAATTCGGAAATGAGTTGTGAAGTTCGTGTGAGCCCAAGTACGTAACCTCTTTGGTTGTCTTGTTGACTCATTTTCCGACTTCTACTAAACTCGATAACCGTCGCTCGATAACCGTCGTTTTTGATAATCGTCGTTTTCGATAACCGTCGCTTTCGATAACCGTCGTTTTCGATAACCGTCGCTCGATAATCATCGCTCGATAATCGTCGTTTTCGATAACCGTTGCTTTCGATAACCGTCGATCGATAACCTTCATTTTCGTTAACCGTCGCTTTCGCAAACAATCGCAAACAACCTCGGCTCTGATACCATGTTATAATTTGGACTTCATTTATAAACAAAGACAAAAATGGCCTCTTAATTAAAATAGAACGGAGAGAGAGAGAGTCAGGGGCAATTGCCCCTTTAATTTTCTTATATTTTTCTCTAAATCATTCACGACACAATACATCATATTTATACTATTCAATACACATCTCCTAAACGCACCCTTTCAAACATACGTCTTAATCTATCTAAATTCTAGATACTTCTATTTAAATAGACACCTATTCATGTCAAGATACACCCCCTAATTTAATATGCATCCATCATATTTTCACACCTAATTAATTATTAATTGTGCCCCAAATTATTAATAATATTATTAAATAAAATATTGAAACATTAATTTCAATACCTAGGGGGTGTAAACGAGTTTGATAGTATCAGACCGAACTGTAATCCTATCCGAAAAATATTCGTATTCGAATAAAAATATTTGTATCCGAACGGATACCTGATATTGATACATAATTTTTTGTCCGGATGAAATAAGGATACCGTGAATGATTTTGTTCGCGGATACAGATAAAATATATATACAGATACACATATTTTTGGGCATCCCCACACTCATGTATCATACTTCATACATGATCTATGTTGCACGAATACGGATTCTGGTATCGTATCCGATACGATACAGATATGGCGATACGACAATTTTAAAAAAATCACGGATACGGATATGACTATGTAGTTATTATTTTAATATATTTATGTTGTATATAATAAATACATAAATAATAATTTAAATAACAAACTAATAATATTTTTAAAATAAATATCAAGACAATAAATAAAATCAATGTAACAATGCAAGTATCATAAAAGTATCCTAAATTTATTTTAGAAGTATCCTAAAACTAATTTAGAAGCATCCTAAAAATATTCTATATAATTTATTTAAAAATATTATCGGCCAAAATATATAATGGGCCGAAGTATTCTAAATGGAGTATCCAGCCGTATCCCGAACGTATCTCAGCCGTATCCTGTCGTATCCTGCCGTATCCCCGCCGTATCTGAAAAAAATAAATATTAAAATAATCGGATAGCAATGTAGCGTATTCGATATGTATCCGAACCGTATCGTACCCGTATCCGTATCCGAATCGTATCGCACCCGTATCCATATTGGATACCTATATCCTCCGGATACTTCTACATTTTTGAAGTACCCGCATAACATAGTGCATGATGCATCGGACATGCATGATTCCCATGGGCTTGGATCTCGTTTCGATATGATTCACGTACGAAAAAAAGAATTTGAATCATATCTCACCAAATTGATGGTGAATGATGAGTTGAAGCACTAGCCCTCTTTGCTCCGCAACATTTGAATCATATCTCACCAATTTGAATCATGCCTACTAATAGGTTGCCCATTCTCCATCGAAATATGGGATACTATCGAGCCGACGACAAGCAACACCTCGGCATCCATTCACGAATTTTGGTGGAACTTTAGAACTATGAAGACGAACCTAGAAGCGACGAAATGGGATATAAAATGACTTACCAACTTTTGGACCATATGGAAAGAACGGAATAATCGTATTTTTCAATACAAAGATATAATGCAAGAATTAATGATAAGGTGCATAACCGACCTTATTAATCATTGGAATGTGTTGTGTTGAAGCACCCCGACTTTCATATATTTAGTATAGTTATTATGAGGGGTTAGAAGGAGAAGTTCGAATAATTCAGAGGTAAATTATAAATATGTATCATTTTGTAACACTTTTGATTTTTATAATGAAAATGATTGGATCGGACGCGCATCGTGCTTGTCAGGCCCGGTCCTGATATTTTGGAGGCCTGTGACGTAGTGTTAAGATAATCCAAAATTACGAAATCATATCATATAATAATTAAAAAAAAATTAAATTTAGAACTAAATAAATATCCATAAAATTAAAGTCAAAATATTACAAAACATATAAATTTAGAACTAAATAAACATCCACAAAATTAAAGTCAAAATATTACAAAACACATAACTAACGTATTCATTTAAATATCGCTCTTCTCGCATTTTTGGAGGCAAATATATCAATTAAATTTGCATAATCTAATTCTTGCGCGAAATCATTTTCAATTGATAATATAGCTAATCCATTTAATCTTTCTTGTGACATGGTTGATCGAAGATAATTTTTTATTAATTTCAATTTCGAAAAACTCCTTTCGCCCGACGCAACCGTGACCGGAATGGTCAAAAGTACTCGATACGCAATCCACGAATTTGGATAACAATGTTTCATTGTTTCCAAATAATTGAGTATTTCAATTGGTTTTTTTACTTCACTTGGCAAACCATTCTTCAAAAATTTTAACTCCATATATAAATCATTTCCATCAATATCCGATTCCCCTTTATGGCTTAGAAATTTCTCGAGGTTCTCGCAACATTTTCCCAAGGATTGGTCGGGAAAATCCTTCAATTTAACACGTTCCGTTGAAGTATTAGTCATAATAAATCTATCCATGACACCTCTTTGAGATTGAATAAAAGATTATCGTCTTTGTTTGTTTTTTCTTTTTTCATTTCCCGACATAAAAATCCTTTTATTTCTCATAATTGTACCTATAATTATAAAAAAAAAATACAACGATGGCTTATATAGAGAAATTCACAGAATTGAGATTGAGATTCACAGAGTTCACAGATTCAACAAATTGGGCGAAATTCAACAGATTCACAGATTGAGATTTCCCGACATAATTGGGCGACATAATTGTGCGAAATTCACAGAATCACATTAAACAGAATCAAAGAATTCAACAGAATCACAGATTCACAGAATCACAGATTGGGATTTGGGCGAAATTCAACAGAAATTGACAAAAATTCACATAATTGGGCGAAATTCACCATAAATTGACTAAAATTAAACGAAATTCACAGATCCAGTCACATAAACATCACACAAATTGGGCGAAATTACAAGAAATTGCGAAATTACACGAAATTGCAAGATAAATTGACGAAAATTAAAGATTATTACACGAAATTGAAGAGCAATTCGAAGTGGAGAGTGCCGCACGCAAATCCCGACGAAAATTCCGACGAAAATCCAGACGAAAATCACCGTCGCAGACTCGCAGTCGCAGTAGCAGTCGCAGCTAAAAAATTGAGACGAAGAGGAGCTGAAATGGTGATGGAGGCCTGTCATGGTGATGGACGACGACGTAGCCCTCGCGTGTCCTAGCGTCGTAGTCGCCTAGCCCTCGCAGAGTCGCAGTCGCCTAGTCGCAGACTCGCAGTCGCCAGAGCACGGACGACGTAGCTTTTCTTCAATCTCCTCGCGTGCAGCTCGCGTGCAGGAGCAGGAAGGTAATAGCGGTAAGCGGATCCGGATTTTTAGCGGGTCGGATTAGTATTAATAATATGTATAATTAATTTATAGGTAAAAAAGGGAGGCCTATGGAAAAGAGTGGCCTGTGACCTGGGCCAGCTGGGCCTAACCCCAGGGCCGGGCCTGGTGCTTGTCATTCTTTGCCAAAAAAAATATTTTCAAGATTATTAACAATGACACAAACATATGTTACAATATGTCAATATATTATTTTGGCAAATTTTTCTTGAAAAAACAGTAGAATCTCAAATTTTCTCATTTGGGAAGGCAACCTTTCGGCAATACTAATATTTCTCACTTCAAATAGAATAATTAGGAGATACTTGAGACTCAGTAATTAGAATATGTAGCTGTCAAATATTCTCAATATTTTTTCCATGTCTAAGATAAAGAACTTCCTTTTCCCACTTTCAGACGCCAGACACTATTACTATGTGGGCACTCAAGTACAAATTCCCATTCCATTCCATTATCTAATTACATTTCGTTAATTTTCTATTTTCACATTAAGTACCATATTATTAATTTAAGATTTATTTTGTGTGCAGTGTAAAATGAATGAAATGCCGAAACTCCACACGTACCTTTATTTCCATTGCTATACAAACATATGAAACAAATAAAGCAAAGCTAAATGTTAAATATGTAAAAGGAAATTAATAATTAATAAATTAAGAGGAAGCAAGGAAGCATAAACTCAAAAAGAAGGAAAGGTACCCAAGGATAGGAGGATAGGGTAATGGAAAAGAGAAAGGAATATGAATGAGCTAGCTAGGATTGGTGGGCCCCATCTCAACATGGGATACTACACTGCCACGTAGATTTCATGCACCACTTAATTAGTCGTAGGTTCTACATTAAAGCTCGTGACGTCAGTTAATTATTTCGCAAAGCTGCGACTTGTTGAAGTTGGAACCCATCGGGGATCCTTAATTAGGTTCGATAAAACAACTAACGAGGCTTTGCCAGAGAAAAGAATATGGCTGAACTGCATGGATTTCTTTTCTTCTTCTTCTTTGAGCATCTCTAGGCATCGACGTAAAGGGCCCAGAGATCGATCGATCAAAAGTGAAAAGCAAAAGTTAGAAAATTGGAGCTTGTAGAGAACGATTTTTAGAATCCAAATTAATACATAAAATATTCAACTAGGTTCTTTATAAAGCCATTTAGAAGCATTTCCTCTCTCTCCCTTTCTCATTCCTTTGTCTTGCTTGTCCCTCTCTCTCTCTCTCTCTCTCTCTCTCTCTCTCTCTCTCTCTCTCTCTCTCTCTCTCTCTCTCTCTGATAATTTTATTATAGAAAGGAAAGCTCGACTGATTCAATGTCGGCAGTGAGTTTGCCGCCAGGATTTAGGTTTCATCCTACTGATGAAGAACTGATAATGTATTATCTAAAGAGTAAGATTAATGGGCGCCCAATCGAACTCGAAGTCATCCCTGAGATTGATCTTTATAAATCCGAACCGTGGGATTTACCAGGTATTTATAATTAGTACTTTTTGTATTTTTTTGCCATTTTATCTAGCCTCTTTTTTATTTATTAGTAATATGTATGCATGATAATATCTTTGAGACATGATTATGCATATATAAGATTTTGAGTCTTTTATTTATTAGTAATATGTATGCATGATAATATCTTTGAGTCAATGGGTTTGTGGCCCAGTAATCGGGTGTGAGATACAAGAAATCATATATTGTAAAAGATTATGAGTCGAGTCTCATTGATATCAATGAATGAAGCACCAACGAGTCTTCTCCATTTACTCATTTTTTTTTTTAAGATTTTGAGTCTTTTGACATCATTAATAGAATTATATCATTATACATATTGTATAATACATAACTGGTTATGAAAATCATCAATACGAACTATCAAGAAATTGGTAAATCTGCATTTGTTTCTCTTTAAAAAAGATTATATTTTTTATGTTAGAAAAAACTAGAAAAAATATTCTATTATGTAGTCCTCACGAAAAGAGCAACTCTTTTTTCTTTCTGAAGAAACAAGAACAGAAAAAATAACCCTAATTTATGGCTGACAGGGACAAAAATTCCTGGAATCAGGCCACTTTCAACTTTATTTAACAAAAAATTTAGTCACTGAGCGTCTGAGCCGAAAGAAGATTTACTAAGATCACACGGTCGCACCGACAGAGTCGAAAATAAAGAGGGCTCATTAGGAGTTCTTTCTTATCTTATGCTTCTATTTTTTAATTAAAGTCCTTGCTACTTTTATCTCTTTCACTTAGATCTGCAATCTTCCTTTGCTCTTTAGATCTTGGCGATGTGAACAAACTTCAAGTTTACATGAAGCACACATCTGACAAGATTAAAAAAAAAAAAGTTCAACAAAACCGAACAAAAATTAATTAAATAAAAATGAAAGCGACGCTCCTCCATGTTAACTCAATATACATATTTAGTTATTTAGTATACTGATCCTTGTACAAACTATCAGAAAAATCATTTCTCCCAAGCAAGGACTTGGAGTGGTACTTCTTCAGCCCTCGAGACCGCAAGTACCCAAATGGCTCGAGAACAAACCGAGCAACACAAGCAGGATACTGGAAGGCAACAGGGAAGGACAGAAAAGTAAATTCACAGAAGCGAGAGGTGGGCATGAAAAAAACTCTTGTGTATTACCGAGGCCGAGCTCCTCACGGTTCCAGAACTGATTGGGTCATGCATGAATATCGCCTCGATGATAGAGAATGCGACACCCCCTCGTCTGGCTTACAGGTCCATATTTGATTAATTAATATTTATCTCAATCATTTCATTTCTCATCTTACCTAATCGAATTTGATTAATTTATTGTCTGTAGGATGCATATGCGCTATGTCGAGTGTTCAAGAAGAGTGCACCGGGCCCGAAGATCATAGAGCACTACGGAGCTCGAGCTCCGTGTATGGATCAGCACACAGGTTCAGGTTGGATGAGTTACGAGTATGACCATTCTTCACCAACCTTAGAGATCTCTTCTGATACAATAAGGGGAGATCAAGAACTCGAGAGCAGTACAGTTTACTCCTTTCCACCTGATATCAATCCAAATGAAATTGTTCATGGATTCATGCCATTTACTACCGGTTTTCAAGACAATGGCGGTGGATGGATGCAGTTTCTCAATCAAGAAGCATTTGATGCAACAAATTCTTCGTTCCTTGATCCTCCCAACTTCCCTTACTTTCCATCCAAGGTACATACAAAACAACTTTTTTTTTTTTTTTTTTTTTTTTTTTTATATTTATGTATGTTGATGAAACCTGACAGGTGGATGTGGCAGTTGAGTGCGCAAGGGTCCAACACAGACTCTCCTTTCCCGCACTTGAGTTCGACGACTTCACCGAACAAAATGGTCATCAGTCAAGTATGACTAAAGAAGTGAATGCTTTGCAAGAGATCCTATCTGTGGCATCAGCCTCTCAAGAACTCATTCATAACCCTAACTATAATAATACTGATCAATTTGACGAGTTTTCGTTTCAGTTCGAGCACAATAAAATAATTAGAAATCATGAGCCGGCTTGGAGAATTCCTAGCACCAATCCTCTAGGTTCTACTTCATCTGGATTCATAGTTAAATCCGACACCGAAAATGATAATGCTAAATTGATTGAGATAAATATTTGTGATTTTGAGGATGGATTAGTCAATGAAGAAACAAAGATTGTTCCTAACGAACAAAATGACTCGTCTGATCATGAGGTATTGTTCCTTTTTTATTTCTCAACTCTTCAACTAATGTGAAGCAACTAATTATCATTAATGTTCTCGTAAATAAATAATTAATTATGGATGATCGATGAGCAGGGTAAAGAGATGGATGCTATTGAAAGATCCGTTCACAGTACAGCAAGTGTTGTTGAAGGTATGGATTTTAGTACATTATTACCTTATTAGTTAATTCAATAGGAAAATCTGAAGCAAATTAAATTAAATTTAGTACATTGTATATTTTTCCTTACATATACAGTCGCTATTTATTACAATAAGAAAAATATTGCACCGGTTTTGTGTTATAAGTGCAAATGGATTTCCTTTTTTCAATTCATTTTTTAAACTTTAACACTCTATTTCATTTCATATTACAGGAGAAAATGGCGATCCGACCAATCAAGCTGACTCAGCACAAGATGGCATTGAACTCAAACCAATCTTCTCACAGTCTCAACCCGATGATTTTGGAGGCGGTTTTATCATCGAAATAAATTCGCAAGATCCTTACCAAAATGGTCAAGAAAATAGTCCCAACCATAACACACCAAAATTAGATTTTTACGAGGAAAAACCTAATGTTAACCACGATTTATGCATTGCACGAGGCGGAGCAGTAGCTCAAACATTTTACTATCAAACCGAGCCAATTAAGAAGATCACCTATCATTTGAATCCGATAAAAATGGAGAATAAGGTGGTTAAACATAGAGTTAGTGTTCCGATTTTTACACAGTTTAAATCATTCATTGTGAAGATGATTATGAAGGAAGAGACCTCGACTGGGTCTTGCGAAAGCAAAAAAACTGATTCGTCGAATCTGATTTTGAATGGGGTGCTACAAGTAACAAAAGCTATGTTCCGAACTCGTACTTATCTATCTTGGGTTCGTATATATCAGCGAAATATGGCTGTAATGGTATGAAGCAAGGTGTGCATACTGCTTGGTTTTGAAGGGTAACTTTTAGCCATGGCGTTCTTCTTTATTTCTTAATTTCTTTCTAATTTATCCTTGTAATTTAAAGCTAACAATTGATAAATCATTAATTTGTTGTACAAATTAGTAACAACACTGTATGTAAAACAAGTATTAAATACCTAAAAAACTTCTTTATTATTCTTTACGGAGGCTGTGTTAACTTTCTATTTTGATGTTGTTGGATGATACTCAAATGTGCCCCCTTACCGCGGTTGTATGTGAAACATGTTATAAATAGAAACGGTCAAGTTTATCCCCTCAACTATAGGGTTGCAAACGAGTCGATTTCGAACGATCTGTGTCAAGCTCCAGCTCCAGCTCGGCTCGGAACTCACTCGAACTGGCTTGACTCGTTTCGCATTAAAATTCGAGCTAAAAAAAATCAGACACAATCTAGACTCAGCTCAACGATAACTTAATTATAGAACAATTTGAATTTAACTAATTTTTTTTAATACCAAAATCTATCATAATATATCTTAAAACATTACAATAATATACAAAAAAAATACAAAAAAAACATAAAACAATAAACCAAACATGACAACCGCATGCAGGACCGGCCCTGACCATTGGCCGGTTTGGCAGGCGCCACATGCCTCCAAAAATGCGAGGCCTCCATTCTTTTGGAATGTTTATGTGTTGAGAAAAAAAATAACGGGTCGTGCTCAAGGTGTTCGATGAAATGTCTAACATAAAATACAAACATAATTACGATGAATTTATATTTCCAAAAATGAGTTTAATACGCAATTACAATGATATAATACAAGGGACCTTTTTATGAAAAAAATATTTATAGAAAAATATGTTTTTACATGTCGTAGTCAAGGTGTTCGATGAAATGTTTAAGATAGAACGTAAACATGATTATCGAAGATTTTTGTTTTGAGCGATCGATTTTTATGATTATATCAATGATGTAGTGCAATGCGAGGCCTCCAAAAATGCGAGGCCTCCAATTTTTTGGAATGTTTATGTGTTAAAAAAAAAATAACGGGTCGTGCTCAAGGTGTTCGATGAAATTTTCTAAAATAAAATATAAACATAATTACGATGAATTTATCTTTCCAAAAATGAGTTTATTACGTTATTACAATGATATAGTGCAAGGCAACCATTTTTACGAGTAATTTATTTATAGAAAAATATGTTTTTACATATCGTAGTCAAGGTGTTCGATGAAATGTTTAAGATAGAACGTAAACATGATTATGAGAGGTTTTTGTTTTGAGTAATTGGTTTTTATGGTTATATCAATGATTTATGCAAGGCCTCCATTTTTGTGAGAGGTTTATTGGTAGAGAAAAATATTTTCTCAGAATTTTGTCCAAGGTGTTTGATGAAATGTTAAAGATAAAATTTAAAGGTGTTTGAAATGTCTAAGATGGAACGTCTAAGAATTAATGTAATGCACTGCCTTCGTTTGTTGCATGCATATGTGTCATATTTGTAAGATTCAAGTTGAATTTTGTTATTATTTTAGAATTTTCATCTTCACAAATTTTTTTTATATATTTTTTTCGCGATCATGTGATGTTGTCATCATAGGACTCCAAACAAATTGGACCTGGTCTGACCTCATAGCCTAGTTATAACATATAAACCAACATAATAAAAATATATTCTTCGAATCAAGAGAAAAATGCAAAAATCACAATTTTTATGAGAACATGGCTGCTTGAGTGAAAATATTTGAAATAATGATATTTCTTACCAATTTTTGTTGTCTTTTGTAATTTTCAGTCTAATTAACGACAAAGAATAAGATCTAGGTTTTCTATTTTCTTGTCTTGCTTGTTGATTTGGTTGTCTGGTTTTTTTCTTTCTTTTCTTGTCTTGCTTGTTTATTTTTTCTCTTGTCTCGGTTCGTTTCAATTTCAATTTCTTGCATGTCTTGATTTTACCTTAAAACCAATTTATGAAAAACTAGAGACTCGGAGAAGATAAATGATAGTGGACTGTGTAATAAAGTTGATCTTGAGATAAGCAATGAGATGATTTTTTGCATATTTCAAATTATAATGGTATATATAATATGAATTAATTCGGATACAAATAATTAGTTTAAAAAGCCGAGTTCAAATTTATTTCGAGCTTAATATGAGCTAGTTGGGTCTGGGTCAAGCTCGGCTCGGTAAGTGTTCTAGCTAGTTCAGTTCGACTCGATTAATTTCGAGTTGACATAAAGGTAGTTACTACCGAACTATTATCGAGTTGAGCACGAACGAATCACGAGCCATGAGCTAAAGTTGCAGCCCTACTCAACTATACTCTATTAGTAGTTCTATTGAACATAATGGAGCAAACCAGCAGAGGAGTGAAATGGTGAAGTAAGTGCAGCACCGGAGAACTACTAATGTAGCAACTTCAGAAATATTATATCTTGTGTATAATTCTAAAGAAATTAATGTTTTTTTAGAAGGTCACATCATCAAGTTAATATGGATCATTTGGTCTTGATCAAAAAGTCTAAATTAGTTATTTCTTCATTTGAACATGGTGCATATAAAACAACCTATGGATTATTTGGTCTTGATCAAAAAGTCTAAATTAGCTTACACCGGGTCATTGAGCCTTTCTAACTGGTGCTGGTTTCTTAACGAGACACCAAACCTTTTTCTGAGATCTTTTTGCCTTCTCCTGCTCAAGACATCTTTGAATTCAGTTGGACCCTCTCCTTTCTTCAACGCGTTATTCTTCACTTTATGCATTTTTTCGAAATGTTTGAAAAAATAGAAAATTGCTTGTGTCAGTCTCCAATTACGATTTTTTTGATGAAAACATGAAAATTAATTTTTTTCTCTTTTTAGACATCGATTTTGGCCTTTTTTAGGGTGTTAGACTTAAATTCTTGGTATTTTTGCAATATTTTTGGAATTATTTTTTGTAGGTGTTACTCTTCAATTACAAAGTTTTTGTGAAGAAAACATGAAAACTGAGTATTTTGCTCGTTTTAGAAACAAGTTTTGACATTTTTTAGAAAAATATTATAAGTTTATAATTTTTAAGGTGTTAAGACTTCACTATTTACATTTGTTAGAAATTTTTGAAAAAAATAGAAATTTGTTTGTGTTAGTCTTTAAGTATGGAGTTTTTTAGGACAACAAATTAAGTAGTTTTCTCATTTTACAGATCAATTTTGGTTTTTTAATAAAAATACGAACTGATTTTTTTGATGGTAATTAGAATTTTGCAATTTTATAGAATTTTTAGAAATAATAAAAGTTTGTTTGTATTAGTCTTCAATTACAAAATATTTTTTGTTTGGGAAAATATGAAAATTAAATATTTTGTTCGTTTTAAACATCAAATTTAACATTTTTTATGAAGGTGTTGGACTTCAATTTTTGTATTTTTGCAATTTTTTTGAATAATAGATATTTCTTGTGTTAGGCTATGAGCAGAAAATTTTCAAGAAAACATCAAAATTTAGTGTTTTACTCGTTTCAGACAACAATTATGGCAAGCTTTAGAAAAATGTTATAGTTTTTTTAAGGTGCTAGACTTCAATTTTTGCATTTTTGCAATTTTGTAAAAAATAAAAATTTGTGTGTTACGGTTTATTTGGAGGCCAACATGAAAATTGAGTATTTTCGTCGTGTTACGGTTCAGATTTGACAAGTTTTAGAAAACAAGATAAATGATTTTTTTGAAGGTGTTAAATTTTCTATTACGAAGTATTTTTTGGACAACACGAAAATTGAGTATTTTGTTTGTGTTACACTTGAATTTTCAGATTTTTAGAAGATATGATAATTGATTTTTTCGAAGGTGTAAGACTTGACTTTTTGTATTTTTAAGAATTTTTTGAAAAATTAGAAATTTGTGTGTTTCAGTCTTCTATTCTCGTTTATTTGGAGGCCAATATGAAAATTGAGTATTTTCCTCGTGTTTCATTTCATATTTGACATTTTTTAGAAATTATGATAATTGATTTTTTTGAAGGTGTTAGACTTCAATTTTTACATTTTAAAGACATTTTTCAAGAATAGTAATTTGTGCGTGTTAGTCTTCTATTACGGCATATTTTGAGACCAACATGAAAATTGATTATTTTTCCTCTTGTTACACTTGAATTTTGACATTTTTTAGAAAATATGATAATTAATGTTTTTTGAGGTGTTAAACTTCGGTTTTTGTATTTTTTATGAAATTTTTGAAAACACAGAAATTAGTGTGTGATAGTCTTCTATTACGGAGTATAATTTAAGACCACACGAAAATTGAGTATTTTTCTCGTGTTATACTTCAATTTTCAAATTTATTAGAAGATCGGATGATTGATTTTTATGATGTTGTTAGACTTCACCTTTTGCATTTTTAAGAAATTTTGTACAAAATAAAAATTTGTGTGTTTTAGTCTTCTATTACGGTTTATTTGGACAAAACATAAAAATTGAGTATTTTTCTCGTGTTACGCTTCCGATTTGACATTTTTTAGAAAATAGGATAAATGATTTTTTTGAAGGTGTTAGACTTCGATTTTTGCATTTTTAAGAAATTTTTGAAAAAAGAGAAATTAGTGTGTGATAGTTTTATATTACAAAGTACTCTTTGGACAACACGAAAATTGAGTATTTTGCTCGTGTTACACTTGAATTTTCAAATATTTTGGAAGATATGATAATTGATTTTTCGAAGGTGTTACACTTCACTTTTTGAATTTTTATAAATTTTTGAAAAATAGAAATTTGTGTGTGTTAGTATTTTATTACGGAGTATTTTTTGGACAACATGAAAATTGAGTATTTGCTCTTGATAAATTTCAATTTTCAAAATATTTAGAAGATATAATAATTGATTTTCTCGAAGGTTTTAGACTTCACTTTTTGCATTTTTGAAGTATTTTTGAAAAATAGAAATTTGTGTGTTTTACTCTTCTATTCTTGTTTATTTTGGGGCCAAGATGAAAATTGAGTATTTTCCTCATGTTATGCTTCAGATATGATATTTTTTAGAAAATAGGATAAATTATTTTCTTGAAGGAGTTAGACTTTGCTTTTTACATTTTTAAAACATTTTTGAAAAATAGTAATTTGTGTGTGTTAGTATTTTGCTACGGAGTATTTTTTGGACAACACGGAAATTGAGTATTTTCCTATTGTTACACTTCAATTTTGAAAATATTTAGAAGATATGATAATTGATTTTTTCGAAGGTGTTAAGACTTCACTTTTTTGCATTTTTAAGAAATTTATGAAAAAATAGAAATTTGTGTGTTTTACTCTTCTATTCTTGTTTATTTTGAGGCCAACATGAAAATTAAGTATTTTTCTTGTGTTACACTTCATATTTGGCATTTTTTTGAAATTAGGATAATTGATTTTTTTGATCGTGTTAGACTTGACTTTTACATTTTTAAGACATTTTTTAAGAATAGTAATTTGTGTGTGTTAGTCTTCTATTACAGCGTATTATGAGACCAACATGAAAATTGATTATTTTCCTCATTTTGCACATGAATTTTGACATTTTGTAGAAAATAGGATAATTGATTTTTTTTGAAGGTCTTAGACTTAGATTTTTGCATTTTTTGTGAAATTTCGAAAATACGGAAATTAGTGTGTGTTAGTCTTCTATTACGGAGTATTTATAACACAACACAAAAATTGAGTATTTTGCTCGTGTTACATTTCAATTTTATAATTTTATCGGATGATTTATTTTTTCGAAGGTGTTAGACTTCACTTTTAGCATTTTTATGAAATTTTGTAAAAAATAGAAATTTGTGTGTTTTAGTCTTCTATTACGGTTTATTTTGAGGCCAACATGAAAATTGAATATTTTCCTCGTGTTACGCTTCAGATTTGATATTTTTTAGAAGGTAGGATAAATGACTTTTTTTGAAGGTGTTAGACTTCGCTTTTTACATTTTTGAAACATTTGAAAAATAGTAATTTGTGTGTGTTAGTATTTTATTACGGAGTATTTTTTGGACAACACGAAAATTCTGTATTTTGCTCTTGTTACACTTCAATTTTCAAATTTTTTAGAAGAAATGATAATTGATTTTTTCGAAGGTGTTAGTCTTCACTTTTTGCATTTTTTAGAAATTTTTGAAAAATAAAATTTTTGTGTGTTTTTAGTCTTCTATTCTTGTTTATTTTGAGGCCAACAAGAAAATTGAGTATTTTCCTCGTGTTACACTTCAGATTTGATATTTTTTAGAAATTATGATTTTTTGGAAGGTGTTAGACTACGCTTTTTACATTTTTAACACATTTTTTATGAATAGTAATTTGTGTGTGTTAGTCTTCTATTACGGCGTATTTTGAGACAAACAAGAAAATTGATTATTTTCCTCCTGTTGCACTTGAATTTTGACATTTTTTAGAAAATAGGATAATTTATTATTTTGAAGGTGTTAAACTTAGGTTTTGCCTTTTTATGACATTTTTGAAAAATTGTACTTTGTGTGTGCTAGTACTTTATTACGGAGTATTTTTTTGACAACACAAAAATTGAGTATTTTGCCCTTGTTACACTTGATTTTTCAGATTTTTTAGAAGATATGATAATTGATTTTTTCGAAGGTGTTAGACTTAACTTTTTGCATTTTTAAGAAATTTTCGAAAAAGTAGAAATTTGTATGTGTTAGTTTTCAATCACAGAGATTTTTAGACAAACATGAAAATTAAGTGTTTTGCTCATTTTTGAGAACTATTTTGCCCTTTTTTTAGAAAAAATGTGAATTGATATTTTTGAAGGTGTTAGTCTTTAGTTTTTGAATTTTTTGCAAAAAATTGGAAGAAATAGAAATTTGCATGTGTTAGTCTTCAATCACGACGTTTTTTTTAGAAAAATAAGAAAAATGAAGTATTTTGATGATATTAGAGAACTATTTTGGCCTATTTTAGAAAATTATGATAATTCATTCTTTTGAGGGTGTTAGACTTCAGTTTTTTATTTTTTGAAAAAAATGGAATTTTTTTTTGTATGTGTTAGTCTTCAATCACAGAGTTTTTTGAGAAAAACTTGAAATTAAGTATTTTTCTCATTTTAGAGAACTATTTTGGACTTATTTAGAAACTAATGATAAATAATATTTTTTAAGGTGTTAGACTACAGTTTATGAATTTTTGCAAAAAATTGTAAGAAATAGAAATTTGCATGTGTTGGTTTTCAATCGCGAAGTTTTTTGAGAAAAACATGAAAAATGAAGTATTTTTCTCATTTTAGAGAACTATTTTGGCCTTTTTTCGAAAAAAACTGATAATTGATATTTTGAAGGTGTTAGACTTTAGTTTTGAATTTTGGCAAAAAATTGGAAGAAATAAAAATTTGCATGTGTTAGTATTCAATCAAGAAGTTTTTTGAGAAAAGCATGAAAAATGAAGTATTTTCCTCATTTTAGAGAACTATTTTGGCCTATTTAAGAAAAAGATGATAATTGATACTTTTGAAGGTGTTAGACTTCATTTTTTGAATTTTTGGGAAAAAAATGGAAAAAATAGAAATTTATATGTGTTGGAGTTTTTTTTATGAAAAACATGAAATTAAGTATTTTGGTCATTTTAGAGAACTATTTTGGCCTTTTTAAGAACATAATGATAAATTGATATTTTTGAAGGTGTTTGCCTTCAGTTTTTGAAATTTTGCAAAGAAATGGAAGAAATACAAATTTGCATGTGTTAGTCTTCAATCACGAAGTTTTTTGTGAAAAACATTAAAAAAAAAGGATTTTTCTCATTTTATAGAACTATTTTGGCCTTTTTTCGAAAAAAACTGATAATTCATATTTTGAAGGTGTTAGACTTTAGTTTTGAATTTGGGCAAAAAATTGGAAGAAATAGAAATTTGCATGTGTTAGTATTCAATCACGAAGTTTTTTGAGAAAATCATGAAAAATGAAGTATTTTCCTCATTTTAGAGAACTATTTTGGCCTATTTAAGAAAAAGATGATAATTGATACTTTTGAAGGTAAGACTTCACTTTTTGAATGTTTGGAAAAAAATGGAAAAAAATAGAAATTAAATGTGTTGGAGTTTTTTATGAAAAACATGAAATTAAGTATTTTGGTCATTTTAGAGAACTATTTTGGCCTTTTTTAGAACATAATGATAAATTGATATTTTTGAAGGTGTTAGCCTTCAGTTTTTGAAATTTTGCAAAGCAATGGAAGAAATAAAAATTTGCATGGGTTAGTCTTCAGTCACGAAGTTTTTTGTGAAAAACATGAAAAAAGTATTTTTCTCATTTTATCGAACTATTTTGTCCTTTTTTCGAAAAAAACTGAAAATTGATATTTTTGAAGGTGTTAGACTTCAGTTTTGAATTTTTGTAAAAAATTGGAAGAAATAGAAATTTTCATGTGTTAGTCTTCAATCACGAAGTTTTTTGAGAAAAACATGAAAATTAAAGTATTATGCTCATTTTTGAGTACTATTTTGGCCTTTTTTTTTAGAAAAAAATGATAATTGATATTTTTGAAGTTGTTAGACATTAGTTTTCGATTTTTTGCAAAAACTGGAAAAATAGAAATTTTTATGTGTTCATCTTCAATCACGGAGTTTTTTTAGAGTAACAAGAAAATTAAGTGTTTTGCTCATTTTTTAGAACTATTGTGGACTTTTTTTAGAAAAAAATGAAATCGATATTTTTGAAGGTGTTAGACTTTAGGTTTTGAATTTTTGCAAAAAAAAGGAAGAAATAGAAATTTGCATGTGTTAGTCTTCAATCAAAGAGTTTTTATGACAAAAATATGAAAAATGAATTATTTTGCTCATTTTAGAGAAATATTTTTGGCCTATTTTTGAAAAATATGATAATTGATACTTTTGAAGTTGTTAGACTTCATTTTTTGAATTTTTGGAAAAAAAGGAAAAAATTGAAATTTGTATGTGTTAGTCTTGAATCACGGAGTTTTTTAAGAAAAACATGAAATTAAGTATTTTGGTCATTTTAGAGAACTATTTTGGCATTTTTTAGAACATAATGATAAATTGATACTTTTCAAGGAGTTAGCCTTCAGTTTTTGAAATTTTGCAAAGAAATGGATGAAATAAAAATTTGCATGTGTTAGTCTTCACTCACGATGTTTTTTGCGAAAAACATGAAAACAAGTATTTTTCTAATTTTATAGAACTATTTTGGCCTTTTTTCGAAAAAAAATGATAATTGATATTTTTGAAGGTGTTAGACTTTAGTTTTGAATTTTGGCAAAAAATTGGAAGAAATAGAAATTTGCATGTGTTAGTATTCAATCACGAAGTTTTTTGAGAAAAGCATGAAAAATGAAGTATTTTCCACATTTTGGAGAACTATTTTGGCCTATTTATGAAAAAGATGATAATTGATACTTTTGAAGGTGTTAGACTTCACTTTTTGAATTTTCGGAAAATAATGGAAAAATAGAAATTTATATGTGTTAGGCTTCAACCACGGAGTTTTTTAAGAAAAACGTGAAATTAAGTATTTTGGTTATTTTAGAGAACTATTTTGGCCTTTTTTTGTACATAATGAGAAATTGATATTTTTGAAGGTGTTAGCCTTCAGTTTTTGAAATTTTGCAAACCAGTGGAAGAAATAAAAATTTGCATGTGTTAGTCTTCAGTCACGAAGTTTTTTATGAAAAACATGAAAAAAAAGAATTTTTCTCATTTTATAGAACTATTTTGGCATTTTTTAGAAAAAACTGAAAATTGATATTTTTGAAGGTGTTACACATCAGTTTTGAATTTTTGAAAAAAATGGGAAGAAATAGAAATTTTCATGTGTTAGTCTTCAATCACGAAGTTTTTTTAGAAAAACATGAAAGTTAAAGTATTATGCTCATTTTTGAGAACTATTTTGGCCTTTTTTTAGAAAAAAATGATAATTGATATTTTTGAAGTTGTTAGACTTTAGTTTTCGATTTTTTGCAAAAAATTGGAAAAATAGAAATTTTATGTGTTCATCTTCGATCACGGAGTTTTTTTAGAATAACAAGAAAATTAAGTGTTTTGCTCATTTTTTAGAACTATTGTGACCTTTTTTTAGAAAATAATGAAATCGATATTTTTGAAGGTGTTAGACTTTAGTTTTTGAATTTTTGCAAAAAAAGGAAGAAATTGAAATTTGGCCTATTTTTGAAAAATAAATTATTTGCTTATTTTAGAGAACTATTTTGGCCTATTTTTGAAAAATATGATAATTGATACTTTTGAAGGTGTTAGACTTCATGTTTTGAATTTTTGGAAACAAAATGGAAAAAATAGAAATTTGTATGTGTTAGTCTTCAATCACGCAGTTTTTTATGAAAAACATGAAATTAAGTATTTTGGTCATTTTAGAGAACTATTTTGGCCGTTTTTAGAACTTAATGATAAATTGATATTTTTGAAGGTGTTAGCCTTCAGTTTTTGAAATTTTTCAAAGAAATGGAAGAAATAAAAATTTGCATGTGTTAGTCTTCAATCACGAAGTTTTTTGTGAAAAACATGAAAAAAAAAGTATTTTTCACATTTTGTAGAACTATTTTGGCCTTTTTTCGAAAAAAATTGATAATTGATATTTTTGAAGGTTTAGTTTTGAATTTTGGCAAAAAAATTGGAAGAAATAGAAATTTGCATGTGTTAGTATTCAATCACGAAGTTTTCTGAGAAAAGCATGAAAAATGAGATATTTTACTCATTTTAGAGAACTATTTTGGTCTATTTAAGAAAAAGATGATAATTGATACTTTTGAAGGTGTTAGACTTTACTTTTTGAATTTTTGGAAAAAAATGGAAAAAATAGAAATTTATATGTGTTCGGCTTCAATCACGGATTTTTTAAAGAAAAACATGAAATTAAGTATTTTGGTCATTTTTAGAGAACTATTTTGGCCTTTTTTAGAACACAATGATAAATTGATATTTTTGAAGGTGTTAGCCTTCAATTTTTGAAATTTTGCAAAGAAATTGAAGAAATAAAAATTTGCATGTGTTAGATTTGAATCACGAAGTTTTTTGTGAAAAACATGAAAATCAAAGTATTTTCTACTTTATAGAACTATTTTGGCCTTTTTTTGAAAAATACAGAAAATTGATATTTTTGAAGGTCTTCAGTTTTGAATTTTTGTAAAAATTTGGAAGAAATAGAAATTTTCATGTGTTAGTCTTCAATCACGAAGTTTTTTGAGAAAAACATGAAAATGAAAGTATTATGCTCATTTTTGAGAACTATTTTGGCCTTTTTTAGAAAAAATGATAATTGATATTTTTGAAGTTGTTAGACTTTAGTTTTCGATTTTTTGCAAAAACTGGAAAAAATAGAAATTTTTATGTGTTCATCTTCGATCACGGAGTTTTTTTAGAATAACAAGAAAATTAAGTGTTTTGCTCATTTTTTAAACTATTGTGGCCTTTTTTTAGAAAAAAATGAAATCGATATTTTTGAAGGTGTTAGACTTTAGTTTTTGAATTTTTGCAAAAAAAAGGAAGAAATAGAAATTTGCATGTGTGTTAGTCTTCAATCAAAGAGTTTTTATGACAAAAACATGAAAAATGAATTATTTGCTCTTTTTAGAGAACTATTTTGGCCTATTTTTGAAAAATATGATAATTGATACTTTTGAAGGTGTTAGACTTCATTTTTTGAATTTTTGGAAAAAAAATGGAAAAAATAGAAATTTGTATGTGTTAGTCTTGAATCACGGAGTTTTTTAAGAAAAACATGAAATTTAGTATTTTGGTCATTTTAGAGAACTATTTTGGCCTTTTTAGAACATAATGATAAATTGATATTTTTGAAGGTGTTAAGCCTTCAGTTTTTGAAATTTTGCAAAGGAATGGACGAAATAAAAATTTGCATGTGTTAGTCTTCAATCACGAAGTTTTTTATGAAAAACATGAAAAAAAAAGTATTTTTCAAATTTTATAGAACTATTTTGGCCTTTTTTCGAAAAAAATTGATAATTGATATTTTTGAAGGTTTAGTTTTGAATTTTGGCAAAAAAATTGGAAGAAATAGAAATTTGCATCTGTTAGTATTCAATCACGAAGTTTTCTGAGAAAAGCATGAAAAATGAAGTATTTTCCTCATTTTAGAGAACTATTTTGGTCAATTTAAGAAAAAGATGATAATTGATACTTTTGAAGGTGTTAGACTTCAATTTTTGAATTTTTGGAAAAAAAATGGAAAAAATAGAAATTTATATGTGTTAGGCTTCAATCACGGAGTTTTTTAAGAAAAACATGAAATTAAGAATTTTGGTCATTTTCGAGAACTATTTTGGCCTTTTATAGAACACAATGATAAATTGATATTTTTGAAGGTGTTAGTTAGCCTTCAGTTTTTGAAATTTTGCAAAGAAATGGAAGAAATAAAAATTTGCATGTGTTAGTTTTCAATCATGGAGTTTTTTGTGAAATACATGAAAATCAAAGTATTTTCTACTTTTATAGAACTATTTTGGCCTTTTTTTGAAAAATACAGAAAATTGATATTTTTGAAGGTGTTAGACTTCAGTTTTGAATTTTTGTAGAAATTTGGAAGAAATAGAAATTTTCATGTGTTAGTCTTCAATCAGGAAGTTTTTTGAGAAAAACATGAAAATTAAAGTATTATCCTCATTTTTTAGAACTATTTTGTCCTTTTTTAGAAAAAAATGATAATTGATATTTTGAAGTTGTTAGACTTTTGTTTTCGATTTTATGCAAAAACTGGAAAAAATAGAAATTTTTATGTGTTCATCTTCGATCACGGAGTTTTTTTAGAATAACAAGAAAATTAAGTGTTTTGCTCATTTTTTAGAACTATTGTGGCCTTTTTTTAGAAAATAATGAAATCGATATTTTTGAAGGTGTTAGACTTTAGGTTTTGAATTTTTGCAAAACAAAAAAGGTAGAAATAGAAATTTGCATGTGTGTTAGTCTTCGATCAAAGAGATTTTATGACAAAAACATGAAAAATTAATTATTTTGCTCATTTTATCGAACTTTTTTGCCTATTTTTGAAAAATATGATAATTGATACTTTTGAAGGTGTTAGATTTCATTTTTTGAATTTTTGGAAAAAAAAATGGAAAAAATAGAAATTTGTATATGTTAGTCTTGAATCACGGAATTTTTTAAGAAAAACATGAAATTAAGTATTTTGGTCATTTTAGAGAACTATTTTGGCCTTTTTTAGAATACAATGATAAATTGATATTTTTGAAGGTGTTAGCCTTCAATTTTTGAAATTTTGCAAAGAAATGGAACAAATAAAAATTTGCATGTGTTAGTCTTCAGTCACGAAGTTTTTTGTGAAAAACATGAAAAAAAAGTATTTTTCTCATTTTATAGAACTATTTTGGCCTTTTTTCGAAAAAAACCTGAAAATTGACATTTTTGAAGGTTAGACTTCAGTTTTGAATTTCTGTAAAAAATTGGAAGAAATAGAAATTTTCATGTGTTAGTTAATCACGAAGTTTTTTGAGAAAAATATGAAAAAATAAAGTATTATGCTCATTTTTTAGAACTATTTTGGCCTTTTTTAGAAAAAAATGACAATTGCTATTTTTGAAGTTGTTAGACTTTAGTTTTCGATTTTTTGCAAAAACTGGAAATAATAGAAATTTTTATGTGTTCATCTTCGATCACGGAGTTTTTTTAGAATAACAAGAAAATTAAGTGTTTTGCTCATTTTTTAGAACTGCTGTGGCCTTTTTTTAGAAAATAATGAAATCGATATTTTTGAAGGTGTTAGAATTTAGTTTTTGAAATTTTGCAAAGAAAAAAGAAAGAAATAGAAATTTGCATGTGTGTTAGTCTTCAATCAAAGAGTTTTTATGACAAAAACATGAAAAATGAATTATTTTGCTCATTTTATCGAACTATTTTGGCCTATTTTTGAGAAATATGATAATTGATACTTTTGAAGGCGTTAGACTTAAATTTTTGAATTTTTGGAAAAAAAAATGGAAAAAATAGAAATTTGTATGTGTTAGTCTTGAATCACGGAGTTTTTTAAGAAAAACATGAAATTAAGTATTTTGGTCATTTTAGAGAACTATTTTGACCTTTTTTAGAACATAATGATAAATTGATATTTTTGAAGGTGTTAGCCTTCAGTTTTGGAAATTAAGCAAAGAAATGGAAGAAATAAAAATTTGCATGTGTTAGTTTTCAATCACGAAGTTTTTTGTGAAATACATGAAAATCAAAGTATTTTCTACTTTTATAGAACTATTTTGGCCTTTTTTTGAAAAATACAGAAAATTGATATTTTTGATGTTGTTAGACTTTAGTTTTCGATTTTTTGCAAAAACTGGAAAAAATAGAAATTTTTATGTGTTCATCTTCGATCACGGAGTTTTTTTAGAATAACAAGAAAATTAAGTGTTTTGCTTATTTTTTAGAACTATTGTGGCCTTTTTTTAGAAAAAAATGAAATCGATATTTTTGAAGGTGTTAGAATTTAGTTTTTGAATTTTTGCAAAAAAAAAAAGAAGGAAGAAATAGAAATTTGCATGTGTGTTAGTATTCAATCAAAGAGTTTTTATGACAAAAGCATGAAAAATGAATTATTTTACTCATTTTAGAGAACTATTTTGGCCTAATTTTGAAAAATATGATAATTGATACTTTTGAAGGCGTTAGACTTCATTTTTTGAATTTTTGGAAAAAAAATGGAAAAAATAGAAATTTGTATGTGTTAGTCTTGAATCACGGAGTTTTTTAAGAAAAACATGAAATTAAGTATTTTGGTAATTTTGGAGAACTATTTTGGACTTTTTTAGAACTTAATGATAAATTGATATTTTTGAAGGTGTTATCCTTCTGTTTTTGAAATTTCGCAAAAAATTGGAAGAAATAAAAATTTGCATGTGTTAGTCTTCAATCACGAAGTTTTTAGTGAAAAACATGAAAAAAAAGTATTTTCTCATTTTATAGAACTATTTTGGCCTTTTTTCTAAAAAAATTGATAATTGATATTTTTGAAGGTGTTAAGACTTTAGTTTTGAATTTTGGCCAAAAAATTGGAAGAAATAAAAATTTGCATGTGTTAGTATTCAATCACGAAGTTTTCTGAGAAAAGCATGAAAAATGAAGTATTTTCCTCATTTTAGAGAACTATTTTGGTCTATTTAAGAAAAAGATGATAATTGATACTTTTGACGGTGTTAGACTTCAATTTTTGAATTTTTGGAAAAAAAATGGAAAAAAAATGAAATTTATATGTGTTAGGCTTCAATCACGGAGTTTTTAAAGAAAAACATGAAATTAAGTATTTTGGTCATTTTAGAGAACTATTTTGGCCTTTTTTAGAACACAATGATAAATTGATTATTTTGAAGGTGTTAGTCTTAAGTTTTTGAAATTTTGCAAAGAAATGGAAGAAATAAAAATTTGCATGTGTTAGTTTTCAATCACGAAGTTTTTTGTAGAAAACCTGAAAATCAAAGTATTTTCTACTTTTATAGAACTATTTTGGCCTTTTTTTGAAACATACAGAAAATTTATATTTTTTTAAGGTGTTAGACTTCAGTATTGAATTTTTGTAAAAATTTGGAAGAAATAGAAATTTTCATGTGTTAGTCTTCAATCACGAAGTTTTTTGAGAAAAACATGAAAATTAAAGTATTATGCTCATTTTTTAGAACTATTTTGGCCTTTTTTAGAAAAAAATGATAATTGATATTTTTGAAGTTGTTAGACTTTAGTTTTCGATTTTATGCAAAAACTGGAAAAAATAGAAATTTTTATGTGTTCATCTTCGATCACGGAGTTTTTTTAGAATAACAAGAAAATTAATTGTTTTGCTCATTTTTTAGAACTATTGTGGCCTTTTTTTAGAAAATAATGAAATCGATATTTTTGAAGGTGTTAGACTTTAGTTTTTGAATTTTTGCAAAACAAAAAAGGTAGAAATAGAAATTTGCATGTGTGTTAGTCTTCGATCAAAGAGATTTTATGACAAAAAATGAAAAATTAATTATTTTGCTCATTTTAGAGAACTATTTTGGCCTGTTTTTGAAAAATATGATAATTGATACTTTTGAAGGTGTTAGATTTCATTTTTTGAATTTTTGGAAAAAAAAATGGAAAAAATAGAAATTTGTATGTGTTAGTCTTGAATCACAGAGTTTTTTAAGAAAAACATGAAATTAAGTATTTTGGTCATTTTAGAGAACTATTTTGGCCTTTTTTAGAACACAATGATAAATTGATATTTTTGAAGGTACCTTCAATTTTTGAAAGTTTGCAAAGAAATGGAACAAATAAAAATTTGCATGTGTTAGTCTTCAGTCACGAAGGTTTTTGTGAAAAAACATGAAAAAAAAGTATTTTAATCATTTTATAGAACTATTTTGGCCTTTTTTCGAAAAAAACCTGAAAATTGATATTTTTGAAGGTTAGACTTCAGTTTTGAATTTTTGTAAAAAATTCGAAGAAATAGAAATTTTCATGTGTTAGTCTTCAATCACAAAGTTTTTTGAGAAAAATATGAAAATTAAAGTATTATGCTCATTTTTTAGAACTATTTTGGCCTTTTTTAGAAAAAAATGACAATTGCTATTTTTGAAGTTGTTAGACTTTAGTTTTCGATTTTTTGCAAAAACTGGAAAAAATAGAAATTTTTATGTGTTCATCTTCGATCACGGAGTTTTTTTAGAATAACAAGAAAATTATGTGTTTTGCTCATTTTTTAGAACTGCTGTGGCCTTTTTTAAGAAAATAATGAAATCGATATTTTTGAAGGTGTTAGAATTTAGTTTTTGAATTTTTGCAAAGAAAAAAGGAAGAAATAGAAATTTGCATGTGTGTTAGTCTTCAATCAAAGGGATTTTATGACAAAAACATGAAAAATGAATTATTTTGCTCATTTTATCAAACTTTTTTGCCTATTTTTGAAAAATATGATAATTGATACTTTTGAAGGCGTTAGACTAAAATTTTTGAATTTTTGGAAAAAAAAATGGAAAAAATAGAAATTTGTATGTGTTAGTCTTGAATCACGGAGTTTTTTGAGAAAAACATGAAATTAAGTATTTTGGTCATTTTAGAGAACTATTTTGACCTTTTTTAGAACATAATGATAAATTGATATTTTTCAAGGTGTTAGCCTTCTGTTTTTGAAATTTTGCAAAGAAATGGAAGAAATAAAAATTTGCATGTGTTAGTCTTCAGTCACGAAGTTTTTTGTGAAAAACATGAAAAAAAGTATTTTCTCATTTTATAGAACTATTTTGGCCTTTTTTGGAAAAAAACCTGAAAATTTATATTTTTAAAGGTTAGACTTCAGTTTTGAATTTTTGTAAAAAATTGGAAGAAATAGAAATTTTCATGTTTTAGTCTTCAATCACGAAGTTTTTTGAGAAAAATATGAAAATTAAAGTATTATGCTCATTTTTTAGAACTATTTTTGCCTTTTTTAGAAAAAAAATGATAATTGTTGTTTTTGAAGTTGTTAGACTTTAGTTTTCGATTTTTTGCAAAAACTGGAAAAAATAGAAATTTTTATGTGTTCATCTTCGATCACGGAGTTTTTTTAGAATAACAAGAAAATTAAGTGTTTTGCTCATTTTTTAGAACTATTGTGGCCTTTTTTGAGAAAAAAATGAAATCGATATTTTGGAAGGTGTTAGACTTTAGTTTTTGAATTTTTGCAAAAAAAAAAGGAAGAAATAGAAATTTGCATGTGTGTTAGTATTCAATCAAAGAGTTTTTATGACAAAAACATGAAAAATGAATTATTTTGCTCTTTTTAGAGAACTATTTTGGCCTATTTTTGAAAAATATGATAATTGATAGTTTTGAAGGCGACTTCATTTTATGAATTTTTGGAAAAAAAATGGAAAAAATAGAAATTTGTATGTGTTAGTCTTGAATCACGGAGTTTTTTAAGAAAAACAAGAAATTAAGTATTTTGGTCATTTTAGAGAACTATTTTGACCTTTTTTAGAACATAATGATAAATTGATATTTTTGAAGGTGTTAGCCTTCTGTTTTTGAAATTTTGCAAAGAAATGGAAGAAATAAAAATTTGCATGTGTTAGTCTTCAATCACGAAATTTTTTGTGAAAAACATGAAAAAAAAGTATTTTTCTTATTTTATAGAACTATTTTGGCCTTTTTTCGAAAAAAAGTTGATAATTGATATTTTTGAAGGAGTTAGACTTTAGTTTTGAATTTTGGCAAAAAAATTGGAAGAAATAGAAATTTGCATGTGTTAGTATTCAATCACGAAGTTTTCTGAGAAAAGCATGAAAAATGAAGTATTTTCCTCATTTTAGAGAACTATTTTGGTCTATTTAAGAAAAAGATGATAATTGATACTTTTGAAGGTGTTAGACTTCAATTTTTGAATTTTTGGAAAAAAAAATGGAAAAAATAGAAATTTATATGTGTTAGGCTTCAATCACGGAGTTTTTAAAGAAAAACATGAAATTAAGTATTTTGGTCATTTTAGAGAACTATTTTGGCCTTTTTTAGAACACAATGATAAATTGATATTTTTGAAAGTGTTAGCCTTCAGTTTTTGAAATTTTGCAAAGAAATGGAAGAAATAAAAATTTGCATGTGTTAGTTTTGAATCACGAAGTTTTTTGTGAAAAAACATGAAAATCAAAGTATTTTCTACTTTTATAGAACAATTTTGGCCTTTTTTTTGAAAAATACAGAAAATTGATATTTTTGAAGGTCTTCAGTTTTGAATTCTTGTAAAAATTTGGAAGAAATAGAAATTTTCATGTGTTAGTCTTCAATCACGAAGTTTTTTGAGAAAAACATGAAAATTAAAGTATTATGCTCATTTTTGAGAACTATTTTGTCCTTTTTTAGAAAAAATGATAATTGATATTTTTGAAGTTGTTAGACTTTAGTTTTCGATTTTTTGCAAAAACTGGAAAAAATAGAAATTTTTATGTGTTCATCTTCGATCACGGATTTTTTTTAGAATAACAAGAAAATTAAGGGTTTTGCTCATTTTTTAGAACTATTGTGGCCTTTTTTTAGAAAAAAATGAAATCGATATTTTTGAAGGTGTTAGACTTTAGTTTTTGAATTTTTGCAAAAAAAAAAGGAAGAAATAGAAATTTGCATGTGTGTTAGTATTCAATCAAAGAGTTTTTATGACAAAAACATGAAAAATGAATTATTTTGCTCTTTTTAGAGAACTATTTTGGCCTACTTTTGAAAAATATGATAATTGATAGTTTTGAAGGCGTTAGATTTCATTTTATGAATTTTTGGAAAAAAAATGGAAAAAATAGAAATTTGTATGTGTTAGTCTTGAATCACGGAATTTTTTAAGAAAAACATGAAATTAAGTATTTTGTTCATTTTAGAGAACTATTTTGACCTTTTTTAGAACATAATGATAAATTGATATTTTTGAAGGTGTTAACCTTCTGTTTTTGAAATTTTGCAAAGAAATGGAAGAAATAAAAATTTCCATGTGTTAGTCTTCAATCACGAAATCTTTTGTGAAAAACATGAAAAAAAAAAGTATTTTTCTCATTTTATAGAACTAATTTGGCCTTTTTTCGAAAAAAATTGATAATTGATATTTTTGAAGATGTTAGACTTTAGTTTTGAATTTTGGCAAAAAAATTGGAAGAAATAGAAATTTGCATGTGTTAGTATTCAATCACGAAGTTTTCTGAGAAAAGCATGAAAAATGAAGTATTTTCCTCATTTTAGAGAACTATTTTGGTCAATTTAAGAAAAAGATGATAATTGATACTTTTGAAGGTGTTAGACTTCAATTTTTGAATTTTTGGAAAAAAAATGGAAAAAATAGAAATTTATATGTGTTAGGCTTCAATCACGGAGTTTTTTAAGAAAAACATGAAATTAAGAATTTTGGTCATTTTCGAGAACTATTTTGGCATTTTATAGAACACAATGATAAATTGATATTTTTGAAGGTGGTAGCCTTCAGTTTTTGAAATTTTGCAAAGAAATGGAAGAAATAAAAATTTGCATGTTATAGTTTTCAATCACGAAGTTTTTTGTGAAATACATGAAAATCAAAGTATTTTCTACTTTTATAGAACTATTTTGGCCTTTTTTTGAAAAATACAGAAAATTGATATTTTTGAAGGTGTTAGACTTCAGTTTTGTATTTTTGTAGAAATTTGGAAGAAATAGAAATTTTCATGTGTTAGTCTTCAATCAGGAAGTTTTTTGAGAAAAACATGAAAATTAAAGTATAATCCTCATTTTTGAGAACTATTTTGGCCTTTTTTAGAAAAAAATGATAATTGATATTTTGAAGTTGTTAGACTTTAGTTTTCGATTTTATGCAAAAACTGGAAAAAATAGAAATTTTTATGTGTTCATCTTCGATCACGGAGTTTTTTTAGAATAACAAGAAAATTAAGTGTTTTGCTCATTTTTTAGAACTATTGTGGCCTTTATTTAGAAAATAATGAAATCGATATTTTTGAAGGTGTTAGACTTTAGTTTTTGAATTTTTGCAAAACAAAAAAGGTAGAAATAGAAATTTGCATGTGTGTTAGTCTTCGATCAAAGAGATTTTATGACAAAAACATGAAAAATTAATTATTTTGCTCATTTTAGAGAACTATTTTGGCCTATTTTTGAAAAATATGATAATTGATACTTTTGAAGGTGTTAGATTTCATTTTTTGAATTTTTGGAAAAAAAAATGGAAAAAATAGAAATTTGTATATGTTAGTCTTGAATCACGGAGTTTTTTAAGAAAAACATGAAATTAAGTATTTTGGTCATTTTAGAGAACTATTTTGGCCTTTTTTAGAAAACAATGATAAATTGATATTTTTGAAGGTGTTAGCCTTCAATTTTTGAAATTTTGCAAAGAAATGGAACAAATAAAAATATTCATGTGTTAGTCTTCAGTCACGAAGTTTTTTGTGAAAAACATGAAAAAAAAGTATTTTTCTCATTTTATAGAACTATTTTGGCCTTTTTTCGAAAAAAACCTGAAAATTGATATTTTTGAAGGTTAGACTTCAGTTTTGAATTTTTGTAAAAAATTGGAAGAAATAGAAATTTTCATGTGTTAGTATTCAATCACGAAGTTTTCTGAGAAAAGCATGAAAAATGAAATATTTTCCTCATTTTAGAGAACTATTTTGGTCTATTTAAGAAAAAGATGATAATTGATACTTTTGAAGGTGTTAGACTTTACTTTTTGAATTTTTGGAAAAAAATGGAAAAAATAGAAATTTATATGTGTTGGGCTTCAATCACGGATTTTTTAAAGAAAAACATGAAATTAAGTATTTTGGTCATTTTTAGAGAACTATTTTGGCCTTTTTTAGAACGAAATGATAAATTGATATTTTTTAAGGTGTTAGCCTTCAGTTTTTGAAATTTTGCAAAGAAATGAAAGAAATAAAAATTTGCATGTGTTAGTTTTGAATCACGAAGTTTTTTGTGAAAAACATGAAAATCAAAGTATTTTCTACTTTTATAGAACTATTTTTGTCTTTTTTTGAAAAATACAGAAAATTGATATTTTTGAAGGTCTTCAGATTTGCATTTTTGTAAAAATTTGGAAGAAATAGAAATTTTCATGTGTTAGTCTTCAATCACGAAGTTTTTTGAGAAAAACATGAAAATGAAAGTATTGTGCTCATTTTTGAGAACTATTTTGGCCTTTTTTAGAAAAAATGATAATTGATATTTTTGAAGTTGTTAGACTTTAGTTTTCAATTTTTTGCAGAAACTGGAAAAAATAGAAATATTTATATGTTCATCTTCGATCACGGAGATTTTTTAGAATAACAAGAAAATTAAGTGTTTTGTTCATTTTTTAGAACTATTGTGTCCTTTTTTGAGAAAAAAAATGAAATCGATATTTTTGAAGGTGTTAGACTTTAGTTTTTGAATTTTTGCTAAAAAAAAAGAAGAAATAGAAATTTGCATGTGTGTTAGTATTCAATCAAAGAGTTTTTATGACAAAAACATGAAAAATGAATTATTTTACTCTTTTTAGAGAACTATTTTGGCCTATTTTTGAAAAATATGATAATTGATAGTTTTGAAGGCGTTATACTTCATTTTATGAATTTTTGGAAAAAAAATGGAAAAAATAGAAATTTGTATGTGTTAGTCTTGAATCACGGAGTTTTTTAAGAAAAACATGAAATTAAGTATTTTGGTAATTTTGGAGAACTATTTTGGACTTTTTTAGAACTTAATGATAAATTGATATTTTTGAAGGTGTTATCCTTCTGTTTTTGAAATTTCGCAAAAAATTGGAAGAAATAAAAATTTGCATGTGTTAGTCTTCAATCACGAAGTTTTTAGTGAAAAACATGAAAAAAAAGTATTTTCTCATTTTATAGAAATATTTTGGCCTTTTTTCTAAAAAAATTGATAATTGATATTTTTGAAGGTGTTAAGACTTTAGTTTTGAATTTTGGCCAAAAAATTGGAAGAAATAAAAATTTGCATGTGTTAGTATTCAATCACGAAGTTTTCTGAGAAAAGCATGAAAAATGAAGTATTTTCCTCATTTTAGAGAACTATTTTGGTCTATTTAAGAAAAAGATGATAATTGATACTTTTGACGGTGTTAGACTTCAATTTTTGAATTTTTGGAAAAAAATGGAAAAATAGAAATTTCTATGTGTTAGGCTTCAATCACGGAGTTTTTTAAGAAAAACATGAAATTAAGAATTTTGGTCATTTTCGAGAACTATTTTGGCCTTTTTTAGAACACAATGATAAATTGATATTTTTGAAGGTGTTAGTCTTCAGTTTTTGAAATTTTGCAAAGAAATGGAAGAAATAAAAATTTGCATGTGTTAGTTTTCAATCACGAAGTTTTTTGTGAAAAACATGAAAATGAAAGTATTTTCTACTTTTATAGAACTATTTTGGCCTTTTTTCGAAAAAAATTGATAATTGATATTTTTGAAGGTTTAGTTTTGAATTTTGGCAAAAAAATTGGAAGAAATAGAAATTTGCATGTGTTAGTATTCAATCACGAAGTTTTCTGAGAAAAGCATGAAAAATGAAATATTTTCCTCATTTTAGAGAACTATTTTGGTCTATTTAAGAAAAAGATGATAATTGATACTTTTGAAGGTGTTAGACTTTACTTTTTGAATTTTTGGAAAAAAATGGAAAAAATAGAAATTTATATGTGTTAGGCTTCAATCACGGAGTTTTTAAAGAAAAACATGAAATTAAGTATTTTGGTCATTTTAGAGAACTATTTTGGCCTTTTTTAGAACACAATGATAAATTGATATTTTTGAAGGTGTTAGCCTTCAGTTTTTGAAATTTTGCAAAGAAATGGAAGAAATAAAAATTTGCATGTGTTAGTTTTGAATCACGAAGTTTTTTGTGAAAAAACATGAAAATCAAAGTATTTTCTACTTTTATAGAACAATTTTGGCATTTTTTTTGAAAAATACAGAAAATTGATATTTTTGAAGGTCTTCAGTTTTGAATTCTTGTAAAAATTTGGAAGAAATAGAAATTTTCATGTGTTAGTCTTCAATCACGAAGTTTTTTGAGAAAAACATGAAAATTAAAGTATTATGCTCATTTTTTAGAACTATTTTGGCCTTTTTTAGAAAAAATGATAATTGATATATTTGAAGTTGTTAGACTTTAGTTTTCGATGTTTTGCAAAAACTGGAAAAAATAGAAATTTTTATGTGTTCATCTTCGATCACGGAGTTTTTTTAGAATAACAAGAAAATTAAGTGTTTTGCTCATTTTTTAGAACTATTGTGGCCTTTTTTGAGAAAAAAATGAAATCGATATTTTTGAAGGTGTTAGACTTTAGTTTTTGAATTTTTGCAAAAAAAAAAGGAAGAAATAGAAATTTGCATGTGTGTTAGTATTCAATCAAAGAGTTTTTATGACAAAAACGTGAAAAATGAATTCTTTTGCTCTTTTTAGAGAACTATTTTGGCCTGTTTTTGAAAAATATGATAATTGACACTTTTGAAGGTGTTAGACTTCATTTTTTGAGTTTTCGGAAAAAAAAATGGAAAAAATAGAAATTTGTATGTGTTAGTCTTGAATCACGGAGTTTTTTATGAAAAACATGAAATTAAGTATTTTTTTCATTTTAGAGAACTATTTTGGCCTTTTTTAGAACACAATGATAAATTGATATTTTTGAAGGTGTTAGCCTTCAATTTTTGAAATTTTGCAAAGAAATGGAACAAATAAAAATTTGCATGTGTTAGTCTTCAGTCACGAAGTTTTTTGTGAAAAACATGAAAAAAAAGTATTTTTCTCATTTTATAGAACTATTTTGGCCTTTTTTCGAAAAAAACCTGAAAATTTATATTTTTGAAGGTTAGACTTCAGTTTTGAATTTTTGTAAAAAATTGGAAGAAATAGAAATTTTCATGTTTTAGTCTTCAATCACGAAGTTTTTTGAGAAAAATATGAAAATTAAAGTATTATGCTCATTTTTTAGAAAAAAAATGATAATTGTTGTTTTTGAAGTTGTTAGACTTAATTTTCGATTTTTTGCAAAAACTGGAAAAAATAGAAATTTTTATGTGTTCATCTTCGATTACGGAGTTTTTTTAGAATAACAAGAAAATTAAGTGTTTTGCTCATTTTTTAGAACTATTGTGGCCTTTTTTGAGAAAAAAATGAAATCGATATTTTTGAAGGTGTTAGACTTTAGTTTTTGAATTTTTGCAAAAAAAAAACGAAGAAATAGAAATTTGCATGTGTGTTAGTATTCAATCAAAGAGTTTTTATGACAAAAACATGAAAAATGAATTATTTTGCTCTTTTTTGAGAACTATTTTGGCCTATTTTTGAAAAATATGATAATTGATAGTTTTGAAGGCGACTTCATTTTATGAATTTTTGGAAAAAAAATGGAAAAAATAGAAATTTGTATGTGTTAGTCTTGAATCACGGAGTTTTTTAAGAAAAACAAGAAATTAAGTATTTTGGTCATTTTAGAGAACTATTTTGACCTTTTTTAGAACATAATGATAAATTGATATTTTTGAAGGTGTTCGCCTTCTGTTTTTGAAATTTTGCAAAGAAATGGAAGAAATAAAAATTTGCATGTGTTAGTCTTCAATCACGAAATTTTTTGTGAAAAACATGAAAAAAAAGTATTTTTCTCATTTTATAGAACTATTTTGGCCTTTTTTCGAAAAAAAGTTGATAATTGATATTTTTGAAGGAGTTAGACTTTAGTTTTGAATTTTGGCAAAAAAATTGGAAGAAATAGAAATTTGCATGTGTTAGTATTCAATCACGAAGTTTTCTGAGAAAAGCATGAGAAATGAAGTATTTTCCTCATTTTAGAGAACTATTTTGGTCTATTTAAGAAAAAGATGATAATTGATACTTTTGAAGGTGTTAGACTTCAATTTTTGAATTTTTGGAAAAAAAAATGGAAAAAATAGAAATTTATATGTGTTAGGCTTCAATCACGGAGTTTTTAAAGAAAAACATGAAATTAAGTATTTTGGTCATTTTAGAGAACTATTTTGGCCTTTTTTAGAACACAATGATAAATTGATATTTTTGAAAGTGTTAGCCTTCAGTTTTTGAAATTTTGCAAAGAAATGGAAGAAATAAAAATTTGCATGTGTTAGTTTTGAATCACGAAGTTTTTTGTGAAAAAACATGAAAATCAAAGTATTTTCTACTTTTATAGAACAATTTTGGCCTTTTTTTTGAAAAATACAGAAAATTGATATTTTTGAAGGTCTTCAGTTTTGAATTCTTGTAAAAATTTGGAAGAAATAGAAATTTTCATGTGTTAGTCTTCAATCACGAAGTTTTTTGAGAAAAACATGAAAATTAAAGTATTATGCTCATTTTTTAGAACTATTTTGGCCTTTTTTAGAAAAAATGATAATTGATATTTTTGAAGTTGTTAGACTTTAGTTTTCGATTTTTTGCAAAAACTGGAAAAAATAGAAATTTTTATGTGTTCATCTTCGATCACGGAGTTTTTTTAGAATAACAAGAAAATTAAGGGTTTTGCTCATTTTTTAGAACTATTGTGGCCTTTTTTTAGAAAAAAATGAAATCGATATTTTTGAAGGTGTTAGACTTTAGTTTTTGAATTTTTGCAAAAAAAAAAGGAAGAAATAGAAATTTGCATGTGTGTTAGTATTCAATCAAAGAGTTTTTATGACAAAAACATGAAAAATGAATTATTTTGCTCTTTTTAGAGAACTATTTTGGCCTATTTCTGAAAAATATGATAATTGATACTTTTGAAGGCGTTAGACTTCATTTTTTGAATTTTTGGAAAACAAATGGAAAAAATAGAAATTTGTATGTGTTAGTCTTGAATCACGGAGTTTTTAAGAAAAACATGAAATTAAGTATTTTGTTCATTTTAGAGAACTATTTTGGCTTTTTTAGAACTTAATGATAAATTGATATTTTTTAAAGGTGTTAGCCTTCTGTATTTGAAATTTTGCAAAGAAATGGAAGAAATAAAAATTTGCATGTGTTAGTCTTCAATCACGAAGTTTTTTGTGAAAAACATGAAAATAAAGTATTTTTCTCATTTTATAGAACTATTTTGGCCTTTTTCGAAAAAAAATTGATAATTGATATTTTTGAAGGTGTTAGACTTTAGTTTTGAATTTTGGCAAAAAAATTGGAAGAAATAGAAATTTGCATGTGTTAGTATTCAATCACGAAGTTTTCTGAGAAAAGCATGAAAAATGAAGTATTTTCCTCATTTTAGAGAACTATTTTCGACTACTCTATGTCCTAATTTGTATATTTAATTAAAATGATAACTAGTACATGTTAGTTGTTAACTTAATATATAATTAATAATTGTTCAAATTCATAAATTTGAATAAATTTTACTGAATATATAATTATATTTCTTAATTATCAATATAATTGAACGTAATAACTAAATAATGGAGAATTCGGCGTGTACACTTTGGAGGAGTTTAATTTTCTCTTTTTTTTATATCCACCATACTGACACACGCGGTTTCAAAAAAGTATAAAAAAGTTAATCCACTCCAAGATGTACCTGCCGAATTATCCATTATTTAGTTATTACGTTCAATTATATTGATAATTTAGTTATTACGTTCAATTATATTGAATGGTTCCTCGCCAAGATCAACTCTGTTACAGAGAAGAATTCTACACCGTGCAATTATTTTCATGTTTTGTTGAAAAATTCTACACCATACTATTGAAATAATTTCAGATTAATTGTTGGATTCAAATTCTGAGTTTTGTATTCTGGGAACTCAAACACTAGTTTCTCTTTTCTTGGTTCATAAGATCTGAATTTCTATTACTGGTTTTGATTGCTGGAATTAAAATACTGGATTTACTTTCTTGGTTTAGGACATTTCAACTTGTTTTCTCGGTTTTTAGAGAGGCTGATTTCTATTCCTGGTTTTTGGGGGATTTTAGTTGGAGTTTTGATAAAGAGTGTTGAAAGTTGTACCCAAGGAATTATTGATTGAATAAACTTCCAATTAAAGCGAGTTGGTATAAAACTTACATGGGCACAACTCTACGACTTTTCTTGATAAAAATTGTTGATTTCTTGACTGAAAAGGGAGTGATTTCATTGGGGGATTTTTGATGTGATAATTATTTGTTGCATCTAGAAATTAAATTTAATGATTGAATAAATCTTTTTGTTATTAAAATGATTGTGTTTGTGATTTAAAGATTAATTGGGAAAATTAGTTGGTTTATAATTATTTTCCCCAATTTTTATCTCGTCATTTTAATACTCGAATTAATCGATAATGGTTTATGATTATTTGATTAAATTGAGTAAGGTTTTCATGAATGAAATTTTGATAAGTTTGAGTAATTGGTTTATAATTACTTGAATTAATCCTAGTTTTATTTCTTGATTTTTGTGCTTATTAATTGGTCTATAATTAGTAATCGCCCTTGCAGTTGATCTACTTTTGAGACATTTCTAGATGATCGAATGATTAACACATCATTTTCCCCAATCTTTACATCAAGAAAAACCAGTTTTTGCCATTTTTATTTTATTTTGATCTTTTTGTTTGATATTTTTTCGTCCTTTTCTTTGTGACTTTTGTTACATCTCTCCACTATCCATACACTCTTTTGTTCTTGTGTTACGTAATCGTTAATCATCCAGTTGAGAATTGAATCGAAACTTGTGATAAATTTGTGAACATCGATCAATCTTGCTTGTGAATCGCTTTGCTTGCGAAAAAGATTTATATTGAACGTATTAATTTGAATTGAGGCCAATCTCCCTGTAAACGATCCTTTTACTTACCATTATATTCATTCAAGTATAGGAAATATAAATAAACTTTGATACTCGTGAATTAGGAAAAACAAACATTGTTTAATATAAAACGACACCTAATTTTTCGAGTTAATCAAGTTGTTGGCCGCCTTATTACTACATGGGGTGAGGTGGATGGGCATTTCATACATACCCACAAAACTATCATAATTGCAAACTATTTAATTTACATCTATATGAGGTTTATTTTGCAAACTCTATTATTAGTATTATTTATAGTTTGATCATTTTGCAAATAAGACTCTATAATATATTTATTTAAATAACCCACAAAAATAAAATTACGGTTATACCCTTTCGAAAACTTTTGACACATAAGAAATCGGTTTTGATCGTTGGAAGAGTTATATTTTTAAGATGGGTCTTATATTCTGAACTTTTAGGAATAATAATCTACAAATATCAAAATCCTATTTTTGATATTTATTACAATTATTTATTCTCTAATCTGGCTACAGTACAAGAGTTTTATTTATAAAATTACTATCCATCTCCCATAGACAACCCACTATTCTAGACACTTCTATTTTATCTAATAAACACGTTTATTTGTTTCCAATAAGCACCTCATATATTCAAGAGACATCTACCATTCATACACAAATACATTGAATATTATACTGTCCCTAAATTACATATAATATTATTAATTAATATATTAAAAACATTAATTTTAATATTAAAAGCATTTCAATTCACAACATTTTTTGAAGAAAATAGCTTATATCAAAATAGACAAATCTGCTTTTAGGTCTTTCGAACTTCAGCTCTCAACTCATAAATTGCATCACCTCATTTATGAACAAAACATGATTTTGGTTGCAAATCTACCTTCAAATTATATAGCTCCAACTTGGTTAGAAGCAAGGTACAATATTTACCTTCAAATTTGGATGAAAAAGGATATGCATTCGTTAGCAATCGCCTCCATTATTCTTGGACTGTCACTAGGGGTGTACAAAAAACCATAAACCCACCCAACCCGACCCGTTTTTTACGGGTTTGTATGCTATTAAATTTGGTTTGGGTTTTAATTTTGAAAAACCCGAAAATATGGGTCGGTTTATGGGTTAGAAATTAAAAACCCGAATTAAACCAACCCGACCCATATTTTCTATTGTTAGTAATTATTTTTAATAAAACTAAATATGTCATGAATTTTTTTTACGAATATGGAAGCATGACTTGCCATGTTTTGAGAAAATGAGTATAATGATAATTCATTTATTTCCTTTTATATATAAATTATTTCTTTCTTATGTTTTTTTTTTAGGAAACAATATAACATGGTAATAATATATTTTTTTATTCATGGTATTATTTCTTATTCATTATTTAATTAATAAAAAGATATGTCTTCATATGTTTCATGAAAGAAATAATTAATCATTTAATTCCACAAAATAATTTTTAATTTTTTCTTTATTCTCTTTCATCAAGAGAGTTCCATCAAAAGTGTATCTTTCATATTGCAATTCTCATTTTTCCATCACAAGTTTGGCCTCCATATTTGAGTCCAGGATAAAATTAAATTAATAAGATAGTTTTAAAAAAATTTGATTTTTGAGATGTCGATTTTTTTTTTAGTTTGCAGTTATGAACTTCATTATGTATGTTGTTTCAGACACATTATAAAATAAAATTTATGCATTTTATTGTCTACTGGGTATTACGTATATAATTATTTTTTTCATGAAATTATTTTATGTTTATTTGTATTATTATTAATCTATTTCAAAACCTATCCGACCCGGCCAACCCACCCAACCCGACATTTATCATATTGAATGGGTTTTCGAAATATTGTGGGTTGGGTCGGGTTCAAAAATTTAAACCCGACATGATTGGGTTGGATCATAGTGTTCATCAAAATTCGTTTAACCCAACCCATGTACACCCCTAACTGTCACTTCGTAACCCATTGGACAAATACAATATTTACTCGATTTTCATGTGTTGAGCATAGCATACGACATTTTTTCGTAACTTGTTTGGATGAACAGTTGTAAACACTAATTGCGGGTCTTCATTGTTTTTCCCCGATGTTTTATCAAGACGGGTCGAACTCGTCCTTGCATTTGACCCGTGAAGAAGGCGAGAATATTCTTTTGGGTAATAGGTTTTCCTCCAAAATCTCTTCGCGGACGTTTTGGAAATTCTATTTTAAGTTTCGGGGTGCCCGCGTTGCATAATGCTTTTATCGTGTTTCTTCGAAACTCTTCATGCAATTTAGTCCTATATGGCCCTGAAAACAAATATCATATTGCAAAAAACTCATGCATTATACCAAAATAACAAAAATGCCCCTTTATTTTCGAAAATTGAAAAATATATATCCATGCTTTAATTGTATAAAAACTAAAAAATATATAGATATCAGCAAAATTTAGGGGCTCTTCCATGATTTCCAAAAATGCAGAGACCACAATGTAATATTTATTAACATACCCAATCATGACAAGCAACGAAGAAATGATCGGACCCTTTAGTTCGATTCCAAAATGCAGAGACCACGATGTTATATTCAATTCAAAAAAAAAATTGTGTGCTCGTTGTCATAGGTAAACATATTGGACTAAGTTTTTAACACAATAATATATACTAGAAAAATACCCGCGCTACACTGCGGATATTATAATATATTATGTTAATTTATTCAATATGACATTGAATTATGTTATTTAAACAATGCCTAAATTAAAATTGGTTTCAAATATACTGAAAACATAGCATAATTAAATTTCAACTATAATATTTAATTGTATAATATATTGATTAGAACATTTAAATTTTGGATTTCATTATCATACAACGTATATGAGAAGTACATGAGTTTATTAATACAATGATATCTGTAATCAAACAATGTACGAGTCGTAAATAGTTACACATACAACTAAATTTATTGGGAATAAAGATAAGAGATTCTATTCAAGTGCATAAAATATAGATCATGTACATGATAATAAGTTGAAACTAGTTTGAATTACCATTAAAAGCATTTCAATTCACAACATTTTTTGAAGAAAGTAGTTTATATCAAAATAGACAAATCTGCTTTTAGGTCTTTCGAACTTCAGCTCTCAACTCATAAATTGCATCACCTCATTTATGCACGAAACATGATTTTGGTCGCAAATTTACCTTCAAATTATATAGTTCCAACTTGGTTAGAAGCCAGGACACCAATATCATTGGCAATCTAGGCATTGTTTAATTTAACTGAAGTTTGATATTTTAAAACAGAAACAACTACCAATCCTGTTGAATATTGATTCTGTAATTAAGAGTTTGATTCAAAGTACGATTAATGGGTCAATTCATTTTACCCTGGTTTGGATTAGGAGATGGAGAACTTACAAAAATAGTGTATTGTCAAAAATGAGAAAGAAAAATGGAGAGCAAGGAACGCGGCAAAATATTTCATAAATTTCATTTTAAGGGAAACATTTCTGACGGCTTTATGCAATTGAAAATGCTCTTGGATATTTGAATCCAACTTATAAAAATCCACCCAAATGCCCTTCATCATATCTTATTAAGTATCCTAAACCAAATCGAATACAAGCCATATGAAATAAATCAAACTTCTCGAGTTATGAATTCCAAACATAATATCTCCAAACCTGATTCACATTAACCCACAACTCCAAAAACCTCTCTTCCACAACACCTTCCAAAATCTCCTTCAACCTATAAATCTTTCTCTCCAAAACCACAACAGAATATTTCCCCCAATCAAAACCTCCCCAAAAGCAATGCGGAATTATTTGGATGAAAAGGGTATGCATTCGTTAGCAATCGTCTCCATTATTCTTGGACTATCACTTCGTAACCCATTGGACACATACAATATTTACTCGATTTTCATGTGTTGAGCATAGCATACAACATTTTTTCGTAACTTGTTTGGATGAACAGTTGTAAACAATAATTGCGGGTCTTCGTTTTTTTCCCCGATGTTTTATCAAGACGGGTCGAACTCATCCTTGCATTTGACCCGTGAAGAAGGCGAGAATATTCCTTTGGGCAACAGGTTTTCCTCCAAAATCTCTTCGCGGACGTTTTGGAAATTCTATTTTAAGTTTCGGGGTGCCCGCGTTGCATAATGTTTTTAGGGAAATTTTCAAAAAAAACCCTGTCTTTTTTGGATATTCTAAAAAAAGCCCTATCTTTTTTCAAATACCCCCCTCTAGTAGGGATGTCAATGGGTCGGGGAAAACCCGAACCCGAACGGGGAATACCCGAACGGGGCGGGTATTACCCGAAAAAAAATACCCGCGGGTCGGGTATTACCCGAAAACAAAATACCCGGTCCGGGTTCGGGGCGGGTTCGGGCGGAGTACTACCCGCCCCACGGGTAACCCGAACCCGAACCCGAACCCGAAAATTACCCGAAGATACCCGAAGCTTCAACTCACTCACCTCCTCTCGCGTTGTGCTCTCTCACACTGTCACAGACTCACAGCGCCTTCTCTCTCTCTCTCTCTCGTGTTCAGTCCTTAACCCTGAGCTCTCTCCGCTTCAACCCACGTCGTGTCGCCCAAGCTCTCTCAGCTCACTAGCTCAGGCTCCTTCAACGGCGAAGTCGTCGCCCAGTCGTCGCCGCGCCTCCTGGAAGTGGCGAACGAGCTCGTCACGGCAAAGCGAAGACCAGGCCGCACCTTCTGGAAGCGGCGACTGCTGGAACGAGCGGCGACTGCAAACCCTAGGAGCGGCGACTGCTGGAACGAGCGACGACTGCAAAGACGAGGCCGCATCTCCTGGAACGAGCGGCGACTGCAAACCGGCGGGAACGAGCGGCGACTGCAAACCGGCAGGAACGAGCGGCGACTGCAAACCGGCGGGAATGAGCGGCGACTGCAAACCGGCGGGAACGAGCGGCGATTCGGCGTTGTTTTCTTCAGGCGATTCGGCGTTGTTTTCGGGTAACGGGCATACCCGCGGGTAACGGGTTATCCGCGGGTTCGGGTTCGGGTATCATTTTGTACCCGCGGGTATGTTGATTTCGGGTTCGGGTAATACCCGAAATTTTCGGGTTCGGGTATGGGGAAGGGTTACCCGAACCCGACCCGCCCCGTTGACATCCCTACCCTCTAGGGGTTAAAACTAACAATGGATGGTGTTAAAAAAAAAATTTGACCAAAATACCCTTCTATTTTCATATGTATATTTTTTGTTATTTTTTCATTAATTTTATTAGTTTTAAAAAATTCTCATGTTGTAGAGATTGTGGGTTCGAATCCCGGCGGCATCAATATAAAAAATAAGAAACCTATAATGGCCACGATTCGTGGCCTAGGATTTTCTTCAAAAAAAATAAGAATATTGTCTTATATATTCTCCCCAAATTCTCTCTTTCGTTTCACTTCTTTGATCTAATATATTCGAGGTCTCGACACATTGTCAAACCTCCTTCAAAAAAAAAAAAAAAAAAAAAAAAAAAATTCATAAATAATTTTTAACATATAATGATTTCACAAAAATAAAATTATTAAATGTTGTGTTTGTATAATTTTAATATTTCATTTATTATTAATGAAAAACTAACATTAGATAATAATAAAATAGCATGTAGCGGCACGTAGCGTTTTGACGTTTAATTTAGCGGTTAGCGTTAGCGGACGATATAGCGCCGCTTCACTATCGTAGCGGTGTTAGATCAAAATTATTATTTTTATAATACTACAATATGCATATAAATATAAATTAGCGGCCCAATATTATAAATAAAATTATATTGAACCCTAAACCCTAAACCCTAAAAATTCATCTCTAAAAAAATATATTATTATTATTATTATTATTATTATTATTATTATTATTATTATTATTATTATATTATTGTAATTATAATAAGGCTATTAATAGTTGTTGTTGATGTTATTATCTTATTCTTCCTATAATAATAATAATAATTATTATTATTATTATTATTATTATTGTTGTTATTATTATTATTATTTAATAACAATAATTATTATTGTATACTAATAATATTAATTATTATTATTATTGTTGTTATTATTATTTAGTACCAATAATAATAATTATTATTATTATTATTATTACTATAATTTAAAAACAATTATTATTATTGTGTAATGATAATATTGATTATTATTATTGTTATTATTATTTAATAACAATAATAATAATGATGATTATAATAATTATTATTATTATTATTTGTACTATTACTATTATTATTACTATAATTATTTTATTATTATTGTTATTATTAGTTTTAACATTATTATGATTTTTATAGTAATAATAATAATAATAATAATAATATAATAATAATAATAATAATAATAATAATAATAATAATAATAATAATAATAATAATAACGCTATAGCACCGCTACGGCCGCTATATTTGAACGCTTCATGTTATAGCGGTCCGCTATAGCGTTGCAGCGGAACAAAATGATACAGAGCTAAATTCCAAAGCGATGCAGCGTTTACCTTCAAAAATCCGTTATAGCGCGCTCTAGCACCGCTACAGCGCCGCTATTTAAAACACTGATAAAAACTAAAGATATAGATATCAGCAAAATTTAGGGGCTCTTCCATGATTTCCAAAAATGCAGAGACCACAATGTAATATTTATTAACATACCCAATCATGACAAGCAACGAAGAAATGATCGGGCCCTTTAGTTCGATTCCGAAAAGAATATTTCTCAGCGAGCATTTACACGTAATTCTTCAAACAAAAACAGACAGGTAAAAAATCAGGATCATCTGAGGGTTCTGATAAAAGCTCTCTTTTTGCTGATTAGAGTTCTTGCTCTGCTGGCGAAAACCCAAGAGGAACCTGATAAAGAAAATTAAGTAAACCATTAATTAATTGTCAAACTTAATATATTGTGTTTTACGAGTATCTCTGTGGTTGAAATGGCTAGTGTCTGAATCGAGAGTTTTTTTCTTGATTTCAATTTTCAATGGCTGAATCAATGGATAAAGACTACCCAATAATAAAAAGAGAAATTAATCATGATTCAAAATTAAAGAGAATTAAATGTTGTATAAAAGTTAATTAATTGGATTAGGAACATCACCTGTGCTACAAGATCAGGGATCTTTAAATCGCAGTTAAAAATTAAAGGATTCATTCTAAATATCTTGAACGGATATTTGTTTAAAGAGCTATGAATCAAATAATCAATTTTCAGTTGCATGCACTGCAAGTTCAGTAGCAAAATATACCATGAATTGATATTACATTATCTACCAGTATCTAATTGCATGGAAGTGAAGAAACTTTCTATCATGCAATTGACACACACATACTATTCATTTCACCTCTACACCATGACGATTCAAACAATCATCATGCTAATTGGATGGAAATATACGGAAACAGAAATTTCAATGATGAAGTCCTTGAAGAAATTATCATAACGAAATCAAAACGAACAAAAAGAACAATGAATGAACATGTTGACGTCGCCAATGAAGATAACCCATAGAGCAGCACCAAAAGGGATGGCGAAGCATGTGTCTACTTGGCCGCTGTCACGACCGCTGCAGGCGCCGGCGATTGCGATCCATCAATACGTCCTATGCAAACACAACTCCCATCACCAAAAACATAACAGCACCCATAAATCTTCTCATCCACCCCCAAACAACCGAGAATTAGGTTTATGCACCAGTCAAAAACGGAGTGACAAGTGAAAAGATGGTTGTTGTGAACTTGTGCCGACCCACCTCCCCCCCGCAGGCCCCGCGCCCTCTCGGGCGGACCCACCACCCCCGCGGGCCCCGCCCCAGAGAGAGGGGAGGGGAGGCAGGGGAGGGACCCACCTCCTCCCTTCGGGACCCCCCCCCCCCCCCCCCCCCCCCCCCCGCGGGCCCAGCCCCTCTTACTAAAAAAACATAACTAATGATTTCTTACTAAAAAATATAATTATAATTAACTAAAATTCAAAGGTCTCGCATGACAAATGAATACAATTTTGATAAATTATCTTAAGACTGCTATACAAAAATATAACTATAATGACTCAAATCCAACTAAAATGTTCAAATCCAACTAAAATTTATATGAAGAAAAAAATACAAGAAAAAATGATCAAATTGGAAAAAGAATAATCTCATGACATTCCTGAGCTCAAAACTAAGGAAAAAAAAGAAAAAACTTCACTCACTAATAATAACAAACGAAGCACAAATGGACATCTCCGATCACAAATCTACAGGGAAATTACTAAGTTCGCCCCTGCTGCAATTTGTCCTCGTCACCAACGATTTCTTCACCAAACAAAAACACCAAAAAAAACATCAATCAGTATAATTTCACTTAATTCATTTCATTATATCATTGTTATCATGATTATGAATATAATATACCTTGTCATGAAGAGTATTAGTAAGAGTGAGGCTCTGAGTAATATTCTCATCTCATTTCCTGTAAGCGCATTGCCACCTGCTGGATCCAGATGCAATTCCACAAACTACATAAAAAATACATCAATCCAAGTCAACAATATAATTTTACCATTTCATATTCATTAAATGAAATAATTGAGAAAATATTTACTGTTAGAATGGCAGCTTCAAAGACGAAGTCGGTGAGAGGATTTGAAGAGAGATTTGTGAAGATGGCGTTAATCGTGGTTGCTTCTGGCTTTCCAACTGGTTTTTTAAAGCTGAAATTTATTTTCAAATCGCTGCTCTCGAACGCCGTGATTGGTGGATACTCTGTTGTGGTCGTTACTCTCTACTCTCCTGTGCAAACAAAAATAGATAAATAAATGATTTTGTATAAATGATATTCTTTTATCAAAGATTTAATTACTTGGAGGAGAAGAGTTCGAGGGCAATGGTGGGGATAAGCCGTCTAATAAATCCAATACTGGAGATGGGGATGGAGAGGCTTTCGAAGTAATGGAGGGGATGGGACTAGAGGCGGGCGGTCCATTTTGAACGGGAGAGGATCCGATGTAGAGAAGATCCATAAGATCTCTGGTATGTCCCCGTGCTGGCCATCCATCTAATAACAAAAAGAAAATTACATACGAATCCACATAAATATTATGAATTCAGACAGAGAGAGAGAGAGAGAGAGAGAGAGAGAGAAAAGAAACCTGAAGGTGGTGAGCTGGACAAATCTTGCAAAAAATCTTTAGGCGCGACAGCATTATTAGTATTCTTAGAAGGAATCATGTCGTCAGCACCCAAATCGAGCAAGGCTGCCAAGGGAGCGCCACCTGGCGACATGGCGACTCCATTAGGGATCTTAATTGGAGGGTCCGGTTTTCTTCTGTACTGGAGGGGTCAGGTGTGATGCTTCGTCTAATACCGGCATTCTCTCCATGCACTGGAGGGGTCCGGCATGGCGACTCCATTCGTCTAATTAATTCACCTGGACATCGATTAGAAGATCCGTGCTCGGTGCCGGTGCTGGCCCTCCACCTTGAACATGACCATGGACGCCACCTGTCAGACTGACGTGTGGGCCCAATTAGGAGTCTTGAAGCTTTAGACAGCACAAGGCCTCTCATGTTCACCACCATCTTGTTCCCAATTGCAACCGGGTTCGGGTTTGAGTTAGGGTTTTGGTTGGGATTAGAGATTTCGATTGATCTCCTTAACAATGACGAGGTTAGAAACCCGTTTGACACGTTTGGTAATCGGACTCTGGGTTTTCAGCATCTCTGACGGCTTCCACGGCCGAGATCACGTTGTTTGGGACGTCCTTCTCGACGAACGTTGCTGGTCAAACTCGGTTGACTCTGACTTCGACTCAGTCTGCTCGGCATTAATAGTATGGCTTAGGCTGCGAGATGACATCATGGCCTGTTTGCCCTGTTTGAAGAGAAGTGGGACAAGACGGAGTTGATGACCTGGCGTGTAAGCTGGCGAGATGACATCACGACCTCTTTGCAAGGGACTGAGATCGCAGAAGCAATCTTGTCTGATTTTCTCTGGAAGATCTGACAGCACTTCGTCTTTTGTTCTTCTCAGAAGAAATGGCATCACCTGCAAATAATCCAAAAAGAATCAGCAAGAACGGTATTAATTACGGTTTTACACCTAATAAAATAGTGAATTGATAATAAACCTGTTTATGCAAGGCTTCCATAGAGAGAACTCCAGCTTCAGCGTATTTTGGCGAGCACTTAGGATCCTTTCCTGCTGTAAGCGGTTTTCCATAAGTGGATTGAAACTGTAAAATAAATAATTATATTAGATTAAAAAAAGTGAAATAATATGCATGTATCTTAAAAAGAATTTCGAATTCACCTGGTTTTTCGGTACCCAAGAACCCAGGCATGAAGAAATAAAAAAGAGACTACAAATCCAACACATTATTCTGCAAATTACACAAACAATAATTAAATTAACAATTAATTCACAGGAGAAAAAAAACTAATTATTAATTATCAAACCTGAATAGGCGTGCCACTCAATATAAGTCTATGATCAGACTCGAGCATCTTCACGGCCGTAGTAATTTTAGATCTGGAGCTCTTAATAATATGACACTCCTCCAAAATGCAACAAGTCCACGCAATCCTCCCCAACTACTCGATATCCTTTCTAATCATATCACACGACGTCATCACCACGTTACAAGTGTCGAATTGCGATTGCAGAGCAATTCCCTCCGGGGCGGACCCGCGTACTGAAGCGTGTTCATTATGGAGCTGTCTGTGTTTTTCGATCTCGTAACCCCAGTGCGCCACAAGTGTCGAAGAAGGCCAGACGATTATTGAGAGTGAATTTTTTTCTAGGAGGCGTCTCTCTGCAATTTCGGTCGCTACAATTGCGGAGGCTTGTAGGGTTTTTCCTAGATCCATGTCGTTGCAGAGAATTACGTGCAATTCGAATTGCCTTAAGAAAGCCAACCACGTAATACCTTCTTGCTGAAACCTGTAGATAAATAATAAAAAGATCAGTCTAAATTAGTTTCTTTATTTTTTTTATCAGAAGGAGAAGTAACAAACAAACAAACCTTCTTAATCCAACTTTGAGTTCGACGGCAAGTTTATAATCCTTGATATGAGAATTATCAACAAGTTGTTCTAAAACCGTGCATCGTCAGCATTACTAGCGAGCCAATTTTTCGCAAGTCCATCTGGCAACTCCGCTCCTTTAGCCAGTGGCAAAAGAGGAACCAAAGCAGCAAAACTATGCGAGACACTTTGTCTCACAGACTTGTCAGAGTTGCTCATGCATCTTAAAAGTGGTACCACTAACAGAGGAGAATACGGTACCATTTTGAATTGGAGAGGATCCGGTGAAGAGAACAACCGTGCTCGGTGCCGGAGGTGGCCCTCAACCTAATCACGAAAAGAAAAAGTCAATAAAAATTCACACAAATATTATGAATTCAGAGAGAGAGAGAGAAAAGAAACCTGTAGGTGGTGAGCTGGACAAATCTTGCAAAAAATCTTTAGGCGCGACAGCATTATTAGTATTCTTAGAAGGAATCATGTCGTCAGCACCCAAATCGAGCAAGGCTGCCAAGGGAGCGCCACCTGGCGACATGGCGACTCCATTAGGGATCTTAATTGGAGGGTCCGGTTTTCTTCTGTACTGGAGGGGTCAGGTGTGATGCTTCGTCTAATACCGGCATTCTCTCCATGCACTGGAGGGGTCCGGCATGGCGACTCCATTCGTCTAATTAATTAACCTGGACATCGATTAGAAGATCCGTGCTCGGTGCCGGTGCTGGCCCTCCACCTTGAACATGACCATGGACGCCACCTGTCAGACTGACGTGTGGGCCCAATTAGGAGTCTTGAAGCTTTAGACAGCACAAGGCCTCTCATGTTCACCACCATCTTGTTCCCAATTGCAACCGGGTTCGGGTTTGAGTTAGGGTTTTGGTTGGGATTAGAGATTTCGATTGATCTCCTTAACAATGATGAGGTTTGAAACCCGTTTGACACGTTTGGTAATCGGACTCTGGGTTTTCAGCATCTCTGACGGCTTCCACGGCCGAGATCACATTGTTTGGGACGTCCTTCTCGACGAACGTTGCTGGTCAAACTCGGTTGACTCTGACTTCGACTCAGTCTGCTCGGCATTAATAGTATGGTTTAGGTTGCGAGATGACATCATGGCCTGTTTGCCCTGTTTGAAGAGAAGTGGGACAAGACGGAGTTGATGACCTGGCGTGTAAGCTGGCGAGATGACATCACGACCTCTTTGCAAGGGACTGAGATCGCAGAAGCAATCTTGTCTGATTTTCTCTGGAAGATCTGACAGCACTTCGTCTTTTGTTCTTCTCAGAAGAAATGGCATCACCTGCAAATAATCCAAAAAGAATCAGCAAGAACGGTATTAATTACGGTTTTACCCCTAATAAAATAGTGAATTGATAATAAACCTGTTTATGCAAGGCTTCCATAGAGAGAACTCCAGCTTCAGCGTATTTTGGCGAGCACTTAGGATCCTTTCCTGCTGTATGCGGTTTTCCATAAGTGGATTGAAACTGTAAAATAAATAATTATTTTAGATTAAAAAAAGTGAAAAAATATGCATGTATCTTAAAAAGAATTTCGAATTTACCTGGTTTTTCGGTACCCAAGAACCCAGGCATGAAGAAATAAAAAAGAGACTACAAATCCAACACATTATTCTGCAAATTACACAAACAATAATTAAATTAACAATTAATTCACAGGAGAAAAAAAACTAATTATTAATTATCAAACCTGAATAGGCGTGCCACTCAATATAAGTCTATGAACAGACTCGAGCATCTTCACGGCCGTAGTAATTTTAGATCTGGAGCTCTTAATAATATGACACTCCTCCAAAATGCAACAAGTCCACGCAATCCTCCCCAACTACTCGATATCCTTTCTAATCATATCACACGACGTCATCACCACGTTACAAGTGTCGAATTGCGATTGCAGAGCAATTCCCTCCGGGGCGGACCCGCGTACTGAAGCGTGTTCATTATGGAGCTGTCTGTGTTTTTCGATCTCGTAACCCCAGTGCGCCACAAGTGTCGAAGAAGGCCAGACGATTATTGAGAGTGAATTTTTTTCTAGGAGGCATCTCTCTGCAATTTCGGTCGCTACAATTGCGGAGGCTTGTAGGGTTTTTCCTAGATCCATGTCGTTGCAGAGAATTACGTGCAATTCGAATTGCCTTAAGAAAGCCAACCACGTAATACCTTCTTGCTGAAACCTGTAGATAAATAATAAAAAGATCAGTCTAAATTAGTTTCTTTATTTTTTTTATCAGAAGGAGAAGTAACAAACAAACAAACCTTCTTAATCCAACTTTGAGTTCGACGGCAAGTTTATAATCCTTGATATGAGAATTATCAACAAGTTGTTCTAAAACCGTGCATCGTCAGCATTACTAGCGAGCCAATTTTTCGCAAGTCCATCTGGCAACTCCGCTCCTTTAGCCAGTGGCAAAAGAGGAACCAAAGCAGCAAAACTATGCGAGACACTTTGTCTCACAGACTTGTCAGAGTTGCTCATGCATCTTAAAAGTGGTACCACTAACAGAGGAGAATACGGTACCATTTTGAATTGGAGAGGATCCGGTGTAGAGAAGAACCGTGCTCGGTGCCGGAGGTGGCCCTCAACCTAATCACGAAAAGAAAAAGTCAATAAAAATTCACACAAATATTATGAATTCAGAGAGAGAGAGAGAGAGAGAGAGAGAGAGAGAGAGAGAGAAAAGAAACCTGAAGGTGGTGAGCTGGACAAATCTTGCAAAAAATCTTTAGGCGCGACAGCATTATTAGTATTCTTAGAAGGAATCATGTCGTCAGCACCCAAATCGAGCAAGGCTGCCAAGGGAGCGCCACCTGGCGACATGGCGACTCCATTAGGGATCTTAATTGGAGGGTCCGGTTTTCTTCTGTACTGGAGGGGTCAGGTGTGATGCTTCGTCTAATACCGGCATTCTCTCCATGCACTGGAGCATGGCGACTCCATTCGTCTAATTAATTAACCTGGAGATCGATTAGAAGATCCGTGCTCGGTGCCGGTGCTGGCCCTCCACCTTGAACATGACCATGGACGCCACCTGTCAGACTGACGTGTGGGCCCAATTAGGAGTCTTGAAGCTTTAGACAGCACAAGGCCTCTCATGTTCACCACCATCTTGTTCCCAATTGCAACCGGGTTCGGGTTTGAGTTAGGGTTTTGGTTGGGATTAGAGATTTCGATTGATCTCCTTAACAATGATGAGGTTTGAAACCCGTTTGACACGTTTGGTAATCGGACTCTGGGTTTTCAGCATCTCTGACGGCTTCCACGGCCGAGATCACATTGTTTGGGACGTCCTTCTCGACGAACGTTGCTGGTCAAACTCGGTTGACTCTGACTTCGACTCAGTCTGCTCGGCATTAATAGTATGGTTTAGGCTGCGAGATGACATCATGGCCTGTTTGCCCTGTTTGAAGAGAAGTGGGACAAGACGGAGTTGATGACCTGGCGTGTAAGCTGGCGAGATGACATCACGACCTCTTTGCAAGGGACTGAGATCGCAGAAGCAATCTTGTCTGATTTTCTCTGGAAGATCTGACAGCACTTCGTCTTTTGTTCTTCTCAGAAGAAATGGCATCACCTGCAGATAATCCAAAAAGAATCAGCAAGAACGGTATTAATTACGGTTTTACCCCTAATAAAATAGTGAATTGATAATAAACCTGTTTATGCAAGGCTTCCGTTGAGAGAACTCCAGCTTCAGCGTATTTTGGCGAGCACTTAGGATCCTTTCCTGCTGTACGCGGTTTTCCATAAGTGGATTGAAACTGTAAAATAAATTATTATATTAGATTAAAAAAGAGTGAAATAATATGCATGTATCTGAAAAAGAATTTCCAATTTACCTGTTTTTTCGGTACCCAAGAACCCAGGCATGAAGAAATAAAAAAGAGACTACAAATCCAACACATTATTCTTCAAATTACACAAACAATAATTAAATTAACAATTAATTCACAAGAGAAAAAAAACTAATTATTAATTATCAAACCTGAATAGGCATGCCACTCAATATAAGTCTATGTTCAGACTCGAGCATCTTCACGGCCGTAGTAATTTTAGATCTGGAGCTCTTAATAATATGACCCTCCTCCAAAATGCAACAAGTCCACGCAATCCTCCCCAACTACTCGATATCCTTTCTAATAATATCATACGACGTCATCACCACGTTACAAGTGTCGAATTGCGATTGGAGATCAATTCCCTCAGGGGCGGACCCCGCGTACTGAAGCGCGTTCATTATGGAGCTGTCTGTGTTTTTCGATCTCGTAAGCCCAGTGCGCCACAAGTGTCGAAGAAGGCCAGACGATTATTGAGAGTGAATTTTTTTCTAGGAGGCGTCTCTCTGCAATTTCGGTCGCTACAATTGCGGAGGCTTGTAGGGTTTTTCCTAGATCCATGTCGTTGCAGAGAATTACGTGCAATTCGAATTGCCTTAAGAAAGCCAACCACGTAATACCTTCTTGCTGAAACCTGTAGATAAATAATATAAAGATCAGTCTAAATTAGTTTCTTTATTTTTTTTATCAGAAGGAGAAGTAACAAACAAACAAACCTTCTTAATCCAACTTTGAGTTCGACGGCAAGTTTATAATCCTTGATATGAGAATTATCAACAAGTTGTTCTAAAACCGTGCATCGTCAGCATTACTAGCGAGCCAATTTTTCGCAAGTCCATCTGGCAACTCCGCTCCTTTAGCCAGTGGCAAAAGAGGAACCAAAGCAGCAAAACTATGCGAGACACTTTGTCTCACAGACTTGTCAGAGTTGCTCATGCATCTTAAAAGTGGTACCACTAACAGAGGAGAATACGGTACCATTTTGAATTGGAGAGGATCCGGTGTAGAGAACAACCGTGCTCGGTCCGGAGGTGGCCCTCAACCTAATCACGAAAATAATAAGTCAATAAAAATCCACACAAATATTATGAATTCAGAGAGAGAGAGAGAGAAAAGAAACCTGAAGGTGGTGATTTGGACAAATCTTGCAAAAAATCTTTAGGCGCGACAGCATTATTAGTATTCTTAGAAGGAATCATGTCGTCAGCACCCAAATCGAGCAAGGCTGCCAAGGGAGCGCCACCTGGCGACATGGCGACTCCATTAGGGATCTTAATTGGAGGGTCCGGTTTTCTTCTGCACTGGAGGGGTCAGGTGTGATGCTTCGTCTAATACCGGCATTCTCTCCATGCACTGGAGCATGGCGACTCCATTCGTCTAATTAATTAACCTGGAGATCGATTAGAAGATCCGTGCTCGGTGCCGGTGCTGGCCCTCCACCTTGAACATGACCATGGACGCCACCTGTCAGACTGACGTGTGGGCCCAATTAGGAGTCTTGAAGCTTTAGACAGCACAAGGCCTCTCATGTTCACCACCATCTTGTTCCCAATTGCAACCGGGTTCGGGTTTGAGTTAGGGTTTTGGTTGGGATTAGAGATTTCGATTGATCTCCTTAACAATGATGAGGTTTGAAACCCGTTTGACACGTTTGGTAATCGGACTCTGGGTTTTCAGCATCTCTGACGGCTTCCACGGCCGAGATCACATTGTTTGGGACGTCCTTCTCGACGAACGTTGCTGGTCAAACTCGGTTGACTCTGACTTCGACTCAGTCTGCTCGGCATTAATAGTATGGTTTAGGCTGCGAGATGACATCATGGCCTGTTTGCCCTGTTTGAAGAGAAGTGGGACAAGACGGAGTTGATGACCTGGCGTGTAAGCTGGCGAGATGACATCACGACCTCTTTGCAAGGGACTGAGATCGCAGAAGCAATCTTGTCTGATTTTCTCTGGAAGATCTGACAGCACTTCGTCTTTTGTTCTTCTCAGAAGAAATGGCATCACCTGCAGATAATCCAAAAAGAATCAGCAAGAACGGTATTAATTACGGTTTTACCCCTAATAAAATAGTGAATTGATAATAAACCTGTTTATGCAAGGCTTCCGTTGAGAGAACTCCAGCTTCAGCGTATTTTGGCGAGCACTTAGGATCCTTTCCTGCTGTACGCGGTTTTCCATAAGTGGATTGAAACTGTAAAATAAATTATTATATTAGATTAAAAAAGAGTGAAATAATATGCATGTATCTGAAAAAGAATTTCCAATTTACCTGTTTTTTCGGTACCCAAGAACCCAGGCATGAAGAAATAAAAAAGAGACTACAAATCCAACACATTATTCTTCAAATTACACAAACAATAATTAAATTAACAATTAATTCACAAGAGAAAAAAAACTAATTATTAATTATCAAACCTGAATAGGCATGCCACTCAATATAAGTCTATGTTCAGACTCGAGCATCTTCACGGCCGTAGTAATTTTAGATCTGGAGCTCTTAATAATATGACCCTCCTCCAAAATGCAACAAGTCCACGCAATCCTCCCCAACTACTCGATATCCTTTCTAATAATATCATACGACGTCATCACCACGTTACAAGTGTCGAATTGCGATTGGAGATCAATTCCCTCAGGGGCGGACCCCGCGTACTGAAGCGCGTTCATTATGGAGCTGTCTGTGTTTTTCGATCTCGTAAGCCCAGTGCGCCACAAGTGTCGAAGAAGGCCAGACGATTATTGAGAGTGAATTTTTTTCTAGGAGGCGTCTCTCTGCAATTTCGGTCGCTACAATTGCGGAGGCTTGTAGGGTTTTTCCTAGATCCATGTCGTTGCAGAGAATTACGTGCAATTCGAATTGCCTTAAGAAAGCCAACCACGTAATACCTTCTTGCTGAAACCTGTAGATAAATAATATAAAGATCAGTCTAAATTAGTTTCTTTATTTTTTTTATCAGAAGGAGAAGTAACAAACAAACAAACCTTCTTAATCCAACTTTGAGTTCGACGGCAAGTTTATAATCCTTGATATGAGAATTATCAACAAGTTGTTCTAAAACCGTGCATCGTCAGCATTACTAGCGAGCCAATTTTTCGCAAGTCCATCTGGCAACTCCGCTCCTTTAGCCAGTGGCAAAAGAGGAACCAAAGCAGCAAAACTATGCGAGACACTTTGTCTCACAGACTTGTCAGAGTTGCTCATGCATCTTAAAAGTGGTACCACTAACAGAGGAGAATACGGTACCATTTTGAATTGGAGAGGATCCGGTGTAGAGAACAACCGTGCTCGGTCCGGAGGTGGCCCTCAACCTAATCACGAAAATAATAAGTCAATAAAAATCCACACAAATATTATGAATTCAGAGAGAGAGAGAGAGAAAAGAAACCTGAAGGTGGTGAGCTGGACAAATCTTGCAAAAAATCTTTAGGCGCGACAGCATTATTAGTATTCTTAGAAGGAATCATGTCGTCAGCACCCAAATCGAGCAAGGCTGCCAAGGGAGCGCCACCTGGCGACATGGCGACTCCATTAGGGATCTTAATTGGAGGGTCCGGTTTTCTTCTGCACTGGAGGGGTCAGGTGTGATGCTTCGTCTAATACCGGCATTCTCTCCATGCACTGGAGCATGGCGACTCCATTCGTCTAATTAATTAACCTGGAGATCGATTAGAAGATCCGTGCTCGGTGCCGGTGCTGGCCCTCCACCTTGAACATGACCATGGACGCCACCTGTCAGACTGACGTGTGGGCCCAATTAGGAGTCTTGAAGCTTTAGACAGCACAAGGCCTCTCATGTTCACCACCATCTTGTTCCCAATTGCAACCGGGTTCGGGTTTGAGTTAGGGTTTTGGTTGGGATTAGAGATTTCGATTGATCTCCTTAACAATGATGAGGTTAGAAACCCGTTTGACACGTTTGGTGCTCGGACTCTGGGTTTTCAGCATCTCTGACGGCTTCCACGGCCGAGATCACACTGTTTGGGACGTCCTTCTCGACGAACGTTGCTGGTCAAACTCGGTTGACTCTGACTTCGACTCAGTCTGCTCGGCATTAATAGTATGGTTTAGGCTGCGAGATGACATGATGGCCTGTTTGCCCCGTTTGAAGAGAAGTGGGACAAGACGGAGTTGATGACCTGGCGTGTATGCTGGCGAGATGACATCACGACCTCTTTCCAAGAGACTGAGATCGCAGAAGCAATCTTGTCTGATTTTCTCCGGAAGATCTGACAGCACTTCGTCTTTTGTTCTTCTCAGAAGAAATGGCATCACCTGCAAATAATCCAAAAAGAATCAGCAAGAACGGTATTAATTACGGTTTTACCCCTAATAAAATAGTGAATTGATAATAAACCTGTTTATGCAAGGCTTCCATTGAGAGAACTCCAGCTTCAGCGTCTTTTGGCGAGCACTTAGGATCCTTTCCTGCTGTACGCGGTTTTCCATAAGTGGATTGAAACTGTAAAATAAATTATTATATTAGATTAAAAAAGAGTAAAATAATATGCATGTATCTGAAAAAGAATTTCGAATTTACCTGTTTTTTCGGTACCCAAGAACCCAGGCATGAAGAAATAAAAAAGAGACTACAAATCCAACACATTATTCTGCAAATTACACAAACAATAATTAAATTAACAATTAATTCACAAGAGAAAAAAAACTAATTATTAATTATCAAACCTGAATAGGCATGCCACTCAATATAAGTCTATGTTCAGACTCGAGCATCTACACGGCCGTAGTAATTTTAGATCTGGAGCTCTTAATAATATGACCCTCCTCCAAAATGCAACAAGTCCACGCAATCCTCCCCACTACTCGATATCCTTTCTAATAATATCATACGACGTCATCACCACGTTACAAGTGTCGAATTGCGATTGGAGAACAATTCCCTCAGGGGCGGACCCCGCGTACTGAAGCGTGTTCATTATGGAGCTGTCTGTGTTTTTCGATCTCGTAACCCCAGTGCGCCACAAGTGTCGAAGAAGGCCAGACGATTATTGAGAGTGAATTTTTTTCTAGGAGGCGTCTCTCTGCAATTTCGGTCGCTACAATTGCGGAGGCTTGTAGGGTTTTTCCTAGATCCATGTCGTTGCAGAGAATTACGTGCAATTCGAATTGCCTTAAGAAAGCCAACCACGTAATACCTTCTTGCTGAAACCTGTAGATAAATAATATAAAGATCAGTCTAAATTAGTTTCTTTATTTTTTTTATCAGAAGGAGAAGTAACAAACAAACAAACCTTCTTAATCCAACTTTGAGTTCGACGGCAAGTTTATAATCCTTGATATGAGAATTATCAACAAGTTGTTCTAAAACCGTGCATCGTCAGCATTACTAGCGAGCCAATTTTTCGCAAGTCCATCTGGCAACTCCGCTCCTTTAGCCAGTGGCAAAAGAGGAACCAAAGCAGCAAAACTATGCGAGACACTTTGTCTCACAGACTTGTCAGAGTTGCTCATGCATCTTAAAAGTGGTACCACTAACAGAGGAGAATACGGTACCATTTTGAATTGGAGAGGATCCGGTGTAGAGAACAACCGTGCTCGGTGCCGGAGGTGGCCCTCAACCTAATCACGAAAAGAATAAGTCAATAAAAATCCACACAAATATTATGAATTCAGAGAGAGAGAGAGAAAAGAAACCTGAAGGTGGTGAGCTGGACAAATCTTGCAAAAAATCTTTAGGCGCGACAGCATTATTAGTATTCTTAGAAGGAATCATGTCGTCAGCACCCAAATCGAGCAAGGCTGCCAAGGGAGCGCCACCTGGCGACATGGCGACTCCATTAGGGATCTTAATTGGAGGGTCCGGTTTTCTTCTGCACTGGAGGGGTCAGGTGTGATGCTTCGTCTAATATCGGCATTCTCTCGATGCCTAAGCCTTGGAGGCTGACTAGGATGCCTGGTTTGAATTGAGGTCTGGTCTGACAGCATGGAGATCATGGTTTCAATTATGGCTGTCATTACTGAACCCGTTGTGGATTTGTCCATGGATGTCACATATCTCGATGCAGCTAATCTAACAGCCATGTGTGAGTGTCTCACGCAGACTAAGATGCATGGGAGGAGACTTAGTAGTTGCGATCTCAAAGATTTTTCTACAAGAGAAGCCACAGATCTAACAACCTGTAATAAAAATTAAACACAAAATTAATAAAAAAATTCACATTTTTATTTATCGAGTAATTCAATGAATAGTTAATAATACCTGAATGTTGTTTATGAGAGATTGGGGATCCTTATCCTCGCAACTCCTGCTAAGTTTAACGTTGAGAAAATCAACCTTTGAGCTCGGATCTTCTGCTGCCACGGGTACGAGGAATTCGGTGAGGCAATCCCAAACTTTGGGCAACTTTTCAAATAAACCCGGTCCCAATTTCTCGCATAAATGCTTCAAGGCCATTTCGGCCCCGCGCCGGTTAATAAACCCTTCTAATTTAGAACGATCTTCTCCTGCCGAGAGATTGTTGTGTCGAGAAGACAGAGTTTTGCGAGCCGAATGTTTTTGTAGCAAAGGATAGGAGGTTTTGTTCTTCGATGACTTCCGTTGAGGTTATCACAGAGGCTTGAGGAGTTTCGTTTATATCTGGGCATGTTAAGGTGCAGAGATTTTTAATCAATTAATCGTCTGGACCTGGTTTATGGCCCACGCAGTTCACTATTAACTCTGCTAGCCCTTGTGCTGCTTTTTGTTGCAGTATTTCCTCCTGCATTTAATATTTTCATGTTAAGGTTTTAAGCACTAATAATTTTAAATGGAATAATAAGATTAACAAAAGAGTGTGTAGTACTTGTTCTCTCTTAATAGCGGCCATTAACGGAAGAATTATAGGGCTGATTTTGCTAGGAAGATCTCCACTCCAGACAATCATACTGGCCAATAAAGCTGACACGGCTACATTCAAATTATTCTGAAAAATATGTGTTTCAAATTTGTGAGATGTGAACTTAAATTTGAAAATTTTAAACAAAAAAGAAAGAAGAATGCAAACAAAACGGACCTGAACACTCTTCAAGTAGGCTGAAGTAGCGAGGAGAAGTTGCTTAGGAGACTCCAATTCCTGTAACTCATAAGTCACCACGAGAATCGAACCAAACTCGATCACTTCGTTTACACTCATATTATCCAAACCGAAAGTTAGACTCGATAAATACTACTCGAAAGCTCCAGTGGATTTAGCAGAGACGAATAGAGTCTTGGCTTCATTTCGCATTTTCAAATAGGTTCTAGAAAGTTCTGAGTATGGGAGAGGCGAGTTTTTAGTAGGCAATGCAGGGTCAGAGCATGAGAGTAATTCGAGAATCCATTCTTTTTCTCGACTTAATGAACCAACTAGGATTTGGAGAATCCATTCTTTTCCTCGACTTAATGAAGCAAACTAGGATTTGGAGAATCCATTCTTTTCCTCGACTGAATGAAGCAAACTAGGATTTGCAAAAATCATCGACGCCATCTGTATAAAATTTAAATATTTTTTATCATAATTACTCTTTTAGGTTTAGGGTTTTCAAGCGTGTCGTCATTACCTGTCTCTGAATGCCGGAGAGAGAAATAAGATCGCGCCAAAGAGGTTCTACAATTACTCTTTTGCGAGGCCAAAGCACCCAAAGCAGTAGAAATAAGCACTCTGGTTTTAGTAACGGATTTCTCGGAATCTGTGCCGAACACAATTTTAGTGCCACCTGTCGGTAGTACCTCCCTCTCTAGACTGGCAGCAGCAGGTTGCTGTTGTTGTTTCTGCTGTGGCTGTGGTTGTTGTAGTTCGCCTTTGGAGAAATCTAGAATCACGACGCTACTCGTGCTAGTGCTTTGTTCAGGTCTGGCATATTGGATTTTAACTGCTGCTTTAGAAGCGCTTCTACGAGGAAAAAGTTACTGGCCAGAACATTTTCGACGGGTCAGCGGCTGACCCATATGGAGTCGTTGCCAAATGGACCCAACTCGAAGAGTTGGTATCAGAAGGGCTGAGGTCATCAAGATCGAGTAAAATATCCCAAAGGAGCATTACAATGGAATTAAGCATATGACCATCGAGAGAGACTAGAGATGCCGCAGTTGGTATCAGAGCATCTGCTGCAACAGCTCTGACGTCATCGTCAGGGTCCTCTAATCCCCCTTTACATGCTGGCAACACATATAATAATAAATCACTCATCAATTCCTACATAAAACAACAAATTAAAGAAGAGAAATTACATATATAAGTATTTATAAATGTCTCTTTATTATTTTGATGAATGATGGAAAATGTACCTTGCGAACAGCAACGAGATACTTGATGCCGAGAAGACCGCCATGGCGAACTTCCCACTCTTGTCTGCACTGTAGACAATAAAAAAAGACGATAATAAGAGAGAATTAAGTAATTAGTAAAAAAAATATGTAATAATATAATACCTTGGTGTTAATATCTCTCTCAAATTCTCAATGCCATCATTGCTCCGTGCCTCACTTCCCAAACTGTATAAAAAAGAATTATTAGCCTCTCAACTATTCAAGCGTAAATTAAACATAAATGAAACAATAGTAATAAATAACAAGAAAAAATAAAGGTAAAAACCAGGGTCAAAGATATCTATAAGCTGGTCAACAAAGTGTTGAAATGGCCATCTCCCACTCTCCTCGCACTCTGTGCTTTCATCTTTGGCATCCAAAGACTCCTAAAAATACAGAAAAGAAGAAATTTGAAATCAAAATCAAAATTGAAGCAAAGTTCACAAACTTTTTACAGACCATATTGGTTCCGATCGGATCCTCGACAGGCACATGATTCACTTGTCGCTAAGAAGGTTTCTCGTCTTCAGGTTTAGAAAGATCATTGGCGCTGCTCACCGGCATCGATAGTACAGTTTAGGCTGCCAGATGACATCACGACCTGTTTGCCCTGTTTGAAGAGAAGTGGGACAAGACGGAGTTGATGACCTGGCGTGTAAGCTGGCGAGATGACATCACGACCTCTTTGCCCTTTTTGAATGGATTTTTATTATTATTCTTATGTGTTGTGAGTACAAGTGTGTCAATGGTGGGATCTGAATTGAAAGCCTTGACGATTTCAAATCTCTTCTCAGCCTGAACACACCCATCTAATCTCAAGTACCTTCTCATACCATAAATTAGCAAATTTATTAAACAATAACAAAATTAGCAAAACAATGAAATACCTTCTCATATGAGAATGGAAGAGATCTTTCTCAATTATGTCAAGAAAAGCCTACAACACAAAAATAAAAAACATCCATTAAAAATTATAATACAAAAGAATATTAAAATAGTTAAATCATACCTTATGTTGAGCAAAGATAGAGACAGGGGAGTTGACTAGAGTTGGACCCGTCAGGACTGGAAGAAGAATCCAACCCAATACCACACGCTTCGAGTATTTCTTCAAGGGCCACCAATTTAGGAGAATGGTGAAGTTCGTGAATCTATGTTATCGCATCGCGACAGCCTGGCACAATTTCTGACACGATAGTCTCCATTAAATCTCGACCCTTGTTTCCCATCACTAGCAACAGATGACTAAACAACTTCAACAAGTATTATAACGCCTAAAAAAAATATGCAAATTTCACAAAAATTATTAAAATTAATCATTACAAAAAGTTAAAATAAATAATTAATCTGATACCTGGAAGACATGAGTTGCGCAGAATTGGTAGTAGCAGTAGTATTGATTTCTTCAGATTCATGAGACTTTAGCAATGGTTGAAATTTTGTCTTTAGCATTAGAAGAAGAGAATTGATCATAAAGCTTGAGTTGCAAGGGACTGAGATCGCAGAAGCAATCTTGTCTGATTTTCTCTGGAAGATCTGACAGCACTTCGTCTTTTGTTCTTCTCAGAAGAAATGGCATCACCTGCAAATAATCCAAAAAGAATCAGCAAGAACGGTATTAATTACGGTTTTACCCCTAATAAAATAGTGAATTGATAATAAACCTGTTTATGCAAGGCTTCCATAGAGAGAACTCCAGCTTCGGCGTCTTTTGGCGAGCACTTAGGATCCTTTCCTGCTGTAAGCGGTTTTCCATAAGTGGATTGAAACTGTAAAATAAATTATTATATTAGATTAAAAAAAAGTGAAATAATATGCATGTATCTTAAAAAGAATTTCGAATTTACCTGGTTTTTCGGTACCCAAGAACCCAGGCATGAAGAAATAAAAAAGAGACTACAAATCCAACACATTATTCTGCAAATTACACAAACAATAATTAAATTAACAATTAATTCACAGGAGAAAAAAAACTAATTATTAATTATCAAACCTGAATATGCGTGCCACTCAATATAAGTCTATGATCAGACTCGAGCATCTTCACGGCCGTAGTAATTTTAGATCTGGAGCTCTTAATAATATGACACTCCTCCAAAATGCAAAAAAGTCCACGCAATCCTCCCCAACTACTCGATATCCTTTCTAATAATATCATACCTCTCCGCCCTGCAGTGCCCCGCCTCGCGCCGCCTCACCGTGCGCCAGCCCATCGCGCCGTCCCACCGCTATCACGCCGCGCTGCCGCGCCGCGTGCCGCCCCGCCGTGCCCCACCGCGCGCAGCCCCGCCGTACCAGCCGCACACCGCCCCGCCGCCTTGCCGTACCCGCCGCGCGCCGCCATGCCGTACCCGCCGTGCCCCGCCGCGTGCCGCACCGCCGAGCCCCGCCGCGCGCCGCCCCTCCGCCTGCCGCCCCGCCGTGCCCGCCGCCTGCCGCTCCGCCGTGCCTCGCCGCCTGTCGCCCTTCCGCCTGCCGCCCCGCCGTGCCTCGCCGCCTGCCGCCCCGCCGTGCGCCGCTCCGCCTGCCGCCCTCGCCGTGCCTCGCCGCCTGCCGCTCCGCCGCCTGCCGCCCCGCCGCCTGCCGCCCTCGCCGTGCGCCGCTCCAGCCGCCCCGCCGCCTGCCTCCCTGCCGTGCCTCGCCGCTGGACGTGCCGCGCCGCCTGCCGCTCCACCGCCCCGCCGTGCCTCGCCGCCTGCCGTCCCGCCGTGCCCTGCCGCCTGCCGCCCCGCCGTGCCTCGCCGCCTGCCGCCCCATCGTGCCCCGCCGCCTGCCGCCCAGCCGTGCCCTCCGCCTGCCGTCCCGCAGTGCCCCGCCGATTGCCACCCCGCCGCCTGCCGCCCCTGACGTGCGCCGCTCCGCCGCCTGCCGCCTGCCTCATGCCGCCCCGCCGCCTGCCTCCCTGCCGTGCCTCGCCGCTGGACGTGCCGCGCCGCCTGCCGCCCCTGCCGCGCCCAGCCGCTCCACCGCCCCGCCGTGCGCCGCCTGCCGCCCCGCCGTGCCTCGCCGCTGGACGTGCCCCGCCGCCTGCCGTCACGCCGCGCGCCGCCTGCCGTGCCTCGTCGCCTGCCGCCCCTCCGTGCCTCGCCGCCTGCCGTCCCGCCGTGCCCCGCCGCCTGCCGCCTGCCTCGCAGCCTGCCGCCCCATCGTGCCGCGCCGCCTGCCGCCCAGCCGTGCCCCGCCGCCTGCCGTCCCGCAGTGCCCCCGCCTGCCGACCCTGACGTGCGCCGCCGCGCGCCCGCCCCGCCGTGCCCGGCCGCCTGCCGACTCGCCGTGCCCCGCCGCCTGCCGCCCCGCAGTGCCCAGTCGCCTGCCGCCCCGCATCCTGCCTCCTCCAGCCTGCCGCCCCACCGTGCTCCGCCGCCTGCCGCCCCGCCGTGCTCCGCCGCCTGCCGCCCCGCCGTGCCCCGCCGCCTGCCGCCCCACCGTTCCCCGCCGCCTGCCGCCTGCCTCCTCCTGCCTGCCGTGCCTCGCCGCCTGCTGCCCCGCCGTGCCTCGCCGCCTGCTGCCCCGTCGTGCCCCGCCGCCTGCTGCCCCGCCGTGCCCCGCCGCGTGCCGCCCCGCCGCCTGCCGCCCCGCCGTGCCCCGCCGCGCGCCGCCCCGCCGTGCCCTGCCGCGCGCCGCCCCGCCATGCACGCCCCCTGCCGCGCGCCGCCCCGCCGCGCCTTACCCAGCCCTGCCGCGCGCCGCCCCGCCGCGCCTTACCCAGCCCTGCCGCGCGTCGTGCCCCGCCGCCGCCGTGCGCCAGCCCCGCGCACCGCCCCCCTACTATCGGTGGCCAAATGAACTCGAGGAAAGCGAATTCACTGCCTTTTGTAGTGCATGCAGTATCATCTTCTTAAGCTGCGAGACATAATCATTCGTTAAAAATTAAGACAGTTGTCATGAGACATTATATTAGTGTAAAACAAATATTAACATATTAAGGATAATATACCTCCAGCTTATCCTCCTTTGCCCTGTGGTTCTTCGGCAACCTACGAAAATCTTCCGTAACTCCCATAATTTCCTTTGCATTCTCTGGCGACACAAAGTCCATCGCGACTTTGTTGCAGGACTGCAAATTACATATATAAATATAAAATCAAGTCAAGTTTGCATGATTACATGATCATAGCTAATTAAAAAAAATTAAGTTAATTGAGAAAAATTGAATTGCACGATTTGGACTTGATTGGGAATCAAGTTGCACAGATTTTTGCATATTTGGTTCACTAAAGCTAATTAAATAAAAACTAGGTCAACATAAAATAATTAAATAGTAACTTCGAGGTCAATTTACTTACACTCAAATTCCTCACTTGATGTGGACAGCCTGCAGGAATGAACACTGCTTCACCTTCATGCTGCTCGAAGGTCCACGGCTCAACACCTAATAAATTTCAAAAAAGAAAAGTTACAAATAGTAAAAAGAATCAATTTTCTTTTTCTATTAAAAATTTATCCTTCACTAACCATATTCCTCTCTTAGTCTTTTCTTGTGAGCTTTCGTTAAATACATGGTCTCGTCGTGCACAGGGTTCGAAACCTACCAAAGATTAAACAATAGCAATTAATGCACGCTAATTATTTACAAATTAAAAGCTACAAGAAGAAGAAAAAAAAAGTGAAAATTACTTTCTGGACTCTGTTGCCATGCACATGACGAAATTGTGAATGATATTTCGTGAGATACGCCTTCAGCTGGGGAGTGTCTTCTCGCCTAAAAATATCCCATAGGGCCCCTCCACCTTGACTGGAGCCTCCATTCTCTTCAGACACGTCATTAAACTTTCTCCTCCAGTTAGATTTGGGGTCCTCCATCTCATCTTGTTCCAAGTGTTTCCGCTTTAGCTTTCTTATGGACTGTTTTTGTTCTTCGCTGCTATCAACTTCGTTCGTGTGCACTAAAACATTGATCTGCACATAATAGGGAAAGTGTTCGTTATTTTTTATTTGAATCTAAAAAAATATAAGATCATTCATGTGATCAAATTTTTACCGCATCAGCCATGTCCATGTGGAGCTTTGTCACCGAGTCCCCCCTCCCAAGCTCCTCTCTGAACCCATAGGCAATATAACTTTTGGGCCCGAGATCGGGACGGATGACATTGGTAGGAAGCGAGGTGGCCATGTTCAAGGCACCCGTTATAGGGTTCGTGTATTCGGGGAATGGTAGCGCGTCTCTGTACTTTTTCGCGTATTTTGGTAGAATGTCTTCGAAGTTCTGCTCGGGCGGCCAGTCCTTCAGTTTCAAGAGCATCGGCCATATATTCTCGTACTCATGGCCTTCATTGTATCCATCGAAGAACATTTTGGAATCTGTGGGACACTGTAAAAAAATGAATTTGAACATGTTATTTTTATATTCATAAATTTTAGTTAACTAAAAAACGACACGTAAGAAAAGTAAACAATATCTAACCTGGCAAGCACTGAGGCAATCCAGGACAATCATCTCGGCATCACCACTTTCTTTGGACTTGTTCGCCGCACGCCACATCGCTGCCGGGTCCCAATCGACCCCGTCCATCCTATCAGAGACCCCTTTAACAATTACCGGCTCCCCATTTCTCCAGTGCTTGCGAAAATGGTGCAATCCATCCTTCTCCGCCTGCTCGAAACTTGGGCAGTACAGGTTGTTGTCGTAATTTGCTTCCCTTTTCGCAGCCTTTCGAGCACGGACCCCTTCTCTACAATCACACGAACACTTCTGTGGAGTATAGTCGTACTTGTCTGCTAAAAGTTTGGCCTCTTGCTCAAGCCTTCTCATTCTTCCATCCGCAAACATTCGCGTCAGGACAAGTGTCCCCGCCCCACATCCACCACGATCAGACTCGGGGCAAACTATCTCCCCGTTTCCACGTTTGGCCCACTGGCTTCTCTTCTCAGGAATCTTCTTAGGGGCTTTAACACCAGTATCCCGTCCCCCATGGGGGTACTCCTCGCCTCTGTAGGGATAATCAACCTTCACCGCAAAGCAATTTCCAGAGAGTATTCCAGTTCGATACTCTTTACAGCATCCCAAGCAGAGTTCAAATTCGCATGTATCGCAACTTCGATGCAAATCCAAAATTGAAGTTCCGCAAATGTCACTGTTTACAAGAAATAAAAGAATCAAAATTAGATTTCAAGAAAAGTTCAAATTAAATTAAAATTGATTTAAGACAATAAAATTACCAAAAAACTCTCTCCTGTGAACAAATTGAGAGATTGACTTTCAGCTCCGTCAAAGGTATTCCTGTTCAAAGTCAGGTTAAATCAATTGTACTGATATCAATATGATTACATAAATTTAAGCATTGTATTGTGAACTTAGGAGATAAAGGGCATTGATGATATTTCTTATACTTTGTAGGTGTATTCATGATATTTCACAGTTTTGGAGGGGCATAACTGATGCTTCGAAATTTTGCAGGGATACAATACAATTTTGTACCAGTACCGAATTGGTACCGAAAACAATATGTTAACATAAGAATTAATTATCAAAAAAGTAAAGAAAAGTCTTTAACGTAAGAATTACCTTGGAATTTCGCCTCAAATAGTTCCTCTTCGAGTTGTTCTTTATTAATCTCGATAATACGAGGCAAGAGATAATGCAGCATATAAACGTCATTTTCCTTTTCTTTTGCGTCCAGGAGAGCCTGTCATTTGCGAAATAAACAAAGAATTAATAATATGCAGAAATTTTTTGCAAACAGGACTACAAAATTATACAAACAAACAGGTCGCAAGTAGTGTGCTCGCAAGAAAGGGGGGAAATTGATGTTAAAACCTGATACTCCCGTGATTTCACGGATTAACACAAATTTACTGTGCGTAAATGGAGAAAAAACCTGGTCGCTCCAGTGGTTTCACGTTATAGAAGAATTACTGTGCGTAAATGGAGAAGAAATGGCTTGATCTTTGATATCTGACAAGATCAATCCATCTCCTCTCCATTTCCGTGCAGCTTTCAACTAGATCGCCGGAGTGATGTGCGATGAGGGCATCCAGGGTTTTAAGTTTTAACACGAAATTACAGTCTTTTGGTTTCCACGATTTTTTTCATTTCGGAAGTTCACTAGGCGCTGGATCAACTGTGCCAGACCACATTAAAATTTCCGAATAGACTTGGTTCAACAATTTATATTATAGACCATATAAGCTTTTGTTCATGAACTACTACTGATTAGTCGCTAATCTAGTTTTTGCTAAATTGATTTAATTAAAGAAATGTTAAAGAACTGAAACTCAAGAAAGGTACCTTGGTTGCAGCCAAAGAAGCGAGACAATCCTTCCGCTGCTTGCCGGTCATCAAACTGCGGCGGCGCCTCGGTACATTCACCCTGCCACCTTCCTCCATTGATTGTTGCTTGATGGAGAGAGAGAGAGAATCAAGAGAGAGAGAGAGAGAATCAAGAGAGAGAGAGATGGAATCAAGAGCGAGATCAATCAAGAGAGAGGTAGAGAGAAGAAAGAATGGTGACCAAGATCAAGAGAGAGAAAATCAAGAGATGGAATCTGAGAGAGGGAGAGAGAGAGAGAGAGAGATCAAGAGAGAGGTGGTTAGAAGAAAGAATGGTGATCAAGATCAAGAGAGAGAGAAGAGAACGGTCGATCAAGAGAGAGAGAAAAAAAAGATTGATCCAGAATGAAAGAGAGAGAAAAACATGGAGAAATGAGGGATGTGTATATATATACATTCTATTTATGGTTTGCATGTTCAATCGTTGATGACTGGACCTGTTTATCTTCCTTTCTAAAAATTAAATGGACTTTTTAACACTTACTCTTAATCCGTTTAGCATCTGAAACAAATTACTTGATTGGTTTATGTGGGTAAAAAACAAGAAGAAAAGGTGATGCAATATGAAATTTACAGAACAAAGTGAAATTACAAACATAAACATAGTCAATATTACGCTTACTATACAAAATATCAAGCTCATTCACACATGTTTTGACGTGTATACATACATAACTAATTGTGATCAGCCAACTTTCATTATAATAATTATTTTCACAAAAAATATCAGAAAAATATAAGAAAGAAAAAAAAAGTACAATTTATCAATCGCGATGAATACAATTCCGATAAATTATCTTCGACTACTACATAGTAAAATAATTATAACTAGCGTGGTACCCCGCGCAATTGCGCGGATTCGTCGTAAAAAAATCGCTACTTTCTGATTTTTATGTTTTGGATGAGTATTTTTTTTCACTGAATCGTAACATGTTTTATGATATAATGCAGACAGTAAAAAACAGAATATTTTACGAACGTTAATATTGATATTAGAAAATTATTTTCCTACATTGTCTATAACACGTATATCAATGAATTATAGATGAATTGTTATGTATTATGCCAAAAATCAATGCACAAATTTCGAATATTTAACAAAAAAAATAATACATCACTTTACCCAACTTTTAATAATGAGATAAATTACAATAAGTACAATAATACCTATTTTTAATAAATTCAATTATAAAAAAATAATTTAGTTCAATGTGTTCGAAAGAACAAACATTTTTATCACGACACAAAATATGCTACGACCGCGTATTTGTTTCAGTAAATCACGATTTTTATAAATTGTAAAGCAAGAAACGCGTGAATCGTTCGAGAGCCAGTTTCTTTCAACGATTTAAACATAACCTGTTTTAAATTTGTTTATTTTATATACATCATTGGCAAATGTGTTTATTTTATATACATCATTTGCATACATTTGAAGTGTATAGCTTAAACGAGAACAAATAAATTTTAATCATGTTTAGCAAAATTTACACTAAAAATATAGAAGTGATATTCATGTACTATCCATATCCATATACATATTGAAATTGGAATTGGAATATATATAAATAGAGATGATTTATGTCTTTATATGTCCGTAAACTTTCTCAAATTATTAAGGGTTACAACTGAAATCTGTAAAAGCAAAACAAAATTTCTTATAATTTTTTTGAAGATACCAAAAAACATACATCTCATACATCTATCGTCTCGAAATTGCTAATTAGCTCTTAATTAATCATTACAAAACTTCTTATAAAACATCATACAAAACCTCTAAAATCTCAAATATACACACAAAAAAACATACACCTCATACATCTCTCATCTCAGAATTGATAATTAGTTAATTATGAATTAATGAATACAAAACCTCTAAAATCTCAAATATACACAAAAAAAACATACACCTCATACATCTCTCATCTCAGAATTGATAATTAGTTAATTATGAATTAATGAATACAAAACCTCTAAAATCTCAAATATACACAAAGATGCACCTCATACATCTCGAAATTGCTAATATTGTTAAATATCAACCATTAGAAGAAGCCTAATCACGAAGCCCTTCGACGTCGATAATTTCAAAATATGCTACACGAATCACAATTGCTGGTGGAATTAGCTGGAAATAAAATAAAATAATGGAGCCAAAAACTTATTGTTGGTGGAGTTAGCTGAAAAAATAAACAAAAGAATGAAGCCGAGTAATTAATCTCCAATCAAGACTCGGTACTCTTGACATTGTGCAATATGATGGCCAAATAACCTAATCGATGCACCAATCAGGGGCCTTCATGCAACTAGACACAAAAATTAACATAACGAGAAACTTCTTTTTAGTTATACACAAAACCAAGGGCTTATTTGCATTTGCAAGAGTTGAATACCTACTGGTACAGTACCTATTCATCCCTAACTAAGTATCGTTATGGTTAATTTCAACTAATACACCAAGCCTACAAAATATGTGCTCGATTGGAAGAAAACACATAGATTGGTCATTATAACAAAATGTAAACTCAAAAGGTGAACTTCAATTAGATATAACCCCAATTTGAAATATAAACACAATTCAGCGCACAATTTTCAAAATACACCCCAAGTTCTATCTGAAACTCGAAACCCCAATTTTAATGTTTGATTTTTCGAACCCAAATTAAGTGCAGAAATATATTTTTTGTAAAATAAAGAAAAACTCACATCAATTATATACCTTTGAGAGAGGGAAGAAAAAGACCGTTCTTGAGAAGCTCCTCAGGCAAGACTGGTTGCGGCTGAAATAGAAGCCCTTTATACCTCCCTCTTTGTACACTCATGCGATTGAGAAAGAAGTGATATTCTATCCGAAACCCTATCTCGCTGCAAGAGAGATTGGATAAGAGGGGATTCGAGTTTGTGGCAATACAGAGAACGAGTTAGTGGAGAATAGATGGCCTTCGAGTTGAGTTTGTGAAGGGGCTTCGAATTTGTGGAAAAAAGGCATTCACGGGAGGAAGGCTTTTGGGGGAGAAAGAAGAGAGTATATCCAAGGCTTCCATTAGAGAGGAGTGGGCAGCGGCAATGGGCAGCGGCAAGGGAACAAATATTGAACCGAGACAGATCTGGATTTTGCACGAATTTTAAAATTTTAAAGCATATCAGATGGTTAAGAAAGTTATTAAGCCAACCTCTTGGTAAAATCGATTGTATGCTAGAGGACTTATTTATATATATATATATAAAATCGATTGTATGCTAGAGGACTTATATATATATATATATATATATATATATATATGAATTAATAGACAAATTATTGAAAAAAAAAATGAATTAAACATATTCAATCATGGATAATCATGATGAACGGTTGTAATTAACATAACCACCAACTATTTCCTCATTCAAACATTTCTAAGCAATATATATCTATATATATATAAAGTCATAAATTACTATTAAAAATATATAACGATCATGTATAAAAATATGTTCAGAAAATGTATTTTTTTATTAAAAAAACAAATGTATTGTTATTACAAAATATATATCATACATAAAACAAAATTGCATCACAAACCTATAAGAGGTATATTTAAGTTAAAATTTCTATATATCACACATTTTGAAAGGTGTTGGACACATTCAAAAAATACATAATCATACACCTAAAATGTATATTTCAAAAGGTTTACGTCAAACATGTATTATACTTTAAAAAAATATATTTCACAAGGTATAATAAAAAAAATGTATTGTTCTCAGCAAATCTCCCTCTCCCATTAAAAGTTGGATACTAAGAATATGGTGAGGCCACGTCACCAGTACTGTTCACTGCCTGTTACTGTTCACTGCGGGGGGTACTGTTCACTGTCATTTACTGTTCACAACCGGTACTGTTCACGTTACTGTTTAATTAGGTACTGTTCATATTTTACTGTTTTTTTTTTTTTTTTTTTTTTTTTTTACGTATGCCTTGTATTCTAAATAAAATATTTGAATTTTTCTTTTGGAACATATGATATGTTTTGAGGAGGAAAAAAGTTTGTATTTATTGCATAATACTTGTGAGACTATTTAATATCAAATTTTTTTTTTTAAATTAACATTTATGAAGATTACTTTTGTTTTGCACTTATAACGTTTTAGATAAAATTATTATTTTATAATCATAACAAATTTTGAAAAATCCCAGTGAAGCGCGAGAAATATTTCTATTTTCTTATCAAATAATATATTTCGCAGCGAAATAATATATCAAATAATATATAAAATTATTACTTTTGCTTATTATATTATTTCTTATCAAATAATATATCCCGCAGCGAAGCGCGGGCTATTTTCCTAGTGTATATTAAAGTGAAAATATTTTCTCTAAAAATAATAGCTTTTTAGCCATTTGTTATGGTGGAAGGAAAAAGTATAAGAAAATTCATAGGGAAATTTTACTTTGCCCTATGTTGGACCAAAACATTCTCTACATCATGATTAACATGTTAATTATAAAATGACATTTAATTAATTATGACGGTATGAGATAATGTTAGGAAAGGGTGGATTATCATTGCGGAGAAATACGGAGTTATGTATACTGTATATACTTACAAATGTCATTCGTTGCGAATAAATTTTTGCTTTTTTGCTTTTAGTTAAATACGTAAATATGTTTGTTGAATGCAATTCATGCACAAATATATATATATATATATATATATATATATATATATATATATATTTTTTTTTTTTTTTTTTTTTTTGCTAAAAGAACCCGTAGGTTAATATTTACATAGTGTCGCCTTTATATTCACATATAAAAATCTTAATAACGACTAATACAAAAACGGACACTCTATAAACGAGGACCTCTAAATTCAAAACTCTCATCCACTTGCACTTTCATTCGCCATTCTAGCTCTTTTAGCTAACTCATCCGCCTCCATATTACTTTCTCTAGGGGTAAAATGAACTCTCCAACCCAAAAAATTTCGTACCAAATCTCTACAATCCTCAAAATCATGATACACCTTCCAATCCACCTCAAGATAAGTATTATGAATAGCTGATAACTCACAAAATAGGTCGTTAAAATGTGTAATTTCAATTTCACGAGTTAATCAAAATAATTTATAACAAATACTAATCATAGTGATAAGCATAGGTTCGTTCCAAGGAAATTTTGCGTATAATCGAAATTGCAATTCAAGAATTATTTCTATTGGTCCAGAGACTATAAAATTTGTTCACAATCAAGATCTGGACTTCACAAAGTATCTCTCAAAATTTCAGCTTCAGATTCACAAGATTAAGCTCTACACAAATTATAGAACACAAGGGTAATTAAGGCACTAATTAAATTCCAGAAAAATAGAGATCACAAAACAAGATCTAAAATTTGGCACAAAGATTCACAATTTGATATTGAGAGAGAGGACAAAATAATTTCACAGTTTTGATATTTCAGAAAAAAGTAATGAGCGAATTACAAATAGGTTCCTGGAAGATTACAGAATAGTCCATACAGTTTTGAGATTGAGTAACAGATTTCAAAAAATTCATATCAAATAGGAAATTGCATGAAATTGATTGATTCAAAAAGTATGTTAAACTAGAGATTCAGATATAAACAGTGACGACAAAAAATGAATATTATCAGATCTAAAAGTTCCTCAAACAGATCAAACAAATCAGCACCAGAATTTGAGTATTTCACAAGGTAAAAATAGAAAGAATGCAAGGAAAATTCCACAAAAATTCCACAAACTATATATCACAGTATAGTACAAGTTCACAAAGAGAATTGAATCAAATCTACTTAATTTCTAATCTAAAAACTAAAAGTAGAGAAAGAAATACCGAAAAAGAGGGGAAATAGTCCAAGATCGGATCTTGACGAAGTCCTCGAGCCTTCACGCCTTGAGAGGAGGTGAGAGGAAGAGGAGAACAACTTTGCTTGAGTCCCGTAGTGGGCAACGGAGAGAGGAAAAGCTCCTCGGAACGGCCTCAGAAACCGTGCTAAGACACGATCTCCTTGGCGAAAATGACTTGACGACGAGCGAGAAAAGCTTGAGAGCTTCTTAACAATGGAGGGGAAAAAGGCTAAGACCTTACCTTCCCCCTAAAATGGAGGGTTGACTAATGAGGACCAAGGATAAAAAGAGAGAGTGGCCATGGGTATCTTGTATAGGAGATGGAGATTGCTACAGGACAGAGCTCGAGTTTCAACTTGCATGGTTAGGTAGAACAAGTTGCAACGGATCCAACGCTTGAAACGGCATCCAATTTAAAGATCGGACGGCCGAGAAAACTTGAAAATACAATCGGAAAATTTCTCCATGGATCTAGATTAAATCATCCGAAAATCCTCTAAAATTCCCAAAAATAATTGTGTTCTTCTGCGGTTCACATAATGAATGGAGAGTGCGGTGGTTTTATTGCTTCTATCAGACATGACTGGAGAGTCCATTTATTAGTATAAATGGAGAAGGGTGGGGGCTGCATTGCTCCAAAGGGGAAGTTTGAACTGCCTTGTGCAGTTTTCTGTGGCGCAGACTTTGAGGCCCACTGTGCAGCACGAGGAGGAAGAGACGGGCAGAGATATACCAGCACGGTTCACACGCGCCACAGTCCACAGAGGATCGAGTCCGTTAGGAGTTTGACTGGTCAGACCTGCTGATTTGGTGAGTAAGATATTATGTGGTCATGTGTGTAGCAAGTCAAGAAGAAAGAGGTTTGGACCCGCTGTAGGAGCTGTAGAGAGTTTAATGTGTTGCAGAGGATCTGAGAGGTTAAATCACGCTGGGGTATTTGCTTCCTTTGCTGAAACGAGTCACTTCTGACCCATTTGCGTCCATTCGTGTAACGGGTCACGACCTTTGACCCGTTTGAAGAAAAAGCTCGATTTCTCTCTCATGCTTCCATCAAATATCATCATATGATATATCAAATCGATCGGCACGACGAGACCGATCCATCTACAGTCCTGGTATAGCGAGATTCTGCAATTTTCACCTGAAATAACACAAAAACACATATTAAAGTATTTTATCTCAATAAGTTGGAATTATGAATATTTTGTATACTTTAATAGTATTTATGTGTTTAAATTCTATATTTTGTGTATGTAAAAAGTGATGAAAAATCTCCTTATCAATAGCATTAGCGAGAGTGAGGTTGTCCGAATAAATATCACACGAACGGATATGAAGCATTTCAAGCTTTTGGAGTGCCATGCGACAAGCTAACACTTCGGCTTGGAGAGGCGAAAATGCACTTATCGGTTTACTCTCTTCATGAATTATCCGCCCATTCCTTTTAATTATGTAGCCACATCCCGCCCTCGTTGGCACCCAAGACCCGTCGAAGTGGCAAGTGAATTCGGCCTCACCCTCATCACCTCTACTTGCGTCGGCAATTTTTATCTCTCTCAAAGAATTATTGTATTGCGTTATTTCTCTAGCCATCATATTAACCTCATGCGGTTTATATTTCTTCTCCCTAAACACCCAATCACAACGGCATTTCCAAATCGACCATAAAGTGTTCACAAAAAGGCGAAAAAGCGAGCCCTCAAGATTTTGAGCGAAATAACTAATGATATCTTTAATATCACCTTGTATCTTGTCCGCTTTAATCATTAGTGGTGAGGTAAACCAAATTTGTTGCGATAGTGGACATTGGAAAATGAGATGTAAAATATCTTCTTCGTACCAATTGCATCTCACACATAGAGAAGTTATATTTTGTAGAGTAATGATACAGTCCATGAATTTATGACCAAGAATTGCCCACAACTGCCACGTGGCAGCTTTCGATTGGCTGCATTAAAGTTGTGCAAAAGATGCAGCCAATCGAAATCTGCCACGTGGCAGTTGTGGGCAATTCGTGGTCATAAATTCGTGGACTGTATCATTACTCTATTTTGTAGGCGTTTGTGAAGGTTTAGATTTGTTGGCAAGGAATTGGTACAAGCGCGCCAAATAAACAACGATACTCTCGGTGATAAACCGATATTTGTCCAAATAACCCTAATTAATTCTTTCGGCCATAAAGAAGGTTCCGTTCTTTCGTTTACTACAAGAGTTTTATATGCACTTTTGCACGTAAAATTACCATTAGCTTCTCCTTTCCAAATTAATCGGTCCCTTCTTTGTAAATCGGTTTCGGTTATGGTGTTATTTGAAATAATTTGTAGGGTTTTCATGTGACCGAATTTCTCTATTAAAAGATTCGGGTTCCATCCAACCTCATCGGTATTTATGAACTCAACCACTCTCATTCATCTTTCTTCTCTATCTCTAGGTTTATTCTCCATCCATCCTTGGCACCATGGCGCCCCAATGGCGGGACAAGATTGTCCATTGCCAATAAATATGAGTTGCTAAAAAGATAGTAAATAAATATCCATACAGGGATGAGCATTCGGTTGAACCGAACCGAACCGAACCGAACCGAATTAAACCGAACCGGACTAGATTCGAACCGAACCGAACCGAATAAAATTTGAACTGATTTAAAACCGAAACGAATAAACCGAATTTCTTATTCGGTTTATTCGGTTGAACCGAATTAGAAGTCTTATATAATGTTAAAATTCAAATGTTATTTACACAAAAAATATAAAACAAATCATATAAAATATACTTACGTTATTTCTAATTTTACAATAATTAATTTTAATTTTTTTTAAATGAATATAATAGAAAAAATAAAAAATAGTATTAATTCGGTCGGTTCGGTTTAATCGGTTATGAAAATATCAAAATCGAACCGAGCCGAATAAACCGAACAATATTATTTTTTGAACCGAACCGAACCAAATAAACCGAAAACCGAACCGATTAAATCGAATTCGACCGGTTCGGTTCGGTTCCCATTTAAACCGAACCATTTGCCCATCCCTGTATCCACAAGCAAAAACATTACTAACGATTTCTCATGAAAAATATCTGAAAAGTGGGAAGAAAAAAGGAAGTAAAATTTAAAGGTCTCGCATGACAAATGAATACAATTTTAATAAATTATCTTAAGACTGCTATACAAAAATATAATTATAATGACTCAGAAACCCAACTAAAATGTTCAAAGACCCCACCAGAAGGTTATATGAAAGAAAAGAAAAACACACAAGAAAAAAAGATCAAATTGGAAAAAGAATAATCTCATAACATTCCTGAGCTCAAAACTAAGGAAAAAAAAGAAAAAACTTCACTCACTAATAATAACAAACGAAGCACAGATGGACATCTCCAGTGTGAAGTAGTAGTAAATCATTAACCTACGGGGAAATTACTAATTTGCCCCTACTCCAATTTGTCCTCGTTGTTCACCTTGTACGAGATCCTTATCCTCATCGCCCACGGTTTCTTCACCAAACAAAAACACCGAAAAAAGTTCATCATATAATTTCACTCAATTCATTTCATTACCATTATTATCATGATTATGAATATAATATACCTGCCCATGAAGACTACTAGTAAGAGTGAGGCTCTGAGTAATACTCCCATTTCCTGTAAGCACATTGCCGCTTGCTGAATCCAGATGCAAATCCACAAACTATAAAAAAAACATTAATCCAAGTCGACAATATATTATTATTATTTCATATTCATTAAATGAATAATTGAGTAAATATGGAAGTACTTTTGGAACGGCAGCTTGAAAGACGAAATTGGTGAGAGGATTTCAAGAGAGGTTTGTGAAGGTGGCTTCCGGCTTTCCAACTGTTTTTTTAGAAATCCAAATGATAACTGATATTTTTCAAGGTAAGACTTCAGTTTTTGATTTCTTGCAAAAAAAATGAAAAATATTGAAATTTATATGTGTTAATCTTCAATTACGGAGTTTTTTTAGAAAAACATGAAAATTAAGTGTTTTTGTCTATTTTTAAAACTATTTTGGCCTTTTTTAGAAAAAAATGACAATTGATATTTTTGAATATGACTTTAGTTTTTTATTTTTTGCATAAATTTGGAATAAATAGAAATTTGCATGTGTTAGTCTTCAATCACGAAGTTTTTTGAGAAAACATGAAAATTGAAGTATTTTTCTCTTTTTAGAGAATTATTTTGGATATTTTAGAAAACTATGATAATTCATATTTTTGAAGGTCTTCACTTTTTAAATTTTTTGAAAAATTTAAAAAAATAAAAATTTGTGTGTGTTAGTCTTCGATCAAGAAATTTTTTGAGAAAAACATGAAATTAAGTAGTTCTCTCATTTTGGAGAACTATTTTGGCATATTTAAGAAAAAAATGATAATTGATATCTTTGAAGGTGTTAGACTTCAGTTTTTGAATTTTTGCAAAAAATTGGAAAAAAAGAGATTTGTATGTGTTATTCTTCAATCTTGGAGTTTTTTGAGAAAAACACGAAAAATGAAGTATTTTGCTCATTTTAGAGAATTATTTTGGCCTATTTTGGAAAAATATGATCATTGATACTTTTGAAGGCGTTAGACTTCAGTTTTTGAATTTTTGGAAAAAATTGAAAAAAATATAAATTTGTATGTGTTAGTCTTCGATCACAGAGTTTTTTGAGAAAAGCATGAAATTAAGTATTTTGCTCATTTTAGAGAATTATTTTAGCCTTTTTCAGAAATAATGATAAATGATATTTTTTAAGGTGTTAAAATTAGTTTTTTTTATTTTTGCAAAAAGTTGGAAGAAATAGAAATTTGCATGTGTGAGTCTTCAATTAAGAAGTTTTTTGAGAAAAACATGAAAATTTAAGTATTTTTATTTTAGAGAACTATTTTGGCCTTTTTAAAAAAAAATGGCAATTGATATTTTTGAAGGTGTTAGACTTCAGTTTTTGATTTTTTGCAAAAAATTGGAAGAAACAGAAATTTGCATGTGTCAGTCTTCAAACACGAAGTTTTTTTCGAAAAACTTGAAAAATGAAGTATTTTGCTAATATTAGAAAACTGTCTTGGCCTATTTTACAAAAAAATGATAATTGATACTATTGAAGATATGACTTCAGTTTTTAAATTTTTGCAAAAAATTGGAAGAAATGGAAATAAAAATTCGTATGTGTTAGTCTTCAATCACGGATTTTTTGAGAAAAACATGAAAATTAAGTATTTTTCTCATTTTAGAGAACTATTTTGGCATATTTTACAAAAATATGATAATTAATACTTTAGAAGGTGTTGGACTTTAGTTTTTGAATTTTAGCAAAAAAAAAAAGGAAAAAATAGAAATGTGTATGTGTTAGTCTTCAATCACGGGCTTTTTTGAGAAAAACATGAAAAATGGAGTATTTTGCTCATTTTAAAGAACTATTTTGGCATATGTTAGTCTTCAATAATCAAGTTTTTTGAGAAAAACATGAACAATGAAGTATTTGAAGGAAATACAGTTTCAGGATCAACCGTAAAAGTGTACACAAGGATAAACGAATGTAGTCGTACATTCGTGGCCATAACTGTCAGTGGAAAAATCCGATTTGAATGGTTCAAATTGCGTTAGATAGATAATTAGATTATATATAACCTTCATGTAGAAATATATTTCATATGAACGAAGTATCAGTGTCGTTTATGTGAAATACCGAAAGGGTGCAACAGTATGACATACAGTTAGTACAACAGTCATAACTTTTTTATACGAACTCCAATTGGACTGGGACAAATTGGGTTGTGTAGATAATGAGATTATCTACAACTTTCATGTTGGGTGATTTTCTGTCAGAGATATTTATCAATTTAGTCTGGACAGAATACTGAACAGGTTCATGCACTTTTCTGTGTGAAAGGATGTATATTGGATATACATGCATTTTGGCTAATCCTAATCCTATTAGATATAAATATGATACTTTCTCTTTCATCCAAATCAGACTATTGAGATTATTATTCTGCCCAATACACAAGAAAAAGAGCAAATTCAGATTTGATCTTTCGTGAGTGAAAAGGTGCGAAGAGAGAGAGAAATAGAGAATCGATTAGATCGAGCAAGTTCGCCGGTGCATCGTCTAGACAGGTGCATCCGTGACCGACGTCTTACGAATCAACGTGGATACAAGTAGAGGAACGACGTTTGTGGTTCTTCGATTGTGATCGACTCGAGTGAGAAAGACGATGGAAACGCTTGGACGCACGAAGACGAAGTCGAGTGAACCGGCGTAGTTAACAAGTGGTGAAGGACGCGTGGTATGGGACGCGCGGATTGTCACCAACGTGACAGGAGGAATAGAAGGCGGCGATCAACCCTTCGTGTGCCATCAATTTGGCACTGGTATAGATCTATCCTTCTATTTGCATCGTACCCTCGAAGTCATGGCGTGATGTTGGATTTAGGGAACCGGACCGGGCCTTCATTCCGCTGTGCGGTCCCGGGGTCGGGGTGAATTCCCAACAGTGGTATCAGAGCAATCGCCATCGATTCGAGGGTCGAATCATAGTCGTATATTAGATATACGCACGGGTTATCAAAGTTCGTACCCGTTTGCATGATGTTACATATAGAGAAAGTCAAATTCCGTTAAAATCACAAGTGGAATTCGCTAGAGATCGATCAAAAGTTGATTGAGAGTATCTAGGAATGATCGTGAAAAAGTTTCATGATTTATCGTTTTGGAAACGAGCGAAAACGGAAGAAACGGCAAAATCTGCAGAAAATTAGAATACGAAACAGTGAGTAAAACTAAGATAATTTTCAGTGGGAAACTCCAAATTGATTGGATCAAATTGGCGTAGTTAGATAATGAGATTATCTATGACTTTGATACAGAAAGTTTTTCCATTTGAACGAATTACCAGTGTCGTTTTTATGGAATACTGAAAGGGTGCGACTGTTTGACATACAGAGACTAAAACGTCCGTATATATCGCATCGAAACTCCAATTGAGTCCAATCCAATTGGGTTAATTAGATAATAATATTATCTAGAACGTTCGTTCACGTTAAAAGTCGGTTGGAACAATTTAATATTTTCGTTTCAATAGAATACTGAAAAGGTGTCTGTAGTTTTCTGGTTGAAAAGGTGTGTATTGGATATACTTACCTTTTCGTTTGTTCGTATTTTACTAAAACTGGTATAACTTTCTGTAGGAAATTCCGATTTGAATGGTTCAAATTGGGTTAGTTAGATAATGAGATTATCTAGAACTTTCATGTTGTAATATATTTCATTTGAGCGAAGTATTAGTGTCGTTCTAATGAAATACCGAAACGGTGCAAAAAACAGTTTTTCTGCCGCCCCGGGGGCAGTTTTTGGCGCCCCAGACGCGTCCCGGGCGAGGTTTTCTCGCGCCCGTTGGGCCCCTGCGTTACAACGGATGGGGGCAGTCCGTTATAACGGATCCCCTTCTGGATGCTGATTTTGTTTTCGCGATAACTTTGGCTACGAAGCTCGGACTTTTGAGTTCTTTATATCGATACGATCGGCATCAATCATTCTAGCATGTTAGATAATTAATTATTTAGAATAATTAGTCTCCCTAATAAAATCATATGCATATCGAAAATCTTGTGATAGTGATATAATATGATTATGTCACGAATTTAGAAACATGCAATGGCATGATCCCTCATAATATTTAAGTCATGGAAATGACTTCCATATTCACAACCACTATGATCGGTACTACGTCTCACATGGGTTAAGGCCAAAGCCGACATGGGTTATTGTAGTCATCGACGGGGTGGCAAGCGTTAAATAGGGACTGATAAGGGTTAAGGCCAAAGCCGACTTATTAGTAGTTTATTTGAACAATACGCTGAGTATGGTTGTGACTTAACCGTTCAAGCCAGTAAGGATTGAGGCCAAAGCCGACTTGATTGGAAGTTCGGGGCATAGATAGGATGCACACACGGAACTGGGATTGTATTGGATACGATTCATCACCGAAATCTTATAAAGGTTCAAGAGTCGCATTGGATGCGATTGGATATAATCCTACCTAAATAGCGAGATCTTATCCGTCTGCCAAAGCAACTTATGGGAGGATCGTGATATATGGGTCTTGAGTGTTATGGACTTAGAGTCCCGTATCGGTATGAGGGTTATCGATTCGATAAAATAACACTATCATATAATTATCATATAAGCATATAGATTAAGTACGCACGGTTAGGAGCTTAATCTTCATCATCCGTTTAGAATTATGTTTTCAAGCAAACACCAAATATATATCGATGAGATCGATATGATAGATGGCTTTTGGGTCAGAATTACCGTAATTAACCTTGATAGTCAAATAACAGTTCTTAGACTTAAAGGAACGTGTTGGACACGGAAACGGTAGATTTGGGGCTCGAGGCTTTGGCTTTAGAGAAAGCTGAAGGAAATACAGTTTCAGGTCAACCGTAAAAGTGTACAAAAAGGACACACGAACAAGCACGTTCGAGAAGACAGTAAAATGCATTAATAGGATTGTGCATAATTGGGCAAAATAACACTGTGCGTCATGACGCAAGATATGGTGCGTCATGACGCACCGTAGTGTTTTAGTTCACTAGATTATGGACTTAGCCAATTCAGGAAAAATTGCATGGTCCGTCATGACGGACCATATGGTGCGTCATGACGCTATAATGCGTATTTTGTCCAGTAACTTTTGGAAAGTTAAATTTACATGGTGCGTCATGACGCACGATATGGTGCGTCATGACGCACTGTGTTAATATGATATTTTCTGGCAGTTTTTGGTACACACGATTTGGTGAGTTCAAAAAGTACCTTTTGATGTCCTTATCCTATCTAAGTATAAATAGGATGTCTCTCTCTCTCTCCTGGCACGGTTAAAATCATTCTTTTTTAGAGTAATTAATAGATATTGGATATCCATTAAAGAGAGAGAATAGTGAAAACCGAAAAGGGGCTTTTCGGTTAATAGAGAATCAATCCAGATCGAGCAAGTGCACCGGTACATCGTCTAGGCAGGTGTATCCGTGTCCGGCGTCTTCCGACTCAAGGTGGATACGTGTGGAGGAGCAACACTTGGTGCTCTCCGTGGTGATCAAACCGAAGGATCGAAGAACGGGAACGAACGGTGAAGGACGCACGGTATGGGACGCGCGTAAAGTCACCAACGTGAGCGGAGGAATAGAAGACAGCGATCAACCCTTCGTGTTCCATCAATTTGGAACTGGTATAGATCTATCCTTCTATATGCATCGTACCCTCGAAGTCAAGGCGTGATCTCGGGAATCGGGGAATCGGACCGGGCCTTTCATTCCGCTGCGCGGACCCGGGGCCGAGGATATTCTCCAACAGTGGTATCAGAGCGATCGCTGCGATTCGAGGGTCGAATCATAGTCGTATATTAGATATACGCACGGGTTATCAAAGTTCGTACCCGTTTGCATGATGTTAAATATAGAGAAAGTCAAATTCCGTTAAAATCACTAGTGGAATTCGCTAGAGATCGATTAAAAGTTGATTGAGAGTATCTAGGAATGATCGTGAAAAAGTTTCATGATTTATCATTTTGGAAACGAGCGAAAACGGACGAAACTGCAAAATCTGCAGAAAGTTAGAATACGAAACAGTGAGTAAAACTAAGATAATTTTCAGTGGAAAAATCCAAATTGATTGGATCAAATTGGAGTAGTTAGATAATGAGATTATCTATGACTTTTATACATAAAGTTTTTCCATTTGAACGAATTATCAGTGTCGTTTTTATGGAATACTGAAAGGGTGCGACTGTTTGACATACAGAGACTAAAACGTCCGTATATGTCGCATCGAATCTCCAATTGAGTCCAATCCAATTGGGTTAATTAGATAATAAGATTATCTAGAACTTTCGTTCACGTTAAAAGTCGGTTGGAACAACTTAATATTTTTGTTTCAACAGAATACTGAAAAGGTGTCTGTAGTTTTCTGGTTGAAAAGGTGTATATTGGATATACTTACCTTTTCGTTTGTTCGTATTTTACTAAAACTAGTATAACTTTCAGTAGAAAATTCCGATTTGAATGGTTCAAATTGTTTTAGTTAGATAATTAGATTATCTAGAACTTTCATGTTGTAATATATTTCATTTGAGCGAAGTATTAGTGTCGTTCTAATGAAATAACGAAAGGGTGCAGAAAAACAGGTTTTCTGCCGCCCCGGGGGCAGTTTTTGGCGCCCCGGACGCGTCCCGGGCGAGGTTTTCTCGCGCCCCACGGCCCCTGCGTTACCACGGATGGGGCAGTCCGTTATAACGGACCCTTCTCTGGATGCTGTTTTTGTTTTCGCGATAACTTTGGCTACGAAGCTCGGACTTTTGAGTTCTTTATATCGATTTGATCGGCATCAATCATACTAGCATATAATTAGATAATTATTTAGAATAATTAGACTCCAAAATAAAATTATATGCATATTGAAAATCTTGTGATAGTGATATAATATGATTATGTCACGAATTTAGAAACATGCAATGGCATGATCCCTCATAATATTTAAGTCATGGAAATGCCTTCCATATCCACAACCATCGAGATTGATATGACATAGTGCGTGGTTTCAGGCCATAGTCGGGCACGTACTATTGTATATATTGGTGCGGGTGGTAAGCGTTAATTGGGGACTCACGTGGTTTCAGGCCATAGTCGGGCACGTGAGTAGATCAATTGAACGATACGATGGATATGGTTATGACTTAACCGTCCAAGCCAATCCGATTGGAGTTCGGGGCATAGATAGAATGCACACACGGAACATGGATTGTATTGGATACGATTCGTCACCGAAATTCTATAAAGGAACGAGAGTCGTATTGGATACGATTGGATTTAATCCTACCTAAAATATCGAGATCTCATTTGTCGGCCATAGTCACTTATGGGAGGATCGTAAAATATGGGTCTTGAGTGTTATGGACTTGGAGTCCCGTATCGGTATGAGGGTTATCGATTCGATAGAATAACACTATCATATATTCATCATATAAGCATATAGATTAAGTATTATGTCACGAATTTAGAAACATGCAATGGCATGATCCCTCATAATATTTAAGTCATGGAAATGCCTTCCATATCCACAACCATCGAGATTGATATGACATAGTGCGTGGTTTCAGGCCATAGTCGGGCACGTACTATTGTATATATTGGTGCGGGTGGTAAGCGTTAATTGGGGACTCACGTGGTTTCAGGCCATAGTCGGGCACGTGAGTAGTTCAATTGAACGATACGATGGATATGGTTATGACTTAACCGTCCAAGCCAATCCGATTGGAGTTCGGGGCATAGATAGAATGCACACACGGAACATGGATTGTATTGGATACGATTCGTCACCGAAATTCTATAAAGGAACGAGAGTCGTATTGGATACGATTGGATTTAATCCTACCTAAAATATCGAGATCTCATTTGTCGGCCATAGTCACTTATGGGAGGATCGTAAAATATGGGTCTTGAGTGTTATGGACTTGGATTCCCGTATCGGTATGAGGGTTATCGATTCGATAAAATAACACTATCATATATTCATCATATAAGCATATAGATTAAGTACGCACGGTTAGGAGTTAATCTTCATCATCCGTTTAGAATTATGTTTTCAAGCAACACCAAATATATTGATGAGATCGATATGATAGATGGCTTTTGGGCCGGAATTACCGTTATTAACCTTGATAGTCAAAGAATAGTTCTTAGACTTAAAGGAACGTGTTGGACACGGAAATGGTAGATTCGGGGCTCGAGGCATTGGCTTTAGAGAAAGCCGGGTTCGATAAACTTTAAGAAGGAATCGAACGATATTACGTGCCTTGTGGTGGCATGTATAGACGCATATTCTCAAAATTGTTTTGAGAATTCGGGTGTATATGAAAGTAAAACACAGCGCTCATGAAATAGTTTCAAGAGCTAGAGCGCGTTGAATGATTCAATGCGGCTCAAAGAGTAGGTTAATTTTGAGACGCCTTATGGGTCTTGGATTAACACTCGTGTGTTGATGGTACGAGATTTGATCGTCGTGACCGAATATCATATGCATTCGATAGATAAGTCGATCCCGAAATTGCATGAGATGCGATTTAAATTTGAATTGGAGATGCTCGGAGTATCCGAGGAATCCAATGCATATAGATGCGTGGATGTCCTTGTAATTCAAAAGCGGGATCGAAAGAAATGTATGTCTAAGGGTATTTTGGGAAAATGTTTTCCAAAATGGAGAGTTCGGACAAGGAGTTGTCCAAACTAATGACTCGAAGAATGGTGAAATCCGAGGAGGATTAAACCAAGAGGTTGATTGCTTCTTTTGGCATTGCCGTCTTGGCCATATAAACGAGATTCGCGTATCTAGATTCCATATGATGGATTGCTAGAATCATTCGAATTAGATTCGATTGATTAATGCGATAATTATTTATTAGGCAAGACGACAAAGGGCATCATTCTCCAAAGGTTGGAGAAAGATCCAACGAATTATTGGAAATTACATTTAGATGTAAATGTTCCGAAAAATTCCGAGGCAAGAGGAGGCTATCGGTATTTTGTTACGTTTACGGACGGTTAAAGTAGATATGATAATATCTATTTAATGCGTGCCGAAACAGAGACTTTTGAAAGGTTCAAAGAGTTTCAAAAACGAAATACGAAATCAACTAAGCAAGAAAATCAAAGCTTTTCGATAGGATCGAGAAGGCGAGTATTTGAGCTAAACCTTTCGATAGGATCGAAGAGGCGATATTTGAGTTATGAATATTGATGATCATTTATGATTGTGGAATCGTTTCACGATTACCTTTATTCGGAACATTGAGATGTGTCCGAAAAGAGGAAATGAACGCATGTTGGACATGGTTCGATAAATGATAAGTCAATATGATCTCCCAAAATGTTTTGGGGATACGCCCTTGAGACAGCGGCACTAATGAATGGTTGCATTAAGATATGAACCATAAACCTTCTAATCGGTACAAAAAATGCCATATGAGATATGGATCGGAATGGTTCCGAAGTTGTCACTTGTACAGATTTGAGGATGTGAGTGTATTTCGAAATTTGTTTCGGTTAAACTCAATCCCAAATCTGGAAATTGTTCGTTTATCCTTAAGGAAACTAAAGGGTATTAGTTCTAATGTCCCGACGAAAATGAAATTTTCGTGGCTCGAAGAGATGCCTTCTTGGAGGAGGACTAGATGCGCACAAGTTTGGAACTTGGTGTCATTTATCTCTATGCGGGCTAGTGGGAGTAGAATAAATCTCGAAAGAGTTCGTGATTTGAAAATGAACATTGTACCGATGAAAGTTGACATGGCTTCATCAAGAGTTGATGAACGCAAGTCGAACACACAAAGGAATTTTTCGTAGATCAAGTAGGCTATATCATAAGCCGGTAAATACGGATTTATCGAGGCTAATGATGATTCGATATCATATGATGATTCGATATCCTACAAGGATGCTATGAAAAGTTGATTCCACATGACATGGTGTCATGAAATCTGAGATTCGATCCATGTTAATTATCAAGTTCAGAACTTGATTTCATTACTTTCTGGGTTAGACCCGTGAAATGTGAGTGGGTTTTTCAAGATGACGAACCGACATGGATAGGAATACGCATATATGTAAAGCGAGGCTTTTTGCGAAGAGTTTAATGCAATTCATAGTCGGACTATGAAGAAACGTTTTCGCATGTTGCCATGCTTTCACATTCTCGAAATTCTACTTGCCATGGTCGCATATTACGACTATGTGATGTGGCAAAATGGATGTCAAACACGAATTTCTTGACAGAAATTTTATGAAAGGATATGTACTGGACACAACCTTACGGTTTTGTCGATTCATAAGAATCGGGGATAAGATATGCACGCTTTAACGATCCATATGATGGATTAGAGAAATCTTCTCGGAATTGGAATATTCGTTTTGACAAAATTATAAACTGTTATAAAATTGTCGAAACGAATGGAAACTTTGTGTACACATGAAGGTTAGTGGGAGCTGCGTTATATTTCTTGTAACGACAAAGGATTTAGACGAGACCGCTTATGAATTAAGCGTGAAGATCTATAGGATAGATCTAAGAAGTTCCTCGTTCTATGTTATAGCACATATATCGACATATTGTTGAAAATGGTTTTCAACATGTAAAATCCTTGGAGGAGATAAATCGAAATGTCGAATGGCAGAAATTTTCAACGGCTCGATGTGAGACATCAAGCAGCGCGAAAAGTAATAATATGATGCCTTACATTTGATGTTAGGATCTATTATATCTGTCATGATATGTATGTGGCTATCTGTCATACAAATAAAGCGTCTAGTTCACCGTCAATAAAATTCATGGGAATCACATGAGTTTGAATGTAATTCGATTACATGAGACTAACTCTTGTGATTGTATAATGGTTATACAAATATATACATAATGGTTATGTATATTTAAAACCCATCGGGATTTGTATTGATAGAGGTGAAGTTTATCCTTGAATACTTTGCGAAAGAATTCAGGATTTATTATCTATAATGGTGTGGAGGACGTGTTGGTTATAAAGAGTTATAACAAACAACAGTTTCCAAAGATGAAGCACGTCCAAATATGTAGCACGACTTTCGATCACAAAGTGTGTACATATTTTGCTTAAATGAAAACACGGTTATGTGGAAAAGGTTCCACAAGACCAATAGTTTATGATTCTATTTACGGTGGCGAGTATATTGCGGTTATTAATCGCAAAAGGAAGTGGTATGGATCAAGGATACATGACCAAACTCTAGTAGTCACGAGTTATCGGATTTATGGTTGTTTATTGCGTGAGACGCAATAGTACAAGCCAAAAATGCCGAGGTCACAACCACTTCTAGCCAATACTCAGAAAATTTCATTTGATCCATGAAATTTTATGAAAAGATGTGATCGTAGGTATTGGAAATGTTCCAATCCTGATGATAATTAACACTAGCGGGAACGTGCGGACCCGTTTACAAGACCGCTCTCTCTAGTCGCGCGTGACTGTCATGCGATGGCTATGGGTATGGAGATACCTAGAGGAGGAAGAAGAGAGTAGAGTGTAGTTATCTAATACGATTTCTAAACATCCCTAGTCGCGGATCAGCTTGCTTAAGAGAGAAACATTTCTATTATTAGATAATAGACTAAACGCGTACACTAGTACGTTTGCCGAGGAGATGATTATGTTTTGCTAATCATGGGACAAGGTGCTTGTCGAATCGGGAACGTAGATATATGTTAGGTTACATATATTGGATATGACCAAAGCCGCGAGTCCATGACATGGTTTAGTCATTATAGATGGACTTGTGACGGATGGGGTTTTAGATTCTTCAAACTTGAGGGGATCATTGATTGCGTTACGTGCGTAACACAATGCTTTGATATGATCTTACGCTCACCGTAAAAGGGAGTTAAAAGGGTCATCATTGGGTATTGTCCGAAACACGGAATTCAATGTGAGTCTCCAAGATAGGAATTGTTTATTCCGAAAGGAATAGATATCTCTTAGGCGCCGCTCGACGAGTCGATTAACGAAATCTCTGGCCAGAGTCAATGATATTAATGGTTAATATCGATTGAAATTTGTTAAATCAACTCGGAATCGGGGAATAAGTATAGTTAATCAAATTATAAGGATGACTATTACCATGCCTTTTGATTAACGGATATCGCAAACAAGAGAACTAGTAACCGCTATTCGAGATAGGCACAATGATCACAATCATTTTTCGTTTTAACATGGGTAGCCATGATGGAGTGACTAGATCCCGCTCATGGGCTTGTAGTGCCATGGAAACGGCTGAAAGAAATACAGTTTCGGATCAACCGTAAAAGTGTACACAAGGATAAACGAATGTAGTCGTACATTCGTGGCCATAACTTTCAGTGGGAAAATCCAATTAGAATGGTTCAAATTGGGTTAGATAGATAATGAGATTATCTACAACCTTCATATAGAAATATATTTCATATGAACGAAGTATAAGTGTCGTTTCTGTGAAATACCGAAAGAGTGCAACAGTATGACATACAGTTAGTACAACAGTCATAACTTTTGCATACGAACTCCAATTGGGCTGGGCCAAATTGGGTTGTGTAGATAATAAGATTATCTACAACTTTCGTGTTGGTTGATTTTCTGTCAGAGAAATTTATCAATTTCGTCTGGACAGAATACTGAACAGGTTCATACAGTTTTCTGTGTGAAAGGGTGTATATTGGATATACATGCCTTTTGGCTAATCCTTATCCTATTTAGGTATAAATAGGATTTTCTCTCTAATCTTCACTAAGCAATTCAATCAGTTGAATCATTCTAAGCAAGTGATTATTCTGCCCAATATACACAAGAAAAAGAGCAAATTCAGATTTGATCTTTAGTGAGTGAAAGGGTGCGAAGAGAGAGAAATCGAGAAAGGAGTTTCTCGAGTAATAGAGAATCGATTAGATCGAGCAAGTTCGCCGGTGCATCGTCTAGGCAGGTGCATCCGCGACCGACGTCTTGCGACTCACGGTGGATACAAGTAGAGGAGCGACAATTGTGGCTCTTGGATTGTGATCGACTCAAGGAGTGAGAAGACGGTCAACGAACGGTGAAAGACGCGTGGTATGGGACGCGCGGATTGTCACCAACGTGACAGGAGATAGAAGGCGGCGATCAACCCTTCGTGCGTGATCAATTTCACGATGGTATAGATCTATCCTTCTATTCGCATCGTACCCTCGAAGTCATGGCGTGATCTCGGGAATCGGGGAATCGGACCGGGCCTTCATTCCGCTGCGCGGGCCCGGGGTCGAGGATATTCCCCAACACCTTTTGATTAACGGATATCGCAAACAAGAGAACTAGGAACCGCTATTCGAGATAGGCACAATGATCACAATCATTATTCGTTTAACATGGGTAGCTATGATGGAGTGACTAGATCCCGCTCATGAGCTTGTAGGTATTGGAAACAACCTACTGCTATCGTTAAGTCGAACCTACATGCTCACACAACGAGTCGTACTAAGTCGGGCTTGATCATAAAATTGGCACATTGGATGTGCATAGCTTGGTATTTGATACGCGAGCTATATTCTCTAAAATCATGCGTATTGGATATGCATGAGTACCTTTTAGGTAGATCTGAAATTGAGTGGGAGACTGAAGGAAATACAGTTTCATGATCAACCGTAAAAGTGTACACAAGGATAAACGAATGTAGTCGTACATTCGTGGCCATAACTGTCAGTGGAAAAATCCGATTTGAATGGTTCAAATTGGGTTAGATAGATAATTAGATTATCTATAACCTTCATGTAGAAATATATTTCATATGAACGAAGTATCAGTGTCGTTTATGTGAAATACCGAAAGGGTGCAACAGTATGACATACAGTTAGTACAACAGTCATAACTTTTGCATACGAACTCCAATTGGGCTGGGCCAAATTGGGTTGTGTAGATAATGAGATTATCTATAACTTTCATGTTGGGTGATTTTCTGTCAGAGAAATGTATCAATTTCGTCTGGACAGAATACTGAACAGGTTCATGCACTTTTCTGTGTGAAAGGATGTATATTGGATATACATGCCTTTTGGCTAATCCTAATCCTATTAGATATAAATATGATACTTTCTCTTTCATCCAAATCAGACTATTGAGATTATTATTCTGCCCAATACACAAGAAAAAGAGCAAATTCAGATTTGATCTTTCGTGAGTGAAAAGGTGCGAAGAGAGAGAAATAGAGAATCGATTAGATCGAGCAAGTTCGCCGGTGCATCGTCTAGGCAGGTGCATCCGTGACCGACGTCTTACGAATCAACGTGGATACAAGTAGAGGAACGACGTTTGTGGTTCTTCGATTGTGATCGACTCGAGTGAGAAAGACGGTGGAAACGCTTGGACGCACGAAGACGAAGTCGAGTGAACCGGCGTAGTTAACGAGTGGTGAAGGACGCATGGTATGTGACGCGCGGATTGTCACCAACGTGACAGGAGGAATAGAAGGCGGCGATCAACCCTTCGTGTGCCATCAATTTGGCACTGGTATAGATCTATCCTTCTATTTGCATCGTACCCTCGAAGTCATGGCGTGATGTTGGATTTAGGGAACCGGACCGGGCCTTCATTCCGCTGCGCGGGCCCGGGGTCGGGATGAATTCCCAACAGTATTTTGCTCATCTTAGAGAATTATTTTTGCCTATTTACAAAAATATTATAATTGATACTTTTGAAGGTGTTAGACTTCAGTTTTTGAATTTTCGCAAAAAAATGGAAAAATAGAAATTTGTATGTGTTAGTGCTTAATCACGGAGTTTTTTGAGAAAAAACATGAAAATTAAGTATTTGGCTCATTTTGGAGAACTACTTTGGCATTTTTTATAAAAAATGATAATTAAATTTTTTGAAGGTGTTAGAATTCGGTTTTTGGATTTTAGCAAAAAAATAGAAAAATAGAAATTTGTATGTGTTAGTCTTTAATCACGGAGTTTTTTTTGTTGAGAAAAACATGAAAATTAAGTATTTTGCTCATTTTAGAGAATTATTTTAGTTTTTTTTAGAAAAAATGATAATTAATATTTTTGCAGATGTTAGACTTCAGTTTTTTATTTTTTGCAAAAAAATTGGAAAAAAAAGAAATGTGTATGTGTTATTTTGTCAATCACGAAGTTTTTTGAAAAAAAAACATGAAAGATTAAGTATTTCTCTAATTTTAAAGAACTATTTTGGTCTATTTTACAAAAAATTGATAATTGATACTATTGAAGATACTACTAGACTTTAGTTTTTGAATTTTTGCAAAAAAATTGGAAAGTTTATAAATTTGTATGTGTTAATTTTCGATCACGGAGTTTTTTTGAAAAAACATGAAATTAAATATTTTTCTCATGTGAGAAAACTATTTTGGATTTTTTAGAAAATAATGGTAAATTATATTTTTGAAGGCAGACTTCAGTTATTCAATATTTGCAAAATAATTAGAAGAAATAGAATGTGCATGTGTTAATTTTCAATTACATAATTATTTAAGAAAACAAGATTTTTAAATCTTACCTCCTAAAAACAACCAATACTATGTTATAAATTTCTTATGCATCCAAATAAAATCCTAAAGAAATAAATAAATGAAAAATTGTTTTGTCTGAATGGAAATAATTAGCATATCAACAAAAAAGTAAGAATAATTTGAAAAGAAAACCGAAGACCATTAAATCAAATCACGCGTGGGTAGTCTCGACATCGCGCAAGGATTTGTATCGTCCTTAATAATCTACTCAATTAATTGTCGTCTTTTTCTTCGACCAACCCCAAATTAAGTTATGCTTATCCCATCTCCACGTCAATCACTCCAGCACGGACCCGGTCTACGATACACCTAACAATTATAACCTGCCACATCATCAAACATACAACGTGGCATCTTATGAATGGTTGATTTATCATGGACCAGGAAAGGATTACATGGGCCCTAAACAGATAATTATGGCCACATATTAACATTTCTAATTGGGTCTACCGTCCATGATCTTGGGGACGACAATTCAGATGGTGGAAGATTCGGCGGATAATTAATTAACTAATTGATTAATTAACTAATTGATTGGTTCATTAATTTATCTAAAAATGTATGAGTGGCTATTAATAGTAACTTACGGCTATGGATATGTACGGACACCTAATTTATCCACAGATTAATTTACTGTGGATACCTTGAGGCCAAAATTGCATGCATACCCTCATAAATTCTCAAAATATCATATATGTCCCTACTAAATATGAAATATCACGGACATCCCTGCAAACGAACTAAAAATTTGGAAATTTTGTAAGAGCATATGTAATAGTGCAGTGCTAAAATGTCAAAGACATGGACTTCTGAAGTCATTTTCAACATAAAGGCCTAAAAAAAAAAAAAAAAAAAGTTAAAAAGCAAAAGCGTTATCTACTTATCATCTACGAGGGACTTTTACACGAATAAAACAAAATGAGGGTCCCAAATGCAACATTCCCCTCAGGAGTCACTCAAGTCAGGGGGCTAATCGCGTGTGTGGAGGCCTTATCCACTGCCTCTGCTCTCTCTTCCCCTCTTCCACACTACCAAATAAATTGAATAAATAATCCATCAATTTAAACATTAAACATTGGCAAAATCACGAGTGGATAACTCCGAATCTCTTCTTAATATCTCTGTAGTCCATGCAACAAATCTCTGACATCTACGTTCCCATGGTTGTTGTATAGATTACAGGGTTGAAATGGCCACATAGTTTTGGTGTCGTCCTAGCGTTCTTATCTCTCTTTCTTCTCCACCCACATACGCTCTCATCTCACGGTATCCCATCTCTCTTCGTCGCCCCGTGCTTCTTAATCTTTGCTTTATATACCAACGATACGTCTTTCGAATTCCTCTCGTCTGTATCGTTTCTTTTTTTGCATGGATTATTTATGCGCCATGGATACGGTTTATGGAGAAGCTAATTGTAAGACGGAGAGAAGAGTGATCATGGGTCGTGAAGAGGAAGATGAGGATATTGGGTCTGTGTCGTCTTTCTCAGGCCATGATGATTCGGTTTCGAGTATTAACTCTCGTGGGTCTTCTTCTTCCTCATCCTCTGAGCTTGCTGAGGACGCGAGTTCTTCGAATTCTTCTCTTTCGACTGTGAATGATGATCATCAGTTCGACGAAGGTCCTCTCTTTGAGATGTGTGATCTCATGTCCGATCTCCCTATCAAGTAAGTAATAAATCATCAGTAGGTTATGATTTTAAATTTTTAATTAACGAAGTTTAATTATTACTCTGCAGGAGAGGATTATCGAAGTTCTTCGAAGGGAAATCCCAATCCTTCACATCTCTGTCAAATGTGAGAAGCTTGGAGGATTTGGTGAAGGCGGAGAGGCCGAGCAATAAGAGGATTAAGGCATGTAAGAGTTATGCTGGAGGTTTAAACCGGCACAAACCTCTTTTGCCGAAGCATTGCGCGAAAAGCGGCTCGATTATGAAAAAGAGTTCGAAATTGGGATCTTTTGGAATGAAAAGAAGAAGCTTTCTTGGACTCAATCGTCCGCCCATTCCACCCACTATGCCCAGATCGGCCGGAATCTCTGGCCAGACCCTTCTCTTTGCTTGAGGGCTTTGTTTAATCAATGGTGGTTTTTACGAATGGAGATAATTAATTAACCAAATATCTTCGTACTTTTTTTTGGTGGGTTAATTTAATCAATTTTAACATTTTTTTTTGGAGGAAATGTATATATGTTTCGTTGGTTTCTTTTTTGTCACCACGGTGATTTGAACTTGATGTATATCGATCTGATTTAATTGATAAAATTATGTCATAGCAGAGCAGTTTGCTCTCTGAAAATCAAATGGTGTGTTATTTGATGTAGTTCATGTTTCAAATTTGTCTGTATTTTTACTCATAATCCATATTTTTACTCATAATCCATATTTGATCGTATTACAAATCATGTGAAGAAAATCAATTTTCTCTTTCTGCAAGTCTGGTTTCTAGATTACGGTTGAAATTTTAATGTTCCTTCCATTAGGTTCCCAACATTGGACCTTAGACTAATTTATGTTTGGGTTATATATTGAGTCCAAAGTCAAAATAACATTTTTGAGATGATAAGGAAGGAGTAAGTGAATTGATCAATATTATTAATTAAATTAATTAGTGATTTAATTAAATTGACATGTTCAATTAATATATATTAATTTTAATATATTATAAATTATTTACGTATCAATTAAACGTGTTAATTAATATCTAATTGAGTCAATTAGAAAACTTAATCAACCAATTTAATATTTTGTTGTCATCTCGATGAATTTGGAGGATCAATTATATATTTTTTTGTTATATTTGTTTTTTGGTTTTTGAATAACAACTACTAGAATTCATAATACGTTTTCACACTTGGGAATTCAAAAAGATCGATGACTCGACGAAGATGCCTTGATCCGAGACATCTTCCCAACCTATACTTGCTAAGAAATCTGGTGAATAATTTATTTTTGACAGAAACAGTTCGGGACGAACTAAACAGTTCAAACAATATTAAACTGCTCGAAATCTGAATCAGCATTAGAATTTTGAATGAAGACAATTTGCAAAAACGAAGAAGCTTTACCTCTACTAAACAAACTCAAAAAGAATTTTTCGATGAGTAGCGAGGGGGAGGTGAGTGGAGACTCGTCAGACAGATCGAAGAAGGAGAGGACGAAAAGCCGTGCGAGCCTCATTCTTTGGCACACGCATCAAAACGATGCACTAGCCGTCAGGACGCTTCTAGAAGACGATGAAAAACTCGTGAACGAACGTGACTATGACTATCGTACGCCCCTTCACGTCGCAGCATTACAAGGCTGGATTGACGTGGCGCGATGTTTGCTCGAACATGGCGCCGATGTCAACGCTCAAGATCGTTGGAGAAATACAGTAAGCATCAATTATTTGGTGATTAATTAGGATGATCTGTAATATATACTTTATGAAGTACACAAAATATACTAATTTAATAATAGAATTAATGACCTTTTTAAAATAAATATTTGATGATTTTTGGGTAGCCTTTAGCCGATGCAGAAGGAGCTAAGAAGTCCCTGATGATCGAAGTGCTTAAAACTTATGGAGGTCTCTCTTATGTAAGTAGAGATTTCAGACAAAAAAATATTTTATGTTGGAAATTATTTTAGTAAAATTAGTAGGTATTCAATAAAAAAGAGTATATAATCAGTAAAAAATTATATATCAGGACAGTATATGTTCCTTAGTTATTTATTTTGCATTATCTTCTCTACCAATGCAATTACATTTCTTTGGAATCTTTAATTAGGGGAAAAATGGGAGCCATTTCGACCAAAAGCCGGTTCTGCCTCCTTTGCCTAATAAATGTGATTGGGAAATCGATCCGGCCGAGTTGGATTTCTCAACCTCCGTCATGATTGGAAAGGTCCCACGATCTCATCTCGCTAAATTATTGATCAATATCACAATTATCTTTTCGTGTATGTGCTAATTTTCAATTTACTGATAAGAAAAGCATTATGAATATAATTGTAGGGTTCTTTTGGTGAAATTTTAAAAGCGAATTGGCGGGGAACACCTGTTGCAGTTAAACGCATTATTCCTACTCTATGTGACGATAAATTAGTAACGTAATCACTTCTTTTTATCTCGTAATTTTACCAAGTTTCGCTACCGTTTTTTGTTTGCGGATATTACAAATTTTATTTTCTATACAGTCAAGATTTTAGACATGAAGTTACTTTGTTATTGAAACTACGGCATCCAAATATCGTCCAATTTCTTGGAGCCGTCACAGAAAGAAAGCCATTGATGCTAGTTATCGAGTTCCTTCGAGGGGTATGAGTTTCTTTAATTCTACTTAATTACCAAATTTTCATTGGAAATAAACAAATTTTTTGGGCCATTAATTTTCAGGGGGATCTTCATCATTATCTCAGGGAAAAGGGGTCCCTTAATTCATCAACGACTGTTAATTTTGGTCTTGATATAGCCAGGTACTTAATTAATAGGAAATTAGCACTTCAAAAATGAATTTCAAGTTTGAAGTATCCAATTTTTTTGTTGTGCTTACAGAGGACTGGCTTATTTGCATAAAGAACCCAATGTTATAATTCACAGAGATCTAAAGCCAAGGTGTGTTACATTATTATCATTTTCATATGATTCAAATCATAAGTTAAACAAATATATATTTATTTCAGAAATATACTTCTCGTCAACCTGAGTGGCGATCACCTTAAAGTAGGGGATTTTGGTCTAAGCAAGTTAATCAACGTAAAGCAAGCCGCGACCGATTTCTATAAAATGACCGGAGAAACTGGCAGCTGTTAGTTTTGAAATTATTTCATTTTGATTAAAATACGATATTTCAAATTTGTTTAACGAAATTTTTGATTTGAAAATCAAATCCCGAATAATTGTAAACAGACCGATACATGGCTCCTGAAGTTTTCAGACACCGAAAGTACGATAAGAAAGTGGACGTCTTTTCTTTCGCCATGATTCTTTACGAGGTAGTTTTGAATTCGACACGACCAAATTAAACTTGATTTATGGATAGTAACTTCGAATTTAGTTTTTGTAATTTAGTTTTTTTTTTTGTATAGATGCTCGAAGGGGATCCACCATTTTCACAGTTCGAACCATATGAAGCTGCGAAATATGTGGCTGACGGTCACCGACCAGCTTTTCGCGGTAAAGGACATGTTCCTGAATTGAAAGAGTAAGTGTCATTTTATTCATTCATACCCGTAAAACTTAATACCTCTTTTTTTGCGTGAAATTTGGAATTTGAATAATTTTGGATTGAATCGAAGGTTGATCGAGCATTGTTGGGCGGCCGATATGTCTCAGAGACCATCATTTCTAGATATCCTGAAGCGGCTCGAGAAGATTAAGGATAGTTTGTCAACGGACCATCATTGGCACTTTTTTTCTACATAGTAATAGGGAGTTGCGACTCAATTAAAGGATTATTTCGAAGATTAACTAATACCAAATAGACAATAATTTTGTTTCAGTTCATACTAATATTTTTTTTCATACTAATATTCAATATGAAATAAATATATTTCAATTTCGAATAGCACACGACATACGTTAAATCTTGCCCTTTTCCGAAGTTTATTTCCATCTTTGTCTCATTTTCATATTAATTCATTTTTTAATATGCATTTTTATATATTTACTTATATTAAAATTACAAAATAAAAATAAAAAATTACAAAATAATAAAAAATTGAATTGTAAAAATAATATTATATGATCACATCATATCATCCGTTTTAATATCTAAAAAATGATCATTTCGACAATATCTGAATAATATCCGTATCAATTTAATATCTAAAAAATGATCCGGCTAGTTCTGTATATGTATCCGAAAATATATGGATATGAGTCTGGTATGATCACATTATATTATTCGTTTTAATATCTAAAAAATGATCATTTCGACAATATCCGAATAATATCCGTATCAATTTAATATCTAAAAATGATCCGGCTAGTTCCGTATTCGTATCCGAAAAAAATATGAATATGAGTCTGGTACGATCACTAGAAATATCACAACTAGCCCTTCTCAATTCTCACTTATCTATGAGTGAATTAAAAAATATATTACATAGATCTATGCTGCTTTTTTCGGATAAAAGTAGAGCTGGCAAAATCTGACCCGACCCGAAAAAATGACCCGACCCGACCGAACCCGAACCCGACCCGAAAATATTGAAAAGTCAACGACCCGAACCCGAACCCGAAACCGAATGACCCGAACCCGAAATCGACCCGAAACCGAATGACCCGAACCCGAAATCGACCCGAAACCGAATGACCCGAACCCGAAATCGACCCGAAACCGAATGACCCGAAACCCGAACGACCCGAAACCCGAACTAACCCGAAACCCGAATGACCCGAAACTCATGACCCGAATGACCCGAAACTCACGACCCGAATGACCCGAAAATTAAAATATTGTTGCTACACTACACTACTACAAAAAGTTTCATTAGCTACGAAAATCCTAGCGACCAAGTAAATTTTTTCACTGTATGACATTATTAGCGACTGATATTTGTTTGTCCCAAAATATAATAATTTATTGGGACAAAGTTTTTTATTTGCTACTAAGTTAGTCACAAAACACGATTAAGTCCGTAAGTCAGTATATTTTGTGACGAACAAATTGTCGCAAAATGATTGACAAATAAAATGAAAAATAATTGGGACTAAATTTGGTCGTTGATTACCGGCAAATATATTAAATGCCTTAACTGTTGCACAATATAAGAGCATACATTTTTTTCATAATATTACAATTAATTTACACAAGTCTTAATTTGACAAATATTAATTTTTAGGATTAGGTTTTTTATTTTTTTAATTGAAGTTTTTATATGAACTAAAATGTGATAAAAAGATTAGCAAAAAATTAGAAAAAGTTTCCCTCTAAATTATCTTTTCAATGTTAGTTAGCAAAAATATTGGAGGGAACTTTCCTTCTAAAACATTTTTCAGTATACTTAGATAAATCCACTCACAGCTCTCTCTCTCTCTCTCTCTCTCTCTCTCTCTCCCCTGTTCGTTCTTTGAGTGTTTATTCCATTTCTCTTCTGCTCTCACGGCGAAATCTCCTCTCACGGCGAAATCTCCTCTCATGGCGAAAGTAGAGTTTTGAAACCCTAAATGAGGGCAGCAATAAATCACCCTAGAACACTTCTGAGAGCAACGAAAAGGTAAACTGCCTTCTCCTCACTTCTTGTTCTATGTATAAATGCCGACATTTAAGTAAGGTTATAGAACACTATTCATATTCTTTTTTAATTATAAAATTATACCAAAATACAAAAATATATCATATCATATAAATATACAAATACATGACATTAATTTTAATCTTGAATTTATTACATGAATACAAAATAATCATTAACAATTCGAAATTAAATATAACAACATTAAATCAAGACATGGTCTTGTTCTCTTCGAGTAAATCAGGATGGTGATACCTACGGGTTTTTAAAAAGAAAACCATGATGGTGCTCGAAAAGCATTTCAAATTTTCTGTACATGTCTTGAATGCTCTTGTTCTCCTTGCGGTACAAGTTAAGAATGCCAAGGAAGGACTTGTACACGTGCTCCTCATTTGGGAACCGGTTCTGCATGTACAAAAAAGGGAACTCTAATTAGTACAACAATCAAGAAATGTATATAATGTTTCCATGTACCATTCTTTTATATTTTCCATTTCCATCTTGTGCTGTGATACTCAGTGCGTCAGTTTTCACCACGTCAATGTACCGGTAGTAAGTGCCCAACTGTATCAACCGAACATTGCTAGATCGTTGACTGGTACGGCTGGAGGCCCTTCTCGCCCCCTTCGTTTTTTAATATAAAACCAAGGAAGCTTGCTTACCTCAAGGTTTCGAAATGGACTCTCTCTATGTTCACAACATATTTGATGTATGGATCCGCAAATGCATCTAGTACACAATATAATAAATTATTAATTTTACTAATATGCAGGGACATATTTGCAAATTGTACTATTCGTGATAATTCCGACTCTAAATCTGCAATTAAGGCCCCTTCAATAAAAATAATTATAACTACCTTCTGAGGAAATTTTCAAATAAGCCCCTGCAACTGCAATATGCGAAAATATGAAGAAGCTCAGAACCGCAATTAAACCCCTTTTTGCGAAAAGCAACCATTCCTGACATTTAGAAATCGTGCAATCAATTACAATTAGTCTCGAGATGAACGAACTAAAATAGTATTAAAGTGAAATAAATGAATAACCATAAGAATCAACCGAAAACCTAATTATTAATTAAGGAAAAGAAAACTAAAGTATACATTGTTCGATGAAAGGGCTTATTCGAAGCAGAATTGGCAGGCAAGGCCATAGGCAGCATGACTGGGTGACGTGGCCTCTGAGCTAAATCTGCTGAATTGAAGAAATAACCAAAAGAGATAGCCTTTTTCGTTGATTAAAAAATATGAAAGTAATGTTATAATATGAGAAACAATTACAAATCCACTATCGTATGCAATATATTGTGTACTTCCATTTGCGATACCAATTGAAGCAAAAAAAAATGAAAACGGAAGGCTTCATACCAGTCACGAAAGATTCCCAGATCATCGAAATAACTCATCGGAGCAGTCCAATAAAATATCATGCCTTTCTATGAAAATAACCCTAAGATTTGAAAAGAACGAAATTGAACTCAAATCAAAATCTTAAAAATGATTCGAAAAGAAATAGGCTCGAAAAGAAATGCCTTTCTACGAAGAATAGGCTCGAGCGATGAAAAAAGCTTCTGCGAGCTATCTACATTGAATAGCTCGGTGATAACACTGTAAAATTAGGGAATGCTAATGAGTAAAGCAAACAACTAAGCAAAACATATTTCGCTCCACAGAGCATTAATGAGTTCAATCGAAGTAAAACGACATTACTCCCACTAAACCAACCCTAAATTATACCAAAAATGTATCTAATTTGCGTCGAGAACAACGAAAAAACTTACAAACACAGTAAATAACAAAACAAATCAACCAATTACCTTTGCTCGCAGGAACCCTAGTATTCTTTGTCTGGCGATGGCGAGTAGAGGCTCCAGAGTGAGTAAATTCAAGGGTTTGGGTGATGGCGAGTGGAACAAATTACTTCAAGGGCGAGGTCTCAGGTTCATCTAGGGTGGCATGGCGGCGTGCTTGTAGCTGCTGTCAGCGTGGCGTCGTGGTGGCTACACGGAGGCTATCGCTCCTTGGTGTGCACGAGAGAGAGAGAGAGAGAGAGAGAGAGAGAGGGTGAGATGGTTTTTGGGCGAAAATAAGGGAGCGAGAGAGAGCGGGAGCAGGGGAAATATTAGGGTTTCTGACTTTCTTTCCAAGACCAAAAGTTGGGCGGGTCTCTAAATATTTTCATTCATGAAAAGTTAAAAACATGAAATTTGGTGAATATTTTCAAAATTAGATTCGAAAATTTGATAAATATTTTCAAAAATTGAAAACATGAAATTTGAGCAGGGCAAATATTTTCAAAATTAATGATATATTTATTCAAATTATTAATTTGTTGTCAAATTAACAAATTGTTAATATATTTGAGCATGGAAATTATATATAATAATATATTATATCTATTATTCTAAAAATGATTAATATTCAATATAACTAATATAATTATCATACATAAGAATTATAGTAATATAATTAATATTCAATATAATATATAATTATTATATTATTCTAAAAATGATTTCCACGTCAATGCATTGCAGTTTCAATACTAGTTACGCAATGGTTAATATTACGTTTTAGGATCGGTATATCATTTTATGATTATTCAATGTAACTAATATAATTATCATACATAATAATTATAGTAATATAATTAATATTCAATATAATATATAATTATTATATTATTCTAAAAATGATTTCAGCGTCAATGCATTGCATTTTCAATACTAGTTTCACAATGGTTAATATTATGTTTTAGGACGGGTATATCATTTTATAATTAATATAATGTTTTGAACATCAACATGTCATTTTCAATACTAGTTATACAACTTCAAAGAACGTGATGTGCACGTTAATCATTATTTATTCAATAATGATAGACATTTTATATTTGACACTTAGATTTTGTCTAGAACCACATTTGGCAAATCACAGTGCAACAACGTCAAATTTTTAAATAGAAATAAAATTTTAAAAATTGTAAATTTGATTGACACGTGTATTTCTAGGGATAAATCTAGATAAAAATTCTAGGTGCCTATCATTATCGCTTATTTATTGGAGTTTAATTTAATGATCTTTTTGATAGTTTATTTTACAATAGTTTGTATTTTTATTTTTGAATAATAAGTATCATATATTTTCTGCTATTGAATTTTATTTTTATTTTTATTCTATACATTTCAATTCCTCAGATTAATTAATTAATTAATTACAATTTTTTTTTGCTACCTTCGTTGTTCTATAATGAATTCATTATCATATATCGGGAAAATATTTAAATTGTGAATATAAAAAATATTTTGCTTTTTTTGTTTATAAAAACAATTCTTCATTGTTCTTATTATAAAATATTCATCATTTGTTTAATGAACAAACATTTAGTGTCAAACTTTGTATGTGAGTATACTCACGCGTTAACCCTTATTTATTGGAGTTTAATTCTATGATTTTTTTAATAGTTCTTTGATGTTGATTTACTTTTTTTTTATTATAAGTATCATTGATTCAAATAATTCTTCTATATCTTAATCCTATAATTATAGAAATATTATATTGACACTAATATTAGTGCATTGATTCATATGAATAAAATACATAAATAATGTATTAACATGTGCAAGATCTCAAAAGCACATTTTAACTGATATATTTAAGATCCAAAATAATATGTTTATGTTTTAAAATATCTATATATCAAGAGATAAAAAAATTGGTATAGGAGTTTCTCTGGAGGTTCCAAAAAAATAAAGGGCTTTTTGGAATATCCAATAAAATTAGGGGGCATTTTGTAAATTTGCCTAAAAAAATATCATTTCAATTTGACACCCATTATATACCATTTATAAATAGTTCATAAAAAAATAATCTCTAACAAATCACATAAGTAGTTAAATAATAATAAAAACAATTAATGACCGAAGTACAAATCAGATTCCAATTATTGTATATTTACAAAAATAACATCTCATTCTAACCCTAAAATTAAATACTAGTTTTATATACAAAACAAACTCTTTCGTTCAAAGAAATAATAATATAAAATAATACTACATAATGCAAATTGCAATACATCTCTAAATTATAGATATGACATCTCTAAATTATTATTCACACGTAATATTATTGGATTCTGTCTTTAAGATGTGATATATTATATATTATAGGATATAATATTTTTGAATTATAGTATTTAATATCTCTAAATTAAAGGATAGGATATAATACAACATATGATATATAATAAAATATAGGATTCTTTATTTATTTTTTACTTCTTCTATAATTAAAAATTGGAGGGAATTTTCCCGCTATGTAATAATTGGTAGTAAAAAATGTGAAATGTATCTTTCTAAATTATTATTATCTCAAAGAGGAAACCCTAGAAGTCAAAGCGACACATGGAAAAAGTGGAAACCCCAATCAATAATAGTTATATTCAATGAAATATATATCTCTAAATTATACATCTTTAACTTTCTCCTGTCATTTTCGCGACCTATGGAGAAAGAGGAAACCCTAGAGGCGATTTCGTCGGCGATTTCGTACGGAAAGAAGCATGTGGCTGCCATAGTCTTACCTGATTTTATGAAATCCGAATTACCCGAAAATCAATATAGCCAAGACCCGAATGACCCGAAACCGAAACGACCCGGAACCGAATGACCCGAAAACCGAAATGACCCGGACCCGAATGACCCGAAAACCGAAACGACCCGAACCCGAATGACCCGAAAACCGAAACGACCCGAACCCGAATGACCCGAAAACCGAAACGACCCGAAACCGAATGACCCGGAAACCGAAACGACCCGAACCCGAATGACCCGAAAACCGAAACGACCCGAACCCGAACGACCCGAAACCCGAAACAACCCGAACCCGAACGACCCAAAACCCGAACGACCCGCGACCCGAACGACCCGATACCCGAATGACCCGCAACCTGAAACGACCCGAACCCGAAATGACCCGACCCGAACCCGACCCGACCCGCCCGATTGCCACCTCTAGATAAAAGTATGCAATAAAAGAATATAAAGAGGTAACATGACTCATTTTTGTTGTTGTTGAGATATTAGTGTGTGTTTCTGATTAGTAGAAATATATTTTTTTATATTTCCAATGTCAAAAATATACACATGTTATTTTTTAAATAATACTATCAATAATTCATAATTTATTAGAGTTTTTGTAAACGAAAATCTCGGATTTTGAATAAGATCCTGAACAAAATCTTGGAATATTTGAAAATCCCAAGAATCAAGATAACCCATTATTTTCGTTGAAGCACACACGAACAACCTTAAATTGATAAAAGAAGGACTCGCGTGTTTCTCCGAAATAACCGGACTACAAATAAATAAATCAAAGAGCTCATTTACACCAATAGCAATACCGAATACGCACCTAGAAACGATACAAAACATAATAGGATACGAAAAACAAGACCTACCGACAAAATATTTAGGATTGCCTTTGTCATCAAATAAACCTAATAAAAACTCACTCCTAGAATTAATTAAGAAAATCCAAAAAAGAATTGGTTCATGGAAAGGAAAATTTCTTACAACGGGGGGGAGACTAACATTACTAAAAGCAACCCTAAATGCAATTCCGACCTATATTATGCAAACGATGAAATTACCAAAATGGTGCATAAAAGAAATTGAAAGATCACTAAGAGCCTTCATGTGGAAAGGAAGTCATAAGTGTACACCCGGAAATTGTCTCGTAAATTGGGAAACAATGTGTTTACCAAAGAAAAACGGTGGACTAGGAATACAAGATTTAGAAACAAAAAATAATGCCCTACTTCTAAAATGGCTTTGGAAACTTGATGAACAAAAGGATAACATTTGGGCGAAATGTTTATCAAAACTACACAACATAAACTCGGTAAGGGACCTAGAGGAATATAACGGAACTACCTCGTTTTTCCTCCAACAATTAAAAGAGTTAATCCCGATTTATAAAGTGGCTACAAAGGAAAATGTGAACGGGACCACAAAATGAAATTGGGACCCAACGGGGGTCTTCTCGGCAAAATCGGCTTACTCGTTCATGAGGAACCCGGGAATTGATATTCCTTGGCAAAATGTAATTTGGAAAACAAAAGCACCCACAAAGGTCAAGTTTTTTGCATGGCTAGCAATGCAAAACAAGCTAAATACCGCCGATCGATTGGCAAAAAGAGGATGACCGCATAACGACAAATGTGTATTATGTCAAGCACGACCCGAAACAAGACACCATTTACTCGTCTCGTGCACATACACGCAAGCGGTTTGGAAATTGGCCGATAGAATAGCCAATACAAACCAACCAACACAAATGCGAGAAAGTTTATCCAACACTCTAAAATCGAATAGGAAAACGCAACAATCAAAAGAGAGGAAAGAATGGACTTCGAGATGGATGGCAATGCTATGGGGAATATGGAAGGAACGGAACAAACGAATATTCCAAAACAACAAAAAAACTCCACCTATAAACATAGCAAGAAGAGCGGTCGAGGAGGCAAAAAGTTGGCAAAGATGGTGCTAGAGCGTAGTACTTCAACCACGACCATAATTTTTTTAAGTTTCTTTTTTTAGTTCTTACTTTTTTGGCTTTCCATACACATGAACATAACGTTCATGGTTATTGTAAAAAAAAAAAACTTTTTCTTGTTTCAATATATCAAAAGGCTATGCCTTTTTTCAAAAAAAAAAAAAAAGATAACCCATTATTTTACCCAGGATTTCAAATCTCGGACATGGGTCCAACTGGAATTTCGAAATCTTCGTATATATATATATATGCACTATTCCACTCGCAATCGCTAATTCCGTTTGTCTTTGTCCACTGAAGAGCAAAAATGGCGGCAGAAACCCAAACCCCCATCGTCTCTCCCGATTGGGCAGGTCTTCCCACAGTGGTGGTGCAGGGAATCTCCGAGAAGATAAAATCCATTACTGACTTCGTCCGATTCCGCGCCGTGTGCCCCTCATGGCGCTCTGCCTCGCTGGCTAGACCCAGTCATCTCCCTCCGCAGATCCCTTGGCTGATGATTCCATACAATCCAAATAAAAGTAAAAATCCCAACGACGACGCAATCCGTCTCTTCTACGATCTCGCGCAGTCAAAGATGCACAAGATTTACCTCCCTGAGACTCGTGAGATGATGTGTTGTGCCACCTCCGAAGGCTGGCTTCTTCTTGTTGCAGAGGAGGGCACGGACGTTTTCCTCTTAAACCCTTTAACTCGTGCCAAAATCACCCTGCCCAATTTCATTACTCATGTCAACGTTTTCGCCCACGAAGGTGCCACTTACGAGGCTCATTACTGGTTTGTTCCCTACATCGGGAATTTCGTCATCACCAAGGTGGTTTTCTCGTCAGATCCGACTGAACCGGGTTGCATAGTCACCGTTTTTCTTCAAAAGACCTGCCGGTTATTCTTCTGCCGCGTTGGGGACCCGTGCTGGACCCTGGTGAACATGGAACCGGAGCAGATAAGAACCGAGATGCCTTCAGATGGCACCTTCTTCAACGACAAGTTATACGTACTCGCTCATGACGAGAAATTAAGGATTTATGATCTTAATAATCCTAACAAGCACCTTTGCTGTTCTTTCGAAGCAGTTTTCGAGGGTTCCACCAAATACTTTCTTCAAAGTAAATCTGGAGTTTTTCTCACCATGCATGGCTTCAGAGCAAGAAATAATGCGCAACAGCAAGGTGTAGCAGAACACTCCAGTGACGAGGATGAACAAGAAGATCCAGAAGAGAAGTCTGACGATGAGGAGGATAAGCAAGAAGATCAAGAAGAGAAGTCTGACGAGGAGGAGGATAAGCAAGAAGATCAAGAAGAGAAGTCCGTTGATGTGGGTAAGGAAGAAGATCCAGAAGAGAAGACCAGTGAGGAGGATAAGCAAGAAGATCAAGAAGAGAAGTCTGACGAGGAGGAGGATAAGCAAGAAGATCAAGAAGAGAAGTCCGTTGATGTGGGTAAGGAAGAAGATCCAGAAGAGAAGACCAGTGAGGAGGATAAGCAAGAAAATCAAGAAGAGAAGACTGGTGTGGAGGATAAGGAAGGAGATGAAGAAGAGAAGTCTGACGAGGAGGATAAGGAAGAAAATCTAGAAGAGAAGTCTGACGAGGAGGATAAGAAAGAAGATGAAGAGGAGAAGACCGGTGAGGAGGATAAGCAAGAGAATCAAGACGCGAAATCGATTGTTGGTAAAAAGGCAATCGAGATATACCAGATGTTAGAACCAGAGCATCGGCTAAAACCAATGAAAGACATGAGCAACATGACCATCTTCTACAGCGACGGAGACGTCAATAACTACCTGGCTGTCGATACGAAAGATTGGGATTGTCTCAAGGGGGATTCCGTGTACATGGCGTTCCCTTGCAACCCCTCAAAGAAGAATAAAATGGAAGAGGAAGAGGAGGATGAGAAGGTCGTTCCGTGTTACGGAATATTTCTGGCGAGTTTGGAGGAAGGAGTTGGCGCTAAGATTGTTGGCGATCTTGGTGAGAGACCCAAGCTTTGGCCCCCCGCACCGGCTTTGTGGTTCCAGCCTCGCTTCGCTTAATGCGGGTTAGTTTTTTTTTTATCTTCTTTGATGCTTTGTTTGAACTATCAAGTCTTGTGACGGGCCTGATCGATGGTCCATTTTTTGATACTCAGTTATGAGATAATATGATATATGTTAAGTTGTTGGTATGCTTTTTTGTGTTTGCAATGTTTATGTGGCTAAGAAAGAACAGGAATAATTTACAATGTCAGTGTGTATCACAAAAAAAAAAAAAATGATTTAGCTGCCCTATACATTCCTTACACAAGGAAAATAAAATAGCGAGGATGATTGCATAAATTAGGTATAAATTAGGTTTTAGCCTGCGTGAAATCAAAATTATTCCTGAACCATCTTGCATGAACTTGATGCTCTGCATCGTCGTTCAATCTATTGATAACAGAATCGTACAATCTTCGATCCAGCTCTGTCCCGTCTCGTTTCATTTCCCTGAGAAGCTTGATCAGTTCATTGAATTCACCGCTCGTCGAGTATACACCGACCATTACACCACCCAAAAGCTTGTCCACTCTTCCTCCATTCAATTTATACTCTTTGAATAATTTCATGCATTTATGTAACTCTCCAGATTTACTATAGCCACCAATAACGCTCGTGTAAGTAATTCTATCGGGTTTTATTTTCCTCCTTATCATTTCCTTCCATAATTTCTCAACTTGCCGCATTTTCATTAGCTTAGCATACATGTCTATCAGAGAATTATACACCCAAACATTCGGTTGACACCCCTTTTCTTTCATCTTAGCCAACAGCCTCGTTGCTTCTGAAACTTTTCCGTTCTTTCCATGCATGGAAATCATATTAGAGTAAGCAACTAAACATTTATCAAAACCCTTTTCTAACATTTCTGCAAAAATCGACTCGGCTTTTTGGTAATAACTAAGTCGGCAACATATGCCAACAACTGAAGAGTAGGTCACTTGACCCGGTTCACACCCTAGCGAGATTATCTCATTATATGCCCTTAAAGAAGACTTGAGCCCCCTTTTCTTCGCGAATCCATTTATTATCGCGCAAGGTATGCAATCTGTTACCCTTATTCGAGCCTCGTTCATATCCTTCACTACCTCAATTGTCTTTTCTAATAACCCGATTTCCACATACATCAAAACTAATTTCTGACATATCTCCGGATCTTTCATCATTCCCTTCTTTAATGCTTCGTCGTATAATTCTTCAACCATCGTAACTTCCTTTTTAGCAATAAATGAACTAATTAATGAAGAATAGATTGAAGAATTACAAGAAACTCCCTGATCTTTTTCCATCTCTCTCATATAATTTAGTGCCTCGAAAGGCTTACCCCCTTTTGCTAATGAGTCGCACAACACTGTATATATCTCAATTGCGCCATTGGAAGGATCGAATTTATTGGATTTATATTCATTAAAAAGAGAAAGAACCATATCTGTATTACCGATTGCTCTGTATGCCTCCATTATCGACCGATAAGAGAAATGATCCAGCGGTATTGATGCATCCTTCATCCGATTAAAAACTAAAACTGTATTTTTATACATGTGGAGCTTGTTATAACCATGCATGGCAGAGCTAAATGCTGACGTGGCAGCATCCCCTTTCTTTGTCTCGCTACACCCGAGGAAAGACTCCATTAATTTGATCTTTCTGCCCTTTATACAACTTGCTACGAATCTAGAGCACGTAGACTTCTCTGGAAGCTCGTTAACCGACTTGAGGTCTTCAATCAAATATGCGAGCGAACCCCATTGATTTGATTTCAATAGTTTAGTAAATAGAGTGGTGAGAGTTTTTTTATCGGGGCGAAGATTTTGTTTTTCTCTTGCAGTTTTATAGTATTCGAATGTGAGTTGTTCGGTTTGAGGATCCTCGCTCAAGGACCGAATAAGTTTGTTGGAGATTTTAATATCTATAACTGGCGATTGTTCGAGAGAAATTGGTTGGAGGAGATCAGCTGGAGAATTTTCGACGAGGGGCGAACAACAAGCATTGCAGAAATTTGTTTTTTGCTTTTTAGATAGAAGAGAGAGGGATGAGGTGTGAAGGACAGAGAGAGAAGGTTGAATTTTAGTGAGAGATTTAGGGAGAGGAGAGAGAGACCAATCGGAGTTCCATATGGTCATCATTAATGGAGATTTCAGAGGAACTAAGGGGGAAAAGAGGAGTTGAAGTTTTAATACACCTTATCTTTGATGGGGATATTTTCATTGTGAGGTGGTAGAATGAGAAGTAGACAAGTACGTGGATCACATGTGAGCCTTTGGATTCATGTTCGTTGTTTGTGATTGTTGTGTCGTGTGGGCTATTTCTATTGGGCTTCTAAATGTTACGTGGACTTGCAAGTGCCTAAAAAAATACATGTCACTTTAAGGCCTTGGTTTGTCTAGTAAATAATGCAAAAAAGAAAAGTATTGTACACGTGGCTGAACCCCTGATTCGGAAAAGTCTAGAAATTCTTAATATTAACAAACACTTAATGTTGAATCTATATATCTGGCCATATAAAAAATTCAAATAAATAATATTAACAATAAGAGAAATGATACGGCGAGTCTTTTTTGAGAATCCATGGACTGTCTTGCACGGATTCAACAATACAACAATACGTATCGAATACGATAATACGATATTTTTACATATGATTTATGATATAACTCAGATACTGCGATACGAGCAAAGTCGGATTTTTGAAGTATTTGCACAACATAGTCCACAGATAATCTAGTTCCTAGGGTGATGTCACCAGCGTTACTGTGATGTCGCGGTCTATGTATATTTGGGCAATTTTACTTTGTCTTCTCATTTTTTCCATTTTCTCCTGACCTCAATGAACACCTTTAATTAGCAAGGTAATTAACAAGTAATATACAATTAATAAGTGTTAAATATTTATTATTAATTGTTAATTTGGAGGGATCTTAATTACATATCACATTTTCACTTGGTATATATTAATTGTTAATTATCTATGTTTATTAAAGGTGTTAACTGAGGTTTGAAAAAAATGGGAGGGAATGGGCATGGTAAATGGTCTCTATATATTTCGCTTCCCAGTGGCGTCGTCATGATTTTGCATCAATTCTGAAGCCTAACTCTGCATCAATTGTGCATCACTTTTTGTCGCTCAAATTTTCGTCCTATCGCCAGAGTTTGCCTCTTCAATTCTGCTTCCTATCGCTGAAATTACTCAAATTCTCCTAAATTCCCCTAATTTGTTCTTGATTATGATTCTAATTTAAATATTTGCATTAATGTTGTTTAATGTAGATTCAAACTTAGATCTCGTTGATCTAATTACCTTTCGTATTTAATCCATTGCTATCTTCATGATTTTTTTTCAGATTTATTCTAGTTATTTCTTAATTAGTTCTTGCGAATATCCTTACAATTTCGCACTTCGCATGTCAGGTCTTAAATCCAAAATTATTCATTTTAATAAATTTAAAGTCTAGTTAACAAGAATATCCTCTTCTGTAAATCAGAATATTATCCTTGCAACAAGAATATTATCCTCTTCTGTAAATCAGAATATTATCCTTGTACGAATAAAAAATTGAATTAAATTAATTTTCATGAAAGTGTTTTCTTACTTTCAGAAGAATACCCTCTTCTATAAATCAGAATATATTTTCGTAATAAGAAGAAAAAAAATATCTCGTTGTACAAATAAAAATTTGAATTAGATTAATTTAACGAAAGTATTTTCTTACTTTCAGAAAAATAACATCTTCTATATATCATAATATATTGTTGTACAAATAAAATTTGATTTAAATTACTTTTCATGAAAGTATTGTCTTACTTTAAGAAGAATATTCTCTTGACCTATAAATTGCAGTATACTTGTAATGCGAAGATATTTTGTTGTAAGAATAAAAAAATAAATTAAATTAATTTTCATGAAAGTATTTTCTTACTTTAAGAATAATGTCATCTTCTATAAATCAGAATATATTCTTGTAATAAGAAGAATATTTTGTTATAAAGTTCGACTTAAATTAATCTCATGAAAGTCTTTTCTTACTTTCAGGACAATATTCTCTTCTATAAATCAAAATATATTCTTGTAATAAGAAGGATATTTTGTTTTACAAGTAAAACTTTGAATTAAATTAATTTTCATGAATGTATTTTCTTATTTTCAGAAAAAATGTTTTCTTATGCAGATCAAAATATCTTGAATACAAGTAAAAATTTGAATTAAATTAGTTTTGATGAATGTTATTTCTTATTTTCAGAAAAATATTTTCTTATGCAGATCAAAATATCTTGAATACAAATAATAATTTGAATTAAATTAAAATTAATGAAAGTATTTTCTTACTTGTAGGATTGCAGTAGAACGTGTTCTTATATCAAGCATAATTTATAATTTTAATAAGAAAAATATTACGTCTTACCGATAATTTATATTAATTTTCTTCATCATAGTATTTTCTTAATTATAGAACAAAACGCATGAGGAAATCGCGTAAATTAATTTTCTACACATGTGAAATAAACGCATATGACAATCTGTTGGTGGGTCAAAAGCGCATGAGGAAATCGCGTAAAGACATGTTTCTTTGAGAAGCGAGAGCGAGTTACTTTCCAATTAGTAGATAATCTATCATGTGCCAAGCACGTACAAAAAATCATTTTGGTGTGGTGCGACAATTTGAAACCGCTGACAATGACAATGCCTAGTGAATTTTCAAATTGGAACAGCAGACATGTTAATAATAATAATTACCTACTTGAGTCCATCAGAGCAGATTATTAAAAAACAAACGAAGAAGTAATGAAATATTCTAATTTGAACAAATTAAAAGTTCAATGACAGACAAAAGAAAATTAAAAATTGATTGACCTATCTGATTGAAACATAAAGTTTGGTTAACTGGTATGAAATTTATCCATGAAAAAACTAGAATCAAAATACCCATGATCCTAGTAGATTTAAGGTCCAAACTATAATCAAGTTTAAATAGAACTAAACAATACAAAAATTCGAGCTTATACAAAGAGCTTTTAATATCTCTCAAACTTGTTTTATCAATCAATATTCACTTACAATGCATTTACAAGGTGCCAGTTCATAGATGCATATGGATTTTAGCAAACATATAGCAAAATATAGCAAAATACAAAATAGCCAGCCAATATGAAAAATTAAGACGAAAGGTCGCTTGTTTCTTTGAGTTATCAAAAGTAACTCATGGCCCTCCTCCTGCAAGCTTCCTCGTTGTGTCGCCAAAACTAATAAAATATGTAAGGTTGTTCCGCTATATATAATATACGACATAAATTTATTACAAGACTATATTCTCGAACATTTTCAAGATTTATTCTTCTTTTCTTACTAGGCGCACTGATCCTAGTTTGGCATCTACAAAATTTAAGAATATTTGATGAAAGTTAAAACAATGAATTTTTGTTTCGATGAAAATAAAACATTAAATATACCTTTATGGACCTTTTTGAAAAGAAAAAGTAATCAAGGATACGTTTTTATATATAAACAGTGTCACACATAAGAGGGTAATCATATCAATTTGAATAAGAACATATAATTAATTAATTCAAAATAAATTACCTTTTTACCAAAAAAATCTAGAAATATGTTGATGAGTTTACGAGGTCCCACGTCTTCATTTTTCCTGTAGTTATCATGGAATTCTCTAGCAATTTCAAATACAAATTATAATAACCACGCATTAAATTTTTATATCAAGAAAATCACCTTGAATCCAAATTAGGTGGATCTTCAGTGATATTGAGAGAACTCGAACTACTGCACAACTTGTCAACCTGGTTTCTGTATTTAAAATTAGAAGCTCAAATTCATAATTTCAAATCATGTTTCACCAAAAGTACACTTCAGAGGAATTAATTAATCACCTAGAATCTGATTTAGATGAATCTAGGATGATTTTAGAAGTACATAGCTTAGTAGACAACTCGTCAGTTTCTTTTCTGCCAAAAATCAAAATATAAAAGTAAATAATATAATAAAAAAATTATATTATGATAAATAAACCAAGTAAAATTCCTTACATAACTACTATTTCGGAGGAATTGTTAATCTCAGCAATATGAAGGGCCGAAACTTCATTTGACAAATCATCAATATTTTCGCTTATAATTGCCGGATTTTTTACTGGTATGTAGATAACTCCGTTGGGATTGTTCGTCATTGAGATGTTATTCGTTTTACTGCAATAAACAACAATTTCGTTAGGTAGACTTAAACTTGAATTTGATTTTTGAATATTTCCTTTTATCAAGTTTATTTCGAATCCCAATTTTGTCAACATTAGAACTTCCACTTCACAAAAGAAAAAAACAAACGCAATAAGATACTAAAAACTAAAAAAATATCAAATTAATCTTTACAATGTATTTACCTTGGAAGTGTTGTGTGGGTGCATGGACCAGGTGGAGACAAGCTAGAGATAAGAGAAGCAAGAGATTCGTCTTCATTTGCATTAAATAAGCACTTTCGTCTCCTTGCATCCAAAACCAAATCACCCCAAATCGACCCGCTTTTATATAAAGTACTCGCATTCCCAACTATCCAAAGACAATACCTCCATAATATAGAAAAACACATAATTAATAATTCAAGTAATATAATTAATATAGTTAAAATATTCATAAATATATATACTTTGCTCTGGTTAAAGCAACATTGGTCCGTTTGCGATCAGAGAGAAAACCAATAGATCCATTAGAGTTCGATCTAACGGTCGATAGAATAATAATATCTTCTTCACCGCCTTGAAACCCATCCACAGAATGTACTTTCACAACAACTCGATCCGAATTATTCTTGTTGTTTATCTTTTCTCTAATTTCGGCAACTTGAGCACTATATGGACATATAACCCCAACACTAATTTTACTTCCTCGATTCCTATTAGAAACTAAATTCACAAAAATAATATAATTAGTGTATATAAGATTTAATTAAGTTACTAAATATCAAATTAAGTACCATTTTGAAGTAGTTTTAATATTTGTTTAATAACGGCTACTTCTACGAGATTCTTCTTACTACGAGTTGAATCGTCACAACTTTCTTCTCCAACATCGACATTAATAAACGAGTAAGGACCAAAAATTGCACCATTAATATACGTTCTTTTATGGGTCGTGCATAACACATTTGGCGCATCCATGATTGTGTTATCATAAAACGCATAATTAGGGAACGTGCTTATTAAAGGATGCATTCTGTATTGCATGTTTAAGAGGTATTTTTCATGTCCAAGCGAACTTAATCTCTCAAATAAACTCCTCCCAAATAATGCAGCACTAGAAATCTACAAATAATTTTTTGGTTTTATTCATAAATACAATAAAATATTGGGTATAATTGCGAAAAGTGTACCTTGCTTTTAACTAATGCAGGGAGTTGACATTCGTCTCCAATGAGAATCGCATTATTCAATCCAGATAATTGTAAAGGAATCAAAGACTCACACTCTTTTAGTTGGGCCGCTTCGTCAATCACGACCAAATTAATTGGTATTTTATCCTCAATTTTATGCATTTTATACGCACTTGAAGCGGTACAAAATAGTAAAGTTGCATTTTGCAAACAAATATTAGATACATCTCTCTCCGATGAAGATGGAAGTTTCAACGTGTCTCTAAGATTAACCAAAATTTCGAGACAATTAAGCTTAATTTCATAAAGAGAATTAATTACTGGCAAGTAATCTGTGTTTTCTTTCAGTCTCTCCGTGAAGACGATTTTCAAATTGTCTTTTCGGACTGCTTTGTTCTGAAGTTGGGAATTGAAATCCTCTAGAAAACCAAGAAGCGATTTTATGTTTTTTAAATTCGCATTTGAGATACAAGTGCTTGGAAGGTGAAACACGAGTGTGCGAAAGCACCTTGTCGAATTCATATATCGATCATAAAATCTCTTTCTAACGAACTGAACGAAAGACATTTTACGCTCCTTATTTTGATCGATGTTCTCTATATATTGATTGTATAAATTAACACAATTCTCTAGAAAATCAATCATCGAATTGAGGCAATGTTTCCAACCAGTTGAAAGCATCAAACATTCTTGTAACCTCTTGACACGAAAATCCAGAAATATTTCTTCGAGTTTATCACCTTTTACATCCATGCGATCTTTATTACCGAATAATACAATATCACCTAAAGAAGGCATTGCATTCGAATAATCCTCTTTTTCTTTAACGAGTTTAAGAACTCTCGATGCAACTTGCATGACAGCTGTATTTGTCGGTGCGCACGTAAGGGTTCTGTATTTAATTTCGTACATTAGTCTTAATAAGGCACTAGTTGTTTTCGTTTTTCCTGTCCCTGGTGGGCCCCATATGAGGTTAATTGGGTTTTGATCCTTGCAATAAATGGACGAAATGCAAGCTAATACTGCCTTGGTTTGAGACTCGTTAAGATTATATGCGTATAACCAGCTTTTTATATCTATACCGTTTATCCTTGTTATCGCATTATCATTATCACCTAGAATCTGCAAATCGGGGTATTACATTACAACTATACAAAATAATAGAATATTAAAAATGATATAAATGAAGTATACTTACCGGGGTTGGAGTGATATACGAATTTATAAGACGTATATTTCTTTTGATAGATATATAATATTTCAAACAATTCCAAATACGGCTATAAGTAGTCACGTTCAACAAATAAATGCCAAACAGAGGGACTCTATCTCTGTCTCTTTTACTATGCATCTTCTCATCTTCTTCAATTTCGCACGAAGCCTTGATCCTATATACATTAGCTGGCGAGTCATCGTGTCCTCCATCTGTGATTAACCCCAGTTTGTACGATTCACCATTGCCAGTTAGATCAGCAACTTGAATTGGCCACTTGGTACATATAAGAAAGATATCGCCGCTTTTAGGAAGATAATTTCCGTTCCGACTGTCTGACGACGATGAGGCTTTTCGATCTTGAAGGATCATTTTGTAGTTGGATAAATGGTATGATTTGTCAAGAGAAGAGATTTTCATAAACGGGTTACTGGAAAGAGATTCCAACCCGGATTGAACATCGGCTCGAACTTCTTCGATAAGCGGATAGTAAAATGAATCCAAGTATTCCTTCAGAGAATTGAATGTACTCCTGATTTTGGTCACCTAACAAGTAACAACAAACCTTTATAATTAAAAATATGTAAGACCCAAAAAGAAAAAAAAAAAACTGATGAACCTTGCGTCTGAAAAGATCTTCTCTTAATACGTCATCAAGAGACCAAGAAAACACCAACTCGACGATATCTCTGAATTTCCTCTCGTCTGCCGCCGGTTTCTCGTTCTGAAGAAACTCCATTGTCGAATAATGGAAGGGAACTTTTCGAAATTGTTAATGGGTGAGTAGAAAAGGTAATCTTCGAGGCGGGTTCGCATTCCTTTTCCGTACACACGCTTGTTGCATAGCTATTGGGTTTTTGTCACTTTTTAGTAAACAAAGACGAAAGGGGAGCTCAAAAGATTTAGCACTGAGTAGTGGGAATAAAATTTGATGTGATGTTTTAATGTTTATGATTATATGTTTCTGTAAATGTCGTGGGTCGATATAAAATAATAAATGATCCATAATTTTGATGCATTTATTTTATGGAAAGAATTTCCTTCACACTTCAAAGTTTCAAAGTGGGATTGCAATTCATAGGTGAAATAATGGCGTTGATAAATTGGAAAATCAAAAAACCCCTTCCAATTTTCCGGGACATTGTTAAATTATACTTATTTTATGTGTTAAATCATACTTATTTAATACATAAAATGTATTCATTTTTATTATCTACTCTTCATCTCATTATATAATGAAAAATTATACTTGTCTCCTCTAATATCCTCTTAATGTATTGATGTGTCGGTAATATATAATAAATACATTAAATTTTAAATTAGGTGGCAAACTGTATTTATTAGGTGATAAATCACATTAATTATGTGGTAAACTAAATTATTAAAAAATAATTTTCTTTATTTAATAATTTTATTATATTTAATTTAACACATGATAAGTTATATTTATTTGAACAAATTTTTATTATTTTATTTTCAATATTTTTTAAAAAAAAAATATTTTCATTTTTATTTTCTAAATTTTGCGAAATTATTATTTTAATTTTCATTATTATATTTTTGTTTATTTTTTACGATGATTTTATTCATGTGTATCCGTTTAACACATGTTAAATGATATATTAATTTAGTCCAATAATTTTTTTTCCAAATTTATAGATTTAAATTTCATTAATTACAGATGGTGGTAAACAAAGTTGTTAAAAATATTAAATAAATAATGATGTGTGAAACGGTGAATCTTTTTTAACTTTTTTTTTTTTCTTATATATGATGAAAAAAATTAAATAGTCATGATTTACCATCATCATTAATACATACGCCAACACATCAATAAATCTAGAAAATTTGAAGAGGACATGCATCACCACTCTTATATAATTAGAAAAGCTTAAGAAACTTCTTGTCACACTCGAATCAATTAGCTAGGATCAACTAGTGCCAAATTCCATCTAAAAACTCCTAGTTGCTACGTAGCAAGTTAGCAACTACATTTAATATATTTTCATGAAATCTATTAACAATTACTGCAGTTCGACACAATATGAGACAAAATAAAAAAGATAAAAACAAAATTCATTATTCTTAGATTTATTTAGTCTTTTCTGGACCCGTTGTAATTGCTAAATTTTAGGATGGGCCCTTATTTTATCTTTTTTCTTGTATTTATTGATGTTAGGATCGTTGCCGCAAACAAACACACAATAACAACATACGAACACAAAGATTTTTACGTGGAAATCCTGAAGGGAAAAAACCACGGCCGCCGACGCTCAAACTATTTTACTATACTGGAGAAAGAAAAAAAATACAATTATTGGTAATTATTGGAATGAATAAAACTCTAGCCTAGCCCCTCTATTTATAGCCAAGTCCCTACCCAACACAAGGAAATAATACAAGAAAATAATCATTCCCTTAATTACCATTCAATCATGGCAATAAGAATATATAAAGAAATAACCTACCCCTCTATTTACCAATTTCCTAATTATTTGGTTTTGCACCAATCTTCTTTTCTCCCGTCCCAACTTCCTTGAGCCCGGCGACAGCTCCTACTGGCTCACGTGACCAGCCCCACTGAGGCGACGCACACCCTCAGTTTGTCGGTGGGGACTTCATTGGTCAACATATCTGCAGGGTTCTTAGCACCTTAGATCTTCTCCAACGACATGACCCCGTCATTCACAAGTTTTCGGATGTAGTGATACTTTAGTTGGATGTGCTTGGTCCTCGAGTGGAACACCAGATTCTTCGCGAGACATAAGGCATTTTGAATGTCGGTGTAAAGTGTCTTGAAACCTTGATCTTTCCCAATCTCATTCAGAAAAGTCAAGAGCCATACCATATCCTTTCCTGCTTCCGAGATTGCCACATACTCAGCCTCCGTTGTCGATAGTGACACACACTTCTGTTGGGTTACGCACACGTTTATCAAAGTGTGCAGCGGAATTAGTTTCGCATGCGTAACTTAATTCTACTGGCATCACGCTCGAAAAGCCAACGAAAAGGAAGAGTTGGAGAAAATTACCTCGTACAAGTTAGTACGTGTCGACTTCTTCTCCAAATCGATTTCGACCGATCGGAATCGTCGACGTCGTTCTAGTCGCCGTCACGATCAATTCTCTCAAGAACTTGCTCGAATCTCCCTCTCAATCTCTCTAAACGAAATCCGAATTCTGTGGAAGAAGAGAGAGAAAACGGCGGCTCAAATCCCTAGGTTCTGAAAAACTTAGGTCAAAAATGAAATCATAATTATATATATAGAGGAAATAAGTTCGAACGGGCCCAATTCTGACTGCAGATTTGCCTATTTATATAAATTCTTCCAAGTTAATTCTTAAGCCATATTTTCTTTCAAACTCCCTCTTTGCTTCCAAGTTAATTCTTCCAAACAACAGCTCTGCCATTGAGCGTGAAGACGTAACCACTTTGAGATTGGAAATCGTCCGGGCAAGTTTGGAAACTAGCATCTGTATATCCTTGGATAAACAGATCTCCTTCCGAACCACCATAGACAAGAAACATATATTTAGTATTCCTGAGATACTTAAGAATGCTCTTGACTGCGGACCAGTGAACTTTCCCGGGATCAGACTGATAGCGGGAAGTCACACTCAACGCATATGCGACATCTGGTCTAGTACATATCATGGCATACATGATCGATCCTATAGCCGAAGCATATGGGATCCGACTCATTCGCTCACGTTCAGCGTCCGTTGAAGGACACTGATCCTTAGTGAGAGCGATGCCATGTGACATTGGCAGAAATCCTTTCTTGGATTTCTCCATGTGAAACCTAGTTATCACTTTGTCAATATATGTATTTTGACTTAGTCCGAGAAGTCTCCTCGATCTATCTCTATAGATCTTCACGTCTAAAATATAGGCGGCTTCTCCTAAGTCCTTTATTGCGAATTGACTACCCAAAAATGCCTTAACCTGGTTAAGCATCGGGATGTCATTTCCAATGAGTAAGATGTCGTCCACGTACAAGATGAGGAATATGACCGAACTCCCACTGAATTTCTTGTATACACAAGGTTCCTCGATATTTTGAATGGAACCATACTTAGCGATGACCTCATCGAATCGTATGTTCCACGCACGAGATGCTTGTTTTAATCCATAAATGGATTTCACAAGCTTGCACACTTTATTCGTATTCTTTGGATCGACAAAACCCTCGGGTTGTGTCATATACACATCCTCGGTAATGTTCCCGTTAAGGAAAGCGGTTTTGACATCCATCTGTCATATCTCATAATCATGATATGCAGCTATCGCTAGATGAATGCGAATGCTCTTAAACATGGCTACTGGGGAAAACGTTTCATCATAGTCTACACCATGAATTTGCTTGAAACCTTTCGCCACTAGCCTTGCTTTAAAAGTGTGTACATTACCATCCATGTCGATTTTCTTCTTGAAAACCCATTTACACCCAACGGTTTTAGCACCATTAGGTAGATCAATAAGATTCCAAACCTTATTATCATACATAGACTGGATCTCGGTTTTCATGGCTTCGTGCCATTTCGAGGAATCCAGGCTAGACAAAGCACCTTTGTAGGAGGTTGACTCGTCATCTAGAGTCAACTCATCATCGTCATTACTAATGAGAAATCCATATGTCTCTGGTTCTTGACGATTCCTACTGGATCTACGTATAGCTTGTGTACTAGATTCTGGTTCACCATCCATTGGTAACTCAGAATCTTGTTCCATATCAACTTGTTCACTTTGTGGTTCTCAAATTTCTTCGAGATCAATTTTACTCCCACTGGCTTGACGATCTAGGAATTCCTTCTCTAAGAAATGTCCTCGTTGAGCCACGAAAACCTTGTTTTCGCTAGGCAAGTAAAAGTAGGATCCTCTAGTTTCTTGAGGATACCCCACAAATAAACACTTGTCTGATCTTGGCTCGAGTTTTTCCGTCAATAGTCTTTTGACGTATATCTCGCAGCCCCAAATCTTAAAATAAGACAATAATGGCACCTTGCCATGCCATAATTCATATGGTGTCTTTTCAACCGATTTGGACGGAACTCTATTCAGTATATGAGCGGCCGTTTGAAGCGTGAAACCCCAAAATGACTTTGGCAACTCCGTTCGACTCATCATCGAGCGAACCATGTCTAACAAGGTCCGATTCCTCCTCTCAGACACTCCATTCCATTGGGGTGTACTGGGTGGAGTCCATTGTGATACTATACCACAATCTCGAAGATAGTCCTCAAACTCATAGCTCAAGTATTCGCCACCTCGATCCGATCGAATGACTTTTACTTTCTTGCCCAATTGAAGTTCTACTTCGTGTTGAAACTCTTTGAATTTCTCAAAAGTTTCACTTTTGTGACGCATTAAGTATAGATAACCATATCTACTATAATCGTCAGTAAAAGTCACAAAGTAGCGATACCCATTTCTAGCGTCGACACTCATCGGTCCACATACATCGGAATGTATGAGGGCCAACACATCTTTCGATCTTTCTCCTTTCTTGGAGAAAGGTGTCTTTGTCATCTTACCCATCAAACAAGATTCGCAATTTTCTATTGACTCTAAGTCAAAAGAATCTAGCACTCCATCCCTTTGGAGTCTAGCAATGCGTTTCTCGTTTATGTGTCCGAGATGACAATGCCATGAGTATATTTCATCAGTTTGAGTAGTATTTATGTTATAAATGGACTGATTATTGTTGTTATTTTCTAAATCCAAGACATATAGACCATTTTCAACTAGAACATTACTAAAGAAAATGTCATTCTTGCGAATAAAACAATCATTAGTACCAATAACTAATTCATATCCATCCGCAATAAGTCTCGAAACAGAAATAATACTCCTACTCAAAGTAGGTACATAACAACAATGATCCAAAACTAAAATAAGTCCATTTGGAAAAGTTAAATCATACGTCCCTTCGGCTAATGCTGCTACTCGAGCTCCATTCCCGACGCGTAAATCAACTTCGCCACGAATCAGCGATCTTCTACTTCTTAGGCCTTGCATATTATTACAAATATGAGTCCCACATCCAGTATCCAACACCCATGACGATGAAGTAAAGAAATAAGATTCAATAACGGAAATACCTGATGCCGGTGTGTCCAAGGAAGCGGTCTTTTGCTTGTTCTCCCTCAAGAAGATCTCGCAATCACGCTTCCAATGCCCCTCCTTTAGGCAGTGGAAACACTTCTTGTCATCCTTGGCTTTCTTGCCTTCATCTTCTTGTTTTTGTTCCCATTGCTTGGACTCTTCCCTTCAACCACCAATACTTCCGAAGTCCTAGACTTCATGTACCGTGGTTTCATGTCACTTTCGAATGTTCTGAGCATGCCGAAAAGCTGGGGAATGGTCCTTTTCATGTCTGACATGTGGAAATGCGAATTGAACGAATCGAAACTCGGTGGCAGTGACAACATGATCAAATCAGTTTGTAACTCCACCTCGAATTTCATGCCAAGCCTCTCAAGATGATCGAAATATCCTTTCATCTTGAGAAGGTGCGAGCTAACGGCCGTACCATCCTGCATCTTGCATTGCGTCGCATTGCCAAGAGCTTGATACTTCTTCACCCTTGCTTGAACCTGAAACATCTCCCTGAGTTGTTTCATAATCTCGTATGCATCCTGTTTCTCAAACTGGATTTGATATTCAGGAGTCATAGTAGCCAACATGAGGCATGTGACATCATTCGAATCGTCCAAGATGGTCGTATGTTCGAATACATCATCCTCAGTTGCTTTATCCCCTAGCACATGAGGGATAGGCGTCTCCAAGACATGTGCCTTTCCTTTCTGTTTCAGAACGAATCCCAGATTCCTCTGCCAGTCGAGAAAGTTCTTTCCGTTCATTCGTTCCCTTTCCAAAATGGAACGCAAACTAAAGCGGTTATTACTTGGTAAAGCCATGAATTCTACAGTTTTTGAAAAATAATGTAATTAGTAACGTGGTCTTTCATATATTAAAATTAATTTTAAACAACTTGAAATACCCATTATTTTATCATTTCAAATAGCCCCCACTATTGAAACGGAGATTTGATACCTTAAATCTCATAATGGACAAGATCCCTATTTAACGTATTTCTAAGGTGACTATGACCAACCACTTAGAAAATACGTCACGTCGGGTAGGACGGTGTCCAATCATCTCCAAGACGATTCTTGCTTTATTCGTGAGGTCCGGTATTGAGTCCAACTCAAAACCAGAGTGTGTGTACCTCACTCCTTGCCCCAAATCCTAGCCTAGCTAGCGAATTGGTCAAGTCCAAATCACAAATGGAGTATCATTCAATCAGCGAATTGACATGCCAGACTATGGCCATGCAACACATCAACTCCTAATCAATGCATGCCTTCCTTGCTACGTACGTGTAAATCTGTGCCAGACTATGGCCATGCAACACAAATAAACAAATACTACTCTCGAAGGTTCCACTTTGGGAGGCAAATAACTTGATAATTACGTGGGAGGATTTTCTTTTATAAAATCATTAATTCTATTTATTACTAAAAACAAATAAAATATTACGGTATAGCATATTGGCCTTTTAGTTTTATGAGCAATCATAAAACCGTAAATTCCCAACCCTAAAACCCAAAATGATTTCTTGCTTCATGTGAAGATCCAATCTCCGTGTCGTGTCGTCTTGCCTTGAAGGTCCCTCTTCAAAACTAAACCTATTTTATTTTATTACAACTTTGGAAGACTCACCGGTCCCCACATATTTAAATAAAATACAATTAGGAAAGCTCACCGGCCCCCACACAACACACATACAAGCATTCACAGACAATCATCCTCGTTTTAGGCTATATGCTATACCGAATCGAATTTATAAATTGGAAATTTTAAATTATTGGGCATTTTTGACAGAAAAAAAATTTAGTTGTCCAGAATTTTTGTTCGTTCGAACGCAACTCCAAGTTCGTTCGAACGCACGACAGAAAAAAAAAATTCACTTTTTACTCGTGTCCAGAATTTCACTTTTTTTGTTTTGAAAAACCCGATTAGTCCGTCAAACGAACTCTAATCTGCCAGTTTTCTCAAAAACTGATTTCTTTGTCGTTTCGTTCCAAAATCCAATTTTCAACAGATCCAATCTGTAATTTTGCAATTTAGCCCAAAAATTCTAAAATTTCCTAAATTCGAAATAAAACATCGATTTTCGATGGTTTTGGCGAGCGATTGCTCTGATACCACTGTTGGGTTACGCACACGTTTATCAAAGTGTGCAGCGGAATTAGTTTCGCATGCGTAACCTAATTCTACCGGGATCACGCTCGAAAAGCCAACGAAAAGGAAGAGTTGGAGAAAATTACCTCGTACAAGTTAGTACGTGTCGACTTCTTCTCCAAATCTGTGTACCTTCTCTAAGGAATGCTCGTGCAATCCCTGTACTCATGTCCACCTCGATTTCGACCGATCGGAATCGTCGATGTCGTTCTAGTCGCCGTCACGATCAATCCTGCCTTCCACCTTTTGAACTCGGCACTGTCGTACTCCCCTCCATTATCCGACTTTAAGCATTTCAGCTTCAAGCCGGTTTCGGTCTCGACTTCTGCCTTCCACCTTTTGAAAACATTAAACACGTCAGATTTGTGTTTAATAAAATAGATCCATACCTTCCTGGTCGAATCATTAATGAAGGTGACGTAATATCGTGACCCGCCGATAGACTGGACCGAAGTTGGTCCCCACACCTCACTATGCACAAGGTCTAATTTTCCCGTCTTGAGTTCTCGTCCGGATTTCGAAAAACTAACCCGTCTTTGCTTGCCGAGCATGCAGTTCTCGAAGAAACCAGTTTGTACCGATTTTACCTTCGGTAAGAGACCCTTGGAAATCAACATTTGCATCCCTTCGTGACTCATATGACCGAGCCGATTGTGCCACAACATCGGATCAGTCGGTGCTCCCGAAACTGCCAACAAATCTTGTCTATTATCGATAAGATAGAGGGTTCCTGTCTTCGTATCTTTCGCTATCACCATGCCCCCCTTTACAATCTTCCACGACCCGTTTCCAAACACGGTCTTGTAGCCTTCACTATCTATCCATTTGCCCGACGGATATCAAGCTCTTCTTTAGACCGGGAATGTACCGAACGCCTCGCAAGGTCCATCTAAATCCGTTGCTGGATTTTATCTGGACATCGCCTATGCCCGATATGCTTAGAGGTTTTCCATCTGGAACCTTTCCTAAATCTCCTGATTTGAAATTTAAGAACTTATCCTTTTGCGAGGTAGAGTGGAAGGATGCGCCAGAGTCCAAAACCCATGACTCAACGGGGCTGTCGACGTATAAGATGAGAGTGTCGTCTGTGTCCTGCTCGGTGACAGCATTTGCGGAATTCGATTCCTCCTTCTCCTTTCTCGGGGGTTTGCAGTCCCGTTTCAAGTGGCCTTTCTTGCCACAGTTCCAGCACTCCAGCTCGCCACGTGGCCTTGACTTGCTATGTCCTCTCGACTTGGCTCGCTCACGGTTGTTGCTTCTCTGACCTTCACGACCCCGACTCTCTAAATTCAACGCCGAACCCGAGGCTTTTCTCCGCTCCTTTCGCCGAATATCATCATTCAGGATGTGGTCTCGCACCACCTCAAAAGTTAGATCCTCCTAAATGCCGATAACATCTACCATTGTCGCCCAACTCTCCGGCAGAGATGACAGTAGCATTAGTGCCTTCATCTCATCACCAAGGTTAAAATTAAAAGAATCCAATTGGATTAAAATAACCTGAAAAGCATTCAGATGTTCCACGACAGATCCGCCCTCCGTCATTCGCAAATTGAAAAGGCGGTGCACCAGGTGCAGCTTGTTTAGCGAAGATGGTTTCTCGTACGTGTTGGATAACGCTTTCATGACCCCGAAAGTCGTCGTCTCCTTCGCTACGTTGAACGCCACGTTCTTGTCCAGCGATAATTGGATATTGCTTAGCGCCTTACGGTTCATCTTCTTCACTTGCCTTCGTCCGTGATACTTTTCGGCCTTGTCTCGAGTAGCGCATCTTCTAGGTCCATCTGGCATAGCAACGCTTCTATTTGCATCTTCCAATAACCGAAGTCTCGTCCATCTCTTGTCTGCTTCCAAGAACAACACACGAACACAAAGATTTTTACGTGGAAACCCCGAAGGGAAAAAACACGGCCGTCGGCGCTCAAACTATTTTACTATACAGGAGAAAGAGAGAATACAATTGTTGGGAATTGTTGGAATGAATAAAACTCTAGCCTAGTCCCTCTATTTATAGCTAAGCCCCTACCCAATACAAGAAAATAATACAAGGAAATAATCATTGCCTTAATTATCATTCAATCATGGCAATAAGAATATAAAGAAATAACCTACCCCTCCATTTACCAATTTCCTAATTATTTGGGTTGCCATAAAAGTCTCCATACCATAACAATTGCTTGTATATAGTATAGGAAAAAAGACTTGTAAATTTTTTTATAAATATAGTTACAAATATATGAAAAATGAATGGAAAGTCTCCTTCAAATTATACTAGTAAACTCATGTCAAGGACCTTCAAAAATAAATGCGTCCATTATACATTCCAATTCCAATTCCAATATATTAAAACTCACAGCCCACTCACCTCGCTCATTCTTTGGTGTTGAGGGCTTTCAGCTCTCTCTCTCTCTCTCTCTCTCTCTCTCTCTCTCTCTCTCTCTCTCTCTCTCTCTCTCTCTCTCTCTCGCGATCTCTCTCTCGCGACCCTTGTTTCAGCCGGACTCCCTCCTATTAAATATTGAGTTTTTAGAGGCTGGGTTTTTTGTGGTTTGGTATGAACCCGAGCCCTTTGTAGTGTCTCGTTCACTTAGTCGAGCAGGAAAGCGCACATACAAGGACTAGCAAACCGCGTGAGCCATTTCTTTCCACTGGTTTGACTTCAATAAAAAGAAGTACTTGAGTTTATATCGAATCAAATATATACTTGGGCATTCGGGTGCTAGAACTTTGGTATTTAAAGAAATTCTTTACAGAAGAAAAGAAAGTTTTTTCTTTGTTCTTCCAAAAAACAATTCATTTTTCTTTACATAAATTCAATAAAGAGCCCGTTTGGTATTTAAATATTATTTGTATAAATGATTTCTTGGACTTTTCTTAATTTTGGTTCGCTAAATGGATATAAAAACGTGAAGCATAGTTTATTGAATTGGATTAAACTCTTCCCATCTTTCAAAGTATAAAATTCATAGAAGAGCTATAGTCACTTGATGCCAATGCAATAGAGGTGCTCGTTGTGAATTGGAAAGTCCCCACTGCGCGCCCCTCCCATTCCCTCGACTTAGTCTCCACCACAGAAAGAAATCCAACATTGGTTCAAGAAAGCATCTCCTTGGAATGATCTTACTTCCTTCAGCTTTAAGACATATGACAAATTGGAGGGTCAGGAGTGAAGGAAATACAGTTTTGGATCAACGGTAAAATGGTACACATAGGGCTAAATGAACGTAGGCATTCGTGGGAGTGTACAATACGATTGTATTCAAGTAGCAGACATAACATGGTCCGTTCGAACGAACTGACAAGAGCGTTCGAACGGACTGAGTTATGTATAAATTAGATTAATACATTCACGAGACAGAACTTGGTTCGTTCGAACGAACTGACAAGTGTGTTCGAACGGACTAAGTCGTGTGTTAATTGGATTAATGCACTCACGAGACAGAACTTGGTTCGTTGGAATGAACTGACAAGTTCGTTCGAACATTGTTCAGAATTATGCATAAGTTTGCATCCCTTGGTTGTCCTTATCCTATGTAGTATGTATATTATTTTTCTCTCTCCTCTAATCAGCCTAATCCAGTCTAGATTCATTCTAACAAGTGTGTCCAATAGTTGGAACAAGAGAAAGAAAGAAAGAGGAGAAAAGGGGTTTTCTCCATTAGAGAAAGTGATTGATCGAATCAAGCAAGTTCACACACGATTCGTCTAGGCAATTGCGTGTGTGACCGAGAGACTAAAACTCACGGTGGATACGAGTAGAGCAGTTCACGTTTCTTTCTCTCGTTTGTGATCAAACTAGAATTAGGGTTTCACCGAAATCGTCTCGGTTTACCCTAAAGATGAAGAACGTGTTTGAGACCGTGTCGAGTCATGTGATATGGGACGCACGCGTTGTCGGAGCAAGGATCATGATGGAAAGCATGACGGTGTCGAGACATGTGACGTGAGACGCACAAGAGACGACCGGAGTGGAGAAGAAGAAGGAAGAATAAGTGAGACAACCCTTCGTCCACCATCAATTTGGTGCGGTATGGTTGTATGTTAATACTTCCATGATTCGCACACTCAGAATCGATGACGGGGTCCTCGGAAAAGGGAAAAGGCTCCGCATCCCTCATCCGCTGCGCGGGGCCGGCGGTTTCCCAACAACGAGCGCACCAGTCATTAACCTAGTGCACCTCGTGTTGGGTACCGGCATCGCTACAGAGTCCCGCGCAGCGGAATGAAGGACCTGGTCCGACCCGATCCCGAGGACCACATCGTCGATCCGAGGGTACAAATCCTAATCTACGTGCAACTACGAATATAACCATTATATACATAGAATCATACCACGTGAAATTGATCACGGTGATGGGTTGATTGCGTAGTTGCTGTCCTTGCTCCGATCTCGGTAACACGTGTGTCCCACGCCCGCACGATTCGACACCTTCTTCGAAGCTCCAATTTGTCGTATACAACCAGATTATCTCCGGTTCGTCTCCGACCTAGCTCTCGATCGATCACCACAAAAGGTTTCAGATGAAACCTCTCTACTCGTATCCATCTCGAGCCTCGCCTTTCGATTGCACACGAATTCGCCTAAAATTCGTTGTAAACTTGCTCAAAACTCAATCTCTAATGGAGTATTTCTTTTTCTCTTTTCTTGTCTCACAAGTCCAGATCTGGAATGATTATCGGGTTCGAGAGAAGAAGAAAGGATGAATATCTTATATAAAATCCCTCCATTAATACCATGATTAATGAGTATCAAATAAAACTGCCAACTCAGAATTCGGACTACAGTACGTCATGACGCACCATAGTCCGTCACGACGGACGTATCACATTTACTGAGATAGCTGTTACTACTCAGCTCCGTCATGACGGACCAACTTGTCCGTCGTGACGCAGCTCCGTCATGACGGACAAACTAGTCCGTCATGACGCTATACTCACATATTGGTGCACAAAAATACACTGTGGTCCGTCACGACGGACCAACCAAAATCTTATTATGCATCCAATCTTATTATGCATAATCTTATTATGCATCCAATCGTTTCGACGAACGCGTATGTTCATCTATCCTCATGTGTACAATCTACTAGTTGATCTATAAATGTATTTCCTTCACATGGTTTGATCAATGATGAGTCAAACCGATCTCCAAAAATCGTTTTGGGGTTATGCCCTCGAAACTCCATTTACCTTTTATCATGCTCGCTATTTCGTATAGATTTTGTAAGTGAGCGTGCGGATCCTCCATCGCACCACCACCGAACTGATTTGCTTGCACCATATTTAGAAGCGGTGTTTTGGGCTCGAAATTATTTGCAGCGACACCAGGTGGCGCGATGCTTCTCCCAATTGCCGTGGCGCTGGGCGAAGTGTATTCATGTAGAGCACGTGCGCGAGGCGGAACTGGTCGGACATTCTCTTCTTGATTCGGTTGGTTTTGCTCCATCGTAATATGCGGTGACCTTCGCACTTTGCTTCTTAGATTGTACCTTTCTGCCAGCGACGATCTGAAATCTGAAAATAAAAGAAAACTAAAATGGGTGAATCGATCTTGAAAACCAGGAAATCAACTAATATCAAACACCTCCCCGGCAACGACGCCAGAAAAGCTTGTTGCGTATTTACGTTTAAGCAGGGCTTTTCAACATTTAAAACCCTAAATGACTCTAATTGGACCACAAGCGCATGATATTCGTTGAGTACGTTAGGGGTCGATCCACGGAGAGGGTCGAGTACTAGCGGCGACTTCAGATTCACAATTCGACTCGATCAAAAACTGAGGTTTGTTGGTTGATTCAGGACAGATTTTAACGGAAAAGAAAGGTTTTTTTTTTTAGTATAGGAGAGGACTCTAGGGTGTTCGGATTCTACTTGTATGATTTGGTCGATTCAGTACGTTAAGGTTTTTTTTAGTAAAGGTTGCTAAACGCTCTCTCGAAATCTGACTTTGGTGGAGGTGTTATCCTATTCTTCCTAGACCGGCTCTCGCTCGCGACTAGACGTATCCAACCTAAACACTCTTGCTCTCGCTGACTATGCCTAAGAAAGACCCATTACACTCTATGATAATCCTATAATCCCATGGGTGACATGTACCAATGTTCTTAGAATACAACGGTCCAAGTTTGTGCGTTTACAATCTGGTTTCTCACTCCGCTCTCGCTTCGCAAGGTTAACCTAAAACGATCTTAACTACTTGGTTTGACAGGTTTATTTGAGGGCTTAAACAATCCTAAACGTCCACTCTCGCTACTTAGTCAAGGATGTCCTAACCTATGTCACTTAGGCTGGCCTAAACGCGTACAAACGGTTAATTAAGACGAGTAATATCAAGGCACAAAACACAAATCAAATCTGAAAGAAACAAAGCATATAATACTATCAAAACATCGCAAGTACTAATGAACCCTAAACCCTAGATAAATGTTTAGCTACTCATGTTCGACAACAAAACAAATCTAAATATCAAATACATCATAAAACTAAACACGAGAAAGAGTAAACCGATTTGTTGACGAACGTCTTCTTCTTCGTAAACTCCGGCTCCTAAACGACGTGATCTTCTTCGATGGTTGACGACCGTGAAAAGGTGTATGAGGCGAGTGGAGAAAAAGGAGGATGAGAGGTGGATGGTGGCTGGTGAAAGGATGAAAATCGAAGATGAAAAAGGTGACCCTAGCAAAGGCAGCGATAGCCTTTTATAGTCGACGGCTAGGGTTAGGTCACAACATACATGGTTGTAGAAAGTGGGCCCATATCAGGGTGTGGGCCACAAAATTTGAGGTGTGAATTATGCAATATTTTAGAGGATTCCTTCCTGAAGTTATGGTAACTTGAATCACCAAATTTGGAGTTACCAATCAAAAGATATGGCTATTTTATTCCTTGCCAAATTCTGAGATTCTGCAGCTTCTTTCCATTTTTTGATCTTCCAACAATAATCGCGATTTTGGCTTGTTTTGCACTGTGAAAGCTTGGAATGGTGCCGAGACCCTCGATACTTGCATTTCTTCACTTCTAGAGGCCTTTTATCATGTATTGTACCTAAATCTGCAAATATACTCAAACAAGATGCCAACGAGCAATTCTCGTGGTTTTGTTAGTATTTTAACGTTTAAGAGTTCATTTAGTACAATTTCTAAAACGTTTTAAGTCTAGATGAGTGTGTAAAACCCTATCATATTCGCTGTCATCAATGATCATGATGTGTTGGCCATAGATGATGAACCAACATCCTACGTAGAGGCTATGATGAGTGAAGATTCGCAGAAATGGCAAGATGCCATGAATGTCGAGATACAATCCATGTATGACAATCAAGTTTGGAATTTGGTTGATCCACCTGAAGGTTTAAAGACCATTGGGTGTAAGTGAGTTTTCAAAAAGAAAACTGACATGGATGGTAAGGTGCATATTTACAAAGCACGGCTTGTGGCGAAGGGTTTGAAGCAAACTCATGGTATAGACTATGATGAAACGTTTTCACCCGTGGCCATGCTTAAGTCTATAAGAATTCTACTTGCCATAATGATAACGGTCTTTTTGCACGTCTAAAATGCGTATCGTTGTTTTAAAGTCCCGTAATATCAAACAAGTGAATTATATGGTTGTATAGCAGAAAATAATAGATTCGTTCCACGGGGAGCTATTGCGTCAAAATATGATAAAAATTCAGATCTTTAAAATAATTATTTCGAAGTTTCCAAAATTAATGCAAATTTGTCTAGAGAGAGGTCTGAACATTATCAAATTTATCCTAGAATTTCAAACAATTTGGACAACGTAATAAAAAGTTATTAACGAATTACAATCAGGTCTCTGAAAAACTGTCCCCTGGAAACAGCAGGTTTTCAGTTTAAGTGACAGTTTTCAAAAATTCATATCAATTCGAATATTTCATGAAATTCTACGATTCAAAAAGTTCCCGAAACTAGAAATCAAGATCTACGCAATGAAAGAAACTTGGGAATTGATGGGGAACAAATTGCGAGTTGAAATTGAACTAAAAATAACAAGATTTAGATCACAAACAACAAGTAAACAATCATAAGCAATGATTCAAACAAAGATTCATTCTTCACACAATAAAATCCAATCAAACAACAATTAATCAAGTAATTAAAAAGGAGTACACCTAATTGAGAAAGCCTCGAAGTGAAGCTCCTTGTCTCCTTGCCTCGCACCGAAAGATCCTTGCTCCTTGTCTCGAGAGTGATAGATTGTACCGAAAGGATGAAGCTCCGAGTCACGGATCGCAATCACTTCGAAGAAACGCGGATCTTGTCACGGCACTTCTTCTCAAATCCACCGTAGGGAATAGCTCCTTGTCACGGCCCGATCTTCGAAGGATGAGAAGGATTCGTCGAAGGGATGAGTTCCCTTGTCTCGACTAGTCCTCGAGAGATTTTTCTTGATTGATCTTGAAGTATCTTGAAGGTTCTTGATTGTGCTTGGAAGAGAGAGTTCTTGGGAGGGAAGAAGAAGCAAATTCTGCCCAAGGGCATTGGGGTCTTATTTATAGTGTCCTTGAAGCTCTCCCATTGGCCAAGAGTTGGATGAGAGGATTGAGGGTAGTTTGGGGATTATAGGTGAGGTATGTGGGCTGGATAGTGGGCTGGATAATGGCTATGGTGTGAGTGGTTTTCGTGTAGAGTTTGGTGTAGATTCTTATGTTGATGATTATTTGCCTTCTCCTTCACACATGTACCGAATTGATTGGTATGATATATCGATTTTAACGGCGCGAGGAGACGAAGGCAGCTGCACTCTCAGATTTCCATGAATTCCCTCCTAAAACCTGTAATTAAGCAATAAAGCACACTTAGTGAAGAAATATTCTTGCTATCTCAAATATGAACAATTATATATATAAAGTTGTGATTCAAAAGGGCTAAAATCCCCAAATTAGATCTTCAAAAGGTGCTTTATTTTCCTCTTATCACATAACTACATATTATGACTATGAGATATGACAAATGGAGGTCAAAACTTCTCTCCTTAATGGGAACTTAACCGAGGATGTATACATGATGCAACCCGAGAGTTTTGTCGATCGAAAGAGTTCTAAGAAAGTTTGCAAGCTTCAAAAGTCTATATATGGTTTGAAGCAGCCATCTCGAAGTTGAAATCTTCTTTTTGATGAAGTAATCAAGGATTATGGTTTCATCAAGAATGTGGAAGAACCTTGTGCATACAAGAAATTTAATGGGAGTGCACATGTATTCCTAGTTCTTTATGTAGATGCCATATTGATCATTGGCAATGATATACCTATGCTCTTAAACGTTAAGAAATATTTAGGGAATCAATTTGCAATGAAAGACCTAGGAGAAGCAGCTTATATATTAGGCGTAAAGATATATATAGATAGATCAAAGAAGCTTCTAGGTCTAAGTCAGAATACATACATTGACAAGGTATTGAAAAGGTTCAATATGCAAGATTCCAAGAGAGGATCCTTGCCAATATATGTCGCATGGCATCTCGTTAGATACATCTCAATGTCCGACATCGAGAGATGAACGAGAACTCATGAATAGAGTACCATATGCTTCGGTGATTGGATATATTATGTACTCCATGATATGTACTAGACCAGATGTATCATATGCATTAAGTGTAACCAATAGATACCAATCAGATCCAGGTGAAGGTCACTGGATAGCAGTTAAGAATATTCGTAAGTGCTTGCGAAGAACTAAAGATGTATTCTTAATTTATGGAGGTTTGGAAAGTGAGCTGGTGATAAAGGGTTATACCGATGCTAGCTTTCAAACTTGCATATATGATTTTAGATCGCAAAGTGGATATGTATTCTGTTTGAATGGAGGAGCAATTGTTTGGAAAGGTTCCAAGTGTAGCTCCAAGTGCAAACTGTCGCAGATTCTACAACGGAAGCTGAGTATATAGCAGCTTCGGAAGCAGCTAAGGAAGCTGTTTGGATCAAGAACTAAGTGTAGCTCCAAGTGTGTTGGACCCCGTGACTCTCTTTTGTGATAACAATGGAGCAATCACGTAATACATGGAACCAAGGTCACACCATAGATCCAACACATACTTCGACGTTTCCATCTTATTCGAGAGATAATAGAGAGAGGAGACGTGAATGTGTGAAAAATTCCAACTGATGATAATATGGCTGATCCGTTTACTAAGCCGCTCTCGATAGCGAAACATGATCATCATGCTTGAGTTATTGATTTCAGTTACCTCAGGGAGGAGAGTTGAGTGTGTATTATTATCAGTTCATCCTAGTGCGAGTGGGAGACTGAAGGAAATAATGTCATAGGCTAAACTGTTTTGTTTGTATGTAAACGAATATCAATTATTATTTATGTTTGTTGATCTAATATTAGATATTTGAATAAAGTTTCATTTAATAAGTGTACTGATTATTTAACATATTTAGGAATATGTGAATAAGCCATTAATTGTATCACTAGTTTGTACATCATCATAATATGTGATTATGATAGTATAACTGTAAAATGAACGTAATATGATTCTAAATGTCCCTGGTCATTATATGGTGTATATGAGATATACATGTCTAAGGAAATAGAATATATGTGTACACCAGTATATTCGCATATGAGATGATTATGTTTTACTAATCATGGACATGGCAATACATTGAGATGTAGTGATGTCAAATATGGAATATAGATATGTATTAGAGACTACATATTGGACTGACCAACTTATGAGAATATACATTGTTATTGTCATTTATATATATTCTCATAACAAATAGAGTTTTGGTTCTTAGACCCGAGGTTATCATTGGATTTCTTATATGTGAATTGTGATGCTTAGATATGTTTCTTTGTTGTCTTTAACCGGATAATCATAAGATCATCATTGGGTATTACATGAAGGATGACGGAGGATATGTATAACCAAGATGGAAGTTGTTCCTTTCTTGATTGAAAGAGATATCTCTCAGGGCCCCATGATGAATTAGGATTGAAGGAAATGTGTGGCCACATTCAATAAGATTAACATGTGCTGTTAATCTAAATTGAATATTCAATCTGATTCTAGATCGGGAAAGAGTTGAGTTGATTTAGAAAGGATGACAATTAACCATGCCTTTGATCAACATATATCGTATGAACAAGAGAGATAGTAATTTGTCTATTTGATAAATAGGTTATGATCACAAATCATTTATTTAATTTGGGTAATCATAATGCCTTGCTGGAGGTCAATTATAATTTACATATTTAAATGGAGATTTAATATGTTGCCAACATTAAATAAACCTATAGGGTCACACACAAAGACAAGCTTGGATTGGACACAGAAAATTAGATCAAGATGAAGAGGTGTAAGTATTAGATGCTACATGCATGTATGGATGCATGGAATTAATAATCAGAATTAATTTATTTGGAGAAATGAAAGATTTGGAAAACCTTGGATTTTCCTCTGATTATAAATACCCACCAATCTATTCATAAAAGGTAATCATTCTTTAAAGTGGTTTTCATTCTCAATATTCAGAATAGAGAGAAAGAGAGAAACCCTAGCAGTAACCTAATTTCTTGAGAAGAAAGAGAGAGGTGGCAGCAGATTTTCTGAAGGGATGAAGCATCCGACTAGAGGGTGGTGCCGGTTCGAGTATCCCTAACGTGATCTCTACAAGCTTTCTTCAACCAGATTTGAACTAAATCTGAGGTATAACTTTGAAACTCTTCCTTCGTATATAATTAGTAATACACAAATTCATGACTTTAGGGATTCGGGTAAGTTCCGCTGTGCAATAAGGTAGCCCGATTTTCTAACAGGAGAGCTGGGCAACGACGGTAGACGTTATCGGCGTTAAGGAGGATCTAACGTTTGAGGAGGTGCAAGACCGCATCCTAAATGGCGATATTCGGCGAAAGGAGAGGAGTGAAGCCTCGAGTTCATCGGGTTCGGCGTTGAATTTGGAGAGTCGGGGTCGTGAAGGTCAGAGAAGCAACAACCGCGGGCGAGCCAAGTCGAGTGGACGCAGCAAGTCAAGACCACGCAGCGAGCTGGAGTGCTGGAACTGCGGCAAGAAAGGTCACATGGAAGCGGGACTGCAAAGCCCCGAGAAAGGAGAAGGCGAAATCGAATTTCGCAAATGCTGTCACCGAGCAGGACACATACGACACTCTCATCTTATGCGTCGACAACCTCGTTGAGTCATGGGTTTAAGACTCAGGCGCATCTTTCCACTCCACCTCGCAGAAAGATAAGTTCTTAAATTTCAAATCAAGAAATTTAGGAAATGTTCACTTAGCAGATGACATGGTGATATGTGGGGACCAGCTCCGGTCCAGTCTATCGGCGGGTCACGATATTACGTCACCTTCATCGATGATTCAACCAGGACGGTATGAATTTATTTTATTAAACACAAATCTAACGTATTTAATGTTTTCAAAAGGTGGAAGGCAGAAGTCGAGACCGAAACCGGCTTGAAGTTGAAATGCTTAAAGTCGGATAATGGAGGAGAGTATGACAGTGCCGAGTTCAGAGGGTTTTGCGCGGACCAAGGGATTAAGCAGATTCGGACGGTTCTAAATCGATCTCAGCAGAACGGAGTTGCATAATGCATGAATCGAACTCTGAATGAACGGACGAGGGCGATGCGATTGCATGAAGGATTACCGAAGATGTTCTTGGCAGATGCGGTTAACACGGCTGCATCCCTTATCAAACGTACTCCGATGAAATCCCTAAATCTCGAGCTACCTAAAGAGAAATGGAGAGGTAAAAAGATTTCTCTTGCTCATTTGCGAATTTTTGGGAGCATCTCGTATGTCCATATTGATGCAGAAAAGAGGGACAAACTAGACGCGAAGGCCCAAAGACGTGTGTTTATTGGTTACGGGTCGAATTATTTCGATTATCGATTTTGGGTCGAGCAAGGTCGAAAAATAATTCGGTCAAGAGACGTAACCTTTAATGAAGATGAACTCTACAAGAACAGGTTCGGTTCCGAAGGCGAATCGAAACCAGAGGAGAGTGTCCATCAAATTCCGAGTAAGGATGATTCGAGCGAGTCCGAGGAAGACGAGTTTTCGGTCCAGGATGTGACTGAAAATGACGATGAAGACATGGCTGAAATAGCGCAAAACGAAAGCCCATAAACTCCGATTGTGAGACGATCAAGCCGGAGAATTAACCCCCTAAACCGCGATTCACCATCACTCCATTATTTGCTGCTAACCGATGCGGGTGAACCAAGAGGCGGTAGAGACAGGTGATTCGGTCAAGTGGGAGCGCACGATGAAAGAGGAGATTGAGTCTCTCCGAAAGAACAAGACTTGGGAACTGATCCGGTTGTCATATGGCAAGAAGGCGCTACAAAACAAATGGGTCTATCGAGTGAAGGACGAGTCAGATGGTGGCAAAAGATACAAGGCGAGGCTGGTAGTAAAAGGGTTCCTTCAGAAGAAAGAAATTGACTACACGGAGGTATTCTCGCCGGTGGTGAATCTAACGACCATTCACACGGTGTTGAGCATTGTAGCGGTGGAGGATTTGCACCTCGAGCAAATGGATGTCAAGACGGCGTTCGTTCATGGCGATTTGGAGGAGGACATCTATATGGTGCAACCTGAAGGTTTCGAGACTACGGGAAAGGAGGGTCTTGTGTACATGCTTAAGAAAAGTTTGTTCGGTTTAAAACTCTCCAAGGCGCAGTCACTGAAAACCACAGAGGAGAAGAAGAAGATGGAAGACATGCTGTATTCATCGGCGGTTGGCAGCCTAATGTACGCCATGGTGTGCACGAGACCCGACATTTCCCATGCAGTGGGAGTTGTGAGCCGGTTCATGTCGAACCCCGGCATCGAGTATTGGGAGGCGATTAAGTGGCTATTGAGATATTTGAAGGGCACCTCAAATATGGCATTGTGCTACAAGAAAGGTGGCACGAGTTTGCAAGGCTTTGTAGATGCGGACCTGGGATGAGATGTGGATAGTCGGAAGAGCACTTTCAGTCAAGTCTTCACAATGGGAGGCACGGCAGTGAGCTGGATGTCGAGATTGCAGAAGTGTGTGTCACTATCGACAACGGAGGCTGAGTATGTGGCAATCTCGAAAGCCGGAAAGGAGATGGTATGGCTCTTGACTTTTCTGAAGGAGATTGGGAAAGATCAAGGATGCAAGCCAATTTACACCGACAGTCAAAGTGTCTTATGTCTCGCGAAGAATCCGGTGTTCCACTCGAGGACCAAGCACATCCAACTGAAGTATCACTACATCCGAGCACTTGTGAATGACGGGGTCCTGTCGTTGGAGAAGATTCAAGGTGCCAAGAACCCTACATATATGTTGACCAAGGAAGTCCCCACCGACAAACTGAGGATGTGCATCGCCTCAATGGGGCTGGTCACCTGAGCTAGTGGGAGCTATCGTCGGGCTCAAGGAAGTTGGGACGGGAGAAAAGAAGATTGGTGCAAAAGTCTCCATGTGGTATATGGAGACTTTTGGAAATCCGAGAAATTAGGAAATTGGATAAAGGAAACCCTTGAGGAGATAGAAAGTTCTCTATATATTATTATTGCCATGATTAAATAATAATTAAAGCAATGATTATTTTATTGTATTATTTCCTTATAATGGATAGGGACTTAGCTATAAATAGAGGGGCTAGGCTAGAGTTTTATTCATTTAAAAAAATATCAGCAATTGTATTCTCTCTTTCTCCAGCATTGTAAAATAGTTTGAGCGCCGGCGGCCGTGGTTTTTTTCCTTCAGGGTTTTCACGTAAAAATCTTTGTGTTCGTGTGTGTTTTTTTGTGCTTGTTTGCGGCAACGATCCTAACAAGAGGTGATATGATCTGTACATTGAGAGAAATGGCATGCTTTGTTTTACCTTGTTTTTGGGCAATATCTTTCCTGTGAAGGATGAAGAGAATAATTTGTCTTAAATATTTTCTCCACAACTTCAACTAGATTCACCTAAAATCAACAACCCTTTTTTAATCGCAATTTGACATCCGAAAAAGATGGAAAGATATTCTCGAAGATTGCAAGATATTATCAATTGCCCGTATTCTTCGAGGTCTGTTATTCATCTCTGATCTTAATTGTCGACAACACTTCAGTCTCATAAATAAATAACAATTATAGAAAAAAAAATAACAAATATATAACAAGATATAATAAATCTATAAAAACATATTATATACACAAACTAATATATATTGTCAATAGAGATTACTCAACGGAGTTAGAGCACGGAACTAGCTGATAACTTCAAACATCAAGAAAGACAACTGCCGTCTTTCTTCTTTCATTTCTCAAGAAACTGGCATAAGTCAAGGCGTGTCTCCCTTCATCTCATGGCGACCTGTATGAATTCCACGCAGGAACGGATTAGGGAGAAGGAAAGTGGCACGAGACAAAAAGGACAATGATATTGGATTGATCCATTTTTTGTACATGATGGAAATGTTTTTGTTTGTTTGTGCTAAGTTACTTAAGAAATCAATCCATAATGCACATTTTAAAAAAAATGATGGACAACAATTATGAGACAATTATCGTTGAGTGAATTTTTTTTTTCTGATGTAATTATCTTCCTGTAATTTATTTATTTCGTATTATCATTTCTAATCATTCTTCATTATTTATTTACATGACGACACCCTTCTTTTTTGAAATTCTTCATTAACAAGCACTTAATGTTGAATCTATATATCTGGCCATACAAAAAATTCAAATAAATAATATCAACAATAAGAGAAATGATACGGCGAGTCTTTTTTGAGAATCCACAGACTGTCTTGCACGGATTCAACAATACGACAATACGTATCGGATACGATAATACGATATTTTTACATATGATTTATGATACAATTCGGATACGGCGATACGAGCAAAGTAGGGTATTTGAAGTATCTGCGCAACATAGTCCACATATAATATAGTTCCTAGGGTGATGTCACCAACGTACGGTGACGTCGCGGCCTATGTATATTTGGGCAATTTTACTTTGTCTTCTCATTTTTTCCATTTTCTCCTGACCAGAATGAACACCTTTAATTAGCAAGGTAATTAACGAGTAATATACAATTAATAAGTGTTAAATATTTATTATTAATTGTTAATTTGAAGAGATCTTAAATCTTAATTACATATCACATTTTCACTCGGTATATATTAATTGTTAATTATCTATGTTAATTAAAGGTGTTAACTGAGGTTTGAAAAAAATGGGAGGAATGGTAAATGGTCTCTATATATTTCGCTTCCAGTGGCGTCGTCATGATTTTGCATCAATTTTGAAGCCTAACTCTACATCAATTGTGCATCTCTTTTTGTCGCTCAAATTTTCGTCCTATCGCCAGAGTTTGCCTCTTCAATGGGCTTAAGCCTAAATTTGGTATAGGACCGCCTAGGGCTTAAGCCTAAATTTGAAACACTATACTCCTTAGTATCCCTCACTTGAAAACCAAATATGTAAGGGGAGTATAGGAAATGGGCTAAATTGAATTCTAGCCAAACTAGTCGAGTATTATGTAGATACATCACATGTGTTAATAGAGGAGTACATTAGAACACTTGTCTCGATAAATAAATAACGATATCAGTCCAGTGATCACACTTCAGGAACCAGTCCGTTCGAACGAAAGATATGTGCGTTAGGAACGGACAAAGGAAGTCACCAAATACACTCTTAGCAGTCTCAAGTCCGGTCGAACGGATTAAAATGCGTTCCCAACGGATGACTGAACTATGAGACCCAAAGTCAGCTAAACTGTGGCGCCATCTAATTTTCTTACCAGGATTAAGTGCGTTCGAACGTACAACTGAATGCGTTCCGAACGAAAAAATGAATTATAGGATTATGGCGCCGGATCATACTTTGGCACCGACTCTTAGTATCAACAGTGTTCAGTGCGTTCGAACGAACAAACTAATGCGTTCGAACGCACATGCCTCATTCAGCGAACCTACTTCAAACCCTTACACTCGCGCCGTTTCATATTCTGGCGCCTCTTCTCAGTTGTGTGTACGTTCGAACTCACATAGGAGTCCGTTCGAACGGACGTAACAACTTCCTAGATGCAACTTAAAAACCCAAAATAGCGCCTCTTCTCAGACATGAATGCGTTCCAACGAACTTGAGAAGTGCGTTCGAACGGACTCGTCGTAATAACTCTTCGTCCACATGCAACCGACTGCATTCAATGGATGTGATGGCACCTTTTTTCCCTTACGGCGCGACTTGAAGGGACAAGATCTCTTCAGTTACTTAGCACCCTTTTTATTTTCATTCTCTCTCCTTGTTTCTCTTCCAAAAACTCTCTCTCTCTCTCAAAAATAAACTAAAACCTTCACCAACAGCCATGGACGCCTCAAACTCGAGATCGAAAGCCAAGGCAAAGGGAAAGAAGACAGTAGGCGAGAGTTCGAACGCTCAAAGAAGAATGAAGCAAGTGGCAAAGAAGCCTACTCTTGAAGAACGCCTTCAACGTGACTATGACTTCTCTGACCCAAACAACGAGCATCTGTTTCGGACTCAGGAGGCTGGTATCCTCTTCCATGAATGGGTATCCAAGAGACCAATTGCTCCATGCTACTACTATGAGTTTCCGCCAAACATACATCACCTCCTCGACAAAGTCGAAGAAATCGAACGTACTTGGGGATTCGCAAATTTAGCATGCCTAAACGTCAAATCGCATGATGTAATCACGCGACTATTTTACGCAAACGCTGAATTCCACCGTGACGAAGAAAAGGTAACGTCATACATCCTCGGTGAAGATGTCGAAATCTCTATCAAAAACTTGAATGTTTTGCTCGGACTAAGGGACGGCGGAGAGAAAATCTACGACACTCGCAAGGCGAGACTCGAAGCTGCCATCACGGGTATCAAACCTGGGCAAGGGGCATCTCACTTGGCCGCACATGAACAGTTTATCTGGGCCATCGGTAATAACATTCTCACTCCCTCAGAAAAATTTAAGATGAATCTCGAACAGCGGGATATTATACTCTTGCATCGCATGTGGTACAAGGATCAACTACCCATCCACGTGCCCTTTCTCATCACAAGCCACATGGAAAGTGTGATGAGTCACAAGAACGCGTCCTTGCCATACGGAACATTGATTGCTCGTATGATGGAACTCCAAGGCATTGAGATACCACTGAGCGATTGGGATTTTCGTCCGAAATCACCAATCAACCTCGCATCCGATGCAAACCTCCGACGGTTTGGGTATAAGTATTCGCCGAGCATCCGAGGATGGATTATTGACTCCGCAAAGGATGCGGTGGCGTATCATCTTCCCCGCGATCCTACCCGGTGGACGAAGGGCAACACCTTGGACGAGGAAGAGGACAACGTCAACCCAACCAATACCGATGAAAGCGGTGAAGAACCGGCTCCCAAACGAAAGCGGAATGTGGGAAAGGGGGAATCCTCAAATGCCCAAACGGAACGGGATGATAAGAGGTTTGACTATGTGAAGGAGATGCTCGACGAAATGGATGAGCGCATGGAGGAACACGGAAGAGCAATGCATGATGCGTTTCGTGTATCTGAAGCACGAATGCTTGAGAACGTGGATCGTCAATTTGCCGATCTTTACGTTCATCTTGAGAACAGGTTCGGAACGCACCCTTAATTCCTAACCTGAGCCAAATGAAGTGTGATCAACCTTGGTTTTGATGTGTGTTGTGTCGTATTATATTATGTTATGTCATGTCTAAAGTATTGAGTATACATGAGAGTATGTGAGAACTTATAAAAACTTTGATGTGTGTCGGTATGATTGAACAATTAGGTCTATTGAGTAAGTATGTTTGATGAATAATTATGGTATTATGTCAGTAGCATAAACTTGCGCATTTATTGTATTATCCTATTTTGTTTTATGGTCATATTGTCAGTTTAAACTGTTGCATCTATTTTGGATTTTTTTTGTGTATATAACCTATTAGTCCAGAAGCAAGTGCGTTCGAACGCATTACTTTTTCCGTTCGGAACGCACACTAAAACTGTTTTATTTTATTGAAAATCTGCTAAATTTTGAAAGGATTGTCATCATTCCAAAACAAAAGAATTTGATCATACTTACGAGCTCATACATTCATCAATTCATTCTTTGAGGGGGAGCTCGCATTTAGGGGGAGCCTTCCGTTTTTGAAGTCTCCTTGGCCCTTTTGATCTCTTTCAAAATGGGGGAGAAACGATCGTACGGAAAGTTCTCAACTAAATGGTGAAACTCTCCAAACCGACAGTGTTTTGAAATTAATCAAAAGGGGGAGTTTGTTGGTTCAAATTTCCTGATAGTTTGATTATTTCAAAACACTGTCATTACTAATGTTTACATCCAGAAAAGTGCAGGATAACATAGGTACGATACGAAGATGAAGGAGGACTTGTGAAGGAGGACTTCATTGGATTACATCAAGAATCAAGACATGAAGTCTCAAGATAAACAAGAAAAGAAGAAAACATGGAAGGCCATTGGAATACATCAAGACTCAAGATGTTGAAGCCTTCCGTGAGTGGGATACGCCACAAATAAACCATAGGTACAAACCTAGTAGAACTCAAGTAAAATCATGTTCAAAATAACAAAGAGTTCAGTCAAGCAGGAAGTGCGTTCTGAACGAACTCAAAGTCCGTTCAGAACGGACTTGCTAAATATCAAAACTTTAAAAGCTTGATTAGAATCAAACGTGTCACAGGGATGTGTGCGTTCGAACGAAGAATCATGTCCGTTCGAACGGATAATTAGAATCCGTTCAAACACCTTCTGAGTGCGTTGAACGGACAATCCTTCCTGTGAACGGAAAATGTCACAGGAATGTGTGCGTTCGAACGAACATCCATGTGCGTTCGAACGGACAACCTGGAATCCGTTCACCCACTTTTAAGTGCGTTGAACGGACTCTTGTTCCTGTGAACGCAAAATGCTATGTATAATTGAGTCCGTTACGAACGGACATTGTACGTTCGAACGGACCCAAGATGTACTTGCACGTTATTTTGAAACGGCTAGTGCAAACTTCAAGTGCGTTCTGAACGAACTGTAATGCGTTCGAACGCACTGCAAGTTTTCTGAAGGATTTCTATAGAGAGTATAAATAGAATCCTTCATGGGTCTCTCTCTCCCAACTCTTCATTTTTCAAACATTCAAACCTAAAAAGAGAGAAACCCTAAGCTGTGATTATCTATATCCATTGATAGCTTGAGAAACCTCTTTAGATCATTGATCTACTTTCGATATTCTCCACTAATCGTATCCCACTCACGTGACCGATCACGTTGTAGCTCGATTAGTGAAAAAGTGTAATAGGCTAGTGCAACAAAGTGTAAAGAGCCTAAGCTATAGATCGATAGAAGCGTGTAAATCGATCTAGGCAAATCCTTGTAATCGAGTTGAGTTGGAATTCAATCGAAAGCCAAAAAGAGGCACAAGGCATTCCCGGAGACGTAGGTACTCGCAAATAATTGAGTCGGTCAATTAAGCGAGTAAAGGGTGAGTTAAAGCTACAAAGCAACCACCTACCGAACTTCGTAAACAAACATCTTGTGTCAAAGTGTTTGTACGGTATCATCTTTATCATCTAAATTATTATTTATTCCGCACCATAAATTAGGTTTAAATCTAAACTAAGTATAAGTTAGATTGCCAAATTTACCCCCCTCTAGGTTAGAATTAACCAACAATTGGTATCAGAGCAAGGTACTAACCATCTCTTTGAATATTAGGGATAACTTGTACTTAACGATCAAATGACCGAAATCAATCCTATTGTACAAAACTCATCGATAAATCCGATAAATACTGTACCCAAATCAAATATATCAAACTCACGTGAATTAGATGGAACCAATTGGAGTTCTTGGAAGAAATGCATGCTAAATGCATTCGCTCTCCAAGGACTCGACAAGGTAGTGTTACGAGGCTTTGTCTTGGCCCAAGAGGTTGACAAGGACGGAAATGTAACCTACCCTTCTCAAACTAGGGAAGATAGAACTAATGACATTTACGCTCAAAACTTAATACTAAACAATGTAATTAGTTCTATCGGATCGCTAGTTGATCATTGTGATAACTCATATGAAATGTGGCGTATGCTCAATGAGAGATACGAGGGCACATCTCAAATGAGAAGAACTAATATCATCGGACTTGAACAAGAATTCAACAATCTCCGAATGATTGAGGGAGAGTCCGTTGATAAGATCTGGGCAAAAATCAATGTACTAAAAACTCGCTATGCCACCCAAAATGCACCTCTTACTGATGATAGAATTATTGCTAGATTACTTCAATCTATGCCCCGTAGTTGGGAATCTTTACGTGTAGCTTTAGGTACAGCGGTAGCTTCACAAGACCTCACGCCTGAAGAATTGGTAAGTCAATTCCGAAACTTCGAGATTCGACTCAAGCAACTCAATGAAGAACAAGGAATCTACATACCCTCTCCTCACTCCAAAACCGTAGCTTTGCCCGCCGTGAATGCAAGCAATGACGACAATGAAATGGATGATCTCACGTTGCGACTCTTAGAGTGGCAAAGGGACGAGAAGCGATTCAACGAGAATCGGAAACAAAAGGGGCTAAAGCTCCATTGCTTTTGGTGCAAGAAAATTGGACACATGATGGAGTCATGTTGGACCCTCCATCCCGAAAATTCGAGGTGGATCAAAAAGGATGAGGACAACAAGGATCGGGAAAGGCGAGAGCCCCGATACGAAAGAAGATACGAGGACAAGGGGCGAGAAAATCGTCAAAACTACAAAGGTAAAGAAATCAATAAGAAAAAGGCATATAAAGCTAACATCGATTGTAGATGGGGAGAAACGGACGGGTCAAGCTCATCATCCGACCCGGAGGGTCCGTCAAGTCGACACACCTCAAACCGTGCACTCATGGTAAGGATCGATCCTCCACTAATGAGCGCAGTGGAAGCGGCCATCAAATCTATTCGTATTGAACGAGGTCTAACTACTACATATCACACGCCCATGGATGTGGACTCGGAACCATCCACTCCTAATACCTGCTCAACACATGACCAATGTCATGAGGTACGTACATACTCTCTGCATGACATAGAATCAATACATAAGTCTAAATTTTCTCCCGCATTCAAACTAGAACTCGACTCGTGTGACGAGTTTCTTAGAGATGAAGGGAACTCTCAACTAAATGAGGGTAAACTTGAGAGCTCAACACAAGCTCTCAAGGATAAGGTAGCTTCTCTTGAGCTATCCATTTTGGCATATAAAACTCAAATAAATGAATTTAAAGGTTTTTCAAAGTGTGAGTGTCAAACCCTAAAAGGTGAGATTTCTCATCTAAAAGTCGAAATTCAAACTCTTAAAGTTGAAAATGAATCACTGAAGAAGGCTTGTGCAAATATTGCATTGAGTCCTCCTTCATTGGATGATGTTTTAAGATTGTCATTGATAGGACAAAAGCCAAATGACAAATCCGGTTTAGGATATAAGAAAAATAACGGTAATAAACCCGATTTTTCAATATCTCAAAATCAAAAATCTAAATGGGAAAACAATAAATTAAGTAGTCATGGAAATGCTTTCATGTACCATGACTACAACAAAGGTAAATATGCTAAAAATGAACAACCTAAGCGTGTCAATAATAATTATAAGAAAAATCATTATACACAAACTTCACAATCTAGACATACTAATTTGGGAAGAACCGATTGCTTGTTCAAAAGGGGACCAAATGGATATTTCTATGAAGTGACAAACTACACCGAAGCGTCATATCAACAAGGGTCTCCCAAACATTTCACCAACACACAGAAACAATTTAAACAAAATAATTTTAAGCAAACTAAATTGAAATCAAATAACCTTTATCAAATGCCAAAATCGATAAATCCTAAGAGAAGTAATCCGAATCAACTCTCGGACTATTTTGTGAAAAGCACCACACCCACAAATAAGCCCACCGTAGCATTTTGTAACTATTGTTGCAAAACGGGTCATGTCTCAACAAGTTGTGACCTTCGCAATCCAAAATTAACGTCAAACTCAATATGGATGCGTAAAGATCGTCACTCGATGGGTCCCTCTACGTCGTTTGGTATAGGACCGCCTAGGGCTTAAGCCTAAATTTGAAACACTATACTCCTTAGTATCCCTCACTTGAAAACCAAATATGTAAGGGGAGTATAGGAAATGGGCTAAATTGAATTCTAGCCAAACTAGTCGAGTATTATGTAGATACATCACATGTGTTAATAGAGGAGTACATTAGAACACTTGTCTCGATAAATAAATAACGATATCAGTCCAGTGATCACACTTCAGGAACCAGTCCGTTCGAACGAAAGATATGTGCGTTAGGAACGGACAAAGGAAGTCACCAAATACACTCTTAGCAGTCTCAAGTCCGGTCGAACGGATTAAAATGCGTTCCCAACGGATGACTGAACTATGAGACCCAAAGTCAGCTAAACTGTGGCGCCATCTAATTTTCTTACCAGGATTAAGTGCGTTCGAACGTACAACTGAATGCGTTCCGAACGAAAAAATGAATTATAGGATTATGGCGCCGGATCATACTTTGGCACCGACTCTTAGTATCAACAGTGTTCAGTGCGTTCGAACGAACAAACTAATGCGTTCGAACGCACATGCCTCATTCAGCGAACCTACTTCAAACCCTTACACTCGCGCCGTTTCATATTCTGGCGCCTCTTCTCAGTTGTGTGTACGTTCGAACTCACATAGGAGTCCGTTCGAACGGACGTAACAACTTCCTAGATGCAACTTAAAAACCCAAAATAGCGCCTCTTCTCAGACATGAATGCGTTCCAACGAACTTGAGAAGTGCGTTCGAACGGACTCGTCGTAATAACTCTTCGTCCACATGCAACCGACTGCATTCAATGGATGTGATGGCACCTTTTTTCCCTTACGGCGCGACTTGAAGGGACAAGATCTCTTCAGTTACTTAGCACCCTTTTTATTTTCATTCTCTCTCCTTGTTTCTCTTCCAAAAACTCTCTCTCTCTCAAAAATAAACTAAAACCTTCACCAACAGCCATGGACGCCTCAAACTCGAGATCGAAAGCCAAGGCAAAGGGAAAGAAGACAGTAGGCGAGAGTTCGAACGCTCAAAGAAGAATGAAGCAAGTGGCAAAGAAGCCTACTCTTGAAGAACGCCTTCAACGTGACTATGACTTCTCTGACCCAAACAACGAGCATCTGTTTCGGACTCAGGAGGCTGGTATCCTCTTCCATGAATGGGTATCCAAGAGACCAATTGCTCCATGCTACTACTATGAGTTTCCGCCAAACATACATCACCTCCTCGACAAAGTCGAAGAAATCGAACGTACTTGGGGATTCGCAAATTTAGCATGCCTAAACGTCAAATCGCATGATGTAATCACGCGACTATTTTACGCAAACGCTGAATTCCACCGTGACGAAGAAAAGGTAACGTCATACATCCTCGGTGAAGATGTCGAAATCTCTATCAAAAACTTGAATGTTTTGCTCGGACTAAGGGACGGCGGAGAGAAAATCTACGACACTCGCAAGGCGAGACTCGAAGCTGCCATCACGGGTATCAAACCTGGGCAAGGGGCATCTCACTTGGCCGCACATGAACAGTTTATCTGGGCCATCGGTAATAACATTCTCACTCCCTCAGAAAAATTTAAGATGAATCTCGAACAGCGGGATATTATACTCTTGCATCGCATGTGGTACAAGGATCAACTACCCATCCACGTGCCCTTTCTCATCACAAGCCACATGGAAAGTGTGATGAGTCACAAGAACGCGTCCTTGCCATACGGAACATTGATTGCTCGTATGATGGAACTCCAAGGCATTGAGATACCACTGAGCGATTGGGATTTTCGTCCGAAATCACCAATCAACCTCGCATCCGATGCAAACCTCCGACGGTTTGGGTATAAGTATTCGCCGAGCATCCGAGGATGGATTATTGACTCCGCAAAGGATGCGGTGGCGTATCATCTTCCCCGCGATCCTACCCGGTGGACGAAGGGCAACACCTTGGACGAGGAAGAGGACAACGTCAACCCAACCAATACCGATGAAAGCGGTGAAGAACCGGCTCCCAAACGAAAGCGGAATGTGGGAAAGGGGGAATCCTCAAATGCCCAAACGGAACGGGATGATAAGAGGTTTGACTATGTGAAGGAGATGCTCGACGAAATGGATGAGCGCATGGAGGAACACGGAAGAGCAATGCATGATGCGTTTCGTGTATCTGAAGCACGAATGCTTGAGAACGTGGATCGTCAATTTGCCGATCTTTACGTTCATCTTGAGAACAGGTTCGGAACGCACCCTTAATTCCTAACCTGAGCCAAATGAAGTGTGATCAACCTTGGTTTTGATGTGTGTTGTGTCGTATTATATTATGTTATGTCATGTCTAAAGTATTGAGTATACATGAGAGTATGTGAGAACTTATAAAAACTTTGATGTGTGTCGGTATGATTGAACAATTAGGTCTATTGAGTAAGTATGTTTGATGAATAATTATGGTATTATGTCAGTAGCATAAACTTGCGCATTTATTGTATTATCCTATTTTGTTTTATGGTCATATTGTCAGTTTAAACTGTTGCATCTATTTTGGATTTTTTTTGTGTATATAACCTATTAGTCCAGAAGCAAGTGCGTTCGAACGCATTACTTTTTCCGTTCGGAACGCACACTAAAACTGTTTTATTTTATTGAAAATCTGCTAAATTTTGAAAGGATTGTCATCATTCCAAAACAAAAGAATTTGATCATACTTACGAGCTCATACATTCATCAATTCATTCTTTGAGGGGGAGCTCGCATTTAGGGGGAGCCTTCCGTTTTTGAAGTCTCCTTGGCCCTTTTGATCTCTTTCAAAATGGGGGAGAAACGATCGTACGGAAAGTTCTCAACTAAATGGTGAAACTCTCCAAACCGACAGTGTTTTGAAATTAATCAAAAGGGGGAGTTTGTTGGTTCAAATTTCCTGATAGTTTGATTATTTCAAAACACTGTCATTACTAATGTTTACATCCAGAAAAGTGCAGGATAACATAGGTACGATACGAAGATGAAGGAGGACTTGTGAAGGAGGACTTCATTGGATTACATCAAGAATCAAGACATGAAGTCTCAAGATAAACAAGAAAAGAAGAAAACATGGAAGGCCATTGGAATACATCAAGACTCAAGATGTTGAAGCCTTCCGTGAGTGGGATACGCCACAAATAAACCATAGGTACAAACCTAGTAGAACTCAAGTAAAATCATGTTCAAAATAACAAAGAGTTCAGTCAAGCAGGAAGTGCGTTCTGAACGAACTCAAAGTCCGTTCAGAACGGACTTGCTAAATATCAAAACTTTAAAAGCTTGATTAGAATCAAACGTGTCACAGGGATGTGTGCGTTCGAACGAAGAATCATGTCCGTTCGAACGGATAATTAGAATCCGTTCAAACACCTTCTGAGTGCGTTGAACGGACAATCCTTCCTGTGAACGGAAAATGTCACAGGAATGTGTGCGTTCGAACGAACATCCATGTGCGTTCGAACGGACAACCTGGAATCCGTTCACCCACTTTTAAGTGCGTTGAACGGACTCTTGTTCCTGTGAACGCAAAATGCTATGTATAATTGAGTCCGTTACGAACGGACATTGTACGTTCGAACGGACCCAAGATGTACTTGCACGTTATTTTGAAACGGCTAGTGCAAACTTCAAGTGCGTTCTGAACGAACTGTAATGCGTTCGAACGCACTGCAAGTTTTCTGAAGGATTTCTATAGAGAGTATAAATAGAATCCTTCATGGGTCTCTCTCTCCCAACTCTTCATTTTTCAAACATTCAAACCTAAAAAGAGAGAAACCCTAAGCTGTGATTATCTATATCCATTGATAGCTTGAGAAACCTCTTTAGATCATTGATCTACTTTCGATATTCTCCACTAATCGTATCCCACTCACGTGACCGATCACGTTGTAGCTCGATTAGTGAAAAAGTGTAATAGGCTAGTGCAACAAAGTGTAAAGAGCCTAAGCTATAGATCGATAGAAGCGTGTAAATCGATCTAGGCAAATCCTTGTAATCGAGTTGAGTTGGAATTCAATCGAAAGCCAAAAAGAGGCACAAGGCATTCCCGGAGACGTAGGTACTCGCAAATAATTGAGTCGGTCAATTAAGCGAGTAAAGGGTGAGTTAAAGCTACAAAGCAACCACCTACCGAACTTCGTAAACAAACATCTTGTGTCAAAGTGTTTGTACGGTATCATCTTTATCATCTAAATTATTATTTATTCCGCACCATAAATTAGGTTTAAATCTAAACTAAGTATAAGTTAGATTGCCAAATTTACCCCCCTCTAGGTTAGAATTAACCAACAGTACCTACGTCTCCGGGGTTGCCTTGCGCCTTTTCGGCTTTCGATTGAATACCCAACTCAACTCTTACAAGGTTTTGCCTTGATCGATTTACACGAATCTATCGATATATGGTGGGCTTTACAAATAGTAACTAGCCTATTACAAATAACTACAAACGAACTAGTTGTGATCGGTCATTCAAATTGGGAATCGTTTAGTAGAGAGAAGTGAAATAGATCAATGATCTAGGGTTTTTGTCTAGAGAATTTAGAGCTCAAGATTTAGGTTTAGTTTTCTCTCTTTTAATGGAGTTGTGATTTTTGCAAGAATGGTTGGAGAGAGAAAGATAGGATGGGTTCTATTTATAGAACACATAGACTCTTCCTATTTTTCAGATTTTCTGTACAGTCCGTCGTGACGGACATACTGGTCCGTCGTGACTGACTGCAAGTCAAACTAGCCGTTACAACAGGAATATTCGAAAACTAGTTGGTCCGTCATGACTGACGTATTGTCCGTCATGACGGCCGTCCAGTATATGTGAGGTCCGCCATGACTCTTAAATGGTCAGTCACGACGGACCTTCACTGTAAGTTTGATAATTTTCAACTTGTATAGTCCGTCATGATTGAGGAATATGAGTCATGACGGTACTCACAGGTCAGTCACAACGGATTGGTTAATCCGTTGTGACGGACATTGTTTTCAATCTCAGGTATGAGTTGAGGTCCGTCATGACGCTTGAATGTTCGTCACGGCGGACCTTCACTGTAACCTTTTGATAATTATCAACTTGTATAGTCCGTCATGACTGAGGAACATTCATCATGACGGTACTTATAGGTCAGTCACAACGGTTTGGTTTGTCTGTTGTGATGGACAGTGTGTTCAGTCTCAGGTATGAGTTGAGGTCCGTCATGACGCCTTGTTGTCAGTCATGATGGACCTCTACTGTGACTTTGCTTAAGAATTATTTGTATTGTCCGTCATGACGTTTATGTGTTAGTCACGACGAACGTTGGGTCTCCGTCATGACGCTTTGGTGTACCGTCATGACGGACTGTATTAAGTGGTTCAATTCTTAAGCATTACGTGTATGTCCGTCATGACGGACGTATGGTTCGTCGTGACGGACAGTACCTTCCACACTTGGTCTATTTTATGTTTTCGAATATTTGTTTCTTAATCTTGAGTTATAATTCAAAGACAAGTCTAGGAATACCTATGGTATTTTGATGATGGTGTGATATCCCAACTTGCGGAAGTCTTCGACGTCTTGATATCTTCACTTGATCATGCGTTTTCGTGCCATCGTTTCATCACGGTCTTGACTTCCTTATTATCTGGATGTTCTTGTGTTTGCTTTTGGACTTCTTGATTCTTCTTTTGTTCCTTTTGTGGGCTACGTTTTTTATCTCCACAAATATCACTTACGCAAATAGATTAGTGGTATCGACATTATTTTGAGATAATCAAACCCTCGGAATTTTGAACCAACATTTTCTTACTTTAAGAATAATGTCGTCTTCTATAAATCAGAATATATTCTAGTAATAAGAAGAATATTTTGATATAAAGTTCGACTTAAATTAATCTCATGAAAGTCTTTTCTTACTTTCAGGACAATATTCTCTTCTATAAATCAAAATGTATTCTTGTAAATAAGAAGGATATTTTGTTTTACAAGTAAAACTTTGAATTAAATTAATTTTCATGAATGTATTTTCTTATTTTCAGAAAAATGTTTTCTTATGCAGATCAAAATATCTTGAATACAAGTAAAAATTTGAATTAAATTAGTTTTGATGAATGTTATTTCTTATTTTCTGAAAAATATTTTCTTATGCAGATCAAAATATCTTGAATACAAATAATAATTTGAATTAAATTAAAATTCATGAAAGTATTTTCTTACTTGTAGGATTGTAGTAGAACATGTTCTTATATCAAGCATAATTTATAATTTTAATAAGAAAAATATTACGTCTTACCGATAATTTATATTAATTTTCTTCATCATAGTATTTTCTTAATTATAGAACAAAACGCATGAGGAAATCGCGTAAATTAATTTTCTACACATGTTAAATAAACGCATATGACAATCTGTTGGTGGGTCAAAAGCGCATGAGGAAATCGCGTAAAGACAGGTTTCTTTGAGAAGCGAGAGCGAGTTACTTTCCAATTAGTAGATAATCTATCATGTGCCAAGCACGTACAAAAAATCATTTTGGTGTGGTGCGACAATTTGAAACCGCTGACAATGACAATGCCTAGTGAATTTTCAAATTGGATTCTCCGTGAATTCAACTTAGCAGACATGTTAATAATAATTACCTACTAAAGTCCATCAGAGCAGATTATTCAAAAACAAACGAAAAAGTAATGAAATATTCTAATTTGAACAAATTAAAAGTTCAATGACAGTAAAAAAAAAATTAAAAATTCATTGACCTATCTGATTGAAACATAAAATTTGGTTAACTAGTATGAAATTTATCCATGAAAAAACTAGAATCAAAATACCCATGATCCTAGTAGATTTAAGGTCCAAACTATAATCAAGTTTAAATAGAACTAAACAATACAAAAATTCGAGCTTATACAAAGAGCTTTTAATATCTCTCAAACTTGTTTTATCAATCAATATTCACTTACAATGCATTTACAAGGTGCCAGTTCATAGATGCATATGGATTTTAGCAAAAGTATAGCAAAATATAGCAAAATACAAAATAGCCAGCCAATATGAAAAATTAAGACGAAAAGGTCGCTTGTTTCTTTGAGTTATCAAAAGTAACTCATGGCCCTCCTGCAAGCTTCCTCGTTGAGTCGCCAAAACTAATAAAATATGTAAGGTTGTTCCGCTATATATAATATACGACATAAATTTATTACAAGACTATATTCTCGAACATTTTCAAGATTTATTCTTCTTTTCTTACTAGGCGCACTGATCCTAGTTTGGCATCTACAAAATTTAAGAATATTTGATGAAAGTTAAAGCAATGAATTTTTGTTTCAATGAAAATAAAACATTAAATATGCCTTTATGGACCTTTTTGAAAAGAAAAAGTAATCAAGGATATGTTTTTATATATAAACAATGTCACGCATAAGAGGGTAATCATATCAATTTGAGTAAGAAAATATAATTAATTAATTCAAAATAAATTACCTTTTTACCAAAAAAATCTAGAAATATGTTGATGAGTTTACGAGGTCCCACGTCTTCATTTTTCCTGTAGTTATCATGGAATTCCCTAGCAATTTCAAATACAAATTATAATAACCACGCATTAAATTTTTATATCAAGAAAATCACCTTGAATCCAAATTAGGTGAATCTTCAGCGATTTTGAGAGAACTCGAACTACTGCACAACTCGTCAACCTGGTTTCTGTATTTAAAATTAGAAGATCAAATTCATAATTTTAAATCATGTTTCACCAAAAGTACACTTCAGAGGAATTAATTAATCACCTAGACTCTGATTTAGACGAATCAAGGATGATTTTAGAAGTACATAGCTTAGTAGTCGACTCGTCAATTTCTTTTCTGCCAAAAATCAAAATATAAAAGTAAATAATATAATTAAAAATTATATTAGGATAAATAAACCAAGTAAAATTCCTTACATAACTACTGTTTCGGAGAAATTGTTTTTCTCTGCGATATCAAGGGCACAAACATTATTTGACAAATCATATACATTTTTGCTAATAATTGCCGGCTTCTTTACTGGTATGTATGTAAGTCCATTGATGGGCTTTTTCCCCTTTGCTATATTATTCTGTTTACTGAAATAAAACAACAATTTCATTATGTCAAATATTAAAACTTGAATTTGCAATATTACCTTTCAACAATCTTCTTTTGAACCCAAATTTTGTCAACATTAGCACTTTCACTTGACAAAACAACATTAACACTTCCACTTAACAAAACAAAAAGACAAACACAATTAGATACTAAAATTCAACAAAATGACAACTTACTTCCCACAATATCAAAAAAAATTCCTTACATAACCACTGTTTCAGAGGAGTCGTTATTCTCTGCAATATCAAGGGCCGAAACTTCATTTGACAAATCATCAAAATTTTCGCTTATAATTGCGGGCTTTTTTACTGGTCTGTAGATAACTCCGTTGTGATTTTTCGTCATTGAGATGCTATTCGTTTTACTGCAATAAACAAAAATTTCGTTATGTAGACTTAAACTTGAATTTGAATTTTGAATATTACCTTTTTTCAGCCTTATTTCGAATCCCAATTTTGTCAACATTAGAACTTCCACTTAACAAAACAAAAAGACAAACACAATTTAGATACTGAAATTCAACAAATGGAAACCTAATTCCCACAATATCAAGTAAAATTCCTTACATAACCACTGTTTCAGAGGAATCGTTATTCTCTGCAATATCAAGGGCAGAAACGTCATTCGACAAATCACCAATATTTTCGCTTATAATTGCCGGCTTTTTTACTGGTCTGTAGATAACTCCATTGGGATGTTTCGTCATTGAGATGTGATTCATTTTACTGTAATAAACAACAATTTCGTTATGTAGACTTAAACTTGAATTTGATTTTTGAATATTACCTTTTATCAGGATTATTTCGAATCCAAATTTTGTCAACATTAGAACTTCCACTTAACAAAATAAAAAGACAAACACAATTTAGATACTGAAATTCAACAAATGGAAACCTAATTCCCACAATATCAAAAAAAATTCCTTACATAACCACTGTTTCAGAGGAGTCGTTATTCTCAGCAATATCAAGGGCAGAAACGTCATTCGACAAATCATCAGTATTTTCGCTTATAATTGCGGGCTTTTGTACTGGTCTGTAGATAACTCCATTGGGATTTTTCGTCATTGAGATGCTATTCGTTTTACTGCAATAAACAACAATTTCGTTATGTAGACTTAAACTTGAATTTGAATTTTGAATATTACCTTTTATCAGGCTTATTTCGAATCCCAATTTTGTCAACATTAGAACTTCCACTTAACAAAACAAAAAGACAAACACAATTTAGATACTGAAATTCAACAAATGGAAACCTAATTCCCACAATATCAAGTAAAATTCCTTACATAACCACTGTTTCAGAGGAATCGTTATTCTCTGCAATATCAAGGGCAGAAACGTCATTCGACAAATCATCAATATTTTCGCTTATAATTGCCGGCTTTTTTACTGGTCTGTAGATAACTCCATTGGGATTTTTCGTCATTGAGATGTGATTCATTTTACTGTAATAAACAACAATTTCGTTATGTAGACTTAAACTTGAATTTGATTTTTGAATATTACCTTTTATCAGGATTATTTCGAATCCCAATTTTGTCAACATTAGAACTTCCACTTAACAAAACAAAAAGACAAACACAATTTAGATACTGAAATTCAACAAATGGAAACCTGATTCCCACAATTTCAAAAAAAAATCCTTACATAACCACTGTTTTAGAGGAGTCGTTATTCTCTGCAATATCAAGGGCAGAAACGTCATTCGACAAATCATCAATATTTTCGCTTATAATTGCGGGCTTTTGTACTGGTCTGTAGATAACTCCATTGGGATTTTTCGTCATTGAGATGCTATTCGTTTTACTGCAATAAACAACAATTTCGTTATGTAGACTTAAACTTGAATTTGAATTTTGAATATTACCTTTTATTAGGCTTATTTCGAATCCCAATTTTGTCAACATTAGAAATTCCACTTAACAAAACAAAAAGACAAACACAATTTAGATACTGAAATTCAACAAATGGAAACCTAATTCCCACAATATCAAAAAAAACTCCTTACATAACCACTGTTTCAGAGGCGTCGTTATTCTCTGCAATATCAAGGGCCGAAACTTCATTTGACAAATCATCAATATTTTCGCTTATAATTGCGGGCTTTTTTACTGGTCTGTAGATAACTCCGTTGAGATTTTTCGTCATGTAGATGCTATTCGTTTTACTGCAATAAACAACAATTTCATTATGTAGACTTAAACTTGAATTTGAATTTTGAATATTACCTTTTATCAGGCTTATTTTGAATCCCAATTTTGTGAACATTAGAACTTCCACTTAACAAAGCAAAAAGACAAACACAATTTAGATACTGAAATTCAACAAATGGAAACCTAATTCCCACGATATCAAAAAAAATTCCTTACATAACCACTGTTTCAGAGGAGTCGTTATTCTCTGCAATATCAAGGGCAGAAACGTCATTCGACAAATCATCAATATTTCCGCTTATAATTGCGGGCTTTTGTACTGGTCTGTAGATAACTCCATTGGGATTTTTCGTTATTGAGATGCTATTCGTTTTACTGCAATAAACAACAATTTCGTTATGTAGACTTAAACTTGAATTTGAATTTTGAATATTACCTTTTATCAAGCTTATTTCGAATCCCAATTTTGTCAACATTAGAACTTCCACTTAACAAAACAAAAAGACAAACACAATTTAGATACTGAAATTCAACAAATGGAAACCTAATTCCCACAATATCAAGTAAAATTCCTTACATAACCATTGTTTCAGAGCAATCGTTATTGTCTGCAATATCAAGGGCAGAAACGTCATTCGACAAATCATCAATATTTTCGCTTATAATTGCCGACTTTTTTACTGGTCTGTAGATAACTCCATTGGGATTTTTCGTCATTGAGATGTGATTCATTTTACTATAATAAACAACAATTTCGTTATGTAGACTTAAACTTCAATTTGATTTTTGAATATTACCTTTTATCAAGATTATTTCGAATCCCAATTTTGTCAACATTAGAACTTCCACTTAACAAAATAAAAAGACAAACACAATTTAGATACTGAAATTCAACAAATGGAAACCTAATTCCCACAATATCAAAAAAAATTTCTTACATAACCACTGTTTCAGAGGAGTCGTTATTCTGTGCAATATCAAGGGCAGAAACGTCATTGGACAAATGATCAATATTTTCGCTTATAATTGCGGGCTTTTGTACTGGTCTGTAGATAACTCCATTTGGATTTTTCGTAATTGAGATGCTATTCGTTTTACTGCAATAAACAACAATTTCGTTATGTAGACTTAAACTTGAATTTGAATTTTGAATATTACCTTTTATCAAGCTTATTTCGAATCCCAATTTTGTCAACATTAGAACTTCCACTTAACAAAACAAAAAGACAAACACAATTTAGATACTGAAATTCAACAAATGGAAACCTAATTCCCACGATATCAAAAAAAATTCCTTACATAACCACTGTTTCAGAGGAGTCGTTATTCTCTGCAATATCAAGGGCAGAAATGTCATTCGACAAATCATCAATATTTTCGCTTATAATTGCCGGTTTTTTTACTGGTCTGTAGATAACTCCGTTGGGACTTTTCGTCATTGAGATGTGATTCATTTTACTGTAATAAACAACAATTTCGTTATGTAGACTTAAACTTGAATTTGATTTTTGAATATTACCTTTTATCAGGATTATTTCGAATCCCAATTTTGTCAACATTAGAACTTCCACTTAACAAAACAAAAAGACAAACACAATTTAGATACTGAAATTCAACAAATGGAAACCTAATTCCCACAATATCAAGTAAAATTCCTTACTTAACCACTGTTTCAGAGGAGTCGTTATTCTCTGCAATATCAAGGGCAGAAACGTCATTCGACAAATCATCAATATTTTCGTTTATAATTGCCGGCTTTTGTACTGGTTTGTAGATAACTCCATTTGGATTTTTCGTCATTGAGATGTGATTCGCTTTACTGTAATAAACAACAATTTCGTTATGTAGACTTAAACTTGAATTTGATTTATGAATATTACCTTTTATCAGGATTATTTCGAATCCAAATTTTGTCAACATTAGAACTTCCGCTTCACAAAAGAAAAAGAAAAACGCAATTAGATACTAAAAACTCAAAAAATATCAAATAAATCTTTACAATTTAATTACCTTGGAAGTGTTGCGTGGGTGCAGGGACCAGGTGGAGAAAAGCTAGAGATAAGAGAAGCAAGAGATTCGTCTTCATTTGCATTAAACATGCACTTTCGTCTGCTTGCATCCAAAACCAAATCACCCCAAATCGACCCGCTTTTATATAAAGTACTCGCATTCCCAACTATCCAAAGACAATACCTCCATAATATAGAAAAACACATAATTAATAATTCAAGTAATATAATTAATATAGTTAAAATATTCATAAATATATATACTTTGCTCTGGTTAAAGCAACATTGGTCCGTTTGCGATCAGAGAGAAAACCAATAGATCCATTAGAGTTCGATCTGACGGTCGAAAGAATAATAATATCTTCTTCACTGCCTTGAAACCCATCCACAGAATTTACTTTCACAACAACTTGATCCGAATTATTCGAATTATTCTTGTTGCTTATCTTTTCTCTAATTTCGGCAACTTGAGCACTATATAGACATATAACCCCAACACTAATTTTACTTCCTCCATTCCTATTAGAAACTAAATTCACAAAAACAATATAATTAGTGTATACATGATTTAGTTAAGTTACTAAATATCAAATTAAGTACCATTTTGAAGTAGTTTTAGTATTTGTTTAATAACGGCTACTTCTACAAGATTCTTCTTACTACGAGTTGAATCGTCACAACTTTCTTCTCCAACGTCGACATTAATAAACGAGTAAGGACAAAAAATTGCACCATTAATATACGTTCTTTTATGGTCCGTGCATAACACATTTGGCGCATCCATGATTTTGTAATCATAAAATGCATAATTAGGGAACGTGCTTATTAAAGGATGCATTCTGTATTGCATGTTTAAGAGGTATTTTTCATGTCCAAGCGAACTTAATCTCTCAAATAAACTCCTCCCAAATAATGCAGCACTAGAAATCTACAAATAATTTTTTGGTTTTATTCATAAATACGACAAAATATTGGGTATAATTGTGAAAAGTGTACCTTGCTTTTAACTAATGCAGGGAGTTGACATTCGTCTCCAATGAGAATCGCATTATTCGATCCAGATAATTGTAAAGGAATCAAAGACTCACACTCTTTTAGTTGGGCTGCTTCGTCAATCACAACCAAATTAATTGGTTTTTTATCCTCAATTTTATGCATTTTATATGCACTTGAAGCAGTACAAAATATTAAAGTTGCATTTTGCAAACATATATTAGATACATCTCTCTCCGATGAAGATGGAAGTTTCAACGTGTCTCTAAGATTAACCAAAATTTTGAGACAATCAAGCTTATTTTCATAAAGAGAATTAATTACTGGCAAGTAATCCGTGTTTTCTTGCAGTCTCTCCGTGAAGACGATTCTCAAATTGTGTTCTCGGACTGCTTTGTTCTGAAGTCGAGAATTGAACTTCTCTAGAAAATCAAGAAGCGATTTTATGTTTTCCAAATTCGCATTTGAGATACAAGTGCTTGGAAGGTGAAACACGAGGGTGCGAAAGCACCTTGTCGAATCTATATATCGATCATAAAATCTCTTTCTAACGAACTGAACGAAAGACATTTTACGCTCCTTATTTTGATCGATGTTCTCTATATATTGATTGTATAAATAAACACAATTATTTAGAAAATCAATCATCGAATTGAGGCAATGTTTCCATCCAGTAAAAAGCATCAAACATCCTTGTAACATCTTGACACGAAAATCCAGAAATATTTCTTCGAGTTCATCACCTTTTACATCCATGCGGTCTTTATTACCGAACAAAACAATATCGCCTAAAGAAGGCATTGTATTCGAATAATCCTCTTTTTCTTTAACGAGTTTAAGAACTCTCGATGCAACTTGCATGACAGCTGTATTTGTCGGAGCGCACGTAAGGGTTCTGTGTTTAATTTCGTACATTAGTCTTAATAAGGCACTAGTTGTTTTCGTTTTTCCTGTCCCTGGTGGTCCCCATATGAGGTTAATTGGGTTTTGATCCTCGTAAAAAATGGACGAAATGCAAGCTAATACTGCCTTGATTTGAGACTCGTTAAGGTTATATGCGTATAACCAGCTTTTCATATCTATACCATTTATCGTTGTTATCGCATTATCATTATCACCTAGAATCTGCAAAGGGAGTATTACATTACAACTATACAAAAAATAGAATATTAAAAATGATATGAATGAAGTATACTTACAGTAGTTGGAGTGATGGACGAATTTATAAGATGTATATTTCTTTTGATAGATACATCGTATTTCAAACAAATCCAAATACGGCTATAAGTAGTCATGTTCAACAAATAAATGCCGAACAGAGGGACTCTATCTCTGTTTCTTTTACTATGCATCTTCTCATCTTCTTCAATTTCGCACGAGGCGGTAATCCTATATACATTAGCTGGCGAGTCATCGTCTCCTCCACCCGTGATAAACCCTAGTTTGTACGCTTCACCATTGTCAGTAAGATCAGCAACTCGAATTGGCCACATTGTACTTATAAGAAAGATATCGCCTTTTTTAGGAAGATAATTTCCGTTCTGACTGTCTGACGATAACGAGGCTTTCCGATCGTGACGGATCATTTTGTAGTTGGATGAACGGTATGATTTGTCGAGAGAGAAGATTTTCATAAACGGGTTATTGGATAGAGATTCCAACCCGGATTGAACATCGGCTCGAACTTCTTCGATAAACGGATAGTAAAACGAATCCAAGTATTCCTTCAGAGAATTGAATGTACTACTGATTTTGTTCACCTAACAAGTAACAACAAACCTTTATAATTAGAAATTTGTAAGACCCAAAAAGAAAAAAAGAAAAAAGAAAAATTGATGAACCTTTTGTCTGAAAAGATCTTCGTTTAATACGTCATCAAGAGACCAAGAAAACACCAAGTCGACGATCTCCCTGAATTTCCTCTCCTCTGCCAGCGTCTTCTCGTTCTGAAGAAACTCCATTGTCAAATAATCGAAGAGAACTTTTCGAAATTGTTAATGGGTGAGTAGAAAAGGTAATCTTCCAGGCGGGTTCGCATTCCTTTTCCGTACACACGCTTGTTGCATTTCTATTGGGGTTTTGTGACTTTTGTCACTTTTTTGATTAGTTTTTAGCATTTGAGTAGTGGGAAAAACATTTGATGTGATGTTAAAGATGATATGTTTCTGTAAAGGTTGTGGGTCGAAATAAAATAATAAATGATCCATAATTTTGATTCATTTGTTTTTTGGAAAGAATTGTCAATCAATTGGAAAATTACGAAGTCCCTTTAAATTTTCAGGGAAATTGTTAAATTATGTTAAACCTGATACATAACTTAGTTATTTTATTATCTACTCTTTCGTCTCATTATATAATTAGAAAAGCTTAAGAAACTTCATGTCACACTCAAATCAATTAGTTATGGATCAACTAGTGCCAAATGCCAACTAAAAACTCCTAGTTGCTACGGAGCAAGTGAGCAACTACTTTTAATATATATTTTCATGAAATCTATTAACAAATGAGTGTAGTTCGACACAAAATAAGACAAAATAGAAAAGATAAAAACAAAATCCATTGTTCTTATATTTATTTAGTCTTTTCTGGACCAGTTGTAATTGTTAAATTTTAGGATGGCCCTTATTTTATCATTTTTCTTGTATTTATTTCTTGTATATATTATAGGAAAAAAGACTTGTAATTTTTTTTATAAATATAGTTACAAAATATATGAAAAATGAATGTAAAGTCTCCTTCAAATTATACTACTAAACTCATGTCACGGGCTTTCAAAAATAAATGCGTCAATTATACATTCCAATTCCAACTCTAATTTTCCCTCCCATTAAATTTTGGATACAAATATATGGTGAGGCCACGTCATCAGTTACTGTTTGCCCATACTGTTCGTTACTGTTCATCGTTCGCTACTGTTCAATCCTGTACTGTTCATCCGGGTTACTGTTCATTTTTTTTTTTATTTTTAATCTTCTATTCCCCTCATGTTAAACACAGATTAACATTATAACGACTCTCCCACCATGAAGAAAATTTCTTAGTAGCTAAGCAAAAGGTAAGTCGGTCCAGCCTGCTGATCGAAGAAAATTTCTTAGTAGCTAAGCAAAAGGTAAGTCGGTCCAGCCTGCTGATCGAAGAAAATTTCTTAGTAGCTAAGCAAAAGGTAAGTCGGCCCAGCCTGCTGATCGAAGAAAATTTCTGAGTAGCTAAGCAAAAGGTAAGTCGGCCCAGCCTGCTGATCGAAGAAAATTTCTTAGTAGCTAAGCAAAAGGTAAGTCGGCCCAGCCTGCTGATCGAAGAAAATTTCTTAGTAGCTAAGCAAAAGTTAAGTCGGCCCAGCCTGCTGATCGAAGAAAATTTCTTAGTAGCTAAGCAAAAGGTAAGTCGGTCCAGCCTGCTGATCGAAGAAAATTTCTTAGTAGCTAAGCAAAAGGTAAGTCGGCCCAGCCTGCTGATCGAAGAAAATTTTTTAGTAACTGAGCAAAAGGTAAGTCGGTCCAGCCTGCTGATCGAAGAAAATTTCTTAGTAGCTAAGCAAAAGGTAAGTCGGCCCAGCCTGCTGATCGAAGAAAATTTTTTAGTAACTGAGCAAAAGGTAAGTCGGTCCAGCCTGCTGATCGAAGAAAATTTCTTAGTAGCTAAGCAAAAGGTAAGTCGGCCCAGCGTGCTGATCGACTAAGCAAAAGGTAAGTCGGCCCAGCCTGCCGATCGATCAACCCTCCTTAATTCAAATCGAAAACCCCAAAACCCTTTCTCACCCCTCTCTCTCTCGCTCTCGCCTCGACCAGTCAGTCAGTCATGCCGTCTTCTCCGATCTGCCACCCGCCGTCGATACTCAAGAACCGAGCTCTCGGCCTTTTCATTTGGCAATCCATCGCCGCCACCGCTAGTTATCTCGTCTTCTCCTCTCTCCTTCTTGTCTTGCGTCTCGCATCTCTCTCATTCTCCGATTTCCTCTTTTCCTTCTTCTCCTTCCAAGTCTGTCTCCTCGCCTTCTCCTCTTCTCTCCTTCTCTTATACTCTCCCTGCCCGCACCCTTCTGCTTCCCCGCCGGAACTAATATCCACTCTTCTGAAATCAGCCTTGAAATCCTGCATCGGCGGGTACTCCGAGCCGTTTCTTGACGGGGACTCGTGGTCGAGGGCTGCGAGATCACTTCGGTCTGCTTTGTTCTTGGTTTCATCCATTATTGTCGGTTATTTTTCAATGATTACTGCTTGCTGGGGCGCCGAAGAATCTCTTGTTGGATTGGGAATTGGAGGGGCATTGGTCGGGCTGGTATTTTCCGTTGATTATCTCTACAGGACGAGATGGGTCTTAAAATTCCCTGTTATTCAGGTAATTTCATTGCATTTTCTTTGTTATGACAATCCACATGGTTAAATTAAATCTGTACATAATTTTTTTGCAGCGTCCTTTATTCTACAGCGTGAAAAGAGGATTCATTTCATCGTTTCCAAGAGCTTGGAAACTCTCATATCCTGCATATTTTTGCTCTTTAATCCATTTCGTTCTCCTCAGCAAGTACAAAATTAATGGGGAAACAGCATGGATTTGTATTCTCAGCCAAATAATCACTTTCATAGGAATCTTCTTCATCTCCTATTGTTGGGAAATAAGCCATCACTTACTCCAGGTTAGCAAACTTAATCCCCTTGAAAAATTTTCGTTTACTGCATATCTACTATTCATTTATCATGCCATTTCATGATATATATCTCAGGTTGTGCATACAAGGAGGTGCATTTTCGCCCCTCCGCAAGGCTCGGAAACGAACCCAAGCGAGATCCTTCTAGAAGCTTTAGAACAGAGCCCTTCAAAATCCCTGGTCCGCCACCTGGCGCATCTCGATTTGTGCATGATTTCCGAGAACAACAGCGACAGCTGGCGAAGGGCAGCGTTCTTCGAGGAGGAGACTGGAGAGAGTTACAGAAGAGCGATTAATACTTGTTTGAGGCCGATTGAGAAATTTGTCGCGAAACTAAATGACGGTTTGGAAGGCAGTGGTGCCTACTCGGAGACGGATTTGTTTTCTCGGCAATTAATGACTCAGCCTCTTCAAGAGAGTGTTTTTGTTAAGCTAAGCGAAGCCTTTGACGAATTTCAGGTTTGCAGGGACCTTTTTGTAAATTTCTCTTTTTATATTCTATTAAGACTTAATTTTGTTATTTTTTGATAGGTATGTGTATGGGCTGCGAGGAGTTTAGCAGCCTTGACAGCGCGATCAAGGAATGAAGATCGATTCGGAGTCGCGCAGCTCTCCAGTTCGAACATTGCTGGACTAACCACATTACTATCAACCCTTCTAGCAGTGGAATCATGTTTAGGCAAGAAAACCGGGAATCCAAATCCAGCATCGTCTGCCCCATCAGGATTCATGATTTCCACGGTAGCGAGCGGAAAGAAAAAGGAGAAGGAAAAAACCGTGACTTTGATTACAGGAAAAAGACGAGAAGAATTGAATGGTAAGGCGTATGCGATGGGGGATGTGTTGAGGAGTTGTATCTACTCGATCGTGAGTGCGTTTAGGGCTGACATGGCGGAGAATGCGAATGTCTTGGAGAGGAATTGGATCGGGGAAGGGAAGCCGTTGTTTGGATCTAGAGGCGCTCTTGTACAGAAGCTCTTGCAGTTTATTGAATACCGCGCTGTTTGAATTTGTTCTTTTTTATTTATTTAGTTTCGATTTTGATTTTGAGTTTTGAAAGTTTAAATTTGAATAGTTAGACGAGTCACGTGGGAGGAGTGGGGATGAGGGAGGTCAGTTTTCCTGTGAAGGATGAAGAGAATAATTTGTCTTCTATATTTTCTCCACAACATCAACTAGATTCACCTAAAATCAACAACCTTTTTTTTTTTATCGCAATTTGACATCCGACAAAATTTGGAAAGATATTCTCGAAGATTGCGAGATATTATTGATTGTCCGTCTTCTTCGAGGGCTGTTGTTCATCTCTGATCTTAATTTTCGACAACACTTCAGTCTCATAAATAAAATAACAATTATAGGAAAAAATATAACAAATATATAAAAAAATATAATAAATGTATAAAAACATATTATATACATATAATTTATTGATTTACATAATTTTAAGGAGATTCTTGTTTCCGTAGAAGGTCACATCAACACTTTAATATGGACCATTTGATCTAGATCAAAAGGTCCAAAATACTTGGTTCTTCATTTGACCATGTTCTATATAAACCAACTAATTTAAAAGTTGCATGAACCTTGGTCCATCGTGGACCAAGTTAATTCATTTGTTTGTCTCAATTAAATATGGAAAAATTTCAAAAAACTCCTTAAATTTTTGGATATCGTAAAAAATCCTTAAATTTACGTATGTAGTAATTGAAAAAAAATTGTTATTTTTAAAAATAATCCTAATATTTTTGCAGCATATAATAGGTAATTTTTTTTTTCATCGTATGTAATATTTATATAATTTTAATATTTCATACATTATATATATTTGACTTTTATATTTTTCTGAAAAACTAACACAAAATAATAATAAGATGAAAAAAATATTAAAAGAACACCTTGTAAATATTTAAAAAATAAAATCATGAAATTATTAAAAAAAAAAAACGAAATAAAAAACTTGATGTTTAAATAAATATTCTTCTATCAATATGATTGTTTATTTTATTATTATCTGATGTTAGTTTTTCATAAAAAATAAATGAAATATTAAAATTATATAAACACAATATGTAATAATTTCATTTTTTTTTTAAATCACAACATGTTAAGAAAATGTTAAGAAAACTGTATGGATTTTCTAAAACTAATAAGAAATAACAAAAATATATTTTTAATCATTACATATGAAAATTCAAGGGTATTTTTGTAAATTTTTTTTAATATCATCCATAAGGGATATTTGGAAATAAAAGTTTTGTAATAGGGGAGTTTACAAAAAGATATGGATTTTTTTTACAATATCAAAAAAAGTTAGGGGTTTAAAAATACACCAAAACACAAATGTGTGAACAATCAGACAAAAAAACGTAGAATCCAATTACATATTAGGAAAAATTAAATCGTGACAAACTCGAAGACTCTCGCGTAATTACGCGGGGAAAAAGCTAGTAATATATTATATATTGTCATTCAAATTTAGGATGTTTAAATAAGGTATAATGTGCATATGAAATGTATAAGAATCACATTTAAAGCCATAATGCACATAAAAAAAATTGATGGACAACAATTATGCGACAATTATCGTTCAGTGAAATTTATTTTTTTCTGATGTAATTATCTTCCTGTAATTTATTTATTTTGTATTATCATTTCCAATTATTCTTCATTATTTATTTACATGACGACACAAGCATGAACATTATCTTCATGAAACATGGAAGCCGTATCATCATCGACAATAACAGAATGAGGTGGACCCGGGAAATATCCATGGATCGCGGAGTTGTATCCGTGCTGATAGTACTTCTGAGTAGATGCATATGTTTCTTCTTCTAGATATTGTATGGCAAATGCGTGATAATCAGACTCATAAGGGAACGGCCAGAACTCCGCTCTTTTCCCCGTACGCCTAACCGCTTTTAAAACGTCGCGCTGATTTACATATCCAGTCACGGTGACCTTTTGTGTATCCATGTCTATTTCGACATTGTCCACTCCTAGTAAATTAATTACATCAAACTTGTTTTAGTTACTGATTTGGTTTAATTAGTTTTATAATGCATACATACCGTCAAGTCTATTAATGGCTTTTCGAACTCTGTTCTTGCAGCCGTTGCAGTCCATGCGTACATTAAGCTCCACAATCTTATATATGCCCAAAAATAATCAACAATCAGTATAAAAATAATTATATTTTATTGTGAGAAAAGTTTAACTTACAGACATTGAATTGGAAATGGTATTTTTATGCTCCCAGAGCCAGGACATAGTAAGAATCGATTGATAGAATAAAATGCCAGTCTTGATAGTTTTGTTAAGAGGATGGAAATGGGGTATATGCCAATATATAGGTGAGATGAGAATCGTAGAGAAAATGTGATATATACTGAGATATTTTTGCGAGACGATGCAATTGCTTTTGATTCCACAATTAAGTTGTATATCAACATGACAACATGTACATGTGAGGGCTCAATTGAAGCTCGAAAAGACCAACCTGCCCAATTTGCCCCCCTACAATCTTCATCTCGCGCATTGTTGTATTCAGGCTTCAGTACCGTTATTCATTCCCTTTTTGAGAAAAATCAAGATGCTTGAAATGAACAATTTTATTGGCTACAAGATCACTTCACATGTACATATACATTGATGCATAGAATGTTTAGATCAAAACATGAACAAAACAATATCTCAACATTTTTAGTTTATTCGAATAAATCCTCTCAGCTAAATAAAATGCTTGAAAACTATATAAAGTTTCTGAAATAACAATTGGGCGGGGCTCAATTGTAAGGAGGAATATAACCAATTGTTTGTTTGTCATTAATTGTCTCTGCAGCCACGTTAGCAGAGATTTTAGGGCATCTGGCATAATTAACACTTTCTTTTATGCAGCCACTGTCGCATGTTGTGCAAAACCCGTCGATTATATTTTTAAAATAATCAAATAAAGATAAATAATTAAAATAAAACAAATATGGTGTTGTCGAGTGGTCGTGTCAGTGTTACCGTAATGACATGGCATATTTTAGTGCAGGATATTCTCGTTTATCTATTTTCAAGATTCTATACCTCCAATTTCTTTCGGTTTCGATCTAATAGAAGAGTCATAGAGCGAAAGACTTTCATCTTAAAAGAGATTAAATCACATACACACCGATTCTTTAACAAAATATTGCAAAAATAAGTATTATATTTATTTTCTTTTAATTAGAATAGAGAATATATTTTTTTTGAAGGAGTAGGCGATTACCTAGCTCTAATTTGCATTAAATTAAAGAGTCACATTACAGTAGAATGTAACAAAATAGTTAAAAAAGGGAGGTGAAGCCCCTGTACTCAAAATTGGAGGCAGAAATATCCTCGACCACACTAGACACCGCCCGAGATCGAATCTCCTGATCCTCTCGTTCCTGGATGTCGTCTTCAGCAGCTGGCTTGCCACCTGATTATCTCATCTCTTATTAGTCCCGCCAAGATTATTGTGGAAGTTGCTTTGGATGCGAAAATTCTCCGATTTCGTTCTTTCCAAATATTCCAAGCCGTTGCAATCCACGCCACGCTCCATTTATAGAGAATATATTTGAGGTAGGATCAAGTTAGGAGAGAGAGAGAGAGAGAGAGAGAGAGAGAGAGAGAGAGATACAATACGTATCCCATGATTCAAATGACAATAGTTGTTTATAAACAAAAAAAAATCAATGATCAAAGTTAACTCATATGATTTTCATCTTTCTTCGTAATCTTATTCTTAAATATCATTATTCTCTCTCATAACTTTTTCATTATCATTTTTAATAACACTCATTAAGCTTTTCGCTTTCGGTATCTTTATATTTACTTTATATAATGCCGATGAGACTCGAATTTATAACATTTACAATATATGATTTTGTTATGTCAAATATCCAACTAACTGAATTATGAGATCATTGACATTAAAATCTCTTTTGATTTTATAACTCTTGCATGATGCCTCTAATTTACTTCAAAAGAATAGTTAGTCATATTTAACAAAATCACAAAATGTTTTACAAATTAATATTACAGTTTTTAAATTTCTTAATATTATTTGTTACCAAATAATACAACATTCTTCTAATATTTTAAAATTTTAATATAAACTAAATTGTCAATTATTTCGTCAAGAAACTTGGTATCCATTATGCATCAATATTAATGGACGTAACCTTGAACTCATACTAAGTTATAATCATATAAGAACGATATTACATGATGAACTAGATCTCGAGCCATGAATCATTCAATTTATCTTTTACAATCACATGCATAATAGGAAAAATAGGTTGATGTTTTTATACGAGTGTGCGCTATTAATGATCATGCACTAAGCTTGATTATCATGACAATATTTTAGGGTTTTGCATTTATCTTTTAGTCGCGGCCAACGACGATTTTCACTTAAATAATTAGCTAAAAAGTATACGTCGTGAAAATATACTCCACGCAATTATTATTTGTATGTGTATATATATATTGAGGAGGGCTAACTACTTAATTAAGTACAAGAAATTTGATACTTAATGTTTTTTCGTCATATGAATGAGAACTGACATTTGAATCAAGTAGTATTTCGAAGTGTCACGTCAGTCGTTGCGTTCATTCCTTGAACCATTTGTTCGGACCAGCCTCTCAATCAAAACCTCTTTCCCGCCAACTCTCTTTTGAGATAACATTGGTGCCGCTTACCTAGCATTGAATACGATCTTTCACGCACGAACTAATTAGAATAACTAAATTTACTTAACTAAATAATTAGGTTGGGCCCATGGTTCTTAAACTCGCCCGAGATTAAAAAAAATCGGCCGAGTTGACTCGGACTCGGCCTGACCCGAGCCGAGTCTCGACTGAGTATCTTGCACGCGAGTTTCCGATTTTTTTTTTTTTTTTTTTTTTTTAAATAAAGATGATCAATGTACCATGTTGGTGAAGAAAGAAGAACAAAAAGTTGATTCGATCGGAGCCTGAGCTTTTGAAGTGAGTTGTTTAGTTCTTGAATGCCATGGCGGCTTGACTGAACAAGGAAGAAGAAGAGTTGGGATATGGGAGAGATGAAATGATTTTGTGTGGCCATTTGTTTTCTATATTTTATATAACTCTATTTTTATAATAATAATTTAGGCAGGGCTATTTCAGATGCCAAATGACAGCTAGAGAACATCTAATTTCACGCTACTTTACGAGACAAGTGATATAAATATTGTATCCATTTTATCCAAATAACACAAGTAACAAAATTGATATGAATATGAATTGTATCATTGTAATTAAATAAAAAAAACAAATTTATTTCATAAAATATTATTTTATAGGTATTATCATTTTTTTTAATACACGTATATATGCAAATACAATATATACTTACAATATTAATAAGTAGAGTGGAATCAGAATTATTAGAGTGGAATCGGATTGATAAGGTGGAGGAGTAAAAAGTTCTGGAATTATTAATTCCACAGTTTGTTTGGATGTCTAAATTATAAGATGCTGAAAATTATAAGATGTCTAAATATATACTTACAATATGTAATGTAATTTTTTTAATGTAGTAATTTGGATTTTATGAGTTGAATTTGTGTGTATCATGTTTATAAATGTTTATCTATTTTTAAAATAATTTTTTTGATTTTTTTTCTATTTTTCTGATTTTTTTACTCACAGTCCGATTTTTTTTTTTTGACTCGGCCGAGTCTTGTCCGAGTCGACCGAGTCCCGAGTCTCCAGAGCCAACCGAGTCCGAGTCCGATTCCGATATTCAGAACCATGATTGGGCCTATATGATATGTAGATGTAAATTACTACCTATATGATATGTAGATGTAAATTACTACGTAAACAAAAATTGGGCCTAAAAGTACAAAATATAAAAAGAATGAGGTGATATGATGTTATCGTATTATCAAAAAAAAAAAATATGATGTTATCGTATTGTAAGGAACGAACATAGACGATCAAAGAACACACTGTATTGATGCTAGTTCAATTAAAAATCTCACAATACTAGAAAGAAGAGACGACCTTTCCGGCGATCCTGAACTGGCGACGCTAAACTGGACTTTTACTGACCCTCACTCTCTTGTATTTTGTTTCTCTCTTTCATTTCACTCTCTACGTACTCATCTTCTCTTCTCCTCTTTACATCCTCTTTTTTCTTGAATTTCCTCTTCACATCATCTCTTTTTCTCGTCAATTTTGTCCCCTCGATTACTGCTCATCCTTTCCTGAACACGCATAATTACCAATTAACATGAGTTTTCCATCTCCACCGCATCCAATACACCGTCAATATTGTTTCTTCTCTCAGCGTTTCCCTTATCCACAGATTGTAGCGAGGCTTGACAATACACTCATCATATCGCACACCAATCCTAATTTTTTATTACCAATTAGAGCCATACAACAATGGCTATTCCTGCGATATGGTGGGCTCCCTGAAGAATTTCGACTCGACACACTTTCAGCCAATCGTTACCTCTTGCATGCACCACCTTGGGTAGCACCTACTGAAATACTCGATGATTTCATTTTCTGGGAAGAAGAACGTCACATCATCCTTCAGCCGTGGACGGAGACCACAATTGACCATCCAATTGGCAATCTTTTTCACATCAGGCTCGAGATACAAGACCATAGTTCTTAGAGTCGGAGTCGGAATCGGAATCGGCCGATGGCTGAAGAGTAATAGTCGGATGAGTCGGATCGGAATCGCCCGAGTCGGATTGGTGAGTCGGATTTTGTGAAAATGTTGTCTTCTTAAATAAAATAAATAAAAAATAATATACAAATACACTTACATGTTATACTTATTAATTAAAAATGACAAAATACATCATAAAATAAACTAGTGTCAAAACTATAACACGTCGGTTGCATGACTTCATCATAGTATAAAAAATCATTGATTAACAAATATTTCTCGTGACAGTGTATAAACATAAGTATTTCGTAATGATTATTCACGCAATTTATTGTAAAACAAGATGATTTTTCCCTTACAAATCATTTGACATAGTATAAATTTCATTTAAATTTTTTTACTTACGGACATTGCTCAACCAATATTTTTTTATTACTTATGGCTGAATAAGTCTGCCATCCTACATACGAAAATTTTATTTACAAAATTTGACATAAAGTAATGACCTAAATATTCCTAAAAATTTGACAAAGTAGTATTCTTACAAAATTTGACATAAAATAATGACCTAAATATTCCTAAAAATTTGACAAAGTAGTATTCTTACAAAATATTTGACATAAAGTAATGATCTAAATATTCCTAAAAATTTGACAGAGTAGTATTCTTACAAAATTTGACATAAAATAATAACCTAAATATTCCTAAAAATTTGACAAAGTAGTATTCTTACAAAATATTTGACATAAAGTAATGACCTAAATATTCCTAAAAATTTGACAAAGTAGTTAGGGGTGGGCAAATGGTTCGGTTTATTTGGGAACCGAACCGAACCGGTCGAATTCGGTTTAATCGGTTCGGTTTTTCGGTTTATTTGGTTCGGTTCGGTTCAAAAATTGATATTGTTCGGTTTATTCGGTTCGGTTCGGTTTTGGTATTTTCAGAACCGATTAAACCGAACCGACCGAATTAATACTATTTTTAATTTTTTCTATTATATTCATTTAAAAAAATTAAAATTAAATATTGGAAAATTAGAAATAACGTAAGTATATTTAATATGATTTGTTTTTATATTTTTTTTCTAAATAACATTTGAATTTTAACATTATAAAACTTCTAATTCGGTTCAAATTTTATTCGGTTCGGTTCGGTTTGAATCTAGTCCGGTTCGGTTTAATTCGGTTTGTTCTTATTCGGTTCGGTTCGGTTCGGTTCAACCGAATGCCCACCCTAAAAGTAGTATTCTTACAAAATTTGACATAAAGTAATGACCTGTATTAACGTGAATAACAACAAAGAATAAAAGGAAATTTTCAAAAAATCCCCTATCTTTTTTGGATATTCTAAAAACCCCTTATCTTTTTGGAAACTCCAAAAAACCCCTTCTACCTAATTTTTATTTTCAAATACCCCCTATAGGGGTTAAAACTAATCAAGGATGGTGTTAAATTTTTTTTTTGACCAAAATACCCTTCTATTTTCATATGTATATTTTTTGTTATTTTTTCATTAATTTTATTAGTTTTAAAAAAAATTCATAAATAATTTTTAACATATAATAATTTCACAAAAATAAAATTATTAAATGTTGTGTTTGTATAATTTTAATATTTCATTTATTATTCATGAAAAACTAACATCGGATAATAATAAAATAAACAACTTGAAAATATACTGAAAGAAAAATATTTCTTTAAACATCTATTTTAATTTTATTTTCGTTCTTCTTTTATGTATGCTTTTAATAGATTCATGATATTTTATTTTTTAAATATTTGCAAGGTGTTCTTTTAATATTGTTGTTCATCTTATTATTATTTTATGTTATTTTTTCAATAAAAAGTTATGAAAGTCAAATATATGTAATGTATGAAATATTAAAATTATATATATATATATATATATATATATATATATATATATATATATATATATATATATATATATATATATCAATGTTTTAAATTGCGATATTGCGGTCCATTGCGGTCGGGTCTTTTTTGCAGCGGATTGCGTTTGCGGGCGCAATTGCAGCGCAATGAACTTATTGCGGACAGTCGTTGCGATATTAAATTATGTAAAAATAATAGTTTGTTTAAATATATTTTTCACAATATTTTCTTCTAAAAAGGATAAAAAAATTGATTGTCCAGGAACATTTTCAGTATAAATAAAAGTTGATCATAAAATTTTCATTAAAATGGCAATTATACGGGATCTTTGGATTTGTATTTTGTTGAAGAATTTTTTGTCGACATCCAAAAATATCAAAACACTATAACTCAAATTTTAAATCGAAACATCAATGAAATACAGTGAAAATTATGAAAGCCATATATTTATAGATGAAAATGACATATTTTAGAAGTTATGTATGTTATGAGTATATTTTATCAAATATTTTGATAATAAAACATGGAAACTAAGTATTAAATAATCTCAAAAATTATGTTATAATGTTTATATTAAATAATTCTCGACGAAATTAATTTAACGTGTGTTTCATGTTTAATTCAGGGTAAAAGACAAAATTTCACAAATTCAAGCCCATCATTGCGTTCCTCTCGTCGAGACGAGCGATTTCAATATAAATTTCGTGTAATTTGATGGAAGAATTTGAAAATTACAACGATTTGAATATTATCCCGCAATTTGTACCCGCAATTATCGTAATTTTCCCGCAATTTTCCCGCAATTGCGCCGCAATGCCCGCAATTTTTCGAAAACGCAATATACCGCTATATGTTATTGCGAAATTGCGATTCTAAATTTCGGGCCGCAATATTCGCAATTGCGCCGCAATTGCGCCGCAATTTAAAACACTGATATATATATATATATATATATATAACATATGACAATTATTTTTTTAAAATTATTATAAGCAAAAAAAAAATTAGGACTTTTTTAAAATTAATACAAATAACAAAAATATTATTTTAATTACTAAATATGTAAAATGAAGGGTATTTTGGTCATAAAAAAATATTTAACACCATCCATAGTTAATTTTAACCCCATAGGGATATTTGAAAATAAAAATTTGGTAGAGGATATTTTTTAGAGTTTTCAAAAAAATAAATAGTTTTTTAGAATATCCAAAAAAGATAGGGGTTTTTTTGAAAATTTCCCAAGAATAAATGCATAAAGCAAACCTACATACATAAAGCAAACCCTACGAGACCTCATTATTACCCTATACTCTCTCTCTACACAACCTAACAGCTCTTCCTCGAAACCATTTTCGTTGCAAATTTTTTCTCAAGCTCGCAAAATATACAAAAAATAGCAGGATCGGTGAAATCCGACCAGAATCGGACAGAATCGAGTCGACCACCTCCGACACCGGCTCGAGTCGGCCGATTCCGAGACCGAGTCGCCGATCCTGAGAACCATGGGGGAGACTACCATAATTTTGCCTAAGGATTTGGTACCGAATAACGGTACCAATGACGAGACTGTTCAGTATTTGCCTAAGGAACTGCTTCCAGAGATTCGAAAGAATAAGCTTCTAGTTCTTGATATAAATGGGTTATTAGCTGATATTAATCATTCCTCTCATTCTCAATTTTCCTGCGATGCAGATATGATAATTAAGGGCAAATTAGGTTTGAATATTTTGGATTAATTTTTTATAGTTCATTCACAAAAAAAAATTCAAAATTATTTTCTACAATGTTTCAGTTTTCAGGAGGCCATATTGTCATGAATTTTTGGACTTTTGCTTCCAGAATTTCAAAGTAGGGATTTGGTCGTCAAGATTGGAGTATGTTTTACAACTTTATATTTATTCATTTTATATACTTGTTTAAATATCGAAATGGCTATGCTAATTTGTTCATATTCTTATTATATTATTATTACAGAAGCAATGTAAAGGAAGCAGTTGACTTTCTCATGGGAAATAAGAAGAGTAATTTACTTTTTTGCTGGGTAATAATTATAAATACTCTTTATTTACAAACATTTCACATTTTCTTGTTAATATACAAGCTATTAATACCACTAGGAAAATATCCCGCTCTTCGCTACGGAATATATTATTTGATAAGAAATAATATAATAAGCAAAAGTAATAATTTTATATATTATTTGATATATTATTTGATATATTATTTCGCTGCGGGATATATTATTTGATATATTATTTGATAAGAAAATATAAATATTTCTCGCGCTTCGCTGCGATTTTTCAAAATCTGTTATGATCATAAAATAATAATTTTATCTAAAACGTTACAAGTGCAAAACAAAAGTAATCTTCATAAATATTAATTTAAAAAAAAAATCTGATATTAAATAGTCTCACAAGTATTATGCAATAAATGCAAATTTTTTTCCTCCTCAAAATATATCATATGTTTCAAAAGAAAAATTCAAATGTTTTATTTAGAATACAAAACATGTCAAATAAAATAAAATTCTGAAAAAGACAAACAAAAAAACATAAAAGACGCAGTTTGGTACCAATCAAAAATATTATAATAAGCACAAAAAAACGCAGTTTGGTACCAATCAAAACTGTTATAATAAGCACAAAAAAAAAATAATACCAGCTTAGGCTAACAAAAAGTATTTGTATGAATAGTATTTTGCTAACAGTAAAATTATAGTATACAAATTATATTTATTAATACGATGAAAAATTCAAATATTTTATTTAGAACACAAGACATATGTCAATTATATTTATTAATACGATGAAAAATTCAAATATTTTATTTAGAACACAAGACATATGTCAAATAAAATAAAATTCCAAAAAAAAAAAAAAAAAAAAACGATAAACAGTATCCGGACGAACAGTACCGGAGGTGAATAATACCGTGTGAACAGTACCGATGACGTGGCCACATTTTGCTTCAGTAAAATTATAGTATACAAATTATATTTATTAATACGATGAAAAATTCAAATATTTTATTTAGAATACAAGACATATGTCAAATAAAATAAAATTCCAAAAAAAAAAAAAACGATAAACAGTACCGGGGTGAACAGTACCGGAACGAACAATACCGTGTGAACAGTACCGACGACGTGGCTTCAGCCTATCCCGAAGGGAGATTTCATGAAAAAAACCAAAATTTTCTGGATCAGTCAAACTGTACGCCTACAAACTTCAAGACGGTAGATAATCCACTTAAGCCCCTGGTATTTAAAGAATTGTGGAAATTATGGGAAAAAGTAAGTACCGATTTACCTTGGGAAAAAGGAGAATTTGGTCCAACTAATACCCTTCTAATCGACGATTCCCCCTACAAAGCCTTTTGCAATCCTGTATGCCATTTGTTTTATCTTTTATTTTAGGAATTTTGTTCTCAGTCCTTCAAAATCTGAAATTTATTTTTTTCTATCTGTAGCCGCATACAGCAATATTTCCAGAGTCCTACAGTTTCGAAAACAAAGAGGATAATTCATTGGGTAAGTTAAGTTAATACCAAACTTTTTTGGCGACATTTCACACGTAATCCCTCCAAAACCTCAAAATTTTCATATATACCCCTCCAAAATATGAGAAATATAACAACACCACCGATCTCCTAATTTTTCAGAAAGATCCTTAAACCAGTACACATGATATTTCTTACATTTTGTAGGGGTATCCATGATATTTCCTATTTTGTCGGGGCATATGTGACATTCTGGAATTTACAAGGGCAGACATGAAATTCTAAAAAATGGAAATTGTATAAAATTGCAGGGAAGGGAGGAGATCTGAGGGTTTATTTGGAAAATTTGCTAGAGACCGAGAACGTGCAATCTTTTGTGAAGGACAATCCATTCGGGCAACCGGCTATTAGTGATTCGGATCCATCTTGGAAATATTACAACCAAATAAAAAATGTTCTCCCATAAGCCCTTAATTTCCATGTAACTTTTGATTTCTTGCTTTTTTATTTTATTTTATCTGTCTGGATATGTTGTCAAGACTCTTGTTACTTTATCTGTAACAAGGACTTTTAAGTGGATTTTTTTTATCAGTATTTTAATAGTTTTGTGATGCATTTGTTATCAAAATTTTCTTCCTAATAAAATAGGTCATGAATTGTACAATTACTATAAAATATAGAAACTGAAAAAGATGTGTAAAAAGGGTTCATAACTCCCAAGTCCACCAATCTATTAATGTTTCCATTTGGAAAATTGTACAATTACTACAAAATATAGAAATTGAAAAATGAATTGCTTAAATTTTTCAAAAACATAACAAAAATATAAGGAGGTTTTAGAGAATCTAAATAAATTAGGGGGATTTTGGAAAAAACAAAAAATATAAGAAGGTTTTGAAGGAATCTAAAAATATATAAAGAGTAAATTACGAAGACAGATTTTTTTCATAATTTGTAGAAAATTTAGGAGGATTTGAAAAATTCACATAATGTTTTATATATTCACATAATTTATTGATAAAATTATAATATCAATGAGACTATTCATGTATATCTCATAAAGTACACTGATCAAAAATTCCAAATCCATGATACAGAGACCTAATTGCAATATAATCAAAATACATGAAATTACCTTGTATGCATCCTATTTTACTTAACACAAAAGTTAATTTTTATGTTCGATGATTAATAAAACAAAATTTAAAGTGTAATGCACGATGTGGACAAAATCTTCATTAAATAAAATATATTACAAAACTACATGCATTATATATAATTAATTTACTCTGTCTTTATCGAGTTTGTGGGGATTTGTAATACACAAACTATGCGAATAGGAATACAAGACACCAATATGAAATACAAATAATTTACAAATTAAAATAAAATTATGACCACATATAAATTAAAATAATACGGAACAAGAAATGCAAATTACGAAATACGAGTTCGAAGACAAATACGAAATACGAATGAGAAAACCAAAAACCAATACAAGTTCGAAAAATTAATATGAATACCAAAACGAATAAGGATACAATTATGAATTACAAATCACGAATTACAAATTATCGCTAAATGTTAAACCCTAAACCCCAAACCTTAGAACCGAAAGCCTAAAACCTGAAGTCTAAAGCCTAAACCCGAGATCCAAAACCCTAAACCTTAAATCCTAAACAATAAATACGAAATGCGAAATATGAAATACGAAGTGAGAATATACGAAATGCCAATACAAGTACAAATGCAAATGCCGAATATGTAATACGAAGAATATACGAAAGACGAATATGAAATACAAATACAAATACAAATACAAACACAAATCAAAATACGAATACATGAACACATTTGCCAATGATGTATGGAAAGTAAACAAATTATAAATAAATCGTTCAAGGAAAAGGGTTCTTGAAAGATTCAGATGGTTCTTGCTTTATAATTTATAAAAAATGATTTACTGAGGCAAACACACCGTCGTAACGTATTTTGTGTAGTGGTGAATGTGTTTGTTCTTTTGAACGCATTTGACTGCATTATTTTTTAATAATCTAATCTAATTAAATTAAAAATAGATAGTATTGTAATTATTATAATTTATCTCATTTGTAAAAGTTGGGTAAAGTGATGTATTTGTTTTGTTAAATATTCGTAATTTGTGTATTGTTTCTTTGCATCATACATACAGTGTATCTATAATTCATTTATATACACGTTATATACAATGTACGAAAATATTTTGCTCATATCAATATTTAATGTTCGTAAAATATGATGCCCTTTAGCTCTCTGATTTATGAAACATGTTGCGATTCATCGGAGAAATACTCACCCAAAACATTAAAAAACAGAAAATAGGATCTTTTTTTACAACGAATCTTTCAAGAACCGTGAATATGATGCCCTTTATCTTTCTATTTGTTTTTTCCTATCTTCATTTCTCTAGGCGAGCTTGCACATTTTTCTTTTTCCTTTTCAATGTCACTTCTTTCTTTCTTTTTTTCATGTTAGTTTTTTGTTATTTTATTCCAAATATTTTTAGAAATATATCATTTCATAATTCTTAGGATAATCATTTTACTCTTTAGAGTCTCCAAGAAATCGAGGATTCAAGTATTGTTTTAATTGCCACAATCATGGAGCAAATTGTGAAGATAATATATTTGAGGATAATTTTAGTTTTATGTAATGGAATTTATACTTGTAATTGAGATTTTATATCTCAAATCTTTTGTAATTCCTTGAAATTGAATTAATGAAAATTACATACAGGATTGAAATAAAAAAAAAATAAAAAAATAAAAAACCTGTCCGCGGATAACTACCCCATATATTCAAAACCCTAATTTACTGCCATTCAACTCGCCACTCTCTCTCTCATGCCTATCACACTTACGAACCCATCCTCTCTTCTCTCCTCTCTATAAGAGCAACTTTCGGCAACCCTACTGGCTCAAAAGAACACCAACAACCCTAACATACACATGCCTAAACCCAAAAATCCGACATGTGTTAAGATCTCCGGAGACGGTGCAACGCAGCATGACATGATACGGGCATGTGTTAAGATCTCCGGAGCCTCACGATCCTGCTAAAGGTCGTCACTGAGAAACCCATCTTCGAATCCAGTTTTGCTGTATCCATGATACGGGCGTGGGCACGGCACGGGGACTCGAAATCGGAGTTTGTGGCCATGTGGGGAAGAATGTCGTCTTAGTGAAACTAAAGGATGAAAATGAAATGGCTAGGGCACTCTCCAGAAACCCGTGGCCGGTCATATCGACAAGATATGGTTATCGTAAAGAAGGTGTGTGATGAGGAAGCGATAGCCAAGAAAGATTTCGGATCCTTTGAAACATGGGTTCAATTACATTGTAGCAAATTCGAAGCTTTCAACCTCAAGGGTATCTGTCAGATAGCCATGAAAATGGATAAAGTGGTCTCCGAACCGATTCAGGCCTATATATGTGGCCGTAAGTTCTTTAAAGTTAGATTAGAGCTACTTACAAATCTTCGGTACTAAATTATTTACTTCAGCCCATAGTTCATCTCTTTTTTCTTAGAAATTATATTGCACATGTCATATTATATTATAATTATATTATAATATTAATATAGTATAATAATTTAGATTATATTGTTGGGGGTGAGACACAACAAATCATATTATTGTGAGAGATTGCGGATTCGAGTCGTACCAACGGATGGGAGACCACCGAATCTTTTCCATTTACTCATTTATTTTTATTTTTATTCTAGATTATATTGTATTGTATTATTTTAGATTATATAAGATCATATTATATTGTATCATTATCATACCATTGTATTATTTTATACTAGATGTATTCCATTATATTACATTACTTTATTTTATACTATATTATATTAGACCATAATATATTATATTATATTATTTCATATTGTATTATATAGGCAGCCTCTTATAAATCTTTACATTCTTCCATATTATTAAATAAATAACTACCGTTTTTAACGTATTATATCTTTGTTTATTTTATCATAATAAAATATACGAATCAAATATCAAAAATCAAATAAAAATTATCGCGAATCACATAAAAGTAACTCTATTCAAATTCAGCTTCAAATAAATATATATATTCGAGAAACATAGAGAGGTCGATTACCTATTAACGATTTAACGGGTTGAATTCTTGTATGCTTCGGATCGCTACTAGTTTATTTGATTTGACGAAACGAACACAACGAGATAAAATACTTGTATCGAATTTTGCTCCAAAAACTATTTTTTTTCTCATTTTCTTTTTCTTTTTCTTTAATGTGCATTTTTTGATGTAAGAGAGGGGCGGCGGCGGCAACTGAGGGTTTTCTGATGTTAGATATTAGGTTTAACATTTTACCTTTAAGTCCATATAGTTTTTATATTTGTAATGTATTGATATTTATATTAATTATTTCTAGTTTAAATATGTTGTTATATATTTTTTTATTTATTTAATTTTTTTTGGTACTAACAATATCCGCTACATATTCGACGAGTATCTGACGAGTATCGGTATCCGATACGGCATCGGATATGATACAGCTTGATTTTTGAAGTATTCGCGCAACTTAAATAAAGTATAGAAAATAAGGATGGACAGATTGTCGCCATGAATTTGTCTTTGTTGAGTTTTTTTACGGTGTCATCTATATTTTACAAAAATATATTATAAAAATTGTACATTATAATATTACTAAAAAATGAATTAAAGGATTTCTCTGGTCATGTACTAATAGAAGCGATTCAGCCAAATTTTGCGAGAAGAAGATCATCGAAACCCTGTCTATGGCGCCTTGGATGTGTTCGGGTGTGAGCTTCAAAGCCGCGCTGTGAGCAGAGTGGGACTGAGGTGAAGTAGAATCTGGCCCGAGTTAAAGGAGATGAGAAAATTTGCGATTTGCCCCTTAAAATAGGTGTGATTCGCCTCCCAAAATTGAAAGAAGCGACTCACCCTAATTTTGCGAGAATCTGGCTATGGAGAATCTGAGCGAAGGAGATGAGAATTTTTGCGAGAACTCTTTGGAAAGAGATCAAAATAGAAGCGACTCCCCTAATTTTGCGAGAAGAAGATTCATCGAAAAACTGGCCATGGCGATTTGGGAGTGAAAGGATGTGAGCTCTTCAAGCTAAAAAGCAAGTGGAGTGGGACTGAGATGAATCGTATTTTTTTCTTTGCTATTTGCGAGTCAAAACAATTACTCATGAAGTAGGATCTGGGCCGAGTTATAAGGCCCATGGTCAATTTTCTTTTTAATCCTTAGAAACAACATGTAAATAAACTCATTTATTTATATTAAAAAAAAAAAAAAATTCAGAAGGGGGATCTTTAAGCCCTCTCTGAATCTCTTCAAAAAAAAATACTAATGAGTGGCTAATCCGATTTAAATGACGAAATTAAAAGGACAAACAGTACACGTATCAACCACACTGACCAAATGGTTTCGTTATTTCATTTTAATCTTCCAGCATTACGTCATTTTAATTTATGATTTAACATTCCATTTAACTGTTAAATCATAAATTAATATGTTAAATATGAAGGTGTGTTAAATCGTATTAACGTCATCAATAGTTGTGGAGAGAGTACTAGAGGATATCCAACATTTTCCAATTAATTATACCTTTCATTTTGTCAAGTAAGTGATGTTGGGTTATCTCGAAATATTATGCTAAACCCTTATTTTTATTAATTGTAACAATCCAAACAGCAAATTAAATAAATAACGAAACACTAATTATAACAATTTTAATTTTATGATAATTGTATATATTAATTGTTATTTAATTGATTTTTTTTCATCATTTATTAAAAAACCACACTAGAAATTCATAAAATAAACAAATTAAAATATTCAAAATAATATATAGTTCATGGCGATATTATATAAAAGTAAAAAAAGTATAATAGTTCTATTTTCAACATATTTGTACAACTTTTTTTTATATTCTCTCCATATTTGTACAAAATATTTTTGAACATATCTTGCTTAAAATAAAATTTACTTTCTATTTTTAAAAAAAATATATAAAGAATACAAATAAAAATGATCATGTGAACAAAAATGGTTATATTTGAACTACATGTAAGCAAAAAGCCAGGATTTTCGCTAATGTCAGGAAATATTAGTGATTTTTTCAAGGAGACAGAATATAGGTTTTTTACGAGGGAATTATAAAAGATTGAGATTTTTCATAATATTTCGAAATTTTTGAACAATTTCCATAGTAATATTATATTATCAATATCATGTCTGCAAACTATAATAAATGTCTGCAACCTGTAATAAATTTTATTTTATATATACTATTTTAGTATAGTTATATAAATAACATGTAGTATGTACTAGTATTATATCATATTTGAATATGAATTATATGTTATTTTGTCACTTAAGGACAACGTTCTGGCTACAATTTTGTATATTTTATTACTCTTTTGCACTACAAATATAATCTTGCGAATTCTTAAAAAATGAAAATTGGACGGAATGTTTAAAGTTATATTGAAATTTTTTTTTTATAAAAGAAAATCAACTAGGGTATTTTTGTCCAAACAAATAAAAATTGGATGGAATGTTAAAATTAATCTTAATTAAGTAGTTAGTGGTTGTCAGTGGATAGGATTAGTGATAATTAACTATGTGTATAAACACATGATTATTGTATTGAGTAATTAAGCAAATGAATCAAATGAATTAACTGGGTCTTCACTCTTTATCTCTTCTTAAATCTTTCTTTAAATCCTCCATCATCAAACTTAACACATATCATATTTTTTGTTATTAACTAATTTGATATATAATGAAGTGTATCAATTCGCTAATTCCATCTTCAACAACCAAAATGTCGCCAACCTGCAAAACCAGCCACCGCTAGTCGCCATGCCCCCTGATCCACAACCACTAATACTCCAAGCCCAATCCATAGGACCCTCGGCACCTACAGAAATTGAAACAGAAAAAATATCTCTACAAGAAACTACCATATCTTCAACTGGGTCCATAGCCAATAACTATACACCAGGTGTTATACCATGATAAATAGAGGCTTGGTAAGAAGGAGAGGCTAGCATGTAGCATGAATGAGCTCATGTTAGAAAATAGTATCAGAAGATTATTTAGGAGAAAAGGGGAATATGAGTTGGAGTCGGAGATCGGCATCATAGTGGCACGACCGCACATGCGTCGGGGGCAGCAGCGGCACATCAAGACGACACATCGGCACGATTATAGGGACATCAGTAGGCATCATGGTGGCATCATGGCGAGATCATGGCGACACTGTGACGTGTAGACCGGGCCAGCGGCATGGGCAGGAGACCATCACGGTATAACTGAGGCGTGTGTATGGAGCTAGGGGAAAGGTAGCGATGCATAATCGTTGCAGAACCATGGCGGAATCGTGGCTCGTATTTCGAGGCAAGTGAAGTCGCATGGATGTGAAGGTATAATTATTTCGAGGTATTCTCATGGAATTTATATTTGATTTCAATGCCTCATAGTACTGCCATGTATCGATTCGGATTAAGGATTATTTGTCGAAACCCTAGATTGTTGAAAGTGTTAGGTTCAGAAAATAATTCCGGGGAGTGAGGTTTTGTCGTGGTGGTTCGGCCGCTTGAAAAGTGGCGGTCGGCTATCTATTCTTGTTGTCGTGGTAAAATATGTGGAATTAGGGTTTCGATTCGGGGAAGCACGAAAGAGAAATAATTGATGTGTTTATTCTTAACGGGTCTGGTTCATGTTTGGCTTAGGTTGAGATCCAATAAGCCGGTATGTATTGTATCATGTTAATTCTGAATTTCAAGGAAGATTTGTAGATTGTCGAGATTATCGGTTCAAGTCACCGGTAGTAATTAGGAGAAGGCTCGATTGCTCGATAATGTCCAATTAATTAATTGTTGGATTAATGAGAAAACGAGCCAAGATTGAACACATGGCTGAGATTTATTTGAGTAGTTTGTCGTTGTTGTTTGTCGTAGTAGTTTGAGGTTTCTTCTAGTAGTTGGAGGCTAGTTGAGTTGTCTCGTGTATCGTTAGGATTTCATCTCGAGGTCAGTAGAAGCTTTGCTGTGTCGGATAAGTAGAGATGTCGTAGTTTGATCGGTTCTTTGACGGGTCTATCGGACCAAATTTCGGGTGTCACGTCTTCATAATTTGTTCATAACTTCGCCGTTCGGTCTCCGTTTCGTGAGTTCTTGGTTCCGTTGGAAAGTTTATTCTGAGGTGGTTCAAATGGCAGTAATTATGATTACTGAATCTGATCCTTCATTTATTTATTCATCATTTTATCTGTAGAATATGTGTAGTTCTTTGTAGTATGTAGGATTGTTGTTGATGTAGATCAACTCGTAGTGAGGATGAGAGGTGGATAATTGAACACATGTTTGGACATTAATGTAGTGTCTGGCCAGAGGTGCATTTTCGGGTCGCTCCCGAACTTGCGAACTGTTAGACGTAGCAGTACGGTCTCCTCGTGTAGTTGTAGTAAATGTAGTGCCGAGTGGGCGTGGTTTCAGTCGTGGCGTGGTTGAAACCACCACTCTTGGGATAGATCAGTGCAGCGGACTTTTACCTCAATGTAGATCCGAGGTACTAGTCTATGAGTAGGGTCCCTTGTGGAAGCCAACCTTATCGAAGTGGTTCTCTACGCTATGAATTCTGTAGTAGTTGTTACCGTATTTGTAGGATCATCGTTGTAGTGGAAGTTGTTGTAGTATCACACTATGAATTCTGTAGATGTTGTTACTGTATTTGCAGGATCTTAGTTGTGGTAGTAGTTGTTGTGGTTGACTTTTACCTCAAGCTGATCCGAGGTACTAGTCAATGAGTTAGTCTCGTGCTGTTATCGTCGTGGTTTCACGATGAGAATTCTGTAGTGGTTGTTGTCGTATTTGCAGAATTCCTAGATTGTTGTAGTCGGTCATCATGGTAGTTCTCGTAGTAGGTTGTCGTGATAGTGGTCGTCGAGTAAATAATAATTAAATATTATTTTACTTATCTAACTCTCAGCCAACATTTCCAGGTAGCACTTGAAGTGGCAGTGGCATTCATGTAAATTACGAGCGTAGCGGAGTGTGCGATCACCAGTTACCATATTTGTTTTAGTTGTATTTGTTTGTACCCACCATATGTATATTGGTATTTGTAGCTTATATTTTATGCCAACTGGTTTTCGTATTGTGTGTTTTTTATTCTGCTAATGCTCATTTATTTAAGGTATGTACGTTGGTCACGATTATTTTATTTTTGGGTCGTGACACCAGGTTCATACAACTTTCATGAAAAACATCCACAAAAATCCAACTCTGCCGCCCATACAAACCAACAGGAACAAAGATATCATTCTCATTCTCTGCTCAATCTTGTAGGGAATTATTTTCAGCCCCGGGCCCGCGCAGCGGATATGTAGGCCCGGTCCGGTTCCCCGATTCCCGAGATCACGCCATGACTTCGAAGGGTACGATGCAATTAAGAAGATTAGATTCATACCAGTGCAAAATTGATTGCACACGAAGGGTTGATTACTAGTCTTCTTTTCGTGTCACGTTGGTGACAATCCTCGCGTCCCACACCACGCGTCTTTCACCGTTCGTTGACGTTGTCGATTCACTCGATTTCGTCTCCGACTGAAATTACTCGTCCGAATCGATCACAACTTAAAGAGCCCCAATTGTTGCTCCTCTACGTGTATCCACCTCGACTCGTAAGACGTCGGTCGCGGGTACAACTGCCTAGACGATGCACCGGCGAACTTGCTTGATTGATTGATTCTCTATACCGGAAAACTCCTTTTCACGGTTTCTCTCTCTTTACATCCTTTCACTCAATAGAAAGGTGTCTCACAAATTTTTGGAATATTCTGAATGAATTGGACTGAATCAACTACATGAGATGAGAGAGAATTACCCTATTTATATCACATAGGATTATGATTGGCCAAAAGACATGTATATCCAATATACACTCTTTCACACGGAAAGTTGCATGAATCTGTCCAGTATTCTGTCCATACGAAATTGGTAAATTCCTAATAAACCAACACGAAAGTTGTAGATAATCGTATTATCTACACGACACAATTTGGCCTGGCCCAATTGGAGTTCGTATGCAAAAGTTATGACTGTTTTACTAACTGTATGTCATACTGTTGCATCCTTTCGGTATTTCATAGAAACGACACTGATACTTCGTTCATATGAAATATATTTTTATATGAAGGTTGTAGATAATCTTATTATCTATCTAACCAAATTTGAACCATTCAAATTGGATTTTCTTACTGAAAGATATGACCACGAATTTACGCTTACATTCGTTTATCCTTGTGTACACTTTTACGGTTGATCCTGAAACTGTATTTCCTTCAGTCTCCCACTCAATTTCAGATCTACCTAAAAGGTACTCATGCATATCCAATATGCACGATTTTAGAGAATATAACTCGTGTATCAAATACCAATCTACGCACATCTTATGTGCCAATTTTATAATCAAGCCCGACTTAGTACGACTCGTTGTGTGACCAGGTAGGTTCGGTTAACGATGGCAGTAGGCTGTTTCCATAGCACTACAAGCCCATGAGTGGGATCTAGTCACTCCATCATGGCTACCCATGTTAACACGAAGAATGATTGTGATCATTGTGCCTATCCGTTAATCAAAATGCATGGTGGTAGTCATCCTTATATTTTGATTAACTATACTTATTAATAACCGTTAATATCATTGAGCCCATCATGAGCGGGAATATTCCTCGTTTCCGAACTGATTTAACAAATTCAATCGATATTAACCGTTAATATCATTGACCAAGCCCTTGGTTTTCGTTAATCAATTCATCGAGTGGCCAAAGAGATATCTCTTCCTTTCGGAATAAACAATTCCTATCTTGGAGACTCATATTGAATTCTGTGTTTCGGACAATACCAAATGAGGACCGTTTTAACTCCCTGTTACGGTGAGCGTATGGTCATATCAAAGCATTGTGTTACGCACGTAACGCAATCAATGGTCCCCTCAAGTATGAAGAACCTAATACCCTACTCGTCGCGAGTCCATCCATAATGACTAAACCATGTCATGGTCTCGCGGCTTCGGTCATATCCAATATATGTCACCTAGCATATATCTACGTTCTCGATTCGACAAACACCTTTGTCCTATGATTAGCAAAACATAATCATTTCCTCGGCTAACGTACTAGTGTACATGTTCAGTCTATTATCTGATAACGTAAATGCTTCACTCTTAAGCAAACTGAATCATGACTAGGGATTTTAGAAATGAAAATTTAAGTGTGACGGTTTCGCTGCACATAGTCCTCAACTATGTCGACGTCCACACAAGTTCAAATCAGGGTTCATGTAATCAAATTACACAACCCGCACACAGTTTTCATATAAGGTGAATGCATAAAAATTTAAGTAAACAAATTTTTTAAAATGCACTCATATGGATTAAGTATTGGGTGATACAACGTTTACCTATGGGTATCTCCATACCCACAACCTGCGAGGACTATCGTATTAGATAACTACACTCTACTCTCTTCTTCCTCCTCTAGGTATCTCCATACCCATAGTCATCGCATGATAGTCACGCGCGACTAGTGAGAACGGTTTTGTAAACGGTTCCGCACGTTGCCGCTAGTGTTAATCTTCTTAAGGTTTGGAACATTTCCAATACCTATGATCACATCTTTCATAAAATTTCATGCATCAAATGAAATTTCCGAGTATTATCTAGAAGTGGTTGTGACCTCGGCATTTTTTGCTTGTACTATTGCGTCTCACGCAATACACAACCATAAATCCGATAACTCGTGACTACTCGAGTTTGGTCATGTATCCTTGATCCATACCGCTTCCTTTTGTGATTAATAACCACAATATACTCGCCTCCGTAAATAGAATCATAAATTATTGGTCTTGTGGAACCTTTCCACATAACCGTGTTTTCGTTTAAGCAAAACATGTACACACTTTGTGACCGAAAGTCGTGCTACATATTTAGACGTGCCATATTTGGAAACTGTTATTGTTATAACTCTTTATAACCAACACGTATTCCACACCATTATAGATAAAATAAAATCCTGAATTCTTTTGCAAAGTATTCAAGGATAACATTCACCGCTATCAATACAAATCCCGATAGGTTTAAAGATACATAACCATTATGTATATATATGTATAACCATTATACATTCACAAAAGTTAGTCTCATGTAATCGCATTACATTCAAGCTCGGGTGATTCCCATGGATTTTATTGATGGTGAACTAGACGCTCTATATGTACGACGTATAGCCACATACATATCATGACAGCTATAATAGATCCTCACATCAAATGTAAAGCATCATATTATTATTTTTCACCCTACTTGATGTCTCACATCGAGCCGTAGAAAATTTCTGTCATTCGACATTTCGATTTAACTCCGCCAAGGAGTTATATGTTGAAAACAATTTTCAACAATATGTCGATATACGTGCTATAACATAGAACGAGTAACTTCTTAGATCTATCCTATAGATCTTCACGCTTAATTCATAAGCAATCTCGCCTAAATTGTGTGTCGTTACAAGAAATATAACGCAGCTCCCACTAACCTTCATGTGTACACAAAGTTCCCATTTGTTTCGACAATGTTATAACAGTTTATAACTTCGTCCAAACGAATATTCCAATTCCGAGAAACTTTTTCTAATCCATCATATGGATTGTTAAAACGTGCATATCCTATCCCCGATTATTATGAATCGACAAAACCGTAAAGTTGTGTCAAGTACACACCCTTTCATAAAATTTCTGTCAAGAAATTCGGTTTTGACATCCATTTTGCCACATCATATAGTCATAATATGCGACCATGGTAAGCAGAATTTCGAGAATGTGAAAGCATGGCAACATGCGAAAACGTTTCTTCATAGTCTCACTATGAATTGCATGAAACTCCTCGCTTACAAGCCTCGCTTTACATATATGCGTATTCCTATTCGTGTCGGTTCTCATCTTGAAAACCCATTGACATTTCACGGGTCTAACCGGAAAGTAATGAAATCAAGTTCTAAATTTGATAATTTACACGGATCGAATCTCAGATTTCATGGCATCTTGCCATATGGAATCTTTATTTTTCATAGCATCCTTATAGAATATCTAATCATCATATGATTTCGATCTATCATCATTAGCCACGACAAATCCGTATTTATCGGCTTATGATATATCCTACTTGATCTACAAAAAAGTCCTTTGTGTGTTCGATTCGTATTCATCAACTCTTGATGAAGTCGTGTCAACTTTCATCGGCTCAATGTTCATTTTTCAGATCTCGAACTCTTTCAAGATTTATTCTACTCCCACTAGCCCGCGTAGAGATAAATGACATCAAGTTCCAAACTTGTGCGCATTATGTCCTCCTCCAAGAAGAGATCTCTTCGAGCCACGAAAATCTCATTTTCGTCGGGGCGTTAGAACTAATACCCATTAGTTTCCTTAAGGGTATATGATAAACGAACAATTTTCAGATTTGGGATTGAGTTTAATCGAAACCAATTTCGAAATATACTCACATCCTTAAATCTGTACAAATGACAACTTCGGAACCATTCCGATCCATATCTCATATGGCGTCTTTTGTACCGATTAGAAGGTTTATGGTCCATATCATATATGCAACCATTCATTAGTGCCGCTGTCTCAAGGGCGTATCCCCAAAACATTTTTGGAAGATCCGTTTGACTTATCATTTATCGAACCATGTCTTACATGCGTTCATTTCCTCTTTTCAAATACATCTCAATGTTTCGAAATGAAGATAATCGTGAAACGATTCCACAATCATAAATGATCATCAATACTTATAACTCAAATATCGCCTCTTCGATCCTATCGAGGTGCGTAGCTCAAATACTTGCCTCCTCGATCCTATCAAAGGGCTTTGATTTTCTTGCTAATTAGTCATTTTTGTATTTTGTTTTTGAAACTCTTTGAACCTTTCAAAAGTCTCTGTTTCGGCACGCATTAAACAGATATTACCGTATCTACTTTAACCATCCGTAAACGTAACAAAATACCGATAGCCTCCTCTTGCCTCGGAATCTATCGGAACATTTACATCTAAATGTAATTTCCAATAATTCGTTGGATCTTTCTCCAACCTTTGGAGAATGATGTCCTTTGTCATCTTGCCTTCATTTTTGGAATATTCTGAATGAATTGGACTGAATCAACTACATGAGATGAGAGAGAATTATCATATTTATATCACATAGGATTATGATTGGCCAAAAGACATGTATATCCAATATACACTCTTTCACACAGAAAGTTGCATGAATCTGTCCAGTATTCTGTCCATACGAAATTGGTAAATTCCTCTGACAGAAAATCAACCAACACAAAAGTTGTAGATAATCTTATTATCTACACGACCCAATTTGGCCTGGCCCAACTGGAGTTCGTATGCAAAAATTATGACTGTTTTACTAACTGTATGTCATACTGTTGCATCCTTTCGGTATGTCATAGAAACGACACTGATACTTCGTTCATATGAAATATATTTTTATATGAAGGATGTAGATAATCTTATTATCTATCTAACCCAATTTGAACCATTCAAATTGGATTTTCTTACTGAAAGATATGACCACGAATGTACGACTACATTCGTTTATCCTTGTGTACACTTTTACGGTTGATCCTGAAACTGTATTTCCTTCAAATATGTGCTCTTTGCCGCCTACGATACAGCCCCCACTATCATCACAACTCCACAACAAAAAATCTTCTATATTGGGCCCAGCACCGCTCTGTCTTGTACAAAAAGGCAAGCCCAACATAAACCCTAGCTCTACACAAGTAAAATTACAAAATCACCACACCTTTCCAAATAAAAAATTTCTATTCGATTACTGCAACTCTCACTTACAAAGCACATTTCAACAACAAAAACTACAACTGATAATGGAGAAAAGCGATGAAGAATTCATCAGTAGCTTCATGAACCTATCTACGGATGAAGGACAATCTAGTGCTTCTATCACTCTGCCACCTAATTCAACAGCAAACCGTACTCTCAATCTTTGTTCCATCCTCAAAATCATCACTGACCGACCAATCTTTGACTCAAATCTGATACCCTCCCTCATCCGTATGTGGGATGTCGATCCGTCCACGAATATCACTCCACTTCAGCGAAACATGTATCTTGTCGAATTTTCCTCAGAGACCGAGCTTAACAAGACTCTCCAAAGAAACCCTTGGACTTATCGTCAAGATCTAATTGCTATGAAACGAGTCAAAGACCAAAAGGATATCGACGAGCCTGTCATACACGAACTAGAACTGTGGGTGCAATTTCATGGTCTCGGCCCTACCACTCTCACTGATGAGGGCATTCTATTTTTAGCAAAATCAATTGGAGTACTGACATCCCGACCTCTCTCTGCTTATATTAATGGTCATCATTTCTTCAAAACTCGAATCAACATACCCCTCCAAACGGGTTTGCAGGATCGTTTAACTGCATCCATCCCTGGTGGACCGACCATCAAAGTCTACCTATCATATGAAAAAGTTACTCGTTGCTGCCTGTTTTGCGGTAAACTAGGCCATGAAGTTGCAGTGTGTCCCGATTTTTCACGACTACTCTCACTCCACCAAACAGCCGTGCCATCATACAAAGTAAAAATCGAGAATATACTACGTCACAGAAAAGGAAAGTGGATCACATCACCATCCTTCCTTCCTCGAGAATCATCTTCTTCGAATACTCAATGTGACTCAAAAGGCACGGCAAAAAGAAATCTCAATGATCTCACCCATGACCCTAATGAACTCCTCCAACTAACATCACCTTCATGTGACCCCCCTTCTCTCTCCAACCCTAAAACCTATGTCAGAAATAGTAATATCTCCTCCCCAAAATCCAAGCGGGCCAAGGCGACGAGCCCTCAATCGTCGCCACGTCACATATGAATGTTTTCACAACTCCGGCGTTATCTCCACTTCACGGGGGCGCATATTGCTTTCATTTCCGAGACCCGCTGCAATCGTTCTCAATCTTCGGTACGCATTTCACAATTACCACTCACCAGAAGTGCGACTGTCTCTTCCGTTGGCCGGGCGGGCGGTCTTTGGCTCCTTTGGAGCGAGACTGTGAATGTACAAATACTTCGCAAAACCAATAATCTCATTGTTGCATCAGTTACTGATCCATTTCTGGGGCATGTTTGGAATTTAGCGGGGGTTTATGGGGATTCTCGATGTCGAAGGAATAGAAAGATTTGGAGAATTCTTACTAATTTTGCAAACCAGCAAGTACCTCTCTTAATAGTGGGTGACTTCAATGCCATTACCGGTATGCGAGATAAATATGGTGGCTCAACCTCTCTAAATGCAAACAATCGAGCATTCAATTATTTCATCTCAAATGCCGGTCTTATCGATCTCGGGTATCAAGGTCCAGCCTGCACATGGACCAACGGCAGACAAGCCAGTGGTCTGATTTCCCAACGCTTGGATCGTGCTCTCGCAACATCTAGTTGGTCCCTCAAATATAACCGAGCCAAAAAATTTCACCTGCCAAGAATCAAGGGGGATCACAATCCTATCCTAGTTCGATCCGAACCCTTAACGAAAAAATTACCGCGATTTTTCAGAACTGAAAATTGGTGGCAACAATGTGAGGATTTCGTGACTCTGATCCCACAATGGTTGGGCCAGTCTGGTCAATCATGGAACGAATGTTATGAAACCCTAAAAATCAAGATCATAGAATGAGAGGCGAAGAAGAAGACACCTCATGTCGCTCTGAGGGAAGTGGAAGACAAACTTTTGAAAATACAAAACCAGCCACCGAACGCGACAAATTATGACAGAGAGGCTGAGTTACGCAATCGGCATCACAAAATCCTTGCACTCCAGGAGATTTATTGGCATCAGAGATCGCGCATAAAATGGGCATTAATGGGTGATCAAAATACCACGTTCTTTCATTGTACGGCTACCGTAAGAAAGAGAATGAATGAAGTATCCACCTTGCAATTATCCGACGGTACTTAGGATGGTGATCGCGCAACAATCACGCGAGAATTTGTTAAACATTTCAAGCGCATATTCACGGCAGGAAGAACCACGCCAATTGATACTATCCTGCCACCACGTGTCGCTTTTTCCATGAATAAGGTCCGGGCTGAATCTGTAATTAGTCTTAATGCGATTCCCGAGCAAGCTGAAATAGAACGGGCTGTCTTCTCCCTTGGCCCCAACAAATCTGCCGGGCCAGATGGTATCTCGGCTTATTTTGTGCAGCAAAATTGGGCCCATTTAAGCAAACCAATCATGCGAGAAATTTTAGGCTTCTTCGAGTCAGGTACTATGACCGGCTCCATGGGTCATACAAATTTTAAAAGAATACTAATGCAAGGGGATATGCAGCTCAGCCGTTCGGCCACGTCACCATTTTTATTCTGAACCATCAGATTTTAATTCAAGGGACGGATTTACTTCGATCTTACATGCACCCGGTTCACATGCACCACGAAGAACAAGAAAAATGACAGCCACTTGGGACACCGTACACCGCGTGTGTTCAAATTATTTCCGATACACAGATATACCCCTGTGCTCTCTCTTTCTTCTCATTTTTTCGCGACAGCCAAGCTGACTGAAACCCTAGCCGCGGTGATTTTGTGCCATCCCTCTCCATATACTCTCCCGCTTTCCTCATTTATTCATTTCAAAGCCGCTCGACAAAAATACTCTAGCCGCGAGCCGTGAGAGAGCGATGAACCTGACTGCGAGAGAAAAGGAGGATAAACGCGGCGCGAGGTGGAGCAGGCGGGAGAACAAGGATGGCATCTTTTTTCTTTTCTCTGGCACAAAGCGCGTCGTCGGTTGAGACTAATGGCACGAAGGGCGATGGTCGAGCATGACAGGGCCGGTTTTGTCTTTTTTTATTTTTCCGTATTGCGTTTCTTTCTCAGTTAATTCGATCGATTCCAATGGGTTTAGTGATGTTTTTTTGTGTTAATTTGGCTTCGTTTACCATCAATTTCGTTCTGTAGTTTCGATTTTGTTAATGAGGAGAGAAATCCTAGAAAAAAAGAGGGCAAAACTCTGTAAACGGGGCAGAGAAAAACCCTGCATTGTCGATGCGAAACCTCCGAATGAAGGACGGCAAAACACATTGCAAGCCTCGCGAACAATACTCTCTCTCAAGATTCTAACTTTTCGACCATTATATTATCAAACGATCGAGTTCTCTCTGCGATTGATATAATGGTTTTTTATCTTAAATTTCCGATTTAATTAGGTTTTACAATTTCCTACAGTTTTTAATTCTTCTAGATATATTGTAATGACAAGATTTATCATTTTTTTTTTCACAGCAGATGAGAGATACATCTTTCTTTCCTCTTATGCTTGCTTTTTCAGAATCTCTTAATTCTGTAAGGATTATATTTTAAGTACATCTTCTTTTCTTAACTAGCTCTACCCCCCGCGCTATTGCGCGGGGCAGTTTGAATTTTTATTATTTTGCTGTTGCCTTGGTAGTAAATTGTGTGTTTTTCTTAGTTTATTTTTTTCTGGATTCTTTGTTTTGTTTGTATTGTAATTTTAGGCATTATTCCATTGGCCCATGATTCGGTGTTTTTAATGGACTTCGAGCGAATGGACTGATCGGTGGATAGTGTTGTGGACATGTTATGTGAAATTCATGAATGTTTCAAACACGTTAAATGGATGAGCATGCTGATGTAAATAAGTAGATAAGATTAGTTTTTTAACATTGTCCATCATGTATTTACAGATCCATATAAACAGACATGAAAAACTACAAAGAACAAAGCATACAAAATTATCCATAAGGTGTGCAAAAGGCATCGTTCGTCACAAAAGTCGAGAAAGCGTCTTTCAGATAATATTAGTTCTAGATTGTGCCAGTTGCAGAAGGTTCTTTCTCTTCAATGAGTTAGTCGTCTGTGTCGTCTCTGCACATAAAATTTAAGTAGTTTTGTTTTGTGTCATTTTATGTTTTTGGTTCAATGCAGTTTTCATTTGTGACATGATTACTATCTTTATCATACCTTTGAGGAGACCTTTTCGTAGGGGTTTTCGGTGTCGCAGGTGCCCTTGTATAGTATTAATTCCTAAAACCGACAAGCCCACTGAAGTAACCCATTTTCGACCCATATCCATCTGTAATTTTCTATACAAAGTTATCTCAAAATTACTCTCTATCCGTTTGCAGCCAATTATATCGTCTCTCCTTTTGCCGAACCAGACCGCTTTTCAACAAGGACGCGAAATCTCTGAAAATGTCATTCTCCTTCGTGAAATTCTTCACTCTTTCAACTCTCAAAATTACTCTGCCGAGACCTTCTGTGTCAAGGCTGATCTATCCAAGGCATTTGACCGCGTCGAATGGCCGTTCCTCCTTCAAGCCCTCTGCCACTACGGTTTACCGCCAAACTATGTAAGATGGATCATGTCTTGTGTTTCGTCTGCAAGATTCTCAATCATATTGAATGGACACCGAGATGGCTTCTTCACACCCCAACGAGGACTGCGACAAGGATGCTCATTATCGCCGTACTTATTCATCCTTACAATTAATGTTCTCTCGATGCTAGTGCCAAAAATAGATTATTCGGGGTCAAACTATCACCGGCAGCGCCGGTTCTGACCCATTGTATCTACGCTGATGATCTCGTCTTAATGGGACAATCGAATAGTGACGAGGCAAATTTGTTACTTGATCTGACCAAGCAATTTTGTCGAGCCTCCGGTCAAGTTCTAGGTGGTGACAAAACCAGATTATGGTTCAGCAAAAGAGTACCTCAATCTAACAGAGCCCTAATTTCGCAAATATGGCAAGCGCCTATCGCACAAAATGACGAGCTATATCTTGGGGCCCCATTGAATGGCACAAGACCTCATCACTTCCGCTTCCTCTTAGACAAACTCCAGCAAAAGCTAAACGGTTGGAAATCTCGTCACTTATCTCATGCCGGCAGACTGATCATGATCCGATCAGTTTTGGAATCGTTGCCGGTTTATATAATGTCAACCGTACTACTATCAAAAGCAACTATCTCTGCTATGACTTCTATCATACGCAGATTTTGGTGGGGAAAACCGCAAGGAAACTATCTCCCCCACGCATCTTGGAATCATATCACACAACCTAAGCGAAACGGTGGCTTGGGAATTCGTGACCTAGAATGCTTCAACAAGGTTTTAATTCTCAAGATTGTTTGTAATATAGCTGCTGGTAAATCATCTCCCTGCCTAGATATTATTCGAGCAAAATATCTCTATCGGCGATATTTATGGCAGGATTCATTCCCACAAGGTTGCTCGGCATTATGGCGTTCAATCAACAAACTCAAGCCGCTCATTAGGGATGACCTCCACTGGATAATTAATAATGGTCGTCGGTGTCCCGTAATTGGCGAGCCTTGGTTTGAAGGGTGGCAGAACCAATCATTCCAACCGAATATGCAAACAATAAGAGTAATGGATCTATATGGTGAGAGCTCCGCAGTATGGCGCTTTCGTAATATAATCTCGAGTCTTGGCAACTGAGCAGCTTTTAGTATCGCTGTGGGAGGACCCTTAAACCCATACCTAAACCAAATTGACGACAAACTTTGCTGGATGCCGGCAAAAAATGGTGTATTCACGGTAAAATCGATGTACTCTCATCTCAAGGGAATGAATGACCGAGGACGTCCTCATGGAAATGAGGACTTATGGCGTGGCGTGTGGGAATGGCCAGGTATACTGCCCCGTATTCGACTTTTTGTTTGGCGCGTATTGGCGGGTGCCCTGCCCGTTGCGGGGAAATTGGGGGCCATAATCAGCCACATTGATCCAGGATGTCCCATATGTGGCTACGATTTTGAAGATACTATACACCTACTACATTTACAAAGTTTGGCTTATATTTACAGGCAAGATTCTCGCGTTCAGAAGTAGACTTATATTTATGCGTAAACTAAAATAGTAACATAATAATCAATTGTTTAGATTTAATTTATTATACGAATTAAAGAAATACACATACAACTTCTAAAGAAAAAATACATGCGTTCCATAAGTTAATACACGTATAGTTAAATTTCATAAGAAATGAAGAAGATTCGTATGTCCTCAGTTATATTGACCATGAATGATAATGATAATTGAATTCACAATCTCTCACAATATATTATTTTTTGTGTCTAACAACATGGGCGGATCCAGGATTAATATATAGGGGGGGGATTCTATAGGGGGGCCGAAACAAAAAAAAAAAAAATCAAATTATGTGGCTTGAGTGTCTTGAACTCAAAACCTTTTATTTCTCAAACATCAACTTTACCACTAGACTACTCCAATCTTTGTAAAATATAAACAAATTTATCAAATTTATTACTTTCCAAACGAACAAAATTACCTTATTTTTTCGCTAACACATCGATTCTTGATTTCATAGGAGGGACCGAGCCTCCCGCTCGCCCCCCTAGATCCGCCACTGTCTTACAATCAACCAACTGAACTCAACCAACTCACATACAGACCCATTGACACGTATAACTAAATTTAATAAATCACTGAGATAAAATTGCATTATGATTTTAAAACGTGTCAAGATCTTAGTCAGATGGGGCCAACCACATTCACCATTCATGCATTAATCCCACTTTTCTTGCGCCGGAAACACTTTACACCTCGAATCACATGGCAGCCTAGCCTTTCTGTCGTCAGCTATATCCATAAAAATCCCTACTTAATTCTCTCTGATCACACAATTGACAATACAATACAAATTCACTTCCTGAACCAAAAAAAGGACATCAAATACTTAAACACACTAAGGTCCTATATAAGGGAGGGGTTCATCCTTGATAGTTAATCAGTTCAGATACATAAATAAAACAAATTAAGGTTCAATCAATCAATGGCTGATATGCAGATTGTTCTAGTTTCAGGGAAGAAAGTAGAACCACAATTCGTAGAGATGAAGGTACCTCTCTACTCGTTTGGATGCGAGAAGAAGATTAAGAAAGCTCTATCACGATTAAAAGGTACCCGACTTAATTATCAAATGATAAATTTTTAATTCTTCGGCGATTTAATTATTAATTAACTAATTGATATAATCTTGTTCGTTAATTTGCCGCGCAAGCAGGTATACATTCAGTAAATGTGGATTATCCTAATCAGAAAGTAACAGTTTGGGGAATATGCAACAAAGATGATGTGCTTGATGCCATCAGAAGAAAGAGAAGAGAAGCTCGTTTTTGGGACGAACCCGCCGAGTTGCAAATTTTACCCGCCTCACATGAAGATTTTGAACAACCTACTAAAATTTCGCGATTCGCAGTTTTGACAGTTTCTAAATTTAGGAAATCATGGAAAAAACTATTTCCATTAATAATGTATTAATTAATTAATTAATTAATTAATTCCGCCATGGTTCACATGAGAATACAAGCATGGACATCATCGTCGTTGAACATGTTACTAACACGATCAGAACCCCTAGGGGGCGCGGAAATTTGTCCATGCTTATCTCCGTTATAGCCGTGTCTGTAATAATTATAAGTCTGTCGAAACGACTCCTCGTCACGAAAATAGTCATTTGGACATGTGAAATACATCGGCAAATCAGGGTTGGGCCAGAACTCCGCCCTCTTGCCGTGCCGTCTCACTTGCTTTAGTATTTTGTTCTGATCAACGTATCCCGTTACCGTTACTTTTTCTAACGGTACGTCTACCTCCACCGAATCAACACCTATCATTAAAAATCACACAAATATAATTTGTTTATGAATCAATCTGTATAATTATGAATCAACACCTCTGAGTTTTAGAAGAGAATGTTTGACAACTCTTTCACAGCCAGGGCAGCACATCCTGACCTTGAGATCCACCACCTTAATTAATTTAGAAATAAGTTACAAATATTATTGAGAACAAACAATTAATACAAGAAGAAGAAAATAATGTGAACTAAATTTCCACCTGCAAAGAAAGAGGGCGGCCCTTGGCCATTTTCTTTTGAATGGTTTCTCTCTTTACGAACCAGTTGAAATAGCTCGCGAGTTGCATGACCAGTTGTCTTTTGTAAGTTGATAGCTAGAGTAAGGCGCGCGTTAGTTCGAGTTTATAGGCAGAGAAAAGTTAATTAAAGGAAGATCAATTATGATAAATATTCTCTCAAATTGAAACTATATATGGTAGAAACATTATATAATGTTGGATTTTTAATAATGGAATACTGGCATCTTTTAAGGGTATTTTTTCTTCTTTTAATAATGCTTGGAATATGGGTGAAGGACAAGAAGAAACAAAGTTAGAATATGTGTGATGTTTCTTAGTTCATATCATGATTTTGAGGGAATAATGTTCCAGCATTACACACATAGGATATATGTATAGTGGCCATGAAAGTTCTGAAATGATATTCAATTCGAGGAATAAAGTTAAAACTTATTATTCTCAATTTTGTTTGCCTAGCTCCTGAGTCCTGACCTATGGTGTCCCAATCAAGAATTAAATGCTGTAATTGCCTCATGAATTGTTTTGTTCCTCTTTATCCTAAAGTAGGCTTAATTTGAACCCATTCAGCCTTATCCTTCAATTAAGAATAACTCAGAACGAAATTTGGGCCATATTGTCCGTTAGTTAGGTACTAATCGCTAGGCCACTGAACTAATCCCGATTATTTAAGAATTAGTGGGAATCTTAAGCATTTTTAAGGAGTTGTAAGCCATAAGCTTACTTTTCCAATTGCATTAGCTAGGGGTTGTTTGTATAGCGGGATTAGAAATCACAGGAGTAGTTGCAATTTTCGTGGATGAATACTACAATTGTATTTTAATGTTTGATGTTTGGATTGGAAGGAGTTAAAATTGAGGTGAATTTGATTTGATTTCAATGTTTGAATTGATGCATTAAAAATATATACATGATATTGTTTTGTTACATAATTAAATATTTTCAAACAAATTTTATTTACACCAAAAATTATGTAACTTTTTTGTACGAACCGGTTTGTAATCGTTTTCCATTTTTTTAACTGTTTTAGTACACATTTGTTTGATACTATTGATAATATCATATCAAAATAGAATTATTTGAAACTCATTTACTTATGACTCTGTATATGTTATACAATTATTTTACAGTATGATAAAAAAATATTTTTTTTAATCAAATAGTAATATTTATATCAGCGTCAATGTATAATACTATATATAACACGATTTTACAAAAAACAATAACATCACATATTATATTATTATTGTTCCTAATATTTCATACAATATCAAATATACAAATAATGAATTGTATAACATATGTAGTAATACATTATTAATTACACAGTACTAATATTTTTTATTGATTCAAAATGCAATGCAAATTATAAATAATATAAAATTTAATAGTGAAAGTAAATTAATAATAATATCAGAATTTAATTTAGCATAAACTTTAATAAAAATTATCTAATATCATATGACTTTTTTTTAATTTACTTTTTTAAAAATAACAATACCATGTGATAGGTGTTTATAAGTTTAAGAAGTTATTTAGATAAATAAACTATTTTTTTTAGTTTATGGTAGTTTTTTTTTTTTATTAAAATTGTTTGAACAAAAATACAAATATAATCTAATTAGTATTATATGAGATTCTTATAGCTATAATTGTTTTAAAAATAAAAATTGTACTTAAAATTCTAATATGTAAATGGTGATTTTTTAATATTGTATTTTCTTACATATAAAGATCTTTCCAAATTCAAATTATGATATATGGATGCCAAAATAAATAGAAAATTGAATCGAATATATTTGACGAATTTGAAAAATAAGTTCTAAAGATAATATTAATATATATTGTGTTTTATAATATTATATATAAATTTATTAGCATTTCATATATAAATTTTTCATGTTCCATTGCATTCATATTTGATCAAGTTATCTCATGTGAAATGATAAATAATTGAATAAACTTAGTCTAGCATGAATCTAGCTAATAATAATAGTTCATGTCATGAATGTGGGATGGTGTGCTCTTCTAAGAATGTTTGAACATGATGTCAAATAATGGACACATAAATGGTAACAAAGAAAGTATGACTATAAGAAAATCAATGCTTAATCAATGATCCAAATTTTGGAACATATCATAATCTAATGGTTGAAATGAATGCGATTATGTGGCACAACAAAATTGCACAAAGTTTGGTCGAAAATAAGAATGTAGGTAAATTATGTATATAATTAAGCAAAAATTTGTTTATTTAGACCACGCAATTGCAAATGATGATAATGCAATATCATGACAATTATATTTTTTATATTGTTATGGATGGTAATTTTTATGACGATAATACAATATTATAGTAAAAATAAAATTATTTCATGTTATATAACTAATTTAATGTTCCGGTAGAAAATAACTATTTTTGTTTTTTAAATTTTAATACATGTATTAAGCAAATAATAATATCTCAAGCATAACACAAATTTACGAAAACAACCACAAAAATGATATGATTGTTGCTCACCATAGTTCATGTAATATAAATATAGAAATATTGAACAATACAACCAATATACTCAAAATATAATTAATTATATGGTACTAATATTTTTTTATTGATAAACAAAACAATGAAAATTATACACAATATCACATTAAACAAATGAACATAATATAAAAATTTAATTTAGCAAAAATATAAGTAAAAATTATTTGACATCATATGATATTTTTAAATTTACAACTTACAAAATAATAATAGTATTCGAAATATTTTTTATAAGTTTAGTTTTTATTAATTTATTAATAGATAACATATTTATTTTCATTTATGTTAAATTTTGAAAATATTAAAGTTGTAAAAAACAAAAAACATATAACATATATAGTAATATAGGATTAGAACTATTATGAGTTTTATAAAAATAATTAGGGGTGGGCAAATGGTTCGGTTTATTTGGGAACCAAACCAAACCTATCGAATTCGATTTAATCGATAAACATGATTGTCATATCTCAAATGAACCCTTTCAAATGAGTCTAACATTTCATGTAAGTGGAGCTCAGACAAGTGTTTCTCATTTATATATCCTAAACGACAATGTCCGAATTATGTCGGTTTTTGGTCATTGGATCTCACCCTTTCGGTATTCTTGTTTAAAGATTGACATGTAATTCATATTTCTTATTAGCACATAAGTCCATTTTCTAAAGGATCAATTCCATTAAAAAAATTCGTCTTTTTAATAGATAAATTATTGTTCTCAATAACAAATTGATAACCCTCTAGCGGTAGTCTAGAAATGGAAATGATACTCATATTCATAACAGGTACGTGATAACAATTATCTAATTCCATTACAATTCCATTATTCAAAGTTAATGAATAAACTCATACAATTAATGCTACAACCTTTACTCCATTCCTCACACGTAGGTCCACCTCTCGTCTCGCTAACCTTTTAGCTTTTTGTGAGCCTTGCATATTGTTACATATATGAGCACCACAATCGGTATCTAATACCCATGAAGAAGAAGTTGATATATAAACTTCAATAACAAAACACTTGAAGCTGTAGCCGCGCCACCCTTCTTCTTGACTTTGTCGATCTTAGGTTTGGGCAACATCTTGCCCTTACCCTTGGTCCTTTTCTTTATCCCGCTTTAGATCTAACTGGATCCAGCATATGCTAGAAGGTCATCGTTGGCAATCGTTGCCTTCATCATTTCCTTGCTAGTGGGGTCCGATTGATATTACTTCTCAAGGATATACCATTTCTCATCACACTTCAGAACAATTCTCAAATTGTGTAATCATTCGAGAAAACTATTTCCATCGACCTTCTCCTTCTCAAGGTGATATTGCAAAATGTGTTTTAATTCTACTAATTAAGATGTAAAGTTCAACTAGACTTTATTCAATTTGTTAAAGCACGCACTATTTTCTTGAAATTCAATAACTCTCAAATATTGAATCGAGAAGTTGTGTTCCTAGTTAGACAAGATCCATATTTCACATAGGCAAATAACGAAATTTTGCCATAAATTATCACTTATACTATTTAGGTAGGAACTTCAAACTATTTCCAATTACATCTTTATGCAACTCTTCTTTACTTATAGGACAAGCATCTTATGCCTAGTGTATGGTCATATCATGTGCCCATAGTGCAAACGATTTGCCTATTGTGATTAAGCATAACCAAGTTTGATACGATTCTGGCGCGATAGTTTGGATGCATGGAAAGCATGACTCTCGCTTATTATTCTACCTGGGGATATTAATTTGCAGTCAATCATAATTCATAACAGAAATTAAATTAAATACAAACAACATATTATATGTATAGTATAGTATGACCTTTTGCATCCTTGCCGGTTTATGCAAAGACTCCTAAGTTATAAATTATCTCATAATCTTTGATATATAAATAACGTTGATTATCTCATAACAAATCATTTCCTTACATAAGTTCATCTCATGAATTAAGGACTTTCAATCATCTCATGACCCCCGTCGTCGTCGTTGAAAACCGCGCTCCAAAATTCTTTCCGAAGTTCCGGGAATTGATCTTCGATCGAAAACGAAGTTGACGCGTGTGCTGGAATTTCGCTGCCGATCCCAGAAACGCTGCTGCCTGATGGATTTGCTGAATTTTGCTAAATTTGCCTCTTCAGTTGCTAAATTTTCTCCAAAACTCCGCAGAAAATTGCACAAAATATTTTACGAGTTGCACGATTCACCGATCGGTATAAATAAAATTACAATTTGCACGATTCACGGATCGGCATAAGCACAACAAATATATTAAAGTGTACGGATGACACACACAAACACATCACATGCATTCACATACAATTAAATATTATAGGTCGTACTATATTATTTAATTAACAAAAAATTAATCGAGTATTAATTTATTTGCACGTAGCTCTGATTTCACTGTTGGGTCCCGTGGTTAGAAACGTACGGAAATAACAAAATAATTTAGCCCGCAAGATTTATCCACAAGAATCCGTGCAAACAAAATTAAACATCGAATGAGTTTGTGTATTGTACCTCCGAAACACGCTTGATTCGGTGACGACGAAAATTCGGCGGTGGCTCGAAATCCATCACGTGTAGCTTCAAAAACTCAAAACCTCTACTCGTATCCACCGTGCTGGGCTTGAAAGGTGAATCTCATACTATTGAAACGAGGGCTCGACTCAACACTTATTCTCTAATTCTCACCGGAGGCGGTTTTCGACGATCAAGAAGATATAGGACGCCGCAGTCCAAAAAGAGCTACTTCACATCTCTTACTTATTATTCCTTTATAGTTTTCTTTTGAATCTAGTTCTTTCTTTTCTGTGTACGTTTTAAAGTTCTAGGATAGTTTACTTCTTCTTACCTTTCTGTCAGTAGGCTCCCCACCATACGTAATACTCCATGTAAACACTTTTTATTTTTTTTATTAATGCCTATACCTACGAGTCTTTCACACACACAAAAAAAAAAAAATTTGGCCTCGATCGTTGGATCAAATAATCCCACGATACAGATAAATTAATATCAATCGACATATAACTTAAAAGACTAAAAAAATAACATTTAACCATTTATATGATCCATGTTTAAACAAGTCATTTTTCCATTTTTCTTTTCTATTTATTTTCCATATAAACAAGATCAACATACATCGATGTAATTGAAGAAAAGGGATTTTCAAAAATAAAAAACTGACAACATTTAATCATTTGTATCATTGTAGGGACTATGTTCAAACAATTTACTTCTTTATTTCTCTCTCCGCTTTATTTTTTATATAAACATGATCTAAATACACCGATAATATAATAAGTATTCTTAGTATTTCCAAAACCCTAATTTTAAAAGTTCAAGAAATATATTTCTTTGAATTTTTTTTATTTTGACATATATATTAATTTAGTTTCCAACATAAAAAAAAAATCTCAAATTTAAAATGCAAAAAAAAATGAACGATTATACAAAATATAGACATTTATTGTTGCATCAACCCCGTACGCTATATATAGACATTTTAGTAAATCAACATTTTATATATTCTTAAATGCAATAATGTGGTTTCGGTGAAGGAATTTAAACCTTTCAAATCTAAATACGATGTGTAATGTCGATTCAAAGTATCCACATTTATTGAATATATACTCATGAAACCGATTACTAAAAGAATGGCCTTGCTAATTAACCTAAAAGAACAAACATTGATAGTGATCTTGTTATTTGAATCCTTTCTTTTGATCAGAAATTAATAAAGTGTCATTCCAACCTCTTTCTTGTGCATGAAATCATGTTCATACATGCAGTGATATTGTTATCATGAATAAATTTTCTTAGGAGAAAAGATATCAAATATCACTAATTTTAAGCCTTAATCACAGGCCTAATTATAAATTTCTAACCATAATCTCTTGATATTGCTTAATTATTTGAAGTGTGTGATACTATCATACTATTAAGAAATTTACCTATCTTCTTACTTTTTGTTAAGTTTTTTCATGAAGTCATGTATCATCATGATTATTTATGATTATTGACCATTAAATTTTGTGATGTGGACTCATTATATACATTAATTTTATGTTTGATCGTTCAAAATATTTAAACCGTTGTATGTAATGATGCGGTTTTGTCTCATTCATTTATTTTTGTTTGATTTTTTTTTAATTATAATCTATATAATTATTTGTGTGTTATTATTTTACAATAAATTTTAAGTCCTTCTCTTTAATCCATGTCATCTTTGATATTTTAAATTCAGACATTACAATTAAAATCAGACGATTGATGGTAAATATTATTTCCACATAACAAATAATATGAAAAGTTTTTTTAAATTTTCATTTGAAACAAACAAGTTATACACCTTTGTACTTTGATAATTTTTAGTATTTAGTATTTAGTATTTAGTATTTACATATGATCTATTTCTCTCTCATCCAATTAACGTATTGTTGTGTTCATTTTTAATTAACGTATTGTAGATGGTTCTAATATATATTTTTTAATTAACGTATACATGCACGTGAGTTTTAGTGTGCAAATCGGGTCAACTTCGGCCCATTATGATACTTGTATTATTATGTTAATTTTATTTATTGTTGTGATATTTAATTAAAAAATATTATTAATTTATTATTTAATTATTAATTTTTGTACTATTTTTGTCAAATAAGGCAATACAAGTATCGAAAGTCCTTAATAATATTTTTATACTATTTTTGTTTGTACACTAAAACTCATGTGCCTGTATACGTTATATGAGAACCATCTACAATATGTTGATGTATTGCCTTATTTGACCCGATTTGCAATCTGTTACCCTTATTCGAGGCTCGTTCATATCCTTCACTACCTCAATTGTCTTTTCTAACAACCCGATTTCCGCATACATCAAAACTAATTTCTGACATATCTCCGGATCTTTCATCATTCCCTTCTTTAATGCTTCGTCATATAATTCTTCAACCATTGTAACTTCCTTTTTAGCAATAAATGAACTAATTAATGAAGAATAGATTGAAGAATTACAAGAAACTCCCTGATCTTTTTCCATCTCTCTCATATAATTTAGTGCCTCGAAAGGCTTACCCCCTATGTTGCACGGATACGGATACGGGTATCGTATCCGATACGATACGGATACGGCGATACGGCAATTTTCAAAAAATCACGAAGTATCATAAAATAAATAAAATTTTTAATATATTTATATTGTACATAATAAATAAATAAATAATATTTTGAATTTAAATATCATGACAATAAATAAAATCAACATAACAATACAAGTATCATAAAAATATTCTAAATTTATTTTAGAAGTATCATATAATTAATTTAGAAGTATCCTAGAAGTATCATATATAATTTATTTAAAAATATTATGGGCCAAAATATATAATGGGCCGAAGTATCCTAAATGGAGTATCCCAGCCGTATCCTGAACGTATCCCGGCCGTATCCTGCCGTATCCTTCCGTATCCCCGCCGTATCCGAAAAAAATAAATATTAAAATAATCGGATACGTCACGTGGCGTATCCGATACGTCTCCGAGCCGTATCGTACCCGTATCCGTATCGGATACCCGTATCCTCAGGATACTTTTGCGTTTTTAAAGTATCCGCGTAACATAGCTTACCCCCTTTTGCTAATGAGTCGCACAACACTGTATATATCTCAATTGCGCCATTGGGAAGATCGAATTTATAGGATTTATATTCATTAAAAAGAGAAAGAACCATATCTGTATTACCAATTGCTCTGTATGCCTCCATTATCGACCGATAAGAGAAATGATCCAGCGGTATTGATGCATCCTTCATCCGATTAAAAACTAGAACTGTATTTTTATACATGTGGAGCTTGTTATAACCATGCATGGCAGAGCTAAATGCTGACGTGGCAGCATCCCCTTTCTTTGTCTCGCTACACCCGAGGAAAGACTCCATTAATTTGATCTTTCTTCCCTTTATACAACTTGCTACGAATCTAGAGCACGTAGACTTCTCTGGAAGCTCGTTAACCGACTTGAGGTCTTCAATCAAATATGCGAGCGAACCCCATTGATTTGATTTCAATAGTTTAGTAAATAGAGTGGTGAGAGTTTTTTTATCGGGAAGAAGATTTTGTTTTTCTCTTGCAGTTTTATAGTATTCGAATGCGAGTTGTTCGGTTTGAGGATCCTCGCTCAAGGACCGAAAATAATGCTGATGGAAATACAGTTTTGGATCAACGGTAAAACTGTCATAATTTTCAGATAACGACTCCAATTTGAATGGTTCAAATTGGGTTGGATAGATAATAAGATTATCTAGAATTTTCATAAAGAAATATTTTTCATTTGAGCGATGTATCAGTGTCGTTTTAATGGAATATCGAAAGAGGAGTTGAAGTTTTAATTGGGTTGGAGAGATTTAGGGAGAGGAGAGAGAGACCAATCGGAGTTCCTTATGGTCATCATTAATGGAGATTTCAGAGGAACTAATGGGGGAAAAGAGGAGTTGGAAGTTTTAATACACCTTATCTTTGATGGGGATATTTTCATTGTGAGGTGGTAGAACGAGAAGTAGACAAGTACGTGGACCACATGTGAGCCTTTGGATTCATGTTCGTTTTTTTTTTTTTTTTTTGATGATATTGCCCGTAGGCCCCCCCCCCCCCCCCCCCCCCTTAACCCCTATCCCTACCCCTACCCCTACCCCTACTGAGACTACCCTATTTTTTTTCCCCATGCTCTTGACCGGGTTCGAACCCAGGTCGTGCGTGTGATAGTCCTTATTACCATCCAAGATGCTATAAGCACTGGTGGTGGATTCATGTTCGTTGTTTGTGATTGTTGTGTCGTGTGGGCTATTCTATTGGGCTTCTAAATGTTACGTGGACTCGCAAGTGCCTGAAAAAATACATGTCACTCTAAGGCCTTGGTTTGTCTAGTAATAATTAGTAAATAATGCAAAAAAGAAAAGTATTGTACACGTGGCTGAACCCCTGATTCGGAAAAGTCTAGAAATAGAAATTCTTGATATTAACAAGCACTTAATGTTGAATCTATATATATCTGGCCATATAAAAAGTTCAAATAAATAATATTAACAATAAGAGAAATGATACGGCGAGTCTTTTTTGATATATGATTCAACAATACAATAATACGTATCGGATACGATAATACGACATTTTTATATATGATTTATGATACAATTCAGATACCGCGATACGAGCAAAGTCGGATTTTTGAAGTATTTGCGCAACATAGTCCACAGATAATCTAGTTCCTAAGGTGATGTCACCAGCGTTACTGTGATGTCGCGATCTATATGTATATTTGGGCAATTTTACTTTGTCTTCTCATTTTTTTCATTTTCTCCTGACCTCAATGAACACCTTTAATTAGCAAGGTAATTAACGAGTAATATACAATTAATAAGTGTTAAATATTTATTATTAATTGTTAATTTGGAGAGATCTTAATTACATATCACATTTTCACTCGATATATATTAATTGTTAACTGATGTTTGAAAAAAATGGGAGGGAATGGACATGGTAAATGGTCTCTATATATTTCGCTTCCCAGTGGCGTCGTCATGATTTTGCATCAATTGTGCATCACTTTTTGTCGCTCAAATTTTCGTCCTATCGCCAGAGTTTGCCTCTTCAATTCTGCTTCCTATCCCGAAATTACTCAAATTCTCCTAAATTCCCCTAATTTGTTCTTGATTATGACTCTAATTTAAATATTTGCATTAATGTTGTTTAATGTGGATTCAAACTTAGATCTCGTTGATCTAATTACCTTTCGTATTTAATCCATTGTTATCTTCATGATTTTTTTTCAGATTTATTCTAGTTATTTCTTAATTAGTTCTTGCGAATATCCTTACAATTTGGCACTTCGCATGTAAGGTCTTAAATCCAAAATTATTCATTTTAATAAATTTCAAGTCTAGTTAACAAGAATATCCTCTTCTGCAAATCAGAATATTATCCTTGTAACAAGAATATGTTGTTGTACGAATAAAAAATTGAATTAAATTAATTTTCATGAAAGTGTTTTCTTACTTTCAGAAGAATACCCTCTTCTATAAATCAGAATATATTTTCGTAATAAGAAAAAAAAATATCTCGTTGTACAAATAAAAATTTGAATTAGATTAATTTAACGAAAGTATTTTCTTACTTTCAGAAAAATAACATCTATATATCATACTATATTGTTGTACAAATAAAAATTTGATTTAAACTACTTTTCATGAAAGTATTGTCTTACTTTAAGAAGAACTAGCATTACCCCCGCGCAATTGCGCGGGGCTGTTCGGGTTTATAAGTAATGTAGTTGATATATAGAAGAGGGTATTCGAGGGGCTCATTTTTGGTTTAGGATTTAGGATAATATATGAGGATATATTATGAGCTAAGGGCTCATTTTTAGGTTTTAATCAATGTGGATATGAGGATATGAATTTGGGATATGAATTTGTGTTGGTTATAATCAATGTGTTTTTAGGTTTAGGATTTAGGATAATATATGAGCTAAGGGCTCATTTTTATTTGTGCTTGAATATGTGTATGTGTATGAATGTGCGAGTACCTGGGAATTGTACTAAATTTATGTTATTTTCAAATAAACTGGATATATATGTTTGATGGACCAAAACGGTACCGTACCGGTACCTATACCGATTCACTTGGTTCGAATGGATGTACATGAATTGAATGAATATATATATGTTTGAATTGCCAATGGGCTTGTGGCCCAGTGGTTGGGCGTGAGACACAAGAAATCATATGTTGTGAGAGGTTGTGGGTTCGAGTCCCATTGGCACCAATGGATGGAGGACCACCGAGCCTTCTCCATTTACTCGTTTTTTTTTTATATATGTTTGAATTTATGTTGTAGTTTTTTCTTATTACAACAATCTACATTTTGAAGATTGATTCAAGTACCAGACTTTCTATGATGTTGCTGTGAAAGTTTCTTCAATTCAGAGGCTGTTTGTTTGGCATGCTGGAATTCTGAAAAATAGTTCCATCGAAAATACTTCTATATTTCTTATGATCTTTATTTGTGCCTAAATTTATAATGTTTTCAATTGTATTAATTTTGGGTGACTAGAAAGTTACAATCAAGTACCAAAATTAAATTTCAAACCAGCGCATGTACATCCCACTTGAAAGTTGAATCGGTACGGTACCGTTTTAATTCATCAAACATATATGATATATATCCAGTTTAATTGAAAACAACATAAATTCAGTACAATTCTCAAATAATTGGACATTCATAAACACACACATTCAAACTCAAATACAATTCGAGTCCTTAACTCATATTTTATCCTAAATCCTAAACCTAAAAACACATTGATTATAATCAACACAAATTCAAATCCTCATCCCAGTGCGTCAGCATCTTGTTGTGTATTTGTTGTGTATGTATGCGGTGTCGGTTCCATGATTAACTTCACTCTACACCCAAAATCACATAAAAAAAATATTAGAACATATTTTTTTTCAGTTCAGTCCATAAAAAAGAATGAATGGTACATGTAACTAGTTAATTTTGGATTTCCATATAAATAATCTTGTGAGAATGGAATACTTTCGAACTAATGTACAATGTTAGTATGATTCATATGCATTCCACTAGATTAATTATTTTCTCCACAGTTACCAAATAATTAGAGTACAGATTATTGAAATAACTATGAAAATTGGCAATTTATACTTATATGAGGTTTTCATATGCTACTAAATATGAAATTTGCTAAAATAAGCCCTAATTTTCTGAAATTTGCTGAAAATTTGCTGACATTTGCTAAAATATGCTCAAAATAGCCCTAATTTGCTGAAAATAACCCTAATTTGCTGAAATTTTCTCAAATAAGCCTAAATATGCTGAAAATTTGCTGAAATTTGCCAAAATATACTCAAAATAACCCTAATTTGCTGAAATTCCACTAAAATAATCCTGAAATTGCACAAAAAAAATCCTAATTTTAGCAAATTAGGGTAAATTTCCCAAAATCGAGAGAAATAAAGAGAGATTAGTCGAGAGAGAAAGAGAGAAAGAGCGAGAGAGAGTGACCTGATGTTAAGACGGAGTCCGGAGCGAGACTGAAATTGATGATGGAGTCCGGAGCGAGAGAGAAATTGACGATGGAGTCCGGAGCGAGAGAGAAATTGACGATGGAGTCCGGAGCGAGAGACAGAGCAATGGCAGAGAAGAGAGGGACAACAATGGCGCGAGAGAGAGAGCTCTGGTCGCCGAGAGAGAGAGCGCACCAACAATGGCTGAGAGAGAGAGAGAGGACCAACAATGGCGTGCAGAGAGAGAGAGAGAGAGAAGAGAAAGAGAGATCGGGTCGAGAGAGAGGGTTGAAATTATCTAAAATTTTGATTAACGAATTTAATTAAATGAGTTAATGGATGTATAATTTTATATTTTAAATTTTGCCATGTCATCAATGAAATTATCTAAAATTTGCCACGTCACAGTGTCACGTCATCACTTAACTGATGACTAGACAGTTAACTGATGGAAGGGACAAAAGTGAGTAAAATCAAGAGTTCAGGAGGTAAAAATAAGCAAATTAAAATTTGAGGGGCAACTTGAATCATGTCAAGTTTGAGAGTGAGTGAGAAATTGAATGATTATGTGAGAAATTAGATCATGTCAAGAAGGTGCTCGATGAAATGCTTGAAAGAATGTAGTTTATTTAGTTATGTGATGTCTATTTTTGTATGCGATGTTTATTTTGTTAAATGTGATGTTTGTTTTGTTTAATTGTTATTTATATTTTGTATTGTATGTGATGTTTTTATGCGATGTTTATTTTGTTTTGTATGTGATGTTTATGTTGTTTTGTATGCGATGTTTATTTAGTTTAGTTGTATGCGGTGTTTGTTTTGTTTTGTATGTGATGTTTATTTTGTTTAGTTGATGCGATGTTTATTTTGGTTTGTTTTGTATGCAATGTTTATTTTTGTGATTGTATGCGATGTTTAGTTTATTTTGTATGTGATGCTTTATGTATAAGTATTCAATTGATGTTCTTTAATTGGTACTAAACAAAATACATCAATTTGTTTCAACAATAAACAAAATACATTTAATTTGTTTCAAAACATTTAAGGCATCAAAAATCAAAAGTCTAATTCCAAAAACTTGAACTCATTGTTAAAATCTAAATCTGGACAAATTAGAGATGTTTGTTGGTTCTCCTTCCCATACCCTTCCATTCGAGTCGGTTAAAGAGAATGGCACGCTCCGGAATTGCTCCATATTGTGATGAACCATGTTAGGCAATGCATACTGCATCTCCATGTTTACTCGAGATTCCGAACTATGAATTAGAAATAAAAAATCATGAAATGTAAACTAAGTATTGCAACTAAAATGCTTAAATAAAATCTTACTTATATTTGCAATGTTTTGCTCCATTCCAAATACATGATTATTTGAGTTATCATTCACATCCTATACTTGAAAAAAATTAAGTTAGTAATAATTAATATGCGCTAAAAAAATAATACTCGCTATTTTACCTTTATTTTTTCTTAGTTGATTCTTTCTTCTTTCTAATAATTTTTTCGACGATGCCTTCCTTTCTCTTAAACTCTGGTCTACCTCTTGAACGGACAATTTTGGGGTCTAGGTTCCTACTTTCTCCAATGGAACAAGATTCTTCAAACTCGCTTTTTAACAATTCGATAATTTTACCGCCTTTGCAAACTTCTCTTCGGAGCTTCCTTGTGCATTTTCATAAAATAATTATGCATTGCATGGGCATCTCGTTCCTTAAGTTGTAAACGGCGCACACTATCTACGAAGTTACGACAATCCTTTTGATTAAACGAAAGGTTCCCCCCCCCCCCCTCCCCGGCTTGTAAACGGCGCATCAATAGGAATCGAGATCGAGGAGAATATATTAGTGTCTACCTCCATTTGTGCTAGTACTCAGTAGAAAAATTAGAGAGAAAATAATATGCAGTGAGCAGTGCCTCGAGAAATTGGGGGCACTTGTTGTCGTATGGTGGAATTTTGGGCAAAGAAAAGGAGAAATCAAACTACAATAGTAATACAATACCAGACTATGATTCATGAGAAATATGCCTCGAGAACCTACTGGATAGGCAAAAACGAGGGTTTGTGTCTGCATCTTCACTCTACGGCAGGAAAATAGCTGCAAAGATTACCGATGACGAGGCAGATAGAGAATTGGAAATGGCGTGGGGATGAGAGGAGGAGTCGTGAGAATTTTCGTTTTGTCTATAGTTATTTTGTGACTGGATACTCCGATTTGGGAGGGAAAGAGGCAATAGACGATTGAGTTCTATTTTCCCAATAGCGGGTTAACAGGTTACCGGATATAAATTCGTATAGAGATAAAAAAGAATAAAATATATGTATGTGTCTAGTGTAGGACCCATATGTAAGATGAGAGTGAAAATGGGAGGGATATTGGGTGTGGTCCTAGCTTTACCCTTGAAATAATAAAGTTTGGTAAACTGGTATGAAATTTATCCACGAAAAAACTAGAATCAAAATACCCATGATCCTAGATTTAAGGTCCAAACTATAATCAAGTTTAAATAGAACTAAACAATACAAAAATTCGAGCTTATACAAAGAGCTTTTAACATCTCTCACACTTGTTTTATCAATCAATATTCACTTACAATACACTTACTAGGTGCCAGTTCATAGATGCATATGGATTTTAGCAAAATATAGCAAAATATAGCAAAATATAAAATAGCCAGTCAATATGAAAAATTAAGACGAAAGGTCGCTTGTTTCTTTGAGTTATCGAAAGCAACTCATGGCCCTCCTGCAAGCTTCCTCTTGAGTCGCCAAAACTAATAAAATATGTAAGGTTTCGCTATATATAATATACGACACAAATTTATTACAAGACTATATTCTCGAACATTTTCAAGATTTATTCTTCTTTTCTTACTAGGCGCATTGATCCTAGTTCGGCATCTACAAAATTTAAGAATATTTGATGAAAGTTAAAACAATGAATTTTTGTTTCAATGAAAATAAAACATTAAACATGCCTTTATGGACCTTTTTGAAAAGAAAAAGTAATCGAGGATACGTTTATATATATAAACAGTGTCACGCATAAGAGGGTAACCATATCAATTTGAGTAAGAAAATATAATTAATTAATTCAAAATAAATTACCTTTTTGCCAAAAAAATCTAGAAATATGTTGATGAGTTTACGAGGTCCCACGTCTTCATTTTTCCTGTATTTATCATGGAATTCTCTATCAATTTCAAATACAAATTATAATAACCACGCATTAAATTTTTATATCAAGAAAATCACCTTGAATCCAAATTAGGTGAATCTTCAGTGATATTGAGAGAACTCGAACTACTGCACAACTTGTCAACCTGGTTTCTGTATTTAATATTAGAAGCTCAAATTCATAATTTCAAATCATGTTTCACCAAAAGTACACTTCAGAGGAATTAATTAATCACCTAGAATCTGATTTAGATGAATCTAGGATGATTTTAGAAGTACATAGCTTAGTAGACAACTCGTCAATTTCTTTTCTGCCAAAAATCAAAATATAAAAGTACATAATATAATTAAAAATTAATATTACGAAAAATAAACCAAGTAAAATTCCTTACATAACTACTGCTTCGGAGGAATTGTTAATCTCTGCAATATGAAGGGCCGAAACTTCATTTGACAAATCATCAATATTTTCGCTTATAATTGCCGGATTTTTTATTGGTCTGTCGATAACTCCGTTGGGATTGTTCGTCATTGAGATGTTATTCGTTTTACTGCAATAAACAACAATTTCGTTATGTAGACTTAAACTTGAATTTGATTTTTGAATATTACCTTTTATCAGGATTATTTCGAATAAAATTTTTGTTAACATTAGAACTTCCGCTTCACAAAAGAAAAAGAAAAACACAATTAGATGCTAAAAAATAAAAAAATATCAAATTAATCTTTACAATTTAATTACCTTGCAAGTGTTGCGTGGGTGCATGGACCAGGTGGAGAAAAGCTAGAGATAAGAGAAGCAAGAGATTCGTCTTCGTTTGCATTAAACATGCACTTTCGTCTCCTTGCATCCAAAACCAAATCATGCCAAATCGACTTGCTTTTATATAAAGTACTCGCATTCCCAACTATCCAAAGACAATACCTCCATATTATAGAAAAACACATAATTAATAATTCAAGTAATATAATTAATATAGTTAAAATATTCATAAATATATATACTTTGCTCTGGTTAAAGCAACATTGGTCCGTTTGCGATCAGAGAGAAAACCAATAGATCCATTAGAGTTCGATCTAACGGTCGATAGAATAATAATATCTTTTTCACTGCCTTGAAACCCATCCACAGAATTTACTTTCACAACAACTCGATCCGAATTATTCTTGTTGCTTATCTTTTCTCTAATTTCGGCAACTTGAGCACTATATAGACATATAACCCCAACACTAATTTTACTTCCTCGATTCCTATTAGAAACTAAATTCACAAAAATAATATAATTAGTTTATATAAGATTTAATTAAGTTACTAAATATCAAATTAAGTACCATTTTGAAGTAGTTTTAATATTTGTTTAATAACGGCTACTTCTACGAGATTCTTCTTACTACGAGTTGAATCGTCATAACTTTCTTCTCCAACATCGACATTAATAAACGAGTAAGGACCAAAACTTGCACCATTAATATACGTTCTTTTATGGGTCGTGCATAACACATTTGGCGCATCCATGATTTTGTTATCATAAAACGCATAATTAGGGAACGTGCTTATTAAAGGATGCATTCTGTATTGCATGCTTAAGAGGTATTTTTCATGTCCAAGCGAACTTAATCTCTCAAATAAACTCCTCCCAAATAATGCAGCACTAGAAATCTACAAATAATTTTTTGGTTTTATTCATAAATACGACAAAATATTGTGTATAATTGTGAAAAGTGTACCTTGCTTTTAACTAATGCAGGGAGTTGACATTCGTCTCCAATGAGAATCGCATTATTCGATCCAGATAATTGTAAAGGAATCAAAGACTCACACTCTTTTAGTTGGGCCGCTTCGTCAATCACAACCAAATTAATTGGTTTCTTATTCTCAATTTTATGCATTTTATATGCACTTGAAGCAGTACAAAATATTAAAGTTGCATTTTGCAAACATATATTAGATACCTCTCTCTCCGATGAAGATGGAAGTTTCAACGTGTCTCTAAGATTAACCAAAATTTCGAGACAATTAAGCTTAATTTCATAAAGAGAATTAATTACTGGCAAATAATCCGTGTTTTCTTTCAGTCTCTCCGTGAAGACGATTTTCAAATTGTGTTCTCGGACTGCATTGTTCTGAAGTCCAGAATTGAACTTCTCTAGAAAACCAAGAAGCGATTTTATGTTTTCCAAATTCGCATTTGAGATACAAGTGCTTGGAAGGTGAAACACGAGGGTGTGAAAGCACCTTGTCGAATTTATATATCGATCATAAAATCTCTTTCTAACGAACTGAACGAAAGACATTTTACGCTCCTTATTTTGATCGATGATCTCTATATATTGATTGTATAAATTAACACAATTCTCTAGAAAATCAATCATCGAATTGAGGCAGTGTTTCCATCCAGTAGAAAGCATCAAACATCCTTGTAACCTCATGACACGAAAATCCAGAAATATTTCTTCGAGTTCATCACCTTTTACATCCATGCGATCTTTATTACCGAACAAAACAATATCACCTAAAGAAGGCATTGCATTCGAATAATCCTCTTTTTCTTTAACGAGTTTAAGAACTCTCGATGCAACTTGCATGACAGCTGTATTTGTCGGTGCGCACGTAAGGGTTCTTTTTTTAATTTCGTACATTAGTCTTAATAAGGCACTAGTTGTTTTCGTTTTTCCTGTCCCTGGTGGGCCCCATATGAGGTTAATTGGGTTTTGATCCTTGCAATAAATGGACGAAATGCAAGCTAATACTGCCTTGATTTGAGACTCGTTAAGATTATATGCGTATAACCAGCTTTTTATATCTATATCGTTTATCCTTGTTATCGCATTATCATTATCACCTAGAATCTGCAAATGGAGTATTACATTACAACTATACAAAATAATAGAATATTAAAAATGATATGAATGAAGTATACTTACAGTGGTTGGAGTGATGGACGAATTTATAAGACGTATATTTCTTTTGATAGATACATCGTATTTCAAACAAATCCAAATACGGCTATAAGTAGTCATGTTCAACAAAAAAATGCCGAACAGAGGGACTCTATCTCTGTTTCTTTTACTATGCATCTTCTCATCTTCTTCAATTTCGCACGAGGCGGTAATCCTATATACATTAGCTGGCGAGTCATCGTCTCCTCCACCCGTGATAAACCCTAGTTTGTACGCTTCACCATTGTCAGTAAGATCAGCAACTTGAATTGGCCACTTGGTACTTATAAGAAAGATATCGCCTGGTTTAGGAAGATAATTTCCGTTCTGACTGTCTGACGACGAGGAGGCTTTTCGATCGTGAAGGATCATTTCGTAGGTGGATAAACGGTATGATTTGTCGAGAGAGGAGATTTTCATAAACGGGTTATTGGATAGAGATTCCAACCCGGATTGAACATCGGCTCGAACTTCTTCGATAAACGGATAGTAAAACGAATCCAAGTATTTCTTCAGAGAATTGAATGTACTACTGATTTTGCTCACCTGACAAGTAACAACAAACCTTTATAATTAGAAATTTGTAAGACCCAAAAAGAAAAAAAGAAAAAAGAAAAATTGATGAACCTTTTGTCTGAAAAGATCTTCGTTCAATACGTCATCAAGAGACCAAGAAAACACCAAGTCGACGATCTGCCTGAATTTCCTCTCCTCTGCCGGCGTCTTCTCGTTCTGAAGAAACTCCATTGTCGAATAATCGAAGAGAACTTTTCGAAATTGTTAATGGGTGAGTAGAAAAGGTAATCTTCGAGGCGGGTTCGCATTCCTTTTCCGTACACACGCTTGTTGCATTTCTATTGGGGTTTCGTCACTTTTTAGTAAACAAAGAGGAAAGTGGAGCGCAAAAGATTTAGCATTTGAGTAGTGGGAAATTTTTTTGATGTGATGTTCACGATGATATGTTTCTGTAAGGAGGTGTTTGGATGCATGGAATTATGGATGGAATTGAATTTTAAAATTTCAATAATGCAAATTTTTTGTTTGGCACAAAGAATTATGAAAAGAATTAGATGGTGGAGCATATCATAATTCCATTTCTCATGCAAATTGTAATTCCAATAAAAGTTGGAGTGTCAAAGTGGAGCATCTTCATCTAATTATTAAATTAATTTAATTAATATTATGATAATTTTATAAGTATTAATCAATATAAATAATATTATATTATATTAATATATGGATAAATAATTATTTTATCATAATATAATTAATAATTAATAAATATAATTAATATTATAATAAAATAATAAAATAATTATTTTAACTATAATATATATTAATAGATAAAATATAAAATTTTAATAATATAGACGTACATTTAAAATTTTTTAATTATTATTATAATATTATTATTAGGTAATTGCAAATATTATAGTAATTATATTAAAATATTAAAATAATAATTTTAATAATAAGATATATATTAATAGATAAAATTTAATATTATAATAATATAAAAGTAAATTTAATATTTTTTTTATTATTATAATATAATTATTAATATTATAGTAATTATATTAAAATAACATGCTAATTATTTTAATTATAATATATATTAATAGATAAAATATAACATTATAATAATATAAAAGTATATTTCTTTTATATTTAATATTATTATTATATAATTGCTAACATTATATATGATTAGATAAATTATAATATTATAATAATATAGAAGTACATTTAATATTTTCAAATTATTATTATACAATTTATAATATTATAGAACTTATATTGAAATAATAAAATAATTATTTTAATAATAATATATACAAATTAACCGGGTGACGTGGCAGCATGAGGTAAAAGTAATTTTTCTTACTTTATACATAACATTAATTAATAGAACTTATATAAAAGTACAGTTAATCTTTTATATTATTTTCTATATAATTCCTAATATTATAGTAATTATATTAAAATTATTAACTAAATTCCAGTATTTTCATAATTACTTATAAAATATAACAATATAATAGAATTTTATATAATAATATTGTTATAATTTTATATTGAAATAATGTTATATTATAATAATATGTTTTTATCTAACTAATATTACAATAATAATATTACAATAATATTATTATTCTTTATCAATTTTAATGAAATATTATTTCTACATTTTTAATAACAAAATTCCAAATTTTTGTGACCAACCAAACAAAGAATTATATTTTCCAACATCTTATAATTCGGACATCCAAACAAACTGTGGAATTACTAATTCCAGAATTTTTTTACTCCTCCACCTTATAATCCGATTCCACTCTACTAATTCCGCTTGCCAAACGGCCCCTAAGGGAAAATACAAGGATTGCCAAACTCAATAAGGGGCCGTTTGGCGGGTGGAATTAGTAGAATGGAATCGAATTATAAGGTGGAGGAGAAAAAAATTCTGGAATTATTAATTCCACAGTTTGTTTGGATGTCTAAATTATAAAATGCTGGAAAGTTTAATTTTTTGTTTGGTTGTTTAAAAAATTCTGGAATTATGTTGTGTGAATATTATAATGATATTTAATTCAATTAGTAAAATATTAAGTATTATAATGTAATTAACAAAAAATCATTAAATTAAAATGTTAATATTCAAAATGAAAATTAAATTAAAGTATTATAAATATTTGGTGAAGCGCGTTACAGGGAATTATGTGAACATTCATAATATTTTGTTTCAAACTAAAATCACAAAATTTTGATATGTTACAAGTAAATTCAAACTAAAATCACAATATAAGATGAAGATAATTATATATGTAGTATGCTCTTACATTTCTTATTGTCTTAAGTGTCTAGCTTGATTATGCTATGGCCTACAACCCTGAAATACTTTCCAAAAAATATGAAATTGAACTCTCCAAAAGATATAGTTCTTCAATCTCAAATTTAACTACAAGACCTACTATATCTCAAAAATTAAGATCGTATTAGTAGTCATCCAAACAAATAGGTGTTAAAATTATGACGAAAAAGAAGACCTTACAGATACCTAGCACCATTGAACAATTGCTCCCCAGTATCACGGTATCATTTCAGGAGCTATTCTATTAGTCCTGAACTAGTCATAATAAACCATTGAAGTAATATATCTCACGAACTAACCCTTCAAAGCATATTACTAGTCATAATTAGCCCTCAACTTGTCAATCCCACAAACACTTGCTGTCTGAGAATAGGGATTGAATAAACTATTAATCATACAAATATTTTATAATGTTAATTGATTAATTACTCAAAAAACTTGCTGAAAATATATTAGTTAATTGCTTAGTTGCACAAACACTTGCTTAAAATATATATAGATACCAAATCATTCGATTAGACATTTCATCGAACACGTTGTGAGCACAAAAACATAACAACGATTGAGAACCAAATAATGAAAAAGTATAATGATCCTTAATCTATTAGATAAGTTTAACAAAAGGAAGATTTAACAAAAAATCCAATGACATTTTCGCAACAAATAGAAGAAGAAAAATGTTAACGATCAAACCTGGCTGAGAAAAGGTAAAGTTGTACTATCAACCTCTGCCCACAACCAAGAGTTAGAGAGGAAGAGAGAGCAAGAGGGAGAGAGAGAGAGAGAGAGAGAGAGAGAGAGAGAGAGAAGCGAAATGGAGTGAGAACGAGGACTTACGAGAGAGGAGATAATTTTTGGCGCTAAAAATTTGTCTCCACTTTGGCGCTCCAGCTTTTTTTGGAGTGTAAGTTTGCGGCATCTATAGGCAATGTTCCAGAACTCGCTCGGCGTTCGCTGGTCGGCAGACGACCATCAAGCGCCAAGGATGATTAATCGGGATTAATCGGGAATCTCGGCGGACCTCGGCGGATTTTTATTTTTTTATATTTAATATTTAAATTAATTAAACAAAATTACAAATCACAGTTTTTTTAATAAGTTTTAAATAATTTAAGTAACAAAATACACTACGTCACTAAACTAACATAAACTCAAATAATAATAATAATAATAATATATATATATATATATATATATATATATATATATATATATATATATATATATATATATAAATAATATTAAAAATATGAAAAAATTTAGTCCAAATATTTTTTTTTGAATAGTATCCGAAAAACGATCATTTTCATTATTGATGTCTAATTTTTTTTGATGTCAATGAAAATTCATTGGCAATCCATAACAAAAACGATCATTATTTTGAATAGTATCCCACAACCTCTCATAATATATGATTTTTTGTGCTTCACATTCAACCAACTAGACTATGGACCCGTTGGCAATTAAAAAAAAAAAAATTTTAAAAAAAAAAAAAAAAAATTTAAAAAAAAAAAAAAAAAAAAAACTGTACACATCTAAAAATAGGCTCGGCGGTCTTGGCGGACCCTTGGCGGCCGCTTGGCGGAAATCCGCCAAGCACAAAACGCCAAGAGTTTATCTCGACGGCGGACCCTCGACTACCGATTAATCGGTGATTAATCGGCCGCCAAGGCCGATTTCCAGAACACTGTCTATAGGTAGTAAAAAGATTCCGGCAAAAATAAATTCTAGTTAAATTTACCATCCAAACAAAGAATTTAATGTTTGCCTCATTTCAAAATTCAATTCCGGTTAAAATTCTTGTGTGCCAAACAGCCCCTAAAATATTTTTTATACGTCAATCGAGGATGCTTTATTAGCATTGATTATTCTTTTGATTGAATCAATTCAACTAAGCATTGATTTAATGCTGAATCAATCCAATCAACTCATTAAATCAACCTTGATTGACGCATTCATGATATACATGGAGGATGTTGGAGGCACCATATATAACATCTTTCTGTAAAGGTTGTGGGTCGAAATAAAATAATAAATGATCCATAATTTTGATTCATTTGTTTTTTTGGAAAGAATTGTCAATCAATTGGAAAATTACGAAGTCCCTTTAAATTTTCAGGGACATTGTTAAATTATGTTAAATCTAATACATAAAACTTGGTTATTTTATTGAGAGTTTCTTCAGTACACCAAAAGATTATCAACCGTTCATTCTCTTGGATCTAATGGCCCAAATTAAATTAATAAACCGGCAAAAGTTATTGAGCCGGTAAAATCTTATATTCATTTCTATTCAACCGGTTAAAGAATAAAGCAAGAAAAGGGTAAAACGGAAAATTACCTTCTCCAAAATATTCTCTCTCTCAACTGAGATGCACGCGCATTATTTTGTCTTTAAGCGTGGGATCCACTACTTGTCCATTCCGGGTGAATGTGTTGGGTGGGCTTTTCTTGAATAAATAACACTAGTTTTATTCCCGCGTAATTGCGCGGGATGTTTTTTATATAATTATTTAAATAGAATCAAAGCGCATGTGTTTGAACTAAATTAATCTAATCATGACATATTTGCAAATATCATGATGTCAATAGATGCATAAGGTTCATAAAATTAGTCTATCACGGATATTATTTTCTAATATAATTTGTATAAATATCATTTGTTCATGTGCTTCTAAAATTGATTAATATAATCAGGACATATCCGCAAATTTTAATATGTATGTAAAATAGGAAACAAAGACCAAATGTAAAAAATGACCAAAATGTGAAATAAGAAAAAAGGATCAAAATATAAAAAAGATCGAAAAGTAAATAAGAAGGACCAAAATTTAAATAAAAAGGATCAAAATATAAATTAAAACTAAAAAGGACCAAAATGTAAATAAAAGAACCAAAATGTAAATTGAAATGTAAAAAATGACCAAAAAGTAAATAAAAAAGGACCAAAATATTAATAAAAAGGACCAAAATGTAAATTAAAAATAAAAAAAACCAAAATATAAATTCAAAAATGTAAAAAAGGACCGAAAAGTAAATAAAAAAGGACCAAAATGTAAAATTTTAAACTAAAAAAGACCAAAATATAAATTAAAAGGATCAAAATATAAATTAAAATATTTTTTTTACACAAGGTCCCTGATGACGTGGAGCTCTAGAAATGCAAGAATTCTAGCAACTTTATACATAAGATAGAATATGTAAATTACAAAATTATGTTTTAACTTACGGTTTAGAATAATATTATAGTTCAAGAAACTTTATACATAAGATAGAATATGTAAATTACAAAATTATGTTTTAACTTACGGTTTAGAATAATATTATAGTTCAAGAATTTTGAAGATTGTATTTGTATAATTATCAATATGTTATATGCCTAATAAAATGTTATAATACATAGGAAATTCCAAGACTTTATAAATATATAAATTTTGGGGTTATATATAAAATGTGCCATCAATCTAATTTGGGCCGAAGCCCACTTCATTTCTTATGCAATGTGTATATAAAAATTTAAAAAAAGAGGACACGTGTCCAATTTTCCTTACAAAATTATGTTTTAACTTACGGTTTAGAATAATATTATAGTTCAAGAATTTTGAAGATTGTATTTGTATAATTATCAATATGTTATATGCCTAATAAAACGTTATAATACATAGGAAATTCCAAGACTTTATAAATATATAAATTTTGGGGTTATATATAAAATGTGCCATCAATCTAATTTGGGCCGAAGCCCACTTCATTTCTTATGCAATGTGTATATAAAAATTTAAAAAAAGAGGACACATGTCCAATTTTCCTCATCTATTCTAGATTATAATATGTATAATATACTAACCATTTTCACACAAACAAGAATATTACAAAATTAATACAATAATTATATAAAACAAAAATTCGTTTACCATTTAGAAATGAATACTATAAATAAAAATATAAAAATATAAAAATAACAAAATATAATTAATTATTAAAATGTATAAAAATTAAATACAATATTTTAAAAAATAACGGACATGTTTGAAAAAATAACTGAGATGCACTACAACAGAACTGGGTATCAGCGACGGCAAAAAACCGTCGCTAAAAGTCAAGAAAACCGTCGCTAAAGCTATTTCCGACGGCCTACCGTCGCTATTTGTCCGTCGGAGAAAGCCACGTCGCTGATGTTACTTGCTCCGACGGGCCGTCGCTGATACTAGCATTACCGACGGTTTATTTTCTCCGACGGCCCGTCACAGTTTTCTCCGTCGGCCCGTCCCTGAAGACTTTCACCGACGGCCCGTCGCTGACGACTTCTTCGACGGCCCGTCGCTGAAGACTATATTATATATAATTTATTAATTTCTGTTAATTTTCAATATATTAATTTTTATAATTAATAAATTCAATTATTATTAATAAATATAATTATTTATATATTTAATTAATACATATTTCGTATATATTATATGTTAAATATATCTTAATTAAATATTCAGAATTTAAAATAGTTCAAAAATCCAAATAAATTCAAGTACATAAATCCACATAAATTCAAAATCCTAGATATTTTTCTACACATGAATTCAAAATATTTCAAATAAAATATAATATGAAACACACAAATCCTACATATCTTAATCCACATGAATTCAAAATATTTCAAATAAAATCTTAATCCCGATGGTGGCGTCGACATCTCCTGAAATCCTCTAACATACCAACAAATTCTTTTATCGTGTCGGTGAATTTCACTGCATCCCCTTCGTCCACCGCTCCCGCTAAATCCTAATTAATTACATATAAGAGCTTGTATTCTCTCGTGCAAGAAAAGGTGAGATCGATATCCTATAATAAAACAAGATCACAAATTTTTCATTAATACCCATTTCAATAATTTGAAATTTTCAAATTTTCAAAATTCAAAAACCTGAAATCGTTCTAACGAATTTGAAATCGCGACCGGATCGGCTTTGCACAGCTGGCAAATTCCCGCGTTTAATAAAAACCCTTTGGCACTGTACTTCAATAAATTATTCTTCATCGATCCTCTCGCTATTTCCTCGAACAATTGCGTGGCCTTCGTGTACCTGTCAAAAAAAATAATCACAGGAGTATTTTTGTAATTTTGAAACTTTATGATGGTATTTGTGTAAAAATTTAAGAATTAGTAAAAAAAAAGTTATATATAATTAAATTTAGCATGAAAATTCACAATTGTATCCAGAGAACAATGGAACAAGTTTATTACGATTTGAAATTGCCAGTAAAAACTAAATCGAGAATTACAGATAGGTCCCTGACAAAATTTTTGATATGTCTACACAATTTTAAGTTTTAAGAATCAATTTTCAACAAATCATAGAAATTCGAAAATTATTCCTAAAGTACTCAAACAAGATTCTATATACACTTTATCTATAGATATACAAGTATATGTAAAGAGTTCAATTTTTACAGATCTACAAATACAAGAACAGTCAACAACAAACATATCAATCACTGATGTTTTTCACATTTTACATAATTACTCTTTGTAGTTTATTTTTTTTATCAGTTTTCTAAAATTTATATCGAATAGAAGCATGCATGAAATGAGATGAGATAAATTATTATGAGACTAAAGTATGAATACTAAACATAAATGTAAAGGCAACGAAATTATTCAGATCTGAAAATTACTCAAAACAATTCGAACAAAACAGTACCAAAATTACTCAAAATTATTCAGATCTGTAAAATAACAATGGGTAAAGATTCAAAGAATAGAGAGAGATTACGACTTACTTGGAGAGAAAGACCTGCAGGAGAGATGAAGATCGTCGTCGCTTGCTGTCGCTGGTCGTGTCGTCGGATCGTCGCCGTAGCGCAGCCGCATGAATCGCCTCCGAGCACCACCAATGCAGACGACTACTCCAGAGGGAGAAGAGAGAGGCAGTAGTGAAAGGAGGGTTGTAGTGAGGGGTGGGGCAGGGGGCAGGGGGCTGTGGAGAAGAAGGGAAGAGGGGCTGAGGGGCTGAGGAGGGAAGAGGGGGCGGCTGTTGGAGAGAAGAGGGTTTAGGGTTTGGAGAATAGAGGGGCGAATGAGTGGGTTAAGAGAGAGAGAAGGGGGCCAGCGGGGTGAAGGTGTCTACAACGTCACTGACGGGCCGTGGGAGGGCTTTCAGCGACGGGGCGTATCTTCTGCGACGGGCCGTAGCACACTTTCTGTGACGGGCACAAAGTTCAGCGACGGCATGGGAGTTCAGCGACGGGCCGTAGCAAAAGTTCAAAACATCACCGATGGGCCGTCGGGGAAGAAACCGTCGGTAAAGGCCTTTCTGCGACGGTTAATAGTATATGCGACAGGCCGTCGGAAATTGCGTCGGGCCGTCGGAGAAAGGAACCGTCGGTAAAAGGCTTTTGCGTTGGCCCGTCGCTGAAAGTACCTTTTATTTGCGTTGGCCCGTCGCTGAAAAGTTGGCCCCGTCGCTAATACTTCAATCTGTTGTAGTTGGTGGATTCGAGGAGATTATATTTGGATATCCATTTAAAATAAAATCTATTGATTAATTTGATGTATTTTGGTGAAATCATGAATTTGAGGATGAATTTTGAAACACACATAAAATAATATAATATAAAATTATTTCTCCTAATTATATTTCATCATAAAATTATTTATAAATAATGATTATAGCACATAATATAATATAATATATTATTATATTATTATATTATATTATGTTATATAACATAATATAAAATAAAATAAAATAATATAATATAATATAATAATATAATATATTGATATGGTATGATATGATATGATATGAAACGATATGACACAATACAATACAATGTAATGTAATACTATACTAACAATGAAATTAAATTAAATTATATGATATTATATCATACCATATCACATTATAGTATATCCTATTACATCCGATTATATTATATTATACTGCATTGTATTAAATTATACTATACTAACATATGCATTGTTTTAATGATCATTAATATTTTCATGCATCTCTTTAATCCATTTATCTTTTTAATGACTTCGTATAAATATTTTATAAGTTCGTATTATGCATCTTATTAATGTCTCCTAAATTAATTCACATAGATATCTTATAAGACTAAATATTTGGGTATAGACAATATTCAATGTCAATATGTCATTAAATAAAAATAGTATAAGACCAAATATTTTTTATATTTCGTAAGAGGTACAATTAATCTTTTCAAAGGCAAATCTAATTAAAGGTGTTCAAGAAGAAATTATATGTTTGTCACGTAAAAAAATAAAAATGATATTATATAATATATTTTTTGTTCATCATGTTTTGTTCATATTTTTTGTTTTGATATATTAATCATGTTTTGTTTTATATTAATTTTTGTTTTAAATGTAATTCATGTTTTAGTGATGATTGAGACTTTCATTTATCTTTTTAATCCGCTTATCTTATTAATGACTTCATAAAAATATTTTATCAGTTCACACACACACACACACACACACACACACACACACATATATATATATATATGGGGGGAGGATCCCTTGACATCCACATTAGACTTCCATATTAGACTTCATAATCTGGACCCTTCATCTTTGATCTAATGTGATGAATGGTTAGGATTAAACCCTAGAATATTACCTTTTCGTTATGTAGACTTAAACTTGAATTTGATTTTTGAATATTACCTTTTATCAGGATTATTTCGAATAAAATTTTTGTTAACATTAGAACTTCCGCTTCACAAAAGAAAAAGAAAAACGCAATTAGATACTAAAAAATAAAAAAAATATCAAATTAATCTTTACAATTTAATTACCTTGGAAGTGTTGCGTGGGTGCATGGACCAGGTGGAGAAAAGAGATATAAGAGAAGCAAGAGATTCGTCTTCGTTTGCATTAAACATGCACTTTCGTCTCCTTGCATCCAAAACCAAATCACCCCAAATCGACCCGCTTTTATATAAAGTACTCGCATTCCCAACTATCCAAAGACAATACCTCCATGTCCATCGTCGTTGAACATGTTACTAACACGATCAGTACCCCTAGGGGGCGCGGAAATTTGTCCATGCTTATCTCCGTTATAGCCGTGTCTGTAATAATTATAAGTCTGTCGAAACGACTCCTCGTCACGAAAATAGTCATTTGGACATGTGAAATACATCGGCAAGTCAGGGTTGGGCCAGAACTCCGCCCTCTTGCCGCGCCGTCTCACTTGCTTTAGTATTTTGTTCTGATCAACGTATCCCGTTACCATTACTTTTTCTAACGGTACGTCTACCTCCACCGAATCAACACCTATCATTAAAAATCACACAAATATAATTTGTTTATGAATCAATCTGTATAATTATGAATCAACACCTCTGAGTTTTAGAAGAGAATGTTTGACAACTCTTTCACAGCCAGGGCAGCACATCCTGACCTTGAGATCCACCACCTTAATTAATTTAGAAATAAGTTACAAATATTATTGAGAACAAACAATTAATACAAGAAGAAGAAAATAATGTGAACTAAATTTCCACCTGCAAAGAAAGAGGGCGGCCCTTGGCCATTTTCTTTTGAATGGTTTCTCTCTTTACGAACCAGTTGAAATAGCTCGCGAGTTGCATGACCAGTTGTCTTTTGTAAGTTGATAGCTAGAGTAAGGCGCGCGTTAGTTCGAGTTTATAGGCAGAGAAAAGTTAATTAAAGGAAGATCAATTATGATAAATATTCTCTCAAATTGAAACTATATATGGTAGAAACATTATATAATGTTGGATTTTTAATAATGGAATACTGGCATCTTTTAAGGGTATTTTTTCTTCTTTTAATAATGCTTGGAATATGGGTGAAGGACAAGAAGAAACAAAGTTAGAATATGTGTGATGTTTCTTAGTTCATATCATGATTTTGAGGGAATAATGTTCCAGCATTACACACATAGGATATATGTATAGTGGCCATGAAAGTTCTGAAATGATATTCAATTCGAGGAATAAAGTTAAAACTTATTATTCTCAATTTTGTTTGCCTAGCTCCTGAGTCCTGACCTATGGTGTCCCAATCAAGAATTAAATGCTGTAATTGCCTCATGAATTGTTTTGTTCCTCTTTATCCTAAAGTAGGCTTAATTTGAACCCATTCAGCCTTATCCTTCAATTAAGAATAACTCAGAACGAAATTTGGGCCATATTGTCCGTTAGTTAGGTACTAATCGCTAGGCCACTGAACTAATCCCGATTATTTAAGAATTAGTGGGAATCTTAAGCATTTTTAAGGAGTTGTAAGCCATAAGCTTACTTTTCCAATTGCATTAGCTAGGGGTTGTTTGTATAGCGGGATTAGAAATCACAGGAATAGTTGCAATTTTCGTGGATGAATACTACAATTGTATTTTAATGTTTGATGTTTGGATTGGAAGGAGTTAAAATTGAGGTGAATTTGATTTGATTTCAATGTTTGAATTGATGCATTAAAAATATATACATGATATTGTTTTGTTACATAATTAAATATTTTCAAACAAATTTTATTTACACCAAAAATTATGTAACTTTTTAGTACGAACCGGTTTGTAATCGTTTTCCATTTTTTAACTGTTTTAGTACACATTTGTTTGATACTATTGATAATATCATATCAAAATAGAATTATTTGAAACTCATTTACTTATGACTCTGTATATGTTATACAATTATTTTACAGTATGATAAAAAAATTTTTTTTTTAATCAAATAGTAATATTTATATCAGCGTCAATGTATAATACTATATATAACACGATTTTACAAAAAACAATAACATCACATATTATATTATTATTGTTCCTAATATTTCATACAATATCAAATATACAAATAATGAATTGTATAACATATGTAGTAACACATTATTAATATTTAGATTTAGTGAAATAAGTGGTGTTGGCCGATGTTGGCCATGCAAGAGTGTTGACCATTAATCATATCCCATATATATATATATATATATATATATATATATATATGAACAATTACCAACATTCTTGTTTGACCAACGTCGGTCAACACACTTATTACACTAAATCTAAATATTAAAATCGGATTTCAATCGTATAGATGTGTTTTCTATCATTTAGAAATGATTTAGAATAAATTTTGTACAATTTTGATTTTTGTATCTAACAAAATCGATAACCTATTTTCACAACCGTCCATTTCGGTAAATTTATAGATTTTCATGAAGGAAAACTCGAAACTTAATAAAAAATTCATCCTAAGCCTATCTATAAGATTGAAAATACATCCAAACAAAAAAAATCGAATTTCAAAATTTATTTAATGATGATTCAAGTTGTAACTATTTCCGATCGTTAAATTTTTTTAAGTATTATGATAAGTATTATAGAAATTTTAATTTTCACACCTCAGCGGAAGCTAAAAACATTTTGGCTAAAGCTTGTTTCATTGAGCTAGATATGGATTTGGTGAGACCAAAGTCGAGTAGAATTGGATGATGTGGCGCTTCCTTGATCAGCAAGAAATTGCCTTTAAAACATAATAAAAATCAATCAAAACATAAAAGAAATAATTGAATAATAAATTTTATGAAGTGTTAAATGTAATATTTACCAGTATGAGGGTCCCCATTGAAAAACCCATCGATATAAATTAGATGAGCATATGCAAGAGTTATTTCCTATGTTGCACGGATACGGATACGGGTATCGTATCCGATACGATACAGATACGGCGATACGGCAATTTTTGAAAAATCACGGATACGGATACGGCTATATAGTTATTATTTTAATATATTTATATTATATATAATAAATAAATAAATAATATTTTTAAATTAAATATCATGACAATAAAAAAAATAAACATAACAATACAAGTATCATAAAATTATCTTAAATTATTTTAGAAGTATCCTAAAACTAATTTTAGAAGTATCCTAGAAGTATCATATACAAATTATTTAAAAATATTATGGGCCAAAACATATATTGGGCCGAAGTATCCTAAATGGAGTATCCCAGCCGTATCCTAAACGTATCACAGCCGTATCCTGCCGTATCCCCGCCGTATCCGAAAAAAATAAATATTAAAATAATCGGATACGCCACGTGGCGTATCCGATACGTATCGCAGCCGTATCGCACCCGTATCCGTATCGGATACCCGTATCCTCAGGATACTTCTGCATTTTTGGAGTATCCGCGTAACATAGGTTATTTCCTCGACTAATTTGTGTTTATCGACTCCATAAGATTCTAATGATTCTTTATCGTTTAATCAAATTCCATTCATATATTCCAATACTAAAATCTTCTCCGTGGACTACTTATTCAAAAAAAAAATTCAAAGAATTAATTATATGAATAGTGTATGAAATTTGTTAAGATAAGAAATGAAGATGAAGAGCTCGAAAGACGCTGGAGAATGAGAGGGAGAAAAAGGGCGATTCTTCAAGGAGATGGATAAGAAGATGGATGATACCGTTGGGAAAAGCACCATGACCCCAACTCATTCACTCCCTACAAACAGCTCTTGTCTTCTGATCAAGCTATCCCCCCCCCCCTCCTCTTTCCACAGACGAGATTCTCTGAAGTTCGGATACCTACCATGCGTCCTTCTCTCTTAACTGCTTCCTCTCAAAGGAAAGCTCCCTCTCAACCGACCCCCACACCACATCTCTTGACAAGGCAGCACGACCTCACTACCATAAATGCGAGCTCTCTGCCCCCTCTACGCCCTATGCCACGTCCTCCTCTTCAAGTCTTTCAAGTCTCTCCTCAGCTATCCCGAGCTCTTCTCCCTTCTCATTCATTAGTGCAATCCAAAAAACGATGTGCTCCCTCCGCATCCTCCTCTCCAGCCGAGGTCCCACCGCTTAGCCGTAAAAATCATCTTGGAGGTCCAATCCGAGGCACCCCGACTGGATAGGATGCTGCTACAAATGCTTCGAGTAGAGAAGGTTCCGTTGTAACGGAAGCTGGGCTCCGTTACAACGGACATACTCGAGATTATTTAAGTATATGATACTGAATGGTCCGTTACAACGCAAGAAGAATTGCGTTACAATGCACATGCTCAAGATTGTATAGTACAAATTTACTGTACAGTCCGTTACAACGGACCATATGTAGCGTTGTAACGAAAGTATCTCTGGAACTCTATTTTAGTATATGATGATATACACAGTTTAATATATATGATATATACCCTTTCAAGTGTCATTATCCTAATAAGTATAAATAGTAAGTTTCTCTCTCATCCAAGTATCCAATTCAGTTCTAATTACTCTAGTAATTGTTGAAAGAGTGCAACCAAAGAGAGAAAGAGAAAAATAGGAGACAAAGCATAATCAAGCAAGTTCACACACGCCTCGTCTAGACAGTTTCGTGTGTGACCGAGAGACTACAACTCACGGTGGATATGCATAGAGGAGTTCACACTTGTGACTCTTCGTTTGTGATCAAACCGAAGACAACCGAGGTCGTGTCAAAACGGTGAGAGACGTGTGGGCGACATCAAGAAGAAAATCAAAGAAGAAAGCAACCAACCCTTCGAACGTGATCAATTTCACGTGGTACGGTTCTATCATTCTATCGCATCGTATCCTCGGAGAGACGGCGTGATCCTGTGTTTTGGGAATCGGACCCGGCCCTCACTTCCGCTGCACAGGGCTTGGGATAGGATAATTCCCTACATACAGCTCCGTTATAACGGATAACTGTCCGTCATAACGGAATAACCACTCCATTGCAACGGAGCATACTGTCTGTTACAACGGAATACTCATTGATTGTCAGACCAACCACTCAGTTACAACGGACATACGGTCCATTATAACGGACCTCTCACTGGTCGTCAATTATGCAAAATCTCATTATGCATTCGATTTCGACAACACGTACGTTCATCTATTCTTATTTGTACATTCTTCTTGTTGATCAAAAACTGTAATTCCTTCAAATATCCCTCTTCACTTTAGCATGTATTCATATTTTTTTTATAAGTAGCCTTTACAAAAGCCCAATTTGTAAGAATAGGTAGAGTTTTGCCTAACTTACAAAACTAGCGGTTTCGCCAGGGGGACTGGCGACAGAGAATGCTCTTTCGCCAGATGACCTGGCGAAAATACTTAAGCATCAAATTTCCATGTCAAGAGGGGCCTAATGTAATCAGTGCTTGCAGGAATGGAAAATCCTGAATTTGTTTTATGACGCCAGGGGTCTAAATGTAACCCGTGCTCTCTTAGTCAGAAACCCGACGTGACAAATCGTGTACGCAAGATGTATCTTGATTTCATTAAATTCATTTCTATTACTAATTAATTCGTATATTTTTTAATGTTTTAATTGTTTTGCAAAAAAAAAAGGTGACTACTTTCAATCCTTAAAGATGGAATATATCAAGTGTGAAGGAAATACAGTTACAGATCAACTAGTAGATTGTACCCATGATCAGGGTAGATGAACGTACGCGTTCGTCGAAACGGTTGGATGCGTAATAAGATTGTGCAAATCTGACAGAAATTACATAGTCCGTCATGACGCACTATATGGTCCGTCATGACGCACACTAGTGTAATTCTTGACAGACCAATCTGTGAGTATAGCGTCATGACGCACCATCCAGTGCGTCATGACGGAGGTGCGTCATGACGGACTATCTTGTCCGTCATGACGGAACACATATGTAACAGCTATATTGTGCGTCATGACGCACCATATTGTGCGTCATGACGGACTGTGATCCAAATTCTGGATTGATAGTTTTTGATACTCATTAATCATGGCATTAATGGAGAGGTTAATATATGATATTCACCTGATCTTTCTCTCTCCCTGGTTCATTTTACATATCGAGATATTCTTGTGAGACAAGAAAAAGAGAAAGAGTGAAAGCTCCATTAGAGAGATTTTGTCAAGCAAGTTTAGACAAATTTTAGGAGAATTTCTTGCAACCGAGAGACGATAGCTCGAGGTGGATACGAGAAGAGGAATCTCACCTGAGATTCTCTGTTGTGATAAAACAAGAGCAAGGTCGGAGACGAATCGGATAATATCCGGTTGTATACGACAAATCGAATTTTCGATCTAGGTGTCGAATCGCGTGGGCGTGGGACGTGCGTATTACCGGAATCGAAGCAAACAAGGAAAGCAGTAACTAAAAGAGTCAACCCTTCACCGAGATCAATTTCACGTGGTATGACTCTCTATGAATATAAGAGTTAAATTCATAGGTATTAGTTGCATTTCATGATTCGTACTTTCAAGTCGTCGACGTGGTCCTCGGGATCGGGTCGGATCTAGCTCCTCAATCCGATGTGCGGGGCTCGAAAGTGTCACGACCCGAAAATAAAATAATCGTGCACAACGTACTTACCTTAAATATATGAGCATTAGCAAAGTCAAAAACACACAATACAAAACCAGTTGGCATAAATTATAATCTACAATCTACAAGTACTCAATATACATATGGTGGGCGTAAACAAATACAACAAATAAAAATGATAACTGGTGATCGCACACTCCGATACGCTCGTAATCTACACGAATGCCACTGCCACTTCAAGTGCTACCTGGAAATATTGCCTGAGAGTTAGATAAGTAAAATAATATTTAATTATTATTTACTATCGACGACGACTAACACGACAACCTACTACGAGAACTACCACGATGACCGACTACAACAATCTAGGACTTCAGCAAATTGCGACAACGACCACTACATAATTCTCATCGTGAAACCACAACGATAACAACATGGGACTAACTCATAGACTAGTACCTCGGATCAACTTGAGGTAAAAGTCAACCACAACTAAGATTCTGCAAATACGGTAACAACTACTACAGAATTCATAGTGTGATACTACAACAACTACTTCGATAAGGTCGGCACCACACGGGACCCCTCATAGACAAATATCTCGATCAGCTTGAGGTAAGAGTCCGCTGCACTCTAATACAAGAGTGGTGTCTTCAACCACGCCACAATCGAAGACACGCCCCCTCGATCAGCTTGAGGAGACCGTACTGCTACGTCTAATAGCTTGCAAGTTCGGTAGCGACTCGAAAATGCAACCCTGTCCAGGCACTACTAAATGTCCAAACATGGGTTTCCTTATCTACCGCTCATCCTCACTACGAGTTGATCTACATCAACAACAATCCTACATACAACAAAGAACTACACATATTCTACAGATAAAATGATGAATAAATCATCAGATGCAGTAATCATAATTACTGCCATTTGAACCACCTCGGAATAAGTGTTCTAGCGAGACCAAGAACTCACGAAACGGAGACCGAACGGAGAAGTTATGAGCAAATTACGAAGATGTGACATCCGAAATCTGGTCCGATAGACCCGTCAAAGAACCGATCAAACTACGACATCTCTACTTATCCGACACATCAAAGTTTCTACTGACCTCAAGATGAAACCCTAACAATACGGGAGCAACAACCAACCCAAAGAAGAATACTCAAACTACGACCTCAAACTACTACGACAAACTACAATGACAAATCTCAGCCATGTGTTTAATCTTGGCTCGTTTGCTCATTAATCCAACCATTAATTAATTGGACAATATCAAGCGATTGAGCCTTCTACTAATAATTTACCGGTGACTCAAACCGACATTCTCGACAATCTACAAATCTTCCCTGAAATTCATATTTAACATAATACAACAAATATCGGGTTATTGGATCTCAAACACAAACCAACCATGAACCCGACCTGTTAAGAATAAACACCTCAATTATCTCTCTTCCGTGCTTTCCCGAACTGAAACCCTAATTACACATAATTTACCATGACAAGATGAATAAATAGCCCGACCGCCACTATTCAAGCGGCCGAACCATCACGACCAAACATCTTCCCTGACAATCCAATTCTCAACACTCGACCCGATCCGAGATACTATTTCATTCACAACTTAGGGTTCCGACATTTCGTACTTAATCCGAGTCTAATTCAATTTCAATGACAGCAATGAGGTATGATTAGTATTATAGATCATATCCAAGATAATACCTCAACTAGTTGTTCCTTTGCAATCAATGTGACGCCCCCTCCGATCCAGCGATGGGTGTGATGGTACGGCCATGGTACCTTTTTCCCCTGCCCCGCCACAAGCTACGGCAACGCCAGGAAGATCTCCAACCTCAATACTGATGGGTATTCACCCGACCCCGGGCCCGCGCAACGGATATGAAGGCCCGGTCCGGTTCCCAAAATCCAAGATCACGCCATGACTTCGAGGGTACGATGCAATAGAAGGATAGACGATTACCAGCGTGAAATTGATCACGCACGACGGGTTGATCGCTCGCATCCTTTCCTTCTCCGGTGTCACGTTGGTGACTAGCCCGTGCGTCCCATACCACACGTCTCCCACCGTCTTGACACGCCTCCGGTTGTCTTTCGTGCGTCCCACGTCCACACTCTTCCACATCCCACAGTTTTGCTCCTTCGGTTTGATCACAATCGGAGAGCCACAAGTGTCGCTCCTCTACTTGTATCCACCGTGAGTCGGAGTTCGTCGGTCGCGGGTGCAACTGCCTAGACGATGCACCGGCGAACTTGCTTGCTTGGTTGATTCTCTATATCGAGAAAACTCCTTTTCTCGGTTCTCTCTCTTCACACATTTTCTCTCTCTAGAAAGATGTCTCTATATTTCTGGAATATTCTGAATAATCCCAATCATTGGACTGAATGAACTGATCAGAGATGAGAGAGAATTATCCTATTTATATCACATAGGATAAGGATGGGCCAAAAGGCATGTATATCCAATATACACCCTTTCATACAGAAAACTGCATGAACCTGTTCAGTATTCTGTCTATACGAAATTGGTAAATTCCTCTGACAGAAAATCAACCTACATGAAAGTTGTAGATAATCTTATTATCTACCCAACCTAATTTGGCATGGCCCAATTGGAGTTCGTATGCAAACGTTATGACTGTTTTACTAATTGTATTTCCTTGTGTACACTTACATTCGTTTATCCTTGTGTACACTTTTGCGGTTGATCCTGAAACTGTATTTCCTTCATGCCTTTGGTCAGTCATGACGCACGGATCGGCCAGTCATGACGCACCGAAGGGGTTCCTTTGGTAAGTGATGACGCACGGATCGGTCAGTCATGACGCACCGAGCAGAAGCACTTGGTCAGTCATGATGCACGGATCGGTCAGTCATGACGCACGGTTTGGTGAGTCATGACGCTAGGGCCCCTGGAAGTTTTGATGTTGGTCAGTCATGACGGACTATACAAAAATCCTGTGTAAAGAGTTACATGAGGTGGTGCATCATGACGCACGAAACTGTCAGTCATGACGGACTGTACAAAAATCCTGTGTAAAGAGTTACATGAGGTGGTGCATCATGACGCACGAAACTGTCAGTCATGACGGACTGTACAAAAATCTTGTGTAAAGAGTTACATGAGGTGGTGCATCATGACGCAACTTATGGTGCATCATGACGCACAAGCCCCTGGTTGTCAGATTTGTTTTTTTACTACACACTTCGAAATTCATATTCTTTGCACCAATTTATTTCATATTTTTATAATTATTATTTAGAATAATTTAGTCTCCCTAGATAGTGCATATACATTAGAAAATCTTGTGATAGTGATATAATATGATTATGTCGCGAAATGAAACATGCATACGCATGATCCCTCATAATATTTAAGTCATGAAATTGTCTTCCATATTCACAACCACTATGTTCGGTACTACGTCTCACATGGGTTAAGGCCAAAGCCGACATGGGTTATTGTAGTCATCGACGGGGTGGCAAGCGTTAAATAGGGACTGATAAGGGTTAAGGCCAAAGCCGACTTATTAGTAGTTTATTTGAACGATACGTTGAGTATGGTTGTGACTTAACCGTTCAAGCCAGTAAGGGTTAAGGCCAAAGTCGACTTGATTGGAAGTTCGGGGCATAGATAGGATGCACACATGGAAATGGGATTGTATATGATACGATCCATCACCGAAATCCTATAAAGGTTCAAGAGTCGCATATGATGCGATTGGATATAATCCTACCTAAATAGTGAGATCCCACTCGTCTGCCAAAGCAACTTGTGGGAGGATCGTGATATATGGGTCTTGAGTGTTATGGACTTGGAATCCCGTATCAGTATGAGGGTTATCGATTCGATAAAAACAACACATTCATATATTCATCATGTAAGCATATAGATTAAGTACGCACGGTTAGGAGCTTAATCTTCATCATCCGTTTAGAATTATGTTTTCTAGCAACACCAAATATATCGATGAGATCAATATGATAGATAGCTTTTGGGCCGGAATTACCGTAATTAATCTTGATAGTTAAAGAATAGTTCTTAGACTTAAAGGAACGTGTTGGACACGGAAATGATAGATTCAGGGCTCGATGCATTGGCTTTAGAGAAAGCCGGGTTCGATACACTTTAAGAAGGAATCGAACAATATTACGTGCCTTGTGGTGGCATGTATAGACGCAAATTTCTTAAAATTGTTTTGAGAATTCGGGTGCATACGAAAGTAAAACACAATGCTCATGAGATAGTTTCAAGAGCTAGAGCGCGTTGAATGGTTCGATGCGGCTCAAAGAGTAGGTTAATTTTGAGACGCCAAATGGGTCTTTAATTCCGAGGCAAGAGGAGGCTATCGGTATTTTGTTACGTTTACGGACGGTTAAAGTAGATACGGTAATATCTGTTTAATGCGTGCCGAAGCAGAGACTTTTGAAAGGTTCAAAGAGTTTCAAAAACAAAATACAAAATCGACTTAGCAAGAAAATCAAAGCCCTTTGATAGGATCGAGGAGGCAAGTATTTGAGCTACGCACTTCGATAGGATCGAAGAGGCGATATTTGAGTTATAAGTATTGATTATCATTCATGATTGTGGAATCGTTCCACGATTATCTTCATTTCGGAACATTGAGATGTGTTCGAAAAGAGGAAATGAACGCATGTTAGACATGGTTCGATAAATGATAAGTCAAACAGATCTCCCAAAAATGTTTTGGGGATACGCCCTTGAGACAGCGGCACTAATGAATGGTTGCATATGAGATATGGACCATAAACCTTCTAATCGGTACAAAAGACGCCATATGAGATATGGATCATAATGGTTCCGAAGTTGTCATTTGTATAGATTTGAGGATGTGAGTATATTTCAAAATTTGTTTCGGTTAAACTCAATCCCAAATCTGAAAATTGTTCGTTCATCATATATCCTTAAGGAAGCTAAAGGATATTGGTTATAATGTCCCGACGAAAATGAGATTTTCGTGGCTCGAAGAGATGCCTTCTTAGAGGAGGACTGGATGCGCACAAGTTTGGAACTTGATGTCGCTTATATCCATGCGGGCTAGTGGGAGTAGAATAAATCTCAAAAGAGTTCGAGATATGGAAAATGAACATTATACCGATGAAAGTTGACACGACTTCATCAAGAGTTGATGAATACGAGTCGAACACACAAAGGAATTTTTCGTAGATCGAGTAGGCTACATCATAAGCCGGTAAATACGGATTTATCGTGGCTAATGATGATAGATCGAAATCATATGATGATTCGATATCCAGCAAGGATGCTATGAAAAGTTGATTCCACATGACATGGTGTCTTGAAATCTGAGATTCAATCCGTGTACATTATCAAGTTTGGAACTTGATTCAATCACTTTCTAGGTTAGACTCATGAAATGTGAATGGGTTTTCAAGGTGAAGAACCTACATGGATAGGAATTTGCATATATGCAAAGCAAGGCTCGTAGCGAAGAGTTTCAAGTAATTCGTAGTTGGACTATGAAGAAACGTTTTCGCATGTTGCCATGCTTTCACATTCTCGAAATTCTGCTTGCCATGGTCGCATATTATGACTATGTGATGTGGAAAAATGGATGTCAAAACCGAATTTCTTGATAGAAATTTTATGAAAGGACGTGTTCTTAAAACAACCTTATGGTTTTGTCGATTCATAAGAATCAGGGATAGGATATGCACGCTTTAACGATCCATATGATGGATTAGAGAAAGCTTCTCGGAATTGGAATATTCGTTTTGACGAAGTTATAAACTGTTATGACATTTTCGGAACGAATGGAAACTTTGTGTACACATGAAGGTTAGTGGGAGCCGCGTTATATTTCTTGTAACGACAAAGAATTTAGGCGAGACCGCTTATGAATTAAGCGTGAAGATCTAAGAAGTTCCTCGTTCTAGATTATAGCACGTATATCGACATAATGTTGAAAATAATTTTCAACATATAACTCCTTGGAGAAGTTAAATCGAAATGTCGAATGACAGAAATTTTCTACGGCTCGATGTGAGACATCCAGTAGGGCGAAAAGTAATAATATGAATCTTTACTTTGATGTGAGGATACATTATATCTGTCATGATATGTATGTGGCTATACGTCGTAAACATAAAGCGTCTAATTTACCGTCTATAAAATCCAAGGGAATCACACGAGTTTGAATGTAATGCGATTACACGTGACTAACTCTTGTGAATGTATAATGGTTATACATATATATACATAATGGTTATGTATATTTTAAACTCTTCGGGATTTGTATTGATAGCGGTGAAGTTTACCCTTGAATACTTTGCGAAAGAATTAAGGACTTTATTTTATCTATAATGGTGTGGAGGACGTGTTGGTTATAAAGAGTTATAACAACAACAGTTTCCAAATATTAAGCACATCCAAATATGTAGCACGACTTTCGATCACAAAGTGTGTACGTATTTTGCATAAATGAAAACACGGCCATGTGGAAAGGTTCCACACGAGTAATGATTCTATTCACGGAGGCGAGTATATTGCGGTTATTAATCGCAAAAGGAAGCGGTATGGATCAAGGATACATGACCAAACTCGAAGTAGTCACGAGTTATCGGATTTATGGTTGTGTATTGCGTGAAACGCAATAGTACAAGCCAAAAATGCCGAGGTCACAACCACTTCTAGCCAATACTCAGAAAATTTCATTTGATCCATGAAATTTTGTGAAAAGATGTGATCGTAGGTATTGGAAACGTTCCAAACCTGATGAAGATTAACACTAGCGGGAACGTGCGGACCCGTTTACAAAACCGCTCTCTCTAGTCGCGCGTGACTGTCATGCGATGACTATGGGTATGAGATACCAAGAGGAGGAAGAAGAGAGTAGAGTGTAGTTATCTAACAAGATAGTCCTCGCAGGTTGTGGGTATGGAGATATCCATAGGTAAACGTTGTATCACCCAAATACTTAATCCATATGAATGCATCCCTTTTAAAAATTTTGTTTACTTAAATTTTTTATGCATTCACCTTATATGAAAACTGTGTGCGGGCTGTGTAATTTGATTACATGAACCCTGATTTGAGCTTGTGTGGACGCCGGCATAATTGAGGATTATGTGCAGCAAAACCGTCACACTTAAAGTTTCATTTCTAAACATCCCTAGTCGTGGATCAGTTTGCTTAAGAGAGAAGCATTTCTATTACAAGGGTAGCCATGATGGAGTGACTAGATCCCGTTCATGGGCTTTTAGTGCTTTGGAAACAGCCTACTGCCATCGTTAACCGAACCTACATGGTCACACAACGAGTCGTACTAAATCGGGTGATAAGAGGAAAATAAAGCACATTTTTGATATCTAATTTGGGGATTTTAGCCCTTTTGAATCACAACTTTATATATACAATTGTTCATATTTGAGATAACAAGAATATTTCTTCACTAAGTGTGTTTTATTGATTAATTACAGGTTTTAGGGGAAAATTCTCGACAATCCAAGAGTGTAGTTGTCTTCGTCTCCTCGCGCCATTAAAATCGATATATCATACCGACCAATTCGGTACACGTGTGAAGGAGAAGGCAAATAATCATCAACATAAGAGATTGCACCAAACTCTACTCGAAAACCACTCACACAATTGCCACTCTACAGCCCCACCTACCTCACCTACCACCCCCAACTACCCTCAATCCTCTCACCCATCTCTCGGCCAATGGGAAAGCCCCAATGATGCTATAAATAAGACCCCAAGGCCTATGGACAGAGGGACGCTCTTCGGAGCACTTTAGATGTTCTTTTACATTCACACACACACACTCTCTCTCTCTCTCTCTCTCTCTCTCTCTCTCTCTCTCTCTTCTCTCTCCCTCTGAAGAACTTCCAAGAACCGTCAAGAACATCAAGAACCATTCAAGATCCTACTTGATTGTTCAGGAGATTCAACCGTGAATTGGACATCCTTCCTTTCGGCGAATCGACCCTTCTCGACACTAACCGTGACTCGGGGATTTCCTCCTTTCGGGACTTGTGAAGTTGTGTTGAGACCGTGACTCGGAGGTTTTCTCTTTCGGAGCTTGAAGAAGGTGTCAACCATGACTCGGAGTCTTTCCTTTTGGTGACCCTTCATCGACTTAGCCCGTGACTCGAGATTTCTTCCCTTCGGTGACCAACGAAGCAAGCTTGCCGTGACTCGGAGAATTCCCCTTTCGGTGGTCAATCGAGCGACAACACTAGCGAGATAAGGAGGCTCTTCTTGACGCGTTGAAGCTCTTCTTTCTTCGAATTAGGTGTATTCTTTATAAATCTTGAAATTCTTGTATGTTGAATGATAGTTTAAGGTTGTGATTGAATCTCTTTCTTTGTGTCTAAATCTTTGTTTCTTGCAATCGATCTTTTGCTCTCTTTGTGTGATAATTTGCTCTCTTTGTGTGATGTTTTTGTTCTCTTTTTACTTGCATTTTAGTCCTTAATTAAGATGTTAAGAAATCTCTGATCAAGTCTCAATTCAAAACCCCAAAACAAATACTAAATCTGATTTATGGGACTTTCCGTCGTAACGAAAGTTTCTGCCTTTTTCCAGAAAAGTTTCTGCCTTTTGCTGGAAAAGTTTCTGCCTCTTTCTGACTCGTTTTGATTCATTCTTCGACGCATATACTCCTCGTGGAACGAACTTCTATATTTCTACTATACACATATATTTCTATTCTTGTTGATTGACTCGGGTTTTCACATACAACGATATCTCGAATTAAAAGTGATTGAAAACCCGCTCATCAAATGGCGCCGCTGCCGGGGAGTAATGTTTAAGTCAAATTTTGAATCAAACTTGCAATCTCGAGTGATATTTCTAATAGAATTGATAAGTTTGGGCTTGATATTTCACTAATTTCGAAATTTTTCTATTCTTGCAAGGTACACGGAGTAGAGCAAGATGGGTCATCAAGAAAGACCAAGAACGTTTGGAGAATTGCTAACTCAAGAAAGAACTCCAAGAAGATATCCAAACACCATGACGCTTAAAGAAATGATCAATCAAGATATCGACGAATGGGAAGAAAGAAAAGAAGAACGAAGGCTCGGTTTGCTCTCATGTTCCACCTCAAATCAATACGATGAATCGCACACCGAGACCCTTTATCAAGATCCCATCTATGAAGCTCGCCAATACGAAAACGAATCCCCATGGACGATTGGGACACAATCCTATACCGAAACCACCAATAACTACTCAAACCCTATATACGAACCTTCTCAAAATGAACTCGAATTTCAACACAAATTTGAATACCAAGATCACCCATTTCAATCCCAAAACGAAAATCCAAACCAATAATTAAAACGAATAATGGAGGAAATGATGGCGATGATAAAACAAAATTTTGGAGGATTGAATCAAGGTGTTGAAGATTTGAAACAAGAATTAAAGTAAATCAAACATGAAATCAAACAAGAGATTAAAACCACCTCTCGACGACTCGGAAATATTCAATCCATGCTCAATGATCTAGATCAAAGAGTGACTTGTCTCGAGTTAGAATATTCAAACGAGGAGATCATGAAGATTGAAAGTGACAAGAGTTCAAGTATGGGGGGATTCGATGAAAGCGTTGGAACAAGAATGACAATTGAAGAAGAAAAGGTGTCATTGGATTCGACTCTCCAAAAGACGGTTCAACTCACTCCAACCGATGAAAACGCGCAATTATCAAACGAGCAAGAAGAGAAATCTACAATTCTCCAAGGTGAATTCTTTCCATATATCATCAATTTTAATTCATTTAAGAACTATGATGCTTCTCATGATAGAAATTCACCTTGTGTAGATTTATCAAGGAAGTCAAATACATTCGAGACACTCACGCCTCTCACAACTCCTCTTCATCAAACTCCAAGCGATGAAGCAATTATGAAAATTCGAAGCGGAATAGAGAAAATATTTACGCCACTTTCGACATATGCAAAACAAGTGATACAAGCACCGATTTTTCTCATCTCCAACATCTCAAAGGGAGTATTTCGAGGCGGTCGAAAAGTAGCGATCCATGTTAGTGTTGATCCAAATATCCTAAGGTTTGATTATCTCAAAAACACTGTCAATACTAACGGTTTCAGTTAAGACCAACTTGTAGGAGAAATAGGTACAACGGACTAAGGATGATCAAAAGAGATGATTGAAGAAGTCAAGACGAAGATCATTCGTGAAAGGAAAGGTGTCAAGACATTGAAGAATTCAAGACGTCCAAGCTTTCCGTGAGTTGGGATCATCAAAATAAACCCTAGGTATTCCGAAGAACTTATCATATGTATCAAGGTCAAAAGATAAATTCGAAACACGATGAAATGAAAAATGGAAAATCACCATACCAGATTATGGTTCGTTCGAACGAACAACTCAGTGCGTTCGAACGAATAGTCAGTTCGAACTGATAAACACCATCCGTTCGAACGAACCAAGATCTGACATTGTGAGAAAATAGACAACACTAGACACAATTAATTTTCGTTCGAACGAACCAATATATTCGTTCGAACGAACCGTCATGGTTCGTTCAATCATAGAACGAACTATAAATCACCTCACGTTCGTTCGAACGGATACTACTGTTCGTTCGAACGAACCAAGATCTGGTGTTGTTGGAAAATATACCAAAACTAGACACAATTAATATTCGTTCGAACGAACCTTCATGGTTCGTTCCAAGATTCATAGAACGAACTATGAATTAATCCATGTCCGTTCGAACGAACCTATGGGTCCGTTCGAACGAACCTATCGTGTTTATGAATATTTCATTTGAAACGACTAGTTCAAATTGCAGTTAGTTCGAACGAACATAACAGTTAGTTCGAACGAACTATGTAATTTTTACACAGTTTGAGTGGGTTCTATGAGTCATATAAATAGAATCACTCATACCTTTCTCTCTCCAACCTTTTACAAAAACTTATTCTACATCCAAAAGAGAGAAAGACTTCAAGCCGTGATTTCCCTAATCTCTTGATAGTGTGATTCAACCTTCTAGATCCAAGATATATATTCGAATCTTCTCTTCTATACGATTCCCAACTCACGTGACCGATCACGTTGTAGTTCGTATTAGAAACGTGTAATAGGCTAATTCTTGAATTGTAAAGCCCGCCCTAGATCGATACAAAACGTGTAAATCGATCTAGGCAAAACCTTGTACGAGTGAGTTGGAATTCAATCGAACGCCGAAATGGCACAAGGCCTTCCCGGAGACGTAGGTACTTGCCACTAATCGAATCGGTCGATTAAGCAAGTAACGGGTGAGTTAAAGCTACAAAGCAACCACCTACCGAACTCCGTAACAAACATCGTGCGTTCATCTCTTCGGTATTTGCATTATATTAATTCTATCATTTTAAGTTTCCGCAAAATTGAGAATTGGTACACCTTAATCGAAAATTGTAGATTAGGAATACCTATTCACCCCCCTCTAGGTTAGAATTAACCAACAGTTAGTGCTTCGTTTAATTTTGAAGGAGGATAACATCGGCATGGTCGAGCTCGAGACCATAAACGAGAGCGCTAGCGAGGGAGGCAAACCCTCGTACCAACGGTGCAAGGACTACATGCTCAAGCTCAATTGGTACATTTCAAGATAAACCAAGAATTCCGATTCTCCATCGCATCCAAAGGTTTATGCTTTCCATTCTCTCTCATTATAAGCTAACCTTGTTTCGAATTTTTTTTATGCCACTCTTTAGTGAGCAATGAAATCATATTAGGTCATCTAATTTCAAGAAAGGAAAGGAAGTCGATAAGGCGAAAATCAATGTGATCAAGATGCTTACCTCTCCAAGATCACGCAAAATTCGAAACAAGATGGATGGAGGAGCAACAAGTCAAAGACGATCAAGCACCACGCATCAAAGGTTGTGTCTCTCCTTAACTTCTTTTAATTTTTCTCTATTATCGCTTGAGGACAAGCGAAGGAATAAGTATGGGGGGGTATACACACAATCTTTGATAAAATTTAAAAAAAAAATTGAAACGAAAAAATCCCTTTTAAAGAAGAAATTTTTTTTTTTTTTTTTATGAATTGTTGAGCATTGAAATTACACAAGCCAGGGATTTTGTGCATTTTAAGGTTTTTCTCCACCTCATTTAATAAATCATCGATTTTTAAACAAATTTTCACCAAACCACCATCATTTTACTCTCAAATTGAAATTTTCACAAAATATTTGAAGGAATTGATTGAGATCTTGAAGAGATTCTTTTGAGGATTCAAACCCTAATCAATGAGTTCACTAAATTCATAAATTTTTGACAATTTGATCAATCCTCGATTTACATGACACACCATTTTCAATAAATAAACCCATTTTGAACTTGGAATTTCTAAAAAGTTTTGTTAGAACCAATTTAGTAAGTTTTGCTTGAATCTAAAATTTGACCATTTGCACTTAAAGAGCTCGACCGTTCACGGGGATTCGAAATTACACTAACGGAAACCAATTTGCGCTCAAAGCTTGATTCGATGAGCTCATGCACCTTGATTAAGTAATGAGTGGTGTGAGTCATGACCACTTGTTGGCTAAAGGGGTGCATGAGTCGTAGTAAACCAAAGTAGCCGGTTCTTGGTGTGAGTCATGATCAAGAGTCGATGCGAAAAAGTTTTCTACAATCACGGATTAAAGCGCTTTCGATTGTCGAGTCCGTGCGATTGATTAAGTAATGAGTGGTGTGAGTCATGACCACTTGTTGGCTAAACATTGCGCGGATCCATGGGGTTTTACTAAGTAATGAGTGGTGTGAGTTATGACCACTTGTTATCCCAAAGGACACACATGGGGACCATCGAAAGCAACAACGAAAAAAAAAAAAAAAAAAAAAAAAAAAAAAAAGAAGAAAAGAAATAAAAAGAATAAAAAGGGAAGAAAAAGAGTTAAAAAATCGAGCGCAAGTTGGGAAAATTTAGTAGAAAACGAAGATGAACCAAGTACTAACGTACCGAACGGTTTAAAAGTGACAAATTACATTTAAAAAATGATTTTTGCAAAACGGAAAAATTTGTTTTCATTAATACTTTTTCATGATAATCCTTGTGAATTGTGGAGTGAAAAGAATTGAATGATGGTGTTTAATCATCTTTTTCGGTTGAGATCATTTGCTCTAGTAAACTCTTCGAATTTGTGCAATTCGTTGAAAATAGATTCTAATATAACTCAAACTTATCTCTTTCAATATTAGTGATTATGATAAGAGTGAACAATTATCTTGTGAGAATTGAGTTTTGAAATCGATGAATACACTTTCAATAAAATCTTATACATGCATTTCTCTCTTTGTGCTTGATTTTATGCTCATCATGATCGAGGACGATCAAGGGTTTAAGTATGGGGGTATTTGATAAGAGAAAAATAAAGCACCTTTTTGATATCTAATTTGGGGATTTTAGCCCTTTTGAATCACAACTTTATATATACAATTGTTCATATTTGAGATAACAAGAATATTTCTTCACTAAGTGTGTTTTATTGCTTAATTACAGATTTTAGGGGAAAATTCTCGGCAATCCAAGAGTGTAGTTGTCTTCGTCTCCTCGTGCCATTAAAATTGATATAGCATACCGACCAATTCGGTACACGTGTGAAGGAGAAGGCAAATAATCATCAACATAAGAGATTGTACCAAACTCTACTCGAAAACCACTCACACAATTGCCACTCTACAGCCCCACCTACCTCACCTACCACCCCCAACTACCCTCAATCCTCTCACCCATCTCTCGGCCAATGGGAAAGCCCCAATGACACTATAAATAAGACCCCAAGGCCTATGGGCAGAGGGACGCTCTTTGGAGCACTTTAGATGTTCTTTTACATTCACTCTATCTCTCTCTCTCTTCTCTCTCCCTCTGAAGAACTTCCAAGAACCGTCAAGAACATCAAGAACCATTCAAGATCCTACTCGATTGTTCGGGAGATTCAACCGTGACTTGGACATCCTTCCTTTCGGCGAATCGACCCTTCTCGACACTAACCGTGACTCGGGGATTTCCTCCTTTCGGGACTTGTGAAGTTGTGTTGAGACCGTGACTCGGAGGTTTTCTCTTTCGGAGCTTGAAGAAGGTGTCAACCATGACTCGGAGTCTTTCCTTTGGGTGACCCTTCATCGACTTAGCCCGTGACTCGAGATTTCTTCCCTTCGGTGACCAACGAAGCAAGCTTGCCGTGACTCGGATAATTCCCCTTTCGGTGGTCAATCGAGCGACAACACTAGCGAGATAAGGAGGCTCTTCTTGACGCGTTGAAGTTCTTCTTTCTTCGAATTAGGTGTATTCTTTATAAATCTTGAAATTCTTGTATGTTGAATGATAGTTTAAGGTTATGATTGAATCTCTTTCTTTGTGTCTAAATCTTTGTTTCTTGCAATCGATCTTTTGCTCTCTTTGTGTGATAATTTGCTCTCTTTGTGTGATGTTTTTGTTCTCTTTTTACTTGCATTTTAGTCCTTAATTAAGATGTTAAGAAATCTCTGATCAAGTGTCAATTCAAAACCCCAAAACAAATACTAAATCTGATTTATGGGACTTTCCGTCGTAACAAAAGTTTCTGCCTTTTTCCAAAAAAGTTTCTGCCTTTTGCTGGAAAAGTTTCTGCCTTTTTCTGGCTCGTTTTGATTCATTCTTCGACGCATATACTCCTCGTGGAACGAACTTCTATATTTCCACTATACACATATATTTCTATTCTTGTTGATTGACTCGGGTTTTCACATACAACGATATCTCGAATTAAAAGTTATTGAAAACCCGCTCATCATCGGCTTGATTATAAAGTTGGCACATAAGATGTGCGTAGCTTGGTATTTGATACGCAAGCTATATTCTCTAAAAGTCGTGCATATTGGATATGCATAAGTACCTTTTAGGTAGATCTGAAATTGAGTGGGAGACTGAAGGAAATACAGTTTCGGAATCAACCGTAAAAGTGTACACAAGGATAAACGAATGTAAGCGTACATTTGTGGTCATATCTTTCAGTAGGAAAATCCAATTTGAATGGTTCAAATTGGGTTAGATATATAATAAGATTATCTACAACCTTCATGTAGAAATATATTTCATATGAACGATGTATAAGTGTCGTTTCTATGAAATACCGAAAGGGTACAACAGTATGACATACAGTTAGTAAAACAGTCATACCTTTTTCATACGAACTCCAATTGGGCCAGGCAAAATTGGGTTGGGTAGATAATAAGATTATCTACAACGTTCGTGTAGGTTGATTTTCTGTCAGAGGAATTTACCAATTTCGTATGGACAGAATACTGAACAGGTTCATGCAGTTTTCTGTGCGAAAGAGTGTATATTGGATATACATGTCTTTTGGCCCATCATAATCCTATGTGATATAAAATAGGATAATTCTCTCTCATCTCTAATCAGTTCATTCAGTCCAATCATTGAGATTATTCAGAATATTCCAGAAATATAGAGAGACATCTTTCTAGAGAGAGAAGGAGTGTGAAGAGAGAGAACCGAGAAAAGGAGTTTTCTCGATATAGAGAATCAACCAATCAAGCAAGTTCGCCGGTGCATCGTCTAGGCAGTTGCACCCGCGACCGACGAACTCCGACTTACGGTGGATACAAGTAGAGGAGCGACACTTGTGGCTCTCCGATTGTGATCAAACCGAAGGAGCAAAATTGTGGGCTGTGGAAGAGTGTGGACGTGGGACGCACGAAAGACAACCGGAGGCGTGTCAAGACGGTGGGAGACGTGTGGTATGGGACGCACGGGCTAGTCACCAACGTGACACCGGAGAAGGAAAGGATGCGAGCGATCAACCCGCCGTGCGTGATCAATTTCACGCTGGTAATCGTCTATCCTTCTATTGCATCGTACCCTCGAAGTCATGGCGTGATCTTGGATTTTGGGAACCGGACCGGGCCTTCATATCCGTTGCGCGGGCCCGGGGTCGGGTGAATACCCAACACAACATACCCCTGTGGCACCATTTTCCTTCTTCAGTACACATGCCGCAGAATACTCATGTCACCACCGTTCCTGCCCCGATACATGTGCCACGATTCCGCATCGCTACATTTCCCCTGGCTCGGTACACATACATCGGTAATGCCATGATGATCTCGTCCCCCTGCCGCTGGCCCGTTGCATACGTCACGGTGCCGCCATGATTTCGCCAGGATACCGCTTTCAGGCCCCAATACACATGCGGAACCACTGTTTTCCTCATCCGATGCAGGTACCACAGTCCCCCGTGATTTCGCCACGATCCTGCCACAATGCCGCTCGCTGCGATCCTGCCACGATACAGTTTTCAGGCCCCAATACACATGCGGAACCGCGGTTTTCCTCATCCGATGCAGGTACCACAGCCCCCGTGATGTCGCCGTCTTGCAACGTTGCCGTTCTAACCACTCGATACCCCAGTCGCTGATGTGTCCGTAATTCCGTCATTAACCCTTATTCCTTCATGCAAGCCTCACTCTTTCCATCATATTTCTCCTTTTCCACTTGAGAGCCAAGGTTTTACATATATTTTGAGTTATCCACTTGTATCTTTCTTCAAGAAATTGATTCTCTTAGCGTCTCATCCTTCTTTTCTGATACAGAATTTTGGTTGTAAGTTTATCTCTCTTGTGCTCGCATAGAGTTACTTCTTACAAAACAAGAGAAGATAAGATCACCTCTTCATTGGCCAATAGAATTTTAGGAAAATGTTCTAGTATTAAAAGGGTTAGGTCTAGTGAATAGGGTTTTTTAGTGTGAAAGGGGTTAGAGCACATAAAGGAGGTTTATATCAAGTAGGAATGGGTTCCAATCTAGTCTGAAATGGGGGTTCTATCATCCGAAATTAACAGCCCTTTCACTAAGTCTAATTTATGTTGGATATTTCTTCCACAACATATAAGTTATGTTATGTTATATTTTCACCAAACATTAAACATATTTGTGACATTCTTTCTAGTCAATATTGATTATATCATTATATTTTGCCATCCAATTTATTTGTTGATCATTATAATGATGATATAAAATTCTCCCCTCCTTAATAGAATTTCATGTTCGAAATTCGTTACGCATACCATGATATAACAGAAAGTGACACCGATACCCAACAAAGTGAAAATTGTACCTAATCGACTCAGTAATGATGTTACGAGAGGCGGAAACAGGTTTTTTGTGAACTTCAACAATTGTCACTGCACATGCCAGTGTACATGTTGATTATGTTAGTTTCATATCCCTGATGTATTCGGTGCAAAATTTAGTATAAACCTATGTTCCCTCGTTTTTTCCTATGCAAGAGCAGTACATGTGGCCACAAAACGACGGACCAACTATCGTTCCCGGAGACAAACTAATTAGAAAAAATGATGTGGGAAAAACAAAACGTGGGAAAAGACAAACCAAAAGACGTCTTAGTGGAATGGATACATTGTCGAGTCAAACCTCCACGAGCCAAAGATGTTGTGGAAGTTGCCGAGCACCGGGACATAATCAAAGGAGTTGTCCCATCAGAGAACGTAATTAGTGTTTTCTTATGGTTAGTGTTTGTTTTGTTGTGATTGTTTAGATTTAGTTTGTTATGGTTAGTGTTTTATTTGTTGTAAGTTTATTGTTGTATTTCATTTCATGTTTTGTTATGGTTAATGTTTTGTTAGGATTAATGTTTGTTTTGTTGTGATTGTTTGGGTTTAGTTTATTATATGTTTTGTTGAAGTATTGTAACATGACATTTTATTATTTGTTGTGTTATATTTAAAAAAACAATTCAATATAATGACTGAAATTCCAAAATATATGAAGATAAACAAAATAGAACAATCAAAATTCAACTAAATTATATCATGCAAGAATTTTCATGACATCTACAATCGCGACATCAAAAGATAAATAACCAAGACAGCCAAACACAAAAATGTCTTTTGCTTTGATTTTATTGTCACATACAAATTTGCCCCATCCTAATAAAATAGAAACGAATCTTCACTTATCATGCCTTTCACTTCAAATTATGTACCACAAGGTCCTTTGAGTTTAACTGCATGAAGTCCAAATCTCCAATTGGGAAGGAAATCGATAGGTATGTACTGTTCAAGTGAAATGAAGAAAAAACAAATATTACAAATCAATACTACTTAAATTTATTAGAAAATAACTTACCAATAATTCCATGAAATATGTATTTATTTAAATGGAGAATATGTTAGGAATCGCCGACCCCGAGCCCCGCACATCGGAAGTGAGGGTCCGGTCCGGTTCCCTAGTTCCAGGGTCATGTCGTCTCTCCGAGGGTTGATGCAGTAGAATGATAGACCCATACCACGTGAAATTGATCATGTTCGGAGGGTTGGTTACTTTTTTCTTTGCTTTTCTTCTTGCTGTTACGTTGGTGACTAGTCGTGAGTCTTAAGCCCACACGTCTCCCACCGTTTTGACACGATCTCGGTTGTCTTCGTGTGTCCCACGCCCAAACGCTTCCGCAATCTTCTTTGTCCATTACTTCTCCGATTTGATCACAAACGAAGAGTCACTGATGTGAACTCCTCTACCCGTATCTACCGTGAGTTGTAGTCTCTCGGTCACATACGCGGTAAGGTTCATAATCATACATGACCGCTTTCACCAGAGCGTCCGGGGAAAGAAATCAAATCCAGGATTTATGATCCAAGAGTTTGTTAGATGACAATTAACCACCTTTTGGCAGGGAAATTTGATGCTTAAGCAGTTTCATCAGCTCTATGGCGAAAGAGCATTCTCTTTCGTCAGACCACTTGGCGAAAATGCCACTTTTGTAGGCTAAACACTAGTTCTTCTTACATTAGTATTAAAAAATATTTAAAAATGTTGGTAATTCAAATAAATAGTAGTCCAACGTTAATATTATATTACTCATAAACCAACAATATTATGGGGATATGTATGGAGCCCTTCAAACACCAAAATAACTTTGATGAGGTAACAAGATAAGGTTGAGTGGGTTAATTAGTATTATTAACTGATTCGATTAACGATTTAATTGACTGTTTAATTGAATCGACACGTCAATTAACATTTATTAATATAATTTGTTGATGTGTCAATTAAACATTTCAATTAACAATTAATTGAGTCAATTAGAAATGCTAATCAATCCATCTATTTTTTTTTTGCCACTCATCAATGAGCTTGGGATGAGTTTGGAGGGTGAGTATATTTTCCACAATATTATGCATATATAATACTAATAATAAATTGTATTTCATATGCATTCTATTTTTATATTGTTGAATAAAAAAATATAAGTTATAATAAATTACTGCATAATTATGTTTCTAGTACATATCATAACTAAGAAGGGTATTATGCATTCTATTTAACATATCATATCAAGGAGTGATATTTTGATAACCGCTCTAGACGAAGAAAAATATTAGCGCTAAAAATAACGGTCCCATTTAACAATCATTTAAATTAGCAATTCCTAAATTATATTAAAAACGTTTTATTTATGAGTCTCTTGTTTTTTTTAAGGGATACCAAATTGGTATTCGATTAAATATAAGCAAATATTTAAAAGGTGTTTGTTAAAGTAAAGACTCCAAAACATTATGTTCCTATTACCTATGGTATAGCCATTCATATTTGTAATTCTTATTCATTTTCTTGCCGTTAGCGTCGGGGGATTTGTTCGATTTCGGAATATGCGCAAATTTTTTTTTTTCAAATTGCCAATAATGTTAACGTTCAAATCTTGTCACGTTTTTTTCTCCTTCGATATATTTGTTGGGTCTCTTGTTAATTATTATGTGAATTAAAAATGTGAATTCAGATATAGATGATGTGATGGTGAAATCTGCGGCAAAGCTAAATTTTAAATTCTCCTTCGATATATCACTGACCAAATTGTGAACACGGTTATTAGTGGAAAAATCAAAGATATATTACTGACCAAATTGTGAACACGGTTATTAGTGGAAAAATCAAAAGAGATGAATTGAAAAGTACAGGTACAAAAGAATTTCCCAAGTAATTGATCCATTATAAAATAACCTTATTGTCTGAAGTCTGAACACCACCACATATCTCCGTTAAAATTTCAAATCGAAAACCAGAAAAATAGAAGGCAGAATGGCAAATCAACAAATGTATGAAAGAAAATGTTGTTTAATTGAATACACATCTATGTGAGCTATACATTGGTGAATTAACGTTTGCTTTTTTTTGGATAGAATTGCAGCAGTGACAGGGGCAAATAAAGGGATCGGGATCGAGATCTGCAGGCAACTGTTAGGGAAAAATGTTAAGGTCGTGTTAACTGCAAGAGACGAGACCAGAGGTAAAGCAGCAGCGAAAAGGCTACAAGCTGAAGAGGGCAAAGATGTAATCTTCCATCAACTAGATGTAGCTGACCCGGCAAGTGTTGCCCTGTTCAAAAATTTCTTTCAGACCCAGTTCGGGAGGCTCGATATTTTGGTAAAATAAATATTCAAACGAGTTGGCTTGCTTTCTGCTTTAAACAAATTTACGCTAGTTATTGACTTATAGTATTCGTATTTGTATATAGATAAATAATGCAGGAGTTGGAGGTGTGGAATTGGATCCAGAAGTTTTTACTTCCCCCAATCCTCCAACTGATATAGAGAGCGTTGCGAGTCATATAATCGAGACCTTTGAGATTGCAAAAGAGTGCATAGAGATAAACTATTATGGAACAAAAGTAATGTGTGAGACATTTATTCCTCTTCTCGAGCTATCTCATTCTCCGAGGATTGTAAATATCACTTCATATTTAGGATATCTATGGGTACGAGAAATCGATAATTAGTTAAGAATTCACTCATAAAATTTACATCTAATTATGTGAACAGTAAAATCCTATATTAACTGTTTCAGAACATTCCAAGTGAAGAAATAAGAAAGGAACTAGCAAATGCTAATCATTTGACTGAAGAACGACTGGACGAACTAGTTAACTCTTTTTTGAACGATTACAAGCTCGGAGGAGAGAGATTCGAAGAGAGTGGTTGGCCAACTAGTGCATCTGCATATAAGGTCTCCAAAGTGGCTGTGTCTGCATATACAAGAATACTTGCAAAAAAGCACCCAATAATATGTATTAATTGTGTGCATCCCGGTTTTGTGAAGACGGATATGAGTTGGAATATGGGTCCTCTGCCTGTGGAGGAAGGCGCAAAAGGCCCAGTGATGGCTGCATTGCTTCCTGATGGGAGCCCTTCCGGTCAATTTTATGCTCAAACTGAGTTGTCTTCATTTGAGTGAGTTATTCAAGAAATATGTACCGATAATAAGAATAAAATTTCTGGGAATTATTGTATATCATTTATTTAGCTTTCAGTATAAAATTAGATCATAATTTTAATTTGAGACATACAGATTTATTTTGAAATGTATTTCAGAGCCTCGATGTCATAAGAGAGCTGAGGTTATCCATTAAGGAAATTGTACCCCACCTCTCCTCAAAAACTTTGACGACGTGGATAAGACTTAACACATTAATTCATAGTTTAACATCTTAATTTAAACTTCAATTGTAAATTTAGATAATCAAACCATAAATTAAAATATTAAACCAAATATTAATGTGTTAATTTGTATGGTGTTAAATCATATCCACGCCATCAAGACTTGGTTAGAACATTAGGGGATGTACATCACTACTCATCTATTAATTGTCACCTCAACCACTTTTGTTATCCAAGTGAGCAAAATATATTTGGTTCCCCAAACTCATCTCAATTCCTTTGATGAAGTGACAAAGTAGATTGATTAGTATTTATAATCGACTCAATTAAATGTTTATTGACACGTTTAATTAACACGTTAACAATTTATAATATGTTTTTTAAATTGCACCCAACAAACGATTGTTTGTCGTTACTGGTACTTACATTTCTTTTTATATGATACCGATGAGACTTGAACTAATAATCTCAACGGCATGTTGTTTTATTGTGTCAAACACCCAACTAACTGGAATATGAAATCATTGGCAATTTATAATATGTTAATATTAGTACATGTTAATTGACGTGCCAATTCAATTAAACGGTCAATTCAATCGATAATCGAGTCAAATAATAGTACTAATCAACTCAATTAATTTTCTCTTGTCACCTCATTAAGGTTATTTTTTCATGTTTGTGGAACAGCCTATATAACCACCCCATGCAAGTGGTGCTCCGAACCCAATTCGGGCCCTCTCTGATTAACTGCTCAAATTGAGTTGTGAGGGAAAATAATGTATTATAATTAGTATTAGTATTAATATTATTTTTAATCTTGAGTATTTTTTGTAATAATTATATAGGACGATGTTATATATTGATTAGGATATTCTTTTCTATCTTTGCTAATTATATATTCTCAAATTTGGAACTCACATCTAAAGAGGTAAACGACTATTGACGTCTCAAATATATAATACTAGGATAATACTCGCGCTATGCGGCGAGTATAGTAATTATAATTTATTATAATAATATAACATATTAATTTTTTAATGATAATGGTAATATTATTTCACAATAAAATTATTTTACATAATATTAATTTTATCATATTGTCAAAACACATCTATGTATAATCATGCATTGGCAATATATTAAATCTCCATTTAAATATGTAAATCATAATTGGTCTCTAGCAAGGCATTATTATTAGGAATTCGGGCAACATTATTGCACAGCGGAACTCACCCGAACCCCTAAAGCCATGGATATGTGTATTGCTAATTAGATACGAAGGAAGAGTTTCAAAATTATACCTCATATTTAGTTCAAATTTGATTGAAGGAAGCTTGCAGAGATCACGTTAGAGATGCTCGAATCGGCACCACCCTCTATCGGTATCGACACGCGACTCGTTTAGATTGGATGCGAAGACCTCCGATGCTAGTCTGATCCGTCCTTCCTTCAGAAAATCTGCTACCACCTCATTCTTTCTTCTCAAGAAATTAGGTCAATGGCTATGGGTTTCTCTCTGTCTCTATTCTGAATATTGAGAATGAAAATCACTAAAAGAATTGATTACCTTTTCTGAAAAGATTGATGGGTATTTATAATCAAATGAAAACCCTAGATTTTCCAAATCTTTCATTTTCCCAAATGAATTAATTCTGATTATTAATCTCATGCATTCATACATGCATGTAGCATCTAATGCTTACACCATCTTCATCTACGTCTGATATTATGTGTCCAATCCAAACTTGACTTTGTGTGTGACCCCATAGGTTTATTTAATGTTGGCAACATATTAAATCTCCATTTAAATATGTAAATCATAATTGGCCTCTAGCATTAAATAAATGATTCGTGATCATAAGCTATTTATCAAATAGACAAATTACTAGTTCTCTTGTTCATATGATATCTGTTGATCAAAGACATGATAAATTGGCATACTTTCTAAATCAACTTAACTATTTTCCGATCTAGAATCAGATTGAATATTCAATTTACATTAACAGCACGTGTTACACTACTAGAAACTGTACTTTCACCGGCGGTGGAATACCGCCGCTGAAAAGTCAAAAACCGCCGCTAATACTATCACCGGCGGTGTCCCGCCGGTGATACACCGCCACTGATACTCGGCCGCTGAAAATGATTTTCACCGGCGGTACCGCCGCGGAAAACTTTCACCGGCGGGGTCTGCTATTTTTACCGACGGTCTACTTCCCGCCACTGAAAATATGCTAACCGGGCCATTACTTTCAGCGGCGGTACTTTCAGCGACGGTATTTTAATTTTCACCGGCGGGGTATTACTTTTAGCGGCGGTATTTTTATCTGCAGTTTCTTTATTTTTAGCGGCAGTTCTTTATTTTCACCGGCGGTACCCCAACTGAAACTTTTTTTCAGATTTTTTTTTAGTTGTTCCATAATATTTTAAAAAATGAGAAAAAACAAAATTAAAAAAATCTGATTTGACGTGTAGAATAATAAAAAATTTCCATAGACAATAATAAATTACATAATCCACAATGATACTATCTAAATCATACATAATCAACAATAATTTTTTCTAAATCATACAAATGTTTTAAACACAATTATGCGTACATCACCTTGCTCTCCATTCTCTCGTAACCCTAGCGCTCAACCCTCTCGTAACCCTAGCGGCAAATAATCTCCATCCTCTCCACTGCACCCGTTAACCATTTGCTCGGTGTTCTTCACGAGTTTCGAGATCCAATTGATTTTGAGAAGCCGAAGATGCGGTACGATTTTAACTTTTGTCCTTTCTCTGTACCGGTTCAAAGCATCTTCAAATCCATCTACAAACAAATAATTAATTACGTTTTAGCCCCTCATACAAAAAAATAATATGATTGAATCGAAGTATGTGAAGGGAATCGTACCAAAGCATTTGTTGGTCGGGGCTTATCCTTGCTCTCGTAATTTCCACTTTAGTCCCTGAAAAAATGTAAAATTAACGTTTTCACTTTTTAAATATTTAGAAATGAATTAATAAAATAACTAAACCTGCGAGGCGAAGATGTTGTACGATTTCTCTGTACTGGTTCAAAGAATCTTCAAACCCATCTACAAACAAATAATTAATTACATTTTAGCCCCTCATACAAAAAAAAATAATATGATTGAATCGAAGTATGTGAAGGAAATCGTACCAAAGCATTTGTTGGTCGGGGCTTATCCTTGCTCTCGTAATTTCCACTTTAGTCCCTGAAAAAAATGTAAACTTCCAGAATTTTACAATGAGAGAGAGAGAGAGAGAGAGAGAGAGAGAGAGAGAGAGAGAGAGAGAGAGAGAGAGAGAGAGAGAGAGAGAGAAACTGACTATTTAGAGGGACTAAATTGCAAAATTGTCATTTTTGAATACCAACCCTAATAATACCCTTCTCGGCAGTGAACCACTGAAATTATTCCACCACCACTAAGAATCGAACAAACATTATCGTCGTCACTGATCACCAAGCATTCTCGAAGCCCCCGTGTATTTTCACACGTATACTTCGAAGGCTTCTAGTATTATTTAAAAAGTGAACTCAATTGGGATTTCATGAATGAAGATTGAGAACTCAATTGCAAAATTAACGCGAAATTAGCGCAAAAACAAATTCTGCCTAATTTCAAAAACAAACTAATCAATTTCTGCCTAATTTCAAAGACAAAATTAACGAAAAAAAACCCTAATTTCATCCCTAATTTCTGACTAATCAATTTCTAATCAATTTCAGAAACAAAATTTACCCAAAAATCCCTAATCAATTTCATAAAATCAAATTCTGCCTAATTTCTATTCAATTTCTATCAATTTCTATCAATTATATCCCTAATTACCATTCAATTTCTGCCTAATCTCTAAAATCAAAAACAAATTGAGAGAGAACAATTACCTCGCGAAGGAGAAGGCTTGAAAGAACTCGAAGGAGAAAGAACTCAGAACTCGCGGGGAAAGAACTCGAAGGCTTGAAAGAACTCGCGGCTACAGGCAGTACTAACGGCTTGAAAGAACTCAGAACTCGAAGGATTGAAAGAACTCAGTACTCGCGGCTTGAAAGAACTCGAACTCAGAACTCGGAACTCAAAGGCTTGAACTCAGAACTCGCGAAGAAGAAGGGTTAGGGTTTGTGTTTGTAAAAGAACTCGCGAAGGATTAAAAGCTATCAACAATATCAGCGGCGGTATAAATATCTACCGCCGGTGATAATCTTCAGCCTTTGTATCAGCGGCGGTATTAGCTTCTACCGCCGGTGATAATCATCAGCCTTTGTCCATCAACGTATCAGTCATTGTCTATCAGCGGCGGTATTGGTTCCTACCGCTGGTGATAATTATATTATTAATATTATTATCCTTATTTTATTACTCTTATTATTATTTTATTACTACTAAAATTATGATTATTAGTATAATTATTAAGATTAATATTGTTATTATTATTATTATTATTATTATTATTATTATGATGATGATTAGGATTATTAGGATTATTTATTATTATGATTGTTGTTTGATTTTCATTATTATGATTATTATTATTATTATTATGATAGACAAAGGCTTCTAGTGAAAATGTAGAATCGATATGATGATGATGATGATGATAATAATAATAATAATAATAATAATAATAATAATAATAATAATAATAATAATATGATTAATATTAATTATTATTATGAAAATATGTTGATGATTATTATTACTATGATGATTATTATGAAAATATGTTGGAAAATGACGATTACTCGACCAAGTAAATTGTCTAATAATAATAATAATAATAATAATAATAATAATAATAATATTATGATTAATATTAATTATTATTATGAAAATATGATGATTACGATTATTATGATTATTATGATTATTACTATTATTATTATTATTATTAGGATTATTTATTATTATGATTATTGTATGATTTTCATTATTATGATTATTTTCATGATGATGATGATTATTATTATTATTATGATAGACAAAGGCTTCTAATGAAAATGTAGAATCGAGCGTTAGATCGATATCGTTTGAAGTTGGAATTCTATCAAGTTTTGAGAAAGTAGGAAAATGACGATTACTCGACAAAGTAAATTGTCTAATAATAATAATACTAATAATAATAATAACAATAACAATAATAATAATAATAATAATAATAATAATAATAATAATAATAATAATAATAATAATAATAATAATAATAATAATAATAATAATAATAATATGATTAATATTAATTATTATTATTAAAATATGATGATGATTACGATTATTATGATTATTATGATTATTATTGTTATGATTATAATTATTAGGATTATTTATTATTATGATTATTGTATGATTTTCATTATTATGATTTTTTACATTATTTTTCTGATTATTATTATTATGATTATTATTTTTATGATTATTATTATTATTCTACGATTTTCAGTGGGGGTACATATTTTCAGTGGCGGTACCGCCGGTGAAAGTTAAACTTTCAGTGGGGGTACGTATTTTCAATGGTGGTACCGCCGGTGAAAGTGAAATAATCAGTGGGGGTTGTTTTTTTCAATGGCGGTACCGCCGGTAAAAGAATTGTTGTGGAAATATTTTAGCTTTCAAGGGCGGTACCGCCGGTGAAAGTTAAACTTTCAGTGGGGGTACATATTTTCAATGGCGGTACCACCGGTGAAAGAAAGCCTTTTGTAGAGATTTTAACTTTCAAGGGCGGTACCGCCGGTGAAAGTTAAACTTTCAGTGGGGGTACCTATTTTCAATGGCGGTACCGTCGGTGAAAGTAAACTTTCAGTGGGGGTACTTGTTTTCAAGGGCGGTACCGCCACTGAAAATATTATTAGTGGGAGTACCCCCGGTAATAATATTTCCCCGCCAGTGATAGTGTTGTTTCTAGTAGTGTTAATCTTATTGAGCGTGACCATGCATTTCCTTCAATCCTAATTCATCAGGGGACCCTGAGAGATATCTCGTTCGATCATGAAAGGAACAACTTACATCTTGGTTATTCACATCCTCCATCATGCTTCATGTAATATCCAATGATGATCTTATGATTATCCGGTTAAAGATAACAAAAAAACATATCTAAACATCACAATTCACATATGAGAAATCCAATGATAACCTCAGGTCTAAGAACTAAAATTCTATTTGTTATTAGAATATATATAATGACAATAACCATGTATATTCTCATAAGTTGGTCAGTCCAATATGTAATCTCTAATACATATCTATATTCCATATTTGACATCTCCATATCTCCATGTCCATGATTAGTAAAACATAATCATCTCATATGTGAATATACTGGTGTACATATATATTCTATTTTCTTAGGCATGTATATCTCCATATATATATTATATATAACCAGGGACATTTAGAATCGTATTACGTTTATTTTACAGTTTTACTATCATAATCAAATATTATGATGATGTTCAAACTAGTCATACAATTCATGGCTTATTCACGTATTCCTAAATATGTTAAATAATCAGTACACTTATTAAATGGAACTTTAATCAAATATATAATATTAGATCAACAAACATAAATAATAACTTATAATCGTTTACATACAAGCTAAACAGTTTAGTCTAGGGCATTATTTCTTTTAGATTACAGCACACATAATCTCGGAAGAAAAGATAAATACAAATCTAAATACGATGTGTAATGTCGATTCAAAGTATCCACATTTATTGAATATATACTCATGAAACCGATTACAAAAAAAACTCAAATCTAAATACGATGTGTAATGCCAATTCAAAGTGTCCACGTTTAATTGAATATATACTCGTGAAAATGATTACTAAAAAAACTCAAATCTAAATACGATGTGTAATGCCAAATTCAAAGTATCCACATTTAATTGAATATATACTCATTAAAACGATTGCTAAAAAAAACTCCTCATCAATGGATATATAAATACATGATATTGTCACATGTTTTGTCTCAATTCGTTTTCATTCATCATCAATGGCCAAGCTTAATCTTAGAGCATCCATTCTTTTGGTTCTTCTTGTCACCATCTCTGGTAATTCAAATTTTTAGATATCATTCATTTTCGAAGTTCTGCGCTACTTCAAGATAAATAATATAATATACTCTCTTGATTCATATTACGAATACCTAACTGGGTTTTAGTACATATTATATGAGTTTTTATACATTTTAAGTTCTTTTGACGATATGGATTAGTGAGCTTGATAAAAAAAATATTAATTTTCAGAGGAAATGATGGTGCAAAAAGTGGAAGGAAATGTGTATTGAATTTTTGCCTGGAACTGGTGGGTGCTCGCAAACACCATGCGTAATTAGATGCAGGGAGCTAAAGGGGGATGGTGCAAGCGGAGTATGTGGTTTATCTAGATGCGAGTGCACATGGCCTTGCTAAAGGGAGCTAAAGAGGGATGATCTTATTATATACTTATTTCTATTTCTAAATAAATCAGCCCTCCCTAATTAAGCCACGTCATCATTTTTTTGCTCAACCGTCGGATTCAAAATCATCGGCCAGATTTAACCATTTCTTAGCTAGACATGTTTCACGTGCACCAAGAGTCAATGAAAACAACCCAGTGTCCTGGGCCAGCGTGAACCAAGTTCATTTAAACTATAGCCAAAAAATACATATACTCATCTGCCCCTCTCTCTTTCCTCCCATTTTTCACGACACGAAAAAGAAACAAAAAACCGTGAAACCCTAGGCGAGATTTCTGGCGAAAATTAGTGCGAAATCGTCGCGACGACGGCTACTACGGCAGCGACGTCGTGCCTCTCTTTGTTTCTCTCCTGCGTGAGGTTTCTCGCAATCTCCAAAGAGACGAAACCCTAGATTTGTCTCTGACGAAACCTAGGGTTTGTTTGGGGGATTTGTCTCGGAGGTTTTTCTTTGTGTGGCCGTGATCGCCATTTCAGAGGATGATTGTTCCATTGTTAGTCTGTATGAAGCATTGATGGTAAAGATTCATTTTTTCTCTTATGGAATTGACGGTTCAGTGTGATTGGTGATTTCTTGATGGAAACTGTTCAGAAATTTTGACTTTTTGTAGCTTGATTATCATTTTTCTTGATATATTTGAAATTATAATCAACATACAATTAGTTAACAAAATGAAATAAATTAAATATTATTACTATATAACAAACATAACAATTAATATATAAGTAGTATTGTAGAACAATACATCTAGGGGTGGGCAAATGGTTCGGTTTATTTGGGAGCCGAACCAAACCGGTCGAATTCGGTTTAATCGGTTCGGTTCAAAAATTGATATTGTCCGGTTTATTCGGTTCGGTTCGGTTTTGGTATTTTCAGAATCGATTAAACCGAACCGACCGAACTAATATTATTTTTTCATCTTTTTGTTATGTTCAATTAAAAAAAAATTAAAACTCAATATTGTAAAATTAGAAACAACGTAAATATATTTTATATAATTTGTTTTCATATTTTTTTTTTGCTATATAACATTTGAATTTTATCATTATAAAGCTTCTAATTCGGTTCGGTTTTAAACTGGTTCAAAGTTTATTCGGTTTGGTTCGGTTTGAATCTAGTTCGGTTCGGTTTAAGTCAGTTTGCTCTTATTCGGTTCGGTTCGGTTCGGTTCGGTTCAACGAATGTCCACCCCTAAAAATAATAACTATTTAAATTTAATTATTTATATTTATTATTTTTCATTGTATTTTCTTACATAATTTCTTCATAAGTTGAAATAATAAACATTATGTGTGAACTATATTAATATGAATGTTAAAATAAACAGAAAATTCAAGTGAATATACTTGACGAATTTTTGAAAATAAAGTTCTTAAAATACTATTAATATAACTTATAGAAAAAATATTATAATATTTCATATTACAAATATGTATTCATTAATTGGCTGAGAGAAATAGATCATATGTAAGTACTAAATACTAAATACTAACAAAAAAAATTATCAAAGAACAAAATTGTATAACTTATTTGTGTCAAATGAAAATTTAACAAAACTTTTCATATTATTTGTCATGTGGACATAATATTTACTATCAATCGTCTGATTTTAATTGTAAGGTCTGAATTTAAAATATCAAAGATGACATGGATTAAGGAAAAGGACTTAAAATTTATTGTAAAATAATAACACACAAATAATTATATATATTATAATTAAAAAAATCAAACAAAAATAAATGAATGAGACCAAACCGCATCATTACATCCAACGATTTAAATATTTTGAATGATCAAATATAAAATTAATGTATATGATAAGTCCACATCACAAAATTTAATGGTCCATAATCATACATAATCATGATGATATGATTTCAGAAGAAAACTTAACAAAAAGTAAGAAGATAGGTAAATTTCTTAATAGTATGATAGTATCACACACTTCAAATAATTAAGCAATATCATAGTGATATTTGTTATCTTTCCTCCTAAGAAAATTTATTCATGATAATAACATCACTGCATGTATGAACATGATGATTTCATGCACAAGAAAGAGGTTGGAGTGACACTTTATTAATTTCTGATCAAAAGAAAGGATACAAAAACAAGATCACCATTAATGTATTTTTTTTTAGGTTAATTAGCAAGGCCATGTGCACTCGCATCTAGATAAACCGTCTCCGTTTTCAGGGGGCACGCATGCTCCGCCTGCACCATCTCCCTTTAGCGCCCTGCATCTAATTACGCATGGTGTTTGGGAGCATCCAGCAGTTCCCAGCAAGAATTCAATACACACATCTCCTTCCACTTTTTGCACCATCATTTCCACTGAAATTTTTTTTTTTTTTTGTCAAGCTTACTAAACCATATTCGTTAAAAGAACTTAAAATGTATAAAGACTTTAAGATAATATGCACTAAAACCCTCTTTAGGTATTTCGTAATATGAATCAAGAGAGTATATTATTTAAGTTGAAGTAATGTAAGACTTCGAAATGAATGATATCTAAAAAATTGAAGTACCAGAAATGGTGACAAGAAGAACCAAAAGAATGGATGCTCTAAGATTAAGATTAGCCATTGATGAGGAGAATGAAAACTAATCGAGACAAATAATGTGACAATATCATGTATTTATATACCCATTGTAGAGGATTTTTTGTAGTAATCGTTTTAATGAGTATATATTCAATTAAATGTGGATACTTTGAATTGGCATTACACATCGTATTTAGATTTTAGTTTTTTTGAGTAAATCATTTTCGTGAGTATATATTCAATTATTACACATCGTATTTAGATTTGAGTTTTTTAGAGTAATCGTTTTCATGAGTGTATATTCAATTAAACGTCGATACTTTGAATTGACATTACACATTGTATTTAGATTTGAACGGTTTTAATTCCTTCATCGAAACCGCATTCTTGCATTTAAGAATATATATAGTGTTGATTAATTACTAAAATGTCTATATATAGCGTACGGGCTTGATGCAACAAAAATATCTCTATATTGAATAATCGTTCATTTTTTCTTGTATTTTAAATTTGAGAAAAGACTTATGTTGGAAACTAAACTAATATATATGTCAAAATAAAAAGAATCAAACAAAATATATTTCTTGACCTTTTAAAATTTGGGTTTTGGAAATACTAAGAATACTTATTATATCGGTGTAGGTAGATCATGTTTATATGAAAAAGAATGAAAAAAAAAAGGAAAGAGAAATGAGGAAGTAAATTGTTTGAGCATAGTCCATTGAATGATTAAATGTTGGTAGGGTTTTTTTGTTTTTGAAATCCCCTTCTTCAATTATATCGATGTATGTAGTCCATGTTTATATGGAAAATAAACAGGAGAGAGAAATGAGGAAATAATTTATTTAAGCATGGTCCATTCATCTGGACCGTTGGATTGCTTGATTCTATGACCGATACTAAAAAATAATGTGCCATCATGAGGAATTTCTCTTTTTTTGCAAAGATTATGACTTATATATAACTAGCAAAGACCTCGCGCAATTGCGCGGGACTACCATATGTTTTACATCTTTTTTTGATATGTTTTGTTTAAAAATTATTTGCCCATGGCACATTGAACTGAATTAATATAATCACGACATGTTTGCGAATGTATTGAAGTCATTACATGTATTAAGGTTACAAAAATCGCGTGCTAAAAATATCAACGATACTTTTTATCTCTTATTAAAGCAAAGCAAAACAATAGTACAATCCATTTTATCTCTTTTTTCTTACAAATTCCATACACGTACACCTTAATCCACCAAACGAAAAAGACTATAAAAAAGTCACTCCCTAGTGCATAAATTGCAAATAAAATTACTATAGTCTACTCAATGACTAAAATAAAGCAACTGAAAATATAATATAGTACATACGTGACGTCCAGTTCGGAGTTGTCAACCTCACAAAACTTAGAAAAATCAGCAAAGTTTTTGGTACATAATGAATAAAAAAATTCCTCACCTTCGCACAACATATAGAAAATATAACATCTTATATGTCTTTTGCCTTTCAACCCATAAAAATAAATAAATAACGGTTTAATCTTTTTTTGTTTTTGTTTCTTATTATCAATTTCATTATGCATATTATAATCATAATATATAAAAAAAAAAATACCTGAAAAAGCTAATGAAATTGTCAAACCGCGTCGGTAGTGCCCTGAAACCTACATTACATCATTACAAAAAAAAAATCTTTTTCATATTAAAAAAAAAATGAAAACCTCCGGTTCGGGGTTGTGAACCTCTCAAAACTTAGCAAAATCAGCAAGGCTTTCGGTACATAATGAATCAAAAATTTCCTCACCTTTGCACAACATATAGAAAATATGACATCTTATATGTCTTTTGCCTTTGAACCTGTAGAAATAAATAAATAACGGTTTAATCCTTTTTTGTTTTGTTTTTTTATTATAAATTTCATTATCCATATTATAATCATAACATTTATAAAAAGAATACCTGAAAAAGCTAATAAATTGTCAAACCGCGTCGGTAGTGTCTTGAAACCTACATTACATCATTACAAAGAAAACTAATCTTTTTCATATTAAAAAAAATATGAAAATTAAAAAAAAAAAATATGCCTATCATTATTTCGAATTTTCCATAAAGTCCATGCCTTACTAATTGCAACTACATTCCCTACCTTAGTGGAGGGGTTTTTTTTGCAAAATTTCCTTCCTAATAAATAAAATAAAGTACTTCTTCAAATTGATCAAAAGGCTCAAAACTAATGATGACGTGAATCAACCTAAGAAGAGAGATTATAATTCCATAATTATATAATATAACAATTCATTTTTTCATGTATATATTTCAATATACCTCTACAGTTAAGGTTTTTTTTTTTGTTGAAAAAAAGCCCTTGGCCTCTACAGTTTAGTTGGAATAGAAGATTTAACCATGTTCCCCTACTTCGTCTTGTTCGTCTTGTTCAACCCGGCCGAACGGGCCTAATAAGTCTTGACATACAAGATATATGTGAATGATTTTGTACTCGGAAAAATGCACTCACATTATAATATTCGTTGTCTACTGACTACTATCCATTGTTCAATGTCCGATCCGCTCCAAGTGCTTCTCATTATACACGCTAATTATGTCCATTGTTCACTATCCGGACCATTTTCGTCCCATCCTAGTCCGTCCAACTGCCCACTACTCGGTTTCGTTCCATCTTTTCTTATATCTTTTTTATTATTTTGTGCTTCTTTTCTATATCATGGACAAAGAAATGATATTTATATGGTTTTTATTTTTATTTATATTTTTTTTATTATTTTATACATTTTTTATACTATCAGTTACATATTTGTTGTTATTTTTATATTTTTTTCTATACTATATGTATTAAAAATATGTTCTGATTTATATTCTTTAGGAAAATTTTCAAATAACCCCCTAACTTTTCTTGAATTTGCAAAAAACCCCTTAATTTTTGAGAAACTCAAAAAAAAAACCCTACATACAAGGTTTCCTTTTCAATTACCTCCCTATATGGGTATTTCATGGTATTACAATTTTTTTGGACCAAAATACCCATCTATTTTCATATTTCAATTTAATAAACATATTTTTTATTTTTTTATTATTTTATTAATTTAAAATCACCATAAATATTTCTTAACATATACTAATTTAAAAAAACTATATGTCATATACAAAATTTTAATCTTTTATTTATTATGTATTTTATCATAGAAAACTAAAATTAAATTAAAAAAATGCTATAAAAAATATTCCTAAAAATATCTTGACAAATATTTGTTATTCATACATTTTTCTATACTCTGAACTAAAAATATGTAAATACTTGTTATTTATACTTTTTTCTATTTTATGGATAAAAGAGCTTTTGTTATTTATACATTTTTTACTATTATTTGTATTTTTCTGAACTCTGAATTAAAGATATGTAAATATTTGTTATTTATACATTTTTTATACTATGGATAAAAAATTTATTGTTATTTATATTTTTTTTACTATTATTTTTATATTTTTATACTTTAGAATCTTAGATTAAAGGCATGCAAATACTTGTTATTGGGAGCTTCTACGATATACCCTTTTGATAAAAAGGATATTTTGGGTAGACAAATATTAGTATTTTTTTGCTCTTACTTGTCTTTCCCTCTCAATTTTATTTGTTTCCTTTATTTTCAGTATTTAATTTGTTTCCAAATTACTGATGACAAAAAAGTTATTAAGAAATAATTTAGTAAATACTTGATTGATAGCATTAATTATCAGATTTTGATCATAATATGTCATATTAACTTGCAAATACGTAATGAAAATTTATCTTTTTTTCCTAAAATTCAAAGAGACGACAACAAAAAATTGTTTCTTATTACTCCGTTAAATTATATAATTTTGAGCAAAAGAAATAAAATAAAAAAATAATTAGAAACTCTCAGTTACATTAAATTTGTAATTTTTATCGCAACAAGAGAATTATTCAACAAATAATTTCATGAATCAATGAAAATATATTAAAATCAATTTAAATATTCTCTGCTTGTCTGATATTTATTCAAGGTTTATAATATAAATAATGCATACAAAATTAGCTAATTTCATATCTCTCGAAACTATTAAGTGTTTTTTTTTAGTTATTGCCTCTTTGCAATTACGAGTCATCTTTCTTGCTCAACTACTCAATATCAATGTTACAGAAATCGATCGGCGCTCGTTAGTCGGCAGAGGACCATCAAGCATCAATGATGATTAATTGGGAATCCCGACGGATATCGACGGATTTTAATTTTTTACATATTTAATATCAAAATTAATTAAACAAAAATACAAATCATAATTTTTCTAAAAAATACCCAACACTACATAACCTTAAATGATACTTAAATAACATAACAAATGTCGCAATAATGTAATAAAATGTATAATAACATAAGATTATCACAAAACACAAAATTCACAAAAAAAAAATTCAACTTAAATCACAAAATCAAATTCTTGTAAAAACCTAAAAATAAATAAATAAAAGGAAAACAAAAAAACTTGTAAAAATGTGAAAATTTTAGCCCAATTTTGTTTTTGTAAAAATCGGTTTGGCGGACGTTCGGCGGGCTCGGCAGATGCTTGGCGGAAATCCGTCCAGCACAAAAAGTCAAGGAATTATCGAAACGGCGGACCGTCGACTAGCGATTAGTCGACGACTAATCGGCCGCCAAGACTGCGATTTCAAGAACACTGTTCAATATCTACAAATTCAGAGAGTATCAATTTTTTTTTTACCAAACCTATAATTACTTAATCATGCATTACTAAAATCATCACAACCAAATATTGTAATCCAGTAAAAAATAAGCCCTAACTTAGCATCATACTTCACCAACTCCATTGAACCAATCAACTCAAGAAGCAAAATGAGAGAGAGAGAGAGAGAGAGAGAGAGAGAGAGAGAGAGAGAGAGAGAGAGGGCAGTGTAGGAGGGACTAAGAAATGAGACTAGGAAATTACATGTTATACCCTTTCATTTGAGGTCTATCAAATGATTCATCAAAGAACTTATAGTAAAATATGTAATTACAACCTTTATATTAAAAGAGAATTTTTAATTTCAACCATCTAAATTAAAAAGGGTTATGACAAGACAAAAAATGTCTATGATAGAACTTTTCCTTGTTATTTATATATATATATATTATGACTATGATAAGACAAAAGAGTTCTATCATAGAATTTTTTCTTATTATTTATATATATATTCTATACTGGATAAAAAAAAAAATGTTGTTATTTATATAATTGTCTATATTATGAATTAAAGATATATTTTTATTGATACTTCTTTACAATTATATACAATTTTTTCCATACTAAATTTATTTTTATTATTATTTATAATTTTTTCTTAAGAAAGTTGTACCACGAATATAATAAAAATATATACATTAAATACGAGTGTCTTTAATTAGGAGTTCATTATAAAAAGTTTTAAATATGAATGTGAAAAATATAAAAGCAAATACTTAAAAATGTAAAGGTGAAAGGTAAAAAGTGGCCGCTCACCTATTTTTTACCTCGCAATTATTTTACCACTGCACTTTGCCATGTGACGCTCCTTGGTAGATTGTGGCGTGCCGGAGTATAAATATTCTGAAATGCGTTAGTCGTCCATTGAGGGTATTATTTCGATTCATTGAATATGCATGGATTTTGATCGCATATTTTGTATTTTTTACAATTTCAGAGATTTTGTTCCGCTTTGAATGGCTCGAGGCAATTTAAGGGACTTTGTTCCATTAAGGGTATTATTTCGAATTTATTTCGAATTTGTTTCAATTTTGTTACAATTCCGGTTATTTTTTTGCATTCGGGGTCTTTTTTGTGTTATTTCGGGTACATATTACAAGGCTTTTTTTACAGATTATTTTGTTAATTAAATACTTTTTTTAACGTACAACTGATTTTTATTTTTATTTCAGATTTTTTTTGTTTGTCACACCTATTTATTTCTATTTCCATTGTAATTTTTATATGAATTGTTAATTATTTCTTGTTATTTCATGTGAATTGTTAAATTTATAGATTTTTTTTTTGCTGTTCAGATTGAGGATTTTCGAATAATTAATTTTTTGTTGGTTGTTATTGCGTTTGTTTCCCTGTAATTGGAACTTTTTTTCAGACTTTGTGAAGAATTTGTATGATTGTTCTGTAATTTAAAGATAATCCCGGATCTATTTGCAAAAAAACCTTCCTTTTAGGGTTTGCTGATAATTAATGACATTATTGAATTAAATATATTCGAAATTTTGAATTGGTATTTTTATTAATTATTTAATATGCAGGTGAATGAAGTGAAGTTCTTTTGTAATATTTTATATTTAGAAATATTGTGTTCGTTGATTTGTAGAATATTTTTTTGTAATATTTTGTTCATTGAATGAAATATATTTGAAAACTTTGAAAAAATTGATAATAATTTGAATTAATTAGAGTGAGTGTTAATTCGGATATATACAAATTTGAAATTTATTTCACTCATTTAATTGTCATGTTTGGAAGATTTCCAATAATTTCACAGATTTGGAACTACAATTGAAACAATGAAAATTAATTGTTATGTTTGGAATTATAATGACAATTTTTGGATGAAAGTGGCAAATTAGTTGTTAGTTTATGAATTTGGATTAACTTGACATAGGCTAATTATCTTGACATAGGCAAAAATTAAAAGCATGTTAACTTTTGAATGTTAATTATAGACATATTAGTTTAAAGTATATTAATATTTGTGATTAGTTAAAAAAAAAATTTATTAGTATTGGTGTTAATACAACAATTATGTTAATTTTCATTGATTATGAAATGATTGTTAATAGTGCATTGTTAATTAAGAATTGTTAATTTAACATACTTTAAAATTTGACAATATATAAATACTAATTAATTTTCAGATTTGTAATTACTATTTTGTTGGATTGAGAATTTTAATTGTTAATTAACAAGTTTATTATCATTGTTAATTAACAAATTTATTATTTTATAAAGTATTACTAATTTTTGTGAAAAATAGATTAGTAATTTTTAATTAACAATTAATGATAGTTAATATTTATATATTTTATCTTTTCATGAGACGTGACAGGTACAGACTAATTAACAGACAAATTAATTAACAAAAAAATTTAATTTTAGTGAGACGTGACTGGTATGGCCCAATTAACAGACTCGTGACATCACTTATGTCGTCATATATATAGCATAGAGGCCATATACTGTACCCTCAGTTTCTCCACGACATTCTCTATATTCATATTAATGATTAATTAATAGGATAATTAACCAAGTAACACTTCATTAACGCTTAATTAATACAAGTCTTGTCAAAAATTTCTTGTTAACATCCTCTTTTGCACTGCATGTTCCAAATTTTCGTCATATATTTGCTTCCTCTTTTTCCTTATTTTGTTCCTTTTTCAGTATAATATGCTCCATATTTATCTCGTTAGTTTTTATACTTGTCCTCAAATTACTTTGCTTTCCTTTTGTATTGACGTCTCTAAAGTTATTTGGGGGTTTATAATTGCGGGGTGCCTATCATTTCTCATCAATTTGTTTGTTCTAAATTGAAAGTAAAAACTAAGGTTACGCCTCTAAAGTAATGGATCTTTTTGCTTCATACGATTGGAACGAGGATTAAGACAAGGCGATCCGACATCACCTTTTTTCTTCATCTTGGTAATGGATCTTTTTGCGAGGATAATGGAAGCATCGGGGAATCAAGGGACTGTTATCCCACCGATAAATAACACGAGGAATTGTGTTATGTTCGCCGATGATTTGACAATTTTTCTAAAAGAAGGGGAGAGTGAGGCGCTGCTAACGAAAAATCTGTTGACGAACCTAGGTCACTTCACACGATTAACGATAAATTTCGACAAATCTTGTGTGCTTCCTTTGGGGCCGATTCGGGAGGAAGACTTGAGAAAGGCGGAACAGATACTAGGTTGCGCGGTTAACGAATATCCCGTCTGGTACCTAGGATTACCATTATCAAACAAAAAAATTCCAAAATCTGAACTAAAGGAGATTGTTCAGAAAATCAAAGGAACCTTTAATAAATGGGAGGGTCGCTTGTTATCGTTCGAGGGAAGACTGATACTGCTCAATTCGGTAATCATGGGCAAATTAACGTATCTTATGTCGGCCATGAAACTGCCCATATGGATGTTAAAGGAGCTGGAGGCTACGAGGAGGAAATTTTTATGGCACGGACCCGATACGAAGGGGAACGCATTGCACTTGATTAATTGGGATACCATGTGCTTGCCGAGAAAAGTGGGGGGGGGGGGGGGGGGGGGGGGGGGGGCTGGGTCTTAAATGCTTAAAAACACAAAACGAAGCCTTAATGCTCAAGTGGTTGTGGAAACTAGCTTCAAAGGAGAAGAATCTATTCAAAGAGATGGCGACTATTTTTTATGCAGCAAACCAACTTGGCCTGGAAACGACGGCACACAAGGACGAATCGACCTTGATGGCGGGAGCAAGGTCAATGGCACCGTTTTTCCAAACTAGGGTAGTATGGAAAGGAGGGGCTGGGCAGATATCGCTGTGGTCAACCGATTGGGGGAGTGGAATTATGAAATACCGAGCCGCTGAATTATTTTCGTTCGCAAAAGATGAAACCATGACCATAATTCAAATGGTTCAGAACCCGACAGATATAAATTGGTTAAATGAAGGAATCTCGAGTAAAGGAGAGGACCAACGAGGATGGCTCGTTCAAAACCTACCAAACATCGACGGATCACAAGAGGACACCTTCGAGTGGAAAGACGCTAAGGATGGCTCCTTCTCCACAAAATTGGCTTATGATGCCTTGATAATGGGAGGACTTATTCCGTGTGAATGGACTCGTTTATGGAAATTGAAGGTTCCGAGCAAATTAAAAACCTTCGCAAGGAAATGGTTAAGACGAATAACTCCGACACAAGACTTCCTAAAAAAGAGAGGATGGCAACTATGCTCGAGATGTTACTTATGTGAAAAAGCAATCGAAGATATGAATCACCTATTAAAACATTGCGAGTTCATGAATAAGGCGTGGGAGTGTTGGATCCAAATGGGGCACAAGGACGAGAGGACCACACATGGAGAAACATACGAGGGATATAAGGGAACGGGAAACACGCTTTTTTTATTTTCGAAGTATGGAAAGAGAGATGAGGAAGACTTTTTGGACAAATATCGCGAGATGAGATACTGGTCGCCAGACAAGCATATTCAAATTTTAGAGATTGGCAAAGTAGAGGACCCCGCCAGAATAATCGGGAGAACGACAGAGACTGATCAGAGATGGGGCGGGTTACCAGCCACGGGATAAAAAATATGTTTATTTTTCTAAAGTGTCAAAACGTGTACAAATTCCTATGTAAATTATTTCGTTAAATGAAAAATCCGGGTATGAACAAAGCTACTAAGGAAAAGAAGAAACCCTAGCCGCCGGGGCGATTTTGGGGCGATTTTGGAGCTCCTCGAAGAGCAAAAACTCGGGGCGATTTTGGGGTGGAGGCAAACCCTAGCCGCCGCCTCCACCCCCCTCCTCTCTCACGCCTTCTTCGACCCAGCTCCTGGAGGTCCTTCGCGAGGCGAACGGCGCGGCGATTCTGTGGCGGGAAAGGAAAAAGAGCGACGACGGCGACTCTGAGGTGGAGGCAAACCCTGACGACGGCTCAAACCGCGACGACGGCGAGGCCGACAGCTCCGAGAGCGACGGGCGACAGCCACTGACGGAGATCCGAAGCGGAGATCCGACATCCGACAGCGACAGCGACAGCGAGGGCGAGGCGGAGATCCAACAGCGGAGATCCGGCAGCGACAGCGAGGCGGCGATCCGACAGCGACAGCGAGGCGGAGATCAGAGGGCGACAGCGACGGGCGAGTCGGGGCTAGTCTGGAGGCAGTGAAAGGAAAAAGTGGGAAACGAAAAAGGAAAATCGCAAGTCTGGTGCCGAGTCTGTGGCGAGTCTGGGGCGAGTCTGGGGCGAGGCCGAGAGCGACGGTCGAGTCTGGGGCGAGTCCGAGAGCGACGGGCCGCGACAGCGACGGTGACAGCTTCGACGACAATCCGAGCTCGCGTGGCAAACCGAGGGCAGAGGGATGTTGCGGCCGGTACCATGATGACTACCTCGACGATGACTACGTCGACGAGGTCGATTATGGAGACGAACCGTTCGTCTAAGGATGACCGAAAGCATATCTCTCGGCTTGTATCTTACTTTTGCAATTGTAATTTACTTTTGCGTTAAACTATTTTTTTACATTTATCATGTAAAATCGCACCAATGTATTAAACTCTGCTTTAATATATTAAAAAAGGCTTCGCCTCTTTAGTTTTTCAACAAAAAAAAAAAAAATCCGGGTATGGGGGAAACCCATCTCGGAAATGGCTTCAAAACAAAACAAAAAAAAACCTAAGGCAGACAATCTCTAGGCACCTAGATTTTATGAGTGGTTTGTGTTATTTTGTTTCTAAACATATTTAAATTTTTTTTTTATTTCTGGAAATCAGATTGATTTGTTTATAGAATCATATCCAAGTATCCTGTTTTATTTTGAAAGGCAATTGTTAAACAATGAGATGATATAAGGTGACTTAATTATCTTTATTTATTTTGCCGAGACCCTCCGGCACGGCTGAGCTGCCCCTGATGTTATGTTCTCTCGAGAAATTCATTCAAATAAAAATTACCTTACAATCAAATAAACTTAAAACTAAAAATAAAGAAGTTTGGATAGCACTGTTTATTTCTGATCAAAAGGGTACAAAACAAAATCACTCCAAAAATATGCTTTTGAGCTTAATTAGCAAGGCCATGCGCACTGGCATCGATATAAACCGCCTTCGTCTTCGGGGGGCACGCATACTCCGATTGCGGCATCTACGTGCAGCGCCTTGCATCTAATCATGCACGGCGTTTCCATGCATCCAGTTCCTGTCAAGAATTCATGACACGTATCTGCTTCCACTTTTTGAACCATCATTTCCACTGAAAATTAACAAAATAAATCTTCAATCTTACTAATCCATATTCGTTCGAAAAATGCCATAAAATGAATGATATAAAAAAGTAAGAAGTACCAGAGATGGTGACAAGAAGAACTAAAAGAAGGGATGCTGTAAGATTAAGCTTGGCCATATTGAGGAGGAATGAAAATGAATTGAGGTAAATAATGTGACAATATCATGTGTTTATATATCCATTGATGAGGAATTTTTTTAGTAATAGCTTTAATGCTTATAAATTCAATTAAATGTGGATCCTTTGTATTGGCATTACAAAACGTATCTAGTTTTATTTTGATTTTAGTAATCGTTTTAATGCTTATAAATTCAATTAAATGAGGATCCTTTGAATTGGCATTACACATCGTACCTAGATTTATTTAGATTTGAATCATTTAAATTCCTTCACCAAAATCGTAATTTAAGGAGATAAGGACAGTCCAAAGTGTGATTCATACATGAACCTGAACAGACGCCAGCAATTATATGTAAATGAACGCAGCAGATTATATATGCAAAGTCATTGGACGAAGAAGAATGTACACAATGTGCATGGTATTGAAATATTATTTTAATATTATTTCTTTCTAATGTTGTATATGTGAATATTGAAATGCCCATTTTCAGTTTTATGGGCATGGTATTGAGATATTTTTATGAATGAAATTACTTCAAATATGTCTACTATAAAAAAATGTGTATTTGCTAAAGAAAAATTATACTTGTCCTCTTTAATATTCGCTCAATCTATTAATGTGTTGAAATAAATATTAAATAATAAATATATTAAAAATAGATTATATCAGATAGTAAAACATTTAGATGATAACTTATATTAATTAGATGATAAACCATTTTGTTATGTGATGAATCATTTTGTTATGTGATAAATATTAATTAGATGATAAATCACATTGATTATGTGATAAATCATTTTTGTTAAAAAATAATTTAGTTTATTTAATATTTTTATTAGATTTCATTTTGTACATAACAAGTCATATTTATTTGACCAAAATTTTAATTATTTTATCTTAAATATTTTTAAAATAAAATATGTTCATTTGTAATTTTTTAGATTTTGTGAAATTATTATTATTATTTTCATTTCTATATTTTATTTATTTGTATGAAAGTTTTATTTTTCAAAATTTTCGACAACCTCTAATTTATGTTTTTTTCAGATTTATTCAAACTTATTAAAAATATTGTATTACTAGTATGCCAACATATCGATTATGATAATGAACTAGGAGAATACTCGTGCTACGCCACGAGTATGTTAATTATGCTTTCAGTACAAAGTAAACATTTGTATGATAATATTAATAATATCATCTCAAAATAAAATTATTTGGAACTCACTTATTAATGATTATGTATATGTTATACAATTATTTTACATTATGATAATCAAATAATAATACGTATATTATTGTCACTGTATAATATATGAGATATAACACAATTTTATAAAAAAAAAACATAACAACAAATATTATATCATTATTTAATAAAAATAGTGAATCGTACGACAAATGTAGTAACACATCATTAATTATATAGTAATGACAATTTTTATTGATTCAAACTGCAATGAAAATTATAAATAACACCAAACTTAATCGTGAAAGTAATTTAATAAATAATATCATCATTTAATTTAGCATAAGCTTAAATATAAGTTATCTAATATCATATGAATTTATTTAAAATTTACATTTTTAAAAATACCAATACTATGTGATAGTTTTTTTTTATTATAATTATTTGGACAAAAACATAAATATAATCAACTTAGTATTATATGGGAATCTTATAGCTATAATTTTTTTAAAATAAAAATAGTACTTAAAATTATAATATGTAAATGTGCATATTTTAGCATTATATTTGTTTACATTATATCTTTCCAAATTGAAATTTTGAAAAACGGTATTTTGAACTGTACTAATATGGTGTCAAAATAAATAGAAAATTGAAACGAATATATTTGATGAATTTGAATAGTAAGTTCTAAAGATAATATTAGTATGTGTTGTGTTGTGTTGTGTTTTATAATATATTAATTTATTAGTATTTCATATACAAACTTTTCATGTTTCATTAAATTCATATTTGATCATGTAGTCCTACGTGAAATGATAAATACTTGAATAAACTTAGTCTAACGTGAACCTAACTAATAATAATAATCCACGTCATCAATTTGGGATGATGTGGTTTTTTTAAGAATGCTACAACATGTCAAATAATGGACACAAAAATGGATATAAAGTAAGTATGACAATAAGAAAATCAAGGATATAAATTTTGGAACATATAATAATTTAAGAGGTCTTCTACTATGCCCCCAGATTTCACCCAATTAATCGTGATGTTGTCATCATGACATCACGATTAAATGGGAGTTCCCATTTGCATCCAAAATGTCCCCCAACTAATTTTGTAATTTTAATTTGATTATTTTAATTGAAAATTAATTCATTGGACCATTGATTAGTTTAATTAGCAGTTAATTAAATGGACTTTTAATTGTATTTTATTTATGTGTTAATTGAATGCTTAATTAATTGGGTGCAAATTGGAGGCCTGAATTGGTAAGCATGACAAAATGATGTCATGCTTACTCCATCATGATTTTGGGGGTGAAATGGTGGGGAAGAGTATAATTTTTCATAATTTAATGGTTGAAATGAATGTGATAATGTGACAAATATAATTGCAAAAAGTTTGGTCCAAAATAAAAGTGTGGGTAAATTATGTATATAATTAAGCATTATTTTGTTTATTGAAACTAAGCAATTTGCTACGCAGCGAGAATGATAATACTCTTTCTTTTCTTGGATTAAGTTTCATTGATATCACAAATAAAAAATGAAACAAAAAATATTTATGTTTCGTGGATTATGTTTGACTTCAAAAAATACTCTTCCTTTTCTTGTCATAACTTTCATTCATAGATATGTTACACTTTTCACTCTCCCCTTCCTTGTTATTGGTTTGACGTGTTGTGAATGAGAATTGGGGCTTGAAGTTGAAGACAAGATGGCAGATAATAAAAGCAAGAAAGTTCATCGGCCATGGAGAAAAAAAGAGGCAATTTCTCTGCCTCGTACAAAATTCTAATTATACCAAGGAATATTTATTCTTCCCCACTTATTTCCTCCACCATTTCATGATGATGTCAAATCTCTCAATTAATATTTTAATTAACAAGGTGAATTAACGATTAATTCATGATTAATAAATAATAATATGTAATTAGAGTCTCCCTAAATTAATAGTTAATTAAAAATATTCAAAAATTAATAATCTTGAATTAATCGTTAATTGATTGAAGTAATTAGGGAATTAATTGTGAATGGTGATATCATCATGAAAGTGTGGGAAAAATGAAAGGACGCAGTAGAAGGCCTCTTATACTAATTAGGATTGAATATCAACTAGGAGAATACTCGCGCTACGCAGCGAGAATATTAATTATATTTTTCATTGTAATACAAAGTACATATAAATATAATAATATTGATAATACAAAGTATATTTTAATACAAAGCACATTTTATTTCTCATTGTAATATTAATTATATAAATATTAATTAAATATAAATATTGATAATACACTGTAATACAATATAAATATTAATTATATCTCTGGTTGTAATACAAAGTATATTTTTGGGCTTTATTTCTCTACCATGCAGATGCAGAATGAGTCAAAATGAGTCACATGCATATGCAGAAATGTTCCTGGACTAAACTTGAGTCTCATCATTTTTGGGCTTTATTTCTCTACCATGTATATAGAGGTGTAAATTCAGGTTACAATCACTACCATTTGGGCTTTAGTTTTCTATATTGCACCTGAAATCCAGTAAATTGGTCTGTTTTTGAGTTTGCCATATGTGTACATATAGAGGTGTAAATATATGGGGGGCTTTATTATTCTGAGGCTTTAGGCCTGGGCCTATGAATAATTATTGTCAACTTCAATGCATCTCTAGATATTATCACCGGCAGATGGTACAGCCGGCTTTATTTCTCTACCATGCAGATGGTACAGCCGGCTACCACACACACAAAACTCGGGCTCCAGATCCGGTTGGAAAAAGAGATTAAAATAATTGGGTAGTCTAGTAGGGATAGGAATAGGATAGGAGTAGGGGTGGGTGACTATGGGCTAATAAATTTCAAAATAAAAAAATAAAAAAATATATATATTATATATATATATATATATATATATATATATATATATATTTGTTGTGTTTCCATTTCCATTCCAATTTGATTTTGGTCTTGACTCTTGACTCTTAATTAAATCTTCAAGTTGTCTTCGAGGTAAATTTCCCCTCGTATGTAATTAGAACATAAACTAATTGCTTTTGTGTCTGCTTTTGAACTTGCAGCTTTGAGATTGATTATGTCTTTCAATTTCTAACTTGAATTATATCTTGTGAAATGCATTTCAATTCAAATAAGCATTGATACGCATTTAATATGTTACTTCAAGTTAGTAAAGATTCTGACGCGTTCAATTATGTTACTTCAATTAATTTTCAAAAAAACTATCACATAGTATTGGTATTTTTAAAAATGTAATTTTAAATAAATTCATATGATATTAGATAACTTATATTTAAGCTTATGCTAAATTAAATGATGATATTATTTACTAAATTACTTTCACGATTAAGTTTGGTATTATTTATAATTTTCATTGCAGTTTGAATCAATAAAAATTGTCATTACTATATAATTAATGATGTGTTATCACATATGTCGTACGATTCACTATTTTTATTAAATAATGATATAATATTTGTTGTTATGTTTTTTTTATAAAATTGTGTTATATCTCATATATTATACAATGACAATAATATACGTATTATTATTTTATTATCATAATGTAAAATAATTGTATAACATATACATAATCATTAATAAGTGAGTTCCAAATAATTTTATTTTGAGATGATATTATTAATATTATCATACAAATATTTATTTTGTACTGAAAGCATAATTAACATACTCGTGGCGTAGCACGAGTATTCTCCTAGTTCATTATCATAATTGATATGTTGGCATACTAGTAATACAATATTTTTAATAAATTTGAATAAATCTGGGAAAAAACATAAATTAGAGGTTGTCGAAAATTTTGAAAAATAAAACTTTCATACAAATAAATAAAATATAGAAATCAAAATAATAATAATAATTTCACAAAATCTAAAAAATTACAAATGAACATATTTTATTTTAAAAATATTTAAGATAAAATAATTCAAATTTTGGTCAAATAAATATGACTTGTTATGTACAAAATGAAATCTAATAAAAATATTAAATAAACTAAATTATTTTTTAACAAAATGATTTATCACATAATCAATGTGATTTATCATCTAATTAATATTTATCACATAACAAAATGATTCATCACATAACAAAATGGTTTATCATCTAATTAATATAAGTTATCATCTATATGTTTTACTATCTGATATAATCTATTTTTAATATATTTATTATTTAATATTTATTTCAACACATTAATAGATTGAGCGAATATTAAAGAGGACAAGTATAATTTTTCTTTAGCAAATACACATTTTTTTTATAGTAGACATATTTGAAGTAATTTCATTCATAAAAATATCTCAAATACCATGCCCATAAAACTGAAAATGGGCATTTCAATACTCACATATACAACATTAGAAAGAAATAATATTAAAATAATATTTCAGTACCATGCACATTGTGTACATTCTTCTTCGTCCAATGACTTTGCATATATAATCTGCTGCGTTCATTTACATATAATTGCTGGCGTCTGTTCAGGTTCATGTATGAATCACACTTTGGACTGTCCTTATCTCCTTAAATTACGATTTTGGTGAAGGAATTTAAATGATTCAAATCTAAATAAATCTAGGTACGATGTGTAATGCCAATTCAAAGGATCCTCATTTAATTGAATTTATAAGCATTAAACGATTACTAAAATCAAAATAAAACTAGATACGTTTTGTAATGCCAATACAAAGGATCCACATTTAATTGAATTTATAAGCATTAAAGCTATTACTATAAAAATTCCTCATCAATGGATATATAAACACACGATATCTTCACATTATTTACCTCATTCATTTTCATTCCTCCTCAATATGGCCAAGCTTAATCTTACAGCATCCATTCTTTTGGTTCTTCTTGTCACCATCTCTGGTACTTCTTACTTTTTTATATCATTCATTTTATGGCATTTTTCGAACGAATATGGATTAGTAAGATTGAAGATTTATTTTGTTAATTTTCAGTGGAAATGATGGTTCAAAAAGTGGAAGCAGATACGTGTCATGAATTCTTGACAGGAACTGGGTGCATGGAAACGCCGTGCATGATTAGATGCAAGGCGCTGCACGTAGATGCCGCAACCGGAGTATGCGTGCCCCCCGAAGACGAAGGCGGTTTATATCGATGCCAGTGCGCATGGCCTTGCTAATTAAGCTCAAAAGCATATTTTTGGAGTGATTTTGTTTTGTACCCTTTTGATCAGAAATAAACAGTGCTATCCAAACTTCTTTATTTTTATTTTTAAGTTTATTTGATTGCAAGGTAATTTTTATTTGAATGAATTTCTCGAGAGAACATAACATCAGGGGCAGCTCAGCCGTGCCGGAAGCTCTCGGCAAAATAAATAAAGATAATTAAGTCACCTTATATCATCTCATTGTTTAACAATTGCCTTTCAAAATAAAACTGGATACTTGGATATGATTCTATAAACAAATCAATCTGATTTCTAGAAATAAAATAAAAAATTAAATATGTTTAGAAACAAAATAACACAAACCACACTCATAAAATCTAGGTGCCTAGAGATTGTCTGCCTTAGTTTTTTTTTTTTTTTTTTTGAAGCCATTTCTGAGATGGGTTTCTCCCATACCCGGATTTTTCATTTAACGAAATAATTTACATAGGAATTTGTACACGTTTTGACACTTCAGAAAAATAAACATATTTTTTATCCCGTGGCTGGTAACCCGCCCCATCTCCGTTCAGTCTCTGTCGTTCTCCCGATTATTCTGGCGGGGTCCTCTACTTTGCCAATCTCTAAAATTTGAATATGCTTGTCTGGCGACCAGTATCTCATCTCGCAATATTTGTCCAAAAAGTCTTCCTCATCTCTCTTTCCATACTTCGAAAATAAAAAAAAGCGTGTTTCCCGTTCCCTTATATCCCTCGTATGTTTCTCCATGTGTGGTCCTCTCGTCCTTGTGCCCCATTTGGATCCAACACTCCCACGCCTTATTCATGAACTCGCAATGTTTTAATAGGTGATTCATATCTTCGATTGCTTTTTCACATAAGTAACATCTCGAGCATAGTTGCCATCCTCTCTTTTTTAGGAAGTCTTGTGTCGGAGTTATTCGTCTTAACCATTTCCTTGCGAAGGTTTTTAATTTGCTCGGAACCTTCAATTTCCATAAACGAGTCCATTCACACGGAATCAGTCCTCCCATTATCAAGGCATCATAAGCCAATTTTGTGGAGAAGGAGCCATCCTTAGCGTCTTTCCACTCGAAGATGTCCTCTTGTGATCCGTCGATGTTCGGTAGTTTTTGAACGAGCCATCCTCGTTGGTCCTCTCCTTTACTCAAGATCCCTTCATTTAACCAATTTATATCCGTCGGGTTCTGAACCATTTGAATTATGGTCATGGTTTCATCTTTTGCGAACGAAAATAATTCAGCAGCTCGGTATTTCATAATTCCACTCCCCCAATCGGCTGACCACAGCGATATCTGCCCAGCCCCTCCTTTCCATACTACCCTAGTTTGGAAAAACGGTGCCATTGACCTTGCTCCCGCCATCAAGGTCGATTCGTCCTTGTGTGCCGTCGTTTCCAGGCCATGTTGGTTTGTTGCACAAAAAATAGTCGCCATCTCTTTGAATAGATTCTTCTCCTTTGAAGCTAGTTTCCACAGCCACTTGAGCATTAAGGCTTCGTTTTGTGTTTTTAAGCATTTAAGACCCAGCCAACCCCCACTTTTCTCGGCAAACACATGGTATCCCAATTAATCAAGTGCGATGCGTTCCACTTCCTACCGGGTATGTGCCATAAAAATTTCCTCCTCGTAGCCTCCAGCTCCTTTAACATCCATATGGGCAGTTTCATGGCCGACATAAGATACGTTAATTTGCCCATGATTACCGAATTGAGCAGTATAAGTCTTCCCTCGAATGATATATCTAATAAAATAATATTAGATATATTATTTTATAAAATATGAATATTTTTAATAGACATAAATTTATTTTAAAGAACATACGATTTTTTATGATTTAAAAATAATATATAGTATTTATTTGATTTTTTCTTCAATTATATAAATGATGGATATATGTAATGGTGCAAACTGGGGTGAAGTATCAACCAAAATATAATTTGAAAATCGCTCGAATTTTCAAAAGTTGAGAGTGTTATTTTTCAAATTATCAAACTTTTTGGTTTTTTTTTGTAAAATAGCAAACTTAATTGGTCTACATATCAAAATTTCTCTTTTTTAAAAATATTTCAGAAATAATCTGTAACGGATTTTTTTTTTTTTTTTTAAGGAGGTTTGACAATTTGTCAAGACCTCGAATATATTAGATCAAAGAAGTGAAACGAAAGAAAGAATTTGGAGAGAATATATAAGACAATATTCTTATTTTTTTTAAGAGAATCCTAGGCCACGAATCGTGGCCATTATAGGTTTTTTTTTTTTTTATTGGTGCCGCCGGGATTCGAACCATAACCTCTACAACATGAGGGTTTATTGTGCTGAGCACTGTAACGGATTTTTAAATTCCGATTCTTCAATTACCTAAAAACTCTGTTGTGTCAGGTTTGCCAGAATTAAACAAATATCATCGAATTTTAAAAACTCGGAACACTAAAACTAACTAATTATCGGGTTCTAAAAATCCTGAGTATTAAAGCTACTAATTACCGGATTTTAAAATCCCGTTGATTTAATCCTCAATTAACCATCAAATTTCAGTTAAATGTTAAATTAACTTTAATAGCGGGTTTTACTAACTTGGTTCACAAAAAGCCAAAATAGGCTATCGGGTTTTATAAATCCGGTCATTAACAAACGAAAATAATAATTATCCATTGATGAAGTCTGTTTGGAATTTTTTGGGTTCGGATTTATAAAACCCGATAAGCTATTTCGTATTTTTTTCTCAGCCCATCATTTTCTATTCTTTGAAAGAAATAATGATAATAATATAAATATAAATACAAATATAATACATAATTATACTATTTGAGCGAGAAATCATTTTTATTTTTTTTTAAAAAATGAATCGAAATGGGTCGGATGCAGAAATGCTTCTAACGTCAGATTTTCGTCACGTAAGGAGAAAAGATGATTAAAGGGTATTTCAGTCATTTGAAATACCTTCTATCTTCTATTTTTATTCTTCCACTCACGATTCCCACATCTTTAACGCCGAAGCAATGTTTCAGTTCCTACGCTCTGCTAGAGCTATCACTTCCCATTCAAAGCACAATCTGCGTACTCTCTCCCCCTTCAACGAGATCGCCCGCCAACTGTTCGACGAATTCTCTCAACCAAAAGAACACCGCAACTCAGCCAATCTCCTCTCCCTCGGCAACTCCTTAAATCCTAGCATCACCGAAGCCGTTTTAAAAGAACTACGACAATGGAAATCAGCTCATGAGTTCTTCCTTTGGGCCGAGTCCCAACCCCGGTACAGACACAACTGCTACGCCTACAATACCATGGCGTCGATCCTCTCAAAAGCCAAACAAAAGACCCAACTGAAGTCTCTTACCAATGACATGGTGACACGTGGCTGTGCTATGACACCTGGCGCGTTGGGTTTCTTCATAAGATGTCTCGGCGATCTCGATTTGGTCGAAGAGGCGCATTTTGTCTTCGAAAACTCGAGAAAATTGGTTTGTACACCTAACACTTATGCATACAATTGTTTTCTCGAGGTTTTGGCTAAAGCTGGTCGTGTAGACTTAATCGAAATGAGATTTCAAGAGATAGAGTTAAGACCAGATCTCGAACCTGATAAGTATACATATACATCTATATTGCAATGCTATTGCAATGCTGGTAAATTCGAAAATGTGTTGGAGATTTTTAATAAAATGAGCTCTAATGGTTGGGTTGATTCACATGTTTTGACCATACTCACAGTTGCGTTTTGCAAGTGGGGTAAAGTCGAGAAGACCATTGAATTGATTGAAAATATGGAGGCTTTTGGTGTGATTCCAAACGAGAAAACTTTTAGGGTTTTGATTCTTGGTTTAACGAGACAAGGAAGAGTAGATAAGGCTCTTGAACTGTTCGATAAAATGAAAGGATTAAAATTTGTTGGTGATTTTACTATTTATAGTGTATTGATCGATGGATTGTGTGAGAATAAGGAGCTTAATAGAGTTTTGGGAATTTTCGAGGACATGAAAGCAAATGGTATTTTGCCAGATACTAAATTGGTACAAAAAATTGTATCTACGTTTTGTGAAGAAGGGGATTTTAATATCGCCTGCAAGGTGTTCGTCGAAAATACCAAGGGTTTAAAAACAGGTAATATTATACAAATTTGCAATGCAATGTTTGACGGGCTCGTCAATAATAACGACATCGATAAAGCTACCCAATTAATAAGATCCATGATCAATTCGTCAGAATCAAACGAAAATAAATTAGATTTAAATCAAGAATTTCTCGATATAATTAAAATCATTAAACCCGATAACGATTCATTTAATATCGTTATATGTGGTTTATGCAAAACCCAAAAATTAGACGACGCATTAAATCTCGTGAATAACATGATTCAATTTGGCCGACAGGGAAGAATATTAATGTACAACAATCTAATAAACGAATTATGCAAAGTAGATCGAATAGAAGAAAGTTACAATCTTTTCAACACCATGAAAAAATCAGGTTTTGTCCCAACCGAATTCACCTACAATTCGCTATTGCACGGGCATTGCAGAGGAAAAGATTCTAGAAAAGCGCTCGATTTAATTACAGAGATGAGGGTCCATGGACACGTTCCGTGGATAAAATACTGCACCAAAATGGTACACGATTTATGTTTAAACGAAAGAATCGAAGAAGCTTCTAATTTTTTGAGTGAAATAATTAAAATTGGATTTTTGCCTAATTTAATTTCGTTTTCGGCAATTATTAATGGGTTATGTAAATCGGGTAATTGCGAAAAAGCCGAGGGACTTTTTCGCGCGATTTGTAAATTCGGGTATTTACCAGACGTGGTTGCGTTTAATATTTTAATTAATGGGTTTATTAAATCGGGTAATTACGAAAAAGCTGAGGGTTTATTTAACGAAATGTTGGAATTGGGGCTTAATCCTTCGGTGGTGAGTTATAATCTCATGATAGATGGTTTATGCAAAAATAATAATTTAGAAAAGGGGTTTTATTTGCTTGAAAAAATGGTTAATGAGGAAAAATCGCCTAATATTATCACGTATACGAGTTTAATCGATGGTTTGTTGAATGAGAGTAGAAGCGACGAGGCTTTGAGTATGTGGAATGAGATGAGAGAGAAAGGAATCGAGTTGAATGAAATTGCTTATGTTGCTCTGGTAAACGGATTGTGCAAGTGTGGTAAGGCGAAGAGTGGTTTGGATTATTATCGGGAAATGAGAGATAAAGGTTTTGAGATCGATTTGTATGGCCGGTTTTTGTTGATAAATTGTTTGATTTTGGAGGGCGAATCAGTTCAGGCCTTTGATGTTTTGGACGAGTTTTTTGTTAAAACGAGATCATTTTCTGCTAATTCCAAATCAACGGAACTTATGCACAGAGCGGTGTATAAGTTGTATAAGGATGAGTCTACTTGTTTAGGTATTGTGGCTCTTGTAGAGAAAGGCTTAATTCCATTTATTAGTGGTGTTGATGAAATTAAAAAATTGCACTAATAAGTATCACGTGGTTTGATGATGAATGGGATGGATTTTGTATACACATCATTTTTTTTTCTTTTCAAAATGACATAATATTTTTGTTGGTGTTAAATGTCTCCATTTTGAGTACTCTTGTTTTTTTAACATGATATGATATTGATAATTGATAATTGATAATTGATAATAGATGGCCACCTATCTTTTTACAATAATCTTCAAAACATTGCTCCTTAATTGTGATATATAATGAATACATGATTAGTAATTTATTTATGTATATATTTTAAAATTAAAATTAATCACAAATTTATAATTAAGCGACCACCATTGGAAATAAACAAAGATAATATAATATAATGAGTGATGATAAAATATTCAAGTATAATAATGAAACTGTTTTAAGTAAAAATACAAATATAACATAATTGTTTAAAAATAATAATAATAATTAGGATGTGCAATTTTTTTCAATTATATGTTTAAAAATAATAATAATTAGGATTATAAGTCATTAATGTATTTATAAATTTTTTTATATTTTTTTTTACATTATTATTTTCATAATTTTATGTTAGAGAAAAGTATTGAATATATGATAATAACATACTTAGTAGTATGCGCATTTTTTTTTATCAATTATAGTTTTAAAAATAATAATTATTAGGCTTACAAGTCATTAATGTAATTATATTTATTTTTATATCTTTTTTACATAATTATTTTCATAATTTTAAGTTAGAGAAAAATATTAAATATATGATAATATGGATCTCAAAATAAAGATAAAATTCAAGCAAATATATTTCTTAATTTTTTTAAATTATATTATGAAAATACTAACAATATTTGATGTTTTTATGATATTATATATTAATTTATTAATGTTAGATATTTAAACTCTTCACATTCTATTTGTATTCGCAATTGATCATGTAACATATTGCGAAAAAATTCAAAATCAAATACAATTGGTTCAACATGAACCTAACAAATAATATTTTGACACGTCATCAGTGTAAGGTGACGTGGCCTTCTAAAATTGCTTAAAAGTGTGTAAAATAAGGGACACATAAATATCTACAAATAAAACATAATCACACAAAATCCAAAATTAATCTATGGTTCATATATTGCCACATATCATAATCTAAGGGGGTTGGTAAATTTATCTGCTTGAAGGAATTTGTTATTTGCCTCTCCGAATTGCAGGAGATTTATGGAATTGGGAATTCTGTCGAAGGGGAAAATGACGCAAAGGACCCTGGCAAGGAATTCGTTATTTGCCTCTCCGAACCCAGGGACACCACCATTCTCCCTTGCAGGCACATGGTAATTTATATTTTCTTCATATTAAAATTATTTTTTGCATTGATTTATGTTTGATCGATTTGTACATTTTGTAATAAATATAAAAAATAGGGTTTTGATATTTGTCGTTATTTGTTTTAAAAATTCAGAAATAGGAAATTATGTTTTAAATAAAATTATTTTTCGAGTTCAAAGTCACAACTTGTATAGTATAATAAATATAATCTAATCTAAGGTTTATCTACATTATTTATTAATATATTTTATATTATGATGTTGACTATTTTACCTTAACAAGATATTTACTTCAAAAATTCCAAAACAAAAAAACAAAAAAAAATGGCAAAAGATTAAATTTTTAAATTTGTCTCTTTACGCCTTCTGAGCTCGGCGGAGACTCGAGAGGCTGCATGCAGCGGGCAACCTAGATCGAAGAGAGAGAGTGACTTAAATAGCTAGAGAGAAGACGGGAAACCAAATTCAAGAAACCGAAGCTCCGGAAAGCTTAAACCGGGAAAAGAAGTCCAAAACTCGCAAGAAAGGGATTCTTAGCTACAGGAACCCCGGAAACTAAATCCGCAAATGCTGGGCCCAATCGGGTCCCCAACCTGTAACCAAAACAGTTCGCAAGATTATAACCTCCAATTAACATATGTAAGATGTAAAACGGAGAGTATCATGTAAATAAACTCTTTATTTAATGAAAAATATAGGAAGTGGGACTTTTGAGCCCTCTCCGTACCCCTAAAAAAAAGGATAATTTTACTATGCCCCCCTATTTCCCCCACCATTGATGATTCAATCATCATATGTCATCATTTGTCATAGATTGATGAACAATTCAACTATATTCAAATTCAAATTCCCCCCCCCCCCTCCCCCTTTACATTCAAAATTTTATACTTTATTAACCAACAATTCAATTACAAAATTAGTTTCATTATAAATGCAAACAACATAACTAAAATTAACAAAAATTAGTAAAATGCAAACAACATAATTAAATTCAAATTAACGAAATTAACAACATAATTAATTAGATAAATTCAAACAAAATTTTCTACTTTATTCAAATTCAAACAACATAATTAATCAAAACTAATAACATAATTTATTTAACGACCTATTTTAAATTAACAACATAATTAAATTTACAACATTAGTTTCATTAATACCAATATGTTCTGACTAATGTTAATTAATACAATAATTAACAACATAATTAAATTAACCAAAATAATTAAAATATGTTCTGACTAATAGTTAATTAATAAAATTAATATAATTAACAAAAATGATTCCATTTACTAAACTAATTAACTATTAATCTCAGCATTAATCTCAGCATTAATAACTATAAAATTAATTCAATGAATAACTAATTAAAAAAACCATTATTCTCAGCATTACCAGTCCCCAATCGACTCGACTCGACTCTCAGCAAATCGACTCGACTCGACTCGACTCGCATATTAACAAAGTCCCAGCAAATCTCAGCAAATCGTCGTCGTCAATCCAAGCTCCACAAAGACCCAGCAAATCGTCGTCTTCAATCGAAGCTCCTTATACCCCAACAAATCGTCATCTCCAATTAACCGAAGTCTTTCGTAATCCACCACCGCCTCCAATCAACCGTCCTCTTCAAGCCTAAATTTCCCGTCAATCTGCAGACCTGAAACCGTACCAGTAAAAGCCACCAATCGCTCCTTATAACCGCATCCTCACCAATCGCTCCAATTAACCGAAGTCTTCAATCGAAGCTCCTTACAAAAGCCATTAATCGCCGCCAATTCCATCCAGCACCACCGCATCCACCAATCCTCAATCAAAGCCAACTCGCCGCCAATCGTAGCCGATCGAAGTAATCGAAGCATCGTCTGGTACCCATAATCGAAGCGTACCAGTACCGATATTCCAATTTATCCCCTGCATTAACAAAAAAAACACAAACAAACCCATTATGCATTCAAAGTCAATTCAAAACAATGAAAAAAAGAAATTAAATCTGGTACCTGTACTTAATCGGGGCGTACCAGTAATCGAAGCGTACCAGTCGCCAATCGAAGCGTACCGGTAATCCAAGAGTCGGGGCACCGGATTTTTGCGTCGTTAATCGAAGCGTACCAGTAATTTCTGGGTCGTTCATTGAAGTTCCAGTCCAATTACCCGTTAATTCCAGGGGTTTTCTTCCATCTTTTACCTGCTGCGTTGAATTACCGATTAATTCGGTCCTTACCAGTACCTGCAAATCGACTGCAATCAACATTACTTTGAACAAAAATAATCAACATTAATTGAAAAATGGCATACTATACCCTGGAAATGGAAAAAATTGCAGAAAAGCCCCTGAATCTTCACAGATCCATTGTCGTCTTCAAAGTAATGCTGGATAGGCGTCTTCACAGATCCATCGTCGTCGTCTTCACAGATAGGCGTACGCGTGGACAAATCCTAGCTTACTTTGAACGAGCGAGAGAAGCTTCTTAATGGTCGTCGTCTTCACAGACCCATCATCGTCGTCGTCTTCACAGAACGAAAGCAGAGAAGCTTCTTAATCGCCATTAATCGCCAACCCTAGCTGTCGAGAGAGAGGAATGAGTTGTCTGGCGGCGCAAATGAAGAAGTGGAGAGAGAGAGAGAGAGAGAGAGAGAGAGAGAGAGAGAGAGAGAGAGAGAGTTTTCTGGCGGCGCAAATTGATGGAAGCGGCGGCGACGAGAGAGAGAGAGAGCACCCGGATCCGCCATTAATGGAAGCGGCGACGAGAGAGAGAGAGAGAGAGAGAGAGAGAGAGAGAGAGAGAGAGAGAGAGAGAGAGAGAGATGACGGGAAGAGAGAGAAGTCACGGGTTATATATCTCAAAATAACTTTGTGCATTAACCATCAATAGGGTGTTTTTTCGGAGATGCATAACGGCCCTGTATTGGCAAACTGACGCTTGCAGATTCAATCACCAAGCGCGGGGGGAAATGGGGGGACTTCATATATGAGCTCAAAAAAAAATGGCTCTTTTTTTTTACAAAATATCCAATGCATTTTTTAACTTGAAATTCCTAAAACAATTCATTAATATCATGCAAACAAACACTAGTAAAATACAATTCCTAAATATCAATATTTTCTTTGGTTATAGGTATAGGTTTTAGTTTTATAGTTTTTTCTTTTTCTTGTCCTGTAGCTTGAACAATCAGTCAAGAATTTAACTATACCAACACCGGATTGTAGTGCCAACTAAAAACTGTTAGTCGTGTTTGTTCTATCTACTCCACCTGGAATTATACTGGAAAATTGAAGACTATTTCTTATTATTTGTTCAATGCAATCATGAAATAATATATTCATCCACTATTAAACTTACATATTTACTCTTCTTAAAATTAAAATATCATATTTATCCTTTCATAAATCTGAAATATCATATTTATCCAAAAATTAAAAGCTATCCAATTTTTTCGTTAAACTTGAAGATCAACATATTGATCCTTCTAAAATCCAAAATATCATATTTATCTTTTTAAAAATAAAAATATCATATTTACCTTTTCAATAATAAAAAAGGGTAAATATGATATTTCGTTTCGGAAGGGTACGTACGTTATTTTTATTATTGAGAGGGTAAATATGATATTTTTTTATTTTTAAAAGGATAAATATGATATTTCGGATTTTTCGAAGGGTAAATAAATAAAGAGTAAAATATAAATTTTAAATGTTGACCGTTAATTTTGACAGAGAAATTTGATGATTTTTGACTTTTGGATAAATATGATATTTTAGATTTATGAAAGGATAAATGTGATATTTTAATTTTGAGAAAGATAAATATGTAATTTTAAGTTTAACGAAGGATAAAAATGTGATATTTTTATTACTGTTTTTTTAAATATTTTTTTGAGAAACACGTGAACAAGCAAACAAACAAATGATTATGTATTAAAAATAATTCCTAAATAAAACAAACATTTTACACATTCTAATAAAAAAAAGAGTTGCCAGTGGTCTCGTAGCCCTGTAATTAGATATGAGACACAAAAAATAATATGTTGTGATAGATTGTGAATTCGAATCACACTGACACCAATTGATTGAGAACTATCGAAACTTCTTCATTTGTTTTTTTTTTAATTAAAAAAAAAGAGTGATCATTTCAGACAAAAAAACAATAATATCTGTAAAATGGTGCCAACGAAGAGTAGTATTAAATCGCTTTAGTTAATCAATCAAATATATTAGCTGTGATAAAAGGAATAGAAAAGAAATATTCTAATCATGTCGTGAATCATGCAAGCACAGTAGCACACTCAACCCCTTAACCACATAATTAATCAAAAGAACTATCCAATATACCTTCCCCTCACGTGCGGTCACATGCCAAAGATAACACACGCGCGACCAGACCGCGCAGCGAGCAAGCATCCGTACCAGCTAATCCACAATTCCATCCCCCTAAATCTCTCCATAGACCCGGTCTTTGCTCTCAACTCCTATAACACCACGTAACGTCTTCCTTTGTTAAACGAAACAGGTTTACGTAAAAATCGCTACATGTCTTATCTGACCTCACCCGCCTTTTCTCCGCCGTCCGCAAAGGACAAACCTCACAACAAACTTGCAAAATCCCCCCAGAAAATCGAAAAATGACGTAAAAAATATGAAAAATCATAGTTTGCCCCCACGACTTTCTATCTGACTGGTAGATATTTTGCGGGATTGTAATTTTGTTTATTTTATGGGAGAATCTGTGACTTTGGAGTCGTCTAAGCCGGATCCTGATACCAAGCCTAAGCCAGATCCTCCAGCTTCGCCTCCGACGGAAATGGCGATTTCTCTACCTGTTGACGATGATGCAAACCCTAGTGCTAGCGGCTCGGATTCTAATCCGTCTTGGTTTAGTCCTAAGAGGTGTGCAATTTTTATTTGCAGTGGATTCTGCATTTCTATTTTTTTTGCATTCTTGTGGATTTTTGAGCTTCGGGAGAGGGGAAAGTTATCGATTTTGTACTCTTTTCCTTTTTGTTCAAGTTATCGATGGATTCTCTATCATTTGGGAAGTTCATACAATCAAACTTTCCTCATTTTATTATAGATCGCACTAGTAAATCACATAACGTCACACAAACATTTCAAATTCTTTTCCTTTTCAGATTACTCGTCATATTTTGCGTTATCAACATGCTGAACTACATCGATCGAGGCGTAATTGCAAGTAATGGAGTAAATGGAAGTCGCAAAACTTGTAATTCGAGTGGTACCTGTACCGCGGGCTCTGGAATTCAGTACGCATTTTCACTCTCCCAATATATACTTTTTTTAAACTAAATCATTTTAATAATACAGGGGGGAGTTTAATCTGAATAACTTCGAAGATGGAGTGTTATCTTCGGCTTTCATGGTTGGGCTTCTTATCGCTTCCCCAATATTCGCTTCCTTAGCAAAAGTGTCAGTATTTATTTAATTAATTAAAACTGATAATTCTATTATTCCAAAAATTAATTATTATTATTATTTTTTTTAGACATAATCCATTTAGATTAATTGGAGTGGGATTATTAGTGTGGACTATCGCAACAGCTGGCTGCGGATTTTCGTTCAACTTTTGGTCAATTACAGTTTGCCGCATGTATAATTATATTATTTTTTAAATATTTACATTTAATTTTTAATTTAAAAAATTTATTAAAAATTCTACTTTTTTTTTTGAAAATTTAGGTTGGTTGGAGTTGGAGAGGCGTCGTTTATTAGTTTGGCGGCTCCATTTATTGACGATAATGCCCCTCACTCTCAGAAAACTGCATGGTTAGCGATATTTTACATGTGTATACCAACTGGTATTGCTGTAGGCTATGTGTATGGTGGCCTGGTAATTTGCTTAATATTAATGAAATATCAAATATGCCCTTTATTTTTTATGTTTGTATTTTTAATGTTTATTTTTATGTTTTTGTGAAATTAATTAGGTTGGGGGGTATTTTCATTGGAGAGCTGCGTTTTTTGGGGAATCGATTTTGATGCTTCCTTTTGCCATTTTGGGATTTCTTGTTAAACCTCTTAATCTTAAAGGTTCTTTCTTTTAATTGAGAATTAATTTGAAGATTATGAAATTATTTTTGAGATTTTTTTTCATTGGTAGGGTTTGGTCCGTCTAAATCAACTGATGAAAATGAGTATGATGAAACCATTGATGGTGAGCTCTACTTTTGTTTTAGGAAGATTTTTCTATTTTGTTTTATAAATATTAAAAAAACTTTGTATTTTTGTAATTTTAAATTTCTTGTTTTTAAAAAATGAAGGGGCTAAAAAGGAGTTGCCAATTCAAAATCAAGACTTGAGTTCTCAACCTTTAGCACCATCATCATATAAACAATCCATGTATAGTAAAAACAAAAACAAAAATCTCTCTTTTTATGCAAATATTAAAATAATAACTCTCTAATTTTTATTTTCATTTTTCTTAATAATAGGTCTGGTACTTTCAAGAGCTTCTGTATGCAAGCCAAGCGATTTGGAAAGGATTTGAAATCTCTCTTGAGCGAAAAAGTTTTCGTCGTTAACGTTTTAGGTAAAAAAAATATTTTCTCTTATATATTCAATATAATTCTATTTTCCTCGCTAATATTATATCACTAAATTATTAATTTATTATCTAGGTTATATTGCATACAATTTCGTCATTGGCGCTTATTCCTACTGGGGTCCAAAAGCCGGCTATTCTATTTACCACATGGTATATTTAAAATTCAATTTACTCTAAATAAATATCTTCTATTTATAATTATAATATTTTTTTGTATTTATCAGGCAAATGCTGATATAATGTTTGGAGGAATTACAATAGTATGCGGAATTTTCGGAACCCTAGCCGGCGGATTCGTGCTCGATAAAATGGACTCCACAATCTCCAATGCGTTCAAGGTATTTTTTCAATTTTCAATAATGGAGGGTCCTTTTTGCAATTTGTATGTGTAATGTTTCGTCTTTTTATAGCTTTTGGCTGGTGCGACATTTTTTGGAGCAATATTCTGTTTCGGTGCTTTTTGCTTTAAAAGTCTATATGGTTTCATCGTCTTTTTTTCCATTGGAGAACTTCTCGTCTTCGCCACACAAGTAACATTTATTTCCATATTTTTTATTTTAAATAGAAATTGGTTAATTATTTTTTTTTTTTTAATATTAACAGGGGCCTGTGAATTATATTTGTCTGCATTGCGTGAAGCCAAGTTTGAGACCTTTATCAATGGCCATGTCTACTGTTTCTATACACATTTTCGGTGACGTGCCTTCGTCTCCTCTTGTTGGAGTTATTCAGGTTTTTTAATATTTTTAAATTAAAAAAATAATCTTTAAATATAAATTGTGTTTTTATTTATTTATCGATTGATTGGTTTTTAGGATTCTATTAACAACTGGAGAGAAACTGCCCTCATATTGACGTCGGTTCTATTCATTGCAGCTATTGTATGGTTTATTGGTAAATTTCTCGTATTTTATTATTATTTTTTATAATATTTGTTTTGGAATTCTAATAATTTTATTTTATTTTATTTCATTTCAGGGATATTTATGCATAGTGTGGATAGGTTTAATGAAGAGAGCAGTGAGCACGAATTCCCAGTCGTGCAGAGGTCGAATCTCAGGCCGTTACTCGATGGCAATCCCGAGCCCAGATCTGAATTGTAACTCGATTACTTTTTCGAGATTTGATTTGTTCGAGAATATTAAGCTTGTATATTTAAAAAAAGTCCTTGTTGTTTGTACTGTTAGTTTAATGTTTTCCAAGAATGTATTGTTTGTTTCTTGTGTAAATGTATATTTTGTTGTTTTCTGCAAAGAAGTGTTCATTACTGATTTATTTTTCATCACCCAAAACCTGAAATTCAAAATCGGGGTTGCTTTTCCCGTTTCTGGGATTTTGAAATTTCGGTTTTGTCAAAAATCCAGTATTTTAAATACAGTTACTGAAACATGGAAGGAATTAAAAAGGGGTTTAGGAGTTCCAGGTTATTGAAAATATAATTTAGAATTGAGTTCCCGGGTTATCGAACTCTCCCGATAAGCGAAAATGAGAAGATAGCGGATTAGCGGGTAACTCCGCTAGGGTTTTTTCGTGAAAATCCTAGAAACATATCGAAGCTCTCTCTCTCTCTAGGCGAAAGTAAAGAAATAATAGGCGAAGCAATGGAAAAGGGGAAAATGGAGAATCACGATGTGGATATGGACGCTGGAACTGCTGATCCCCATGAACTAGGTACATATTTTTTGTGCTCCTTCATATGATTCTGAATTTCTAATCTGATTACTTCATTTGTCGATTCAAATTATTGAGTATGCTTAACTGATTTGTATGAATTTCGAAAATGTTTGCAGTTTCTAGTGATGACGAAATAGATTATTCAATCAAGCCTGAATTTTTCGATCCAAAACTCGATGACGTGGATGCATCGTGGGTGCACAAACAAAGAAAAACTAAAAATTCAGATGCCGTTCTTAGCTGCCCTGCTTGTTTTACCACCCTTTGCTTAGAATCTCAGAGGTAATTATTTCTTTCTACCGATTTTGGATTTACCCAATTTGACAAGTAATCCAATTAAACCGCAATTTGTGCAATTCAATTTACCCTATAAAAATCGGTGTTATCCATATTATAAAATGAATGTTATGGACAACAACAATGATAAATATGTTCTTCTTTTTCAGGCATGAGAAATACGTGACACAATACAGAGCAATGTTTGTTCGAAATTGCACGGTAAAAAAAGACGAAATACTAAGAGAAGGAAACGAGAAACAAAAGCAAAAGAAAAAGAAAAATTCGAAAACGGGCAACTCAGAAGAAGATTGCGAAGCCAAAGACCGAATATACAAACCGGTTTGCTGCTCGGTCTGCTCCACCGAGGTCGGAGTTCTCGACGAAGACGAAATTTATCATTTCTTTAATGTTATTCCTAGCAATTAATTCAATCATGTTTAGCTCAGTATTACTGTTGAAAAATAGTATATTTGATATATTTCATTAAATCACTTTATAAATCATTGACCTTATGTAGGACCGAATCCATGTGCCCCCCTTCTCACCTTGTCTTTTTTCTTTCTCTCACACTTTGATCCCTCTCAATTATTAGCATTTTCTCACACCTTATATATTCCACTACCACTTCCTCAAAACTTCAAACAATGATGACCGAATCATCCCAAACCGGTACCGGCACGACCGTGCCGGTACGTAAACCGGCAGCGAAGGACAGACACAGCAAAGTGAACGGACGAGGGAGACGTATACGCATGCCAATTATATGCGCAGCGCGAGTTTTCCAATTAACGCGCGAATTGGGTTTTAAATCTGACGGACAGACCGTTGAGTGGCTTCTTCATCAAGCCGAGCCGTCCATTATTGCTGCGACTGGTAGCGGCATTAAACCTGCCACCTTCACTTGTTCCTCTCCTTCAATTTCGATTTCATCGAGCTCTGACAGAATAGATGATGGGGCCCACGTGGTAACGCCGTTTATATTGGGTAAGAGGTCGAGGCAGGAGTTAGGGCAGGATTGGAGCTTCGGGGCAGCGCTTGAGATGGCACGGGCAGGCGGATATTTGCCGTTCGGGCTGGCCAATTTTGCAATGCCAATGGCAATTCCAAAAACGAAGACGCCGTTTTAGCTTTCTTGGTTCTTTAATTTCGAAAGTAATGCTTCGTCTGGTTTTTTTGTAATTACTTCGACTTTATTAGGGAATAATGTTGAGGTTATTTTAGTTTCTTTGATTGGCAAGTATATATATACTTGATTAATTATGGATAGTGTTTTGAGCGTTAAATTAACTGCAAAATAAAGCTGCATTTTAGATATTTTTCTTCTTTCATACTATATTTTCTGGACTGAAACTAAAAAAATTCTTAAATTTAATGGCCATTAACGAAAATGTCGAGTCAGGATTGATGACTTTCTGAAGGCAAATCGAAATAAAAGGTACAAAATGAGTGAAATGGTTGGCCTTTTGTGACCCTAATTGTCAAAAAATGAATGGCTAATTTAATCTAGTTCACATTTGTTGACTACTGTGAGAAAGATTTCTATAACTTTATAATTTAAAATAATTTGTTGTTACAAATATCTTGACTCCTTTGAGAATTATTTCTTGGAACTTATTTCAATTTCCAATTCACTTTTTCCGTTCAATTTATTGTTTAGCATACAACAAGTAAATTATACTACGAACATGATCACATTGCGGGGATAGCTCAGTTGGGAGAGCGTCAGACTGAAGATCTGAAGGTCGCGTGTTCGATCCACGCTCACCGCAATCGTTTTTTTTTTTCTTTTTTAGATGCCTTTATCTGGGCCAAGTTTGGTCCATTACAATATAGGCTAAGAATATATTTCCTTCTTTTTTGCTTCCGTTCGTTCATAGATCAATCGGTGTAGAGAGGATCGATTGCTTCCTCCATCGCTTGCTCCGATATTAATCTGTAAGCCTCCATCTTTTCTTTGTTAATCACTACGATATACTTTAAATTTCTTTTTAATTTCAGTGGTTTTTCCTGTTAGGGTTTCTATGAGCATTTTATCAATCGACAAAAGAAAATAACCAGATTTTGTTCTGTTCTTAACTGTGTGATGATTTTAAGTGATTTGTTGGTTATGAATTTGGTTAATTTTGGATTGATTAAAAAGAAGGTTAATTAAGGGGTATTGTAGGCAAAACATATTGATTTAAGAAGAAGATGATGAATAAAGGGGCAGAAAATTCGAGGCTAATTCATGCATAATTGCATTGTTTTAATAAACTAATTTATTTAAACTCACTGAGATTCGCTTTGTATTCATAATCACTAATCACTCTATAAAATTGTTTAATTTATCTCTCTCGTAGCGAAATCATGAATTCAAGAGGAGCGAATTTGGTCCTTACAAGAGCCGTCAGAATGAGACAAACCCTACAATCTTCACTGGAAGCAAGTTTGCTCGAAATCGAAGACGTATCTTATCAACACGCAGGCCATGCAGCCATGAAAAATAATGCGAATGACGAGACCCATTTTAATGTCAAGATCGTTTCTGAAAAATTCGAAGGACAAAATCTCGTCAAAAGGCACAGAATGGTGTATGATTTGTTGGCCGAGGAGTTGAAGTCTGGCCTCCATGCTCTCTCCATCGTCGCCAAAACCCCTAAAGAGTTGGGTTCTTGAATAATTTGATCAAACTAATTTTAGAATTTTAAGTTGTAATAATTTTGCCATTGTTTCAAATTTATTGGATGGTTTAATCTTCTCAAATGGTTTCAGAGAACTTTTTAAATGATTTTCCTATTATTTTGTTATTGCTATATTTTTTTTTCCCGAAAGTTTCCATTTTTTATTTTTTTTGGTAGATAAATAACGCGTCATAATTTTATCTAATTATATTTGGGAAAAAATGAATCTATAATATTATTTGATTATTTCACATGTAATATGTTAATTTATATTGTTTTCTGTTGATGCATCATTATTATATTATAGTTCATTTCCAGCAAAAAGATTAAAAGCTTGGTTCAGCAGGCTACAAAATTATTCAAAAGCCGTTAAAAAAAAGGCTAATAAATTCAAAAATTGCCCACACGCAGGATCGAACTACGGACCTTCAGTTTACAAGACTGACGCTCTACCACTGAGCTATACGGGCTTTTTGATCGAAATGCTATATAGTATATATTAGTAATTAGTCCTTTAATTAAAATATTTGATAACAGTACTGGAGACGAGACAAAGACCTAACATCTTTTCCTTCATCAAAGACAATTTTGCAGGTCTCTTCCTTATGCAGAGGAATCGTAGGTAACATTTAATAATTACCTAGCATTTACTACCAGTGGATTGATTGATTCGAAGGATACGATCTATCTGACATCTCTCCAGAACTGAACTGGGTTGTCATTAATTGAATGGAAGTATTCGTAAAGGGACATTGTATCGTGTATGAATGGATGGACGGTTGGATTGTCTTTTTCATTCAAACTTAGATTGGTGCCCAGCACAGATAGCGGTGGTGTGGTGGTGCATGCCCCTTGCATTATTGTTGCTCTTTAGTCTTGATCATATCAGGGCCTCACTTACTTCTGTTCACCCTCTCTTTTCTTATAATTAATTATCTTCATGTCAAAATTGTGAACATAACCTACTTGCCTACACCTTTATTGATTTCTCTTCTTCAATGATGTACAATCTTAGTTGATTTACTGTATTGCATGTAATTCAATAAGCTTTGGTTTGGGGATGTCGACCGGCGAGTTCGGATCGGGAATGAGTGCTATCAAATCGAATAATACACAAACGTATATGAATTATGATGCATCCACAAAGATATACTTCGGACCAAACAGTGGCGGATTTAGGGGGGTTGAGCGGGAAGCCTGCCCCCCCCTACGAAATCAAAAACCGATGTGTTAGCGCGAAAATAAGGTGATTTTGCTTGTTTGGAAAGTAATAAATATGATAAACTTGTTTGTATTTTTAATCCTGGATCCACCCCTGGGACCAAACATGTATTATACTACACCAATGTTGTAAAATACGGGAAACGGTACGGAACGGTCGGGGACCGAAAAACGGGATTATCGTAAAACGGTGAAAAAACGGTGGAAAAACGGTGAAAAAACGGTCATCGAAATCGATAGTAATTTAATTAAAATTTATAGATGAAACCAAAAAAATATATAATAATGTAATTTTTTAATAGTAAAAAAATAACATAAACAACATCCAACATAAAACATAATATCAAAACGAATGTCTAACATAAACGTAACATCAAAACGAATGTCCAACAAAACGTAACATCAAAATAAAAACTCAAATCCAAACATAAACTAAATAGTAAAATCATTAACATCATTCGGGACAACCGTAAGTAAAAAAATGGTAATTTTATTGGGTTGGAAAAAAAAATGGGCCAAAAAACGGTAAATATTCAAAATTTCAATTTTTTGTTGTGAAAAACGGCCGTTTTTCGAACCGAAAAACGTTTTTTCCCAAAAAAAACGGTCAAACACGGTAAAAAAACGTTTGACCGTTTTTTCAAACCGTCTTGTAAAAAACGGAACGTTTTTCCACCGAAACACCGTTTTTCCACCGTTTTTCACCGTTTTTTACAACAGTATACTACACATATCATACATATGAAACGGTACCAGACACAAGTAAACATGTATACGATACATCAAAAAATGCATTGTATTTTAAAAAATGTATATGATGCAATTAAAAAGTGTATATTTAAAAAAAAAATGAAAAAAATGAATCGAGTCTAGGACGTGTGACAAAAAAAAATTAGTTGAAATATTTTTGATAATTTTTTTTTATTATTCATAGTAATAGTATGCTGCCCTGAAAATAAAAATTTAGCAATTTAAACTAGAGGTCATTTAATGTGCCCCCTCATTTCCCACCAACATTCTCTATATTACCGATTAATGATTAATGACCCGAGTAATTAACAAAAATATATCCGATTAACAAATTAATTGATGTTGATTAAGAATTTTTAATACATATATATCTCAATTATATATCAATTAATTGTTAATAAGATATATTGTGTTAATTATTAATCGATAATATAGATGATGTTCGGGGAAAATGAGGGGACACGCTAAAATTTCCCTTTAAACTATGGGATCAATGAACAATTTAATTTTTTTGATTGAGCTGATTATACAAGTATAACCAGAACACATCTGCATCTATAGGACACAAGAAGTCGATTGATAGCCGTTGGATGAGGATCGAACTAACATGATTTAAAATGGACCCGACCCGACAAAACATGGTCCAATTTTGAAATTAATCAGACATATTATCTGAGTTCGACAGGACAGAATCTTTTCAATTAAGCCCTAATTAAAATTACAAATTCTCCCTGCACTGCCTTCCGTTTTTCAAATACCAAAATTAATTAAAAGAGCTAGCCGTTAACCCCCCGCAATAATAAAATTTAAATTTAAAAGGATACTAATAATAGTATTATACTAATTGTCAATTCGAAATTGGATCTCACTTGTTTATCATTATCGCAGACATTAACCAGTCACCAAACTCCATACCTTTCCTCCCTCGAAAGCAATTTCTCTTTTCATATCAATATCAATATAATCTTATTATTATTCCTCAATTTATGCCCAAATAAATCATATTCATACTATTTTATGAAATATAAATAAACTATGTTTCTGTGAAATAAATGTTTAAAAAAAGTTGGAGGGAGAAGAGAGAGAAACAAAGGGTAAACAAATAAACAAGCAAGCCAACGCTCCAGAGTCAGTACAAGCGTACAAATCGAAGCTCTCTCTCTCTCCTCTCTTTTCTCTCTGCTATTCAGTTATTCTACATTTGTACTATACTTTGAAGTCTTAGATCCTGTTTTCTGGATTGGGAAGAGAACAGTGCATTACTGCAGAAGTAGATCCAGTAAGAAAAGAGGAAGTTTGAGCAACACAGTAATGGTGGTGGAGTTGCAGGAAGTGGATTCACCGTATAGTTCGAAGAGTGTATCCAGAGATGAGAGGTTATTGGATGGAGAAGGAGAGGAGGTTTCTTCGGTCTCTGCGAGTAAACTGTTGTTTCCAGCTAGGAATGAAGCTCAATGGGAAGATACGAGCTCTTATGGTGCCAAAAAGGTTAGAAATTTGTATCTTTTTTGTCTGTATGTTGAAACTTGCCAATGGTGAATGTGGATCTTTTAAGAGGTCATACATTAGATTAAAGCTTGCTAATTTCGATTCGATTGGTGTTTACTTTTCATCGATTACCAATTTCAGAAGCTCCAAGCTTGGTGTCAGCTCTCCAATGGCGAATGGGCATTGGGTAAAGTACTCAAATCATGTGCGAACGAAACCATTATTTCTCTTCCCAACGGACATGTACATTTCATTTTTTTCTAAATTTCGATCTTAATAAATACTGTCTAATCAATGGCTTTTTATTATACTCCTATTCACAGGTAATAAGTACCAAAACCGAAGCTCTCGTACCAGCGAATCCTGAAATTCTCGACGGCGTAGACGACCTGATGCAATTAAGCTACTTGAACGAACCTTCTGTATTGTACAATTTGCAATACAGATATTCCAGAGATATGATATACGTAAGTTCACCTAATTTACTTTTTCTGAATTAAAGAATTAATTAATGTATTTTTCTTATTTTATGTTTTTTTTTCAGACCAAAGCGGGTCCAGTATTAATCGCAATAAACCCATTCAAGCAAGTGAGACTATATGGAAAACGGTATATTGAAGGGTATAGAAAGAAAACTATGGATAATCCACATGTTTATGCAATCGCAGACACGGCGATTAAAGAAATGATACGCGGTAATCAATTCAATTATATAATTAATTAATTTTGTAATCTCTCTAATTTTGTAATTCCTATGATGATAACATGCAGACGATGTGAACCAGTCGATTATTATAAGGTTAGAAAAGAAAACTTTCTTTCTTTTTTTCGATATATTTGATTTGATTATTTATTTTTTATTGATTTTTTTTGGTTTTGGATTGTAGTGGAGAGAGTGGAGCTGGAAAAACCGAAACGGCGAAAATAGCGATGCAATATTTGGCGGCACTTGGAGGAGGAAGTGGAATCGAGAATGAAATTTTGCAAACTAATCCTATTTTAGAAGCCTTTGGCAATGCTAAAACTTTGCGAAATGATAATTCCAGTCGATTCGTAATATTCTCTCTTTTTCTCTCTCTCTAAATAACTAACTTTCTCTCTTACTTATTCGTGTTTTTTTGGATTGTTGTAGGGTAAATTGATCGAAATCCATTTTAGTTCCACTGGAAAGATTTCTGGTGCTACGATTCAAACTTGTATGGCAAGCAATAAAAATATTAATAATTTACTTAAATATATTATTTATTGATTAATCTTTTTCTTGGTTAATTTGCCTTCAATTCAACTCTTCGTCAGTTCTACTCGAAAAGGTATATTATAATCTTATTAAAAGTAACTACTAATTTTATATAATTATTTAAATATATATTTTTATTTTTTGTAGTCGAGAGTAGTACAATGTGGAGGTGGCGAAAGATCATATCATATATTTTACCAACTCCTCGCTGGAGCCTCATTACCACTTAAAGGTTACTTTAAACTTTTAAATTTTTATGAATTAATTTTTTTTAATTATTTAATTTTGATTGGTTACAGAGAAGTTGAATCTGAGAAGCATACAACACTACAAGTATCTGAACCAAAGCACTTGCTATTCCATTACTGGCGTCGACGATTCAGATCGATTCCATTCTGTTCTGGTACAGTACCAATCTCCAAATCGATTTATTATCTCAAAAACCCTAAAATATTTAATCATATTATATATTGTTTTCAGGAAGCAATGGAGGTGATGCATATAAGAAAAGAAAATCAAGAACGAGTATTTTCGATTCTTTCTGCGGTTTTATGGCTTGGAAATATTTCATTTGATATAATCGATAATGAAGAACATGTTCAACTTGTTAAAGACGAAGGTACGTTAAAAAATAAAAATAAAATTATTGTATTTTTTTTTTTTTGTAATTAGAAATTTTATATAGGAGCGAATATCGTTGCGGAACTTATTGGATGTGGAATTGATGATCTAGATTTAACTTTGACTACGCGAAAAATTAAAGTCAGTAATGAAAATATCGTTCAAAAACTCACTCTCTCTCAGGTAAATTTTTTATTTTTTATTTTATAATTGACATTAATTTTTCAATAATGATTATTTATTTCAATAATTTTTGGATTTTGTAAGGCGATTGATGCAAGAGATGCATTGGCAAAATCGCTATATTCGAATCTTTTTGAATGGATTGTTGAGCAAATTAATAAATCTCTTTCAGTGCGGAAAATATGTACTGGAAAATCCATTAGTATTCTCGATATTTATGGATTTGAATCTTTTCAAGTAATTTCCTTTTTTTTTTTAAATTCTAATTCCCTTTTTTTCCACTTTGATTTATGAAATAAAAAGTTCTTATTGTTTTGTAGAAAAATAGTTTTGAGCAATTTTGTATCAATTATGCAAACGAGAGGTTACAACAGCATTTTAATCGCCACCTGTTTAAGCTCGAACAAGAGGTAATTACTTAATTAATTGTTTTAATTGGAAACTTTCATAAAACCCCCTATTTTTTTCTGAATATATATTTTTTCATTATAGGAATATGTACAGGATGGGATAGACTGGGCAAAAGTGGACTTCGAAGATAACCAAGATTGCCTTAATCTTTTCGAAAAAGTAAAATAAATAAATAATTTATTCTTTAATTTTTAAAAAGTTCTAATTTTTTAATTACACAGAGGCCATTAGGGTTATTATCGCTTTTGGACGAAGAATCGACTTTTCCAAACGGTACAGATCAAACTTTTGCACGGAAATTAAAGCAACACCTCAACAATAATTCCTGCTTTAAAGGCGACGATAGAGGAAATTCATTTTCAATTCAACATTATGCAGGAGAGGTATTGTTGATATTTTTTAATTCTATTTAAAAAAAAAAGTTATTTTTTATTTTATTAATTTAATAAATTTTTATATGATTAGGTCGTGTATGACACAAGTGGATTTTTGGAGAAAAACAGAGATCTATTACACATGGATTCCATTGAATTACTTCGTTCTTCCAATTCTACCCTTCCCCAAATATTTGCATCGAAAATTATCGAAAAATCTGATAATTTTATTCCAAATCCTTATCGATCCAGCGTCGCAGATTGCCAAAAATCAAGCGTCGCAACCAAATTCAAGGCAAAAATATATAAACAAATAAATATTCTTCAATTTTTTCTTAATTTTTCTTATTTTTTTAATAATAGGGGCAATTATTTCAACTAATGCAAAGGCTAGAGAACACGACACCACATTTCATAAGGTGCATAAAGCCAAATAATTTGCAAGTTTCTAATATTTACGAACAGGCCCTCGTACTTCAACAATTGCGGTGTTGTGGGGTTCTCGAAGTGGTGCGCATTTCAAGATCTGGGTACCCAACAAGAGTATCTCACCAGAAATTCGCCAAACGGTATGTTTCGCAAATCGTTATTTATTCGGGGACCTTTTTGTAAAATTTATGTTTATTTTTAGGTATGGGTTTCTTTTATTGGAGAGTGAGGTTTCGCAGGATCCATTGAGCGTGTCAGTGGCGATTCTTCATCAGTTTAATATTTTGAATGATATGTACCAAGTTGGGTACACCAAATTGTTTTTTCGTACCGGTCAGGTAATATTAATATTAATATTTAATTAATTAATTATTTATTTAAATGGTGTTAATTTGATGATCTGGAGTTTAATTTAGATCGGGGCACTTGAAGACACGAGAAATCGAACTCTACATGGGATTTTAAGGGTTCAGAGTTGCTTTAGAGGATACGTGGCACGATTACATGCAAAGGAGCTTAAAAAAGGAATTGTTAATTTCCAATCATGTAAATATCTTTCTCTTTCATAATTTTAACAATATCATGAGATGAAAACATAATATATTTTTATTTTGTAGATATAATGGGAGAAAGGACGAGGAAAGTGTATGGCGAATTGTTAATTAGATACAGAGCTACTATACTCCTTCAGAAAAATATTAAACGCAAATTAGCCATGAATAGACTCATTAATATTCGTAACGCTTCAATTGTCATACAATCTGGTAATAATTCATTTTTATTTGTTCTTTTTTAATATTGTTTTAATTTTAATATTTTTTTTCAGCCATTCGTGGAATGCTCGTCAGAAAATATTCTGGAGATGTAGGTTTACTGCTTAAAATTAACTCAAACCCACCAAAGAATCAAGAAAACTTAAAACCCACGGTAATATAATATAATATATATAATATATTGAATAATTCATATCGATAATATTTTATGGCATATAGGAGGTGGTGGGGCCAAACGAGACGTTCATAAGCGAAACGGTACTAATGGAGTTGCAAAGGAGAATAATGAAAGCTGAGTCAGCACTACGAGACAAAGAAGAGGAAAACGATTTGCTGCACCAAAGACTGACGCAATACGAGGGTCGTTGGTGCGATTACGAGCACAAGATGCGATCCATGGAAGAAGTATGGCAGAAACAAATGCGATCTCTCCAATCCAGTCTCTCCGTCGCCAAAAAATCCCTCACCCCACTACAAGACGAAACTCTAGAGAGAGAAACTCCTCCGAGCGAGGAGTTGGTGTTGAATGACCGAAATGCCCTTGTCGAGAGGTCGAGGGTCAGGGAGATGAGTGCAGGGTTGAGTATAGTGGACCGATTGAACGAGGAGTTCGATCAGAGGAGTCAGGTGTTCGCGGATGATGTCAAGTTCTTGGTCGAGGTGAAATCCGGGAAAGTGGATGCCGGTTTGAATCCGGATAGAGAGTTGAGGAGGTTGAAGCAGAATTTCGAATCCTGGAAAAGGGATTTCGGCGTTCGGTTGAGGGAGGCTAAGGTGATTTTGAATAAGCTCGGGAGCGATCATCACGAGGTTAATTTGGATAGGGTTAAGAAAAGATGGTGGGGGAAATTGAATGGTAATAATAGGGTTTCTTAGTTTTATTGTTTTTAAGGTTAATAAATATGGTTTCTAATAAATATGGTTTTTAAGGTAAATACATCCTTTGCATTGTATAATGTATTATTGTATTATTTTCATGGACATATTCGGGTTTAAGAGCATTCGGGTTTAAGGTCATTCGGGTACAATCGTAGAAGTTACAAATCAATTGAGGATTTGGATAATCCGGTCTATAATTCGGGTCAATCTGGTATGTGTATTCGGGTGGTAATATTGATATGATTTGTAGTATCCGTATTTGTTCGATACTAATATACATTTTTTTAGAGTGATTATATAATTATATTAATATAACGGTATTATCGTCAATTTTATCCTTTTATAATGATATCTATTTTATATCAACAGTGTCATGGTTATATTTATTTATATTCAATTCAGGCCAGGATCAAATTATTTTCTAATTATATTCCAATATACAATAAAAACCAGCATTTTCAATCACAGTTGATATATAACAAATATATCAAATTAAAAAGCATAATCATGTATGAATGTATAATCAAGGATATCAACAGTCAACACAGACACAAAATATTTATTTATTATTAATTTGTTCTTTTTTTTGCATGCAAATACAATAATACAGTCATAATAATATTACAAAGCGGAACAAACAGTGATAAAATAAACAAAGAGAGACACAAATACAGATAAAATGAATTATATTTTGCTGCATTTGCCCGATTTAAAAATACATATCGTGGAAAGCCAAAGCATCCCCGAAATTCACTTTACAGTAATTATAAAACCTAATACCGCTCACATCATACATAAGCTTAGATATATAAGGGCAAGACCTCAGATCAATATACTCAATTTCTCTACAGAACTCAGATATAATGTGAATTGATAACACGGTAAAACTCACATTACCCGCTTTCAAAACCCTCAATCTAGATTCAAACTCGATATTTTCCAACTCTTTAAACGTCGAATCCGTGATATTTTCACAATTCCCAATATCGAGTGCAATTAATTTCTTGCATTTGGTAATTATATGTGTTAGACCCAAATCAGTTATTTTCAAACACCAATCCATTCTTAAAATTTTGAGACTTTCGCTACAATTGTTTGCGAGTTCTGCTAACGACGAGTCAGTGATTTCGCGACACCCCCCAATTACTAGGGTATCCAATTTGGGGCAATTTTTAGCCAAGGCGAAAATCGCCGCGTCAGTAATTTTATAACAGTCGAGTAGTTTAAGCGATATTAATGACTCGTTAGAGGATTCGATTATTTTTAATATACCCGTATCTAGGATGTTAATGCATTTGCTTAGATCTAGGGTTTTGATGTGTTTGGGCCCTTCAGATAAGGCGATGAGGCCTGAATCGGTTATTTTGGCGCATGAGTATAGAAGTAGTTCTTCTAATTGTAAGCAATTTTGAGAGAGGGCGTGTAATAAGGCGTCAGTGATTAATTTGCAATAAGAAAGATCGAAATTTTTCAATTTTTTGCAGCCTGAGGGGATAGCGGTTAATCCTCTATCTGTTAGTTTTCTGCAATTTGATACATCGAGATTTTCGAGTAAAGGGAGGGCATGGCCTATAGTGATCATACCATTATCAGAAATACCTGAGAAAATGGAGAACAAATCACTGAAATCCAACCAAAAAGATTACGAATTTGCAATTACTAACAACTATTTAAAATAAAAAGGGGCAAATTAGCTACAAAAAGTACTCACCTCTACAGTTCGCCAGATTAAGAACCCGTAATTTGCCGAAACCGGTCGCAATCACTTGCAGATCTGAATCCGTGACGCCAGGGTAGAAAGATCGGGAAGGAGATTGGGACATATAGAGCTCGGCTAGACCGGTAAAACGTTCGGCGAGACGTCGTAACATATCAGGTCCGGCCCGACAATGGATACGGCGTCGAGTAGTGCTCTCGATCTGTAACCAGCGTTTGCATACTAATCCGAAAGAATCCTTCTCTTGCTGTCCTGTCAGCTTGGATAAGATCGTCTGCAGCTCGTCGTCGGTAAGCAAATCGTTAATGCAGGGCGGGGTTTCTTTGGTTTCCGCCATTGATGAGCTAGTCTGGAGAAGAAGAGGACAAGTACGACTTCGAACTTTTAACTTCCAAGTACCGAAGCTTTACATTTACGAAACTTTGCATGTTATGCCCCTGAATAGGAATAATAATAAGTTAATAACTCGATACAAATTCGTTTCATTTTATTATATTCGTATTCGGAAAAAATATTCGTGTATCCGTATCCGATAACTATTGCATAATATTTGTACTTGAATTATGAATACAAATACTTTTTTGTATACGAATATGATTCAGTCGGATAATCTATGGTCCATTTACACTCGTGATAAAGGACTAACGGGCACTTTAATGTAATAGATTTGGAGGATTTTGAATATTATCGCATTGTTTCATATAAAAATAGTAATTTATTATAGTAATGGACAACTGCATATTGTAATTTTATTAATTTGTTGATAGAAATTGTTTAGTACTAGTTATTATTATGTTTAATTAAAAAATTAATAGAAATAATTTAGAATAGAAATTAATTAAAAAACAATGGTGCTAAACAAAGTATAGACATGATCTTTATCACTTAGAAATGTTGTAGATTTAATTTTATGAAAAATAAAAATTCTATCATATTCATCATAGTACATAAAATAATTGACGGTCAAAAAAATTTACGACATGATTTATCATAAAATAAATTGCAAAATTCAAATTTATTTCAATGAATTTAATTTAATTTATATAGATAAGATTATGATAATATTTCACAATGTTTTGAGTTTTCTTTCATGGAAATCAAAAAAATTATCAAAATACACGATTGTTAAAATATGTTGTCGATTTTGTTAAATAAAATTATGAAAATCACACAAAATTTATTCGACAATGTATCGATCATATCTATACGATTGGAATTTGAGTTTTCGATTTAGAGAAATTAGGTATGTTGGTTGCGTTGACCATACAAGAGTGTTGTCGCTCATTCATAATTTGCATGATTAATATATCAAATGAAGGCATAATTTCATGTATGCCCTTGGAAAATATTACAATTTCGCCGTACACCCCTGAAAAATGTGAAATTTTATAAATATTCCTATAATTCCCCTTAAATATCATGGATACTCCTATATTAAATTTCTAGTTAAAAAAATGTTAATTTCTTCAATCAATTTTTTTTTCCGTTTTATCCATATATAAATATAGTAACTAGTTAAAATTTTGAGAATAGTGTTGATTTGAGTAATGATTTTTGGAAGGAAATCACGAGATAGATTTGACAGTATTTCATTTTTTTTATGATTTTAAATATTATTTAAGAGAAAAAGTTATTCATAATCATAGAAAAATAATTTTAAAAATTAGGTAATTGACATATTGCTAACGAAAAGGATGTTGGTGATTTTTAATGAGATAGTATGAGTATTTTAAGGATTTTACAAAATAACCATGATTTTTGAGGGTTTAAAAGGGTCTTCATGACATTAGAAGGGTTTGCAAGAATACTCGAGAAATTTCGTATTATCGAGGAGTATATATGAAATTATGATGTTTTACAAGAGTACACGTGAAATTATGCCTTAAATGAATTACACTACATCGATAGTGGCCATGTAGACGGCACCGGTAAATAGTGGACAACATTCTACGATTACGCACCCAACACCGGCAAACATCCTATAGCCTAGCACAATGCACCGAATAAAAGGGCTTTGATGTATTTTTTTTTCTATTTTTAAGAAAAAAATAGTGTCATTTGTGTTAAATGATGATATCAACAAATAATTTATTCCTTGTCTCAAAAGAAAATTTAGATGCTGCTTACACTGCGTTGTTTTTTTTCGGTTTATCCAGAATTCAATGTTGATTTATTTGGTTGAACAATCATTTTATATTGACGTTGGCATTGTTGTATTATTAAATAATTGAATGATTTTCATAATAATAAGATTTTGATGTGATTTTATTTGATTTTTTATCATATTTGAATACCATAAGATATAATCATATGAATTATCTGCCTTTAAAAAAAATTGCACAAGTTAATATGATTTTCAGTAATATTAATGATTTTTTACAATTCAAAACTAATACAAGAATTTGAATGTAAATTTTCATTTTGAAAATTATCTATCGTTGAATCAAATATTGTGTGGCTACGAAATGACTTCGGACTTCGGACGGAACAAGACCCGGTTCCATAATAACCACGCGGTCCTGAAATTGGTGAAAATGATTCGAATTTACAACAGAATATTTTGATTATTAATTTTGTTACGATACTTCACTTAATTCTTACAAAGCGCATCGTCTACTCCTGTTTGTTAGTTTATTGTAGATTGAAGACCAAATGGATCCCTAAAGGCACAAAACTACGAACCAACACAAGGACTAGAGTAAACAAGAAAGAAACAAACCTCGGCCGCAATTTTGGTTCCTTTATTCTCGCGCATTTCGATGTCGAATTCTTGAGGGAGGATAATCCATCGTATTACTCTTGGCTTTGCATCGTTCTTTTTCAAGAGATACCTTAATTTGCCGATGGCGAAGATCACAGCAAGGAGTTCCTTCACTGTCGTGGTGTACTTGCTTTGCGTGTCGTCAAGTATCTTGCTTGCATAATAAACGGCGTGCAACTTTTTGTCCCGTCGTTGCCCTAGGACAGCTCCGACGACGTAGTCTCTTTCGTCGCCCATGAGCTAGAACAGTAAGCTATAATCGAACGGTTGTATAATCAGTGCAGAAATCAAGGTCACCTTGAGTTTGGTGAACACCCCTAAACACTCATCGGTAAACTCTAATGAAGATTCTTCCCCGAGGAGGTTCGTACGGGGCTTGATGATTTTGGAGAAAGTTTTTACTACCTTTGACGTTCGTTCGCGGGGGCAATTTCTCTCTCACTTTTATTTTCGCCTTGTCGACCTCGATTATCTTCGACGTGATCACATGTCCTAGCACCACCCCATATGGAACCATGAAGTAGCACATCTCCCCATTTAGGACTAGATTCGTCTCTTCACATCTCTGCAAAATTTTAGAAAGGTTAGAGAGACCAGAATCGAAAGAGTTACCATATGCAAAGAAGTCGTCCATGAACACTTCCATTATATCTTCAATGTAGCCCGAGATCACAATCATAGCGCGTTGGAAAGTTGCGGGGTCATTGCATAAATGGAAGGGCATCATTCGATAGGCGAACATGTCGTATGGGCGAGTAATTATCGTCTTCTTTTGATCGGCCGGGTGGATCAGAACTTGAAATAAATTTCGATTTTAACCCAAATTAATCAATTTATATCAATATTAACTCAAATTATTCAATTTATATCAAATTGACCCGAATTAATTATTATTATTATTATTATTATTATCTAATTAACCTAATTAATCTAATTTAAATATAATCTTAATACAATCATTCAAAATTAAAGATTTAGTTAACAAATTAAACTCTAAAATTTGAGGAAATTGTGTATCTTTGATGAAAAATACGAAGAAGACGTCACCGGCAAATACCATCACCTTCCACTAGCCGGCAACAAAGGCAACACCAACACCACGTCGTCCTCTAATACATTGATTTGTTGATATGTCGTAGTGAGTGTGAGTCAATAATTTAAATTGTCATATCAAATAATTTGAAGTTAAAAACAATTAGATTTATATGTCAGAGATTATTGGGAGACAAAGTAAAAAAAATTAAAGTCGAGGCTAATTTATGAAAAAATTTCATTTTTTTTTCTCATAGTCTCATTTTGTAAAAAAAAAAAATCAAATATACAAACATGTTATAAAATAAGAAAATAAGGATAAAAAGAAAAGAAATGTTTTATTTAATTGTAATTCTTCTTAGTACATAACATATCTATTTATACGAAATGAAAATCCTAACAACTAAATTATAATTAATCATATTAAATCAAAAATATCAAAACTCTTTTGAGTTATAGAATGAAAGAAGCTATACATGGATCACACAAATTAATTTTATTATTCATGTTATAGTCAAAGCGTATCAATTATCAAGTAATTACTTATAAATACAATAACAAGAAAAATTGAATTTTTCTGTGGCAGGATACCCAGATTTTGTGAAATCAACAGATCAACCGGTCAGAGAGAAGTCCAATTCTTTTCTGCTACTATTATTAATGAGTAATAATCCTTAATTAATTAATGATTGACCATGCATAAACATCAAATATAAAAAAAATGAACAATAAAAACAAATATCAATAATAAAGGAGTACTAAATAGTAAATACTCGAATAAATTTGCTGACAGGGGAAAATAAAATATATGATGCCAATTTCATTCATACAATCAACTCAAACAATAGAAAGAAAAACAAAATAAATCAATGTAGAAGAAAATGAAAATTGTTCGGTAGCACCGTAGCAGACTACCAGTGTCAGTACTGGAACTGACGGGTACGGTAACGAGATCCGAGACCCTTCTAATTCCTGCCTGTTCAAAAAATGAACAAAGAGCCTAACTAGCACAGTATTAGGATTAATTATAATTTATAAGCCACTAATTTATCATCAATGTATGATAATTTAGGAGATATTTTTATAATTTGGTGAATATCGACGATCAATATATACAGCCTTGGATTTCGATACCATATACAGCCTTGGATTTCAATATATACGCGTCTCAAACCAATCAAGCTTTCATTTTTCCCGTTTCTTCAAAAAATTTCAGGTTTAGTTTCTATCACTTGTTTTGTTTATGAATGAATTGGCACAAAAATGAAGTAACACATCCATGCTGCCTCTATCCCGGAAATGAAATCCTGTGTGAGTGTATAGTTCGAACTTCAAGTCATCTCCCAAATCCAAGAACTAAAATTCAGTGAAGTAACTGCCATGTCTCTACTGAAGGCACAAATCTAGTGCAGATAATCCAATACCTCGTGCTGTGCAGTCTCATTCTATCCAGCCGCCATGCCTGGAACTGAAGCTCTGGAGCAGCAGGCAAGCGAGGCGGCGAAGCAAGAGGTTGACCGGTTGTCAGATCTCCCGGAGCCAATACTCCTCCACATTCTTTCTTTCCTGCCCGCACACCTCGCCGCCCGGACGTCCGTCCTCTCCAGCCGCTTCCGCCACCTCTGGACTGCCACGCCGACCCTCATCCTCGATCGTTCCTGCTTCCGACTGGTCCGCCGTTTCATGACTGTGGCCAAACGTTCTTTCGGCCAGCGTGACCCGTCCGCCCCTATCTCCCACCTGTGTATCAACACGGGGAACTCACATAACAGCCCTCTTCCCATTGCCTCCATTTCCTATTGGATCTCCTCCGCATATTCCCTCGGTATGCGTAACCTTTCCCTCCAAATCCATTGCCGTGTCCTCCCAGAACTTATGCTGGTCATCTACTCCGTCAAATTGCTGGAGTCTCTCTCCCTCAGTTTCTCTGACTTCCGTGGGCGAGAATGCAAGGTCATTCCCTCCACTCCTATCCCCTTAATCCACCTTAAGCGCCTCGAGCTCAAATACCTGAACATGCCAGACCTGATAAAATTCATCAGAGAGTTGCCATCAGTGGAATACCTCCATCTCGAGCAAATCGATTCGAGCTTGCTCGAGCTATCGTCTCTGACTGTGAAGCATCTGAAATTGAGTGGAAGATGGGGCGGGCCTGTCGGTGCAGACTTCTTCTTCCCGAGACTCGAGGTTCTTGAACTGAGCATCGATTTGAAGTACACCCAGTTGTTTCAGTTCAAGGGGGAAATGCCATTGTTGAGAAAGGCGATTATAAAGCTCTTCTACTTTGACAAGGAGCATGTTTCTGTAGTGAACGATTTCTTGAAAAGCATGAGAAGTATTGTCGATTTGAAGCTCCTCATCCTCCCTGTTATGGTAACATATTTTTTAGTTCACAAGTTCATATTTTATCATGCATTTTCAGTATTTAGTTTGTTAAAAACTGATTACTCGTCAATTATTACTTATTAGGCACTTAAATACTTTCAAGCACAACCTATTAGGGAAGAAATAACTTGACATATCAGAAACTTTGCGTTATCCTTTTAAAAGCCAAAATTTTGAAATCGAATCACTTCCAATTGAATCTTCACAAATAAAATATTTTTTTCCAAAGAGTTGTTTTTTCTTGAAGTGGTGTGGTTGAGAGGAGGGAGAAGGCCTCGTTTTATAGGTAAAGGAGGAGAGAACGGTTTCTATTTTCGGTGGGCGCCTTTAGGCAGGGTATTAATTATCATTTACTAATTCCATTGACTCTCTAGAAAACTCGACATTTCAAAACCTTGTGCGCCGCAAACCTTATCTGAAACTGGACTCTGTAACGATCCTAGATGGATTGTTACTTAAATCTCCAATTTCCTTCTCAATTTCACTTGAATCTCAGGAATGAAGATCAACAATGGTGGAAAAGGGATCTAAGAGTTCATTAAGGAAACCCTAGATTTCAGATCGTTATTTCACTCAATTGAGGATTATTACAACGATGCCAATTTCAGGCCGCAACTATCTATTTATAGTAACACATCGCTTTCAACTCTGACTACTAAAAATGAACAACAATTTACTAACTCTCGGTGTATGGACCATGCTGTGATAACCACATCATTGAAGTACTGGACTGTACCCATTTGAAAATGTCTCCAGTCCCCTTCTTCTCCATTTGAGTATTGCCTCTTTTGCAATTAGCCCCTCACACTTATTTTTATTACCAAATGTAAAGTATATTACATTACCCCCTCCTCCACAAAACCTTGCCTCAAGGTTGAAAATGTGGATATCGCCTGCGAAGAGCATCATGATCCTCCCATGTCGCATCTTCTTCTGGTAAGTTGGACCACGATATAAGCAACTCTACTGCAGCCTCATTACCCTTCTTCACTAAACGTCTCCCCAACACTTTATTAGGCTCCACCTTCAAAAGACCCTCTGGCCCCACCAATGGCAGACTTGGTCCCACAATTTTCTTGTCTCCAATTTTTCGTTTGAGTTGAGATACATGAAAAACCGGGTGGATCTGGGACCCACTTGGAAGATCCAATTTATATGCCACCTGGCCCACCTTCTCCACTATTTCGAATGGCCCGAAATAACGTGATCTCAATTTGCCCCCTTTTGCCATGGAAATCGACGTTTGACGATACGGTTGAAGCTTCAAATACACCATCGTTCCTACATCAAAACTTCGCTCGGATCGTTTCTTATCAGCTTGGTGCTTCATACGTTCTTGAGCTTTGATTAAATTATCCTTAATCAATTGCAATGCCGTGTGGCGCTCTTTTAACCACACGTCCAACTCAGCGACTGTTGCCGATGGTGCCGATCCAAGCTCTGGTTGATTAGGGGGATAACCATATAGTGCTTCAAATGGCGTTAATTTGAGAGAACTATGGTATGAAGAATTGTACCACAACTCTGCCTGAGCTAACCACGAAGCCCACTTTCTCGGGCACGTACAACACATTCCTCGCAAATAACCCTCCAAACATTGGTTTACTCGTTCCGTTTGCCCGTCGGATTGGGGATGATACGCCGTGCTGAGGTTTAATCGAGTGCCATGAATCTGAAATACTTCCTTCCAAAACTTGCTGATGAAAATTTTGTCGCGATCGCTCACTAACGATTGAGGAACACCATGAAGACGGCAGACATTGTCGAAAAATGCCTTGGCCACCGTGGCAGCAGAGAATGGGTGAGTGAGGGCTACAAAATGTGCGTATTTAGTTAAACGATCCACTATAACCAAGATCGTGTCTTTGCCGTGAGATTTGGGTAATCCTTCTATGAAGTCGAGACTAACACATGACCATGGTTGGGATGGAATAGGGAGCGGTTGTAACAGACCCGGCGATGCCACGTGTTCCAATTTGTTTCGCTGACAGAGATCGCACTGCTGCACGTGGTCCTGTAGCTCCTTCTTCATTCCAGACCAGTAAAATACACGCTTCAATCGCTGATAGGACGCGAGAATACCGGAGTGGCCGCCACCCGGTGTATCGTGGACCTCCTGAAGAATTTTTTCCTTCAGTGATTGATTGTGGCCAATGCATAACCTTCCTTTGTATCGTAGTATCCCGTTTTTATAAGAATATTTCGGAAATGCGGTTGGTTGCAAAAGAACCTTCTCAATTACTCCCGATATTTTAGCATCTCCTTCATAACTCGCTACCACCTCTTTGTACCACTCTGGTACCGCCACGCTTATCACTAGTAACTCTCCTTCCTCCATTACTGGTGGCTCCGGTTTTCGTGATAGCGCATCAGCTACTCGATTTTCCGTCCCTTTCTTGTATTGTATTTCGTAATCCAATCCTAACAGTTTCGAAAGGCCTTTATGTTGCAATTGCGTATGCAATTTCCCGCTTAACAGGAACTTTAGACTCTCATGGTCGGTTTTGAGGATAAATTTTGCTCCCATCAAATAATGGCGCCATTTCGTAGTGGCTAAAAGAACTGCGAGTAACTCCCTCTCGTAAACCGAACGCCCCAAATTTTTGGGACCCAAGGCCTGGCTCAGAAACGCAATTGGGCGATTTTCCTGCATCAAAACCGCACCAATTCCGCTGCCACTCGCGTCCGTCTCTACTATGAAAGGTTTATCGAACTCAGGAAGCTTCAGGACTGGCGCTGTCGTCATTGCTTGTTTCAAAAGTTCGAACGCCTTTTGAGCTGAATCGTTCCAGCCAAAGCCATTCTTCTTCAAGAGTTCCGTCAATGGTTTGGCGATTAAACCGTAATTGCGAACGAATTTCCGGTAGTATCCGGTGAGCCCCAAAAATCCTCGCAATTGTTTGATTGTTCGTGGTGTTGGCCAGTCCGTCATGGCTTTTATCTTCTCTGGATCTGTCGCCACCCCAACACTCGATATAATGTGACCCAAGTAGTCGATGTGAGAAACACCAAACGAACACTTGGTTAGCTTCGCATAAAGAGTATTGGAATGGAGAATTTGAAATACCTGACGAAGGTGTTCAATGTGTGATTGCATATCTCGGCTATACACCAAGATGTCGTCAAAGAAGACGAGCACAAAATCCCTCAAGAATGGTTGAAAGATCTTATTCATCAATGCTTGAAACGTTGCTGGTGCGTTCGTTAAGCCAAACGGCATCACCATAAATTCAAAATGGCCACAATGTGTTCGAAATGCGGTTTTATACACATCCCCTGAAGCCATACGAATTTGATGGTAACCCGAACGTAAATCCAGTTTTGAAAATACCACTGCTCCATCTAATTCGTCCAACAAATCGTCGATTATAGGAATTGGGAATTTATCCTTGATCGTAACTTCGTTTAATTGCCTATAATCAACGCAGAGACGCCACGATCCGTCTTTTTTACCCACTAAAATTGCTGGTGAAGCGAAGGGGCTCGTGCTCTCGCGAATTATTCCTGATTGAATCATTTCGTTGACAATCTTTTCAATTTCTGATTTTTGGCAATGTGCGTAACGATAAGGTCTTTGTTGTACCGGCTTCGCTCCCGGAATCAATGTAATTTGGTGGTCGCAGGCTCGTTTGGGAGGGAGGGAGTTCGGTTCTTGGAAAACCGACTCATATTCAGAGAGTAGTGAATCGAGTTCCCGGTTATGTATGATAACCCCTGAGTCTGGTTCTATTTTATACATCTGTGCTAACCAACGCACCTGATTCTTGGATATCATTGTTTGCAACTGAGACCCTTGGATGAAGTGGATCGAACCCTCATTCTTATCGGATCTGGATCCGTCTGCTAAAACGACCCGAAACCCGTTATGTTTAAATGATACTCTACGCGCCTCGTAATCAAATTGGACTGGACCCACCATTTTCATCCAGTCCACCCCGAGTACCATTTCCACTGATCCCAGTTCTAACAATCGGAGATCGAACCGATATTTGCGGCCCTCCATTTCCCATTCCAGATCAGAACACACTCCATCAGTGACAATTTGAGTGCCGTTCGCGACCGAAACCAGTAATGGATTGATTACTGAAGTCGATGCCCCAATTAATTTTGCGAACTTAGGATCGATAAACGAGTGGGAGGCTCCGCTATCTATCAGGATAGACAGTGGTTTGTTGCAACACCATCCCTTGATTTTGATTGTTTGGTTTGCTGGATTGCTATTTAAAGCAAAAATGGTCATCTCCATCGACTCGGCTTCATCAACAATTTGTTCTTCTTGCTCGTCTTCGTCCTCTGAAGAAGCAGAGGAACTATTAACCTCGAATGGTTTAGCTCCTTCGAGAAGATGAATTGTGTTCTTTTTTCGTCCAGGACACTCATGAGTAGGAGACCATTTTTCTTCACAATGATAGCAACGCCCTTCTCTCCTTCGCCTTTCTCTATCTGTTTCTCTATGTTCCACCCCTCTTGTTATTAATTGAGGATTAGGTTGTTTGGTATATGCGAAAGAAGATCTGTTTGGTATACGGTTTTTTGGATTATCCCATTCAGCCATTTCTTTTTGCAATGCATTCTCGTAAGCTTCGTACAGATTTCGTGGCCGAGTAATTATTACTGCCGAACGAATCTCTCTTTTCAACCCTGCTAAAAAACTTCTGAGAAAAAATTCTTCATCTAAGATTGGGTATTCTTGTAATAAACGATGCCGAAGGGATTCAAATGCGGATCTGTACTCGCTGATCGTCCCTTTCTGTTTGAGGTTGTGAAATTCTCCAATTGTTCCCAATAAGAGTTGGTTTTCGAAACGGCGTAAGAGATCGGAGCTAAATTCGTGCCACGTCGGGTCAGGGTACAATATTTGTTGCCCTAAATGCCATTGCTCAGCGTCCCCTTGCAAGTACAACACCGCCACTTCCACTTGCTGCCACCCTGGCACTTGATAGACTCGGAAATAGCTCTCACACTTTCTAATCCATCCTTTCGGATTGTCGCCCGAAAAGTACTGCATCGCATATTTAGGTTTGTGCTTATAAGAACCCTCCTCTTTTCGTCGATCTGCTTTAGATCTCCCTCGGCTCGATCGATAATCAATTTCATCTTCAATTGTTTCGAAATTCTGCTTCAATTTAGAAGATTCTCCCTCATCTCGAGTGTTCACTTTCTGTTTGCCTTTCTTCAAGATCACCGGTGGCTCGTTGTGATCGGAATTATCACTAACTGTTTTACTCTCTGCTTGTTGTTTCATCAATTGTGCAAGCATGCTTCGTATCTCCGTCAATTGTGCTACGTTTGTGGTTTGATTTGCATCTATTTTCTGGTGGATTCGTTGCAGGTCTGTTGTGATCTGCTGGATCTGGTTCTGGTGCTCGATCGAATCTGCCACGAGGCGATTCATTGCCTCCTCTTCATGCTGATTTTGCTTCTTCGTCATCGATCTGGTAATCAGCGTGTATCCGAAAGGATCAACCGAATCTGATACCAATTGTAACGATCCTAGATGGATTGTTACTTAAATCTCCAATTTCCTTCTCAATTTCACTTGAATCTCAGGAATGAAGATCAACAATGGTGGAAAAGGGATCTAAGAGTTCATTAAGGAAACCCTAGATTTGAGATCGTTATTTCACTCAATTGAGGATTATTACAACGATGCCAATTTCAGGCCGCAACTATCTATTTATAGTAACACATCGCTTTCAACTCTGACTACTAAAAATGAACAACAATTTACTAACTCTCGGTGTATGGACCATGCTGTGATAACCACATCATTGAAGTACTGGACTGTACCCATTTGAAAATGTCTCCAGTCCCCTTCTTCTCCATTTGAGTATTGCCTCTTTTGCAATTAGCCCCTCACACTTATTTTTATTACCAAATGTAAAGTATATTACAGACTCATACCCTAATCGCACTTGTTTAATGGGCCGCTTGAGTTTACTTCGATTATTAAGATTTGATTTTGTTTTGGTTTTTTTGGGCTTCTCGAGTTATTAACTAATGTATTTCTTTTTTTTAAAGTTTTAATTTAGTTTTGTTTAATTACATTATTAGGCGTTGAATAAAAATTCTACGAACTCAACCATAAAACTCTGAATGACCCAATAATTAAAATGTGGAAGGCCACAATGAAAATAGAAAATAAAATCCTTCCATATTTTACTTTCGGTGTTGATTCCGAGTTGGGTTCATAGAAATTTCCCAATATTACTTATATTATACTTATATACTTATGTTATTAGGCTTTGAATATAGTTTGGTTATGCAAGGGGCCCTTCACAACTTATTTATGCGTGTTAACATAATTTGTAGATCAACTCGGATCCATATCACGTGTTCATGGAGCAGGATGACGAACCGCCCGTACTTGCAAACTTGAAAAGTTTCTCTCTCGAGACTTACTTCACACAAGAAATTTTAGAAGACCTAATTTGTCTTCTCCATTATTTACCTCTTCTCGATTCATTGAAGTTGGCTTGTCTGGTAAATAGTAAATACTACTTTCTATATTTTTATCTTGTTAATTGAACTACATGCATGTTTTCATCATGTTAATTGAACTCGTCTATAATATAGGATCCAATTGACAAAAAGTGGGCAAAGACAAATTTAGGACTGGAGACACTACTAAGTTCGAAAGGCACTAATTGTTTTTATCACTATACGAGTCTTAACTTTGGTAAGAGGAAACAAGGACTTCTGAATTTTTTCTCGGAGCAATTAGAGTCTTCAAAAAGAGTGAAGAAATGAGGATTTAGAGTTGACAGAATATTGCGAGGGATTTTTGTATTAAGACAAAACAAAGTTAAAAAAATTGAATTATGGAATTGACTATTTTTTTATGTACTATCTGCTATGATTACAAATTGGGGCATTTTCAATTTATCAAAAATGAACAAAACCATCAAATTAAACAAGAAGAATTGCGAATTGACATTTTTACCCTTGAAACTATTCACGAACCATCCATTTTTCTAATGCAAAAATCTCAGTAGCCCTTCTCCAAGGTCTTTCGATCAATAAACTCGCTTCTATCCAGCGATAAACTCACCTCTTCCACCATTGAGCTCCATTGATAACTCGATTCCTTCTTTTGCAACTCGAGAGCCAACTACATTTTTTTAAAGAAAATAAATTCCTTGAAAAAATCCAAATTTGATTTTATCTTCATCAGATATTTTATTATATTATTTTATTAAGTAATATACAAAAAGAAGAGCCCGAAGTTATTATTTTGATTATAAAGAAGATAAATTACAAACAAAACAAAGAAAACATATAAGTAATGTTAGTAATAAAGCACACATTCAATTTAGGTACTATTTTCCTATTAATATTAGAACACAAGCGTTATGTATTTTCATCTTAATACCCTCCACTTCCAAAGAAAATTTCAATGGACAAAAATATGCAGTGGAGTCCCTAATTTGATACACTCCACTTTACATAAATTATAAATACCCTTATTTGATCCAATAATCAGGATGAAATCTATCGAAAAAAAGTATGTAAACTAGTTGGTAACTTGGTACGAGGACTTGCTCATTAATCATTATTATATATTTCATTATAAAGACTTTTACAACTATATATTTTAAAGAAAATAAATTCCTTCAAAAATCCAAATTTGATTTTATCTTCATCAGATATTTTTATTATATTATTTAATTAATTAATATACAAACTAAATATTGTTTCCAATTAATAAACAAACCCACCAAATCTCCATTAAGACACATTGAGAGAGACCTGTTTTGGAGATTTGCTCTGAAATAATAAACTACATATCTTAGACCTTAATATTTCTGCTAAACAAATATTTATTGAAACAACCATGTTCAACTTTCTTGGAGACTCCATATTTCAGAAGCAAAGGTGGGAGGTTTTAAGCAAGTGTACTAGGAATATGAATGCATACCTAGTGCGATCTAGGTGTTCGACAAATTGTCCAAGAGAAACAAACATGGTATCTTTCTTCTACATCAATTATTTCTTCATCATTAAGACTAATTATTTTACTTTTAATACGAAAACCATCAAAAATTCAAATTTAAGAATAATTATTTGCAATATTCTGATAGATAGCTCATATAGTAATTTTGGTGAGAAATGAATAGAGCTGGCAAAATCTGACCCGACCCGAAAAAATGACCCGACCCGCCCGAACCCGAACCCGACCCGATCCGAAAATGTTGACAAGTCAATGACCCGAACCCGAACCCGAAACCGAATGAACCGAACCCGAAATCAACCCGAACCCGAATGACCCGAACCCGAAATCGACCTGAAACCGAATGACCCGAACCCGAAATTAACCCGAACCCGAATGACCCGAAACCCGAACGACCCGAAACCCGAACGACCCGAACCCGAAATGGAACCGAACCCGAATGACCCGAAACCCGAATGACCCGAACCCAAAATCAAACCGAACCCGAATGACCCGAAACTAAAATGACTTGAAACCCGAGATACATGTCAAATGTTCTGCATGAAATATTAGTTTTTTTATATGATTTTCTTGTAATAATTAATATTAAATAAAATATTAATAAAATATTATATCATGTGTATCCTATTTTTTTTGTCTTGCGCATTTATTTGAATATTGAATTTTTTTTTTTAAATGCCAAAAAAATTAACATCAACATATATGCATGACAAATACAAATTCTACTAATTAATAAAATATGAAAATAAAATTTACGCCATTTAAATAAAATTAAAATATCTCTAAAAAACACATGATCGTTTCATTGTTACCACAGCGACTCGAGTACTACAAAATAATATACACCAAAATGTCAAAGAAACAAAAAAAATGTTCAACATTGCGATAGATGGAAGATTCTCTTGTTTCACTTCAATCGACTTCTCTATCAATTGTTCAACAAAAAAAATGTTCAACATTGCGATAGATGGAAGAAACAAAAAATAATTAATCGTAATATTAGGGTTCTGAAATGACGAATATGTGGCAATTTTCAATTTTGGTAACTAATAATATAAAAAATTACCATCACATATTAATTACGGGTGTAGTTTCTGAACTTATGAAATTAGCATTCTCGTGATAACTTCGAATATGCTAACGATACAAACAAAAGCGCATGATGCAAACCTGAAATAAAATATAATCAAATATAAATTTACTAAAATACCCCTAGATGATATTATATGAATTATAAAGACATGGAATTAACATATTCTATTCCGTCGAGTTTGGGACAAGACCATAATATCATGCCAAGATCTGTAAAAAAATAGCCCATGAAAACCTAAAAGAAATTAATCACCATAAATTCATTAAAAAAATTACAATAAAGCAGGGAAATTACAAAATTACCCCTGGATCTCCACTCGAGTAACTTTGGAACAGGCATGTAGTTCTGACTCGTCAAGCTCTATTTCGTGACGAATTGCCTGAATTTTCTCCACTGATGCTGGTTCTAATTTGTCTGATTTTGACGAAAAATAATAAAGTTAGACTAAATTAATACTTTTAACGTATCTCTACATGAAATTTAAGTAGAATAATACCAAAAAAAAATACCTTGTTAAGGCCACCGGTGAAGGAAGACATCAAGTTAATCGCCGAGAATCCGATCTTCGCTATCTTCATAATACAGCTACCAAACAAAAGCAACAAAGCTTAAAAAAAACATCAATTTAAATAAAAAACTAAAACAATATCTCCTTAATTTATTCTCCTCGCAGTATAGAGCAGCCTCATCGGCAATAGAGTTTCTCCATTTCATCTCCATTCTTGTTACAATCTTGAGTCATGTGCCTTTCTCTTGATTGAATGGAATTCTGATGAAAATAGTATGTTTTTGCAACCAACTTCGTAACATAACTACGGGAAACAAAAAAAATAAAGTTAAAAAAAAAATCATCAATCGAAACACTAAAATAAAATAATACCTTATATATCAATCGAAACATCAATTTAAATAATTGTTTCTTGCATTGTCTTCATGAGGGAGAGCAGCGCTGGAAGACTTTTCTTGGATTCGTTCGATTTAATTACCATCTTGCCACTGATACTCAAAAAACCTGATTGGTTCTTAATCTAAATTGAATTTTTAATTGGATGAATGAAAAAGAAAAAGCTGCTCTAAAAAAACGAAAATACCTGTTTCGACGCATGATTCTGCCATCTCCAGTATCAGTCACTGCCAATATCTCTTCTACAGTTGGCCGCCACGCTCTCCTCTCCGGATTCGTTGTTGAAAAGCTGCTACGAGTCAGTCACTGCCAATAGTATTATATTATAATATTAAATTACTAATTAAATTATATATTATCAAATATTCAAAAGAAATATAATCATTTAACTTCATTATACATCACAATAATTCAAAACTACTTTAAAATAAACCGTTATATTGGTTATCTTCTTCCTGATGATAAAGCGGAATGCAAAATCCACATCACGAAAGAATGCATATAGAAATCTAAAAAAAATACCTAAATAAAACAGAAAATTTAAAAAATATAAAAAATAGAACAATTATCAATACGCGGAAAGGCAGTACGTGTTGGTTATATTACAATAAAATAATCAAATAAACAAATAAAATAATTAATTAAATAATAATAATAAATAAACAAAACGAGAACAAGCCTGGTGTAGCCGCGTGATCGTGTCACAGCTGCCCTAAAGACAGATAACGCCCTCTAGTGCAGGGTATTTCGTTTCTCCATCTCCAAGGTTCTACACCTCCGATTTGTCTCGGTTCCGATCTAGTAGCACAGTCGTAGAACGAAAATCTTCGTCTTGAAATGGATGAAGACATGTACACCGATTTTTTTTACCAAGCCAAGCAAATAAATAGGATCGAGAATATATTTTATATTATCATTTTATGAGAGGTAATTTTTATCAAATAGAAATTGGAGACATGTATATGGAGGATACAATATGGTATATATCGGAAAAAACTATGTCCATTCTTGTTTGTACCTTCTTATAAAGGAGAAGGAGGAAACATACAATTCAATAATATTAATGATGGCATTCAAAACCGAATAGCAATCAAAACCCAATTAATCAGGGGGTTATATATTCTTTATTCTTTAATTGTATGCAACCTCTATTTTGATCTTCCCTTTATAACTTATAACTCCAATAATTAATATATGTATTCTACAGAATAATGGTACACAAAATATGTGCATTAAAATAATTACTCTAATTGTTTATATTAATTAAAATAAACAATTAAAGTTTATAAATAATATAACAGTTTTAAAATTTTATTAGTATTATTTTACAAATAATACAACATTCCCCCTCAAATTTTAAAACTTTATTTTAAATTCATTCTCTTTCCAAAAACTTGGTATCTACTATGCATAAATATGAGTGGACGTAGCCTTGAACCCATATATAGTGAAAATTATATAAGACCGAGATTACATGATGAACTAGGCCTTGAACCATGAATCATTCAACCGATCTTTTACAACCTCACACATAATAGGAAAAATCTGTTGGTGTTTTTATGCGGGTGTGCGCTATTTATGGCCATGCGCTAACCTTGATTTTCATGAGAATATATTAGGATTCTGCCCGTATCCTTAGTCGCGGCCCACGGCAATTCTCACCTAGGTAATTCCTCAAAGAGCATACGGTGTGGAAATATACTCCTTAAATTATTTAATATAATATATACATTTTATGTATATTTTCTTTTGGAATTATTAAGAATAATAATATTCAACCTAACCATCACCTTGAAACACTTCACCATAGGGATAAGCATAGACATTAGAGTCTAAAATAGTGCTTCGAAAATATCACATCAGTCGCTTCGTTCACCCTTTGAACCATTTGTCCGGACCAGCCAGCCACAATGGTAGGGATCCCACTTCTGGTGACGATTATATGAGCATAAATCTCATCCCCCTCGATGAACTAGATCTTGTAGGATCTATTATCGAAATTTTATTTTTCGATTTTATTAAATGAAGTGACATATCACAATTTATTTATTTTTCGTACGATTTTATATTTAACAAATAAGTGTCTGTTTATTTATGATTCATAATTTATTGATTGATCAGATCAATAATTATTTTTAAATCAAAATTGCATGCTAATTATTTAAACACTTTAGGAATTTCTCAAAGATGAGTTCCTAGGCCGATTTTAGGCAAATATTATTTATTTATATCAATGTTAATTTGACTAATATTTGAAATTAGTACTCTTAGTGAATACATCTTAACATCAATTAATATGTTATAAATTAGAATACTATATATGTATTCATGTAGGATCACAAATCAGTGATATCCAAATTTATATAAAATGATAATTTTATCAAGTTTCATTTGTAATTTATTTGTTTACTTAATTTAAAAATAATACTGGAATATTAACATTTCATTTCCTTTAGAAATTTAATTAGAAATGACCATTGAATAGGAAAACAAAATAATGAGATCTTGTCTCATAATTACGAGATAATTTTTATTTTCTTATCTCGACAAAATAAGAATACAGCTAGTAAAATTTATAACTTCTGCAACTTTTCGTTAAATCTATTATTATTATTATTAATAGACATATATATAACTCATTTCTGAATTATAATCAGCAAAATATTTCAATAATAGAAATGTTATATTATTTTGAGTAATGTTATATTATTTTGTATCATGTAATGGTAATAAGAATCAAAGAGAGTGAATATTTCGGTTGCTTATTGTATTAAAATCTCCAAGCAGGCCAAATGGCATTTAAAACCGAAAACCAAATTTAATTATTCCTTCTTATAATTCTCTTAATAAATATCCTACATTAATAAAATGTGGATAAATTTCTACCATTATATATTTCAGACATGAACCACAAATATCATGAAGTTAACTTGCACATCAAACGAATGGATTCATATGATATTTATTATTTGAATGTTAATTTATGATCATACAAGTATTTAACATATATGTATAACCTTGAACAAAAGATAACTGTCAATTGATGGCATTAATTATCAATTAATCTCCTCAACAATTTTGTTGGAGTGTAATGAAATTTGATTTTGTCCAATGCTTGGGTTTATAGATACATCGCACACATGATGTTGACAACAAAATAATTCTGACTTTATTTTGTGAACCATCAAATTTTATTATGCCAACAATAAATGAAATTGAATCACATAACAATAAACTATTTAAACTAATAGTTTTATTCTAATGATTAATTATATTTTACGTATAGTAGATCAAAATGATCTATTATACCTTGAATATAGAATTCATAATTCCATATCACACAAATAAAACGATGTCATGACTATTTTTATTTTTATTTTTAATGAAGAGATAATATTATCAAACTTCACACCATATTCACATTGTTATAGTTATTTATAAATCTGATTCTAAATAAATTTGTCTACTTAAATTATTTGAAGTTATACCTCAATATATTTTTCTTTTAGTAGAAAATTTGTAATGTCAATTTTCATAATAACAATTGGATATATATCCTCAATATTAAGAATACAAAAAATTATACATGATCAAAATAAATATATTATGATCAACATGTAATTTTTTTTTTTATCAATTTGTTAATTTTAATTATTATATTGTTATTCATTTTAGAATAACAATATATACTTGTATAAATTTTTTGATAAGTGGAGATAGGAATGCTTATACCATATATGAACATAAGCTCCATAATCAAACCACAAATTCAAACTAAAGAGTAAATAAATTACTCAAATTTATAATTTGATTGCTATATTTGCATAACTTGATCTTAATAAAATAAGAGATTCAAGTAGGCTATATTATGAATTAAATTAGCCAAATCATTAGTTGATATGGTCAATAATTTTATCATAAAGTATACTCCTATCTCGGCCAACATAAAACGAGGCTAAGAATTCATTACCTCTCCAAAATCAATTAACAGAAAGGATTATTGAATCATTCTCCTAATGGAGAGTAAGATTTGGAAGTGAGACAAATAAATCAATATAATCCAAATCAACCACACACATAAATTTATATATCGGTCAGAATCATCTGTCTTTAGATTGTTGGTTATATTACAATAAAATAATCAAATAAACAAATAAAATAATTAATTAAATAATAATAATAAATAAACAAAACGAGAACAAGCCTGGTGTAGCCGCGTGATCGTGTCACAGCTGCCCTAAAGACAGATAACGCCCTCTAGTGCAGGGTATTTCGTTTCTCCATCTCCAAGGTTCTACACCTCCGATTTGTCTCGGTTCCGATCTAGTAGCACAGTCGTAAAACGAAAATCTTCGTCTTGAAATGGATGAAGACATGTACACCGATTTTTTTTACCAAGCCAAGCAAATAAATAGGATCGAGAATATATTTTATATTATCATTTTATGAGAGGTAATTTTTATCAAATAGAAATTGGAGACATGTATATGGAGGATACAATATGGTATATATCGGAAAAAACTATGTCCATTCTTGTTTGTACCTTCTTATAAAGGAGAAGGAGGAAACATACAATTCAATAATATTAATGATGGCATTCAAAACCGAATAGCAATCAAAACCCAATTAATCAGGGGGTTATATATTCTTTATTCTTTAATTGTATGCAACCTCTATTTTGATCTTCCCTTTATAACTTATAACTCCAATAATTAATATATGTATTCTACAGAATAATGGTACACAAAATATGTGCATTAAAATAATTACTCTAATTGTTTATATTAATTAAAATAAACAATTAAAGTTTATAAATAATATAACAGTTTTAAAATTTTATTAGTATTATTTTACAAATAATACAACAGTACGATATCTCATGGAATCGGGTTCAGACTGGAAAGAGGCTTGGATGACAGTTTCTTTGAGAGACCTCTTGAAGCATACCTAAACTCGGTCAAAGAATTAAAAGTTCCATCAATTGATCAACATCTGTGATTTCTTCAACTTGTTGCAACTTATCTCTAGATTAAAGGAAAGAATCAAGTTAATCTTCATATATCTGAAAATTATTCAAATCAAACAAGTAATAAGAGAAAATCAAGTTAGTTACCTTTTTGCACTAAAAAAAATCAAGGGGCTTCTAAATGGCCGCTGCTAGAGTATGCTTCTAATATGTGACCAATTGTGCCAACATACTCAATTAACTCGGATTTTAATGTGATTTTACCTTTGTAATGGATGCTTAACAGTAAAAGGCCGCAACAATTCGGCTCTCTCATCCAAAATAGGAAAGTACACATCGAATTCCTTATTGTTCACGAACTTCCCTTCGCCAAGCCGGATCCAGCCTCGTGCCACGCTGCATTTCCTCCTGAAATTAAATATACCTATATCATCCTGAATTATCTACCTTCAATTATAAAATTTAGAAATATGCGAGAAAAAACCTTTATACATTTGTAAGGAGATTTGCATAAATGTCCCCGTATTCTGCCATAATTGAAAAAAAGAAACCTAAACAACAAATAAACACATATTTAACTATAATAAAATAAATAATAATAATGACTTATTTACTGTAATATTCAAAATTACAAAAAAGCCCCTGTTGATACTTCATGAATTCATTAAATAATTAAAGCGAATTGATTTTTTTTTTTTTTTTTTTAAATAGAAGCGGACCTAATTTGTAAAAACTTTCCTCGAGTGTATGGACTGTATGCGGAATATCATAACGCGTCGCTGAATGGACCTGAATTTTTAAATAGAAGCGGACCTGAATGGAGCTTATACGGGAAATTTTGCTTGGCTGCCATTTTACATAAATAACCCCTTAACTTTAAAAAATCCTCAATTTCTCTGCTCTAACTTAATCATTCTCGTAGATCTTTTGAGACTGTTCATTTGTGGGTTTATGAGGTACAATAATAATACTTCAATTCAAACTAATAACACGAATAAGCATAAGGTAAAATTCACAGTAGATCCCAACGGTCAAATCGAGGCAATCAAATCCGAACGTTGGGATTCTACCTCCCTTCTCCTTATATTCTACCCCCTACTCTCTCTCCATTCTCATTTCTTCATCCCTTATTACATCCTCTCTCTCATTACCTCTTTCTCTCTCTCTCAGAAGATGAAATTATGAAATTCCTTCCATTGCTACCGAATGAAGAAGTGCCGAAATTTCTTTTACTGCTAGTGCATGAAGAAGTATCTCCGAGATCAGAAGAATGGTACTTGTGAAATGGAAGCGGAACAGATCTGTTTGAGAAATGGAAGTGGAGAATCGAGTACAGATCTGCGAGATAGAGGGTTAAAAGAAGAAAACACCATTGCTTACATGGTGGCTTGCTGCCTTGCCGTTCTTGGAGAGGTTTTTTCCTTTTTCGTTCAATTTTAAATTTATTCCAGGACTTTTTTGCTAGTTCTCATTCTCTTCAATTACTTTCTGATTTTTATAAATCCATCGTTTTGAGAAAGAAGAGTTGATTTTAGGAGTTGTAATTTCTCCCTGCAATTTGTCCTTCTATTCAATTACTTCCTTTTACTGATTCGATCTTTGGTCTTGAATTCCTTTTTATTTATGTTGTTCTATAATCATTGTAAAAAAGTCCCCTTCATTTTTCTGGAATTACGAAAATGCCCCTGCAAAAAGATCCATAGTGTTTTTTATAATTTTGATATTATGTGGGCTTCGATTCTGAATAATATTTTTGTGCTTCATTTTAGAAATTGTGCCAGCTGGATTTTAAAAGAGGGACTCGGCAAAATCGATTCAATTTCAAAGCGATGTTGCTCAGTAAGTTCTTATGACTATATTATAAATTAATTAGGTGTTTACAGATTTTTAACATAATACAATTTTGAATTTACAGCTATGCAGTATGAAGATGTATATTTTGGTGATGTTATTCGAAGAGGAACTCGGCAAAATCGATTCATTTTCAGAGTTAATTTCATAAAACACGAGCATACTCAGTAAGTTCTTGATTATTAACATTATTATAAATTAATTAAGTTTGTACAATGTTTGAATATTCAAACTTGAATTTAGAGTCAAGTGAAGATGTTAAGTTCAGAGAACAAGTCCACGGCAACAACAGGTGCGTTTTCATCTCAGGACCCCCCTGCATATTTACTAAAAGGCCCCTGTGTTAGTGATTGGGCCAATTACAAAAAGCTATTTAAATTAAATTTGTTTGATATTTTTTATATAGGGAGCCAGAGCCAGCCCTTGATTACATGAAGTTTTCGACTATCAAACGCATCTTGAGATCATCGATACGGTCACCAATCATTTTACTAAAAGGTCCCTGCATTTTACATAAAGGTCCCTTCATTTTTACTATTTAAATTTAATTTGTTTAATATTTTTTTATATAGGAAGCCAGCCCTTGACAAATGAAGTTCTCGACTATCAAAGCACATCTTGAGATCAGACCAATCATTTTGTTCCAATCTATATATTTAATTTGAATTTGTTGTCTCTCTGTGTTTGTGCAATTGTGTTTGTATGTGTGTGTGTGTGTGTGTGTGTGTGTGTGTGTGTGTGTGTGTGTGTGTGTGTAATATGGTATGTATATGTGTATGTTTTGTGTTTGTTTGTTTTGCAGGTGAGTGCGAGGGAGAAGGGGGCAGCGGGTGAGGGTGTCGGGTTGAGGACCCGGACTCGCCCCGGGGGGGAGGGGGGGAGGTGCCGGGTCGAGGACCCGGACCCGCCCCGGGGGGGAGGAGGGGGGGGGGGGGGGGGGGGGGGGGTGCCGGGTCGAGGACCCGGACCCGCCCGGGGAGGAGGGGGGTGCCGAGTCGAGGACCCGGACCCGCCCCGGGGGGGAGGAGGGGGGTGCCGGGTCGAGGACCCGGACCCGCCCCGTGGGGGAGGGTGTGCCGGGTCGAGGACCCGGACCCGCCCCGTGGGGGAGGGTGTGCCGGGTCGAGGACCCGGACCCGCCCCGGGGGGAGGAGGGGGGTGCCGGGTCGAGGACCCGGACCCGCCACGGGGGGGAGGGGGGTGCCGGGTCGAGGACCCGGACCCGCCCCGGGGGGGAGGAGGGGGGGGGGGTGCCGGGTCGAGGACCCGGACCCGCCCGGGGAGGAGGGGGGTGCCGGGTCGAGGACCCGGACCCGCCCCGGGGGGGAGGAGGGGGGGTGCCGGGTCGAGGACCCGGACCCGCCCGTGGGGGAGGTGTGCCGGGTCGAGGACCCGGACCCGCCCCGTGGGGGAGGGTGTGCCGGGTCGAGGACCCGGACCCGCCCCGGGGGGAGGAGGGGGGTGCCGGGTCGAGGACCCGGACCCGCCCCGGGGGGGAGGGGGGTGCCGGGTCGAGTACCCGGACCCTCCCCGGGGGGGAAGGGGGTGCCGGGTCGAGGACCCGGACCCGCCTCGGGGGGAGGGGGGGTGCCGGGTCGAGGACCCGAACCCGGGGCGGGGGGAGGAGGGGGGGGTGCCGGGTCGAGGACCCGGACCCGCCCCGCGGGGGAGGAGGGGGTGCCGGGTCGAGGACCCGGACCCGCCCCGGGGGGAGGGCGGTGCCGGGTCGAGGACCCGGACCCACCCCGGGGGGTGCCGGGTCGAGGACCCCGGACCCACCCCCGCACCCCCTCCCCCCCGGGCGGGTCGGGGTTCTCGACCCGGGACCCCCAACCCCTGCCCCCTCGCACACCTGCAAAATAAACAAACACTATACACACACACACACACACACATTACATATTCACTGACACATACACACACATATACAAACACAGAGAGACAAACAAATTCAAATTAAATATAGATTGGAACAAAATGATTGGTGTGATCTCAATGTGCTTTGATAGTCGAGAACTTCATTTATCAAGGGCTGGCTTCCTATATAAAAAAAAATTAAACAAATTAAATTAAAATAGTAAAAATGCAGGGATCTTTTTGTAAAAATGCAGGGACCTTTTAGTAAAAATGCACGGACCTTTTAGAAATGATTGGTGATTGTATCGATGATCTCAAGATGTGCTTGATAGTCGAAAACTTCATGCGATCAAGGGCTGCTGGCTCTGGCTTCCTATAAAAAAATATTAAACAAATTAAACTTAATACCTTTTTGTAATTGACCCAATCACTAACACATGGGCCTTTTAGTAAATATGCAGGGGGATCTTGAGATGAAAACGCACCTGTTGTTGCCGCGGACTTGCTCTCTGAACTTAACATCTTCACATGACTACAAATTCAAATTTGAATGAAACTTAATTAAATTTATAATAATGTTAATAATTCGAGTTTGAATAAAACTTACTGAGTAGGCTCGTGTTTTATGAAATTAAATCTGAAATTGAATCGATTTTGCCGAGTTCCTCTTCGAATAACATCACCAAAATATAAATCTTCATACCGCATAGCTGTAAATTCAAATTTGATATTATGTTAAAAATCTATAAACACCTAATTAATTTATAATATAGTCATAAGAACTTACTGAGCAACATCGCTTTGAAATTGAATCGATTTTGCCGAGTCCCTCTTCTAAAATCCAGCTGGCACAATTTCTAAAATTAAGCACAAAAATATTATTGAGAATCGAAGCCCACATTATCAAAATTATAAAAACCACTATGGGTCCTTTTGCAGGGGCCTTTTCGTAATTCCAGCAAAATGAAGGGGACTTTTTTACAAAGATTATAGAACAAGATAAACAAAAAGGAATTCAAGACCAAAGATCGAATCAGTATCATGAATGAAAATTAGAGGATTAGAACGTAAGTAAAATAACTTACAAGGTTTGGAGATTATGCTGAGGACTGGGATTTTTCGAGCTTCTGAATACAGGGAGAAATTGCATCTCCTAAAATCAATTCTTCTTTCTTCACACCTTAGAAAAAACGATCGATTTATAGAAATCAGACAGTAATTGAATAGAAGGAGAACTAGCAAAAAAGTCCTTGAATAAATTTAAAATTGAACGAAAAAGAAAAAAACCTCTCCAAGAACGGCAAGGCAGCAAGTCACCATGTAAGCAATGGTGTTTTCTTCTTTTAACCCTCCATCTCGCAAATATGTACTCGATTCTCCACTTCCATTTGTCAAACAGATCTGTTCCACTTCCGTTTCACAAGTACCATTCTTCTGATCTCGGAGGTACTTCTTCATGCACTAGCAGTAAAAGAAATTTCGGTACTTCTTCATTCGGTAGCAATGGAAGGAATTTCATAATTTCATCTTCTGAGAGAGAGAGAGAAAGAGGGAATGAGATTATGAGAGAGAGGATGTAATAAGGGACGAAGAAATGAAAATGGAGAGAGAGTCGGAGGTAGAATATAAGGAGAAGGGAGGTAGAATCCCAACGTTCGGATTTGATTGCCTCGATTTGACCGTTGGGATCTACTGTGAATTTTACCTTATGCTTATTTGTGTCATTAGTTTGAATTGAAGTGTTATAATTATACCTCATAAACCCACAAATTAACAGTCTCAAAAGAATTAAGTTAGAGCAGAGAACTTGTGGATTTTTGAAAGTTAAGGGGTTATATATGTAAAATGGCAGCCAAGCAAAATTTCCTGTATAAGCTCCATTCATTTCTCACCAAAATTACTATATGAGCTATCTATCAGAATATTGCAAATAATTACTCTTAAATTTGAATTTTTGATGGTTTTCGTATTAAAAATAAATAATTAGTCTTGAAAACGAAGAAATAATTGAAGTAGAAGAAAGATACCATGTTTGTTTCTATTCGACAATTTGTCGAACACCTTGATTGCACTGCGTATGCATCCATATTCCGAGTACACTTGCTTAAAACCTCCCACCTCTGCTTCTGAAATATGGAGTCTCCAATTGAACTTGGTTCTTTCAATAAATATTTGTTTAGCAGAAAAATTAAGGTCTAAGATTCGTAGTTTATTATTTCAGAGCAAATCTCCAAAACAGGTCTCTCTCAATGCGTCTAAAATCACTTCTTAATGAAGATTTGGTGGGTTTGTTTATTAAGTGGAAACAATGTTTAGTTTGTATATTAAGTTAATAAAATATTATAATAAAACATCTGATGAAGATAAAATCAAATTTGGATTTTTTCAAGGAATTTATTTTCTTTAAGAAATATAGTTGTAAAAGTCTTTATAATAAAAATATAAAATAATGATTAATGAGCAAGTCCTGGTACCAAGTTACCAACTAGTTTACATACTTTTTCCCCATAGATTTCATCCTGATTATTGGATCAAATAAGGATATTTTTGTCCATTGAACTTTTCTTCGGAAGTGAACTGTATTGAGATTATCCCGGATATGTTCAATATACATGAATAACATTGAAATACCAAACAAGGAATTTGTAGATTATCCCGAATATAAAATACATATCCAACATAATCCCTCAAATAAAACATGCCCTATGTGCTTTTAACTTCAAATTATTTGATATGTCTGTTATGTTTATTTCGAAGCTATTTGTGAAATTGGTACAAACCAACAAAAAATTTAGGGGCAATTACACATGTATCCTTCCTTAACCCTCAAATAACATATTTATCCCTATAAAACTGTTAATAACATATTTATCCTTCTTAAACTCAATTCATATCAAATGTATACATAACTAGCGGAATCCGTCAAACTTAACATTCAAAAGTGAATATACGATTCTACCCCTCTCTCTCTCTCTCTCTAGCGATCTTCACTTCATGTCTCGATCTCTATTCCTCTTTCACGATTTGCTATTTCTGGAGATCGATCTCCTTGTAGTACTTCAAGCCGTAATAAATGGACAATATCTCTCCTTGTAGTACTTTTTTTTTTCTCTCTCTCTCTCTCTCTAGCGATTCTTCACTTCATGCCTCGATCTCCTTGTAGTATTCAACCAGTGAAGGTAAATTTGTTATTTAAAATTTTTATTAAAATTTGTTTTGTGGATGATTAGGCACAACTATTCTAAATGAGTGTTGATTGGGGATAAACAATGGTTAATTTTTGTTGCATTAGTGTCAATTATGTTGGATTAAGGTTAATTAAGGCTGAATGAGGTCAATTTGAAATGAATTAGTAACAATAACGTTGAATTAGGACTCTTCTAGGGTTATATATTCCTAGCGGTACTAGAAAAACTCGTTATTCAGGTATTTTTTGCAATACATTCCTTCAATTTTTGCTTCATTTCATTTATTTACACCTTAATAAAAAATTCATTATGACATTAGCAATGGTTTTTCTCGATGCTCCTGATCCCAACTTTTCTTCAGACCCGCCTCTTGAATTCACTGACAGTACAATATATAAATATTACTATATTATTGTTTTTCGTCAAAATTCATTTTAAGAATATTATTATAAATGAATGATAGATGTGGTGTTCAACGTGTCGTGGTTAAGAGGAGGCCATCAAATAATAAGTGTTGGAAAATTAGCAATAAAAACGAGTCAAAACTTGGGTTTAATACTCGGCTAGCTCATGATCCATTGAAGTCCAATCTCTTGGTATCTCTTTGATCATGTTTTCGCCAATAGGTCTGTTTCTCTATACCCCCCTCCTCTCTTCTTTTTATTTTTAATTAAATTAGTTTGATTTTGGTTTTGTCAATTTGTCAGCGATTGCTCAAAGAAGACATGCGTTGTATGGAAGAATATTGCCGGTTTTGCTTCATTTGGATTCGTCGAGTTTGCTTATAATAAAGAAATACAAATACCTCACGCTTTTCATGCATTAAAATCGCTTTTTCTGAATGCCTCAGATGCCCTCAATCTAGTGCCGAACCTGTATAATCCCCTTTTGTAATATTAATTTTTTTTATTAAAGGGCTCCAGAAATAGAAGTATATCAAAATGTGGTTACCATTCTATAAATATGTTGGTCTTCTTGTTGTTTTGAAAATCTGATGATACTTGTAAAAATTCCATTATTATGTTGGGTAAGTACATGAATCCGGAAAAAAATGAATGTTGTGAATTCTTTTATGCGAAATGATATTGTCTGTTCAATATATATCAATTAAATCCATATTGATACATACACTATGTTATCTAACATAAAACACGAAATCCACTCGTAAGAAATTTCATTATAAAACTATGAACACATTACCCATTACACATTACACATCACACATTGATCTTGAAATAAGAATCGATACAAAATAACCTTACCAAAGTCATCACACAAATCAGAACAAAGAAATATTTCATCCGAAATAAACACCAAACAAAATGGTCGCACTCAATTTAAACAATATAACTATCATTAAAAACCATTTTGATATTGAAGTGGAGGTCGTGTTTTCTTTTTTCTCGTCGTCTACATATCGAGGATGTCATTGAAGTTTGGGATGACGCCGAAACTCTGCATGCATAACTAGTAACTGCTACATGATCAAGTAATATGCCTACAAGATTACATAAAACAAAATAATTTGTGTTACGTATAAACTAGATTATAAAGTTTAAATTTAATCCATTTCTACCCTAATGTCATAAGCAAGAACAGTCTTCTTTTGAACTGTTAACCAAACCAGAAGTAAAGAAACAATCATGAATTCATGGAAAATTAATTGCTCTCTAAATGTATAAGAATCAATTTAAATGTGAAGAAAAAAAATTCAGAAATCAACGAGAGAACTTACAGGTATGAAATTAAGGCTGATGGGTTATCACAAGATCACGACACACTCCTGAATTTAGAGGGATAAATTAAGGCTGACTAACCAAGTTATTATATTTAGAGCCGATAATGATCTTTTACCTTTTTTATCCTAAATTTTTCACCAATATGAAATGCACAACTAATACAACTTAATTAATCCTAACACGGCATAATGTACCCATAATTGATCCTAATCTAGTCATAATTAAACATAGCTCATTTTAATTTGTCCTCAATTATCAGCAATTGGTTCAATTGACCTTAATACAGTCTCAATTAACGCAATCTTGATAATTAACAAGTCTTATTTGATCGTATTCCATCCTAAAGTAAGAAAAATCACATAACAGGTAAAAGTCCAGCAAGAAAAAGTCAGCAAGAAAGTACCCTGCACAGTCGCCCTTCACCAGAGGAGAAAAATCACTTAGAATGATTACTGAGTGAGCACACCTAGATGCAGACCAAGAGAAGAAAGGAGAGGTTGCCTCGCCCTCCTCGATCGATTGAACGAGCAGTTGGTGCCTATCTTCTTTCTTCGCAGGAGGCAAAACAAGCTTCGTCAGGGAAGAAGGCATGAACTGGAGCAACAGGAAGAAGAAAAAGAAGAGAATGGCAGTACTGGAGAGTCCAGTGATGATTTTGTGAAACAAGAAAAGGGTATTTTTGTCCTTAATATTAATATTTGTTATTTAAATTAAATTTAAAATTGATAGTAATAATTTATTTAACAGTAATTTAACAGAAATTTAACGACAAGGAGAAATTTGATATTTATAAGTTATAAGAGGATATATATGATACTAATTGAGTTTAGAGAGGATAAATATGTTATTAATTATTTTAGAGGGATAAATTTGTTATTTCTAATTCTTGGAAGGACATAGAAGAAATTCCCCCAAAAATTTACTATGTTCAAGGAATCGGTGAAAACTAGAGCTCATTTGTGAAAATATTTATATAAAGTTAATTTTGTTACAATTATAACACATACTCAACAGGATTGTAACGCATTTCTCAAACTATATTTGTTAGTTATTTATAATTTGAACGAAGCAAAAGATAAAACATAATACACTTTTGTCCCAAATTTGTGCCAAAAAACACTATGCAAGCACAAGAAAAAACACAAAGCAAGCTCCAAGTAATCGAAGGCGCAAGTTTCGTAGCTCCAAGCTCCATGTCCCATAATCGAAGGAACATTGCAAGATTTCAGATATTGTGTAATGAAGGAAATCGCTGTAGTGCGACCAAACAAGTCGTTCAATACTATACAAAACATATTCAAATTAAAATTCATGAATACTTCAAAAACTTTTGTTAATTTACTTTGTATGCATATATTTTCGCCACGATATTCTATGCCCGTGTATCGATGTGCATGGTGCTAAAAGATATACTGAAATAGGTGATGTGGACTTTTACCTGCAACAGAATTCATAATTAGAACATACTAATATATTTCACAATTATCATTTAACTCATCAATTACAGGTTTCCCTATCAATTACCATAAATTGATAGAGAGAAAGGGCTACAGATAGAAGAATGGATGGTTAATTTGTGGATAGGTTTGAGGGTAATAATGTCATTTCGCGATTCTTCTTGTTTAATTGGACCTTTGGTTCATTTTAGATAAATTTTAAATAAAAATGTCATTTCGCAAATCTTTAGGACATACCAGAAAATGCTCCAATTTGTAATTATAGCAGATAGTAGTACATAAAAAATAGTCATTCCATAATTCAATTTTTTTTTAACTTTGTTTTGCCTATAAAAGAATCCCTCGCACTATTTTGTCAAAAACTCTAAATCCTTATTTCTTCACTCTTTTTCAAGACTCTAATTGCTCTGAGAAAAATTTCAGAAGTCCTTGCTTCCTCTCACCAAAGTTAAGGCTCGTATAGTGATAAAAGCAATTAGTCCCTTTCGAACTTAGTAGTGTCTTCGGTTCTAAATTTCTCTTTGCCAACTTTTTGTCATTTTTTTTTTTTCAAACTGTTTGTCAACTGGATCCTACTTTATAGACAAGTTCAATTAACATGATGAAAACATGCATGTAGTTCAATTAACAAGATAAAAGTATAGAAAGTAGTATTTACTATTTACCAGACAAGCCAACTTCAATGACTCGAGAAGAGGTAAATAATGGAGAAGATAAATTAGGTCTTCTAAAATTTCTCGTGTAAAGCAAGTCGAGAGAGAGAAGCTTTTGAGGTTTGCAAGTACGGGCGGCTCCTTATCCTGCTCCACAAACACGTGATACGGATCCGAGTTGATCTACAAATTATTTTAACACACATAAATAAGTTGTGAGGTATACATATACAAATATAATTCCTCAATTGGACAGGTTAAAATCAGAGTAATATTGGGAAATTTTGGGTTCATTCACAGTTTTATTGTTGGGTTCATAGAATTTGTTTTCAATGCCTAATAATGTAAGTAAATAATTCAATAACTCAAAGTGGCCCAATTAAACACAACTAAATTCAAAGCCCAAAAATAGAACTACATTAGTAAATTACTCGATGAGCCCCAAAAAAACCAAAACCAAAACAAAATCAAATCTTAATAATAGTAGTAAAACTCAAGCAGCCCATTAAACAAGTGAGATTAGCGTTTAATCCGGTTTTGGATAAGTTTTGCGGCGCACAAGGTTCTAAATTTTCGAGTTTTCTAGAGAGCCAAATGGAATTAGTAAATGATAATTAATACCATGCCTAAAGGGGGTTGGGGGGCTTGAGCTTGACGAGTATGGTCAATATCGAAAAGTTGAAGGTTAGTATTTGTTTTGGAAAAAAAAAATTATTTGTGAGGATTCAACGAAATTACAGACTTTCTAATATGTCAAGTTATTTCTTCCCTAATATATGAACTTGGGGTTAATAAAAGTAAAATAATACGTGACAGAGAAATAAGAATAGTATTTTTACCATAACAGGGAGGATAAGGAGCTTCAAATCCCCAATATTGATCATGCTTTTCAAGAAATCCTTCACTAATGGAACATGCTCCTTCTCAAAGTATAAGAGCCTTATAATTGCCTTTGTCAACAATGGCATTTCCCCCTTGAACTGAAACAACTGGATGAGCGTCAAATCGATGCTCAGTTCAAGAACCTCGAGTCTGGGGAAGAAAAAGTCAGCACTGACAAGTCCGCCGCATAGACCACTCAATTTCAGATGCTTCACTGTCAGAGACGATAGCTCGAGTAAGCTCGAATCGATTTGCTCGAGATGGAGGTATTCCATGTTGGGTAATTTCCTCGACCCCGGGCCCGCGCAGCGGTATGAAGGCCCGGTCCGATTCCCTGATTTCCGAGATCACGCCACGACTTCGAGGGTACGATGCAATTAGAATGACAGATTCATACCGGTGCAAAATTGATTGCACTCGAAGGGTTGATCGCTGCCTTCTATCTCCTGTCACGTTGGTGACAATCCACGCGTCCCACACCACGCGTCTTTCACCGTTTGTTGACTTCGCCGATTCGCTTGATTTCGTCTCCGACTGAATTCACGCGTCCGAATCGATCACAACTGAAAGAGCCTCAGATGTTGCTCCTCTACGTGTATCCACCTTGAGTCGCAAGACTTCGGTCACGGATGCACCTGCCTAGACGATGCACCGGTAAACTTGCTCGATCGAATTGATTCTCTATTTCTCTCTCTTTGCACCTTTTCACTCATGAAAGATCAAATCTGAATTTTCTCTTTTTTAGTGTCTTTGGCAGAATGATTACTTTGTTAAAATGAGAGAGAAAATCCTATTTATATTTAATAGGATCAGGATTAGCCAAAAAACATGTATATCCAATATACACCCTCTCACACAGAAAACTGCATGAACCTGGTCAGTATTATGTCCAGACGAAATTGATAAATTTCTCTGACAGAAAATCAACCAACACGAAAGTTGTAGATAATCTTATTATCTACACGACCCAATTTGGCCCAGCCCAATTGGAGCTCGTATGCAAAAGTTATGACTGTTTTACTAACTGTATGTCATACTGTTGCACCCTTTCGGTATTTCACAGAAACGACACTTATACTTCGTTCATATGAAATATATTTCTACATGATGGTTATAGATAATCTAATTATCTATCTTACCCAATTTGAACCATTCAAATCGGATTTTCCTACTGAAAGTTATGGCTACGAATGTACGACTACATTCGTTTATCCTTGTGTACACTTTTACGGCTGATCCTGAAACTGTATTTCCTTCAGTCTCCCACTCAATTTCAGATCTACCTAAAAGGTACTCATGCATATCCAATACGCACGATTTTAGAGAATATAGCTCGCGTATCAAATACCAAGCTATGCACATCCTATGTGCCAATTTTATGATCAAGCCCGACTTAGTACGACTCGTTGTGTGACCATGTAGGTTCGATTAACGATGACAGTAGGTTGTTTCCAATGCCTACAAGCTCATGAGCGGGATCTAGTCACTCCATCATAGCTACCCATGTTAAACGAATAATGATTGTGATCATTGTGCCTATCTCGAATAGCGGTTACTAGTTCTCTTGTTTGCGATATCCGTTAATCAAAAGACATGGTAATAGTCATCCTTATAATTTGATTAACTACACTTATTCCCCGATTCCGAGTTGAGTTAACAAATTTCAATCGATATTAACCATTAATATCATTGACTGCGGCCGCAGATTTCGTTAATCGACTCATCGAGCGGCGCCTAAGAGATATCTCTTCCTTTCGGAATAAACAATTCCAATCTTGGAGACTCACATTGAATTCCGTGTTTCGGACAATACCCAATGATGACCCTTTTAACTCCCTGTTACGGTGAGCGTAAGATCATATCAAAGCATTGTGTTACGCACGTAACGCAATCAATGATCCCCTCAAGTTTGAAGAATCTAAAACCCCATCCGTCGTAAGTCCATCTTTAATGACTAAACCATGTCATGGTCTCGCGGCTTCGGTCATATCCAATACATGTAACCTAACATATATCTACGTTCCCGATTCGACAAGCACCTTGTCCCATGATTAGCAAAACATAATCATCTCCTCGGCAAACGTACTAGTGTACGCGTTCAGTCTATTATCTAATAATAGAAATGCTTCTCTCTTAAGCAAGCTGATCCGCGACTAGGGATGTTTAGAAATGACGCTTTAAGTGTGACGGTTTTGCTGCACATAGTCCTCAACCATGTCGACGTCCACACAAGTTCAAATCAAGGTTCATGTAATCATATTACACAACCCCGCACACAGTTTTCATATAAGATTGATGCAAAAATGAAAAAATTTTAAAATTCAGAAATTGCATTACTATAAGATAAGTTTGGGGTGATACAACGTTTACTAATCTAATAGACTAATCTCGTCCTACGAAACTATCGTTTTAGATAACTAACTACTCTCTTCCTCCTCTAGGTATCTCAAACCTATAGCTTTTGCATGATAATCGTGCTTAGCTTGCGAGAGTGGCTTAGTAAACGGGTCCGCAACATTCCTGTCAGTATAAATCTTTTCAATGATCACATTCTTCTTGATCCAAACCGCCTCCTTTGCCGCTTCGGAAGCCGCAATATACTCCGATTCAGTTGTAGAGTCTGCTATTGTGGGTTGTTTGGAACTTTTCCAAACTACCGCTCCACCATTTAGACAAAACACGTATCCGCTTTGTGATCGAAAGTCATCGACACATGTTTGGAAACTAGCGTCGGTATATCCATTGATGACCAACCCGGATGTCTTTCCACCATAAATTAGAAATTGATCCTTAGTTCTTCGTAAGTACTTAAGGATGTTCTTAACCGCGATCCAATGCATATCCCATGGATTAGATTGGTAACGCGAAACGACGCTCAATGCATTCGACACATCGGGCCGCGTACAAATCATGGCATACATAATTGATCCAACCGCCGAAGCGTATGGAACAATACTCATCGCATTCTTATCTTCGCTCGATGTCGGACATTGAGCTTTAGAATACGATATGCCACTCGACATTGGAAGAAGTTATTTCTTCGAATTTTGCATTGAAAACCGTTTCAACACTTTGTCGATGTACGTGCTTTGACTCAAGCCGAGTAACTTCTTGGATCTATCTCTATAAATACTCACGCCTAATATATAAGCGGCCTCGCCCAAATCTTTCATAGCGAAACGAGTATTTAAATACTTCTTTACATCCGTAATCATCGGAATGTCGTTTCCTATGATCAAAATGTCGTCTATATATAGTACAAGAAATACTACGCGGCTCCCACTAACCTTCTTGTATACACAAGGTTCTTCTACATTTTTCACGAAATTATATTCTCGTATAACTTCATCAAAACGTATGTTCCAACTCCGAGAAGTTTGCTTCAATCCATAAATGGATCGTTGCAACTTGCACACTTTATCCGGACTATTTGAATCGACAAAACCCTCGGGCTGTGTCATGTACACATCCTCCTCTAAGTTCCCGTTAAGGAATGCGATTTTGACATCCATTTGCCAAATCTCGTAGTTATAATACGCAGAGATAGCAAGTAAGATCCTTATGGATTTAAGCATTGTCACGGGAGAAAACGTTTCTTCATAGTCTACACCATGAATTTGTTTGAAATTACCTTACGCCACAAGCCGTGCTTTATAAGTGTTTACATTCCCATCCATGTCGGTCTTCTTCTTGAAGACCCATTTACATCCCACTGGTTTAACTCCGGGAGGTGGATCAATCAAGTTCCAAACTTGATTATCGTACATGGATTGAATCTCGGATTTCATGGCAGTTTGCCACTTATCGGAATCCTCGCTTTTCATAGCCTCGCGATAAGATGTCGGTTCATCATCTATGAATTCGACTTCATCGTCATTTGCCACGATAAAACCAAATCGTATAGGCTCTTGACGAATCCTACCCGATCTACGAACTGCGCCTTGTGCACTTGACTCCGGATCCTCAACATTTGAGGGAATCGGATCAACGTTCATCGGTTCAACATTCGTTTGTGGATCTCGAATTTCTTCAAGATCTATTTCAGTCCCATTCACTCGCCTAGAGATAAAATTCTCCTCAAGGAAGATTCCTCTTCGAGCTACGAAAACTTTATTTTCGATTGGAAGATAGAAATAATATCCTTTTGTTTCCTTAGGATACCCGACAAATAAACATTTTTCAGATTTGGGTTCGAGTCTATCCGAAATCAATTTTCGAACATATGCTTCACAACCCCAAATCTTAACAAAAGACAACTTTGGAGCTTTTCCAAACCACATCTCATATGGCGTCTTTTGTACCGATTTAGAAGGTATGCGGTTCAATAAGAAAGCCGCTGTCTCTAGGGCATATCCCCAAAACGATTTTGGAAGGGAAGTTTGACTCATCATAGATCGAACCATGTCCAACAAGGTCCGATTCCTCCTCTCGGACACGCCATTCCATTGTGGCGTTCCTGCCGGAGTCCATTGTGGAACTATTCCACAATCTTTTAGATGATCTTCAAACTCATAGCTCAAATATTCGCCACCTCGATCCGATCGAATGGCATTAATTTTCTTGCCAAGCTGATTTTCAACTTCGTTTTGAAACTCTTTGAATTTTTCAAAGGTCTCCACTTTAGTACGCATCAAATAGATATATCCATATCTACTATGATCGTCCGTAAACGTAACAAAGTATCGATAGCCTCCTCTTGCCTCGATGCTCATCGGTCCACACACATCGGAATGTATGAGTTCCAATAGATCGTTGGACCGCTCTCCGACCTTGGAGAACGGCGCCTTAGTCATCTTGCCAAGCAAACAAGATTCGCAATTCCCAAATGAATCCAATTCAAATGAGTCTAGCATTCCATCTCTATGGAGTCTAGCAATGCGTTTCTCATTCACATAACCGAGACGACAATGCCAAAAGAAAGTCCGATTATCAACTTTTGATTTAATCCTTTTTGCATTAACGTTATATATGGACTTATTATTTCCGTGATCAAAATCCAACACATAAAAACCATTTTCTAACAGAACATTTCCATAGACAATAGAATCCTTACATATCGAAAACTCATTAATCCTAATAACGAATTCATAGCCATCATTGGCCAGTTTCGACACACTTATTATGTTCTTACATAATGTCGGTACATAATAACAATTATTTAGTATTAATATAAGTCCACTAGGCAAAGTCAAATTAACTACTCCTACGGCAAACGCAGCAACTCTTGCTCCATTCCCGACGCGTAGATCGATTTCGCCCGTTTCCAACCTTCGACTATTTTGAAGAACCTGCATATTTCGACAAATATGCGTCCCACAACCGGTATCCAATACCCAATTAGTCATAGTTGAAATATTAACTTCAATAACGTTAATACCTGAGAGGCCGGTCGCTGAAACCGCCTTGCCATTCTTCACCTCCTCGAGGTAAGACTTGCAATCGCGCTTCCAATGTCCAGCCTTGTGACAATGAAAGCACGTCTCATCCTTGGATTTCTCCTTTCCCTTTTTATCCGGTTTCGAACGTTTCTTAGCCGAACTGCCCTTGGACTTTGATCTCTTACGATCCTTATTCTGAATTGTGAGAACATTTCCGGCAATTCTTGCCCTGTTCTCTCCGGACGACTTCAACGTCTCCGATTCAAAATTCTTGAGCATTCCATGAACCTCAGGGATCGTCTTATCCATCGAATGCATGTGATAGTTAGTCACGAACGAATAAAACATTGGAGGAAGTGCACACAAGATCAAATCTTGTTGCATAATCTTCGACAATTTCTCTCCTAGCTTCTCAAGACGGTCTATGAGAGCTTGCACCTTCAAAACGTGAGTACTCACCGAAGACCCCGAAGGCATCTTGCAGTTTACTAACTCCTTGAGCGTACTGAACCGTTCAATACGCTCTTGCTCTTGGAACATTTCCTTGAGCACAACGTCTATTATGTGCGCATCCGAGTCCTCAAACTGTTTTTGAAGACTTGCGTCCATACATGCCAACATGAGGCACGTAACATCATTTGAGTCCTTCTTAAGTTTCTCAAACGCGGCCATTTCTTCGGCCGTAGCATCGGGGCCCGGTTCTACTAGTTCCGTATCCAATACGTGACTCTTGCCCTCTTGCCTAACAACTATTCTCAGGTTTCGGAGCCAGTCTAAGTAGTTCCGACCCACTAGCTTTTCCTTTTCTAATACCGATCTAATCGATAAGGTGTTGGTGTTACTAGAAGACATGATCTACAAATGAAGTGAAAGATTGATTACTAACGTTGCGTACTTATCTTATAGGGATTATATGATGATTTTATGATAGCGTTATTTTATCGAATCGATAACCCTCATACCGATACAGGACTCCAAGTCCATAACACTCAAGACCCATATTTTACGATCCTCCCATAAGTGACTATGGCCGACAAATGAGATCTCGATATTTTAGGTGGGATTAAATCCAATCGTATCCAATACGACTCTCGTTCCTTTATAGAATTTCGTTGACGAATCGTATCCAATACAATCCATGTTCCGTGTGTGCATTCTATCTATGCCCCGAACTCCAATCGGATTGGCTTGGACGGTTAAGTCACAACCATATCCATCGTATCGTTCAATTGAACTACTCACGTGCCCGACTATGGCCTGAAACCACGTGAGTCCCCAATTAACGCTTACCACCCGCACCAATATATACAATAGTACGTGCCCGACTATGGCCTGAAACCACGCACTATGTCATATCAATCTCGATGGTTGTGGATAAGGAAGGCATTTCCATGACTTAAATATTATGAGGGATCATACCATTGTATGTTTCTAAATTCGTGACATAATCCAATTATATCACTATCACAAGAATTTCATAAATGCATATGTATTTATTTGGGAGTCTAATTATTCTAAATAATTATCTAATTATATGCTAGTATGATTGATGCCGATCAAATCGATATAAAGAACTCAAAATTCCAAGTTGTGTAGCCAAAGTTATCACGAAAACAAAATCAGCAACCAGAAACCAGTCCGTTGTAACGCAACATAGTCCGTTACAACGGACCTCCAGTATACTTGGCACTCCGTTACAACGGAAGTCCAGTCCGTTACAACGCTATTTATTTCGGAGTTTGGCCAAATTTGCCAGAAACATGTCCGTTACAACGCAACCTAGGTCCGTTACAACGCTATTTTCTGCAAACCTTCGTACAAATTTCCAGAGACCAGTCCGTTACAACGCAACATACAGTCCGTTACAACGGACCAACTGCGTAGAGCTCCGTTACAACGGACCCAGTCCGTTACAACGGACTCCAATAGACACCCTTGGCATCCCCGCAACCTCGTATCAGACACAAGGTCCGTTACAACGGACTCCAAGTCCGTTACAACGGACTCCAAGTCCGTTACAACGGAATATGCAGTTTTTTCACAGTCTTCCTCACACCCCCGCATCCTATACAGGATCCGTTACAACGGAAGTCCAAGTCCGTTATAACGGAATATGTGATTTTTCGCAGAAATCCCCAATTTCCTGTATCCAATACAGTGTCCGTTGCAACGGACTAACCAGTCCGTTACAACGGACTATGCGATTTTTGCGCTGTTCAGTCTGTTTTCGCTCGTTTCCAAAACAATCAATCATGAAACCTTTTCACGATCATTCCTAGATACTCTCAATCAATTATTGATCGATCTCTAGCGAATTTCACTTGTGATTTTAATGGAATTTGACATTCTTAATATATAACATCATGCAAACGGGTACGAACTTTGATAACCCGTGCGTATATCTAATATACGACTATGATTCGACCCTCGAATCGATGGCGATCGCTCTGATACCACTGTTGGGTAATTTCCTCGACCCCGGGCCCGCGCAGCGGAATGAAGGCCCGGTCCGATTCCCTGATTCCCGAGATCACGCCACGACTTCGAGGGTACGATGCAATTAGAAGGACAGATTCATACCGGTGCAAAATTTATTGCACTCGAAGGGTTGATCGCTGCCTTCTATCTCCTGTCACGTTGGTGACAATCCACGCGTCCCACACCACGCGTCTTTCACCGTTTGTTGACTTCGCCGATTCGTTTGATTTCGTCTCCGACTGAATTCACGCGTCCGAATCGATCACAACTGAAAGAGCCTCAGATGTTGCTCCTCTACGTGTATCCACCTTGAGTCGCAAGACTTCGGTCACGGATGCACCTGCCTAGACGATGCACCGGTGAACTTGCTCGATCGAATTGATTCTCTATTTCTCTCTCTTTGCACTTTTTCACTCATGAAAGATCAAATCTGAATTTGCTCTTTTTTAGTGTATTTGGCAGAATGATTACTTTGTTAAAATGAGAGAGAAAATCCTATTTATATTTAATAGGATCAGGATTAGCCAAAAGGCATGTATATCCAATATACACCCTCTCACACAGAAAACTGCATGAACCTGGTCAGTATTCTGTCCAGACGAAATTGATAAATTTCTCTGACAGAAAATCAACCAACACGAAAGTTGTAGATAATCTTATTATCTACACGATCCAATTTGGCCCAGCCCAAGTAGAGCTCGTATGCAAACGTTATGACTGTTTTACTAACTGTATGTCATATTGTTGCACCCTTTCGGTATTTCACAGAAACGACACTTATATTTCGTTCATATGAAATATATTTCTACATGAAGGTTATAGATAATATAATTATCTATCTTACCCAATTTGAACCATTCAAATCGGATTTTCCTACTGAAAGTTATGGCTACGAATGTACGACTACATTCGTTTATCCTTGTGTACACTTTTACGGTTGATCCTGAAACTGTATTTCCTTCATTCCACTGATGGCAACTCTCTTATGAATTTTATTAGGTCTGGCATGCACAGGTATTTGAGCTCGAGGTGCTTAAGGTGGATTAAGGGGATGGGAGTGGAGGGAATGACCTTGCATTCTCGCCCACGGAAGTCAAAGAAACTGAGGGAGAGAGACTCCAGCAATTTGAGGGAGTAGATGACCGACATAAGGTCTGGGAGGACACGGCAATGGATTTTGAGCGAAAGGTTGCGCATACGGAGGGAATATGCGGAGGAGATCCAAGAGGAAATGGAGGCAATGGGAAGAGGGCTGCTATGTGAGTTCCCCGTGTTGATGCACAGGTGCGAGATAGGGGCGGAAGGGTCACGCTGGTGGAAAGAACGTTTGGCCACGGTCATGAAACGACGGACCAGTCGGAAGCACGAACGATCGAGGATGAGGGTCGGCGTGGCAGTCCAGAGGTGGCGGAAGCGGCTCGACAGGACGGACGTCCGAGTGGCGAGGTGTGAGGGCAGGAAAGAAGGAATGTGGAGGAGTATTGGCTCAGGGAGATCTGACAACCGGTCAACCTCTTGCTTCGCCGCCTCGCTTGCCTGCTGCTCCATAGCTTCAGTTCCAGGCATGACGGCGGGACCTGGATAGAACGAGACTGCACAGTGTTTGTCGTTATCGTTATGCACTAGATTTGTGCCTTTAGTGGGGAGACATGGCAGTTACTTCACTAGAATTGTAGTTCTTGGATTTGGAAAATGACTTCAAGTTTGAACTATACACACACACACACACAGGATTTCATTTCCCAGATAGAGGTTGTATGGATGGATGTGTGTAAGTTCGAGGTGAAAACTTGGGGTGTACACAAAATTCTCCAACCCGACCGGACCGACTCGTTTTTTGCGGGTTTCGAAGTTGTTGGGTCGGGTTCGGTTTGGAACTTTGACAAACCCGGAAGTATGGGTTGGGTTACGAGTTTGAAACTAAAAACCCGCAATAACCCAACCCGAGCTCGTACATTTCCAAATTTTCAAATAGTTATTTATGTTTTTAATATAAATTATATGGTATACTATTTTTTGCTAAATTATATTGCTATGTTTTATTTATTATTAATAATTTTCAATATTATATAGTATCTTATATTCTTTTACCTTATATGAATATTATGTTTACCTTAAATCATATATGACATGTCTTGTTTTCTCACAAAAAATAAGTATTCTTCTTTTGTTAGTTTTTTATTATGTTTAAGAGTAAACTTTGCCTTTTGTTATTATTTTGCATTTTCTTTAATAGTAAGGTTTTTATTTATTTATTTATGATATCACTATATCAGTTTTGTCATGAAAAAAATAATTAGTTTGGACTTTAAATTTTTGTATTTAATCTGTGTTTTATAATTATTATCAAGAAGAATAAAATAAATAGAATACGATGTTGATTATGCATGTTTAATTTTGATTTGCGTGTGTATGTAAAATATTTTTTGATGATCTAATTAAAGATATAAATTTGGTTGCATCTTTTTTTGTGAACATATAACGTTATAAAATATATTTACGAAAAAAACCCGACTAACCAGCCCATCCCGGTCAAGATGAGTTTGAAAATTTTTATAGCTATCGTGGGTTGGATTGGGTTGGGAAAATGAAAAATCCGTTTTATTTGGGTTGAATTATATTTTAGAAAAAAACTCGTCCAACCCGATTTATTTGCACCTCTAGTGAAAATTCCTATTTGTGCAAATTCATTCATAAACAAGAAGATCAATAAGACATAAAAGAGGGGGAAAAAGGGAAGCTTGATTGGTTGAATTATCTTTGATAGTTGATATTCACCAAATTACAAAGATATCCTCCAAATTAGCATACAATTATCATACATTGATGATATATTAGTGGCTTATAAATTATAATTAATCCTAATATTGTGCTAATTAGGCTCTTTGTTAATTTTTTGAACGGGGTAAAATTGGTCCACATGAATTAGAAGGGTGAATCAACGATTTGAGTGTCGGATCTCGTTATTGTATCCGTCAGTTCCGATATTGATTCCGGTAGTCTGCTACCAAACATTCTTCATTTTTTGTACTTTGATGTATTTAGCTTTTATTTATGTTGTTGTTCCAGTTGATTGTACGAATGAAATTGGCATTATATATTTTCCGTGTCAGCAAATTTATTCGAGTATTTACTACTCATGTATTATTGTTATTTGTTTCTGTTGTTCGTAGTTTATATTTGATATGGTCAAACAGGAATTAATTACCGAGTATTACTCATTTACATATTTATCCTTTGTTAAACTTACAATTACACATTTATCCATTTATATTTGTCTCTACCACATCCGGCCCTATCGCAGGAATTCTTTTCATATCTGATAAAAACGTCGCATTTCGAAGCGATAAATCCTTGACGCTAACTTGCCCTAAAGGATCTCGAGGAATTCCATACAAGGTCTTGATCCCTCTTAGTAAGGTAAAGAAAGCCGTTCCAGAACCTGAATAAGCCGGAGCAGAAATATGTGCAGATAGTAACAGTGGACGAGTTTGAGTTTTGGTTTATGGGCTTCGTTAACTATCAGAGCTCTTTCAATCAATTAAAGCAATCATTATTATTAGATTAGTAAATAAAATATGCTTTTATTTTTCGTCTCTAGTTGGTATATATAGATCACGAATTTTCCATATTATAATGCATTCTCTTGGAATTAATGTATTTGGTGTATTGTATGTATATGAAATCGAATGATTAAATTCCTTGACGAATTCGATCCGATCCGAGTCACTATCAAGTCTTATCAAGTTATAGATATGTTTTTGTATGTGTTTTCCAGTCTTATCAAGTTATCACAAAATGGCTATCTGCTTCATAAATCATGAAAAGCCAATGGATTGAACCAACTTATTTTGGCATAGAGCTAGTAAAGATAAGTAGATAAATTCAATAATCACTACGTGATGATACAATTAATCTTATAGTTCATATTAATTAAAAGAAAATAATCTTCTACTTCTGTATATCTAGTATAGATACGTATCTGAATATATTAAATTTGAGATTCCGTACTTACTTTATCGGATACAAAATGCAATTTGTATAGTTTATGAGGGTCTTTTTGACATTTAAAAGTTCACACCATACAGACTAGCAGGAACAGTGTGTCAGAGGCTCTTAATTCTGCAATGGTGGAGCAATAGAGCATACCATTTTTCATATATGATGTTTCTTTAAAAATATTGCTTTGTTAACATGGGCTATAATCCTAAAATTTAGTGACATTTGACAAAAAAATGGGAGTCAAAATTCAAACTTGAATTTTGGATAGCTTCCATGTGAAAGTCTATCATGTTAATCCAACAAAATTGACTTTTGTCTTTTCCGATCTCCTGAACCTCTTCTAATTTCATATAAGTATAGAGTTCTTCACATCAAAGATCAAAATCTCAAATCACAAGTAATTACTAATCCCCACTCCATCCACAATGAAGCTTCAACACTTCCTCATCCTCATGATATCTCTCCTCTTCACCCTCCTATCATTCTCCCTCACTTCAAGTGGAGCCACATCGTCGGAACCGGTAAAAGACATAACAGGCTACCCAGTAATCCCCGAACAACAATACTACATTCTACCGGTCATTCGAGGGCAAGGAGGCGGCCTAACAATGGCTCAGCAGAATCAATCTTGCCCCCTTTACGTTGCGCAAGAAAACATGGAAGTCAAATTGGGTTTCCCTTTACTTTTCCATTCTGTAAACTCTGATGATAAAAAGATCTATCTTCAAACAGATCTCAACATAGAATTTGCTGCCGTGACCATTTGCGTGCAGTCTACTGTGTGGCGACTCGGTAATGTAGAAGGCGGTTCAGGCCAAAGGTTTGTTTTAACTGGAGGAATTAAGGGGAATCCAGGGCTCGAGACAGTGAGTAATTGGTTTAGGATCGAGAAATTGGGGAGCAAAGAATATAAGATTGTGTTTTGCCCTAGTGTGTGTCAAGTTTGTAAAGTGGTGTGCGGAGATGTGGGTGTTGTGAGTAAGGGAGGGAAGAGGTTGTTAGGGTTGAGCGACGCGCCTCTTGCTGTTGTGTTCAAGAGAAAGGATGATTGAGGTTTTAAGAGGGTTTTAGTTTTGCTTGAATTTGATCAGGGAATGATGTACTCTCTTTATGGAGTCCTTGTTTCATTTGATAAATAAATTGAAAAAATATTGTTTCAAAGGAATTAACCCTCGCAGTAATATATCCGCAAAATATAAAAAAACAGGCTACTGCAAAAATATTGTTTTCAGTTGTAAAAATCCAACAAAATGTTTCCAATTATTCTATAGAAAAACTCTAAATCCTCATTTCTTCGCTCTTTTCGATAACTCCAATTGCTCCGAGAAAAATTTCACAAGTCCTTGTTCCCTCTCACCAAAGTCAAGGCCGGTATAGTGATAAAAAGACTTGGTACCTTTTGAGCTTCGTAGTGTCTCTGGTTCTAAATGTCTCTTTACCATATTTTTGTCAATTGGATCCTATATTATCGATAAATTCAATTAACATGATGAAAATATTCAAGTAGTTCAATTGACATGATAAAAATATAGAGAGTAGTATTTAGTACCAGACAAGACAACTTGAATGACTCGAGATGGGGGAAATAACGAAGAAGATAAATTAGGTCTTCTAAAATTTCTTGTGTGAAGCAAGTCGAGAGAGAGAAGCTTTTCAAGTTTGCAAGTACGGGTGGTTCTTCATCCTGCTCCACGAACAAGTGATATGGATCCGAGTTGCTGTACAAATTAAGTTAACATGCATAAATAAGTTCTGAAGGGCGCCCTATAACCAAACTATATTCAAAGCCTAATAATAGAAGTATGTATGTAAGTTTAAAACAATGTAATATCGATTAATATTGTAAGTATTTAATTCATCATTTTTATTGACACCTTCCATATTTTAATTTTCATGGTCAATCAAAATATTATTGCCGGTTCAAAAATTTTGTTTATCCAACGCCTAATAATGTAAGTAAATAAGTCGATAAATCAAGTGCCCAATTAAACGAAACCAAATTCGAAGCCTAATAAAAAAAAGTTTATAACTCCAGCGGCCCAATTAGAAAATGCAGGATAACCCTTTACCGTCTACCATCGATGAAGAAAGAAAGAAAGAAGGCTAGAAAGAAACAAGGTCGCCCAAACTTCACCAGAAGGAACCTGGCGGAAGAGGTAGCTCTAAGGAACCTGGCGGAAGAAGTCTAGGTCGCCTGTTTATCGTTCATCTCTGGCGAAGCTCTTTCAGTTAGATCTGCCACTGCCGTGCTTGGACTGGACTGGAACCGGTTAGTTCAAATCTGAATTTTGGATTCATTCATTTTCTTTTAAAATTACCTCATTCATTATGTTTGGATTATTTGTCCTTTTCAGTTTCTTCTTCAATTCATTATGCTGGGATTTCGCGTCAGTTCATCTTCTTTTTCAATTCATTATGCTCATATTATTTGTCCTTTTCAGCTTAATCAAAGCTCCATGTCTAGGTTTGGCAAGTCGATACATCTTGACAGTGGGAACTGGAAGAATTTTGGGAACTCTCACATTTCATTTCAACAATCTCCCTTCAGCTCGACCATGGTGTGCAATTGCGAGATTCAAAGTCCCTAATTATCCTCATCCGGCTCAGAAATAATTCGAACCTTACAAATCATACCAAAATGCAATTAGCCGATTATTAAATCTAGATTGCGTGTTGCGCCAGTAAGTAACCAAACAACTCATTTTTGTATTTTTTTTTCCGTTTGACCCCTAAAAGGTTTTGAATTTCAGGGGAGGTGAAGGAATATCCAGAAGAATTTTACACCGGAATGGGGGCAAATGAGTTTCCATGCAGATGTATCGAGAAGGTATTAACTGCAATGGCATGGAAGGTAATTTCTTCAACTTTTCGCAAAGGAATATATCTTTAATTCTAGTGAAAGATCTCTTAATTCCAACCAACTTTAGTTCGAATATGCCCTACCTATTTTTATATATTTTATTTATAAATATATTTCAATACATTTTTTATTATCGATATTAGATGTTTTTAACAAAAACAATTCAAATGAATCTTAACAATATTAAAAAATATCACACTTAATTGTATACAAAACTCTCATGTTGGAGATTATTATCACTAAAAAATAGTGTGTATAACCTAAGAGTTAATTAATTACAAATTGAGAAGTATCAATCAAATATGTACAAATTGTGATTTCATTCGAACATTGTATTATGTCCAAATTATCATTACTACCAAAGAGAATCTACAAACAACAAGACAAAAAATGTGGCTCCAAAATAAACTTCATCGTATTAAGAACGAAATATTAAATCAGTGATTTTCGAAAAACAAAGTTCATTGTATATATACATGATAATTTTATGTTTATATATAATTTTTACATCTAATAATAAAATTCTTTTGTTCCGTTGTTTTTCTTGAAAATTATTAAGCTTGATTGAGAAAAAAAAAAACGAAATTAGTATAATAAATAAGAGTTAATCAATATTATCCTGTTGGATATGCTTTCGTCGAATGTCTGCCCGAGGAATATCAAACCTATATTACATGCACATTTTGCTTTGTTTCCGAAGTCAAAATTAAAACAACATACTTTAAAATATATGGGGAAATATTTGATCTTTCTAGTTATTGCATAAATTTGCAATTAGTATAAGTATATAGAAATAGAAATAAATGTAAAAGTGAATTTTGTCATAGTTGTTCAGTTTGCGAATAATACGCGCATAATTTACAAATAATTACGTATTACGATTAATATATATTGGCGTTTCCGTACTCAACATGATTAATAATTCGCGTATTTTATGAACTTAAAAAAAACACGAATAATACACGTATTGCCGTACAATACACTTTTTTGGAGTAAAATATATCAATAATTTGCATAAATTAGGACAACAGAAACATCAATAATTATATATAAATTTATGATTTAAAAAAAATAAGTATTATTTAATAAAATAATTATGTTTTTGAATTATTTATGGATAAAAAGTGTATATTTATATATTTTTATACGGGCCGGAGTCATGAATAAAAAGTTAGACAAAAATTAGATTACAAAACTATATATGGTTAGAAATGCTTGGACGAGGAGGTAATAAGAGGTTATTTTAATCACAACCGTTTATTATGATTTAATCAACAATTAAAAATGTATTATTCACTTATTTGTTCAATAAACATAATGAATAGTCAAATTGACGAATTATTAGGTTTTTACGTTTTATTTGGCTGAATAATGAATAGTCAAATTGACAAATGTGTTACGTACCGTATTTTTTTGTGTATCGCCAATAATTAATAACTCCAACCTCTATATATATATTAATACTGTTGAACAAACGGCTTAGGTCTGTTCCCATGAACATGTTTTATTCACCATCACGCACCCAAGATCGCATTCATCTCACCTCTCTCTCTCTCTCTCTCTCTCTCGTATTCTCTCGTATTCGCTCTCTCTCTCTCTCTCTCTCTCTCTCTCGTATTCTCTCGTATTCGCTCTCTCTCTCTCTCTCTCTCTCTCTCTCTCTCTCTCTCTTTCTCTCCTCCCTCTCTCTCTTATTCTGTGTCACGGCATCCTTCCTCACATCTCTCTCTCTCCCTCTCTTCATTTCTGTTGCCGATTTAGGTATGTTATTTTCTCTCTATTTTGTTCATTTTATGAATGTTGCTTTATTGGGCGATTCTTATGGAAGTTTTATTTCAGGTTGTTGACACTTCTTGCAAAAAGGGATCAATTTAGCAATACTATGTCTCGGTAAGTTCATTCTTTTATTTTTAGCATTTATTTCTTCATAAGATTTGATCTGGAATAGTTTTAAGACTTTGATTGGACTAATATTAGGTTTGATTGTTTCATTTTTTTCCATCAATTCGGATTGAACAAAATCAAAAGATCTATTTGATTTTAAATACGAATTAATCGGAAAAGAACCAAATCAAAAGATCCTGATTCCTAACTGAATTGTATTGGTACTGATATATTTGAGATAATCATCGAACTATTGATTACTAAAATTTCGAATTTCCGCAAATATTAAACAGGTCATGGTTCATAAAGGGAATGGTGAAGGAATTAGGAAAGATCAAAGAATTAGGCCAGTGTTTCCTTTCCAGCTCATCAAGAACGAACCCAAATTCCGATACCGCATTGTACTCGTGTCGTAACTTCACAGACTACAAAACCTCTCATTTATTAAACAAACTCGCCAAAACAAACCCAAATCCAAATCCATGCATCAAAACCTTCTCGTCTCTCTCTTACTCCGCAACAACGGCTAGAAACGCTCAAAATGCATGGAAAGAACTTGCAAAATCCTCCACTCTCACTACAAACCCAAATCCAAATCCATTCATCAAGAACATCAAAACCTTCTCTTCTCTCTCTTACACCATTACGATGGCTAGAAACGTACAAAATTCCTGGAAAAAACTCACAAAATACCCTCCTCTCACTATAATCCCAAATCCAAATTCAAATCCATATATCAAGACCATGAAGACCTTCTCTTCTCTCTCTTACTCCGTAACAATGGCTAGAAACGCACCACATTCATGGAAAAAACTCGCAAAATCCTCTCCACTCACCACCCAAATTTCCTCTGCCCTAACCCTAGCCACAAGCCGGTACCACGTAGTATCGTACAAACTCGCATTCGCAGCCGGTACAAACGCTCTGACGACCCGTACCAGTGCTGAAGGAGCAGTAGGTACGACCGCTCTGACGACCCGTACCGGTGCTGAAGGACCAGCCGGTACGACCACTCTGACGACCCGTACCAGTGCTGAAGGAGCAGCCGGTACGACCGCTCTGACGACCCGTACCAGTGCTGAAGGAGCAGCCTGTGCGACCGCTCTGACGACCCGTACCAGTGCTGAGGGGGCAGCCGGTACGACCGCTCTGACGACCCGTACCAGTGCTGAAGGAGCAGCCGGTACGACCGCTCTGACGACCCGTACCAGTGCTGAAGGAGCAGCCTGTGCGACCGCTCTGACGACCCGTACCAGTGCTGGGGGAGCAGTCGGTACGACCGCTCTGACGACCCGTACCAGTGCTGACGGAGCAGCCGGTACGACTGGTCTGACGACCCGTACCAGTGCTGACGGAGCAGCCGGTACGACCGCTCTGACGACCCGTACCAGTGCTGAAGGAGAAGCCGGTATGATTGGTCTGACGACCCGTACCAGTGCTGACGGAGCAGCCGGTATGATTGGTCTGACGACCCGTTCCAGTGCTGACGGAGCAGCCGGTATGATTGGTCTGACGACCCGTACCAGTGCTGACGGAGCAGCCGGTATGATTGGTCTGACGACCCGTTCCAGTGCTGACGGAGCAGCCGGTATGATTGGTCTGACGACCCGTACCAGTGCTGACGGAGACTACTACTACTCATTATCGTCAGAAAATTCTCTCTACATGCGTGCTCAAGACGGACGAGTTTATCTAACCTCATTCGTCCTCTCATTGATCGAACTAATTATAATCTTAACACGATCAATATATCTCACTTTTCTCTTTACGCCAAGCATAGCAATGGCTCCTTTCGCGGACCGATCCGGGCACCAATTTCGAAAATCCTGGCTCACAGTGGTCTGCCGCACATTAGAAAAAGCGGGGCCTGCATTCATCAAGTGGGGTCAATGGGCCGCCTTACGACCCAATCTCTTCCCTACAGACCTACATACCGAGCTCTCCAAATTGCACACCAAAGCGCCAGTCCACAGCTACGCATACACGAATAAAACCATCGGGAAATCTTTTGGTCGAAAAATCTCTGACATTTTCAATAATTTCGAAGAAGAACCTGTGGTTTCGCGAAAATTTCACCGAGCCCGATTAAAAAACTCGACCAAACACTTGACCGTCGCGAAAATTTCCAATTTAATCCCCACATTACAATGGTTACGACTCGACGAAAGCGTGCCGCAATTTTCCATGTTCATGATGTCGCAATTGGACTTGGAGAGAGAAGCTGCACGTCTGAGAGGCGTGTGGAAAGACGTGTCCTTTCCCCGATCCGTTTACCCGTTAGTCCACCCTTCGGAGCTGGTCGAGACTTACGAACACTGCGAAAGCCTCTCCCATTACGTCGACGATCTAGAGGGACACGATAGGCTTAAAAGCGCGCTTGCGGCATATCGGGCCCACGCCTTGCCACAAGCGAGGAATATACTGGTGCGAATAGGTAGACGAAAAACGTGAAAATATGAAGAAGGAATGAGTGCGGAGCTGATCTCCAGTACGGACGGAACGAATCTTGTCCAGTTGTTGGAGGCGGCATGAGTTAAAAAACTACATTCGTAAAGGTCATCAAGGCTACTGGAAATATGAAGAAGATTGTGAAGATTATGTGTATTTCTTTTCAGAGTTAAGTTCCGGGTTTTTTTGTATGTTGGATTGTGAAGATATAATTTGAGTATTTGTTTTCTTGCTTTTGACGTGTGAATTGTGAAAAATAACAATTATAGATTTACTAACTTCTCATTATAGGTTTGCTATTTTTTTTTGAGTTTTTGATATACATGTAACTCGACTAAAGCTCAATTATAAAGTTATTTCCGCATGAATACAATTTTGCAAAAACTAAAAACGTCCCCATGAATGTGTTTTTGAAAAAGTACAACATTTCAAAGAAAGATAGGGCTACCCGGTAAATAGGAGAGGCGCAATTTAAATTCTCAAAATGTCATTGATAAATGATGTACATGTTCAACCAAATAGAAAATATCATTGATATGCCCAATAAAATATAATAATATTATATATACTCTTCATTTCTAAATAGAAGTTTCAATGCAAGGGTTCTATTTATCATATGATATATATCTAGGGGTGTCAATGGTTCGGATACGGTTCGGATAGTGGTCGAACCAGATCCATATCCATATTTTTTTTCGGATACGGATTCGGATACGGAATTACTCGGATCCGGATATGGTTCGGATACTAAACGGATACGGATACGGATACGGATACGGTTTATATTCGGATATTAAAACGGATACTACGATATTGAAATATAAAAATAAAAAAAAATTCTATATAAAACGGATACAGTTTATTTTTAAGATTAGAGTGGTAATTATTAATTAGAGGAAAATAAAAAAGATTTAAATTTTTTTTGCATGGTATATCTCTGACAATATGAAACAAATCTAAAGTAAAAACAAGAATTCAATTAAATAAAAAAAACGTACCAGATTCGAATCCAGTAAAAACAAAAATCCAATTAATTTTTTTTGCATGGTATTTTCAAAATTTATTCGGATCCGGATCCGGATCCGACTGAAAATAACGTACCAATCCGAATCCGGATACTATCCGGATCCGGATCCGACTGAAAATAACGTACCATATTCGAATCCGGATCCGAAAATATGGATATGGTTCTGACCCAGATCCGAATGGATCCGGTTTTTTTTTCCGGATCCGGATAATTTTTCGGATACGGTTCGGATCGGTTCGGGCAATATCCACACCATTGACACCCCTATATATATCCCATTCCGAACTTGTATTTTCGCTACTTTATCATCATTTTTTTTTCATATATTTTGACAAAATTTATTAACAAAAGTAATTATTCAACGAGATTCCTTTCCTAAAAAAATGCATAAACAAAAAAAAGATAACGTGTCCTATCTATCCATCGTGCATGTGTTATCGTGAATATATTAACTCTTACCATCTATAACCTCAATAATTTGTTATCATCAAAGATTATCAAAATTTTATTCAAACTTTAAATTAATAATTTTTATTACAAATAATATTTATAATCAAGTATTTAATAAATTATATTATTTTAAGAAATAAAAATAATACTTAAAAGTTCATTATCTTTCAGTAAATTTATTTATTTATTTTATAATACATATCTTATTATGATGTTTGATTTATTAAAATGTGTAAACATAATATTATAGGCTATTTACTAGGACATGATTAAAAAATCAAAACCAATTCCATGATTATAACTAAAATATGAATACAAAAATCACTTATGTACTATTAAGTAAGTGATCATGAATTCTATAGTACAAAAATCACTTATGTACTATTAAAAAATGAATTTCGGGTATTTGTCAATTAATGATTTTTTTGTAAGATTCGTGTCTATAAGATTGAATAATTTATGCTCATTATTACGGTACATGATATTTATTGAAATAAATGATAATTTGAAACTTTATTTAATATGATTTATAGATTATTGTTTTTCAGATAATAGGGGCTTATGAAAAAATGATTTTTTAATATTAACTTCTTTCTCATTGAACTATATAACAAATAACAAAAATTATCTTATTTTACAAAGGCTAATAAGAAATTTTGTAAAATATCGAAAATATTTTGAATATTAATGAAGTCAAATCATATTAATGAAGTTAAAAGGTTATGAAAATCCTATTGAATCTAGAATTGTTGTCTACTTGACAAAAACAAATGCATTTAATTTTCTACTTTTACTTCTAAATATTATTCGTATATAGAAACAAAATTATATTATTTAATTTGGTCTTTGAATTTGCTTAGTCACGTAATATTTTTTTTCATGCGAAATCTTATTCATCAATCATGAATATTTTTTATTTATGATATTAATATGATTTGACGTTAAGGATGATTTTGATGAATCCACGAGCTCTCCGGTATCTATGTACTGGAGAATTTGATAGATGCTTCAGCTGGTCTACTTCATCATGTGGGTCTTTTTTTTATTAAAGTTAATTGGGTTTTTAGTAATATTAAGTGTATGGACTAAGAATGAAAGGTTGAGCGCAATTCTAGGAGAGTGGATTGGTTAGATCTTGTGTATAAATATTAAATAGAGGTGTAATGTAATTATTTGTTCATCAGTGAAAAAATAAATTTTATTATCTAAATCTTCTTCATCTCTTTTTACAAATCTTAAGCAAATAACTTAATCAAACTCTTACTTATATTTTATAACACTTTAATCCTTGATCTTTTTTGTATATTGTGATAAATACTTAACCACTTAGACCATGTTGCCATTTGTAGTCACGTAATATCTATTAATTAATAAAATCTGTTAACATATATGAAAAAATTATCATATTTTATATTAAAATATAATCATGGGAAAAAGGTAATATTTTGTTTGTGTCGTAAGGGCATAAATGTGATATATTTAGTTTGAAGGATTCTTCCATCATTCAACTCAGCCCACTTATTTAGTTTGAAGGATTCTTCCATCATTCAACTCAGCCCACTTATTTTTTTTTTTTGAAGGAATACCAAAGATATTCGGTCTTTGTATAAATAATAAAAAAATGTTCATTTACATTATGGGAGATACATTTGTATAACTATTATCTAGGATGAGTATTCTTTTACGTGTTCGTCCCTTTCCATAATAGTAGCTCACCGATTGCTCTTTCCGCCGTTTTTGAAGGTGTGGATTGTGTGTCTTTGAAGATTCTCGAATTTCGCTCCTTCCATATTTGCCATGTCACCGCCGCCCATAACGAGTCCCATTCCTTTCGCTCCTCCTTCCCTAGCTTGTTTCGATTAGAACTCCATGTGGTTCCTAGATTGTTGCTCGATGTGAATGTGTGGGTGGCATTGTTGCTCATTTCGATCATTCTCCAAACCATTAGGGTGTATGGACATTGTGCAAATAGATGATATGCCGTTTCTTCTCGTCTTGAACAAAGACGACACGTTACATCGTGAGGCCACCCTTTTTTTCTTAAAATGTCCGCCGTGTTTAGTCTTTGGAGTAGAGCCAACCATAAGAAAGTTTTAACTTTTGGTGGGGCTTTTGTTTTCCATAGAACGGGTGCCCATTCCTCTTTGATCCCCGGATCCCGTAGTATGTTATATGCCGATTTTGTCGTGAATATCCCGTTTTTGGCCCAATTATATACTACCGATTGATCCAAGTTGTTTGTTTCTATTGCCGCTAAGTAAGTTGGTAGTATCGCTAGAAGGTCCTTTATGAAACATGACCTCTTATACATCGGAATTTGATTTAGTTCCTTCGCATCGTTTATTCCATAGATGTTACCAAGGGTGGTCGCCCATATATTAGTTTTTTCTTTGTCTATCTTCCATATGGATTTCATTAATAGCGTATCGTTCTTTGTTTGCATGTGCGGTAACCCCAACCCGCCATTTTTCTTGGGCAAATTTACTTTGTCCCATCGGACCAAACAATTCCCGGGATTGCATTTCTCGGTTCCCTTCCATAAAAAACTTCGGATGAATTTGTCGATTTCATTGTGTACCCATTTTGGTAACTTATTTACCAACATGTCATATGTCGGAATCGATGCTAGTGTTACTTGGGCAAGTGTTAGTCTCCCTCCCATGGAAAGAAGCTTTCCTTTCCAACTTGTCACCCTTTGTTTGATTTTTTTAATCAATGACATGAACACAATTTTTTTCGGTTTTAATATGGAAAGAGGGAGGCCTAGATATTTGATGGGGAATTCTTTTTTCCGGCATCCCAATAAATTTTCTATTGTTTCGTTTAAGGGTGTTGATATATTTATAGGCGAGAACCCCGATTTGGCCCAATTAATTTGAAGCCCCGTTATTTCGGTGAATATTTTAATTGCTTGGGCGATTATTTTAAGATTTTGCGGAGTTGCTTCCGCGAAAAGGATAGTGTCGTCGGCGAATTGGAGGAGTTTCGTTTGCGTGTTCGTGGTTGGGGTTAGTAGCGGTTTCATTTTTTCTACTATAACTTGGAGAATGTCAATTGCCAAGTCAAAAAGTAAGGGAGATAGTGGGTCTCCTTGTCTCAATCCTTTTTGGTGAAAAAAATATTGCGACGTTTGTCCATTTATTTTAATCGCGGAGGATGAGGATATTAGCAAGTTGCGGACCCAACTTATCCATCTTTCCGGGAATCTTTTTTCTTTTAACAAGCTTAGCAAGAAGTCACATGCCACATTATCAAACGCTTTTTTGATATCTAGCTTTATCATGACCGCGGGTATCTTACTTGACTTGTAATAATTTACGTATTCTCTAGCTACAAGATATGAGTCGGAGGTAGATCTCCCTTTTATGAATGCCGATTGATTTTGATGTACTAATACTTCCATGAGAGGACCCAATCTTTTTGCGAGTATTTTCGTGATTATTTTAATTGGGATATTGATCACGCTAATGGGCCTAAAATCCTCAATTTTTTCCGCCCCTTCTTTTTTTGGCACCATTGTTATATTTGCTTGATTTATCCTCCATAGGTCAAGTTTATTTTCTTGAAAGTGGTGTATCATATTTGATATGTCGTTTTTCAAGGTCTCCCAAAATGTTTGGACGTACTCGGCCGGCATACCGTCCGGTCCCGTCGCTTTCCTTTTTTTTATGAAGTTTATTGCTTCTTTGATTTCTTCCTCGTGAAAATCCGAGGCTAGGAGGGATAGGTTTACATTTGTATTCGTCTCATCTAATAACTTTCCGAGGTTTGCATTAGTTGTAGCCGCCTTTGATCCCATCGTGCTCTTATAGTGTGTATAGAAAAGTTCCATTATTCTTTCCGAGTCCGTCACCTTTTCTTGATTATGTTCTATTGCATGTAGAAAATTTTTGTTTCTTTTCGTGGAAGCCAACGCATGGAAATAAGCATTATTTTTGTCGCCTAGTTTAATCCACTTTGCGGAACTTCTTTGTTGCCATTTTGTCTCGGATTGTAAAGTCATATCTTGAACTTTTATTTTTATTTCTATTCTAAGCTTTTTCTCATTCTCCTTTAACGGCCTTACTTCTTCGGGCTTGTCTATTATATTTATTACGGCTTTGTAATTTTGTAGTACCTCGTCTATGTTCCCTATATTTTGTTTAGCCCAATTCGCCATTCCCTATACGAGTTTTAACTTTGGTAAGAGGAAACAAGGACTTCTGAATTTTTTCTCGGAGCAATTAGAGTCTTCGAAAAGAGTGAAGAAATGAGGATTTAGAGTTGACAGAATATTGCGAGGGATTTTTTTATTAAGACAAAACAAAGTTAAAAAAATTGAATTATGGAATTGACTATTTTTTTATGTACTATCTGCTATGATTACAAATTGGGGCATTTTCAATTTATCAAAAATGAACAAAACCATCAAATTAAACAAGAAGAATTGCGAATTGACATTTTTACCCTTGAAACTATTCACGAACCATCCATTTTTCTAATGCAAAAATCTCAGTAGCCCTTCTCCAAGGTCTTTCGATCAATAAACTCGCTTCTATCCAGTGATAAACTCACCTCTTCCACCATTGAGCTCCATTGATAACTCGATTCCTTCTTTTGCAACTCGAGAGCCAACATGACCTTTTTCTCTCTCAACCATTCACAATATATTTTATTACGAAAGACTTTTACAACTACATTTTTTTAAAGAAAATAAATTCCTTGAAAAAAATCCAAATTTGATTTTATCTTCATCAGATATTTTATTATATTACTTTATTAAGTAATATACAAAAAGAAGAGTCCGAAGTTATTATTTTGATTATAAAGAAGATAAATTACAAACAAAACAAAGAAAACATATAAGTAATGTTAGTAATAAAGCACACATTCAATTTAGGTACTATTTTCCTATTAATATTAGAACACAAGCCTTATGTACTAGGAATATGAATACATATCTAGTGCGATCTAGGTGTTCGACAAATTGTCCAAGAGAAATAAACATGGTATCTTTCTTCTACATCAATTATTTCTTCATCATTAAGACTAATTATTTTACTTTTAATACGAAAACCATCAAAAATTCAAATTTAAGAATAATTATTTGCAATATTCTGATAGATAGCTCATATAGTAATTTTGGTGAGAAATGAATGGAGCTTATGCGGGAAATTTTGCTTGGCTGCCATTTTACATAAATAACCCCTTAACTTTAAAAAATCCTCAATTTCTCTGCTCTAACTTAATCATTCTGGTAGATCTTTTGAGACTGTTCATTTGTGGGTTTATGAGGTACAATAATAATACTTCAATTCAAACTTATAACACAAATAAGCATAAGGTAAAATTCACAGTAGATCCCAACGGTCAAATCGAGGCAATCAAATCCGAACGTTGGGATTCTACCTCCCTTCTCCTTATATTCTACCCCCTACTCTCTCTCCATTCTCATTTGTTCATCCCTTATTACATCCTCTCTCTCATTCCCTCTTTCTCTCTCTCTCAGAAGATGAAATTATGAAATTCCTTCCATTGCTACCGAATGAAGAAGTACCGAAATTTCTTTTACTGCTAGTGCATGAAGAAGTACCTCCGAGATCAGAAGAATGGTACTTGTGAAATGGAAGCGGAACAGATCTGTTTGAGAAATGGAAGTGGATAATCGAGTACAGATCTGCGAGATAGAGGGTTAAAAGAAGAAAACACCATTGCTTACATGGTAGCTTGCTGCCTTGCCGTTCTTGGAGAGGTTTTTTCCATTTTCGTTCAATTTTAAATTTATTCCAGGACTTTTTTGCTAGTTCTCATTCTCTTCAATTACTTTCTGATTTTTATAAATCGATCGTTTTGAGAAAGAAGAGGTGATTTTAGGAGTTGCAATTTCTCCCTGCAATTTGTCCTTCTATTCAATTACTTCCTTTTACTGATTCGATCTTTGGTCTTGAATTCCTTTTTATTTATGTTGTTCTATAATCATTGTAAAAAAGTCCCCTTAATTTTTCTGGAATTACGAAAATGCCCCTGCAAAAAGATCCATAGTGTTTTTTATAATTTTGATATTATGTGGGCTTCGATTCTGAATAATATTTTTGTGCTTCATTTTAGAAATTGTGCCAGCTGGATTTTAAAAGAGGGACTCGGCAAAATCGATTCAATTTCAAAGCGATGTTGCTCAGTAAGTTCTTATGACTATATTATAAATTAATTAGGTGTTTACAGATTTTTAACATAATACAATTTTGAATTTACAGCTATGCGGTATGAAGATGTATATTTTGGTGATGTTATTCGAAGAGGAACTCGGCAAAATCGATTCATTTTCAGAGTTAATTTCATAAAACACGAGCATACTCAGTAAGTTCTTGATTATTAACATTATTATAAATTAATTAAGTTTGTACAATGTTTGAATATTCGAACTTGAATTTATAGTCATGTGAAGATGTTAAGTTCAGAGAACAAGTCCACGGCAACAACAGGTGCGTTTTCATCTCAGGACCCCCCTGCATATTTACTAAAAGGCCCCTGTGTTAGTGATTGGGCCAATTACAAAAAGCTATTTAAATTAAATTTGTTAATATTTTTTATATAGGAAGCCAGAGCCAGCCCTTGATTGCATGAAGTTTTCGACTATCAAAGCGCATCTTGAGATCATCGATACGGTCACCAATCATTTTACTAAAAGGTCCCTGCATTTTTACATAAAGGTCCCTTCATTTTTACTATTTAAATTTAATTTGTTTAATATTTTTTTATATAGGAAGCCAGCCCTTGACAAATGAAGTTCTCGACTATCAAAGCACATCTTGAGACCAGACCAATCATTTTGTTCCAATCTATATATTTAATTTGAATTTGTTGTCTCTCTGTGTTTGTGCAATTGTGTTTGTATGTGTGTCAGTGAATATGTAGTGTGTGTGTGTGTGTGTGTGTGTGTGTGTGTGTGTGTGTGTGTGTGTGTGTGTGTTTGTGTTTGTGTGTAATATGGTGTGTTTGTTTGTTTTGCAGGTGAGTGCGAGGGAGAAGGGGGCAGCGGGGGAGGGTGTCGGGTTGAGGACCCGGACTCGCCCCGGGGGGGGAGGGGGTGTGCCGGGTCGAGGACCCGGACCCGCCCCGGGGGGAGGAGGGGGTGCCGGGTCGAGGACCCGGACCCGCCCCGCGGGGAGGGGGAGGGGGTGTGCCGGGTCGAGGACCCAGACCCGCCCCGGGGGGGAGGAGGGGGGTGCCGGGTCGAGGACCCCGCCCCGGGGGGAGGGGGGTGCCGGGTCGAGGACCCCGCCCCGGAGGGGAGGGGGTGCCGGGTCGAGGATCCGGACCCGCCCCGGGGGGGAGGAGGGGGAGTGCCGGGTCAAGGACCCGGACCCGCCCCGGGGGAGGGGGGTGCCGGGTCGAGGACCCCGGCACCCCCTCCTCCCTGGGGAGGGCGGGTCGGGGTTCTCGACCCGGGACCTCCAACCCCTGCCCCCTCGCACACCTGCAAAATAAACAAACACTATACATACACACATACATATCAGATTACACACACACACACACACATTACATATTCACTGACACATACACACACACATTACATATTCACTGACACACACACACATATACAAACACAGAGAGACAAACAAATTCAAATTAAATATAGATTGGAACAAAATGATTGGTGTGATCTCAAGATGTGCTTTGATAGTCGAGAACTTCATTTATCAAGGGCTGGCTTCCTATATAAAAAAAAATTAAACAAATTAAATTTAAATAATAAAAATGCGGGGATCTTTTTGTAAAAATGCAGGGACCTTTTAGTAAAAATGCAGGGGCTGCTGGCTCTGGCTTCCTATAAAAAAATATTAAACAAATTAAACTTAATAGCTTTTTGTAATTGACCCAATCACTAACACAAGGGCCATTTAGTAAATATGCAGGGGGATCCTGAGATGAAAACGCACCTGTTGTTGCCGCGGACTTGCTCTCTGAACTTAACATCTTCACACGACTACAAATTCAAGTTTGAATGAAACTTAATTAAATTTATAATAATGTTAATAATTCAAGTTTGAATAAAACTTACTGAGTAGGCTCGTGTTTTATGAAATTAACTCTAAAATTGAATCGATTTTGCCGAGTTCCTCTTCGAATAACATCACCAAAATATAAATCTTCATACCGCATAGCTGTAAATTCAAATTTGATATTATGTTAAAAATCTATAAACACCTAATTAATTTATAATATAGTCATAAGAACTTACTGAGCAACATCGCTTTGAATCGATTTTGCCGAGTCCCTCTTCTAAAATCCAGCTGGCACAATTTCTAAAATTAAGCACAAAAATATTATTGAGAATCGAAGCCCACATTATCAAAATTATAAAAACCACTATGGGTCTTTTTGCAGGGGCCTTTTCGTAATTCCAGCAAAATGAAGGGGACTTTTTTACAAAGATTATATAGAACAAGATAAACAAAAAGGAATTCAAGACCAAAGATCGAATCAGTATCATGAATGAAAATTAGAGGATTAGAACGTAACTAAAAAAACTTACAAGGTTTGGAGATTATGCTGAGGACTGGGATTTTTCGAGCTTCTGAATACAGGAAGAAATTGCAACTCCTAAAATCAATTCCTCTTTCTTCACACCTTAGAAAAAACGATCGATTTATAGAAATCAGACAGTAATTGAATAGAAGGAGAACTAGCAAAAAAGTCCTTGAATAAATTTAAAATTGAACGAAAAAGAAAAAAACCTCTCCAAGAACGGCAAGGCAGCAAGTCACCATGTAAGCAATGGTGTTTTCTTCTTTTAACCCTCCATCTCGCAAATATGTACTCGATTCTCCACTTCCATTTGTCAAACAGATCTGTTCCGCTTCCATTTCACAAGTACCATTCTTCTGATCTCGGAGGTACTTCTTCATGCACTAGCAGTAAAAGAAATTTCGGTACTTCTTCATTCGGTAGCAATGGAAGGAATTTCATAATTTCATCTTCTGAGAGAGAGAGAGAAAGAGGGAATGAGATTATGAGAGAGAGGATGTAATAAGGGACGAAGAAATGAAAATGGAGAGAGAGTCGGAGGTAGAATATAAGGAGAAGGGAGGTAGAATCCCAACGTTCGGATTTGATTGCCTCGATTTGACCGTTGGGATCTACTGTGAATTTTACCTTATGCTTATTTGTGTCATTAGTTTGAATTGAAGTGCTATAATTATACCTCATAAACCCACAAATTAACAGTCTCAAAAGAATTAAGTTAGAGCAGAGACTTGGGGATTTTTTAAAGTTAAGGGGTTATATATGTAAAATGGCAGCCAAGCAAAATTTCCTGTACAAGCTCCATTCATTTCTCACCCATATTACTATATGAGCTATCTATCAGAATATTGCAAATAATTACTCTTAAATTTGAATTTTTGATGGTTTTCGTATTAAAATAAATAATTAGTCTTGAAGATGGAGAAATAATTGAAGTAGAAGAAAGATACCATGTTTGTTTCTCTTTGACAATTTGTCGAACACCTTGATTGCACTACGTATGCAATATGCATCCATATTCCTAGTACACTTGCTTAAAACCTCCCACCTCTGCTTCTGAAATATTGGAGTCTCCAAGAAAGTTGAACTTGGTTCTTTCAATAAATATTTGTTTAGCAGAAAAATCAAGGTCTAAGATTCGTAGTTTATTAGTTCAGAGCAAACCTCCAAAACAGGTCTCTCTCAATGTGTCTAAATCACTTCTTAATGAAGATTTGGTGGGTTTGTTTATTAAGTGGAAACAATGTTTAGTTTGTATATTAGTTAATAAAATAATATAATAAAATATTTGGTGAAGATAAAATCAAATTTGGATTTTTTCAAGGAATTTATTTTCTTTAAGAAATATAGTTGTAAAAGTCTTTATAATAAAATATAAAATAATGATTAATGAGCAAGTCCTTGTACCAAGTTACCAACTAGTTTACGTACTTTTTTTCGATTGATTTCATCGATTTTTGGATCAAATAAGGATATTTTTGTCCATTGAACTTTTCTTTGGAAGTGAAGAGTATTAAGATTATCCCGGATATGTCCAATATACATGAATAACATTGAAATACCAAACAAAAAATTTGTAGGTTATCCCGGATATGAAATACTTATCCAACGTAATCTCTCAAATTAAACATGCCCTGTTATGAATTTCAGATCTTTTTATCAAGCCAAATAAATTCTTAAATTCCTCAAACAAAGAATGTTCAAAAACTGGATCACAGAAAAGTATCAACTTCAACAATTTTTATAACTCAAATTACAACTCCAAATTAATTTAAACTTTTATCACAGATCAATAATCAAGCAAACAAGACATGGTATTTTGTATAGACTTTTATATGCAATAATAAATTAAATAAAAATGCAAGACTAACTACTGGTCAGAAAACACAGAGAGGAAATGATTAGATCTAAACAAATAGGAAAATTAATGAAAAAATTATGGAAACTTACACAGATGATCTAAATTATTTAATGAAACTAAAATATATTTTTATGTATTTTTTATGGATTTAAAGTATTTTATTTCTATTTTATAAAGAGACAGTCAGGAATTCAGATCTAAGATTTTGAAATTCAATAAAAAAATAGGCAAATGGATGAAATGATATGAACTAAAATTCTACACAAACTAGACATTATCAGGATTCCGAAAAGTATTTTTATGAGATTTTATCAGATTTAAACTATTTTATTTGTATTTTTCAATTAACACTGAACAGAAAATCAGATATTTAGAGACTCAACTTCAAAAATGCATGACAATTAGAAAAATAGATGAAATGAGATTCAGTATATTCCTAAATAAACTAGATGAGATATAGATTCAGAAACATATTTTTATGGATTTTTATCAGATCTAAAACTATATTTAAACTAATCAGGCAGTAAACAGATTAAAGCAACATATTCTAAATTCAATCACAAAGTTCATACAAACAATCAAATAAACAAGTAAAAAGGGGGGGATTCATAGATTGAAACAAGAACTAAACTAAACAAGCATGAACTAACAAATTCAAACAAAGAAAATATCAAAAATATCCTTATACAGAAAGATAGTACCAAGAACTCGAAATGGATGAGGGAGATGAAATGGAGGTCTTCTATGGTCTCTTGTCACCCCAATGAAGCCTTCAGAGAGAGGAGATGGAGCTTGGAGGTCGTTAATGGCGATCGAGTTCTTGATTCAGCACTGTTCTGAGTAAAGGTGGAATCTTTGGCTAGTAATTGATTGAATTGGATGTAGAGTGGTGATCAGAGAGTGGGTGAGAGGGTGTGGAAGGAGAGAGAGGGCCAAGAGGCCACTCAGAATGGGTGTCTTCATCCTTTGCCATGGCAGTTCTTAAATAGGCGATGATTTGACTGGAGGGCTCGATTTGGATCAAATTGAGAGGAGATATGGAGCAAGGAGGTTCACCAGTGATAATTATCACTGGTGGGTATGTTTGAGTAGAATACCTTTGGTGCAGAACGATGTAAAAAGCGAACGATGTAAATATACCATCTTTTTATTATTTATAGGAAAAAGTCTGTTTTTGGTCCCTAACAAATACCGAAATGTTCAACTTGCCCCCTGACTTTTTTTTTTGTTCATTTTGCCCCCTAAACTTGCTATTTTTGTTCGGTTTGCCCCCTCCATCCAATAACTCGTGCCCCCCAGTTAAATGGCTGTTAAATATGCTGACGTGGCATTATTTTATGATGACGTGGCATATTTTATGCTGACATGGCATTATTTTATGCTGACGTGTCATTATTTTATGCTGACGTGGCTGTATAAAATAATGCCACGTCAGCATATTTAACAGCCATTTAACTGGAGGGCACGAGTTATTGGACGGAGGGGGCAAACCGAACAAAAATAACAAGTTTAGGGAGCAAAATGAACAAAAAAAAAAGTCAGGGGGCAAGTTGAACATTTCGGTATTTGTTAGGGACCAAAAACAGACTTTTTCCTTATTTTTATAAAAGAGAAGAATACCTTTGGTATTCATTCAAAAAAAAAAAGGAGGTGCACCAGTGGGGTACTAAGGTGCCACGATGGCCGTACCAAGATCTCAGGTCGTTACGATATTACGATATTTACGATATTTCAACCATCTCCAGTGAATTCTACAGAATACATTTCAGGGTTAAACTTCTTCTTTATTCTGTTCTATAATTATCACTGGTGGGTATGTTTGTAGTAGAAATGGAGAGAGGTAAAGGCGGGTTTTTTGGCTGTTGAGGTTGTTTTGAAAGGACGCTCGATTTCCTGTGAAATTTATGTGTTCTAGATCGTGTAACCGGATCAATGAGAGAGTGAGGAGTTGGTTTTAGTGTGGTTTGCATCAGATCCATGCCACAAAAGATCATAGAGGGTTGAGTTAGGAGTCGTGTACGGTCTTTGATGAACTGGGTCACTCTTAACCCCTGTGTGGCCTTTGGTGCAGCGAATAGAGAATATGGGTCATGCAGGTTTCTGTGTAACCTTCTGTGTAACGAATCACTCTGAATAGGTACTCTGATCCGTTTCTCCAGGAATTTTACGACTTTCTTGTCCTTCCACCAAATTGCATGATCTTTATATCCAAATTGCTCGTCTCGACGAGATGAATCCATCCATGGGGTTTATTTTTGGAAATTTTGGCCTTCTTTACCTAAAATAAACACAAATTCATCATTAAAGTATTTTCCTCAAGAATTATTAAATATAAAGATTATAATATGTTTTTGTGCCTATTTAATATTGTTTTGCTTGATTTTAAACCCTAAAAATGTGCTAAATTATGTTCATTACACTCCGCGTTTGAAATTGCCTCAACCATAGCTCTTATTTGCCTCGTTAGGTTTAGCCGCCGAAAAAATGAAGAAAGAAAAATATAGTCGGGTGTAGGAAATTTTCAAAAAAACCTATAACTTTTTTGGACATTGTAAAATAAACTATCTTTTTGAAAACTCAAAAAAAAAATCCTCTACCAAACTTTAATTCTAAAATATCCCTATAGAGATTAAAACTAACCATGTATGATATTAACTAATTTTTTTGGCCAACATGCCCTTCTATTTTTATATCTAATCATTATTTTTTTTCCTATTTTTTATTAATTTTAAGATAATTTATAAACATTATTAACATGTAGTGATTTCAAAAAAATAAAATTATTACATGTTGTGTTTATATAATTTTAATATTTCATTTATTATTCAAGAAAAACTAACATCATATAATAATAAAATAAATCACAATAGATAAACACCTTGACAATATATTGATAGAAAAATATCTTATTAAACATCTAGTTTTTTTAATTTTCATTCCCCTTTTATGCATTTGTTAATATTTTGATGATATTATATTTTTTAAATATTTTCAAGGTGTTCTTTTAAGATTGGTGTTCAACTTATTATTATTTTACGTTAGTTTTTCACGAAAAAATATATAAAAGTCAAATATATATAATGTATGAAATATTAAATTATATAAATATAACATATAACAATTATTCTTTTTAAATTATTATATGCCAAAAAAATTTAGAACTTTTTTAAAATTTATAAAAATAACATTTTTTTAATAACTATATATGTAAATAGAAAAGTATTTTGAATTTTTTTTTAGCACCGTCTATGGTTAGTTTTAACCACTATAGGGGGTATTTGTAATAATTGTTTGGTAGAGTGATTTTTTTGGAGTTTTCAAAAATACAAGGTTTTTTTTACAATATCCAAAAAAAATTGGATTTTTTTTTTGAAAATTTCTCATATTTAATCCAGAATATCCGAATATGATCCGTATCCGTATCCTTATCCGGCAATATCCGAACCGTATCCGTATCCGTTTAATATCCGAACCGTATCCGTTTAATATCCGTACCGTATCCGGATCCATATCCGAAAAAAATATGGATATGGATATGGTACGACCACTATCCGAACCGTATCCGAAACGTTGTCAACACTATTTGAATGTGTAATCTTGTTTACTCGATACTAATATTAGTTTAATATTATATTTTATTCTTTAGTTGCCGGAGGAATTGGAGTAATTTGGAGACAGTTCTAAGTTCATAAGGATTTTGACACAGTTTGGTATGATTATCATCTTTTTTATTTTCGAAAGAATGTTGCATTAATTTTATGACACTGCTTTTTATTATCTGTAACAATACATGGAATAACGAAACAGTGAAAAAATAAAAAAATAAATTTTTATTTTATTTTATTTCAATGATGTTAGGAGTATTAAAAAGAAAATTGTTTGTATATCCTTACTAAACATCTAAATAACAAATTTATCACTTATAAATTGTTAATATCATACTTATCCTTATTAAATTTAATTATTATCAAATTTATCCTTATAATATTAAAACATTATTGATTTTATCCAATTCTGTTTATAAAAGATCAGATTTGTCTAAAATACGAAGTGACAGATAAATTTAACAAAATTTAAAAATTTAAAATTAATTAAATCATCAAAATATTTTATTATTGACCAAAATACCCTCGAACCTAGTTGAACCTGATTTAAACCCTTAACCCTTTACCGTCTACCATCGATGAAGAAAGAAAGAAAGAAGGCTAGAAAGAAACAAGGTCGCCCAAACTTCACCAGAAGGAACCTGGCGGAAGAGGTAGCTCTAAGGAACCTGGCGGAAGAAGTCTAGGTCGCCTGTTTATCGTTCATCTCTGGCGAAGCTCTTTCAGTTAGATCTGCCACTGCCGTGCTTGGACTGACTGGAATCGGTTAGTTCAAATCTGAATTTTGGATTCATTCATTTTCTTTTAAAATTACCTCATTCATTATGTTTGGATTATTTGTCCTTTTCAGTTTCTTCTTCAATTCATTATGCTGGGATTTCGCGTCAGTTCATCTTCTTTTTCAATTCATTATGCTCATATTATTTGTCCTTTTCAGCTTAATCAAAGCTCCATGTCTAGGTTTGGCAAGTCGATACATCTTGACAGTGGGAACTGGAAGAATTTTGGGAACTCTCACATTTCATTTCAACAATCTCCCTTCAGCTCGACCATGGTGTGCAATTGCGAGATTCAAAGTCCCTAATTATCCTCATCCGGCTCAGAAATAATTCGAACCTTACAAATCATACCAAAATGCAATTAGCCGATTATTAAATCTAGATTGCGTGTTGCGCCAGTAAGTAACCAAACAACTCATTTTTGTATTTTTTTTTCCGTTTGACCCCTAAAAGGTTTTGAATTTCAGGGGAGGTGAAGTAATAACCAGAAGAATTTTACACCGAAATGGGGGCAAATGAGTTTCCATGCAGATGTATCGAGAAGGTTTTAACTGCAATGGCATGGAAGGTAATTTCTTCAACTTTTCGCAAAGGAATATATCTTTAATTCTAGTGAAAGATCTCTTGATTCATCCAACCAACTTTAGTTCGAATATGCCCTACCTATTTTTATATATTTTATTTATAAATATATTTCAATACATTTTTTATTATTGATATTAGATGTTTTTAACAAAAACAATTCAAATGAATCTTAACAATATTAAAAAATATCACACTTAATTGTATACAAAACTCTCATGTTTGGGGATTATTATCACTAAAAAATAGTGTGTATAACCTAAGAGTTAATTAATTACGAATTGAGAAGTATCAATCAAATAGTGTGTACAAATTGTGGTTTCATTCGAACATTGTATTATGTCCAAATTATCATTACTACCAAAGAGAATCTACAAACAACAAGACAAAAAATGTGGCTCCAAAATAAACTTCATCGTATTAAGAACGAAATATTAAATCAGTGATTTTCGAAAAACAAAGTTCATTGTATATATACATGATAATTTTATGTTTATATATAATTTTTACATCTAATAATAAAATTCTTTTGATCCGTTGTTTTTCTTGAGAATTATTAAGCTTGATTGAGAAAAAAAAAACGAAATTAGTATAATAAATAAGAGTTAATCAATATTATCCTGTTGGATATGCTTTCGTCGAATGTCTGCCCGAGGAATATCAAACCTATATTACATGCACATTTTGCTTTGTTTCCGAAGTCAAAATTAAAACAACATACTTTAAAATATATGGGGAAATATTTGATCTTTCTAGTTATTGCATAAATTTGCAATTAGTATAAGTATATAGAAATAGAAATAAATGTAAAAGTGAATTTTGTCATAGTTGTTCAGTTTGCGAATAATACGCGCATAATTTACAAATAATTACGTATTACGATTAATATATATTGGCGTTTCCGTACTCAACATGATTAATAATTCGCGTATTTTATGAACTTAAAAAAAACACGAATAATACACGTATTGCCGTACAATACACTTTTTTGGAGTAAAATATATCAATAATTTGCATAAATTAGGACAACAGAAACATCAATAATTATATATAAATTTATGATTTAAAAAAAATAAGTATTATTTAATAAAATAATTATGTTTTTGAATTATTTATGGATAAAAAGTGTATATTTATATATTTTTATACGGGCCGGAGTCATGAATAAAAAGTTAGACAAAAATTAGATTACAAAACTATATATGGTTAGAAATGCTTGGACGAGGAGGTAATAAGAGGTTATTTTAATCACAACCGTTTATTATGATTTAATCAACAATTAAAAATGTATTATTCACTTATTTGTTTGTTCAATAAACATAATGAATAGTCAAATTGACGAATTATTAGGTTTTTACGTTTTATTTGGCTGAATAATGAATAGTCAAATTGACAAATGTGTTACGTACCATATTTTTTTGTGTATCACCAATAATTAATAACTCCAACCTCTATATATATATTAATACTGTTGAACAAACGGCTTAGGTCTGTTCCCATGAACATGTTTTATTCACCATCACGCACCCAAGATCGCATTCATCTCACCTCTCTCTCTCTCTCTCTCTCTCTCTCTCTCGTATTCTCTCGTATTCGCTCTCTCTCTCTCTCTCTCTCTCTCTCTCTCTCTCTCTCTCTTTCTCTCCTCCCTCTCTCTCTTATTCTGTGTCACGGCATCCTTCCTCACATCTCTCTCTCTCTCTCTCTCTCTCTCTCTCTTCATTTCTGTTGCCGATTTAGGTATGTTATTTTCTCTCTATTTTGTTCATTTTATGAATGTTGCTTTATTGGGCGATTCTTATGGAAGTTTTATTTCAGGTTGTTGACACTTCTTGCAAAAAGGGATCAATTTAGCAATACTATGTCTCGGTAAGTTCATTCTTTTATTTTTAGCATTTATTTCTTCATAAGATTTGATCTGGAATAGTTTTAAGACTTTGATTGGACTAATATTAGGTTTGATTGTTTCATTTTTTTCCATCAATTCGGATTGAACAAAATCAAAAGATCTATTTGATTTTAAATACGAATTAATCGGAAAAGAACCAAATCAAAAGATCCTGATTCCTAACTGAATTGTATTGGTACGGATATATTTGAGATAATCATCGAACTATTGATTACTAAAATTTCGAATTTCCGCAAATATTAAACAGGTCATGGTTCATAAAGGGAATGGTGAAGGAATTAGGAAAGATCAAAGAATTAGGCCAGTGTTTCCTTTCCAGCTCATCAAGAACGAACCCAAATTCCGATACCGCATTGTACTCGTGTCGTAACTTCACAGACTACAAAACCTCTCATTTATTAAACAAACTCGCCAAAACAAACCCAAATCCAAATCCATGCATCAAAACCTTCTCGTCTCTCTCTTACTCCGCAACAACGGCTAGAAACGCTCAAAATGCATGGAAAGAACTTGCAAAATCCTCCACTCTCACTACAAACCCAAATCCAAATCCATTCATCAAGAACATCAAAACCTTCTCTTCTCTCTCTTACACCATTACGATGGCTAGAAACGTACAAAATTCCTGGAAAAAACTCGCAAAATACCCTCCTCTCACTATAATCCCAAATCCAAATCCAAATCCATATATCAAGACTATGAAGACCTTCTCTTCTCTCTCTTACTCCGTAACAATGGCTAGAAACGCACAACATTCATGGAAAAAACTCGCAAAATCCTCTCCACTCACCACCCAAATTTCCTCTGCCCTAACCCTAGCCACAAGCCGGTACCACGTAGTATCGTACAAACTCGCAATCGCAGCCGGTACAAACGCTCTGACGACCCGTACCAGTGCTGAGGGAGCAGTCGGTACGACCGCTCTGACGACCCGTACCGGTGCTGAAGGAGCAGCCGGTACGACCGCTCTGACGACCCGTACCGGTGCTGAAGGAGCAGCCTGTGCGACCGCTCTGACGACCCGTACCGGTGCTGAAGGAGCAGCCGGTACGACCGCTCTGACGACCCGTACCAGTGCTGAAGGAGCAGCCGGTACGACCGCTCTGACGACCCGTACCATTGCTGAAGGAGCAGCCGGTACGACCGCTCTGACGACCCGTACCAGTGCTGAAGGAGAAGCCGGTATGATTGGTATGACGACCCGTACCAGTGCTGACGGAGCAGCCGGTATGATTGGTGTGACGACCCGTACCAGTGCTGACGGAGCAGCCGGTATGATTGGTCTGACGACCCGTACCAGTGCTGACGGAGACTACTACTACTCATTATCGTCAGAAAATTCTCTCTACATGCGTGCTCAAGACGGACGAGTTTATCTAACCTCATTCGTCCTCTCATTGATCGAACTAATTATAATCTTAACACGATCAATATATCTCACTTTTCTCTTTACGCCAAGCATAGCAATGGCTCCTTTCGCGGACCGATCCGGGCACCAATTTCGAAAATCCTGGCTCACAGTGGTCTGCCGCACATTAGAAAAAGCGGGGCCTGCATTCATCAAGTGGGGTCAATGGGCCGCCTTACGACCCAATCTCTTCCCTACAGACCTACATACCGAGCTCTCCAAATTGCACACCAAAGCGCCAGTCCACAGCTACGCATACACGAATAAAACCATCGGGAAATCTTTTGGTCGAAAAATCTCTGACATTTTCAATAATTTCGAAGAAGAACCCGTGGTTTCGCGAAAATTTCACCGAGCCCGATTAAAAAACTCGACCAAACACTTGACCGTCGCGAAAATTTCCAATTTAATCCCCACATTACAATGGTTACGACTCGACGAAAGCGTGCCGCAATTTTCCATGTTCATGATGTCGCAATTGGACTTGGAGAGAGAAGCTGCACGTCTGAGAGGCGTGTGGAAAGACGTGTCCTTTCCCCGATCCGTTTACCCGTTAGTCCACCCTTCGGAGCTGGTCGAGACTTACGAACACTGCGAAAGCCTCTCCCATTACGTCGACGATCTAGAGGGACACGATAAATGTTGAGCGCAATTCTAATATTAAGTGTATGGACTATTGTTTTAATATAATGTAAGTGTGAGGATTAGTTAGACTAAGAATGAAAGGTTTAGCGCAATTCTAGGAGAGTGGATTGGTTAGATCTTGTGTATAAATAGAGGTGTAATGTAATTATTTGTTCATCAGTGAAAAAATAAATTTTATTATCTAAATCTTCTTCATCTCTTTTTACAAATCTTAAGCAAATAACTTAATCAAACTCTTACTTATAGTTTATAACACTTTAATCCTTGATCTTTTTTGTATATTGTGATAAATACTTAACCACTTAGACCATGTTGCCATTTGTAGTCACGTAATATCTATTAATTAATAAAATCTGTTAACATATATGAAAAAATTATCATATTTTATATTAAAATATAATCATGGGAAAAAGGTAATATTTTGTTTGTGTCGTAAGGGCATAAATGTGATATATTTAGTTTGAAGGATTCTTCCATCATTCAACTCAGCCCACTTATTACTGCGAGCCTGAAGTTATTATTACTTTGATTATAAAGAAGATAAATTACAAACAAAACAAAGAAAACATATAAATAATATAAATAATAAAGCACACATTCAATTTAGCATATGGTATTATTTCCTAATAATATTAAAACACACGTGTTATGTATTTTCATCTTAAATACACTTCACTTCCAAAGAAAAATTCAATGAGTCCCTGATTTGATACACTCCACTTTACATAAATATCCTTATTTGATCCAATAATCAGGATGAAATCTATCGAAAACAAGTATGTAAACTAGTTGGTAACTTGGTACGGGAACTTGCTCATTAATAAACAAACCCACCAAATCTCCATTAAAAAGTGATTTAGACACATCGAGAGAGAAATGTTGCTGGGTTGCCATTTTACATAAATAACCCCTTAATTTTAAAAAAATCCTCAAATTCTCTTCTTCAGCTTAATAATTTTCGTAGATCTTGTGAGACTGTTCATTTGTGGGTTTATGAGGTACAATACAATTATAACACTTCAATTCAAACTAATAACCCAAATAAGCATAAGGTAAAATTCACAGTAGATCCCAACGGTCAAATCGAGGCAATCAAATCCGAACGTTGGGATTCTACCTCCCTTCTCCTTATATTCTACCCCCTACTCTCTCTCCATTCTCATTTCTTCATCCCTTATTACATCCTCTCTCTCATTACCTCTTTCTCTCTCTCTCAGAAGATGAAATTATGAAATTCCTTCCATTGCTACCGAATGAAGAAGTACCGAAATTTCTTTTACTGCTAGTGCATGAAGAAGTACCTCCGAGATCAGAAGAATGGTACTTGTGAAATGGAATCGGAACAGATCTGTTTGAGAAATGGAAGTGGATAATCGAGTACAGATCTGCGAGATAGAGGGTTAAAAGAAGAAAACACCATTGCTTACATGGTAACTTGCTGCCTTGCCGTTCTTGGAGAGGTTTTTTCCATTTTCGTTCAATTTTAAATTTATTCCAGGACTTTTTTGCTAGTTCTCATTCTCTTCAATTACTTTCTGATTTTTATAAATCCATCGTTTTGAGAAAGAAGAGTTGATTTTAGGAGTTGTAATTTCTCCCTGCAATTTGTCCTTCTATTCAATTACTTCCTTTTACTGATTCGATCTTTGATCTTGAATTCCTTTTGATTTATGTTGTTCTATAATCTTTGTAAAAAAGTCCCCTTCATTTTGCTGGAATTACGAAAATGCCCCTGCAAAAGGACCCATAGTGGTTTTTATAATTTTGATATTATGTGGGCTTCGATTCTCAATAATATTTTTGTGCTTAATTTTAGAAATTGTGCCAGCTGGATTTTAGAAGAGGGACTCGGCAAAATCGATTCAAATTCAAAGCGACGTTGCTCAGTAAGTTCTTATGACTATATTATAAATTAATTAGGTGTTTACAGATTTTTAACATAATATCAAATTTGAATTTACAGCTATGCGGTATGAAGATGTATATTTTGGTGATGTTATTCGAAGAGGAACTCGGCAAAATCGATTCAATTTCAGAGTTAATTTCATAAAACACGAGCCTATTCAGTAAGTTCTTCATTATTAACATTACTATAAATTAATTAAGTTTGTACAATGTTTGAATATTCAAACTTGAATTTATAGTCAAGTGAAGATGTTAAGTTCAGAGAACAAGTCTGCGGCAACAACAGGTGCGTTTTCATCTCAGGCCCAGAGCCAGCCCTTGATCGCATGAAGTTTTCGACTATCAAAGCTCATCTTGAGATCATCGATACAGTCACCAATCATTTTACTAAAAGGTCCCTGCATTTTTACTAAAAGGTCCCTGCATTTTTACTATTTAAATTTAATTTGTTTAATTTTTTTTATATAGGAAGCCAGCCCTTGATCGCATGAATTTCTCGACTATCAAAGCACATCTTGAGATCACACCAATAATTTTGTTCCAATCTATATATTTAATTTGAATTTGTTTGTCTCTCTGTGTTTGTGCTTGTGCAAATTGTGTTTGTATATGTGTGTGTATGTGTGTCAGTGAATATGTAATGTGTGTGTGTGTATCAGTGAATATGTAATGTGTGTGTGTGTAATCTGGTATGTATATGTGTATGTTTTGTGTTTGTTTGTTTTGCAGGTGTGCGCGAGGGAGAAGGCCGGGTCGAGGACCCGGACCCGCCCCGGGGGTGGGGGGTGCCGGGTCGAGGACCCGGACCAGCCCCGGGGGTGGGGGGTGCCGGGTCGAGGACCCGGACCCGCCCGGGGGAAGGGGGGGTGCCGGGTCGAGTACCCGGACCCGCCCGGGGGAGGGGGGGGTGCCGGGTCGAGGACCCGGACCCGCCCGGGGGGGGGGGGGGCGAGGACCCGGGCCCGCCCCGGGGGGGGGGGGGGTCGAGGACCCGGGCCCGCCCCGGGGGGGGGAGCGGGGGTGCCGGGTCGAGGACCCGGGCCCGACCCGGGGGGGGGGGGGAGCGGGGGTGCCGGGTCGAGGACCCTGACCCGCCCGGGGGGGGGGGGGAGCGGGGGTGCCGGGTCGAGGAGCCAGACCCGCCCCGGGGGTGGGGGAGAGAGCGGGGGTGCCTGGTCGAGGACCCGGACCCGCCCCGGGGGGGGGGGAGAGCGGGTTGCCGGGTCCTCGAGGACCCGGGGGGGGGGGGGAGCGGGGGTGCCGGGTCGAGGACCCCGACCCGCCCCCGGGGGGGGGAGCGGGGGTGCCGGGTTGGGGACCCGGACCCCCCCCCCCCCCCCCCCCCCCCCGCACGGTGGTGGCGGGAGGGGGGTGATTCGGACCCGGGCGGGAGGGGTCGAGGACCCGGACCCGCCCCGACCCGTGGGGGTAGGTCGGCACGTGGATTTTCATTTTAATTGTGATATGATTTGGTGATTATCTTCTATATTTTGTGGTCCTCAACACATATTTGGCTAATATAACCCACTAATAAATACTTACTAGTAACTACTAATAACTTGTATAAATCGATATATTTATATAAATAGGTCAAAAGTAGGAATTAATTTTTCAAGTACTTATAATTACATTTTTCTGAGGTAACACAAGACATAATTTATCTCGAAAAACAACTCAAAACTCGAAAAGCAAACCTTATTACTAATAACTTCAATAAAAAAAATACCATAGTACATTGCAATAAATATTCACAAAAAAATAAAATAAATGCATAGGTAGAAATGACCAAGAATGTACATATCAACACGTTAATATATTTTTATTGATGTCACTTCTGCCTTATCATAATATAATACTCCATTGAATACATATTATTGGTATAAATTTCATACATTTCATACGTAACCCGTGAAGATCTCTTGGTACCAATGTTGCAAATGACGGGAAACGGTACGGTACGGTCGGTCACCGTTTTAATGTTTTACTGTAAAACGGTCGTAAAACGGTAAAAAAACGGTTAAAAAACGGTTACTTAAATCGGCAATATTTTATAGCAATTATAATAAAAATTTAAAAATAAAACAAACAAAAATATAATAATTCAATTTTTATAATTCAACTTAAGTATACACGAAAGTCCAAAATTTTAAAAAACATATGAAATATTAATAAAACATATCGAATAAATGTCCATCGACCTAAACATATCAGAATAAATATTCTTAACTATCTAATTAGACAAAAAGATCAACTAATTAGATGTGTCAATCGAAATTAGACACAAAATAATTAAACATGATAAGCTGTATCAGAATTACCTTGTTCATGTAAGAATTAAATACAAAATACCACTAATTACAATTATTATTTGAAAGAGAACATTTGATCTCTCTCCAAAATTACTACGAAACAGTTACCGGTTTGTAATGCCAAAAAAAAAATACTAAAAAAAAAAAAAAAAAAAAAAAACCAATATTAAAAAAAATCTGTTTTATGAAAAAAACGGTCAAAAAAATGTTTAAAATGTTTTTTGACAAAAAAAAAACGGTCAAAGACGGTAAAAAAACGGTTGACCGTTTTTTGAAATTTTCTTGCAAAAAACAGTACGGTTTGGCACCGTTTTACCGTTTTTTTTACCGTTTTACACCGTTTTACACAGTTTTTTGCAACACTGCTTGGTACCTGTCCGGCAAGAGATGAATAGTTAAATAATGGAATAGGGAACAAAGAGGTATTCCCTTATATAGTTATATTCCCTATTGTTCCGCAAATGCAATAGAACTCTAGTTGGTTTACTCGATAGAAATACTTGTAAAAGACAAAAAATATCCTCGTTCACATTAGTTGAGCCATGCTATTAATGTCAATATTTTTGTGAATTCTTGACTTCAAACAAAAATGTTTGATCAAGACAATCATGTGTTTTAACCAAATTGAAAATTAGATGTATATACAACGGATAATTAGAATACAAAAATTAAAATATGTACTATATAAAAAGACTCATTTGAATATTTCAACTAAAACTTTAAAGAGGACTTAAGAAAATCAACTTTAAAATCAACGGACAATCATGTATTTTTCTCTCTTTCCCTTCGGTGCTCTTTTATCAAATATTTCTCCTAAAACTTTAAAGTGGACTTAAGAAAATCAACTATAACCATTTTAGTTTTGTACGGCACAATGTAAATTTCATTTGTCTATTATTTTTTTTTTCTTATCATGTTTGATTAACAAAATATAATTTGACGTAGTTAAATTTATTAAATTTTCTTGCATGTTTTTTGGCTAGATGAATTACAATGATCCGGAAAACATAAATTAAGAAGATCACCAAGAAAGAATGGAATTGATTACCGTTCATTTTCTAAGATTTAGGATCAATATTAAATGTCTTGACCTTGAAACTCGAGTTCAGTCGGTTACTTCTTTATTCAGCCAGTTACGATACATACTTTTTTTTTGAGTAAATTTGGAGAGGTCTCAAGCCTACTTCCAAATAATAAATACTAAAATCAAAAGAAAATAGTTATTGGGTAAGCACAATCTTGAGTTGGTTTGTATTTTATACTCATTAAAACTAAAAGAACATTGAATAGGTGGGGGATAAGCGATAAGATAAGAGATCAATTCTCAGTATGGGACATTTTAAGATGATAATATAAATCAATGTAATTTTGGTTATAAATGATGGTAATCCCTCAATGACAAAATAGAAAGTTTTTAAGTTAAGTGGACACGATTAGGTCAAATTACACTTTCACTTTAATCATCAACTTCGGTGTATCAAGATTCAAGACAAGACCGGCTAATTTCTAGATATCACTTATTACTTTTTAGAGGTGAGCAAACAGTTTATTTCAAAGCATGATAAAATTTTCTAGTTATATATGATGCAGTGAAATTTCCTTTACTTTAATAAATTTTAATCGAGGTTTGAATTTTTTGAAGTATATTTCATGTCAATATTATGGTTGTTCCTAGTCAGCTATAGTTTATTTACCAAACGGTCCAATCTAAAACTGAGCTTTGCAGCCCGTTGAAATGTTAAGCCTGTTTTTACACAACGGTCCATATAAAAAACACAATACACAATACACAATGACATAATTGATTTTTGCAAATTTTCACTGTGAATATTACAAAATATGATAGGGCAGGAATTTCGGGCAGAAATATTGGACCTAAAAGCATTCATCAAATGATAGACATATATAAATATTTCGTACGGAAACAATAAAAATAATAATTTTGTATGAAGTTAAATACGATAGCATTTATATGTAAATAAATCTAAATTACATAAATATTACATATTAAACTGTCAAAATGATTTGTTTGAGGAAGATATATATATATATATATATATATATATATATATATATATATATATATATATACATATTATGTTCCTTACACGAAGATGTAACAAATCCGAAATACATAAAAGTCATGGCCCCGTTAATTTTGTCAATTGAGAAAGTTCAATTTTCTCTCTATTAGGGATGTCAATGAGTTGGATAATACCCGTGCCCGACGGATACCCGACCCGTAATATCCGATTAAGCTTACTCGCGGGATGGGTATTACCCGATTAAAAATACCCGGCACGGATACTGGTAGGGTATGGGTGAGGGTGTACCCGCCCCGTGGGTATACCCGACCCGAATCCGTTTCACAATAACCCTAATTATATTAATATTTTAATATTTTTTACTATTTTTTCAGTTTTTTTAATGGTTTTAATCTTATTTTTGTACTATTTTTTAATTATACATTTTATTTCTTTTCCTATTTATTTAGTAAATTAAACTCAAATACATAAACTCCTAGATTTTGGTTGATTTATTTTTGTTTTTTTATTGTTATTTCATGTTTTTACCAATTTTAGTTTTATTATATCATTTTTTATTTCACGATCTATAATTATTAATTTCTACTAAATTTTTTTGTTGTTGTGTATTTTATGATATTATTATGTTATGTGATGTTATTTTAATTTGAATTTTTTTTTTTTTTGTAGTATATTTTTATATTTTTGTATATGTTTAGATATGTGTAAAGTTTTTCGTGGGTAATCAGAAAACCCGCGAGTACTAAATGGGGAGGGTAAAATTACCTTTTTAATTGACAGGTGGGGTACGTACGGATATTACCCGATTCAGATGGGTAAGGACATGGATGAGCTTATACCCGACCCGAACCCGACCCATTGACTTCCCTACTCTGTATAAATAATAAAATTTGTGCTTGATATAAACAATTGATGTGTGTATATAATATTTTGTATTTCAAAACAAATTATATTTTTAATTATTAGAAAGTAAATTAGTATTATTATATTATTTCGTATGAGTGTCATAACTTTTTTTTATTTCGTATGTGTGTGCAAATTAGTATTATCTTTGGTACTTAATTAAGTAGGTCAGCCTCCATCATATATATATAGGAAATTTTTCAATAGTAACCAAGTTTGGAAATAATATTCACGAAATAACCAAGTTTTGAACATAATTCTCAAAATGTCTTTTGCGCGGTATGAAACCTCGCCTTACTGTAGCAGGCGGAGAATGAAACCCCGCTTTCCTTAATTTCGTTCCAGACTAAAGGGATTAACAAAGGCGGATAACCACACATCGCTAGGTGTTGAAAGAAAAAATCTGAGCATCTGCGACGGCAAAATGCTCAGATTTCTTGGCAATCAGCGAAGGACCGTCGCTGATTTCAACATTTCCTACGGCCCGTCGCTGATTTCAACATTTCCTACATATTGAATTAAATTCTTAATATTTATGAACTATTTTAAATTCAATATATATGAAATTCTTAATATTTCCTACGGACCGTCGCTGATTTCAACATTTCCTACGGACCGTCGCTTTCCTTAATTTATGAACTATTTTAAATTCTTAATATTTAATTCAATATATTTAATACATATTTAGTATATATTATATGTTAAATATATCTTAATTAAATATCTTAATTAATATATTGAATTAAATATTAAGAATTTAAAATAGTTCATAAATCCACATAAATAGTTTCGATTGTAATTCTCTCAATTACAGTCCTAACACACATAGAATTGAATTCATTCAATAATCCTAAGAAACATACAAGTTTTACTAGTAGAGTAGAATTCATAATAAACTCTAAATTCAATAAAAACAAGCATGCTGATATGCTTAAGTGACAACTGGATATAATTGATCATCTAGCAGATATAATTAGCTTATGTTAAGGTCGAAATAGCTCATATTTGTAATTTAAGCTTCAATTAAACAACAAATCATTCACTTCAAATAACACGTACCATGAACAATAACACGTACCAGTAGCAGAATCTGCATCTCGCTTCTCCTCACCAATCAATTATTTCTCCTCAGGAGCCACACATAGTAGCGATTCATCATCAACGATCTGTCCTGGTTTAGGGTTTAGCGAAAGAGGAGAATCGTGGGGGCTCGTGCTTACTTCTCCTCACCGGTCTTGGCGATGATGGATTTAGTGACAGAAGAGACTCAGGCGCAAGAAAAGTCTAGGGTTGATCATGTGAAGAGAGGAGGTCTTCGTTCATCCATTCATGGCGAGCTCTGGATTAAGTTAGTACGAGAGGGAGATACGAGTTAATTGGGTCAAAGGATGGGTTTGGGCAGAGGGGTAATGATCTTTGGGCAGATGGGTAATGATTTCTGGGCAACTTTTTTGTTTTTTGACAAAATCCCAATCGTTAACTAAAATCAGATGGAGGGTCTAGATTCGGATTCGAAATAACGATTCGAAATAAGATCTCAACGGAACCGATATATATATTAAATGTCAAAATTTACTATTGATTGATTATTGTAAATCTAAATTAATTGTTAATAAAGTGTTTTTTTGTTAATTATTATATTAATTAATTGTTAATTGGTAATAGAGTGTTTTTCTGAGATTATTCAACTGAGACTATTCCGCCATTTGTTGAGAGTAAAAAGACACTCCATTGGTTGAGAGAGTGTCTTTTTGTTAATTAGTTAATTGGTATAATCATTTGTTGTTTGAATATTTAATTGGTAATAGAGGGTCTTTCTGAGTATTTTTATATTTTTTTCCTGAGATTATCATGTTAATAGAGTAAAAAGACACTCCATTGGTTGATTATAGTAAATGTCAAAATAACTTTTTTTATTTGAGATTGTTGAATCATTCTTTCAACTGAGATTATTGAATAGTTGTGCAAATTAAACATAAATTGTGTTACCATTTGTTGAATTGAGGTATAACCACACATTTTCATCATTATTTTCAGTTACAAAACGGGCCCACATCGCCAAGTAAAGTTCTGAGGAAAAACATAAGGACGAGAATGCGCAGAGCCACGACATCACATCGTGAGCTGGCAAAATACGTGTATGGCGGACCTTGAGTGTCTTTCGTAAATTTCAAAAAAAGAATATGATTGTAATTTAAAATTTTGGTCAAGCAAAGCAAGATTGAACACATGGAGGCGGTTAGAAGCGACGATGGCCGTACATACGGGGACTTAAACGACATTCACTTACAATTTCTTTATTATTATTATTTTCTTTTTTTCTTTCTTTTTTTTAGTTGATACTAAAAATGTGTAACAATATTATTTAGTATTAATAGTAGTTCGAATACCTCCGGTTTTCTTTAAAAAAAAAGCAAGATCAACGAGACCAAGGGCATACTGAAGAAAAATGCCAGCAAATCGACAAAATCAAAGTAAACAATATCATTCTTTTGGTCAACATCACATGCTTTTCAAATACTAAAATTCAGAACTTCCATGTTTCAGCTCGGATGGCATCAATCGAGAATCGGAAAAGAGGGACGAGCCAGCAAATTCGACTAACTCGTGAACAAGAAGAGGAGCTATGCGCATAGGGATGTCAATGGGTCGGGTTCGGGTCGGGTATAGGCTCACCCATACCCTTACCCATTTTAATCGGGTAATACCCATACCCGACCCGTCAACTAAACGGGTAATTTTACCCGCCCCGTTTATTACCCGCGGGTTTTCGGATTACCCACGGGGATTTTTACCCATACCTAAATATATACAAAAATATTAAAATATACTAACGAAAAATATATTTTTTCAAATTAAAATATTAACACATAACATAATAATATCATAAAATACACAACAAATATCTTTAACAAATATTTGTAAGTAGAAATTATTTTATGAAACTAAAATTGTTAGAAACGTGAAATAGCTGTAAATAAATAAATAAATAAACATGAATCTAGAAATTTATTTATTTTTGTTTTATTTACTAAACAAATATAAAAATAAAAATAAATTGTATAATAAAGAACAGTAGAAAAAATAGATTAAACCCATTGGAAAAACAACAAAAATAATAAAATATATATTAAAATATTAATATAACTATAATTATTAAGGACCGGGTTCGAGTCGGGTACGACCTCACCCATACCCTACCCGTACCCGTACCCGACCTCACCCATACCCTACCCGTACCCGTGCCGGGTATTTTTTAATCGGGTAATACCCGACCCGCGGGTATTTTTTAATCGGGTATTACCCGACCCGCCCGGGTCGGATACCCGTCGGGAACGGGTATTATCCAACCCATTGACATCCCTATATGCGCAATACCATTTCGAATTGGGACAACATGATTCCATGTTGCAACACTGTACTGTTTGTGGTATGATGTATGCACATTGACATGAAGCGGACGAGAAGGTTCTCAAGGCATACCATAAAAAGTATTATGAAGGGATCGTCTTCGAGGTGTTTGCTCTAATGTCATGTTTGAAAAATTCAGACTTATTCGAAGCATGAACTAAATGCTGATTGATTTCTATTATTGGATTTTAATTTTGTTACGCATGGTTGGAAAAATGAAAGGGTTGTTGCGCGATTTTGCAATAATACTGGCCGGATTATTATGGTTCAAGACGATGATTCGTCAGCTCAGAAGCAAAAGGTGTTCATATCATTTTTGCGTAGTTAATTATTGTCAAATAAATTCGATTCGGAAAGGTATTTCAATTCAATTCCATAATTCAAATGGTTTTAGCATAATATACATCATTAAAACTACATGATGAATTTATTATTAAATTGGCGAAGTTGACCTTAAATAAACCAGTGTGGTAGTATAGTAGCGGTAGATCAAAAAATAGAAGAACAAAAGGAAGTTCATATTATTTGTTGTCAGTTTATTCACGTGTCATTTAGTAATATTGATTTTTTCTTCAATTGACTGAATTATTGATTGCAAAACCAATTTCGTAAAGATGATAATTAAATTGGAGTTCAATAAAGATCTTTTATTCATATGAACAAGGTTCAAATTCAGTAAAAAAAATTATATAATTTATAAAGAGAATCAACTTATAAAGTTTCAATGAAGTTTTTAAAAAATATACACACAAAATTCAAACAATGGTTTTTAAGTTCTATTAAAATAAAAAAAAATTTGAAGGAGGAGGTTAGAACCTCTCTCGAAATTTCAAATTTCAAGTATTTGAAAATTGAAATAGTGATCATGTTTCTTATATTGTGATATTGGATAGGTTCTTGAGGGATGAGGTAACAGGTTGCACCGGCACAAAAATAAAATAATTGAACGTCTCCAATTTGTAGAGCTTATGACTAATGATTTATCAATTTCAAACTTCAAGTATTAATGTATGAACAATTAAATTGTTATAGTATAATAGGCCTAAAGATATTAATTGATAAAATATTACTAAATTACGGGGCTTGGTCCAAAGTTTTTCTCCATTTCATTATAAGTTGATTATTAATTGTTTTCAATGATTTTCATGTTCTTTTTTTATCTCGGTTGTCTTACACAATACATGAACAAACTAAGTTATCCTTATTGCTGTTTACAATTTATTTAGTACATTTTGTATATATTTGTTTAATAGGAGATGAATTGAAATAATAATTATTTAAAAGAGCAACATGATTTTTACTGAAATTAATTTTTTTTTTTAAATAAATATTTTGTATGTTTTATTTTTTCAAATATTTGATTGTATTAAATTTTAAAGAATAATTTTAATTGATCTACTTATCTATTTGTATGGTTCAATGGATCAGATTTTAATAAAAGAATTTATTAACAATTCTTTTCATGGTTGATGATATTCAAGGAGTATATAAGTTTATAACTACTCTTTTGACAAAATAGATTATTTGAGTAACTACTTGTTTATAGTTACCATGTAAAAAGAATTAAATTCAGATTTAGTAATTTTCCTTTGCCTGATTAAAGTTTTTCTTTAATTATATTATATCTCATAAGTATTAAATTCAGATTTAGTAATCTTCCCAGACAAATAAAGCCATCAACTTTGCATTCCACTTTGCTTAAAAAATCCAAATATTCCGTTTCACCTTTTACACCTATTTATAAAGCTATTTCCTTTACAGCTAAATATTCCTTTCGAAAAGCCAAAAAGAAAATGAAGAATGCTCTGTTTTGCATCTTCTTCATTTGTTCATGTTTCTCTCTATCAAAATCACAACTTCCAATTCCACCTAGGGTAGATGGATTTGTGTATGAGAAATTGCCGCCAATTTGGGGTGAGTCAGTTTTGATCGAGGCGTTCTTCGATCCGGTTTGTCCAGATAGTCGAGATTCATGGCCACCTCTGAAGAAGGCTTTCGAATTTTATTCTGGTCAATTATCACTCGTTTTTCACCCTTTTCCGTTACCGTAAGTTTTAAGTTTAATTAATCAACTTCAAATTTTTTCGTATTTTTATACGATTTAACATTTATTCTGAATGAATAATTATTGTTAATTTTGGATTAGTATTACAGTACTACTTAGAATTATCAATTCATGCATTTTACAGGTATCACAGCAATTCTTTCTTAGCATGCCGTTCTCTTCACATAACAAACAAACTTAACTCGTCTGCGGTGTATCCATTTCTTGAGCTCTTCTTCAAAACACAGGTTCAATTTCTTATCCAGAATATTTCGATATTTTTGCTTTTTTTATATTAATGTACTTTTATGATATTTAAAAAGGAAAAGTTTTACAATGCACCGACTTACAGAAAGTCGAGGGCCTCTATAGTTGAAGATTTTACAAAATTAGCAGTAAATCTAATTGGGGCAAGTCTTGGTTCAAAATTTCGATCTGGTTTCAACGATTCGAGTACCGATCAAGCATCGAGAGTTTCCTTCAAGGTTAGAAACATTATCATTAATTGATATAATATAATCGCAATTCAGAATTTTCAATACGTAGAAATATTTTTGTTTGTAGTATGGATGCTCTAGAGGGGTGACTGGCACGCCTTCCTTCTTTGTAAACGGCATGCCCCTTTACGACTCGGGGTCTGATCCGTTAGATTATAAGAAATGGAGAGAAATTATAGATCCATTGCTAGGCAAGAAAAAAGAGTAGATCATGCCAAATTAATCCAAGTTTTTTAAATATTGTTTGTTAAGAAACAAATGTAATAAGAAATCTTATGCAATGTTAAATCGCTGAAAATTTATATTTTGAACTTAAATACAATCTCTTTTTTGGCAAGGAAAAAAAAATATAACCCTGATTTCTTTTATAATATATGTATAATAAATTTCTGTAATTACACCTTAAAGTTTAAGTAAAAACATTATTTATAAAGCCGACTATATTAAATAGAAATTTCAATGAGCATACATTTTTCTCTTACAATAAACATAAACAAATATCAGGAATTAACAGATTAAACAATTATCATCAGATTTTTAAAACCAGTAAGTTTAACTCTTAATTAACCATGGTTTTATTAATTCATTTTAATTAACATAAACAATTGGGTTATATAAACCCAACCCGGAAACGCCAAAAAATAACCGAATTTTATAAACTCAGCACAAAAAAAAATCATACCCACGCACTGTTGAGTGATTTTTGGTGTTATTTTGGGGTCAAGGTTTATAAAACCCGTTTTTTTTTTACCCGGATCCACCCTCCTTTTTCTCTCACCTTTCCCACATGTATTCAAAAAATATTATATATATAATATAATATAATTATAAATAATGTATATTTAATATAATTATATTATTATTATAAATAACTTTAATTAATATTATTATATTATTACTACATACATAAATACTTTTGTATATTTATTATTATTGTTATTAGAAATTATATTACTTTTGTTATTGTCAATGAGACACAAGAAACCATATGTTGTGAGAGATTGTGGGTTCGAGTCTCATTGACATCAATAGATGAAAGACCACCAAGTCTTCTCGGTTTACTCGTATATTACTTCTTGTTAAGGTATGGTGCGGCTGCTAATGGAATATATATTGGATGTAGACAAAAGAGAGAGAGAAGAAGAAGACTAAATTTATATCTCTTTACTTAAATGGATTTCTTAATACTTGGCTTCACTTACAAATGATCACAATACCTCCTTTTATAGTCAAGGAATGGTACTCATGCATGCATAGAAAACTCTAGAGGATGCATGATAATAACTATTATACATGCATCATCATTTAATGCATACATATTCCCAAAAGTCATTCATGAATCTAAATGATTAATCTAGATGGTGAGATTATGGAAGCATTTATAACAATCTCCACCTTGACTCAAAATCTCACCCAAAAACAAAACTAACGACACACTAAAATTTACTCCGCGCAATAATTAAACTTTGCAGTTGGCAACGGCTTTGTGAGCATACCGGCTAGATTGTCCGCAATATCAATCTTCTTGATCTCCACTATTTTCTTGTTGTTAACTCGTCGAATAAAATGATACCGAACATCAATGTGGTTGCTTCTCTCATGGTACATCTGATCCTTCGCCAAATGAATTGCACTTTGATTATCACAATAGATAACAGTAGGACCACCATATGTTGAGATTTCTCCAAGCAAATCTTTAAGCCAAATTGCCTCCTTAACTATGGTGGATTGTAGAGTAGCCTTCTGATAACCAAATATTTTTACAGTCGTTAAAAGGTTTACCAAAAGAAATTTATAACCCTAAACTTAAAAATGTAGAAAGTGAAAGTAGGGATCGAACCACAGAGAGCTGCGTAGATTAGACTAGATTAAAATAGACGAAAAGAAATAAATGAAAGAAAGAAAAGAAAAGACTCAAAACTAAAATAACTCAAAACTAAAAGAAAGAAACGAAAAGAACATAAACGAAACCAAACACAAAAACTAGAAAGAGACACACAATTGGGGGGGGGGGGGGGGGGGGGTGTTTGTTGGTTGGTTGATTTTAACAAAACAAGAAAACGTAACGTAAAAATGAGGTTCGGATTCAGTGAGAGATAAGGCATAGTTTCGTGTAGTGTTTTGCGTGTAACTCTATCCTTGACTTCAATAATGAAATGATATTAAGATCAAAGTGCAGTTAGATGAGATCTAACCGATAAATAACTAAAACGAAAAGAAAGTGTTTCAACTTAGATCAGCTCGTAAATCAAAACACTAACCTATTTGAATATCATAACCAAAAATAAAGAAATCAATGGTTACTTAGACAAATCACAACCTACCAAACAATGAGCTTGTTTAGAGATTATTGAGTCCGTTAAAAAGAAATTTGCACTAGAAATTATTCAAATCCTTAATGGAAGCTATTCAGCAAAGCAACCATTTAAGATTTGTGGCCCTTGTAAATTGCTATTGAGCATAGAAATTGGCCTAATTAAACTTACAAGATTCACTGAGCATGAAAATAATAAGTTCAAAATACGAAAAGAATAACAACAATCAAATATACTTCATTATTAAAAATCTCAAAAGTTACAACGCAAAAACACAAACACTAACTATGCCTTAAAGAGGCTTACGCTAGAAACATGATAACTAAAATTCTAAACTAAAAATGATGGAGAATTGCTAAGTAAAGGGGGGGGGGGGGGGGGGGGGGGGGGGGGGGGGGGGGGGGGCTAAGAGAAGGTGCCCTTGCACTAGGTTATATAGCCTAAAAAGTGATCATGAGGCATGCCCATTGCATGATAGAAGACTCTGGAAGATGCTCTATTTGACCCTTCTTCTGGTCCGAATTGGACTCTGGTGAAAATAATTGAAAGTTGGGCCTTTGTGTCTTCTTTCCAACAAGCTACTGCATGAATTAATCTAAGGCCCACAACTAAAGTTATGGCCGAAATACAAAGCAGTGGTCAGCAATCCGAATCTTGGTCATCTCTTCATTTCCTTTTATTCTTCATGTTATGCTTGATCCAAATTGCACCTAAAATCACATATTCATTTAATTAGTAGTATCAACATTCAAATTGTGATTATTATATATAAAGGAGACAATTAATGCATATTACGGTGAAATATCACTTATGTATAGGGCATAAAATGTGTATAATTAATGTCTTATCACCTTCCAGCTAATGGCACATCCATCCAAAGTGAAAACATAACTGGTCAAAGATCGTCTCTTGTCGAGATCTCCCATGAAGTCTGAATAAACATAGCCGATCAGTTTATCATCGCTTCTCCCAAACTCTAAACTAGAATCTGCGGTGCCTTTCAAATAACGAAAAATCCACTTGACCGCGCGCTTTCCAATGTTTCCTTCCAGGACATGACAAATATCGACTCACCATGTTGACGGCATGAGAAATGTCAAGTATAGTGAAAACCATCAAATACATGATGCTTCCCAGCACTAGAATAAGGAACTCGTGACATGTAGTCCTTCTCCTTCTCCGTTTTCAGACAAAATAGTCTTGATAGTCTAAATTTGGTTGCAAGCGGGGTAGAAATCGATTTTAAATCGATTTAGAACTTTCTCAATGAAATCCCTCTGTGAAAGACATAACTTTCCAATTGGATCTATCCATAATGATCTCCATTCCGAGAATCTTCTTGGCAGCACCCAAATTTTTCATATCAAATTCAGAACTCAACTGTCCCTTAACCTTCTTAATCTTCTCCGCAATTAGCATGTCATATACATAAAGAAATAGATACATAAAGGTCTCATCCGAAAACTTCTTGAAATAGACACAACTATCATAGTTGGACCGGAAAAACCCAATACTCTCCATGAAAGAGTCAAACTTCTTGTACCACTGTCTCGGCGACTGCTTCAAGCCATATAAAGACTTCTTCAACAAGCATAGTTGATTCTCCAAAGGTCACATCTATCGAAATGATGAGTTTATGAGACTTCAAATATGTACACCATAAGTGATACCCTTTCACACCAGAACCATATCCAAGAAAAATGCATTTTTTAGCCCTGGGTCCGAGCTTTCCATCATTTGTGTGTGCATATGCGGGACATCCGAACACACGTAGACTCGAGTATTCTGTTGGTTTGCCTGACCAGACTTCTTCGGGTGTCTTACATTCGGTGGAAATATTCGGAGAGCGGTTGACCAACCAGCAAGCAGTATTAATGGCTTCTGCCCAGAACTCCTTGTTAAAAACTGATTCATCATCAATCATTAGGCACAACCTCTATTAGGGAAGAAATAACTTGACATATATAACTATATTTCTTTGATAAATAAAAATTTTTAAATCTATTTTATTTTTCCTTGAATCCATACAAATAAAATATTTTTTGAAAACAATACTTACCTGAAATTTCTTAATATTTACCATACTCGTCAATAATTCCTCCACTCTCAAAAGAGATTTTTTTCATGAAGTGATGTGGTCTGAGAGGAGGGAGAAGGCTTCTTTTATAGGCGAAGGAGGAGAGAATCGTTTCTATTTATTTATTTATTTATTTTTTTTTTGTTAAGGCAAGAATCGTTTCTATTTTTGCCGGACGCCATTAGGCAGGGCATTAATTATCATTTACTATTTTCATTGACTGTCTAGAAAATTTGAATTTTCAAAATCTCATGCGCCGCAAAATTTATCTAAAACCGGACTCAAAACCCTAATCCCACTTTTAGGGGCCGTCTGGCAAGCAGAATTAGTAGAGTGAAATTGGATTATAAGGTGGAGGAGTAAAAAATCCTGGAATTAGTAATTCTACAGTTTGTTTGGATGTTCAAATTATGAGATGCTGCAAAATATAATTCAAACAATATTATTTGGTTGTTTACAAATATCTGGAAATTTGTTATTGAAATGTAAAAATAATATTTCGTTAAACCTGGTAACAAATATTAGTATTATAGTAATATTATATGATTGTAATATTATTATAATAATATTAGTTTGACAAAAAATATTATTATAATATAGCATTATTGCAATATACAATTATAATAATATTAGATTATATGCATACAATATATTATATAATAATAATTTAAAAATATTAAATGTACTTTTATATTATTGTAATATTATATTTTACAAATGAATATATACTAAAGCTAATATAATTGTTTTATTATGTTATTTTTTAATATAATTAATATAATATTAAAATTTTAAATTTATTGTTATATTATTATAATATTATGATATTATATAATAAAACTAAAATAATTATTTTGACATATTATGATAATATATAATAATCATATAATAATAATAATATAAAAATATTAATAGTACTTTGATATTATTATATATAATATATATAGTAATTAATATAATTATTTTATTATATTAATATAATTTTAGAAATTATATAATAATAATATAAAAATATTAAATGTACTTTTATATTATTATTAATATATATTACAATTAATATAATAATTTTAATATAATTAATGTACTGTTAGAAATTATATAATAATAATATAAAAATATTAAATGAACATTATATTATTATAATAATAAATTTTATATATTAATATATATTACAATTAATATAATTCTTTTGTTATTTAAGTATTTTAATATAATTAATATACTATTAGAAATTATATAATAATTACAATATTGTTTTAATTATACGGATATAATATTTATATAATTTATAGTAATTTACAATATTAATTTGGTGTACTTGGGCCATTCGAGTCATTAACTATATATATATATATATATATATATATATATATATATATATATATATATATATATATATATATATATATATATATATAATTTTAAGAAAAATCTTGAAATGTCATAGTATTGACCTACCTCCTTATTTTGGAACCCAATCTTTATGCAATCTCCTCATGCCATTTCATCACAACTGATGTCACATCATCACAATTATTTCAACAATTAGATTAGAATATGTGGCAACATATACATCATAGATTAATCTTTGATTTTGTGTGATTCTGTTTTATTTGTAGATATTTATGTGTCTCTTATTTTACACATAGTTTTAATCAATTTTAGAAGGTCACATCACCTTACACTGATGACTTGTCTTAATATTATTTGTTAGGTTCTTGGACCAGTTGTATTTGATTTTAAAAATTTTCACAATATGTTACATAATTGTGAATACAAATAGAATGTGAAGAGTTTAAATATCTAACATTAATAAATTAATAAATTAATATATAATATGATAAAACATACATCAAATATTGTTTGTATTTTCATAATATAATTTAAAAAAATTAAGAAATATATTTGCTGTAATTTTATCTTTATTTTGATATCCATATTAAGACATGTCACGAAAATTATCTTTATTTTGACATCATTATAAGGCCCCTTTCTTTTGTACAAATGGAAGAGCAAGCAAAGGTATTAAGACATGTCACGAAATTTTTTGAATTCATGCATCCCAATTTGTTTTATCCTAGTCTTAGGGCTATGTTTGATATTATTGACCGTATCGTGGTTCCACAAAGGTTTAACAAAATTGACCTTATGAATGCTTATTATATACGACACATATGGAAATAATTGTATCCAAAAGGAGCATTACTTTGGTTTGGATTGTATTTCGGTCTTGTCTCAATAAACAATTGTTTATAATTTCCAGTATTGATTTCCATCATCATTATGAGACTTGAATCCCCATTTATTTCCACTACATCCCAAATTCCTAATTGAATTGGCCAATTCGTTTTCAAGATCAAATCATACATTTCACGATTGATTTTGGTGCAATTGTAAACCAAATTTACCAAATCCTGAAATGAACTCCCGTAAGGTAAATTCATTAACATATTTCGACCACCTTCGTAACGGGGTATACTATCGGCAACCCTATTGATATTGCCGTCCAAATAAATCACGAAGGACGCGCCTTCCATTTCGTCACTGCATTTTGTGTTCGACGATTAAAATATTTAAAATATAATATTTTTTTTTACTAAATATTAATAACTCCTTTTTAAAATTCATATAGTCCTTTTTTTAAATTTATTATTTCATATAGTCTTTTTTAATTAAATATTATTATTTCAATATACATTATTTGTTTCCAATTTTATTTTATAAAATCCTAAATTCTCAATTCTAAACCAAATCTATTCATAAACATACTAATTTTAAAACACTAGTTTTAAACCCCAATTTTTACAACTTAATATCTAGAGCCTATTTTTTACACACTAATATAAACCAAATTTAACACCAATTGAACACCTAATATAAACTGAATTTAACACCTTAAAAATCAGTCCTAAAAAACCTTTTTTTTGACAAAATTTACCAAAATTGCAAAGAAGAATTTAACACCTAATATAAACCGAATTTAACACCTAAATTCCAATTTAACACCTAATACCAAATGAGTCCTAATATAACACCCAATTAAACACCTAATAAAAACCGAATTTAACGCCTATTTTTTTACACACTAATATTCAAAGAAGAATTAACTTTGGTTTGAACAAAAATTTCTCAAGTAGAAAACGAAATCCCAACCACCGATTAAGCCAATTTTTCGCACAAATCAGTCCTAAAAAAGCAAAAATGGTACATACACTGGTTATATAACAAACAAATACCAAAATTTAACAATATTTAGAACAAAAAATATCCAAAAAAACTTACGTAGCCCAAATCGCCGATTCCACCGAGAGAGAAGGAAAATGGAGGAAAGAATGAGGGAGAGAGAAGAAAGAGTGCTGGATAGAGAGAGAAAGGTTTTGACGGAGTTACAAATGCCGCCATATTTGAACGTGTGGATTGGCGGAATTACCAATTCCGCCAAATATTAATTGTTGGTTATTCCGAAATTGGATCTTAATGAAGGGGTTAATTATTTAAAAACATGACGGAGTTACCAATGCCACTTCCGATTTTGGCGGAGTTTCAAACTCCGTCATTGTGTATTTCCCAAATTATTTTCACCGATTGTGTATTTTGGGAATTTTATTAAAAAAATGTGTATATATGGAAATCCTTCTTGGGTTTATTGTTCTGATTATTTGCTGGAATTTAGACCGAATTGATAAATGGATTTGACAAACCAACGATTTAATTTGGGAAATAAAAGTAAAAAATACATTTTTGTCAACTTCTGTGTAGGTTTGTTCAAATTCATAAATCATTTTTTTTTTTTTTGAGTTAAAATTCATAAATCATTTTTAGTCGTGGCCTTTTTTTTGAAATTTCTCTTTTGTAAAAAAAAAAAACGAGTAAATGGAGAAGGTTCGGTGGTCCTCCATCCATTGGTGCCAATGTGACTCGAACTCACAATCTCTCACAATATGTGGTTTCTTATGTCTCACATCCAATCACTGGGCCACAAGCCCATTTTTTGTATGTTTTGTTTAAAATTCTTAATGTATTATTTTTTCTTCTCTCATTTGGTTTCAACTTGTGGTACATCCAGTTCTTGTCGATATATTCCGGTAATCATTCCATGTGTAGAAATCAGTGCATGACATGTTTCAAAGAGCCTTGTATATCCTCACATTCTATGGAAACCGGGGACTGGCAAATCAGTAACTATAATTGTGATTTTCGTGCAGTTTTTCTTGAAATCTGCAAGGAAGCAAAAATAAATAGAACTGAAAATTTTCCTAGGACAGAGAGAGTGAGACATAGAGAGGTTGATATGTAAATCGGATCTGGATCTTACATTTTAATGTTAAGCGGTTTATATGAACATCTATTTTGACCTTTTAATGCGATTGGAGAGTTCTTCGTGCAAATAGACATATTCAAGGACTAGTGTACATAAAAGATGAATTTCAAAGAAATTGTAACTCTTGTCAATTTTGCAGTTTTGAGTCTTGATTTGCAGCACATATTCAAAACAACTTAATTTAATATTTTTTAAATTGAACAAGCCGAATGAATTGTTTACCAGGATGGTATTTTACACAACCGTGTATTTCTTTCCTAGCAAGATGTTACAATTATTTTGTTGCCAGGTTAAATCGCCAAGAGAGAAGCTTACTTTCTTCAGAGAATTCTTCATAGAGCAGCATTCTCCAGAGAGGTAAATCATGCAAGTCCTTTTGTTGCTGAAATTTAAAAATAAGAAATTACTAAATATAGAATGAATATTATCCAATTTGACCTAAAAATTTAACTAAATTAAATATGACCAAACCAGAATTAGTATTGTTGAATTTCAATTATTACCGAAGAAGGGCATCCGACACAAGTTTATTTGATTACCTTGCAACAGAGCAATATCTCTGCATAAGTGGCCCGTTCAAAAGGCTCGGCGATTTTAAGAGATCTTCCTTCTCTGAAGCTTATGAAAGAAAAACTTTCTGGAAGGAATAGCATTTTCACTCCCTCTTGTGCCGCATTCTATTTTTAAAATCTTCTTCTAAGATATTATTACTTGCTTTGATGAGACGATAATAGACCTGGTAATTACCGAAGAATGGGCTAGTTCCAAGTTTCAACACAAGTGGTATGTTATTGTTAACTAGGGGAATACTCGCGCTACGCGGAGAGTATGTAAATTATGTTTTTTTTTCATTGTAATACAATTATATATTTATATGATAATATTAACAATATCATCTTAAAATAAAGTTATTTGAATTTATTTGAATTCATTTATCTATGATTATTCATATATTTTACATTATGATAGAAAAAAAAAAAAAATCTTTTTTTAATCAAATGATAATACTTATATTAGTGTCATTATATAATTATATATAAGAATAAATATAATAGAATTTTACGAAAAACGTAACAACAAATATTATATCATTATTCACAATATTTCATACAATGTCAAATATTAAAATAATGAATCATACAACATATGTAGTAGCACATTATTAATTATATAGTAGTAATAATTTTTATTGATTCAAAATGCAATGGAAAATATAAAATAATATAAAATAGAATTGTGGAAGTAATTTAATAAATAATATCAAAATTTAATTTATAATAAACATAAATGCAAATTATTTTACATCATATGATTTTTTTTTACATTTTATAAAATAACAATACAAATAAGATTTGATATGTGTTTATAAGTTTAGAAAGTTATTTAGATGGGTAAATTTTTTTTTAATTCTATTATTTTTTGAAAAAGTTTTGTTTGCTTGAAAACACAAATATAATATGCTTAGTATTATATGATATTCTTATTGTTATATATATATTTTTTAAAATAAATAGTAATACCTAAATTTTTTATTATGCAAATAAAATTCTTAAAAATATATTATGTAAATATGTATTTTTTTGCATTGTATTTTATTACATAATATCTTTACAAATAGAAATTATGAAAAGCGGTATGTAAGAACTATGTTAATATGGATGTCAAAATAAAGAGAAAAATAAAATGAATATATTTGATGGGTTTATAAAATTAAATTTTCAAAATAATACTAATATATGTTGTATTTTTTATAATATTCCATATTAAATTATTAGTATTTCATATATAAACTTTTCATATTCCATTACATTCACATTTGATCATGTAATTTTATGTGAAATATTAAAACAATTGATTATGATTGGTCTAATATGATTATAACCAATAATAATATACCACATCATTAATGTAAGATGATGTGGATTTTTAAGAATGCTTAAAACTTGGTGTAAAATAATAACACATGAATGACTACACAAAATATCATCTTCAAAAAAATCTAATAAAAAATTAATGATTGAAATTAAATCACTTCACTACATCTAATGGTTCAAATTAATACTTAAAAATAATAATACAAAATACATGTTTTAGATGATCAAATATCATATTAATGCATATCATGAAGCCACATCACACAATCTAATGGTTAATAATCAAGATAACCTTGATGATGTGGTTCCATAAGGAACCTCAAAGATAGGTGCAAAATAAGAAGGGTGGGTAAATTAGCCTACAAAATCAAGAAGTTTACAATATTTTTCAAAAAAAAAAAAAGTTTACAATAATGGTAAAAAAAAATAAGCCTTTGAAAGATATAAATATCAAAATTATCGTCATGACTAAAACTCTAAAAATATCAAATTCGTCTTGCCAAAAAAACCCAAAAAATGCAAAATAACAAAATTGCTGGTTAGAAACCCCCAAAAAATTATCTACTTGACCTGCCATGCTGCAATGCCCCCAAAAGGAAGAAGAAAAAAAATGATTCGTTAACAAATTGAATGATAAAATAATTGATACATAGAACTAAAGAAAGTTTATGAGTTTGAAATTGTTTTTTGAAAACACGGAGCCATGCATGAAATCGATAAATAAAACTGATGAAATACAAACCAGAGCACAATATCCAAGAATCTTGTTCAGGAATTATGAAAAACATACGAGTCTTCTAGCTGGATTTTGCGAAAAACTTTAGTAGCAGGAGCCTACACTCCCAATTACCAGTACCACATAGCAGCAGCCTTGATTTTGCGAAAATAATGCCCCCACGGACAACTTCGTCTCCCAATCCAGTACGGCAATACCACACATCAACAACCTTCATTTAGCGAAAATGATGCCCCCATAGACAAGCTTCCTCGACCACTTTATCACCGTGGAGGGCGCTAGGGGAAAAAAAATGAGAGAGAAAGTGAAGGTTTGCTGGATTTCCTTGTTGGGAGGGGATTTGAGAGGGACATAGTCTACTGTTGATTGTGGAGACGTCGGTGGTATGAGGAGATACTGAATAATTGAACGGTGTATATCAGTTTGATCGGATGGTGGAAATCAAATCAAGGTGGCCTTTTATTAGATCTCACGTGTTGGAAATTTAACGGGAGGATTCAATTCTCTTCTCAAAAAGTAATATCAAAACCCTGCTATTTTGGTAAAAAGATAAATTAAGAATATTTTAAACAAAAGAACCAACTTACTTTTATGGGAATTTCAATAGCAATATCCATGATATCAAAATCTCGAATCCGGTGAAGAAAAAATCTGCATGGACACATTATCCATGCAAATTTCTTCTTCCCCAGAATCGAGGTTCTTGAAGTGAGCATCTATTTGTAGTACACCCACCCAGTTGTTTCTTTTCAAGTGGAAAATGCAATCGCCGAAACACTTTTAAAGCTCTTCTACTTTGACAAGGAGCATGTATTAGCGGTGAATGATTTCTTGACGAGTATGGTAGATATTGGGGAGTTGAACCTTTTTGGCTTTTTCTAGTAATTATTCTTGTTTCTAGGTAATACATTTTATTCTATTACAGAGTTGCATGGCTCACAAGTTCAGATATTATCATGCATAATTTGTCAAAAACGGAGTAATCATCAATCATTAGGCACAACCTCTATTAGTCAAGAAATAACTTGACATATAGAAATATATTTCTTTGATAAATAAAAAATTTCAATTCTATTTTATTTTTCCTTGAATCCATACAAATAAAATATTTTTTTCAAAACAATACTTACCTGAAATTTCTTAATATTCACCATACTCGTCAATAATTCCTCCACTCTCAAAAGAGATTTGTTTCATGAAGTGAGGTGGTCTGAGAGGAGGGAGAAGGCTTCTTTTATAGGCGAAGGAGGAGAGAATCGTTTCTATTTTTGCCGGACGCCATTAGGCAGAGCATTAATTATCATTTACTATTTTCATTGACCGTCTAGAAATTTGAATTTTCAAAATCTCATGCGCCGCAAAATTTATCTAAAACCGGACTCAAACCCTAATCCCACTTTTAGTGGGCTGCTTGATTTTTTATTTTTATTATTGAGATTTGAATTTTAGTTTGGCGTACTTGGGCCGTTTGAGTCATTAACTAAATATTAATATATATAATTTTAAGAAAATTCTTGCTTCAAGAGAATGTCACAATATCATTTTAATTTTGCCCCATTGATCTTGATCAAAGGGTCCAAATTATTCGGTTTTTCATTTGAAAGTGGTCTATATAAATCAAGTATTGTAAAAATTACATAAATTTTGGTCCATTATAGACAAAATTCATTCATTATTTTTGTCAATTAAATATGAGAAGTTTTAAAAAAATTCCTAAATTTTAAGAATATTGTAAAAAACCCACTAGTTGTTTGGAAACTCCAGAAAAACTCATCTACCAAATTTTTATTTTCACATACCCTCCCCCCCTCCCCCAATATGGACTAAAAACTAATCACGAATGGTGTTAAATTTTTTTTACCAAACTATTTTTCTATTTACATATGTAGTAATTAAAAAAAATTATTATTTCAAAAGCGGCTAAACCTATGGTGTTTTTTTTACAATATCCAAAATATTTCAAACTAGTTAGGTTTTTTTTACAATATTTCAAACTAGTTAGGTTTTTCATATTTGCTAACAATTTTTATTGCTTAATTGCTTAGTTGCACAAATACTTACTTAAAATATAGATACAATACAAAATTATTCGATTAGATATTTCATCGAACATGTTGTGAGCACAAAAATATAACAACGATAAAGAACCAAATACCGAAAAATTTAATTGATTCTTTAATCTTGGTAGTTATAGTTTCAAGCTAAAAAAAATAAAGTCTAACGATTGAGAAACAAAGAGAAGATTAACAAAAATCTAATGGCATTTCACAACAAAAAGTTTCAAACTCCAACTTTTTTGATACTAGTAGTTTCAACTGCCGTGGACCGAGTCCCAGAAAACATATTTGTTTGCATCAGAACACAAAGGCGTTTTTATTGAAATTAATGTTTTTAATATTTTATATAATAATATATTTAATTAATGGGCAGGATAATTAGGATAATTATTAGAAGTGTCTAGATTAATTAAGGGGGATGTATCTTGACATAAATAGGTGTCTATTTAAATAGAAGTATCTAGAATTTAGATAGATACGATGTATGGTTGAAAAGATGTATTTAGGGGATGTTTATTAATCTCTATTTAAAGAGATCATGTACGTTTAACAAATGAAGAGGATAATAAAAAATTTCCAAATTTCCTGTGCGTGGAATAATACAGAGAGCATGACTCTGTCTCTCTCCATTTCTTTTTCATAAATTGTTTCCACTTTATAATGTTTCCATTGAAGAAATAATTATCAAATCCAAATATACTCCAAAATCCTAACATGGTATCAGAGCCAAGGTTATCGATCGACGGTCATATAAAGCGACGATTATCGAGCGACGGTTATAAAAAAAAAAAAAAAAAAACGACGGTTATCGAGTTTAGTAGAAGTCGAAGAAGGAGTCACCAAGACAACCAAAGAGGTTACGTACTTGGGCTCACAAGAACTTCACAACTCATTTCTGAATTATCGAGTTTAGTAGAAGTCGAAGAAGGAGTCACCAAGACAACCAAGAAGGTTACGTACTTGGGCTCACACAAAGTTCACAACTCATTACCGATTTATCGAGTTCAGCAGAAATTTGGAGTAGGAGAAGTCCGCGACAACCCAAGACGGTATGTTCGGATTCCCACAAGTTTCGCAACTCAATTTCGACGAAGAAAAGAAACGATTCAAAGAAGAAGAAAAAAATCGATCCGAAAAAAGGACGATTCGGAAAAAGGCAATTCGAAAAAGATGATCCGAAAAAGGACGATTCGAAAAAAAAAGCCGATTAAAAAAAAAATATAGACGAGCGTGACGGAAAAAATATCACGGGAGAGTATCGAGAGAAAAAAAAAATAACGAAAAAAACATTAAGGGGGAGTATTGAAATTAATGTTTTTAATATTTTATATAATAATATATTTAATTAATGGGCAGGATAATTAGGATAATTATTAGAAGTGTCTAGATTAATTAAGGGGGATGTATCTTGACATAAATAGGTGTCTATTTAAATAGAAGTATCTAGAATTTAGATAGATACGATGTATGGTTGAAAAGATGTATTTAGGGGATGTTTATTAATCTCTATTTAAAGAGATCATGTACGTTTAACAAATGAAGAGGATAATAAAAAATTTCCAAATTTCCTGTGCGTGGAATAATACAGAGAGCATGACTCTGTCTCTCTCCATTTCTTTTTCATAAATTGTTTCCACTTTATAATGTTTCCATTGAAGAAATAATTATCAAATCCAAATATACTCCAAAATCCTAACAGTTTTGGTGTTGCAAAGAATTCCTACCTCGATAAGTCCCGTCCCGCAGTAGCCGATCATGGCATTCTCAAATCCTGAAAATCATGTATCAATCGAATTAACATAAGAAAATTAGAACAAGAAGAAGTGACTCACAATAAGAAGAAGGGTTTTGAACCATATCAGAGAAGAGGTCATAAACACTATTTAACACTATTTTCATGCCAGATAGCTCGAAGTTGAGCCTATTAACCAAAATTTGTAACTTGGCATTAAAATCTCTTGCAGCCATGTTGTACTCCTCTTTGCACTCTCCAAATTCAACTAGATTCGTCGTCCTAGCCAAAGGCAAACAACCAAGTGGAAGAAGACCGAATATATCAAGTTTACGAGCCCCCAAGTAATAAATATCTCGAATAAAACCTTCAGCTAAATCTGTGATGAAATCTTCAAATTCCGATATAGTAAATTGCTTTGAACGGCCACCTGGAATTAGGAAATAGTTTTCTAGGAAATCATTCGTGCCTAAATTGATGACGTGGAGTGCTTCTTTTATTGTTTCTTCGGCCTCGGCCTCTCCTTGGAATTTTTTTAGCATGTGATCTTGATATTGTTTGTAATACTCAATTTGTTGGCTTAATGGTATTACGGACTGTAAAACAAATTTTTGATTAATTATCTTAGCCTTCACATTAGTTGTTCAATTCAATGAATGTGCTTATGTTAATTTAACTCACAAAAACTTTGGAAGTGACATTGTCGAAACCACTACCAGCAGATGCAAAACAAACACCCAAAGAGAACTGCTCGATCGTATATTGTGGATCGAGAAAGGCGGGGACGACAGGTGGAAGCCCGAAAGCCTCCGACATGAAATCAGTCGAAAGACGGCCGTTGCAAAACCGACCAGTTGGTTTTCCACCATAGAAATCACGACCGTATGGTTCGAAATCGCCTTTTGCTATGGTTGGTTTGAAGTTGTTATTACCCGCATCGACGATTGAATCTCCAAAAACTATTATTGCCGAAACGCTAGCTCTTGCCTGAATCGTTTGGAGAAGAAACAATACGAGGTTAAGTGATATGATGCAACATTGCATATATTGAATTTGTAATGCCATTTTGTGTCTTAAATGAGCTTTCTTATAATATGCATTTATATATAGAAAAATGTTGGACGTACCCCGCAACTCTTCTTCAGGAACTTGATGACGTGAATATAATTTAATATTTTAAAAATTGACACATTAATTGACGGTTCAATATCTTAATTAGATGTTCGATCATAAATTGAATAATTAAACCATAAATTCGTAAATTAAGATGTTCAATCAAATATTTATGTGTTTATTTTTATATCCATGTCGCACTTATATTTATATGAATTAATTCTTTGCAAAAACGTACATTCTTGGTTCGGTTGGTTGCTATAATTAATAATAATAAGTGGTTACAACACCCATTTTGATCATCTATATAAATGCAACTGATATTGATATTTCAATGTACGATCTCTTCTTTATAAGTTAGGGAGTTACCTAAAAATTAAATATTTTAGGGATCCGAGTCTTCCGGATCAATAATTTCGATAAAAAAACACCAAAATGGACGGCATTCAAGGAGGTTCAAACCAGATGCGGTTTCATCAATTAGAGTACGAAATTAGGACTAGACATAGTTTACTTGCAGTCAGAAGCAATTTAATAGAGACATTGTTGCGTGTATTTCAGTACATGAATGAAATTCGAAAAAGTATTTGTTTCTAAAAAAATTCCGGTTTATTTAGTTCAAATATTAATATCTGACAATATAAATATAAATAATTATGAAGTATGTGCATGATTATACTAAAGTAGTTACAAAAATAAGACGGATTAATTATTGTTAGATAATTTAATTTTTGACATGACCTATCATACCCTTATCGCCCGCCGTAATTTATAAGTGTCATATTGCCGTAGTACTACATATTAAAATAAAATATAAAACATAATATAGAAAAGTTGAACTAATTCAAAACACAAATACATTTCATTACTTCAACCAAGCATTCAAACTAAATGAAAAATAAAAACCACAAAATCTCCATATAAATATTCCCAAAAGGATCATAAAAATACAACTCCTAAACAATAATAACCAAAAATTGACCCGCAATAAATAACAACAGTGCCGCAAACAAAACAAAACAAATAAAAATTAAAAATTATTATTATTATTATTATTATTATTCGCGCCTAATTCTCCCCATTATTGATTGCTCTCTCCAATTCCTTCTCTGCTTGGCTAATCAAATTCAATTCTTCCATCAAAGAAGTTAACTTTTTCAAATCTTCGTCTTGCTTGCTTTGTGGAGCTTTCTCCTTGTACCCAGTCGCTTCCATTTTTTGCTCCAGGTTCATTTTCAACCTAACAAAATTACCAAAAAACCAACGAATTAGCAAATAAAAAAGACCAAATTTCACGTATACCCTTGCAAAACATGAAATATCATGAATACCCCTACAAATTATTATAATTTCATGGATGTCCTTATTGTTAGATTTATCTTAACTATCCGTTAAGATTACCGCTAAATTTTGTTTTTCCGGTTTCACCCCCCACATGTAAAAAAGGAATATAATTTATGTCGGAAAAATTAAAAATAAAACAAATTAGCGGTAGTACTTGCAAGGGATAGTTAACCGAAATCTAACAAAAAGGGCATTCGTGAAATTTTAGTAGTTTTGTAGGGGTATTCATGATATTTCACGTTTTGCAGGGGCATACATGAAATTGCAGGTTTTTGTAGGGGTACATATGAAATTTGGCCTAAAAGAAAAATCAAATTTTAAATAAAAAAAAAAGAATATTACTTGTTGGTTTCTTCTCTCCTCTTCTTGAGTTTATCCTTTTCAGCCTCAGCATTTAATGTGCCGTGAAGCTGAAGATACACCGACAAACTATCGTTCACAACCTCTATCGCACATCCAGCTGGCGCCGAATCCCCCCCTTTCAAAATCTAAACTCCACACAAAAAGACAAAAGTTAGTTACAACCAACCAATACCTACCTAACTAGCTAACTAACAGACCTTGATGGAGGAAACAGACGCGAGAGTCCTGATGATGTCAGCATAGCTTGTAATGACATCAGCGGATGGTTGAGCCTTGCAGAGTGCAAACGCAGCGAGCTTTCCTTTTTCGCTAGTGGGACGAAGAGACCTCAATTTCGTAACTGCTTTTGTCACTATCTCCATCTCCCCTTCAATTTCCTCGTTCATCCACTCCTATTACACAAAAAAACAAAATCACGTAAACAAAATGGTATATTAAGAACATAAAATAGTATAATAATACTTCGATGACAGTAGGATAATCAGAGATCATTATAGATTCTTTTCTACGCGAACTCCCTTTCGAAGAAGGCAATCTCTGCCAAAGCTCCTCGCTCAAAAACGGCATGAACGGGTGTAAAAGCCTCAAACCCGTATCCAAACAAATCCATAGCGTGTTTCTAGAAGCTTCTCTGTGAGTCTCGAACTCCTCGGAATCGTTAAAGAAGTACGGCTTGATCGCCTCGACGAAGACATCGCAGAGCTGGGAGATCCACCAGTAGTACACTGCTGACGTGGCGTCCGAGAATTTGAGAGATTCCATTGAAGATACCGTTTTGGAAACCGCCTTGTTGAGGGCGGAAAGGATCCACTTACAGATCGCTGGCATCGGCTGCACGGATATCGATGCGGGAGGGGTATAATCGTCGCCTAATTTTAACATCGCGAATCGAATCACGTTCCACAGTTTGTTGCACCATTGTCTGTATCCTACCACCCTTTGTATGTCCAAGTTTATCCTATCCGACTAAAAAACAATAAAAAGAAATACGATTAAATATAGGGGCGTTTTGGAAAAAAGAAAAAAAGGAAATGTATACTTGGGCAGTGTAGGCGATGAGCGCGAATCTCAAAGCATCAGCGCCGCACTCGGCGATACCATCAGGGAAATCTTTCTTTTGGCCGTCTTTGGCCTTTTGAACTTCGATCGGGTCCAAATTGCCCTCCTCGAGCCGCTTGTTCAGACCCTCTAACGTTATACCCGTTATCACCTCCAACGGGTCCACCACGTTCCCCAACGATTTCGACATTTTCCTCCCGTGCGCATCCCTTATCATCGGATGCAAATACACCTATTCCCAAAACACATCCAATTCATTAATAATATTTGGAGATTTTTGATATTTTGAAAGTTTGAAAAGTACCTTGCGAAAGGGAATATCGCCGCGAAGTTGGATGCCAAGCATGACCATTCTGGCCACCCAAAAGAACAAAATATCATGACCCGTTTCGAGGACCGAAGTGGGATAAAAGGCTTTGAGATCGTCAGTCTCGTCAGGCCAGCCGAACACGGAAAGAGGGAATAACCCGGAGGAGAACCAGGTGTCAAGGACATCCGGGTCCTGAGTAATCCGGAATTTCTTTCCGGGGAATTTGATTCCCGCTTCGGAAACCGCGCCCGATTCCGTGCTCGCCACCACCCAATGGTCGTTGTACTTGCCTAGCTCATCCGTCTCGTCTTCTTCTAGCGTCACGTACCAGGCCGGTATTCTGTGGCCCCACCATAATTGCCTCGATATGCACCAGTCTCGTATATTCCCCAACCACCTGAACCAGTCTTGCTCGTATTGTTGAGGAATAATTTCGAGCTTTTTTGACTTAACAGCGTCTAAAGCTGCCTTCGCCATGTCATCACAGTTCACAAACCATTGAGGCCTTATTCTCGGCTCGACCACGTCACCGCTTCTAGAACAAATTCCCAAAGCCATTTCGTTGTTCTTGCAATCTCTATATAACCCCTGTAAAAAGAAATTACTAATTTTTTTATAGTCCCTATTCAGAATAACAAGAATGTTTATTTATTTATTTATTTATTTATTTATTACCTTTTCTTTGAGAGCCTCTACGACTTTAACACGAGCTTCGTACCGTGGCATTCCTGTAAATTGAGCAGTACCGTTTCCATTCATTCTCCCATCGTCAGAGAAAATACTGATACATTCCAATTTATGCCTCTTCAACAATTCGAAATCATTCACATCATGTCCAGTCGATATCTACACCAAAAAAATTAAAAATATCAAAAAAAAAAAAAATTATTTTTTATAATTTTACAGGGGTATAAACGAAATTAATACCTTGACGGCGCCAGTACCGAACTCGGGGTCGACCAAGAAATCATCGATAATAATCGGGAGCCGTCGATTATTAAAAGGGTGAATTGCGAATTTACCACCGTGGAGATGTTTATATCGTTTATCAGTGGAATGAATAGCGATCGCCACGTCCGACAACATAGTTTCGATACGAGTCGTCGCCACGACGATTTCGCCAAAATCTCCTTCCAAGGGATACGCGAACCAAATCATCACTCCGAATTGAACCGGTTTCGAGTATCCAGGTACTTTTAGCCATGTTTCCTCCTTTATGTCCTTGTAATCCACCTAATTAATTCAAAAATATTAATAAGTGTTTTGGATTTATATTGTGAAGGGTAAAATGGTAATTACCTCGATATCAGAAATAGCGGTACGGAGAGTGCAATCCCAATTAACCATGCGATTGTCCCTGAGAATTCATTATTATAATTATAATTAATAAAAAAAGGAATAATAAATAAATATTTTTAATAAAATTAACCTGTAAATGAGGCCTTGATTGTACAGCCTCACGAAAGCTTCGGTAACCGCATTTGATCTCTTTTCGTCCATAGTGAAACACTGGATAAATAAATTTTAGCGAAACATTAATTAAATTATTATGTAATAATGTAATTAAATTTTTAAAAAAATGTACTTCTCGAGACCAATCCATTGAAGCACCGAGACGGCGTTCTTGAGTTAGTATAGTGCCTCCATATTGCTCTTTCCATTTCCATACCTTAATTAATAAATCAATAATATAAATTAATAAATTGCAAACTTAATTTCATTAAACATTAATAATAAAAGGAATTACTTCTGAAACAAATTGCTCGCGACCAAGATCGTGTCTAGTTAATTTCTTTTCTCGCATGAGTTTTTTCTCCACTACCACCTAACAGCATCAAAATAATTATTACTATTAATAATTAATAACTAGAAAATAAGAATAACAATAATTAATTATTAATTGTACCTGAGTGGCAATACCGGCATGGTCCATGCCCGGAACCCACAACGTGTTGTAACCAGACATTCTTTTCCATCGAATAATCATATCCTGCATCGAAAACCGTGCCAAACAAAAAAAAATTACAAAAATCAAAATTAAAATGTTTTAATATTTTTTTTATTTACCTGAATCGAAGCAGTAAGAGCGTGGCCTATGTGAAGGGCTCCCGTTACATTTGGAGGGGGCAAAACCTAATATAATAAATATATATTATCTACAGTATTGAAAATTTAATAATATATATGTAGATATAAAAATAAAGGGAAATAATATACTATGACAAAAGGTGGTTTCGAGCTTTTCACATCAGCTTCGAAAAACTTCGAGTTTTCCCACCAAGCATACCATCTATTAAAAGATAAAAAAAAATAGGGTTAAATTGTTAAAAAGAGAAAATAAGGAATTAATAATTTTAAAAAATGGACAATATTCATACGATTTTTCTACAACGCTAGGATTATATTGTTTGGCCATTTGAGAAGAAAGTATCTTCTTCTCTCCATTTGGAGTATCAGGATCGATGAAATCATTCGCATTTTCGTCCTCGGTTTCTCTTTTTTTTAATTTCTTTTCTTTTTTTGGCCCTTCAGACGAATTATTATTAGCCTGTGTATCAAAATTAGCCCCAACTACTTAAATTAACATTACAATTGATTGAGTTTAGATTTATCGTAATTTTAATTGTAATTAATTACCTGGAATTTGGCCTTTTGGAGAGCCTTGAGTTTTTTCTCTTCCTTCTCCCTTGCCTGCATAGTGAAATTGAAGAAGCATGATGCTAAATCCCTAAACTAGTGTATTATTCAAAAAATAGTTTTGACAAAGAGAGTTTAAAATGTATATATAACCTTTTGTTCCTTCTTTAGTTTCCTTTCAAGTTCTTTGTCATCGAGCTGCATTCAAAAACAAAATTCGAAGTGCTGAATTTAAACATATAGGACTGGCTAATGGACTTTCGAAATTACTATCTATATTAGATCACCAATTTTAGCTGAACTGCGAAAATAATATGTAAGCACGGATAAAGTCCTACCTTTTCAGCCATTTTGATCTACAAATCACCGGAAATCGCCTCCGTCTCTCTCTCTCAAAAGAAATTTAGGTGAAATTTGAGTCCTCTCTCTCCTCGCCTCTCTTTCTCTCGCTCTTGCTCGCTCGCGCCGCCTATCAGAAAAGTCGAGTGTGTCCGCTTTCGGTTTGGGAAATAGGTCTTTCGGTACGATGAAATCCGGGATTACAGATCTTAGATTTATATTACCAAGAAATCTTGGATAGTAATAAAAACCGGAATCCTAAATCCAAATTTTGACGGGAATACAAAATTACAACCAGTCTGGGCTTAATTGAAAATTTGGAACCCAGAATCTCGAGTTAGAGAAACAGGTCTCCGGTTTTAATAAAAATCAGGAATTCGAAATCTTGGGTTTATCTAACGTGAAAAGAGACTTCGTCCTAGCCATTAGCATGTCAATTTACTCTCATCGTTGTTTTGGACCAAATTTGGTACAATTTTTCTTATGTCACGTCGTCATATTTCTTTCAACCATTAAAATATGTGATAAAAATTATATCATTGATTTTTTATAAACATATTTTTTTTTATGTGGATTATTATTATTAGTTAGGTTCACGTTAGACTAAGTATATTCAATAGTTTATCAGTTCACCTAAAGTTACATAACCAAATGTACATGCAATGGAAAATAGAAATATATATATCAAATATTAACAATTTAGTCAGGCCGGCCATAGGGCAAAATTTTGAGGCACAAGACTAGGGTCCACTATGAGAGAGGGGTCCAAAGTTTAAAAAATTTAGTAAGATTTATGTATGCATAAACATTAAAAAAAATGTGTCTTTAATTAGGTTATCATTGAATAATTGAAATAAAATTAGAATTAGTTATATGATATGGCTATAAATTAATTTATTTAGGACAAAATTATGGTTTCTATTATAATTATTTTTATTTAAATACAAGAAGGATAGTGTTTTTTAGTTGTCTTAAGTAAAAAAAATTAATATCTTCAATATTTAGTTGGAGTATGAAAGAGGGTCGTTGAAAACTCGAGACCGGTCCTGAATTTAGTCAATGGGCTCGTGATCCAGTGGTTGGGTATGAAACACAAGAAACCATATATTAAGAAAATATGGGATCGAGTCCCAAAATTGGCACCAATGTTGTGAGAGGCTGGGATCAATGTTGCAAATGACGGGAAACGGTACGGTACGGTCGGTCACCGTTTTAATGTTTTACTGTAAAACGGTCGTAAAACGGTAAAAAAAACGGTTAAAAAACTGTTACTTAAATCGACAATATTTTATAGCAATTATAATAAAAATTTAAAAATAAAACAAACAAAAATATAATAATTCAATTTTTATAATTCAACTTAAGTATATACGAAAGTCCAAAATTTAAAAAAACATATGAAATATTAATAAAACATATTGAATAAATGTCCATCGACCTAAACATATAAGAATAAATATTCTTAGCTATCTAATTAGACAAAAAGATCAACTAATTAGATGCGTCAATCGAAATTAGACACAAAATAATTAACCATGATAATCTGGATCAGAATTACCTTGTTCATGTAAGAATTAAACATAAAATACCACTAATTACAATTATTATTTGAAAGAGAACCTTTGATCTCTCTCCAAATTTACTACGAAACAGTTACCGGTTTGTAATGCCAAAAAAAAAAAAAAAAAAAAATATTAAAAAAAAATCTGTTTTATGAAAAAAACGGTCAAAGACGACCATTTTTTTTTTAATTTTCTTGCAAAAAACAGTACGGTTTGGCACCGTTTTACCTTTTTTTACCGTTTTACACCGTTTTTTGCAACACTGGCCGGGATTGAATTGAATTTAATTAGAGTAGGTTGGCAAAACGGAGAGCCGCTTGAGGGAATTCCTTTTGTGGTAAATACACAATCACGGTTTGACCACATTCTCATCAGGACCAAAACGAAATTAATATAGAATTAAATTTCAATTCAATTCAATCATTTAACATTCTAAATCAACCTACTCTTCCCGATTAGTCAGTAAATTAAAACCCAATCAAGCAGCATATAAACACTCCATCTCAGATCGAGCCATATACAAAGACCGTATCAATCAATATGAACTGAAACATATTTTACTATATCAAAACAATAATTAAATTAAATAAAAAAACAAAGATTAGTTAATTAAACAAAACATATTCTACTATTTCATGAAGCCACACATGAAATACAAAGACCGTATCATCCTCCGAATTTTTCAGAAATTCCACCATCAAATCACCCTCCTCTTCAGCCACCTCTGCGCTCTCACATACCGCCTAATTAATTAATGAGGATTTAAGGTTTAATCAAATTATTATATATTTTGTAAAATAAAATTAATTAAAAAAAGCTATTACTTGGAGTTTGATGATGCGTTCTTTGATTAACGAGAAGGAAATCTTTTCGGCCTTATACCCCCCTGAATTTATTCTGAACGCGAATTGCGGCCTCATGATAAGGAGTCCCGTAAGGGACAGATGGCGCCTTCATAGCCTTGGCCAAAGTCTGCTCGTCAGAAATTCCCAAACTGCCCTCACCTTCAAACTCTTCTAGTTGCGACCTACGAAACAACTGCATCCTAAAACACCTGCAATACATGAAAAAACATCTATTCTTAATAATTTGCAAAAAGGTCCTGCCAATATACCTAAAAGGGACAATTTTTTCAATTATTATAAAAAGTAGACGGGTGTTTTTGCATTTATTACATCATGCAGGGGCAAGTTTGCAAAAGACCAACCTGACAAGACGGCAGAAAAGGAGACCTTCAACGGGCCATCATCACTTGGTATAGTGAATCGACGCTCTTAACGATCGAGGGGACAGGTGGCGCCAAATCAGCAGCGGAAGAAGATTTATAGTCGGAATCTTCGAGATTGAGGATCTCGAGCAGGATCGTCAGAGAAGATTCCTCCGTGACAGTTGGATGATATGCCAGGTCAGCAGGAATCCTTTTGGAAGGAAATTCACACTTAATGTTATTAACATTGCCACCATCCTTTACCTGCAATTCATCGTTTCAAAGGTTCTTTTAATTTTCTGCAAATTTTCTATTATTCAAAAAAGGGGAAATAAGACCTACCACAAAAAGCGGCTCAATGAAGAGCGGTCTATGTGAAGGGCTCCTGTTACAATCGGAGGTGGCAAAACCTAATATAATAAATATATATTATTTACCTTATTGAAAATTCAATAATATATATACAAAATTAGAGGGAAATAATATACTATGACAAAAGGAGGTTCCAAGCTTTTCGCATCAGCATTGAAAATCTTTGAGATTGAAGATCTCGCAGGTTTGTCAGAGAAGATTCATCTACCAATGTTAACACCATCCTTTACCTGCATTTCATCATTTCAAACGTTTTCTCACTTTTTTGCAAATTTTGTATTCTTCAAAAAAGGAAAAAAAAATACCTACCACAAAAAGCACCCCAATGAAGAGCGGTCCAGTTATGGAGTAATGATAGAAACCACATCTTTTTCCCACGAATTTATCATAACTGCCACGTGTCAGCACACCATTGGCTGCAAGTTTCCATCAATTTTTGCTGTAGCCAATGGTGTGCTGACACGTGGCAGTTGTGGTAAATTCGTGGGAAAAAGGGTGTGGTTTCTATCATTACTCCCAGTTATGAGCGTCTCTAAAATCAATGCTAACGCCACCAGTGATAGTGGGCCTGACAACCCAATAAAAAACCCCCATGAAGAGTGGTTCAAGGAAAGAATTTAGTAGAGGCTTTTTCTTTTTCTTCTTCGCTTGATTTCGTTCTCCATTGAATTGGAAGAGAAGCACTCGGCTAATTGCTTCAAGATATGCCGCCTTGGTTGTATGTCGATGTTCAAGCTATATCCTTATGTTGTCTTCAACGGCGATTCAAAAGAAAACATGATAGAGGGTGGAAAGCTTTGGAGTTTCGAAGGGAGGAGACGGGTCGAAGTAGGGGTGTGTTAAAACAAGGAGCATTTCTGCATGTAAGGAGATGAAAATTCGAAAAATAATCTCCTTTTCAAAAATATTCCAGAAATGACCCGAACGGGGTTTTTAAATCTAGCCACAGTGTTGCTACATTGTTTTGAAAAAAAAAAAAATTATTCTCCTTCAAAATCTATCCACCGAATTCTCCATTATTTAACTATTACATTTAATTAACGTGATAATTACAACATATAATTAAATATTAATTAATATTTATTCCAATTTATGAATTCGAATAAATATTAATTATGTATTAAGTTAATAGCTAACAACAAAATTAATATTTATGAATTCAAATGTACCCACCGAATTCTCAATTATTGAAAAGGGGGTTATTTTTCGAATTTTCATCCCGTAATGGGTTACATGCAGAAATGCTCCTTAAAATAATGGGTTAATGGGTTTGGGTTGAAATATTGGGTTTGGGTTTAATTAGTGATTAATGAATCAAATTAAATGAGTTAATGGATGTATAATTTTATATTCAAAATTTTGCCACGTCATCGGTTAAATTATCTAAAAAATGTCACGTCATGCTACCACGTCATCAGTTAACTGCTGACTGTGCAATTAACTGATGGAAGGGAAAAAAGTGAGCAAAATCACGAGTTCAGAAGGTAAAAAGGAACAAATTAAAGTGAGATTTTTTCTTATATTTATAACCATAACGATATAATTTCTCAAACGAATCAAGTACGCCTTTTGGCACTATTCCCGTGTTGTGTGAAAGATAAGGTTAGAGTGAACTTGTTTGGAGCTAGAGTAACTTCCACCAAAGAACAAAAAATGGGAAATTGGCAAAAATAACTCAAATCGAGAAATTCAAACTGAAATTGGGAAAACTGCAACCAAAGAATTAGATATTTAACAAAATAAAGCCCAAATAACACATCGTACATCTAAAATGTACATCGTATATTTAATAAATAAATATCTTGTAAAATATATATCATATAAATGATACAACACACAACTAAAAACATGCTGTACTAAAAAACCGTTTTGTTGTTAAGAATTTTTTCTTAACCTACTACATACTCGAGTCAATTTGATAATTAGGGCTTGAATTTACGTGCAATATTGATTTCTCCGAGGAAAGGACATCATGTCAACTTCATTCACACTCAAATTACAGTAAGAAAAGAAACATAAATCAATATTCAAGTAGAAAAAAATGAAAATTTGTTTTGTAGCGGACAACCAATGGCGGTACTGGAACAGACTAATACAATAACGAAATCCGAGACTCAAATCGTTTATTCACCCTTATAAGTTTTATGGACCTAGTTCTCCTTGTCAATAATAAACAAAGAGTCTAACCAGTACATTATTAGAATTATTTAGAAACCACTAAGCTATCATTCATAGATGATAATTTAGGGGTTATCTTCATAATTTGGCAAATATCAAGGATGAATACAGCCTAAGATTTCGATACCATATCAGTCTGTACCAGTACGGTCACCCTTACGTGTCCGAAACCAACCTAACTTCCATATTTTACACTCTTATTGATTTTTTTTGTTTAGGTTCTATCACTTGTTTATGAATGAATTGGTACAGATAATGAATTTCCTCATCAAAATAACAAAACCATACTACCTCTCTATCCCGGAAGTGAAATTTGGTGTTTGAGGATAGTCCGACCTTGAAGTCACGCTTGAATCCAAGAACTCAAATCCTGGGAAGAGGTATCCTTTTATCCTTATCTCCATTTAAAAGAAGGTACGAATCCAGGTTCCCCAAATTACCGCGTGCAGTTTAGCCTCGACGAATCACTCCATCCAGCCGCCATGTCCGGAACCGAAGCTTTGGAGCAGCCGGCGAATGAGGCCGCGGTGGCTGAGTTTGATCGGTTGTCAGACCTCCCGGATTCGATACTCCTCCACATTATTTCTTTCCTGCCCTCACACCTCGCCGCTCGGACGTCCGTCCTCTCCAGCCGCTTCCGCCACCTCTGGACTGCCACGCCGACCCTCATCCTCGATCGTTCCTGCTTCCGACTGGTCCGTCGTTTCATGACCGTGGCCAAACGTTCTTTCCGCCAGCGTGACCCTTCCGCCGCTATCTTGCACCTGTGCATCAACACGGGGAACTCACATAACAGCCCTCTTCCCATTGCCTCCATTTCCTCTTGGATCTCCTCCGCATATTCCATCGGTATGCGCAATCTTTCGCTCCAAATCCATTGCCGTGTCCTCCCTGACCTTATGCCGGTCATCTACTCCCTCAAATTGCTGGAGTCTCTCTCCCTCAGCTTCTCTGACTTCCGTGGGAGAGAATGCAAGGTCATTCCCTCCACTCCCATCTCCTTAATCCACCTTAAGCACCTCGAGCTCAAATACCTGAACATGCCAGACCTGATAAAATTCATCAGAGAGTTGCCATCAGTGGAGTACCTCCATCTCGAGCAAATCGATTCAAGCTTGCTCGAGCTATCTTCTCTGACGGTAAAGCATCTGAAATTGAGTGGTAGATGGGGCGGACCCGTCGCTGCAGATTTTTTCTTCACGAGACTCGAGGTTCTTGAACTGAGCATCGATTTGAAGTACACCCAGTTGTTTCAGTTCAAGGGGGAAATGCCATTGTTGAGAAACGCGATTATAAAGCTCTTCTACTTTGACAAGGAGCATGTTTCGGTAGTGAACAATTTGTTGAAAAGCATGAGAAGTATTGTCGATTTGAAGCTCCTCATCCTCCCTGTTATGGTAACATATTTTTTAGTTCACAAGTTCATATTTTATCATGCATTTTCAGTATATAGTTTGTTAAAAACTGATTACTCGTCAATTATTACTTATTAGGCACTTAAATACTTTCAAGCACAACCTATTAGGGAAGAAATAACTTGACATATCAGAAACTTTGCGTTATCCTTTTATAAGCCAATATTTTCAAATCGAATCACTTTTCATTGAATCCTCACAAATAAAATATTTTTTCCAAAATAGTTACTTACCTTCAACTTTTCAGTATTCATCGTGCTCGTAAAGTATTCCCCCACTCTAATTAAAAAAAAGAATTCCCTCTCTCTCTCTCTCTCTCTCTCTCTCTGAGAAGAGTTGTTTTTTCTTGAAGTGGTGTGGTTTGAGAGGAGGGAGAAGGCACCGTTTTATAGGTAAAGGAGGAGAGAACGGTTTCTATTTTCGGTGGCCTCCTTTAGGCATGGCAATAATTATCATTTACTAATTCCATTGACTCTCTAGAAAACTTGAAATTTCAAGACCTGGTGCGCCGCAAAACTTATCTGAAACCGGACTCAAACCCTAATCCTGCTTTTTCTAATTGGGCCGCTTGAGTTATAAACTTATTTATTTTTATTAATAGGCTTCGAATTTGGTTTCGTTTAATTGGGCCACTTGATTTATTGACTTATTTACGTGCATAGTTAGGCGTTGAATAAACAAAATTTATGAACCGGCAATAATATTTTGTATTAACCATGAAAATTAAAATATGGAAGGTTGGGATGATAATAAGGAGTTGGATCCTTCCATATTTTTCTTTCAGGTTTGATTCCGAGTTTGAATGTTTTGTTCGTAGAATTTCCTAGATATTACTTTGTTTTAAACTTATTAGGCTTTGAATATAGTTTCGTTATAAGAGCCTATTCGAAACTTATTTATGCGTGTTAACTTAATTTGTAGAGCAACTCGGATCCATATCACTTGTTCGTGGAGCAGGATGAAGAACCACCCGTACTTGCAAACTTGAAAAGCTTCTCTCTCTCGACTTGCTTCACACAAGAAATTTTAGAAGACCTAATTTATCTTCTTCGTTATTTCCCCCATCTCGAGTCGTTCAAGTTGGTTTGTCTGGTACTAAATACTACTAAATTTTTTATCATGTTAATTGAACTACTTGAATATTTTCATCATGTTAATTGAATTTATCGATAATATAGGATCCAATTGACAAAAATATGGCAAAGAGACATTTAGAACCAGAGACACTACTAAGCTCAAAAGGTACCAAGTCTTTTTATCACTATACCGGCCTTGACTTTGGTGAGAGGGAACAAGGACTTGTGAAATTTTTCTCAGAGCAATTGGAGTTATCGAAAAGAGCGAAGAAATGAGGATTTAGAGTTTTTCTATAGAATAATTGGAAACATTTTGTTGGATTTTTACAACTGAAAACAATATTTTTGCAGTAGCCTGATTTTTTATATTTTGCGGATATATTATTGCGAGGGTTAATTCCTTTGAAACAATATTGTTTCAATTTATTTATCAAATGAAACAAGGACTCCATAAAGAGAGTACATCATATTCCCTGATCAAATTAAAGCAAACTAAAACTCTCTTAAAACCTCATCCTTTCTCTTGAACACAACAGCAAGAGGCGCGTCGCTCAACCCTAACAACCTCTTCCCGTCCGTACTCACAACACCCACATCTCCGCACGCCACTCTACAAATTTCACACACACTAGGGCAAAACACGATCTTATATTCTTGGCTCCCCAATTTCTCGATCCTAAACCAATTACTCAGTGTCTCGCGCCCTGGATTCCCCTTAATTCCTCCAGTTAAAACAAACCTTTGGCCTGAATCGCCTTCTACATTACCGAGTTGCCACACAGTAGACTGCACGCAAATGGTCACGGCAGCAAATTCTATGTTGAGATCTGTTTGAAGATAGATCTTTTTATCATCAGAGTTTACAGAATGGAAAAGTAAAGGTAAACCCAAGTCGACTTCCAAGTTTTCTTGCGCAACGTAAAAGGGGCAAGATTGATTCTGCTGAGCCATTGTTAGGCCGCCTCCTTGTCCTCGAATGACCGGTAGAATGTAGTATTCTTGTTCGGGGATTACTGGGTCGCCTGCTATGTCTTTTACCGATTCCGACGATGTGGCCCCACTTGAAGTGAGGGAGAATGATAGGAGGGAGAAGAGGAGAGAGATCAGGAGGATGTGGAAGTGTTGAAGCTTCATTGTGGATAGAGTGGGGATTACTTGTGAGTTGAGATTTTGATCTTTGATGTGAAGAACTCTATATAGGGTTGAGTGGATTGGAAAAGACAAAACGTCAATTATGTCGTGCTCTTTTGGCGGTCGGATCAACATGGGCGGCTCAAGTAGGGAGGCGATCTAAGCGATCTAGAAGGAAAAAGTCAAATATATATCTTTCTAATTAAGTTCACACTGTAATCTTAAAATTCTGTCCAATCAATCTCTTTCCATTTCCAGATCACATGATTTATATAATAATATATTATTTTCTGTTTTTAATTAAGACATGAAATTGTTGTAAATATTATGTTCCTAAATTGCTTCGTGCTTACATTGATCTTCATTGTTATATACTTTGATCTTCAAATAGTTTTCAATTTCATGACTTGAAAGCTTATTCATTCATTTTTCTTTAATTTTTTCATTTCGCTACTATTCTTATTTTTTCACCTTTCATTGAATATTATTGAAAATTATATTCATATTTCTTAATATTGTTTATCTTGATTTATGTATGTTTTTGATAAATCTTAATTTATTTGTGATCATATATAGATTTTGCTTTTCAAATTGTGAATTATATATTGATATTTTGGACCAGTTAATAAAAAAAATAATATATAGATATTTGGAATTTGGAAATGTCAATCAACTAAGCAATTTTACTTCATTACATTTTATAAACATTTTTTGGAAGATGTGTGTTCATATACAAAATTATTAATCTTTTGAGTTTTTATAATGTGTCCATATATATTTTTTTTAACTTCTAACAATCTTGGTATAATATGAAAAAATAATCCTTTAATCCTACAAAATGACAAAAGTTTTGCATTTTTTTTGCCGAGAGCCCCTAAAATTCTTGAGCCGCCCATGTGGATCAACAAGATATACATTGACACGGAAGATATCCAAAATTCAAACTTTGACTCCCATTTTATAGTAAAATTTAACTAAATTTTAGGATAAGCAATATTTTGAAAGAAACAGTAAGTGCGAAAAATGGTATGCTCCACCATTGCAGAATTAAGAGCCTCTGACACTGTTCCTGCCAGTTTATATGGTTTGAACTTTTAAATGTCAAAAAAACCCTCATAAACTATAGAAGTTGCATTTTGTATCCGATAATGGAAGTATGGAATCGCAAATTGAATACATTCATATACGTATATCTATACTAGATATATAGAAGAAGATTATTTTCTCTTAATTAATATGAACTATAAGATTATTAGAAATTAATTATTGAATTTATCTACTTATCCTTACTAGCTCTATGCCAAAATAAGCTGGTTCGATCCATTGGCTTTTCATGATTTATGAAGCAAATAACCATTTTGTGATAACTTGATAACACTGGAAAAGACGTACAAAACATATCTCGTTGACTCGGATCAGATCGACTTTGTCAAGGAATTTAATCATTCGATTTTATATACATACAATACACCAATTACATTAATTCCCAGAGAATGCATTATAATATGAAAAATTCGTGATCTATATATACCAACTAAGGACTAAAAATAAAAGCATATATTATTTACTAATCTAATAATAATGACTGCTTTAAATGGTTGAAAGAGCTCTGATAGTTAATGAAACCCACAAACCACAACTCAAACTCGTCCACTGTTACTATCTGCACATATTTCTGCTCCGGCTTATTCAAATTCTCGCTGGGAACGGCTTTCTTTACCTTACTAAGAGGGATCAAAACCTTGTATGGAATTCCTCCAGATCCTTTAGAGCAAGCTAGCGTCAAGGATTTATCGCTTCGAAATGCGATGTTTTTATCAGATATGAAAAGAATTCCTGCGATAGGGCCGGATGTGGTAGAGAGATAGCACTGAGAAGCTTTTGTTGGGATTTTGGGGTTTGGATTTAATTGGAGAATATTTGTGGGGATTTGTTGTGGGTGATCCTTATCAAAAACTAATTGAAAAGTCACCAAGAGAAAAAAGTATACACGCGAGAGAGAGAGAGTCTCTATATTTCCTAAAAAGAACGATACACTTCACCAAAATATCTGAGGAAAAAGTCTGATTTTTCCCCCCAACTTTTACCAAAATGTTCATGTTGCCCCCTCACTTTTTTTTTTGCACGTTTTTGCCCCCCAACTTTTACCAAAATGTTCAAATTGCCTCCTTTCCGTCAAATAATAGTATCCCCCAGTTACAATACCGTTAAATCGTGACCCGACCCGTTAACCTAACCCGACCCGTAAGTAATCCCCTCTTTCCTCTCTCCAGCGTCTCTCTCCTCTCTCTCGCTCGCTGACCGCTGTGACTCTCTCGCGCTCGCTCGCTCGGTGTGACTCGCGCGCTCGCTCGCCTGTAATCCCCTCTTCTACGCGACTGCCGGTGGGCGCTCGCTCGCCTGTAATCCCCTCTTCTACGCGACTCGCGCGCTCGCTCGCTCGCCGGTGCTCGCTCGTCCACACGACTGCCGGTGCCGCCGCCGGAGCTATTGGTGCTGCTGTCACCACCCCGCTTGACGTGTGCAAGACTCAGCTTCAGTGCCAGGGGGTATGTGGGTTCGAGAGATTCTCGAGCAATTCACCATCGAGACAGATACACAGAGAGAGAGAGAGAGAGAGAGAGAGAGAGAGAGAGAGAGAGAGAGAGATGGCGAGAGAGAGACAGAGAGAGAGAGCTCGAGAGAGAGATGGCGAGAAAAGAGAGAGAGAGAGAGTCACATCGAGCGAGAGAGAGAAGAGGGGATTACTTACGGGTCGGGTTAGGTTAACGGGTCGGGTTAACGGATCGGGTCGCGATTTAACGATATAGTAACTGGGGGTATCATTATTTGACGGAAAGGGGGCAACTTGAACATTTTGGTAAAAGTTGGGGGGCAAAAACGCGCAAAAAAAAAGTGAGGGGGCAACATGAACATTTTGGTAAAAGTTGGAGGGCAAAATCAGACTTTTTCCAATATCTGACGGAAGATTGTCTTTCTACATAGATAATTGATACAAAGTAACCAATAGTTGCACACAAGAAAAGGAATAGATACAATATTTTGAAATAAGGGTGAGATTATTTTCTCTACTCCTTACTCTAATTTTTCTCATAATTTTTTTCTCTCTATTTTTTGTGGAGATTTTCTCTCTCTAAAAACATATGAGATGCGTTGCATTTATAGATTACATGCACCATCTCAATACAACTCTTGGTTTATCTAGATACTTCTATTCTATTTAATAGACACATATTTATTTAGTAGACATCCCATTTAGACACCTATTTTAGATACTTCTATTTTACATACACATTTAACATAATTATCCTGTCCTTAAATTATACATAATATTATTAATTAATATATTAAAAACATTAATTTAATACTCCCCCTTAATGTTTTTTTTCGTTATTTTATTTTTGTTGTCGATACTCCCCCTTAATATTTTTTTTCGATACCTCTCCGTAATCTCTTTCGTCATGTTCGTCGTATCTTCTTTCCCCTTCTAAACTCATTTTTTTTTCGAATCGACTTTTTTTTTTCGAATCGTCCTTTTTCGGATCATCTTTTTCGAATCGCCTTTTTCCGAATCGTCCTCTTTCCGAATCGTTTTTTCAGATCATTTTTTTTTTTCGTCGAAATTGACTTCTTTCTTCGTCTTGCCCATACGATTGACAATTTCTTCTCCTTCTAATATTTTTCATAGACCATTCGAGATCAAATAACTCTCGTGATAATTCTCCAAAAAATTATATTTTTCTCCATCGAAATTGAGTTGCAAAATTTGTGGGAACCCGAACACACCGTCTTGGGTTGTCGTGGGCTTCTCCTACTCCAAATTTCTACTAAACTCGATAAATCGATAATGAGTTGTGAAGTTTATGTGAGCCCAAATACGTAACCTCTTTGGTTGTCTTGGTGATCTCCTTTTCGGACTTCTACTAAACTCGATAATTCGGAAATTAGTTGTGAACTTCGTGTGAGCCCAAGTACGTAACCTCTTTGGTTGTCTTGGTGACTCCTTCTCCGACTTCTACTAAACTCGATAACCGTCGCTTTCGATAACCATCGCTCGATAACCGTCGTTTTCGATAACCGTCGCCCTGATGCCAATTTGTTGGGATTTTGGGGTTTCGATTTAATTGGAGAATATTTGTGGGGATTTGTTGTGGGTGATCCTTATCAAAAACTAATTGAAAAGTCACCAAGAGAAGAAAGTATACACGCCAGAGAGAGAGAGTCTGCTATATTTCCTAAAAAGAAACGATACACTTCACCAAAATATCTGACGGAAGGTTGTCTTTCTACATAGATAATTGATACAGAGTAACCAATAGTTGCACACAAGAAAAGGAATAGATACAATATTTGGAGATAAGGGTGAGATTATTTTCTCTACTCCTTACTCTAATTTTTCACATAATTTTTTTCTCTCTTTTTTCTGGAAATTTTCTCTCACTTTTTTGTGGAGATTTTCTCTCTCTAAAACATATGAGATGAGTTGCATTTATATATCACATGCACCCTCTCAATACAACTCTTGGTTTATCTAGATACTTCTATTATATTTAATAGACACATATTTATTTAATAGACATCCCCTTTAGACATCTATTATAGATACTTCTATTTTACATACACATTTAACATACTTATCATGCCCTCAAATTATGCATAATATTATTAATTAATATATTAAAAACAATAATTTTAATAGCTTTCAATAGTCTCTCTGATTTTTGTACATTACTAAAGGATTTTCTGAATAATTTTTCCATGCTGCCAGCTTGGAGAAGTCTTTTGCCTAGAATTATCTTCCCTTTCACCGTTTCTGACAATTTTGAACCCATCGTAACTGCAAAAGTCGAAAATTAATTTCGTTGATCAGATTAATTTGATTGGACTTCGAAAATGTTTGAGTAGAAAAAATTTCAAATTTGAGAAATTAATTACCATGTTCACGGAGGCTTTGAGCGAAGCTAATATTTCGTTTGTTGCTGAACTTGTTGAGTTGATGAACATCTGAATCCTTGTACTGATCATTATTTGAGATGGCCGGCTCATTATCAGAAGAATCCACTGGAATGCCAATAACTTGCGCAAGTCTTACGGTCCTCATTTTTGAAATATAATGAAATTAATCTCTCTTTTTCTTTAGTTTCCCTTTCGTTGATCTCTTCGAGATGTTATATTCTCGATATCTTGCTTGGAATGAGTAGAGGAGGAAGGCCTGCTTTATAACATGAATACACCTGTTATATTATCATTACTTGAAGGCTAGTTACTCTTATAAAATTTCAAAATATTTAGGAATTATTATCGACGTCATTTGAATAGAGTGATGATGTGAATGATTGCTCTACTTATAAATGAATCATCGCCTTTCTCCCTCTCCTTGATTGATTTTAAAGTAATTTATGTGTTTCATGAGGGTTGGTGTGAAGGTCAATTGATAAATTATTTAGAATTTTTTGCAAAACGCAACAATTGCGTTGATCTGTTATGATTTATTTTTATTTTTATGTGAGTCGAATAATGATGCATGACAAATTATTTAATGGTTGAGAAAAAATAATGTTTCATTGAGAATTAATAATAACTATAACACTTGTTTACTCGATAAAACAAAATAATGTAAAATTTGAATATGACAAAATGCATCAAACAATTTTTACAATTATACGATATTTATATATTTTTATTGGATGCATAATTAATGATACAAGTTTATTCGATAAGGACACGTGGAATTTTCCGCGCGCGTCATGCTAGTATTAATGAATCTTACACGAATATCAAAAAATGTTGAAACTTGATAACGAACCGAACAATGTTCGATAAGTTTCGAACAAACTCGAATATGATTTGGTTCGTAAACATTCCTACTGGATGGCTCCAAGAGTACTGGTTTTTCTTTCTTTGTTTTTCTAAATGAAGAAAACATTGCCGGACAAAATCAAAATATCACGAGGAAATTGATGTTATATCCTGGCATCCATGGGCATCAATGGAGGTCCTATTTAATATTTCATGCCAAAATAAGTTGGTTACGAATCTAGGCTTTAGCAATTGGAAAATTGTATTTTGTCTCCACAACTCTTCTCTTCCATTCTGAATGCGGATTTAGAAAAAATTAATGAAATTAATTAGTATCCAATTAACATCAAATTTATAGGTACAAATAAATTCACGATTAATTAACATGTATTTTTATCGATATGTTGGAATTAACAGTTAATTCGTCTTTAATGTTAATTGAATTATTAATTACCTCCGCTAATCTATTTCTAAATCCGCATCAAAGATGGAAAAGAGGAGTCTTGGGACATAGTAAATGCCCTCTTCATATTTTATCAACTTGAAACATGATAACTCGATAATACTGGAAAAAAATCAGATACAGTCTAGCAGCTCAATCATCTTGATTTTGTCAAAGAATTTAATTTTTCATATATAACATATATACATACACCCCCTGAATTACCTAATACATTAATAACATGATAATGCCTGATATTATAAGTTATGATTCTACTAATAATGCCTGTTTTAGATGGTTGAAAGAGCTCTGATAGTTTACAAACCCCATAAACTAAAATTCAAACTCGTCCACTGTTTTTTTTGAGGGAGCCGGCAATAGCCAGTGCTCAATATATTTAAAAACACACAAGACACTACAACACAATTGTTTTTAAGGTCAGGCCGCCCCTAAATTTTGTTCTTATTGGTTCAATCCATTGGCTTTTCATGATTTATGAAGCAGATAGCCATTTTGTGAAAACTTGATAACACTGGAAAAAGACATACAAAACATATCTCGCTGACTCGGATCGGATCGACTTTGTCAAGAAATTTAATCATTCGATTTCATATACATACAATACGCCAATTACATTAATTCCAAGAGAATGCATTATAATATGGAAAATTCGTGATCTATATATATCAACTAGGCACGAAAAATAAAAGCATATTTTATTTACGGGGGCTTCTATCATACATCCTTTTCCTTATCCTACATTCATTTTCAAAGGTTTTTGGAGTAATTATCCATTTATGAATATTTAATGTAAGATCTCAAATATATTTATCAATTAATGTTTGACTAAATTGGAATTTTTTGTTGTTCATTTAAATAAAAATGTCCATAAAAGATAAATTTTATGATACACCATTTTATAAATATAATTAATTGCTAAAATACCCAAAATACCCTTGTAAAAGGGTATATGATAGAATTCTCCTTTATTTACTAATCTAATAATAATGATTGCTTTAATTGGTTCAAAGAGCTCTGATAATTAACGAAACCCATAAACCAAAACTCAAACTCGTCCATTGTTACTATCTGCACATATTTTTGCTCCGGCTTATTCAAATTCTCGCTGGGAACGGCTTTCTTTACCTTACTAAGAGGGATCAAAACCTTATATGGAATTCCTCGAGATCCTTTAGGGCAAGCTAGCGTCAAGGATTTATCGCTTCGAAATGCGACGTTTTTATCAGATACGAAAAGAATTCCTGCGATAGGGCCGGATGTGGTAGAGAGATAGCACTTAGAAGCTTTCAATAGTCTCTCCGATTTTTGTACATTACTAAAGGATTTTCTGAATAATTTTTCCATGCTGCCTGCTTGGAGAAGTCTTTTGCCTAGAATTATCTTCCCTTTCACCGTTTCTGACAATTTTGAACCCATCGTAACTGCAAAAGTCGAAAATTAATTTCGTTGATCAGATTAATTTGATTGGACATGGAAAATGTTTGAGTAGAAAAAAATTCAAATTTGGGAAATTAATTACCATGTTCACGGAGGCTTTGAGCGAAGCTAATATTTCGTTTGTTGCTGAACTTTTTGAGTTGATGAACATCTGAATCATTGTACTGATCATTGTTTGATATGGCCGGCTCATTATCAGAAGAATCCACTGGAATGCCAATAACTTGCGCAAGTCTTACGGTCCTCATTTTTGAAATATAATGAAATTAATCTCTCTGTTTCTTTAGTTTCCCTTTCGTTGATCTCTTCGAGATGTTATATACTCGATGTCTTGCTTGGAATGAGTAGAGAAGGAAGGCCTGTTTTATAACATGAACCAAGACATTTAAGAATTAGAAAAATCTTTGGAGTGATGACTAGTTAGGAGTCATCAGCACCTCATCAAGATAAAAAGTTGGTATAAAGAAAGAAAGCAAAAGGAGGAAAACGGTGGGTGTAAATTTGCCTTTCTGACGTCCCCCATGAGTCCATGAGTCCATTTCTTTAGTGAATGTATAGTTTGTTATAGTTTTGTTTTGTCACGTAATTAGTTTGTCATTAGCTAAATATATTCATCCAAAGATACCCCACACACACCAAATTAGCATTTGGACAGATATTCAGGGCAACCTTATCTTAATCTGAAACATGCTGTTGGGACCGAAATTGATTAATCGAGAGGACTATGGCGTGTTTCGTGACCAAACAACTAACTAAATTTGATTAATCAAGAGGACCTTGCAATGGAACAGCCCATGTGCCATTTCGTTCTTGAATAAGCCAGGTAAGTGCTGATGCATGGATCAACCGAACCGATGTGTAAAGTACTAACTACTAACATTAATTTCTACAACATTTCATTATTTTATCATAACTAACATTAATTTAAATTTAAATTTTCTAGTATCAGCAGACGCAGCAACCAGTTAGCAAACTTTTTTATAGTATACAGTTGGAGAAAAAAAAGAAGTGGCTGATATATCCTTAGCTTCCAAAAAAGGAACAACATATATAATCTCTTTGGTTGTTTCTAACCGCTGTGCAATTCGTGCTAACTGTTATTACATTTCGATAGCTTTTATTTAGATATATTTCTATATTTCTACATATAGAAAACCTCTCTCTCTTCAAGCTCCTTGTACGGAGAGCAAACAGAGGAAAAATAATTGTTCGATCGATAATCAGTCGAATTCTTATCGAACCAAACGAAATTTTGTTCGATAACTAACGAGTTGAACTCGAGCTGGAATGTGTTCGATTAGTTAATCAATATAATTAGAACCCATACTCAAATTAAATCAATATAAATTATTTATGTTAAAATCTCATATAAATGAATCCAAATATTTTTCTTTCTTTTTCAACTACGGAGTTATTTTTGGTATGTTTTTGTATTAATTTTCTTTCCTTTATTGGTCCATGTTATTTTTAGTTAGATTTATATTTTGTTTGGAGCTTTTTGAGGTTAAAGAGTTAAAATGTTAGTTTATGTTTTATTAATATTTTTAAAGTTTTAATTTGATATTTTTATTAATAAAATATAAAAAATAAATTAAATATAATTTTTGTAAGTTTTCGAAGAAATATTGAATGAACCAATTGAGCAGTTCGCAATTTATACTTATATATAATCCTACACATTCTTTCTCTCATTTCATGCTTCCACGTCATCTCAAAAATCTAAACCATTCATTTGATGATTCAAGGGTTGTAATTAGCTTAAGCACTAGAATTATTTGAATATATATGGTTCCCTACACCCAAACACCTACAAAAAATAATCATTCATCTATTTTCATGGACAATGCCTACACAAATAAATTATTGCAACATTTTTTTTATTGTAAAACTTTTGTATTTGAAATAACTTTATTTTAAGTTTTTAATTTTTTTAAATTACAAAACCATATTTGGATTTATACAAGGGTAAATATGTAAATTATTATTATTATTATTGTTATTATGATTATTATTATTATTATCATTATTATTATTACTATTATTATTATTATTATTATATCAATTTAAGTACTTGATTTCTATGGACATACGTGGTTCTCTACACATAAACACCTACATAACAATCATTGCCTGTGTTCATGGATCATGTCAACACAAATAAATCATTTCAACATTTTTTTATTGTAAAACTTTTTGTAATTGAAATAACTTTATTTTTAGTTTTTAACCATTTGAATCAAAAAACCATATTTTGGGGTTTTAAGAAGGACCAATATGTAAATTATTATTATTGTTATAATTATTATTATCATTACTTGAAGGCTAGTTACTCTTATAAAAATTCAAAATATTTAAGATTTATTATCGACGTCTTTTGAATAGTGTGATGATGTGAATTATTGTTCTACTTATAAACGAATCATCGCCTTTCTTCCTCTCCTTGATTGATTTTAAAGTAATTTATGTGTTTCTTGAGGGTTGGTGTGAACGTCAATTGCTAAATTATTTAGAGTTTTTTGAACGCAACAATTGCGTTGATCTGTTATGATTTATTTTTAGTTTTATGTGAGTCGAATAATGTTGCATGACAAATTGTTTAATGGTTGAGAAAAAACAATGTTTCATTAAGAATTAACAATAATTATAACACTTGGTTACTTGATAAAGGAAAATAATGTAAAATTTGAATATGACAAAATGCATCAAACAATTTTTACAATTATACGATTTTTATATATTTTCATCGGATGCATAAGTAATGATACAAGTTTATTCGATACTAATCCAGTCGACAAGGACGTGCGAAATTTTCCGCGCGCGTCATGCTAGCATTAATGAATCTTACACGAATATCAAATAATGTTGAAACTTGATAACGAACCGAACAATGTTCGATAAGTTTCGAACAAACTCGAATATGATTTGATTCGTTAACATTCCTACTGGATGGTTCCAAGAGTACTGGTTTTTCTTTCTTTGTTTTTCTAAATGAAGAAAACATTGCCGGACAAAATCAAAATATCACGAGTAAATTGATGATATATCCTGGCATCCATGGGCATCAATGGAGGTCCTATTTAATATTTCATGCCAAAATAAGTTGGTTACGAAATCTTGGCTTTAGCAATTGGAAAATTTTATTGTCTCCACAACTCTTCTCTTCCATTATGAATGCGGATTTAAAAAAAAATTAATGAAATTAATTAGTACCCAATTAACATCAAATTTATAGGTTTAAATTAACGATTAATTAACATGTATTTTTATCGATATGTTGGAATTAACAATTAATTCGTCTTTAATGTTAATTGGATTGCTAATTATCTCCACTAATTTATTTCGAAATCCGCATCAAAGATGGAATAAAGGAGTCGTGGGACATAGTAAATGCCCTCTTCATATTTTATCAACTAGCAACATAATAACTCGATAATACTGGAAAAAATCAGATACAGTCTAGCAGCTCGATCATCTCGATTTTGTCAAAGAATTTAATCTTTCATATATCACATATATACATACACCCCCTGAATTACCTAATTGTTCTTCCTTTAAATAGTGGATGTTTTTGAGGTCTCACATTGAACCACCTCATATTTGATTTTCTATCACACATATTAATATTTATATAATTTCCATATTTATTTTATGATTTGATTATATCCATTAATTTATATCATGTATCAATTAATTTATATCATGTTTTACCCATTTGACCATTTAATAATTTATTTTATGATTTTTATATCATGTTCTACCTTAATTATATTAATATTGTTCTCCCTTTAAAGAGTTGATGTTTTTGAGCTCTCACATTGAGCCACCTCATCTATGACTTTCTATCACACATATTAATAACTTTATAATTTCCATATTTATTTTATGATTTGATTATATCCATTAATTTATATCATGTATCCATTAATTTATATCATGTTTTACCCATTTAACCATTTAATAATTTATTTTATGATATTTATATCATGTTCTACCTTAATTATATTAATATTTATATCATGTTTTCATATTTATTGTATGATTTCATATTTTCTCCATTTAAAGAGTGAATGTTTTTGAACTCTCACATTGAGCCACTTCATCTTTGACTTTCTATCACACATATTAATATTTATATAATTTCCATATTTATTTTATGATTTGATTATATCCATTAATTTATATCATGTTTTGCCCATTTAAACATTTAATAATTTATTTTATGATCTTTATATCATGTTCTACCTTAATTATATTAATATTTATATCATGTTTTCATTTTTTTTTTATGATTTCATATTTATTTTGAGATTAATATTTATATAATTTCCATATTTTTTATGATTTGATTATATCCATTAATTTATATCATGTTTTCATATTTATTTTATGATTTCATATTTATTTTGTTATTAATATTTATATAATTTCCATATTTATTTTATGATTTGATTATATTCATTAATTTATATCATGTATCCAATAATTTATATCATGTTTTACCCATTTAACCATTTAATAATTTATTTTATGATCTTATCCATTAATTTATATCATGTATCAATTAATTTATATCATGTTTTACCCATTTATCTATTTAATAATTTATTTTATGATCTTTAAATCATGTTCTACCTTAATTATATTAATATTTATATCATGTTTTCATATTTATTGTATGATTTCATATTTATTTTGTGATTTGATATTCATTAATTTCTATCATGCTTTACGCATTGAATAATTTTTTCATATTTGTTTTGTGCGATTCATTAATTTATTTTATGACATGATTTCATATTTATTTTGTGATTTCATTAATTTATATCATGCTTTACGCATTTAATAATTTTCATATTTTTGTGATATTAATTAATTAATTTTATGATATTATATCAAATTACACATTTAATAATTTTCATATTGGTTTTATGATATTTTTTCTGTAAACATAACAAATAACAATTAATAAGTGAATGCACAATCTTTTATCTAATACAAACAATTACATTAAAAATACGCAGCGAAGCGCGGACAAATTTTCTAGTACATTAATAACATGATAATGCCTGATATTATAAGTTATGACTCTAACAATAATGCCTGTTTTAGATGGTTGAAAGAACTCCGATAGTTAACGAACCCCATAAACCAAAATTCAAACTCGTCCACTGTTACAATCTGCAAATTTAATACATTGATATACGTATCTATACTAGATAGAGGTCATTTACTGTACCCCCCATATGCATTCCCACTTTGACGATGAGTCATCAAGTGGGAGGGGCTCCTTTCCATCTCTCAAAAATTACCCCACTCGATTAACTATGATTTGAATTACTTGTTAATTGAAATAATGAATTATTAGATACTAGTATGAGCTGTTAATTACATCACAATTAATTATTAATTCGAAACACTTGTTAATCTGGAGAGAGAGTGGAATGCAAATTGGAGAAGGAAATTAACACTTGCCCCCATGATGATGGCATCGGCAAGCCCATGATGCATTTGGGGGGCAAGGTATAATTTCCCTACTAGATATATAGAAGTAGAAGATTATTTTCTTATAATTAATATGAACTATAAGATTAATTATATCATCGCGTAGTGATTATTGAATTTATCTACTTATTCTTACTAGCTCTCTGCCAAAATAAGTTGGTTCAATCCATTGGCTTTTCATGATTTATGAAGCATATAGCCATTTTGTGAAAACTTGATAACACTGGAAAAAGACATACAAAACATATCTCGCTGACTCGGATCGGATCGACTTTGTCAAGGAATTTAATCATTCGATTTCATATACATACAATACGCCAATTACATTAATTCCAAGAGAATGCATTATAATATGGAAAATTCCTGATCTATATATACCAACTAGGGACTAAAATTAAAAGCATATATTATTTACTAATCTAATAATAATGACTGCTTTAAATGGTTGAAAGAGCTCTGATAGTTAACGAAACCCATAAACCAAAACTCAAACTCGTCCACTGTTACTATCTGCACATATTTCTGCTCCGGCTTATTCAAATTCTCGCTGGGAACGGCTTTCTTTACCTTGCTAAGAGGGATCAAAACCTTGTATGGAATTCCTCGAGACCCTTTAGGGCAAGCTAGCGTCAAGGATTTATCGCTTCGAAATGCGACGTTTTTATCAGATATGAAAAGAATTCCTGCGATAGGGCCAGATGTGGTAGAGAGATAGCACTGAGAAGCTTTCAATAGTCTCTCTGATTTTTGTACATTACTGAAGGATTTTCTGAATAATTTTTCCATGCTGCCTGCTTGGAGAAGTCTTTTGCCTAGAATTATCTTCCCTTTCACCGTTTCTGACAATTTTGAACCCATCGTAACTGCAAAAGTCGAAAATTAATTTCGTTGATCAGATTAATTTGATTGGACTTGGAAAATGTTTGAGTAGAAAAAATTTCAAATTTGAGAAATTAATTACCATGTTCACGGAGGCTTTGAGCGAAGCTAATATTTCGTTTGTTGCTGAACTTGTTGAGTTGATGAACATCTGAATCCTTGTACTTATCATTGTTTGATATGGCCGGCTCATTATCAGAAGAATCCACTGGAATGCCAATAACTTGCGCAAGTCTTACGGTCCTCATTTTTGAAATATAATGAAATTAATCTCTCTGTTTCTTTAGTTTCCCTTTCTTTGATCTCTTCGAGATGTTATATACTCGATGTCTTGCTTGTAATGAGTAGAGAAGGAAGGCCTGTTTTATAACATGAACCAAGACATTTAAGAATTAGAAAAATCTTTGGAGTGATGACTAGTTCGGAGTCATCAGCACCTCATCAAGATAAAAAGTTGGTATAAAGAAACTAGACGAAAGCAAAAGGAGGAAAACGGTGGGTGTAAATTAGCCTTTCTGACGTCCCCCATGAGTCCATGACTCCATTTCTTTAGTGAATGTATAGTCTGTTATAGTTTTGTTTTGTCACGTAATTCGTCATTAGCTAAATATATTCAGCCGAAGATAGAAAGTTGAAGATACCCCCCACACACCAAATTAGCATTTGGAGAGAGATTCAATTTCAGCGCAACCTTATCTTAATCATAAACATGCTGTTGGGACCGAAATTGAAGGACCTGTTTTCGTGGACTATGACGTGTTTCGTGACTAAACAACTAATTAATTTTGATTAATTGAGAGGACCTTGCATTTGAACAGCCCATGTGCCATTTCGTTCTTGAAAAAGCCATGTAAGTGCTGATGCGTGGATCAACCGAACCGATGTGTAAAGTACTAACATTAATTTCTATAACATTTCATTATTTTATCATAATTAACATTAATTTGAATTTAAATTTTCCAGTATAAGCAGACGCAGCAACCAGTCAGCAACATTTTTTTATAGTATAAAGTTGGAGGAAAAAAAGAAGTGGCTGATATATCCTTAGCTTCCAAAAAATGAACAACATATATAATCTCTTTGGTTGTTTCTAACTGCTGTACAATTCGTGCTAACTGTTATTACATTTCAATAGCTTTTATTTAGTTATATTTCTGCATATCAAGTGTATGTGTACTATCGTAGAAAACCTCTCTCTTCAAGCTCCTTATGCAGAGAGAAAACAGAGGAAGAAAACAAGACTGTGAGTGTTGTTTGAAGTTCGATATTCGTTCGAGTTTGATTCGAGTTCGTTTGCTAATTGTTCGTTCGATAATCGTTCGAATTCTTATCGAATTGAACGAAATTTTGTTCGATAACTAACGAGCCGAATTCGAACTGGAATGTGTTCGATTATTTAATCAATATAATTAGAGCCCATACTCAAATTAATCAATATAAATTAAAATTCATGTTAAAATCTCGTATAAACAATGAGTAAATAGTTTTCTTTCTTTTTCAACTACGGAGTTATTTCTTGGTATATTTTTGTATTAATTTTCTTTCCTTTATAAGTCCATATTATATTTAGTTAGATTTATATTTTGTGTGGATTATAAATATTATTTTACTTTTTGAGGTTAAAGAGTTAAAAATTTAGTTTATATTTTATTAATATTTTTAAAGTTTAAATTTGATATTTTTATTAATAAAATATAAAAAATGAATTAAATATGAATTTTGTAAGTTTTCGAAGAAATATCCAACGAACCGAACTGAATTGTTCGCAATATTAATGAATCTTACACGAACATCAAAAAATGTTCGAAACTTGATAACGAACCGAACAATATTCGATAAGTTTCGTTCAAACTCGAATATGGTTTGGTTCGTTAACATCCCTACATGATGGTTCCAAGAGTACTGGTTTTGCTTTCTTTGTCTTTCAAAATGAATAAAACATTGCCGGACCAAATCAAAATATCACGAGTAAATTGATGTATATACTGGCATCCATGGGCATCAATGGAGGCACTATATAATATTTCATGCCAAAATAAGTTGGTTCACGAATTTATTGGCTTTCGTAATTGGGAAATTTTACTTTGTCTCCACAACTCTTTTCTTCCATTTTTAATGCGAATTTAGAAAAAAAATTAATGGAATTAATTAGTATCCAATTAACATCAAATTTATATGTACAAATAAATTAACGATTAATTAGCATGTGTTTTTATCGATACATTGTTATTGGAATTAACAGTTAATTCGCTTTAATGTTAATTGGATTGTTAATTACCTCCACTAATTTTTTTTCGAAATTCGTATCAAAGATGGGAAAGAAGAGTCGTGGGGGCAGTAAATGCCCTCTTCATAATTTATGAACTAGCAACATGATAACTTGATAATACTGGGAAAAAAAATCAGAAACAATCTGGCAACTCGATCATCTCGATTTTGTCGAAGAATTTAATTTTTCAAATATCACATATATACATACTATATACACACACCCCCTGAAGTACCTAATACATTAATAACATGATAATGCCTGATATTATAAGTTATGACTCTAATAATAATGCCTGTTTTAGATGGTTGAAAGAGCTCTGATAGTTAACAAACCCCATAAACCAAAATTCAAACTCGTCCACTGTTACTATCTGCAAATACTTCTGCTCCGGCTTATTCAGGTTCTCGCTGGGAACGGCTTTCTTTACTTTATTAAGAGGAATCAAAACCTTATATGGAACTCGTCGTGATCCTTTACTAGGGCAAGTTAGCGTCAAGGATTTGTCGCTACGAAATGCGATGTTTTTATCTGATATGAAAAGAATTCCTGCGATAGGGCCGGATGTGGTAGAGAGATAGCACTGAGAAGCTTTCAATAGTCTCTCTGATTTTTGTACATTACTGAAGGATTTTCTGAATAATTTTTCCACGCTGCCCGCTCGGAGAAGTCTTTTGCCCTGAATTATCTTCCCTTTCACCGTTTCTGACAATTTCGAACCCATCGTAACTGCAAAAATTAATTTGGTTGATCAGATTAATTTGTTTGTACTTGGAAAATAAATTAATTAGCTTGGTTTTTATTTTTAATTAATTACCATGTTCATGGAAGCTTCGAGCGAAGCTAATATTTCGTTCGTTGCTGAACTTGTTGATTTCACGAACATCTGAATCCTTGTACTGATGAGTTCTTGATACGGCTGGCTCGCAATCAGAAGAATCCACCGGAATACCAATAACTTGATCACGATTTACAGTGTTCATTTTTGAAATATAATGGAATTAATCTCTCTTTTTCTTTAGTTGCCCTTGCGTCGATTTCTTCAAGATGTATGCACAATCTTTTGGTTGAAATGAGTAGAGGTTGGTCTGTTTTATAATAAGAACCAATAAATTAAAAATTAAAAAAAAATATTTTGAAAATAAAGTGATCTCAAGTAAGGAGTCGTCAGCACCTCATCAAGATAAAAAGTTGGTATAAACTATAAAGAAACTAATCCGACGAAAGCAAAAAAAAAAAGGAGAAAAGGGGTGGGTCTGAATTGGCCTTTCTGGCGTCCCCCACGACTCCATTTCTCTGCCGACTGAACATACAGTTTGTTCCTTAGCCAAATAGATTTAACCAAAGATAAAAAAGAAGAAGAAGTAAAGATACCCCACAAGTACAAAGCATTTGGAAAGATATTCAGCCCAACCTTATCTTAATCTAAAACATGTTGTTGGGACCAAAATGAAGGGGAATATCCTCGACCCCGGGCCCGCGCAGCGGATATGTAGGCCCGGTTCGATTCCCCGATTCCCGAGATCACGCCACGACTTCGAGGGTACGATGCGAATAGAAGGACAGATTCATACCAGTGCCAAATTGATGGCACACGAAGGGTTGATCGCCGCCTTCTATTTTCTTCGGTGTCACGTTGGTGACTAGCCCGTACGTCTCCCACCGTTTCGACACGCCTCGGGTTGTCTTCGTGCGTTCCATGCCCGCATGATTCCACAGCCCGTTACTCGATTACTTCTCCGGTTTGATCACAACGAAGAGCCACATGTGTCGCTCCTCTACCCGTATCCACCGTGAGTCGTAGCACCTCGGTCGCGGATGCATCTGCCTAAACGATGTACCGGCAAACTTGCATGATTGCGTTTCGATTCTCTAGACGGAGAAAACTCTTTTCTCCTTCTCTCTCAATCTCTTCGCACTCTTTCATCAAGTGATTAGAGTCTCTTAATTTCTGGATTAATTCTAAATTAACTCCATTAATTTTCTGGTTGAACTAATCTAATTATTCAACTGGTTGGACTGATGAGAGAGAGAGAAACATCCTATATATACTCCATAGGATAAGGATGGGCCAAAAGGTATGTATATCTTCTATACACCTTTTCAAACAGAAAACTGCATACACCCTTTCAGTAATCTGTCAGAACGAAAATATTAAATCGTTCCAACCGACTTTGAACATTACGAAAGTTGTAGATAATCTAATTATCTTTCCAACCCAATTTGGCCCAGCCCAATTGAAGTTCGGACCCGAAAGTTACGGCCGTTTTACTGACTGTATGTCAAACTGTCGCACCCTTTCGGTATTTCATTAGAACGATACTGATACTTCGCTCACATGAAATATATTACAACATGAAAGTTCTAGATAATCTCATTATCTAACTAACCCAATTTGAACCATTCAAATCGGAGTTTCCTACTGAAAGTTATACCAGTTTTACTAATCTGTTTCGTATGCCCACGAACGCGTACGTTCGTTTGTCCTACGTACCATTTTAGCGATGATCCAAAACTGTATTTCCTTCAGTCTCCCACTCAGTTTCAGATTTACCTAAAAGGTACTCATGTATATCACATATACACTATATCAGAGAATCTGGCCCGCGTATCAAATACGCTAAAGCCATGCACATCCAATGTGCAAAAACTTGCAATCAAGCCCGACATAGTACGACTCGTTGTGTGACCGTGTAGGTTCGTTTAACGATGGCAGTATGCCGTTTCCATGGCACTACAAGCCCATGAGCGGGATCTAGTCACTCCATCATGGCTACCCATGTTAAAACGAAAAATGATTGTGATCATTGTGCCTATCTCGAATAGCGGTTACTAGTTCTCTTGTTTGCGATATCCGTTAATCAAAAGGCATGGTAATAGTCATCCTTATAATTTGATTAACTATACTTATTCCCCGATTCCGAGTTGATTTAACAAATTTCAATCGATATTAACCATTAATATCATTGACTCTGGCCAGAGATTTCGTTAATCGACTCATCGAGCGGCGCCTAAGAGATATCTTTTCCTTTCGGAATAAACAATTCCTATCTTGGAGACTCACATTGAATTCCGTGTTTCGGACAATACCCAATGATGACCCTTTTAACTCCCTGTTACGGTGAGCGTAAGATCATATCAAAGCATTGTGTTACGCACGTAACGCAATCAGTGATCCCCTCAAGTATGAAGAATCTAAAACCCCATCCGTCACAAGTCCATCTATAATGACTAAACCATGTCATGGACTCGCGGCTTTGGTCATATCCAATATATGTAACCTAACATATATCTACGTTCCCGATTCGACAAGCACCTTGTCCCATGATTAGCAAAACATAATCATCTCCTCGGCAAACGTACTAGTGTACGCGTTCAGTCTATCCAATAATAGAAATGCTTCTCTCTTAAGCAAGCTGATCCGCGACTAGGGATGTTTAGAAATGACACTTTAAGTGTGACGGTTTCGCTGCACATGGTCCTCAACCATGTCGACGTCCACACAAGTTCAAATCAAGGTTCATGTAACAATCATATTACACAACCCGCACACTGTTTTCATATAAGGTGAATGCATATTTAATTTAAGTAAACAAAAATTTTAAAAGGAATGCATTCATATGGACTAAGTATTTGGGTGATACAACGTTTACCTATGGGTATCTCCATACCCATAACCTGCAAGGACTATCGTATTAGATAACTACACTCTACTCTCTTCTTCCTCCTCTAGGTATCTCCATACCCATAGTCATCGCATGACAGTCACGCGCGACTAGAGAGAGCGGTCTTGTAAACGGGTCCGCACGTTCCCGCTAGAGTTAATCATCATCAGGATTGGAAAATTTCCAATACCTACGATCACATCTTTTCATAAAATTTCATGGATCAAATGAAATTTTCTGAGTATTGGCTAGAAGTGGTTGTGACCTCGGCATTTTTGGCTTGTACTATTGCGTCTCACGCAATAAACAACCATAAATCCGATAACTCGTGACTACTAGAGTTTGGTCATGTATCCTTGATCCATACCACTTCCTTTTGCGATTAATAACCGCAATATACTCGCCACCGTAAATAGAATCATAAACTATTGGTCTTGTGGAACCTTTCCACATCACCGTGTTTTCATATAAGCAAAACATGTACACACTTTGTGATCGAAAGTCGTGCTACATATTTGGACGTGCTTCATCTTTGGAAACTGTTGTTTGTTATAACTCTTTATAACCAACACGTCCTTCACACCATTATAGATAATTAATCCTGAATTCTTTCGCAAAGTATTCAAGGATAAACTTCACCTCTATCAATACAAATCCCGATGGGTTTAAATATACATAACCATTATGTATATATTTGTATAACCATTATACATTCACAAGAGTTAGTTTCATGTAATCGAATTACATTCAAACTCATGTGATTCCCATGAATTTTATTGACGGTGAACTAGACGCTATATTTGTATGACAGATAGCCATATACATATCATGACAGATATAATAGATCCTAACATCAAATGTAAGGCATCATATTATTACTTTTCGTGCTGCTTGATGTCTCACATCGAGCCGTTGAAAATTTCTGCCATTCGACATTTCGATTTAACTCCTCCAAGGAGTTTACATGTTGAAAACCATTTTCAACAATATGTCGATATATGTGCTATAACATAGACTGAGGAACTTCTTAGATCTATCATATAGATCTTCACGCTTAATTCATAAGCGGTCTCGTCTAAATCTTTTGTCGTTACAAGAAATATAACGCAGCTCCCACTAACCTTCATGTGTACACAAAGTGTCCATTCGTTTCTACAATTTTATAACAGTTTATAATTTTGTCAAAACGAATATTCCAATTTCGAGAAGCTTTCTCTAATCCATCATATGGATCGTTAAAGCATGCATATCTTATCCTCGATTCTTATGAATCGACAAAACCATAAGGTTGTGTCAAGTACACATCCTTTCATAAAATTTCTGTCAAGAAATCCGGTTTTGACATCCATTTTGCCACATCACATAGTCATAATACGCGACCATGGCAAGCAGAATTTCGAGAATGGGAAAGCATGGCAACAAGCGAAAACGTTTCTTCATAGTCCAACTATGAATTGCATGAAACTTTTCGCAAAAAGCCTCGCTTTACATATATGCGTATTCCTATCCATGTCGGTTATTCATCTTGAAAAACCCACTCACATTTCACGGGTCTAACCCAGAAAGTAATGAAATCAAGTTCTGAACTTGATAATTTACATGGATCGAATCTCAGATTTCATGACACCATGTCATGTGGAATCAACTTTTCATAGCATCCTTGTAGGATATCGAATCATCATATGATTTCGATCTATCATCATTAGCCTCGATAAATCCGTATTTACCGGCTTATGATATAGCCTACTTGATCTACGAAAAATTCCTTTGTGTGTTCGACTTGCGTTCATCAACTCTTGATGAAGCCATGTCAATTTTCATCGGTACAATGTTCATTTTCAAATCACGAACTATTTCGAGATTTATTCTACTCCCACTAGCCCGCATAGAGATAAATGGCACCAAGTTCCAAACTTGTGCGCATCTAGTCCTCCTCCAAGAAGGCATCTCTTCGAGCCACGAAAATCTCATTTTCGTCGGGACGTTAGAACTAATACCCTTTAGTTACCTTAAGGATACACGAACAATTTCCAGATTTGGGAGTGAGTTTAACCGAAACAAATTTCGAAATACACTCACTTCCTCAAATATGTACAAGTGACAACTTCGGAACCATTCCGATCCATATCTCATATGGCGTCTTTTGTACCGATTAGAAGGTTTATGGTCCATATTTTATATGCAACCATTCATTAGTGCCGCTGTCTCAAGGGCGTATCCCCAAAACATTTTGGGAGATCCTATTGACTTATCATTTATCGAACCATGTCCAACATGCGTTCATTTCCTCTTTTCGGACACATCTCAATGTTCCGAATAAAGGCAATCATGAAACGATTCCACAATCATAAATGATCATCAATATTCATAACTCAAATATCGCCTCTTCGATCCTATCAAAAGGTTTAGCTCAAATACTTGCCTTCTCGATCCTATCGAAAAGCTTTGATTTTCTTGCTTAGTTGATTTCGTATTTCGTTTTTGAAACTCTTTGAACCTTTCAAAAGTCTCCGTTTCGGCACGCATTAAATAGATATTTTCATATCTACTTTAACCGTCCATAAACGTAACAAAATACCGATAGCCTCCTCTTGCCTCGGAACTTATCGGAACATTACATCTAAATGTAATTTCCAATAATTCGTTGAATCTTTCTCCAACCTTTGGAGAATGATGCCATTGTCATCTTGCCTAATAAATAAGTATCGCATTAATCAATCGAATCTAATTCGGATGATTCTAGCAATCCATCATATGGAATCTAGATACGCGAATCTCGTTTATATGGCCAAGACGGCAATGCCAAAAGAAGCAATCAACCTCTTGGTTTAATCCTCCTCGGATTTCACCATCCTTTGAGTCATTAGTTTGGACAACTCTTTGTCCGAACTTTCTGTTTGGAAAACATTTTCCCAAAATACCCTTAGACATACATTTCTTTCGATCCCGCTTTTGAATTACAAGGACATCCACGCATCTATATGCATTGGATTCCTCGGATACTCTCAGCATCTCCAATTCAAATTTAAATCGCATCATATGCAATTTCGGGATCGACTTATCTATCGAATGCATATGATATTCGGTCACGAAGATCAAATCTCGTACCATCAACACACGAGTGTTAATCAAAGACCCATAAGGCGTCTCAAAATTAACCTACTCTTTGAGCCGCATCGAACCATTCAACGCGCTCTAGCTCTTGAAACTATTTCATGAGCGTTGTGTTTTACTTTCATATACACCCGAATTCTCAAAACAATTTTGAGAAATTTGCGTCTATACATGCCACCACAAGGCACGTAATATCGTTCGATTCCTTCTTAAAGTTTATCGAACCCGGCTTTCTCTAAAGCCAAAGTCTCAAGCCCCGAATCTACCATTTCCGTGTCCAACACGTTCCTTTAAGTCTAAGAACCATTCTTTGACCATCAAGGTTAATCATGGCAATTCTGGCCCAAAAGCTATCTATAATATCGATCTCATCGATATATTTGGTGTTGCTAGAAAACATAATTCTAAACGGATGATGAAGATTAACTCCTAACCGTGCGTACTTAATCTATATGCTTATATGATGAATTTATGATAGTGTTATTTTATCGAATCGATAACCCTCATACCGATACGGGACTCCAAGTCCATAACACTCAAGACCCATATTTTACGATCCTCCCATAAGTGACTATGGCCGACAAATGAGATCTCGATATTTTAGGTAGGATTAAATCCAATCGTATCCAATACGACTCTTGTTCCTTTATAGAATTTCGGTGACGAATCGTATCCAATACAATCCATGTTCCGTGTGTGCATTCTATCTATGCCCCGAACTCCAATCGGATTGGCTTGGACGGTTAAGTCATAACCATATCCATCGTATCGTTCAATTGAACTATTCACGTGCCCGACTATGGCCTGAAACCACGTGAGTCCCCAATTAACGCTTACCACCCGCACCAATATATACAATAGTACGTGCCCGACTATGGCCTGAAACCACGCACTATGTCATATCAATCTCGATGGTTGTGGATATGGAAGGCATTTCCATGACTTAAATATTATGAGGGATCATGCCATTGCATGTTTCTAAATTCGTGACATAATCATATTATATCACTATCACAAGATTTTCAATATGCATATGATTTTATTTGGGAGTCTAATTATTCTAAATAATTATCTAATTATATGCTAGTATGATTGATGCCGATCAAATCGATATAAAGAACTCAAAATTCCGAGCTTCGTAGCCAAAGTTATCGCGAAAACAAAAACAGCATCCAGAGAAGGGTCCGTTATAACGGACTGCCCCATCCGTTGTAACGCAGGGGCCACGGGGCGCGAGAAAACCTCGCCCGGGACGCGTCCGGGGCGCCAAAAACTGCCCCCGGGGCGGCAGAAAAACTATTTTTCTGCACCCTTTCGTTATTTCATTAGAACGACACTAATACTTCGCTCAAATAAAATATATTACAACATGAAAGTTCTAGATAATCTAATTATCTAACTAAAACAATTTGAACCATTCAAATCGGAATTTTCTACTGAAAGTTATACCAGTTTTAGTAAAATACGAACAAACGAAAAGGTAAGTATATCCAATATACACCTTTTCAACCAGAAAACTACAGACACCTTTTCAGTATTCTGTTGAAACAAAAATATTAAATTGTTCCAACCGACTTTGAACGTGAACGAAAGTTCTAGATAATCTTATTATCTAACTAACCCAATTGAATTGGACTCAATTGGAGTTTCGATGCGACATATACGGACGTTTTAGTCTCTGTATGTCAAACAGTCGCACCCTTTCAGTATTCCATAAAAACGACACTGATAATTCGTTCAAATGAAACAACTTTCTGTATCAAAGTCATAGATAATCTCATTATCTAACTACGCCAATTTGATCCAATCAATTTGGAGTTTCCCACTGAAAATTATCTTAGTTTTACTCACTGTTTCGTATTCTAACTTTCTGCAGATTTTGCCGTTTCGTCCGTTTTCGCTCGTTTCCAAAACGATAAATCATGAAACTTTTTCATGATCATTCCTAGATACTCTCAATCAACTTTTGATCGATCTCTAGCGAATTCCACTTGTGATTTTAACGGAATTTGACTTTCTCTATATGTAACATCATGCAAACGGGTACGAACTTTGATAACCCGTGCGTATATCTAATATACGACTATGATTCAACCCTCGAATCGATGGCGATCGCTCTGATACCACTGAAGGGGAATATCCTCGACCCCGGGCCCGCGCAGCGGATATGTAGGCCCGGTTCGATTCCCCGATTCCCGAGATCACGCCACGACTTCGAGGGTACGATGCGAATAGAAGGACAGATTCATACCAGTGCCAAATTGATGGCACACGAAGGGTTGATCGCCGCCTTCTATTTTCTTCGGTGTCACGTTGGTGACTAGCCCGTACGTCCCATACCGCACGTCTCCCACCGTTTCGACACGCCTCGGGTTGTCTTCGTGCGTTCCATGCCCGCATGATTCCACAGCCCGTTACTCGATTACTTCTCCGGTTTGATCACAACGAAGAGCCACATGTGTCGCTCCTCTACCCGTATCCACCGTGAGTCGTAGCACCTCGGTCGCGGATGCATCTGCCTAGACGATGTACCGGCAAACTTGCATGATTGCGTTTCGATTCTCTAGACGGAGAAAACTCTTTTCTCCTTCTCTCTCAATCTCTTCGCACTCTTTCATCAAGTGATTAGAGTCTCTTAATTTCTGGATTAATTCTAAATTAACTCCATTAATTTTCTGGTTGAACTAATCTAATTATTCAACTGGTTGGACTGATGAGAGAGAGAGAAACATCCTATATATACTCCATAGGATAAGGATGGGCCAAAAGGTATGTATATCTTCTATACACCTTTTCAAACAGAAAACTGCATACACCCTTTCAGTAATCTGTCAGAACGAAAATATTAAATCGTTCCAACCGACTTTGAACATTACGAAAGTTGTAGATAATCTAATTATCTTTCCAACCCAATTTGGCCCAGCCCAATTGGAGTTCGGACCCGAAAGTTACGGCCGTTTTACTGACTGTATGTCAAACTGTCGCACCCTTTCGGTATTTCATTAGAACGATACTGATACTTCGCTCACATGAAATATATTACAACATGAAAGTTCTAGATAATCTCATTATCTAACTAACCCAATTTGAACCATTCAAATCGGAGTTTCCTACTGAAAGTTATACCAGTTTTACTAATCTGTTTCGTATGCCCACGAACGCGTACGTTCGTTTGTCCTACGTACCATTTTAGCGATGATCCAAAACTGTATTTCCTTCACAAAATTGAATGAACTGTTTTCTTTTCGTGGATTATGACGTGTTTCGTGAGTAATTAAATTTGCATTAATTGAGAGGAGCTTGCATTGGAACAGTTTTTACTAGGGTTTAGGACAGCTCATTTGCCCTTCGTTTTTGAAAAAATCATGCAAGTGCTGATGCATGGATCAACCGAACCGATGTGTAAAGTCATTAACATTAATTTCTATAACATTTCATTATTTTATCATCGGAAATCGCTAATGCTCTCCACCTTTATATTTCAAGATAGAAAACATGCTGAGTCTGCTTGGTTGTTTCTAATTGCTGAGCAATTCGTGCTAACCGTTATATATGACATTTCAATAACTTATATTTAGTTACTTACATTTCTACATATCAAGTTTATGTGTACTATATATATATATATATTTGAAAATTTAGTTACCGCCTCTTCCAAATTTTTTTGAAAATTTCTCACGGTATCCCCCTACCTAGATTACCGTCCCCACGTTGATACGGGGCAATACCGTGCTAAAGCATACTTGATATTACAAAAATATAATATTCATATTCGATTTTTGTTCAGTTACATTAAATTAATTATAAGTGAAGTGTGCCTAACCGTGTTATTAGTATATTTTCTTATAAGATATTTCATTTTCACTTCTACAGAAAAAAGTTCCTAACAATGAGAGATATGCATTATCCGCCCTCACCCGAACACCGGCAAAGATTCTTGGGTTTGGACCTTTCATGGCATTTCCACGACAAGTTCCGCATACAAACATCTTAGGCCCGATATGCTATGTGTTTGGAACAAAATACCATTACAAATTAAGGTGCCTTCAAAGGTACGTTTCTTCAGTTGGCTTGCATTGCATGACAAATTAATCACACGGACAACTTGGAGAAGCACGGATGTCCGAACAATGAGAGATGTGCATTATGCGCACAAGACCGAGAGGCGGCAAACCATCTTTTGTTACAATGCGTATATTCACGTCAAATTTGAGATCTAGTTCGGCAACACATAGGCATCGCCCAACCACATTAATTCCAAAGATACGCTCCAAATTACTGGCAGAATAATAGAAGGAAAGGAAAAAAGGATCGTAATAGAAGATGCGATGCGACGAATTGGATTGAAATTGGATTGAAATTTGTTGAAGTGAATTTTTAATTTTTAGTCTCCATTTTTCACTGTAGTTTTTTTCTCTTTATTTTCTTTGGTTTCGATTAGGCCTGAATTCAGGGGATTTTGGCCCTGGAAATAGACCCATCTCGGGTCTAATCCATTTAATTTTTATATCCTTTCATGTAACTGACTTTTTATTTATTTTTTAATATATTAATGTAACTGATTTTTATTTATTTTTTTAATATATTGAGTGAGGTCGGTCCGTCTTCTCTTTCAATTTTTTTTTTTTTTATGTTTAGAATTTTTTAACCATTAAATTTGTATTGTTTTTGTAATGATTAATTATTAAACCACATGTTTTCTCAACAAAACCATCATAATTTTCATTTATCATAAAAATATCGTCAGGGTGGTTTTCTTTTAACTCACCTCACAACAAAAAGAAAAGAAATAGAACATTGTTATTGTATCTCCAATATGACTTGCTCTAGATAGTTAAACGATCTCTGAAAATTAATAAATCCTATGAACCAAAATTCAAATCCATCAATGGTAACTATTTGCATATACTTCTGCTCAGGCTTATTCATATTTTCGCTCGGAGTTAAGCATTGTATCTTTTCAAGTGGAATCGAAACTTTATATGGCACTTTAATTAATTCTCCTTTAGGAGAAGTAAGCGAAAGTGATGTATCACTACGAAATGCGATCTTTTTGGTCGAAATGAATAAAACTCCTGCAATTGGTCCTGTTGTTGTAGAGAGATAACATTGATATGCCTTTATAAAAAAAAAAAAGATATGCCTTTAAAAGTCTCTCTTCTTTCTCGATATCAAATGATTTCGTGAAAACTCTTTCGAAACTCCCTGACCGAAGAAGATTTTTACTTAGATTTAGTTTCCCCTTAACAATTTCAGATATATTTTTACCCAAAGTCGCTGCAAACAAAAAAATACTTAATCAGTTTCCAGTTTTATATTGTCAAAAAAAAAAAAAAAATTTAATAAGAAAAACATAATTATGATATGAAGTTTACCATGATCAAGAAGTCCTTGAGCAAGGCTATCTATTTTTTTGCTGATTCTTTCCATCCAACTAGAACCTGGATTTTTTTTTTTTGAAGGAGGGAGGCAAATAGCCCCTCTCATTATATTGAAAAATTAAAAAAGAGTTTAATTACAAGATGCCCTCAACACTGGAACTAAAAAGAAAACCTCATCAGAAAGAGAACTACGAAAAATTGAAAAAAGTGAGAGAACAAAATAGAAAGAACACTGACACCCTAACTTAAAACAAATCGTTCAACAATTAAAATGCCAGTTCGTCGCATCAGTTTTGATGAGATGTACGAGACTACTCACCGACATCGCTTTTGCCGAAAAAATTCGTCGATTCCGTTCTTTCCATAAATTCCACATCACCGCCGCCCACATCGAGACCCATCTCTTATTCCGCTCATTTTCTCCTTTCCTCAGATTTTGCCGCCATGTCGCCAGCAGATCCTCCCTAGGTCTCCCCTGAAAATCTGAGCAGACTATACTCCAAATCTGTATTGAATATGGACATCGTAGCAAAAGATGTTCGACGTGCTCCCTTGATTGTGCACACAATACACAACCCTCGAGATTCGGCCATCCCCTTTTTTGGAGATTTTCGGCAGTCAGAATTCGGTTGTGTAGCGCCAACCATAGGAAGAAACGCACTTTGGCGGGGGCCTTACATTTCCATAGATCCTCGTTCCAGTAAGAGACGACTCCGGGGTCGCGTAGAGCTCGGTATGCCGAGGCGCACGTAAATATTGCCGATGAAGACCATCTCCAGCCCGTGCCTTGGTGCACTGCAGTGGGAAGTGTACACTGTCTATAGAAAGGGGCTAGCTTTAGGATGTCGCGAAAAAAGAAAGAAAAGGTGCTCTGATTTTGAGTGACCAGATCATTTAAGTCGCGCGAGCAATATAGTTCCTGGACAGTGGAGGCCCATAAAGAGGAAGGGTTGGAGGATAGCTTATCTAGACTTTTGAGTAAGAGGGCTCGGTTTTGAGTTGCTATGTGAAGCAAGCCGAGCCCGCCATTTTTCTTCGGTAGGCAAACCCGTTGCCAATTCATCAAGCAATGACCACCGTGACAATTTTTGTCACCTCTCCATAAGAAACTCCTCATAATGGATTCTAACTCGTTCGTGAGCCATACCGGCAACTCAAAAACTTGCATATAGTAGGTAGGAATTGCATTCAAGACCGCTCGGACAAGTGTTAACCTACCACCGGTTGAGAGAATCTTGCCTTTCCATGATGCTAAACGGTCTTGCAATTTATTGATTAGTGGGAGGAAATGAAGACGTTTAGGCTTTTTAATGGAGAGAGGTAGCCCCAAGTACTTAATGGGTAGATTCTTCTTCGGACAACCCAAAATGGTGGAGATGGTATCATGGAATTCCTCGGGGACGGAAATGGGAACAAAAGCGCACTTGCTTTTGTTGATAGCTAGACCGGTTACCATGGAGAAGAGATCTAGGGCATATGCTACTAATTTTAGATTATGCGGGGTAGCTTCTACAAAAATAATCGTATCATCCGCGAATTGTAGAGCTCGTGGGGCCAAGAAAGCATTTGCGGAAAGAAGTGAAGAGAGGTTACGCATAAATACTTGGAGGACGTCAACTACGATATTAAAAAGCATGGGTGATAGCGGATCACCTTGACGTAGCCCTTTTTGGTGAAAGAAAGTCGGACCTTGGACTCCGTTGACTCGAATGGAAGAGCTCGATGATTTGAGAAGGTTTGTGATCCATGAGATCCAAAGGTCGGAGAACCCTCTTGCTTTTAGCAACTTGAGGAGGAAAGGCCACGCAATACTATCGAACGCCTTGAAAAAGTCCACTTTTAACATGACCAACGGAATTTGACGCTTATGATAGTGGTTAAGAATTTCCCGTGTCGCTAAAAAGGTGTCGATAATAGACCGTTCTTTAATGAATGCCGTTTGGTTCTTGTGCACCAAAGACGGTAGGATCGGTTGCAACCTCGTGGCTAATATCTTCGTAATTAGTTTCACCGGTGTGTTAATGATACTAATTGGCCGATAATCCTCGACTTGTGTTGCCGCGGATTTCTTGGGGATGAGCGAAATGGTACCTTGATTTATTCTCCATAGGTCCAAGGTGTTAGTTTGGAATTCGGCAATCATCCTCAAAACGTCGGATTTGATGATGTGCCAATAGGCTTGATAAAACTCGGTAGGTGTTCCATCGGGACCGCACGCTTTTCCTTTTTTAAGGGTTTGCACGGTTTTGTGGATCTCATCTTCAGTTATTTGTTCCTCTAAAACCCCCTGAAAGTCAACCCTAATCGGGTAAAGGAACTCAAAATTTAGCAAACCCGTGTTATCCAGAGCCCCTCGGCCAAGTTGGTCTGTATAAAATTGCGTGAAAGCTTGGAGAATATCACTCGTAGTAGTGAGTGTCCCTGTGGAGTAATTGAGAGAGGATATATGGTTCCGCATTCGTCGAGAAGAAGCGATAGCATGGAAAAATTTGGTATTATTGTCGCCGAGCTTTAGCCATAAGCAAGACGACCGTTGTTGCCACTTGACTTCCTTAATAGATGAGAGACGATATAAGTGCTCCCTTAATTCGATCCGGAATTTAAACTCGCTGTCGAAAAGAGTTCTCGATTCCTCTGTCCAATCGAGTGCTTGTATTGCAAGTTTGGTGTTTTGGAGGGCTGACGTTGAGTTGGCGAAAAAACTCTCTGCCCAGGCCCTTAAAAAGTGGAGTGTATTCATGAGCTTGATCATATATCCTTTCGCCCCACATGTCCCATTATATGAACAAGTCCAGTTGTCTTGAATAAGATTCTGACATGCTTCATATTTCATCCAAAATCGTTCGAAATGGAGACTTCGCTTGGGCTTGCGTTCTTCGTCAAGAAGTATAAAAGAAATTGGCACATGATCGGAGGTGGCCATGGGAAGATCCTTGACACTCGGAATTAGATTAAGATTAAGAAAATGATTTGATATAAGGATTCGATCAAGTTTAGACAAAGTCGGGGACGGTCTCTTATTTGTCCACGTAAACTCTCTGCCCTGTAGTGGCGCCTCAACCAGCTCAAGATCGTTAATTAAGTTATTGAAAGAGGGAGTAAAGAAAAGATTTGGAGAGGAGCTCGTTGATTCCTCATGTGCCCGGATAATATTGAAGTCTCCCATCAATATCCAAGGCATATGAGATGGTGGTTTGAGAAATCTGAGTTCGTCAAGAAAAGAAGATTTGAGGGCAGGATTTGTAGGGCCGTACACGTTAGTGAGATAGAACATAAAACCATCCTCGCTCTTGAGAGAGACACTGAGCGTGAACACTCCTGTCTGGGTATTAATCAACTCAAAACAATTTTTCCATGCAATTATTAAACCTCCCTTAGAGCCGCTAGAAGGGTTGTGACGAAAACAAGAAAAGGAAGAGGGACAGAATAATTTGATATCAAACATAGAAAGAGTTTCAAGTTTCGTCTCTTGAAGACAAATAACATTACATCTTGCATCTAAAATGGTATCCTTGACTAAAGAACGCTTGTCTTTGTTACCAAGTCCTCGCACATTCCACGACAAAAAATTACAAGATTTAAATAACATAAATCAAAAACACCTCGAACAAGAAAGAGAAAAAGAGGCAACAAGAGAAATAGAGTGCTAGAAAAGACTAGTCGTCAAGACCCTCCTCATCGTAATCAACAAGTTCTTCATCATACTCATCCTCACTTGCATCATCATCCTCTTCATGAATCATTTGCGTTTGTTGATCTAAATTGGGAGAAGAAGAGAATAAAGAGTTAGTCAGAGAAGGGGGTGCAGGAATTATAGATGTTGCCTGACTAGCAGGTCCGCTCATAACCTGTGGGTTTGATATATCAAAACCACATACTAATTTAATTCTTGCCATCGAATCAAGAGAAAGAGGGGTAGGATGGTTAGCTTCGTGTTTTAATAAGTTCAGAATTTCTTCTCTGTGGGCCAACCTCTTTTTTTTTGATTGACTAATAAATTTAGATTTAGGCCTTGTATTTTTAATTTGTGGCAGGGGAGAGGCACCATCAGCAAAAGTGACAACTTTTTTGAGCCTGCTCGATCTCCTAGAAGGTGATTGGCCCATTCGGCCCACTATCTTGGATTGTTTAATTTTAGAAGAAGAAGAAGACCCAATATTACGCTTGGCCCGCTTATAAAATTTTGGAAAAAAAGAAAAAGGGGCACGCTTACTAATTTTAGAAGAAGAAGAACCTGAATTTTGGATTGGATTAACCTTCTCAAATTCAGAAACTAAAATGGTCTCCAATTCCTCCTCTGTGAAGGTCTTGGAAGAAACCATTGGAATCCCAGTTACTTGGCCATGACAAAAGTTCTTCATTTTTCTATTATTTGAATTCTTCCAATATATATCCTTTGACTTCTCAGTTTGATGTTTTAGTTGGAGATTTATTTCTAGTTTTCGTGAATGACTTGCAAGGGGCTTCATTTCTAGTTTTTGTTTGATTTATAATATGACCCAATAAATTAAAAAATAAAAAATGTCTTTTGAAAATAAAATGATGACTAGTAATGAGTCATCGGCACCTCATCAAGATATAAAGTTGGTACAAAATAAACTCGTCGGAAGAAAGCAAAAGGAGAAAAAGGGTGGGTCTACATTAGCCTTTCTGACGTCCCCCACAACTCAATTTCTTGTATAAATTTGCCAAAGATAAAAAAGTTCAAGGCCCCACACCAAAGCATTTGGAGATATATTCAGCCCAACCTTATCTTAATCTAAAAAATGCTGTTGGGACCGAAATCGAATAAACTGTTTTCGTGGACTGATACATTATGACCTGTTTCCTGACCAAACAACTAATTAAAGTTGGATTAATTGAGAGGACCTTGTATTCGAACTGTGTTTATTGGATATAGGGACAAGTGCTGATGCACGGATCAACGGGATCGATGTGTAAAGTCATTAACATTGATTTCTATAACTTTTCATTCTTACGTCATAATTTACATTAATTTTTATTTTCTGAGTGCATCCAAAGAGAATTACAAAATAGTCTATATCTGTATCAGCATGGACGCTGCACCTAGTCAGAAAATGCTGTCGTTCTACAGTATATATAAAGTTTGGAAAATGTTGTATGCCCTCCTAATTTTCTCTTGTGGTCTTGATGTGCTGGCACCAGCGGTTAAACCATACGTTGTGTTAGACCTTACGCGCGGCTGACAATGACAACGTCTGACAGTGACAGTGACAGTGACAGTAACAATGACAGCACTTACAGTAATAATGATTTTTTTTAATTACTTTCCCCTTTCTTTCTTCTTCATCCATTCATTATTCCTTCTTTTTTCTCTCTCCCACCAATATTGTTCTTGATTCTAATTTTACTCCGTACAACAATGGAACTTGACAAACCACAAATATCCAGTGTTTGACGATGATGAATCTTACAAGGACAGCGACGACCAACATTGACAAACCAAGAATGATGATAATGCTTTCAAGACGATGATGAACCTTACAATGACGACCAACATTTGTGTGTTTTTTCTCTCTCAAAACATATACTCGGGTAAGAAAAATAGAATGTAGAATGAACAATGTTTTCAGTGTTCGACGATGACGATCCTTATATTGTCAGTGATTATGCTTTAACGTTTAACTGAGATTATGCTTTAATGTCTCATTTTGTTGGTTAATTTTAGAGTTTGGTATGTAATGTTTAACTGGGATTGTGCTTTAATTAGGATGATTTTAATGTTACGCTATAAAATCTCATTGATGATTTTAATGTTTAATTGTGATTATGCTTTAATGTATAACTAGGAATATACTTTCATTTTTCATTTTTATGTTTGTTTTGGAGTTTGGGTTTTGTGAACAATGTTTTGTAATAATTATGTCTTGGTTTTGGTGTGTGTTAGATTTAATTTGAATAATATTTTGTATTATTTTGGAGAATAATATATGTGAAATTCTAATGTAATAATATTTGATTGTGATTATACTTAAATATTTCTTTTTGTTTATGTTTATTTAGGAGTTTGGTATTTGTGAACAATGTTTGGTATTAATTATGTGTTGAATTTGATGCGTAAGTTTATTTTGAAGAATGCTTTGTTGTGTTTTGTTGTTATTTGTCTTAATTTAGAGAACAATGTTTGTTGTTTAATGATATTTTACAAGGATTATACTTTTAATGTGTGTGAATATGTGGTTTAATAGTTAGTTAATCTTTTTGAAATCAAGTTAGAATGAACAATGATACAATATAGTGCCATGAACGCATACAACTTCCTAATTAAACCCGGAATAACATCACGATGGCAAGAACAAATATGGAAAACAAAAGTGCCGACAAAGATCAAAATCTTCTTTTGGTTGGCCCTCGAGAAAAAATTGAATACATGCGACATACTACAAAAAAAAAGGATGGCAACATCATACAATATGCAAATTGTGCGGACGATATGAAGAATCGGCTTCCTATCTATTGACCTTGTGCTCATATACGATCGCGGTTTTGAGAAACATAGAACGCAAAATCCTAATACCGCTAAGATATTCACCACAAATCGACCTATATGAGTCATGGCAGATAAACCGAAAGAAAATAGAGAAAACCCTAAGGGAAGACTGGGATTTAGTGTGGCTTGCGATAAGTTGGAACGTATGGAAACAACGAAACGAAAGGATTTTCACAAACAACACGAAAACACCGCTACAAGTTGCGGATAAAGCTCTAACAGAGGCAATCGGATGGAGAAATGCAACTCCGCGGAAAATAACCCCAACATAAACAGAGACGCATACCAATTCGCTTCAGAGCACTAATAAGGATACTCGAAGACCACTACGATTTGGAGAGCAGATGCATCGCTGCGGATTTCTGCCTTGGAACCCTATTCTTCTTCCACTCTTTTTTAATTTCTTTATTTTTTCAAGTATTTTTATAAATATGTAAATCACTCCTTTTCATATCTATAAAAATCGACTTATACCTATTGGTATTCATTCAAAAAAAAAGTTAGAATGAACTTTTTTCAAGATGAATTCGAAATTTTTGTAAAATGAAATATCAAAAAATATATTTCGATCTACAGTCATTTTTTGTTGAACAAAATTAAAAAATAAAAAGAAAATAGATTTTAACCTAGAGGTATTTACAGTTTAAAAAAAATTCCAAGTCCAAAACTAAATTTGTTTAGATTTCAATTTAGATATAAATAAAGTAAAAAAATATATAGCAATGTAAAAATTCATTTGGTTGAAAAAAAAGCAAAATAAATTATGAGAAAGACAATAAAAATTTTCAATACAGACATAATCTACGTTGAAAAAATAATAACTTTTAAAAAAATATTTCAATCTACAATCATTTTATGTTGAACAAAATTAAAAAAAAAAATCAAAATTTTTTTTTTTGAAAAAAATCACAAAAATGAAAAGAACATAAGGTTTAGATTTCAATAAAGAAAATATTTAAATGTAGAATTTTTTTTTTCACATACATTTTAAGGAAGACAATTAAACTATTCAATCCAGAGAAAATCTATGTTGAAAAAAAATTAATTTCAAAAAAAATTCTCTACAAACAGTTACGGTTTAAATTTTTACCTAGATGTATTTTCGGTTAAAAAATATTTCAATCTTCAGTTATTTTGTGTTGAACAAAATAAATAAAAAACAGTTAATTCTAAAAAAAAAATTGTTTAAAATCAAAATAGTTAGTCTTAAAAGCATTACTGGAAACAACAAAAAACTGTTAAACCTAAAAAGAATTGGTTCAAAATAAAAATTATTTCTCTGATACTCATTAAATCAAACAACAAACAATAGTTAGATCTTAAAAAAATTTGGTTCAAAATCAAAATAATCGGTTTTAAAAGCATTACTCGAAACACCTAAAAACAATTCAATCTAAAAATTGATCGAAAATCAAAATAGTGTTTATAAAACTCGTTAAGTCATACAACAAAAACCAGTTAAATCCAAGAAGAAATTTGGATCACAATAAAAAATTGTTTCCCTGAAACTCATTGAATAAAACAAGAAAAACAAGTTAAATCTAACAAGAAATCGAGTTTTATGCATGAAATTGACAAAATTAACAATTAGAAAAAATTACTCAATAAGCAACAAAAATGAATGAAATTTTGGTGGTATTTATAATATTGCTGTCTAAGCTTGAAATTCAAAAAAAAATTGAATTTACCCCCAAGCTTGTTAAGTTTAAATGTCAGAAAAGATCAATTAATGCAAATCAACACAATTAATGCAGCCTGCTGTACGATCATGACTGGCAAAAGTACAATCCAATGCAGTGATTTCAATCCAAAAGTCCATAAGATTTAACACATCGGAAAGAAAAAAAAAAGTTCAACCTTAAGTCGAAAAAAAGAATTTTCCTTAAAGGGACCTAAAAAAAGGCCCATTAGGATTTAACATGCCTACTTTCCAACACATCAAGATTTATGGGGGAAGAAACATGGGTATATACATCACGACTCTATAAAGTTTGGAAAACAAGAAGTGGCTCATATATTCTTAGCTTTCAAAAAATGAACTAACGTATACATAATTTTATTGATAATTAGAGATAGTAAACACGATCGGCAGGCCGGCAGGTGCGGAGCCAGGATGATTTTATAAGGGAACCGAACTTACAAAAAATTAAAATATGTTGTATTAGAAATTTGGAGTTGAGACCTCTCAACTCCTAAACATGAATTTTACCACTAGACTACATAACTCCTTATGAAATATCAAGAAATTTATTATAATTATTGTTTCCTTAACAAGTAAAATCATCTTCTTCAATAGCTATTTTTTTGGATTCGATGTTAAACCACATGTTTTAGTTTCTCCTACGTTGCACGGATACGAGATACATGTATGATATCAAACACAATACTGATACGGCGATAGGGCACTTTTCAAAAAATATAAAATAAAATCGTCAAATATGTGTAATATTTTAATATTTTATTAATTATAATATTTATATTGTATATCTTAATTGTTCTACGTAAACGATATTAAAAGTTTTTTATTATTTAAATATCATGTTACAAAGTAATATTTATTTTATTTAGTTATTGAAATATATTTATTACACTTCTATTTCGATTTAAAATTTATATTTTTGTTTTTAGTATATTTATTCACATTTTGGAAGCATCCGAGTGATTATCCGATTATTTTGAAATAAAATATGCGGACACATCACGTGAAGTATTCGATATGTATCCGATGAATATCATACACATATGCGATATTAGATACGATATAGTTTGATTTTTTGTAAATATCCGCGCATAATAAGTTTTCTCTAATAATATATGAAGATAAAAACAAAACCATCACAGTTTTCATTTAACATAAAAATTGCATATATGTGCCAAAATTTCATCAGGGTGGTTTTCTTTTAACTCACCTCACAATAAAAAGAAAAGAAATAGAACATTGTTATTGTATCTCCAATATGACTTGCTCTAGATAGTTAAACGATCTCTGAAAATTAATAAATCCTATTAACCAAAATTCAAATCCATCAATGGTAACTATTTGCATATACTTCTGCTCAGGCTTATTCATATTTTCGCTCGGAGTTAAGCATTGTATCTTTTCAAGTGGAATCGAAACTTTATAGGGCACTTTAATTAATTCTCCTTTAGGAGAAGTTAGCGAAAGTGATGTATCACTACGAAATGCGATCTTTTTGGTCGAAATGAATAAAACTCCTGCAATTGGTCCAGTTGTTGTAGACAGATAACATTGATATGCCTTCAAAAGTCTCTCTTCTTTCTCGATATCAAATGATTTCGTGAATACTCTTTCGAAACTCCCCGACCGAAGAAGTTTTTTACTTAGATTTAACTTTCCCTTAACTGTTTCAGATATATTTTTACCCAAAGTCGCTGCAAACAAAAAAAATACTTAATCAGTTTCCAGTTTTATATTGTCAAAAAAAATATAATTATGATATGAATTTTACCATGATCAAGAAGTCCTTGAGCAAGGCTATCTGTTTTTTTGCTGATTCTTTTCATCCAACTAGAACCTGAATTTTGGATTGGATTAACCTTCTCAAATTCAGAAACTAGAATGGTCTCCAATTCCTCCTCTGTGAAGGTCTTGGAAGAATCCATTGGAATCCCAGTTACTTGGCCATGACAAAAGTTCTTCATTTTCAATTATTTGAATTCTTCCAATATATATCCTTTTGACTTCTCAGTTTGATGTTTTAGTTGGAGATTTATTTCTAGTTTCCGTGAATGACTTGCTAGGGGCTTCTTTTATAAGAGTAAGAGAGTTATAAAATGAAGAAGTTTGAAATTGGAAAAATAATAATTCAGTGGTGTTACAGTCATCAACGCCGTATCAGGATTGAAAGTAGTCACCAAAAGAAGAAAATGGTCCTACACCTTTAGTTGTGCTGACACAGATTATATCGTTATATATCTTGCATGTTCTTGCACTATGGGCCTATGGCACATTGATACCTAACCTATATTCTATGTAGGGTTATCAAAGATACTTGTATTGTGGTTTATCGTAAGAAAAAAATGTATGATAGAACACTCGTTATACTTAATGTATTAGTTTCTTGTATACAAATATTTCATTGAAAAAAATATTTTTTACTTGCGAAATAAAATATTTTTAGATAAATCAGTGTATAAAATATGAAATATATTTCAATAATCACAATTTTTTTAATTAAATATGATTTCCTAAAAATTAATAATAAATATAGTATTTGTTTTGATATTTGTTTTTCTTAAAAAATATAAATTATAGTGGCGAATAATGGTGCAAACTGGAGTGGGGGCGAGAAGGAAAAATTTACATTTAACACATCGGGGTATTTTGGAAATTTTAATTGGATTGTGTCTACCAATTTTAATTGTATATATACATCTCGACCTTTTAAATTTTAATTTAAAAGTGTACCAAAAAAAAATTCCCGCCTATACACTTCTATATTTTCCTATATTTCAACTGTTCTTTCTATCCATATCTCTTTTTTATGTATATATCTATGCAATCCCTTTGGCTTCATTTGGGAAGAGATAAGGTGGGTATAAATTATTTGAGGGATAAGAAGTTATTCCTATTTATCCCTTAATTTTTGAATGGTGTTTGATGAGATTGTGTGGATAAATTTTGAGATAGTATTGATTGCAAAATAAAATATTTTGAAATGACCAACATACCCCTTCTCTTATTCATTTCAAATTAATATGTTAAAATATAAATTTTCGCTTAAAACATAAATTAATATTATATTATATCATATTGCATTATATTATATTACATTATATTATATTACATATTGGTCACATTATAATGTATTAAATTATATAATAATTTAATTGTATTATGTTATATTATATTATATTATAATTTATTATATTATATTATATTATATTATATTATATTATTATATTATAATAAATTTACTATTTTCCAAATAAATGCCAAAATAGATATCTAGAATGAGTACAATTCTTAATTTTCATATTTTCTTCTAAAAATTTCGTAATTGATGACTACCACAAGTAATTTTTTTTTTTTTTAATTTTTGCTAAAAATGCAAAAAGCGAAGTATTAGACCCTTAACAAAATAAATTTCTAATATTTTTCATAAAATGTCAAAATTGATGTCTAAAAAGAGCAAATTATTTAATTTCATGTTTTCGTCAAAAAAACTCTGTAATTGAAGACTATTATATGCAAATTTCTATTTCTTTCCAAAAAATTTACAAAAATCGAAAAAGTAAAGTCTAACGCTTTCAAGAAAATGAGTTATTATATTTTAATATAAAATACTAAAATTAATATCTAAAACAAGCAAGACAGAATGTTGCCCAAAACCTTTTGGGCTAGTCCTGCTTCCTCTGTTAACCTCCACGGTAGGATGGTCCCAAGAGTACCGACTGAATTATTATGTTGCCTTTTGATAATTTGAATATATATTGCCTGATAATTTAGCAGGCATGCATTCATTGGCTTTCATGATTTATGTTACAAAAATTATATTTGTCTCCTTTATATTTTTCACAATACTTAATGTGTTGGTAAAAATTAATTAACCAAATTTAATACTAAATCAGATTTAATACATGACAAACAATAATTATTAAACTCATGTTCTTGTATACATTAGTTTTTACCATGTGATAAATCTAACATGCTAAAAATATTTACCAGATACAAATTAATTGTCTTCCTTATTTGTTCATCTATTTTTGTAATTATGTGTGCATCCGATTAACATGTGTTAAACGATGGATTAATTCAACCCAAATTATTTATTTTTCAAATGAGAAAAAATTATGCACTCCGCTCTTAACCTACGCCAGACCACCATATACCTTTTACCTTCATATTTATACCTTCTTTTATACTATAAATACAAATTTTGTTCATGTTTATACTTTTTTTTAGCGTGGATGAAGATCAGTGATACTTATACGTTGTTTACTATTATTTATACATTTTGTAATATTTTTTGTAGAAAAAAAGATATGAATACTATTGTTTTTATTATGAGTCGTTGTAAAAAGGTATAAATATCAAGGTGAAGGTATATGACGGTCGTGGCGTGCGTTAAGAGCGGAGTGCGTTAGCAGCCCTCTTTTCAAATTTTCAATGTTAGAATTAATTGAATATGGATGGCGATAAACAATGTTATTGAAAATATTGAATATAGTGTTGATGTGTGAAATGATGGATCATATACACCCTTTTAAGAAGAGGAATAGACGAGAAGAGGACCAAGGAAGAAGGATAACTGGCAATGGAACTGGTTTTAATGCCGGTTCAAGTCAAGAGAATAGAAGGGAAGAAGATCAACAAAGAAGATTAACTGGTACTGATTCCAGTACCGGTACCAGCAAGGAGAGCAACAAAGAAAATATCCAACAAAGAAGAGTAAATGGTACTGATTCAAGTACCAGTAAAAGCAAGGAGGATAGAAGAGAAAACGATCAACAAAGAATAATAACTTGTACTGATTCAAGTATCAGTAACAGCAGGGAGGCTAGAAGAGAAAACGGTCAACAAAGAAGATTAACTGGTAATGAATCCAGCACCAGTACTAGAAAGGAAAATATCAGTGGATATGATCAACAAAGAGAAATAACTGGTACTGGTTCCATTATCAGTATCAGTAAAGGAAATAGAATCGAAGATGATCAACAAAGAAAAATGACTGGTACTGGTTTTAGAACTGGTACCAGTCAGGAAAATAGAAGAGATGAAGATCAACAAAGAAGAATTAATGAACCCGGAACCAGTACTCTTACTGGTAACAGAAAGGAAAAAATAACAGAAGAAACCCGACGATTCAAACTTAATGATACTGAAATCAGAAGCAGTATCAACAAGAAGAATAGAATAGTAGAAGATCAACAAAGAGAATTGAATCTCAATAACAGTACTGGATCAAGTTCCGGTACCGATATTATCAGATCTGGTAAATATGATACCAGTAATGTTATTGAAAATCGAATAGAGAGTGTAGAAAGAGATTTTTCATTAAGATCAAATCAAAGTTTAACTAAGAAGGTTTGGTGGTTTAATTCGGAGTTAAGTGAGGAAGAAAGATCAGAACAAAATGAAATAAATCAAGTAGAAAGAGAAAACGAAGCGAAAAATCAATCAAACCAGTTAGATCAAGAGAACTTTACCTTAAAAAGTGTTGTTGCGAGCTTAGAAGACCTCATAGAAGTAAACCAAAACAGGATGGCAGGTGCAGAACAACAGTTCGAAGAAGGTAAAGTAGTAACCATGGAAGAGCTTGGATTTGTCTTAGAACCAGATTGAACAGGGGCGGCGATTAGGGTTGTCAAAGGAGGAGATGTGTTTAGGGTTAGAAGATCAGCGGCGATTTTTGGCAAGGAAAGATGAGAGAAGCGGGAGAAGAGGAAAAATGAAAGAAAGCGCAGGAAGAAAGGTTTTATACCTAGGTCAAATAAAGCCAGGATATTAATTCTAGGAAAATAAGAATTGAGATTCTAGGTTTTTGTAATATTAGTAAGATGGTCTCAATTCAAATTAGGGTCTAAGGGTCTCTAATTAATTATTAGGAATTCAGGAAAATTGTGTATCAAACATGTAATGAATTCTTAATAATAAATATATTAAATAGATGTAGGACATAAGAGCCTACTCTATTTCTTCTAAAAAAATATACACCCTTTTAACACATGTTAAAAGATGAATTGATCGAGTCCAATAACTTATTTTTCAAATATGTAAAGTTATATTTAATTAATTATGGATGATGGTGAACAAACTCAATAAAAACATTAAATTCATTAATGATGTGCGAAATTGTGGACATTTAATTTTCTCTCATTTTATATAGGATAATCCCAATAAAACTGTGCAGTCCACACTTAAAATCCCTCAACCTACACACACCATATAATTGTGTATAAATTTGCTTAATTTTGCTCTCAACTGCATTAATTATCATTAATAACATTCCATTTATACGGATGTGGGGGTGAATGTGTGTTACTAAGTGCGGGTTGTCTATCATTACTGGGATAATCCAAACAAACAAAAAATCATAATTCACTACTAACATTTAATACACATTCCAACACATCGACCATTTAGGTAGATTTTATGGGAAACGAGTATCATCACTCTTTATGATACTAGCAATACAATAACTTGATGAAATGGGAAAAAAAATAGAGAAACAGCCTTACCAGTTAGTCATGTCGACATCGTAAAGAATTTAATTTTTCAAATTTTTACATATATACATATACCACCTAAAGTACCTAATACATTAATAATCCGATAATGCCTCATATTATAAGTTATGACTCTAATAATAATGCCTGTTTTAGATGGTTGTAAGAGCTCTGATAGTTAACAAACCCCATAAACCAAAATTCAAACTTGTCCACTGTTACTATTTGCAAATACTTCTGCTCCGGCTTATTCAAATTCTCGCTTGAAGCGACTTCCTTTACTCTATTAAGAGGAATCAAAACCTTGTATGGGACTCCTCGTCGTGATCCTTTACTAGGGCAAGTTAGCGTCATGGATTTATCGCTTCGAAATGCGATAGGGCCAGCCGTGGTGGAGAGATAGCACTGAGAAGATTTTAGTAGTTTCTCTGATTGCGCATTAGGAAAGGATTGTCTGAATAATTTTTCCATGCTGCCTGCGCGGAGAAGTCTTTTGCCTAGACTTATCTTCCTTTCACCGTTTCTGACAATTTTGAACCCATCGTAACTGCAAAAGTCTTTTGTATTAGAAATTTGAAGTTGAGACCTCTGAACTTCTAAGCATGAATTTTACCACTAAATTACTTAACTCCTTATGAAATATTAGGAAAATTATTATAATTATTGTTTCCTCAAGTAAAATCATCTTCTTCAATAGATATTTTTTTCGGATTCGATTTCATAAGGGGAGTCGGGGGGGCCCGCTCTGTCTTTGGTTGTTTCTAACTATAGTACGAAAGTATCATGCTAACTGTTACGACATTTCAATACCTTTTTATTTGGTTATATTTCTATATATCGTAGTTTCTGTGTACTGTATTTTATGTTAAATCATACTAGAAAAATTATAACATCTGATTTTAATTTGAATTATATAATTCGATTTGTTCAGATATATTTAATTAATTCGTGTGTCTAATTAATCAAAAAAGTTAACTAGTGTGCCAAATAAAAGATCGTCACGAGCGCAAAGAAATTGCAGATTCAATTCACGAGCGCAAATAAAATTAACTAGTTATATTTAATCAATTCACGGTAGCGACAAAAATAGATGTTAAACCACATGTTTTAGTTTCTCCTACGTTGCACGGATACGAGATACATGTATGATATCAAACATAATACTGATACGGCGATAGGGCAATTTTCAAAAAATATAAAATAAAATCGTCAAATATATGTAATATTTTAATATTTTATTAATTTTAAATTTTATATTGTATATCTTAATTGCTCTACGTAAATGATATTAAAAGTTTTTTATTATTTAAATATCATGTTACAAAGTAATATTTATTTTATTTAGTTATTTACATATATTTATTACTTTTCTACTTCGATTTAAAATTTATATTTTTGTTTTTAGTATATTTATTCACATTTTGGAAGCATCCGGATGATTATCCGATTATTTTGAAATAAAATATTCAGACACATCACGTGAAGTATTCGATATGTATCCGAAGAATATCATACTCATATCGGTATCAGATACGATATTAGATACGATATAGTTTTATTTTTTGTAAATATACGCGCATAATAAGTTTTCTCTAATAACATATGAAGATAAAAACAAAACCATCACAGTTTTCATTTAACATAAAAAATGCATACCTATTACAAAAACATAAAAATTGCATATATGTGCCAAAATTTCATCAGGGTGGTTTTCTTTTAACTCACCTCACAACAAAAAGAAAAGAAATAGAACATTGTTAGTGTATCTCCAATATGACTTGATCTAGATAGTTAAACGATCTCTGAAAATTAATAAATCCTATTAACCAAAATTCAAATCCATCAATGGTAACTATTTGCATATACTTCTGCTCAGGCTTATTCATATTTTCGCTCGGAGTTAAGCATTGTATCTTTTCAAGTGGAATCGAAACTTTATAGGGCACTTTAATTAATTCTCCTTTGGGAGAAGTTAGCGAAAGTGATGTATCACTACGAAATGCGATCTTTTTGGTCGAAATGAATAAAACTCCTGCAATTGGTCCAGTTGTTGTAGACAGATAACATTGATATGCCTTCAAAAGTCTCTCTTCTTTCTCGATATCAAATGATTTCGTGAAAACTCTTTCACGATGCTGTGAAATTTCTCCGGCAGCGGCGCCATTTGATAACACGTAAAATAGGTCGTTTAATTGTGTAAATTCAATCTCACGAGTTAATCAAAATAATTTGTAACAAATACTAATCAAAGTGATAAGTATAGGTTCGATCCAAGGAAATTTTGCGTATAATCGAAATTTCAATTCAAGAACTATTTCTACTGATCCAGAGACTTTGAAATTTTGTCACAATCATTATCTAAAGTTCACAAAGTACTGATCAGAATTTCACTTTCAAAAATACAATTTTCTAATTTATGCAGATGATTAATCACAAGGGTATTTTAGGCATTAATCAAATTCCAGAAAAATATAGATCGCAAAACAAGATCTCAAATTTGGCACAAAGATTCACAATTTAATACTAAGAGAGAGAACAGAAGAATTTCACAGGTTTGGTATTTCAGTAAAAAGTAATGATCGAATTACAAATAAGCCCCTGGTGAGATCACGAAAAGGTCCAGAAGGATTTGTATTGAGAGGCAGTTTTCAGAAATTCATATCAAATCGAAAATTATATCAAACAAACTCAATCAAAATCCTAATTCAAGAGTAAGATCGGATGTAAAATCTCAAGTAATTTTTGGGATTTAAACAGTTTTACAATGGATTCAACAAGCAGGGAAATGAAGGTCCAGATCTAAAGTTTTTTACCAAATTACAGTTTAGTCCCTAACACAATGATTTTCTAAAATCCATATCAAATAGGAAATTACAGAGAATTGATTGATTAAAAATATGTTTTAAACTACAGATCCAGATCTAAACAGTGAGATTGAGAAAGGACTATTTTTCTATGTTTTTCTATTTAAAATTGAATTTACAAAACAGCACAGAAAATTGAGTATATCACAAAGAAAAAAATAGGAAAATTGCGAGAAAAATTCCACAAAAATTCCACAAACTATATTTCACAGTATATAAAAAGTTCACAAAGAGATTTCGATCAGATCTAACAATTTCTAATTAAAATCCTAAACTAGAGAAAGAAAATACCGAAAAAATGATGAAATGGAGTCCAAGATCTCGTCTTGGCGATGTCCTCGTGCCTTCACGCCTTGAGAGGAGGTGAGAGGAGGAGGAGAGAAACTTCGTATCCGGTTCGGAGAAAGTGGAGAGAGGAAAACCTCCTCGGATCGGCCTCGGAAACCGTGCTAAGACACGATCTTCTCGGCAAAAATGGCTCAACGATGAGCAAAGTGAGCTAGAGAGCTCTCAACAATGGAGGGGGAAGAGGCTAAGACCTTACCTTCCCCAAGAATGGAGTGGTTGACCCAAGAGGTCCAAGGGTGTTTGAAAGAATGAGGTTTGGTTCTCTTTTATAGGAATTTGAAATTGCTAACAGACAAGATTCGAATTGCAACTTGCATGATCAAGTAGAGAAAGTTGCAACGAATCCAACGGTTCAAACCTCATCAAAATCGGATAAGGGATGAGGGAGAAAACTCAAAAATACCCCTGAAGATATTCTTCCAAGATTCAGAATAATTCTTCTTAAAATCATCCGAAAATAGCAAAATTATGTGCTGTTTTCTCCATTTCAATTGAACTGCAGAGGAAGAGTGCGCTAGGCTGTGCTTTATGGTATGTAATGGAGAGGAGGGGTAGAAATTTAAATGGAGAAGAGCGGGGCGCATAACAGTTCTGTTGGGAGTTTGTTTCAAACGTTTCTTGATCTTATATGGACCAGAGTATGCATCCGATCGTGCAAGGGTTCAAAAACCGAGTGGAGTTTGGGATGGCAGCGTGGGCTATACGAACTGTGTGTCACAGAGAACTAACCGAACAGTAAATGTTGACTGGTCAGCGGTGAGGATCCGGTGTAGAAGGGCTTTTGTGGTCACTTGTGTAGCAAGTCAAGTAAAGTGGGTGAATGGACCCGCTGTATGGACAGTAAGAGTTTAATGTGTTGCAGAGGATCTGAAAGGTTAATCACGCTGGGGTAATTGCTGCCTTTGCTGAACCGAGTCATTTCTGACCCATTTGCGTCCATTCGTGTAATGGGTCACGCCCTTGACCCGTTTGGAATAAATGTTCGATTTCTCTCTCATGCTTGCATCAAATATCATCATATGATATATCAAATCGATCGGCAAGACGAGACGGATCCATCTATAGTCGTGGTTTTTTCCAGATTCGGCACTTTTCACCTGAAATTAACACAAAAACATATATTAAAGTATTTTATCTCAATAAATTGGAATTATGAATATTACTTATACTTTAATCATGTTTAAGTATTTAAATTCTATATTTTGTGTATGTAAAAGGTGATGAAAAATCCCCTTATCACCTCTCTAGAGGTGGCAAATCCGGTCCGAACCCGAAAAAACCGCCCGACTCGTCCGAGGTCCGACTCGTCCATGACCCGAAAATTTTTAAAAATTCAAACGACCGAACCCGACCGACCCGAACCCGAGAAATCCGACCCAAAATTGACCCGGCGTGACATATTGTAATTATTATTCCGACCAAACTCGACCCGAATCCGAATTGTCCGAAACCCGATAAACCCGATTATGAAAAGTCCGAACCCAAATAGTCCGAACCCAAATTGACCCGGTGCATCATTTTTTTTAATTCAATCTATTGACTAATCTTTGTAATACTATATTTATTACATTTTTCGAGAGTGATATGACACCGGTGCTTTCAAATAAAAAACAGAGACCTGGATTTGGATAATAGTTTAATTTTATATCCAATATTTTGACAAAATTGATTTATAGAATCATTAAAAAAAAAACCGACACAACCCGAATTTGACTAATCCGAATTCCGAAAGAATCTGAATCCGGAACAAACCATGTCCGCGAAACACCCCGAACTTGAAAACCCGACCCGACTATAATTTTCAACTCGAAATTGATCCGACCAAATATGATCCGATCCGAACCCAGTTTGATCCGAATTGACTTAACCCGATGAGATCCGAACCCAAAAATTAGCCCGAAACCTGTTGGGTTCAACCCGAAACCGCCCAACCCGCCTGTTTGCCACCTCTAAATCCTCTCTCACTCCAGTGTCTCTCTCTCTCTCGCGCTGTGTGTCTCTCTCTCTCTCGCGCCGTGCTTCGCGCCTCTCTCTCCAGTCGACTCCAGCGCCGTGCTCCAACTAGGTCAGTCCTCTCTCGCGACATTCTCTCTTTCTCTCGCGCGACTCTCTCTCTCCTGGTCTCGCGATTTAGGGTTTAGGGTTTCGATTTTGTTTAGCAGATTTATTGCCAGTTAATTAGGGTTTCAATTAGGGTTTTAATTAGGGTTTAAATTTTCTCTCTCTCTCTCTCGCGACTTAAATTTTCAGATTTCAATTTCAATTTTGTTTCAGATTTCAGATTTAAATTAGGGTTTTAATTTCAGATTTCAATTTTGTTTCAATTTCAGATTTAAATTGGGGTTCAGATTTCAAATTCAATTTTCAGATTTAATTTAGGGTTCAGATTTAAATTAGGGTTCAATTTTCGGATTTAAATTAGGGTTCCGATTTAAATTTTCAGATTTCAATTTCAATTTTGTTTCAGATTTCAGATTTCAATTAGGGTTCTTTAATCATGCTATTCTTTGTTTTTCAAATTTAAGATTATGGCAAAAGAAGGATTCTACGTCGTTTTGTTGGTAAAAGACCCGGTATTTACGACAATTGGGCGTCATGCAACGATCAAGTTTGCAGTTATTCGCGCTCGACATTCAGAAAGTATTCGTCGAGGAAAGAAGCCGATGATACTTGGATAAGGTACTCAAATACCGACAATTGGGCGTCGAGGAAAGAAGTCGACGATGATAGCGACAAAATGGGGTATAGGAAAGAAGCCGTCGAGAAAAATAACAACAATAATAGGGTAATATTTGGAGTAATATTTATGTTAATATTGATGTATGGATTAATGTATGGTTTAATGTATTAATGTATGGATTTATGAGTAATGTATGGATTAATGTATTAATGTATGGATTTATGAGTAATGTATGGATTAATGTATGGATTTATGAGTAATGTATGGATTAATGTTAATTTATGGATTAATGTATTAATGCGCCAATTATGTATTAATTTTGTCTCATCACATGGGGTATGAAGGGGGTCTCATCACAGGGGGTATGAAGGGGGTCTCATCACAGGGGGTATGAAGGCGAAAATTGAACATAAGTTCAAACTAAATGAATTCGAGACAAAACTAAATGAATTCGATACAAACTAAATGAATTCGATACAACATAAATTCGATACAAACTAAATAAATTTGATACAAACTAAATAAATTCGATACAACATATAAAACATAAATTAATTCTAAAACATATCGTTTGACGGTTTCCGATTAGATGATTGCGGCGTTTGGCTTGACGATTGCCCGGAAGCACTTCTCGAGGTGTTCGACGCCTACAAAGAATCCGAAAACATATTATACACATTTTTTATACATAAATTGTAAATATACACATTATTTATGCGATGAAAGCGAACGTGGGCAAAAAGTATGTAGGTATGAAGGTATATTATGTGTATATTATGCCCACGATTCAATTTTACAATTCAAAAACCCTTCAGATTGATCCGTAATTCAAAAAATTAATTTAATTAACACCACAATTCAATTTTTTACAATACAAAATTAATCAATAAATTAACACCACAATTCAAAATTAATAAATAAATTAATGGTACTAACCAGGTGTAGAAGAAGGGCCGGAATTTGAATCGGTCATTTTTTAGGGTTTCGGTAGGAATGGCCAGAATTAAGGGTTTTGCGAGGGTTTTGCGAGAGACACAGCGACGGCTGGAGGAGAGGCGACGGCAAAACGAGAGAGAGGCGAGAGAGAGACAGATTCGAGAGAGAGAGAGAGAGACAGAGAGAGAGAGAGAGAGAGGCAGATTCGCGAGAGAGAGAGAGAGAGAGAGAGAGAGAGAGGCGCGAAGGACGGCGCGAGAGAGAGACACATCGCGAGAGAGAGACAGAGAGACGCTGGAGTGAGAGAGGAAAGAGAGGGGTTTAAGTGACGGGTAGGGTTGTAAGTGACGGGTCGGGTTAAATGATTAACGGGTCGGGTTAAAACATGTATAAAATATCATCATTCGACGGTCATTTAACAGGAGGGGCACCATTTATTTGACGGAGGGGGCAAAACGAACAAAAATAAGAAGTTTAGGGGTCAAAAACGCGCAAAAAAAAAGTGAGGGGGCAACTTGAAAATTTTGGTATTTGTTGGGGGGCAAAATCAGACTTTTTCCTTCAAAGTATTATACTACATGGCGCCAAAAAAAATTTTAGGCAATATTTTTCATATTTATTGAAAAACATATTTTAGACATAAACATGGACCATAAAATATCTGAAATCCAGATTTTTAAAAAAATAATTTTAATTTTATATCCAATATTTCAAAAAAAAAAAATTTAGCGGATCATTAAAAAAAAACCGACACAACCCGAATTCCGAAAGAATCCAAATCCGGAACGAACCAGTATCCGATTAAATCCGAAATCCCGATTTAACCCGAGTCCGAATCATTCCGAATATGAAAATCCGACCCGACTATAATTTCAACTCGAAATTGATCCGACCAAATATGACCCGAGCAGAACCCGACCTGATCCGAGTTGACTTAACTCGAAAAGATCCGAATCAGATAATTAATCCGAAACCCGATGGATTAGCCCGAAACCGTCCGAATCCGTCTGTTTGCCACCTCTTTTCTACATTAGCCTTTCTGACGTCCCCCATAACTCCATTTCTTGTATAAATTTGCCAAAGATAAAAAAGTTCGAGGCCCCACACCAAAGCATTTGGAGATATATTTAGCCCAACCTTATCTTAATCTAAAAAATGCTGTTGGGACCGAAATCGAATAAACTGTTTTCGTGGACTGATACAGTATGACCTGTTTCCTGACCAAACAACTAATTAAAGTTGGATTAATTGAGAGGACCTTGTATTCGAACAGTGCTTATTGGATATAGGGACAAGTGCTGATGCACGGATCAACGGGATCGATGTGTAAAGTCATTAACATTGATTTCTATAACTTTTCATTCTTACGTCATAAATTACATTAATTTTTATTTTCTGAGTGCATCCAAAGAGAATTACAAAATAGTCTATATCTGTATCAGCATGGACGCTGCACCTAGTCAGAAAATGCTGTCGTTCTACAGTATATATAAAGTTTGGAAAAAAAAAAAAAGTGGGTCATATATTCTTAGCTTTCCAAAAATGAACTACGTATACCTAATTTTATTGATAATTAGAGATAGTAAACACAATCGGCAGGCCGACAGGTGCGGAGCCAGGATAATTTTATAAGGGGACGGAACTTACAAAAAAATAAAATTTGTTGTATTAGAAATTTGAAGTTGAGGCCTCTGAACTTCTGATCGTGAATTTTACCACTACATTACTCAACTCCTTATGAAATATTATAAAGTTTATTATAATTATTGTTTCCTTAACAAGTAAAATCATCTTCTTCAATAGATATTTTTTCGGATTCGATTTCATAAGGGGAGTCGGGCCCCCCTCTCTGTCTTTGGTTGTTTCGAACTGCAGTACAAAAGTATCATGCTAACTGTTTTGACATTTCAATACCTTTTTATTTGGTTATATTTCTCTATATCGTAGTTTCTGTGTACTGTATTTTATGTTAAATCATACTAGAAAAATTATAACATCTGATTTTAATTTGAATTATATAATTCGATTTGTTCAGTTATATTTAATTAATTACAGTGTCTAATTAATCAAAAAAATTAACCAGTGTGCCAAATAAAAGATCGTCACGAGCGCAAAGAAATTGCAGATTCAATTCACGAGCGCAAATAAAATTAACTAGTTATATTTAATCAATTCACGGTAGCAACAAACATAGATGTTAAACCACATGTTTTAGTTTCTCCTACGTTATAAGAGATACATGTATGATATCAAACACAATACTGATACGGCGATAGGGCAATTTTCAAAAAATATAAAATAAAATCGTCAAATATATGTATTATTTTAATATTTTATTAATTATAATTTTTATATTGTATATCTTAATTGTTCTACGTAAACGATATGGTTTGATTTTTTGTAAATATCCGCGCATAATAAGTTTTCTCTAATAATATATGAAGATAAAAACAAAACCATCATAGTTTTCATTTAACATAAAAAATGCATACCTATTAAAAAAACATAAAAATTGCATATATGTGCCAAAATTTCATCAGGGTGGTTTTCTTTAACTCACCTCACAACAAAAAGAAAAGACATAGAACATTGTTATTGTATCTCCAATATGACTTGCTCTAGATAGTTAAACGATCTCAGAAAATTAATAAATCCTATGAACCAAAATTCAAATCCATCAATGGTAACTATTTGCATATATTTCTGCTCAGGCTTATTCATATTTTCGCTCGGAGTTAAGCATTGTATCTTTTCAAGTGGAATCGAAACTTTATATGGCACTTTAATTAATTCTCCTTTAGGAGAAGTTAGCGAAAGTGATATATCACTACGAAATGCGATTTTTTTGGTCGAAATGAATAAAACTCCTGCAATTGGTCCAGTTGTCGTAGAGAGATAACATTGATATGCCTTTAAAAGTCTCTCTTCTTTCTCGATATCAAATGATTTCGTGAATACTCTTTCGAAACTCCCTGACCGAAGAAGTTTTTTACTTAGATTTAACTTCCCCTTAACAGTTTCAGATATATTTTTACCCAAAGTCACTGCAATACAAAAAAAGTACTTAAATCAGTTTCGAGATTTATATCGTCAAAAATATTTTTAATAACTGAAACTGAATTATGATATGAATTTTACCATGATCAAGAAGTCCTTGAGCAAGGCTATCTGTATTTTTGCTGATTCTTTTCATCCAATCAGAACCTGAATTTTGAATTGGATTAACCTTCTCAAATTCAGAAACTAAAATGGTCTTCAATCCCTCCTCCGCGAAGGTCTTAGAAGAACCCATCCGAATCCCGTTTACTTGGCCATGACAAAAATTCTTCATTTTGCGATTATTCGAGCTTCTCGCAATATATATCCTTTCACTTCTCAGTTTGATGTTTTCGTTGGTTATTCTAGTTTCGTCGAATGACTTGTAAGGAGCCTCTTTTATAAGAAGTTATAAATTAAACAATAATTAAATCAATGTGTTACAGTCATCAACGCTTCATCAGGATTCAAACTAGTCACCAAAAGAAGAAATTGACCCTACAACTTTAATTGTGCTGACAAGGATTATATATCTTGCATGTTCTTGCACTATACATGACTAGGATTTCTTTTCTTGCAGAGAAAATTCGGTTTATGTTGGGAGGAATCAATCTGATGTGGAAAAGAGGAATCTTTTCCCTCGTGAGATTCAATTGGGCAGCATTACCTCAGAAAGATGCTCAACTGGAAAAATAAAATATTTCATGATTCATCTTATAAAGATTGTTTGCTTCCTTTTCTTCATTCGGATATGGTATTCGCATCTTCTTTTTCTCTTTGGATTACGCCTGAATTTAGGAATAAACAATTTAATGAGGACAATGCTTTTGGACTTGTAGGCATGAAAATATAGGTTCTTTTGTCAAATAATCTGCTCTTAATGCGAATTGCGAATAATTGTGTATATGTGACCGTGACGAAAAAAATATTGAAATGATAAAAAAATTCAATTTTCTATGAACGACGAGTGTTGTACCCATTTGTTCTTCAAACGACCATGTAAGTGCTGACGCAGGAATCAACCGATCGAACGGATGTGTAAAGCCACTCACTTTGATTTCTATAATGTTTCATGAACTATCACTTTATGAATTAATTCCCTTAGTTTTAATCCTCTCTTTTTTAATTTTCTGAGTGTGTATGAAGAAATTTGTCAATCTGTATCAGCATATACGCAGCACCTAGTCAGAAATGCTTGTATTTTACGTATATCACTTGAATTTTCATTGTTTTTACATTTTCATTGTTTATACATATCACTTGAATTTTTGAAAAATCATGTATAAAATTGAGTAATACTTGTACAATCCATATATGACAATTCATTTTTTGTTATATGAAATCTATAAGTGTGCCTAATTATGTAATTGGTACTTTTAAAAATATATATTTTCATTTAATTCCTAACAGAAAATGACAGAAATGCTCTGATTCTTGACATCTACTTGTATAAATTCAGTAAAATCCGGTGAAAATGTTTCAAGTAATTTTAGAAAACTTCATTAGCTAGTAGCCTAGTAAGATCATTTGAAATTATCATTCATACATACAGAAACTAAATCAATGAATCTTCTATATATGTTCAATTCACATTAGAAAACTATAGATTCAATTCATATTAGCAAACAAAAATCAGTGAATCTTCTCTAATATTTTATCTAAAAAAGTATCACAATGCTCATTTATCATAAAAAAAAATACATACATTTATATACCAAAATTTCATCTTGGTGGTCTTATCTAATCCACTTCACAATAAGAGAACACAAATAAAACTACTACAACTCAAGAATAATTTTCTCGAGATATCTAAGCGATCTCTGATAATTAACAAATCCCATGAGCCAAAACTCAAATTCGTCAATCGTAACTATCTGCAGATATCTCTGTTCGGGATTATTCACGTTTACGCTGGGGCTTACGGATTTTATCTTTCCGAGTGGAATTGAAACTTTATATGGCACTTTAATTAGTTCTCCTTTCGGAGAAGTTACTGAAAGTGATTTCTCGCTGCGAAATGCGATTTTTTTGTTTGAAATGAATACAAGTCCTGCAATTGGTCCAGCTGTTGTAGATAGATAACATTGATAAGCCTTTAATAGTTTCTCTTCTTTATCTATATCGAATGATTTTGGGAATAATCTTTCGAAACTACCCGATCGAAACATCTTCTTACTTAGATTCAGCTTTTCCTTAATGGTTTCAGATATATTTTGTTGACCCAAATTCACTGCAACACAAAAATAATAAAATCAGTTTTAACAAATAAAAAATATTTAAATACAAGAAAATGAAATATGATAAGACTTTTACCATGATCAAGGAGTCCTTGAGCCAGGCCATCAGCTTTTTTGCCGATCTTTTTCATCCAATTGGAACCGGAATCCTTGGAATTTGAGAATCCACATGAATTGGTTTTTTGCAATTCCTCCTCTGCGAACGTTTTAGAAGAACCCACTGGAACTCCAATTACTTGGCCATTACAAAAGTTCATTTTGCAAATATTTAAACTTGTCTTGAGATCCTTAATTTCCCCTTCTTAATTTCAGGTATTAGTTGGAGTCTTGGAGATTGTATCTAGTTTGCTTCTATTGACTTGCAAAGGGAGATCTTTTATAAGAGGAAGTGAGTACTAAATTATTGAAAAATTTTAAATTCAAAAAACTTAATGAAGTGGTGTTACAGTCATCAGCGCCTCATCAGGATTGAAAGTAGCCATCGAAAGAAGAAAATGGCCCTACACACTTTTGTCGATCCAAGTACATAATCATCTAAAGATTTTTCTTTTAAAAAAAAGGTTAAAACCCCACAGTCACGGCGAAGCATTTGCAGAGAAATTCTGCCCCAACCTAATCTTGTTCTAAAGGATGCTATGTTAATGTTGGGACCCAAATGAACTGTTTTTCTTTCATGGACTATGACGTGTTTCGGGACAAAACACAAAATTGGATTGAGAGGATCATGGAACTTTATTGGGATTTAGGGACATATCATGGCCCGAGACCTAAGACATACATGGCAATGCGAGAATCTCGATAGTAAATTTAAGTCGAACTTCGTAATATATTGTGTCTTCATGTGCTTTCTATATCCCTATATTACATAACACAAGATCAACTCTGCTCCTAGGTCAGTTCGGACAAACAGGTGGCACGGTCCCTCCAATTTTTTGACAAATAGAATATATAGTCAATAGTCAATGTTATTCAACACATTTACAGAACGAGTCAACAGTGATAGTTAAAGTGACTTACGATTAAATGTTCATTAATCGATTAAAAACGATAAGAAACGACCACTTTAATAGATAATAATTGAGGCATATGGTGTGTCACACCCCAAAAATAAAATGAAAAAAGGTACGGCAACCCGTCAGTATACAACTCGTATACCACATGTTCTTATATGATAAATTCAAAAAAACATAAATATCACAATTCGAAAACAACGACACACGCACATATATACGTACATCACCATAACATATACAAACAAACATAAAAAAAACCTAGCGGAAACATATAAACACATATGCGACATAAACAAACAAAATACTAAACATGTCGCAGCGACAAAATGGCTCGTTGGCCAGAAACGGAAGTACACTAATATACACAACATGGAGGTTCCGCGATGAAAACGAAACCATCGTACCCACACTCTAGATATCCGCTGCCCCGAATGATCTGTCCACCATACCTAGACTCAAAACATTCAAATAAAATAGTTAGTCACGGAAGTGACTAAGTGAGTGAGTTTTGAGCCTAGCTTATTAAGATCGACCTCATACATGGCTAGTCAAAAACCTCGCTCAAAAATAATCATAATCATAATTCATATTCTGAAATCATATAAGTATATAAATACTTCTCAAAGTACTTGACTCGGCTTTTCGAAATCAAAATCACTTACTTTCATACATAATCATATACATACAAATTATACTTTACCGGGGTGAGGACGCTAATAACTCTCGATTGAAGTGCCAACCCGAGCTGATAGCGAATCACATTTGGGCTGGAACAAAACAAAAGGGGAACACATCCACCCGACGACTGGATATCCATGCGCCACAGCCAAACCCCTCATGGGTCGGGACTTTGCACTACATCAAGTTAGCTATGCCTTTCCCTCAATAGAGTCTCCCAGAGACCCTTTCTAAAATCGCAAATCTCAGCATACGTTTTAGACTAATTCTAATCATACATATAGAGAGCCTTTCGGAGACCCTCACTAAAATCGTAAACCCGGCTTACGTTTTATCCAAATAAAATACTACATATATATATATATATATATATATATATATATATATATATATATATATATATATATATATATATATATATATATATATATATATATATATATATATATATGATCAAATTTACATAATATACATTTTGTTGATGTAACACGGTTTTTAAAGCAAAATATGATTTCTAAAGTAAGAACCCTTGACTATCATGTAAGATCTAGAAACGTTCGTAATTGGATTCTTATTAAGAGAGAAGTGAGAGTAGCACTCACATAATGGAAAGAAACTCGACAAATAAAAGATTAATCGAAACGGCGCACAAGATTGAGTGAAAATAGAGAAACTCGAAACTTGGATGAAATTCTTCTTTTGATCTTGCCAACTCGCACAACTCAATCTCCTGAAGAATATGGCACCTTTCGTTTTGCGAAATATCCTCTTTTCCTTGTTTTTTCCTATTTTTCTCTTTTTTTCTCTTAGGGTTTCATGACTTTTCTGATGTATACTAATGGATATGGAAGGGGAGAGGTGTTGGCCGCATGGTTAATGAAGGGGTGATGAGGTGGATGACACATTTCATGCGTAACCCTCAACTTTAACATAATTGAAAACCATTTAATTTATACATATTTGAGGTTTATCTTGCAAACTCTATTTTTATTATTATTAATGGTTTGATCATTATGCAAATAAGACCCTATAATATATTTATTTAAATAACCCATAAAAATAAAATTACGGTTATACCCTTTCGAAAACTTTGACACATAAGAACTCGGTTTTGATCGTTCAAAGAATTATATTTTTAATATGGGTCTTATATTCTGAAATTTTAGGAATAATAATCTACAAATATCAAAACCCTATTTTTGATATTTATTACATGGTGCCCCTCAAATTCTCCCAACATTCTCTATATCACAAATTAACTATTAATTAACAAGATAATTAACAAAAAGAGATTTTATTGACGATTAATTAATATAAAATTAAAATACATATGAATTAACAATTCTTAATCAATATCAATTAATCGTTAATAGAGTATTTTTTTTATTAATCATCATGTTAATTAATTGTTAATACGTGATATAAAGAGTGTGGAAGAAATTTGAGGGGCATGGTATAATTTTCCCTAATATTTATCATTTACAATAGGGAAATTTTACTTTTTCCCTCACTTTCTCCCACACATTAATGATATGGGGATTTAACAATTTATCTCCCACTTAATTAATACAAAAATATTTTATTAACAGTTAATAAATATTAATTATTAATGATTAATTCATATGTACCTTAATTCTATAATCATTAATCATTAATGGAGTGTTTTGTGTTAATTAGGAAAGTGATTAATCACTAATTCTTCAGATCGAGGATGTGTGAGAGAATTTGAGACATAGTAAATTGACTCTTTATAATACTATTTTTTCTTCAAACCAGTGACGGATTCAAGGAGGTGAAGGCCCGCCCTCTCTATGATTTCTAAAGTTTTATGAATATACTAATATGTTATCTATGCTAACATTAATATGCATGAGTCGATAAGTTAAAAATATTTGTCCACTTTTCATTTATTCGGAAATAAAAAAAATGGAGCTGTTTCTATTATCCATTATATTACTTTGTCATTTGTCTTTTATGTGTCAATTGAAAATAATATTTATGCAATTTGTCATGTAAAAAAAATATGCACTAGCCGAGTTCGAACGAACATAACTCGGCTCGATTCTAACTCGAGTCGGTAAGCTCAACTCGAAATAGGAGTTCGAACTGTATGTTTTGGCTCGAGTCTTGTTGGAGTCAGTTCGGTTCGGTTCAAATTCGAGCTGGCTCGACAAAACTCGAAATTTTTTGTATTTTTCAGATTTATATGTAAAAATGTTAGAATTTGACCTAGTTCAAGCCGACCTCAATCCAGCTTGAGCTCAGCTCGATTTGGACTCGAGTTGGCTCGGCTCGATTTGGGCTCGAGTTGGCTCGGGTCGAGTTCGTTCGACCCAGTTCCCAAACAAGCTTTTTTCGAGCTATCTTCGAACGAACGTCGATCTGCAAAAAAAATTTACTTTTATTTAATTCAGTTTTCGACATGATCGTTATTAGTTTTGATTTAATCTTATAATGATTTTTAATATTTTGAGGTTAGCAATACCTCAAACTATGATATGAGTTTTTAATATCAACGCTAATCATTAAACACAAAGTACATTTTAATATGTATTTTCCCCGTATTTCTTCACACATATCATATTGTATTTTTTAATTTATATGATCAAATTAATAGATTTTTGCAAGAAAAAAACACACTAATAATGTTGAGCTCATATTAAAAAAATTCTCGCCCTTTATTTGCATCGACAACATAAACATGTGATTAAAATCAAATTATAAATTAGAATGATGTGATATTTTAGACAGGTTAATAATAGTCCAAAAATGAGGATATATTAATAACTAAACAAAAACATAGTTCTTATAAAAATAGTTCAAGCAATGATTCATGAAATTTAGTATTATACAATATCTAAAATATAAATTAACGGAATTCTTAATAAATAATTCGGAGTCAATAAAGATAAAACAAATTAACATATTATTTGTGTATTTTTAGTCCAAGCAGAGTGAGGAATAATCTTTAGTAATAAACAAACTGGAGTTGTAGTGAAATAATTTTGGTCAATATTAGAATCCTTGTCACAAAGACATTATTTCACGCAGAAATGGTAATTTACTTAAAAACAATTTTTATAACATACTGAGATTTTTTCTTTAATAATTCTCATGTTATAATTAAATATCTCGTATTGAGAACATGTGGTCACTGAATTTCTTGTAAGTTAATGGAGTAAAAATATAATACTAATTCAACTTGATTAGATGCATAAATTATTTTCTTTAATGAAATTTTGTATCATACCTAGTGGTCTGAATAATAAACTCTCATGAAATTATTTTTCTTTAATGGAGTAAAGATGTAATACCAATTCTAATGTTCTGATTTTTGTATTAGTTGACAACATTATTCTAGCCTGATTTCGTCCCCTCTGATATCGAATCTGGATCCGCCCCGGTTTGAAATTATAATAACTATAAATCAAATTTAAAGAAGTATCACAATTCTCATTTATCATACAAAATACATACATTTATATACCAAAATTTCATCTTGGTTGTCTTATGTAATCCAGAAAAGAACACAAACAAAGTTACTACAACTCAAGAATAATCTTCTCAAGATATCTAAGCGATCTCTGATGATTAATAAATCCCATGAACCAAAACTCAAATTCGTCAATGGTAACTATCTGCAGATATCTCTGTTCAGGATTATTCACGTTTACGCTCGGGCTTACGGATTTTATTTTTCCGAGTGGAATTGAAACTTTATATGGCACTTTAATTAGTTCTCCTTTCGGAGAAGTTACTGAAAGTGATTTCTCGCTGCGAAATGCGATTTTTTTGTTTGAAATGAATACAAGTCCTGCAATTGGTCCAGCTGTTGTAGATAGATAACATTGATAAGCCTTTAACAGTTTCTCTTCTTTATCTATATCGAACGATTTTGTGAATACTCTTTCGAAACTACCCGATCGAAAAATCTTCTTACTTAGATTCAGCTTTTCCTTAATGGTTTCAGATATATTTTGACCCAAATTCACTGCAACACAAAAATAATAAAATCAGTTTTAACAAATAAAAAATATTTAAATACAAGAAAATGAAATCTGATAAGACTTTTACCATGATCAAGGAGTCCTTGAGCCAGGCTGTCTGCTTTTTTGCCGATCTTTTTCATCCAATTGGAACCGGAATCCTTGGAATTGGAGAATCCACACGGATTACTTTTTTGGGTGGAATTAACCTTCTGAGATTGAGAAACTGACGTGGTTTGCAATTCCTCCTCTGCGAACGTTTTGGAAGAACCGACCGGAATTCCAATTATTTGTCCATTACAAAAGTTTTTCATTTTGCAAAAATATTTGAACTTCTCTTGATATCCTTAATTTTCCCTTCTAAATTTCAGGTATTAGCTAGCTGGAGATTGTATCTAGTTTGTTTCTAATGACTTGCCAAGGGAGATCTTTTATAAGAGGAAGTGAGTAGTAAATTATTGAAAAAATTTTAATTCAAAAAACTTAATTCAGTGGTATTACAGTCATCAACGCCTCATCAGGATTGAAATTGACGTGGAAAGAAGAAAATGGCCCTACCCTTTTATTGATCCAAGTACATATTCATCTAAAGATTTTTTTTTTTTTAAAAAAACTAAAAAAGTTAAAACCCCACAGTCACAGGCACAGCGAAGCATTTGCAGAGAAATTCTGCCCCAACCAAATCTTGTTCTAAAGCATGCTATGGTAATGTTGGGACCGAAATGAACTGTTTTCATTTGATGGACTATGACGTGTTTCATGACCAAACACAAAGTTTGATTGAGAGGATCTTGGATCTTTATTGGGATTTAGGGACAGCTCATGTGCCCGTTCGTTTTTGAAAAAACCATGTAAGTGCTGATGATGCAATGGACCAACCGAACCGATGTGTAAAGCCACCTACTTTCTGTAACATTCCATTGTGATACATATATACCTTCATTCTTGTAGATCCAAATCTTTAATCCGTATCAGCATACATGCAGCATCCAGTCGGCAAGCCTGTAGTTGTGCATTGTTACGTTATCGTTACGGAAAGAGGGCATTTACTATGTCTCCACAAACCCCTCTCTCATTCTCTATGCGGATTAGGGTTCGGATTTGGGTCGGGTACAGACTCAATACTTAAAGATAAAAATGAAATTGGATATAAAGATCATAAGCATAAAGCAAATCTTTTATTTTCTTTTTACAGGGATTTAATGGGGAAAATTTCTATAAATGATAAAAAAAATTGAAAATATTAATCTTAAAACATTATATAAAAATGATAATTTTGACTTATCTGATTTAGAGTAAAAATTTAATATGGAAGAATTATCTTATTCAATAAAAAATTGGAAAAATAACAAAAGTCCAGGTCCAGATGGATTTACTGGAGAATTTTTTTAAAGCTTATTGGGATAAATTAAAAAATGAAATATTATAACTTTTTAATAAAGATGGAAACATAGGGTTGTCTAAATTTAATACATCATAACGGGGGCTTCTATCATACACCCATTTCCTTATCATACACCCATTTTCAAGGGTATTTGGAGTAATTATCCATTTATGAATATTTAAGGTTAGATGTCAAATATATTTATCAATTAATGTTTAACTAAATTGAAATTTTTTGTTGTTCATTTAAAAAAAAATCTCCATAAAAGATAAATTTTATGATACACCTTTTTACAAATATAATTAATTGCTAAAATACCCAAAATACCCTTGTAAAATGGTGTATGATAGAACTCCCCATAACATTAATAGCTAAAAAAGAGAATGCCATTGAACCTAAAGACTTTAGACCAATAAGTTTAATATCAAGTATTCAAAGAATTTTTTCAAAAAATTTATCAAACAGATTAAGTCTTTATATTAATGAAATGATTTCTAAAAATCAATTAGGTTTTCTAAACGGTAGAAATATCTCTGAAAATTATGTTTATGCTAGAGAAATATTATGTGCAGCTAAAAAAGATAATATACCATTAATAATATTAAAATTAGATATTCATAAAGCTTTTGATAGTGTGTCTTGGGATTTTTCAATGTTTTAAATTGCGATATTGCGGTCCATTGCGGTCGGCTCTTTTTTGCAGCGGATTGCGTTTGCGGGCGCAATTGCGGCGCAATAACCTTATTGCGGACAGTCGTTGCGATATTAAATTATGTAATAATAATAGTTTGTTTAAATATATTTTTCACAATATTTTCTTCTAAAAAGAATAAAAAAATTGATTGTCCAGAAACATTTTCAGTACAAATAAAAGTTAATCATAAAATTTTCATTAAAATGGCAATTATACGGGATCTTTGGATTTGTATTTTGTTGAAGAATTTTTTGTCGACATCCAAAAAAATCAAAACACTATAACTCAAATTTTAAATCGAAACATCAATGAAATACAATGAAAATTGTAAAATTCATACATTTATAGATGAAAATGAAACATTTTATAAGTTATATATGTTATGAGCATATTTTATCAAATATTTTGATAATAAAATATGGAAACTAAGTATTAAATAATCACAAAAATTATGTTATAATGTTTATATTAAATAATTCTCGACGAAATTAATTTAACGTGCTTTTTGTGTTTAATTCAGGATAAAAGGCAAATTTCACAAATTCAAGTCCATCACTGCGTTCCTCTCGTCGAGATGAGCGATTTCGATATAAATTTCATGTAATTTGGTGGAAGGATTTGAAAATTACAACTATTTGAATATTATCCCGCAATTTTACCCGCAATTAGCGCAATTTTGCCCGCAATTGCGCCGCAATACCCGTAATTTTTCGAAAACGCAATATCTCGCTATATGTTATTGCGAAATTGCGATTCTAAATTGCCCACCGCAATTTCCGCAATTGCGCCGCAATTTAAAACACTGGGATTTTTTATTAAATATATTATTAGCAAGGGATTTTGGGCCAAATTTCATTACATGGATTAAAAATTTTGTTTTCCCAGGGACTACTAGAGTAATTTTAAATGGTCACCTTGGTAAATATATACACCTAAAAAGAGGTCTTAGGCAAGGTGATCCTACTTCTACACACTTGTTTTTATTGGTTATGGATGTTCTATCTAAATTATTAGAAAATTTAAGTGACAATGGTTATATCATTAAACCCTTAAGAAATGTGTTTACAAGCCTATTTTATGCAGATGATTCAATTCTTTTCCTAAAGCCTGATATAAATAATATTAAGAGAGTTAAATTTATTCTAAATTTATTTGGTCAAGAATCTGGACTTAAAATGAATTTTTTTAAATCTGAAGTAATTGGTTTAAATGTACCAGATGATAAAATGGAAACAATTTCTAAGGAATTAGATTGTAAAATTGGGAAATTTCCTATCACTTATCTAGGTCTTCCATTACATTATAAAAAACCATCTAAAGAAGATTTTAAGATATTAATAGAAAAAATTACAAACAAATTAACAGGTTGGAAAGGAAGTATGATAAGCAAGGCTGGTAGATTAGTTCTTATAAATTATGTTTTAACAGCCATGTCTATTTATTATTTTAATGTTTTTAAATTCCCTAAATGGGCTATTAAAGAAATTGATAAAATTAGAAAACAATTCTTTGGGAAAGGTGCTAATAAAACTGGTTATCAATTAGTCAATTGGGACTTTGTTTGTCAACCAAAAGATAAAGGGGGGGTTGGGAGTTTTAAATTTAGAAATTTTTAATAAAGTATTATTAATTAAATGGTTATGGTTATATTATAATTCAGAAAATAAATTATATTGGTTTAATTTAACTCAAAATCCTTTAAATAATGATGAAATTTCAATAAATAATAAAAATAATTCATATTTTTGGAATGATGTTTTGAAAAATATTGATTTTTTTAATCATAGTATCAATATTATAATAGGAAATGGGTTAAATACTAATTTTTGGAAAGGTAGATGGTGTGACAAACCACTAAATATAAAATACTCAGAACTTTACTCTTTCTCAGAAAATAAACAAGGCACAATTGAGTATTTTTTAAAAATTATGAATGAGACAAATTTATATAATAGTTTGGGTTTAAACATACCTTTATCTAAAGTGGCTCAAGATCAGTTTCTTCAATTAGAGAAATTCTGCAGCACCCTTGATCTCATTCCATCCCAAAAAGATGCTTTCAAATGGATCTGGACCCAAAATAGAGTTTATACCTGCCAAAGTGCATATCAACAGTTAATTAAAGGAGTATATATAAAGGCAAATTATTATAAACTTTGGGGATTAAAAATTGAACTAAAAATTAAATTATTCTTATGGTTATTATATTTAAATAAAGTACTTACTATAGATAATCTTAAGAAAAAAGGTTGGAGATTCTAGATAACATATGTATCCTTTGCAAAAATTCTGAGGAGAGTGTGAGCCATTTAACCAATCAGTTTTGTGAAGCAAGTATGGTTGAAACTGATTGTAAATACCAGAATTAATAATACAAATCAAAATCAATTCAATCTATTAGACTCAATTTTATGTGAAAAGGAATCTAAACAAGTTAGAATACTTATCTGTCTCCTTCTATACCAGGTTTGGACTGAGAGGTGTCGTAGAATCTTTAATAACCAGTTTGTGACTGAAGATCAATTAGTAGAGAGAATAACCTATGAATTTAAAATAAATAAATCAGTTCAAAGTTCATACTTCAGTAATGGAGAAATAAATGATCATTCAATTACAGAAAAAGAAGATGCAAATTTAGAAATAAATTCAAATCAAAATCAAAATCAAAATTCAATAATTGAACAATCAATTTACACTAATGTTTTAAATTATGCAGGGGATTTAAGGACAGAATCAATGGAGCAGCAACAACAGTGGAGTTATACTGGTACTGAAACCAGTAACAGTACCAGTCAGAGAGAGATGGAAGAAAGACGAAGTAGATCTCAAACAAATGATTCGAATAGGATTACTTCGCCTTACGAATCATCAATGCAAAGGGATCTGTGGTGGTTTAATTCAAACCTAACTGAAGAGGATCGCTTATGCATGCAAAAGGAACGACAAAATGGAGATGTGATAGAAGAAGATCATACCTTGAATGATATCTGCAGTAGATTGACAGATCTACTTAATGATTGAGAAGGAATCTGGGAGAGTAGCGGAAAGAAAGTGTAACAGTAAGATCTCCTCAGTCCAATCGATGGAAATCATTGTCGAAATCGAAGTAATTGATCAGTTCTTATGATGGAAACCGCTGATTAAATGATAATCGCCATTGAAAGAGAAGGATCTTAATAGGAAGAGAGAGTAAGACGGTGAGCAAATTTTAGAGAAAGAGAAGAAGGCGGCATTGTTAAGAGAGGTATTTATACCTAGGGTAAAAATGGGAACTGAATTTTTATTTCCAGGATTTTAATGTCTAGGATTCTAATTTCCAGGATTTTTGTCTCCAGGGTTTGTATTGATGTATTAGAGGCAATGTTCTAAAAATCGGTCTAGGCGGCCGCCTAGGCGGCGCCTAGGCGCTAGGCGTTGGGAAAACGCCCACGTTTAGCCTAGGCGTTCCTGTCTAGGCGGAATTCCGCCTAGGCCCGCCTAAATAGCGCCTAGGCCCGCATAATTCCGTCTAGGTCCGCCGAGGCCAATTTTTTTTTTTTTTTTTTTTTTTTTATTAGGACCCACAACTCATTTCCTTTCTTATTTCTATTTTTAGTAATTTTATTTTGTGATTTATTTGAATTTGTATTAATGGTATTTTGTATATTTCATGTTACAATTTATTTGGACGTTGTTTTAAATAAATTAATATGTAGATTTCATGTTATGATTTGTTTGGACGTTGTTTTAAATAAATCAATATACATTATTTTTAGTATAAAAAATTATAGCACAAATTATAATATATAAAAATTAAAAAAATGACAAAAACTATGTAAAATTACAAATCCGCCTAGATCCGATTAATCCCCGATTAATCCCTCTAGGCGCTAGACGGTGCCCGTCCGCCCGACTAGCGCCTAGCGATTTCTGTAACATTGATTAGAGGTAATATAAATACCAAATAGGAGGTATTTAGGAGTAGTTTTTTAATTATTTAGGGCAAATGCCTTCTTACTTGTATTATCCTATAATCAATATAAATGAAATATAATATAAGTAGGACATACTCTATTTTTCTCTAAAAAAATTTATTTGGATGCTTTTAGAGTGCCAATTTTTGGAGCTTAATTAGATAATTTAGGCACAGATGAATCCTAAGCCGGTACAGTAAACCACAAATCAAGCTTTCTTCTGAAATATATTTCCCATTCCAGACATGAACAATAGTTTCCGTGACACGAAAATGGATTGCGAGAAAGAAACAGCAACAGTAGAGACCTTTAGCGATATAAGAGATCTAGCCAACTGGGGGGCATTGGAGAGGAACCAAACGGCGATCCCTTTCTTCTGTTTGCCGTTCATCTCTTTTTTTACCGTCAAAACGGCGATTTCAACGAAAAACAATCAATTTCAACAAAAAAAAAAGTCAATTTTAGCAATAAAACAATCAATTTCAGCCAAAGAAAACAGCGATTTTAGTACAAAAACAGTAAAAAAATAGCGATTTTTATGCCACATAACTCCAAAAAATCGCAACAACAAAAAAAAATCAAAACAAAAAAATCAAAAACAGTATAAAAAAAAACTATTAGTGTTTGAGATTTGTATATAATTTGATGACAGTCAATCCGCCGGACCAATCAATTGGACCCGATTTTTTTTTGTCTATATAGAACCCCGGACTTTTAAAGGTACATCCAAGTCATGCTGATGACATCATAAATATTATTTCGATTCATGGAAACCCCATATCAAATTCCTTTGAATTTCTTTGTTATTGATATTTCAAGTCATGTTCTATTATGTCATTGTGCTCATAATTTAAGTGATTAAGTGCAAACATAACAAATTATATACGATGAATTCAATTTTCAATTTCTTTTACATTAACAGTAAATAATGGACAAAAGAACAATTTCCATTCCATGAAAAAGATCATGTTCCATCTCACAACAACAAAAAATGTAAAAAAAAACACCCCAAACTAAACTAATTACATATATAAATCCTCCCCACATGAACAGAGAATAAATCCTTTTGATTTCATTCCATCCATATCTAAAAATGTAAAAAAATAAAAAATAAAAAAGTCTATATCTATATGCGCTAATGCAGCTGAGAGATAGCCTGATTGAGATACCTGAGAGATGTTTGATAATCAACAAATCCCATGAACCAGAACTCGAAATCATCAACCGTTACGATTTGCATGTACTTATGCTCGGGCTTGTTCAAGTTCTCGCTTTCTACGGCCATCTTCACTTTTTCAAGAGGCACCAAAACTTTATACGGCACTCTCGCAATTTCTGATCCTTTAGAACAAGATAGTGCCATCGATCTATCGCTGCGAAATGCGATGTTTTTATTCGATATGAATAGAATTCCAGCAATAGGGCCAGCCGTGGTTGAGAGATGACACTGTGACGCCTTCAATAATTTCTCGCCTTTCTCGACCGTGAATGATTGTTTAAACACTTTTTCTATACCGCCTGCTAGAAGAATTCTTTTCCCTAGATTCAATTTCCCTTTAACCGTGCCCGAAATTTTCGGTCCCAAAGCGACTGCAAGAAATCAGATATCAGTTAATATATGTCAGGAAATAAACTCATATTTCAATTGTTTCAACAAAATTTAAAAAATGGAGAATTGAAATATATACCATGTTCACAGATTCCATGAGCGAGAGTATCGGCCTTTTTGCTGAATTTGCTCATTAAATCGACAATATAAGAATCATTGTTATTTTTGGAGTTATGAATATAGGTGTCCTTGATTGAATTTAGTGGTACAGTACTTGGCAATTGCTCTTCAGCATAAGTTCTAGACGAACCAACCGGGATTCCGACCACTTGGCTGCCTTCGCTAAATTTCTTCATTCCTGCCATTAATTAAGCCTCTCTTTTAATTTCTTCTCTGTAATAAGATTGTTTTCTCTTTGTATTTTGAGAGAGTTTCGCTATGGCTTTGAAATGGGTAGAGCTAGGGGGGCTCCTTTATAAGGTGAACCAACCAACCTAAAAAAGTAGAATCGTAGTTAGTGGGTGAATGCTTTAATAGCTGCACAATCATCATCACCTAATCAAGATATAAAGTTGGTACCGAAAAGGATTTAATTACCGGTACTGCATAACCGGTCCTACTATTGTATAGTATATTCGTGTTTTACGGAGATTTATATATTCAAAGATAAATTTAAAAAGAATAAGATACTGTAAAGTTTAGATAAAATACTGCCGAATCTTATCTTATTGTAACATTTAGATTGAAGTGCCGAGGAAACCGGAAAGGGATCTCTTTCGGTGCCTAGTTTGAATGAGTAATGATACTAACCATGAATTTTTCCATGAATTTTTCCATGAATGGTGACATGGCACCTCATGATTGGTTGCATTAAAGTTGGGTAAAAATTACAACCAATCACAAGGTGCCACGTCACCATTCATGGAAAAATTCATGAAAAAATTCATGGTTAGTATTATTACTCATTCACATATAGAATAAGACTTCTATATTTGTTTGGGTACGAGTAGGGATGTCAATGGTGTGAATATTACCCAAACCGGACCGAACCGTATCCGAAAAAATATCCGGATCCGAGTGGATCCGAATATGGATACGGTTACTAATTTGGATTCGAAACCGGATCCGGATACTCGAAATCGGATTCGAGTATCCGGATCGGGATAGGGATGTAAATGGGTTCGATAATACCTGTGCCCGATGGGTGGACGGATCGGATAATGTCCGGTTAAGCCTACCCGCAGGTCAAGTATTATCCGATTAAAAATATCCGGCACGGGTATGGATATGGTATGGGTGAGGTCATATCCGACCTGTGGATATACCTGACCTGTGGATATACCCGACCCGAACCCGATTTTTAATAACCCTAGTTATATTAATATTTTTACCTTCCTTAACTATATCTGATTGATCGTACGGAATAAAACAATCGAATGAAGTGACTTCAATTATATTTTATGCGATTAAAAAAAAATTAGTTGTGTATTTTGTGATGTTATTATGTTATGTGATGTTTTAATTTGAAAAAATATGTTTTCCTCAGTACTAAACGGGGTGGATAAAATTGCCCGTTTAGTTGATGAGTCGGGTACGGATATCGCCCGATTAAGATGGGTTAGGATATGGGTGAGCCTATATCTGACCCAAATCCGAACCATTGACATCCCTAAATTCGGAACCCATCTGTATATTACATATTTTTTATATATCTTATTTGATATTAGCTGAAAAATCATATATAAATTAATGATTTGTGAGCGATTTAAAACCACAAACCGTAAAATCACGTTTAAATATAGTCATACATATATCGTTCATGTCATAAATTATATATTCATAGTTAAAAAAATATGTTATGTTATCATAACGTTGTATCTGTTTTGATATTCGAAAAAAATGTATCCTTATCTGAGAATATCCGAAATGTATCTGTATTTGTTTACTATTTGAATCGTATTCATATCTGTATTCGAAAAATAATATGAATATGGATCTTATATGACCACTGTCCGAACCGTTGACACCCCTAGTACAAGTTAAACCTATATGTGATAGCTCATGATTGAAATTTGAACTTTATATATAAATATATACATGTTTTAACTCAAGACAACCACCTACCGAACTCCGTAAACAAACATTGTGTGTTAATTGACGCGTTTGATTAACACATTAATAATTTATAATATTTTAATATTAGTAAATGTTAATTGACATGTTAATTCAATTAAACAGTCAATTAAATCATTAATTGAGTCAATCAGTAATACTAATCAACATATTTAATCTTCACTTACCGCTTCATCAATTAGCGTTGTTATTGTAAATATTACCATTTTTTTAATATTTAGTATTTCGTGTACATAAATGATACAAGTTGGTCGGTAATTTATCGAGCTCGGACGAAAACAATAATACAACAATACACATAACTTGCAAGCAACACCTATCCTCGATGAAATCCAAACTAATGACACAACAAATATACAATTTCGACAAGCAAAAAAATTAAATACAAAAGAAAAGAAACAAAATCGGCCCCGCGCAATTGCGCGGGTAAAACGTTAGTAAGATATAAGATCATATATTCCAATAAGACGAGAGTAATTTGTAAGTCAGAACTCTCAACTGTATGCATTCAAAAAAGAAAAGAAAAAACTCTTATGTGTAAAGGCTATAAAAATTTGCTGATGAATTCAATTAATGAAGACAAATCCTCTAATGTGGCAGCTTTGTGAGCATGAAATGGGCTACCATGGGGCACATCGCTGCTGACTCATGGAGGAGTCGATCAGATGTGCAAATTGACCCACAATCAACAAAAATTTAATAATACGCCATGAAGTAATCAATTATGTCATGGTTTTCTTTGTCTCTCAATTTAGAAACAAAATCGTTTTCTTATTTAATTCCTTCTTAGTCATCATCGAAACACAATCAGCACCTAGTCAGCAGATCCATTTCACCCGGACTTTACGCTGTGGTGACTGGTTACTTGAAGGGCCAGTTCAATTTTGCGTAAAACCAGGGGCTACTCATTTTGCTTATTCCTAAAAGAGGTCATATATGGTGCCCCTAAGTTTTCTCCTACCATCCTCTATATCATCGATTAACACTTAATTAACATGATAATTAACAAAAATACATTTCACTAACAGTTAATTTATATATAATTAAAATGGGAAGTGCTATGATAGACCCATTTTCTTATCATAGATCAATTTTCAAAAAATTATTTTAAGAATTTTAGCTATTTATTAATTAATTCTACAAAATTTATGTTTTGAATAAAATTAAATCATAAATATACACTACAATCTTACAAAAAATATCATTATTTTACAAATATTCGAATTTTTTTTAAAAAAAAATAGGTCCATGATAAGAAAAAATGGGTCTATCATAGCACTCCCCAATTAAAATACGTATAAATTAACAATTCTTAATCAATTTGAATTAATCTTTAATATAATGTATTTTTGTTAATTATTATGTTAATTAATTGTTAATTGGTGATATAGAAGATGTTGGGAGGAATTTGAGGAACATGGTATAATTTCCCTTCCTAAAATAACCTTGGTAACGAGTGACTATCCACATAACTAAATACCCACAATCATTGTTACACCCTCTCAAGCCATAGTAGTATATTCATCAGTATTAAAAAAAATACAAACTAAGTGATTAAAAACATAGGGGAACAAAAATATGAGAGGAGGAGAAAATAATGGTGCCCTACTATTTTTATAAAATTGAAAAAGTATGTGTGAACTCCAGGAAATACAAGGATTAAAAATAAGACTTGGATATCTTTAATGAAACTCTGTTGCAAAAATTGTTAAAGACTATTAAGTTGAAGAAGTTCTATTTTTTTTTTTTGAAAAACTAAAGAGGCGAAGCCTCTTTTAATATATTAAAGCAAAGTTTAATACATTGGTGCGATTTTACATGATAAATGTAAAAAAGTAGTTTCGCAAAAATAAATTATAATTGCAAAAGTAAGATACATGCCGAGAGATGATGCTTTCGGCCATCCTTAGACGAACGCAACCTCCCTCTGCCCTTGGTTTGCCACACGCGCTCGGATTGTCATCGAAGCTGTCACCGTCGCTGTCGCGGCCCGTCGCTCTCGGACTCGCCCCCAGACTCGTCCCAGACTCGGCCGTCGCTCTCGGCCTCGCCCCAGACTCGGCCTCGCCCCAGACTCGGCCCAGACTCGTCCCAGACTCGCCCCAGACTCGGCACCAGCCTCGCGTTTTTTCGATTTCCCTTTTTCCCTTCCCGCTTTTTCCTTTCGAGTTTTTGCTCTTCGAGGAGCTCCAAAATCGCCCCGATGACAGCCCTCGCTAGCTTCGGAAACCCTAGCCGCCGCCGCTCGCTAGCGATGATGCTTTCGGCTATCCTTAGACGATCAATTCGTCTCCATAATCGGCCTCGTCGGAGCCATCACCCTTTTCCTTGTCGCGGCACCGTCGCCCTCGCTGTCGCAGCCTGTCGCGCCCTCGCTGTCGCCGTCGCCCTCGGATTGTCGCCGGGGCTGTGCCCGTCGCTCTCGGATCTCCACCAGGGACTGTCGTCCTCGGGTTGTCGCCGGGGCTGTCGTCCTCGGATCTCCGCCAGGTGCTGTCGCCGTCGCGTGTCGCTGTCGCCTTCGCCGTCGTCACGGTGGTCTCGGTCCGTCGTCGCCTTGCTAGGGTTCCAAGCTCCCCTTTCCTCCCTTTCCAGTGGCCTCTTTCCTCCCTTTCCTTTCTTTCCTCCCCTTCCTGCCTTTCCTCCCCTTCCTGCCGACGCTAGGGTCCCTTTTCTTCCTTTGCTCCCCTTCCTGCCGACGCGTCGTTCGCCTCGGTGGCCACGGTTTGCCTCCGTCGCCGCTCGCCTCGGTTTCCCTCCGTCGCCGCTCGCGTCGTTTTGCCTCCAGCACCGTGGTCTATCGTCGTCGCGCCGGACCTCCAGGAGCTGGGTCGAAGGTGTGAGAGAGGAGGGGGTGGAGGCGGCGGCTAGGGTTTGCCTCCACCCCAGAATCGCCTAGCTCGTCGGAAGGTTTGTCGCTACTTAGAAAGATAGAAAGAGTGTCGCTTCTAACTTCCAACAAGTTCTATTATTTGATGCAAATATTGCAAGACCAAATATTGCATTTTCGGTTGGTCTTCTGAGTCGTTTCATGCAAACTCCAACAAAATCGCATCTTGATGCGGCGAAGATAATTCTCGAGTGAATTCGACCCTCGATTTGGGGCTATTATACAAGAAGAATATCGATTGTTTTTTGCATGGGTGTGCTGATGCGGATTTGGATGATTGTGGATATTGATTAAGCTATTTTTTATACTACAAATATTCAAAGGTGAAAACCAAAGTGCTTCAAAATTTGGCGACGAATCCAGTTTATCGTGTACATATCAAGCACATCGAGATAGAACACCACTTCATTCGAGAAAATATTCTTGATGGAGTTATTGATGTTATTGAGGTGACAAGTATACCCAATGTGACAGATATCCTCACGAAGTCTCTCTCTAAAAGACCGTTTGAGATATTGCGAATCAAGTTGGGATTTGTGTTAAAAATGCACTTTAAGGGGAGGTGCTCAAATAAAGTTTCATTTTATACTAATTTACCCACATTCTTATTTTGAATCCAACTTTGTGCGATTTAATTGTGCCACATCATCACATTCGTTTCAACTATTAAAATTATGTTATGTAACAAAATTTAGACCATTGATTAATCCTTGATTTTTTATAATCGTACTTTCTTTGTAGTCATTCATATGTCATTTATTTTATAACATATTGTAAGCATTCTTAGAATGAGGAGTTCTATCATACACCCTTTCAAAAAGTTATTTTGGGTATTTAGAAGGGTGTATCATAAATTTTTCTTTTTATAGATATTTTTTTCTTTCATAAATAATTCAAATTTCCTATTTAGCATATCATTTATTGATAAATACATTTGAAAAATTACTTTAAATACTCATTAATTAATAATTACACAAAATACCCTTGAAAATAGATGTATCATAATCAAAAAGGGTGTATGATAGAACTCCCCTCTTAGAATATCCTTATCATGCATTAACGATGTGGACTATTATTATTGTCTAGGTTCACGTTAGACTAATTTATTCAATTGTTTATCATTTCATACAAGATTACATGCTCAAATATGAATGCAATGGAAGATGAAAAATTTATATATGAAATACTAATAAATTAATATATAATATTAAAAAACATACAATATATACTAATATTATTTTTAGTGTTTTGATTTTAAAAATTCTTTAAATATATTCGTTTCATTTTTCTCTTTAGTTCGACATTCATACTAGCATAATTCGTACATATCGTTTTTCATAATTTGAAGTTGTAAAGATATTATATAAGAAAATGAAATGCAAACAAATGCATATTTACATAATAGAATTTTAAGTAGTATTACTTGCTTTTAAAATATTATAACTATAAGAATCTCATATAATACTGAGTAGAATATATTTGTGTTTTTCTTCAAACAACGTCATATTAAAATTTAAAAAAAACTAACATAAATTAAAAAAAAATAGTTTATCTATCTAAATAACTGTTCAAACTTATAAAAACCTATCAAAGAGTATTTTTATTTTGTAAAATGTAAATTTTAAAAATAACATATGATATTAAATAATTTATATTTATGCTAAATTTAAATTTGATAGTATTTATTAAAATATTTTCACTGTTAAGTTTGATATTATTTATAATATTCATTGCTTTTTCGACCAATAAAAATTATTAGTATTATATAATTAATGGTGTGTTATGATGTCGTATGATTCACTGTTTTTATATTTGATATTGTATAAAATATTAAGAACAACAATGTTATAATATTTGTTTTTATGTTTTTCGTAAAATTGTGTTATACCTCATATATTATTATATAATAACATTAATGCAAAAATTATTATTTGTGAAAAATGAGGTTGTTTTTCTATCATAATGTAAAATAATTATAAAACATATACATAATCATAAATAAATGAGTTCAAATACTTTTATTTTGAGACGATGTTATTAATATTACCATACAAATGTGTATTTTGTATTAAAATGAAAAGCATAATCAACATGTTTGTCGCATAGCGCATGTATTCTCCTAGTTAAGTTAATTGTGTATGTAGTTGTGAATTATCATATTTATTTAGGAAATATGAATCATCTATTTTGGTATTTGTGGACATTTAATACGAATGTTTAATATGATGCATATGTACAAGATTATACATGAATAATGTAGCATATAAATAGGAAGATATGTTCCGTCATTTTTTTTAAGGCAAAGTTACGTCATTTTTTTAAGGCAATGTTACGTCATTTTCATCAATAAATAAATATTCGTAATGTATATCATTATAATCTAGTAAAGTTCAAGTTTTGTAAATTGTTTATTCTTTTAATATTGATGTGATCATTGGCTAGTGTGACGGTTTATTGCACTATTATTAATTTTGGATGATTCTATGGTAATATTTTATTTCTTATGGTAGATCTTTTCAAAAGATTGGTAATTTGTCATTTTAATGATAATATCCATGTGAGTTCGTATCAATTAATGCTAGGCAAGATAGGAAAGATTTATCATACATACAAAAAAAAAATCTAATTAATTGAAAATACCAAAATTATTCTTGTAAAAAGGTTCTACCATAGAATCACCCATTAATTTTAGTTTTTTTTTTTTTTTTTTTGAAGGAAAGGCAAACACGATACGTGCTCGATCCAATCTTTTTCATTAAAAGGAAAAATCCAAAAATTTACATAAGATACAAATTTACATCTTCAAATAGGCCCTCGGGTTATGACTCTTCTTGCCTTAATTCTAGAATCAACAATGATTAGTCCATTGACCAATCCAGTCGGTAATGCAACTAATAAGTAATGTATGCATTCTTTCTTTTCTTTGAAATATCTCATTGTTGCGTTCTCTCCATAGGGACCATATGTTGGCCAACCACTTGGTATCTCACATTTTGGCGTCATCTTTCGTCTTCTCCCTTCTTGTATCCCACCAAAAGTCATTTACGGTAGCGTCGGATGGGTTCGCCCTTGGTTCAATAATTTGCCAAATTTGCATCGTGAATAGGCAACTTAAAAATAAGTGGTGTACCGTTTCGATCGTACCCGAACAAAGTGCACACATCGGGTCATGCGGCCATCCTCTTTTTTGTAGGTTATCCGCGTGAGAATACGATTATTTAGCGCTAGCCATCCAAATATTAATATTTTTGTAGGAGCTTTTATTTGAAATATGATTTTTGTCCAATGGCATTCCATGCCCGGATGTGAGATTCTAGCGTTGGGTATTTAGGGGGTTCTAGAGTAAACGAGATGTGTGGAGATGGATTTTGAGGTCCTAGAATTTTAGTTATCGTCACGGTTCATCCCGGGCCAACTCTGCATGTATAAAACTATAAATGCAACAGCAATTGATTATGCTTTGAATTATGATATTAAATTCGCACTCTTGTTGTTTGCATTTTCCATATAATCCAACTATTACGTCTAATTAAAAATCAGGAAATTGTTCGGAAACTTTGCAGCATGTTTGATAATTAGCACTTTACCGGTACGTTAGGCCAAATATGCTGCTTCCAGGAAACTCGTCCCCATGCACCATAGTCCATGCATTACCAAACTTGCAAGTATTTTTATAATTAATTAATTACAAGTTTGAACTTTGAAGTCCATCTTGTCAAATCTAGAATCTTCCTGATAACTTCATATAAAAAATTGTAATGATTCATTGAATTTCTTTTTTCCTTGAAAGAAGATGAGGTGTATTTCTTAGCCTCGACTTACAAAGACTAATGGCAAATTAACCAAATCAGAATTTATTTGCCACCCCCACCATGTGGGTGGATAAGATATCATCAAATCCGACTTTTACTTTTTTTTTCTTTCGATTCATTCTCGATTGCAAGGTAGCCGACAAAGGTTGATGGTTGAGACTTAGGCCGAGCAGCCAGCAAAGCGCCTAGTCATCCAATCCACTAGACTGTACACATGGCTTGCCTTGTTACTTTTTATTAATTTGTACAAAATAAAGATAAATAAAGAGCTGGTAGCACCGAAATGTCCTTCCTCTTATTCTGGATTACAGTCATCCAGTTTTACTTTGCCCTCCATTTTCCTAATTTATTTCGAATCACAATTAACATTTTAATTAGCATGATATTGATAAATATTTATTATTAATTTTTAGGTGGGAGAACGTTAATTACGTATTACAATTTTACTGATTATACATGTTCAGCGGAGCGGATTAAGAAAGGAATAGCATATTAATTGGATTAACTGATTTTTTTTCGATAGCAGTTTTATTCGAACCTACGCACGCACACACACGCCCGCGCACGCGCAAGACGAAGATTTTTCTCGTTTGAAAAGTAATAATTAATGTAAAATTGTTTATATTTCACAAATGTTAGAATGGTATAGTGGTAAAATGTATATTTTGAGGATGAGAGATTTTGAATTTGAGTTTCTCAAAGCACATATTTTTAAAAAAAATTAGTTTGGCCCCTTTATAAAATTCGGTCATCCCTATAAATTGATTATGGATCCGCTTCTGTAAGGATTGTGGCATTTTTATTTTTATTTTGAGATGTGACTTTGATTTTTTTTTCTAGCTTCTAAATGTATTGGTCCATGAATATTGGTATGTATGAGTTATAAAAAGTCACTTGAATTTTCTTCTATTTTAAAAAAAAAATAATGCTTTTGTCATTTTATCTAATAAACAAAAACTTGTATATCTCATCATTTGCGCAGGACTTTGAAAATCATATTTGCATATCATGCATATCAGAACGATGATAATACAAAATTAAAGCCCACCCTGTATACACGTATGTTTGTCGTACATATGCATCCTCGTTAATTTAATTAATATGATGAATATTGGTTGTGGATATTTAGTTATGCTATGTTGGAATCGTGGATTATCATTGAACCGTCGAGCAGCAAAATAAGAAGCCACTCAGCAGTCCCCTCACCACAGCGTAAAGTCCCGGTGAAATGGACATGCTGACTCGTTGCTGAATGGGTTTCGATGATGACTAACAACGAATTAAATAGAAGACGATTCTGTATCTTAGAGGGGTCCGGGGCTTGCCCAATGGACTTTGGGCGAGAATGTGCCCAAATGCCATTTTAACCGTACGATCAATTGATTTGCTTTGATGCCAGTTAACTCTCCGTTTATTCATCTGTTAAATCTAATTTTTTTGTTTGGAAAGAAACATGTCAAAGAAGGAAACATATCTCTCCCATATAGCATTGAAGATATTCCTTCCATTCATCTCATGCACCTACTCATCTCTCTCTCTCTCTCTCTCTCTCTCTCTCTCTCTCTCTCTCTCTCGTTTACTGTTCTTCCATTGACAGTCTTTTATTTTTCGGTTGTCCTTCCCTTCGTTTTCTCTTTTGTCTTTCCATTGCTACTCATTGATTGATATATCTCGTTGGAGGATAATTTTTTCTTTTTGGTCTCGAAATTTCTTTCTTTCATCATGGAAGTAACATCTCGTTTCCTTATAAAAAGATTCCCAACTGTGTCATGTACCAAATATTGGATTCCTTAGTAATATCATCGTTTTAGTAAAAAAAATTATGTTTATTGATGAATATAATACTAGCTAGTATTCTCTCTCTAAAATATACGAAAAGCAAGAAATGAACAACAATGAACCCAATTCAGAAAAATGCAATCTGTTTGAAATTGAATTGAAACTATTAATCTTGAATTATCCTTTAATAGATACATTGATAAATTAATCTATAATTTTTTAAGTTTCTAGTACCCAATCTGACAACATCAATACTCAACAATAATAATTGATAACAGAATCAAAATGTAACCACATTGAAATCAACACAAAAAGGATCTCACTCAAACCAAGCTAAACTAAAATTATTCAAATAGATTGCATGCCCTAGGCCCCTAGTTAGTGAAAACAAAACAACAAATAAAGTTGAAAACACTGAAAAAACAAAAATAAAAAGAATTCGGTCGGATCAAGAAACATGGGAGAGAAGGGGCTGATAGTCATAAAGAGAGAAGCTCAAGGTTGGAGAGGGAAGGTCAAGAAGACCGGGATAACTAATATGGGAAGTTAAGATTTTCTTGATGTCTTTTCAAAATAAAGGAAGATACATTTAATTAATTTATTTAACGGACAGTTAGTTGGGCATTAAGTTTGATCAACAAAATATCAATCACGACGAGATCGGATGGCTTAAAAGGTATTTGGACAATATTTATGCCCAAAGCCATTTGGGCAAGCCCCGGACCCCTGGGAGAGAAATTTGAACAAGAGAAGATTCGGCACTTTTATATGATTCCACATAAAACAGTATATAGGGCCGGTTCTCTTTGCAGTGCCGATATTAAATCTTTTTCGGTATCCACTTTACATCTTGATGAGGTGATGATGACTGTGCAACTATTAAAGGATTCATCCACTCTCTATGATCGTTGGTTCACCTTATAGTTATAAAAGAGGTCCCATTTCAAAGCAGTAGCAGAACTCTCTCAAAATACCAAAAGAAAACGATCTCGTTGAAGAGAAGAAATTAAAAGAGAGGTTTGATTAATGGCAGGAATCAAGAAATTTAGCCAAGTGGTCGGAATCCCGGTCGGTTCGTCTAGAACTTATACCGAAGAGGAGTTGCCGAGTACTGTAGCGGTAAATTCAATCGAGGACACCTATACTCGTAACTCCAAAAAGAACAATGATTCTTATGTTGCCGATTTATTGTGCAAATTCAGCAAACAAGCCGATAATCTCGCTCATGGAATCTGTGAACATGGTATATATTTCAATTCTTCTTTCTTTCTTTTTTTCTTTTTTTTGAAGTAACATATTAACTGATATCCGATTTCTTGCAGTGGCTTTGGGACCGAAAATTTCGGGCACGGTTAAAGGGAAGTTGAATCTAGGGAAAAGAATTCTTCTAGCAGGCGGTATAGAAAGAGTGTTTAAACAATCATTCACGGTCGAGAAAGGCGAGAAATTATTGAAAGCGTCACAGTGTCATCTCTCAACCACGGCTGGCCCTATTGCTGGAATTCTATTCATATCGAATAAAAACATCGCATTTCGCAGCGATAGATCCATGGCACTATCTTGTTCCAAAGGATCAGAAATTGCGAGAGTGCCGTATAAAGTTTTGGTGCCTCTTGAAAAAGTGAAGATGGCCGTAGAAAGCGAGAACTTGAACAAGCCCGAGCATAAGTACATGCAAATCGTAACGGTCGATGATTTCGAGTTCTGGTTCATGGGATTTGTTGATTATCAAACATCTCTCAAGTATCTCAATCGGGCTATCTCTCAGCTACATTAGGGCATATAGTAATAGAATTTGTTTTCTTCATTTTTAGATAGGAATATAAAGAAATCAAAGGGATGTTGTTTTCTTTTTATGTGGGATAGATTTAGGGAAATTATATTTTGCCATCAGATTTCAACAAAATACTCTCTCTCCGTGATATCATTTCCTAATTAATTCACTTAATTATAACATGGTAACTAAAAAAGAGCATTGAATTAATAATTTTTAAATATTATTTAAGAATTGTCAATTCAAATGGATGTTGACTCTATGAATATTAATCAAAAAAAATGTATACTTGTCCCCTCTAATATCTCCTCAATATATTGGTGGGTTGGAAACATATAATAAATACATTAAATGCTAAATTATTTTCCATTATAAATCATAATAAGTGATAAATTGTATTAAGTAAGTGGAAAACCGTATTAATTAGGTGCTAAACCACATTAATTAGGCGGTAAACTAAATTATTAAAAAATAATTTTTTTGTTTATTTAATATTTTTATTATATTTAATTTAACATATGATGAATCATATTTATTTGAACAATTTTTTATTATTTTATTTTCAATATTTTTTAAAAAGCAAAATATTTTCATTTTCATTTTGCTCATTTTTGCGAAATTATTATTTTTATTTATTTGTTATGAGAGTTTCATTCATGTGTATCCGTTTAACACATGTTAAATGGTATATTAATTCAGTCTAATAAAATGTTTTTCCAAATATATAGATTTAAATTTGATTAATTATAAATGGTGGTAAACATACTTGTTAAAATATTAAATAAATTTATGATGCGTGAAATTGTGAATCTTTTTTTTCTTCTTTTTCGACATAGGATGGAAAAAATTAAATGATTTTGGTTTACTACTAGCATTTAATTCGACGCCAACACGTCAATCATTTTAGTGGATTTTAAGAAGGGTGTATATCATCACTCTAATCCAAATGAGTATTAATTACCATGTTGATTAAGTGTGTTAACTCTAATACGAATATGTTAGCTTGAAATCTTGTGGCACCGTATATGTCCTCAAAAATTTATATAAGTAGTTAATTGAATACGGAACATGATTTTTTATCAAATGAAGAATGCTTTTTGCGAATGTTGGAGAGATTCTTGGAGATATCTTGAAAGCTATTTTTGGAGAGACTTTTTTCTGATTGAGCTTGCTCAGGCAAACGCTTTATCATGGTGATGAAATTTTATTTGTATGTAAAATTAGTTTGAATGTCCTTGAAGAACTAAAAATATATCATGTACATGTTGTAACAAATTATTCATATGCTCATTGGATTACAATATTCATGAAAATTCTTGAAATATTTAGACCGTTTGAAGCATATTATTTAATCTTTCAAGAGATGCGTCTGAAACATATTATATTAAATAATAAAGATCTTTGAATAAATTGAAGTTGTTGGGGAATATCCCCGACCCCGGGCCCGCGCAGCGGATATGAAGGCCCGGTCCGGTTCCCTAAATCCAAGATCACAACATGACTTCGAGGGTACGATGCAAATAGAAGGATATATCTATACCAGTGCCAAATTGATGACACACGAAGGGTTGATCGCCGCCTTCTATTCCTCCTGTCACGTTGGTGACAATCCGCGCGTCCCATACCACGCGTCCTTCACCACTCGTTAACTACGCCGGTTCACTCGACTTCGTCTTCGTGCGTCCAAGCGTTTCCACCGTCTTTATCACTCGAGTCGATCACAATCGAAGAACCACAAACGTCGTTCCTCTACTTGTATCCACGTTGATTCGTAAAACGTCGGTCGCGGATGCACCTACCTAGACGATGCACCGGCGAACTTGCTCGATCTAATCGATTCTCTATTTCTCTCTCTTCGCACCTTTGCACTCACGAAAGATCAAATCTGAATTTGCTCTTTTTCTTGTGTATTGGGCAGAATGAACTGATTAGAATTGCATTCAGTTGCTTAGTGAGGAGGGAGAAATTATCCTATTTATATCTAATAGGATCAGGATTAGCCAAGAGACATGTATATCCAATATACACCCTTTCACACAGAAAAGTGCATGAACCTGTTCAGTATTCTGTCCAGACGAAATTGATAAATTTCTAATAGGATCAGGATTAGCCAAGAGACGAAATTGATAAATTTCTAAAGTGCATGAACCTGTTCAGTATTCTGTCCAGACGAAATTGATAAATTTCTCTGACAGAAAATCACCTAACATGAACGTTGTAGATAATCTCATTATCTACACAACCCAATTTGGCCAAGCCCAATTGGAGTTCGTATGCAAAAGTTATGACTGTTTTAGAAACTGTATGTCATACTGTTGCACCCTTTTGGTATTTCACATAAACGACACTGATACTTCGTTCTTATGAAATATATTTCTACATGAAGGTTATAGATAATCTAATTATCTATCTAACCCAATTTGAACCATTCAAATAGGATTTTCCCACTGACAGTTATGGCCACGAATGTACGACTACATTCGTTTATCCTTGTGTACACTTTTACGATTGATCCTGAAACTGTATTTCTTTCAGTCTCCCACTCAATTTCAGATCTATCTAAAAGGTACTCATGCATATCCAATACGCACGATTTTAGAGAATATAGCTCGCGTATCAAATACCAAGCTATGCACATCCAATGTGCCAATTTTATGATCAAGCCCGACTTAGTACGACTCGTTGTGTGACCATGTAGGTTCGACTTAACGATGGCAGTAGGTTGTTTCCAATACCTACAAGCTCATGAGCGGGATCTAGTCACTCCATCATAGCTACCCATGTTAAACGAATAATGATTGTGATCATTGTGCCTATCTCGAATAGCGGTTACTAGTTCTCTTGTTTGCGATATCCGTTAATCAAAAGGCATGCTAATAGTCATCCTTATAATTTGATTAACTACACTTATTCCCCGATTCCGAGTTGAGTTAACAAATTTCAATCGATATTAACCATTAATATCATTCACTGTGGCCACAGTTTTCGTTAATCGACTCATCGAGCGGCGCCTAAGAGATATCTCTTCCTTTCGGAATAAACAATTCCTATCTTGGAGACTCACATTGAATTCCGTGTTTCGGACAATACCCAATGATGACCCTTTTAACTCCCTGTTACGGTGAGCGTAAGATCATATCAAATCATTGTGTTACGCACGTAACTCAATCAATGATCCCCTCAAGTTTGAAGAACCTAAAACCCCATCCGTCGCAAGTCCATCTATAATAACTAAACCATGTCATGGTCTCGCGGCTTCGGTCATATCCAATACATGTAACCTAACATATATCTACGTTCCCGATTCGACAAGCACCTTGTCCCATGATTAGCAAAACATAATCATCTCCTCGGCAAACGTACTAGTGTACGCGTTCAGTCTATTATCTAATAATAGAAATGGTTCTCTCTTAAGCAAGCTGATCCGCGACTAGGGATGTTTAGAAATGACACTTTAAGTGTGACGGTTTTGCTGCACATGGTCCTCAACCATGTCGACGTCCACACAAGTTCAAATCAAGGTTCGTGTAACAATCATATTACACAACCCGCACACAGTTTTCATATAAAGTGAATCCATATTAATTTAAGTAAACAAAAATTTTAAAAGGGATGCATTCATATGGACTAAGTATTTGGGTGATACAACGTTTACCTATGGATATCTCCATACCCATAACCTGCGAGGACTATCGTATTAGATAACTACACTCTACTCTCTTCTTCCTCCTGATCTAGGTATCTCCATACCCATAGTCATCGCATGACAGTCACGCGCGACTAGAGAGAGCGGTTTTGTAAACGGGTCCGCACGTTCCCGCTAGTGTTAATCATCATCAGGATCGGAACATTTCCAATACCTACGATCACATCTTTTCACAAAATTTCATGGATCAAATGAAATTTTCTGAATATTGGCTAGAAGTGGTTGTGACCTCGGCATTTTTGGCTTGTACTATTGCGTCTCACGCAATAAACAACCATAAATCCGATAACTCGTGACTACTAGAGTTTGGTCATGTATCCTTGATCCATACCACTTCCTTTTGCGATTAATAACCGCAATATACTCGCCACCGTAAATAGAATCATAAACTATTGATCTTGTGGAACCTTTCCACATAACCGTGTTTTCATTTAAGCAAAACATGTACACACTTTGTGATCGAAAGTCGTGCTACATATTTGGACGTGCTTAATCTTTGGAAACTGTTGTTGTTATAACTCTTTATAACCAACACGTCCTCCACACCATTATAGATAAAAAATCCTGAATTCTTTTGTAAAGTATTCAAGGATAACATTCACCGCTATCAATACAAATCCCGATGAATTTAAATATACATAACCATTATGTATTTATATATATATATATATATATATATATATATATATATATATATATATATATATATATATATATATATATATATATATATATATATATATATATATATATATATATTCACAAGAGTTAGTCTCATGTAATCGCATTACATTCAAACTCGTGTGATTCCTTGCATTTTATTGACGGTGAATTAGACGCTTCATCTATACGACATATAGCCACATTCATTTCATGACAGATATAATAGATCCTTCACATTGAATGTAAAGCATCATATTTTTATTTTCGCCCTGCTTGATGTCTCACATCGAGCCGTAAAAAATTTCTGCCATTCGACATCTCTATTTAACTCCGCCAAGGAGTTATATGTTGAAAACCTTTTTCAACAATATGTCGATATACGTGCTATAATATAGAACGAGGAACTTCTTAGATCTATGCTATAGATCTTCACGCTTAATTCATAAGCGGTCTCGCCTAAATTTTGTGTCGTTACAAGAAATATAACGCGGCTCCCACTAACCTTCATATGTACACAAAGTTTTCATTCGTTCCGACAATGTTATAGCAGTTTATAACTTCATCAAAACGAATATTCCAATTCCGAGAAGCTTTCTCTAATCTATTATATGGATCGTTAAATCGTGCATATCTTATCCCCAATTCTTATGAATCGACAAAACCGTAAGGTTGTGTCAATTACACATCCTTTCATAAAATTTCTGTCAAGAAATTCGGTTTTGACATCCATTTTGCTACATCACATAGTCATAATACGCGACCATGTCAAGCAGAATTTCGAGAATGCGAAAGCATGGCAACATGCGAAAACGTTTCTTCATAGTCCGACTATGAAATTCTTGAAACTCTTCGCTACGAGCCTCGCTTTGCATATATGCGTATTCCTATCCGTGTCGGTTCTCATCTTGAAAACCCATTGTCTTTTCACGGGTCTAACCCGGAAAGTAATGAAATCAAGTTCTAAACTTGATAATTTTACACGGATCGAATCTCAGAATTCATGACATCATGTCATGTGGAATCAACCTTTCATAGCATCCCTGTAGGATATCGAATCATCATATGATTTCGATCTATCATCATTAGCCATGGTAAATCCGTATTTACCGGCTTATGATATAGCCTACTTGATCTACAAATAATTTCTTTGTGTGTTCGACTCGTATTCATCAACTCTTGATGAAGTCGTGTCAACATTCATCGGTACAATGTTCATTTTCAGATCTCGAACTCTTTCGAGATTTATTCTACTCCAACTAGCCCGCATAGAGATTAGCAACATCAAGTTTCAAACTTGTGCGCATCGAGTCCTCCTCCAAGAAGGCATCTCTTCGAGCCACGAAAATCTTATTTTCGTCGGGACGTTAGAATTAATACCCTTTAGTTTCCTTAAGGATAAACAAACAATTTCCAGATTTAGGATTGAGTTTAACCGAAACAAATTTCGAAATACACTCACATCCTCAAATATGTACAAATGACAACTTCGGAACCATTCCGATCCATATCTCATATGGCGTCTTTTGTACCGATTAGAAGGATTATGGTCCATATCTCATACGCAACCATTCATTAGTGCCGCTGTCTCAAGGGCGTATCCCCAAAATATTTTTGGGAGATCATATTGATTTATCATTTATCGAACCATGTCCAACATGCGTTCATTTCCTCTTTTCGGACACGTCTCAATGTTCCGAATAAAGGCCATCGTGAAACGATTCCACAATCATAAATGATCATCAATATTGATAACTCAAATATCGCCTCTTCGATCCTATCGAAAAGTTTAGCTCAAATACTCGCTTTATCGATCCTATCGAAAAGCATTGATTTTCTTGCTTAGTTGATTTCGTATTTCGTTTTTGAAACTCTTTGAACCTTTCAAAAGTCTCCGTTTCGGTACGCATTAAATAGATATTTCCATATCTACTTTAACCGTCCATAAACATAACAAAATACTGATAGCCTCCTCTTGCCTCGAAACTTATCGGATCATCTACATGTGAATGTAAGTTCCAATAATTCGTTGGATCTTTCTCCAACCTTTGGAGAATGATGCCCTTTGTCGTCTTGCCTAATGAATAAGTATCGCATTAATCAATCGAATCTAATTCGAATGATTCTGGCAATCCATCATATGGAATCTAGATACACGAATCTCATTTATATGGCCAAGACGGCAATGCCAAAAGAAGCAATCAACTTCTAGGTTTAATCCTCCTCGGATTTCACCATTCTTTGAGTCACTAGTTTGGACAACTCCTTGTCCGAACTCTCCGTTTTGGAAAACATTTTTCCAAAATACCCTTAGACATACATTTCTTTCGATCCTGCTTTTGAATTACAAGGACATCCATGCATCTCTATGCTTTGGATTTCCCGGACACTCCAAGCATCTCCTATTCAAATTTACATTGCATCATATGCAATTTCGGGATCGACTTATCTATCGAATGCATATGATATTCGGTCACGAAGATCAAATCTCGTACCATCAACACACGAGTGTTAATCCAAGACCCATAAGGCGTCTCAAAATTAACCTACTCTTTGAGCCGCATTGAATCATTCAACGCGCTCTAGCTCTTGAAACTATTTCATGAGCGTTGTGTTTTATTTTCATATACACCCGAATTCTCAAAATAATTTTGAGAAAAATGCGTCTACACATGCCACCACAAGGCATGTAATATTGTTCGATTCTTTCTTAAAGTGTATCGAACCCGGCTTTCTCTAAAGCCAAAGCCTCGAGCCCCAAATCTACCGTTTCCGTGTCCAACACGTTCCTTTAAGTCTAAGAACTATTCTTTGACTATCAAGGTTAATTACGGTAATTCCGACCCAAAAGCCAACTATCATATCGATCTCATCGATATTTTTGGTGTTTGCTTGAAAACATAATTCTAAACGGATGATGAAGATTAAGCTCCTAACCGTGCGTACTTAATCTATATGCTTATATGATACTTATATAATAGTGTTATTTTATCGAATCGATAACCCTCATACCGATACGGGACTCCAAGTCCATAACACTCAAGATCCATATTTCCGTTCCTCCCACAAGTGACTTTAGCCTATCGGGTGGGATCCCATTATTTAGGTAGGATTATATCCAATCGCATCCAATGCGACTCTTGAACCTTTATAGGATTTCGGTGATGGATTGTATCATATACAATCCCAGTTCCGTGTGTGCATCCTATCTATGCCCCCGAACTCCAATCTGATTGGCCTGGACGGTTAAGTCACAACCATCTCCAACGTATCGTTCAAATAAGCTACTAGTGAGTCGACTTTAGCATGTGCCTCACAAGTCCCGATTTAACGCTTGCCACCCTTTCGATGGTTACAATATCACGTGCCCGACTTTAGCCTGAACCCACGTGAAACGTAACACCAAACTCGGTGGTTGTGGATATGGAAGGCATTTACATGACTTAAATATTATGAGGGATCATGCCATTGCATGTTTCTAAATCCGTGACATAATCAAATTATATCACTATCACAAGATTTTTCAATATGCATATGATTTTATTTGGGAGTCTAATTATTCTAAATAATTATCCAATTATATACTAGTATGTTTGATGCCGATCAAATCGATATAAAAAACTCAAAATTCCGAGCTTCGTAGCCAAAGTTATCGCGAAAACAAAAACAGCATCCAGAAGGGGATCCGTTATAACGGACTGCCCCATCCGTTGTAACGCAGGGGCCCAACGGGCGCGAGAAAACCTCGCCCGGGACGCGTCCGGGGCGCCAAAAACTGCCCCCGGGGCGGCAGAAAACTGTTTTTCTGCACCCTTTCGGTATTTCATTAGACCGACACTAATACTTCGCTCAAATTAAAAATATTACAACATGAAAATTCTAGATAATCTCATTATCTAACTAACACAATTTGAACCATTCAAATCGGAATTTTCTACTGAAAGTTATACCAGTTTTAGTAAAATACGAACAAATGAAAAGGTAAGTATATCCAATACACACCTTTTCAACCAGAAAATTACAGACACCTTTTCAGTATTCTGTTGAAACAAAAATATTAAATTGTTCCAACCGACTTTGAACGTGAACGAAAGTTCTAGATAATCTTATTATATAACTAATCCAATTGTATTGGACTCAATTGGGGTTTCGATGCGACATATACGGATGTTTAAGTCTCTGTATGTCAAACAGTCGCACCCTTTCAGTATTCCATAAAAACGACACTGATAATTCGTTCAAATGAAAAAACTTTCTGTATCAAAGTCATAGATAATCTCATTATCTATCTACTCCAATTTGATCCAATCAATTTGGAGTTTTCCACTGAAACTTATCTTAGTTTTACTCACTGTTTCGTATTCTTATTTTCTGCAGATTTTGCCGTTTCGTCCGTTTTCGCTCGTTTCCAAAACGATAAATCATGAAACTTTTTCACGATCATTTCTAGATACTCTCAATCAACTTTTGATCAATCTCTAGCGAATTCCACTTGTGATTTTAACGGAATTTGACTTTCTCTATATGTAACATCATGCAAACGGGTACGAACTTTGATAACCCGTGCGTATATCTAATATACGACTATGATTCGACCCTCGAATCGATGGCGATCGCTCTGATACCACTGTTGGGGAATATCCCCGACCCCGGGCCCGCGCAGCGGATATGAAGGCCCGGTCCGGTTCCCTAAATCCAAGATCACGCCATGACTTCGAGGGTACGATGCAAATAGAAGGATATATCTATACCAGTGCCAAATTGATGGCACACGAAGGGTTGATCGCCGCCTTCTATTCCTCCTGTCACGTTGGTGACAATCCGCGCGTCCCATACCACGCGTCCTTCACCACTCGTTAACTACGCCGGTTCACTCGACTTCGTCTTCGTGCGTCCAAGCGTTTCCACCGTCTTTATCACTCGAGTCGATCACAATCGAAGAACCACAAACGTCGTTCCTCTACTTGTATCACGTTGATTCGTAAGACGTCGGTCGCGGATGCACCTGCCTAGACGATGCACCGGCGAACTTGCTCGATCTAATCGATTCTCTATTTCTCTCTCTTCGCACCTTTTCACTCACGAAAGATCAAATCTGAATTTGCTCTTTTTCTTGTGTATTGGGCAGAATGAACTGATTAGAATTGCATTCAGTTGCTTAGTGAGGAGGGAGAAAGTATCCTATTTATATCTAATAGGATCAGGATTAGCCAAGAGGCATGTATATCCAATATACACCCTTTCACACAGAAAAGTGCATGAACCTGTTCAGTATTCTGTCCAGACGAAATTGATAAATTTCTCTGACAGAAAATCACCTAACATGAAAGTTGTAGATAATCTCATTATCTACACAACCCAATTTGGCCCAGCCCAATTGGAGTTCGTATGCAAAAGTTATGACTGTTTTACTAACTGTATGTCATACTGTTGCACCCTTTTGGTATTTCACATAAACGACACTGATACTTCGTTCATATGAAATATATTTCTACATGAAGGTTATAGATAATCTAATTATCTATCTAACCCAATTTGAACCATTCAAATAGGATTTTCCCACTGACAGTTATGGCCACGAATGTACGACTACATTCGTTTATCCATGTGTACACTTTTACGGTTGATCCTGAAACTGTATATTTCTTTCAGAAGTAATTTGAGCTTGTATGGTATATTCATTTAAATATTGACGAAAGACTATATGTCCATAACAATGATCCAAATTGGTAGATGTGTAACTATTTCTAATCAATTATATTTTCATTTATGATTATTAAAAATTTTGAAGAGTTCCAAAAGACAAATTAATTTGAGATGATAGATGTTGGATATTAAATATTTTGTCATGGATTACAAATATGTTTAATATTTTTCAGAAGAAATTTGTTTATCACTAGCAACTAAGCTTTTGCAAACATGTAGTTTTCGAAATATTTGTATCCATGAGGAGGATGATACGCATTGCACTATCTTGTCATTGGTCATGATTTTGTCCCGCCGAATTTTCCTAACAAGGTTTTTAATAAGGTATATTATATTGCATATGAAACATAATAATATTCTACTTTTTTCCTTCACTAGGATCTTCGTCGCATTGGGCTTTACCTGATAAGTTTTTAATGAGAAATATTTTTATGCGTATAAAATCAATACATTCAAGAAAGAGTTTTATAAATATGAATATAATAATTATAACTTAATATGTTATATATATGATCATGTATGAGTGTGAAATTTGGATAGTCACGGAGTTGTATGTATATGAAAAATATACATTGGAGCTTTCACATTGGAGCATTCAAACCGGATTAAAAGACATTATATTTCTATATAAACATATTTTTTGTCAATTATTTGTACTTACAAACAATTCAATTCATAATAAAGATTCCTCCCTTGCTTTCTATTTCTTGTGTTATTTTACCTTTCACTAATATGATATTTTAGTTTTTGGAACAATAAAAAAGTTATTACGTTGTTTTAATTTGTCTATTTATTATTGGTCAACATTTATGTTTCTTCAATATCTCTTATTTTTACCTCCGTGCTAGAACTTAATTTGTCAACTTGTGATATTGTGGCAAACATTTTAAAGATATTTTGGTATATAATAATAAAAGAGATATTGACATATGTTCAACCTAAGAAAAATCTGAAATATTGGGCCTATATAAATGTTATATTGATATCCAAAAATGTTATCATACCATATATTTTAATTTTAAACATATTACCAAACATTGACAGTTATTATCTGCTTTTTCTATTTCAACCCAATTTGCACCCAAAAATATTATCAAAGATTGACATCTCTTTGTTTTTTCTATTTCAACCCATTTTGTACCTATATATGAAAGTGAAAATATACTTGGCCCCTAAACGCATCCCAATATTCTTGATGAGGTGACAAAGTCAATTGATTAACATTTCTAATTAATTCAATTAAATGTTAATTGACGCATTTTTATTAACATGCCAATGATTTATAATATGTTAATATTAGTAAATGTTAATTGACGTGTCAATTCAATTAAGCGGTCAATTCAATCGTTAATCGAGTCAATTAATAATACTAATCAGTCTACTTAATCCTATGTTGCCACGTCATCAAGGATGTTAATTTTTGTGTTATTGGGGCTCCATAAATAACGCACGTATGAAATTATGGCTCAATTGTTAATTTTTTTGGAACAGAAGTAATAATATTCATATTTTGTCTGCCAATATATCACATTTACAATTGTGTTATATTTTATAAAAATTGATATTTTGTATGTTAATGGTTGACATTTCAAATATATATTTCGGTTATATGTGTATTATTCACGGTTTTCTTTTATTTGTTTTGAAATTTCAATTTTGTTTGAAGTATAACATGTTATTTTTTAATTTATTTTGTTTGGATTTGTAACGATGGAATAATTACATGGAACCTTATTAATTGTAAGACAGTCCCGCGCAATTGCGCGGGGTAATGCTAGTTGTATATATCTAAAAATGTGTATTGATATGCAAGTAATGCTAGGCGCAAATGTCCTACATCCATTGATACATATGATTTTTTGTGTTTCATATTCAACCAATTAAGTTATAGGTTTATTGGCAAAAACTCAAATTATTTTGGTTTCTGGAAATTTCAGGTCCGATATTACTGGCCCACATATTAGTCACAAGCAAAAATGTTATCGGATATAAAAATAAATAATATTAATAAAAAAAATACCAGTGCATTGTAAACTACATGCATACTGATGCACTACAAAAAAAAAATCAACCAAAAACTTGTATACATTTTGTTTAGTTTAGATTGGACCAAAAAAGTTTGGTATATAGTTTAGTTTAATTTTGATTGAAGTAAAGGAAGTTCCAATAAGTCCAAATATCATTCGAATATTTTTTTGTAGAAACAAAATATTTATATTATGATAGAGAATAAAAGTAATTCCATTATAATTAAGTTTATTATCATAACTAATCGTGCTTAGAAGTGTTCCGTCTTTATCTTTTTGGTGATTTCTTAATTCTTAGTTACGAGAAAATAGCTTTTTGGTGATTTTCTAATTCTTAGTTATGAGAAAATAGATTAACAGGAACTGGTTAATAATTGATCAAAAGACTAATTGAGTGTGTTTTCAGTGTTTAGGTTTGTTTGATACTTGATATTCCGTGAATGGTTAATTTTAGTCTCGTGATTAGTTAAGTATATATGTTAATAATTTATCATAATAAAAGAAAAAAGCATAGAACATAATAAAATACTCAAAATGTGCGCAAATAACTACAAGTCACAAATCCAACCAAAATGATAGAAAAGGAAATAAAATAAACCAAAGAAATAAATAAATAAATAGTCATTTCAAATACATCAAACATTGTGAATCAATTTGTAAGTATTAGTTTTACAATTCGAACACAGAACCATAAAGTGTGAATAACCACCGTAAAATATTAATCCAAAATCACTTTGAAATTAGAATTTACAGTTTAGAAACATTGATTGTTCCAAGGATATTTTTGCGGGGCAATTTCAAAAATTCATCTTTGGAAGGGTAATCTAAAATTCTTATGCTTAACAAAAAGAAATAAAAAAACATACGATCAAAAACAAATCTCAAGAAGATACCAAATCAAAAGAATCGCAAGAACTGGAGGCTAAAATAAAGAATCTGGTAAAAAAAGAATATCAGGATTGAAAATAAAAATGGTGCTATCGTAGGAGTGAAATGAATGTTATTGTTGTTGGGGCGGCAGCAACGATCCGGCACCGTCTCGTAAATAAAATAATAAATTTGCTCGTACAAACGGACCGTAATAACTATGTGAATTCAACCGAATAATCTTAATCAAACCCGTACATTAACCGTATGCAGAAGCGTAGGGAATCCGTCCGAATTGATGCCGCGTCATCGCCGTTGTTGCGTTCATGAAACCTTAGTTGCAAGAAATGGATTACAAATACTTTATGATGTTCAATTTAGAGTCATTTTGATTTTCTCTAATGAATCTCTCTCTCTAATCTTAATGGGACAGATTGAAGAATGGAACATTATCATCATCATATGTACTTGAGACCAAATTGCTTATATAACCACAAGGCATTTTTTCACAAGGACATACATTTTGGGCTCCTAATGTGAATCTTTTAATTCAGGCCATCATAGAAAATAGAATCACTACCTATAATATTCTACACATCAAATGCCCACATCCTAATTAACCCATTAATGCTTAAATTTATTAACTAAAATTGACCACTTTGTTTTAAGCATATAAATGACAATATTACAATACATAAATATTTTACATATAAGTCCAATATGTTGGAATAACGTTCCAACTATTGTACCTATATTTATACCGAGAAGAAGGGAACTAAATTTAGCACGAACCAGAATTCACATCAATTTTCTTCATTCTTTTCTCTGGCATGCATCCATTTCTCTCTGGAATGGCTATATTTAGCCATTCAAGGTTTACAGCACAAACTACGACCCTAAATTCCTTATTCCGTATTAAGTACAAAAGAAAGCAAAAATAAAAAAAAATCGGACAAAAGAGTGTAACGGTGAGCGCCGTGAGCCTTAGGGAAGTGATACAGTATTGAAATAGAAACATATTGCCAATTTTCTCTGTAATTTATAATTTCTCTCTGGATTGGGGTGTAATATCCAGAATTTATAATTTCATTTTGGATTAAAATCCAAGACTTGAAATACCAGATTGTATTATAAACAGATATTTCAAGTCTCGGGTTCGAATAAAACCCTTCGAGAATGTTGGGAATTTTGAAAAATAAAGTTAATTGAAAGTTGAGAGATGTAACTTGACGTGTAATATATATATTTTTATCGTATTGGGGGCTATGCTGTGCGGATATTTCAAAAAACCGAATTTACATGTATCGGTGTATCCGTATCGTATCATAAATTATATGTTAAATTATCGTATCGTCATATTCAATATGCGTCGTCGTATTCGATAGGGGTCACCGTACCGCCGTATCGGCGTATTCGTGCAACACAGATTGGGGGACTCATCTTTTAGAGCTTTTTCAGAAATATGACGTAATAATGAATTGGGGAAACAATTTGGAGGAATTGATTTTATTTGGCCGAACAAGCATTAAATAAATTAGAATAAAATGATGATGTGCCAATAGATTCATAACCTAGTTGGTTGAGTGCGAGACACAAAAAATCAAATATTATGAAAAATTGTGGGTTTAATCATCATGACATCATTGGACGGAGGACATACGAAATTTCTCCATTTATTATTAAAAAAAAATGATGAAAAAATAACTTTTAACTTATCCCATGGGAATGGATAAGATTGAAAATGAATGGTAAAATTAAAAATGATGTGTATACATTGTGTTATAACACATACATATACAATTTGTATTGTATTTTTTACAAAATAACGGGTCGGTTGAATCGACAAACTCATTGGTTGGTAATAAGAAGTTTGTGAGTTCAATTCCCACACCTAATATTTTGTTTATCAATATATAATAGTTCGTTGGTCCTAAGTTTGAAGTTTGGTTATGTTTCTGTGAATCACTCTTCTCTTTCAAAATAAGAAAAAAAATACTAATTTGTTCTTTTTTTTTATTCTTTCGCTATTTTGTATTTTCGTATTACATCACCAGAATATGTGATTCTAATGGTAAAATCTTAAAACAAAGATAATGCAATTCTAAATGTATCTCTAGTATAAATAATTTATGTCTATTATCAAAGTGTACATTAGTATCAATTGATTGATGATCGTGGATATTATATATCAAATTTTTAACAACATGTTTATGTTAAAGAACATATACTCTATCGATCCGCTACGAGAATATACATTATATATTATTGTTATTGTTTCTCTTAATTTAATGTACCAATAGTCCATGGGAAGGGGATTTTTGAGAGAGGATGTCGATTAAAAGGATATAAATTTGAAATAGGTAAAAATGATGACAATTTAATTTTGAGAGGATAAGTTTCATACGAGATACAGAGTGATTATATTGATCTTTGTTATAATTCTTCAAAAGGATTTATGTGTTGAGATACACATTAATTATGTGATAAATCATTCACATGTATATTAATGAGGTAGTAAATCCAATTTGAAGTTCGTATACGAATACTTGGGTCACCCCCCTCTCTCATCTCTTTCTCAATTATCTCTTTTAAGTTGTTTTAGAGACAGTGGTAAGCTCGTCGCACGATAAACAGGATGGTTCCGTGGACGGTCCAATGTACGGATTACATCGTTCAATGAACGCTATGTCGTCGAAAAGTTGTCGATGAGTGTGACTTGACAATCGCGTGCGATGCAGATGACAATCGAGCGTAGAATTAATTTTTCAAACCAAATTATTTAGTTATATTTGTAGTTATTATCGTTTATTGTGAAATGGATTAAACTATGCACCCCGCTCAAACATACCCGCACTTACCCCGTATGGGCTGATTAAGAAAGTAATTAATACATTAAATTACCTAATTTTTCATTGGGGGTAGAATTGCGGGGTAAAGTAACGGGGTGCCTAATAGATGATTAGTTCCAGAAATTAATTTAGTTAGTTTCACTTACCATCCTATTTAAGAAAAATGTAAGCAAATTTATTTTGTAAAATGGAAACTCCTGTAAAGTCAGCAAATTGGATGATACAATTTAACTATTAACTATAACTAATTAAAACAAAAGACAACCAACAATGACAAATTGCTTAAATTAAACTAAACCTCCTAAATTAACAAAACTCCAAAAGGAAATGACCAAGTATCTTAACCCCCCTTAACATAAATTTGAAATGAGAAAGACAGAAGTGAGACCATCATCGAAGTTAAGAGCATAGCTAGAAGGATCATAACGAAAGCTTAATTTCTCTCTCTTGCCCGTAATTCCTTTCCCAACTTGTCTCCTAATCTCAGCTCTCAACCTCCAATACAAACTACAATAAACCCTTCTCTTTCCCCTTCCCCCATGCACCACTTCAGCCTCCACCGCCGCCACCATCACCGCCATTAGAGGAGAAAGAGAGAGAGGTCAAAAGGATTTCAAAGAATGTGTCTTGGGTTTGAAAAGCATAAAGCTCTCTTTTAGAGCTCTTTTAGGGGCTGTTTGGCAAGCGGAATTAGTAGAGTGGAATCGGATTATAAGGTGGAGGAGTAAAAAGTTCTGGAATTAGTAATTCCACAGTTTGTTTGGATGCCCAAATTATAAGATGCTGGAAAATATAATTCTCTGTTTGGTTGTTTACAAAATTTTGGAATTTCGCTATTGGAAATATAAAACTAATGTTTCATTAAAATTAAAACAATATAATAGTATTGTTATAATATTAAATTAATATAATAATAATAATATTATTATTATTATTATTATTATTGTTATTATGATATTATATTATTATAATATTGTAATAATACTATTATTGTTGTCGTTATTATTATATTATATTATAATAACAATAATATTAGTTTGAAAATATTAATAATATGATTATAATTAATATAACATTATTGCAATATAAAATTATAATAATATTATTAATTGTAGTAATATTACGGTACTAATTTTAAAAATATTATAATATTAATATTAATATATTATTATAATACTAAAATTAATATTAATATTAAAATATTGTAAATAATAATAATATATTTAATTAAAAATATTTATATAAATATATTATATTAGTAATAATACTTATATAAATATATTAAAATAATATTTACATATTAATATATTATTATAATATTTATTATTATTATTATTATTATTATTATTATTATTATTATTATTATTGTTGTTGTTGGTATTATGATATTATATTATTATAATATTGTAATAATATTATTATTGTTGTCGTTATTATTATATTATATTATAATAACAATAATATAAGTTTGAAAATATTAATAATATGATTATAATTAATCTAACATTATTGCAATATAAAATTATCATAATATTATTAATTGTAGTAATATTACGGTACTAATTTTAAAAATATTATAAAATTAATATTAATATATTATTATAATACTAAAATTAATATTAATATTAATATATTGTAAATAATAATAATATATTTAATTAAAAATATTTATATAACTATATTATATTAATAATAATAATACTTATATAAATATATTAAAATAATATTTACATATTAATATATTATTATTATTATTATTATTATTATTATTATTATTATTATTATTATTATTATTATTATTATTATTATTATTATTATTATAACAAATAATTATTTCATAGTTATCTGTATAATAGATATAATAATAATATAATATTTTAAATACATTCTTATATTATTATAATATTTTATTTTATTCATATAATAATATATATTATATTATATTGTTTATATATATAATTTAATTATTATGTACAGTAATTATTATATATTATTATAATGATATATAATATTATAATATATTTAATAATTATAATATAATTATTCTGTAATTATGATATTTTACCCCACTTTAATATATTAGTAATATAATTATTATAATTATTATAATAATATATAAAAATACTTTAATATTGTAACTTAAAAAATTTAAATGCATTGTTGTATTATTCTATATTATATTATATTTATATTATAATTGTTATAGTAATAATAATAATTATTATTATTATTAAGATAAGCTCTAAATTTAATTAGCATTCATTTTATTAGCTTTAAACTTTCCATCATCTTGGCATTCTAGATATTTGGAGAATTACAATTTGTAGGTTTTGTATGGAGAAATATTTACCCTCATTTGCTAATTCCCCATTTAAAAGATATCCAAACAAAGAATTTCGATTTGTTGAATCTTAAGATTCTAATTCCTTTTGAAATTCTAACCTCCAAACACCCCCTTAGAGAGAGAGAGGGAGAGGGAGAGAGAGGAGAGGGAATGTCGGCAGGAAAAGGACGGATACAGACAGAGATAAGATGCCCACTTTCATTTTTTTTCGGCTCTACATTTTGTATTGCAAAGCCTCACAGTAGTAAGCTTTGCAACTCTTTTTTTTTTCCATAGTTGCCGTCAGGAACGCTCTTCCTTCTTTAAGATTTTCGTCCACACAGGTAGTTCTATCAACTATCATACACCCTTTTACAAGGGTATTTTGGATATTTTAGCAATTAATTATATTTGTAAAAGAGTGTATCATAAAATTTATTTTTTGTAGAGATTTTTGTTTAAATGAACAACAAAAAATTCCAATTTAGTTAAACATTAATTGATAAATATATTTAATATCTTACCTTAAATATCCATAAATTAATAATTACTCCAAATGCCCTTGAAAATGAGTGTATGATAATGAAAGGGGTGTATGATAGAAACCCTCATATATATATATATATATATATATATATAGGGGCTTCTATCATACACTCTTTTCTCTATCATACATCCATTTTCAAGGGTATATTTGGTGTAATTATCCATTTATAAATATTTAAGGTAAGATATCAAATATATTTATCAATTAATGTTTAACTAAATTGGAATTTTGTATAGTTCATTTAAACAATAATTTCCATAAAAGATAAATTTTATGATACACCCTTTTACAAATACAATTAATTGTTAAAATACCCAAAATACCCTTGTAAAAGGGTGTATGATAGAACTCCCCTATATATATATATATATATATATATATATATATATATATATATATATATATATATATATATATATATATATATATATATATTGTACTTTATCAGTGTAACACTGTAAAATTTATTATTTGTCTTTCTAAATAATCATGCAGTATAATTTTAGAATTAATTTTTTATTTTGTCCTTCCAAAAAAATTGTCAATATTCGTCACTGATTAATGATAGGTACTTTTTTGAATGAACCAGCGCAATTTGATCCCCATTAGTAGGTGTATTCTTTAGTGATCCATATAGGGACCAGTGCAATTTGATTTGTCGTCTTATTATTGCAGCGAATACATTGATTGATTCCTTGTGTGTTGACGCAAAACTTTCCCTGATATTCTTTTCGTCCATGCTTAAAACAAAAACAAAAAGAATCATAATCATAATCAGATTCCTTATTATTTTACTATTACCTTTATTTTGGTCAATATGACTTGTTTTTTTCTAAGTATTATTCTTGTAAAGAATCACTGACGTCCTGTTGCACGGATACGGATACGAATATCGTATTCGATACGATATGATATGATGATACGGTAATTTTCAAAAAAATCACGAATACGAATATGACTATATAATTATTATATATAATTAATAAATTAATTAATTAATATCACGAGAAAAAATAAAATCAACCAAACAATACAAGTATCACAAAAATATCATAAAAATATCATAAATTTATTCTAGAATTATACTAAAACTAATCTAGAAGTATCATAGAAATATCATATATAATTTATTTAAAAATATTATGGACCAAAACATATAATGGACTGAATTATCCTAAATAAAATATCTCAGTCGTATCCTAGAGAAATATCATCAGTCGTATTCCCGTTGTATTCGGAAAAAAAAATTAAAATATTCAAATACGTCGCGTGACGTATTCGATACGTATCCGAACCGTATCGGATACACGTATCTTCATGATACTTCTGTATTTTTGAAGTATCGGCATTCCTTTCTCACTGGATCGGGACAACAGGTTCGAGTCCATACTACCCACAGCTCGTCCGAAGGTCCATAATCAAATTTGTATGTTAATGGGCCGTTGGATCGTAAAAAATATTAAATGCCCAATCCATGACCCTCTTAAATGGCCTCATTTCGTACGTATGTTAATTCGTATGCATGAGATCATACCTTGATCATTGTCCATGGCTTTTTGTGAGAAAGAAAGAATCGACGTGCACGTGGGCACTCATAAGAATCAGATCATAATTAACCACGTCATTTATATATGTCAAAAGAGTATTATTATTATATGGTGTTCAATTAATATGAATGATTTAATGATTTAATAATATCTGTATATTACAGAACAAAATCATGTTATCCATAAAAAAAAAGAGGCGGAACTTCCATCGCTCGGTCCAATTATTTCCATATTTACTTTTCCGATTATATAAGAAGAAGACGGAAATTCAAATCAATTTTTAAAAACGATCATCAAATATTAACTTGGTATATCATAATAAAATCTTGATGCGAGATATAGAGTAAGGTAAAATTTTATATATTTTCGATTTTATAAATACACTGCAAGGACGCATAAAACATTTATTTTTTATATGATTATGGTTCCAGAAGTAAATAAGTATTTCGGAACACAAAATGAAATATGGTTTTAGATCGTGCAACTCTCCATAAATGAGATAAAATTAAGGTAGCATAACATAAAATTTTTACTCACCTAACATTATGCTCAAAATTGGTCAAATCAGTAATATCTTTTTATTCAGAAAGCCCTAAATCTTTGCGGACGACTGTCACACTCCATTTCTTAACGAAGTTGTATCTATTTATTTAGAAATAGTATTCGTTGGATTAGTTTTTTAATTAGTGTTCATTTATCATAAAAATTTATGATTCTAAATATGATTTTATTATTCGATTCGATTTTATTCCTAAACAATTCACGTTGAAATCTCAATTTTGACAATCATGACACATGCCCTAGAAAAAACATCACAATTCTTTGAAAAACATGAAATTTCACAAATACACCTACAAATTAACTCTTCAAATAACATGAATATCCCTAAACTAAAATTTCCGTTAAAGATCCATTAGTTTTATCATTTGAATTTTTTTTTCCATAGTATCCTTGTATAAATATTGGATCTACTTAGTATTTTTCTGAGGTTTTAAAAAATAATTTCGAAATGAAATCAAGGTTTTAAAAAATAATATTGGATCTACTTAGTATATTTTTTTTCCATAGTATCATCATGGCACATCATCACAATTATTTCAATCATTAGATTATGATATGCGGCAACATATGAACCATGAATTAACATTTGATTTTGTGTGATTAGGTTTTATTTGTAGACATTTATGTGTCCCTTATTTTACACATTGTTTTAAGCAATTTTAGAAGCTCACATCACCTTACACTGATGATGTGTCAAAATATTATTCGTTACGTTCATGTTAGACCAGTTGTATTTGATTTTGAATTTTTTTCACAATATGTTACATGATCAATTGTGAATACAAACATAATGTAAAGAGTTTAAATATCTAACATTAATATTTAATATCATAAAACATACACCAAATATTGTTAGTATTTTTCATAATATAATTTTAAAAAATTAAGAAATATATTCACTTGAATTTTATCTTTATTTTGAGATCCATATTATCATACATTCAATATTTTTCTCTAACTTAAAATTATGAAAACTATTATGTAAAAAAAATATATAAAAATAAGTACAATTACACTAATGACTTGTAAGCCTTATTATTATTATTTTTAAAACTATAATTGAAAAAAATGCACATACTACTAAGTATGTTATATTTGTATTTTTACTTCAAATAATTTCATGTTAATCTTTAAAAAAAAAATGAAAGATATTTATTTACTAAACACAAATACTTTCTTTAACTTTTATAATATTTTTCAATAATAAACATGAAATATGAAATTTATCAGACAAAAATAAAATTTTTGAACTTTTAAAATGTTACTATTCTTATTTTTAGATATGAAAATTTAAAATATTATATGGTTTTGCTTCTTATTTATGTCCACGCATGTTATTTTATTATATTATAGTAACATTTATTATTTTTGTATGTGTTGCATTAAATTACTAAATAAATATTTCGCATTGTGTCGGATTAAAAAATATTATAATAATTTTGTCATCATCAAACTTTCTTAATTAATATGATTTTTATTTTCACAAAAACTTATGTTTGATCCCGAAAAATTATAATTATATATTATGTGTATGACAAAACAAATGAAACAAAACCGCCGCGAAGCGCGGGTAATCTCCTAATAGGGATTAAATCTAACTTTGAATGATGTTAAATATTTGTTGGACCAAAATACCCTTCTATTTTCATATTTGAAAATTAAAACAATATTTTTCATTATTATTTTATTAACTTTAAAAAAAATCATAAATATTTCTTTAACGTATAAAAATGTCAAAAAATAATTACTATATATTATATTTAGAAATTTTTTGACCCATACACACGTTACAAATTTTATTAAAAAAAAATACAACAATCAAAACTTATTGCACTAATGACACGGGGACTATGAGAGTCGGAAATTGTTTTTTCATTAGCACTCTCTGTGAGGTGTTTGGCAGCTCCATATTGCACCAAAACATCATCTATATACTACTTAATATAACTATATTAATTAATATGTGACACATAATTAACATATAAATTATATTAATTGGTTTGTGTTAATTGTTTTACATGTCAATTTTATGACAAATATTAATTATTTATTTATTTATATTATGTGTACTAAAATATTAATACTAATATAAGGGATGTTTTGGTGCATTTATCGATACAAAGTAAAATTTCCTAATAGTATTTCATTTAATATAAAAAAGATATTGTTTGATAACAAAAACACTAATTGTCATTAGTGTACATGTTATCAAATATCGTACGATATGATTGTGACTATACAAATTGTATTTTGTTTTCTAACAAGCTAAACATGAATATTTTATAAACCCGGGATTGTGACTATACAAATTATATTTTGTTTTCTAACAAGCTAAACATGAATATTTTATAAACCCGACCATATCATAATCGGGTAATAGTAATATATGTTTGTGATACTCGAAATGAAATATTTGTATCCAAATCCTATATTTGTAATCGTATTTTTACAATACTCCACATGACATTTTTGTAATAATAAGATGTTTTTAAGTACACTAATAACAATTGTTATCAAATAATATTTTGTTTACACTAAATGAAATAATATTAGAGAATTTTACTTTGTATCAAGAATGCACCAAAACACCCACTTTACAATTAATATTTTAATACACATATTATAAATAAATAAATAATAATTGTCATAAACATATAAAACAATTAAAATAAGTTAATCAATATAATTTACATGTTAATTATGTATCACATATTAATTAATTTAAATTATATTTAATATCATATAGAGGATGTTTTGGGTGCAATATGGGACTGCCAAACACCTCACGGAGAGTGCACAAGAAGAAGGAAAATTTCGGACTCTTGTAATCCGAATATGTCAAAAGTGAAATAAAGTTTGAATATTGTATCTTTTGATTAATAAAGTTTATAAGATGTGTATGAATAAAATGTTTCCTTATATAATTTATATAATTTTCATATTCATTCGTTATTTTTTCATAAAAATAGCATCAAATAATAATAAAATAAATAACAATATTATATATTATATTCATATAATTTTAATATTCATTAATTATTGAAAGTTCCACAAATTACAGAAAATGTTATTAGTAAGAGAAAATGACACCCACTTTTTGGGTACTCCAAAAAAAACTCACTAACCAAATTTTTGTTTTCAAATACTCTTATAGGAGGTTAAATTTAACTTTGAATGATGTTAAATATTGTTTGGACCAAAATGTCTTCTTATTTTCATATTTGAAAATTAAAAAAATATTTTTCGTTATTATTTTACTTTTAAAAATTTCATAAATATTTTTTTAGCATATGACAACTTCAAAAAATAATTATTATATGCTATTTATATAAGTTTAATATCCGTTCATTATTCAAAGTTTCACAAATTACATGAGTATTATTAGTAAGAGGCTGTTTGGCAAGTGGAATTAGGACAGTGGAATCGGATTATAAGGTGGAGGAGTAAAAAGTTCTGGAATTAGTAACTCCACAGTTTGTTTGAATGTCCAAATTATGAGATGCTGGAAACTATAATTCTATGTTTGGTTGTTTACAAAATTGTGGAATTTCGTTATTGGAAATGTAAAAATAATGTTTCATTAAAATTAATACAATATAATAGTATTATCAGAATATTAAATTATTATAATAATATTATTATATTATTATTATTATTATATTATTATTATTATTATTATTATTATTATTATTATTATTATTATTATTATTATTATTATTATTATTATTATTAGAATAATATTTGTTTGAAAAATTAATAATATGATTATAATATAACATTATTGCATAATAAAATTATCACAAAATTATTAATTGTAGTAATGGTACTAATTTTAATGATATTATAATATTAATTATAATAATAATAAAATTATAATATATTATAATAATACTAATATTAATATTAAAAAATTATTGTACTAATTCTAATAATATTATAATATTAATTATGATGCTAATATAATATAATATTAATTATAATTATAATATATTATAATATTAATATTAATATAATAATACTAATATTAATATATTGTGAATGATACTAATATATTAATATTTTTATATTAATACAATTATATTAGTATATTCATATAATATACTTTATAATATTAACATATTATAATAAAAATATTATATTACAATTATTATATCTATATAATTAATATGGATATCCATATAATTAATATATGTAATATTATTAATTATATAGATATCGATGTATATGATATTATAATAATAAAATAGTTATATTAGAATTATTGTATTCATATAATTAATATAATTTTTTTATATAACGATTACTATTTTAATGTATAATAATATATAATATATAATATTATAATTATTGTAGTAATATTATGAATATTTAGCATCGTTGTTAAATCATTACTTTTACATTATTATTATTATTATATTATATTTTGTTTAATTTAATAAAAGTCTAAATTTGATCATAGTCCCAATTAATAATTTTAACTATCAAATAGTAGAGAGTAGAGAGTGAGTTGGCACTGTGCATTTTCAGTAATAGGGAGCTCTGACTTTTTTTGGAATTAGCTTTTGAATCAGGGATGTCAATGGGTTGGGTAATATCCGTGCCCGACGGGTACCCGACCCGAACGGGTCGGGTAATACCCGATTAATCATACCCGTGGGTCGGGTATTACCCGATTAAAAAATACCCGGCTCGGGTCGGGTAGGGTATGGGTGAGGCCGTACCCGACCCGAACCCGATTCTTAATAACCCTTATTATATTAATATTTTTTGTATTTTTTATTATTTTCGTTGATTTTTTATTGGTTTTAATCCATGTTTTTTATTGATTATTTATTATACCATTTATTTATTTTTATTTGTTTAGTAAATAAATTAAAATGAATAATTTCCTAGATTTATGTTTATTTATTTTTGTTTTTAATGTTATTTTACGTTTCTACCAATTTTAGTTTTATTATACAATTTATGTTAATTCACGGTCCATAATTTATGTTTAAAAATAATTTATTGTCTATTTTGTGATTTTGTGATATTATTATGTTATATGAATCTATAATGTTATTTTAATTTGATAAAAATATATATTTCGTTCGTATATTTTAATATTTTTTGTATGCATAAGTGTGGGTAAAATTTTCCGTAGGTAATCCGAATACCCGCGGGTACTAAACGGGCGGGTAAAATTACCCGTTTAGTTGATGGGTCGGGTATGGGTATTACCCGATTAAGATGGGTAAGGGTATGGGTGAGCCTATACCCGACCCGAACCCGACCCATTGACATCCCTACTTTTGATGATATAAATGAGAGAAACAAAAGCCAGCAAATACTAATTCCAGTTTTTTATACTCACCAAACAAAGAACTATCTTTTGCCTTATTTGAAAATGATAATTCCACCCAAATTCCATTGCCCCAAACAGCCCAGAAAACGACACCTTCAACATAGTCAGAAAGTATGATATTGAAAAGGTGAGACCCATTACTCTTTGTTTCCATTTTTTATTAAGATTTCCATCATCTTTTCTCTAATAGAAAGAATTTAAACATTAAAAATAATTTTAAAACTTTCAACTAAATACTTATTTTTTTTTCATGATTTTTTGCAACAAATAAATGGCACGGTGAATCCTCAATCTAAAGTAGAATCGACAACTGCACGATATTTTTACAATCTAAATTTTGTGTATTGTAACATTTGTATATTTGGACATATGATTCGATGAATGTGATTTTTAATTTCGTGTATCTCAACATTTTAAACTATGTAATATTCGAATAACTATCAGTTACAATGAATGTCTTCAATATTTAAGTCTAAAAATATCCAAAAATACACAAAATTGAAATCATGACGCACGACTTTTTAAGTATTTTTGAATAAAAAAATTTCGCGTGTATTTTATAACTAATACTTTAGAGTGCACAAAATGAAAAACGTGATTTTTGAAAGTATTAGTTAATAAACAACATCAAACGTCAAAAATATTCAACGATATACAAAAAGTCATGAAATAAAAAAAATACAAAACAATTTATCCAAAATCGAACCGTTAACAAAGGACATTCCATTTAGAAAATACAACAAAAATTTATACCCAAAATATGTATCCCCACAAAAAACACTACATCCTCATATAATTAGAGATCATACTAACATACCAAACAAACAATTCGAAGAAACCTGCGCAATCGCGCGGGGTTTTTCCTAGTTCATGATAATTTAAGAGTTTAATATCATGTTAGGGAGGAGTATTCTTGAAATTTCACATTTTGTAGGCAGGGGCGTTAAGGCCCAAGGGAAACCTCGAGCTCCTATGATATTCGAATTTTTCTAGCACTAATTAAAATAATTTACAAAGTTTAGGTAAATAAGATAATTAATTAAAAAAGGTTATGATCATTGATTTTGAAAAGTAATATTTACACTCTTTTTTTCAACACACACATTATTTCTTTCAAATCCATGTACGTATTGTTTGTTGGCTATTTAATTGTTAAATTTTGAGATCAATTTGGTTAAAAAACAATAATTTAACGGAATGTGAACATATAACATGTTTTTTGTGGATGTTGTTTATATTAAATTTAATACAAATTACGTCCAAAATAACAATAATTTAATTGATACATCATGAGGCCAAAATTGGTTAAAATAGATTATTTAATAAATTATAGACATATTACATGAATTTTCTAGTTTGTAGTTACATAAAATTAAATACAAATTATCTCCGAAATAAAAATCATTCAACTGATAAAATTTGAGACCAATTTTTACCTTGACAGAAAATGCAAAGTTCGTGATGGTGTATATAGTGAAACATGGAAATGAATAAGAACAAACCAAGTTGAGGTTGTCTTCAATTATAAGGGGGTTGTTAATGAGATAAGTGGAGATGACTCGTCGCAAAATGGAGAGTTTCAACCGTACATCCAAATGATTAGTTGGTTGGCACCATAGTAATTAGTGAGTAAAATAAAATTAGTTAGCCTACGTGGCACTAGATGGTAAAAAGTAATTAGTAAGTAAGACAAAAGTACTTAGCTTATGTGGCATGTAAGTACTAGGATAAGGTAAGGGGCTATATATTCAGCCCCACAAACTAAAAAAAACAACTTTTATGAGGTGGCAAGAAAGTGGTATGTGAATTGATTAGTATTATTAGTTAATTTAATTAATGATTTAATTAATTGTTTAGTTAAATTGACTTGTCAATTAACATGTATTAATATTAACATATTATAAATTATTTACGTATTAATTAATATTTAATTGAGTCAATTAGAAAGACTAATTATTTTATCTAATCATTTTTTTGTTCATTAATCAAAGATATTGTGATGAGTTTGGAGAACCTTGGAGGACCAAGTATATTTTTCCAGTAATAACTAAAGATGTATAAATATGGATGCTATTGTAATTGTGAAGATCAATCAACTAAATAAGAAATAATTAATCTTCTTAATTAGTCCTCTAAATTCAACAGGGGTTAAATTGGGATTGAAGTAATATCATGCTCAAACAAATTAACAAACATTTTGTTAATATTATTTTTGTTTAATTCAGTCATAATTCGATATCAAGAAGATAAGTTGATTGTTTTTGTTAACAAATATTCTAGTTGATATGTTATGATCATATATCATTTATTTCACTTTGATGGCCAAGATACTTTTCTAGATGCCGTTCATTGTTTGTGAACTATGTGTTTAGTTCGTTACCAACATCAAATGAACCAACTAAGTCGTACAAAGTACTTAACCTATTTACGAATTCTAGGTTTAATCATTCGAACTAACGAGATAGTACTATGAACTATCTACTCGAACGGTACTATGAATCGTTCCAACGAATGGCAAAGACAACGGTCAAATTGCTAGTCAATATATAAATGATGAAAAGATTTGAAACATACAAATATGTTCGAACGAAAGACACATCCATTTTAACGGATAGTAAATGCAGTATTAAGTGGGAGATCCGGAAGATATGAAAATGCCCACACATGCGTTCGAGTGCTAGGGTGATCGGTTCGAAGGACAATTAATGATGCAGGAAAAATTGAAGATTTCTTTAGTTTTATTTACAAACCCTAATTTTCTATCCTCTATAATATGGTGATCATTTTCATTCTCAGTTATTCTTAAGACATAACACAATCATTATACAGTAGAAAAAAGAAGAGAGATACTTTGAGAGAATTCGTGATGGCTCGTCAAAGTGTACTTAAGTTTCGATTAATTTCAAGAATGTGGGTACGAGTATAGACTATCATCAAAGAAAGATGGTTATCATGATCGAGGAATACATGGAGATATCGTTACATCAAGTTGAATTGTAAGACAAAAGTTTAGCATCAATCCTGTAAACGAATTTCCCCAAGTTTGATACTCAAGGGTATATAACCGTATAACACCCTATATAAGTGCTTATAATTTTGGAGCATTTTTGCCAGAGGCGGCGGATCCAAGGGGGAGTGGGAGGCACGCCCCCTCCCTCCCTATGAAATCCAAATCGAAAAAATATTTATTGAAGAAGATGATTTTGCTTGTTAAAAAAATAATTATTATAATAAAAAATTTTATATTTCAGAAATAGTTGAGTAGTTTAGTGGTAAAACGCATACTTAGGAATTAAGAGATCTCAAGTTTGAACCCTAATACAATAAATTTTGATTTTTTTTTAATTTTGCTCCCCCTTATTAAGTTCGCCCCCCTATAATACCATCCCCAACCCTGCTCCGCTCCTGATTTCTGCATGTTATCATGTATTGGATTTTTTTATCGAAAAATACCTGATTTTCAAAAATATTCCAAAACTAATCCATACCTGATTTTTGAAACACGGTACCAACTGATTTTAAAAACCCGGAAAATTAATTTCGCTAAGATGTCTAAAACCCTATAATATTGAATATTTAAACAAATGTATGCATGTCTAATATATATATATATATATATATATATCTCTAAAAAATACATGAACTAAAAAAAAATATATTTGAAAGATATAAACAAAAAAAATAATTTGATACTTAATTAAGTAGGTTACCCCCCCTCATATATATATATATATATATATATATATATATATATATATTTCGTTTTTAGATCTATTTCTGAGTTCAAGATATATATATATTATCGCTCAAAAATCTAAGGAGGAGGGGGGGACGGTGTTGATTCTTCTAGTTCCTTAATATATATATCGCTTTTAGGTCTATTTCTGAGTTCAAAATATATACTTCACCGCTCAAAAATCCAAGGAGATGGACGGACGGTGCTGATTTTTCTAATTCCTTAATTGATCCGTCACTCTTTCGAGTCATAAATAGACTTTTCGACGTTTCAATATTTCATTGGTCTCATTCTTTTTCCATGTATATTTGCCCTTACTGTTACTTCAAAAGCTAGGTTGACACAAAACAAATTTGAACTCTCATGACCAAATTACGCCAAGTGGCAAGCCATTCGGCAGTGAACTACATGTCTACGAGAGAAATTTGAATTGATGGTGATACAGAGCAACCAACCACGTGATTACCCACAAACGAGGTAAACAACACAACACAAAACTCTTCAAATTCATAAGGATTCGATGACTTGTTCGATTCAAATCAACAGCGTGACAACCCTAATTAACAATCAGACAAAAAATAACTTTTTTGCCCACACTTAATAATTGCATAATTACTTCTTCTCTCGGCGTGATGCTGATGTAACGTCACAACAACTAAATATCAATCAATTCATTAAATATATTTCAAAATGTCAAATTAGAGACAACCATATTTGATATTTGAAAAGAAATATTTTAAACATCTAGATAGGAGGGGTGTATACGTGTTAACCTGAGAGGAGCTCGGCGGTTGTCGGTTTCCGATGGGTCTTATTCGCCATCTTTTTGCTTTTCTCATTGTGATTTTATGTGTATAATTCTCGTAGTTGTATTTATAGTTTTGAACTTGTTTATTATATAGATAGGGCACAATAAAACGGGGGGAAAAGCCGGCCAAACATGGCCATCCACGTATGCTGTTCTCCAGCGAGCTAAAAGGGGAAAAAGATCTTGCTTTTGCATTGATGAATTATTTGAGGTTTGATTATGTGGCCGTGTGGTGTGGACTTGCAAGGCTTTTGAGTATGATTGGATGAGTCACTTTGTTTATACTTGTAAGTATCAAACATCATATGAATGTTTTTGATATGTATCGTCAAAAGAAATCTATTTGCGAAACTAGCACTGATATATTTAAATTTGTAAATTTAGCATTTTCGTCAAGATTTTCAAATTGGATAAGTGTAGTACTAATTTTGCAAATGGAGATTTTTTGGACGCTACGTATCAAAAAAGAAAGGGAAATTCTTCAAAAATCCCTCAACTTTTCTGCAAATTCTGAAAAAAAAACCCTGTACTTTTTGAAAACTTCTTATCTTTTTTAGATTCTCTCAAAGACCCCTTATATTTTTTGCTTCTTCAAAAACCCCTAACTTTTTTAAATTCTCTCAAAAAACCCCTATCTTTTTATTATGTTTTTTTAAAAATAACCATTATACCCTTTAGTTTTATTTTTTAAATTTCTATAATTTAATAAATAATGAATATATATTAAACTATTATAAAAAAAATAAAAAAAAATAATACATGATATTAAAATATTATAATAAATAATATATAGTATTAAAATATTATAATAAATAATATATTGATATTAAAATATCATTTTCAACAATTATTATAATATTATAATATCAATATATTATTTATTATAATAATTTAATATCTATGTATTATTTATTATAATATTTTAATATCAATAAATAATATATGATATTAAATTATTATAACATTTTTATTGATATTTTAATATCAATAAAATTATAAATAATAAATAATGCATGATATTATATTATTATAACATTTTTTATTGATATTTTAATATCAATAAAATTATAAAAAATAAATAATGCATGATATTAAAATATTATAATAAATAATACATAGATATTAAATTATTATAATAAATAATATATTGATATTAAAATATTATAATAATTGTTGAAAATAATATTTTAATACTATATATTATTTATTATAATATTATTATATCATGTATTATTTATTTTTAATTTTTTTATAATAGTTTAATACATATTCATTATTTATTAAATTATAGAAAATAAAAAAAAAAAAAACTAAAGGGTATAATGGTTATTTTTTTAAAAACATAATAAAAAATAGGGGTTTTTTGAGATAATTTAAAAAAGTTAGGGGGTTTTTGAAGAAGCAAAAAATATAAGGGGTTTTTGAGGAAATCTAAAAGTACAGGGGATTTTTCAGAATTTTAAGAAAAGTTGGGGGGTTTTTGAAGAATTCCCCAAAAAGAAAATTCTGAGATATTAAAAAATGTATGTATGGTATTTTTTACATAGTATGAGATATTAAGAGATGCATCCAATACGAGATGATTCGTTTTCACTAGTAGATAGAGATATTGAATGAATTTTTTAGAAGGTCATATTCTATCTATGATATATTATATTTATCAAATTCTTAAATTCTTTTAGTGAGATAATCTTTAACATTGTATGATAGTAATAAACTGAATTCGTTTAATTGTCTATATAGTTTCTAGAAAGAGATGTCTCGTTAAGTCTCCTATGTGGTGTGTTTTTTTTTTATCAAGTTGGAGTTACGAAAGCGATTTTTTTACTAACAAAACAATCCTAATTTGAAAAAACAAAATGACCAAAGTCAAACCAACGAAGAAATGTTTCTTTTCCATAAAAACACCGAAAATTAATCAAAACTTAATTGAACTTTAAATAGTATACATATTAAATTTACTAGAAAAATAATCTTATTTATAATGACGGGTCATTATGTAGTACTGTCGTCAAGTATAGGATCTTTACCAGATTTGATTGAGGGAGCAGAATCATAACCAAACCAAAAGCAATACAAAAGAAATTCTTTCAAAGAATCAGTGTACATAAATTTTATCCGGCATACTCAATACACTAAAATTTCAGTAATATATACTACTGGTCCCTTAATAGATTCGGTTCTGATCAAGTGCAAAACTAATGCGAACACGTTTTAAATAATGTGAACTAATTCAATTTTCAATTATCGTATTTTGCATCGCAATATGAAATATGTAAGTGCAAAAATAGTCGAAAAACTGTATATACAAACAACTAGTATTTCTCTAATGATAGGTCCTTTAATTAATTTTTCCTGACATGTATTTCATTTTCATCAAGTTGTTAAGTAGGGGACAATATTGTTATGATCTAAGATGCCCTTATAATAATATTATTTAGTCACTGGGCCAAGATTCATGTGTGGCAACTTGATGATCAGATATATTTGATATCACATATTATCAACATCTTCAATTACTCCCAAGTCCCAACCTTCCATCTATATTCCAAGGACCACAAACAAAAGAAAAGATATTAAATTTATCATAAATAATCATTCAGTTTAATTATTTTATATAATTTACCAGATATTATGCATTTTTGCTTATTCAATTACTTGAGAAAAAAAAAATTCTGACTGATTTTTTCAAATTAAATAAAAATGCATGGCAGACAAAAAGAAAAGAGCGGATCAAACGGAAGAAGAAAATGACGCCATACTTTGCAAAATTAATTAATTAATTAAGAAAAATTATACTTGTCCCCTCTAAAATCCCCCAGAAAGCTTGATGTGTTGGCAAAAATGCATTTAATACGTTTAATAATATCAAATTTTACATCTTAGATTTACCAGGTGGTAAACCTAACTTATTTATTTTATTATATTTTAATTAAATTTCACACGTTTAACATGTGGTAAATGGTGAAATCGATCTATTTGGTCAAATTTAATGTTCTTGCCAACACATCAATTGTGCTAGGGGATTCTAAGGGGGATGTCTATCACCACTCATTAATTAATTAACAAATCATGCTAATTAGGTACAGATAGCTGATCTGGCATAAATAACATTAAATGTTTAGAGTATTCCACTCAAACTATGATAGATCAATTTTTTTTATTTTAATCAATCCAATCAACTTGCCTTCTGCAAACTAGATTGCATTGCTGCAATTCAATTATTAGTCATAAAATAATCACCAATAAAAAATATCTTTTATAAGAATTCTCGAATTACGCTGCGAGATTTATAAATTTATTAACTTTTATTATCATCACGTATTATAAAATTTTAATTATGCGAAAATGTATATTTTATGTAATTTTTCTCGCCACGCGTCGTATTTATTATTAAATAATTTAACTTTTTATATTTAAATAAAGAATTTAAAAATAAACGTATTTATTTTAAGAAGATTAGAAAGACAATTTTGTTTTCTTTTTTAGTTATGTAAAAAAAAAAATTGTAAATAGAGAAAATATTTATTAGTGAACAATTTTTGTATAAATTATGTGTTAAAAATATATAATAATATAATTGATAACATTATTAGATCAAATTTTAATATTTTAACATAAATATTTTTGGATAATTTTATATGATCCAAAATCTTCTCTTTCGTCCCTACACAGATAAAAAGCAATATCTACTTCTTATCTTTATACTTTCTGTCGAAAAAAAACCCTCATTACATGTAACGAGTCATAATAAGTACTTTAAATGACTTGTTTCGTATAATTATTCAGAATTAATTCAAAGAAAATAATCTTCATGAAATTTTTTACAGAATGCGTAAAGCCTCTTGACTTGCTAGAGATTTCATTGTCTTCTTTGTTTGCTTGCCTTGTTATTAATCAATGAATCATCCCCTTTAAATACCCTCAAAACCCAATTAAATTCTTCCAAATCAAGCGCCACTCCATCTTTTCTCATTCTCTCAAAAGATTTTCCTTGTTGGGTTTTTTTCTGCAGTGCTCACAAATCAAAATCAGATTGTTTATAAGTAGAAAAAAGTAGCAATCTTTTTCTTTTTCTAACTCAACTTGCCATATTCTCATAGCCACTATCTCCATTTTCTATTCAGTTCAGTACTGGAGAGATCTTAAGAGGGTATAGTGGGGTGTTGGGTTTTCTTTTTCTCCTCCGAGTTGTTTGAGATTCCTGAAAGAGAGAGAAAAAAGAGGAATAAAGGTTAACGATTTACAAAGGTAATTGCTCTGTTTCCATGTTTTTCGTTATTTATCTCCAGTTTTTCGTTGCAAAAAAGATATAGTTTGATTTGAATCGAACTTTTTTTTGGGTGCGATTCATGTGAACCCATCTCGTGAGCCACCTAATTCTAGACTTTTTTATCTTTGCATTTAATTTTTTCCCTCTAATCAAAACCACAATTCCCCTCTTCTCCACATATAGTAGTTACTAGTTATCTCATCTTAAAATTAAAATCGGAAATATTTCTTATTTCAGTTGAATTCGAGCGATTTGAAACCGTTAAACAAGTAATTGCGAAAAAATGGGATGTTTAGCTTCTACACAGAGGGATTCAGGTGGACAAAGAAGAAGGCCGTCGAGTATAGGAGAGGTGGTTGTTTACGTTCCAGGAATTAGAATCCCTAAAGCCATTGATGATTTCACTCAACCAGATGGAGAAAATTTGCCGAAAGGTATAATCGATACAATCTCGAATTTGCGTACCCGAATTGTTCTCATGGCCGCTCAAGAGTCTCCCGTCACTTCGAAATCGCGTAGAAAAACAGCTACTAGACATGGTAAGAAGAACTTTTGAATTAAATTGTTGAATTTGGAATTAAATTATTGGATTTTGAATTAAATTGTTGATTGTTAATAGGTGGTTCGAGTTCAATGGATCTTTTACAAGCTTTGGAAGAGTATCTACCAGTCCTAATTGGATTGGCCGAAGATGGTAACTTTCGATTTTATTACAATTTTGTACATTTCATTTAAATTTATTTTTTTGTACGTCAATTTCGTAATAAACAAATGATTATCTTGTGTAGGAAGACAATTAAGAGATAAGATTAACTTTGTGTGGATAAACCAAGAGGAAGATTCAGAGGTAATGAATGTATCTCATTTCTTTAAAATTTAAAAGCTCATCTTATCTTAAAGTTCGATAATTAATTAACTAAAATATAACATTATCGAATAGGAAACTACAATATCAAATGTTTGGTACGAGATTTTATCGGTGCTACACTTGATGACGATATTATGCTTATCTCAAGCAAATTCCTTGCTTCTTCCTAAATCCTACGGAGATGGATATCAGCCTAGAGTATCGGAAGGTGCGTTATATTAAATCCATATTATTAAAGTTATATATAAACGCAAAATTCTAATTTTTTGCCATTTTTTTACATTGCAGAGAACAGAAGAAATTCGGTCGATATATTCTTAAAGGCTTCGGGATATCTAGATTGCGCAATTCGACACGTTCTCCCTCAAATTTCTACCGACAATAGGTTTTTACCTTGCCTTCGATTTTTATTTTCATTAAATATTGTTCTTAAAATGTTTCGATTTTAGGAGAGAATTGCCGATAGATCTCGCAGAAGGAAATCTTCGAGCACTCAGTTTGCAAGCTTTGGGCCAGGTAATATTTAAATGATGAAATATCAAAATAATATAATTGTTTTTAATTTCAATTTTACTCGATTAATAATAGGCGGTGGATGTGCAACTCGGGATGGCAATTGACAGTCCAAAAGCTACTCTTGCAGTAAAAAGGCGTTTAGCTTGCGAGATGGTCAAATATTGGCAACAGGTAAATTAATAAATACGCGATTAACAATATTAACCGCGAATAAACTTTTAATCACGGTTTAATTATGTATAGGCTCAAGATAACATTGCGGTGCTTCCTTTACAAGAAGGATGGGGCAAGAAGCATCAATTTTTCATCAAGTGGAAATTCGCCGAATCAAAGGTATTATATTTATTTATAATTATTTTAGTTTTTCATATATATGTGATATAAATAAATTTGCATGTTTATTTAGGCCGCAGCGTATTATTTTCACGGATTAATACTCGACGAAGGAAATACCGAGAAATCGCATAGAATGGCTGTAGCTGCGCTCCAAGCATCCGAGGAATTTCTCAGAGAAAGTAAACGTGGTTGCGACGCTTTTCATTCCAGTACCCCTTCTTCCAAGTAATTCTAAAATTCGCCCATTGTATTTTTTTCTAATATATCCGAATTTATAACATATTTTCGGTATGATTTAGAAGCCCTGCGGTGTGGGGATCGATGAAGTATCTTTCTGAAAAGATTCCTAAGGATGCGTCGAGCAAGGTTAGAATCAATCGGGATCTCTATAATCAAGAGAGGTAATTAATTAAATTGATATTTATTTAATTTTGTATTAAAAATGTGATAAATTAATTTATTTTGTTTAATTAATGAAGGATAATTGATACGGCACCGGTTTTGCCTGATTTCCCGTTGGCTTTGAAGCCTGACGATTACCAGCTTCCTCAAGCAGAATTATCATGGAAAAAGGATGATAAAAATCTCTAGTACATTACAAAAGTCTTTCATATTTGTATTAAACGAGTGAGAATTTGTTTCCAATTATTAAAGGCTGTAAAAGAAAAAAAAAACTCGAAACAATTACAACGGAATGAAATGAAGATTTTATTCGACGAGGAAAAATTACCAAGTTCATTAAATAAATTATTATTGTAATAAATAAATAAATTATTTCTCCATGTGAATTACACATCGCAAACATTTCCCTTCTTTCATTAAATTAAAACCTTCGTTTATATCGTTAAATGGTATATCGTGAGTCACGAGATCATTCACCGCAATTTCCTGAAATTATCAATAATTAATTAATTATCATGAAACTCAAAAATAATTTTGTAAATAAATAAATAAATGAGATAATTTACTTACATTGCTGGTATATTTATCGACCAACAATGGGAGATCTGATTTAGGTCTCCATCCTCCAAATAAAGAACCTTTTAAAGTTTTCCCAGATAATAAAACTCCATAATGAGTTGAAATAATAGGACTTGTTTTCGGTACGCCCAAAGTGACCGCCATTCCCCATCCCTGAAATAAATAATATGTTTGTTAACTTGGTAAATCATATCTTTTGACTTAGTTTAATAATGATAAATAATTAATTACATCGGAGCAACATTGCAGTGCAGTGGAGACGAGTTGTGTATCGCCAACACATTCGAAAGAATAATCTGCTCCTCCATCTGTTAATTCCTTTATTACCTTCATAATAAAATATAAATTATTCTTATTTACATATAAGTAATTGAATATGTATATAAATATATATTTTTATAGTACCTGCTGAATGGGTTGACTAATTTCATTGGGATTTATAAAGTCCGTTATGCCAAAATATTTTCCTGTTCCGTGAACAAATAATTTAATTACGAATAATAGTTACAATTTACAATAAATAATTTGTTACCTTTCTCGAATTTCTCAGGATTAATATCAACACCTATTATTTTCGACGCTCCCCTTATTTTCGCTCCTTGAGCAACCTAACACAAAAAATATTATTTATATTATATAAACATAAGTGATAAGTGTATAATTAAAAATATAAACAAATAAATAATATGATTTACTAACCGAAAGTCCAACGGTTCCGAGACCGAAAATAACAACACTTGATCCTCGAGTTATATCAGCCACATTCCATGCCGCACCGAGCCCTAAAAATGTACCTGCGGATCAGTATACCACTCTCATTGCATTCAGAACAAAAAAAATAAAACTGTACCAGCGGAGACGCCACAACTCAGAAGACAAACGCGATCCATATTCACATCCTTCCCAATCTTAACAGCACAGCCGGAATTCACAACAGTGTACTCGCTGAAGCTGGAGACGGCGCAGTAGTGGTAAACGGGTTTCCCTCTGACGGTAAACCGAGTTTTCTGATCTGAATGCATCACGCCTTTTCTCTCCAATCCGAGCTTCTGACACATGTTGCTCTTGTTCGATTTACAGTGCTTGCAAGATCTACATTCTCCTATGAATACAGTGATCACGTGATCTCCTGGCTGGAATTCTTCGACTCCTTCACCGACGCTTTCGACGATTCCGGATGCCTCGTGGCCAAATATTCGAGGAAAAATTTCAGATTGTGCCTTCAATTCAATCAAGAAAATCGAGTTGTGATTCGAACTTCGAAACATGAATGGATCTGAGAAGAGAAATGAAAACCTGGTTCTGCCATTGAGTGATGTCGCTGCGGCAGATAGAGGTGCAGACGACCTTGATTCGGATCTCCATTTCCTTGGGCGGATCCACTTCTACTTCCTCCATTACTAACGGCTCCCCTGCCCCCCATGCCACCGCCGCTGCACAAGATTCAATCGTAAATCACCGTAGAGTTAACATCGTGCAAAATAAATCCTACCTTTGCATTTGATAACCTTGGAGCTACTCATCGTCGTTGAGCAAGACGAATACACTCGTTGTTGTTTTCTCAGTAGATTTTTGGTGGGAAAAGTAGGTGAGATTAGCATACTCATAACCCAACAACCCCCCCTCACCAACCATATATTATGGGCCTCATTGGGCTTTATTAACCCCAAATATTATATAATGGCCATTTGTAAACATTTGATTATTAATATCAATTTTATAAAAGAGATGCTAAAGTTTTAGAAAGATTGAATAATATTATACATTTTATTTTATTACAAGAAAGATTATAAGATAAAATCAACGGCAATATAATAAGTCCCGACGAGGGCGAAAGAGGAAATTCCACTTCGCGCCATTCGTAACCAAATTCCTCTGAACATAATGCGTCTATCCGCAGGAGACATTCCCGTCGCTCTCTCTATCCAGTTGCCTATTTTAGTCCATCTCAGAAGTTTCCTCTCCATCGTTATATGCTTTTTCAAAAAAATAAAACAAAAAAGATAAATTAATTAATAAATATAATTATTTTATTTAAAAAATTCTTGAAGGTGATTTGTGTACCTTAGGTACGACGACGGATTGTGAACGGACTTTGGCAGTGTCGAAAGAATGTGATGCGGCAGCGGCAATAATTGCAGAAAAACCCGCTGCTAGACTCGATCCGAGCGGTCTTACGGGTCCCACCTCTTCAAGCTTTCTAAAAAATTCAAAGGGGAAAATTTCACAAAAGCCCCCCCTATATTACAAAAACCTAATGAGGAAATATTAATATACCTCGGAGGAGGGACGATGTCGAGGGATTTCCAAGTGAGAATCCCTTCGTGTAAAAACTGCCAGGTGGCGAAGAAGACTCCACCGAAAACACAATCTCTATATAAACCGGGTCGAAGCCCTCTCCATAGACCGCCCAAACCTTCCGAGGCCACGACTCCGGTGAACCCTCTCACTTCTGACGCAAGGGGGGTCCGTCCCGACCCGGTCATCATCCACGGGTACGCTCTGAGTGCGGGTACGAGATCTGGGGTTTTGGGGGAGAGAACTGAGAGGAGTTGTGCCGTGTTGGGGAGAGTGTTTGGAGGTTTTGGGAGGGAGGTTGAGGAGATTTGGTTGCGGAGTTTGAGGAGCTCGAATGGGGTGCACGTGATGCTTTCTATCGCGCCGGCCGCGATTCCGGCGAGCATCGCTTCTGACACGTAGACGTTGTTGTCTTCTCTGCCGTCTTTGTAATAAGCCGTGAGAATTTCGTACGTGCCGAATCGTGCACCGAGTCCGGTGATTTTTCCGAATGTGGACCATCCGAGTCCGTTATACAGACCTGAGAGAGATACATTGAAATTTGAGCATTGAAATTTGAGCATTGAAATGTGTAATGGATTGAGCGTACCTGCAATTCCTGAGACGGATTGGACCTGATTGACGACCTGAGAGAGACTTAATTTCTGCTTAGGACCAGCTGCGACCTGAGAATGGATCAAAACAAGTACGATTTTTTATCTGCTAGTAGGTTAACTGATCGAGCACTAGATTGACAAACAAGGAGAAGGATCAGATCGAGTGAGAGGGTTTAAGTACTTGAAGAAGGGATTTCAGAGTGTCGATCGGGTGAGTGAGTGATGTGGCGGCGATCGTGGCACCGGCGGCCGCCACGGCATGACCGGCGAACAAGTTGTCTCTCAAATACGACGGCCACATATCACCTGTTTCCCTTCCCTCCTCAGTGCGTCCGCCTCTTGTGAATCCTTGAGAGGACCGGGAAACTAAATACCTCTTTCTCATTTGAATCAATAATTGAAGTTCTGGTTTTAATAAATCTGGAATTCAATTTGTGGAATATATTAAGAAATGGGCAATGGATTCCGTATTATTCAAATGTGCGAGGGCAATTGAGAATTAAGATTTGAACATCCGTCCCAGTTCTCTTTTCAGTCCGGTATTTGGGTTAACGGTTCTGTTCGAAAAAGTAAAACAAACTCCGAATCCAATTAAATTTTGCTTTCAAATTTTGAGATAAAACATACACTGTACAAATCAAGCAAACAAAATAGTTTATTTAATTAATCAGATATTTCAGTAACAAAAAACACGTAATCAAGAAAAAACAAAACAAAATATAAAAAAATTAGCTCTTTTTATCATTTTTTTTGGATCGAATTATTTGTACAGGTGTCGCCGGAATACGGGCCCACCATTCCCTAAATCTCCTGTTGAATTTTTTATTGCTTTCTCTCCTCAATGGCATATTCCTCGTATACGCCTCGATAAACATCGTTAACATTAAATATCTAAATGGAATCAACATAATAAATCCAGCGAATATAATCAGAACCAATATAACCATCTCTGTCGCCTAAAAATCACAAAAGAAGACCATATAAAATATAATATTAAATTAATATAATGAAAAATAATAATAACTAATTAATTGACCTTTGGGACGCCAAAAAAGAGGAGGGCTCGAAGTTTGAGAAGATTGACATTAAATTCTTTTAATATAATTTCGATTTTGGAAATCGAATCCTGTAAAATGAATATTTGCTCCACGGGATTTTTAGGTGTGGGAGTTTTGATTTTGAATTCGTCTAATTGTTTTCCTTTTCTCCATGTTTTTTGCCAAAGCATGAATATCGCGAAGAATAATGAAATTACAGGGACTATATAGCAAAACCACCCTCTATAAAAAAAATGAGAGAAATTGTTATGAGGAAAAATATTTATAAATTATGAGGATGTTTTTGCAAAATGAATTTTACATTTGGATAAGATACAGAGTGAGAATTAAGAAAAGTGATGACTTTAAAGAATCGTCCCAATTTAGTAGAGAGAAAATTATCTTGCCGGATTCGATAATTGGAAAAAGCAACTCCTGTTTAAAAAATAACGAATATTAAATCTTTATTAATTATGTCATCATAAATAATTTGATTGGTTTTCTTTATTTATACCTTTGTTAAAATAACGTTAGTTTCAAGACCCTCAACTTTGAAATTATGCACAGTTGCGAAAGCCTCCTCGTTTTTTTCAAAATCACCAAAAGATTCTTCCAAAGCTAATTCAAGCGGTTTTCTCAAATTCGAATTGAAATCATTTTCAAATTCAAATTTGAAATCTTTTTTTTCCAAAAATCCCAACGCGCAAATTGATCGCAAATAGCAATGCGAAGAACTCGATTTTAAGAAGCCGCTCAAAGCTACTAAAATTGAGTCCCCTTTTGGAACCCTATTAGCGAAATTAAATGGAAGTATGGTTTTAAAATTAAGTGGAATTATTCTCAAACATTCTTTTATTGCAATATATCGAAATATTGCAATAGTACCCTTCGAAATAATCTCTCCGTTTTTAATTTCGTTTCCGAACTCGAATCTCCTTATGAAAATATGCGTGTTTAATATCTCAGTAACTATCTCCAAAAAATAGTCTCTCCTTGCATTCCCTTTTAGTTCTGGAAATTCAAAATTCACCCCCTCTTTTCTGAAAAAATCAATAATGCAAATTTCATTATTAAAAAATATATAGGGGCTTTTTTGCAATTAGTAATAACATAGGGGCATTTTGCAAAATTAACATTATTTAAACTTACAAGGAGGATGAGTTGCACAAAATAGCCTTGTCAAAAATCCGCGCACCCAATGGCCCAGTTAATTCACGTTTAACTACTTGCTTAAGATCCTTACATAAATCAAATTTAATAATTTTATCTTTATTATGATTTCCTAACTTTACCGACTCGAAATATAATGCATGAGTCGTAAGTGTAAGTCTCCCTGCCAAAAACAAAGAAATTTAATTTAATATGTAAAGATATTTGTATAAACCCTAAACCCTAGTTTATACCTGGCCAAGCAGAAATTCCCACGTGTTGTAAAACAGGATTAAGAGGCGTGTTTCCTTCAACAGCTAAAACTATTTCTCCTTCAGAAAGATTAAGTCTTGAAGCGAATTGCGAACTCATATTACTTTTCGCAGATTTAATCACCCTATATTTATTTTATTTAAATTAAGCTTCAATTTACACGGGGATAAAATAAAGAAAGAAATATAGTAGAATAGAATAATACTTGTCTAGGGTTTTGAGGTACTTGTCATATATGAAGAAATGTAATTTTCCTTCTGACGAACTCGTCAGAGCATCGAATAAGTTATTGACTGTGATAAAATCGGTAATTAATGGGCAGAACGAAGTGATTTTAGCAAACGATTTTGATCCCACGGTCTTCTTTATATCAACCTACTGAAAGAAGAAGATTTAATCGATTTTTTGCGAAGAAATTGAGATTTAGTGGATTCGAAAAATGAATTTGATCTAACTTGAACTGCTACTGTGGTCGAGTCTTCGTAGAATAAGGATCCTTCCTCCTGATCTTCAGTCTCTTGTGAATTAGACCGATTTTTCTCCTACTATGTTTAAGGATCAAGTAAGATATATAATCAAGAAGATAATTTATGAAACTATGATTAAATTTGGAAAAAATAACTGACATTTGGAAGCAATTCGTCTTGAAAGTTGAGATCTTCCCAAGCTAGCATCATGTCGTAAGTCAGTGAACTGAATTCCCGATCTGATAAATAATCATGACGATTGATCATCACACGAAGAGACTTCTCACAGCAGTATTCCAGTAATTTTCGAGCGTATAGTATCTTCTCCTTTGGATGATCAAGAAAATCAGACTCAAATTTCTTTTCCAGATTTTCAGTCGATAATTTTAAAATCCTGAAATCAAAGTGCTCTAAATCAGAGACTCAGAATGATACGCATCAAACGAACATTAATGGTGAGAGTCGAAAGACAAACCTGGCACAACGAGACACGACGGAGCCAGCAATCGAAGACAACTCGGCGATATTAGAATCATCATTCGTCAGCGAAGCAGCACCGGTGGTAGAATCCGACGATCGGCGGAGACCGGAGAGGAGAGTCATCAAGGGTTTATCTCGCGCTAAGCGGTCGAAAAAGCTCATGCGTTTGCCGTCCTTCTCCATTGTTCGCCAACTGTTCGTTAGAGAACACGTAGATTCTCTTTTTTACTTCTTCAGGGGCATTTTGGGGTTTGCACATAGGCCCGCCGTCCAATGAGGACTTGCCTTCATTCTCGCGCAAAGTTTGAATACTGCACCGACATAACGCATATTTTAATACAAGCCCAGTGAAGCCCATTAATAAAACCAGGATATTGAATACCGATTTTAATGAAAAATATCGACAAATATAGTTCTGGTTTTTTTGTAAATACGGGAATTCAAATCAGGGTTTTGGCCGCCCCGCCGTTCAACCACGTCGCCGCCATTGTAGGAAAGTTTGATTTTCCTATTTCTTGGGAAGACTCCTCCACAGACGAACGGTTACTCAGATAAAGCTGGACCTTTCGATCTCAATTCGTAACAATGGAGGCTTTGGCTGAAGGTACGAATTGGTTTTTTCCAATTTATTTTAGTATTTTCGTCACAAATTTTAATTATGCTTAATTTCTTGAAATTTTGTTATGATTGTTCTTTGCTACTTCCATGAACAGAAGCAATGGCGTTTAACAAGGACGGGAAGGAAGTGGTATGTTCATCTTTCCCTAAATTTCAAATCTTTACAAAAGCCCTTATAAATTTCGAATGAAAATCAGTAACATTAATTCATTCCATTCGTCTAATTTTAGTCCATGGATGAGGTGGTGCAAAGAGCATTGGACTGTCCTTGTGTAGCCGAACTGAAAACCGGTCCATGTGGGAGCCAATTCGTCGATGCATTTTCCTGTTTTCTTCGAAGCAATGCCGAAGAGAAGGTAAAAAATCTTAATTCTCGCTTCAAATTAGTAAGTAGTAAAATTGAGTAGTAATTTGGGTTAATTTATTAGGGTTCGGACTGTGTGAAGGGCTTTGTGGCATTGCAGAATTGCATAAAAACAAATCCAAATGCGTTTTCGAAGGAGGTTATGGAAGGAGAAGAAGAAAAGGAAGAGGAGATTCAAAATAGCGAGTATCCAATCAGAACTCCCCCTTGGGCCAGAGAATCGGTTTCGCCCAAATCTAAGATCTGATTTTCGTAGTTAGAAACTTGAACTATTCAAAATTTACATTTTTGGTTGATTTTTTTTATAACTCCGAGAAATTACAAATTGTCATTGGAGTCAATAAACTATAATACAATTTTTGACGTACTATTTTTTTTTTACCGTTCGTTCAAATGTCCGCAGCAGCCTCCGAATGGAGAAGAGTTACCCTCATTTGAGTGCTATAATTATATTCGTTGGTAAACCGTTATTTTTGAAGATCATTGTTGTTGTAATTAAGTTCTTATTTGAATTAAGAGATCTCTCTGTGACATTTCATGTGCACATCTGCTACTCGTAGCATTTCGGGGTTTTTTTCGATTTTGATCGTATTTGTGTGCTCTTAAGTCTAAATGCACGTTTCAAAAAGTCTATAAATACAAATCTAATTCACAAAAATTATATAAAATATTATTCATGTAAAAAATACTATCTTAAAAGACGTATCACACATACATAAAGGTATATCATACATATAAATAAAATAAATGTCTATTGTATTAAAAAAAATATATCATACATTTAAAATTGATATGATACGTCTAAAAAAATACAACAACTAAGTATATTATACATGTAAAAATGTACATGTATTGTATTTAAAAAATATATAGTATACATCTAAAAAGTACAAGTTATATTTAAAAAAATATATAACATGAATATATATTATATACGTGAATAAATATGAATTTCTAATAAAATATAAAAATTTGAATGAGAAGCGACGTGTATTTTGGAGTGCGCATAAACTGCATATGCAATACAGTCAAAAATTGAAGAAAATCAAACTATCATTTCATACTTAGCTCATTAGAGAGGCCCATTTTGCGAAGCCTGTGAAACCTTTGAGCCCAATTTCCCCTCATCCTCCATTACCGACTCACTGGTAAAGCACATCACCTTCTTCTTGCAATAAACCCTATCATCCTCCTCTCATGGCTTCCCCGGCCGCCTCCGTGTCTCATCCCCGCCTTCTCACACCCTCCCTCCGATCAAAACCTCAAAAATTCCCCTCATCTTTACCTCTCTCTCAACGACCCGTTTTAACCCGCGTTGTCATCGCTCGTGCCAAATCTAAAGAAGTATCTCCACCCGTACAATCGAAAAACTCAAAGGAAGTGAAGGTGCAAGAGGAAGAGATAGAGGTAGAAGAGGAGTTACCGTGGATACAAGAGAAAGCTCTGGACTTGGTCGAGTTCACCGGCACCGTGACTCAGGCAATCCCTGGGCCGAGGCTCTGTGGTCCAAGAACGATGCCATTGCTACTTGCAGTTCCTCTTGCCTATGTGAGCTTTTCATTCGTTGCTGCATTTGTCAGGACTGTACGGAAGTTCACTTCTCCTAAAGCCCAACGAAAGAGAAAGATCAATAAAAATGCAATCTTGTTGAAATCCATAGACGAATTATTCTTCAAGGGTAGAGAATTCGTGTCTCATTCATCTCTCCAATCCCTCACCAAAAAGGTACAATCTTTTTATTTCTTCGTTTAATTTCCCTCGGCCTGTATAATGAAATGCGTATAATTCGTGTGTTAACTCAGACAGGGTTTAGCATGCACGAAATATTGAGAAAATACATAAGATACACGTTGAATGAAAAACCCTTCAATCCCGACAAAATCGTGGATCTCATTCATCTCAGAAAAGAATCGAAGTTGCAAGACGCTGAAATGGCCGAAATTTTGAATGATATTTCGAGGCGAATTGTTAAAAATAAAGGTAACGCTTAATCTCGTTTGATTTTTGATTTTTTTTTCCGAAATAAATAATAAAGCGTTAATTTAATTTAATTTTCAGGACCGGTGGTAATGGACGTATCTGGTTTCACAGAGAGGGGATTCAAGAGAAAACTTGCTGTCCAAGCCTTGTTTGGAAAAATATTGTACTTAACCGAGGTATTATAATACGAGAAATAAATTAAGATTTTAATTTCTCATATTGTTAATAACTCTTTCTTTCTATTTTGCAATGTAGCTTCCAGAATTCTGTTCGAAGAATAGCTCGCTAACTATTAAAGAAATCTTCGGAGTCACAGAGTATAACATGTTCTTATATTATTATATTTTATTTGATATTTCTTCATATTTTTTATTCAATGATTTTTTTTGTGTAGTGACGATGCAGATTCGCTTCGCATACATGCATTATCAGAGATTGATGATGTGGAATCGATGAAAAAGATGGCCGATGATTCCGATTCTGAAAACGAAGAAAAGGAAGATGGTTACTAGTCAAAATATTTAGGAATAGCAAAATCGAATTATTTTTTCTTTCTTTTTGGTTCGTTTTCATGTAGTTTTTTAACATATATATATTGGAATTTTGTTTATGCGAACTATTTAAGTATTTGTTTTGGTGAATTTTGTCATGACTGTTTAGTTGTATTTGTTGTTTGTATGTGAGATTTGAAATGCAAAAACAAAAATAATATTATCTTAGTATTTTCTTGCTAGAATGATTTTGTTGCAAGATAAAATCTGGCATTTGTAGTCTTGATCTATTCTCATAAAAGTTCTCATGATTCTTAGTCAACCCTTTTGTGAGAGAAATTGAATTACCGGGAAATAGAACTCCGGTTATTAGAAAATACAGGAACCCAACTACTGGATTATGAATAAACCTCAATCGTGTTCTCCGCTTGTGTGAGCAAATCCAAGTTTTATCGAGGTTATCTCAGAGGACAAAGTCGAAGGTTCTGGAATTCGCCATTAGTAAAACCTCGATCGATTTCTTAAGCTTTTGATCTCAAATCCATGTCGGGAAGAGAAGTCAAGGAGTATACCAACCTCAGCGACCCGAAAGGTTTCTTCTTGGTTTATATTTTCTTCATTTCTGTGTTAATTTGAGATTGGAGTTTAATTTTGGTATTGGATAAATGCAGACAGAAAATCGGGTAAGGGGAAGGAGAAGGTTGACGTTGAGGACGTCACTTTTCAGCGCATGGTAGCCAAGGTTAGCCGCTCTGCCCTTCTAAATTAGGTTTTAATTTCGAGGAAATATTCATTTGAAGTTCAAATTAGGTTCATTTTTCTTTTGAAAATAGTGTTTCTGATAACATGCCCCATCAGGGATCATGGCGTCTCCAATTTGGGGCTTTTTTGAATCAAACAGATGCAAGAGGTTGCTGGTGAACGTGCCGGCTATCTCCATGGCCGTGGAGGTAACTTCTCTCTTCCATTTTTGAATCTATTCGAATTTCAATTTCTTTCAAAGATTTGAAATTTCAAGACTCGTTTCAATTTCAGCTTTGGACAGTGACGATTTGTTATACTTAAAAGAACAAATGGAAGCAGAAGACGATGCAGAGCGACTGTTAAGACGTACTGAAAAGCGTGCCTTTGCCGCCTTTAAAATATCCTTTTACCATGCATAACATATCTATTTACCGCCCAATTTTTTTGCTATTATTTGTTGAATTTCTTAACGGGTTTATTACCAAGCAGCAATGTTAGCAGACTCCACACCCGTTCCATTACCCTTGCCTCTTCGAGTCGAACCCAAACCCAAAAGTGCAATCAGGTTAATAAATAATAAAGTAAATAAAATAATAATTAATATCTATTAATTGGTATTTTTGTAATTACAGGCAGCAAGATTTACTGAAGAATATAGTTGAAATAAAACCCAAAAAGGCTAAAATCGACGGAGTAACTTCAGATAATAATAAGGAGGTTGTTGGTAAAAAATTTATATTTCCAAAGGGTGAAGTTCTGAAAGAAGGAAAATTGGAGGGACAAAAAGAAATTAATTTGCAATCTTCTTCTACTAAGATAAATAGCGATGCTATTAGCATATTAGGATTATCGTATGGTAGTTCTGATAGTGATGATGATAATTAGGGTTTTGCATTTTATTCGTGTCATATATTTTGTTTAGCAATTTTGGATCAAAAACATGGCGGAATTTCACAAATGAAACATTCTCGAGAAACTTATTTTCTTTGGATAATTAGGGTGTTTTTGTTAAGAGTTGTTTTGTATGGTTGCAGGAAACTAATATATGAATTTCATGAAACTATATTGTAAAAGAAAAAATTATATACAACTGAAAGAAAAATAACTTGGTATCCACTCCGAATAATTTTTGCACTCAACATCGACAAATATTTCTCTATTGTTGTATTAATTTTCAAATTAATTTTCTATTTCCAAATAATCAAACTATAATTCTCAGTTTAGTAATACAAAAATATGAAATATACCGAACCCATTGGCATTGTGTTATCAATATTTTTGTTGGAAAAAACAAGATAAACTTGTTTAATTCAATATTTTTTTAAATTTAGGTTACTTGTATAAAAAAAACAACCTACACAAGACAGATTCCTACACAAATGAAGTAGTCCAAAAAGAAAGAAAAGTAAAATGGCTCATATGAAATATTAGGATAAACAAAATTCAAAATTTCTTCCAAAAATTCACAAACCCATTGGCCAATGATTTCAAATTTCCCCAAAGTTTTCCTGTTGTTTCAGACGATTCCTCCTTTACATACTTTTTCTCTGATTTGAATTCCCTAATGAAAAAATATTAAAAACAAAGAAAGGTAAAGATCTTCAGAATAAAATGATACATAAATAAACCATTTTAAATGCAAATTTAGAAAACATACCCATGAGGTCTATCAGAATTTGCAAATTGATCCCTTACAATTGATTCAACTTTTGCTGGGCTGTCCTGCAAAATTTCAGCACTACTCAAATTTACCTCTTTACCCTCTTCTTTTACCTTTTCAATCTTCACAGACGAAAAATTCTCAACCTGAAAACAACAAAACAAATCAAAAGGGTATATTCATAGAAAAAAACAACAAAAAAGGTTTAAATAGCAAAATTACACAAACCTTCTTGCCAGGAACACGACTAGTTTTCTCTTTCACCATATCCCCGATACTAACCCCCAAATTACAATCTTGCCCTCCTGTTTCACTAGAAATTACGTTAACATCCTCAACTCGAATCGAAGCCCTCTCTTTCTTGACCCTTTTTGCCTTGGAATCCGCGTTGATTTTCGCACAATCAATTCCTTCTTTTTCAGGAAGAGATCTCGAAACGGTGATATCCAAATCTTTTTCTTGGAAATTTTTGTGGTTGCATACCAATTCCTGAATTATTTCACGAATTACGTAATATGAACCGCCCAGCTCTTGTTGTACTATAAAAGGTCCGGGAAATTTCCCTCCATTTAATGCCCTATACCTGCAAATTAATCAATTAAAAAGAGAAATTGAGAATTTGAAATCGATCACATTCGATCAAAATTTCAGGGATGAAGGAGAGAGTACTTGTCGACGAAAGAAGCGACCATGGCACGCCTCTCTTGCTTGGGTATTCTTTTGTAAACCTTCTTTGATTTGAGAGATTCATCTGTTACTGAAGAAACGTGTGATTTTCCTCTGATTTCGATCTTTGATTTGAATGCTTCCTTTGAAATACCAACAGAGGCTGCGTAGTAAAAAAAAAGATGATAAAATTACAAAGAAGGATCGGTTTACATGGATTTGGGGAAAACGAACAAAGATGAACAAAATTCGGGACTGATAGTTTTAGGGTTTTATAAGGAGTATATGTGGAAAATAAATGTAGATTTTTGCTTACCCCGTCTAGAGGCGGAGGAGAGACGCGTGACGGCTTGCATTTAGTGATGAGATGCTATCATAAAAAAAGACGATACGAAGCTTATTTTGATCTGCTCTAATGGCGATATCGGCGAGCTTAGTAGAGAAGCCGGAGCAAATACCGAGGTTTTAGGTTTGGTGAGGAAACTAATTTTTAGTAATTTTCCAATTAGCCCTTACAAAAAGTTATATTTTGGAAATACCCTTGAAATTAATATATGTCATACGATACATAATGATAGGCACCTTGTATCTAGATTTGTATCTAGAATCACACGTGACAATCAAATTTAAAATTCCTTAAAATAAAATCGGATGAGGCAAGTGGACAAGGAGATTGAATTTGACATGGTTACATTGTGATTTGTCAAATATAATTACGAATAAAATCTAGGTGTCTAGACGTATCATGAAACATAACTGCAATCATTGGCTCAAGTTGCTGAGCTCGTTTATCATTAAGATTCAAGTTAAGAAAAACTCGAACACTTCAAACACATAACATGATCAAACTTATCAAAAGAGAGGAAGGATTACTATGGTTGTCGATCTCAAATTAGTATGCTTGCTACTAGAATTTTAAGAGAAACTAACAGAAAATTATTGTTGGAGTGTTAATATTTAACTGTGTATTTACTCATAATCTTAATTTTATTAACGTAACCAACGAGAGAGAATATGAGTTTATGACTGTTTATTTTTGTTGTCTCGATAAACAAGACAGAAAAAATGGGTCTACGATGTATGCATGATTTGGGTTGGAGCTAATTAATCGAAGATGTATATATAGGGGTGTAAACGGTTCATATTCGGTTCGGATAGTGGTCATACCAGATCCGTATTCATATTTTTTTCGGATACGGTACAACTCGAATCCGGACGGTTCGGATATTAAACGGATACATATACAGTTCGGATATTGTCGGATACAAATACAAATACAAATTTTTTTCGTATAATTAAAACAAATATTTGATACGCAACATTACTATTTATTTGACTTTCGACATTCAAATAAAATTAAGATAATGTTTAATTAATACCTAAAGAGTATATCATTTTTTTCAAAAATAGTTGAGAAAATGTTGATTTTCAGACGAAATCATTCACGAAACTTAAAAAAAACGAGGGAGTTGAAAAGTCTTGGGAAAAAGAGAAATAATTTTGGGATTTGAAAATATCTTGAAAATAAATTTTATGTATTTTTCAATGTTTTAAATAGCGTGTAGCGGCACGCAGCGTTTTGACGCTTAATTTAGCGGTTAGCGTTAGCGGGCAATATAGCGCCGCTTCAATAGCACAACGGATTTTGATCAAAAATATTATTTTTATAATACTACAATATGCATATAAATATAAATTAGCGGCCCAATATTAAAAATAAAATTATATTGAATGCTTATTTATATCAACCTCACAAACTAACATAAATTAAAAATTCATCTCTAGAAAAAATATATTATTATTATTATTATTATTATTATTATTATTATTATTATAATAAGGCTATTAATAGTTGTTGTTGTTGTTGTTGTTGTTATTATCTTATTCTTCCTATAAATGGTGGAGCGGATACGTGTCGATGACTTTCGATCACAAAGCGGATACGTGTTTTGTCTAAATGGTGGAGCGGTAGTTTGGAAGAGTTCCAAACAACCCACGATAGCAGACTCTACAACTAAATCGGAGTATATTGCGGCTTCCGAAGCGGCAAAGGAGGCGGTTTGGATCAAGAAGTTTGTGTCGGAGCTTGGTGTAGTCCCGAGCATCTCGGAACCTGTAGTTGTGTATTGCGACAATACGGGCGCAATAGCACAGTCCAAGGAACCGAGGGCACATCACCGCTCCAAGCACATACTCAGAAAATTTCACTTGATCCGTGAGATTTTGCAAAGGAAGGATGTGATCATTGAGAAGATTGATACTGACAGGAATGTTGCGGACCCGTTTACTAAGCCATTCTCGCAAGCTAAGCACGATTATCATGCGAAAACTATAGGTTTGAGATACCTAGAGGAGGAAGAGAGTAGTTAGTTATCTAAATCGATAGTTTCGTTGGACGAGATTAGTCTAATAGATTAGTAAACGTTGTATCACCCCAAACTTATCTTATAGTAATGCAATTTCAGAATTTTAAAATTTTTCATTTTTGCATCTATCTTATATGAAAACTGTGTTCGGGGTTGTGTAATATGATTACATGAACCTTGATTTGAACTTATATATCCACCGCTACGGCCGCTATATTTGAACGCTTCATGCTATAGCAGTTCGCTATTGCGTTGCATGGAACAAAATGCTACAGAGCTAAATTCCGACACGATGCAACGTTTACCTCCAAAAATCCGCTATATCGCGCTAAAGCGCCAGTATTTAAAACACTGGTATTTTTTAAATGAAATTGGTTCATGGATCATGAGGCATGTGAATATGAATTTTATTAGCTCCAAGAAATCATAATCACCTAAATATAAAATAAATTATGAGAAACGAACACTCATTTTTTATTGTTATTCGGATCCGGAAAGTATCCGGATAATGTTTTGAATACCGAATTATTTTATTCGAATATGGATATTTAGTCGGATTCGGTTCGGATAATACCCGAACCGTTTACACCCCTAGATATAGATATTTTTTACGTATCAAATAGGAATTATATATTATTTCTTGGTATATTATTATATCATATATTATGAATTAGTTGGTATGAAAATAATTAAGTTAACTATTGAGTTTAGTGAAAGAAATACAGTTTCGGATCAACCGTAAAAGTGTACACAAGTATAAACGAATGTAGTCGTACATTCGTGGCCATAACTTTCAGTAGGAAAATCCGATTTGAATGGTTCAAATTGGGTAAGATAGATAATTAGATTATCTATAACCTTCATGTAGAAATATATTTCATATGAACGAAGTATAAGTGTCGTTTCTGTGAAATACCGAAAGGGTGCAACAGTATGACATACAGTTAGTAAAACAGTCATAACTTTTGCATACGAACTCCAATTGGGCTGGGCCAAATTGGGTTGTGTAGATAATGAGATTATCTACAACTTTCATGTTGGTTGATGTTCTGTCAGAGAAATTTATCAATTTCGTCTGGACAGAATACTGACCAGGTTCATGCAGTTTTCTGTGTGAAAGGGTGTATATTGGATATACATGCTTTTTGGCTAATCCTGATCCAGTTAGGTATAAATATGATACTTTCTCTCTCATCAGTAAGCAATTCTAAGTAATCATTCTGCCAAAGACACTAAGAGAAAGAGCAAATACAGATTTGATCTTTCGTGAGTGAAAAGGTACGAAGAGAGAGAATAATAGAGAATCGATTAGATCGAGCAAGTTCGCCGGTGCATCGTCTAGGCAGGTGCATCCGCGACCGACGTCTTACGAATCACCGTGGATACAAGTAGAGGAGTGACGTTTGTGACTCTTCGATTGTGATCGACTCGAGTAAGAAAGACGGTGGAAACGCTTGGACGCACGAGGACGAAGTCGAGTGAACCGGCGTAGCAAACGATTGGTGAAGGACGCGTGGTGTGGGACGCGCGGATTGTCACCAACGTGACAGGAAATAGAAGGCGGCGATCAACCCTTCGTGTGCCATCAATTTGGCACTGGTATAGATATATCCTTCTAATTGCATCGTACCCTCGAAGTCGTGGCGTGATCTCGGGAATCGGGGAACCGGACCGGGCCTTCATTCCGCTGCGCGGGCCCGGGGTCGAGGATATTCCCCAACAGTGGTATCAGAGCGATCGCCATCGATTCGAGGGTCGAATCATAGTCGTATATTAGATATACGCACGGGTTATCAAAGTTCGTACCCGTTTGCATGATGTTATATATAGAATGTCAAATTCCATTAAAATCACAAGTGAAATTCGCTAGAGATCGATCAATAGTTGATTGAGAGTATCTAGGAATGATCGTGAAAAGGTTTCATGATTGATCGTTTTGGAAACGAGCGAAAACAGACTGATCGTTGGGGAACCGGACCGGGCCTTCATTCCGCTGCGCGGGCCCGGGGTCGAGGATATTCCCCAACATTTAGTCCGACGAGGTTGAGTTAGGTTGGAGAAGTTTTCGAGCCAACTCAATTCAGTTTGATATCCGAACCGTATCCGTATTTGTATAATATTCGAACCGTATTACTGTATTTGTATTCGGTTACTATACGTATTCGAACCATATCAGTATAAATTGATACTAATACGATTTGCCCGTTATCCGTCTGTATCCGACCGGTTTACACCCCTAGTTATAACTGAGTCATGATCAGGGATGTCAATGGATCGGGTAAAAACCCGAACCCGCCGGTACCCGGCCCGAACGGAGCGGGTAATATCCGTAAAAAATACCCGCGGGTCGGGTAATACCCGAAAAAAATACCCTCTCCGGGTTCGGATACGGGGGTAAATTTTTACCCACGGGTATACCCGTTACCCGAACCCGAATCCGAAAAATCCCCGAAGTATATCCGAAAATATCCCATAATATGAAATTTTTGGATGTTTTATGGATTAATTATTTGTAATATTTGAATTTTTAATGTATTTGTACAAGTTGCTTGTTTTATGTATTTAAAATTGTTGGTAATTTTACGTATTTTTATAATAATTCTTTATTTTTATTTTTTTTAAATTTTTTATTAATAATTTTCGGGTAACGAGTTCGGATTCGGATATATCCGTTATCCGCGGGTTCGGATTCGGGTTCAGGTATGATTTTTATCCGCGGGTATTTTTGGTTCGGGTTCGGGTAATACCCGAAAATTCGGGTTCAGGTATGGGAGAGGCTTATCCGAACCCGACCCGCCCCGTTGACATCCCTAGCCATGATCGAATAGCCGCTATCTAAATTGCACCCGTAGGCGGAAGGAGCCCATTCGGAAACGTGTTTAATATAACCGGGAATTGTAGTTCCGGATTTGAAGTCTGGGTTTTATAAATTTGTATCCAGGCCTAACCATGTCTCAATATTAACCACTAACCAGGCCCAATATTACAGTGGCCTAACCGTGTCACTAGGGATGTCAATGGGTTGGGTATTACCCGTGCCCGACGGGTATCCGACCCGGACGGGTGGGGTAATACCCGATTAATCCTACCCGCGGGTCGGGTATTACCCGATTAAAAAATACCCGGCACGGGTACGGATAGGGTATGGGTGAGGTCGTACCCGACCCGTGGGTATACCCGACCCGAACTCGGTCCTTAATAATCATAGTTATATTAATATTTTAATATATATTTTATTATTTTTGTTGTTTTTTAAATGGGTTTAATTGATTTTTTCTACTGTTCTTTGTTGTACAATTTATTTTTATTTTTTCCATTTGTTTAGTAAATAAAACTAAAATAAATAAATTCCTAGATTCATGTTTATTTTTATTTTTTTTACAGTTATTTCATGTTTCTACCAATTTCAGTTTCATAAAATAATTTCTACTTAAAAATATTTGTTGTGTATTTTATGATATTATTATGTTATGTGGTAATATTTTAATTTGAAAAAATATATTTTTCGTTAGTATATTTTAATGTTTTTGTATATATTTAGGTATGGGTAAAAATCCCCGTGGATAATCCGAAAATCCGCAGGTAATAAACGGGGCGGATAAAATTACCCGTTTACTTGACGGGTCGGGTATGTATATTACCCGATTAAGATGGATAAGAATATGAATGAGCCGATACCCGACCCAAACCCGACCCATTGACATCCCTGCGTGTCACAAGACTCACAACTCACAAGTCATTGCTTCCCACGTTTTATCGGTTACCAATTTACCATCACTTTTGGTTTCTTCCTACAACCCACACTTATCCTAATCCTAATTCCTATCCCCCCTTTTCTAGTATTTAGACTCCTCTCCATTTCAAACAGAAAATTATTCACTGCCAACTTCAAAAACCAATTGGCAAAGTATGGTTTTTGGTGGACAAGGAAATCTCCATGTTCATAACTACTGGAGAAAAGTATGGTCTCCCTTCACTTTTCTTGCCAGTGCACTAGAAGGAGGAGAGAGGCTTCGTCCAACGCACTAGTGACCGTTAGATTAGATATCCACAATATATGACAGTACTCAGAAGCGTAATTGTCACAATTTAAATGTTGCAAAATATGTATTATTTATTACATATTATTTTCATAATTTATACAAAAATAATAAATATACAAATATGGTAAAAAAAATTAGCACTAAAATTTATCATTCGTCCAGCTACTTGATTCAATTGGTGACAAGTTAACATTTAAAAAAGTATAAGCAAAATAATAATTGAAGTGTGAAACAAAAATATTTTGAGAATTTTATCTTTTGATAGATAATAAATAGAGAAATATAATTATCTTTAATAGTATTATTAGCTTTTTGACCGATCAAAGAGATTTAATGACCGTTTAAATTAAGTACGCATGACATTGTCCACTATAGTACAAACAATCGTTATAAATTTGAATGTTTCAACATGTATTATTTTTTATATATTGTTTTCATTTCTTTTTTAAATATATACTTAACTTTTTCCAATTTATAGAAAAAATATCCGATGAAACAAATTAACCATAAATTTATCATTCATCTACTTAATTTGATCTAATTTTTGAATGATTAGTATTTGAAAAAATATAAGCATAATACAAATGAAAGTAGGGAAAGAAAATATTTCAGGAATTTTGTCCCTTGGTCTATAAACATAATTGCCTTTTAATAGCATTAATTGTTTTTTTGACTCATCAAATAGATTTAATCCAACGGCTATTAACGTGTTGGCACGAGCATTCTCCTTCAATTGTTGGATCATACCACAACCCTCTCTCCTTTACCATCTATAGAAGTGTCCTTCCAAAAAAAAGTGTCAAATTTTGTAAAGAAAACATAAATTAAATAGAAAATATTTAGATTTTCTTTAATTCTTGGAAATAACTAGAAGTTCGAATTAGAAAGATCGATCAATGTCTCTGAGAAAACTTGCGTTGGGGCAGCCAAAGGAGGCCGTCCATCCTATTCGCGATGCCGTATCTGAATTTGTCGCTACCGCTCTTTATGTTTTTGGTGCCGAAGGATCGAAAGTCGCCCTAAGTGAGCTGAATTTAATTATTTTTCTCCTAATTTTCCTTCAATTTTATTTATTATGACTAACAAGATTGTATAATTATTGTAGAAAAGCTTTATGGGTGCACATCAAGCATGGGTGTACTGATAATGGTTGTTTCGGCTCATGTATTTGCCTTCACTTCTGCTGTGACAGTGTCGACTAGTTTATCCGGTTACGACGATAACGTAGCGACCTTTGGTGATCTCCTGAGGGGTTGGCTTTCTCTCGTGCGAGTCATTCTCGATTGGACCTTTCAGCTATTCGGTCCAGTTGGCGTGTCTCTCCTTCTACGCATAACAACTAGTGGCACGGTACGTGTTTTCATGGTCTTAGTTCGGCATATGGGATTATAAACTAATTTCATTTTAATTATTAATTTTTCAAAATACTATATGGCGTTCACGCGATTTTTCGCAGGACATGACAGATTGGAACGCAATGGTGCTCGCAGCAGTAACAAATTGGTCATTGCGGAAGTATATTTTCGGGAAGTCCCTTCAAATTACCAGATGGAAATGCTGATAACGGCGAATGGAGATAGCATGCAAAATTGATGTATTTAACAAAACTGAGAGATTTAAATCATAATTTCGGCTCTAGATTTTGTAAAATTAGAAGTTCAAAACTTAATTGAAATTTTTGGGCAGGATATCTCGGTATATACTGCAAATTTATGCAACGGGGGTGGTTTTGGGCTTGAATGAGTAACCAGCAAAATATCATGCATATCCATATAAAAATCTTGAAAACTAATCATATCATATCATACTTAATCCCTCATGTTTGCGTGTGTTTGTGTCAAGTGAATAATCTGTTAATTACTTAAATACAATATAAAGAGACTTCTAAATACTATGCATAAAAACACATATGCGCAAACAACATAATGATCACATAATTAATGAATAAATAATCACATAAAAACACATGCGCAAACAACATAATGATCACATAATTAATGAATAAATAATCACATAAAAACACATATGCGCAAACACCTTTGTGGATTGAAATTAGCATCCTGATTTTCAATTATTTAAAAAAAAATAGACATATACTTCGACGGTATGTAATATATAACTAATACAGTAAATTATCACATAATTAATAAATAAATAACACAATATTTACAACATAATTAGCACAACAAATATGAAATAGTACATTGTTAACCCAATAAAATACATAATTAACACAATATTGAAATGCATTATTAATATAATATGTTAAATGTAATTAATATATGAGAAAATATATTATTTTTCTCATTCTCACTTAAACATGCTTGATGTGTCAGTGGATGGTGCTTAATTTGATTGATTAGACAATTTGATTGGATCAATTTATTTACTCATTAATATATATATATATATATATATATATATATATATATATATATATATATTGTCATAAAATAATATTATTTTTGTGTTCTTGTTTAATGCTTCTTAATTATATTTTTATTGTACTTTATAGGGCATTTATTTCCTATAAGTAGAGATCACGTGATGTATGAATAATAATAATAATAATAATTCTTCAATTTCTCTTTTTTGTTTATAGTTCCTTTGACATGCCATGACAAGTTTTGAATTTCATCAGAAGTTTATGACAATTTAAAAATATATATATTTATTGGTATTAGATATATATTTCTGCTGTTGTTTTGTTTATATGAGGTATGTTTTTTATCATCTTTATTTGTTTTCTTTCAAATATCCCACAATTTGCAAATGAAAAATTTGTAATTTGTTTTAAGGAATACACTCCAGAGAAAACATTGGCTCAAATTTACTCCGGCAGAAGCACCATTCGGTATAGAGTTTTAACAAATTTATAGTGACCCAATATTCATGATTCGTGATAATCTGGTAAATTTTAGTAAGCGCGTGATTGACAAAATCAGCAAAAAAAAAAACAATTTGAAATCATCGTCTTTACACGTGCACGATACAACACTTTCTTCATATGCAAATTTATGCATACATACGTTAATCAAGATAGGCCTGATGAATGGGTGATTCTGTGGTACCGGCACTGTTTGTACGGACGGACAAGATTTAAATTTGAAGATCAATCCGACGGTTCACAATTATTCTGAGTATTTTAGACGTACAGTAAAAAGGGTAAACCTTACATTGGGTCACTCCTGACTCCTAAGTATCATGATTTTTTATTTGTTTACCACGAGACGATTAAAAAATGAAAATAATGATCTTTTATAGATTTTGAGTGAAGTAGCAAATCCAACCATGCCCAAACCATGTCCCAAAACCACTGAACTCGGTTACATTTTACGTTAGAAAGTAGAAACAACAAATCCGTTACCCTCACACAGTCACATAATAGTCACACCCCTGTGCTTCTGTCCGTTTGATTTTCCACCAAAGTAACTTTACTTCCACACAAATCCAATCCATCGGTTACCAACTTACCATCCCTTTTGGTTTCTTCCTAAAATCCTCAAGTATCCACCCTTTCTATTAGTCTTCTCTCCATTTCATAACAAAAATGGATTCATCACCCGTTTTGGAAGGAAGTCTCCCTTCTTATAACTACTGGAGAGAAGGTTTTTCCTTCACTTTACTTGCCACTGGACGCCATCACCATTTTTGTACACGTGTAAGTTTTAACCTTTCATCAGACCCTCTATAAAAGCCTCTTTGCACCATTTAGAACTTCCTCAAATCAAAAGAGAGTGAAGATCAATCAATCTACATTAATTCTTGAAGTAACTAGAAAGATCAAATCATGTCTCTGACTGTGAGAAGGTTCGCGTTGGGCCGTCGAGAGGAGGCTGTCCACCCTAACACCATCCGAGCTGCCGTATCTGAGTTTATTGCTACTGCCCTCTATGTTTTTGCTGCCGAGGGATCGACAATCGCCCTAAGTGAGCTAAATTCAATCTTTCTTCCATAGTCATAGACTCGTAATGATTTAACAATATTATATATATAATTGTTGTAGGGAAGCTTTACGGGGACGCATCAAGCACCGGCGCGTTGACGATGGTTGCCTTGGCTCATGCATTTGCTTTCAGTACTGCCGTGGCGGTGTCCACCAGCTTGTCTGGTGGCCACGCTAACCCAGCCATCACCTTCGGTGCGCTGCTCGGGGGTCGGCTTTCTGTCATACGAGCCGTTTTCTATTGGACCTCTCAGCTATTCGGTGCAGTCGGCGCGACCCTCCTCCTACGCATAACTACCGGTGGCATGGTACATATATCAATAGTCTTATTTTGTCATGTGAGATCAATGATCATACATATAATTTATTTTAATTACTTATCATGTAGCGGCCCCGTGGTCTCTCCTTGGCGTCAGATGTGACGGGTTGGAACGCGATGATGCTCGAGGCAGTAATGACATTCGGCCTGATGTACACCATCTATGCCACTTCTATCGACCCGAAACGTGGCAACCTTTCAGTGATTGCACCGATAGTAGCAGGATTCCTCGTCGGAGCAAACACTCTTGTAGGCGGTCCATTCGACGGAGCGGCCATGAACCCTGCGAGGGTTTTTGGGCCGGCATTGGTTGGATGGAGGTGGAGTCATCATTGGGTCTACTGGGTTGGCCCGTTTCTCGGATCGGGGATTGCGGGGATAATGTATGAGTTTCTCATGATACCGGCCGAGCTCCCGCAGAGTACTTCTTCTACTCAGTCATTGGCTGATTGAGGGTTAAACTAGGTTAACAAGGGCTTGTTGAAGAAAGTACTGTTTATTTTGTAATGTATTTTATTATATAATTAATAATTATGGTGTGGTTTGGTTTGTGAGCATGTATGACTGTTTGAATGAGTGAACAATGGTCTTTTAGTTTCTAGCCTTTTTAAGTGTTTGTGTGGTGTTCTTAAATCTTACTTCATATAATCAATGAGATTCTAGATAAGGAATAACTTGTTTATATGGTTAATTATATTGATAAACTTATTGGTTACAAATTTTATTTAAACCGTTTTGAAGTTATACTTATGGTTGCAAAACATTATTTGTTACTGGACTTGCAATTGACTGCCCAAACAACTAGATTCAACAATTATACATTTTCATATTAATTTCAAATAAATCATACAATTTATACTGAAATTCAAAAAACATTTTGATTAATGATCTGGGTTGTTCAAAAAAATAGCAAATGAAAATACAATTTTTACAGGTCTAAACAGGCTTTGCTCATTTTGGGCCAATATCATTTTAATTGCCGAACTGTGCTGAAGACGCTTATATAACCGGAACAGACTTGATATTAATACCACCGAATTTAACTTTAGAAAGATATTGTTCTTTATATAGGGTAATGTATGACATATTGTTGTCCCTTCGGGGACATCCGTTAAAATTGGAACGATACAGAGAAGATTAGCATGGCCCCTGCGCAAGGATGACACGCACAAATCGAGAAATGGTCCAAATTTTTTTTTTTTTTTTTTTCTTCTTAATTGTATTTGCTCTTTTATCTGTCAGTTGCGATTAGGTTTTTTTTTTTTTTTTTTTTTCTTCTTAATTGTATTTGCTCTTTTATCTGTCAGTTGCGATTAGGGTTTGTTAATCTTCAGCTCGATTTTGATAGTTTTTGGCTTTTGATTTAGGGTTCTTTCATCTTGTTTTCTGGTTTCGGCTCTTTGTATGGTTATCGATTTAGGGTTTTTTTAAACTGGATTGCATTAGGGCTTCGATTACAATTTTAGTGCCACTTTCTTTGCAATTCCTTCATCATGTTCACCATACCGGATTACAATTTGTTTTTATGGTATTCTCTGATCTTATTTAGCTCAATAGTTCCTGAAAATTTTGAAAACAATGCTCTGCTCTTTATCAGTTTTGCCACTAGTTCAATTCAAATTCAGTAAATAGTCTGCATGTTACAATTTTAAATTTCTATCCCAATTTGATACAAGTAATGATTATTTTCTTAATTTTATGTTTCAATCTTTCATGTTTCTCTGAACTTCATATTTAATTCATTTGGTATGTATTAAGAACGACGAGTAAACAGAAATAAAAATGTTTGCAATTATGAACTGTACAAAATTTAAAATTATATCAAATTGAGTATATTTAAAAAGATGCAACACAATCAGTACATAACAACACTAATTACAAAGTTAATAAATAGCAAAATACTCAAAAAGATCTAACCACAACATCGAACAATTATCAAATTAAAGATTAACAAGCAACCAAACATCAAAATATTTGGCCGCAAACATAACCTCTCTAAATTCTAAACTGTACAATCTATTTGTTTACATGGATCGAGTGGTAAAGTAAGTAAAATCATGGTGATTCGCACCCAATTGCTTGAGCCACGACTCCGCAGCCATATAGAGAAACTCGACCGTGTCTTTATCTCCAGTCTCCGCATTCAACCAGAGTCTCCCTTTCATTTTATAAGTCGCGAGTCCGAATGGCGGTAAAGATATTGAGTTTGCTTTTCCCTCACTCAATATACCGTTTTTGTAAGACCGTTTTGTTTTACAACATATTGTATCTCCCTTTTTGCAAAAATCATCATTTCCTAATAAAACAAAATTCGTTATAAATTGAAGCTCTTTTTTTTTTAAAAAAAATATTCTTCTGAAAACATACCTTGAAATGTAGACGAGATTGTATGATATGTAAGAAAACATGCCGATAATTCCTTTATATTACACCGTCTAGGAATATGATAAATAGGATACCTACAATATTATAACACTAAATTTAAGAATAAAAAAACTTCAAAATCGAGTTTGAATTTATTTACAAAAATACCATGCGACGGCCATCCAACTGGCCGGTGAAAGTTGCAAACTCGTCAGAGACGTCAATCCCGGTACATTTTGAGCCAACTCATTGACCTAAATAAAACAACAATAATTATAAAAATACGATGATACATTAAGATGTTAATGAAATGAATTTTAGGAAATTTAATGAGAGGAACCTTGTCAAGAAGGGGTACTCTAGTATTAGGCGAACAAGATTCGAAAAACTCGAAATATAATTGACCAAGCCTTTTCTTAGTATCCCGTGAATCATTAAACATTTCGTCATTCTCATAACTATTTGTTTCATAGCACGCACCATTTCGATTACTACCACTAAAACTTAAAAAAGACCAAAAAAAAAAGAGGACATGAAAAGAGGAAATTTCCAAATTGGACAAGAAGGACAAAAATAATATAAATGTCAAATATACCTAGGAGTAGTATATAGCTGAATGGCAGAGAGATACGGTACGTAGTATTGTACCACACTTTCCTCATTTGGAAGGCGTATATTCGTACCGGCACCATAGGCGCTCCACTCATAATATTGGTCCCACAAGTCAGTGAGTCTAAAACATTTAGTTGTATTTTGACCTGGTATTTCTGAATCTAAAACCCCTTTCTGCATTTGCCAAAAATAAAAATCGAACCAAATTAGGTTTGCAATTATCTATAAAATTTATCCATGTTACAAAAATTTGATAAATCGATATAATTACAAAGGCAAAAAGAATTGGGTATGAAAATGAATTGATATCTTCTTATTCGCCGATTTTTTGATGAAATTGAATGGCGAGAATTACCTTTGGAAAATTCTGGGTTTTGACGATTGGTGTAGTACAGTCCAAAAAACACTGTAAATTAGAGTGTTTTTCTCGATTTGTTGCCATCCTTTATTCTTATCGAATCGTTCTTTTCGCCTTTCTTTTTTTCTCGCTCTGATCTTCGCCCAATTATTTTATACTATGACTGTCACTTTCTCCTCTTTCTTCACTTCGGCTACAATTCTAATATTCCCTCTTTTTTTTTATTCCAAAATTTCCAATCACTATCTTCTTTACTTGACCCCTATTCCAATTCTGATCAAGCCATGGTTTGGAAGTAAAGTAAACAAACCAAGTAAATAAAAGGAACCAAATTTCAGGAATTGCTGAATAATTACGAAAAATATTCACCTCTTTAAACCCGAAGATGGAATCTTTCTCTATGAATCACTCATTTGGGACTGCCAGAAAAAGGAAATATCTTTTTAAAGCACCAAAATTTGCCAAGAATAAAAACCCCAAAACAGTATAGTCAGATATTTATACAAGCACTTGGCGAGGTCTCTCTCAATTCACTGTGTACACCAATATTTATTCTATTAATGAGGTGGTGGTGGTGGTGGGGTAACTGGTAAGTGAAGGAAGAGAAAAGAGACAATAAGGTGGAATACGAGAAGATATATATATATATATAGAGAGAGAGAGAGAGAGAGAGAGAGAGGGGAGGGAATGAGGCGGAAGAGTAAGAGAGAGAGAGAGAAGAGATGGAGGTGTAGCCATGGCATTCACCCTCGCCGCCTGGTGTGAAAGGGTTTATTCTGTCTTACTTTGTCATCATCCTTCATGGCGCTGCTTCGCTTACTCTTCATTGTTCACCCAAATTGGTGGTGATGATTGTTTCATTAATAAGTTCGGCCACTCTAAATTGACATGACCAAAAGTAAATATTATTAGTATAATTAAATTAACTAAACATGAGTGTATGCAAATCTCTAGCATGAGTGTGTGCAAAACTTATATTCGAGTTAATGCTGTAATGTTGTAAATTAATATATAATATTGTACAACATACATAAACAAATTCAAATGTTATTAGTAGTTTTAAAACTACAATTTAAAAACATTAATTATATTCGTTCGAATTTTTTATTTATTTGGACATGTTATCACAGTCCAAATATAATTTTCTCAAATTCAAAAAGTCCATCAATTATTCTTATTTGAATTTTCTATTTATTTGGACATGTTATTACAGTTCCAACAATATTATTTTCTCCAATTTCAATTCTTTGGAGATGGTATATGAGAATTTTTTGGAGATATTATATAAAAAATTACAATGTAAAAAAATTCACATTTACATAACTCGATTTTGTTATTATTGTTAGTACTTTTAAACTATCAATTTATGAATCCTACGTAATACTTTTAAATAAGTTATTATAATTATGTTTTTGTTCAAAGAAACGTTGATATTTAAATTTTCAAAAATAAATTAAAATGAAAGAGATTAGTTTCTCTATCCAAAAGAAAAATATTTTCTAAACTTATAAAACATATATGAAATATTATTATTTTTTAAACCCCGAATTTAAAAATATCATATGATGTTATATAAATTTTAGTTATGTTTTCACTTAGTTAAATTTTAATAAATATTTTAATTGTCTTTTGTATCAGTTTTTTATTAATATTTTATATTTATTGACGTGTAGTGAATACGTACTGTTTACTATTTTTATATTTGGTATTGACTGAACTATTGTGAATATAGATATTATGTGTTTTCACGAAGCTGTGTAATATCTATGTATATGCATTACTAGTATATGTATATGTATTACTTTCTGGTTAAAAGAAATTATTTACTAGCATAGCATTCAATAATCATGAAATATATACATAATCATATTTAAAATATAATGAAATCAATATATCGTAATACATTTTGAGATAATATATTATTATTATCATCATATAAAGTAGTACTTCATAGAAATAAGAAACAAAATTACAATATTCGCAACGTAGTGCGAAATTATCCTAGTGCAAATGTAATGTATATGATTTACATCCTAGACAATTATTTTTAAAACCCTGACAACTTTACTGTTATTTTATGAGTCCAAACACGTGTGTTCAATTAAAACATTACGTGTCTCATTCAATGAATTAGAATGGCGACACAATAACCCCGCTATATATAACACAAATAATGAAAGATTATACAAAACATTACGGACCGATACACCACTATTTAAACAATGGTCATTATATATTTTGAAAAGAGGTCATTTATTCGATCCTCCATTTCACTATAACCATCTTTGATCCGAACCTAAAATGATTTAACTAAAAAGTAAATTAATATATAATTAACACTTAACACAATTAGCATTCAAATTTTATTAATTAATGCATGTTAATTATGATACATATAAATTAATTATTAATTATGCATTACGTGTTAATTATCTATTGATTAATTACTCATGTTATCGTCATTGAGTGATTTTGCGGAACAAAGTATAATTTCCTCTTCGAAAATAAGTAGCAAAACTCTAATGCCACCAATGTTTATTATTACTAAGACGATTGTTTCTGCACTGCACTAAAATGCACTGTGGATGACCGTATGTTGCTCACTGTATGGAGAAATGAATTCCGGATGCACTCCGGAGTTGTTCACTGTCTAGTTAACCGGTCTATTCCCGCCTCACGCTAACCCTACCGTCTTTTATATATATTTTTTATATTATTTTATATCCTTTCCTATACTATATGGACAAAAGATATGCTGTTATTTATACCGTTATTATTATTATTATTATTATTTATACTTTTTCTCTATTATTTTATTCTTTTTAAATTTTATATATTATGGATTAAATATCTGTTGTTATTTATATATTTTTACTAAAAAAATTTACTATTATTTATATCTTTTATTATACATTTTTATTTTTTTCACTATTTTTTATACATTTTTTTATATTTGGGATTATAGATATGTTGTTATTTATAATTATTTTTTGTTATTATTTATACCTTTTCTATACTACTACGAAAAAAAGGCAAAAGATATATTAGATCCTGTCCAAATATTAGACGCTGTCCCAAAAATTTGCCGCTCGTATATTTTTTGTCCGTGTATTTTTTAAAATCTGCATTTTCGTCACGTGACGATATGTTATTAAAATAGACGGATTCGGAGTGCAATAGTACCGGAATGCATTATCAATCCTCAATTACTATATATCTTCTCATTAACTATTTGTACAAAATGAGTTGAATTATTCATCTGTCAAACACACATAAACATGTTTATATAAATAGGATAACTATTTGTATAAAATGAGTTGAATTATTCATCTGCCAAACACACATAAACATGTTTATATAAATAGGATAACTATTTGTATAAAATGAGTTGAATTATTCATCTGCCAAACACACATAAACATGTTTATATAAATAGGATAACTATTTGTATAAAATGAGTTGAATTATTCATCTGCCAAACACACATAAACATGTTTATATAAATAGGATAACTATTTGTATAAAATGAGTTGAATTATTCATCTGCCAAACACACATAAACATGTTTATATAAATAGGATAACTATTTGTATAAAATGAGTTGAATTATTCATCTGCCAAACACACATAAACATGTTTATATAAATAGGATAGTCGAAGGTTCCTTGCATTCTTGCTACGTAGACTTGTTAGTCGGCAAGTGAGATCTAATATAAGATCTGACTTATGACCTTGATTGACCTAGCCTTGATCAAAACTCATCCAAACAATATGGACCATTGGATGTACTCGAATCAGATTGATCTCGTCTTATCCTTGATCTGCAAGTAAAACTGGTCTAATGGTGGAATTGGCATTTGAAAATAGAAAATGACTCAAAAAGGGTTGCTTAGTGGCTCACCATGAACACTAACAAGTCTACAAAATCACATGATTTTGACAATTGACATAGTTGAGTGAGTCAATGAGTAGATTTAGATCCAAGCATCAATTAAGGAAAATGTGATATGTATATATATATTTTTAATTGCTACAAGTCAAAAAAAGCATTTAATTCTGGTTATAAATTGAAAAAAGTGTACCAAAAAGGAGGAAATGAGGAGTTTATATCACATTTATTGAGTGCTTCTACTTCTCGCCAACAGAATTTTAAATCTCATTACACCATTGATAACTGATAGACAAAGGTTGCTCCAAGTCAACTTCTAAACCTGTCTAATAAATTTTAAAATAGTACATTCTCAACGATGTCACAGTATAGCCATTAATTATAAGAAAAATATATAATATGCATCTTCCTCTTAATCATCTTCAAAATATACCACTTATATGCCGTGTCCATCGAATATATAAATCTCGTTTTTACGATCGTCGCGATTAATAGTAAATCGACGCATCGTGAAAGTAGAAAAAAAAATTCAATACCCTAAACTATATTTTATTTTTATTTTTTGTATATCGGTATATCTTATTTATATACCAAATATGCTCTTGTAAAAAAAGAAAAGAAAAAAAAAGTAAGTTTTTTTATTCATACAATAGTATTTTACTAGATATGTTTAGTGTATCTTTTTGAATGCTATCATATCTTTTACTAGGTCTTTTGAGTATGTTTCTCTTTATAAAATTTGTAATTAGTGTTATACTAGTTTTATTGCATATTTTCAATTTTATTCAATTTGATAAAATTAGATTTCATGCTGTTTTATTTCAGACTGTAAAAGTGTGCATAAATACTAATTTTTTAATTTGTCATTCTTTATAAACAACATATTAATTAAATTTAAAATTTAGAGAAACATAAAATAGTGAACCATAAGCTTAAAAGAATAAAAATCATTACCTGTATTAAATTGGTTTACTGAGAATGGTTAGAAGTGTTCAAGGATAGAAATTTGAAACGGTAAACTCGTGATTATTTACTGAAGTTGAATTGAAATTGTGGCAAAACTGATAAAGAGCAATATATTCAAAATTTTAGGAAATATTGAGCTAAATAAGTTCAGAAATTATAATAAAAACCAATTGCGATCCAGTATAGTGGACAGGACGAAGTAATTGCTGAAACTTTTTACTAAAATGCTCTACAATCAACAATGAACATTTCTAATCATTCTTGGTAAACAAATCTGATGAAAGTAATGATTTTTTTCTCAAGTTCATGTAAAGTTATCAATGTACCTCTTATCTTTTTTCAGTATATGTTTGAAATACTCATTACAATACAATTGCGACCGATATTGATCATAAATATCGAAGAGGAACAATAAGAATTCCTCGAAATTAAGCACGAAGTAAGTTTGGGGAGTCCAATACATAGATTTCGAAATTTTATTAAAGAATAATACATTATAATATAATATAATATAAGTTAAAAAATCTTAGGAAAGTAATTTTGATGGAAAGTTGATTAGGCAGCATATTAATCTAATTAAGAATAGTAACACAAAATAAAAGAAGATTGCAATTGCACAATAATCGTTGATTATTTAAAAGTATATTCTTTACAATAAACTATTAACCAATGTTTATTTTTTCTTTTCTTCTAAGAAAGGAAACTAAAAACCCAACAAAGATTTTCCAAATACAACGCACGACTAACTCAAAATCAGAAATCAAATCATCAATTAGGCCCCGAGTGGAGGAAACTCGTCCAAACCCAAATCAAACGGTTTGCTCGGCACCGCCGCCACTCTATTGATCAAACCACCCCCCCTCTTCTCCCTCGGATACGTGTTATTAAGTTGCACCCTTTGTGCAAATGTCAGACTCACTGCTTGTTTCTCTCTCGGCTCCGTTTTTGGTTCTGCGTTTTTGGTAACGGGGTTTGCAAATTGTGGTTTCGGAGGATTTATGGATCCCAACCTTAACGGGCTTATGTTTTCAAGTTCCGGGTCCGTTAAGAATTTGAATGGCATTTTGCTATCGTCCATCCTTCGAAATGTTATCGAAATTCTACAATTAAATATTAATGAAACCACTCGAGATTTCAGAAAAAAAAGTTGTTTATTTCCATAAATTAAAAAAATAAAAAATTATTAAACCTCTTGGAAGGAACTGCTGGTACGCAATGTTTTGCCACGTCAGCTCCATTTCCTTTTAACACCAGCACGGACCTGTTCATAAATAAAAAAAAATATATTACTAATTGATAAATACAGAAATGAAACAGTTTAATTTTTTTAATTGATTATTTACCCAACGGGTAGAGGAATAGCTGTGGAACCGGAGAATTCGCCAGGGCCGAGAGTTTTCAACTCCTTGCCAAATAAAATATTACACTCGGAGAGAAACGAGACGGTACAGAAAGGGCGTACGAAATCATGATGGTCGATGTGGGGAGGGATACAATCGTCCTTGTCGTACAAGTTAATTATGCAACTGTTTGGGACACATGTCGCTGGGAGAACGTGCCACCTCACGAGACGTTTTATCATGCTTTTTATCATTGGCGGCAACGGGTCCACCTCTTCGTCTCTTATAATTCCTGGCGGCCTTCCTTTCGTGTCCTGAGAAAATGAAATGAACGAATTAAGTAAAATTAGTTTCTGACAGGTAATTAATTAGGATTGGATTTTAATTTTTAACTGGAAATTAATGATTAAATTATTACTGTGGCGTAATTGTAACAGCAGCCAAATTGAATGGTTATTCTTCCCTTGCCTCGCATCCATTTCCTTGGCTCTGAGTAAGTTCGCTCTGAAAAACAAATTTCAGAAGATGAGTTCTTTATGTTTTAAATGGACAAAATCAGATATATTTGTGAATAAACAAAAAAGGAGATTGAAAAAAATGAATACCTAATAGCCTTCCTTCTCTACCCAATTTCTGAGTTTCACAGACAAAATTCACAATTTTTGTCTGCTCAATTGCATCGAACACACCAGTATGGAGTTCTAGTCCTTCTAACACGTTAATCCATCTCCCGTTAACCTTGTCCATAAATTTGAAATCTTTCTTTCTACCCGCTTTAGAAAACCTCATCGCCTCTTTCTCCAATTCTACATCCCCTCCATTCTTCAATGAAATACCACCTAGTTGCTCTATAAAAAACCCAAGAAAACAATAAAAAAACTGATCAGTTACGTAAAATTATTGAAGATTATAAGAATTGCGAAATTGGGGTTTTCCTTACGGGTTAATCTTTCCGTCTCCATCGAAGAAAATCTCTCTCTCGCTCTCTCGTTCTCTCTCGACGATACAATAGATTGAAGACGGGAGTTGAGATTTCTGTTTTGTTGCCTAGAATAACCCACAAACTAAACGGTGCCTTTTCAAAGAGATGCAATGCATTTTAGGAAACATTCCCCTTTCCGATTTTAGAACCTGAAATATTTGGGCCAGGAACATGAAAATAATTTTATCAGCCCATGAAAACAATAGATTTTTTAGAATATAATATTTCTTATTTTATTAATTATAATTTATATATTTATTTTTAGTGTTTAGATATTAATATATTATAATTTATATGTCGTTGACATACAAAATAATTTAACTTAGTTATTGTATCGTGTTATAAACTATTTATTATATTCAGTTATTCATTTATATGTATTATTATTTTTATTTTTATTTTCAATTTTCAATTTTCAATTTTATGTTTTAAGTATAAGTTTATTTATATATCAAAATATCGGTGAAACGTTTAAGAAATATTTGTTATTAGTTTAAACTTTAAACTAAAATATCATATATGTTGCGTGGAAGTTTTTATACATAGTTTGAAGAGTCGACTCCGTATCGGAGTCAACCTACTCCGATTCAGACATATCCAGCCATAACTTCGAATGTTAGATTTCGAGTCTTCAAATATTTGTTTTTTCACGGATAAAGGACGTCGAAGAAGAATAAATATGATGTTTTGTGATGACTCGCAGGTTTTATGTTTTCAAATTCTTATAATAATTTGATGTTGTATTTTGATTTAAATAACCAACATAGTCATAGAAAATACCATATTTACATTCTATTTTTTTTTTTCAAATTTGTCATACATGCTTATGTGTCCATCTCTATAGTAGATATATTTTTGTTGAGTAATAATTTACAAATTTGTGTACATTGTTGTAAGAAAATGAATGCAATAATTTTTCTACAAATAATTTACATACATATAAAAAAAATCAATTCTGAATTTAAGTTCTATCGAAAAATAATAATTTCTCATTTTTTTTTCTAAATTCTCCCATAATAAAAAAGTGTTGTCCTCTTAGCATTCTATTTAAAAAAAAATTCAATAATTTTCTCCAAAAATAATACTCTTACATATTTTTTATATTTTTTAATTACTTTCCTTCTTTTTCATTTTTATTTATTTATATTTAAAGAAAACCCTAAATCAAAAGCAAAAAAAAACTATCAAAATCAAGCTAAAGTATGCAAACCTGATGAACATTTAAAGGTTGAAAAGCCCAATACATCATTCCATCCTTCTACAGCCCAAAGAATACAATCGGATCAAAACCCAATGAAAGTACGACCCGTTTAGCTAAAACTCTGATCCTCCAAACTACTGAACGGAACTCTTCTTCCATTATCGACAGGAAGAGAGGTCGGAGCGGAGGAGAGAGGCGAGCGAGAGTGACGATGATATTCTATTCTTGCGACTTTTCTTGCGATTCTTCAGGTGGAGCTTAGTAGTTCGGATTCGTGGTAGAGATCAGATTGAGCAAGATTCGTCCAATTTAACCCTAATTAAGCATCCGTTTATGGTAGTGTTTAGGCTTTGTTACCGTTGTTATATCTCTTACCTTTCTCTCTCATTGTGCAGCACCATGGACAATGTGGGCGAAGAAAACTCTGCAATGGAGAATAAAGAAGTACAAGTATCTTTATTTGATTACAATGTCGAGAATTTCTTTTCGTCTTTTTCTCCCTTTTTTGGTAAAAATTCCTCCATTAATTCCGATCCTGGAGAGACGGATTGTTTCTCTTCCACAATCACCTTTTTAAGGTACTTTTTTTTTCTTTTTTTTTTAGAATAAATTCTCAAGGGATTTAGTTTATAAATTCATCGTACTATCTTATTTGTAGGGAATGGAAGCATTTTAATTATGAACCGAGAAATATCAGCTTCTCCAATCAATCCAAAATCGAGTTGCCGCAATTTTCGTCTGTGGCGGTCCCTCAGGTTAGAAAAAGGCAAAATTTCATATCTGCCCTTCAAAAAGCTCAAAATATCAAATCTACCTGTGATATTTGTGGAAAGACCGGCATTTCCTTTGTATTTTTTTTTTGAGGAAGAGAAATAAAAACTCATACCATAAAATATGACATTGGAAGGATAAATTTGATATATTGTAAGTTTTGGAAGGGTAATTTTGATATTTCAAGTTTATTTAAAGCAATATAAACTCATCATATTTATTTTGATTTGAACATTTCGTAGGTGGAACAATTGGCTGGAGAATCAAATTCTCCACACAGGTTTTAACATTTATTTCTTTATTTCGATCTTTTGTTGTAATATTATAGATTATATAAAAAAAACTTTTTTATTTTAATTCAGCGACTTCGTATTATATGCTGGAGGAAATGTCTGGGCTTTGGATTGGTGCCCTAGATCCGATAACAAATCCGACACTTCCGTCACTTGTGAGGTACAAAATTGAAATAATTTTATTTTTTTCGTATTTTTTTTATTTAATATTTATATATTATATTTTTAGTATTTGGCGGTCTCGGCTCATCCACCAGGATCGAATTATCATAAAATTGGGGCTCCATTAAGTGGAAGAGGTGTGATTCAAATCTGGGCTATTATTACCAAAGCCGAGAAATTTGAATCGACAAATTCTGAAAATACCACCAAAAAAAGAAAACCTCAAAAGGAGGGCCTAATTGCAAAAGAACCAAAAGATTTAACCGTTTCGAAACCTAGAGGAAGGCCTAAGAAAATAATCGAGAAAGAACTAGTGAAGTCTCCAAAGAAGAAGGGTAGACCGAGAAAAACACCATTCGACGAGGACTTTTGTGTAAATACGCCAAAAAAGAAGGGTAAATTTGAAAAATGTGTAACTCTCAATGATGAAATTCCCCTGAGTGTCGATACGAGCGATACTTTACTTGCATTGCCTTCTCCACCTCTACACGAAAATTCAATAAAAACAGGGACTAAAACGGAAAATTTACCTGAAAAAAGGCCTAAGAGACAGGTGAAGAGCAAATATCTACGAAACGAATGTAGAGAACTAATCACCACTAATGAAGTCGAAAATTACGAAAGTACCCTTCCTCCAATAATCGATCCAGTCGATACCACCTTGCCGTTATGTATTTTATACAACAAAAAGCAAACTAAAAGAAAACTAAAAAATAAACCGAGAAAAAACCAAGAAAAAGAGTTGACTAGTCAACAAAATAGTCTTGATGAGGTGGCGGCGTTACCAATGCCGAGTTTGATATTTTGTTTAGCACATAATGGTAAAGTTGCATGGGATATTAAATGGAAACCTATTGTTAATATCAATAATAATATTAATAATAACAATAGTACAAATGGCATGGGCTATCTAGCAGTATTGTTAGGAGATGGATCCCTTGAAGTGTACGTATTTATTTATTTTTCCTCTTCAAATTCTTTTTCTGTAAATAATTTGTTAATATTTAATTTGTAATTTAATAATAATAATAATAGGTGGGAAGTTCCATTTCCATGTACGGTTCAGAAATTATATTCAAGTAATAAAATCGAGGGTACAGATCCACGATTTGTGAAACTAAAACCTGTGTTTAAATGTTCGAAATTGAAATGTGGCGATAAACAAAGGTAATTATTTTACAATAATTATATTGATTTGTTAACTTATTATAATATGATTAAAATTATTTAATGCAGTATTCCTTTGACGCTTGAATGGTCAACTTCGCCTCCTAACGACTTCATATTGGCTGGATGCCACGATGGCACCGTAATTTTCTTTTTCTATTTTTTGTCCTTTTTTGATATATTTGAGTTTGCAAATTAAAACTTCAAATATGTACGAATCGCAAAGTTAATTATTAGAATTTGCATGTTTCAGGTTGCTCTATGGAAATTCTCTGTGCAAATTCCATCACAAGGTTGGTAATTGAACAAAACTATTTGGTAAAAGCATTAATTAAAATCCAAATTTATGTATTTTTTATTTTATTTTATAATTTTAAATGCAGATTCGAAACCGTTGCTTTTCTTCACGGCAGACTCGGTTCCAATTAGATCTCTTTCTTGGGCTCCTTACGAGAGGTATTTATTTATTTATTTCATTTGCATTTCAGTAGAGTAATTATCAAGTTTTTTATTCAGTGACGATGCAGAAAATTCAAATATATTCGTGACAGCTGGATCTGAAGGTCTCAAATTTTGGGACATAAGGTTTGCTTTTTAAATCAAATTATCTATCCTTTTTTAAAAATAAATAAATAATATCATATATACCCTTTCAAACTCACAAAAAATATTAAAAAAAAATCTAGAGATCCGTACCATCCATTGTGGGAACTAATTCATGCTCAAAGATCCGTGATGAGCGTTGATTGGCTGAAAAATCCAAGGTATCTATAAAATAATTAAATATTCAATTAACACAAAATAGTCTTAAATTCTTTAATTTGTTTATTTATTTAGATGTGTTATGATGAGTATGGAGGACGGGACGGTGAAGATTTTTAGTATACCCAGAGCAGCAAATGATTTACCAGTAACAGGAAGTTTATTTAACGGGAGAAAGCTTCAGTATTTATTTTCGTATACATTGTCCCTCTTTAATATTTGGAGCGTTCATGTTTCTCGTGCTACAGGTTTTATTTTATTTTTTTCATGCCCCTCTTTAATATTTTTTCTGAAACGGTAAAATATAAAATTCAACTCTTTATCAGGTTGTGTGGCTTATTGTGTTGCTGATGGCTCAGCAGTTCGTTTCCAAGTAATAAATAAAATAATATAATTTTATAACATTAACATAATAAATAATATATCTGAATATATTTTTTCAGCTAAATGAGAGATTTTTGGAGAAGGAACCGGGGAGAAACCGAGTACCCTATTTCCTTTGCGGTTCATTTAAAGAGAATAAAAAAATAAACACAATTAACATTTCAAATGAAAATATTAATAATATTATAAAAAATCTCCCTCTCAAACCTCTCAAAGGCCCCAGTCGATATAAAGGTTAGCTTAATATTTATATTTTATTATTATTAGAGTTCATTATTAATTTACTTTTATATTAGGCGATGAGAAAGCAGTGGTTGTGAGAGAAAATTCGCAAGAACAAATCGGAGACGTGGAAGAAAAATGTGATGAAATTAGTGATTCATTTCCGAATAAATTAGTGGCGATTCATAAAGTTAGATGGAACATGAATAAAGGCTGCGAGAAGTGGCTTTCTTATGGTGGCGCCGCTGGTATTATACGCGTTCAAAAGATCCCCCTCTCTTAAACCTCTAGTAAATTACTCATAGTTTATGTATATTAATTTATTAAATAATTAGTTTCAAGTAATAATAATTAGTACTTTTTGTTTCTAGTAATAACAAATTTTGTATGTAACTATAATTATTGTTCATTTATGATTTATTAATTCTTTTAATCATATATTTAATCACAAATACAGTAATGAAACAGAAGTTGTTTTTATTATTATTATTATTATTATTATTATTATTATTATTATGACAAGACAAAAACTATGATCATAAATGGAATAAGAAGTGTAACATCCCAAGGACCAAAAAGTAACAAATACAGACCATATAGTAGCAACAAATGTACTAAAATAAAACTCTCTTTATTATTTGCTTTGTTTTACGCAAAAACAATTACTAAATAATATTTTTGATACTCGCATTCAAGGTCTTATTTGGTAACACTGCGCAGTTTACCACCTAATTATTGAATTTGTCACTCTTTATCAGTAACAGATTAATTAAATTTAAACTTGGTAATCATTACTTGTATTTGTATCAGATTGGTTTATCAAGAATGATTCGAAATGTGCAACGTAGATCATTTATCTGAAGTGAACTTTGAATTGAATTGAAGTGAGCTATATGAGTTCAGATAGTAGCATATAAATCAATGAAGATCCAGTAAAGTGAACAGGACACGAGGAGGCAATTGCAAAGAAAAGAAGATGTCAGTAAAATTGCAATCGAATCCCTAACTCAGTACAGTAAAAGGAAACCCTAAATCGACGAAACCCTACCCACGAAATCCTAAATCGATTTCCGCTCGCCAGAACTAGAACGACTCCTTTTCTCTTATCTTTTCCGCTCGCCAGAACAAAAAAAACCAAAACGTGATTTCTCGAAACCCTACCCACGAAATCGACGAAACCCTAACGACCGCTGCTCGGAGTACGGCTGCGATCGTAGCGACGAAATCCTACCCTGCCTGAGATTTGAGCTCGGGTCAAGGTAATCCTTCTTTGGTTCGATTTCTCCACGTGAGTTTGTTGTAGTGTTAGTTTTTTCTTTCATTCGTCCTGGATTTGTGTATGATTTGAATGCATTTTGCAGGTTTTTTTCACTTCCTCTCCAAATTTTGTTTCTGAAATTTGGGGTTTACACAATTCGATGCCTAATTGTACATGTTCTTGAGCCAATTTCAGTATCTCAGGTGAATTATCATCCTTCTCTTTTTATGAAATTTGTTTTTCAAAATCGTTTAGTCCAAATTTACAATTTAATTATTACATAATGGTTTTTTTATTTTAAATTTCAGATGTTATCGATATCGATCGACCGCTCAAATTTTCGAATGGTTTCAATTCCGTAAAGATCTGTTGCAATCCCCACATTTGTTGATTTTCAGGGCTGAAGTGATGGACTCGAGTTGTCGGAAGACGAGGAGGTAGCTAAATCGATAAATTATGATAGAGGGGGAAGAGGCTTGCGTGTTCGAGACTTTTTCGTCGAGTACATCGACATGGAAGTAATTGTCTCCGTGACAGTACCGTAATTAAACTCTCCTCGAACTACACTACAAGCCAATAGGTAATAAAATCTTTAAAAATATCTATTTCATTTTAATATTTAAATATTTACTGTTCATTTTTTGTTTTGGTTTAATAGTTCTCATATTGTAGAGGAGCATATTAGATACTTTAAAAATTTTGATTTTTTTTGTTTTCACATTTCATAGGGGTATATTTGATTTTTTTCAGATATTATAAGGGTATAAATAATTTTACATGGGTATATTTGATTTTTTTCGGGTTTAATAAGGATATAAATTATTTTACAGGGGTATATATGATTTTTTTGGGTTTTAAAAGGGTATTTGATTTTTCGGGTGTTATAAGGGCATACATGATTTTAAAGGGATATATTTGATTTTTGTTCAGGTTTTATAAGGACATATATGATTTTTTTCAGATTATGCAAGTTTTTTTTTAATTTACACATTTTAGATATATATGAGTTTTATAAGGATATATTTGGGGTTTTAGATATATTTGATTTTTGGGTTTTTATAAGCATATATTTGGGGGTATATTTCATACTTTCATATTTTGCAAGGATAAATTCAATCTTTTCGGATTATACAATATCATTTTGATATTTTTAAATTTTAGAGTCGTATATTTTTAATTTTCAAACTTTACAAAAACGGCATTATTAGAATTTTCAGATTTTTGAATGGTCTATTTATTTTTACCTTTTCAGACTTTTGACAAATCCCTTTTCAAAATTAAATCAATTAATAGAAAACATTTATTGACAGTCAGGGGTTTTTTATTAAATTTTTGATAATTTATTTATTCACAGTTTTGATTTAAGAAAAATAATGAAACAAGTTAATAATTTTGGCTTTTTTTTGGGGTTTTATGGTATTTATGATATTATCATATTAGCTGTAACGATAAACTCGACTCTAGAATCCTAAAAAGGTTTCCTATTTTTTATTCATTTATTATATTTTTTTAGTACTTTAATTGTTTATTTTTTGAATTCCAGAAAAATTGCGTGGTACAGACTATAATATTCCCAAATTTAATTTGTTTATAATAGGATTTCCTTTGCAATTTTTTATATTTTGCAGGGCTTTTTGAAATTTTCTGCATCTTTCAAGGGGTATGTTTGAAATTTTTTCTGAAAGGGGTATAATTGAAATAAATTTTGAGGGAATTTTTTGCATCTTAGGGGTTTTTTCACAAGATAACATTTCTACGTTTTTTTTTTTTGAAATTTGTTACATTTTGGATGGGGATTGAAAATTTCGTGTATTTTGGAGGGGTATATCCGCAATAGATTTTTGTGTGAAATTTTCTTCATTTAAGGTTATTTTTGGGGTTTGGAAAGTTTTGATAGAAGGTGTATATTTGAAATATATTTTCGAGAGGTCTATTGACCACGTTGCGAATTCGCAACTCTGTATTTATAGTTTTGCATGGTATTTTTCTAATTCAAACCTTTCAATCTCTTTTAATTTCGTTTGTTTGATCAACGGGATTATTTGTAATTTTTATTGAATTCGGTGGGAAGACTATTCAAACCTTTCCACTTATGGAATTCGGTGGGAAGAGACCTGTCGCACTGGCTCGAGTCATGGCCGTACCGGGCTGCATTGTGAAACAATAAATTCGCCATCACTGACGCATACAAGATCTTATTTTTTGGCAATTTTTCAAAAAAAACTCGAATTTCTGATTTTAAGAAAATATCAATGTAAATATGCAAATTATTTACTATCAGATTTTTTAGGGAGCCGATTTAGAGGCCTGGACCGAGGCCGTCACCACGATTCAGGAAAGTGTATTTTCGGTAATGAAGCGCATCTTGAGCTCACTGGAGACGATGGCAATGGTGGACTTTGCGGTGGCGTTCTTCACCTCAAGGTACTGTTCTTTTCTTTTTTGTTCGAACTTCAGTATACGCTTATGAATTCATCGCTACAACTCAATTAAAGTGTTCTTCGATTTCGCTGGTGTTTTTGGAAAAGCCTCCATTATTCATATTTTATTTTCTTTTGATAATTTGGTATGATCAAGTGGACAAGCCGAGAGAAGAGGACAGATGTAGCTTCTTCGAAGCACATATCGAGTAAGATTGAGACGATTTCATCCAAGAGTGATTCAATTTAGGGTTTGTTAATTCAATCTGTTGTTAATTTTTGTCGTCGATTATTACTTAATTGTGAAAAAATTGCAAAAAGCCCCTGCATTATTCATATTTTCTTCTCTTTTGATAATTAGGTATGAAGTGGACAAGCCGACAGAAGAGGACAGGTGTAGCTTCTTCCACGCGCTAATCGAGGCGGTACTTTCGCTACAAAAAAAGACGAAGCAAAGGGAAGGACTGCAAAACCCTGTTTGAACTCACAAAGGCTCAGAAAAAGGCAAGTGGGCCCAAGCAGTCAGAAATGAAAACGAAAGGTCAGTCAGTGCGACACGCTATGTGCCATCTCATAATGTGTCTCCGTGATGTCTGCAACAGTAAAGCACATTGTCGAAGTAATTTTAATTTATTGTTCATTTTTCACATTTTGCAGGGGGATACTTGAGATTTACAGGAAGTTTTAAATGGTATTTGTGCAATTTTCAAATTTTGTAGAAGTATTTTGATTTCAGATTTTACAAGTGTAATTTTTAATTTCAGATTTTAAGAAGGTTCTATTTCATCTTCGTTGAATAATATAACATTGTTTAGAGAATGACATGTCACGAGATTGTTGATTAATGAAGTCCAGCCGATTAGTCTCGGATCTGGGCCGTTGAAATTAAAACTATACCTTTTGAGATCACATGTCTTAAACGACACAAAACTATAACTAACGGCAGTATACGCATTAAACGTCACTAATCTACACCTTTTGAGAGCGTACGCTTTAAACGTCACTAAAACTATACCTTTTGAGAGCGTATGCTTTAAACACCACCAAAACTATACCTAACGGCAGCAGAAGTTTTACACGCCACTAATACTATCACTTATAGCAGCATTTGTGGTAAACAACACTAAAACTATACCTAACGGCAGGTGATATTTTAAACGCCACTAAAACTGTACCTAAAGGCAGCGCATTTTATAAATGCCACTAAAACAACACATTTTGAGAGCGTATGCTTTAAACGCCACTAAAACAATACGATACGGCAGCTTTTGTCGTAAACGCCACTAAAACTACACCTAACGGAAGCAAATGTTGTAAGAGCCATTAATATTACACCTAACGGGAGCATATGTCGTAAACGCCACTAAAACTATACCTAACGGCAGCACATGTTGTAAATGCCACTAAAACAACACTTTTGAGAGCGTATGCTCGAAAAGCCACTAAAACTATATGTTACGGCAGCATTTGTCGTAAAAGCCACTAAAACTATACCTAACGGCAGCGGATGTATTAACCGCAATTAATATTACACCCAACGGCAGCATATGTCGTAAATGCTACTAAAACTACAAGTAACGGCGGCACATGATGTAAAGCCCACTAAAACTATACCTAACGGCAGCACATGTCCTAAAAGCCACTCAAACAACACCTTTTGAGAGCGTATGTTTTAAAAGCCAGTAAAACTAGACCTAAAGGCAGCGCATGTTGTAAATGCTACTAAAACTATATCTTACGGCAGCATATGATGTAAACGCCACTATTTACACCTAACGGCAGCATATGATGTAAACGCCACTATTTACACCTAACGGCAGCATATGATGTAAACGCCACTATTTACACCTACCGGCAGCATATGATGTAAACGCCACTATTTACACCTACCGGCAGCATACGATGTAAACGCCACTATTTACACCTACCGGCAGCATATGATGTAAACGCCACTATTTACACCTAACGGCAGCATATGATGTAAACGCCACTATTTACACCTACCGGCAGCATATGATGTAAACGCCACTATTTACACCTAACGGCAGCATATGCTGTAAACGCCACTATTTACACATAACGGCAGCATATGCTGTAAACGCCACTATTTACACATAAACGGCAGCATATGCTGTAAACGCCACTAATACTATAACTAACGGCAGCATATGTGGTAAATGTCACTAATCTATAACTTACGGCAGCTTATGTGGTAAACGTTACTAATACTATACCTTGCGGCAGCTTTTGCAGTAAAGGCCACTAAAAAGTGCCTAACGACAGCAGATGTCGTGAACGCCACAAAACTACACTTTTAGCAGCTGTTGTAAAGGCCACTAATACTGTACCTTTTGGCAGCAATATCGTAGAAACGAAATTAATACCATATCTTTTGGCAGCAAATGTTGTAAATGTCACTAAAACTATTTCTTATGAGAGCATATGTTGTAAATGTCGGTAAAACTATATTTTATTAGGGCATATGTTATAAATGTCGGTAAAACTATATCTTATGACTGCATATGTTGTAAATGTCATTAACTGTACCTTTGGCAGCAAAGTTGTAAAGCGGTCAAACAATACCTTTTGGCAGCATGTTGTAAAAGTCACTGAAACTATGCATTATGGCAGCACATGTTTTAAATGCCACTAAAACTTTAACTTTTGACAGGTTATATTATAAACGCCACTAAAACTGCTCCTTTTGGCAGCGTTACAGCAAATAATTATTGTGAATATACCATTCTGATCTTGATTTTGCTTGGTTCGAAGTAGAAATTTTGGATCGTCATGTGGGGCCCACATATGGGTCTCTCTTCCTCTCTCTTCACTTCTCTCTCATTCCTTCTCTGAATATTATGATATTATATATCAAATTCATCACAAAAGAGAGAGGAATGTAGCCGTCATCTTCAATTTTTCAAATGTCCATTTTTAACACTGAAATAACACAAATTCTAGTAGTTAAGCAATTTCGAGTGATATTTAAAATTATGAAGAGCTACATTTCCACAACCTTTTACTTGTTTACTTCTCCGATTTGGTCACAAATGAAGAGCCACAAAACACGAACTCCTCTATCCGTATCCATCGTGAGTCGTAGTCTCTCATTCACAACACGTAAGTGCCTAGACGATACGCGTGTGAACGTGCTTGATCCGATTGAATTCTCTAATGGGAAAAAATGTTTTTGCTCCCTTTCTCTCTCTCTCTCTCTCTCTCTCTCTCTGGTGTTCACACTTATTCAACAATTGAACAAGTGTGTCTCTAATTTCCGGACTGCAAGATTAACTTATTAGAGGAGAGATAAACATCATATATACACTACATATGATAAGTACGGGCCAAAAAATATGTATAACTATTATTGACCTTTTGAAACATAAAACATAATTCATCCTTTCAGTATTCTGTTGAAACGAAATTGTTAAATCATTCCAACCGACTACATACCTGATGAAAGTTGTAGATCATATAATTATCTTTCCAACCTAATTTTTTCCAGCCCAATTGGAGTTCGGATGCGAAAGTTATGACGGTTTTACTAATTGTATGTCAAACTGTCGCATCCTTTCGGTATTCCGTTAAAACGAAAATGATAAATCGCTCAAATGAAATATATTTCTTCATGAAAATTCTAGATAATCTTATTATCTAACCAGTACAATTTGAGCCATTCCAATTAGAGTTGAAATCTGAATGATATGTCAGTTTTACTAAAATTGTTTAAATTGAATTCTCTGGTTTTCTTCATAACACTCTTTTTTATCAATTTAATTATGTATATCCAATTTACATATGTGCATCTAACACATTATTTATGCCCATTAACGCATGCGTTCGTTTGTCCTTGTACATATCATTTTACTGTTGATTCAAACTGTATTCTCTTCAGATTCCCTAGGCTATATTATACATATTATTTAGTTATTTTTATAAAATAATTATATGCTAAATTATTTTAGGACTTTTTTAAAATTAATAAAAAAAATATTTTTTTAATTACTACATATGTAAATAGAAGGATATTTTAGTAAAAAAAAAGTTAACGCCATTTATTGTTAGTTTTAATTCCTAGGCTATGGGAAACGTATTTGAAAATAAAAATTTGATAGATCGGATTTTTGGGAGTTTCCAAAAATTACATTATCCAAAAAAATTAGGGATTTTTTGAAAAGTTTGTTTATTAATTTACACTTACAACAAGGGCTGTTGAAATATGCTGAAAATAATTTTATGCAGCCCAACCCCTAACATGTTAATATTTGGAGGTCTGGACATTCCATAGGGTTACCAAGCTCATAATTCTCAGAAAATGAAGGATCCGTTTGAATCGGCCGTCGAAGAGCAGGAGTCGCCGCCGGAATCTCCGGTGGCCGACGGTGTGGCCACCGAGGCCAATGATGATGCCGGCTCAGAAGAACCCGACGAGGAGACGGAGGATGGTCGATCCCATCAGCCACGTCGTCCGCCGGCTGCTGCGGCCAATGGAAGAGGCGGAACGTCTCAGACAGCGAGGGGGAAAGAGGAAGAAGAGGATGAAGACGATGAACAAATGGAGGCCCACCTCGATCAACTTCCTCCTGGCCCCGCCGATCCCGACAAGCTGGCAAAGATGCAGTAAGTATAAATTGCAGCAAAATATACCTGAATTGTTTTGTTCTTCGAGAATAATACTTAGAATTTGTGCATTTACTTCTACCATGTTCCATCCACATAAGATCCTGCGATTCTATCATACTTTTTGCGCCGGTTTCACGAATTAGGTTATTAACTTGTTATGTTTTGAAGTGCAAAAATTAAAAAGTAATGGATAGATTAAAAAAGGAAAAGCGTGTATTTTAGTTTATTATACAAACGGTGTAAATGAAATAAATTTGTGATTCGTTGCCTAATTATACATGTCATTAATTTTCTTTTCAGGGCAATTGTATCGCAATTCACACAGGAGCAGATGAACCGATACGAGTCGTTTCGGCGTTCTGGATTCCAAAAATCTAACATAAAAAGGGTATCACATATACTATAGTTCATTCAATTCATTGTTTGATAAATTTACAATTAGCTCTTGATATATTACAATAATTTTTTTATTTTTTTTGGTAATATATAGCTGTTGGCAAGCATAACAGGGACTCAGAAGATAACAGCACCAACAAATATTGTCGTTTCTGGAATTGCTAAAATGTTTGTTGGAGAGCTTATTGAAGCAGGCATGTTGATATTCTTTTATATTATTTGTCTTTTCATCTGATTTATTTATTTATTGGTTGGTCCAGATTTCCTTTTGTTTATTTATGGTGGTTAGCATAATGTAAGTTTTAACTTAAAATTAAAGCTATGCATTCATGTACAAATCTTCAATTTTGGTGAATTGTACCTAAATATAATATAATATACTTGTATCTGTGAGTTGCAGCTCGGATAGTTATGAGCGAGAGAAATGACAGTGGACCAATCAGGCCGTGCCACATAAGAGAATCTTATAGACGATTGAAGCTCGAGGGAAAAATACCTAGGCGTTCTGTTCCTCGTCTTTTTCGTTAACCGCGGTTTCGTTGTTTCTTTTACTGCTACGGCACCGAGCAAGGTATTTTCTCAAAGGGGTCTCGTAATATATTTAGACTCGTTCTCGAGATTAGCTCGAGAATTAATTTTATTTTTTTCTAGTAGTTATAGTTCCTGTTGTGTTGTTGTATAATTACTTGTATTTTCTCCAGTGTTGTTTTGTATCATTAGCTTCTCGTGTTTTTATTATTTGAGAGGGTGCTATGTTGTATTATTTGAGCATTTGATTATGTAATCTGTGGGATGATTATTTTATATGTTGTGTTGTTTAATGTTCTTTTTAAGTTTGTGAATAAAATATTGTTTTAAATTCATTTTAGAGAATTTTTTTAACTCCTTAATGTTTTTTTGAATATTATGAAAAGCTTCTTATCTTTTCTTATGAATTTCTTTTTTAACTGTGGAATTACTAATTCGAGAACTTTTTACTCCTGCATCTTATAATCCGATTCCATTATATTAATTCCACTTGCCAAACAACCCCTTGAAGGAACTTTTTTTTTAATATAAACCAAACATTTGTAATCTTTTGTTATGCTTTATAAAGATGATAATTTTGCCCTTATCATTTTAATATAAATTCCCTCCCAATTCTAAAAATAATATATAGATATTAATAATATTATATAAATTATAAAAAAATATAGCAATTGTTGAAAAATATATATTAATTTTTATAATCATTTTCATTTTTTTCAATCTATTTGTACAATTTTTTTTTTAAAACATTATATATGAATTGTTACTTAAATATTTTAGTTTTGTACCATTTATTCAAAAAATCATACTACAAATCAAAATAATGATTTTAAAAATAATACATAGATATGAACTATTATACAAAATACCAAAAAGCCATATAATAATTGTTGAATTTATATAATATTACTTTTCAGATATATACTGTTTTTATCATTATTTTCATTTCTTTCAACATATCTGTATAATTTTTTTTAAAAATAAATAATTACTGTTGTTTAAAATCATTTTCATTTTCCACTATTTATTCAAAAACTTACTACAAATAAAATCACGAGGGCAAAATAATCATTTTAAAAAACATAATAAAATGTTTGGAAGTTTTTACTAATATTCAACAAAATTAGAGGGAATTGAAAGGACACAAATTTTTTAATGAAATAACAAAATAAGAAAAATTTCATAATATTCACAAAAGTTAGAGGGAATTGAAGTAGGGATGTCAATGGGTTGGGTAATACCCGTGCCCGACGGGTACCCGACCCGGACGGGTCGGGTAATACCCGACTAAACCTACCCGCGGGTCGGGTATTACCCGATTAAAAAATACCCGGCTCGAGACGGGTAGGGTATGGGTGAGGCCACACCCGACCCGCGGGTATACCGACCCGAACCATACTCTTAATAAATCTCATTATATTAATATTTTTGTTGATTTCTTATTTATTTTAATCTATGTTTTCTATTAATTTTTTATTATACAACTAATTTTTTATTTATTTAGTAAATAAACTAAAATAAATAATTTTCTCGATTTATGTTTATTTTATTTTGTTTTTACTGTCATTTTATGTTTCTGCTAATTTTAGTTTTATTATACAACCCGCTATATGAATCTATAATGTTATTTTGATTTGAAAAAAAAATATATTTTGTTCGTATATTTTAATATTTTTGTATATGTATAGGTGTGGGTAAAATTTCCCGTGGATAATCCGAATACCCGCGGGTACTAAACGGGGCGGGTAAAATTACCCGTTTACTTGACGGGTCGGGTATGGGTATTACCCGATTAAGATGGGTAAGGGTATGGGTGAGCCTATACCCGATCCGAACCCGACCCATTGACATCCCTAAATTGAAGCCGGTGGGACTAAATTCAAGTATGTTCCTCTTATATAAGTGGATTTATTTCAGTTCGGCCCTTAAAATGATAAGGAAGACCATATATTGGGCCGATTAATTTGAGCCTATAATATTGAATAGCCCGTTGAATATAAAAATCAGCTTTGTACGCAAGCCCTTTTCTAACAAACTGCAGCGCGAGACATGGCTTTGCTCCTCACCTCGCCTCCGTCGATCTTCGTGAGCTCTTTTTATCCCAAACTAATAATTGTTTTTCCTGTTAATTTTTCTTCTAGTTTTGTTCAAGTGTGTGTGTGAGTGAAATAGGTTTTACCATTTCCTTTTCCTTTTTGTTCAGTGTGGGAGGAAATTGCAAGTAGGTAATACGATTAGGAGCAATTCAAGCACGATATTTGGAAGAGGAAGAAGAACAATTGGGAAAATTCAAGCCTGCCCATTTGGGGAAGAACCTATCATAAGAGATGTTCTCAAGGTAGCAAATTGTTTTTGATTTTGCCCCTTCAAGATTTTTCAGTTCTCTTTGACTTAATTCTTTGGGAAATTTACAAATAACCCCCCAAACTTTTCTTGAATTTACAAAAAAAACCCTAAATTTTGAGAAACTCCAAAAACCCCCCTGTATACAAGGTTTTCTTTTCAATTACCCCCCTAAAAGGGTATTTCATGGTATTGCAATCTTTTTGGACCAAAATACTCCTCTATTTTTCATCTTTAAATTTAATAAACATATTTTTGTATTATTTTATTAATTTAATTATTAATTTAAAATCACTATAAAATCACTAAAATAAAAATAGTTATTACAAAACGAGATGCTGAAATTAAAATAATTAAATTAAAATTAGCGACAATATTATTTTAATCCTAGTTTTAATTTTCATACATTAATTGTTAATTTGGCAAGAAGAATTATTCAGTAACTATTTTTATTAATAACTATTTAACATTAAAATTAAATATTAGAATAATATTAATTTGTCAAGATATTTCCAGGAATATTTTTTATATCATATTTTTATTTAATTTTAGTTTTATATGATAAAATATATAATAAATAAAAGATTAAAATTATGTATATGACATATAGTTTTTTAAAATTAGTATATGTTAAAAATATTTATAGCGATTTTAAATTAATAAAATAATACAAAATTATGTTTATTAAATTTAAAGATGAAAAATAGAGGGGTATTTTGGTCCAAAAAAATTGCAATACCATGAAATACCCCTTTAGGGGGGTAATTGAAAAGAAAACCTTGTATGTACGGGGGTTTTTGGAGTTTCTCAAAAGTTATGGTTTTTTTTGTAAATTCAAGAAAAGTAAGGGGGTTATTTGTAAATTTCCCTAATTCTTTTGATTGCAAATTAGGGTTTGCAAATTGCAATCAGGTTCTGTCTCGATATTTAGACTCAATTGAACTAAAATAGTAAAATGCTTCAAAATGAAATTGACAAAAATGCCCTTTGTTAGTAGGAGCCGGTGGCATTCATGGGAGGGGTATTCGCAGGATTGCTGAGACTCGATCTCAATGAAGACCCGTTGAAGGACTGGATTTCGAAGACTGTAGAAGCTTCTGGAATAACTGAAGAAATTGAAACTGGTGGTGACGGGTCCGAACAGAATGGAGAGGACGACACGCCCCAACAAATTTTAATCGAATAAACGATCTAAATGATTATTGCTCCCTTTTCACACCATTTGTATTTACAATTCCATGCGATATGTGTTGATGAATATTGATTAGTTATATCATGTGAGTTATGCACAATCACGGCCTCTAAGTCTATATATTCATAGTTAAGCTAGAGCTCACAAAACAAAATTCGAAAGAAAGTTTTGAGATATAATAATTAAACATGAAGATATCTTTCTTTATCATATTGTTTACACTTGCAACTGCAATTGCAAGTGAAAGTCTACTCGCGAAAAACCAGGAAACCAATTACGGATATTCGAGTCTGATCCAAGAATTCAGAGCCCTTCTTTCTAAGGCTGGAAGCTTGTTGAGTTCCTCTCCTCCAATTGCAACTCCATTTGTTGCATCTAAGGTTCAAATAAACGAAAAATATTTTAATTAGGTAACTTTTAGTTGATCTTATTTTTCTTTTTTGACATAGACGAAAACTACTAAAATGAAAAGCGGTAAAGGAAAATCAGTTGCGAACAAGTCGGTGAATTGCGTGAGCGCAGAATTTTGTAGCAAGAAGAAGGCGGCGTGTACGAAGATATGTCACAAGACTCGCCGTGTCAGGACGAATCATATTCACGAACACAAATGCTTCCTCAAATGCAAGAAATGCATTCCAACTTGCTAAATTTTTTATTTCATTTTTTTTTAACTGAGAAATTTCTGGTTTGGGTTTAGTAGTTTTCTTTAGTGCATGAAATAAAAAGATTGGCTCTTAATTAGGAGGTAATAATAGTTAATTTAATAAAACTAAAATAAAGCATTGATTTGGTTTCCGTACTGGTCACAATTTATTGGACATGGGATCCACGTGATTTATAATAAATAAGATACATATTTTTGGGGGATAAAAATGTATAGTTCTCATTATTTAATAATTTAATTGCATAACAGTATAACAGCAATGAGCGATAAGTTTCAAGACTCAAACATGGTCCATCCAACTCATTATATTCTCAAATGTCAACAAGGGGACAAAGCTCATAAGAGAAATTAGGCTAGATAGAGAGCCAAAGGTGGCAGTTTCACTGAATTTTGCATTAAATTGCCTCACCAAACATCCACCTGTAAGCATAAATGAAAAAGAATCCATTTTTGACATCAAAACCTAGGTTTTGGTTGTGCATTATCTCTCAATACCTTCATAAAATCCAACACATGAACCAGGCTCGCAACGAACCAGGACAAAATCCCATTGTCCCGTTTGGCCCATGACCATGACACAAGTCGAGTGTAGATAAATATTTTCAAAATATTGACCATGTTACTTTCAAAAATATATTGGCATGCATTATATTTTTAACTTTTTTTTTTCTTTTTCTGTGGAAAAGGTGGCATTATATTTATGAGCGCAATTTCCATAATCACAAATAAAACCCTCTCTCATAACTTTCTTCTCTCTAATTTCGTAACTAAAGAACCTGCCTCTCTTTCTCAAATAAAACGCCATGAGAAGGCAAGATTCGAGTACAAGCTCGGCCAGTCAAGTAATGGCAGAGATGGAAATGAACAAACCGGCCAGTAATACTATAGTACTTGCCGGTTTAAGTCCCCTCGGTGAGACTATATGGAAAGACAAGGCAAACATGCCTCTTATCGGCGACGTGTCAGCCAGGCTGACGTGGAAGGATATAACGGTGATGGTGACACTTGCAAATGGTGACACTCAGACCGTTCTCGAGGGGCTTACCGGGTATGCGGAACCGGGTACCATTACTGCCTTAATGGGTCCATCTGGTTCTGGAAAATCTACTCTTCTAGATGCACTCGCTAGTCGACCTGCTGCAAATGCATTTCTTTCGGGGACTATTTTGCTTAATGGACGAAAGACCAAGCTTTCGTTCGGCACTGCTGTGAGTTTTCGCATTATGACATTAATTTATTTACTTTCACATATGTTGATTGCCTCGTCATGCCTACAACATATCCGTTCAGATCGATACGATTTTTTTTTATCTTTGATACAGGCATATGTGACACAAGACGACACATTAATTGGAACCCTAACCGTGAGAGAGACGATATCCTATTCGGCTCAACTTCGTCTGCCTGACAAGATGTCGAGGGAGGAAAAGCTGGCCCTGGTGGAGGGAACCATAACCGAAATGGGTCTACAAGACTGTGCCGATACTGTAATTGGAAATTGGCATTTACGAGGAATTAGCGGGGGCGAAAAAAGGCGAGTTAGCATTGCTTTGGAGATTCTAACGAGACCTAGATTGCTTTTCCTAGATGAACCTACAAGTGGTCTTGATAGGTGCTCCTTGTTTTTATTTTTACTTGGTCATCAGAACTTTTATTTTATTTTTACTAAATGATAGTGAATTAATAAAAAAATCGCTAATAGTGAATGATAAATTTATTTGTTTACTTAAAATTGTAGTGCTTCAGCATTCTTTGTGACGCAAACTTTGCGTGCGTTGGCAAGAGATGGAAGGACCGTAGTAGCCTCGATCCATCAGCCAAACAGTGAAGTTTTTGAGCTGTTTGATCAATTGTACTTGCTCTCGGGGGGCAAAACCATCTATTTTGGGCAAGTTTCCGAAGCATACGAGGTAAATAATTCAATGAAGGTCCTGATTTTTTTTTAACATAAACGAAATGATATTGTTCAAAAAAAATTCTTAATTTACATGTAGTTCTTCACTCAAGCTGGATTTCCTTGTCCCCGCTTAAGAAATCCATCAGATCATTTTCTTAGGTGCATAAACTCAGATTTTGACAAGGTGAAGGATACTCTTAAGGAGCGTTCGATCAAAACAAGGGTACAGAAGCTACCGCAACTTAATTTTTGTATGAAAATTAGAACTAGTTTAGTAGTTTACATAATTTGAAGAGTATATATTATTTTTGCTCAGATTCAGAATTTGGACGATCCGTTGGAGAACATAACAACTGCAGAAGCCATTATAACATTGATTCAGTATTACAACCATTCCCAATACAATTATTTCGCAAGGCAAAAAGTGGACGAAATAGCTCGAATTGTATGAATTCCTAACATATTAATCCTTGAAATAATCAAATATGATGATGTTATTAATGTTGAGTTTGTAGAAAGGAACGGTTCTGGAATCGGGTGGAAGCCAAGCTAGCTTCTTTATGCAGGCTTTCACGTTAACAAAACGCTCATTTGTCAACATGTCGAGAGATTTCGGTTATTATTGGCTCAGGCTCGTCATATACCTTGTCGTCACGATTTGTGTAGGGACTATCTATTTCAATGTGGGCACAGGGTACACCTCCATTCTGGTAATATTTCCTATATAGCTAACATAAATTGATTATATCATGTTCATAATTATCTAACTTCGATTAACGTCACTTGCATATTTCTAACAGGCGAGAGGTGCATGCGCAGCATTCGTGTTCGGCTTCGTCACGTTCATGTCCATTGGAGGATTCCCATCATTTGTAGAAGACATGAAGGTCAATTTCATCTCAAACTATTTATTAATAATAGTTCAAACTCATTCAAATTTAATCTCCATCATTTATTAAATTAATACGAATATGTTATTGAAATTTCATAAAGGTTTTTCAAAGAGAGCGGCTTAATGGGCACTATGGCGTCGCTCCATTTGTCATAAGCAACACGATTTCTTCAATGCCGTTCTTAATATTGATCACATTTTCCTCGGGAACTATCTGTTATTACATGGTGCACCTTCATCCTGGTTTCACCCGTTATCTTTTCTTCGTATTAAATCTTTATGCGAGCGTTACAGTCGTAGAGAGCCTCATGATGTCTATAGCAAGTGTAGTGCCTAATTTCCTAATGGGGATTATCATAGGAGCTGGAATTCAGGTATGCAAGGATTGGCAAGAAATTATCATTTTAATCCTAAACCCTAAACCCTAAACCCTAAACCCTGAATTGTATTGGTCAATTTGCACAGGGAATATTCATGCTGGTATCAGGCTTCTTTAGACTCCCAAAAGATATACCAAAACCATTTTGGAGGTATCCAATGTCATACATAAGTTTCCTTTATTGGGCAATACAGGTAATTTATATTCTCCTCTAAAAAATACTCATTAACCATGAAAACTATACTAATAAGAATTGTACCTAAAACAGGGTCAATATCAAAATGATATGATGGGTCTGATTTTTGACAACCGAACTCCCGATCTACCGAAGATTCCGGGCGAATACATTCTAGAAAACGTGTTTCAAATAAATCTGAATCGTTCAAAATGGCTGAATTTATGCGCTCTGTTTGGCATGATATTTATATATCGATTCATATTTTTAATCACGATAAAGATAAATGAAGACGTGACCCCGTGGATTAGGGGTTATATCGCGAAAAGAATGCTAGCCAAGAAAACTGATACTCTTTCTAGGACTCCTTCCTTTAGGGGCTACGTGGTCGAAACCGGTTCTAGTTCTAGTAACAGTCCATGAACGTTGATTGAAGTTTTTTGTTTATTTTTGTTGAAAAAGATTTGCGGCTAATGTTGATTGATAATCTTTGTAGAAGTCATTAAGCCGAGTGATTTTGATAACTTTGAAGATCCTATATTCTGCTTTTGTAATTCGATAACGCTATTACAAAAGTTAGTATGAATAAATTGAAAGTGATTCCAATTTTTTTTAATCAAATTATCACTGTACCCCTATGTATGGTGACTAATATTTATTATATTTATATATTATTATTTTATAATTTTTCATGAATAATATAAAAATATTTTTCTTAATATTATAAAAAAAATCAAATCTAACAAATATATATTAATTTTTATATTTAAATATATATATATAACATGCTACAATTTAATTTTTTTTTATGATGAAAAAATTAAGAATAAAAATATTTTTTATATATGAAAGATTTTTTTTTTCATGATTTATGGAAAGGTATAAACTAATGAATAAATGTAAGAAATATCAATCATCAATTCATTGTTAACAAGACATGACGGTTATTTGATAAAACAAAATTGAAATTGCTCTCTATTTAAATCATCCAATTAAGTTAGACACCTTTGGCTGTAACAAACAGTAAAGAGTAAAGGGTGAGTAAATTCTGACTACAAAAAACTGAGCCTGAATTTATTGACTCTTTGCTGGTAACAGTAAAACAGACTTAACACTCAACATAAATACCATTAAATTCGATTTCTAATTGGATGATGCATGAACAGAAAAGAAAGGGCCATATTCGACACGATGATGTGGAAAACAATCAAGATTTTTGGTTCCAAAACGAAAAAAAGTAGGATTCATATAAGGAGATAATTGTTGTCCTAGAAAAGTACTTGAATCAGATATGCATTTAAGCCAATTAAAGCATTGCGTTGAAGAGAATACATGGCCCTTTGCAAAAACTAAAGTCCCTACAAAGACAAAACACAACCTATCCCTTTTTTTGTCTTAAAAATCCCCAAAAATCCCCAAGATGGAAAGGACATTTTACTTTATCTCCGCAACTCTTTTTTTTCATTTTCTACACGTAGGTTAGTGAAGGTAATTAGCAACCAAGTTAATACACAAAAAACAAATTAACCTTTAATTCAAAGTACGAATTAAAATACATGTTAATTAATCATTAATTTATTTTTACATATAAGTTTAGTATTAACTAGCAATACCCCGCGCAATTGCGCGGTACTTGATACCCTATTTTTACATGTTTTTTTATATATTTTATTTAAATAACATTTGCGCAAACTCAATTAATATAATCCCGATATGTTTGTAAATATATTGATGTCAATAAATACATTATAATTAATAAGAATTGATGAAATTAATTTATCTTAGATATATGCATTATAATTAATAAGGATTCATGTAATTGGTCCATCATTATAAACCCACACAAAATAAATAAAAAATAACATGTTATACTTTAAACAAAATTAAAGTTTCAAAACAAATAAAAAAACAGTGAATAATACACATAGAACCGAAATATATATTTGGAATGTCATTCATAAGCATATCAAATATCAATTTTTTTTAAAAGGAAAAAATAACACAATTGTAAATGTCATATATTAACGGACAAAATATGAATATTATTACTTATGTTCCAAATAAATTAACGATTGAGCCATACGTTCATACGTGAGTTATACATGAAACCCCGATAAAACAAAATTTAACATCCTTGATGACGTGATAAAAGTTAAGTGGCTTGATTAGTATTATTAATTGACTCGATTAACGATTGAATTGACCGCTTAATTGAATTGACATGTCAATTAACATTTACTAATATTAAATGTTCAATTAACATTCGTTGAGTTTATTAGAGATGTTAATCATATTATGAGTTTGGGAGCCAAGTATATTTCCTCTTTCATATGTGGGTACAAATTGAGTTGAAATTGAAAAAACAAAGAGGGCACACATGTCAATGTTTGGGTACCAATTGGGTTGGAATAGGATAAAAATAAGGGACACGTGTCAGTCTTTCCTTATATGTTTAGAATTATATCTATGGTAGATTTGGTGTTAATTGAGTTATTAATTAATCATTAATCATTAACATCATGATGTCATGTGACAACATGATGGGAACATAGTATATGGATTCTTTTACAAATTGGTGATCATGTCTTGTGAAAACAAAAACACTTATCAGCAGTGTTGTAAAAAATGATTCTAAAAGGTTAAAAAACGATGAACATTCATTTTTTTCGACGGTTAAAAAAACTTTTTTTTAACTTTTTTTCATCGATATTTGCGATGAGGAATTGGATTTAAAAGTATCGAATGCAAGATCTTTGGATTAATGTTTGGCTCAAGAAATCATATCGAATTCAATACTTATTTAGATTAAATATTGAATTATTATATTTTTTTCTGTTTGTTTTAATTTTTAATTTTTAATTTGAATTATATATTTTTAAAAATACAGTATTAATATAATAAATTATTATTATTTTAAATCGTTTAACCACCGTTTAGTCGTAAGTCATCAAAACGATGACCTATCGGCTCATTCTGTTTGACGTGTATTATAACATTGCTAATAACAATTGTATGACTTATCAACAGTGTTAATTCTTCCACATATCACTGAATTTTTTTCATTTATTCAGTAATTAAATTCATTAGTTTTCCACCAATTTTTAACGGTCTGTTGATGTGAGATATAAAATATTTGATCATTACTAATAAATATCGGTGACTTACAAACAAATTCCTTGTCATTAGCTCACGATAAAGTCTTATCTCAACACAAGGCATGCAAAACCCAAAGAACCCCGGAATGCTCCTTCTATGTACGATAATATCTATGCGATCCCAAGCGTCGGGTCGAAAATTTTAAGAGATTCAAAAATTTCGAATAAAATAATTTAGGAAAATTCGTCGAACTCCCTATCTTTTTTTTATTCCCTAAAAAACGCACTATATCTTTTATTTCTTCCAAAAACCCCTTAATATTTTTAGATTCCCTAAAAAAATCCTTATCTTTCTTTTTGTTATGTTTTTAAAATTAACCATTATATCCCCATATTTTTATTTTATAAATCTCTATAATTTAATAAATAATAAATATATATTAAACTATTATAAAAAAATAAAAAATGTTAAAAAATAAATAATACATAGATATTAAAATTTTATAATAATATCATTTTCAATAGTTATTAATATTTTATTATATATGTATTGTTTATTTTTTGTATTTTAATATCGATTATTATTTATTAAATTATGTATATTATAAAATAAAATTATGAGAAATGGTGTAACGGTCATCTTCAAAATCATAACAAAAAAGCATGAATTTTTGAGGGAATATAAAAATATTAGGTGTTTCATTGGAGGACGCCAAAAAAATATAAGGGTTTTTTTAGGAAATCTAAAAGTTAGGAGGGTTTCATAATTTCCAAAAAAAATATCGGAATTTTGAAGAATTCCCCAATAATTTATCCAGATAAAAATAAATATAATTACAATAAAACTACTGAAAAATAATAAAAATCTTGTGTTTTATTGGTACAACAATATTTCTTTTGTGAGAAATCGCGGTTCAAATCCTTACAAGTTATATTTTAGAATATTTTTCTCTAAAATACAATGAATATATACGAGTAAAAATTGGTTTATGTGAGATTTGCACATTGCATTTATAGGAAAAATACATAGTCTTAATCAATAAACTACACGATCACATGCGACTAAATACATTAGTCTATTTTAATATTTGATTTTGTTTTCAAATAATTTTCTATAAACATCATCTTGTTAATAGCTGGTCCGGCCCCAGGCACAGACCGGCAAGGCCGGGGCCCGGATCTGAAAATACAAGGGGTCCAATTTTTTTCCGATGTGTATATTTTTTGTATTTGAAAAAAAAAAATGCTTGCAACAATGAAGAGAACAATCTAAGCGTGTACCCCTACGAAGCGTGAAATATCATACATATCTCTACAAAACTACTAAAATTTCATGAATGTCCTTTTTCTTAGATTTTGATTAACTATCTCTTCAGATTATCGCTAATTTGTGTTTTTTCAATTTTTCCAATCATAATCCCTAAAAAAAATTACTTACTTAATAAATATAATTTGCATTGTTAGACTTAAGGTTTTAAAATTATGATTTAGTTATTACGTAGATTTTAAAGTTATAATAATTTAGAGTGATTAATTATAAAAAATCTAGGAACGAAATAAATTTATGTTGGATCTTTTGTGATTTTTCTTTTGACGTCTTGTGTTTTTAAATGTTAATACTATTTGAGAAAACATAACATGGTAAAACTATTCTTTTTACAGTATATTGAATAACTCAATTAGAAGTAAATTTTAGAATTCTTCAATACTTGCTAATTGAATTTTAATTATTAAAATATTTATCTTCTAAATTTAATTATTATACTCAACAAAATATTAAGAATTCTTCTTAAATATTGGCCACAAAATATTTAGGATCTTTCTTAAGTATTGGCCCCGAATCCGTTGAAACATGGGACAGGACCTGGTTAATAGTCTCGGGTCCTAAAAACCTTGGGACCAGGCTTGCTAGAAATTGAAACAACGCATCGAGGACTTGTCAAAATAAGCCATACAGAAAATCCATCAGAAACGCAAGTGATTTGCCACGCAACCAAGTTGGGTCTTTCGAATTGAAGATCTCAGGCCGGTTGTTGAGAGAATCACTGAAATTGTACTCTCAGATATATCCCGTTTTGCAATGAAACACAATTAGATGTATTATATTGCCGATTTAATCAAAGATCTAGCGAGATCCTGCTTAAAACACGCTCCAAAGTGAGTCATTTAGCCCTAATTGAGTAAAATTCAAACCCTGGTATCTTAAATTTTCATTTTTCCTCCAACGAGACTCTAGTTCGTCTGCGTCTTCGTCTGTTGTATCCCGAATGAGTTCCTTACATTTCTCTTCAACAAAAATTGAGTTTTCTCTAATATCTTAGTCATACCGTGAAATCTGATTTGCCGAGGTATTGAGGACATGACATGAGAGACTCACATACATGTGTTTTGTAGCGGCTTTACTTGGTAGATACATACAGAGGTCGTATATGGTACCCCTGAAACCCATCACGGGTGTGCCGATATGGAGGGGCCAATTGGTGTCCCCAATTCGTGTACCCAAGATTGTATTAACTGTTAATTGAAATTATTAATTTTATTGATAAATAGTACAAATGTATTAACCAATAATTAATTTTGAATTAACTGTTAATTAAAATTTCAATTAACCATCAATTGAATTTTGGGGGTGCAATTTGGGGATGGGAATTCCCCTCAAACCCATATCGGCAAAGCCAAAGTGGGTTTGAGGGGCTTGGTAAAATTACCCATACATTATATACGCAATATATCCATGCATGTTGCGTGAAAGCATGTTAATTCCATGAAAACTTATGATAACTAATTCTCATAACTTTCTATTGGCCTCATTCGTATTTAATTACATTTCATTTTGGACGAAATAGCATTAATTGTAAACTAATTAACTTACTATATTAATTTTCTACCACTTGTAATATTAAAGTTCAGTGACCAATTAAAGTACTTTCTATGATATAATTGTTGAATTTTCAGCAACTTTTTCTGTAACACAAATAGTAATATGGAAATTCCTCATTAGGAATAAAGGATAATAATAAGGGAATTTTTTAGATGTAACCAAGTTTTTAAACTTTATACCCGAAATAACCAAGTTTTGAACATAATTCTCAAAATGTCTTTTGCGGGGTACCATTCAGCGCCTTTTTTAAATAGCGGGGAACCATTCAGCGCCTTTGTTTAAGGGAGTAATTAAGGCAGTTAAATAAAGGCGCCAAATGAAACAGCGCCAGGCGCTGAATGAATCAGCGCCATTTCACAAATATTTAAAAAAAAAAAATTATTCCACTCCAAGATGTACCCGCCGAATTCTCCATTATTTAGTTATTACGTTCAATTATATTGATAATTAAGATATACAATTAAATATTCAGTAGAATTTATTCAAATTTATGAATTTGAATGAATATTAATTATGTATTAAGTTAATAGCTAATATGTAATGGTTATAATTTTAATTAAATATACGAATCGAAATTATCCAAATTTTATCATAACATTTCTATGTTATAATTAATATATTTAATTAAAATTATAACCAGTACATGTTAGCTGTTAACTTAATATGTAATTAATAATTGTTCGAATTCATAAATTTGAATAAATTTTACTGAATATTTAATTATATATCTTAATTATCAATATAATTGAACGTAATAACTAAATAATGGAGAATTCGGCAGGTACATCTTGGAGTTGAATAATTTTTTTCAATCTTATTTTCAAACCGTGTGTCAGTTGTGTGATATTAAAAAAAGAAAAAATTAAACCCCTCCAAAGTGTACACGCCGAATTCTCCATTATTTAGTTATTACGTTCAATTATATTGATAATTAAGATATATAATTAAATATTCAGTAAAATTTATTCAAATTTATGAATTCGAACAATTATTAATTATATATTAAGTTAACAGCTAACATGTACTAGTTATTATTTTAATTAAATATACTAATTATGACATAGAGTAGTTATGGTAAAATTTGGATAATTTCGATTCGTCTATTTAATTTAAATGATAACCAGTACATGTTAGCTGTTAACTTAATCCATAATTAGTAATTGTTCGAATTCATAAATTTGAATAAATTTTACTGAATATTTAATTATATATCTTAATTATCAATATAATTGAACGTAATAACTAAATAATGGAGAATTCGGCGTGTACACTTTGGAGGGCTTTAATTTTTTCTTTTTTTAATATCACACATCTGACACACGGTTTGAAAATAAGATTTAAAAAAATTATTCAACTCCAAGATGTACCTGCCGAATTCTCCATTATTTAGTTATTACGTTCAATTATATTGATAATTAAGATATATAATTAAATATTCAGTAAAATTTATTCAAATTTATGAATTCGAACAATTATTAATTACATATTAAGTTAACAGCTAACATGTACTGGTTATAATTTTAATTAAATATATTAATTATAACATAGAAATGTTATGATAAAATTTGGATAATTTCGATTCGTATATTTAATTAAAATTATAACCATTACATATTAGCTATTAACTTAATACATAATTAATATTCATTCAAATTCATAAATTTGAATAAATTTTACTGAATATTTAATTGTATATCTTAATTATCAATATAATTGAACGTAATAACTAAATAATGGAGAATTCGGCAGATACATCTTGGAGTGGAATAATTTTTTTTTTTAAATATTTGTGAAATGGCGCTGATTCATTCAGCGCCTGGCGCTGTTTCATTCGGCGCCTTTATTTAACTGCCTTAATTACTCCCTTAAACAAAGGCGCTGAATGGTTCCCCGCTATTTAAAAAAGGCGCTGAATGGTACCCCGCAAAAGACATTTTGAGAATTATGTTCAAAACTTGGTTATTTCGGGTATAAAGTTTAAAAACTTGGTTACATCTAAAAAATTTCCTAATAATAATAATAATAAACCAAATTATCTAATCATTGAAACTATCTCAAATTAAATGTGAACTTAACCGGATCCAGTGTCAAGTACGGGGAGTCTACAATAGAAACTAATCGATTTATCGGTCAATCTTGTCCCCGGTATAAAATACTGGAAAATTACCGTCAAACACGCACCTTGCGGCGCAATACCTACAAAAAAAATATAATTACCAAAAATAAATTATGATTAAATTTATTCATACACGAATAATAAAAAATTACCGTAGAATGTAGAATCAGGCTTCGCCAAATGGCACTGCAAACTCTTTGCCAGGTGTTTCATGCTCACTTGCTATCAATATAAATTTATAATCAACGTAAAAAGTTAAAAATAAGAAACTAAAATTAGACGAAATCTATCTAATTTACTAACCACCGAGAGCGCTTCCCCTCGTTGAATCGCCATTTCGGTACGTGTAGATGCACTCAAGTTCCCATCGCCAGCTGGCGCATCCGCTAAAAAAATTAAAATAATAAGAAAATCGCCAAATTCAGAAAGAAAAAGGAGTGACGTACCGTGAACACCAAGAACTCGGAGTTTTCGAAACTCGGATCCAACGGTTACGAGTGAGGTGGAAACTTGCAAATGGAGATCTCCATATTGTGTAACCGCCACAGAAAGCAATTCTCCTACATTCTTTAACCGTTCTACTAAACTCTGTAATTGTGCCAAATCTGGCACTTGTACCAAAGTCTACACAAACCAAAAAAAAAAAAAGATTTAACTCATTTGCAATTTAGGAAAAATGAAGGGGTATTTTTGAAAGACCTGAGGGAGGTCTTGAGCGGCATCGAGGGTGGATTGAAGTTGCAACAGATCTGCACGAGAGAGTGGTTTTGAGATCGGTACGTCCTGCACGACGGCAGATCTGAGCCCTTTGGTTTCGAAGGTGAGATACGGAGATGGGGCCCGCGACCCGACGGGTAATTTCTTGACGAGTTTGATTTGGATGGCTGCGTTTGGATCCGACTGAGATTGCATGTGGACTGTGAGCGCGCTTCGTAAGGCTCGATGGAGAAGTGCCGTGTCCGCAGCAAATGCTATGCGGTTATCACTCTGATTTTGGTTGATAGCATGAGTTTCGAATTGGGTTAGATTGAAAGAAGAAATGGAAAGGAAACCTGGCTTGAGATGCGGTAGTCGCGGAAGAGAAGGTCTTTACCGAACTGAGCGACGCATTGTGGGCCGTCTCCGCCGGATGAGACAAGCCCGTGTAGAAACATGGCGTGGTCAGGCGTGAGGTACACGTGGCATATCCGGCCAAGCTTCTCCAAAGCTGGAAGGAAACCTATATGCCAAGGATGAAGAGAGCAGATGTAATGATGTACGAGCATCAACTGTTTGATGAAATGTCTAATGGAATAAAGGTGAAGAGAAAAGGGGTTTACGCTTGTCAAGGATGTTCATGCCGTCCTGTGTCAAAAACGCCTTGAATTTCATCTCGTCTCTTCCAATTGGTAGAAACGATGGCGACGGGGTGCAGGCCGGGGTTTTCACGAGAAACCCTTCTTCTCCTTTCCCGCTAAAATGTTCGAACCGAAGTATGAACTATGATTCTATGAATACTCAGGTAGTCTAAGAATCTTAGAACTGAATTCTCATCTTTTGATAAGAACTCCAGAATTGAATTCCCTAGTTAACTGAGAATCGAGTTATACTTTCTCGGGTTCTTAATAACCCTAGAACAGAAAACCCGAACTTGAATTCTATCAATATTCAATATCAATTATATTATGATGTGAGCTAAAAGCCTTCCATTGGACCATTGCATCATTGCATGCCCTCCTTCGTAGGGGCGAGAAATCAATGACTGCAAATCGGGTCTATAACCCGTGTATTGTTGTAACTCTGTTCGAAGGATGCATTTGTAAATTGAAAACACTGGCATTAAGATTTTCTTAATTTTCTCAACTAGGGCCTTTTAAAAAACAAAAACAAGAAGAAAAAGAGAATAGTAATACATTGTTGCCATGACTTAATCTCACAACACAAAATAGAAAAAATCAAACATCTCTAAAGAGCAAGCTATCTTGCTTCTAAAACCCCTGAATCCAGATCCCTCAAATCCTACTCTAAACCCTAACAAGCAGAACCAGTAATCCTACTCCCAGATCTCCCACTTCCACCACCATTACGATTAATTTGCCGATGATTATTAACCACCTCTCTTTTCTTCCCATTCAAACTCGACCTCCTATCCATACTACTCTGCCGAGTGGACGAACCAACTGGACCCTCCATTTCAACCTCATCACCATTGTTGGACTGAGAACGAGCCCACCTATCAGTCGAATCAACCGAGTTAGGCTCGCAAGGCTGGCCGCTTCCAGCGAAGCTATTACTCCCTGCAGATTCTTGAGGCTCCACCTCAGCACCCAAATCCCGTACCGAAACGTACTTGTGCATACTCGGCTCAACCAAATCGTCCTTAACCCTAATTTCAGACTCCAAGAAAGGTTCCTTCGGCGAGAAACCTCGTTTTGCGTCAGAAGATGACGAGTTTAAATCTGCCACGGCTTCTAGAATCGAATTCGCCTTCGAGACACACGCGGGGACAGAGAAGGAAACGGGATTAGGGTTAGGGTTATTGTTGTGGTGGTAGTTTTGGATATCTTCCAGAATCAAGTTGGTGTAGGAATTAGGGTTTTGGTGATCGAAATCTCTCGAGGAGCGGCGTGAGGAGCGGGTTGTAGAGACGACTGATTTTGTGTTAAAGCTATCAACGGATATGTTGGTGAAGTTTATCTCGTTCGATTTGAAGGAACCCAATGGGTCGAATTGCTCCTCTGTTTTTTCACTCTCTTGGTCCTTCACACGACACGTCACGAATTGGTCTCTGATACAATTTGTCACCACTGTGTAGTTCCTCGCGTCCTCTGCCGAGCCTTTGCGCGACGAAATTACAGTTTCATTAGTTTTCTGCATTAATCAAACAAAATTGAGAAATTGAAACAAAATTCACACAAAAAAGATTATACGGATTGATTAGAAAGAACATTATTGAGAATTTAATTGACCTGAGATTGGGTTTGATTCGCCTTTTGAGATTTGATCCCATTCTGACTTGCTTTCATGGAGTTTTCGTCAATCTCGGTCATTGGATTTCTTCTAAATGGTGAATGTTCCCCCTTCCTTGAAGAGCTCCTGCTAAGTGTCCCAACATTCTCACTCCGATTAGCCCCGTTCACTCCAGGCGATCTAGATCTCGGAGAAGCATTCCTCTTTGCAGTACTGGTACCAATACCATTACTCGTACCATTTTTAACAGTACCAGCCTTCTCTCTTGCTGGAACTGAAACCATTTTAGCTGGTTTGGGTTTTTCTTTTTCATTTGCTGAAGTGGAGCTTGTAGGGCCATCGGATCTCCGGCCAGGCGAGCGGCTAACTCGCCGGCCAGTACCACTGGTACCTCTCTCGCGACTTCCAGAACGTTCTCTGCTGGGCGTTCTCCTGTGAGGAGACGGTCTAGACAAATGGCTCTCTTCTTCATATTCTTCTCCTCGTTTTTCATGGTCGAAATCGTAACTTCTCTTCGAGCCAGAGTACCTTCTGTGATGCCCAGTCTCAGCTGAAGTCTTGCCAGAGGAGCTTCGACTGAGACGTCCACATTGGATCAGGATTGCGTCGACCTCCTCCTTGGTGCAGCTCGAGGTCCGTACCGGTGCCTGCCGGATCTCTCCCGAAGGAGGTACCGTACTGCCTGTACTGTCCGGTTTGATTTCAGCTTCTTGGTTGTTGGTCTGAGGTTTCTTGGAAGGAACCACCACCTCGAATTTCTTCTTCTCCTTCTCGTCCGAACTTGCCGGTTTGTTGGTGTTTTGGGTGACGACGAACACCGGTTTTTTCTCGGAAACCGGCGGCTCAGTCATTTTCTTGGGCACCACCTCAGGTTCTTTACGGACCTTCTCTTTCGTCTTCACCTTCTTCGATTCAGCTTTCTTTCCATTAGGATCTTGGGCGGGATCCGAGCAAGATTTCTTCTTCTTGCTAAAACAAAGCCCCATTTTCTTTGATTTTCAAAGAAGGGGAGCGGAGAGGATTTGGTAGAGAAATAAAGAAAGAGAACAAAAAATGGAGTATTGGGTTTATCAATATACTTATTTATATTTGATAAAATGGGAGTATTTTAAAGCACGAGAATCGATGGGACAGTGGAGGGGATACTGTGGATTGGGTTTCGAACCAAACACACATGCACAAGAGAAGTACTGTTTGAAAATCGAAATAGAAAATCATTCACGAATTTGGGATTGAATTTCAAATTTTGAGTTCGGATTTAGAACCGTTGAATGGAACCCACTTTGCCTTTTTGCATGTCAGAGAGGGCAGCCTGGTTTTAGTGGACCTGGTTTTTAAAAATTCTATTTGGTTGTATTTTGTTAAATTTTGTGGGTTTGAATTTAAATTTAAATGGTAACGGTCGTGTTGAGTTTGAACGGGATATCTGTGTTGTCAGTGCTTGATTTGATTATTTAATTAACTAATTGTAGTGGGATTTGTTATGTAATTATGATTTTATTTGAGTTTTTATATGGTTCAAATTGAAACTTCACAAACGCTAACTTCCAAATTATAAAACTACACGAAATTATATGCAAATTATATGCATACCACAAAATAAGCTAATTTTAAAAGATAATATTTCATTATCTCGACACTTTTAGTTTTTTAAATGAAAAGTTATCTAAATTTGAATTATTTATTAGAAAAGTTCCCCTTCTAAAGTAAATCGACCGTTGATGACAAAGTTCGCTACTCTCCATTTCTGACAGATAATGTATGAACTCTGCTTCTCTCTAATCTCTATCCAGGACCATTCCTCGCAGTATACATAAACTGGAAATATCCAGTTATTCAAAGTAATAGAGAGGATGCGACATTCGAAATAATTATGGTAGATTCGAAATAATTGATATTTTATTTTATTACTGGGTTTCACGTGAATGGGGTGAAGTATCTGGTTTGATGGGAATATAGTTATAAATTTATAAATATATAGTTTGGATTGCAATCAGAAAGATCAATTAATGTCAATTAATTCTCTCTATTTCATTTGTACCTCTGAAAATTCGGAAAATATCATGTACACCCTTTGTTTTATGGGTATGAATACGAATATCGAATTTGATACGATACGGATACAACAACACGATAATTGTCAAAAAAATCTAAAATACGAATAGAGATATATAATATTAATTAATTAGTTTTTTAATAAAATAAAATAATTAAATAATTATTTATAAGTTACCATAATAATATATTCATATTTAAAGAACTGAAGTGGTACTATCACATGAACCAGATGATTGATTCTTGAGTTGCATTTTTGCAAATTTCGCATAAACTAACTCAATTCATTATAAAAACTACAAAATAAAAAAACTAGGTTTCTGATTTTTGGAAAGTTTAATAAAATAGATATTAGAGTAAAATAATCAAAATAAAAACTAAATACCTATTTATGGCAGAAAATCGACCAAAAAACTTGTTTCCTTTTTTATAAATGATGATGGCTTCAAGATTTTTAGATTTCATTCTTTCTCTCACCAAGTTTCATATTTTTACTGGAAGAGCGAAGAAAGGGAGATGAAAAGTAGGAGCATTTCTGTACGTGACCTTGTATGAAAAATTAATTCAAAAAATAACTCATTTTTTGCAAATCCCAGATATAACCTTGAACAGGTTTTAAAATCCCGCCCCTATCGGATTTTAAAATCCCGCCGGTTTAGTTAGCCTCAAAACAGTGTTCTGTCAGCTTTTTCAGTATTAAAGAAAAACTACCGGATTTTAAAATCCCGTAGCATTAATTTCAGTAAAGCGCGGTTTTAAAATCCCGTATAATTAATTAACACTAAACGCCGGGTTTTAAAATCCCGTAGGATTAATTAACAGTAAACACCGGATTTTTAAACCCGCCAGATTAAGCTTTCATTAACAAAAAATCATCAATTAAAGTTAATTAACTACAAAAACCGGTATTTTAAAATCCGGTCAGCAAAAAGACAAAATAGAAAACCAGATTTAAAATCTCGCCCACTAAAAGACAAAATGTCATGATAGCTACGAATTTTGGTGCTCTTTTTTATTCCGGGTTTTAAAAACCCGGTAACGTGTTTTTATTTTTCCAGCCCTTTTTCTCTTTTGGACCCTTAAAAATATATAATTGTTAATAAAATTTATTAAATATTATTATATTATTGTTAATATTAATTAAATCATATAATATAATATGTTTGTTAATATTTATTTTTATATAATTATATTATTATTATTATTCATATATTAAAACATATATAATTATTAATAAAATAATTCAATTAAATTTATTTTTAATTCAAACATCACGAATAATAATTTAATTTTAATATTAATAAACATAGAAATATTATTTTATTAATAATAAAATAAAATTATTATTCGGGATGTATGAATTAAAAATAAAGGCTGGATTTTAAAATCCGTAGCTATCATGACATTTTGTCTTTTAGTGGGCGAGATTTTAAATCTCGTTTTCTATTTTGTCTTTTTGCATATTGGGTTTTAAAATACCGGGTTTTGTAGTTAATTAACTTTAACTACTGATTTTTTGTTAATGAAGGGTTAATCCGGCGGGTTTTTAAAATCCGGTGTTTACTGTTAATTAATCTTACGGGATTTTAAAACCTGGTGTTTAGTGTTAATTAATTATACGGAATTTTAAAACCCGGTAGTTTTTCTTTAATACTGAAAAAGCTGACAGAACACTGTTTTGAGGCTAATTAAACCGGCGGGATTTTAAAACTCGGTAGGGGCGGGATTTTAAAATCCGTTCCAGGTTATATCTGGAATATTTGCAAAAAAGAGGTTATTTTTTGAATTAATTTTCCATACAAGGTCACATGCAGAAATGCTCCTGAAAAGTATGGTATTAAACTATTAATTCATTAAACCTGATTGTGGGCTTTATTGTAAATATGAGCGTATTTCAGAAGCGTCCTAACATATCATGGATGTATCCTATTCGTATTTAAAAAATTCGAATATTTTACGTGACGTATCTGATTTATCGCATCCGAATATGTATCCGTATCCGCATGTACCCGCTGGATACTTTACATCTGCAAAGGTCGTGGGGATAATGAACCAAATAGTTGTTGGAGGACATTTAAAATCCACCTGATATTTTTTTTTTGAGAAAAATAGAAAAGGCTCGGTTTAGTCCCCCATCTATTGATATATTTCATTAATCGAAATATTACAACCTCTAAAAGAGTACTAAGGATTAAACAAATTCAAAATACCCTTACAAATTTGTTCAATTAAAACTAATATATCTCACATAAAATAAGGGTGACGCTATTGCAAGAGCCAACATGACTAAATTGAGAGCGATTTCAATTTTATTTTGTCAAATGACCATTATATCATGTTAACGATGAATTGATGATTGATATTTTTTACATTTATTTATTAGTTTATCACTTTCCATAAAATCATGCAAATAAAATATTTTATATATAAAATATATTTTTATTCTTAATTTTTGTTCATCATAAAAAAAACAATTAAATAGTAACATGTCATATATATTTAAATATGAAATTAATATATATTGGTTAGATTTGGTTTTTGCATAATAATAGAAAAAATATTTTTTCATTATTCATGGAAGATATAAATAATAGTATATAAGTATAATAAATATCAATCACCATAAAATAGGGGTATAATGGTATTTGATTAAAAAAAATTGAAATCGCTCTCAATTTAGCCATGATAGCTCTTGCAATATCGTCACCCTAAAATAAAACTCCACTGACTTAGAAGAAACTAGAAAATCAAAACCGGTACTTGAAAAATCTGGCAATAAGAAAATTGGAAAATGAATGATTAAAAGCCAAGAATTGAAGTCCCGGTTTACTTGCTCCCGTATATTCTCTATTCCCCTCTTCCCTACCTCTTTTTTCATTACATCGCTGCTTTCTTTGTTTCTTATGTCTGAAATTGAGCCCTCAATTCGAATGGTTTGTCGGAAAAACCTAGCTTCATCTGGCGAAATCCACCTGATATTTGTAGTCAGAATCCAACTAGATTAAATTGCTCGGTAAAACATCTTTTGAGATATTTGCAGAAAGGCCCTTCTTAGAATCGTATTAAAAGATCCACCCATATTAATTTCTTATCATAAAATATGCTTTAATTAAATTGTTTATTAGTTATGAGAACGTATTTTGAGAAATTTACACAGAAGCCTTTACTTGGAATTAACCCCGATGGATGGATATCATATCATTGAGAGATGATTATAAATCTCTTTTGGTCGTTGTTGGACAAGCCAGCCCGCTATTTTTGAGAGTATTCGACTGAAAACCTAACCACATTAATTAAATATTAATATTGTATTATTTAATAAAAAAAATTCAATTATGAAACTAATGAGGGTTCTATGATAAATTTTTTTTTTATGATAGATTCATTTTCAAAAAAATATTTAATATCTTAGATATTTAACAATTAATTATACATAATTTCTATTTTGTATAGTATTAAATGATAAATATACAGTTGAATCTTAAAAAAAAAATTATTTGTTGATAAATATTCAAAATATTTAAAAAAAAAAATGGTCTATCATAAGAAAATTCTATCATAGAACTCTTCTGAAACTAATACGAAATATAATAAAAAATATTACATTATAATTAGGGGAATTCTTGAAAAACCCCCCAACTTTTTTGGAAATTCTGAAAAATCCCCTGTACATTTATAAACCCCCATATCTTTTTTAGATTCCCTCAAAAACCCCCTATATTTTTTGCTTCTTCAAAAACCCCCTAACTTTTTTAGATTCTCTCAAAAACCCCTATCTTTTTATTATGTTTTTTTTAAAATAACCATTATACCCTTTAATTTTATTTTTTAAATTTCTATAATTTAATAAATAATGAATATATATTAAACTATTATAAAAAAATTAAAAATAAATAATATATGATATTATAATATATAGTATTAAAATATTATAGTAAATAATATATTGATATTAAAATATCATTTTCAACAATTATTATAATAATTTAATATCTATGTATTATTTATTATAATATTTTAATATCAATAAATAATATATGATATTAAATTATTATAACATTTTTATTAATATTTTAATATCAATAAAATTATAAAAAATAAATAATGCATGATATTATATTATTATAACATTTTTATTGATATTTTAATATCAATAAAATTATAAAAAATAAATAATGCATGATATTAAAATATTATAATAAATAATATATTGATATTAAAATATTATAATAATTGTTGAAAATGATATTTTAATATCAATATATTATTTATTATAATATTTTAATACTATATATTATATATTATAATATTATAATATCATATATTATTTATTTTTAATTTTTTTATAATAGTTTAATATATATTCATTATTTATTAAATTATAGAAATTTAAAAAATAAAACTAAAGGGTATAATGGTTATTTAAAAAAAAACATAATAAAAAGATAGGGGGTTTTTGAGAGAATCTAAAAAAGTTAGGGGGTTTTTGAAGAAGCAAAAAATATAAGGGTTTTTGAGGGAATCTAAAAAAGATAGGGGGTTTCTAAAAGTAAAGGGGGTTTTTCAGAATTTCCAAAAAAGTTGGGGGTTTTTTCAATAATTCCCCTTATAATTATCACTTAAAATATATTAATATTATATTATTCCACTAATTTATTAAAAAAACTTAAATTGGCATTGGATATGATATGTTCTTTGCCGAGCCCACCCATTTGTATTATCCAGATGATGACATGCGTACTTTGGATTGAATTTGTAAAATAATTCGGTGATTGTATCCCTACGCTACGTACATATTAAAATTAAAATAAGAGGCCATATATTGTACTCCTATATTTCCTCGCAACATTCTCTATATCTCTAATTGATGATTAAGTTGCATGACCATTAACAAAAATACATTCGATTAATAATTAATTAATATATAATTAAAATACGTATACATTAATAATTTTTAATTAATATCAATTTATCATTAATCGAATGTATTTTTGTTAATGATCATGTTAATTAATTATCAATTAATAGATAGAGATGTGGTGAAAAAAGATGAGGGATTCATTGCAAAAAAATCAATGAGTAACAAATAGTGTGGGTGCAGGGATTCATTGCAAAAAAATTTAAATCTAATTATTTGCTAGATTTTTGACAAGTCACTTCGGACCATTGATGGGTCGAGCATCGATGTGTGCCCAATTTGAATCATTTTTTAAACTTTGAATGAAACATCGTTTTACTTTGAATAATAGATTTTTGTAAAAAATGCATTCATGTCTAGTTATTTATTATTAGAGTATCGATATAAACCATGTTGCGTGATAGTTTACGAATGAATAATGACACCTATTCGTCTTTATTTTATCAAATCGGTGATTGCCACGTGACAAGTCGTAAAAAACCGAAAAAATATGAATTTCTGTCATTAATCTATTATTATTATTATTATTAAAAAAATGGCAATATCATGGACAAAATCATCCGGATTATTTTTATTTGGATCATATGAGTCTAATCAATATTTGTGTTATAATCAATATTTGTGTTATTCATGCTAACACGGTTTGAGAAAAAAAAAATGAATGATTTATTCGACACATTTGAAGAATTAAAAACCTGGAATCATAAAAACTATTTTTGTTAGTCTCTTGATGTGTTTTTTTCTTTTCTTTTTTTGCTCAAATATTATGCTTCTCTTGTTAAGATCTTTATATATAAATTCATTTGAATTTTTCTTCATATTATTAACTTCCTGTTAGTATAGTTGTTTTTTAAATTTTCCCTCTTGCTAAGAAAAGAACCTCTACTCTAGAAGAAAATGAAAAATATATCCTACCAATCAACCATTAATAAAACTTTAACGGCGTTAACTAAGCTAATGAAATTTCTCTGAACCAAACTAGCAGCTTAAAATTTGAAATATCGTAACCACAAGTAATATTAACCATAGAAAATTTGCATAAATTGTTTTAATCAAGACAAGTACCAATTAATTAAATTCTAGAACATTTTTTCTTGCAATGCTTATCCACGATACAATTTGGGAACATAAATGTTCGATCATGGACGCGATATTATAATTTGTTCGCTTCCTCGAAGGAAGATGCAACGTAATGAGTATCGATGAAAAAAAGAAATTCTAGCAGGTATTTCTAATTTTTCATCTTGTGTAAGGTTTTTTTTTTCAAATATATCAAATTTGTTCTTATGTTATATGTTATTTTTCCATTTCGAATATATTCAATTCAAAATAATAAATAAATATGAAAATAATATTTTACATTGAATATATACAAATAATAATGACATATAAATAAATAAATATTAAAAAAATGATATTTATGCAAAATAAAATATACAAATATATTATGATATAATATCATAAAATAAAATAATGTATCCTAACATAATATCATAAAATATTACCAAACCAATAGTATATTGAAAATGATATTCTTCCTGTATTTCTTAATTTAAATTGAATAGATAAAAGAAATAAAAAGGGAAGAGAAACTATAGTGAGGTTAGTTTGGGCAAAAATGTTATCATAGTGAATGAAATAGTTAGTTTAATCTCACAAGAAGGTATACAAAATTTCAATACGATTTACAGAGGAAATTTAAAAAGTGAAGGTTTTTTTTTTATAATAATTAAATATAGTAGGGGGCTTCGAAAATTTTATCATCTTTAAATTGCTGGATTCTAAATTCAATGGTTAATTTTATTTTGTGCGGAATTGAAGAACCTGCAAATTGCTTTCTAAAAATGAAAAGAAAAATGGTATTTTTTTTTAATCACACAATGCGGTGATCCCGAATTGGATTATCCAGGCAAAATAACAGAATAAAGGATATTTTCAAGAAAAAAAAAATAGTGTTATTTTGAAAAATAGTTCATTTAAAAGACATTGTAAAGGAATTAAAAAATTCCATTTTTTTAATTCATACATTGAACCATTGTCCAAAATATGGCCTTTGTTTCCTTAATAATTGTAACTTTCACTTAAAAATTAAAATTGTGAGTTAATTAACTCCTTAATCAAATCATAATCATCTCAAATTAACGATATATAATCGAATGATTGACAGAGAACTTACTTACCTCAAGATGATTTATGCAATTTGCCTCCATTTCATCGAGTTAATTTACAAGCACCATTTTTATTTCTATAATAAACACAAGAACCCTAAAAGATAGCCGTTAAACATCTACATACTCAAACTCATCCTCTCTCAAATGCGCAAGAACTTTAACAGGTTTCTCTTGTCCATCTATCTTAAAAAAGAACTCGACTTTAAACGGTAAATTCGCACTAATTCTTTTCCCTTTCCAAATCGCAACATACTGCTTTATCGTCCCTTCCAACCCGCCCAAATCCAAATCGGGTATCTTCATTACATGGTACACTCGAAGGGGTCCGTTTACTCGAACTTTCTTTCCGATTTTCCCCGACACAGCCGCTTCTTCCTCGGCAATCGATACAGGTACGTCATTCGATAGTGCTACCTGACAGGAAAACCCTCTTTGAGAGACCAATGTTCTCCGAAACGGAGAGGACGGCAAGAAAGCCGAATGGAGAGGAGGTTGTGGCCGGAGAAGGGAAGGGCAGGAGAGTGTAGTGGGCGTGGACGTTGCACATGAAGTCATTGCGAATTTACCAAAGAGAAGTTAAAAAATCTGTAAGTTTTAGTAGGGGAAATTGGTCGAACAGTTGATGGGCGAAGATATTTGGTACAAGTGGTGAAGATAAGAAGTTTATTGGAGGAAGGAACGAGAGGGTTGTACTTGTGGTAGAAGAAGGCGAAGTGGATAAGGCGCCCCGCGCCCACGCGCCATGGGGGGCTTTGTTCAAGCTTGGACCCACAATATAGATGAAGCTTCAGCCCACTAAGGCCTATAAGGCCTGCAAAGTTTACCTTGTTTTTTTTTTATTTTCAGAAGAAAATGAAAATTATATCCTTGATTTGGAAAAACAGAGCTTCAATATATCATCATCATATTTGCAAAACAAATCAGCAAGAAAAGGATCCCTCTTCTTTTATTTCAGAAAAGGAATATTCAACATTTACAAGGAAGCAAACAAAAGAAAGGAAATAAGTATTATTTCACGCAAAACTCAAACTCATATAAATAAAATTTCAGGAAAATAGTTTCTAATGTTGGTCGCGCCAACTACGGTACTCCGAACCGTTGATGAGAAGGTGGGCTATCTCATGGCTCTCCATATTACGAATCATCACAAAATCGCTGCTTTCTTGATTCATTCTCTCTAAAGTTTTCTGTTGAATTGACAAAACCAATTTTGTTATTATGTTCAGTACAAACAAATCATTTATCTTGTGAAAATATGGATACGAAATTTTACGACAAATTCTAGTACCTGCAGTGTCACGTAGAATTCGACTCCTGCAGTTATGTTCTCCTTTACTTCCTTGAATTTTATGATAGCATTTGTTATCTCCTCTAGACTTTTTTCATAAGCAACTGAATGTGATTAAAAAAGAAAATCGTTATAAAAGAATGCGAGTTTATTATTATATTTACTAATTTTAAATTAACATGCTTTTGAACACATAGTAAGCACCTTTGTACTCTTCTACGTTAAAGAGGGCGGCGAATTTATCATTTTTTTCCTGCAAAAGAAAAAAGTATCAATCTAGTTAATGATCTGGTTGGTTATTATATTTTTGCTTATTTTCTGTGTGTAAAATTGACGAACACGATAATATTACCTGAATATGGATCAATAGTTGTTCTTGTTCCCTAATATTCTCACCAATTTCATTACAAATTGGGTCGTATTTCTTAATTTCCTGCCTGAATAAAGAATCCGCAATTGAGGTATGCGAAAGTAAATTAGGTAGTATATCATCCTGAAAGTAGAAAAGAAAAGGAAAATATTCCATTAATTAACCATGAAAGGGTCGACAAAGCACTAATCGATGAAATCCATAACATAATTTCAAGATTTAAAAAGTCCAGAACAAATGCACGCAAATCATACCGCTGCCTTCGTCTCTTCTATTTTGACCTTGAGGCATTCACGTTGTTGAGATAGATCCTCCAGTTTGCTCTGCAATATCAAATGTTCGTCATTCTTAGATGATTTGTATATTTTCTTTATTATTATTATCATTATTATAGTTATTATTATTATTTTTTATTCTGGTGCTATCGCTTGGTTTTTGTCAGAGAGAAATATTAATTCATGTTAAAATGTTTAAACAAAAACTTAAATAAAAATTCGATTAAGATAATCGAATACACATACCATGCTTTGCTTCAGAGACTCGACTATTTCATCCTCAGTTCCGTCCAAAGAGACAAGTGGCCTTGTGAAACTCGGCAAGGCTGATTCTATCTGTCGTTCATAAATTATCACCAATAGATCAAGTTTACTTCACATAATTTTTTTAATGGAAACATGGAAAATAAAATTGAACAAAAAAAAGGGTACCGGTTTGGAATCAAGGATGGCCAAACCATTTAAGTTTTCTCCGATACGAGAATCATTGTCACCAGCATGCCTGAGATTCTCTGCAAATGTACCGAGCCGATCCTTCATCTCCTGATTCAACACAGTCGATAAGGGTCGGGTCCATCTCTCCCCATACTCAACCCGGAACCGAGAATCCTCTCTTTCTTCCTTCAACAACAACTCTTCGGTCTGACGCATCAATTCCTTATTAACCCTTCTTAAATCAGCTAATCGCTTTGCCTCCAATTCCAAACCAACCACACCATTTCTCTCTTGAATCGCCTGCACCTCTTCTTTAAGTTCAATTGGCATGCTGAAACCTCTTTCCACCGATACGATAGAATCCGTTAAGCTAATCTCGCTTAACTTAGCATAAGCAATGTCACTCGCATTTTTCATTTTCTCCAACTCGACCTTGATCACATCATCAACCTATTGTAAAAGTAAACCTATTAGTTAGTTACATGATATTTTTTCAATAAATGGTTTTGGAGCTACAAATAATTATGACGACCATTTTATTGTAATTGTCGAGAGAATTTTTCATGAATTCGGGGATGAAATTGGCAAAGAGATTTTCGTTGCTTATGTTCAAAGCATCGGCCATAGAAGCTGGCTTGACGAGGGGCGCGGCTGGTAATTCTAGCAATGAACCGACAGATGGTAAACGTATTAAATAAACTTCGTTTTCTTTTTCTGCTTTTTGGAGGTTTCGAGTCATGGTGGACTCCAATTTCGTGATGGAATTCGCAAAAGAGGATGGAATTCCTCTCGCGGATTTCTTTGCATCGGAGAGTGCGCTAATCCCGAACTTGAGACGAGCTACTTCTTCACCAATCTCTTCCTTTTGGTGCAACTCCGTGCAATATAAGTAGCATGCGTGTGCATAGAAATATGCGGACTTGAGTTGGATTGGCGACACCCATGATTTGTCGAAATGCTTGTTAAGAGGTTCAGAATCTAGAGCCTTGTATGCCTCCTCGTAGTATATGCCCACCTGAAAATTCAAGCCTCCATTTATTAGAACAACTCAGACTCGGCATTGACTGAGCCGGATGTGAACCGGTCCGGGTCAATCAAATTCCAAAGTCAACTTGAACCCTCATGAATTATTGTATAATATAGATGAACAAATCTCCCCTTCTAATTTTCCACCTAATAATTATAGAATTAAGAATTGGGGTATTGACTAAATTTTATATCGGTTTCTCTTTTCAATTGATCGCACAAAAATCCCAAAAGAAAAAGTAAGACAACACGAACTTGTTTGGCAATCTTGGAGCAAATGATAGGTGACTTCGAATCGGCAATGGCCTTGTCGAAATAACACTCTTGTGCATGCGCAAGCATTAACTTCTCGAGCATTTCGATGCACTCGACCGTCAAGTCAACCGTCGTGGCGCCCACCACTTTTTTGGCGATGATATTTTCTTTCACCAATCTAAACGCCCCCGCAGCCTTCTGAAACTCCACGCACGCTCTTTTCCTCCCTTCGTCCGTCCCTCTCTCGATCATCACGGCAATTTGAGAATGCGCCGCCCCTATTGCATGATAATTCATATATTTAGACTTTAGAGATCACATGATATGAATATATTTTAGACTTCAGATACATTACCAATATTGAAGATCACAGCTGCCTTCTCAAAATCCATGGACTTTTGAGTGGCCTTATTTTTCTTAAAAGCGTCTTGCCAAGTAAACGAAATAGTCTTGATATTAAGCCGACTCTTTATGACAGAGATGGCGCGGCTGTATTCCACCAAGAGATCGCGACGAGCCTCGTAAGAGGCAATGGATTGAAATGCTACGGATTTTTCTAACTCAGAACGCATTTTACGCACATGATCGAGTTCGATTTCGGCAGACTCAGCTTCGTGATTGGAGAAATGGGAGGCGATGAAGTCGCGGATAGGTTTGTAAAGGTCAACTGGGTTGGGCTTCTTCTCGGGTATGGATATCATTGGGATTTGTGGATTCGAGCTCGAGCTGGCCATTTTTGTGCGTTAATGGTTTTTGTTTTGTGTTTGTTAGGATGAGAGTATTGTGACTTTTATAATTGAATGGTCATTTATCAAGTAGTATTGTTGAGTTCACAGACTGCTTCTCTGCTGAAGAGTTCTATGTAGGTTCCAGCCTAAATCTATCGAAACCTCGTCATCTCCAGTTAGGTTGTGAATGGAGATCAATGATACATAAGAGTTCATCAGGCAGGGCGTGTCCAGTTGTGAAACACTGGAGATGATCGAGCAAGCTGCGTTGACATTGAACATATGAAGAGAGGATATCTGTTTCTGCGTGATCAAGCTGGAAATATCCACTGAATGAGAATGTAATGACAGAGAAAATATAATATTATGCAGTTATATTAATATTTATTTTTATTAGGAGTACTTTTCTTACAAGACCAAGCAAAAAAAAATATTAACTAGCAAGTAGGTTTTATTTTGATGAGAGCGCCACTTTCGTGCAATGTTTTTAAACTCGAATTGGACATCGAGTCCGTACCACGGGTCGGATCGTGAATTGATAAATAAATTTTGCAAGCATCAATACAAAAATGTATAAAAAAATATCGATTTACTTATAAATATCCACGAAATCATTGGATTATTTTAATAAATCTGACAGCGTTATATTTAGCATAACAAAAATAAAAACATTATAATTGATTTTAAAATATTGACTTGAAAATAATTGCAAAAAATATATATTATTGAGATTATACTTTCAATTGAATATTTGTTTTCTTGAAAATTTGCACAAAAAAGTAATGTGTTATTTATTTGATTCAAATATCACAAAAGATTCAATAATTTATTACTTAATATATTTTTACTTTATTTTTAATCAATTTAAGAAAATAATAGTTTTAAATAAATAATCTTGGTGATATGGCAATTTTAAAAGAAAATTTAATATGAAACTATTTTAAATAATATTTCACTATTTTTGTTAATAATGAGTTAAATATTTAATTATTTTCTAATATGTTATATATTCTATATTTCACGAAATATAATTAAAGTTCATTATTATTGAAATATTGTGGTTTTGTTACCTATTGAGTGTTTGTTACATTCAATTACTTTTACGAATGTGTAGCATCATTTTGTTCGAGTTCAATTTTTTTGTTTCATTTTTAAGTATACATATATCTTTTTTACACACATGTATATCATTATCTTTAAACTTTTATAGTAAATACATATTTTATTTAAATATACGTAGTAGCAATGTATGAAATGATAAATATAAATGATTAATATGAGAAATATACCTCAGTTTAGCAGTACATAAACATTATGTCAACTGTTACTTTTTCTGGGTCTCGGAATTCTTCACACCGCAATAATGAGCAATGGCTTCTTTATTCCATACCTCTCAAGTCTCATCTCGCCATGACGCCATCTCTTCAACTTCATCCCACTCAAAACTCTCTTCTTTAATCTAATACTTATCTACTCCCCCTCGTCGTCTCGCCCCTCTCGCCGCCATGAAAAAAATCGAAGAAGCGTCCGAGGAAAGCCATACGCTTCGACAAAGAATACCAACGACAAAAACAACTCGAACGAGAAGAAAAAGATGATGAAAACCGAGCCAGAAATTCCAGAATCCTAGCCAGAAATTCATGTGAACGGTGACTTGCTAAAGGTTCAGAGTATATGCAACTCCGACCCTCTCGCCGTCCATTCCAGTTAATTTCCTTCGTCTTTAAATGATTTGTCGTTTGAACTTGAATCATAAAATTATTGCTTCAGTGTAAGACAGAAAGTCGGTAATGTTACTTCAATCGATGATGCAAAATTTCCAAATTAAGGTTTAGTTCAAATTATCAAAATTGGAGTTCAAAAGTTCAATTTGGGGGGTTAATCAAGCCTATTTAGTTTTTGTTTAGTTCAAAATCTCCCAATCAAGTAATGCTGTTTTTGTTTTCCATGACATGATTGATTTTTGAAATGGAGGCTCCATTTAGCAGCATGGGCTGGAACGACATTAGAAGTAGAATACCTCTGCAAGAACAAAGGAGAAGTAGGTGCAGCGGCAATGGACGACACTGGAGCCATCCATTTCGCATGCCAAAAAGGCCACCTGGACGTGGTCCGTTTACTCGTCTCATCCGGCACATCAGTCAAAACAGCAAACAGGAAAGGCATGACACCTCTTCACTTCGCAGTCCAAGGATCCCACGCGGACCTGATCAAATATCTGATGCGCAAGGGCGCGGATCTCAAAGCGAAGAATAAAGGAGGGAAGGCTTGTTCACCTTGCCAGGTCGCTTGTATGGATTATCATATTTTCAGATTTCCAAATTAAATGTTTTAATTTATTTTTTTTCAGAATTTTGATGATGTATTGGTATCGGTGGATCATGTCAGTAGGAGCTACGACGATACATAGACGGATAAATCCGCACCAAAGTGCGAATAATTTTTCTAGTTGACTAAAAACCATTACATTTGTATTTGAATTTAATCATTTATATTTGAATTACAAATTCACCTAACCTCAATGCTTCGCCAGAAAGACCACATATACTACAAATTTACTCATTTTTCTAGACTTCAATGCTTTGAGAGAGACCACATACACCCAAAAATACTACTCATTTCAATGTTCACATAGACGGATAATATAATTGGTCTAATTATTCAAAAAATCATATCAAATTATTAACAATTTAATATTACTTTTATTTTCAAATGTTTCGATCTTCGATGACAATATTTAATAAAAATGTCATAAAACATTTATTTACTATAAACTGTAAATGAATGGAGAATAGTAAAGAATATGTACTCGCACATCATAAACAAAACAATATTTCTATAATAAACACAACGCACAAAAAAAAACTCACAAACATCAAAAAAAGTATTTGTACATTCATTTATTCAATAACACAAACCAAAATTTTTACATTCATTCATCGACAGAAAAAAAAAATGGGAAACAAAATACGTGGAATTTTAAATCGTAAATAGAACATATTTCATCCTCTACAAAAATAATACACACGATAAAAACACAGAGAAAAAAATACAATGAAACAACTAATAAATGAAATATAGTATAAAATATTAATAGGAAAAAAAAAAAGAAATAAAGTAAAAAGTAAGAAATGGAGAGAAGAACCCAAAAGAAACAAGGAAAAAAAGTACGAAATTGAGAGAATAGTTAGTTAACGACCCCTAAAATATGGAATAAAAATTTAAGGAAAAATAAGAATATTTACAAATCAAAAGAAAAACATTACCTAGATGAGCTTACCTGAATGGGGAAACTATGCAAGAAGACCCTCCAGAACCCCTAAAATACAAATCGTCACCAAATCCGGCAATGGCGTCTTTGGCCCTTGCTTTCCCTTTTGACCCCAACACAACACCCTAAAACCAACCAATTCATATCAAACCATAAGTTTATTGCATATTATATAATATATCAATTTGATAATAATAATAAAAGTGAGGTGCAATCGAACCTGTTCGGGGAGAATGTGCCTAACGGCTGAGTCAATGTACTCGTTCACATGCTGGCCTGAAGAAATCATTTACCCGTCCTTGAACTTCACTGACTTGGCGTGTTGGCCCCTAAACTTTCCACTCACAATAACCTATTACCTATATAACCACAATCAAAATTCATATAAATAACATATATTAAAATAATTTGTCTAATTGGTTAAAATACAAACCTCACAACTATTGGCACCACTCTCCATGACGAAACGAAAGAACACCACGACAAGCCCTGCAGTGTAAATATAAATAATCGTAAGGGTCAAATTGCATAAAAACAAAAATGTATAAAATTTATAACCATCTGAAGGCAATAAGTAAAATAATAATCGCAAATTGCCAGAATCTCATGTCAAGAGTAGATCTAGGCAACGTACATCGCTGAATAACATTATGGAAATTAAATGCTACAGATACTCTAAATATTGCCTTGGTTGATTAAATATATAATTAATTATTATTAATGTGTTGGATGAAAAAGAAAAGTACCTTCTGACAGCAAGGCCACCAAGGAGCTTGTACGATGAGACTCGTCCTGAGCAATGCCACATAGACCCTTTATATATTTTGCTTGCATACCCTCCGAAGATCTGTTTTTCTTGTGATGATCCACAGCAATGTCAATGGTAAGTGCCGACTTTCTTAGGAACTCTAGCAGCCTGTATATTAAATCATTAAAAAAAATGCAAATAAAATGAGTTTTTTAATATTTGTAAAATATAGGGGGGTTTATGAAATTTTACCTTTGAGTTCCTCGAGAGTGAAATGGCACAGAGACCCATGTTGTTCCACCTTCTCGGCTCGTTCGACTCCATTCTCGGGGAATTTGAACCTCTTTTGAAATGGCACAGTAACCCTCAACTCCACGCCAGAGTATGCATCTTTTGCGAGTTCCTTTGTGAGTACCTTGTTGAGCTCCGCGAAGAAAACTCCTAAAAATAAAACTTTCAAATAAACCCATCAGAAAGCAATAAAAACTTTGTACATATTGAAAAAGCCAAATTTCATTGAAATTAATGGTTAAAATTATGCCAAAAAAACATTACCTGGATGGTGAAATTATGCAAGAAGACCCGGCTCGCCATTGAAAAAGAAGAAAAAGACAATATTAATATCAAGTCGAACAATATAATAATAGAGAGAGAAAGAGAGAGACAGAGAATAGTTAACATACCTTTGATATGGAATTAGCACGTGAGGAAGAAAAAAAAGGAAAAAAATATGCAAGAAAAACATTACCTTGATGAACTAACCTGACTGGTGATATTATGCAAGAAACCCGGCTCAACGACGCGTGAAATATTCATGGTCTGTTGAAAAAGAAGAAGTTGATATAAATAACAAATTAATATATATATATATATATATATATATATATATATATATATAGAGAGAGAGAGAGAGAGAGAGAGAGAGAGAGACTCACGTAAAGCCTGGGAAAGTGTGATACGTAGGGTGGGGTCCGGATGGAGGAGTCGCTGCACGAGATTCTTCGCTGAAGTAGGAACAAGGCGCCATGCAAAGTCGCTATAATTGGGCCCTCGAGAATAGTCTGGCCTCCAAGTATCGATGTCCAACAAATCGGGTGGCTGTGGGAAAGGCATTTTATTGACGAGGAGGAAATGAGCAATCACTCCCATGCTCCAAACGTCCGATTTAAATCCTGCACGCCCGTCAAAAACCTCGGGGGCAATATGGCCTGGGGTTCCGGCCATATACCGTAAGGTTTGACCCGGAATCAAAACCTGAGACAAACCAAAGTCTATAAGCCGCACACTCCTAGTATCATTCTTAGCCCCCAACATAAAATTCTGCAAAATTCACACACAATGTCTGTAAGTAATTCAAATAAATAAATAAATAAATAAAAAGTCAGTACATACAATAAAATTATACCTCCAATTTAAGATCTCGGTGAATGATCTTGTTACGGTGACACACCTGGACCGCAGTTAACATTTGTTTAATTAGTCTTCTCGTCTCATCCTCTGCGAAGCTGGCCCGTCTTGAATCGTACCAACTAGCCAAGTCCCCTCCTTCACACAGTTCCATAACAAAAAACACCCTTTTTGAATCTTCATAAGCTCCGTGAAAATTAATTATGTTCGTCTTGCTACTCAACTTCTCCAAGATTTTTGCCTCAATCTTTACGTCTTTAATACCAGCATCATTTAACTGCACGTATCAAAACAAACAACGTTAAATACTTGTTTCCACAAAAAAAAAAGATGAAAATGAATGAAATTAAATTAAAAAATAATATAGCAAACTACCTCAGATTTTTGTATCATTTTAACAGCGACAAACGGCTTCGCCGAGGAGGACATAGTACCATTCTTGTACCGTGCTTTGTACACCTTGCCAAATGAGCCCATTCCCAGCAATTCTACGAGCTCAAACTTGGCTGTAAATCCCTTTGAAAATCCAAATGCACACAATCGCTCCTGTTTTTTTGCACACAAAATGAAACAACATTAAAATATGTAAGACGAAACATGTAATTTATTACATGGACTCACCTTGTTAGTTAAATATCTCCCATATCGCGCCTTTTTCGCTTTCCCATTAAAGAGAAGAGCTCTGACATTTCTCGCGACTCTGATTCGATCTTCTTTTTTAACCATTTCATCTCTTCTTTTTCTGTCTTTCTCTTCTTCCATTACCTTCTTTCGAATCATTTGATCAGTTTCTCCAGTAACTTTCTTTGCCGCGATCACATTGAGAGAAGGGAGCTCGCTATACTCATCGCGGTCCATATTGACCTCCATTGACAGCTCACTGCCCTCCTCCTCAAGGTCCATACTGACCTCCATAGACTCCTCGCTGCCCTCCTCCTCTAGGTCCATATTGACCTCAATAGACTCCTCGTCACTATACTCCTCGCTGTTCTCCTCTTCTATGTTTGTATTGACCTCAAGAGACATCTCGCATTCGAGGGAAGAGAGCTCACCACGCTCCTCATTGTCCTCATCCTCTAGGTCTGTATGGATCTCAAGAGATATCTCACTTTCGAGCGAAGAGATATCACTATACTCTTCATTGTCGTCCTCGTCAATCACATTCGAGCGAAATTCACCTTGAGTATGGTTCATAATTAACTGCCTACCGAATTCCTGCAAACATGATCAATTTAAACAAGTCAACAACAAGCAAATCTTAATTGAAATAAAATAAGAAGAAAAAAAAACTCACGAGAAAATAAGGAGATATGAGAAAAGATTTTAGCACTCTATCATGTGGGTCAATTCGAGGAACAGATGCATAACGTTGTACCAGTATGACACTATAACAAGGGACGGTTACGAGAAAATCGTAGTGCGTGCCAGCCTCAGTCTGTACCGCTTGGCCAACTCCAAGGCCTTGGAGTTTGGTCTGCATAAGTTCTCGTGTGGTGTTCGTGTAACCAATTGCACCGCCACATCGGTACATTTGCCAGCTTGACATCACGATCGTTGTGAAGCCGAATCGCTCCGAAATTGATGAAGAGATTTGCGCAGCTCGATCCTCTTCAGTCTTCTTCAGCACAAGTTGTGTCGGTCCACTTTCTGAAAGAACGCCATTGCTAGCTTTTGCAACTAGTTGCCTACCAGCAGCCTGTTGAATGAAAAGAAAAAAAATCATTTCAACATGTCACTACATACTAATCTAAATAAAAGAAATATACAGAATGATGGATTCGAATGGATGGAATTTGATATGCCTACAATTCAATACAGAAGATAAATTGAGATAAAATGAAACAAGTTAAACTCACCGAAAAGGAAACGACAACATGTCTGAGCGTCCTCTCACATAGGTCGACTCGAGTCCCTAATCCATGGCGATGAACTAAAACAACACCAAAGTGTGGGACCGCAAGGGATCGTACCACTTGGGCAGTACTAAGGCCTCGGAAAATATCCACCCACGGCGCCACAATGACAGTAAAACCACCTCTGTAAGAAACCTGCATAGATAAAACAAATTTTTTTGATAAGAATCCAATTAGACTGTGCAGCAGTCAACTAGCATTTCTATTTCTTTTCATAAATTAGGATTTCATGTTCCACTAATTTGTGAAAAGAATCTAATTTGCTGGATTATCAAAGAAAGGCAAGAGAAGGCAAAATAAAAAAGATATGTTTGCAAAATAAGATCAATCAATCAATCAAGAAAGAAAGATAACAAAAAAAATCGAATCAAGAAAACAAAACGCAAAATCAGGAGAATCAAGAAACGAGCAAAATTACCTGTAGCTGGACAGATGCAAGGCAAGAGCGAGGACGATCCACCACAAGAGAAGGAGTGAGAGATCTGCCAGGAGGTCGATCCACCATCAGATCTGCAATCCTCCTGAATAGCGGGATCCGTACCAGCGCCAATACGCCGCCGACGGCGAGAAACACAAGAATCGCCATCTCAGAGGGCACGAGAGAACCTGAACCTGCAAGATCAAGAAAAGAGAGAGTAATACCGAGTAAGATCAAGAAAGAAAAATAGCGAAACAGAAAAGTAACGATAGTAAATAAATCTGAAGTAACAAATGTGAAGTGAAAAGCATGCTGAAGTGGACGATCTGAAGTCCTCCACCATAGGAGGGCTAAAATCAGCACAAGAACGGAGACCGCAAGAAGAATCGCCATCTGAAACCTCCCGAGAGCACTGATGTGATCACCAATCAGAGCGCACGCGAGAGATAAGAGAGAGCAGAGAAGACAGAGAGTGAGCAGAGAAGACGAGCGTGAGCAGAAAAGAGAGAGTGTGAGCTTAGATCGCAAAGTGAATGACTGAACTCAGAAAACTAGAAAAGGGTCAAAGAAGGGCGGTAGTGGTTTATATAAGGATTATTAATCCGCATAAGAAACCGCGTGATCATCTAACGGGTCGAGTAACACAATTAATGAATCCGTACCCGGTATATAAATTGTATCATGCATTAAATACCAATTGGGCCAAAACAAGGCTGGGGAAGAGATTAAATAATTGGACCTGACAAATAAATAATATCATAAATACCCTTACATTATAATTTCTTTTATCTTTGCATTGTCTCATTCAAAGAAGAGTAAAAAAAAAAAATGTATTGTTTGATGTGAAGAAAATTTAAAAAGTGATTGAAAATGAATTTTGTTGTTTTAGATATACTAGGAAAATATCCCGCGCTTCGCTGCGGGATATATTATTTGATAAGAAATAATATAATAAGCAAAAGTAATTATTTGATATATTATTTGATATATTATTTCGCTGCGGGATATATTATTTGATATATTATTTGATAAGAAAATAGAAATATTTCTCGCGTTTCGCTGCGATTTTTCAAAATCTGTTATGATCATAAAATAATAATTTTATCTAAAACGTTACAAGTGCAAAACAAAAGTAATCTTCATAAATGTTAATTTAAAAAAAAAATCTGATATTAAATAGTCTCACAAATATTATGCAATAAATATAAATTTTTTTCCTCCTCAAAATATATCATATGTTTCAAAAGAAAAATTGAAATGTTTTATTTATAATACAAAACATGTCAAATAAAATAAAATTCTGAAAATGACAAAAAAAAAAAAAAAAAACATAAAAGACGCAGCTTGGTACCAATCAAAAATATTATAATAAACACAAAAAAACGCAGCTTGGTACCAATCAAAACTGTTATAATAAGCAAAAAAAAAAAATAATACCAGCTGTGGCTAACAAAAAGTATTTGTGTGAATAGTATTTTGTTAACAGTAAAATTATAGTATACAAATTATATTTATTAATACGATGAAAAATTCAAATATTTTATTTAGAACACAAGACATATGTCAATTATATTTATTAATACGATGAAAAATTCAAATATTTTATTTAGAACACAAGACTTATGTCAATTATATTTATTAATACGATGAAAAATTCAAATATTTTATTTAGAACACAACACATATGTCAAATAAAATAAAATTCCAAAAAAAAAAAAAAAAAAAAAAAAAGAAGATGAACAGTAATCGTGATGAACAGTACAATACCGGAGTGAACAGAATCATGTGAACAGTGCTGAACAGTACAGGTGAACAGAATTTGGTGATGTGGCCTCACCATGGCTCTTGTATTCAAAAATTAATGGGAGGGGAGAATTTCACGTTATATATTAATATTTCACATATACATTATATGATATTATATTATATTGTATTATAATAATATAGTATGGATATTAATATTATGTAATAATTAATATTAATATTATATGATATCATATTACAATAACATTGTATCAATATTAATGCTATGTAATAATTAACATTAATGTAAAAATATCAATTATTATTGTTATACTATTAATTTAAAATTTGATATTTATTTAATTTTATTGATATTAAATATTTTATATCATATAATACATAATTTTTTATATTAATATCATATATTTCTTAAATTAATTATAATTTTATTGAATTTAATTAATTAATATTAAATGTTATAGTCATGTACTAACGTATATTATTATTTATTAATAATTTAAAAGTCGAAAGTAGCTTAGATTGTGGTTTGTCAATTTTCGCGTCACTTCCATTGAAATCTCACTTCTTGTAATAACTAGTTAATGTCAGATGTAATAAATTATAAATTGCTTTGAATGATATATGGTTTTGCAATGTGTCATTTCCAGATTAAAATAATCTCTTCACCTTCTTGGTGTTAGCATCTAGACCTACGTTTGTGTTCACAATATTATACTTCATCGAGGAGACGATATATGAGTGATAGCTTTTTTGTAAGTAAAACAATCTCAAATATGTGTTTAATAATTCATTTCTACTTTTATCTGATAATAACGTATTTTGGCAATGTTGTTTATTTTGATTATAAAGATGAAATAATAAATAAAGAATATATAATTGGAAAAGAATATTGAATAATTACCTTAAAATAAATCCGCACCAAAGTGCGAATAATTTTTCTAGTTGACTAAAATCAATTACATTTGTATTTGAATTTAATCATTTATATTTGGATTACAAATTAACCTAACCTCAATGCTTCGCGAGAGAGACCACATATACAACAAATTTACTGGACTTCAATGCTTTGAGAGAGACCACACACCCAAAAATACTACTCATTTCAATGTTCACATAGACGGATAATATAACTGGTCTAATCATTCAAAAAATCATATCAAATTATTAACAATTTAATATTACTTTTATTTTCAAATGTTTCGATCTTCGATGACAATATTTAATAAAAATGTCATAAAACATTTATTTACTATAAACTGTAAATGAATGGAGAATAGTAAAGAATATGTACTCGCACATCATAAACAAAACAATATTTCTATAATAAACACAACGCACAAAAAAAAACTCACAAACATCAAAAAAAGTATTTGTACATTCATTTATTCAATAACACAAACCAAAATTTTTACATTCATTCATCGACAGAAAAAAAAAATGGGAAACAAAATACGTGGAATTTTAAATCGTAAATAGAACATATTTCATCCTCTACAAACATAATACACACGATAAAAACACAGAGAAAAAAATACAATGAAACAACTAATAAATGAAATATAGTATAAAATAATTAATAGGAAAAAAAGAAAGAAATAAAGTAAAAAGTAAGAAATGGGGATAAGAACCCAACAGAAACAAGGAAAAAAAGTACGAAATTGAGAGAATAGTTAGTTAACGACCCCTAAAATATGGAATAAAAATTTAAGGAAAAATAAGAATATTTAAAAATCAAAAGAAAAACATTACCTAGATGAGCTTACCTGAATGGGGAAACTATGCAAGAAGACCCTCCAGAACCCCTAAAATACAAATCGTCACCAAATCCGGCAATGGCGTCTTTGGCCCTTGCTTTCCCTTTTGACCCCAACACAACACCCTAAAACCAACCAATTCATATCAAACCATAAGTTTATTGCATATTATATAATATATCAATTTGATAATAATAATAAAAGTGAGGTGCAATCGAACCTGTTCGGGGAGAATGTGCCTAACGGCTGAGTCAATGTACTCGTTCACATGCTGGCCTGAAGAAATCATTTACCCGTCCTTGAACTTCACTGACTTGGCGTGTTGGCCCCTAAACTTTCCACTCACAATAACCTATTACCTATATAACCACAATCAAAATTCATATAAATAACATATATTAAAATAATTTGTCTAATTGGTTAAAATACAAACCTCACAACTATTGGCACCACTCTCCATGACGAAACGAAAGAACACCACGACAAGCCCTGCAGTGTAAATATAAATAATCGTAAGGGTCAAATTGCATAAAAACAAAAATGTATAAAATTTATAACCATCTGAAGGCAATAAGTAAAATAATAATCGCAAATTGCCAGAATCTCATGTCAAGAGTAGATCTAGGCAACGTACATCGCTGAATAACATTATGGAAATTAAATGCTACAGATACTCTAAATATTGCCTTGGTTGATTAAATATATAATTAATTATTATTAATGTGTTGGATGAAAAAGAAAAGTACCTTCTGACAGCAAGGCCACCAAGGAGCTTGTACGATGAGACTCGTCCTGAGCAATGCCACATAGACCCTTTATATATTTTGCTTGCATACCCTCCGAAGATCTGTTTTTCTTGTGATGATCCACAGCAATGTCAATGGTAAGTGCCGACTTTCTTAGGAACTCTAGCAGCCTGTATATTAAATCATTAAAAAAAATGCAAATAAAATGAGTTTTTTAATATTTGTAAAATATAGGGGGGTTTATGAAATTTTACCTTTGAGTTCCTCGAGAGTGAAATGGCACAGAGACCCATGTTGTTCCACCTTCTCGGCTCGTTCGACTCCATTCTCGGGGAATTTGAACCTCTTTTGAAATGGCACAGTAACCCTCAACTCCACGCCAGAGTATGCATCTTTTGCGAGTTCCTTTGTGAGTACCTTGTTGAGCTCCGCGAAGAAAACTCCTAAAAATAAAACTTTCAAATAAACCCATCAGAAAGCAATAAAAACTTTGTACATATTGAAAAAGCCAAATTTCATTGAAATTAATGGTTAAAATTATGCCAAAAAAACATTACCTGGATGGTGAAATTATGCAAGAAGACCCGGCTCGCCATTGAAAAAGAAGAAAAAGACAATATTAATATCAAGTCGAACAATATAATAATAGAGAGAGAAAGAGAGAGACAGAGAATAGTTAACATACCTTTGATATGGAATTAGCACGTGAGGAAGAAAAAAAAGGAAAAAAATATGCAAGAAAAACATTACCTTGATGAACTAACCTGACTGGTGATATTATGCAAGAAACCCGGCTCAACGACGCGTGAAATATTCATGGTCTGTTGAAAAAGAAGAAGTTGATATAAATAACAAATTAATATATATATATATATATATATATATATATATATATATATATATATAGAGAGAGAGAGAGAGACTCACGTAAAGCCTGGGAAAGTGTGATACGTAGGGTGGGGTCCGGATGGAGGAGTCGCTGCACGAGATTCTTCGCTGAAGTAGGAACAAGGCGCCATGCAAAGTCGCTATAATTGGGCCCTCGAGAATAGTCTGGCCTCCAAGTATCGATGTCCAACAAATCGGGTGGCTGTGGGAAAGGCATTTTATTGACGAGGAGGAAATGAGCAATCACTCCCATGCTCCAAACGTCCGATTTAAATCCTGCACGCCCGTCAAAAACCTCGGGGGCAATATGGCCTGGGGTTCCGGCCATATACTGTAAGGTTTGACCCGGAATCAAAACCTGAGACAAACCAAAGTCTATAAGCCGCACACTCCTAGTATCATTCTTAGCCCCCAACATAAAATTCTGCAAAATTCACACACAATGTCTGTAAGTAATTCAAATAAATAAATAAATAAATAAAAAGTCAGTACATACAATAAAATTATACCTCCAATTTAAGATCTCGGTGAATGATCTTGTTACGGTGACACACCTGGACCGCAGTTAACATTTGTTTAATTAGTCTTCTCGTCTCATCCTCTGCGAAGCTGGCCCGTCTTGAATCGTACCAACTAGCCAAGTCCCCTCCTTCACACAGTTCCATAACAAAAAACACCCTTTTTGAATCTTCATAAGCTCCGTGAAAATTAATTATGTTCGTCTTGCTACTCAACTTCTCCAAGATTTTTGCCTCAATCTTTACGTCTTTAATACCAGCATCATTTAACTGCACGTATCAAAACAAACAACGTTAAATACTTGTTTCCACAAAAAAAAAAGATGAAAATGAATGAAATTAAATTAAAAAATAATATAGCAAACTACCTCAGATTTTTGTATCATTTTAACAGCGACAAACGGCTTCGCCGAGGAGGACATAGTACCATTCTTGTACCGTGCTTTGTACACCTTGCCAAATGAGCCCATTCCCAGCAATTCTACGAGCTCAAACTTGGCTGTAAAGCCCTTTGAAAATCCAAATGCACACAATCGCTCCTGTTTTTTTGCACACAAAATGAAACAACATTAAAATATGTAAGACGAAACATGTAATTTATTACATGGACTCACCTTGTTAGTTAAATATCTCCCATATCGCGCCTTTTTCGCTTTCCCATTAAAGAGAAGAGCTCTGACATTTCTCGCGACTCTGATTCGATCTTCTTTTTTGACCATTTCATCTCTTCTTTTTCTCTCTTTCTCTTCTTCCATTACCTTCTTTCGAATCATTTGATCAGTTTCTCCAGTAACTTTCTTTGCCGGGATCACATTGAGAGAAGGGAGCTCTCTATACTCATCGCGATCCATATTGACCTCCATAGACTCCTCGCTGCCCTCCTCCTCTAGGTCTATATTGACCTCCATAGACTCCTCGCTGCCCTCCTCCTCTAGGTCTATATTGACCTCCATAGACTCCTCGCTGCCCTCCTCCTCTAGGTCTATATTGACCTCCATAGACTCCTCGCTGCCCTCCTCCTCTAGGTCCATATTGACCTCAATAGACTCCTCGTCACTATACTCCTCGCTGTTCTCCTCTTCTATGTTTGTACTGACCTCAAGAGACATCTCGCATTCGAGGGAAGAGAGCTCACCACGCTCCTCATTGTCCTCCTCCTCTAGGTCTGTATGGATCTCAAGAGATATCTCACTTTCGAGCGAAGAGATATCACTATACTCTTCATTGTCGTCCTCGTCAATCACATTCGAGCGAAATTCACCTTGAGTATGGTTCATAATTAACTGCCTACCGAATTCCTGCAAACATGATCAATTTAAACAAGTCAACAACAAGCAAATCTTAATTGAAATAAAATAAGAAGAAAAAAAAACTCACGAGAAAATAAGGAGATATGAGAAAAGATTTTAGCACTCTATCATGTGGGTCAATTCGAGGAACAGATGCATAACGTTGTACCAGTATGACACTATAACAAGGGACGGTCACGAGAAAATCGTAGTGCGTGCCAGCCTCAGTCTGTACCGCTTGGCCAACTCCAAGGCCTTGGAGTTTGGTCTGCATAAGTTCTCGTGTGGTGTTCGGGTAACCAATTGCACCACCACATCGGTACATTTGCCAGCTTGACATCACGATCGTTGTGAAGCCGAATCGCTCCGAAATTGATGAAGAGATTTGCGCAGCTCGATCCTCTTCAGTCTTCTTCAGCACAAGTTGTGTCGGTCCCCTTTCTGAAAGAACGCCATTGCTAGATTTTGCAACTAGTTGCCTACCAGCAGCCTGTTGAATGAAAAGAAAAAAAATCATTTCAACATGTCACTACATACTAATCTAAATAAAAGAAATATACAGAATGATGGATTCGAATGGATGGAATTTGATATGCCTACAATTCAATAGAGAAGATAAATTGAGATAAAATGAAACAAGTTAAACTCACCGAAAAGGAAACGACAACATGTCTGAGCGTCCTCTCACATAGGTCGACTCGAGTCCCTAATCCATGGCGATGAACTAAAACAACACCAAAGTGTGGGACCGTAAGGGATCGTACCACTTGGGCAGTACTAAGGCCTCGGAAAATATCCGCCCACGGCGCCACAATGACAGTAAAACTACCTCTGTAAGAAACCTGCATAGATAAAACAAAAAAATTTGATAAGAATCCAATTAGACTGTGCAGCAGTCAACTAGTATTTCTATTTCTTTTCATAAATTAGGATTTCATACTAATTTGTGAAAAGAATCTAATTTGCCGGATTATCAAAGAAAGGCAAGAGAAGGCAAAATAAAAAAGATATGTTTGCAAAATAAGATCAATCAATCCAGAAAGAAAGAAAGATAGCAAAAAAAATCGAATCAAGAAAACAAAACGCAAAATCAGGAGAATCAAGAAACGAGCAAAATTACCTGTAGCTGGACAGATGCAAGGCAAGAGCGAGGACGATCCACCACTAGAGAAGGAGTGAGAGATCTGCCAGGAGGTCGATCCACCATCAGATCTGCAATCCTCCTGAATAGCGGGATCCGTACCAGCGCCAATACGCCGCCGACGGCGAGAAACACAAGAATCGCCATCTCAGAGGGCACGAGAGAACCTGAACCTGCAAGATCAAGAAAAGAGAGAGTAATACCGAGTAAGATCAAGAAAGAAAAATAGCGAAACAGAAAAGTAACGATAATAAATAAATCTGAAGTAACAAATGTGAAGTGAAAAGCATGCTGAAGTGGACGATCTGAAGTCCTCCACCATAGGAGGGCTAAAATCAGCACAAGAACGGAGACCACAAGAAGAATCGCCATCTGAAACCTCCCGAGAGCACTGATGTGATCACCAATCAGAGCGCACGCGAGAGATAGAGAGAGCAGAGAAGACAGAGAGTGAGCAGAGAAGACAAGTGTGAGCAGAAAAGAGTGTGTGTGAGCTTAGATCGCAAAGTGAACGACTGAACTCAGAAAACTAGAAAAGGGTCAAAGAGGGGCGGTAGTGGTTTATATAAGGATTATTAATCCGCATAAGAAACCGCGTGATCATCTAATGGGTCGAGTAACACAATTAATGAATCCGTACCCGGTATATAAATTGTATCATGCATTAAATACCAATTGGGCCAAAACAAGGCTGGGGAAGAGATTAAATAATTGGACCTGACAAATAAATAATATCATAAATACCCTTACATTATAATTTCTTTTATCTTTGCATTGTCTCATTCAAAGAACAGTAAAAAAAAAATGTATTGTTTGATGTGAAGAAAATTTAAAAAGTGATTGAAAATGAATTTTGTTGTTTTAGATATATTTCACGTTATATATTAATATTTCACATATACATTATATGATATTATATTATATTGTATTATAATAATATAGTATGAATATTAATATTATGTAATAATTAATATTAATATTATATGATATCATATTACAATAACATTGTATCAATATTAATGCTATGTAATAATTAACATTAATGTAAAAATATCAATTATTATTGTTATACTATTAATTTAAAATTTGATATTTATTTAATTTTATTGATATTAAATATTTTATATCATATAATACATAATTTTTTATGTTATTATAATATAAAAGAAATAATTGGACCTGACAAATAAAATAATATCATAAATACCCTTACATTATAATTACTTTTATCTTTGCATTGTCTCATTCAAATAAGAGTAAAAGAAATAAAATGTATTGGAAGGAAAATTAAAAAGTGATTGACAATGAATTTTGTTGTTTTAGATATAAATCATGTTATTAATATTTCCTATATGCATTATATGATATGATATATTATAATATTGTATTACATTGTATTATAACAATATGATATGGATATTGATATTATGTAATAATTAATATTAATATTATATGATATTCTTTACCAAAATATTGTACGGATATTAATGCTATGTAATAATTGACATTAATGTAAAAATATCAATTATTATTGTTATACTATTAATTTAAAATTTGATATTATTTAATTTTATTGATATTATAAATTGCACATCATGTAATACATTATTTTTTATATTAATATGATATATTTCATTAATTAATTATAATTTTATTGAATGTACTTAATTAATTAATTAAATCTTATAGTCGTGTACCAATGGCCCTTGATCTAGTGATAAAGTTATTAGCACGAGATACCAAAAGTCAATGATTCAAATCTCATTAGTATAAATGAAACCAATAATATTCATGTTTCATGAATTAATTTTCACTTCAAAAAAAATGTTATAGTCATGTACTAATGTATATTATTATTTATTAATTTGTTAATTAATTAATATTAAATATTATAGTCATATACTAATGTATATTACTGTTTATCATTAATTATTATATTTCCTTAGAAATTAATTTTAATATACAAAGTTGGAATACAACTTATTATTTATCATTAATTATCACAAAGAAAAGGAGAGCCCAGTATCTAAAGTACAAGAAAGCGCATGACTCCGTTTATTTTCTCACTTCATTTGTGATGGCAACGGAATTCAAATTCTGCCTCCGTAACTCAAACGGCCTCTAAACAGAGGTTTGGAATATTCTTCCGAATTTATTATGTTATTTTCAAATACTATAGGGACGTCAAATAGAAAAGTTCAAAATTTTAATAACTCAAATAGTTAACAAAGTACCTGTTTGACCAGAAAGCTGCTAAACTGCTGCCTCGCCATTTCCAGAGCTTGTCTGAGCCATTAATCCGCCTTTGAGCTACAAAATAGATAATAATAATAATATTGTTAAATAATCGACCAAATAACAAAACTTAAGTATTGATGGCAAAATAAAATAATAATATTGTTACCATTTCGAGCTTAGTTTTTAACTTTGGAGGAGTGTCAATGACAAATTCATATGTAAATATCAATTTTTTGCATTTAAGTCAAATAAAATATAAATAAAAAAAAATGAATGTTGAAAGTTACTCATCTTTTTAAAACCAAAATCACGAGGAATCACTGTATAAAACTCCTCTCTGGAATTCAAATAGAAATAAATTCGTCAAAAAATAATCATCGGTGCCAATTACAAAAATGCGAAAAAGAAAAAAATATCCGCTTAGTAGTTCAAGTGTTGATCTATTAGCTTGACCGATGACCTCTGAAATCCTCTTCGAAACTTCACATCCCTTATAAATATAATAATCAAATTAAAAATAATTTAATTACATAGTTTTAAAAAGAATAGTAATATTAAATTATCAATACCTTGCCTATAATAAGTTTACTTAGTTTGTCAAGTGGTAACTTCTCCGCATTATTACCCTGCACGATTTTCACAAAATAAAAAATACAATTAATCAATTTACGGTTTTTTTTTTCAATTTAACCCTTAATAATTAAAAAAATACCAATCTCCATCATTTGCTGCTTCATCATGCAAGGATAAAAATGAACTCCGTTTATTTCGAAATTGAAGGAAATAAGAGAGGATTTTTGTAGAAGAAATTGGGTTGCAGTGAATGAAAGACGAGATTGTAATGGATTGAAATTGGAGTTGAATGAAATTCATCAAATCTCATTTAACATGGTAATTAAAAATCAACGCCAAATTAACAATTCAGTAATATTAATTAGGGATTGTTAATTCGGATGGGTGCTAATTACACGTCAATTAAACGTGTCAAATTAAGAAATTGAGGATGTTGTGATGAAATTTGGTGTACAAATATATTTTCTCAAAGATAATAATATGCAAACAGAGATGAAATCATACCTTTTCAGCCATTTCGATCTAGAAACTTCAAAAAAGATGCCAGTGCAGTTTTTTGGGGACCTTGAGTGAAAAAGGCAAACTTCGTGGTCTCAAAACGAGAGGAGAGAACAACTCAGTCGAGTCAGTAGTAATTGGAGAGAGCAAAGATGGGATTAGAGAGAGATTAGCACAAGGAAGAATTTGAGCCAGCTCAAGTATTAGAGAGAGAGAGAGAGAGAGAGAGAGAAGAGAGAGAAGAGAGAAGCAGCAAAGCCTCCAAGGGATCCAATCCAACCTTCTTTTATTGTAGGTTTTCTTTCACTCTTTCACTGCTTCTTTCTATTTTCCATTTCTTTATTTATCCTTCAATCATGCGAAATATCAAATTTATTCCTATAAAATGTAAATTTCAAATGTCTTCTTTTGAAATGTAAATTTCAAAAAAATTCTTATGAAATTGGGTTGCAGTGAATGAAATTCTCGTTTATTTTAATTTAGTACTAATTAAAATTTGTTAAATGTTAGGTTGTCAATAATTTATTGACTGGTATTCTTTATATTCAACATTACGATTTATTGATTTAATAATTTTGATAATGATAAGACAATTCATCAAATCTCATTTACATTATGCATACCAAACAAAATCTATAAAACGCAAATCGTCGTAACACAAAAAAAAACACAAAATTAAAATTCGAAAAACTACATCGTAACATTTCAAGTTCAAAACCACAACATATTAAAACACAAATCAGTAGTGATGTACATCCCCCACTATCATCCCCCATCACTATTGATGACGTGTCACCACTAAAAATTAACACACAAATACATGACTTAACACCTTAATTTGATGTTAAATCATAACATAATTTAAATAACACGCAAAATTTGATGTTAACTCATGTATTTGTGTTAATTTTTACGGTGTTAATTCATAGCCAGCGCATCAAGAATGGTGAGGACGTGCGGTGGGGGATGTGCAGTGGGGGAAGAGCAACATTTTCCAACACAAATCCAAGAAAGAAAGAAAAAAATAGTACTTCATAATAAACAGTAAAACACAAAATCAAAAAGCATCCTTCCTCCATTAAATCAAAACTACATCAACCCCTAATAACATAAAATTTAGATGATTTCGGGGGCAACGCTGCAGGCCTTCCCTCCTCTTCGTCCTTCGGCGCATGAATCGTCACCAAATCCGGCAATGGCTTCTTCGGCCCTTGTTTTCCCTTCGGGTCTCAGTCAAACTTGATCTTCACCTAACACCTTAGTTCCCAACACTCCCTAAAGCCAAAAATAACTTTATTTCATATTATATAATATATTATCCTTATATTTATTTATTGCATTATGTTGAGCAGGAGTATAAGTAGTTGTGATATTCATCATTTAGGGTTTCAGATTAGATTATGTTAAGTTATTTGGCTGTAAGGTTTTGAATTATATCGTCCTGAACATTTTTAATTCAATTTAAATTGTTCGAGCTTATTATCATTTAGATCCATTTCTTTTGAGTAATTTTGTGTGAGAGCTCAGTTGATTGGCGAAGATATTGGGTACAAATGGTGTAGATAAGAAGTTTACTGGTAGAAGGAAAGAGAGGGTCGTGGTAGAGGAAGTGGATAAGGCATCGCGCGCCATTGAGGGCTGTGTTGAACATTTGGAAAACCAGAACTTCGATATATCATCATCATACTTGCAAAACATTTCAGTAAGAATATGATCACTCTTCTTTGATTTCAGAGAAGGAATATTCAACATTTACAAGGAACCAAGCAAAAATAAGGAAATAAGTATTATTTCACGTAAAAAATGCAAAATCGGACAATGAATGGCACATGAAAAAAAATATGGTTACATCAATAGCAAAATAAAATTTCAGGAAAATAACTTCTAATAGTGGCTGCGCCAATTACGGTACTCTAAACCGTTGATCAGACGGTGGGCTGCCTCGTGGCCCTCCATATTACGAATCATCACAAAATCGCTGGTTTCTTGATTTATTTTCTGTATAGCATCCTGTTCAATTGACAGACCCAATTTTGTTATTATGCTCAGTACAAAATATTTATTTTTGTGAAAATATGGATAGAAAACTTTTCGAAAAAATTTAGTACCTGCAGTGTCACGTAGTATTTGATTCCTGCAGTTATATCCTCTTTTATTTCTTTGAATTTTGCGACAGCATTTGTTATCTCCTCGAGAGTTTTTTCATAAGTAACTGAATGTGATTAAAAAACAAAATCGTTATAAAAGAAATGCGAGTTTATTATTACATTTACTAATTTTAAATTAACATGCTTTTGAACACATAATACGTACCTTTGTACTCTTCTACGTTAAAGAGGGCGGCAAATTTATCATTCTTTTCCTGCAGAAAAAGTATGAATCTAGTTAATGATCTCGTTAAACTGTAAAAAACAAAACAAAATCTTGTTTACAATATTTTTTGTGTGTGTGTGTAATATCGATAAAGAAGATACTAATACCTGAATATGGATTAATAGTTCTTCTTGTTCCCGAATATTCTCACCAATTTCTTTACAAATTGGGTCGTATTTTTTCGCTTCATTCTCGAAAAAAGCAGCCGGATTTGTGGTATGATTAACTAACTTAGGTAGTTCATCCTGAAAATAGAAACAAAAGTAAAAAATATTCCATGAATTAACCATGAAATGATCGACAGAGCACTAATCCATAACAATATAACATAATTTTAATCGATGAATCGAGTTATTTAAAATCATACAATTACAGCTGCCTTCATCTCTTTCAGTTTATCTTCGATACATGCCCGTTGTTGCAAGAGATCCTCCAGTCGGCTCTGCAATATCAAAAGTTCCTCTTTCTTAAATGAGTTGTATATTTGCTTTTCTATTAATATTGTTATTAATTTATTTATTCTGATATTACCACCTGGTTTGATGGCAAATCGAAGTACTAATTAATTTTTCTAAAATTTAAAGTTGGATTAAGATATTTGAATGTGCATACGATGTTTTGCTTGAGAGACCCGACTATTTCATCCTCGGTTCCATCAAAAGAGACAAGCGGCCTTCTGATAGTCGGCAATGCTGATTCTATCTGTTATCAACAATAGATCAAGTTCAGTTTACATCTTTCTTTTAATGATAACACAGACAATAAAATCGAAGCATAAACAAAAAACAAAAAGTACCGGTTTGGAATCAAGGATGGCTAAATCATTTATGTTTTGTCCTATGCGAGAATCCTTGTCACCAGCCTGCCTGAGATTCTCTGCAAGCGTACCAAGCCGCTCATTCGTCTCCTTATTCAACATAGTCGATAAGGGTCGGTTCCATCTCTCCCCGTACTCAACCCGGAACCGAGAATCCTCGCTTTCTTCTTTCAACAACAACTCTTCGGTCTGACGCATCAATTCCTGATTAAACCTTCTTAAAGCAGCTAATTGCTTTACCTCCAATTCCAAACCAGCCACACCATTTTTCTCTTGAATCGCCTCCAACTTTTTTTTAAGCTCAATGGGCATTCTGAAACCTCTTTCAACCAATACAATAGAATTTGTCAAGCTAATATCGCTTAACGTAGCCTTAGCAATGTCATTCGCATTTTCCATTTTCTTCAACTCGACCTTGGTCGCATCATCAACCTGTACCAGTAAAGCTATTAGTTAGTTACATGATAATAATTTTCTAATATATCGTTTTGGAGCTACAAATAATTATCACAACCATTTTATTGTACTTGTCGAGATATTTTTTTATGAAGTCGGGGATGAAATTGGCAAATAGATTTTCGTTGCTTATGTCCAAATCTGTGGCCATAGAAGTCGGCCTGACGAGTGACGCGGCTGGTAATTCTAGCAACGAACCAACAGATGGTAAACGCATTAAATAAACTTCGTTTTCTTTTTCTGCTTTTTCGAGGTTGCGAGTCATGGTAGACTCCAATTTCGTGATGGAATTCGTGAAAGAGGACGGAATTCCTCTCGCGGATTTCTTTGCATCGGAGAGCGCGCTAATCCCGAACTTGAGACGAGCTACTTCTTCACCAATCTCTTCCGTTTGGTGTAACTCCGTGCAATATAAGTAGCATGCATGTGCGAAGTAATATGCGAACTTGAGTTGGATTGTAGACACCCATGATTTTTCGAAATGCCTGTTAAGAGGTTCGGAATCTAGAGCCTTGTATACCTCCTCATAGTATATAACCACCTGCAAATTCAAGCCTCCATTTATTAGAACAACTCAGACTCGAAATTGACTCAAACCAGACGTGAACCGGCCCGAGTCAATCAAGATCCAAAGTCAACTTGAACCCTCATGAATTAATGTACAATATAGATGAACACATCTCCCCCCTAATTTTCCACCTAATAATTATAGAATTGACATTGACCACATTTTATATCGGTTTCTCTTTATATTCACCAGAACAAAAAAAGTCTGAAAATACAAAGTAAAAGCAACACGAACTTGTTTGGCAAGCTTGGAACATATGATAGGCGACTTCGAATCGGCAATGGCCTTGTCAAAACAACACTCTTGCGCATGCGCAAGCATTAGCTTCACGAGCATTTCAGTACACTCGACCGTCAAGTCAACCGTCGTGGCGCCCACCACTTTTTTAGCAATGATATTTTCTTTTACCAACTTAAATGCCCATGCGGCCTTCTGAAACTCCTCACACGCTTCCTTCGTCCCTCTCTCGATCATCACGGCAATTTGAGAATGCACCGCCCCTATTGCATGATAATTCATATATTTTAGACTTTAAAGATCACATGATATGAATATATTTTAGAGTTTAGATACATTACCAATGTTGAAGATCACGGCGGCCTTATCAAAATCCATGGACTTTTGAGTGGCCTTATTGTTCTTAAACGCGTCTTGCCAAGTAAACGAAATATTGTTGATAACAAATCGACTCTTAAGGACAGAAATGGCGCTGCTGTATTTCACCAAGAGATCGCGACGAGCCTTGTAAGAGGCAATGGATTGAAACGTTACCGATTTTTCTAACTCATAACGCATTTCACGCACGTAATTGAGTTCAATTTCGGCAGACTCGGCGTCATGATTGGAGAAATAGGAAGCGATGTGGTCGCGGAGAGGTTTGTAAAGGTCAACTGAGTTGGGCTTCTTCTCGGGTATGGATATCATTGGGATTTGTGGATTCGAGCTCGAGCTTGCCATTTTTGTACGTTAATGGTTTTTGTTTTGTGTTTGTTAGGATGAGAGTATTATGACTTTTATAATTGAATAATTGAATGGTCATTTATCAAGTAATATTGTTGAGTTCGGAGACTGCTTCTCTGCTGAAGAGTTCTATGTAGGTTCCAGCCAGTTAATCTATCGAAACCTCGTCATCTCCAGTTAGGTTTTAAATGAAGATCAATGATATGTAGTGTTCATTAGGCAGGACGTGTCCAGTTGTCAAATTACCGGAGATGATCGAGCAAGCTGCGAGTTGACATTGAACCTGTGAAGAGAGGATTTCTGTTTCTGCGTGATCAAGTCCGAAATATCCACTGAATGAGAATGTAGTGACGGAGAAAATATAATATTATTTAGTTATATTGATATTTTTTTTGTAGGAGTACTATTTTTCTTATAATACCTGGCAAAAAAAAATGTTAATTAGCAAGTATCTTTTTTGTAGGACTTCTATGGTATTTGACTCGTTAATATGACATCAGAAATAAATTTATCAACCACGTAATACCACATATTCGTGATTATTTATGATTATTGATGATTGTTATATTTTAAACCACACAATCGTGATTATTCATTATTTTATTGTAGACTTATTTTTATATATATCATCTTAATTATTTCAATCGTTAAATTATGATATGTGACAAAATGTAAATCATTGATTAACTGTTGATCTTTATGATTATATTTCATTTGTAGAAATATATATGTCAATTATTTTACACTTAAGTTTTGAACAATTTAGAAAAACCATCTTAAGTGTCGAACAATTAAAAAAAACATATCACAACTAGAGTGTAAACTTCAAATTGATACTTAAATATATTTCTGATAATCAAACTGTATTTTAAATTGTCACGATGTATAATTCATAATTGTTAGCAGTATTATCCTAATATATATAGGGTGATTCTACAGTGAGCCCATTTTGATGAAGGGCATTTTGGGTATTGAAAAAATCATATAAATAAAACGCTGAGGTGTCCAATTATTTTAATGTCAACTCTCCATTTTTCATAAGCTGGATATCTCCATTTATTTTAATCACCGAGAATTTCTCTCTTGCTAGATTTGAATCCACTCATTCCTCCTCATTTCCCCTTTAGTTTTTATCATGTCTCTTTCATGCTTTAATTTCAGCCAAACCAAAAGTGATTTCTCCGACAATATTTTTTCGCCGTCTCTTTCTCCGCCAGTTTGGTTCGTTCAAGCCACTGCTATCTCTTTCCAGCTGGACCTCTCTCTCACTGCGTCAATTTCATTCTCCTCCTTGCATACTATCGATCGAATGGTAATATTGACATGAGTTTATTGTTTTTTAATCTTATTTCTTAATACTGGTCATGAATTCGTGATTTGTGGATATTAGGCAATATATTTTTCCATTCAGATTTCAAGTCTCATGAAAAAATGAATTGGAGATAACTTAGTCTGACAAATTGTTTTATTTGAATACCTCCAATTATTTTAAATTTAATGTTCAGTGTCTATTTCAGATTTTTGAGTTTGTTGATACTAGAATCCCATGCATATGCTAAACTTTACAACGAAAAATATTTTTGATTTTATAGTTTACTCTTTACTGTTAAGTGCCAAATCAATTATTTATGAGTTTACTGATCCAAGATTCCTATGAAAATGCTAAACTTTACTGTCTCTAAATTCAGTGTATCATTTTTTTAAAATTTGTTTTTCTGTTATTTAATTTGTTTAGGCATATCAAGACGAGTTCGATGGAGCGTCATTCATGGAGGATGAGGGCGTTGCGAAAATGACGTTTATGTCGTTGGAGGAGGCAGAAGCGTTCTTCTATCACTACGCAAAGAATAAAGGATTTGGTGTCCGAAAAGAGCAATTGAAAAGAAGGGCTGGAAATGTAGTGTGTTTTCGTCGATTTCTTTGTTGTCGCCAAGGATTCCGCCGACAAAAAAATCTAAGTGATGTATCCAGAACAAGACAAAAACCTCTCACACGATGTGGTTGCCCAGTCAAGTTCAGTGTGAGGCTCAATGTTAAGACGGAGTTTTGGCACGTGAAAGAGTTTGTCGAAAATCATAATCATGAATTGGTCATTGGAGAAGAGGTCGTGTTTCTACGGTCTCATCGTAATATTGGCAGTGATATGGAAAACGCTATACTTTCCTTAGAGGTTGCGGGGCTCCGTAAGAGTCAAATCATGGATGTATTGGAGCAGAAAATGGGGGGTTTCAAAAATGTGGGGTTTACGATGAAGGATTTATATAATTTTGTTGCTAAGCATAAAATGTCGAGAATTCTCGAGGGAGATGCGGAAACGGTACTGAAGTGTATGAAAGAGAGAAAGGAGGCAGACGTGGAGTTTTTTTTTTATTATAAAACCAACGATGTCGGCCGGTTAACGACTCTATTCTGGTCTGATTCTCAGTCTAGAAATGACTATATGTGTTTCGGGGATATCATCGCTTTCGATAGTACGTACCGCGTAAATCGGTATAATATGCCATTTATCCCATTTGTCGGGCTTAATCACCACCGCTCGACTACAATTTTTGGATGTGGAATAGTGGCGAATGAGTCGGCAGAATCGTACGAGTGGCTTTTGTCTACCTTCCTAACCGCAATGTACCAAAACCGTCCCAAATCCGTAATAACCGACGGATGTCCTTCCATGGCTAAAGCGATTCGAGAGGTATTGCCACAAGCGGTTCACCGTATATGTGCATGGCACATCGAACGAAACATGATGCGTCATCTCCACCACTCTTATTTTGGAGGTTTCAAGGCACTATTGTATAAGAGTTGTGATACTAGAGATTTCGAAAATGGGTGGGATAATTACATCGCTAGTAGTGACACTCTGAGGGATAACGATTGGTTGAAGATGATGTACAAATCGAAGGAGCGTTGGGCATCGGCTCATTTGAAGGACAAGTTGTTGTTAGGAATAAATAGCACACAAAGAAGCGAGGGTCTTAACGCAAGGCTTCACATGCATCTCGATAGAAGTATGTATTTATTTGATTTGTTTTTGCACTACGAACATTGTTTATCTCATATTCGTCGAAATGAGGTAAAATTAGATTCAGATGCTTCCAATTCTGTCCCGGCTAGTGCGACCGAGTTTGTGAGGTTAGAGAATGATCTTGGACGGATCTATACGCTCGCCGTGTTTAAAAAAATCCAAGAGGAACTTAAGCGATCAAAGAATTACGAGATTGTTGTTACGGAGGAATTTGGTAATAAAAAGTGGTACGAGTTAGAGATAAACGGTAATGGAGAAGTAGGGGCTGTTGTGGAGTGTATTGGTGTGGAGAAAATCGAGAGTGTTAAATGCACCTGTAAGAAATTGGAATGTGAAAAAATTCCATGTCGGCATATATTGAGAGTGTTAATCGAGATGAATTTAGATTTTGTTCCGCAATGTTGTGTGTGGAAAAGGTGGACCAAGGCCCCCAATACGCGTATAGAAATACAAGGAGGTTCGTTATTTAATTGGTCAGAGAAGTTAAGAAGAAATCATGAAATATCGAAATTAGGCAATAAAATTTTTCTCGAAGCCTCCGAGTCAGAGGCAGGTACCTTGAAGATAATGGAGATTTTACATCAATTATCCCCGATCAAAAATAAAAATCAAAACAAGGAGGAAGATATCCTAAATGATAGGAAAGACGAAACTGTTTCTCCATTGTTTCATGTGTCCGATCCAAACGTAGTGGTGGGCAAAGGTGCACCGAAGAAGAGAATTAAGGCGTGGAACGAAAAAAAGAAGACGCGATGTGGGTTTTGTCGACAAGTCGGACATAACATTCAGACATGTCCGACGATGCCAAAAACCTCATCAAAAAATTGTAAGTTGTGCTTATTTATTCGAGATTTATAATTCTTCTTCATTTATTTAATTTATTTGGAATATTTGTTGGACAGAAAATATTGGTGTTATCGTGCGTCGATGAAGTGCGGATTGGTGGCTTCCGTGTTAGATTTTTTGTCTGGACAGAACGTATTTATTTGGAATATTTATTTGACAGAATGATTTATGTTTTTTTTTTGTTGTTGCTGGATTTCGTATTAGAGATTATTAGTATATCCTTTGAATATTTATTTGATAGAATGATCTATTTATTGTAATATTTATTTGACAGAATATTTATTTAAATTTTCGGCACCAATTTAACCAAACTTACAAAAAATGAAGTTCTGTCAATACTTAATACTAGAAAAAAGTTCTAAAAAAACAATGGAAAATACATAATAATAACATCCAAACATGTCACTTCATTTAATTGTGAAATTTACACAACATACACATCGTACATACGCAAACATAATACATACACACATAATATATATACAAAAACATAATACATACAGACATAACATATATACAAAAACATAATACATACACATATCAAACATAAACGCATGCAGTATTACACATACCCACAATACATAAACACACTTCATACGAGTAAAAATCAAATGTGCTAGCAATTTTTTCCTTAATATATCCATATTTGCCTGAAATTTTTCAATTAAAAATAATGAATCAATATGAGTATTTTTAAAAGAAAACTATAATAATCTCCACACAAATGGTCATCGTTTTGAGTTGGAAGATATGAAATTATTTACCTTAGATATATTACATTTAAGTTTGGTTCCACTCCAGAATTGAATGTACATAATTGCAAATACGCCACAAGAGTGTCCATCGTTTTGAGTTGGAAGATCTGGAATTATTTCAATTGGCCATTGAAGAATGTCAAGCGAGTTTGTACATGCCGAATTTTTTTTTTCTAATGCAGCTTGCACACATAATTGAATACCCGATCTCTGCAACATTGATATAAATTATTTATTAAATAAAATCATTTTCTGTGAAACTAATAATAATAATAATAATAATAATAATAATATCTTACCCAATCTCGCGTCTTTTTGTCGTAACAAGAACTATTGCTTCCTTTTGAATACATAGAATCTAATATTTGAAATATATTTTTCTTGACATTTAGAATTCCAACATACCAATGACTCGAGGTATTAAGTGGCATGAGAACCTACATATACAAAAAATAATTATATTATTAATTACCAAATATAATTTAAAATCTAGATAATATATATTCATATTTTACCATGTCAGAGTTAAGATACTTCTCTCCTGTATCGACAATACGGTTCCAATCACTATGAAGTTCGTCAAATTTGTGTACTTTTCGTTTACCCCAACTAACTAATCGCAACATTTGATATGAATCATCTATACATTTTTTTTCATTTGAAAATTCTTTGACGTAGCAATCAATAACCTAGAAAATAAACTACATTTATTAGCAATAACAATCATTTTAATAATATAAGAAGAATAATAAAACTCACAACTTCAGATAACCATTTTGTTTGACCCGTCTGATCATCAGATACAAGACATTTTAAGTCACCGACTGTCAAATAATCAGTAATGGTTTGCACCACTCTCTTTCCCGGTTCGGAAACGTGCTCTTGTATATAAGTTATGGATGCAACATCAATAGTCTCTAATTTATCTGAAATATTATATGATCGTAAATTATCACTAATATTTTTATAATAAATTATTTTTAAATTACCACTAATTTTTGATGATTTTTTGCGAAGCTTCATCTTTCTAACCACATTCATTGCATTAATACGTTCCGAATTCGCATACGGAGAAAAGTTGTAACGACCCATCTTTCTTTGTCTACATTGATTGCCCTTTACCCTGTCGGCAACATTGTCATCGTTATCGACACCATCTTCACCCGCATTATTATCATCATCAGTAGCAGCAATAGTATCATCGTCTATGTTAATCACATTTGCATTGTCGATATCATCATCATCACCATCACCATCACCATCACCATCACCATCATCTGGTATCTCGTATATTTGCGGAGGCGGTGTGTAATATATTTGCGGAGGCGGTGTATAATTGCCCGTGAATTTGATTTTCGGCGTTAACTGATAACTCTTAATAGCCTTTATCAATTCTTTAACGGCGAACTTAGCCCAATTAATTTTTTTTATTTTCAAAACATCGCTAACGAGGCCGATATAATTCTTAGGCAACTGGTCATTAGCAACGGGTGCAAGAACGGCACCTATTACTAACAAACAAAATTTCCTAATAAAATCATCATCGAATTCATTCTTATTGCAGATGCTATCCGATATTCCGTCGAGAGTGAGTTTATTTGTTTTAGGATCCTTGTATGAATGGTACAAAAACAAATCCGTGGATGGAGTGGTGTCCACTTCAACACCTACGTCCTTAACTCCGAGTATACACGAAGCGTCTCTTGAGGTTAAGGGAATAGTAAAATTATTAATGACGATTGACTTGATAATATCGTGGTAACGGTCAATAAGATACGAACACCACAACGGTCGAAATTTTATTTCATTCAAATGAAAAACCCAATCAAACCCTACATTTTTTACTACATTTCTTTGTTCGTTGCTCAAATTGCGTATAATACCAAAAAGTCGTCGAATTTGTTCGGGTATAGATCCATTGACGTGCTATTTCAAATAAATCCAACAAAAAAATCATATAAATTCGCGACAAAAAATACAAACAGTTCATAATTTTTTTACAAAATAAAGAACATACCATTGTTTCGGTGAGCTACAAAAATCGGCACAATCAAATAAAAAATAACAAATACAATCACTATTATATAGGAATGGCATAAAACATGTTAAAAAGGAATCTAAAATTTGAAAATGCTAAACCAAAAAAAAAAAGGTAACAAATATCTTTAATCAAATATTTATACGATTTAAAAAATCCTATACGATTTAACTCTGCATATCTTTAATCAAATATTTATAATTTAAAATATCATGATCATGGAAACAAGTTAACAAATACAACATGAAAGAAAAGAGGGAAAGGTTTATAATAGGAAACATGCAGAAATTTAATCAAATATTTATAATTTAAAATATCATTATCATGGAAACAAGTTAACAAATACAACATGAAAGAAAAGAGGGAAAGGTTTATAATAGGAAACATGCAGAAATTAATAAGATTAGCATAGGATATGTGGCCTATGAAGGATGAGGACATAATAGTGAGGATGTCTGCAACACACACACACATCATAATACATACATGGCACATATACACAGATCATACATACACGCATAGCACATATGAACTTGCACAAAAACAATTTTGCATTTCACAAATTTTAAATTGGACAATTGATTCAGGTTATGCCTCTAAAATTACGAAATTCCTTGTCACGATACCTATTCGTCGACACATATCACATTAACCATATAAATCATTACATTTCGCATTTCAGTCCAAATTGGAAAACAAAACTCAATTTACAAAAAAAATAGAGGCGAATATGAGATCCAATTACCAGATCCACGGGCAAGAAATCTCTGCCTACAACAATCTCCAACAAAACTCAAATTCAGATCATGATGAAATTAACGTGCAGCAAGATTCGTAAGCCAGTCCTCCTAGTGCCGCATCTGCAAATTCTCATTTCCATGTGCTGCCAGTACAACAAGCAAGACTCTCCTCAAAACACACTTCTTCGCATCATGCTCTTCAACAAAACAAAATAACCAAAAAAATATATATATAAGTATTTATAGGGTTATATATGAAAATATCACATAAAAATATCTAAAGGGGGAGTTGACATAATATATATATAAGTATTTATAGGGTCATATATGAAAACATCTCATAATTTTGCCGTGTCGAGTACCAGTCATCGCCAAGATCTTCAAATGAACCTCAATTTCAGCATTAAATCGGCCTGGTCCAGTAACAAAAAAAACGAAATCAGAAAAAACCTATTTTCAGTACGAAATCAAGAAGAAACGATAAAATCGGCGTGACTAGAAATGATTGTATATATCGAGGGTTCATTGCAGGTTAATTTAAGAAAACATTGTATAAATTGAGGGTAATTACCCAAATTAGAGATTAATTGCAAATTAATGTTAAGTATTCATGGGATTTTACACTGTTCTTACTGAAACAATTTGTGACTAGAAATTGTACCAAATTACTAGCATAATTAACCACGAAATATGCAGATAAATGAACTAAAATGTTCGAAATGGACTGAAACTTTTCGAAAATTCAGAAAAAACAGAAAAATCACAAAAAAACAGAAATTACCTGTACCAGTCAAAAAGTAGCGCTTTGCTCGTCGAGAAGTGGCCGTTTGGGGCTTTGCTCATAGAGAAACGGGGTTTGCTCGCGATAAAAGTGGCAGTCAGGTCGTCTTGCTTCTTCGTTTCCTCTCTGCGAGTCGAGATGAAGGGAAATGAGTAAGCCAAAACCCTAACCAGTCGAAGACACCAAATCGCGTCGCCGTTTGAGATAGAAAAATCACGCACCAGTCGAAGTCCACTGCTGAGAAGTGCATGGCTTGGTCCCTTTCCGTCACGGGTTCTCCTCGTCGCCTACAGAATTCCACGACGTCGTTTGCAGATAGAGAAGTCCACGCCACACAGGTTCTTCTCGTCGCCGTCCGCTGGGTGGGGTCAATGCCGCGGGTGGACTCCCGCCTGTGGCTGGTGGGTCACGGTGAGGGAGAAGATTAACACGCGAGAGATTGGAGAGAAAATTACGCTACGGTTACAAAAGCAGAGAAAGAAAGAAGCGTGTTACCAAAAAGAAAACACTGGATGGACTGTGGGTGTGAGATGAGATGGGATAAATAATTGACCATTTTACCCTTTTCAACAAAGGATGTATCACAAAATGCTTGAATCTCAGCCATCCAATTAATTTATAAGATTTAATCTTAGCCATCCAATTAAAAAAGGGCTCACTGTAGAATCACCCATATATATAATTAACAAACTAAGATACAAAAATATGAAAAATGCAGTTTTATTATCGTTAATAGATTTCGAATAAACTTCAAATATGATTGGTAGATCCATATAACATCATTTTTTCCCAATACTTCAGTAATATACACTTAGTTACAATTGAACAAATAATTATGTAAATACATAGAATATACAACACACCTAGAATACTGAAACCAAAACATATTAATCTTCTCATAGCACACAAAATCCCCAACTCGAAACAAGTGCAATTCAAAACCATTCACAACTAAATAAAATATACTAAAATAAATAAAACCAATAAATTCAATTGAATTTGAACTTATTTACCGATACCAAATAATCTCCATCCATGACGACTCTTCAAATTCTCCACCATTTCGTTGCATTCAATGTTACGTGTCATCACAAAATCACTACTTTGTTGCTTCAAATTATTCAATGCCTCCTGTTCAAAAAATTATGTATTATTTAAAATTTCTGAGGGACAAATATGAAATTATGAAGGGAGCGTACTTGTAACATGACATAAAACTTTATTCCTTCGCTTATATTCTCTTTTATTTCGCGATATTTCCCAATTGCAGCACTGATTTGCTCGACACATCTCTCATACCCAACTGAAAATTCATTAATTAATTGGAGAAATTAAATTAAATAAAAAAACGAGTAAAATGTTGTAAACTCACCTTTGTAATCTACTACTTTGTACAAAGTAGTAAACTCGTGATTTTGCGACTCAATTTGAAGGAATATATTTTCTCGAGACTGAATATTATTAGTAATTTCTTCACAAATAGGATTATATTTTTCTATTTCTTTCTTAAACAATTCGTCCTCTGACAAGCTGCCATTTAGCAATTGAGGTACAATATCATCCTACAAAAATAAAAAATAAAAAATTAGGTTTTAAACTTTAAACTTAAAAAAAATTAAATCAAACCTTCAATTTGATGTCCTTCAACTTTTCTTCGAGATTTTGGAGTTGCGATCCTCTATTCTCCAATTGAATCTACATAACCAAAATTATTTTCTTCCATTAATAATTTTCAAAATTAAAATATATTTATTCTGATCAAATTATTATTTAATTCCACATGTATACCAAGCTTTGTTTGAGAGAGAAAATACTCTTATGTTGCGTTCCATCCAAACACAGATTCAATCTAAACATACAAAATTAAAAATAAAAGAATAAATAAAACTTACAGGTGAATAATCGAGAATGGCCATTAACGAAATATTCTCTCTAAAATTATGTTCGATCCTCGAATCGCTAATACCAGCCTCTTTAAGATTCTCTTTATATTTACTAAGTTTTTCTTTAAATTTCTTGGTCAACTCGGTTGACTTTACTCTGACGGCCCATTTGTTCTTATACTCGGCTCTGTACTTCAAATCCTCTCTCTCTTCTTTGCTCAACATCTCCTCTGTTTGCGCCAATAATTCAATATTAACTCTTCTTAAATCCTTTAATTGGTTCATTTCGAGCTCTAATCCGCGGGGACCACCTCCCTCTTGTATCGTCGCCGTTTCGGTTTCGAGCTCGATTGAGAGATTCAATCCATTTTCGACGGTCGAGATCGAATCTGGCAGATCGAGTTTTTGTAATTTAGCGCGGAGGATTTCGTTAGATTGATGAATTTTGTCTGTTTGGTGTTTGACGATGTCATCGACGATGTCGGCGTATTTTGCTAGGGATTTTTGGCAGGTCCCCGGTACGAGATTGCAGAAGATGGTTTCGCTGGATGTGTCCAGTGATTCTGAAATGGAGACATGATGTGCTAAGACTACGCCTGGAAGTTCGGAGAGAGAGTTGATTGCGGGGATACGCATTAAGTAAACCTGATTGTTTTCCTTGGTTGCTCTTTCGAGGTTTTGTTTAATGGAGGTCTCCAGTTTGGTTGTGGCGTCGAGCAAGGAGGAAGGAGCGGATTTGTAGGATCGCTTTGCATCGGAAAGTGCGCTGGATGCGAGTTTGAGACGCGCGATTTCTTCACCGATTTCTTCGTTTTCGTGGAGATTCGTGCAGTATAGATGTACTGCCTCTGCATAGAAATACGCGGATTTTAATTGGACGTGTGAAACCCATGTTCTTTCGAAATGTTGATCGAGTGGAGATGAAGTTAATAATGTGTATGCCTCGTTGTAGAAATTGCCAGTCTGCGAAGTAGATTTAAGAAATTACATTTACCCCCAAAATTGAGAGAAAAGCAAAGAGAAATGCTCGAGAGAAAACGAAATTGGAGAACAAATTACCTGTTTTGCGACTTTGGAGCAGAGAACCGGACCTTTTGAATCTGAAATTACTTTATCGAACATGCACTCTTGTGCTTGAGCGAGCATGAGTTTCTCTAACATTCCGGCACATTCGACTGTTAAATCGACTGTAAGGCTTGTAATTGGATTCTCTTTCAACAATCTGAATGCTTCGGAAGCTTTCTGAAATTCCCAATAAGTCAATTTCATCCCGTCCATTGTTCCCCTATCTGCCGCCGCCCCAATTTGAGCATGTACTGCTCCTACGTTGAACAAAACTGCTGCCTTCTCAAATTCAATCGATTTGTAACTCGATTTCCGGTTTGATTTGAAGGCATCGTACCATGTGAAAGGTATATTGGTGATACGACCGAGCCGGCGCTCCATGACTGAGAGTGCACGGTAATAACTTTGAAGGAGATCGAGATGGGATTCCGGATTGAAAGGAGAAGCTTGCTTTTCTAAACCGGACCGCATCTGGCGGGCGTAGTTGAGCTCGCGCTCGGAAGAAGAGGCTTCGTCAGGGGAGAAAGTGGCGGCGATGTGATCGCGTAGTGGACGGCGGAGATCGATGGAGTAGGGTTTCTTTTCAGGGATGGTTAGCATTGCGATATGGATCGCCGGAGAAGAGGAGGTTGATGCCATGACTAAGGCTTAGTAGAAAATGAACTGGATAATTTTGAGTTTTTATTAGGAATGAATGACAAAGTCCCAAAAAGAAAGACAGAGAAATATGGTATGATATATTAAATGCCGTTAATATAGTTAGTAAAGGTCTACCATCTATGGATATGCGTATTGATATTGCAATTAGCAAGTTAGATGGACTTTAAGTCGTATTTTAGTGATTATAGAGATAATGGTTTTGCATCTGCTTTTAACACATCCAAAGAAATTGCATTAAAAATGGGAATTGTACCTGAATTTCGTGAAAGACGAAAAAAATATAAAAACAGAAAATATGACGATAATACTGAAAATCAAGTTATAAAATCTGCTGAGGAATCATTCAAAACTGATTATTTTCTTTATATTGTAGATCAAGCTATTTCTTCAATTAAAAACAAATTTGAATTATTTATTAAATATGATAAAATGTTTGGTTTTTTGTTCTCGTTTGAGAGGTTACGATATTTGAATGATTCAGATTTAACAAAAATGTGCATTAATCTTGAAAATTTTCTTCGACATGGACAACAATCAGATATTGATGGATTAGATTTATTTTCAGAGCTTAAAATTTTGAAAAGTATTTTAAAAGATGATACATATACCCCAATTGATATACTAAATAAAATAAAAATGTTAGATTGTTTTCCTAATAGTCTCATTGCATATAGAATATTACTTACAATATCTATTACAGTTGCATCTGCGGAGAGAAGTTTTTCGAAGTTAAAAATAATAAAAAATTTGAACTACTATGTCTCAAGAAAGATTGAATGGTTTGGCAATTTTATCTATTGAACATGATTTGTTGTCAAATATTGAATGTAAAACATTGGTTGACGACTTTGCAACAAAAAAGGCAAGAGCAAGATTAATATGATTAATTCATGTATTCTTGTTTTGTAGTTATTTTCATCAAATATATTGTGAATGTACCGATAAAAAAAATTATACATGATAAACTTTCAAAGAATATATCTATTTAGTATAAAATTATCAATTCAACTGTTTTGTGTTTGTGTTTAAAGTAATTTGTTATTACTAGAAAAATTATCCGCGTTTCGCTGCGGGTTTTATCGTGAAATATATGAAATATTATTTATTGTATGTTTTCATTTGCTTTATTATTTCTTTCCTAGATAATCAAAATAAAAATGAACCTAGTAAAATAATATTATTGTAAGTAAATAAATGTAAAAAATAAACGAGTTTAAACACACACATGAAAAATAAATAACTAACGTTATCATTACATCAACATATTACTCGAAACACAAAAACATACAAAATTGTGTGCTAACTAACTCAAAACTAATAAACAAAACTTTACAATTAAGAAATCCTTCATCACTTTCTATATCAAAATACAGAGATGAAGACCTTTTTCCACTATCTTATTCAATGCATTATCACACATTCAAATATATGTACCAAAATAAAATGTATTATAATTATAATTTTATAAAATATTGCTGGAAAATAATTATGGAATAGCATATCACTAAAAAATTGTTAACCTCTATCCTACCATTAAGAAAACATTTTTCCACTATCTTATTCAATGCACAAAGTGACGTGAGGAATCTTATTCAATGCATAAAACATGAGGAATGTGAAAAGAAAGAAAACTGTATTATGAATGAATTGATGTGTAGGAGCTGTTTGATGTAAACGATTTTGAGAAATATCGAAGGATTCTTGTATTGTCTTGTATTGTCTAGAGAAAATGAAGTATTTGAAGGACATCTATTTCTCACATGTGTTGTTTGATAAGTTAGAATTATAAATAATGGAAAGTGAAATTCGTTGTTTGATGTGAAAGAAAACTAAAAATTAGTTGAAAATGAATTTGGTTGGTGTAAATATTTGTTTAAATGATATGTATTTAAAAAATTAAATGCAACAGATAGTTCAATAATTTTTTCAATCACAACTTCAAATAATAATAGTTTTTTCTGAAGGAGACGAGAAATATATCAAAAAAAATAAAAATCGATAGTTCTTTACAAACTCGAGGTTTACATCGGTTCTCAATTACACTACATTAAATTAAAAAACAGGACAACTATAAAAGAAGAAACTAGATTGGATGTTAAGAGTGATTTCGGCAGTGACGTGAGGAATCTTATTCAATGCATAAAGTGACGTGAGGAATCTTATTCAACACATAAAACGTGAGGAATGTGAAAAGAAAGAAAACTGTATTATGAATGAATTGATGTGTAATGGAAAGAGACCATGACATACCATGACAGTAGGTACAACGAGACAATAAAATGAGATAAAAGTGATGGAGAGAAATCAAGTTTTTTATTTTTGACCTTATGATTCAGCAATAAATATTTCGTATCCATTTCTATCTAAGGGCCCGTTTGGCAAGCGCAATCAGTAGAATGTAATTGGATTATAAGGTGCAGGAGAAAAAAGTTATGGAATTAGTAATTTCATAGTTTGTTTGGATGTCCAAATGATAAGATGCTAGAAATTATAATTTTTTATTTGGTTGTTTGGAAAAAATTCGGAAATTTTGTTCATGACAATGTAAAAGTAATGCTTAATTAAAATTGATAAAAAATATTTTATTGTTATAATATAATTATTACCTATTATTATATGATGTATATAATATTTTATTCATATAATTAATATAATATTATACATTATTTGTTATAATAATATATAATATTATATACAAATAATAATATTATATTATAATATATAATATATTATTATACATTATATTCAGTATATAGATATAATATAATTATTATATAAGATAATTATTTTATATTTATTAAAATATTATATTGTATATTACTTATATTATAAAAATAGATATAACATAATTATTACTTATATTATAAAAAAACATACAAACAAATTTCAAAAAACATAACTAACAAATTCAAAAATAATAGATGTAAAAATTGATTTAAAACAAATTTTAATAAAATCAGATTAAAGAAAAAAAAACCAGATATAAAATATACTTAAAACAAATTAAAATTCCATATATAATAAGCCTACAAACTCTAAAAATTCATATTTAAAATATCTAAAACAAAATCAGAACAGATTCAAAAATCCTAAATAAAATAATTATTTAATCCTACAAAACCAGATTTAAAATGCTTATGTATCCATCCAACAAAAAATTTTACATCAAATTAAACCTAAATTTAAATCTAACCTAACCAAACCGAGAAAGATAAACATACCTTCAAACAAATAGAGAACATGAGACTTTCCACTACACCAGACCCGAGTGTCGAGAGAGCAGCCGAGATTTATGACTTTCACCTAAAAAAACAAATTTAAACAAAAATTTAAAAAACAAGTTCAAAAAAACATCTAAACCAGGTTTAAATCAGATCTTTGCCTTCAAAACAGATTTTCTAAAACATATTTAAATATAACATCTAGACCAGGTTTAAAACGGATCTTTGCCTTCAAAACAGATTTTCAACATCATATTTAAAACAGATTAACAAAAAAATATTAAACCTAAATTAAACAGATTCAAAAATAATTTTAGAAAAAATATAAAAAAATCAGACCTAAATTAAACACAAATACGAACGAGCTAATTAAGCCTAGAAATCAACATGAATGATTCAAAAAAAAAAATTCAACAGTTTATAAACCTAATCAAAAGGTGAAATAAACATACCTTCAAACCGAGAAGAGGAGATATTGATCACCGAGAAACGAACAAGCCGGAATCCATCCAACGAGCAACCAACCGAGAAGAGGAGGACGGGCTGGGCGAAGGGGCAAGAGGAGAGAAGGGGGCTGCGAAGGCGGCAGCAGAGAGGTGGAGGAGAGGGGAAGGGGGCTGTGAGGGGGGAGGGGGGAGGGGGTTGGGCGAAAGGGTGGCTCTGGACGGGCTGGGCGAAGGGGGTAGATGAGAGAAGGAGGGGGGGGGGGGGGGGGGGGGGGGTAGAGGGCGAAGGGGGAACAATCGGGAAGAGGAGAGAGAGAAGGAGGGAAACGAAATGAACGCGGGCCGGGGGGGGGATATATATCTAAACCCTAAACCATATCACCGACGGGCCGTCGGTCCGTATTAGCGACGGCACACTCCATCTGCGACGGGATATTGAATCTGCGACGGGCCATCGGGGAGTTATCTGCGACTGTAATTATGGACCGACGGGCCGTCGGAGATAGGTTTGAAATCTGACGATTTTTTGAATGTATCTGCGACGGGAAACTATGAGCCGACGGGCCGTCGGTGAGCACCAGCGACGGGCCTTTTAGTTATCGACGGGCCGACGGAGGGTTTTACCGATGGTTTCTTTATCTGCGACGGGCCAACGTAATCTGCGACGGGCCGTCGGAAATAGTGCTTTAGCGACGGGCCTTTTAGTTATCGACGGGCCGACGGAGGGTTTTACCGATGGTTTCTTTATCTGCGACGGGCCAACGGAATCTGCGACGGGCCGTCGGAAATAGTGCTTTAGCGACGACCCGTCGGTGAAAGTGCTTTATATTTACGACGGCCCGTCGCTGATAGAAGTTCCCCGTCGCTGATAAGCCCATCTGTTGTAGTGTATTCAATGCATTATCACACATTCAAATATATGTACCAAAATAAAATGTATTATAATTATAATTTTATAAAATATTGCTAGAAAATAATTATGGAATAGCATATCACTAAAAAATTGTTAACCTCTATCCTACCATTAAGAAAACATTTTTCCACTATCTTATTTAATGCATAAAGTGACGTGAGGAATCTTATTCAATGCATAAAACATGAGGAATGTGAAAAGAAAGAAAACTGTATTATGAATGAATTGATGTGTAGGAGATGTTTGATGTAAACGATTTTGAGAAATATCGAAGGATTCTTGTATTGTCTTGTATTGTCTAGAGAAAATGAAGTATTTGAAGGACATCTATTTCTCACATGTGTTGTTTGATAAGTTAGAATTATAAATAATGGAAAGTGAAATTCGTTGTTTGATGTGAAAGAAAACTAAAAATTAGTTGAAAATGAATTTGGTTGGTGTAAATATTTGTTTAAATGATATGTATTTAAAAAATTAAATGCATCAGATAGTTCAATAATTTTTTCAATCACAACTTCAAATAATAATAGTTTTTTTTAAGGAGACGAGAAATATATCAAAAAAATAAAAATCGATACTTCTTTACAAACTCGAGGTTTACATCGGTTCTCAATTACACTACTTTAAATTAAAAAACAGGACAACTATAAAAGAAGAAACTAGATTGGATGTTAAGAGTGATTTCGGCAGTGACGTGAGGAATCTTATTCAATGCATAAAGTGACGTGAGGAATCTTATTCAACGCATAAAACGTGAGGAATGTGAAAAGAAAGAAAACTGTATTATGAATGAATTGATGTGTAATGGAAAGAAACCATGACATACCATGACAGTAGGTACAACGAGACAATAAAATGAGATAAAAGTGATGGAGAGAAATCAAGTTTTTTTATTTTTGACCTTATGATTCAGCAATAAATATTTCGTATCCATTTCTATCTAAGGGCCCGTTTGGCAAGCGCAATCAGTAGAATGTAATTGGATTATAAGGTGCCGGAGAAAAAAAGTTATGGAATTAGTAATTTCATAGTTTGTTTGGATGTCCAAATGATAAGATGCTAGAAATTATAATTTTTTATTTGGTTGTTTGGAAAAAATTCGGAAATTTTGTTCATGACAATGTAAAAGTAATGCTTAATTAAAATTGATAAAAAATATTTTATTGTTATAATATAATTATTACCTATTATTATATGATGTATATAATATTTTATTCATATAATTAATATAATATTATACATTATTTGTTATAATAATATATAATATTATATACAAATAATAATATTATATTATAATATATAATATATTATTATACATTATATTCAGTATATAGATATAATATAATGATTATATAAGATAATTATTTTATATTTATTAAAATATTATATTGTATATTACTTATATTATAAAAATAGATATAACATAATTATTATAATAAATATAATATATTTTGTTTTAATTATAATAGATGTAATACAATTATTATAATATAATATTGTATATTAATTATTGTAGTACAATATAATATAATCATTATTATTACAATATTGTTATAGTATAATAATAGTTATTATTAAATAATTATATAATAATAATAGTTATTATTATTATTATTATTATTATTATTATTATTATTATTATTATTATTATTATTATTATTATGATTATTATGATGATTATATTGTTATACTATTATAATAATAGATATAATACAATTATTATAATATAATATTGTATATTAATTATTGTAGTAATATATAATATAATCATTTTTATTACAATATTGTTATAGTATAATAATAATTATTTAATAATTATATAATAATAATTGTTATTGTTATTATTATTATTATATTGCAATATTATTATAATAATAGATATAATACAATTATTATAATATAATATTGTATATTAATTATTGTAGTACTATATAATATAATCATTATTATTACAATTTTGTTATAGTATAATAATAATTATATAATAATAATAGTTATTATTATTATATTGTTATATGATTATAATAATTGATATAATGCAATTATTATAATATAATATTGTAGTACTATATAATATAATCATTATTATTACAATATTGTTATAGTATAATATATTTTTTTTGTTGAGTAAATTCGGAGAGGGCTCAATGCCCCCATCCAAACATTTTCTATAAATAGAATAATTGTCTTTTTTCTTTTTACATGCTATATTAAAGAAAAGGGAGCTTCTATCATAGACCCATTTTCTTATCATGAACCCTTTTTCAAAAATTTATTTTAAGAATTTTAATTATTTATTAATTAATTATTTAAAATTTATGTTTTGGATAACATTAAATGATAAATATACACTATAATCTTCCAAAAAAAAGCATTATTTAACAAATATTCGATTTTTTTTTTTTTTAAATGTGTCCATGATAAGAAAATGGATCTATCATAGAACTCCCCTAAAGAAAAAACTATAAAGAAGAAAAGGCTAATTATTAATTACACTGATATTTCTAAAAAATAATCTAAAACAATTTCCACCTGGGCTTTGTGATCTATGAAACACATTCGGCCCACTCTACTACACAAGTACATCTTGCTTATCTCCTTTCTCCTCTTCTTTTTTCAAACATCCTCGCCATGGTTGCCTCTCGGCCTAATCAAATTCCACACTCTCAATACCGATCATTCCTTTTTCTCCTCTGAAAAGGCTCGCGAGCATCTCTCTCTCCAAGCAACAAACACATACACTGCAACCAGAGTTCTACTCGCGATCGAAATCTGATTGTTTGAAAGAGATTCTGCCATGACTTCAAAGGAGCGCGAGAGGTTTGAGATCGAGGTGAACTCCGCCGAAACCTCCTCCCATTGTACAGTCAAAAATGGGCATTCCTTTAAGAAATTGGTCACTGATTCAGCTCCACGACAGCACAAATAACACCTATTTGTAAGTGCCCACCTACTCTAAATTCAAATTTTCTATAGTTAGAATCTTATTCTATTTGAATAACCATAGAGATATTAGCATTCTTGAGGGAATTTTGATCTCCCAAACTAAGCTCAAATATGTAAATGAATACACCCCCTTCATGATAAAGTTGTAAGCTTTTTAAGTTGTATACCTTGAATCCCCCCATTTCCATACCACTTTATCATCAATCTCATCATTCAATTGCTGACTATTAATTAGATCAAGCAATTGATTGAATTCATGCTCCTCCTCTATAGATAATTCATCACTAAATACCCTTCTCAAATCTGCAATTCCTTTAAAACATGTTAATGTACCAGTAGCCAGATATGCTTTAGCACATATTTTAGATAATTTTTGGTATAATAATCCATGCCCCCAATCATTATACCATAAACTTGTTCTGGTACCATTTTCCATTAAATTTACTCTCTCTTTGCCCTCAACCAGCTCGCCACGTGTTTAGCAATCTCATCATATGCTAAAATATCCAAATAAATCCACACCCTCCGTTCAACACAAAACTCACCCTAAACCCCCTTCTCTCACCTCATTTCTGTCCCCAAACTCAACGCCTCTCTCCCTTCCTCTCTCAGTCTCCTCGTCGCTCGACCATGGAAAGGCCATGGAGAGCCCTACCGAGCCGTATTTCCCCCTGAACCCTACAGCCTTCTTTTTCCCTAAACCCTAAAGACTACAAACACGGACGAGAGAAAGAGGCGCACCAGGGTGCTCGGACGAGAGCGAGAGAGCGATGCAGATAGAGGGAGATGCGATGTAACCATGCTGGGACGAGAGAGAGAGAGAGAGAGAGAGAGAGAGAGAGAGAGAGAGAGAGAGAGAGAGAGAGAGAGAGATTGTTGTATTTGTTAACGGTGCCGGTGCGGATACATTTGTGATTGAAACAAAAAGGGTCCATACTCATTCGAAATGCAGATCAGGTTTTTCGTTATTTCCATTTGTACCCTTGAAAAACTGAAAATATAAGATTTGACCCTTGTTTTTTGATAGTTAGAGAACTATGCGAAGACAGAAGAGGCGAAAGTGGAGGAATTGATTAAAGCCGTTGCGGAATCGGGTGCAAAGTGGTTGTCTGTGGAGCCGACGTTGTTGACATGCCACTTCCATTTCTGCGAACGTTAAGAGTAATTATTTTATTAATTTTATATCGTTTTGTTGATGATTAGTTCATTTTTCGATTTCAATTATCCTTCCGAATTTTTTTCGATTTCAATTTGAATCTAATACTTTTCAGTCCCTATACAGTGAATGGATTACAATTTTTATTCTTGTCAAAAGACATTTACAGCTTCTTTATTTTTGTCCATTTTTATATAATAAATTCTCAGCATTTTATGCTTTGCGGTGACTACGCCAAATCAATTAGACGATTAATGAAGGTAGGTTAATAATTAATGAGGTAAGAAGACATTTACATTGACAATTATTTAATTTATTTGTTTTTTTTTTGTAAAATCTTCTGATTTTTGTATTCATTTGATTTAATTTAATTTAATTTTTTTAACTCGATGCGGATCATTCGTCGAAACTCTAATTTATCGCCGTTTCTATGAAATACCGAAAGGGTGCAACAGTATGACATACAGTTAGTAAAACAGTCATAACTTTTTCATACGAACTCCAATTGGGCCAGGCCAAATTGGGTTGGGTAGATAATAAGATTATCTACAACTTTCGTGTAGGTTGATTTTCTGTCAGAGGAATTTACCAATTTCGTATGGACAGAATATTGAACAGGTTCATGCAATTTTCTGTGTGAAAGAGTGTATATTGGATATACATGTCTTTTGGCCTATCCTAATCCTATGTGATATAAATAGAATAATTCTCTCTCATCTCATGAGGCTTCATTTAGTCCAATCATTCGGATTATTTAGAATATTCCAGAATTATAGAGATACATCTTTATATTGAGTGAAAGGGTGTAAAGAGAGAGAACCGAGAAAAGGAGTTTTCCGGTGTAGAGAATCATCCAATCGAGCAAGTTCGCCGGTGCTTCGTCTAGGCAGTTGCACCCGCGACCGACGAACTCCGACTCAAGGTGGATACAAGTAGAGGAGCGACACTTGTGGCTCTTCGGTTGTGATCAACCCGAAGGAGAGAGAGGACGGTCAACGAGCGGTGAAAGACGCGTGGTGTGGGACGCGCGGATTGTCACCAACGTGACAGGAGAAAGAAGACTAGTAATCAACCCTTCATGTGCAATCAATTTTGCACTGGTATGAACCTAATCTTCTTATTTGCATCGTACCCTTCGAAGTCATGGCGTGATCTTGGATTAAGGGAACCGGACCGGGCCTACATATCCGCTGCGCGGGCACGGGGACGGAAAGAATTCCCAACAGAAATATGTCAATTATCAAGAAAAGAAAGTGAAAATATTTTTTACGGCTACAAGTCTGATTCTGTCTAGCTCGATGGATGTCTAAACGTAGCTCCTCCACCTGAAAGTTAGTAAACTTAAATAAAATGTCTAAGATAATATACAACTAATTTTTATCATACCATGGATTGTAAGACCGGACCACTAGCTCGAAACCTCGCATTAGGTGGATCAATGGAGTTCAAAATCCACCGTCGCGTAGTTCTCCAAAACCAAGCCATATAATCCTGTACAAGTTGCACAAATTTAACATCTCAAAATTGTGTAATATAATTGATAACAAAAATCGTACCTCCCTAGTGAATTGGCCATTCAATACCGTGCCATCCTCCTGCACAAGACACTCATGTCTCGTTTCCCACATATCCAAATAAGGAGCAATTTGGACACTACTAAGAGTTCCACGCGGAGCCATAATAGGATTCTGAGGGATGTGCTGCCGAAATCCGAACTGCATAAGGACCCTATCGGGCAGGTGCATCTCGACAATACCGTCAAATACGAGCGGTATCTTCGCGAGCCAGAGATGAGAAGCCAGAAAACACTCTTGTGGCAGGAAACGTGCGAAATCATTTGTGTATGGACTCCATACGACCTACGAAGAACAAAAAAAACATAATAGATAGAATTAAGGTCTATTTAGAACAAAAAAAAACATAATAAATGAATACTCAAAATTATTCATACCTTCTGACTCGTGAGCTGATCCAACTGGTCTATGTAATATTTCACATCCGTTCCCTTGTTGCTACTTTGGAACGTCCGCGCACCAATATAATAATTCATTAATGGAGTCCCGTTGATTGACCCAACAAATGTCATATCAGGCGAACCAATACCAAAGTGGAACCAAGCCCAAACCTGTCAAAATAGATAGAATAAAAATTTGGTAAGAAAAATGAATAAAAGTTGAACAAAAAAAAGATATATTATACCTGCACAAGTGAATACCAACAGTAAGCTCTATTTGCGCCGACCTTGCATGCAGTACCCAACAATCTATAAATATAACTGAGTACGGCTGCCCCCATGCATAAGTCCCGCATCTATTAAAATCCTCCAAATAATACACCAAAGAGGGGGAGAATCTTCCCTGCTGAGCATTCGGGAATGCCATAGCACCCATGAAGAACAAAATATAAACCCTCGTCCATTGGTCCCAAGTTTCTTCTGTCGGATTGACTGGGAGTGCATCGAAGGTTTCACGCAACCATGTAATGGTCAAACGCTTGCCCTTGTCGGAAACTACCCCAACCAAACGCAAGAAATCGGCATGCATATCGTCGCCCATCTGTTTCTCTCGATAAACCGGGTTACCGTCTATAGCAAACCCGGTAAGCAAAGAAATATCACGCAACGTGATCGTAATCTCACCATGCGGTGTATGGAAGTTGTTAGTCTCGGGACGCCACCGCTGAATCAGTGCCGTCAGAAAAGGATGATTCAGCTGGACATACGCACATCTCGTAGGGAGATAAAATCCCGCTCGTCTAAGTCTATCTTCGATTTCATGATGCCGCATCGTCTCGAACCAACTAATCCAACTAGACCCGTGCTGACTGATGTGTTTCTTCGCTATTAAATTTTCGTTCGACTCATTGGACACATGGTTCACCTGATCAGTTAGAACTGACGAATCCACTGGTCCAGGATTAGCCATCTGAAAAAAATTACACAAAAAATTAGTCCAGACAATTCATATAAATAAAGAAGTATTAAAAATACAAACTAAATAACAAAAACAAAACCCTAAACCAAATTTACCAAATCCTTAAATGAACTTTCGTAAGGTAAATTCATTAACATATTTCTACCACCTTCGTAACGGGATATACTATCGGCAACCCTATTGATATTGCCGTCCCAATAAATCACGAAGGACGCGCCTTCCATTTGGTCACTGCGTTTTGTGTTCAACAATTAAAGCATTTTAAATACAATATTTATTTTTTAATTGATATAATCTTTTTTAAACCCTAAACCCTAAACCCTAAACCCTAAATCCAATTTTATTTTATAAATTCTAAACGCTCAATTCTAAACCAATTTAACACCTATTTTTTATTCTAATATTCAAAGAAGAATTTACCTTTCGTTTGGACAAAATTTCTCGAGTAGCAAACGAAACCCTAACCACCGATTAATCAAATATTTCGCACAAATCGGTCCTAAAAAAGCAAAAATTGATACATACACTAGTTATATAACAGAAAATACCAAATTTTAACAAGATTTAGAACATAAAATAGCCAAAAAAAATCTTACCTAGTTGAAATCGCCGAGAGAGAAGAGAGGGCTGGAGAGAGAGGGAAGAAAAATGGAGGAAAGAAGGAGGGAGAGAGAAGAAAGAGAGGGCTGGATAGAGAAGGGAAAATTGGCGGAGTTAGAAATGCCGCCAATTTGTGTAGTGGCGGAGTTACAAATGCCGCCAAATATTTAATTCTTTTAATTCCCGAAATGGCATGTTAATGAAGATGTTTAATGATTAACAAATGGCGGAATTACGGATGCCGCCATTTTAAGTTTTGGCGGAGTTCCAAACTCCGCCATTGTGTATTTTCGGAATAAACTTCAAGGCTTGGGTATTTTGGGAATAAATTTAAAAAATATGTGTATATGTGGAAAATTTCCTTGTAATAATCGTTATACTGCTACTAAAAAAAAATCGTTATACTATTTCATGTGTAATATAATATTTTGTATAGAATATATGTTCATGCAATGTTTAATCAATGCACTATGTGATGTGTATATAATGTTTTGTATAAAATATATGTTCATGTAATGTGTATTTCACTTCATAACAAAAAAAGAACCTCACCTCCCATATTTTAGATGTTTATTTTGATTTGTTTGTATGGTCATGATAATATGTTGCTTTGTTAACATAACAATTGATAAGTCACGACATGTACTTTTTTTAATGTTTATCTTATTTTGGAATTTCATATTCTTACAATAACATTATTTTGATTGTTGTTTATTTTGATTATTAATAAAACAAATAAAAAGAAAAATATATAAAAAGAAACTTTACATATTAAAATATTGAATATCTAGATCGAAAAATTCGCACCGAAGCGCGGACAAATTTTCTAGTCATATTAAATGTGCATTATTTAGAAAAAACATCAAGAACAAACAAAAATAATAATGTTAGGTAACAACTTACATTACCATTAGAAAATAAACAAATAAAAGTCTTTTTATTAAATTTAAGTTTCAAACACAATCAAATCTTGCATGAAGTTCAAAATAAGAATTATCCCATAACAGTTTGCTATGACGGAGCCCTCTCAAACCCTCTTACGAAGTAAAGGAAAAAATATATATTAACTAACAATAGTAGTAATGATTATTTTAAATAATTATATTAATTTGTACAAAGTTACTATGTCCAACCCTTGTCAAGGGCATTGCTTCCAAATCCTAAAATAACAAAAATCATCTGGTTTAGAACTTTTTTAAAAAGGTAAATTTGATATCATCTGAGTTTTGAAATTGTATGTGTATATGAATATGAAAAAGCACCTTTATATGAACTTGCATACATCTCCAAGCTCGACAAAACTGTAATTTAGATACATACCTTTGCAGCTCTAGTATTCTGTAGGATTTTTGTGGATGCTCATCTTCTAATTCGCCTACGTCGCCCATTGAACACTCTTCTAGATTTTTGCCTACAAAGCTCTCTGAAAATTTTTGAATTCATAAATCAAGTAACATGTATATAGACTATTAAAAACAATATAATTTTATATTTTCAAATAAATTGAAAATATTTGAACAAACCAATTTTGAATTAGGGTAAAGAAAATAAAAACATTTTTAGGAGTAGTATTAGTTTTCAAATCAAATACAGAATGAATTTGAACTAATCAAATTTGAACTAAGGGTATTTTTGCAAATAATGTAGGGTAAAATAATATGACCTTTAACACCCAAGCATTCTCGAGTCTTGAGACCAAGCACGCGAGGCTACCAAGTCGCCAAACTTGCCAGGTTTTCTTTGGTAAAACCGATTTTGCCCCTGATTAGGGTTGGACGACGCGCTATGAAGTTTCCTTGCATTACTAATTGCAGCAAAATGGGGCTGTCAGCACTCCTTAATTTCATGACAGAACAACCCACAGTTGAAACATCTCGGTTCTTCCCTGCCGGTCCTGTTACAAAATGATTAGATCAGGGTATTTTGGTAATTCCCAAGAAGATATTGTACAGTATGTGTGTTGCGTACTTTTCGAAATTGGTAGATCCATCGATAGAAGTGGAACCGAGTATGAATTCACAATCATAAAAAGAAGAGATTTAGTCCTTTAAATTATCGGTTCTTGCTTGATTATCAACCCAAAAGGACTTCAAAAATAATAAATTAAATACAAATTAATTAGGTTTTGATATACGAATTACCTCAACAAGTAAAAATTAGTACCAAAATAGAGGGTTTCTCTGAGCCAACATGCAATGCGGAATAGCAGATCTGAGAGAAGAGGTGAGAATATCTTCTATAGAAATTTATGTCAATTAGTACCAAAATATACGAATTACCACAATGCCAATTATTGATTAACTATTGATTTTTCATGACTATATTTTATTTATAGAAATTTATGTCAATTATTTTACACTTAAGTTTGAACAATTTAAAAAAATAACATCACCTACATTGATGAAGTTAGGGAACAAATAATTCACAACTAAATAACTAGAGCAGTATTATCCTAATATATATAATTAACAAACTAAGATACAAAAATATGAAAAATGCAGTTTTATTATCGTTAATAGATTTCGAATAAACTTCAAATATGATTGGTAGATCCATATAACATCATTTTTTCCCAATACTTCAGTAATATACACTTAGTTACAATTGAACAAATAATTATGTAAATACATAGAATATACAACACACCTAGAATACTGAAACCAAAACATATTAATCTTCTCATAGCACACAAAATCCCCAACTCGAAACAAGTGCAATTCAAAACCATTCACAACTAAATAAAATATACTAAAATAAATAAAACCAATAAATTCAATTGAATTTGAACTTATTTACCGATACCAAATAATCTCCATCCATGACGACTCTTCAAATTCTCCACCATTTCGTTGCATTCAATGTTACGTGTCATCACAAAATCACTACTTTGTTGCTTCAAATTATTCAATGCCTCCTGTTAAAAAAATTATGTATTATTTAAAATTTCTGAGGGGCAAATATGAAATTATGAAGGGAGCGTACTTGTAACGTGACATAAAACTTTATTCCTTCGCTTATATTCTCTTTTATTTCGCGATATTTCCCAATTGCAGCACTGATTTGCTCGACACATCTCTCATACCCAACTGAAAATTCATTAATTAATTGGAGAAATTAAATTAAATAAAAAAACGAGTAAAATGTTGTAAACTCACCTTTGTAATCTACTACTTTGTACAAAGTAGTAAACTCGTGATTTTGCGACTCAATTTGAAGGAATATATTTTCTCGAGACTGAATATTATTAGTAATTTCTTCACAAATAGGATTATATTTTTCTATTTCTTTCTTAAACAATTCGTCCTCTGACAAGCTGCCATTTAGCAATTGAGGTACAATATCATCCTACAAAAATAAAAAATAAAAAATTAGGTTTTAAACTTTAAACTTAAAAAAAAAAAAATCAAACCTTCAATTTGATGTCCTTCAACTTTTCTTCGAGATTTTGGAGTTGCGATCCTATATTCTCCAATTGAATCTACATAACCAAAATTATTTTCTTCCATTAATAATTTTCAAAATTAAAATATATTTATTCTGATCAAATTATTATTTAATTCCACATGTATACCAAGCTTTGTTTGAGAGAGAAAATACTCTTATGTTGCGTTCCATCCAAATACATAACCGGCCTTTCAATATTCGGTAACACAGATTCAATCTAAACATACAAAAATAAAATCATTTATATAAATATACAAAATTAAAAATAAAAGAATAAATAAAACTTACAGGTGAATAATCGAGAATGGCCATTAACGAAATATTCTCTCTAAAATTATGTTCGATCCTCGAATCGCTAATACCAGCCTCTTTAAGATTCTCTTTATATTTACTAAGTTTTTCTTTAAATTTCTTGGTCAACTCGGTTGACTTTACTCTGACGGCCCATTTGTCCTTATACTCGGCTCTGTACTTCGAATCCTCTCTCTCTTCTTTGCTCAACATCTCCTCTGTTTGCGCCAATAATTCAATATTAACTCTTCTTAAATCCTTTAGTTGGTTCATTTCGAGCTCTAATCCGCGGGGCCCACCTCCCTCTTGTATCGTCTCCGTTTCGGTTTTGAGCTCGTTTGAGAGATTCAATCCATTTTCGACGGTTGAGATCGAATCTGGCAGATCGAGTTTTTGTAATTTAGCACGGAGGATTTCATTAGATTGATGGATTTTGTCAGTTTGGAGTTTGACGATGTCATCGACGATGTCGGTGTATTTTGCGAGTGATTTTTGGCAGGTACCGGGTACGAGATTGGAGAAGATGGTTTCGCTGGATGTGTCCAGAGATTCTGAAATGGAGACGTGGTGTGCTAAGACTACGCCTGGAAGTTCGGAGAGAGAATTGATTGGTGGGATACGCATTAAGTAAACCTGATTGTTTTCCTTGGTTGCTCTTTCGAGGTTTTGTTTAATGGAGGTCTCCAGTTTGGTTGTGGCATCGAGTAAGGAGAAAGGAGCGTATTTCGAGGATCGTTTTGCATCGGAAAGCGCGCTGGATGCCTGTTTGAGACGCACGATTTCTTCGCCGATTTCTTCGTTTTCGTGGAGATTCATGCAGTATAAATGTACTGCTTCTGCATAGAAATACGCGGATTTTAATTGGACGTGTGAAACCCATGTTCTTTCGAAATGTTGATCCAGTGGAGATGAAGTTAATGATGTGTATGCCTCGTTGTAGAAATTGCCAGTCTGTGAATTAGATTTAAGAAATTACATTTACCCCCAAAATTGAGAGAAAAAAAAACAAAGAGAAATGTTCGAGAGAAAACGAAATTTGAGAACAAGTTACCTGTTTTGCGACTTTGGAGCAGAGAACCGGACCTTTTGAATCTGAAATTACTTTATCGAACATGCACTCTTGTGCTTGAGCGAGCATGAGTTTTTCTAACATTCCGGCACATTCGACTGTTAAATCGACTGTAAGGCCTGTAATTGGATTCTCTTTCAACAATCTGAATGCTTCGGAAGCTTTCTGAAATTCCGAATAAGCCAATTTCACCCCGTCCATCGTCCCCCTATCTGCCGCCGCCCCAATTTGAGCATGCAGTGCTCCTATGTTGAACAAAACTGCTGCCTTCTCAAATTCAATCGATTTGTAACTCGATTTCCGGTTTGATTTGAAGGCATCGTACCATGTGAAAGGTATATTGGTGATACGACCGAGCCGGCGCTCCATGACTGAGAGTGCACGGTAATAACTTTGAAGGAGATCGAGATGGGATTCCGGATTGAAAGGAGAAGCTTGCTTTTCTAAACCGGACCGCATCTGGCGGACGTAGTTGAGCTCGCGCTCGGAAGAAGAGGCTTCGTCAGGGGAGAAAGTTGCGGCGATGTGATCGCGTAATGGACGGTGGAGATCGATGGAGTAGGGTTTCTTTTCAGGGATGGTTAGCATTGCGATATGGATCGCCGGAGAAGAGGAGGTTGACGTCATGACCAAGCACTTCGGGGGATTTGGCTTTGCTTGCTTGACTGGGATTTAGTACTCTTCTTCTTCACCCGCGCAACCGTGGCTTTGCTGGACGTAAATGAATAAATGATGAGGGAGGGTTGACTGGCTGTTCTTCTCAAGTCATGGAATACTGCACATCTCCAGTGTTATTAGTCTATTTGATTGGAGTTGCAAATATGGATTGAAATGATAAATTACAAAAAAAATTCATTCTAGTAAATGTTATTTTAAGGTAATGTGTTATTTACTATGTTGGATGAATATGGATATTTTTATTATATAAATAAATAAATAAATTTATTATTTAAATAAATAAAAAAGGTTTACCATTTTATATTTGTTAAACATAATGTTTTTGAATTTCAATCTTTTTGTAGTTAGATTTATGGAAAAAAAAAATGTACAAAAAATAAATTAGAAAATTCAATAATTTTGGTTGTAATTACTTTTCATCAAATATATTGTGAATGTATCGATAAAAAAAATTATACACGATAAACTGTCAAAAAAGATATCTATTACGTATAAAATTATCAATTCAATTGTTCGTTTTTGTGCTTAAAGTAATATTGTTATTATTTGTCAAAATTAGAACTTATATCATGGAAAATCATGAATTATATTATCTTCTTATTTCCTTATAATTAAAACATACGTAAATACGGTCTCAACTAATTAGAGTGAATGTCAATATGTCTATCGTAAAACACAAATAAGACAATCTTTAATGTTTTGTCCGAAAATTTCATAGATTTTAGAAGTTCCATAAAGTTCGAGTCTTTAAATAAAACTGAAAATCATTAGATTTTGATTTTATTCAATAATTAGCTAGTCCATTAAAGACTTAAAATATTTGTATATAAGAAATTACCAATGATAAAAGGATATGTCCAGTATATAAAGTAAGGGAGAAGATATGCCATATCTTCTAAAGAGCTCCCGGGTAAAGAAATGAGAATTGGAACTGGAAGCAGCATTAAGTTTCCTCGCAACGCTGCACGCCGCGTGAAAGGAACAAATATTACATGCTCTTGGTCTACGGTTGACCAGCCACTCAAACCACGCCACCTCATATAAATCCTTCGCGGGTCATAATTTATCGACAGGCCCAAATAAGGAAAATAAACAGCCCAACAAACTGGCCCATAATGTGGTTTTTTTCCAAAACTGGACAAATCTTCCGGCCCTGATACATCCGACGGCCAGAATATGTGAGGGCGGCGCACCATTGTCCAGCTCCCCAAATCGAACGGCAGAGACGAAGGACGAAAATCGTCGTTGATGGCGAGTACCCATCGAATCTAGACCATTATCCATCTAGGATCTTACACACCATGCTTCCAATCCCTATGGTTGCCTTGCTTTCCTCCTCCCTCATCTTCTTCTCCAGTTCCTTCTTCTAGGGTTTGCCGACGAGTCGCTGATTATTCTTCTCTTCAATTGGCCAATTAATTTCTCATCTTTCGAGGTATTGTTTGTTCTCTAATCGATTAATCAAGTTCTTCTGTTCGATTTATTTTTCCTTTTTTTGCGCTCGTATCCTTAGATTTGCATCGATTATAACTTGATTCGAGCGTGATTTGTTTAAACATCAATTGAACGCAAGGTTGACTCGACTATTTGGAGGAAAAGGCATAAATTATACAATTATGTATTCAATTCTACAAGTTTGATGTTCTAATTTCAGGATCAGAGTGTAGAATCCATCCTTAATCGACCTGTCGAATGGCGGCCGGACAGCAGAGAAAACGCCTGACGAACTCGAGCCCACACGAGCCGTTCAAAGCGAAGAAGAAGAAGAAGTTGGATACATCAGATGCGTCAGACCTTGTGTTGAATTTGAGACCGCATATCGACTTGAGTTGGGATGAGAAGTACAAGAAGGTAATGCCTAAACGGGACCAAGTAGGATTAGCGTGGAAAGACTTGGCCCCTTTTGTCGAATCGATTCCGAAACCGTGTAAAGGTCTCGCTGATGTCATTCAAGTCCCCAAAGAGATTTTCGGTTTGAAGGATTTAAGCTCTGTGCTCTCTTATGAGGTATTCAATGAAAAAGGGATTTATTTTGTGAAATTAAAATTGTAATAAATGGGGGTATTTTGATTATTATTATTATTACTAGTTGTGGAGTTCATGTCTGTCAGAATCGGATAGGAAGTTACTAAGCCAATTCCTGCCGAGCGGGACTGGTACGGATGAAGCGGTAGAGTCTTTGCTTGAAGGAGAAAATCTTCATTTTGGAAACCAATTTTCAGACTGGTACTTTCTACTTATATTAATTAGTTTTTATTTTTAATTCTACAAATTGTGGGTTTCATTTTTTTTGTTAATTTTTGTCAATTTAATTTTAGGTCGAGTTCAGTTTGTTCGGGAAATTTGCATCCAGATTTAGTTCGTAAGAAAGAAAAAGAATTTCGGTCTAATAAAAAAGCATATTATTCTGAAATAAGCAAATATCATTGCAGGTATTTTAATTTGCAACCTTAAATTATTTTTTTTTATTTTAATCATACAAATATTTATATTATTTGTTGTATTTTAACAGCATGATTGATAATTTGGAGAGCTGGAAAGAGAAATGGCAGAGTTCTAAGGACCCTGAAAAACTATTTCGGTAAAATAAAAAAATATATAATCTCTCTTTTTTTAATTTTAATAATTTTTATTATCAATTTAAAATATTATTTATATGCAGGGGCAACAAACCTAATAAAGAGAAGCAATCGATCATAACCGAAAAATCTAAAGTTATTAAGAAGGAAATTCCACCAAAAATCGTACAAACAAGCGATGCTTCTAAATACATGTCAATAATTAAGGTAAAAATAAAACACATTTATTATTCACTCCAAAATACAAAAATGTGAAAATATATATATATATAATTTTTTTTGTTATTTATTTTCAGATTAGTAGTGCTCAGTTCGAGAAAATAAAAAACCTAAAACAATCTGGAGATGGAATTCAGCAAAAGCTATTAACTCCATTTCTCGGCGATATTAAAAAATTAAATGCAAAATCGTACGAATCTGTGGAGGACGAAGAGAAGAAGTTGTTAAATGACCATTGGTATTATATTATTAGTTAATCATTAATTATATAATTTCCTGCATTATTTAATAATTAATTTTATCAAAATAGGTTGCAAGTTGCGAAGAAGGATATTCCTCTTGCATTTAATTCTCGGAAAGAGAGGAAATTTGAAATCGAAGAATTGATGAAATCTTTGGGTCGAGAACTTTCTGATAGGGAGATCTCCAGTATGAACGAGGTTCGCTTTATTTTAATTTTAATTTATGCCAAATATTTATAATAACAATAATAATATTTTTGTTGGAATTAGGAGGAGGAGGAGGAGACGAGTTTGAGAGTGGAGCTTAATTCTGATAATCAACTAATCCCTGAAGAAGAAGAAGAAGAAGAAGAAGAAGAAGAAGAATATGAAGACGTAGATCCACAAGAAGACGAACAACAACAACCACAAGAAGACGAACAACAGCAACCACAAGAAGACGAAAATGATTCCCGATCAGATTCCGAAACAGATTCCAAAGAAGATTCCGGAAAAGATTCGGCAGAACCGGAAGAAGAAGAAGACGAAGAACGTGAAGAAGAAAAGGACGAATCTGAAGAAATGGAGGAAACAGAGGAAATGGAGGAAGAAGATATTGATATGACGACGAATATACCGAGTTACCGAAATGACCTCGAACGAATCCCCTCTCTCAACACGCATCATCACGAATTCGAACCCGAAACGGATGACTCGTTAATGCCTGTGATACCCTCTCTCCAAACAGAGGAAATTCCTCAGATTCCTCTACCAGTACCAACCAACTCTGACAAGTGGGGCCCTGTCGATACCTACACTCCTCAGTACTTCCCCCATCACCAGCACGGTACTGTCGGTACCGTCAGTACCGTCGGTACCGGTACCAGTGCCGTGATTAATTTAGAGAGAGAAGTGATGGGGATGGATAACAATTCTGCGTCGTTATTTTGTCCTGAATTAATCCCGCAAAGCAATTTCTTGTCCTTGCAATCTCGTCAGGTATTTCATAAAATTTAATAATTAATTGTGTTTTTTATTTTTTATTAATTAATTAATTAATTTTAAAGGCGGAACAGCAGAGATTAATGGATCAGAGACAACGACAGTTATACATGCAACAAACACAACCGATTAACAAACCGGTACAAGTACAAGTACAACCACAACCGCCAGTGTACCAAACAAACAGTTACGCATCCAATCACATGACTCAGATTGCGCCACATCATCAGAGTTTAAATATTACCAATTCCGCGACTACCGCTCCTCGTTTCGCTCCTCCTGGATACAACGCTTGGTTCCCTCAAGACCACCATCATAACAATAACGGTGGTGGTAACAACAACGCGTGGGTTGGAATGGACGCCTCCAGTGCCAGCTCTGACGGGAGTCTGTTTAGTGTTTTGTCCGAATGCAATAAGATCCCGCCACGTGTCCAGCAATATCAGAGCGGGAATTTCGAGCAGTATGCCGGTCCTAGAAACTTCGGAATGAGTTCTGTGACGAGTAATAATAATAGTGGTTTGTATGGGTATTTACCGTCTCAAATGGGGAATATTAATAATGGTGGTGGTGGCGGTACCGGTACGGGTGGGAATGGTGTGCCCGGTACGATGGATAGTTTGGCTTGGACGAATTATGGGCGACAAAATTCGAATTTGAATCCTGGCATGCAGGATAATATGGGACGTCCTTTCTCGAGACCTTGGGAAAGATGATAATAGATAGATAGACATAAAAAAAAATATTGAATTTGGTTTCGTCGTGGGATTATTTGTTGTATTTCGTTGTTGAAATTATTGTATATATTCAGAAGAGATAGATTTGATTTTTTTTCTTGTTTTGCTTCGGCAATTTTGAGTAAATTAAATTAAATTAATGCATAATTATCGTATGCAATTAATTAATGTTTAATTTTAATGATTGTGTTGTGTTGGTACTTATGGTTGGATTAATCATTGTCGTGCTTAATTAATTAATTAATTAATGGAGGTCTTGTATCAAGATAAGACGAATCATTCCATTTCCTGCGCCACCCCCTACAAGTCTCCCACTATGTTTGACAGAAAAGAAAAAAAATTCAAAATTTAGAGATAAGATTGTTTAATAATGTCAAATCATTTAAAATTTAAAATAAGTATTATGATTTATTCTATCTATACTGTACTAACTTACAAACCCTCTTCCATGAAGTACAAGAATTAAAATTTTGTAATACATATTATTCTTTCCTTGTTTTTTTTTTCTCCAAAACTAAATAATACAAAATAGTGAAATATTGACAACAAAATTGTTATCAAATTTATGTCTCGTGTCTATTAATTATTGTCGGTAATGTTAATTGAATTCGAGACTTATGATTTATAGTGTTATGCACTCAACCACTAAATGAATTCAGAATTGATTGATTATCCACATTACGCGTCAAACACGGCATGTAGACCGACTATTACATCTACATGGCTTGTAGCATAGAGAGATTATAATGTTTAATCCAATCAAATAATCTATAAGGATGATTCCATTTCCACCACCCTTACCACTAAGTTTGACACACAATTAAAAACTTTAAAGCAAGAATCAAGATTACTTAAAAACGAGTAATTAATTATCGTCCATTTTACTAATCAGTCTGAGTCTATAGCCAGAGTGTACCGGTGGTGGTACCAACTCACTTTGTCAGGCTTCTTGATAAGTTTCTTTTTGTCACTTAATCTTAATTGGTAAAGTTAATCATGTTTTTAATCACTGGGGACCGATCTTGATAAGGTTATTTTCTAACTACATATATATTATGTTTTCGATAAATGATTCAATCCACCAACATCACACCTATTTTCCAAAATTGGTGGAGAAATTTAGGTGAAACGTCGTCGAAAGATCGAAGAATCTAACGATTAATCAAATGCAGATTAGAGTTAGTTATCATGTGCAAATTGTAATTATATTAAAGACCTTTTCTTCCCACAATACAAGAAATACCGAACTAAAAAAATACTTTTATATCAAGGCTATAACTAGATACACATCGAAACTTATCATCAGTATATTATATCATACACAGAGGGTTGAATATATTGTTTATTGAATAAATAATACATTTTTCTATGTACTTCCTGTAGATTAGGAGGAGAGAGGGAATTAATTAAGTGCATAATTTATTGAGTTCATGGCTGGCAATTGGTCAAGGTATTCTCTTGTCTTTATCGTATGGTCTCTTCTAAAACCTTTTTATGCTTTGATAAATATCAGTGAAGGAGCCAATTATTATACGACACGAACACACCATTATTTGTTATGTGACCAAAGCTTGATATTTGTCATTAATATATTTATTTTCTCCCGTGCATTCGTTAACTGGAGGTGTCCTGATGGTGATTGAGAAAGCAATGGGATGGGTTAATTATTGGTATTTTTTTAGGATTACTTGCATGATTTATAATAAATGATATTTTTTAAAATTTATGATTAGAACAATTAGCTGCTATCTGATTGATTAGCGACGAATTCAAAAATCTTCGATGACAAGGATGAAATGTGAAAAGATCAGAGATACCCCGAAAAAACTAGAATGATTTTCGACTAAATATGATACGTATGCGCGTTATAATGTAATTTTTGTATTTCAAAATTTATTGTTATCCAAAATTAATATAACATGATAGGGTTGTACTATAATTATAGTAATGGAATCAAATAGAATTTCATATATTTGTTCACTAGGCGTTCGACAACAAGTGAAATACTGAAATAGTTGAATGGAACATCGTTAAATTTTTTTTTTATTTCAATGATGTTCGATAAGGTACAAGAGCGAAATAATGGAAGAAGTAGAAGAAATAATATTATTTTATTTGAAACGAAAAGAGTGAAAGGGAGAACGAAATTCTTATTCCGTTCTCTTGCAGTCTTACACCATTTATTCTTATTTTTTTTTTACTTTTGTTAGGCAGAATAAACTAATTTCTTCAATTTTTTCTTTTATTCCATCTTGATCTTGCTGAACAAAACAAGATTCGTTAATGTAACATAATCTACGGAACATATATAAAGTCACGAAATTGAATTATATTTGACAAATTTTTCTCCAATTTTTTTTTTTTTAAGTGAAACATAATCCACGAATCGTGGACATTTTTAGTTTCATATTTTATTGATGATATCAAACGGGACTTGAACCCTTAATCTTTGATATTTTGTGCAAAACACTCAATCACGAGACTATGTGATCATTGACAAATTCTCAAATATTCTTTTAATTTTCAAAATCAACAACAATATAACATTCATTCAATTGTGAGGTTCAAATGGACCGCAGATTCAGAAACAATAACTTTTAATCTTTAAATGAAAAATGAATGGATCTATCGAGCATCGCGCTTGCCATTCCTTCAAGAAAATGTTTATTTCAATTATTTTCATAGAATTCAAATTGAATCCACATCTGACAAATTTATCTGAATATATTTATGTCACAAGCATATTACTGGTTGTTTACTACAAAATACACATGTTGTGTTGTCGTTAAATTTCACTATTGATAATATGTTAATTATTATTTCATGTGAATTTTATTTGTCCATATTATAATAAATATTTATCAATCACTATTTAATACATGTTAACATTTTTCTCTTTTTTGTAAGAAGTTAACATTAATTATTTCTAGAAATATTATAATCGTCTCCTAAAAATATACAAGACACTTCAAGGACATCTCCATTGATCAAAGAGTGGAGAGGGTTACCCAAGTAGTGATTGTATGAAAAAGTCATGCGGCGTTTAGGTTGGAAGGTGAGTGGGTGGGTGATGATAAGCACGGGTGGGCGGTGGCACATCACCACGTGGCAGTCGCCGACCACCCCTCTCCGTCGTTTTCACCGTAGGACCCTTCTTTTGTTTGCTAACGAACTTACTTCTCACTCATGTTTTTTTTTTGTGCTCATGGCCACTCCCCCCTTCTCTCCATTAAAATCAATGGAGAAAACACTGTATGAACACACTAACAGAGTCCATTGAGAGGGTGGGATGGAGAGGAGAGTTCGCGTGCCGAAAGCGAGACGGGGAGGGACGGCGCTTTTGGTATTATGAGGAGGCACTATACTTAATACTACGGCTGCACCCAATCACCGCCCTTCGACAATGACCTTATTTTTTTTTTATGTTTTGTTTCCGGAGACACCAGTAATTTTAAGGAAATTTTACCCTTCCCCTAAGATGCATCATCACATCTCTGTATCACTAATTGGCACACTTAATTAATTGGTAATTAATAAGATATATTCGATTAATAATTAATTAATATTAATTATCAACTGTTAATTCATGTGTATGTTAAATATATATTAATTAATTGTTAATCGAATGTATTTTGTTAATTAATAATTAATTAAGTGTACTAATTAGGGATATAGAGATGTGGTGATGGTTGGGGAAGGGTAAATGGCCTATTAATTTTAAGAGACCATATATTGTGCCCCTCAAATTTCCTGAAACATCATCTATATCACTAATTAACAATTAATTAACATGATAATTAAAAAATACACTTCATTAATGATTAATTGATATATAATTAAAGTATATGTGAATTAATAATTCTTAAACAATATCAATTAATCGTTAATAGAGTGTTTTTTTTATTAATTATAATGCTAATTAATCGTTAATTGGTGATATAGAGGATGTTATGGGGAATTTGAGGGGCATGATATAATTATCCTAATTTTAATTAGCCATTGGCATACACGGATTTCACATAAAATCATGAAATCTATTGGTTGGATCTGTTGACTGTTAAAAAGGAAATCTAGCCAAGATTGTTATGGAAAATATTATCAACCCAATACTCCAATAGTGACCCCAGAGGTTTATGATTGTCTTAGTTTTATCTAATATACTTTTATAATTTGTGATTTTCTAAATATATTATTATTATTTGTATAATAATTTTTGTTCATCTTTATTATATGTTTGATATTCTCTTACATGGAATATTGGCTCCGCTAACCAGAGTGATCATAATAGAGTAAACAACAATTTTGCACGTCAGTGTTGTGCAAGTTAAACGCACGTTGGAGATTTCGGTTTGTCCGGTCCACACTCTGCCATATCGAAAATGAACTCCTGCACATCGATTTTATCATTATTATTATATCTTTTTAGGTAAATCACACACACACACACACACATATATATATATATATATATATATATATATATATATATATATATATATATATATATATATATATATATATATATATATATTATCAATTTGATTTTATAATATATTTTTATATTCTATAAAATTTTAGATATATCATATACACTTTAGATGTATGATATATTCATGAATATACTTTTTATATAGTCATAAGTATTTTTTAAATGTAGGATATATCTTTATGTTTTATACATTTTTAAGTGTATCGTATATCTTATTAGATGTATAAATATTATATATCTTTTTTAAATATAGTATATGTCATAATTTTGGGGGATTTACATATTTACTCTTTTTAAAACTTAAAATTACATATTTATCTTTCTTAAAATTAAAATATCATATTTACCCCTCTCATAAATAATATCATATTTATTCAAAAATTAGAAACCGTTCAATTTCTCCGTTAAAACTAACGGTCGACGTTTAAAAAAAATTCAAAATATTATATTTATCCTACTAGAAATAAAAATACATATTTATCCTTTCAATAATAAAAAATAACATATGTACCCTTTCGAAATAAAATATCATATTTACCGTGCAATTTCAAAAACCGTATGATTTTAAAACTCCGAACTCCAAAGACTAGGTGCTCACCAAATGGCTGCGAAGTATTTTCATATCCACATGGCAGTGTTTTTATTTTTATCTTTATAGATAATTCTAGTACATCATATATATTATTATTAATATATTATGTATATGTGTATACATAATGATTAATATATTTAATTAAGTATAATGAATTTGGTATTTAGAATTTCATAATTATTAAATTTATGTTTTTTTTTCATGATAATCATCAAAGTTTATATACAGTTGTAATTTTGTTTTTTTTATAAATTAAGTTTCCACATACTCCACATTTTCAAAATTTGACTCGCTCGAATGGAATGGCTCTGATTATTTGGCGAGCTACCTACTAAAGACATTAACCATTTTCTGCGACAATTTGGGGGCCAAGGTTATATAAATTTCAATTTCAATCCAAAAATAATACAAAATGGATTCATATATATATATTTTTAATATGGGGACAAGGATAATGTTAATACAATTTCTTGAAAATTTGAGGGTTGTCATAACTCGAGTAACTGGATATATGCAACAGAATTGTCAGGACTTAAATAACTGAGTATATAATTCTAGAAGTCACAAAAATATAGATTAAATGTTTTTTAGAAAAAAAAAGGAGCAAAATAGCTGATTCATGTGTTGGATAGGGATTTAATAAATCATGAAAGCAGTGTTAGTTAGGCAAGTGCATATTATAATGGTTCATTCTTATCTTTTAGTCTTCTTTATTTAATAAGCAAAAACGAACGACTCGTGGGCCAATAGTGACTAGTTTAACGTCATATCATATGCTAATAAATTTAGAGTTTGGTTTAGTTTAGTTTAATTAAGAACATTTTATTTGTTTTATTTTGAGATGAATTGACAACACAAAACTGCATGATTCTTGTCATGGTAAATTAAAGATTAGGGTCAGCTAAAATGGTCTAGAGTTTGGTTTGGTTTGGGGTTATATATTCAACCCCAAAACTCAAAATAGCATCATTGATGAGGCAACAAATTAGGAATAAGTAAGTTGATTAGAACTATTAATTGACTCAATTAACAATTTAATTGATCGTTTAATTAAATGATGACGATATTGCAAGAACTAACATTACTAAATTGAGAACGATTTTAATTTTTTATAATAAAATGACAGCTATATCCGTATTTATGGTGATTGATAAATATTATACTTATATAATATTATTTATACCTTCCATGAATAATACAAAAATATTTTTTCTAATATTATGAAATAAACCAAATCTAACTAATATATATTAATTTATATATTTAAATATATATGACATGTTACAATATAATTGTTCTTTAATGATGATTTGTTTTTATATATATGAATGATTTTATTTGCATGATTTATGAAAAGTGATAAACTAATAGATAAATGTAAGAAATACCAATCATCAATTCATCATTAACAGAACTATAACGATTATTTAATAAAACAAATTGAAATCACTCTCAATTTATCAATGTTGACTCTTGCAATAGCGTCACCCTAATTAAATTGACATATCAATTAACATGTATTAATATTAACATATTATAAATTATTTATGTGTCAATTTAACGTGCCAATTAATATTAAATTGAGTCAATTAGAGAGCAAAATCAACCCCCATTTAATCATTTTTTGTCACTCATCAGAAGTGTTGGGATGAGTTTGGGTGGCAACTATATTTTCCAATTGGGTTTTGGATGATGTGATTAGATATTGATCTACTAACTACTGCCTTTTCTTTCACTTCAATCCAAGAATGCTTATTTTCTATCACGTATACAGTGCACTGATAATTGAGTTTGGTTTCTTGATGTTGAATTTAATTTTGCCGTTCAAGGAAATTTTGATATATTGAATATTTTCTATGAATAACTAACACTAATCATCAATGTTTTAAATTGCGATATAGCGGTCCATTGCGGTTGGACTGTAATTTACATATGATCACCGATATTGCGTTATATTGCGGCGCTATTTAGCAGGTTGCGGTGTTGCGTTTAATAAATATTTATTGCGATTTGCGGTATGGCGGCGCAATTGCGCCGCAATTTAAATCATTGCTAATCATTATTATCAATAATTAATATATTTATTGTGTCAATTAATAACATTAATTAATAATTACTAGTAGATGCCTAGATGGTGATTGGTGACAAATTATGTTAAGCAAATGACTTATTTTTCTAGTAAATGATGGTGATATAGTAGTAGTAGGCCTGTAGAATAATATATATATGAGGTGAGGTATGTTTGTTTATTCATATAAAAACAATGAAAACCATACATGAACATTCATGTGAAAATAGTTACAAAAATAAAATTGAAATTTAACTAAGCAAAAATACAATTAAATATATATATAATATTGTATGGTATTTTGATATTTACAACTTCAAAAATAACAACATTATTTGACATATGTTTTATAATTTTACGAAATTATTTGACATGTAAACAGTTCTCTCTTTTTATTCTTTTTTTTTAATATCAAAGGTTTCCAAACAAAAACACAACTATAACCTACTTAGTTTAAATTAAGTAGAATTTTTAAAAGTATATTTCGAAAATATTAATAATAATAACCAGAAGTCAATTATGTAATTGTGATATTTTTGTACTGTTATTTAAACATAATATATTCACAAATTATAACTAGAGAAAATACTAATATGAATGTAAAAAAACGAATATATTTGATGAATTTTAAAATTAGATGTGAATATAAATTTATTATTGTTTGATATATGATTTTTTATATTTCATTTGAATTCACATTTGATCACGTAACTTAGTATGAAATGAAAAACAATTGGGAAAATTTTAAATAATCTCATAACTCTTTTGTAAATTAATATATGTTAAAAAAATATTTACGTAGATTTTTCTAAATTAATAAAAAATACGAATATGAATTGAGTAAAATCAAATATGAAAAACAGAGGAGTATTTTTGTTCAAAAAAGATTTCATTAGAGGTTAAAATTAACCTTGTTTAGATGAGATTTTTTGGAGTGTCCTGATGGTGAGATTTTTTGGTGATTTGACAAAAAATGAGATATTTAAGAATTCCCCCGAAATAATTAAATATAATCGACTTCACATGAACTCTTTCGAATAATAATAGTTTATGTCGTTAATGTCAAACAATAAAAAAAAATTAATTTTTTTAAAATTATTATATAATAATAAACACATAATTATTTACAAAAATTATGATCTTAAAAGATGAACTGTAAAAAAAATTTGTATCATATAACTTAACGATTCAAATAATTGCGATAATGCAACACAAGGAGATAATCTATAGTGAGAAAAATAAAGAGTTGGGATTAATCAAGAAACTATAGACTATAGTGAATCAAAACAATACCGTAATAATCGTTTGTAATTGGTATTTTATTATATAAAAAAAAGTAAAATTCGGATACGTTATTCCAGAACATTCTCTTTCTAACGAGATATTTTGAACGAATATCTTTTTCAGATTTGTTCAAGAATTTTCGTTAAAGTTCATTTAATTTGGAGTACAAGTTAAGCAATAGACGTTGAATTGCTATTTGCTCATACCTCTTTCTTTCTATTTATCAATTTTTTTTTCGATAATCTTCCTACTTATCAAAGTTAAACATAACAAGCCAAATACTCAATAATATTTATCGACCTAATTATTATATTTAATTTTACAAAGGAATATATATTTCATCAATCAGTACAAAAAAAATGATGACTGATGATACGTCTAATTAAACAGATAATATTCTGGCACGAATCTCGACGAACAGATGTACAGCGTGGACAGAACACAGAAAATCCCAAGAGTGTATGGCTATGCGTGTGGGCTCTCTTTTGCCAAAGGCCACCGACTTTTTTTTCTCTTCTCAAAGACCAAATCTTTTTCTCTCCTCTTATAAACACTCGCTCAATCTCTCTCTCTCTCCATCCTCGCTTCAAACCCCACTAGCTCTCCTCTTCCTAATCATTCCCACTTCTCCCATTGGCTCCCTCTCCCGCTCTCTCTCCCTCTCTCTCTTTGTCTGTGTTTGCCGCCCGCGTAATTCTTCTTTGAATTCTTGGAACTCTGTTTCTCGGTTTCGTTGCTCTGTTTTATCATGCAACTTAGCTGATCTTCTCTTCTCTTCTCTTCGATTCTCTTTGTTGGTTCTTCTTATTTGCAAGATTGAACTCACCCAATTCAAAATTCATCTTCCTCTTCTTCTCCTCTTTACAAGCGGGCGGCTTGTTGATTATTTCCTTTATATTTCCACTTCAATTCTTTCTTGTTATTTGCTGGTGGGGGGAATCAATGGAAGGATCTAAAAGTACTAGTCCTGATGGGAGCGATAGGAGAAGATCAAAGGGGAAGGGTTTGAGCTATGCTAACTTACAATTACATTTAACAAGATCAAGTAAAAAGATAAAGAGTCCTGACCGGCACAACCTATCTCCCTCCACATCATCCCCTCAAATCTCTTCCATCACCAATCAGCTCTCTCCAGTTTCTTCTCCTACTGCTCAAACATCGCGCCCTATTTTCCCTTTTGCTTATGACTCTTCTCAATCTCCATTCTTACAACCACAACAAATGATATCTTTCTCTCACCCACCTTACGGTACTTCTTCTACCAACGGACCACTTTACCCCCCTAATTTCTTCATCCCCGATGGGTCCGCTTCTTCAGGCTCAGCACCACCACCACACCTACTTCAATACTGGAGCGAAGCCTTGAATCTCAGCCCTCGAGCAGGTCAGGCCAATCCTGGAGGTTCATTTTATCAATCTCTATTTCAAGGTCAATACATGGTACCACCCGTACCGACTCCAACGAAGCTGTACCGTGGAGTGAGACAAAGACACTGGGGCAAGTGGGTGGCTGAAATCCGCATGCCGAAAAACCGTACCAGACTTTGGCTCGGTACCTTCGACACGGCCGAAGATGCGGCCATGGCATATGACAAGGAGGCATTCCGGTTACGCGGCGAGAACGCTCGGTTGAATTTTCCCGAGCTGTTTCTTAACAAAGGGAAGGAAGCAACATCTTGTTCTTCTTCCTCGTCTTCAGCTCCGCCTACTCCATTTCCGAAGGAAGAAACTCGAGCGCAAATTCCGGTCCAAAATCAAGAACCGAATCAACCGGTAACACAAGCACGATACGAAGAGGTAAAGGAGGCGGAGCCGAGCACGGAATTTGTGTGGGGAGACGCCGACGAGGCGTGGTTTAGCACGTGGGGGCCGGAAAGTTATGTGTGGGACGACGTCGACGGTGCTAATAATCTCTTGTTGCAATCGCGCATGGCCAGTGAGGCTGACCAGATGGGCCCACCTGGTCAGAGAATTGAGGAATTTGGTGGTTCTTCTCAGCATGATGTTAATGCTAGTTCTTCTTCTGGTGGTGGTGGTGGTTCTTTTGACACTCATTCTATGTTCAATTGGAGAGATTATTAGTCTCTCTCTCTCTCTGTCTCTCTGTCTGTCTCTCTCTCTCTCTCTCTCTCTCTCTCTTCTAGCTCTCTTCTCTAGTGTTTAAGCTGAGTTTGAGTTCATTAGTTGTGCTGGTTTTTTTTGACGCAACTGGTGAATTCAAACAAAATCAGCACCCAATTTTGGCTGCATATTTTTTCAAGCCAAATTTGGGTTTCTTTTTTATGTCATGATCTAGTTAAATTTCTCAAGTCACGAAGTTGAGGATACTTGATAGAATTTTAGATATCAAGTACCCTTTTTCTCTCTTTGATTTGTCAAGTTTGCTTTGTATTAATTTACGTTTGTAGCTTAGTATTATGCATGAAATGAGGAGAGGGTTTTATGTTCTCCTCTTTCATATCATATATCATGTATTATTATGACATTGTAATATTTATTAGAAATTAGAAATTTGTGTGATTAATTGGTATTTCCATTATACATGTATTATTTGTTAAATCCTTCTCTTCCCATTCTTTAACCACTGAAATTTTCCTTCTTACAAGTTACAAAAAATATGTAGTAACGTACAAAAAACAAAAACAAAAACAAAAAGGATTTGCATGGTAGTATCTATCTATTGAGTATTAATACATATCACTCAAAGAATCTCCCCCCTTCTTAAATCCAGATCCAACGGCTCTCTCTCTCCTCTATCCTCCTCCTTCTCTTCGACTTTAATATACAATAATTAATCGCCTAAATAATAACAACGATGATAATAATAATAATAATCGATCGACCTTCCATGCAATCCTCTCATTTATATCTATCTATACACATTCGAACAAACGAACAAACATAATCATCAAATACGAACAGGGAATCCGTAATTCTGGAACGTTCTAATCTCTCCTCCTCTGCCAGCTGTCACGATCACCATCCCCCACGCCGATCTACTCTGCGCCACCCCTCCTCCCCCAAACCCATTCATCCCAACATCACCATCACCATGACCATTATTATTATTATTATTATTATTATTATTATTATTATTATTAACATTCTCTGTGGGGACCACGGTGTTTCGGTTATAACTGTTGTAACTAACAGCGGGGCCCGCAGGAGAAGGCCAGAGTACCGAAGCGGTTACTTCCTGACAATGGAAGTATTCGTAGGATTGGGTGATCGAGATTGAGTTGCTTTTGCTGCTGCTTCTTCTAGAAGGTTCTGCCGAGTCGTCGTCGTAGCGCCACATGTACACATGGGAATCCTCGCTGGCAGAGATCACGTATTTTCTGTTTGCCGATATGCATGCTGATATTTGACTGCCCGTGTTTCGAAACCCTGTAATTAAGAATTAGTTAGAATTTGAGGGGGTTGATTGAAAAAAATGAATTAATTAAAAGTGTACCTTTGAATTTGTGAATTAAGTCGGTTCCGTCAACGACGCGGATTCGTGAGTCTGCGGAAGTGATTAAAACTTTTGATAAACTTCCAGGGGCAAACTGGTAAATATTTGAAAAATATGAGGATAATAATAATAATTATGAAATTATCATGATTTCGAGATTTGGGTGTTTGTGTAGACCTCAAATCCGGTGATTTTCTTCTGGCTTGATTTCTTTCGTTTGTTTTGCAAGTCTATTTGAGTTTTCTGAACGAGCTTATTATCTGCACACAAAAAAAAAAAAAAAAAATCTCATTTAACATATCAAATAAGAAAATAAAAGTTCAGAAATATACTAATTTAATTGTATATATGCATTGTATGTACCAGATGTATCGTACATGTGGCAGCTTCCTTTATTAGAGCCAACTAATGCATTCTACGAAAATACCAAACAAAACAAAAATAAACATTTTTGTAATATTATTAAGATTTAAGAGGCATTTGCATATTTTACCCTTACCCCTCCAAATATAATATTTTTATTTTTTGGTAAAGAAAATATTTTGTATTTTAAGAACAAAAGAAAGAGAACGAAATAAAAAAAAATCAAACCTGGCCATCAGGAGTATAACAAGCAGCGGTAACGATTTCATGCAAATCGGTCCAATCAACGATCTGACGGTCAGGAATGCTCCAGATCCTGACTTTCTTATCCAAGGACCCGCTTATAAAATACCTATCATCCACGGGGTTGAATTGTATACACGTCACGTAATCGCTATGCGAAAACATTTTCAAACACGCGCTACTCTCCATGTGCCACAACCTCACCGTCTTGTCCATCGACGACGATAATAAATACTAAAACATATCCAAATCATCAATTAATTAATCATCCGTATTAATAATATTGGTTTTAAATATTTATAAATTATATTATATTACTTGTGATTGAGACCAAGAGAGATCGAGAACATCGTCAGAATGGCCGCGAAAAGAGCAAACGGGTCGATCAGACAAGGCGAAAATATGTTCGGGAACCATAATATAATCCAAGCTGTTAGATTTTCGCCCGCCAGACATTCTCGCGCGTCTTTTCTTCTCCCAATTACCATGCGTCGGAGTCGACGGTGTCGAACCCGAACCCGAATTCAGACCCGGTTCGGGAGACCCGTTAGTAACTGCTGCCACGAACGGGTTACAGGTATTATTATTATTATTATTTTCGTCGAATGATTCTTTTCTTTTATCTAATTGTGATACTTCCCATATGTGGATCGTGCAGTCTTCGCCTGCGCTGGCGAGGTATTTACCGTCGAGGCTGAATTTTATGGTCCATATGGATCCGGTGTGGGCGTTTATTTCTTGGTTCATGTATAGACCAGAGAGTTCTCTTTGGGATTTTCCGTAGTAACGGACCTTGGCTTTTTCTGGTCCGTGGTGGACCTGGTGCACGCTTCCGTCTTGACTGTCATCTGTTGCTGAGCTGGAACGACGGCCTCCTTTGTCTGACGAGGTGTCTCGCTCGTCGGAGCTTCTACGGTCTCTGGATTGTCCGCTTCCTATGATTTTTATGCTTTTAAACCAGCTTGCTCTCTTTTTCGCGCGGGTCGTGTTGGTTTGGGTGGATATGATGGATTCGGTGTGGTCATTTGTTGTATGTCCGTTTATGTTGCTGATTCCTGAATCTCTCTGACGGCGCATGAGCTCTTGAACGATTGGGGAACGGCCTAAGCAGATGCCTCGATGATCGAGCTGACATTCTTCCCCTCTCCTTTCGCTACATTCATCAGAGACCTCGATGCTGCTACTAGATACTGGTCTTGAGCCGAGAGGCGGTTTCAATTGAGAGGTAGGTGGAGTATTTACAGTGGTGGATAAGCCAAGATCGACTGAGCTCTCGGATCTGGATCTAGCCATTGAGATAGAAACGGGATAGCCATAACCAGTGGAGACGGATCTCCCAATCTCAGGCTCCATTATCGGTACTGGAGATGTACCGGTAAGACGAGACAGAGACGGGTCATTAGAAAGGCCGAGTTGTTCGAGCAATCGCCTGCGGCGTTCCTCGACAGGCGCCGGTTCGGAAACCCAGACGGCAAGAGAAGGAGGTGATGAGCGGCGGTGTGAGTGGCCACGGCGCGGTCCAGGAACAGACTCATCTTCCGAAGCAGACGTAGACGAGCACGACGAAGAAAGTATACGATCCAATGACTCGTAAAACTGCTCTTCTTCTTCCTCTTCCTCTTCCTCTTCCTCCTCCTCTCCCCCCTCGGAATTGCTCATCTCCGTACCGGCATGCCAGACCGCGACAGTAGAAAGGCACTTTGGGGATTAGTAATTTGTTTGTTAGTGGTTGGAACACGACAGAGAGACAGTAGTGCCGGTCCCTTTAGGGGCGTTGGTAGCAGTGCCGGGAGGAATCGGATCGGTCGAGGGGGAAGCCCGAGAAGCTGAAGGAGGATGCTGTCCTCGAAGGAGGGAGAAGTATGAGGGTACGGCAGAGAGAGAGAGAGAAGGAGAGAGGGAGAGTAGATCCACCCGTCATCTTAATCGATGCGAGGGGGTTAGCATAGATTGTCTTTAATCTTCTCTCCTTTTTTTTTTTTTTTTTTTAAAATCAAATTAATATTGTACTGTTTGTCGTTTTTGCATTCACGTCCCTTTATTTGTAAATGATTATGTACAGTGCATACTTTCAATGTCTGTAGTGGGATAAGCACTATTATAAGGTTACAGGGGTGGTAGTGTAAAAGGTTGAGCGTGGTTAATACTGTTTTATTACGGCCTGAGGGAACGGAGGGAGGGGAAGGGAAACGGCGTTAAGATTAACGTTAGATTTGATTTGAGTTAATACTAACAGCGGGATAATCATTTGGATTAGCGGAAGAGGTGGGATTAGTAAGTAAGTAAGTAAGGATTGACGTTGAGCATGTGGAGTAGGACGGTGAGAACCTGCCACGTCATTCGTACACTGACGTATTGTGTTCTCATTGGTTCAGTCCATTGTATCTTGTCAGTAGTGACTACTCATGATCTTTTTGTACGGTTACGATTCTTTATTCTTGCTGTTCTATCATTTTTTTTTTCAAAATGCTTGATTTTTTTATAATGTTAGTTTTTGTAAAAATAACAATAAATAATAAATGAAACATTCAAATTGTACAAGTATAAAAGATAGTATCTTTTTGAAAAAAAATACATTTTTGCCTCCCAATCTTTTTCAAAAAGTGCACTTTGCTCCCCAAACAAAAATCTGCACTTTTTTGTCCTCCAATGTTTCAAAAATTATTCAACTTGCCCCCTCCATCTATTTTTTTGTCAAAATTCTGTTAACTGATGATTTGGCAAGTTAAATGATGACATGGACTGACACGTGGGTGATGACATGGCAATTTACCCTAACCCGATCCAACAAGGAGTAACCCGACCCGCTAACCCAAATTCTCTCTCAAAATTATCCTCTCTCTCTCTGTTCGTTCTTCTCGCCTCAGCTCCAGCAACCATCGCCACAGCAGCCCCCTCGTCGCCCCAGCCCCTTCTCGCCCAAGCCCACTTCTCGGTAAAGATCTAAAAAAATCTAAAAATCTAAAAAAATTATTCTCGCTGCTGTGCCTCTCTCCGTCGGTAAAGAACAGCCCCAAATTATTTCCCTCGCCTCTCTTTTTCGTTCAACAGATCTAAAAAAATTACAAACAGGCCCCTGCATAAATTCTGTAATTACAAAAAAACCCCTGTTAATTTACAAAAAAAACCCTGTTAATTTACAAAAATACCCCTGTCTTTATTTACTAATTTATTTAATAATTGATCCAATTTATTTGTCAATTTGAAGTTAATTTGGGAAGATGAACTCCGAAGAAAACATAAATTGGATTGTTGAAACGGAACCGCCTCTCGACATGCGTCCCAATTTGGAAGAATTGGAATGGGTCGAATTGAATGAAGAAAGTGAATTTTCTTATTCGAGCGATGAAAGAAGTGATGAAAGTAGTGATGAAAATAGTGAAGAAACCCAAGAACCCGAATTTACGGACACAAATTTACCCGATTTTAATATTGGAATGAGGTTTCCCGGTGCTTCGGAGTTTCGAGCGGCCGTTCGGAAATATGCGGTAGACAATATGAAAGAAATTAAACTAGTAAAAAATGAGAAACACAAAATAAGAGCTCAATGTAAATTACCTAATTGCCCTTGGGTCGTTTACGCTTCGATAGATAATAGAACCCAAGAATTTGTGATAAAAACGTTTAATCCCGAACACAAATGTATTCCTACTTTCAAGTGCCAAATGATAACATCTATGTTTCTTGCTCGGAAATACGAAGAACGAATTAGGTCGCATCCGGGTTGGAAATCAATAAATATGCAAACGGTAATTAGACAAGAGATGGGGGGTCAATGTTACGGTGACCCAATGTAGAAGGGCAAAATTGAAAACAATGAAAAAATATTTAGGAAGCTACACCGAAGAATATGCAAAGATTTGGGATTATGCACAAGCATTGGTTAAGTCCGATCGAGAGAATACAATTAGGGTAAATTGTAGGCGAAACGAAATTGATGAGGTTCCCCGTTTTCAAAGAATGTACATTTGTTTCGGTGCGTGCAAAAAAGGTTTTTTAACCGGTTGTAGAAAAGTAATCGGTTTAGACGGATCTTTCTCGAAAGGCCCAATAAAGTTTGAGATACTCTCGGCAATTGGGAGGGACGCCAACAATCAAATGTATCTTATTGCTTGGGCGATTGTAGAAGTAGAAAATAAAAAAAATTGGGATTGGTTTCTAGAATTGTTGGCGGAAGATTTGGACATGAGGTCGGATCATGAATGGGTTTTAATTAGCGATCAACAAAAAGCACGTTTATTTCCTTCAAAAATATTTATTTTATTTATTTCAATTGGAATAACAATTATATTGTTGTGTAGGGATTACAAGTAGCAATCAAAAATAAATTACCCGATGTCGAGCATAGAATGTGCGCGCGACATATTTATGCCAATTGGAGCAAGAAACATAAAGGTGGAAATTTGAAGAAATTATTTTGGTTGTGTGCATGGTCCTATTCGGTAACCCAATATGAAGAAAATTTAGAGTTTATGCGTCAAGAATCGGTGGAAGCAACCAATGACCTTTTGCGAACCGACCCGAAGCATTGGTCCCGAGCTTTTTTCAAGAGTTGTTGCAAGAGCGACAATGTCGACAATAATATATCCGAAATGTTCAACAATTGGATTAAGGATTGTAGGCACAAACCAATAATAACGATGTTAGAAGAGATAAGACGCATGATTATGGTTAGAATCGCGAAACAAGCAACGGAGACCGACAATTATCCGAATGATATTTGTCCAAAAATTTGTGAAAAGTTGAACGTAAACATAAACCGAAATAGGGATTGTCACTTGATTTGGAATGGTCGGGACGGTTACGAGGTGACCGAGAAAATAAAGAACGTGAAAGGGGAAGTTAAAGAATATACGTTTGTCGTAGATTTGAGTCTTCGCAAGTGCTCATGTAGGGTTTGGGATCTTTCGGACATTCCTTGCTCACATGCCGTTTGTGCAATTTTTAATAAAGGAGATGAACCGATGAATTATGTGGCGGATTGTTTCAACAAAGAGATGCATCGAAAAACTTATTCCCATGTAATGGCAACGATCTTGGGTAGGCAAGATTGGCCCAAAACGGGCCTTGATCCTCCGAAGCCTCCTTTGAAAAAAACATGCCCGGACGACCTAAAAAACATGCTCGTAGAGAAGGAGGCGTAGTGCCTAAACCGTCGAGTGCCACAAAAATGGCTAGGACCGGTAAAATTACAAAGTGTTCAATATGCCACAAATCCGGTCATAACCGAGCCACTTGCCCAAAGGTAATTATATTTTTCCTTTGATAAGAAAATATGTTTGGTTCAATTTCACAATACGTATTATTTTTATAGGCGCCTCAAACCTCGAGAACCCTTCCTCTGGACAATCTTCGAATAAAAAATGAATTATTGTATGTTTGAATTTGAATTATATGTATGTTTGAATTTGAATTATTGTATGTTTGAATTCGAATTATATTGTAAACCGTTGAATTATTGTATGTATTCTTCTCTGGCTTGTGTGGTTTGAATGAACTTTGTTTGAATTATTGGCGATTGGCGATTCTTCTCTGGCTGGTGTAATTTGAATGAATTATTTGAACACATTACAATCAACACACATTACAATCAACACAAATTAAAATCAATACAAATTACAATAAAAAACACAGATTTAAAAACACAAATTACTCAGATTGCATAAATGTCCAAATACAAATTACATAAATGTCCATATACAAATTACATAAATGTCCAAACTAGTATCTTTTGTTTTTTTAAACTAGTATGTGTTAAAAGATTTATGGGAATTTAAATTAATAAAAAATATCAAAAGATTTAGTAAAATTAAATATGAAACATGTAAGGATATTTTGTTCCCAATATTTTCTAACATCATTCAATATTCAATATTGTGTTTAATTCATGTAAGTTACATGGGATAATAAATGTAGTGATGTCAATGGGTCGGGTTCGGTTCGGGTTGGGTATAAACTCACTCATGTCCTTATCCATCTTAATCGGATAATATCCGTATCCGGCCGTCAACCGAACGAGTAATTTTGCTCCTCCCGTTTATTACCCGTTGGTTTTCAGATTACCCACGGAAAATTTTACCCATACCAAAATATATACAAAAATCAATGATTCAAATAGCGCCGTTAGAGCGCAAATAGCGGTCAAAATTTCTAAAACGTATACCGTAATCTACTAAATAACGACGATAAATGAGACCGCTAGTGTAAGGAGGGTTACAATATTAATATAATTAGGATTCTTAGAACCGCGTTAAGGTCGGGTATATCCACGGATCGGGTATATCCACGGATCGGGTATGACCTCATCCATATCCTATCAGTATCAGTGCCCTCGTACCGGATATTTTGTAATCGGGTAATACCCGACCCGCGGGCTGCCGATATGTTTAATCGGGATTATCCGATCCATCCGGATCGGATACCCGTTGGGCAAGGATATTATCCAACACATTGACGTTCCTAGATAAACGAAAATATAGATTTGTAACATTTGTTAATGTCAAAAGAATATATAAGAAGTTTTTAAAAAAATTTGGAAAAGTTGGGGTTTTTATTTTAAAGAATTCAACTTATTTTTTTAACTTACCTCTTGCACACAAAAAATATGCTATCAATACAGTGCATCGGTAGCATTAATGTACATGTATTTGCTAATGGGCACCCGTTGGGGACTACGTTATAATGTTTGATGGATCAAAAGAAAATTTTAGGATAAAAACTAAACATGAAAGAAAGATTGATTCTATATTTTGCATATTAAACCGGATGCATTTAAAAAAAAACAATATAAAACAATATACAATATGCAAGAGGCGGTTCTTCCTTTTAACAGACATATTTCTCACCTTAATTTTGTTTTTTATATACCTTGTGCACAGTCACTTCGTATGTAATCTTACATTTTTTGTTTGCCTAAATGTTTGTGAAAAAAGAAAATTCACCATTTAATTATTTTCAAAACAAATTAAATTTAGATATAAAAATAATTACATAACACTATCAAATAAAAGTTGTTGGATGACGTTAACATTGTGATTTGTAACCTTATTAGTAGGGGTGGACAAATGGTTCGGTTTATTTGGGAACCGAACCGAACCGGTCGAATTCGGTTCCATCGGTTCGGTTTTTCGGTTTATTTGGTTCGGTTCGGTTCAAAAATTGATATTGTTCAGTTTATTCGGTTCGGTTCGGTTTTGGTATTTTCGGAACCGATTAAACCGAACCGACCGAATTAATACTATTTTTCATTTTTTTATTATATTCATTTAAAAAATTAAAATTAAATATTGTAAAATTAGAAATAACGTAAGTATATTTTATATGATTTGTTTTAATATTTTTTTTCTAAATTACATCTGAATTTTAACATTATAAAACTTCTAATTCGGTTCAACCGAATAAGAAATTCGGTTTATTCGGTTCGGTTTTAAATCGGTTCAAATTTTATTCGGTTCGGTTCGGTTTGAAGCTAGTTCGGTTCGGTTTAATTCGGCTTGCTGTTATTCGGTTCGGTTCAACCGAATGCCCACCCAGTTATTAGCATTTTTGAAAATTTATTTCAATGTCGAATTTTGATTCTGGCGAAACATTTCGTTTCGCATTGTCCAATATGATAAAAAAAATGATTCTTTTTTTGTTTAACATAAAATTATAAATAGCCAATGCTGCAATGTAACAATACAAACTAAGCAATAGTATTATTAAATGTATTCTTCAAGACACTAGTTACAAAATTAATTATCAATACAAATTAATGCAACTGTTGAAAAATAAAATAATAATAACAATAGAAATTGGGAGAGACATAATTTTATTTAATACAATAACCACTATCGTCTTTACATAGTAAATGGTGAGTGCGAGGTTAAAAAGACTGTTACAATATAAAGAATTAATACAATAAAAAATATAATAAATTTCTATAATTACTCTTTCAATATTTATTGTTCAGTTACAAAATTACATCGTATTGTTTAATTATTCAGGACAGTAACAATTATTTTATGACAACTTGTTAAATTAGTGGTACACTAGCATTACCCCCGCGCAATTGCGCGGGGCTGTTCGGGTTTATAAGTAATGTAGTTGAAAAAAATTGTTATTCGTTTTGTGTATGTGACTTTCTTTTTGTAATCATTATTATATGTGTAATTTAGTGTGTTGTGTGCGAGTGAAATTTTGTAGCAAAAATCGTTTGAAAATTTTAAGAGGCGGATTTCTTGAATAATTCAAACGGTTATTGCTAAAAAAATTATCTATATTTTATACTTCATAAGTAAAATAAGGAAAAAGAACGAATGAGTCGTCATGAAATTTATTAAGAACATAATAATTCAGAAGACATTGCTGAAAAAAAGAGTGTTTTTAATTTCACAAATCTTTAATTTCGCTACATATTTAGTACAAATATTTTTCGTCCTTTGTGTGGTCAGCCAACAACAAAGTTTGACGATGTCATCGCTAACCGTTTCGTTCGAATCTTTAATTTAAATTATGTCATGATTATTCGCACATCCATGATTTGGTATATTTTTAACCCCCTAATTTTTTTTGGATATTATAAAAAATTCTCTATCTTTTCGTAAACTCCCAAAAAAAAAAACTCTTTACCAAACTTTTATTTTAAAATACTCCTTATGGATGATATTAATATTTTTTTTTCCAAAATACCCTCCAAATCTCATATGTAATAATTAAAACTTATTTTTTTTATTTTTTATTAATTTTAAGAAAATTCATAAACACTTCTTAACACGTAGTGATTTAAAAAAATTTAAATTATTACATATTTTGTTTATATAATTTTAATATTACATTCTTTATTCATAAAAAAACTAACATTAAATGATAATAAATAAACACCTTGCAAATATATTCATAGAAAATATCTATTTAAACATCTATTTTTTTTTTTAGTTTTCTTTTTATGTATTTTTTAATAGTTTTGTGATATTTTATTTTTAAATATTTGCAAGATGTTCTTTTATTAATATTGTTCAACTTATTATTATTTTATTTTAGTTTTTCAAGAAAAATAATAAAGGACCAAAATGTAAATTTTAAAACTTTGGAGGACAAAAATGCAAATATAAAGGACCAAAATGTGAAAAAAGGACAAAAATATAATTTTTTTTAAAAAATATGACCAATTTGAGGCCCCTGGACTAAAATGTAAATTTCAAAACTTTGAAGGGCCAAAATGCAAATATAAATGACCAAAATGAGAAAAAAGGACCAAAATGTAAATTTTTTTCGAAAAAAGGACCAATTTGTAAATAAAAAAGGACCAAAATAGAAAAAAGGACCAAAATGTAAAAAATTTTCGAAAAAAGGACCAATTTGTAAATAAAAAAGGACCCAAATGTAAAAAAAATATTTTTTTTTACAAATAGACCCCTGGTGACGTGGCTGCCTGGACTAAAATGTAAATTTCAAAACTTCGAAGGTCCAAAATGCAAATATAAAGGACCAAAATGTAAAAAAAAGGACCAAAATGTAATTTTTTTTCGAAAAAAGGACCAAAATGCAAATATAAAGGACCGAAATGTGATAAAGAAGGACCAAAATGTAATTTTTTTTAAAAAACAGGACCAATTTGAGGCCCTTGGACCAAAATGTGAATATTAAAACTTCCAAGGACCAAAATGCAAATATAAAGGACCAAAATGTAAAAAAAAAGGACCAAAATGTAATTTTTTTTTTAAAAAAGGACCAATTTGTAAATAAAAAAGGACCAAAATGTAAAAAAAATATATTTTTTTTACGAATAGGCCCCTGGTGACGTGGCTGCACCAGGAGGCAGCAAATCCCCTTGCATTAGTATATAGTATAGATTTGTAGACTAAAAATACTATACCAACATTTACTTTTTTTTCTAATTGTACAATTGACAGTTCACTAATATAAATAATTAGACATCATAATCAACCTACATTATCATAATTTCATATATTAAATTATCATTGCATTACATCAATCATGGCGTGCTTAAATTATCAAAGAACCTATAGGAGAAAAGTAGGATATCTAAACAGGAATTTTAATTATCAATTAAGACTATTATCACTAGCATTACATATAATTGTGATTACAGCTATAAACCTATTACAGCTCCTATGTGCTAAGCAAGGATTTATACGGATTAGGCAAAATCACAGACCACTCGTGATTAATTCAATTACAAACCAGCACATCAGCAAATCAATGACATCCGTTTTATATATAATAATGTGAGTTATTTTTCTATTTTCCTCAAGTTATATCTCTTGTATGTAGGGTTGACAAAATGTGAAAATGTTGAAAAGTAAAAGTGTCATATACGAACCGAAACCGGAAGACTAAATTCGAACGAACCAAAACTCGAACGACCCGAAACTTTCAATCAAGTCGGTTTTGGCCTTAACCCTTATTGGTTTGGACGGTTGAGTCACAACAATACTCAACGTATCGTTCAAATAAACTACTAATAAGTCGGATTTGGCCTTAACCCTTATCAGTCCTTATTTAACGCTTGCCACCCCGTCGATAACTACAATAATCCATGTCGGTTTTGGCCGTAACCCATGTGAGACGTAGTACCGAACATAGTGGTTGTGAATATGGAAGACATTTCCACGACTTAAATATTATGAGGGATCATGACTTTCATGTTTCATTAATTCGTGACATAATCATATTATATCACTATCACAAGATTTTCATAAATGCATATGTACTAATTAGGAAAATTAATTATTCTAAATAATTATTTATCTTATATAATAGTATGATTGATGCCGATCATATCGATATAAAGAACTCAAAATTCCGAGCTTCGTAGCCAAAGTTATGGCGAAAACAAAATCAGCATCCAGAGGGGGGTCCGTTGTAACGGACTGCCCCATCCGTTGTAACGCAGGGGCCATGGGGCGCGAGAAAACCATGCCCGGGACCCGTCCGGAGCGCCAAAAACTGCCCCCGGGGCGGCAGAAAAACTGTTTTTCTGCAGATTTCGCCGTTTCTTCCGTTTTCGCTCGTTTCTAAAACGATAAATCATGAAACTTTTTCACGATCATTCCTAGATACTCTCAATCAACTTTTGATCGATCTCTAGTGAATACCACTTGTGATTTTAACGAAATTTGACTTTCTCTATATGTAACATCATGCAAACGGACACGAGCTTTGATAACCCGTGCGTATATCAAATATACGATTATGATTCGACCCTCGAATCGATGGCGATCGCTATGATACCACTGTTGGGAATTTATCCCGTCCCCGGGCCCGCGCAGCGGATATGAAGGCCCGGTCCGGTTCTCATAATCCAAGATCACGCCATAACTTCGAGGGTACGATGCAATAGAAGGATAGACGATTACCAGCGTGAAATTGATCACGCACGACGGGTTGATCACTCGCGTCCTTTCCTTCTCCGGTGTCACGTTGGTGACTAGCCCGTGCGTCCCATACCACACGTCTCCCACCGTCTTGACACACATCCAGTTGTCTTTCGTGCGTCCCACGTCCACACTCTTCCACAGCCAACAGTTTTGCTCCTTCGGTTTGATCACAATCGAAGAGCCACGAGTGTCGCTCCTCTACGTGTATCCACCTTGAGTCGGAAGACGTCGGTCGCGGGTGCAACTTCCTAGACGAAGCACCGACGAACTTGCTTGATTAGATCAATTCTCTATTCCGAGAAAAACTCTTTTTCTCGGTTTTCTCTCTTCGCACTATTTCACTCTCTGAAAGATGACTCTCAGTATTCTGAATAATTCTATTAATCAGAATGATTGGACTGAATGATCTGCCATGAGAGAGAGAGAGTGAGAAACATCATATTTATATCACATAGGATAAGGATGGGCCAAAAAGGCATGTATATCCAATATACACCCTTTCACACAGAAAAATGCGTGAACCTGTTCAGTATTCTGTCGAAACGAAAATATTAAATCGTTCCAACCGACTTTAAACCTTCTCGAAAGTTCTAGATAATCTTATTATCTTTCCAACCCAATTTGGCCTTGCCCAATTGGATTTCGGATGCGAAAGTTACGGACGTTTTACTAACTGTATGTCAAACTGTCGCACCCTTTCGGTATTCCATTAAAACGACAATGATACTTCGTTCAAATGAAAAATATTTCTACATGAAGGTTATAGATAATCTTATTATCTATCTAACCCAATTTGAACCATTCAAATTGGATTTTTCCTACTGAAAGTTATGACCACGAATGTACGCTTACATTCGTTTATCCTTGTGTACAATTTTACGATTGATCCCAAACTGTATTTCTTTCATATATATATATATATATATATATATATATATATATATATATATATATATATATATATATATATATATATATATATAAGGGAGGCTAACCTACTTAATTAAGTACAAAAGTTTTGGTACTTAATGTTTTTTAATCATTGAATTTGTATTGAGATTTGTGCATTTAATGATGTGCACAAAATTTCACAATCATCATGAAAAAACACAAATCTCAATGCAAATCCAATGGATAAAAAATATTAAGTAACAAAACTTTGATACTTAATTAAGTAGGTTAGCCACCTGACATATTTAATTAAGTACCAAACATTTGGTACTTAATGTTTTTAACTATTGAATTTGCGTTGAGATTTTTGCATTTAATGATGTGCACAATATTTCATGATCATCATGAAAAAACACAAATCTCAATACAAATCCAATGATTAAAAAATATTAAGTATGAAATGTTTGATACTTAATTAAATATGTTAGCCTCCCTCATATATATATACTACTACTATCGAACGCATCCATTGACGTTACAAATATCCTAAACACAAATTAAATATCCCGAAACAAAAGTCCGAATGAGCGAAAGATGAAAAGAACATAAATATATACTTTTCTATATAAATTATGATATGATTCATAAAGTCAAATTTTTCGAAACTCAAAATCAAAAGTCCCGGAACAAGAACATCCAAAACCATTTTTCCGAAACTCGATTGATCCAAAAATCGATGAACAATCCGAAAATAAATGACCCGAAAACCAAACAGTTTTAGAACCGAAAGATCCGAAATCGAACGATCCAATAATCAAAAGACCCCGCGATCCGAATAATCTCACGATCCACAACCCGAAACTCCCCCGAATCCGTTACGGCTCCCCAAATTGTCATCTCTTTGACAAGGTAGAACAAATTAATGAATTAAAACAAAAAGAGAAAAATACAAAAAAGCTGAAAAGGCAAAACATAAACACGTGTCTGAATGAATGACAATTAAATAGCATAATAAACCACTTACTCGCACCAACACATGTTTCCATTGGTTTCCATCCATCTCAACATCTCCACTCCCCCACAACCCCCATACCTCCATTTCCTTAAAAAAAAACCCTCTAGAGAATTTTTTTTTATTGCGCGAATACTTCAAAAATCAAATCGTATCGTATCGGATATCGATACTCGTCGGATAATTGTCGGATACGCATCGAATACTCCACGTTACGTATCATAATATTTTATTTTAAAATAATAACGGATATTTTTCGGATACTTCCGGATATTTGTCGGATACTTCTAACGTATAAAAAAATCTACTTGAAAAATTAAAATTAAAATTGAAAATTAAAATAAATGAGTAATACATAAGTAAAGAACTAAATAAAATAAATATTTACTTAGTACGAAATTATTTTTGTAAAAACAAATTTTTATTTTATGTCAAATATATAATATATAAAATATTAAAAATATAAATATAAATTAATAAAATAATAAAATATTATATATAATAGACGTATCGTATCCTAAGATTTTTAGAAAATTGTCGTATCGCCGTATTCCTGCAACATTGCATAGCATTATCAGAGATGAAAGACCTCCCTTACGAATGGAGAGGATAGAAATTTTTTGGCCCCGCAGATCTCCATTTGATCAAATTATAGGAATATTAAATGACACTTTTATAGCACCTCATAAACATTTAACTAATAAAGCACCAACTAAGCACTAAATTATGCTTCCCCTAAGTCAAATAATATGATTTATGTTCCTGGCATTTTACATTTATACCCTCATGAATTTACTATTCACACAGAATAGTAGAATATAGGTGTACTCTATGCTATTTTCTATTACTATTACACAAATTTATTCTTGCCCCATTTCGAACCGTCCAAAATTACACTGCACAAATCACTTAATGCTCCCTGGTTCTACTCTATGGCCTATAATGATTTTTCTGGTTCTATTGAACCAGTAGTAAATAGTACATTATTATTGTAAGAAAAATCTCTGATTTGGGCCTTTTGGGCTCAAATCAGATCATATGTGATGTCCTGTAAATTTTTCTTGATTTCAAATTATTATTGTAAAATTCGGAGCCAACATCAAAATTCTTGCAATTTAATAATTACTTCATTTGATCTCACGGACTAGATAAGTTTTCTCATATTTGAATTATTTGCAAAAAAAGAAAAAAAGAAAAAGGAAGGACGCTTCTGCATAAGATTATGGGGACCAATTTTGGGATACCATAACGGATCTTTTTCATGGGGCACACCATGAGAAATAATACTTTACAATGCTTAAAGAAAAAAACAAAAGCAATATGATATGAGGTAGACAATTTTAGTTGATATAATCATATAATCAAAATAAATATACTTGCAATTAATTAATTTTTCCACTAAATTATGCCAATTATTTTGACATTTAAGGGGTTATATGAATATCATGGAATGAGAATAGCAATGTTGCCCCTAATTAATTCTGTTCTGGGTCTGCCACAGCACAGAGACAACTCAGATTAGTGGGCATATATATCCAAAATAATGTCTCAAAATTTGAAAAAAGGAGATCTATTTTGAAGCAATTTGCAAATCATGGAGTACAATTGGGGGCAGAATGGCAGATCACAGATCACAGATCACAGATCACAGATGTGAATGAAAAATCTCTGGAAAAAAATAAAGGTGTATTCATGTCCACAACAGTAGAAAACCTAGGAAATTTTGGTGGTTTTATATATCATAAAAAAATATGAGAGAGAGAAGCTTCCTTTTCAGCCACAAAAAAAGGAATTGCTTCTTGCTTATACTTCAATCCAAGAGTAGATTGATGAGAAAAAACACATGTATGAAAAGAAACAATGTCTTTGAGCACCTTGATTTTATAATTGGCTTTGGTAGCTTTTTGTACAATATTAACAAACAATGACGTATCAACACGGATACGCCGATACGACACGACATCACGTATCGGATATGACGATACGACAATTTAACATATGATTTATGATACGAATACGGCGATACGGACATATATGATTTTTTGAAATATCCGCGCAACATAGCTGATATAAACAATAATTTGAATGATTTTCAAACATAACATGGTGTTTATTTTTATAATAATTGAAGTATTTCAACAACTTTGTTATCAATTAAATATACGAAGGTTAAATGAGTCCATATTGTTGTAATCATGTAATGAAATGTGTAATGATGAAATGGTCCATGAAAGAAGAGGCTATAAGAGTTTGTGAGGTAATACATGTACCTATAAAGCATGGCATGTTTGTTTGGGGGCACGGAAACTTTCCTTGATCGAGCATAATCATGGACCGAATTAAGGCACAATTCGACACCATGAAATCTAATCTTTCTAGCCTTTAAGGACCTAATGTGCCCCCATATCATACACTAACCTTTTTCTTCTTCCTTTTGTATAACGAGTTGATTTCGCATAGGAAATCCACATTTGAATGAATGGGTACATTTCTTTATTTTGGTAAATGGCACTACTCGTGTGTTTTTGCCACATGAAATGATGAAATAACGCAATGAAATTTAGATTTGGTCAGACAGAGTGGCCCGGGGAAAAATCCTTGGCAGGTCGTAATAAAATAGCTATCAAACAAAAATACGAAATAAGGGCCTATATTTGGGATGCTCTAACTAAGTTAGTAGCATGATTTATCCTAAGTGAGCTGATTCTTTTGTTAGATATATTATATTTGATTTAACTCATGCAGTTATATATAGTTACCTTGAAACCTATTATTACTAACTAAATTTTTACTCAAAAATACAAAACACGGAGTTACATGAGGTGAATAATGTGACGGGAAATACAGAAAAATGTCATCATCTTCTTCTTAACGCCTCCGCTCGTATCTCTGCCGGCCGATATAAAAATTCTCAAATTTTCATCGTCTCTTTGCCGCCTAGTATAAACAATATCAGACATATTTCACATATTTCGTGTTCTTCTTGTTTCTCCTCTCACGTTCACGTAAGGTATATTTATTTTCAGATTTCGCGTATTCCCGATGCAATGGATAAGGATAAAAAACTTAATTTTGCGGGTAATGCTAATCGACGCTGTTATGTGCATGCAAAACAAGTTTCTGATGCCATTGTTGTTATCGGAATATCAATATCTAGCAATACATAAATATATTGTCCGTAAGTTATTAAAGTTCAATTCTACTCTTCAAGAAGCTTAGATTGATAATTACGTGATGAGAACGTCGGAGTAGGTGATAATTTATCATACGAAATTGTTTACGTAAGTCTTGTTTATTTTATTTTGTTGGAATTGTAATGTGATGATATAATTTATTTTATGATATTATTTTTTGGACGATTATTAGTTTTCTTGGTTAAATTAAAAACTTATGTTAGTCAATGGTGAAATTTTTGAAAATTTTAATACATATAAATTTTGAAATTTCATAATTCAATTACATCAAACCAAACATAAAAACTATAAATCCAATAATTTTATTTTCATCAATCCAAACATTAAATCTTGAACTGCAATTCCAAAAACTCAACTTGCGATAGATTGATTCTATTCATGTAGTTTCTAATACGGGCACCGAAACATGCCGTCAATCCCAACATGTTTTTGTATAATTTTACACTTTATGATAGTATAATTCATTGAATTGGTAGCTAACTAAGACATAATCTATGTCTTCTATTTTGAAATATATTCAATATTCAATAATGGTTATACAAAGATTTTTTTTTTAATATACGAAGATAATATGAATATTTAGGGTTGATCATGATCATGAATCGTGCTATATAGCATGTGGTGGGTTGTAGCCTTGTAGGCCCTCGAAGCATTAAGTTTAAGGCTCATGGCCTAGTCATTACCCAAACCCATGTTGTGTCTTGTCAGATTATACAAACTCAATTTTAACTTCTAATTTCTATGATACTTTTCGGTTCCATCAATATTCAATAGGATAGAATCTTAACTAATTATGAGAAGGCCCGATACAATAGAATTTTTCGAGACTTCGGGAAGAATGGCAGTAACTTCGGAAATTTGATCACAGGAATTTTTGACAATGTAAAGCTTAATTGAGTTAACAATAATATAACAAACCATCACACTAACCAAATATCAAATCAATAATCGAAGTTAACAATAGTACAACAAACCGTGCACCGCAGGAATTCGGAAGACCTGCAACACATCGTAAGTGAGTGTCAATTTGTGGTGGAAGCATGGCAGATTTGGACACAATTAGGAAATCATGCGGAGATAAGCGAGTACGCACTTCATTTCGAAGGATATAAGGGAGAAGGCAGGGGTTTATTTCTAATATTTGAAATATGGAAAGAACGATGTAATCGAATGTTTAGAGAAATTAAGCGGACGAGCCGACAAGTCGGGCATCAAGCTAATTACAACTGGATTGAATGGAGAGATCATAAAGGATGGAGGAAGAAAGAGGATGAGCACGGCGAACAAGAGATACGGGGGTGAGGTAAGGGGTTACCACTAGGTATTGGTGGAATGAAATTTTTGTACGACTGATGTAATAGAAATAGAAGATATAACTCTTAGCCGATATGTAAATATTTATAAAATTAATACAAAAAACTGGGTACGGGTTAACCCGTCCTAGTCAAAAACTCAAAAAAACAAACCGTGCACCGCGACGGGTGCGTGTACAATTTTAGGCATGTTCTTTCATAGAATGTGAACTTCATACGATTAATACTCGTGATTACTATTGTATGCGTAACCGGCCACACATCATATATATTGTTTTCTTAATGAGGACATTTACTATGCTCTCCACAAATCCTCTCTCTCATTCTTTATACGTATTTCGAGAAGAGTCAGTGAAATTTATTTATAATTCAATTAACATTAAATTTATATGTAAAAAATAATTAATAATTAATTAGCATGTGTATTTATTGATACGTTGAGATTAACAATTAATTCATTTTTGTGTGTTAATTGAATTACTAATTATGTACACTAATCCTTCTCGAAGAACGCATAAAAAATGGGGAAAAAAATGTTGTGGGAGCGAAGTAAAAATTGCTTTTCTTAATATATTGGAAATGGGACTACAATTTAAAATAAAAAAAGATATTGCTGATGTAATATATCAACAATATAACTGAACTTTGTAATGTTCATCTTTATTGTACTACAGTAATTAACATATATTAATATATATAATTTAGTAGTCTGTGAGATTAATACCAATTGAAAGGATTCAGCTGGATTTTTTTGTTGTTGAACGAAGGAGCATTTCAGAATGAAAACCTTGTCTCGAAAAACATTCGAAAAATAATCTTGTTTTGAAAAGCATTTCAAAACTAATTCAAACTGGGATTTAAAAACTCGGTATCATCTGATTTTAAAAACCCGATATATTAATTAGATAAAGGTGCACTTAACAAAGATAGTAAGAGACATGTTAAAGAAAAGTTAAAAGCAGCAGGTTTATAAAAGTCGGTCAAAATCATTTTTCAAGTAATACATGTTCCCAAATTTTGCCCTCACGTCTTGTATATCCTAGTTAATACAATTAATTAACATGATAACTAACCCATATCATATGAATAACAATTAATTCGAAAAATACATAATTAATGCGTAATTAATATTAATTAAAATTATGTAATTCAAATGAATTTACCAACCCCCTTATTTTGGACCCATCTTTATGCAATTTTCTCATGCCACCTCATCACAACTCATGCCACATCATCACAATTATTTCAACCATTAGATTATGATATTTGGCAACATATGAACCATATATTAACCTTTGATTTTGTGTGGTTATGTTTTATTTGTAGATATTTATGTGTCCCTTATTTCACACATAGTTTTAAGCAATTTTAGAAGTCCACATCACCTTACACTAATGACGTGTAAAAATATTATTTGTTAGGTTCATGTTGGACCAATTGTATTTGATTTTGAATTTTTTCACAATATGATACATGATCAATTGTGAATACAAATAGAATGTGAAGAGTTTAAATATCTAACATTAATAAATTAATAAATCAATATATAATATAATAAAACATACATCAAATATTGTTAGTATTTTCATAATATAATTTAAAAAAATAAAGAAATATATTCGCTGGAATTTTATCTTTATTTTGAGATCCATATTATCATATATTTAATATTTATTTCTAACTTAAAATTATGAAAACAATTGTGTAAAAAAAGATATAAAAATAAATATAATTACATTAATGGCTTGTAAGACTAATTATTATTATTTTTAAAACTATAATTGAAAAAAATTGCACATACTACTAAGTATGTTATTATCATATATTCAATATTTTTCTCTAACTTAAAATTATGAAAACAATTATGCAAAAACGATATAAAAATAAATATAATTATATTAATGACTTGTAATCCTTATTATTATTATTTTTAAAAATATAATAGAAAAAAATTTGCACATCCTAATAATAATTATTATTTTTAAAACAATTATGTTATATTTGTATTTGTACTTAAAACAGTTTCATGTTAATCTTTAAAAAAAATAATGGAAGATATTTATTTACTAAACACAAATAATTTCTTTAACTTATATAATATTTTTCAATAATAAACATGAAACTTAAAATTTATCAGACATAAATAACTTTTTAAACTTTTACAATGTTAATATTCTTAATTTTAGATATGAAAATTGAAAATATCATATGGTTTTTATTTTTGTTTATGTCCACTCATGTTGTTTTATTATTATATAGTGACATTTATTATTTTTTGTATGTGTTGAATTATAGTATTAAATAAATATTTCGCAATGTGTCATATTCAATAATAGTATAATAATTTTGTCATCATCAAACTTCCTTAATCAATATGATATTTATTTTCATAAAGTGTTATATTTGATCCCGAAAAATCATAACTACATATTATGTGTATATATTACGTGTATGGTAAAACAAATGAAACAAAACCGCCGCGAAGCGCGGGTAATCTCCTAGTGTTAATAACATCTTAACTGATTATCAATTATAGAATTTGTGTGTATTATCTTTCAAATAAACATGTTAACCAAAACATAAAAATATGGGGAGATATCTTTAATAGTCCTAATCTTCTACATGTGAGGAGAAAGTGACACGTGTAAATTTTTTTTTTTTTTTTTGTGTTGGCCAAATTTCATTTTTACCCTTACAAGTTTTCACAATTTCACGTATACCCCTGCAAAATGTGAAATATCATAAATACCCCTACAAAATTATTATAATTTCATGAATGCCCTTTTTGTTAGATTTTTATTAATTATCTGCTAAGATTATCACTAAATTTTGCTTTTCCAATTTTACCCCGTATTAAATAAGCAATATATTTTTTGTCGGTAAAATAGTATTAAATTAATATCTATTAAATATTCATTAATATTGATTCAAATTTATGAATTCGAACTAATGTTAATTACGTATTAAATTAAAATATAACATGCGTTAGTTATCATGTTAATTAAATATATTAACTTAGAACATAGAACTGTTATGGTACATTTTGGAGCAAAGTAATTTTTTTTTTTTAATATATAATTTTATGAAACTCCAAAATGTACCTGCCGTATTCTTCATATTTGTACTATTGTATTTAATTAACGTGATAATTAGAACATATCATTAAAATATTCATTCATATTGATTCAAATTTATGAATGTATTAAATTAATAGCTAACATGTGTTAGTTATCATGTTAATTAAATATATTAACTTAGAACACAGATCATGGTATGGTATATCTTGGAGCAAAATAATTTTTTTTTTAATATCAGCTAACTGTCATTCAATTCATTCTTCTAAGTTGACATTTTTATCGTCAATAAATTAACTTTATTTAATTTATTTAAACAACTAAAATTCAGTTGAAGGAAATTATGAAAGTTAACAAGTTTAAATGCACGAGTTAACTTGATTTTACTATGTTTTTTAAAAAAAAAAGTTTGTCGTATCTAATATTTGAATACCATCAATTACAAATCACAAGATATGAACTATTCAATACATGTGAAATAACACAATAATGCTACGTATCCCGAAACAAAATACCGAATCAATATCGAAATTATATTTATGGTAAAAATATAATGGACACCATGTGGGGCCCATATACAATTCATATGCAAATAATTTATTCGGAAATAATTTACATAACACCAATACGACCTACGTATACAAATACGAAATACCAATACGAGTATGAAATACGAAAATGAAAAACAATACGAATACGAACATAAGTACGAACAGGAATACTAATACAGGAATTAAGAATTATGAATAACTAATAACGAATACGAATACGAAATACGAATACTAATACGAATATGTGAATAAGAATAATACACGAATACAAATACATGAATACGAATATACGGACACGAATGCGAGTACGAATATCAAATACGAATACGAAGTACAACTAAAAATACGAACAATTCGATATATTTCGGAAATGAGGACATTTTAATTACAACAAAACATAAAAATCAGAAAAAGTGCGGAATATATGTTTTTTTACGATGAACCTGCGCAATTGCGCGGGTGCCATGCTAGTAGTAATTAAATCAAATGATTGTTCAACCGGATTTTAAAACCCGGTCCATTTTTCACTTTATAGAAGATGTCATAATCATGTTATCTTAACTTAATTAGTTCACCGACTTTTTAAAATCAGGTGGTACCGGATTTTTTTTAAACCTGATTTGGATTATTTATGGAATATTTTTCAAAACCAGATTATTTTTCGAATTTTTTTTCCAGACATGATTACTGTCATAAATGTTCCTTGAATAAATTTTCAAAGGAAATTCTATCGTACATATTTTTAAAAGAGTATTTTGAATATTTAGAAGAGCGTATCATAAAATTTATTTTTTATAGATATTTTTTATTTAATGGACAATACATATTTCTTATTTAACCTTTCATTCAATGATAAATACACCTGGAAAATTATTTTAAATATTTTTGAAAATAGATCGATCATACCAAAAAAAATCATGATAGAATTCCACAATTTTGAATACTATAGCTTGGGAAAAAGACTATGCAACAACTCATAATTTTGGAATAGAGAGGTGTCAAGCCGCCAACTTTTTCTCATGTCTCGTTGCTGAAGGCTAAAAAGACGTGACAATGCCTCACAAAAAAGACTTTTAAGGCGTACATGGCGTCTTTCTCTTAGAATAAGACTTGACAAAGAGCTAGAGGTATAAATTACTCCATTAAGGCAAAAATAGTGTTTGATTTCTATTTAGTGGGGTTTTGGGAGCTAAATTACCAACTTCTTTTTGGAAGTTTGATCATTGATGTGAAGTTTAGGCAAAATTGTGCTGGAATTTCCACTTGGAAGTTAATTAATTAGGGGCACCCAAGCAATCGTCACTGAGTACAAGTCGAACAAGAGGAAATTTTGTTCAGAGACGTGTCAACGTCTGTTAACCATAACACTATTTGTTTCAATGATAAACAGTGTCGTTATAATAATACCTAGCTAATTGAATCATAAAAAATATAATACATATTGTTATATTTTCATTGTTTATTTGTTTTTTAGTCCCCACCTCACACCTCAATTTTTTTTATTAAATCCCTTCTTTATTTATCTCAGTTACAACTTACAAGTATCAAAAAGCAGGGACAGAATCAGTGCAAGGGTCCAGAGAATTTATGACCACCTCCAAAATATTTAATTGAGATATTAATTAATAATTAATAATATATATATAATTTTTATTAAATCCCTTCTTTATTTATCTGAGTTACAACTTGATTCCAATTTTTTCATTTTTCTATGTTATTTTTAAGATAGTGAAGACGGCTTTGTAACATTTTGTTTAATATCATGATATGTTAAATTTGTTGTGGTCAATAGAAATTTTCATCAGGTATGAGTGATACAAATATGCGAAAGCTTGATTGAATAATCAATTTGATATTTTCTTCATATAAAGCAACTTAAGAATTCGTATCAAGACTCGAAGATTCTCACGCAATTGCGCGGGAAAAAAAAATTAGTTATATGATAATATCCATACAATTTTTTTTTTTTAAATATATCATTTATGTAAATAATCTCCTATCAATTATTTACTCAAGTTTCTCCTCTTAAAAATAAAATTCTGACTTTGTCACTATCAAAAAAATTAACATTTGCACTGTATAATCTACACATTTTGTCATTACCTACTTCACTGACTTTTAGACAAATATATAAAGCATGTAAGACGTTAATTAGCAATTAATCAATGAGATAATTCATGATTTTTTTTTTTTTTTTTTGAAGTGAAATCTTATTCATGGAACATAGATATTTTTTGTTTTATTTTTTATTTGTAATATTAATGGAGGTTGAATCCATAATCTTTAATATTTTGTGTTAAACATTTTATCGCTAAGCTAAAAAATCATAGGTAAATTATGCAACGGTGATACTTTTTGCAATTACACTAGCAACGAATAAACGTGCATGCAATCACAAATCTTGCTTGAACACGCATTCAAAAAAATTATAAAATGTAGCAAATGATTGACATGTGCTAGTAAAATATTTGGGCCGACGTGACATTTGCCATGTCAAATCGGATGGATCTTTAGGTCCTTATATAATAAATAATAATTATAGACGTGTTCATATCTTCAAACTTAATTTTTAGGACCCAATTATATATATAATATCCCTACACAATTTTACTACAAAAGCCAATTATTTTATATTATTTATAATATCCCTACACAATTTTACTACAAAAGCCAATTATTTATTTAAGTATTAATTTGATGTTCCTTGTTACTCGTCATGTTTATTAACAAAGATAAAATTGTGTGTAGGAATATAATTTTCCTTATATTTAATATAATAAGACTTTTTTTTTTAAAAAAAAACACAGAAAAAAGTATTACTAGATATGAACAACAAAAAGTTGTTAACTCAATTACCGAAATTAACAAATAAAATACAATTTAAAATAACCGGAAAAAGGAAGAAAGAAGACATTAACAAATCAAATCCTACGCACACGATGCTAGTCTATGTCCTAACAAAATTGGCAACCAGAATCTATCTACAGAACTCCGTCGCTTCCCCAGATTCGACAATCCAATATCCGGGAAATCATTTCTTAGGATTCGGAGTTCGAACTTTCTAGCAAGCAAATCAGACTCCGCATTTTGATTTTGCCCCTGGAAACAAAGCTGCTCCTTTCCTTCGTAAAATCCGGCGCAGGTAATTTCTAAATTCTTTTCTTTATCATCTTCCAGAAGAAGGGATTCTCTGCATTTGTCTTGAAAAATCAGGATTCAATCGCTTGTTTGAAACCGCACCAAGAGATCTGAAAATAAATAAAAAGTATATTATCAGTATTTAATTGTAAAAAGTGGGGGCGAATTGCACAAAATTGAAATTCAGGGGGTGAATTCAATACTTTTCAAGAATGTAGGGGGCAAAAGTGGACTTTTTCTATTTAATTCTACTCTAAAAAAAAAAAATAGTTCATTTTTTAATTATCAACCTTGGAGAAATTGCGCGTTTTTTACTGTGATGGCCGAGCATTGATTTCAACGATTCAAGTGCCTCGTCAGCAGCCTATAGTATCATAAATAAGAATTACAAAAAATTATAATATTTTTTATAAATATTCAATATTTGTTAAATACCTCCAACTTGGCTTCTTCCCATGTTAAACCTACACCTTTTCCTAATATTTGCCCCGCTACTTCGACCTAAAATTTCCAAAAGTAAAAATATTCAAAAATATTTAAATTAATAATCTCGAATATATGTGTATACATTTTGAGGTGCTTAATTACTCAAATTAAAAATAATACCTGGGCAAAAACACGAGATCCATCTGAAGGAGATGATTGGGGATGAAAATTCAAACTAAAACCCTCCATCATACACTGCAATAACATTTAAAAAAATTAAAAAAAAATTGAAACAAAACAAAAGAAAATAAGAGAAATAAAGCAGAAATGTATTGTACCAGTTCTTTGAGGGAAGAAATTGGGCCAGGAATTCGTCTCGAATTAGGGTTCCTCGAGTCCAAGTACCGAGACTCTTCAGAGGGGCTTGGAATTGGAAAATAATTATTATCCTTGAAATTAGTATTTGCATTGTATCCAAATAAGTTTTGACCATTAATGGATCCATTTTCCTTCAAATTATCAGACAACGATCCAGACACATATTGATCTGCCAAAACAGAAACAAAACAAAAAGGTAAATATTTCATAAAAGAAACAATTTCTCAAATAAATAAAATTAAATTACCAGATAGATTTTTGAGAGAAATTTCAGCAGCTTTTCGCTGAGCTTCTTTCCTTGTTCTCCCAATCCCTTCCCCAACTTTTTCTCCCACAAACCAAACCTATATTGAAAATAAAACATTTTATCAGAAATGGAGTAAATGCAAGAATAAAAGTTTTATCGTACCTCAATGGAGAACTGGAGATCCGCAGCATCACACAAAGCAGACCGAAATTCCAGCTAATAACAACAAACAAACGAATAAAACTTCCGTGAATAACTGATAAACGAAATAAATATGATAATAAAAGTAAACTACTACCTTAGCTCCACATTTCATGGCGATATTATGCAATGCACCGACTGGACCCTCCATTTTGGGGGGCGGTTGATCCCACCCTGTGAATTTCCCTACAAACATTAATTATTCAACTAATTAACAACCACAATATAAATAATTAACAATAAAAATAATGAAAATAAGTACCACTAGGGCGCCTAAAGTTTGAAGGAGCGTTATTCTGACGCATCCTATCATCGCCATGGGGAGGGAGAAATCTCTGCGGTTGAGAAAAAGGCGGAGGAGGAGGTGGTGGATAACCGGCCGGTACAGGTACAGCCGGCGGTCCTCTATTCATCAGTACCGGACCCGGTACCGGCACAGCTGGTGGTGGAGGAGGAGGAAAAGGAGGGCTGGGATCTCTCGTATCCTGCCCATGTTGTAAAATGAGTAATCTTCTTCTCGTATCCGGGTCCAATTCGGATTCGGGTACTTCACCTTCTTCTCTGGCTTGTTGTTGGGTTTCTGAAATGGAGGGCTGGACTACTGGAGGGAATGGAACTGGAGGGGACATGATTGGAACTGGAGGAGGGATTATGAATTGATTTTGAGTTGGTGGTGGTACCAAACTTGGTGGTGGTGGTGGTGGTGGTGGTGGTACCGGTACTGGACGAAGGGATTGAGAACCACCAGTTGCTTCCTGTGAAAAATAGATAATTATTTTTTTTTATTAGAAAAATGTGGGGAGGGGTTAAATAAGGGGAATAGATGCATGAAATGTGCATGAATGGTTGCACAAACATTTCATGATACTCTACTAAATTACAAATATGGATTGTAAAAAGCAAAAAAGGGGTCACATTCACACCAATTTGCTTGCCAAGTACAAAAATACTTTTTTTCTATTGCAAATTGGGTCATTACTCTTGCATGTTTATTGGGCAAATAGGAGGTAAAGAAAATATACCTTTAATCTCCTCTCCACCTCAGCATCAGCCATTCCATCCAGCAGAACAGGTTCCTTGTTCCCAATTTGCACTGCGTTATCGTCCTGAACATAATATTATATCACAAAAAAGGTTAAATAAAATATTAAATAAAAGTCAAATAAAATTAATAAATAACATACCTCTGAAATTAAATAATTTCCAACATCTGGAGCAGAAGGAAAATCACTAAATTCATCTTCATGACATACTTCACTAATACGGGGCAATAGCCCATCGTCGAACTCTCTGAAATACAAAATAATAATAAATAAATCAGCAAAAAGTTTCTACTTCATAATTCATAATTAATTATTCAAATATTTCATAATTCAAGTACCTGAAAAATCCACCTCTGACATTGCAAGCAACATTTCTCGCCACACAAAGGACCGGAATAGTGTTGTTAGCCTCAGCTTGTGGGGCGTAATAAGGTGCGAAAGCGGGGACCACATGGACCCGAAACTGGTCTTTTTCATCCCAAACCTTCAATCTATCATCTATTACGAGTGCCATGCTTGGGTGACACGACCCGTCTTGAAAAACCCCTTTCAACGACTTTTTCATACCTATAAAACAAAATATTATTATTCAAAGTAGATTTATAATAATGTGAAACCGTGAAAGTAATGAAATGTTTAACGTACCTGCTTTGACGCAGACGATACGATCGAGAAGTTGTTGAGAGGAAATTAAATTAAAATCAGGGTCGAGTAATCGCCACATCTCCAAAGCATAGTCTCTCTCGGCCATAGTACAGACGAAAACCTCAAACCGCTTTCGTCCTCTAGCCGTCAAGTAGCTCCTCAACTCCTCCCATGCCGGCCTCATCTTCACCAACACACTCGTATCCCTTACGGAAGGGTTGATGCGAGTGAGAACAATGCCGCGGTCAGGGAGTCTGATAATGGGTCGGGTCATTAACGGGTACACATCTGATAAGCGCGGGACCACTTCGGACTGTACTTTGTATACCTTCCCATTATCCTTATCCACCACCTGGTCACTATCTGCGTACTGTTTCAGTATTCCACTATCCTCCTTGTACCTAAAATTATCCCAAATTTTGCTTAATTATTATTATTATATTTATTTTTGAGAGGTTTTGTTTTTTGCAAAAAAGGCCTTACTACCTTTTGATTTCGGAGAGCATGACGGAGATGCGTTGGGGATCAGACTCGTTGCTAATCTTGCGCTGCAAGGCATCGACGCGATCTTCATACGAACGGGTCGTGTTGGCCACGACGAGAGTCTCGTCTAGATCAAACACGATCCCGAGACAACGAGTGTTTAGCATCGTCAGGCACGAGGTGTACGTTCCTCCGCCACCTATTTTGAACCCCCAAAAACATGCGATTTTTGCTTGATTTTGCCTGGAATTCATTGCGACCAAGTGGATTTCTTCCTCTCCTATTGGTATAACCGCAGTCTGTTAAAGAAAAATAAATGGTTTTAATATGTTTTGAGTGGTAATTTTAGAATTTCAAGTATTTGTTACGAATAATTTTATTTTCATGTTTATGAAGTTATTTTTAGTGGTAAAGAGTAAGGCAAATATGTTGAGTTCGAAAGGGAGAAATGGGGAAAAAGGAATTGTTCAAGTGAATTTGGCATCAGTATATTCTTCCTTTCGGTTATAGTCACACTGGAATTTAATTTTATCCGTGAAAATTGCATGTGTTAATTCAGTTCAAGTCATATTCAAGTTCACTATTAATTACTTTTGTCACAAAATTTAGAATTAGATACAGTTATTAAAACCTGTTATTTTTGAACTTTTAAAACTTTCTCTTTTGTAATTTGTGACAATTTTCCTTTTTAGGGAATTTATACCTTGTTCTCCCTGAGGCAAGCAGTGTGCATCGAAACCAATTTTGCAGATTCATCTTTGCATTCCATCTTGAAACAAACTCCACCCGATCCGACGGCATGGAGGACTGCAAGTGGCGGGCATCGCTCACTTGGGGCCGTCAGATGAGAAATCCGGATTTCTCTAACTGGTGTGATCAAATTTGTGTTCTTGGGGTACACCTCCACTTCCCCAATTGGGGAATTGGCGTGATAAACCAGTGATTTGAACATTTTTAAGACTAATTTGGATCTAATTATTGGGTTAACTTCGATTCGAGATCCGATTCATTTGTCCATGAAACTTGTTAATCCAAACGAAAATCACTTGATTAATCAGTCAAAATTCAAATCAGGTCTTGATTGTGCGAAAATTGGTACTTTTGGTCGCAGATCTATCAAAAAAGGAAAATTTTAGAAACAAAGAATTCTTCAAATCTGAGTGTTATTTTTCCCAAAAATAAAGAGTCTAAATCTAGTCCCAAGTTCAAAAAAAAAAGAGTGAAATCCTAGTCCGATTTTTCTTTAATATATGAGATCTATTCTTCGAAAATTGAAATAAAGGTATTTAGAGGCGAGATGAGAGATGCTGTTCTTACAAAGTTCAAATCCGAGAGTTTTTTTGGAGAAATCTACGTCGAGTGTTATTTATTAACAGATCAGATTTGTGTATTGATGGAATTAGGATTAGACGAAGGAGAGATCAGATCTGTTTTTTAGTTCAAACTGGAGAATTTTTAAAGTACCAAAAATCCCCTTTTTGATTTTTCTTATAGATTTGGTAAATGGATTTCTTGAAGATGAAATAAACAAAATTATGTAAAAACAGGGTGTAAATTCGAAAAATTGGCCTCGCAAGTCGATCTCTATCCGGCTTTTTTCGTTTCTCCTTGGAAAATTGGGAAATTTATGAGTGAATTTAATAGAAAGGGGGCGAATTTGCAGTTTTAATTTTGAATTTTGGATGGCTTAAAATTGGGGGCAGTTGCGTTGTATTTAGAGAGGATGGAAAACCCTAGATGAAGAGAGATGCTCATGACGATGTCTTCCGCAATGTTAAAGTAACGTTAATATTTGTACGTCTTTTTACGAATATGTTACGTGGCTTGTTCGTATTTGTACGTTGCTTTAGTTATGATGACACGTTGTGTGTTCGTTGATGTTGGTAGATTTATGTGAAGAAAGAGATTTCGGGAGTAAAGAAAGATAAAGGGAGGTGGTCATGATGCCATGAACTGTTTTTGGAATTATATTTTTGGGATAATTTCTGATATGTCCCTCTAAAAACAAAAAATATCATATTTGGCCCTGCAAATGTGGTAATATCATATATGTCCCTCTATACCTATATTTGTTTCAAATTAATACAAAATTAACAGCACAGTTAAACTTAACGAAAAGTTCGTGAAATGACTCTTTTAGCCCTCCCCCTAGACGCTTCTCTGTTCAGTCTCCAGAAGGGTAGCTTCTTCTTCTTCTCCATTGAACTTCTGCAACAGCTACACAACTTCTATGGTTACTTTCGACTCCTCTTCCTGCTAAGATTGCTCGTACGATTTCCCAATGTATTTAGACGTTGATCCAGTACACCACTTGACGCAGTGATGCGTGTTTGGAGTAGAAGGCAGCTTTCGAGCGAGTAGAAGGAATCTGAACACAACGTTGTTATGTACTAGCGCTCCAGTGCTTCTCCAGTCCGAGGTATACGTTTTCTTTCTCAATTTTGTCCGATTTCTTGATTTTGTAATTAATTGGGGATAAATGAAGATCAATTGTGAGTCCATTCTGCTTATTTAGGGCTAATTGAATCTATGCTAAGATCAGTTAGATTAATTACAGTTAATTGATGACTAATTGAAGTGAAATGAGGTTCATTATGATTGTATTATGTTCAAATATGTGTTCATAATGATGGATTAGGTAGGGCATGTAAGAGTAAATTAGGGTAAATTTTTACTGAAGCTTTTATTAACGTTGAGTTACAAATTAATGATGATTGCATGAAAGTTTTATGGACACTAGAGTTATATATATATATATATATATATATATATATATATATATATATATATATATATATATATATATTTTTTTTTTTTTTTTATTTTTTTATTTTTTTATTTCTTAGATATGCAGGCAGCGGTGAAGGAAGGGGTTTTTTCCGATACTCCATGCCACCATACATTTTTTCTTTAAGGTTTTGTCGCCGCGATGAATTGGTGATTATATTATATAAATGAATTGGCCAGCATGACTCGCTTAATAGTTGCTGAGAATAAGTAGATTAATATTTTATCGAGATATTATAAATAATAGAAAATTGTTTGAAGTTGGTGTGGCATCTTCAGTCAGGTACCACTTTTCTGCAAATATTTCTATTTGTATATTATTGGAACTTTTAATAAAAAAAATTCTTAATAGGTAGTATAATCTTCTACAAATATTTCTATTTGGGAATGGAGAAAGATGCAGCTTGTGTGGCTGGATTGAGGAGATGGCGTGTTATCTTATGAACAAAGCAAACATGGAATAGCTGGGATGGTACCGGTCGAATATGTCAATTTTATCTTCACAAAAATATGATTAAATAGTGTTGTACATTTTATCTTGTAAAAAATGATTGAGAAGTGTAGTACATTCTATCTTCCTGGGTACCGGTTGAATGTAATTTTGTCAAATGATTTAGTGAAAAGAGTTTTGCTGGAGGTAAATGACACAAAGTGAAATTGATAAATTCTGATTTTCAAGGTCAAATTTGAAATTATGTAATTTTGAGAAGATAGAGGGGGTTGCATATAATTTTGTCAGATGATTTAGTGAAAAGAATTTTGATGGAGGTAATATATTTTAGTGAAAGAAAAACAATAGGTTTCTGAAATGTGAGTAGAGTTAATTGGTCTGAGTATAAGTTTAGACATATTTTTATATTTTGTGGGTATATGTGAAAAAGTGGAAACGATGACAGGTTAACAGTTCTATTTGAAAGTGTGTGAAGGGAATTTGGGAAGAGAATATAATCCGTAGAGAAAAAAAGTGTAGTAGTAAGAGAGAATAGAGAGAATTTATGTACTTAAGACTTCTACTAATGTTTTAATTTAAAGGAGAGGAGAGGTACTGGGTCGGTCGGTACAAGTAGCAGTCTTGAATTGATTTAAGAGAAATATCAGTCTTGATAAATACATGTACCAGTGATTTTTTTTTTTTTTTTTTTTTTTGAAATTAGCCCGTAGGCCCCTCCTATCCTACCCTACCCTACTAGACTACGACTGCTTTGGGTGGTGATGAGGATGATGAGAAAGAGAACATGTTTCCGACAAGAAGAGGAAGGAGTCCAGGTTTTTTGGGACAGTTGGGATTGAGATGGATTTTTAAATAAAAGGGCATTTTGGTCACATATAATTTATGTTAAGTAATTTAACTATATTAAAAATTCTGAATTATGATTAATTGGATGGAAAATTGACGATTTAGATAAATTCGATACTACATTAGTTTTAGAAGGTCATATTTGATAAATATGATTTTTGAAAGGATAAATTTGATAACTTTTTAGTGTTTCGAGGACAAATTTGATATTAATATTTTTGGAGGGACAAATTTGATATTTTATGCTTTTGAAGGGACATACATGAAATTGTCCCTATATTTTTCTGGTTGTGGAGGCCTGTCAGAAATTTCATTGATTAGATTTAGATTTTTTAAGTCATGTGTTTATGTATTTTCTGGGGAGCCCTTGGAAATTTAATGTACAGAATAATACAAGATAATTAATTACAAACATAATAATGTTACATATAAATAAAATATTTTAACAAAATATAATTTACAAAATAAATGAGTAACAAAAAGGCTATTTTATATAAATGTGCAATTCGAATTGCACATTTTTTTTTATGTTTTATACTTTCTTGTTTGTTTATTATACTTCTTACAAAATTGATAGTAGTGATGATGTGTACAACAGTCGTATAAATAACATGTCTTAAATAATAAAAAAAAAAATGTGCAATTCGAATAATAATAATACACTACATATATGAAATACGATTACAAAATTCATTTTAACAAAAAAAAAAAACATGTTTGATAATATTAATATAAAAATTCTTTGGTATTTTAAGAATTTTATAGAAATATTAATAAAATGTCACGATTTAAACGGATATACGTAATGATGTTTCGTTAGGCTCATTAATGCATGTGTTGGATCGTACAATGAATATTTTTTAAGCAAAAATAATATGTTCACAGAACTTAACCACCGAAGTATTACCGAAATTACTTATATAGGAAAATTTGAGTGGGGCCCATAAGCATTTCATTCCATTTCTTTTCATTAAATTTCAATGGGTAGTTTATGCAAAAAAAAAATTTCAATGGGTAGCACTTCTGTAATTAATTTCGGTATTTGATTAGAATTCACTAATGTTCCTAATTTCTACCAAAAGGCTCACAAAATCATAATCATAATAAATATGATTTTCAACCCAGAAGCGTCGAATACAAAATGTTTCTATTAAAAGCAGAAAATATTTTTTAAAAACTTTTTAATATGAAATATATCCAAAGCAAAACTATAATATATAACAAATATATTTTCACATGTAAAAAAAATACAACAGTGTTATGCACCCGCCATTAATATCCCCTAATCTATCCGTACCCAGTAATTAGGTTTTAAATTTGGGTGATTCTATAATAGACCCTTCTCGAGAAAAGATAATTTCGGTATTGAATTTTTTTGATATATTTTTTTTCTGTTACATCTTCATTTCAACATTAATTTCAATTCAACATTAATGACAATTAATTATCATTTATCATTTTTTTCTTGTTTCTTGAACTTTTCTCTCTCTCTCTCTCTCATGAATTACTTTCCATTTCCAGCTCTTGTTCTGTCCCCTGCTCTCTCTCTCTCTCTCTCTCTCTCTCTCTACATAACTTTATTAAATGGATTAATAAAATGTATGCCTTATTTTATTCTGTCAATTATTAAATGGATTAATAAATGCATGACTTTATTTTAATCTATCATTCTTATGGTCCATATAAAAAATGAGTTTCTCGATTGAAATTTTGTTAAATAAAAATGGCTGCCATGATAAATAAAAACAAACATAATACATATTAATTAGCATATGAATTAACAAATAATACATAATCATCATATAAACTATGTTAATTAACGCATATTAATTAATTTACATGTTCATTACATAGTATATATTAACTAGTTATGTATTTTGGACTAATTAAGGTGTTAATTACTCGTATATTAAGAATTAAGAATGTTTCCCTGAAATTATGGGGGCAAGCTAAAATTCTCAGAATTATTAACTGGGTTTTTTAGGACACTTAACCCGGCTGGCCAAATAAATTCTACACAACATACAACATGTTCTCACAACATGCTCCCGGAACATAATATTGATCCTATGTTGGATATTATATTCACACTATAAAATAATTTAACTTAATTCAATCCATACCTACAGTTCATCATCCTGCTGTCAGTCATGTTGCGAGAGCATGTTGTGTATAATTACTCGTCCAAACGCTGAATATTTGTTTGCCAGAAAAGTAAAAAATCATCTAGCATGCCCCCACACTCCCTTGCATTTTTTCAAATATCAGATGAGAATTTGACCGTTATTACACAAATAATAAAAAATAATATGTAATTAAGATCTCTTTCAGCTAACAATTAATAATTAATATTTAAAATTAATACTTACAAATTATTATTTATGTATTATTCGTTAATCGGCATCTTAATTAAGGTGTTAGTTAGGTTGTGGGAAAACGTGGAAGACATGAGAAGAGGCAAAGTAGAATTTTCTAAAAAATAATTGCTTCAAAGCAGATCAGTCGAAATCAGGAGCCCCTGATACCAATAGGGGTGTCAATGGTTCGGATAAGGTTCGGATAGTGGTCGAACCAGATCCATATCCATATTTTTTTCGGATACGGATTCGGATACGGAATTATCGGATCCGGATACGGTTCGAATACTAAACGGATACGGATACGATTCAGATATTGTCGGATACGGATACGGATACGGTTTATATTCGGACATTAAAACGGATACTACGATATTGAAATATAAAAAATAAAAAAAAATTATATATAAAACGGATACAGTTTATTTTTAAGATTACAGTGGTAATTATTAATTAGAGAAAAATAAAAAAGATTTTAATTTTTTTTTGCATGGTATATCTCTGATAATATGAAACAGATTCAAAGTAAAAACAAAAATCCAATTAAATAAAAAAAACGTACCAGATCCGAATCCAGTAAAAACAAGAATCCAATTAATTTTTTTTGCATGGTATTTTCAAAATTTATTCGGATCCGGATCCGGATCCGACTGAAAATAACGTACCAGATCCGAATCCGGATCCGAAAATATGGATATGGTTCTGACCCAGATCCGAATGGATCCGATTTTTTTTTCGGATCCGGATATTTTTTCGGATACGGTTCGGGTCGGTTCGGGCAATATCCACACCATTGACACCCCTAGATACCAAGCAATTTGATCTCACCGACTCCACTATCCAAGTTTATAACAATATTATTTTGTTTTCAATTTTGTAATAAAAGACATTTGTACATTTGTATATTTCGTGATTTGATAATTTATCCACGTCCTTATTTTGGACCGAAATTTATCCAATTTTTTTTGTGCCTCACCATCATTTTTTGTAACCATTAAATTATGATATGTGACAAAATTTGAACAATTGATTAATCATTAATTTTTTATAAATAATATATTTTTTAGTCATTTGAGTGTCTCTCATTTTATATTATGTTTTAATAATTTTCAGACAACTAAGTTTAAATAATTATATTATGAAATGATATTATCATATTTATGTGTATTTTATATTACAATGAAAACCATAATTAACATCCTCACCGCGTAGCGCGAATATTCTCGTAGTAGTATTTAATTTGATCTTTTATTTATTGTTGAATTTGTACTTGATTAGCTAACGGATGCCAGATATGCTTCGTCCTTGAATAGATGATATAGATCTTCCTGAGTAAGTATTGTAATAGTATCTTAAATAACCGAAAAGATGACGTCGCTATTTTACCGAATCAATACAAACTTGTAAAGTGACCGACGAAAGTAGGGATATTTATCTTGAGTGTATTCTGAAGGGGAATTTCCCCGGCCCCGGGCCCGCGCAGCGGATATGTAGGCCCGGTCCGGTTCCCCGATTCCCGAGATCACGCCACGACTTCGAGGGTACGATGCAAATAGAAGGTTAGATCTTTACCGGTGCAAAATTGATTGCACACGAAGGGTTGATCGCTGCCTTCTTTCTCCTGTCACGTTGGTGACAATACGCGCGTCCCACACCACGCGTCTTTCACCGCTCGTTGACTTCGCCGATTCGCTTGATTTCGTCTCCGACTCAATCTACTCGTCCGAATCGATCACAATCGTGAGAGCCTCAGTTGTTGCTCCTCTACGTGTATCCACCTTGAATCGCAAGACGTCGGTCACGGATGCACCTGCCTAGACGATGCACCGGTGAACTTGCTTAATCGAATTGATTCTCTAAACTGTAAAACACCTTTTCACGGTTTCTCTCTTTTACACCTTTTCACTCTCTAGAAATTTGTCTCACAATTTTCTGGATAATTCTGAATGAATTGCTTGGTTAAGATGAGAGAGAAAATCCTATTTATATACAATAGGATCAGGATTAGCCAAAAGGCATGTATATCCAATATACACCCTCTCACACAGAAAACTGCATGAACCTGGTCAGTATTCTGTCCAGACGAAATTGATAAATTTCTCTGACAGAAAATCAACCAACACGAAAGTTGTAGATAATCTCATTATCTACGCGACCCAATTTGGCCCAGCCCAATTGGAGTTCGTATACAAAAGTTATGACTGTTTTACTAATTGTATGTCATACTGTTGCACCCTTTCGGTATTTCACAGAAACGACACTTATACTTCGTTCATATGAAATATATTTCTACATGAAGGTTATAGATAATCTAATTATCTATCTTACCCAATTTGAACCATTCAAATCGGATTTTCTTACTGAAAGATATGGCTACGAATGTACGACTACATTCGTTTATCCTTGTGTACACTTTTACCGTTGATCCTGAAACTGTATTTCCTTCAGTCTCCCACTCAATTTCAGATCTACCTAAAAGGTACTCATGCATATCCAATACGCACGATTTTAGAGAATATAGCTCGCGTATCAAATACCAAGCTATGCACATCCTATGTGCCAATTTTATGATCAAGCCCGACTTAGTACGACTCGTTGTGTGACCATGTAGGTTCGACTTAACGATGGCAGTAGGTTGTTTCCAATACCTACAAGCTCATGAGCGGGATCTAGTCACTCCATCATAGCTACCCATGTTAAACGAATAATGATTGTGATCATTGTGCCTATCTCGAATAGCGGTTACTAGTTCTCTTGTTTGCGATATCCGTTAATCAAAAGGCATGGTAATAGTCATCCTTATAATTTGATTAACTACACTTATTCCCCGATTCCGAGTTGAGTTAACAAATTTCAATCGATATTAACCATTAATATCATTAACTGCGGCCGCAGGTTTCGTTAATCGACTCATCGAGCGGCGCCTAAGAGATATCTCTTCCTTTCGGAATAAACAATTCCTATCTTGGAGACTCACATTGAATTCCGTGTTTCGGACAATACCCAATGATGACCCTTTTAACTCCCTGTTACGGTGAGCGTAAGATCATATCAAAGCATTGTGTTACGCACGAAACGCAATCAATGATCCCCTCAAGTTTGAAGAATCTAAAACCCCATCCATCGCAAGTCCATCTATAATGACTAAACCATGTCATGGTCTCGCGGCTTCGGTCATATCCAATACATGTAACCTAACATATATCTACGTTCCCGATTCGACAAACTCCTTTGTCCCATGATTAGCAAAACATAATCATCTCCTCGGCAAACGTACTAGTGTACGCGTTCAGTCTATTCCCTTGTAATAGTAATGCTTCTCTCTTAAGCAAACTGACCCGCGACTAGGGATGTTTAGAAATGACACTTTAAGTGTGACGGTTTCGCTGCACATAGTCCTCAACCATGTCGACGTCCACACAAGTTCAAATCAAGGTTCATGTAACAATCATATTACACAACCCAGCACACAGTTTTCATATAAGGTGAATGCATATTAATTTAAGTAAACAAAATTTTAAAAGGGATGCATTCATATGGACTAAGTATTTGGGTGATACAACGTTTACCTATGGGTATCTCCATACCCATAACCTGCGAGGACTATCGTATTAGATAACTACACTCTACTCTCTTCTTCCTCCTCTAGGTATCTCCATACACATAGTCATCGCATGACAGTCACGCGCGACTAGAGAGAGCGGTTTTGTAAACGGGTCCGCACGTTCCCGCTAGTGTTAATCATCATCAGGATTGGAACATTTCCAATACCTACGATCACATCTTTTCACAAAATTTCATGGATCAAATGAAATTTTCTGAGTATTGGCTAGAAGTGGTTGTGACCTCGGCATTTTTGGCTTGTACTATTGCGTCTCACGCAATAAACAACCATAAATCCGATAACTCGTGACTACTAGAGTTTGGTCATGTATCCTTGATCCATACCACTTCCTTTTGCGATTAATAACCGCAATATACTCGCCACCGTAAATAGAATCATAAACTATTGGTCTTGTGGAACCTTTCCACATAACCGTGTTTTCATTTAAGCAAAACATGTACACACTTTGTGATCGAAAGTCGTGCTACATATTTGGACGTGCTTCATCTTTGGAAACTGTTGTTTGTTATAACTCTTTATAACCAACACGTCCTCCACACCATTATAGATAATAAATCCTGAATTCTTTCGCAAAGTATTCAAGGATAAACTTCACCTCTATCAATACAAATCCCGATGGGTTTTAAATATACATAACCATTATGTATATATTTGTATAACCATTATACAATCACAAGAGTTATTCTCATGTAATCGAATTACATTCAAACTCATGTGATTCCCATGAATTTTATTGACGGTGAACTAGACGCTTTATTTGTATGACAGATAGCCACATACATATCATGACAGATATAATAGATCCTAACATCAAATGTAAGGCATCATATTATTACTTTTCGCGCTGCTTGATGTCTCACATCGAGCCGTTGAAAATTTCTGCCATTCGACATTTCGATTTATCTCCTCCAAGGAATTTACATGTTAAAAACCATTTTCAACAATATGTCGATATATGTGCTATAACATAGAACGAGGAACTTTTTAGATCTATCCTATAGATCTTCACGCTTAATTCATAAGCGGTCTCGTCTAAATCCTTTGTCGTTACAAGAAATATAACGCAGCTCCCACTAACCTTCATGTGTACACAAAGTTTCCATTCGTTTCGACAATTTTATAACAGTTTATAATTTTGTCAAAACGAATATTCCAATTCCGAGAAGCTTTCTCTAATCCATCATATGGATCGTTAAAGCGTGCATATCTTATCCCCGATTCTTATGAATCGACAAAACCGTAAGGTTGTGTCAAGTACACATCCTTTCATAAAATTTCTGTCAAGAAATTCGGTTTTGACATCCATTTGGCCACATCACATAGTCATAATACGCGACCATGGCAAGTAGAATTTCGAGAATGGGAAAGCATGGCAACAAGCGAAAACGTTTCTTCATAGTCCGACTATGAATTGCATGAAACTTTTCGCAAAAAGCCTCGATTTACATATATGCGTATTCCTATCCATGTCGGTTCTTCATCTTGAAAAACCCACTCACATTTCACGGGTCTAACCTAGAAAGTAATGAAATCAAGTTCTAAACTTGATAATTCACATGGATCGAATCTCAGATTTCATGACACCATGTCATGTGGAATCAACTTTTCATAGCATCCTTGTAGGATATCGAATCATCATATGATTTCAATCTATCATCATTAGCCACGATAAATCCGTATTTACCGGCTTATGATATAGCCTACTTGATCTACGAAAAATTCCTTTGTGTGTTCGACTTGCGTTCATCAACTCTTGATGAAGCCATGTCAACTTTCATCGGTACAATGTTCATTTTCAAATCACGAACTCTTTCGAGATTTATTCTACTCCCACTAGCCCTCATAGAGAGAAATGGCACCAAGTTCCAAACTTGTGCGCATCTAGTCCTCCTCCAAGAAGGCATCTCTTCGAGCCACGAAAATCTCATTTTCGTCGGGACGTTTTAACTAATACCCTTTAGTTTCCTTAAGGATAAACGAACAATTTCCAGATTTGGGATTGAGTTTAACCGAAACAAATTTCGAAATACACTCACGTCCTCAAATCTGTACAAGTTACAACTTCGGAACCATTCCGATCCATATCTCATATGGCGTCTTTTGTACCGATTAGAAGGTTTATGGTTCATATCTTATATGCAACCATTCATTAGTGCCGCTGTCTCAAGGGCGTATCCCCAAAACATTTTTGGGAGATCTTATTGACTCATCATTTATCGAACCATGTCCAACATGCGTTCATTTCCTCTTTTCGGACACATCTCAATGTTCCGAATAAAGGCAATCGTGAAACGATTCCACAATCATAAATGATCATTAATATTCATAACTCAAATATCGCCTCTTCGATCCTATCGAAAGGTTTAGCTCAAATACTCGCCTTCTCGATCCTATCGAAAAGCTTTGATTTTCTTGCTTAGTTGATTTCGTATTTCGTTTTTGAAACTCTTTGAATCTTTCAAAAGTCTCTGTTTCGGCACGCATTAAATAGATATTTTCATATCTACTTTAACCGTCCATAAACTTAACAAAATACCGATAGCCTCCTCTTGCCTCGGAACTTATCGGAACATCATATGTAAATATAATTTCCAATAATTCGCTGGATCTTTCTCCAATACTTTGGAGAATGATGCCATTTGTCGTTTTGCCTAATAAATAAGTATTGCATTAATCAATCAAATCTAATTCGAATGATTCTAGCATTCCATCACATGGAATCTAGATACGCGTATCTCGTTTATATGGCCAAGACGGCAATGCCAAAAGAAGCAATCAACTTCTAGGTTTAATCCTCCTCGGATTTCACCATTCTTTGAGTCACTAGTTTGGACAACTCCTTGTCCGAACTTTCCATTTTGGAAAACATTTTCCCAAAATACCCTTAGACATACATTTCTTTCGATCCCGCTTTTGAATTACAAGGACATCCACGCATCTATATGCATTGGATTCCTCGGAAACTCTGAGCATCTCCAATTCAAATTTAAATCGCATCATATGCAATTTCGGGATCGACTTATCTATCGAATGCATATGATATTCGGTCACGAACATCAAATCTCGTATCATCAACACACGAGTGTTAATCAAAGACCCATAAGGCGTCTCAAAATTAACCTACTCTTTGAGCCGCATTGAGTCATTCAACGCGCTCTAGCTCTTGAAACTATTTCATGAGCGTTGTGTTTTACTTTCATATACACCCGAATTCTCAAAACAATTTTGAGAAATTTGCGTCTATACATGCCACCACAAGGCACGTAATATTGTTCGATTCCTTCTTAAGTTTATCGAACCCGGCTTTCTCTAAAGCCAAAGCCTCGAGCCCCGAATCTACCATTTCCGTGTCCAACACGTTCCTTTAAGTCTAAGAACTATTCTTTGACTATCAAGGTTAATAACGGTAATTCCGACCCAAAAGCCATCTATCATATCGATCTAATCGATATATTTGGTGTTTCTTGAAAACATAATTCTAAACGGATGATGAAGATTAATTCCTAACCGTGCGTACTTAATCTATATGCTTATATGATAATTATATGATAGTGTTATTTTATCGAATCGATAACCCTCATACCGATACGGGACTCCAAGTCCATAACACTCAAGATCCATATATCACGATCCTCCCATAAGTTGCTTTGGCAGACGAATGGGATCTCGCTATTTAGGTAGGATTATATCCAATCGCATCCAATGCGACTCTTGAACCTTTATAGGATTTCGGTGATGAATCGTATCCAATACAATCCCAGTTCCGTGTGTGCATCCTATCTATGCCCCGAACTTCCAATCAAGTCGGCTTTGGCCTCAACCCTTACTGGCTAGAACGGTTAAGTCACAACCATACTCATCGTATCGTTCAAATAAACTACTAATAAGTCGGCTTTGGCCTTAACCCTTATCAGTCCCTATTTAACGCTTGCCACCCCGTCGATGACTACAATAACCCATGTCGGCTTTGGCCTTAACCCATGTGAGACGTAGTACCGATCATAGTGGTTGTGAATATGGAAGGCATTTCCATGACTTAAATATTATGAGGGATCATGCCATTGCACGTTTCTAAATCCGTGACATAATCCAATTATATCACTATCACAAGATTTTCATAAATGCATATGTATTTATTTGGGAGTCTAATTATTCTAAATAATTATCTAATTATATGCTAGTATGATTGATGCCGATCAAATCGATATAAAGAACTCAATATTCCAAGTTGTGTAGCCAAAGTTATCACGAAAACAAAATCAGCAACCAGAAACCAGTCCGTTGTAACGCAACATAGTCCGTTACAACGGACCTCCAGTATTCTTGGCATTCCATTACAACGGAAGTCCAGTCCGTTACAACGCTATTTATTTCGGAGTTTGGCCAAATTTTGCCAGAAACATGTCCGTTACAACGCAACCTAGGTCCGTTACAACGCTATTTTCTGCAAACTTTCGTCCAAATTTCCAGAGACCAGTCCGTTACAACGCAACATACAGTCCGTTACAACGGACAAACTGTGTAGAGCTCCGTTACAACGGACCCAGTCCGTTACAACGGACTCCAATAGACACCCTAGGCATCCCCGCAACCTCGTATCAGATACAAGGTCCGTTACAACGGACTCCAAGTCCGTTACAACGGAATATGCAGTTTTCACGGTCCTACTCACACCCCCGCATCCTATACAGGGTCCGTTACAACGGACACCAAGTCCGTTATAACGGACTATGCGATTTTTGAACTGCTGTTTTCGCTCGTTTCCAAAACGATCAATCATGAAACCTTTTCACGATTATTCCTAGATACTCTCAATCAACTATTGATCGATCTCTAGCGAATTTCACTTGTGATTTTAAATGGAATTTGACATTCTTAATATGTAACATCATGCAAACGGGTACGAACTTTGATAACCCGTGCGTATATCTAATATACGACTATGATTCGACCCTCGAATCGATGGCGATCGCTCTGATACCACTGAAGGGTAATTTCCCCGGCCCCGGGCCCGCGCAGCGGATATGTAGGCCCGGTCCGGTTCCCCGATTCCCGAGATCACGCCACGACTTCGAGGGTACGATGCAAATAGAAGGTTAGATCTTTACCGGTGCAAAATTGATTGCACACGAATGGTTGATCGCTGCCTTCTTTCTCCTGTCACGTTGGTGACAATACGCGCGTCCCACACCACGCGTCTTTCACCGCTCGTTGACTTCGCCGATTCGCTTGATTTCGTCTCCGACTCAATCTACTCGTCCGAATCGATCACAATCGTGAGAGCCTCAGTTGTTGCTCCTCTACGTGTATCCACCTTGAATCGCAAGACGTCGGTCACGGATGCACCTGCCTAGACGATGCACCGGTGAACTTGCTTAATCGAATTGATTCTCTAAACCGTAAAACACCTTTTCACGGTTTCTCTCTTTTACACCTTTTCACTCTCTAGAAATTTGTCTCACAATTTTCTGGATAATTCTGAATGAATTGCTTGGTTAAGATGAGAGAGAAAATCCTATTTATATACAATAGGATCAGGATTAGCCAAAAGGCATGTATATCCAATATACACCCTCTCACACAGAAAACTGCATGAACCTGGTCAGTATTCTGTCCAGACGAAATTGATAAATTTCTCTGACAGAAAATCAACCAACACGAAAGTTGTGGATAATCTCATTATCTACTCGACCCAATTTGGCCCAGCCCAATTGGAGTTCGTATACAAAAGTTATGACTGTTTTACTAACTGTATGTCATACTGTTGCACCCTTTCGGTATTTCACAGAAACGACACTTATACTTCGTTCATATGAAATATATTTCTACATGAAGGTTATAGATAATCTAATTATCTATCTTACCCAATTTTAACCATTCAAATCGGATTTTCCTACTGAAAGATATGGCTACGAATGTACGACTACATTCGTTTATCCTTGTGTACACTTTTACCGTTGATCCTGAAACTGTATTTCCTTCATATTCATCTATGACTAGTACTCTAGCCCTCGTCCTTGACGATAAACCTAAATGCAAATCGACACTTTCATGTGCTTGCAAACGAGTTTCAATGTATTGTAGATACTTTACATTTGGAACACGTCACCTTGAATATTGTAGCGTGGTAATTAATATATGAATGCATTATGTATGAGTCTTAACACTTACAAAAGCATGACACTCAAGGGCGGATCCAGTATCGATATATAGGGGGGGGGGGGCCTAATTTTATAGGGTGGGGGGTCCGAATAAAAAAAATTCAAAATATGTAGGTTGTGGATTTTGAACTCAAGACCTCACACAGGGGGGGAGGGGGGGGAGGGGGGGAGGGGCGGGACTCCTGCTCGACCCCCTGGATCCGTCACCGACACTATTCATCTTCGCAATTGCGGAGAGATTATACAATATTGAGATGGTAGGAGAATGATTTACAAGAAAACCGAAGATATCCCCACCAAAATCGCCAAAACACCGAGAAATTTCAATACCTAGCTCCAAACTCAAAAATACCCAATTCTTCTCAAATCCCCACTCAAATCTCTTGAAATCCACCCAATAACCAATAATTAAGCTCCGTTATTATTACTAGGAAAATTACACGCGCTTCGCTGCGGGATATATTATTTAGTACTTCAAATGTGTTAATTATTTTATATTCACTTATCTTATTTGTAATTTATTTTCTCAATAATCAAATAAAAACGAACATGACGGAACAATATTACAAGTACATAAAAAGAACTTAGAAAATAAACACACTATATGAAAATTAAAACAATATCAACTCAAAATTAACATATATAAAATCACATAAATCAAAATTTAATTACAAATCCCAATATCCAAGTGTATTGCCACGAGTACAAATCAAGTTAAGTAACAAAAAATATACAATTAATCGAATCTGAATTCTTGAAGGCGCCATACTAAATAAGAACCAAACTATACAAATCGAGGAAGGATTTCTTCGTTTGTTTTATCAACAAGAATCTGTATGGCACTTTCATTAAAAAAATAATCAAGTAACCTGGAAAAATCTGTATTTTTAATCAATAACTCATCCAAAGCAAGAGCTAATTCGATTATGGCATTTCAAGGGCTTTTTGCAATTATAAAAAAATATAGGGTTCTATTTACAAATGTTCTTTATTACCTTAAGAAGAACCAGTGAGTATTCACTTTATTCCAAGATTCAACGCTGCTAATCTCTATGCTTATACTTCATCCTAAAAGCAAAAGACGAACTCAAAAAATCATTTAAAATTTTTAAAAATTAGATTTCTGCACCTTCAAAAAATAAAAAATAAAATTGTTAATAAAATAAATTAAATAATAAAATGGAAGGTATTATTACCAGGTCGCAAAGCTCGTGTCCTGTGCTGACTTTTCAAGGGCTTTTTTGCAATTATAAAAAATACAGGATTCTATTTACCAATGTTCTTTATTACCTTAAGAAGAACAAGTGAGTATTCGCTTTATTCCAAGATTCAACGTTGCTAATCTCTATGCTTATACTTCATCATAAAATCAAAAGACGAACTCAAAAAATCATTTCAAATTTTAAAAAATTAGATTTCTGCATGTTCAAAAATTAAAAAAAAAATTGTTCATAAAATAAATTAAATAATAAAATGGAAGGTATTATTACCATGTCGCAAAGCTCGTGTCATGTGTTGACTTTTCTCGACCCGTTACAATCATCTCCATTATAGGCCATATTTCGAATCTCGATTTAACCGAAACACTGTAATAAAGAACCATGATACCTGGAAAAAAAAACATAATAATAAAGAGAAAATTTTAAACTAAGAAAATTTTAAATTTTAAATTAGGGTAAATTAATTGAGAAATTTACAATATTGACCGAGCTATGAATTTCTGCTTGTTGGCTCTCTCCAATATATTGTTATAGTTCCAAACAAGTTTAACCTACAAAGTATTAAACCCAATATTAAATTAAATTAAATTTAAATGTTCAAAATTTGAATAAATCTGAAAACTAAATAAAATATCAAAAAACTTGAAATAAACCTGCTAAATTAGTCACTTTTACCACATTTACCTCTTCCACCATACACACCTAAAAACAGGAATTAAATAAAATTATCAAAGAAGGACACCGATTTTATTTTAATCCAGGTAAAAGAATAGAAACATAGAAAATGGTGAAATTTATTTTCTCAATAAATGATATTAATTAGGGCTCAATAAATTAAAATAATGTAGAATGAAAATAATGTACCTGTAAAGGGGTTTCTTCACCTCGACTGACAGCTCAACAAATCCGAACATAACAAAGCTCGGCATTCGCCAGTGGCGAGTGGATAGCCATTGCCTTCGCTTCTCGCTCTGGTCATTGGCCTCTAATAGTCCAATAAACTCCCCCATACCCGCCTAAAAACAGAAATTAAAAAGAATATCAAGAAATGACACCAATTTTGTTTTAATCCAAGTAAAAAAAAAAAGAAATTTAGAAAAGGGTATACCTCACTTTTCAAGCGTTCTAGCGCACAACTAATTTTTTAGGTTCATATCCCTCCTTGAAGTGAAAAAAAAAATAGCTGGTAACGAATCAAACTCATCAATTATGAAATGAAATAGCATTAAAAAAATCAACCTTTGGTGCGCCCACTGCGCTGAAGAGTGTCGCTGCACCAATAAGTGTGCCGCCACGGTGCGCTGCGTCGAGAAACATGGCACTGCCATGAAGAGTGTCGCTGCGTCAATAAGCGTGCCACCACACCGAAGAGTGTCGACGCGCCGATAAGCGTGCCACTATCCTGAAGAGTGTCGTCGTGCCGATAAGCATGCCATTACCCCCGAAGAGTGTCTTTCGATAAGCGTGTCACTGCGTTGAAGACTGGACCGACGCCCCAGGCTGAAAAAAAAGACAGATGGGATGATAATGATTCAATGAAATTGTATGATATAACTCCGAAGCACGTTAAATCAAAATTATTATTTTCCATACCTTGCAAAACATAACCCCGAAGCAATGCTACCATGAAAGATATGAAGTTGAAGAGAAAATGAGAAAGGAGTTGACCGAAGGAAAGAGGAAATTCGGTGGCATCATCGAAATGGTACCCAAAAAGAAACAAATACAAATTTCTCGTCGATTTTCGACAAAAGGTACCATTTGACGACGAAATCTGACGGCATCATCGAGTTATTTGTCCTGCAACCTGGTAGCTTCGAGTTGTTTCTCCAGCGCTCTGTTGGCTTCTAGTTGCTACTCCAGCCAACCAATCTGATGGCTTCGACTTGCTTCTCCGACGATCTCCGTCTCTCTCTCGTGCGCGCTCTCGTCAATGGTGTTTCTCGGCCCGTCTCTCGCTCGATCCCGATCTGTTTATCCTTGTCTTTCTCTTCTCTTCTGGTTGTCCTCCTTGCTCGATCCCGATCCCGATCTTCTTTCTCTTCTCTTCTGGTTGTCCTTCCTGCTCGATCCCAATCCCGATCTTCTTTCTCTCCTCTTCTGGTTGTCCTTCTTGCTCTATCCCAATTTTGTTGTCCTCTCTCTCGCGCACGCTCTTTTTCTCTTCTCGTTCCGTCTCTTAGCTCTCTTTCTCGTTGATTGGGGTGGAGCGACGTGCAGAGCATGGTTCCTAGGTACGGTAAAGAAAAAGAAGTATGGACGACAAAGAAAAAAAAAAGAATGGAGGTATGGTCTTCGAGGAGCAAGTAGAGAAAAGTAAATAAGAAATAAACGGCAGAGATTTTTAGGATTGATGAACAGTAAAGGAAACGTGGCCATCAGGGGTTGAGCCAATTTTTTGGAAATTTAATGGGAGGGGTTGATCCTTGATTGAAAGCACGAAATAATGAACAAATTTTCGAAAAATAATCACCCACGAGCTCTTTTTTTTCTTCGCAAATTTTGTCCAGAAACTGAGAAAGAGAGTAGAGAGAGAGAGAGTGAATAGAAAGAGTTGGGTTTGGGTTATGGGTCATGGGTTATGGGTTTAGGGTTATTGAATAATTAGATGGTGGGTTATTGAAAAAAATAATAAAAGAAAACTAGTTATTGGACTAATGGTAATTAGGTAAAATATAAAATTTTTGGACCCCAAATTTTTTTGGATCCGAACTCATGCTTCAATGGCCTAATGCATGGGCCGAGCCTGAGCGGAACATTCAATTTATTTTTAGTAAATCCATTTTGATATTTTTTTATTAATTTCAAAAATCTCCATAAATATAGTTTAATACTGATATAATTTCACAATATTTTTAATTATATATTTTTTCATGAAAAATTAACATCCAATAAAAAAAAACAACATAAATAATTTATGTATCTTGAAATTTAAAATATTTTGACAAATATTATTTTAGCGGCAATTTTATTCACCTTGTTAATAGGGGGTCTATTAAATATCCAGAATATAAGATTTTTTATTTTTACAAAACTTAGTTTTTTATAGAAATCTTCGTTAGAAAAAAAATACCAGTTGAAATTAGAGAAAAAAAATGAGGAAGGAGTTATCTCTCATTGGTATTCAACTTAATACAATCATGTGATATTGATAGAAAAAATACAACATGCATGTTTTATTTAAATACAAATAAACACTCATTAATAATTAATAATTATATACGAAGATCACTTCGGGGTTATAAAACTCAAAACGTTTGGCATTTCGGGATGTTGGACATTCACACAAAATATTGTTTTGAAATATTTAATAGGCGAAAGGTAGTTGGTGATATTTTTATTAAACAAAACAACAGCTCACATAATTATCTACAAGAAATTCGTGAGAAATTCATAAAAAATTAAAATCAGGAAAAAAAGAACAATAGTACGGGATCAAGTAGAAATCATAGTCGACATTACTCATAAATATTTCACAATGAAATAATTATATATTACCTCCTATAATTATATACCAGTTCACACATATTTATAATATGCTCGAACATAAAGTTGAATGTATTCAACTACGTACATCCATTTTAAACAATTGATCTATGTAATTAATATTTAATAATATAACAATTGATAATTAATTATTATATTAGTCAACATCAAAAATAAAAATATCTAAAAATTAGTACGGGATCTTGAGTTTGGTACTTGAGATTATTTTATCATTGGATTTGTTTTGAGACTTATGCATTTAATGATGAGTATAAACATTTATGGAAATCATTAATGATGAATATAAATATTTTTAAAAATCATCAAATCTCAAAGTAAATATAATGGTCAAAAAGTCTTAAGTACAAACGCATGATACTTAATTGAAAATCTTAGTCATCCCCTCTCTCTCTCTCTCTCTCTCTCTCTCTATATATATATATATATATATATATATATATGTATGATAAATAAAATATTAAAATTAAATGTCTATTACATTGAAAAAAGTAATTGAAACAACTATAATAATAATTATTATAAACTAATATCCAGATGGAAGAATAATGGTTGGGAATTAAATCAAACCAGAAATAAATGGGTATTTTGGTTCAATCTTTTTTAACGGCATACAAAATTAAATTTAACACCTCGAGAGGTATATATACGGAAAAGTTTGTTCTGAGTTTTTTTGGAATATCTCTAAACGTTGGGATTTTTTTAAAAATTCCCCTTATTACTATTATATTGTTATCAATAATAATACTTTAATCTATCATACTAAATTATAGAAGTATGTAATTAATTATTATATATTATATAATTCCTAATATATTAATTTATGTAATATATAATATTATATAATATTATTAAGCATTTTGATTATTAATAATTAATATATAGTTAATGCTTAAATATATTTATGTTAATTAATATAATTAATAATCAGTATTTGCATATTTAACTTAATATTATTTAATTTAGTTATATTTACTGTATAATATAATATAATATAATATGATATAATATGATATAAATACGATACGATATGATATGATATTATATTACATCAGACTATATTATATTATATTTTATATAATAAAACTTTGTATTTAATACATTAATTTTTAATTACAAACTAAATGATTAGGTATAAATCAACAATATAAAAAAATTATCCTACTATCTTACTAAATACCATTCGAAAATGATAACTCATTAGGCCTAAAAATGATGACTGAAAAGTCAAATATGATTGATAAATCAATACAATATGAGTTTTAATCAATGATAATACAAGTATATAGTATATGAGTCCATAACAATAATAATTTGTATCTTATGTAAACTTTTAGATTTTTCCTTTTAATGAAAAAGATTGGATCGAGCGCGTATCGCGCTTGCCTTTCCTTCAAAAAAATAAAAATAAAAATAATAATAATACTAGTATATATTAATACAACACGCCTAACATAAATTAAGAGAAATTAGATTTAGGTGGATCCCCACTCAAATATGTATCTCCCTCCCAAATGAACGGCTACAAGACAAGGGTCATTGCCAATGACCATATCATTGCATTTTCGTTATTTCTCTCCTCTCTTCGTAGACTTTCTTAGAAACCGTCAATAATGGTACTGAATTATTGATATTTAATCATTCTTCTTCTTCTTCTTCATTCTCTGTAATGCCTAAACAAAAGAAGATTCTCTCTTTTGCTTTCCTTCTTTCTTCTTTTGTGTTGGCCCTTTCTCTAGGTGCTCTTCTCCTTTACAATGGCTTTAGCATTCACCGTTCAGAAGACGAACCCATTTCCCCTCCCGTGCAAGACCCACATCCCAATCCTTGTTTTATGCCGTCTATTAAGGAAGAAACTCTGCCAGGGAAGATCGAATCAAACAAAATTCCTCGGCTTTCTTATAACATTTCACGAGAGAATAGAGCTTTCATTAAAAGTATTTCCTGCAGTGTAATTCCAAGTCAATTTGCGAAAAGAATCACAGAGTTCTTTAGCGAGTCTCCCTCCGATTTGAAAAATGCAAGTTCGACTTGTAGTCTTCGTTTCTTCATGACATGGATTTCTCCATTGAAAAATTTCGGCCCAAGAGAACTATTTGCAATAGAAAGTTTGTTCAAGTCGCATCCAAAAGCATGCTTGCTTATCGTCTCGAGCACGATGGATTCATCAGAAGGAAACCAGGTCCTAAAACCCTTCTTGCATAGCGGGTTTCGAGTCACTGCAATTTCACTCGACTTTGCTTACCTCGTTGAAGGGACGCCGGCAAAAACATGGTACAATCGACTACGAGAAGGACAAGTGGACCCAGGAAAGATCTCTCTTGGTCAAAACCTTTCGAATTTGCTTCGTCTTTTGATTTCATACAAATATGGCGGTATCTATGTCGATACCGATGTTATATTCATGAGAAGCTTCGTTGGTTTGAAAAACTATATCGGCGCACAAAGTGTGAACAAAACAACGCATGATTGGCATCGCTTGAATAATGCCGTGATGGTGTTTGATGAGAAACATCCACTTATGTTCGAGTTCATAAGAGAATTTGCTTCTACATTTAATGGTAGCATATGGGGACATAACGGACCGGACCTCGTCTCGCGAGTTGTTTCACGAGTCGAAAATATGTCGAGATATAATGTGAGTATTTTACAAACCACAGCGTTTTACCCCGTCAATTGGATAGAAATTCGGCATTTTTTTAAGGGTCCCATGAACGAATTTCACTCGCAATGGATTAGAGATAAACACGAAACGATTAGAAGAGGGAGCTTCACGTTGCATCTGTGGAATAAGAAAAGTAGACATTTGAAGGCCGAGAACGGAAGTATAATTGCGAGAATTATTTCCGATTATTCTTTGTTTTGAAATTCATGTTCAAAAGCATTCTCAAATGAGAAAAGATTATGCACGTGGACAAAAATTAACTTCATACACGTCCTACTCAATCATCTTTCCTTATATCTTCCCTTTGTGTTTTGTACATCTTTAAATGTATCTTAAATGTATCGTATATATTTTAAATATGTGATATTTTTTTTAATACAATACGTACGTTTTTACATATCATTCAGTCGATATAATGTTCAACCTGTCACAGAATGCGGACACGTGTCATTATTTTAAGTTTTGTTTCTATTGCAACCCAAATTATACTCATGTATGAAAAAAAATATAATTGTCCCCAAATTAATCACAATATCATTGATGAAGTAACAAATTAAATTTATTAACATTTCTGATTGACTCAATTAAATGTTGATTGACACGTTTAATTAACACATCAATAATTTATAATATGTTAATATTGGTAAATGTTAATTGATGTGTCAGTTCAATTAAACGGTCAATTAAATCGTTAAATGAGACAATCAATAATACAAATCAACCTACTTTTTTGGATATTCTAAAAAAATTCTTATCTTTTTGAAAACTCAAAAAAAAAACTCTCTACCTAGTTTTTATTTTCAAATATCCTGCTATAGGACTTAAAAGTTTCAAACTAATCATGAATGAGATTTTTTAGAAAATAAAAGTTCAGTGGAGTGGTTATTTTGGAGTTTTCAAAAAGATAGATTTTTTTTGGAATATCCAAAAAAGTTAAGGAGTTTTTTGAAAATTTTCTTTAATAATTAGTATTTAAAAAATTTCAATAATGTATTTCTCGTTAATTGACATGTTAATTAAGATGTTAATAAGGTTTTGGGAAAACGTGGAGAAATGAGAAGGCAAAGTAAAATTTCTCAAAAATAACTGCTGTGAGGCGTAGTCGAAATCAAAAGCTTGTGATACCGAGCAAGTTGGTCTCATCGACTCCACTATCCTCGTTTAGTAATATAATTTTGTTTTCATTGTATTTGTATTAAAAGACATTTGTCACCATTGAATTATATTTTTGTATCTTATTTAATTATTATATTATGTTGTAATTAAATTTTTTATAAGGTTTTAGGATTTAAAATATTTTATTATTTGTTAACAGTATTTCATTTGATTTTTTATTGTTGAATTTGTACTTGAGATTAGTGTTGGGAGCTTTTATCATTTACTTGTACCAATTCTTAGATAGCCGATGTCACATCACATATGCTTCGTCCTTATATGGGTAATTTTACACAACATGTTCTCGTAATATGATTGATAGCAGAATGATGAGGTGTAAGGTGTGAATTAAATTAAGTGAAATTAGTTTTATAGTGTGAATAAAATATCTAACGTAGAATCAATATTTTGTTGCGAAAGAATGTTGTGTATAATTACTCGTGCTTAGATAACCTATTAAGAACCGAAAGGTTACATCATTGCTTTACTGAATCAACACAATTATAGAAACTTGTTAAGTGACTCCCGAAAGTAAAGATAATTAGCAAAGAGTACTAGCTTGGCAATTATTATTAGGGTACTAGCACTATTTAGTAGTGTTACGGGTCTACAAATTAACTACGAAAAAAGCTTTTTCGTTTCTATAGCCGTACCCGAGGCATTTCATGAACACATAGGCAACCTACTTCTCTTCCAAAAAAAGCATTACCTATAACATACTTGGGCCTACCGCTATCCATAAGGAAACAAAAAAAAAATCGTATTTCAACCATTAATACGTTCTCTAACCAAAAAACTTGCAGCATGGAAAGGAAAAATGCTTTGCTTAGGGGGACGCCTAGTGCTCACGAAATCGGTTCTAAATGCGTTACCGACATATTTTATGCAAGCGTTCAAATTACCGAAGTCTACGGTAGCGGAGATAAACAAAATAACTAGGTCTTTTCTTTGGAAGGGCAAGGAATCATGTAGCGGGGGCGCATGTTTAGTCAATTGGGAAAAAACTTGCATGCCAAAAAAACATGGAGGTTTGGGCCTCTCTCACATACCGACACAAAACGACTGTTTGTTGCGAGCGGGTTTGGGTTTGCGGGTAGCGGGTCTGGCCCAATTTTTTCATGTATATACATATACACTAAAAAAATTAATTTGGACCCCCTAAAATATGGACCTGAAGCCCATGCTTCTCCGGCCTTACAGTTGGGAATTCACCCGACCCCGGGCCCGCGCAGCGGATATGAAGGCCCGGTCCGGTTCCCTAAATCCAAGATCACGCCATGACTTCGAGGGTACGTTGCAAAGTAGGATAGACGATTACCAGCGTGAAATTGATCACGCACGAAGGGTTGATCGCTCTTCCTTCTTTCTCCGGTCACGTTGGTGACTAGCACGTGCGTCCCATACCACACGTCTCCCACCGTCTTGACGCTCCTCCGGTTGTCTCTGTGCGTTCCACGTCCAAGCGCTACCACCGTCTTTGACCGTTCTTTCTCTCCCTCGAGTTGATCACAATCGAAGAGCCACAAGTGTCGCTCCTCTACTTGTATCCACCATGAGTCGGAGTTCGTCGGTCCCGGATGCACCTGCCTAGACGATGCACCGGCGAACTTGCTTGATCGATTGATTCTCTTCTCCGGAAAAACTGTTTTTCTCGGTTCTCTCTCTTTACACCCTTTCACTCAATAGAAAGATGTCTCTCAATATTTCTGGAATATTCTGAATATTCTGAATGAATTCACATGACTTAAGAGAGAGAAATATCCTATTTATATCATATAGGATTAGGATTGGCCAAAAGACATGTATATCCAATATACACTCTTTCATACAGAAAGTTGCATGAATCTGTCCAGTATTCTGTCAGAAAATCAACCAACACGAAAGTTGTAGATAATCTTATTATCTACACGATCCAATTTGGCCTGGCCCAATTGGAGTTCGTATGCAAAAGTTATGACTGTTTTACTAACTGTATGTCATACTGTTGTACCCTTTCGGTATTTCATAGAAACGACACTAATACTTCGTTCATATGAAATATATTTCTACATGAAGGTTGTAGATAATCTTATTATCTATCTAACCCAATTTGAACCATTCAAATTGGATTTTCCTACTGAAAGATATGACCACGAATGTACGCTTACATTCGTTTATCCTTGTGTACACTTTTACGGTTGATTCTGAAACTGTATTTCCTTCACTTACATATGGGCCGGGTCTGACAATCTTATTTAATTTTGTTTTATTTTTCGAGGCAATTTAAGGAGATTTCAATTGGTAACTTTGAATACATTTATTACAGTTTATTTTCATGAAATTGTGATGTTAAAATTTATTTGGATATGATGGGTCTTGAAGACGCTATAAAAAGAAGCAACAAAGCATCAAATTAAGAACACTAGGAGAATACCCGCGCTTCGTGGTGGGTTTGTTTTATTTGTTTTATCATAATTTATTCATAATTATGAATCATCACTCATAATTAGGGATGTCAACGGGGCGGGTCGGGTTCGGGTAAGCCTTCTCCATACCCGAACTCGAAATTTCGGTTATTACCCGAACCCAAAATACCCGCGGGTAAAAATCCATACCCGAACCCGCGGGTAACGGGTATACCCGAACCCGAACCCGCGGGTAACGGGTATACCCGAACCCGAACCCGCGGGTAACGGGTATACCCGAACCCGAACCCGTTACCCGAAAATTATTAATAAATAATCTAAAAAAATTAAAAAATTAAAAATTATTATACAAATACGTAAAATTATCAATAATTTTAAATACATAAAACAAACAACTTGTACAAATACATCAAAAATCCAAATATTACAAATAATTAATCCATAAAACATCCAAAATTTTCTTATTATGGGATATTTTCGGATAATTTTCGGGTATTTTTCGGGTTCGGGTTCGGGTAACGGGTATACCCGCGGGTAAAAAATTTCTCCCGTACCCGAACCCGGAACGGGTATTTTTTTCGGGTATTACCCGCCCCGTTCGGGTCGGGTACCCGCGGGTTCGGGTTTCTACCCGGCCCATTGACATCCCTACTCGTAATCCAATAATTAATAAATATTGTTTGTTGAGTGTTTGAATTTAAAAAAATATTACTTTGCTTAAATAAGTTCGATGAAGACAAATTTCATTATATTATTTTCGAATATAACACAATACGAAAATTTTATTTAGTACTCAAATACAACATACAAAAAAGTTTAAATTAGATCACTGAAGAATATATTGTGTATTATTTGAAAAAGTTAGATCATTGAATTATTCAATTCTTTTACATATGATACATATGATTTGATGAATATTAAACAATATAAAATGAAGGACAAATGATAGGAAATATAGATAAAAAAGCAACAGGTACTAATAGTTAAATATAACATATATTATAAAACTAATTAATATTAAAAATCAAAGATCTTAAGCATATGTATTTGGGAAGCACGGAATACCAAACATATAGATAAATATCAATCACCTGACTTAAAAATAAACATACACAAAATCGTAAAATACGTAAACTCTTCGGAACATTTCGGAAATCATGAACAGATGAAATAATAAAATTGGGAAAGAAAAAACTCCATCAAATTTTATATTTCTTTAAACATGTACACCAAGTAAAGAAAATGAATGATATCAAACTTTTGAAATTACAAATAATTGAATATAATATATCATTATTAAACTAATTAACTAATACCAAAATACTTGTTAATAAGAATTTTGCATATTTGACTTCTAAAATCGAACTTCACATGAATGTTTAAAATGTCTGTAATTTGCACAAATGACTTACATGTATAAACGAGATTTATAACAAATAACTTGAGTTGTAATTTTGATATTTCGATCAAGTATTTGTTGTGATTGTAATAACAAATAATTGAGTTTTTGATATTTTGAGTTGTAATTAACTTCGAATGAGTTGTAATTAGTTCGATGGGGTACCAATTGAAGATCTTTCAAAATTATTAAAAATTCTAGAAGTACATTTATCGACAAAATTATATAGACCCCTTGAAATTTGTAAAATTATCCACAAATATCTCATAATACCATAAAATCTACAAAATTACATAAACCCTTTAAAATTTCCAAAATTGAGAACAACTAGCTTTATCCCCGCACAATTGCGTGGGATGTTTTTTATATAATTATTTAAATAGAATTAACGCGTGTGCGAATTAACGCGCATGCGTTTGAACTAAATTAATCTAATCACGACATATTTGCAAATATCATGATGTCAATAGATGTATGAGGTTCACGAAATTAGTCTATCACAAATATTATTTTCTAATATAATTTGTATAAACAGCATTTGCTCAGGTGCTTCTAAATTCGATTAATATAATCAGGACATATTCACAAATTTTAGTATGTATGTAAAATAGGAAACAAATACCAAATGTAAAATAAGAAAAAAATGTAAAAAAAAAACCGAAATGTAAATAAAAAGGACCAAAATGTAGATTAAAACTAAAAAGGACCAACATATAAATAAAAAGGACCGAAATATAAATTAACATGTAAATAAAAAAGGACCTAAATGTTAATAAAAAGGACCAAAATATAAACTTAAATTAAAAATGACCAAAATATAAATTCAAAAATGTAAAAAAGGACCGAAATGTAAATAAGAGAAGATCAAAATATAAATAAAAAGGACCAAAATGTAATTTTTTAAACTAAAAAAAGACCAAAATGTAAATAAAAAGGACCGAAATGTAATTTTTTAAACTAAAAAAGACCAAAATGTAAATTTAAAAATATTTTTTTTACAAAAAAGCCCTTGATGACGTGGCCTCGTGTATGTGCTCCATTTCTTCCAAATTTATACATAAGTATAATTTTATTACTTTTAAGAAAATTCATAAACATTTTTAACATGCAGTGATTACAAAAAATATATAATAATTACAAATTGAGTTTATATAATTTTAATATTCCATTTATTATGTTTGAAAAAATAACATCGGATAATAATAAAATAAACAATAATAAATAAACATCTTGAAAATATATTGATAGATAAATATCGGTTTAAACATCTGGTTTTTTTTTTTCATTCTCTTTTTATTTATTTCTTTAATAGTTTCATGATATTTTATTTTTCAAATATTTGGAATGTGTTTTTATAATATTGTTGTTCGTTTTATTATTATTTTATGTTAGTTTTGCAAAGAAAAAATGCAAAGGTCAAAATGTTAAAATTATGTAAATAAAATATATAATAACTTTTTTAAAATTATCATATGGTACCAAAATTTAGGACTTTATTAACATTATTAAAAAATAACATGTACATATGTAAATTATTAAAATTTGATGACATGGAGCAACCAAATGAGAGAAATTTTCTTAACTTTATACATATACAAAATGTAAATTAAAACTAAAAATGACCAACATATAAATTAAAATATAAAAAAGGACTGAAATGTAAATAAAAAAGGATAAAAATGTTAATAAATAGGACCAAAATATAAACTTAAATTAGAAAGGACCAAAATGTAAATTCAAAAATATAAAAAAGGACCGAAATATAAATAAAAGAGGATCAAAATATAAATAAAAAAGACCAAAATATAAATTTTTAAAGTAAAAATGACCAAAATGTAAATAAAAAGGACCAAAATATAATTTTTTAAACTAAAAAGGACCAAAATGTAAATTTAAAAAATATTTTTTTTACAAAAAAACCTCTGATGACGTGGCCTCATGTATGAGCTTCATTTCTTCCAACTTTATACATAAGTATAATGTTACATATAAATAAAATATTTTAGCACTATTATATTTTTCTGCATGTGAAAATATATTTCTTATTTTTTTTATTATATATATTATAGTTTCGATTGGATATATTTCATATAAAAAAGTCTCACAAAAATAATTTCTGCTTTTAATAGAAACATTTTGTATTCGACGCTTTTGAGTCGAAAATCATATTATTATAATTTTGTGGGGCGTTCGATATAACGAGAAACTATGAACGCTATTGAATTACAATCGAGTTTGACATCTCCAGATCTAGCAAAAATAATTTTTATTTTGTTTTCCATAACATACTTAAAAAATCATCATTGTACGATTCAAACATGCATTAATGAGCCCAACATAACATCATATTTTAACGTACACCCCCGTTCAAACCGTGATATTTTATTAATATTCCAACAATATTCTTAAAATATTAGGGATTTTTTTTCAAACATGCTTTATTTTTTCGTTAAAATTAATTTTCTAATCATATCTTAAATATGCAATGTATTATTATTATTCGATTTGTACATTTTTTTATTATTTCAGACATGATATTTATACGACCGTAGTACCGTCTGTCAATTTTATAAAAAATATAATAAACACGCAAAATATATATACAAAAATCTTATAACATATACCGTAAAGTTATTATAACATACACACAAATTTATATTATATTTTGTTCTTTCTCAATTTTATATAAAATAGACTTTTTATTCCTCATTTATTTTCTGTAATATATTTTGTTAAAATGTTTTATTTATATGTAACATTTGTTATGTTTATAATTAATTATCTTGTATTATTCCAAAGTGGAAAAAGTTCACTCACAGAAAAATCTTAAATCTAATCAATGAAATTTCTGAGTGGCCTCCGCAACCAGAAAAATATAATTCCAAAAACAGTCCATGCCCACCCCTCTGAGGCCCTCTCTCTTCACATAAATAAATCTACCAAAATACCTTCTATTTTTCATATGAAGTAATTTTTTTTTTTTGTTATTTATTATTAATTTTAGAAAAATTCATAAATATTTTTTAACATATAGTGATTTCAAAAAAATAAAATTATTACACATTGTGTTTATATAATTTTAATATTTCATGTATTATTCTTGAAAATATGCTGATAGAAAAATATATGTTTAAATATCTATTTTTTTTCATTCTACTTTTATGTATTTTTTTAATAGCTTCGTGATATTTTATTTTTTAAATATTTGCAAGGTGTTATTTTAATATTGTTGTTCATTCTTATTGTTATTTTATATTAGTTTTTCAGAAAAAATATAAAAGTCAAACATATATATAATGTATGAAATATTAAAATTATATAAATATAACATATAATAAATAATAATTTTTTAAAAAATATTATATGCCAATTTTTTTGAAGATTGTGTAAAATTAATGAAAAATAATAATTTTTTTAATTACTAGATATGTAAATAAATGGTATTTTGGTCAAACAAAATATTTAACACCATCAATGGTTAGTTTTAAGTTTTAACTCCTCTATGGGGTATTTGAAAATAAAAGTTTGGAATAGGAGTTTTTTGGAATTTTCAAAAAAATATGAAATTATTTTAGAATATTAAAAAAAATTGGGGTTCTTTTTGTAAATTTCCTTTTTTAGTGATCTGTTAATTCATGCAGAATTGCTTCCTGAACTTCTCATATTTTCACATGGTTCTCGTGAGTATATTCACACCATTCTTGCGAACTTCTCATATTTTCACATGGTTCTTGTGAGTATGTTCACATCATTCTTGTGAGTATGAAACTTCCTATATTTAATAACTTGCTTTTCATATTTAATCGTCAATTCTCCACTCTGTTTTTATTTTGACAATTATGACATACAATTTTCGAACATATCTTTATATGAGTGATATCAAAATATATGATTTTTGTTCGACTACAATAATTGTATTAAGACATGGGAGAAAATTAATAATAATTGACGATGATGTTTACGACGGATCATCAGTTCATGATTCTGACGTTTCCTTTTGTTTGTGTGTGTGTGTGTGTGAGAGAGAGAGAGGTACTGCAGAAGGAGGAGAGGAGTCTTTTTCTTTCGACGGAGAAGCAAGTTCGCAGTACATTTCATGATTTTGATGGAATTTTTCCACAATATCTCGTAGAACCCCGAGGCCGTCGTAAACGTCGTTAACTAGTATCGAACAAAATGATATCTTTTAATGTCACGAACTGATGATTGTATGGAAATGTTTGCACTTGTGAAGAACTAACGCTTAAATATGAAAAAATATGTTAGTAAATATGGCAAGTTCAGTACTCACAACTCACAAGAATGATGTGAAAAATATCATGAGAATAAAATGAGCACAAGAATGAAATGAACTAAGGATTAAATATTTTCCACAAGAAATGATGTGGAAATATTCACGACAACTAAAAATATGGCATTTCTTCGATATGGAATAAACATGTTGAAATCAAATTTTACACCAACTCGGCCTAGCGTAGTCAGTAGTTTATTTTGTCTCCAATTAGGAGATTTTGAGTACGAAACCGTTTGGGAACACGGATTTGATCTTCTTATTTTCCTACAACGTGTCTTGAATAATATAAATACTATAAAATCAATTCAAATCACGAAAAGAACTAGCCCAATTGATAATTTACTCGGTGTATACAAATGACGATCTTACGAGATGATAATTTTAGATTTTTACCAAATTATATGCAATCACAAATCTAAATATATCATATGTATCCTACAAATAAAAATAAAAATATTATTTAAGTTATTTCATTAAATATGTAAATATGTGATTTCCATATAAAAAAGATTAAGAATATGAAAAATGTAAATAATAATAATAATTTATTTAGTCCATTATAACTATTTAAAAGTCCTCTCTTTCCTTTTTATAAGCAAACTGCCTATCCATATTCATTTTGAAAAGTTATTAAAAAAATCTTCAATACATAACTAAATCATATATAATTAAATAGGAGCTTCTATCTTACACCCTATTTGTGTTATCATACACCCTTTTTTAGTTTAGTGGTCCAGATTAAATGATTTACTCTGATCTAACGGTCAGAATTAGATCTTGTAAGATAAGTTTTTCCGGAAATTTCTCGTACACCCCAAATTGAGGGGTAAAAAGGTCATTCCATAGTGCTCTTTCTTTTCTCTCTCTTTCGATATCCAGTTTTGTCTTTCTTCTCTCCTCCCTGTTTTGCCCCAATTCCCACCAATTCCCACAAAAAAGGATGATCTGCAACTGCAACTGCAACTGCAACTGCAACGACCCCAGCACTTCTTCTTCTCTCCGACTACCCCGATTCCACAGAGACCAGTAGAGAGAGAATAATCTGCAAGTTGTTCTGTCGCCTCTTTGGTATCGTGGCACTTCAAGCGAGAAGGACTTGCTAGGGTTCTGGATGCACATGCATGTATGCTTTAAGTTAATTTCTGTTGTTCACCGATTAATTTCAAGCCTCCAAAAGTTTCGTGCATAGCATTTTATTTGTTTTCTTTGGATCATCTGATTGCTTCTTGTCATTTAATTTTTTTTTTTTCTTGTCAGTTAATTCATGTTGTCTTTCAATTTGATTGCGGAAAAAGAGCAACACATCAGAATATGCAAATTATTTTCTTCTTCATATTGGAAGATTCTGTGTGTACCAGTTATGAGAGGTATTAGTCCGGTACCATACTTTCTTAAAAAAAGATCTCTTAATACTTTGGTGGGTGACTATACAATACTTCCCATTGAATTATTTGTTTAAGCAATTATCATGCCATTTTCCCCTTAAAGAAAAAAAAATCTCCTATACATCGTTATCGGACTCTACGATCCGACTCGGGCGATTCTCAATTCGCTGGTATCAAACGATCTGGATACCGACTCCGACTTTCAGAACGATGGTCAAAGTTCAAATAACTGGTTAATTCTAACAAGAGCAAGCATGTCTTGCACCTAGTAAATCAGATCGCATCTAGATTATATTGAGTAGAAGTTTCATATATTTGAATGTTCTTATGTTGCTAAGAGTTTTTTCTTTTCATATGTATGTTTTGTGATTTATTTCAGTTATTTTATAAGATTTTTGAAGGTTATATTCTAATTGTTTGATTTGTTATGATTTCTGACATAATTTGATTAGTTCGCTAGATTTTTAACTTTGAAAATAATTGTCCATCATTTAAGTAAGAGTTTGAATCATACATATATCATACGTAATTCAATAAAAACAATGCAAAGTTGTTTACTTTGAGAAACTTCGAAAGAAACAAAAAATAACATGCAAAGTTGCATAACTAGTTTCTCCACTAACAAGACAAAACATTAACCATCTCAAAACAGAGACAAAGTAATTTGCTCGACTCACAAATATATGCAATTGATCTAGGACTGAGGAGCCGAGAAAATGAAAGAAATAACTAGGACTTAGAAGGGAAAAAGGCTGTAATGAGAGAAAATGAAAGGAAATAACTGAGACAACATATAATTGACGAAACGGAGAGATAAAAAGACAAATATTTCGTATATTTTTGCAGGATAGAAGCACCCAATTAAAGAGGAACTCTACTCTTCCCCTCGAACATCCCACACCATCCACGATCCGTACAACACATGGGTGTGGGATGGATAAATGTTCCCAAATTGCACCCCACATTTTCGATTGTTTGTTAATTCAAATTTTAATTAACGGTTAATTCAAAGTTGATTACCGGTCAATACAATTGCATCAAATTAATAATTTTAATTAACGGTTAATACATTTTTAGGTGCAAATTTGGGAGATTTGAAATGGCCCCCCCATATCGTGGATGCTCAAGTGGATATGGGGGGTTCCATATATGAGCTCCCCAATTAAATAACCATGTTTCTTATAACAAAACAAATTAGTATCGGCCATGTGTAGACGACCATGTGTTCGAGACCTAAGAACAGGAAAACTCTGAATACTCCGAAAGAAACATAGCTTTCTTATAACAAAAGTTATTAAAAAAATCTTCATTTTCGATATAAAAAGAGAGAATGAAACAATAGGAAAACTAAAAGACCATGTGTGCGAGACCTAAGAACAAAACAAATTAGTATCGGCCAGCTAAGTTGTGTGAATACTCCGAAAACATAGAGCTTTCTTATAACAAGACCTACATCCCAATCCTTGTTTTATGCCGTCTATCAAGGAAGAAACTCTGGCACGGAAGATCGAATCAAATAAAATTCCTCCACTTTCTTATAACATTTCACGAAAGAACAGAGCTTTCATACAGAGTATTTCCTGCGGTGTAAATCCGAGTCAATTTGCGAAACGAATCGCCGAGTCCCAATCTGGAAAAATGTAAGTTCGACTTGTAGTCTTCGTTTCTTCATGACCTGGATTTCTCCATTGAAAAATTTCGGCCCAAAAGAGCTATTTGCAGTAGAGAGTTTGTTCAAGTCGCATCCAAAAGCATGCTTGCTTATCGTCTCGAGAACGATGGATTCATCAGAAGGAAACCAGGTCCTAAAATCCTTCTTGGATAGCGGGTTTCGAGTCACTGCAATTTCACTCGACTTTGGTCACCTCGTTGAAGGGACGCCGGCAAAAACATGGTACAATCGACTACAAAAAGGACAAGTGGACCCAGGAAAGATCTCTCTTGGTCAAAACCTTTCGAATTTGCTTCATCTTTTGATTTTATACAAATACGGCGGTATCTATGTCGATACCGATGTTATATTCATGAGAAGCTTCGTTGGTTTGAAAAACTGTATCGGCGCACAAAGTGTGAACAAAACAACGCATGATTGGCATCGCTTGAATAATGCCGTGATGGTGTTTGATGAGAAACATCCACTTATGTTCGAGTTCATAAGAGAATTTGCTTCTACATTTAATGGTAGCAAATGGGGACATAACGGACCGAACCTCGTCTCGCGAGTTGTTTCACGAGTCGAAAATATGTCGAGATATAATGTGAGTATTTTACAAACCACAGCAAAAAATTTTAAACATCACAACAAATTTTATACAATTTTACCCCGTCAATTGGAGACAAATTCGGGATTTTTTTAAGGGTCCCACGAACGAATTTCACTCGCAATGGATTAGAGATAAACACGAAACGATTAGAAGAGGGAGCTTCACGTTGCATCTGTGGAATAAAAATACCAGACATCGGAAGGCCGGGAACAGAAGTATAATTGCGAGAATTATTTCCGATTATTCTTTGTTTTGAAATTCATGTTCAAAAGCATTCTCAAATGACAAAAGATTATGCACGTGGACAAAAATTAACTTCATACACATCGTACTCAATCATCTTTCCGTATATTTTCCCTTTAAGTTTTGTACATCTTTAAATGTATCTTAAATGTATCGTATCGCATACATTTTAAATATGTGATATTTTTTTGAAAAAAACTCACTTTTGCTTCCTGAACTGTTCAAAAAAGTACAAATTACCCCCCCACCCCACCCCACCCCACCCCCCCACCCCCACCCCCCACCCCCCCCACACACACACACACACCACACACCACACACACACACACACACACACACACACACACACCCCCCCCCCCCCCCACACACACACACACAACAATCTTTAATTGACTCATTTTTACCTCATGAACTATTGATTTTGTTCATTTTTTTCTTTTTCATCAGTTAAATGTACAGTCATCAGTTGAGTGATGAGGTGGCACTGTGATGGCAATTTTTAATTAATTTGACGATGACGCGACAAAATTTAATAATATTAAATTATACAATTAAATCATACCTATTAACCATTATAGCCCAACCCATTAACCGTTAATTAAACCCAAACCCAATAACCAAAAAAAAAATCCAAACCCAATAATTAACCCATCTCTCTCTCTCTCTCTCACCAGCCCCTCTCTCTCACGAGCTCCCTCTCTGGACTCTCTCTCTCACGAGATGGCCCCCGATCTGTGGAGTATTGCTCGCCGGAGTGGGGGCAGCTGGTGGATTCTTGTTCCTGGTTCCGCGACTACTGGTTGCGCGAGTGTTTGGAGTGAACTTCTCAAGTTCGATTCTCGAATCAACAATTATGAAGAGTAATTGGATCTAAATAGAAATCAATTCAATCACCAAAACAATTCTCAATAACTCCAGTTTGATAACTATAGAGTTTTCTTAACCAATAATAAAAACATAATAAATCCTCTTTCTCCCCCTCTCCTCCTATTACAGTCCCAATGGCAATCTAGTAATTATCGTAACTAATCACAAAACGACAATGTTCAGAATAACAACTCTAACAGAAAAGGAATAGAAAACGACTTCTTCCTGATTGGGCCAAGTGGCCCAATCCTGACTCCCGGCCTCTTCCTCATCATGAAGTAATCATTTCCACTTGATTATTTCTAACGAAACTGGGCCCACTAAACCTTCCTGACACGTGTCACCCTTCTTTTCCTCCTTTTATTCAAAATGTAATTAAGCAGAAAACACCCTGAAACTTATGTATTATCATTTATACAGAAATCATAACAATACCCCCTTCTCTATCAAACCTTGTCTCAAGGTTTGAACTCCGGGAACCTCGCCACCACGGTGTCGTAGTTCTCCCATGTTGCCTCTTCATCCGGCAAGTTCGACCACCGTACCAACAACTGTACCTCTGCGGCATTGTTTCTCTTCACCATTCTTCTATCTAATACTGCCACGGGATACACCTTTACTAAACCATCCCGATCCAGTATAGGTAACTCTGCCACCACTGCCTTCTTCTTACCGATCTTTTTCTTTAATTGCGAGACATGGAATACGTTATGAATTTGAGATCCCTCGGGAAGCTCTAATTTGTATGCCACTGTACCCATCTTCTGTATTACCAGATAAGGCCCGTAGTATTTCGAATTGAGCTTCATTCCCTTGTTCAATGATACAGAAGTCTGCCTGTATGGTTGGAGCTTAAGAAACACGTAATCCCCTACTTCAAATGTTCTCTCAGATCGGTTTTTATCTGCATAATGTTTCATCCTCTCTTGTGCCTTTCTCAGATTCTCCTTGATCATTTGCAAAGATAAATGCCTTTCTCTTGCCCATTCCTCTACCGCTGCATTTCTTGAGCTCGGTGGCATTCCAAATTCAATCGAAGGTGGTATATATCCATACAATGCCTCGAAAGGGGAGCATTTCAGGGAATTATGATAATTCGTATTATACCACCATTCTGCTAAACTCAACCAATCGCTCCATTTTTTTGGTCTGTTGACGACCATACATCTCAAATATGTTTCTAAACACTGATTCACTTTCTCGGTTTGGCCATCCGATTGGGGGTGGTACGTGGTACTCATGTTGATATTAGTCCCAAATATCCTGAATAATTCTTTCCAAAACGAACTAGTAAAGATCTTGTCTCGATCGCTTACAATGCTTTCTGGTACACCATGCAATTTGCAAACATTCTCGAAGAAAACCTTTGCTATAGTTTGTGCAGTGTATGGGTTAGATAGAGCAACAAAATGAGCGTACTTGGTTAATCGATCCACTACAACCAAGATCACATCCTTCCCATTAACCTTTGGTAGCCCTTCGATAAAATCCATACTCACTCCACACCATGCTTGAGCTGGTATTTCTAGCGGTTGCAACCTTCCTGGACTCGCCACGTGTTCACTTTTACTTCTCTGACAAATATCACATTGAAGTACAAACTCATGCACCTCTTTTTTTAACCCTTCCCAAAAGAAGTACCTTTTCAATCTCTGATATGAAGCTAGAATTCCTGAGTGGCCACCTTCAAATGAGTCATGCATTTGTCTTATAATTTTTTCCTTAATCTCAGGCTCATTACCCACACAAACCCTCCTCTGGTATCTTAACAATCCATCTGTGTAAGTGTACCCTTCAACGGATCCTGGCAATACCATCAAACTCTCGATTAAACTCTTAATTTTATTATCATTCTCATAGCTTTTCTCGATTTCCAGTTGCCACTCCGGCTTAGTTCCCCCAATTTCCATAAATTCCCCTGGATCACCCTCTTGGTTCTCTTCCATTCTCTTTCTAGACAATGCATCCGCAGCCTTATTGTCCACTCCTTTCTTGTACTGGATCGAATAATCAAGGCCCATGAGTTTCGCCATCCCTCTATGTTGCAATTGGTTATTCAATCAACCTCCTAACAATGCTCTTAAACTCTCGAGGTCGGTTTTAATCACGAATTTCCTCCCCATCAGGTAGTGCCTCCATTTACTGGTAGCTAGGATCACTGCCAATAATTCTTTTTCGTAAATTGGTCTTCCCGCGTTCTTAATTCCTAATGCTTGACTGAAATAAGAAATCGGCTTGCCCTTCTGCATCAATACCGCTCCTACCCCTTCCCCACACGCGTCTGTCTCGAGAATGAATTCTTCCTTGAAATCCGGCAATTCTAAAACCGGCGAATTACACATCGCCCTCTTTAACTCTGCAAAGGCCTTGCTGGCATTTTCAGACCACTTAAATCCATTCTTCTTTAACAACTCAGTCAATGGTTTGCTTATTAATCCGTATCCCTTGATAAATTTTCGGTAATAGCCGGTCAGCCCTAAGAATCCTCTTAACTCCTTAAGATTTTTCGGTTTAGGCCAGTTGTTCATTGCTTCTATCTTTTGGGGATCTGTGGACACGCCTTCGACTGACACAATGTGCCCCAGATACTCCAGTTTCTCGACCCCAAATGCACACTTTGATTTCTTGATCAACAATTGGTTCTCTTTCAATACTTGAAACACCAATTCCAATTGCTTGATATGTTCTGCCACGTCCTTGCTATAGATCAGAATATCGTCGAAGAATACTAGCACAAATTTGCGCAAGTATGGCTCGAAAATCCGGTTCATTAAGGCTTGGAACGTGGCAGGGGCATTCGTCAGACTGAAGGGCATTACTAAGAACTCGTAATGGCCCGAGTGAGTGCGAAATGCTGTCTTGTAAACATCCCCTTCTTCCATCCTGATTTGATGATAACCCAACCTAAGATCCAATTTTGAATAGATCTCAGAACCCTTTAATTCATCAAGTAAATCATCTATAATTGGAATTGGATACTTATCTTTAATGGTGAGGTTATTGAGCTGGCGATAGTCGATACATAAGCGCCATGTTCCGTCCTTTTTGCCTACGAGTATCGCTGGGGAGGCAAATGGGCTCTGGCTCGGTTGAATCACACCGTTACTCAGCATCTCTTTAATGATTCGCTCGATTTCATCCTTCTGATAATGTGCGTAACGATACGGTCGTATTTGCACAGGTCTCGCCCCTTCTTCCATCGGAATCTTATGATCAATTTCTCGTCGCGGGGGTAGGGTTGTTGGTTCTTCGAATAGCGACTGATATTGGTGAAGAAGGAGATTCAATTCTGGGATTTGAAACCCCGGATTTGCATTACAGGTCTCAAGTTCAGAATTGGATTCCGTCAGAAAGCAACTCCTGATGGGGAATATCCTCGACCCCGGGCCCGCGCAGCGGATATGTAGGCCCGGTTCGATTCCCCGATTCCCGAGATCACGCCACGACTTTGAGGGTACGATGCGAATAGAAGGACAGATTCATACCAGTGCCAAATTGATGGCACACGAAGGGTTGATCGCCGCCTTCTATTTCCTTCGGTGTCACGTTGGTGACTAGCCCGTACGTCCCATACCGCACGTCTCCCACCGTTTCGACACGCCTCGGGTTGTCTTCGTGCGTTCCATGCCCGCATGATTCCACAGCCCGTTACTCGATTACTTCTCCGGTTTGATCACAACGAAGAGCCACATGTGTCGCTCCTCTACCCGTATCCACCGTGAGTCGTAGCACCTCGGTCGCGGATGCACCTGCCTAGACGATGCACCGGCGAACTTGCATGATTGCGTTTCGATTCTCTAGACGGAGAAAATTCTTTTCTCCTTCTCTCTCAATCTCTTCGCACTCTTTCATCAAGTGATTAGAGTCTCTTAATTTCTGGATTAATTCTAAATTAACTCCATTAATTTTCTGGTTGAACTAATCTAATTATTCAACTGGTTGGACTGATGAGAGAGAGAGAAACATCCTATATATACTCCATAGGATAAGGATGGGCCAAAAGGTATGTATATCTTCTATACACCTTTTCAAACAGAAAACTGCATACACCCTTTCAGTAATCTGTCAGAACGAAAATATTAAATCGTTCCAACTGACTTTGAACATTTACGAAAGTTGTAGATAATCTAATTATCGTTCCAACCCAATTTGGCCCAGCCCAATTGGAGTTCGGACCCGAAAGTTACGGCCGTTTTACTGACTGTATGTCAAACTGTCGCACCCTTTCGGTATTTCATTAGAACGATACTGATACTTCGCTCAAATGAAATATATTACAACATAAAAGTTCTAGATAATCTCATTATCTAACTAACCCAATTTGAACCATTCAAATCGGAGTTTCCGACTGAAAGTTATACCAGTTTTACTAATCTGTTTCGTATGCCCACGAACGCGTACGTTCGTTTGTCCTACGTACCATTTTAGCGATGATCCAAAACTGTATTTCCTTCAGTCTCCCACTCAGTTTCAGATTTACCTAAAAGGTACTCATGTATATCACATATACACTATATCAGAGAATCTGGCCCACGTATCAAATACGCTAAAGCCATGCACATCCAATGTGCAAAAACTTGCAATCAAGCCCGACATAGTACGACTCGTTGTGTGACCGTGTAGGTTCGTTTAACGATGGCAGTAGGCCGTTTCCATGGCACTACAAGCCCATGAGCGGGATCTAGTCACTCCATCATGGCTACCCATGTTAAAACGAAAAATGATTGTGATCATTGTGCCTATCTCGAATAGCGGTTACTAGTTCTCTTGTTTGCGATATCCGTTAATCAAAAGGCATGGTAATAGTCATCCTTATAATTTGATTAACTATACTTATTCCCCGATTCCGAGTTGATTTAACGAATTTCAATCGATATTAACCATTAATATCATTGACTCTGGCCAGAGATTTCGTTAATCGACTCATCGAGCGGCGCCTAAGAGATATCTCTTCCTTTCGGAATAAACAATTCCTATCTTGGAGACTCACATTGAATTCCGTGTTTCGGACAATACCCAATGATGACCCTTTTAACTCCCTGTTACGGTGAGCGTAAGATCATATCAAAGCATTGTGTTACGCACGTAACGCAATCAATGATCCCCTCAAGTATGAAGAATCTAAAACCCCATCCGTCACAAGTCCATCTATAATGACTAAACCATGTCATGGACTCGCGGCTTTGGTCATATCCAATACATGTAACCTAACATATATCTACGTTCCCGATTCGACAAGCACCTTGTCCCATGATTAGCAAAACATAATCATCTCCTCGGCAAACGTACTAGTGTACGCGTTCAGTCTATCCAATAATAGAAATGCTTCTCTCTTAAGCAAGCTGATCCGCGACTAGGGATGTTTAGAAATGACACTTTAAGTGTGACGGTTTCGCTGCACATGGTCCTCAACCATGTCGACGTCCACACAAGTTCAAATCAAGGTTCATGTAACAATCATATTACACAACCCGCACACTGTTTTCATATAAGGTGAATGCATATTTAATTTAAGTAAACAAAATTTTTAAAAGGAATGCATTCATATGGACTAAGTATTTGGGTGATACAACGTTTACCTATGGGTATCTCCATACCCATAACCTGCGAGGACTATCGTATTAGATAACTACACTCTACTCTCTTCTTCCTCCTCTAGGTATCTCCATACCCATAGTCATCGCATGACAGTCACGCGCGACTAGAGAGAGCGGTCTTGTAAACGGGTCTGCACGTTCCCGCTAGTGTTAATCATCATCAGGATTGGAACATTTCCAATACCTACGATCACATCTTTTCATAAAATTTCATGGATCAAATGAAATTTTCTGAGTATTGGCTAGAAGTGGTTGTGACCTCGGCATTTTTTTGGCTTGTACTATTGCGTCTCACGCAATAAACAACCATAAATCCGATAACTCGTGACTACTAGAGTTTGGTCATGTATCCTTGATCCATACCACTTTCTTTTGCGATTAATAACCGTAATATACTCGCCACCGTAAATAGAATCATAAACTATTGGTCTTGTGGAACCTTTCCACATAACCGTGTTTTCATTTTAAGCAAAACATGTACACACTTTGTGATCGAAAGTCGTGCTACATATTTGGACGTGCTTCATCTTTGGAAACTGTTGTTTGTTATAACTCTTTATAACCAACACGTCCTCCACACCATTATAGATAATAAATCCTGAATTCTTTCGCAAAGTATTCAAGGATAAACTTCACCTCTATCAATACAAATCCCGATGGGTTTTAAATATACATAACCATTATGTATATATTTGTATAACCATTATACAATCACAAGAGTTAGTCTCATGTAATCGAATTACATTCAAACTCATGTGATTCCCATGAATTTTATTGACGGTGAACTAGACGCTTTATTTGTATGACAGATAGCCACATACATATCATGACAGATATAATAGATCCTAACATCAAATGTAAGGCATCATATTATTACTTTTCGCGCTGCTTGATGTCTCACATCGAGCCGTTGAAAATTTCTGCCATTCGACATTTCGATATATCTCCTCCAAGGAGTTTACGTGTTGAAAACCATTTTCAACAATATGTCGATATATGTGCTATAACATAGAACGAGGAACTTCTTAGATCTATCCTATAGATCTTCACGCTTAATTCATAAGCGGTCTCGTCTAAATCCTTTGTCGTTACAAGAAATATAACGCAGCTCCCACTAACCTTCATGTGTACACAAAGTTTCCATTCGTTTCGACAATTTTATAACAGTTTATAATTTTGTCAAAACGAATATTCCAATTCCGAGAAGGTTTCTCTAATCCATCATATGGATCGTTAAAGCGTGCATATCTTATCCCCGATTCTTATGAATCGACAAAACCGTAAGGTTGTGTCAAGTACACATCCTTTCATAAAATTTCTGTCAAGAAATTCGGTTTTGACATCCATTTTGCCACATCACATAGTCATAATACGCGACCATGGCAAGCAGAATTTCGAGAATGGGAAAGCATGGCAACAAGCGAAAACGTTTCTTCATAGTCCGACTATGAATTGCATGAAACTTTTCGCAAAAAGCCTCGCTTTACATATATGCGTATTCCTATCCATGTCGGTTCTTCATCTTGAAAAACCCACTCACATTTCACGGGTCTAACCCAGAAAGTAATGAAATCAAGTTCTAAACTTGATAATTCACATGGATCGAATCTCAGATTTCATGACACCATGTCATGTGGAATCAACTTTTCATAGCATCCTTGTAGGATATCGAATCATCATATGATTTCAATCTATCATCATTAGCCACGATAAATCCGTATTTACCGGCTTATGATATAGCCTACTTGATCTACGAAAAATTCTTTTGTGTGTTCGACTTACGTTCATCAACTCTTGATGAAGCCATGTCAACTCTCATCGGTACAATGTTCATTTTCAAATCACGAACTCTTCCGAGATTTATTCTACTCCCACTAGCCCGCATAGAGATAAATGACACCAAGTTCCAAACTTGTGCGCATCTAGTCCTCCTCCAAGAAGGCATCTCTTCGAGCCACGAAAATCTAATTTTCGTCGGGACGTTAGAACTAATACCCTTTAGTTACCTTAAGGATACACGAACAATTTCCAGATTTGGGAGTGAGTTTAACCGAAACAAATTTCGAAATACACTCACTTCCTCAAATATGTACAAGTGACAACTTCGGAACCATTCCGATCCATATCTCATATGGCGTCTTTTGTACCGATTAGAAGGTTTATGGTCCATATCTTAATGCAACCATTCATTAGTGCCGCTGTCTCAAGGGCGTATCCCCAAAATATTTTTGGGAGATCCTATTGACTTATCATTTATCGAACCATGTCCAACATGCGTTCATTTCCTCTTTTCGGACACATCTCAATGTTCCGAATAAGGCAATCGTGAAACGATTCCACAATCATAAATGATCATCAATATTCATAACTCAAATATCGCCTCTTCGATCCTATCGAAAGGTTTAGCTCAAATACTCGCCTTCTCGATCCTATCGAAAAGCTCTGATTTTCTTGCTTAGTTGATTTCGTATTTCGTTTTTGAAACTCTTTGAACCTTTCAAAAGTCTCCGTTTCGGCACGCATTAAATAGATATTTCCATATCTAATTTAACCGTCCATAAACATAACAAAATACTGATAGCCTCCTCTTGCCTCGGAACTTATCGGATCATCTACATGTGAATGTAAGTTCCAATAATTCGTTGGATCTTTCTCTAACCATTGGAGAATGATGCCCTTTGTCGTCTTGCCTAATAAATAAGTATCGCATTAATCAATCGAATCTAATTCGAATGATTCTAGCAATCCATCATATGGAATCTAGATACGCGAATCTCGTTTATATGGCCAAGACGGCAATGCCAAAAGAAGCAATCAACTACTAGGTTTAATCCTCCTCGGATTTCACCATTTTTGAGTCATTAGTTTGGACAACTCCTTGTCCGAACTTTCTGTTTGGAAAACATTTTCCCAAAATACCCTAAGACATATATTTCTTTCGATCCCGCTTTTGAATTACAAGGACATCAACGCATCTATATGCATTGGATTCCTCGGATACTCTGAGCATCTCCAATTCAAATTTAAATCGCATCATATGCAATTTCGGGATCGACTTATCTATCGAATGCATATGATATTCGGTCACGAAGATAAAATCTCGTACCATCAACACACGAGTGTTAATCAAAGACCCATAAGGCGTCTCAAAATTAACCTACTCTTTGAGCCGCATCGAACCATTCAACGCGCTCTAGCTCTTGAAACTATTTCATGAGCGTTGTGTTTTACTTTCATATACACCCGAATTCTCAAAACAATTTTGAGAAATTTGCGTCTATACATGCCACCACAAGGCACGTAATATCGTTCGATTCCTTCTTAAAGTTTATCGAACCCGGCTTTCTCTAAAGCCATAGCATTGAGCCCCGAATCTACCATTTCCGTGTCCAACACGTTCCTTTAAGTCTAAGAACTATTCTTTGACTATCAAGGTTAATAACGGTAATTCCGGCCCAAAAGCCATCTATCATATCGATCTCATCGATATATTTGGTGTTGCTTGAAAACATAATTCTAAACGGATGATGAAGATTAACTCCTAACCGTGCGTACTTAATCTATATGCTTATATGATGAATATATGAATGTGTTATTTTTATCGAATCGATAACCCTCATACCGATACGGGACTCCAAGTCCATAACACTCAAGACCCATATTTTACGATCCTCCCACAAGTTGCTTTGGCAGACGAGTGGGATATCGCTATTTAGGTAGGATTATATCCAATCGCATCCAATGCGACTCTCGAACCTTTATAGGATTTCGGTGATGGATCGTATCCTATACAATCCCAGTTCCGTGTGTGCATCCTATCTATGCCCCGAACTTCCAATCAAGTCGGCTTTGGCCTCAACCCTTACTGGCTTGAACGGTTAAGTCACAACCATACTCATCGTATCGTTCAAATAAACTACTAATAAGTCGGCTTTGGCCTTAACCCTTATCAGTCCCTATTTAACGCTTGCCACCCCGTCGATGACTACAATAACCCATGTCGGCTTTGGCCTTAACCCATGTGAGACGTAGTACCGATCATAGTGATTGTGAATATGGAAGGCATTTCCATGACTTAAATATTATGAGGGATCATGCCATTGCATGTTTCTAAATTCGTGACATAATCATATTATATCACTATCACAAGATTTGTAAATGCATATGATTTATTTAGGGAGATTAATTATTCTAAATAATTAATTATCTAATATGCTAGAATGTTTGATGCCGATCAAATCGATATAAAGAACTCAAAATTCCGAGCTTCGTAGCCAAAGTTATCGCGAAAACAAAAACAACATCCAGAGAAGGGTCCGTTATAACGGACTTCCCCATCCGTTGTAACGCAAGGGCCGTGGGGCGCGAGAAAACCTCGCCCGGGACGCGTCCGGGGCGCCAAAAACTGCCCCCGGGGCGGCAGAAAAACTGTTTTTCTGCACCCTTTCGTTATTTCATTAGAACGACACTAATACTTCGCTCAAATAAAATATATTACAACATGAAAGTTCTAGATAATCTAATTATCTAACTAAAACAATTTGAACCATTCAAATCTGAATTTTCTACTGAAAGTTATACCAGTTTTAGTAAAATACGAACAAACGAAAATGTAAGTATATCCAAATATACACCTTTTCAACCATAAAACTACAGACACCTTTTCAGTATTCTGTTGAAACAAAAATATTAAATTGTTCCAACCGACTTTGAACGTGAACGAAAGTTCTAGATAATCTTATTATCTAATTAACCCAATTGGATTGGACTCAATTGGAGTTTCGATGCGACATATACGGACGTTTTAGTCTCTGTATGTCAAACAGTCGCACCCTTTCAGTATTCCATACAAACGACACTGATAATTCGTTCAAATGGAAAAACTTTATGTATCAAAGTCATAGATAATCTCATTATCTAACTATGTCAATTTGATCCAATCAATTTGGAGTTTTCCACAGAAAATTATCTTAGTTTTACTCACTGTTTCGTATTCTAACTTTCTGCAGATTTTGCCGTTTCGTCCGTTTTCGCTCGTTTCCAAAACGATAAATCATGAAACTTTTTCACGATCATTCCTAGATACTCTCGATCAACTTTTGATCGATCTCTAGCGAATTCCACTTGTGATTTTAACGGAATTTGACTTTCTCTATATGTAACATCATGCAAACGGGTACGAACTTTGATAACCCGTGCGTATATCTAATATACGACTATGATTCGACCCTCGAATCGATGGCGATCGCTCTGATACCACTGATGGGGAATATCCTCGACCCCGGGCCCGCGCAGCGGATATGTAGGCCCGGTTCGATTCCCCAATTCCCGAGATCACGCCACGACTTCGAGGGTACGATGCGAATAGAAGGACAGATTCATACCAGTGCCAAATTGATGGCACACGAAGGGTTGATCGCCGCCTTCTATTTTCTTCGGTGTCACGTTGGTGACTAGCCCGTACGTCCCATATCGCATGTCTCCCACCGTTTCGACACGCCTCGGGTTGTCTTCGTGCGTTCCATGCCCGCATGATTCCACAGCCCGTTACTCGATTACTTCTCCGGTTTGATCACAACGAAGAGCCACATGTGTCGCTCCTCTACCCGTATCCACCGTGAGTCGTAGCACCTCGGTCGCGGATGCACCTGCCTAGACGATGCACCGGCGAACTTGCATGATTGCGTTTCGATTCTCTAGACGGAGAAAATTCTTTTCTCCTTCTCTCTCAATCTCTTCGCACTCTTTCATCAAGTGATTAGAGTCTCTTAATTTCTGGATTAATTCTAAATTAACTCCATTAATTTTCTGTTGAACTAATCTAATTATTCAACTGGTTGGACTGATGAGAGAGAGAGAAACATCCTATATATACTCCATAGGATAAGGATGGGCCAAAAGGTATGTATATCTTCTATACACCTTTTCAAACAGAAAACTGCATACACCCTTTCAGTAATCTGTCAGAACGAAAATATTAAATCGTTCCAACCGACTTTGAACATTTACGAAAGTTGTAGATAATCTAATTATCTTTCCAACCCAATTTGGCCCAGCCTAATTGGAGTTCGGACCCGAAAGTTACGGCCGTTTTACTGACTGTATGTCAAACTGTCGCACCCTTTCGGTATTTCATTAGAACGGTACTGATACTTCGCTCAAATGAAATATATTACAACATTAAAGTTCTAGATAATCTCATTATCTAACTAACCCAATTTGAACCATTCAAATCGGAGTTTCCTACTGAAAGTTATACCAGTTTTACTAATCTGTTTCGTATGCCCACGAACGCGTACGTTCGTTTGTCCTACGTACCATTTTAGCGATGATCCAAAACTGTATTTCCTTCAACTCCCACTTTCATGAATTCGAACCAACTCTTCCGGTTTCTTCAAATTCAATTGGGAATTGAAATCCCATTTCCCTAACTGAGCGAGCCAAGAAACCCGGTTTTCGGAAATCAGGATTTCTAACTCGTCTCCCCCAATCATGCTACACTCCTGTACCTTCGTTCGCTCTTGATCGATTGTTCGCAATTGGATCTTTTCTCCTTCAGAATTCAACGTAATCGTCTTTGCATGATAATCGAACTCCACCGGACTGTGTATTTTCATCCAATCAGTGCCGAGCACCATATCCACTGTGCCTAATTCCAACAATCGCAATCCGAACTCGAACTTCCGACCATCCATTATCCATTTCAACCCTGGGCAATTAGCGTCACTAGAAATTTTTGAGCCGTTTGCAACCGTTACGAGCAATGGTCGTGCCTTCTCCACCGAGAATTTGAATTGTTTCACCAATTTGGGATCTACGAATGAGTGCGAGCTGCCACTATCCACCAATACAAGGAAAGACTTCCCTTTAATGGTACCAGTGATCTTAAGAGTTTGATGCATCACTTCTCCCGTCGAAATTGCGTTGATCGTGATTTGATTCAATTCAATTTCTCCGTCCTTCACCTCCACTGGTTCGCCCATTTCTGGTTCAGTCCATAATTCTACCTCAAACCCTTTCTCATCTCCCTCCATTAAATAAACCTTCCCTTTTGGTTTATTCTTACAATCATGGAACCTCGAGAACTTCTCATCGCAGTAATAACACAACCCGTCCCGTTTCTTCTGTTCCCAATCCGTTTTCTTGTAATACACATCATTGTTATTATTCTTATTAATTCCCTCGGTCACACTACTCGTTGTACTGCTCGTTACAGTTTGCGTTTTAACAAATCCTTTCCCTTTCTTCTGATAATCTATGACTTTCTCTAAGTGTCCTGAGTTGGTATATGCATCGTACAAGTCTCGTGGTCGAGACACGAGAACTTGAGGTCTAATTTCGTCCTTGAGCCCGGCGATAAAACATTTCTTGAAGAATTTATCGTCTAATTGGTTGTATTCCTGTACCAAGTGATTTTTTAAAATCTCAAACTGAGTTTCATACTCGCCCACCGAACCCTCTTGTTTGAAAACGTGAAATTCTCCCACTACACCGAGCATCAATTGATTTTCGAATCGCTTGCATAGTTCTTGCGTAAACTTCTTCCAATTTGGCTTAGGTCGAGTCGCACTGTAGCCTACAAACCACTCCTTGGCTTTTCCTTCGAGATACAGGGTAGCCACCTCAACCTGCTGCCAATGGGGTATGGCACAGATGTTGAAGATGCTCTCGCATTTCCGGATCCAGTCTTTCGGATCGGACCCTTCAAACTTGGATATTTCCATTTTGAGCTTATGTTGAAGGGTTAACAGGTTACGGGTTTTAACCGAGTAATCGGATCTCCTATCCAAATCCTCGGATCTCATATCCGATACCGAAAACCCATCTTCATCGTAGACCCGATCTCTTTCTCTCCTCCTCTGCTTCCTACTACACCCTGCTTCATTTGGCTTACCCTTTCCCTTACTCAGATCAGCCATGTGGGGAGCTTGATCTGGCCTTCTCGGATCTTCGTGTATCTTACCAGTGTTTTGACTCACTAGTAGGCTGATCGAGCTCATCAACTGATCCAGCTTCGAATCCGTGGATCGTTGGTGTTCCTCTGACCTCTGCATATTCGCTTGCAAGGACAACACCGTTTGTGAGATCTGTTGGGTTTGAACTTGATTATCTATGATCATCTTCCTCATCTCGTCCTCCGTCATCGCTCGAGTCTTCGTACCCGCCATGGCCGAGCTTTGCAGCGAGCTTTCACAAGTTCGCCGCTCTGATACCAATTGGAGTGAACTTCTCAAGTTCGATTCTCGAATCAACAATTATGAAGAGTAATTGGATCTAAATAGAAATCAATTCAATCACCAAAACAATTCTCAATAACTCCAGTTTGATAACTACAGAGTTTTCTTAACCAATAATAAAAACATAATAAATCCTCTTTCTCCCCCTCTCCTCCTATTACAGTCCCAATGGCAATCTAGTAATTATCGTAACTAATCACAAAACGACAATGTTCAGAATAACAACTCTAACAGAAAAGGAATAGAAAACGACTTCTTCCTGATTGGGCCAAGTGGCCCAATCCTGACTCCCGGCCTCTTCCTCATCATGAAGTAATCATTTCCACTTGATTATTTCTAACGAAACTGGGCCCACTAAACCTTCCTGACACGTGTCACCCTTCTTTTCCTCCTTTTATTCAAAATGTAATTAAGCAGAAAACACCCTGAAACTTATGTATTATCATTTATACAGAAATCATAACAGTGTTTCCACGATCCTGAAGCTGGAGATGATTTCGATTCTGACCTTCCTGACGACGTTCTGCTCTGCACTTCGTAAGTTAGCACCGTGATTTCATATTTAAAGCTTGATTTTTAGCAATTTGGTAGTGATGTTTGCTTGTTTGTTGTGTTGAAAGTAGAAGAAGGAAATGAGAAAACGGGAGGGGGAGACGGGACTGGAGAGGAGATCAAGATTTGGGGGAACGAGAACAAATGGAGACGATCTCGGGGAGAGGCACCGAAGTTTTATGAGAAGGCCCCTAAGTTTGTCAATATTCGCGTAAGCCCCAGGATGATCCAACAGCCCAAATAAGAGAGATGGACGGATAGATAAAATAGCCTTCATTCGGGTTCAGATGTTAAATAATCTAGTTTGTTTTTGAGTTTTTTTTTTTTGAAGTATTTCCCTCCTGTATTATTTCTGGGACCTTTTGTAAGGCTTGTAAATTTTTGGTAAAATGGAAATAAAAAAGTAATTAGGTGAAATCTGATCTGAATATATATTTATTTCAATGTAGTTCCGCAGTTTGTTAGTTACTGGCCTAAATTTATGATACGGGCCAATTTTAAGTAACGAGAAGCATAAAGAATCATACAAGAAGTCGATGAGGAGGATTAAGAGGAGAGTGAGGAAGAAGGCGAGGATTACGGATACTGCTATTGTTGCCGCCATTGCTAGCTTTGTCATGCCTCTCATTTCTCTGGAGAAAAAGAAATTATGAATCAACATTGATTAATTGGAAGAGTTTGTTAAAGTTGATAATGGTGGATTAAGAAGATATTAAGAAGAGAGATAAATTGAAGACAAAATAAATCGTTTGATTAACTTGCTTAAATTACATGGAGAGATTAGATCTCTATTTATACTAGTTTAAACTAATCTAAATCACACACATAAACTGACTTAATCAATCATAACCATCCATTCTAAACCCACTAACAATAACTAATTTTTGGAGGGGGCTGGTGAGAGAGTGAGGGGGCCATCTCGTGAGAGAGAGAGAGAGAGAGAGAGAGAGAGAGAGAGAGAGAGAGAGAGAGAGAGTGATGGGTTAATTATTGGGTTTGGATTTATTAATTGTGCCCAAACTAATCACAATATCATTGATGAAGTAACAAATTAAATTTATTAACATTTCTGATTGACTCAATTAAATGTTGATTGACACGTTTAGTTAACATATTAATAATTAATAATATATTAATATTGGTAAATGTTAATTGATGTGTCAGTGGTATTGGTAAATGTTAATCTATTAATTAGAATTGATTTCAATAATTTTGGTTTAATTAGGACTAATTAGGTAATTTGGGACGGGTAAGCGATTATTGGTAATTAGAGGTTGATTACTGATTTTGGTTCATTAATGATACTTGGGTAGCAAATAAGAGTATATATATGTGGTAATTGAGGGACTTAACGAATGATTTAGAGTGAATTGCGAGGATTGAAAAATTAAGTTTGATGATTATGAACTAATTGTTGGCAGGATTATATGGTGAGATTTTTTTGAAAATAAAAATCCATGGTCTGATTTTCTTCACGGAATACGGTATTTCTAGTTGAAGATCATTTAGAGCTAACTCGTAAATGAATGTTAATTTGACAAATGTCTTAATATTGCTAATTTGATATCAATATAGTGATACTGGTACCAACTATATGCAAATATTTCCTTCCAATGTAAATTTTGGTTATGTAGGGATATTATAGTATTCTAATTCTAACTTGTATCAATTTGAATATCAAAGTACTTAGGGGCCGTTTGGTTCGTGCTTTGGAGAATGCCTTTGCATGAAGTATGTCAAGGAATTTCATGCCAATGCATATTATTCCATGACATCCTCTAATACCTTGTTTGGTTGATACGTTTATTTATTCCATGTCATACTCTAAAAATGTAAAAATGAGTTTATTTATAGAAATCTTGAGATATTTATTTTTGAAAATTAAAATAAAATGTATTCCCTCCTCATGTGAATGGAGAAAAGCCACCAATTTTGGTGGTAATCATATTCCCATCAACTATTCCTTAGGGAATGGAGTATGCCATTACTTTATTACCGAGCGTGTAAACCAAACGTGGGAATGAAATCCATAAGAGAGTATTCCAAGGCATTCAAAATCCAAAGCTCCAACCAAACACCCCCTTAGAGAAAATATTCAAGGAAAAACTTATATTTAAACATCGATTTTTCATTTGCGATTGAAGTATATCGTTAATTGATGTAATTGGTTAAATAAATGCTAATTGATTTAAATGGAGACTAACTGATTGAATAATCAAGGTTTGACCAAGATAATTTTGAGTTATTAATTCATTAATTCAATCATTTATATTTTATTTCGAACTTTCGGTAGATAATTATCATTAGTAAATAGTTTAGTTATGTATAAATACCTTAATTATATATTAGCAATACTTACTTATATTTATTATTCAATTTAACAATTAATTTGATTATATATAATCATCTAAAAATTTGTTTACAATAATGATTTATTTTCAAATCAAACTACAAAATAAAGATTGCAATTACACCACTCCAAACAAAAATGTTACAATTACAACCGTTACGAATTCTTCCATCCAAACACAAAAATTAGATCGCAATTGCAGAAGTTGTATTTTCAGCAATCCAAATTCTTTGAGGAATTTCTAACGCATCCATCCAAACAGCCCATAATTCTACACAACATACAACATGTTCTCTCAACAGAATATTGATCATATGTAGAATATTGTATTCACGTTATAAAATAATTTAACTTAATTCAATCCATATCTACAGTTCATCATCCTGCTGTCAGTCATGTTGCGAGAGCATTATGTGTATAATTACTCGTCCAAACGCTGAATATTTGTTTGCCAGAAAAGTAAAAAGCCATCTAGGTGATCTAGCATGCTCCCACATTCCCTTACATTTTTTCAAATATCATATGAGAATTTAACCGTTATTACACAAATAATAAAAAATAATATGTAATTAAGATCTCTTTTAGCTAACAATTAATAATTAATATTTAAAATTAATACTTAAAAATTATTATTTATGTATTATTCGTTAATCGGCATCTTAATTAAGGTGTTAGTTAGGTTGTGGGAAAACGTGCAAGACATGAGAGGAGGCAAAGTATAATTTTCTAAAAAATAACTGCTTCAAAGCAGAGTCCAAATCAGGATCCCCTGATACCAAGCAATTTGATCTCACCGACTCCACTATCCAAGTTTATAACAATATTATTTTTGTTTTCAATTTTGTAATAAAAGACATTTGTACAATTGTATATTTTGTGATTTGATAATTTATCCACGTCCTTATTTTGGACCGAACTTTATCTAATTTATTTTGTGCCGCACCATCATTTTTTTTAACCATTAAATTATGATATGTGACAAAATTTGAACAATTGATCAATCTTTAATTTTTTATAAATAATATTTTTGTAGTCATTTGAGTGTCTCTCATTTTACGCTATGTTTTAATAATTTTCAGACAACTTAGTTTAAATAATTATATTATGAAATGATATTATCATATTTATGTGTACTTTATATTACAATGAAAACCATAATTAACATCCTCACTGCGTAGCGCGTGTATTCTCGTAGTAGTATTTAATTTGATCTTTTATTTATTGTTGAATTTGTACTTGATTAGCTAACGGATGCCACATATGCTTCGTCCTTGAATAGATGATATAGATCTTCCTGAGTAAGTATTGTAATAGTATCTTAAATAACCGAAAAGATGACGTCGCTATTTTACCGAATCAATACAAACTTGTAAAGTGACCCACGAGAGTAGGGATATTTATCTTGAGTGTATTCATCTACGACTAGTACTCTAGCCCTCGTCCTTGACGATAAACCTAAATGCAAATCGACACTTTCGTGTGCTTGCAAACTAGTTTCAATGTATTGTAGATACTTTACATTTGGAACACGTCACCTTGAATATTGTAGCGTGGTAATTAATATATGAATGTATTATGTTTGAGTCTTAACACTTACAAAAGCATGACGCTCAAGGACGGATCCAGTACCGATATATAGGGGGGGGGGGGGGGGGGACTAATTTTGTAGGGGGGGTCGGAATAAAAAAATGTTCAAAAAATATAGCTTGTGAGTTTTGAACTCAAGACCTCACTTTTCCTAAACACATGTTTAACCACTACACTACTCTAGTCTTTGTGAAATAAAAACAAATTTACTATAATTATTACTTTTGAAACGAGCGAAATCACCTTCTTCTTCACAAATATTTTCGTTTTCAATTTCATTGCGGGGGGGGGGGGGGGGGGGGGGGGGGGGGGGGGGGGGGGGGCTCCCGCTCCAATTTGGATAATATTTCACTAGGTGACCGGATCATGTTAAATATGTTTTTCATTTCAATACGAAATACTAATTTTTGTGATGATATTGACAACATTATACCAAAATAAATTAATTTGTATTATATTAATTTTTCTTCATATTATGATAATTCATTTATATATAATTATGTATATAATTTACGAGTATTTTATGTCATGATAAAAATACCACAGTTTTTATCAGATATTAATGCATATGTTAGTACAATTCTATAATAATATCCAAGATATAACACAATTTTACCAAAAAAAAAAAAATAACAATAAAATTATATTGTCAAACAGAGTGGAGCTAGTTCGATTAAAAATGAGCCGAAATTTAGCTTGAGTTTTTAGTTCGAACTCTAATGATAAACGAGCCGAGATATCTCGAGTCGAGTTCCGCACGGAGCTTGAGTGGGGCATAGCCCGTTCGAACTCAACTCGATTGCAGTCATACTACTACTACTACTACTACTACTACTACTACTACTACTACTACTACTACTACTACTACTACTACTACTACTACTATAATAATAATAATAATAATTATTATTATTAGGCGAATTCTTAAAAAAACCCTAATTTTTCTCAATATAAAAAAAAAAACCATTTTCGAGATACTCCAAAAAATCCCTCAAAACAATTTTTTTTTTCTTTTCAAATATCCTCTAGAGGTATTAAATTTAACTTTTGTTCGGAATAGAATAAAATTTGCACCAAAATACTCCTCTATTTTTGTAATATTTGATTTTACTCAATAATATTTAGTAATTATATATTATTTTAAAACAATTCATAAATATATCACAATGAATTAATTATATATTATCTCCTATAATTATATGAAGGAAATACAGTTTTGGATCAACGCTAAAATGTTACGTAGAAGGACAAACGAACGTACGCGTTCGTGGGCATACGAAACAATTTTAGTAAAACTGGCATAACTTTCAGGTAACGACTCCAATTTGAAAGGTTCAAATTGGGATGGATATATAATGAGATTATCTAGACCTTTCATGAAGAAATATATTTCATTTGAGCGATGTATCCGTGTCGTTTTAATGGAATACCGAAAGGGTGCGACAGTTTGACATACAGTTAGTAAAACCATCATAACTTTCGCATCCGAACTCCAATTGGGCTGGGCCAAATTGGGTTAGAAATATAATAAGATTATCTACAACTTTCGTGAAGTTTCGAAGTCGGTTGGAACAATTTAACAATTTCGTTTCAACAGAATACTGAAAGGGTGTATGTTGTTTTTTGTTTGAAAATGTGTATAGTAGATATACATACCTTTTGACCCATTCTTATCATATGTAGTATATATATATGATGTTTCTCTCTGATATAAGAGGTCAATTAAGGTCAATAGAAGTGAATCAAAGTCAATTAAAGAGTTAATCCTGAATTTAATTCGTATTAGACTAATTGAGATGATCATTCGAAAGAACACCATCAATAGTTGAATGGATGTGATGAGAAAGAGAGAAAGAGAAAATGAGTTTTCTCGGATTAGAGAATCAAACGCGATCAAGCAAGTTCGCTGGTGCATCGTCTAGGCAGGTGCATCCGCGACCGAGGTGCTACGACTCACGGTGGATGAAGGAAATACAGTTTTGGATCAACTAGAAGAAAGTACAAATAAGGATGATCAAAGGATTGAATTCACAATGAGATTGTGTAAATTCTGGAACCAGGAGATGGTTCGTTCGAACGAATTATTATGGTGCGTTCGAACGCACTATAGTTAGTTTTGATGAATAATGATTCAGTTCGAACGAACATGTATAACACATTAATTGTGGCTGGTTCGTTCGAACGTACCGTAAGGTGCGTTCAAACGAACTATGTTCCGAATTGTGTGTTTCAGTTTTTATCTCCAATTGATTGTCTGTAATTAATGGCATGATCTGAGATTAATGGTATTTAATCTCAGATCTGGAAGAGAGATAGTGTGGTTCATTTTTCATCTTCTTCCTCAAGCAAGAAAAAGCCATTAGAGAGAAAAATAGAGAATTATAGAATAGTTATATAGTTCAATATTCAAGCAAGTTTACGCGTAGATATTCTAGGAGGATTTACGCGTAACCGGAAGACAATAACTCGAGGTGGATACGAGTAGAAGGATCTCAATTGAGATCTTGGATTGTGATCCAAGGAGAGCAAGAACGAGCAAGGTCGGATCTAAACCGGAGAAATTCCGGTTGTATACGACAAATCGAAGTTTCGAATAAGGTGTCGAATCGCGCGGGCGTGGGACGTGCGTGTCGCCGGAGTGGAAGAAAGGACAAGAGCAACTACACAAGAATCAACCCTTCTCCGTGATCAATTTCACGTGGTATGATTATCTATGAATTAAGAGTTAATTTCATAGGATTGGTTGCATAACATGATTCGTGTCATTGAACCGACGACGTGGACCTCGGGATCTGCTCGGACCGGGCCTCACAATCCGCTGCGCGGGGCTCGGTAATGATGCCGATACCCAACAGTGGTATCAGAGCGATCGTTGTCGATTCATTGATCGAATCGGATACGAATAAGTGTTATTCGTGTTCTTGCATAGAATTTAGCATTTTTTATTAAATTTCGATATTAAAACAAGTTAAAATCTTACTGGACATTAATCATGAGATGATTAATAGTATCTAGAAGGGATCATGAAAGAGTTTCATGATCGATTGTTTAAGAAACAATAAAAAATCAGCAAAATCAGAATGAAAATTCGTGAAATCAGTACTGTGTTCGTTCGAACGAACTATACGTTGCGTTCGAACGAACATGAAAAAGTCGCGGATGATTCAGGAGAAAACTGATGAATTAATGGTTCGTTCGAACGGAACTAGATGTTCGTTCGAACGCAGTCATATAATAATTGGTGTGTTCGAACGAATATAAGATTTGTTCGAACGAACATACTCCTGGATTAGATTTAAGAAAATCAGATTTTAGTTAGTTCGAACAAAACTAGCTGTTCGTTCGAACGAACCTAATTCTGTTAAAATAAAGTTTTGGTTCGTTCGAACCTAGTAATCAATTCGTCCGAACGGACTATAGTAGTCCATTCGAACGAACCACTGGTTCGTTAGAACGAATGTAAGATTCGTTCGAACGAACCTAATTCTGGAGATTTTGGAAATTTTCGGAAGAAAACAAAACTTAAGTCAGTTCGAACGAAACTTTCTGTTCGTTCGAACGAACTATGTTCAAAATTTGCTGATTTGGTATTTTAAGAATGCAAATTCGAAATTTGTTTAAATCATGCTTATAAATTCACATATATCATCATAATAACTTGTACAAATCAATATAATATGATTATATTGACATTAAAATCCCTGCATAATATTTAAGTCATAAAATGCCTTCCATGTTCACAACCTCTGAGGTTGGTCTTACACTTTGCACGGTTTCAGGCCAAAGTCGGGCGTGCAATGTTGTAAGTATCAACATGAGAGGCAAGCGTTAGTTGAGGACAAATGCGGGTTCAGGCCAAAGTCGGGCGCATTTGTAGTTCAATTGAATGATATGTGAGCACGGTTATGACTTAACCGTCCAAGCCAATCCGATTGGAGTTCGGGGCATAGTTAGGATGCACAAACGGAATTCGAATCATATATGATATGGTTCGATACCGAAATCCTATAAATGGTCAAGGGTCACATTTGATGTGATTGGATTTATCCTACCTAAATAGTGAGATCCTATTTGTCGGCCAAAGTCACTTGTAGGAGGATCACAAAATATGGGTCTTGAGGTGTTAATGGATATAGAATCCCGAATCAATATTAGGGTTATTGATTTGATAAAAGTAACATATTTCATATCATCATATAAGCATATAGCATAAGTTCGCACATTATCAATCTCATTATAAAGTATTTTTCGTTGTAGCAATCATGACTTCAAGCAATACCAACTCCATGTCGATTAGATCGGTCTTGGAAAGGGAGAAGCTGGTCGGCAAGAACTATCTTGACTGGCACCGTAACCTAAGAATTGTTCTTAGGCAAGAGTGCAAGACTCCAGATGATAAGGCTTCGCCCGATGAAAAGGCGGCATTTGACAAAATTAAGAAGGAGTCAAATGATGTGACGTGCCTCATGTTGGCATGTATGGACGCGAATTTGCAGAAGCAATTCGAGGATTCGGATGCGTATGAAATTAACGCGACGCTCAAGGAAATGTTCCAAGAGCATGAACGTATTGAAAGGTTCAATACGTTGAAGGAGTTGGTTAATTGTAAGATGCCTAACGGATCTTCGGTTAGCACTCACGTGTTAAAGGTACAAGCGTTGATTGATCGTCTCGAGAAATTGGGAGAAAAAGTGTCACCAATAATGCAACAAGATTTGATCTTGTGTGCATTGCCACCAATTTTCTCAACTTTCGTGACGAACTATCACATGCATTCGATGAACGAGACGATTCCCGAGCTCCATGGGATGCTCAAGAATTTTGAGCCGGAGATGCTTAAGTCATCGGGGGAACCCAAAGCAAGAGTTGCTATGGATATCCTCATGATTCAAGGTGGGATTCGTAAGAAACAAAAGTCCAAGGGCGGTGCGGGCAAGTCGTTGTCCAAACCTAAGACTAAAGGAAAGGAGAAATCCGAGGATGTCACCTGCTTTCATTGCAAAAAGAGTGGGCATTGGAGGAGAAATTGCAAGATTTACCTCGAGGAGGTGAAGAAAAGCAAGGGGAAGGCTTTGGAAGCCGGAACCGCAGGTATGACTATTATAGACGTTAACGTTTCAATTTTGGACAATTGGGTATTAGATACCGGTTGTGGAACTCATATTTGTCGAAATATGCAGGTTCTTCAAAATAGAAGGAAGTTAACACGAGGTGAGGTGGATCTTCGAGTTGGGAATGGAGCAAAAGTTGCTGCGTTGGCCGTCGGAGATGTTTATCTTACTTTATCGAGTGGATTTATTTTAGAACTTAATAATTGTTATTTTGTTCCAAGTTTGTGTAAAAACATTATTAGTGTGTCTAGACTTGCTAATGATGGTTATGAATTTATTATTAAGAATAATGAATTTTCTATTTGTAAGGATAATTTATTCTATGGAAATGTTCTATTAGAAAATGGTCTTTACGTTTTAGATATGAATTACACAAATGATAAATCAATCTATAATATAAACACAAATCGGATTAAACCTAAAGTTGATAACAAGACTTACTTTTGGCATTGTCGACTTGGCCATATAAACGAGAAGCGCATCTCAAAACTCCATAAGGATGGACTTTTGGATTCATTTGAATTTGATTCATTTGGACAATGTGAATCTTGTTTACTTGGGAAGATGACAAAAACACCATTCTCCAAGGTTGGAGAAAGGTCCAAGGAACTATTGGAACTTATACATCCTGATGTATGTGGTCCAATGAGTACCGAGGCAAGAGGAGGTTATCGATACTTCATAACATTTACGGATGATTATAGTAGATATGGGTATATTTACTTAATGCGTAACAAATCTGAATCTTTTGAAAAGTTCAAAGAATTTCGGAATGAGGTTCAAAATCAACTTGGCAAGACAATCAAAGCACTTCGATCAGATCGAGGAGGCGAGTATTTGAGCTATGAGTTTGAGGATCATCTTAAAGATTGTGGAATCGTTTCACAATTGACTCTACCTGGAACGCCTCAATGGAATGGCGTGTCCGAGAGGAGGAATCGGACCTTATTGAATATGGTTCAATCAATGATGAGTCAAACTAGTCTCCCAAAAACGTTTTGGGGATATGCCCTTGAGACAGCGGCTTTTCTAATAAACCGCTTACCTTCTAAATCGGTTCAAAAGACTCCATATGAGATATGGACCGGACAGCCTCCGGTGTTATCTTTTATCAGAATTTGGGGATGCGATGTTTACGTTTGAAAAATATTTTCGGATAAACTCGAACCCAAATCTGAAAAATGTTTATTTGTGGGATATCCTAAGGAAACTAAAGGATATTATTTCTACAATTCCGAGGAAAACAAGGTTTTCGTAGCTAGAAGAGGTACCTTCTTGTAGGAGGAGTTTATATCTCAACGAGTTAGTGGGAGTAAAATCGATCTCGAAGAGGTTCAAGATTCTGAAATAAACATTGAACCGATGGATGTTGACCTGAATCCGTCAATAGTTGAGGATATCGAGTCAATAGCACAAGGTGCTCCTCGTAGGTCTAGTAGGACCCGGCTAGAACCAGTACGATATGGATTTATCGTGATTGATGAAGGCAATGTCGAACTCATAGATGATGAGCCAACAACCTACAAAGATGCAATGTTGAGCAAAGATTCCGACAAATGGCACGATGCCATGAAGTCCGAGATCCAATCCATGTATGATAATCAAGTTTGGAACTTGATTGATCCACCACCCTCGATTAAACCCGTAGGGTGTAAATGGGTTTTCAAGAAGAAAACCGACATGAATGGGAAAGTGCATACTTACAAAGGACGGCTAGTTGCGAAAGGTTTCAAGCAAATTCATGGTGTAGACTATGTTGAAACATTTTCGCCGGTAGCCATGCTTAAGTCTATAAGGATTATCCTTGCCATAGCTGCATATTATGACTATGAGATATGGCAAATGGATGTCAAAATCGCTTTCCTTAACGAAAACTTATCGGAGGATGTGTACATGACACAACCCGAAGGTTTTATCGATCCAAAGAATCCTAAGAAAGTGTGCAAGCTCAAAAGGTCCATTTATGGACTGAAACAAGCTTCTCGGAGTTGGAATATTCGTTTTGATGAAGTCATAAGCGAGTATGAATTTATCAAGAACGAAGAAGAACCTTGTGTATATAAGAAGGTTAGTGGGAGCTGCGTAGTGTTTCTTGTGCTTTATGTGGACGACATATTGATCATAGGAAACGACATTCCGATGCTATCGGATGTTAAGAAGTATTCGAATACTCGTTTCGCTATGAAAGATTTAGGAGAGGCCGCCTATATTTTAGGCGTGAGGATCTATAGAGATAGATCCAAGAGACTCCTCGGCCTAAGTCAGAGTACGTACATCGACAAAGTGCTGAAAAGATTTTTCATGCAAAACTCTAAGAAAGGGTTTCTCCCCATGTCGAGTGGTATAAACTTTTCGAAAGCTCAATGTCCGACATCGAGCGAAGAGAAAAGTAACATGGATAAGGTTCCATATGCTTCGGCAGTTGGATCTATCATGTATGCCATGATCTGTACGAGACCTGGCATGTCGTATGCATTGAGCGTCTTATCACGTTACCAATCGAATCTAGGTGATCCGCATTGGCAAGCCGTGAAAACTATTCTTAAGTACTTGCGAAGAACTAATGATCAGTTTTTAGTATATGGGGGCGAGGATAATGGATTGGTTGTAATAGGTTACACCGATGCCAGTTTGCAAACATGTACCGATGATTTTCGATCACAAAGTGGGTACGAACGGTGGTACGGTTATATGGAAGAGTTCCAAACAACCGACAGTTGCTGACTCTACGACGGAAGCAGAATACATCGCGGCTTCGGAAGCCGCAAAAGAGGCGGTTTGGGTCAAGAAGTTCGTGACCGAACTTGGTGTTGTACCGAGCAGCTCGGAACCAGTGGCTGTGTATTGTGACAATACGGGAGCAATAGCACAGGCCAAGGAACCGAGATCGCATCATCGCTCCAAACACATCTTACGTAAATTTTACTTGATTCGTGAGATTTTACATAGGCAGGATGTTGTGATTTTGAAGATTGATACTGACGAGAATGTAGCGGATCCGTTTACGAAGCCACTTCCAGTTGCGAAACATGATCGTCATGCTAGAACTATAGGTTTGAGATACCTAGAGGAGGAAGTTGGTCTGTAGTTATCTAAAATAATAGTTGTTATGATGAGTTATTTATAGCAAACGATGTATCACTCAAGACTTATGCTATATTAATGCAATTTCAAAACTTTTATATTTCATTTGCATTTATTCATTATATGAAAACTTGTGCGTGGTTGTGTAATTTGATTACACGAACCTTGATTTATGAATTGTGTGAGCGTCTATGTGATACGTGATCATGTTAAGTAAAACCGTCACATTTCAAAAGTTATATTTCAAAAACGTCCCTAGTCACGATTTAGATACTTATGTGATAAGTATATCTATTATAAGATAATAGACTAACGTGTACACTAGCATATTCGCCGAGGTGATGATTATGTTTTGCTAATCATAGGACAAAGAGTTTGTCGAATCGGGAATGTGGATATGCATTAGGTTATACATATTGTGACTTGACCAAAAGTGCGATACCATGACATGATTTAGTCATTGTAGATGGAATCGTAACGAATGGGGTTTTAGTTCTTCACACTTGAGATGATCATGGATCATTTTTCGTGCGTAACATGATGCTTAGATATAATCTTCCACTATCTGTAACAGGATGATCATGGAATTATGATCGGTTCTTGTCTGAAACACGGAATTTGATGTGAGTCATCAAGATAGAAATTGTTCCTTTCGAGAGAAAGAGATATCCCTTAGGCCTATCGATGAATTGATCAACGAAATCTCTGGCCAGAGTCAATGTAATTAATAGTTAATATCGATTGTTTTTGTTGATTCAATTTGGTATGGAGACAATAAGTTTAGTCAATCAAATTATGAGGATGACTATTGCCATGCCTTTTGATTGACGTATATCGTGAACAAGAGAATTAAATATCACCGTTCGAGATGGGCATAAATGATCACAATCATTTTTCGTTTTCAACTTGGGAAAGCTATGATGGATTCTTTCCTAGATCCCTCTCATGAGCCCGTGAACTTAGGCATAAGTTTACTACCACTGCTTGATACGAACCTATGCGGTCACACATAGAGTTGTCTTATTTCGGGCTTGAATATATATAATCATTGTATATGTGATATACATAGATTTTCTCTACACAAATGTATATATGATATACATTTTTACAATCTTTAGTTAGATCCGAAACTGAGTGGGAGACTGAAGGAAATACAGTTTTGGATCAACTAGAAGAAAGTACAAATAAGGATGATCAAAGGATTGAATTCACAATGAGATTGTGTAAATTCTGGAACCAGGAGATGGTTCGTTCGAACGAACTATTATGGTGCGTTCGAACGCACTATAGTTAGTTCTGATGAATAGTGATTCAGTTCGAACGAACATGTATAACACATTAATTGTGGCTGATTCGTTCGAACGTACCGTAAGGTGCGTTCGAACGAACTATGTTCCGAATTGTGTGTTTCAGTTTTTATCTCCAATTGATTGTCTGTAATTAATGGAATGATCTGAGATTAATGGTATTTAATCTCAGATCTGGAAGAGAGATAGTGTGGTTCATTTTTCATCTTCTTCCTCAAGCAAGAAAAAGCCATTAGAGAGAAAAATAGAGAATTATAGAATAGTTATATAGTTCAATATTCAAGCAAGTTTACGCGTAGATATTCTAGGAGGATTTACGCGTAACCGGAAGACAATAACTCGAGGTGGATACGAGTAGAGAGATCTCAATTGAGATCTTGGATTGTGATCCAACGAGAGCAAGAACGAGCAAGGTCGGATCTAAACCGGAGAAATTCCGGTTGTATACGACAAATCGAAGTTTCGAATAAGGTGTCGAATCGCGCGGGCGTGGGACGTGCGTGTCGCCGGAGTCGAAGCAAGGACAAGAGCAACTACACAAGAATCAACCCTTCTCCGTGATCAATTTCACGTGGTATGATTCTCTATGAATTAAGAGTTAATTTCATAAGATTAGTTGCATAACATGATTCGTGTCATTGAACCGATGACGTGGTCCTCGGGATCGGATCGGACCGGGCCTCACAATCCACTGCACGGAGCTCGGTAATGATGCCGATACCCAACAGTGGATACGAGTAGAGGAGCGACACATGTGACTCTTAGTTGTGATCAAACCGGAGACGTTAATGGAGTCCAAACGGTGGGATACGTGTGGTATGGGACGCACGGGCTAGTCACCAACGTGACACCGGAGAAGAGAAGGATGCGAGTAATCATCCCGTCGTGCGTGATCAATTTCACGCTGGTAATCGTCTATCCTACTTTGCATCGTACTCTCGAAGTCGATGCGTGATCTTGGGATTTGGGAACCGGACCGGGCCTTCATATCCGCTGCGCGGGCCTGGGGTCGGATCGATTCCCTTCATTATATACCAAGTTCACACATTTACAAAATCATACATCATTTGACTATAATTTATTTAACGAGTAATAAATAATAAAAATACAATTAATAACAAATTAATTCATGTTATGAATAATAATGTTAATATGTGTATAAATATCCAAAGATTTTTTATATTCTTATTCAATATGATTAAGTGTAATTAATGAATTTATTATTTTTGGAGTTTTCATTCCCTATGAATAGACACCATGTTATGTATTATGTAAATCAATCTTGAATAAAAGATTTGTTTCTCTCTTTCTTGTTTTTTTGTTTTGTTTGTGCTTTATTTTATAACATGTTATCTGCTCGAAACTCGAATTAACTGAGTATTTCATGGTTTAAAACACAAAACAAAAACTTCCTCCAAAAGATAAAATTTGTAATTATTAATATTTTTTTATAATTATTGTTTTGTTGTTTGAATTTTTATGTGTAACTCGTTATTGTTGAAACAAACATCTTTTATTTTATAATTTTATTTTTATTTCTGTACCTGAAGTTGCGAATTTTATTTTGTTTATTACCGCATCAGGAGATGCATATTTATTTTGTAATGCACATGTAGATGCAGAAATAATCGAAGATATAGTGCACTATCAATCAAGTTTATATTTAATAAATAATTTTCAATTGAATTTACTTGATTTATTTGTTTATGTAGATCTAAATTGTGTGTTGCTAGGGATGTAAATGGTGCGGATATTGCCTGAACATACCCGAACCGTATCCGAAAAAAAATACCCGGATCCGAAAAAATATCCGGATCCGAATCCGGTTTTCGGTTTTAGAGTCGGATCCGAATCCGGATCAGGGTATTATCCGGATCCAGGTATTTTTCCGAATCCGGTACTGGGATCCGGATAAGGGTACCCGGATCTGGATCCGAATCTGTATAATATATATTTTTTTATGTTTCTTATTCCATAGTAGTTGGAAAAAATATAAATAATTAATGATTTATGAATGATTTAAAATCGCAATCATAAAATTAAGTTTAAAGAGAGTAACTTTGATTGTTGATGTCGTAAATTATGTATATATGTAATTAAAAAATATATTATATTATGATATAATAGTATCAGTTTTAATATCCGAAAAAAACCCGTATCCGTATTCGTATCCGACAATATCCGAACCGTATCCGTATCATTTTAATATCCGAACCGTATCCGGATCTGGGTTGTTCCGTATCCGAATATCCGTATCCGAAAAAATATGGATATGGATCTGGTATGACCACTATCCGAACCGGATCCGAACCGTTTACACCCCTATGTGTCGCATAACGACTATTTATACAAATCAATGTTTTGTATAAAGTGTTGTTTAATTTAGACCTAGAGGGGGGTGAATAGGAAGTCCTACGGTCTAATTTTCGCGGTAATGGATACAATTACAATTTTGTGCGGAAGCGTAAATAAATTAGAGAAAGAAATACAATACCGAAACAAATAACACGCGATATTTGTTTACGGAGTTCGGTAGGTGGTTGCTTTGTAGCTTTAACTCACCGTCTACTTGCTCAATCGACCGACTCGATTGATTGCAAGTACCTACGTCTCCGGGGTTCCCTTGCGCCTTTTCGGCTTTCGATTGAATACCCAACTCAAACAATTACAAGGTTTGCCTTGATCGATTTACACGAATTTATCGATCAATGGCGGGCTTTACAATTCGTAACTAGCCTATTACAATTTACTACTAACGAACTAGTCGTGATCGGTCACGCAAGGTGGGAATCGTTTAATAGTGTAGTTGAAATTGGATTTAATAATATCTAAGAATGTTTAGATGATTAAGCTCAAGATTTGAAGCTAGAATTCTCTCTTTTGATTGGGAAAATATATTGGTTGAGATCATGAGAGAGAATGAGGGCAGGGTTCTATTTATAGAACACATAGACCCTTCCCAGAATTTGCTTTTTCTGCATAGTCCGTTACAACGGACTTGGTATCCGTTATAACGGACTATAAGTCAAACTAGCCGTTATGGCTGATATATTCGAATTATTACACAGTCCGTTACAACGGAAGTTATGTCCGTTATAACGGAATTCTGTGTTTATGAGTTCGTTGCAACGAACTGACAAGTCCGTTACAACGGACATCATACTGGGAACTTACTTCAGATTGATTTTAAATCCCGTTATAACGGAGTGTATTCCGTTACAACGTTGAGAGAAACTCCGTTATAACGGATTGGTTGATCCGTTACAACGGACATAGAGAAACTGAAGGGGAATATCCCCGGCCCCGGGCGCGCGCAGCGGATATGTAGGCCCGGTCCGGTTCCCTGATTCCCGAGATCACGCCACGACTTCGAGGGTACGATGCAAATAGAAGGTTAGATCTTTACCGGTGCAAAATTGATTGCACACGAAGGGTTGATCGCTGCCTTCTTTCTCCTGTCACGTTGGTGACAATACGCGCGTCCCACACCACGCGTCTTTCACCGCTCGTTGACTTCGCCGATTCGCTTGATTTCGTCTCCGACTCAATCTACTCGTCCGAATCGATCAGAACCGTAAGAGCCTCAGTTGTTGCTCCTCTACGTGTATCCACCTTGAGTCGCAAGACTTCGGTCACGGATGCACCTGCCTAGACGATGCACCGGTGAACTTGCTTAATCGAATTGATTCTCTAAACCGTAAAACACCTTTTCACGGTTTCTCTCTTTTATACCTTTTCACTCTCTAGAAATTTGTCTCACAATTTTCTAGATAATTCTGAATGAATTGCATAGTGATGAGAGAGAAAGTATCCTATTTATACCTAATAGGATTAGGATTAGCCAAAAGGCATGTATATCCAATATACACCCTTTCACACAGAAAACTGCATGAACCTGGTCAGTATTCTGTCCAGAAGAAATTGATAAATTTCTCTGACAGAAAATCAACCAACACGAAAGTTGTAGATAATCTCATTATCTACACAATCCAATTTGGCCCAGCCCAATTGGAGTTCGTATGCAAAAGTTATGACTGTTTTACTAACTGTATGTCATACTGTTGCACCCTTTCGGTATTTCACAGAAACGACACTTATACTTCGGTCATATGAAATATATTTCTACATGAAGGTTATAGATAATCTAATTATCTATCTTACCCAATTTGAACCATTCAAATCGGATTTTCCTACTGAAAGTTATGGCTACGAATGTACGACTACATTCGTTTATCCTTGTGTACACTTTTACGGTTGATCCTGAAACTGTATTTCCTTCAGTCTCCCACTCAATTTCAGATCTACCTAAAAGGTACTCATACATATCCAATACGCATGATTTTAGAGAATATAGCTCGCATATCAAATACCAAGCTACGCACATCCAATGTGCCAATTTTATGATCAAGCCCGACTTAGTACGACTCGTTGTGTGACCATGTAGGTTCGACTTAACGATGGCAGTAGGTTGTTTCCAATGCCTACAAGCTCATGAGCGGGATCTAGTCACTCCATCATAGCTACCCATGTTAAACGAATAATGATTGTGATCATTGTGCCAATCTCGAATAGCGGTTACTAGTTCTCTTGTTTGCGATATCCGTTAATCAAAAGGCATGGTAATAGTCATCCTTATAATTTGATTAACTACACTTATTCCCCGATTCCGAGTTGAGTTAACAAATTTCAATCGATATTAACCATTAATATCATTGACTGCGGCCGCAGGTTTCGTTAATCGACTCATCGAGCGGCGCCTAAGAGATATATCTTCCTTTCGGAATAAACAATTCCTATCTTGGAGACTCACATTGAATTTCGTGTTTCGGACAATACCCAATGATGACCCTTTTAACTCCCTGTTACGGTGAGCGTAAGATCATATCAAAGCATTGTGTTACGCACGAAACGCAATCAATGATCCCCTCAAGTTTGAAGAATCTAAAACCCCATCCGTCGCAAGTCCATCTTTAATGACTAAACCATGTCATGGTCTTGCGGCTTCGGTCATATCCAATACATGTAACCTAACATATATCTACGTTCCCGATTCGACAAGCACCTTGTCCCATGATTAGCAAAACATAATCATCTCCTCGGCAAACGTACTAGTGTACGCGTCAGTCTATTATCTAATAATAGAAATGCTTCTCTCTTAAGCAAGCTGATCCGCGACTAGGGATGTTTAGAAATGACACTTTAAGTGTGACGGTTTTGCTGCACATAGTCCTCAACCATGTCGACGTCCACACAAGTTCAAATCAAGGTTCATGTAACTATCATATTACACAACCCCGCACACAGTTTTCATATAAGATAGATGCAAAAATGAAAAATTTTAAAAATTCTGAAATTGCATTACTATAAGATAAGTTTGGGGTGATACAACGTTTACTAATCTATTAGACTAATCTCGTCCTACGAAACTATCATTTTAGATAACTAACTACTCTCTTCCTCCTCTAGGTATCTCAAACCTATAGCTTTCGCATGATAATCGTGTTTAGCTTGCGAGAGTGGCTTAGTAAACGGGTCCGCAACATTCCTGTCAGTATCAATATTTTCAATGATCACATCCTTCCTTTGCAAAATCTCACGGATCAAGTGAAATTTTCTGAGTATGTGCTTGGAGCGGTGATGTGCCCTCGGTTCCTTGGACTGTGCTATTGCGCCCGTATTGTCGCAATACACAACTACAGGTTCCGAGATGCTCGGGACTACACCAAGCTCCGACACAAACTTCTTGATCCAAACCGCCTCCTTTGCCGCTTCGGAAGCCGCAATATACTCCGATTCAGTTGTAGAGTCTGCTATCGTGGGTTGTTTGGAACTTTTCCAAACTACCGCTCCACCATTTAGACAAAACACGTATCCGCTTTGTGATCGAAAGTCATCGACACATGTTTGGAAACTGGCGTCGGTATATCCATTAATGACCAACCTGGATGTCTTTCCACCATAAATTAGAAATTGATCCTTAGTCCTTCGTAAGTACTTAAGGATGTTCTTAACCGCGATCCAATGCATATCCCCTGGATTAGATTGGTAACGCGAAACGACGCTCAATGCATACGACACATCGGGGCGCGTACAAATCATGGCATACATAATTGATCCAACCACCGAAGCGTATGGAACAATACTCATCGCATTCTTATCTTCGCTCGATGTCGGACATTGAGCTTTAGAATACGATATGCCACTCGACATTGGAAGAAGTCCTTTCTTCTAATTTTGCATTGAAAACCGTTTCAACACTTTGTCGATGTACGTGCTTTGACTCAAGCCGAGTAACTTCTTGGATCTATCTCTATAAATCCTCACGCCTAATATATAAGCGGCCTCGCCCAAATCTTTCATAGCGAAACGAGTATTTAAATACTTCTTAACATCCGTAAGCATCGGAATGTCGTTTCCTATGATCAAGATGTCGTCTACATATAGTACAAGAAATACTACGCGGCTCCCACTAACCTTCTTGTATACACAAGGTTCTTCTACGTTTTTCACGAAATTATATTCTCGTATAACTTCACGAAATAATTAGTTGATCCGTTATAACGGACTATGCTGCGGTTTCCAAACTTGAATAGAACGAGCATGTCCGTTACAACGGACAGTGAAGTCCGTTATAACGGACATCCTTTTTCCAGCCTTTTATTTTAGTTCATCATTTTGATGTATTTCGAATATATTTATTTGACTTTAATTTGAGCTTAATCATACATAAACAAGTTTAGGGATACCTATACTGTGTTTTGGTGATTATATTGATATCCCAACTTGCGGAGTCTTCGATGTCTTGATTTCGGAATCTTCTACGCGTTGATCTTCTTCGCAATTCTTCGACGTCTTGATCCTTTGCTATTCTTGATTGATTTTTACTTGTTTGTCTCGATCTTCTTGTTGCATTTTGTACCTATATCTCCTACACATATTTCTCGATAGATTTTGTTCGTAGTATCGACATTGTTTTTGAGATAATCAAATAATCGGAAATTTGACCCAACAAACTCCCCCTTTTGATTCATTTCAAAACAATGTCGATTTGGAGAGATGCATCGATTATCGTGTATCTTTCCGATATGATTATCTTTTCTCCTCCTTTTTGAAAACGGATCAAAAGGGAACGAATCGGAAAAACCATGAAGGAAAAAGCTCCCCCTACATACAAGCTTCCCCTAACTAATTGCATAACGCAATTGTGTAGGCTTCTATGTAGTTGAATAACTCACACATTATGAATGATTTTGATAAAAAATGTGCGAAATAATTTACTAAAAATTGATCAATGAGTTTTAAATATTTGAATTTACTATTCATTCACACACAAAATTGAGCACGAATTTTCTTTCTTAATCAATTTGAAATTTAAATTCATACATACTCGAACATGCGATGCATACACATACAAAACACAAAGCAACATACAAAAATTTTAACAAACATGATCATGCATATTACTTAATAGGTTTACTAAAATATTTTTCGCTAAACACAACTTTGGAAAAACACACGAACTCCTCTAGTCATCACCGGGCGAGGTGTCATTGTTGTCGTCGTTGTCATCATCGTTGTGAAATTGGTTGAACCGACGGGTCAAGGCGTCGAAACAGCGATCGATGTGGCTATACGTTTCTCCGCAGAGGTTAAAGGCATGAGATCGGGTGAGTTGGTTGTCGGTGAGGATCTCATCTCGGGCCGTGTTTACGGTAGTGCGGGTGAGTTGGTTGTCGGCGAGGATCTCGGCTCGGGCCGCGTTTACGGTGTTGCGGGTGAATTCATTATCCGCGAGGATGGTTTCGCGAGTTAGTGCATTGTCCGCGAAGATTTGATCGCACACACTTTCGGAACGTAGATTAGATGCCTCGAAAAGGGAACGAATCTCGTCAAGAGTGAGAGACGGTTGGGTTCCCAAGCCGGAACTTTCACCCTGTTCTCCTATGGCTTGGCGTTTCCTTGGTCGCGCTTGGTCCGTGCGTTATTTGCGTCTTGGGCCGGTGGATCGAATCGAACCCACTCGGCGGGGATTTCCGGAAAGAAGTAAGGTCCGGCTCGGCGATCATTAACAATATAGTAATCCGAGCGACCTCCGGATCTACTCTTGCGGGTGAGTCCGAGGCTTTCGAGTCGATCCGGGTGCGCAAGGTTCTCGGTAGGAGCGACTCCGAGCGGCCATTCCGTGTCCGGTATGACAATGCCCAATTTCACGCATGCCAGTGAAATGATATGTCCATATGGAAGAGACGAGGTTGCTACGCGTGTGGCATACTCCATGTGTTTAATGATGAGATTCGGGACGTTGATGGTGGGTGAGTCTTGATACCAAAGATTGTATATCAAAACTTTGTTTTGTCCGTCGAGATTGGTTTTGAGTTTAACGATGGGAGCGAGGATGTTGTTTCCGATTTGCCAAGTGAACCGGAGATTCGGTTCATACTTGGTGGAGTATTCGTACTCGCGATCGTTGGTTGTAATCTTTTCGAGTTCTTCCGAGTCGTTGCCGTGGTATGAGTCACCGCGACTAATATAGAACCTCTCACCACCGTCGGACAAGCCTAACCATTCACGTAAATTTTCTTCGGAAATGATAATTTCCTTACCGAAGAGATAACTCCGTATAAGTTTATTGTCGTCATCATGGGTTGCGTGAGCATATAATAGGCGAACTACGTCTTTGTAGTATGGGTATTGAAGATCACATAATCCTTAAATGCTCCAATTTGTGATTCGAGGTTGAACGGCCTCGCGTAGAGAGATTGCTTCGGCCGGAAATTCAATGTAGAAGCATGCACCTACCGCGCGATTGGCGAAGTTGTTTTGATATCTCCTAGCTTTAGTGATTGATTCGTAGAGATAGTGATTCTCCGTGTTGTGAAATTCCAACCGACGGGCACCGGTGGGCATCGGACGCTTGCTTTTACTCTTTGATGCCATGGAATGTTGAAGAGAAGGATTAGGTTTGTTTTTGAAGTTGTGAGAGATTTTGGAAGAAAATGGAGAAGAGAGGAGGGGTTTTATAGATTGGATTTTCAGTTTTTAGAAGAGTAGAGGTTTAGAGTAGAGGTGATTTGAAAATTTTTCGGTTTTAGGAGGTTTTTTGACCCTTTTTGGAAGAGGAGAAGTGTTTTTACGAAAGAGGGAAGTGGAAAGAGTGGAGAGAGAGAGAACAGCCGGGGGGTTATTAGGCAGTTTTCTCAAAGTCCGTTACAACGGAAGTGGAGGTCCGTTATAACGCAGTACTGCTGGGGTTTCAGGAAACTGATATTTTTCATAGTCCGTTATAACGCTGTGTAGTCCGTTGTAACGGAACTCTGATTTGGGCGTAATTTGACTGGTACCGCAGAAGTGCGTTACAACGTAATTATTCCGTTATAACGTACATGTACGTTATAACGCTTTGGTTCATGCGTTGTAACGGATGTATGTGGTTGGAGAGGAGATTCAGAGTGAGGTGTTCCGTTGTAACGCAGGTATATACGTTATAACGGAATGGGCATGTCCGTTATAACAGATTGGTTAATCCGTTGTAACGGAACTCTTTCTTTTGCTGAGTTTGACTCTTACTCTAGAGTTCCGTTGTAACGCACATTGGTGCGTTATAACGGACTATCTTCTGTGATGACTTCTCCAGATTTCGATTTTCAAGGAGATTTGTGTGTCAAAAATTCCAAAAGTGTATATTCTATTTAAAGTAGGTTTTAAGTGTATGAAATTCATGTTTTTCTGAAAAAATTGTTTTACAAAAAAAGTTCGAAATGCGCATGCGAGTGTTCATGATAAGTGATGATATGCAAATTACTCTAATGCTTTATAGAGCGATCATACCTTTGCTCGGGCCATAGACCCGGGATCCATGCTCACGAACGAGAAGTCTTGATCGATTTTTCTTGCTCATTTTTCCTCTACGATAGATTTCGAATTCTTTGCTTAAAATGAGTTATCCAACTTTCTCTTCGTTCTTGTGTACCTTCATTTAAGCGAAATACCTTTCTTGGTCTTTTGTAAGTGCATAGACAATTATAGTATTAGTCCGTAACATTCAACATTTATGATCAAGACATTCGTATCAACTAAACCCGAATTTAGTGATGCGAATTCTTGTATTGACACTCCCCCTCAAATTATGGCCAATTTTAATTATGGATGAGGGAGTGCGGAAACATGACTTTAAGTAACTTTTGGACACACCCCATTTGAGGAGGACGTGCTAGCCATGTTTCGATCTTTTCGAAGCCACAACCAATTGGAATTTGGTTGCTGTTTTCGAAGTGGACATCCTGTTGAGATATGTCCCATATTGCAACAATAGTTGCAACATGCGCGAGTCGGTTTATTTGTGTTTTCCGAACTTTTGACAGAGTGAGATTGGAAATGGTTCAAGTAATCTTTCGGTTGAGTTATCGGCTTTGTCGACTTTGCACAATTATTATTTGATTTGTTAAATCGTTGTGTGCTTGTGAAATGTTTGGGAGTACGTTGTTGGTTATTAGCGACATGTGGTGAACTCACCTTATAGAAGTAACTATTTGATCCCCGTTTGTATAAACATTCGGTTCGTCCCAGATGGTTATCTCTATAAGACAAGTGAGGTGCATAGTGATTAACCCTATTATAGTTTCTAACATTTTTAGGTTGGTCAATTTTAACACTTTTACCCTTATTCGAGTCACGGTACATGAAAGCATTTCCTCGACTCGTGTTGGTATTGTACTCCCGTTTACCTTTTTGACCTTGAGATTTTGAAGACACGGGTTTATGACCGTTGTTAGTCTTCTTAAATCCTAGACCCGTCTTATCATTGGGATTTTGTCCCTCCAAGACTTTGTCCAATGAAGGAGTGCTAGGTGTAAGTGATACACATGCGCTCTTCAAGGACTCATTCACAAATTTCAAATTTTGGATTTCGACTTTTAGAGATGAGGTCTCGCTTTTTAGGGCTTGACACTCGCATTTTGAAAATCCGTTAAATTCGGTTAGTTGTGCTTTGTGCGACTTTACCGATAATTCAAGAGAGGATACCTTAGCCTTGAGATTTATAATCATGCTCTATTTTTCAATTTCACTTTGTCGAAGTCGATTGACTTCTCGCATTAAACTCTCGTGGGGGTCAATTTCTAACTCAATTTCCGATTCATCGGATGAGCTAGAGTCTTCCTCCATCGAAATTGATTTAAATTTAGAGTTTAGTTGTACCTCATGACCGGAGTCATGCGAAGCCTCGATGTCGGAGGTAAGTGGAATGACTTGATGAGATGCGACACTCGGACTTTGGATTTCTTGCGGCTCCGGTTGTGAAGCTCTTTGAAGAATTAAGGCTTGAATGGCCCGTTCCACCACATCGTCACTTTGAGAGTCGATTTCCGCCATTAATGTCACATTGGCGAGGTTGTGCTTGGAGTCGTACTCCGAGTCGGAGAATGTGCTTGAGCACTCCGAATCTCCCCATGGATCCGAGTTGACAATTAAAGCCTTCGTTTTGCCTAAATCTTTTACCTTCTTTTTGCCTTTTGTATTTTCGTCGCGTTTGTTCCAAGGTGCGTGTTCGGGATGTATGGTCCAACACGTGTCGGTTGTGTGACCCATTTTCTTGCACTCAAAACACACCGGTTTCAAGTGTTGGCGCTTTCGGTCATCGTTGAACTTGTGCTCTTGGTCTTTTAGTTCCTCGTGTTTCCTTACCAACAAATACATCTCGTTTTCATTTTTGTTCGTGTTGATAACGGAGTTTGCTTTGGATTCGGAATATGAGGTGCTCGCCAAGTTGTTGCTTCGTTGGTTCATGCGTGCCTCGAAATTTCGGAGATAACTTATGAGAATTTCCGGAGTGATGTCTTGGGTGGCCATCATGGTTTCCAAGGCGACGAGGAGCGTTTCCCAACTTGACGGCATAGCTCGAATAAGCTTACCTACAACTCGAGAATTCGTTAGTGTCTCTCCTAGAGCGATGAATCCGTTTTTGATATGCGTCATTCGTGAGTACATGCCATCTACGGATTCATTCTCGATCATTCGAAAATGATCAAATGATTGTTCGAGTCCCATTAATTTGGTTCTCTTCATTCTATCGTTTCCTTCGAATCGATCTAGGAGTGCTTGCCACATTGAATGAGATGTGGTACATCCATCCATAATTATGGAAAGTGATCCGACAATATTTGTGAGAATAAGATCTAGGAGTGCTTGCCACATTTTTCGTGTGGGGTTGGTTTCGGAGGTACTTACCGTGTAAATCTCGAATCCTTTTTCCACCACCGATCTCAATCTTTGGATAGTAAATACATTTAGCATGCATCTCTTCCAAAGATTCCAATTCTTTCCATCTAATTTTTCGGGGTATGTAATTTGGTTCCTATTACCGATTGAGGCCATGGTCGTATACAAGTTTGTCACTCACACAAAGAGACAGTTAGTATTTCGCTCTGATACCAATTGTTGTTTAATTTAGACCTAGAGGGGGGGTGAATAGAAAGTCCTACGGTCTAATTTTCGCGGTAATGGATACAATTACAATTTTGTGCGGAAGCGTAAATAAATTAGAGAAAGAAATACAATACCGAAACAAATAACACGCGATATTTGTTTACGGAGTTTGGTAGGTGGTTGCTTTGTAGCTTTAACTCACCGTCTACTTGCTCAATTGACCGACTCGATTGATTGCAAGTACCTACGTCTCCGGGGTTCCCTTGCGCCTTTTCGGTTTTCGATTGAATACCCAACTCAAACAATTACAAGGTTTGCCTTGATCGATTTACACGAATTTATCGATCAATGGCGGGCTTTACAATTCGTAACTAGCCTATTACAATTTACTACTAACGAACTAGTCGTGATCGGTCACGCAAGTTGGGAATCGTTTAGTAGTGGAGTTGAAATTGGATTTAATAATCTCTAAGAATGTTTAGATGATTAAGCTCAAAATTTGAAGCTAGAATTCTCTATTTTGATTGGGAAAATATATTGGTTGAGATCATGAGAGAGAATGAGGGAAGGGTTCTATTTATAGAACACATAGACCCTTACCAGAATTTGCTTTTTCTGCATAGTCCGTTACAACGGACTTGGTATCCGTTATAACGGACTATAAGTCAAACTAGCCGTTATGGCTGATATATTCGAATTATTACACAGTCCGTTACAACGGAAGTCATGTCCGTTATAACGGAATTCTGTGTTTATGAGTTCGTTGCAACGAACTGACAAGTCCGTTACAACTGACATCATACTGGGAACTTACTTCAGATTGATTTTAAATCCCGTTATAACGGAGTGTATTCCGTTACAACGTTGATAGAAACTCCGTTATAACGGATTGGTTGATCTGTTACAACGGACATAGAGAAACACTATTGTTCTGAAGTGAGTTCAATGTACGTTACAACGGACTTATATGTCCGTTATAACTGACATAGTTCTGTGACATTCTTCAAGTCTGGATTTAATTAGCGTTGTAACGGACATACTTCCGTTACAATGTTTTGGTGGTGTCCGTTATAACGGATTAGTTGATCCGTTATAACGGACTATGCTGCGGTTTCCAAACTTGAATAGAACGAGCATGTCCGTTACAACGGACAGTGAAGTCCGTTATAACGGACATCCTTTTTCCAGCCTTTTATTTTAGTTCATCATTTTGATGTATTTCGAATATTTTTATTTGACTTTAATTTGAGCTTAATCATACATAAACAAATTTAGGGATACCTATACTGTGTTTTGGTGATTACATTGATATCCCAACTTGCGGAGTCTTCGATGTCTTGATTTCGGAATCTTCTACGTGTTGATCTTCTTCGCAATTCTTCGACGTCTTGATCCTTTGCTATTCTTGATTGATTTTTACTTGTTTGTCTTGATCTTCTTGTTGCATTTTGTACCTATATCTCCTACACATATTTCTCGATAGATTTTGTTAGTAGTATCGACATTGTTTTTGAGATAATCAAACAATCGGAAATTTGAACCAACATAAAGTACTTCATTTAGGGTCAAGTGATTTTTCTTGTCAGTACTCGATTTGTTTTATGTACTTGTGATATGATTTTATTTATGACAAATATATACGTACTGTTTAGTTTCTACCATTTATCATGGATTCTTTTTATGGCCTGATGTAGTATACTTTTTGTGACAATCGTCAGGACTGGCCCGGGATTTTGAAATACCCAAAGTCAAATTAAAGATTGGACCCGAAATTCATTAACACACTTGCATACCCTTCAAAAAAATATTACATTAATTGGAGAAGTCAACAAACTCTTGCATACCCTTCAAAAAAAATCAAATGTAAATTCATTAACATACCTGTAAATACGACATATTGTTACTGATATTTCATCGAACATGTGATGAGCATGTGTTGGGAATTCTCCCGACCCCGGGCCAGCGCAGCGGATATGAACACCCGGTCCGGTTCCCAAAACCCTAGATCACGCCTCGACTTCGAGAGTACGATGCAAATAAGGATAGTCAATTACCGGTGTGAAATTGACCACACTCGAAGGGTTGATTGTGATTCCTTCTTTCTCCCTGTCACGTTGGTGACTAGTCGTGCATCCCACGCCCACACGTCTCCCACCGTCTTGATGACTCCAAACGCGTCTCCGGTTTCTCAAGGACTGAATAAATGTATTGGATTGAATGGACTTCAATTGATTACTTAGATCAGAGAGAAACATCCTATATATACTACATAGGATAAGGATGAGCCAAAATGTATGTATATCTAATATACACATTTTCAACTAGAAACTGCATACACCCTTTCATTATTATGTTGAAACGAAATTGCTAAATCGTTCCAACCGACTTAAAATCTTCACGAAAGTTGTAGTTAATCTTATTATATTTCCAACCCAATTTAGCCCAGCCCAATTGGAATTCAGATGCGAAAGTTATGACGGTTTTACTAACTGTATGTCAAAGTATCGCACCCTTTCGGTATTCCATTAAAACGACACTGATACTTCGCTCAAATGAAATATATTTCTTCATGAAAGTTCTAGATAATCTCATTATCTATTTAACCCATTTTGAACCATTCAAATTGGAGTCGTTATCTGAACGTTATGCCAGTTTTACTAAAACTATTTCTTATGCCCACAAACGCGTACGTTCGTTTGTCCTTCTACGTACCATTTTAGCGTTGATCCAAAATTGTATTTCCTTCAGTCTCCTACTCAGTTTAAGATCTAACGAAAAGGTACTCATGTATATCATCTATACACTATATTAGAAAATCTAGCCCGCGTATCATGTACGCTAAAGCTATGCACATCGCATGTGCATAAACTTGCAGTCAAGCCCGACATAGTTCGACTCGTTGTGTGACCGTGTAGGTTCGTTTAACAATGGCAGTAGGCTGTTTCCAAGGCACTACAAGCCCACGAACGGGATCTAGTCACTCCTTCATGGCTACCCATGTTAAAACGAAAAATGATTGTGATCATTGTGCCTATCTCTTGTTACGCGATATCCGTTAATCAAAAGGCATGGTGGTAGTCATCCTTATAATTTGATTAACAACACTTATTCCCCGATTCCGAATTGAGTTAACAAATTACAATCGATATTAACCTTTAATATCATTGACTCATTGAAAGATATTATATTTGCCTATTTAGCAAAAGATATTATATTTTGATTAATTTGTCCAAGTAGTTTCGGATGGTACATTGTATCTTCAATTGGATCCATTCTTGTTACTGTTATGCTGTTGAATTGAATCATTGAAAGCATTTTAATTAGAGAAATGACATGCACTATTAAAAATGCATTTTGAAGATTGGATATTCAAATTGACAATTTATGGTGTAAACTTTATGTAAACTAGAAGAATATTCGCGCTACACAGCGAGCATGTAAATTATGTTTTTTATTGTAATATAAATTATATATTTAGATGATAATATTAATAATATCATCTTGAATAACGTTATTTGGACCGTACATTATGATTATAAAAAAATCATATTTTTTAATCAAATAATAAAACTTATATTAGTGTCATTATATAATAATATATATGAATAAGTTATAATACAATTTTACGAAAAAACATAACAACAAATATTATATCATTGTTAACAATATTTCATACAATATCAAATATTAAAATAATGAATCATATAATATATGTAGTAACACATGATTAATTATATAGTAGTAATAATTTTTATTGATTCAAAATGCAATGGAAAATATAAAATAATATAAAATTTAATATGGAAGTTGTTTAATAAATAATATCAAAATTTAATTTATAAATAAACATAAATACAAATTATTTTATTCATATGATTTTTTTTTATTTTATATTTTGTAAATAACAATAAAATTTGATTGGTGTTTATAAGTTTAAGAAGTTATTTAGATGGATAAATTATTTTTTAATTCTATTATTTTTTGAAAAAGTTTTGTGAGACGGTCTTGACTCTTGAGTGCGTACTATTATAATCGAACAAAATGATAAATTTTAATGTCACGAACTAATGATTGTATGGAAATATGTTTGCACTTGTGAAGAACTAACTCTTTTTTTTTTGATTAGGTGGCAAAATGCCAAACCTAAGATTTGTATTCATAAGAAGGTAGTAATTTACAATTTTACACAAGTTTTTCATATTAAAGCTAAATCAGTCCTATCCTCGTTTTTTGTGCTTGTTTTTTCTTCGTTAATTTTTGTATTTTTTCCACGTGGCCGCTTCGTCGAGTATCTTGTTTGTTAGTGTTTGCGGTGTTTTGAAAATATTTTGAAAAATTCTCCTATTTCGTTCTTTCCATGTCTCCCAAAATATCGCCGCCGTTATCGTTTTGCACTTTGCTTTTTCTTCTTTTGTTTTGGATTTTAAATTCCATTCCCAAGCTTCCTTTACGGTGGTTTGAGTGGCACTCGGCATCTTTATCGTAGTGATTCCTTCAATTAGTCTCCATATCTTTTGGGTAAATGGGCATGTTAGTAGTAAGTGATCGGTTGTTTCTTGGTTTTGTTGGCATAATACACAAGTTGGGGTATTTGGCTATCGTTTAATTGCTAATATGTCGGCCGTGTTTATTTTACCGTGAAATACTAGCCATAGAAAAATCTTTACTTTGAACGGTGCTTTTGTATTCCAAAGTTCTTTTTGCCAACTCACTTTTATTCCGGAGTTTCTTTGGAATATGTATGCGGTTTTGGTACTATATTTTCCATTTGTAGTCCATCTCCATGTGATTTCTTGTGTGACGGGATTTTTCATCGTTGATATCTTATAGGCTTGTATGTTGGCTAATAAATCTTTTTGTAGAGAGGATTGTGTTGTTGTCGGACCTATTTGCATTGATTCCGAATCCTCTATGCCGTATAATAATCTCATATATTTGGTCCAAATATTTTGCGGTTCGTTATCTAATTTCCAAAGGAATTTTTGTAATAGAGCATTATTCATGTTTCGTAAGTGTAGTATACCTAACCCGCCATTTGCTTTTGGTAGGCATACCGTGTCCCAATTAATTAGACTTTTGCCCGCCTTATATTGTTCTTGACCGCTCCATAGAAATGATCGCATGAGTTTTTCGATTTTGTTCGTGACCCATTTTGGTAACTTAGCCGATTGCATTAGATATATTGGAACCGCAGTCAACGTTGCTTTTATCAATGTTACCCGACCTCCTAGCGAGAGTAATCTACCTTTCCATGCGGCTATATGATTTTGTATTTTGTTTAATAGGGGTATGTATGATTCTTTGGTTGCTTTTTTGTAGTTAGGGGTATTCCTAGATAATTAATCGGAAAATCTTTTTTGGAGCATCTTAATATTTGTGCTATTGTGTCATGTGTCTCCAACGGAGTGCAAATTGGGTGAAGGAGCTTTTTTGTCTATTTATTTCTAAGCCCGTTATTTGGGTAAAAATGTCTAGTGCATTAGAGATTATTTTAAGGTTGTTGGGAGTTGCTTCTATAAATATGAAAAGTATGTTAGTAAATATGGGAAGTTCAGTACGCACAAGAATGATGTGAAAATAATCACGAGAATAAAATGAGCACAAGAATGAAATGAACTAACGATTAAATATTTTCCACAAGAAATGATGTGGAAATATTCACGAGAACTAAAAATATGGCATTTCTTCGATATGGAATAAATATGTTGAAATCAAATTTTACACCAACTCGGCCTAGCCGTAGCGTAGTCAGTAGTTTATTTTGTCTCCAATTAGGAGATTTTGAGTACGAAACCGTTTGGGAACCCGGATTTGATCTTCTTATTTTCCTACAACGTGTCTTGAATAATATAAATACTATAAAATCAATTCAAATCACAAAAATGAACTAGCCCAATTGATAATTTACTCGGTGCATACAAATGACGATCTTACGAGATGATAATTTTAGATTTTTACCAAATTATATGCAATCACAAATCTAAATATATCATATGTATCCTACAAATAAAAATAAAAATATTATTTAAGTTATTTCATTAAATATGTAAATATTTGATTTCCATATAAAAAGATTAAGAATATGAAAAATGTAAATAATAATAATAATTTATTTAGTTTATTATAACTATTTAAAAGTCCTCTCTTTCCTTTTTATAAGCAAACTGCCTATCCATATTCATTTTGAAAAGTTATTAAAAAAATCTTCATTACATAACTAAATCATATATAATTAAATAACCATGTTTCTTATAACAAAAAAAATTAGTATCGGCCATGTGTAGACGACCATGTATACGAGACCTAAGAACAGGAAAACTCTGAATACTCCGAAAGAAACAGAGCTTTCTTATAACAAAAGTTATTAAAAAAATCTTCATTTTCGATATAAAAAGAGAGAATGAAACAATAGGAAAACTAAAAGACCATGTGTACGAGACCTAAGAACAAAACAAATTAGTATCGGCCAGCTATGTTGTGTGAATACTCTGAAAGCATAGAGCTTTCTTATAACAAGACCTACATCCCAATCCTTGTTTTATGCCGTCTATCAAGGAAGAAACTCTGCCACGGAAGATCGAATCAAATAAAATTCCTCCACTTTCTTATAACATTTCATGAAAGAACAGAGCTTTCATACAGAGTATTTCCTGCGGTGTAAATCCGAGTCAATTTGCGAAACGAATCACCGAGTCCCAATCTGAAAAATGCAAGTTCGACTTGTAGTCTTCGTTTCTTCATGACCAGGATTTCTCCATTGAAAAATTTCGGTCCAAGAGAGCTATTTGCAGTAGAGAGTTTGTTCAAGTCGCATCCAAAAGCATGCTTGCTTATCGTCTCGAGAACGATGGATTCATCAGAAGGAAACCAGGTCCTAAAACCCTTCTTGGATAGCGGGTTTCGAGTCACTGCAATTTCACTCGACTTTGGTTACCTCGTTGAAGGGACGCCGGCAAAAACATAGTACAATCGACTACAAAAAGGACAAGTGGACCCAGGAAATATCTCTCTTGGTCAAAACCTTTCAAATTTGCTTCGTCTTCTGATTTTATACAAATATGGCGGTATCTTTGTCGATACCGATGTTATATTCATGAGAAGCTTCGTTGGCTTGAAAAACTGTATCGGCACAGAAAGTATGAACAGGGCAACGCATGATTGACATCGCTTGAATAATGCCGTGATGGTGTTTGATGAGAAACATCCACTTATGCTCGAGTTCATAAGAGAATTTGCTTCTACATTTAATGGTAGCATATGGGGACACAACGGACCGGACCTCGTCTCGCGAGTTGTTTCACGAGTCGAAAATATGTCGAGTTATAATGTGAGTATTTTACAAACCACAGCGTTTTACCCCGTCGATTGGATAAAAATTCGAGATTTTTTTAAGGGTCCCACGAACTAATTTCACTCGCAATGGATTAGAGATAAACACGAAACGATTAGAAGAGGGAGCTTCACGTTGCATCTGTGGAATAAAAAAACTAGACATTGGAAGGCCGGGAACGGAAGTATAATTGCGAGAATTATTTCCGATTATTCTTTGTTTTGAAATTCATGTTCAAAAGCATTCTCAAATGAGATAAATTATGCACGTGGACAAAAATTAACTTCATACAAGTCGTACTCAATCATCTTTCCGTATATTTTCCCTTTAAGTTTTGTACATCTTCAAATGTATCTTAAATGTATCGTATCGTATACATTTTAAATATGTGATATTTTTTTTAATACAATACATACGTTTTTACATATCATTCAGTCGATATAATGTTCAACCTGTCACAGAATGCGGACACGCATCATTTTTTTTTAGTTTTGTTTGTATTGCAACACAAATTATATTCGTGTATAGAAGAAAAATATAATTGTCCCCAAACTAATCACAATATCATTGATGAAGTAACAAATTAAATTTATTAATATTTCTGATTGACTCAATTAAATGTTGATTGACACGTTTAATTAACACATCAATAATTTATAATATGTTAATATTGGTAAATGTTAATTGACGTGTCAATGATATTAGTAAATGTTAATCTATTAATTAGAATTGCTTTCAGTAATTTTGGTTTAATTAGGACCAATTAGGTAATTTGGGACGAGTAAGTGATTATTGGTAATTAGAGGTTGACTATTGATTTTGGTTCATTAATGATACTTGGGTAGCAAACAAGAGTATATTTATGTGGTAATTGAGGGACTTAACGAATGATTTAGAGTGAATTGCGAGGATTGAAAAATTAAGTTTGATGATTATGAACTAATTGTTGGCCGGATTATATGGTGAGATTTTTTTGAAAATAAAAATCTATGATCTGATTTTCTTCATGGAATACTGTATTTCTAGTTGAAGATCATTTAGAGCTGACTCGTAAATGAATGTTAATTTGACAAATGTCTTAATATTGCTAATTTTAATATTGCTAATTTGATATCAATATAGTGATACTGGTACCAACTATATGCAAATATTTCCTTCCAATGTAAATTTTGGTTCTGTAGGGACATTATAGTATTCTAATTCTAACTTGTATCAATTTGAATATCAAAGTACTTATATTTAGAGAAAATATTCAAGGAAAAACTTATATTTAAACATCGATTTTTCATTTGCGATTGAAGTATATCCTTAATTGATGTAATTGGTTAAATAAATGCTAATTGATTTAAATGGGGACTAACTGATTGAATAATCAAGGTTTGACCAAGATAATTTCGAGTTATTAATTCATTAATTCAATCATTTGTATTTTATTTTGAACTTTCGGTAGATAAATATCATTAGTAAATAGTTTAGTTATGTATAAATTACCTTAATTATATATTAACAATACTTACTTATATTTATTATTCAATTTAATAATTAATTTGATTATATATAATCATCTAAAAATTTGTTTACAATAATGATTTATTTTCCAATCAAATTACAAAATAAGGATTGCAATTACACCACTCCAAACATTAATGTTACAATTACAACCGTTACGAATTCTTCCATCCAAACACAAAAATTAGATCGCAATTGCAGAAGTTGTATTTTCAGCAATCCAAATTCTTTGAGGAATTTCTAACGCATCCATCCAAACAGACCCTAATTCTACACAATATACAACATGTTCTCGCAACATGCTCCCGCAACAGAATATTGATCCTATGTTGAATATTTTATTCACATTATAAAATAATTTAACTTAATTCAATCCACATCTACAGTTCATCATCCTGCTGTCAGTCATGTTGCGAGAACATTATGTGTATAATTACTCGTTCAAACACTGAATATTTGTTTGCCAGAAAAGTAAAATACCATCTAGCCTGCTCCCACATTCCCTTACATTTGTTCAAATATCATATGAGAATTTAACCGTTATTACACAAATAATAAAAAGTAATATGTAATTAAGATCTCTTTCAGCTAACAATTAATATTTATTGTTTAAAATTTAATACTTAAAAATTATTATTCATGTATTATTTGTTAATTGGCATCTTAATTAAGGTGTTAGTTAGGTTGTGGGAAAACGTGGAAGACATGAGAAGAGGCAAAGTAGAATTTTCTAAAAAATAACTTCTACAAAGCAGAGTCGAAATCAGGAGCCCCTGATACCATGCAATTTGATCTCACCGACTCCACTATCCAAGTTTATAACAATATTATTTTTGTTTTCAATTTTGTAATAAAAGACATTTGTACAATTGTATATTTCGTGATTTGATAATGTATCCACGTTCTTATTTTGGACCGAAATTTATCCAATTTTTTTTGTCCTGCACCATCATTTTTTTAACCATTAAATTATGAGATGTGACAAAATTTGAACAATTGATCAATCATTAATTTTTTATAAATAATATTTTTGTAGTCATTTGAGTGTCTCTTATTTTATGCTATGTTTTAATAATTTTCAGACAACTTAGTTTAAATAATTATATTATGAAATGATATTATCATATTTATGTATACTTTATATTACAATGAAAATCATAATTAACATTTTCACCGCGTAGCGCGAGTATTCTCGTAGTAGTATTTAATTTGATCTTTTATTTATTGTTGAATTTGTACTTGATTAGCTAACGGATGCCACATATGCTTCGTCCATGAATATATGATATAGATCTTCCTGAGTAAGTATTATAATAGTATCTTAAATAACCGAAAAGATGACGTCGCTATTTTACCGAAGCAATACAAACTTGTAAAGTGACCCACAAGAGTAGGGATATTTATCTTGAGTGTATTCATCTACGACTAGTACTCTAGCCCTCGTCCTTGACGATAAACCTAAATGTAAATCGACACTTTTGTGTGCTTGCAAACGAGTTTCAATGTATTGCAGATACTTTACATTTGGAACACGTCACCTAGAATATTGTAGTGTGGTAATTAATATATGAATGTATTATGTATGAGTCTTAACACTTACAAAAGCATGACACTCCAGGGCGGATCCAGTATCGATATATAGGGAGGCCCTAATTTTATAGGGGGGTCGGAATAAAAAAAAAGCAAAATATATACCTTGTGGGTTTTGAAATCAAGACCTCACTCTTCCTAAACATATGTTTAACCACAACACTACTCTAGTCTTTGTGAAATACAAACAAATTTATTATAATTATTACTTTTGAAACTAGCGAAATCACCTTCTTTTTCACTAATATTTTCGATTTCGATTTCATGCGGGGGGGAGGGGAGGAGGGGCGGGACTCCTGCTCGACCCCCCCTGAATCCGTCACAGACACTATTCGTCTTCGCAATTGCGGAGTGTGGAAAAATATTTAGGACAATTTAAGGAAGCTTAAATTTTTTGAAAATTAAGAAACCTCACCTTCAAGATATTAAAAAAAACCTCTTAATTAAATTTAATTTTCATTTACGCCCTGCAATAATTAAACTTAACACTGGACAACATTAAAAAAATTTGGACTAAAATATCATTGACTTATTTGTCGAATTATCCAAAGCAGAACATTCAATTTAATTTTAGTAAATCCATTTTGATATTTTTTTTTATTAATTTCAAAAATCTCCATAAATATAGTTTAATATTGATATAATTTCACAATATTTTAATTATATATTTTTTCATGAAAAATTAACATCCAATAATTAAAAAAAAAACAACAACATAAATAATTTATGTATCTTGAAATTTAAAATATTTTGACAAATATTATTTTAGCGGCAATTTTATTCACCTTGTTAATAAGATTTTTTATTTTTACAAAACTTAGTTTTTTATAGAAATCTTCGTTGGAAAAAATACCAGTAGAAATTAGAGAAAAAAATGAGGAAGGAATTATCTCGCATTGGTATTGATATTGATAGAAAAAATATAACATGCACGTTTTATTTAAATACAAATAAACACATTAATAATTAATAATTATATACGAAGATCACTTTGGGGTAGTTGGTGATATTGTTTTGAAATATTTAATAGGCGAAAGGTAGTTGTTGATATTTTTATTAAACAAAACAACAGCTCACATAATTATCTACAAGAAATTCGTGAGAAATTCATAAAAAAGTAAATTCCGGAAAAAAAAAAAAACAATAGTACGGGATCAAGCAAAAATCGTAGTCGACATTACTCATAAATATTTCACAATGAATTAATTATATATTACCTCCTATAATTATATACCAGTTCACACATATTTATAATATGCTCGAACATAAAGTTGAATGTATTCAATTACGTACATCCATTTTAAACATTGATGTATGTAATGAATATTTAATAATATAACAATTGATAATTAATTATTATATTAGTCAACATCAAAAATAAAAATATCTAAAAATTGTAAAAAAATATATAAAAACTGAAAGTTAATGTACAATGAAAAAAGCTACTAAAAGATTACCTTTTGCCAAGCTATTTTTTTGTGCTCGGTTTTTGTATATGTTTGTTTATTATATATATATATATATATATATATATATATATATATATATATATATATATATATATATATATATATATATATATATATATATATATATATATATATATATATATATATATAATAATAATAATAATAATAATAATAATAATAATAATAAAATTAAATGCCTATTACGTATAGTTTCATTTGTATCTTTAATAGATGGTATATGTTAAAAAATATTGTGATTTTTTTATTAAATGCTAAAAAATAGAAAAAGATGATTTGTTACATTTAATTGGGTATTTTGGTTCAATCTTTTTAACAACATACAAAGTTAAATTTAACACCTCCAGAGGTATATATAAAGAAAAGTTTGTTCTGAGTTTTTTTGGAATCTCTCTAAACGTTGGGATTTTTCTAAAAAATCCCGTTATTGCTATTATATTGTTATAAATAATAATAATACTTTAATCTATCATACTAAATTATAGAAGTATGTAATTAATTATTATGTATTATATAATTCCTAATACATTAATTTGTGTAATATATAATATTATATAATATTATTAAGCATTTTGATTATTAATAATTAATATATAGTTAATGCTTAAATATAATTAATAATCAGTATTTGCATATTTAACTTAATATTATTTAATTTAATTATATTTATTGTATAATATAATATAATATAATATGATATAATATGATATAATACGATATGATATTATATGATATTATATTACGTCAGACTATATTATATTATATTTTATATAATAAAACTTTGTATTCAATACATTAATTTTTAATTACAAACTAAATGATTTGGTATAAATCAACAATATAAAAAAAATTATCCTACTATCTTACTAAATACCATTCGAAAATGATAACTCATTAGGCCTAAAAATGATGACTCAAAAGTCAAATATGATTGATAAATCAATACAATATGAGTTTTAATCAATAATAATACAAGTATATAGTATATGAGTCCATAATACAATAATAATACTAGTATATATTAATACAACACGCCGAACATAAATTAAGAGAAATTAGATTAGGTGGATCCCCACTCAAATATGTATCTCCCTCCCAAATGAACGGCTATAAGAGAAGGGTCATTGGCAATGACCATATCATTGCATTTTCGTTATTTCTCTCCTCTCTTCATAGACTTTCTTAGAAACCGCCAATAATGGTACTGAATTATTGATATTTAATCATTATTATTATTATTCTTCTTCTTCTTCATTCTCTGCAATGCCTAAACAAAAGAAGATTCTCTCTTTTGTTTTCCTTCTTTCTTCTTTTGTGTTGGCCCTTTCTCTAGGTACCCTTCTCCTTTGCATTCACCGTTCAGAAGACGAACCCATTTGCCCTCCCGTGCAAGACCCACATCCCAATCCTTGTTTTATGCCGTCTATTAAGGAAGAAACTCTGCCACGGAAGATCGAATCAAACAAAATTCCTCGGCTTTCTTATAACATTTCACGAGAGAATAGAGCTTTCATTAAAAGTATTTCCGGCAGTGTAATTCCAAGTCAATTTGCGAAAAGAATCACAGAGTTCTTTAGCGAGTCTCCCTCCGATTTGAAAAATGCAAGTTCGACTTGTAGTCTTCGTTTCTTCATGACATGGATTTCTCCATTGAAAAATTTCGGCCCAAGAGGACTATTTGCAGTAGAGAGTTTGTTCAAGTCGCATCCAAAAGCATGCTTGCTTATTGTCTCGAGCACGATGGATTCATCAGAAGGAAACCAGGTCCTAAAACCCTTCTTGCATAGCGGTTTTCGAGTCACTGCAATTTCACTCGACTTTGCTTACCTCGTTGAAGGGACGCCGGCAAAAACTTGGTACAATCGACTACGAAAAGGACAAGTGGACCCAGGAAATATCTGTCTTGGTCAAAACCTTTCGAATTTGCTTCGTCTTTTGATTTTATACAAATATGGCGGTATCTATGTCGATACCGATGTTATATTCATGAGAAGCTTCATTGGCTTGAAAAACTGTATCGGCACAGAAATTATGAACAGGACAACGCATGATTGGCATCGCTTGAATAATGCCGTGATGGTGTTTGATGAGAAACATCCACTTATGTTCGAGTTCATAAGAGAATTTGCTTCTACATTTAATGGTAGCATATGGGGACATAACGGACCGCACCTCGTCTCGCGAGTTGTTTCACGAGTCGAAAATATGTCGAGATATAATGTGAGTATTTTACCAACCACAGCGTTTTACCCCGTCAATTGGAGACAAATTCGAGATTTTTTTAAGGGTCCCATGAACGAATTTCACTCGCAATGGATTAGAGATAAACACGAAACGATTAGAAGAGGGAGCTTCACGTTGCATCTGTGGAATAAAAAAACTAGACATTGGAAGGCCGGGAACGGAAGTATAATTGCGAGAATTATTTCCGATTATTCTTTGTTTTGAAATTCATGTTCAAAAGCATTCTCAAATGAGATAAATTATGCACGTGGACAAAAATTAACTTCATACAAGTCGTACTCAATCATCTTTCCGTATATTTTCCCTTTAAGTTTTGTACATCTTCAAATGTATCTTAAATGTATCGTATCGTATACATTTTAAATATGTGATATTTTTTTTAATACAATACATACGTTTTTACATATCATTCAGTCGATATAATGTTCAACCTGTCACAGAATGCGGACACGCATCATTTTTTTTTAGTTTTGTTTGTATTGCAACACAAATTATATTCGTGTATAGAAGAAAAATATAATTGTCCCCAAACTAATCACAATATCATTGATGAAGTAACAAATTAAATTTATTAACATTTCTGATTGACTCAATTAAATGTTGATTGACACGTTTAATTAACACATCAACAATTTATAATATGTTAATATTGGTAAATGTTAATTGACGTGTCAGTGATATTGGTAAATGTTAATATTGGTAAATGTTAATCTATTAATTAGAATTGATTTCAGCAATTTTGGTTTAATTAGGACTAATTAGGTAATTAGGGACGGGTAAGTGATTATTGGTAATTAGAGGTTGATTATTGATTTTGTTTCATTAATGATACTTGGGTAGCAAACAAGAGTATATTTATGTGGTAATTGAGGGACATAACGAATGATTTAGAGTGAATTTCGAGGATTGAAAAATTAAGTTTGATGATTATGATCTAATTGTCGACAGGATTATATGGTGAGATTTTTTTGAAAATATAAATCTATGATCTTATTTTCTTCATGGAATACGGTATTTGTAGTTGAAGATCATTTAGAGCTAACTGGTAAATGAATGTTAATTTGACAAATGTCTTAATATTGCTAATTTGATATCAATATAGTGATACTGGTACCAACTATATGCAAATATTTTCTTCCAATGTAAATTTTGGTTCTGTAGGGAATTCTAACTTGTATCAATTTGAATATCAAAGTACTTAGAGATAATATTCAAGGAAAAACTTATATTTAAACATCGATTTTTCATTTGCGATTGAAGTATATCCTTAATTGATGTAATTGGTTAAATAAATGCTAATTGATTTAAATGGAGACTAACTGATTGAACAATCAAGGTTTGACCAAGATAATTTTGAGTTATTAATTCATTAATTCAATCATTTATATTTTTTTTTGAACTTTCGGTAGATAAATATCATTAGTAAATAGTTTAGTTATGTATAAATACCCTAATTATATATTTACAATACTTACTTATATTTATTATTCAATTTAATAATTAATTTGATTATATATAATCATCTAAAAATTTGTTTACAATAATGATTTATTTTCAAATCAAACTATAAAATAAGGATTACAATTACACCACTCCAAACATAAATGTTACAATTCAACCGTTACGAATTCTTCCATTCAAACACGAAAATTAGGTCGCAATTGCAGAAGTTGTATTTTCAGCAATCCAAATTCTTTGAGGAATTTCTAACGCATCCATCCAAACAGCCCCTAATTCTACACAACATATAACATGTTCTCGCAACATGCTCCCGCAACAGAATATTGATCATATGTTGGATATTGTATTCACATTATAAAATAATTTAACTTAATTCAATCCATATCTACAGTTCATCATCCCTCTGTCAGTCATGTTGCGAGAGCATTATGTGTATAATTACTCGTCCGAACGCTGAATATTTGTTTGCCAGAAAAGTAAAAAGCCATCTAGCATGCTCCCACATTCCCTTACATTTTTTTCAAATATCATATGAGAATTTAACCGTTACTACACAAATAATAAAAAGTAATATGTTATTAAGATATCTTTCAGCTAACAATTAATATTTAATATTTAAAATTTAATACTTAAAAATTATTATTCATGAATCAAAAATGCTTGACCCACATAATTTTTTCACCGAATGCATCCCGATTTTGATATTTCTATATGCATTTATAATTGGATCCCATGTGTATTTATTAATTTTTGTATATAAAATGTTATTTCGGGATTAATTCTGTAAATTAGGTCGGTGACTGTAGCATTCTTGATTCATGTATTATTCGTTAATCGGCATCTTAATTAAGGTGTTAGTTAGATTGTGGGAAAACGTGGAAGACATGAGAAGAGGCAAAGTAGAATTTTCTAAAAAATAACTGCTTCAAAGCAGAGTCGAAATCAGGAGCCCCTGATACCAAGCAATTTGATCTCACCGACTCCACTATCCAAGTTTATAACAATATTATTTTTGTTTTCAATTTTGTAATAAAATACATTTGTACAATTGTATATTTCGTGATTTGATAATTTATCCACGTCCTTATTTTGGACCGAACTTTATCCAATTTATTTTGTGCCGCACCATCATTTTTTTTAACCATTAAATTATGATATGTGACAAAATTTGAACAATTGATTAATCATTATTTTTTTATAAATAATATTTTTGTAGTCATTTGAGTGTCTCTTATTTTACGCTATGTTTTAATAATTTTCAGACAACTTAGTTTAAATAATTATATTATGAAATGATATTATCATATTTATGTATACTTTATATTACAATGAAAACCATAATTAACATCCTCACCGCGTAGCGCGAATATTCTCGTAGTAGTATTTAATTTGATCTTTTATTTATTGTTGAATTTGTACTTGATTAGCTAACGGATGCCACATATGCTTCGTCCTTGAATAGATGATATAGATCTTCCTGAGTAAGTATTGTAATAGTATCTTAAATAACCGAAAAGATGACGTCGCTATTTTACCGAATCAATACAAACTTGTAAAGTGACCCACGAGAGTAGGGATATTTATCTTGAGTGTATTCATCTACGGCTAGTACTCTAGCCCTCGTCCTTGACGATAAACCTACATGCAAATCGACACTTTCGTGTGCTTGCAAACGAGTTTCAATGTATTGTAGATACTTTACATTTGGAACATGTCACCGTGAATATTGTAGCGTGGTAATTAATATATGAATGTATTATGTTTGAGTCTTAACACTTACAAAAGCATGATGCTCAAGGACGGATCCAGTACCGATATATAGGGGGGGGGGGGGGGGGGGGGGTAAGGGGCGGTCGGAATAAAAAAAAAGTTCAAAAAATATAGTTTGTGAGTTTTGAACTCAAGACCTCACTCTTCTTAAACACATGTTTAACCGCTACACTACTCTAGTCTTTGTGACATAAAAACAAATTTACTATAATTATTACTTTTGAAACGAGCGAAATCACCTTCTTCTTCACTAATATTTTCGTTTTCAATTTCATTGCGGAGGGGACTCCCGCTCGACCCCTCCTGGATCCGTCACTGACACTATTCGTCTTCGCAATTGCGGAGTGTGGAAAAATATTTAGAACAATTTAAGGAAGCTTGAATTTTCTGCAAAATTAAGAAACCTCACCTTCAAGATATTAAAAAAAACATCTTAATTAAATTTAATTTTCATTTACGCCCTGCAATAATTAAACTTAACGCTAGACAGCGTTAAAAACTATGTAGCACGGATACGGATACGAGTATCGTATCCGATACGCTATGGCGATACGGCAATTTTCAAAAATTATACGATACGATACGATATATATATAAATTAAAAATTAATTATTCATTCATAATCAAATTATATTCAAATTATATTAGTAATTTCTTAGTTTCTTAATTTTGGGTCAGAGTTAAATATCAATTTAGAGTTACATACTAGATATATCAATATGACTAAAGGGAAGCTTCAAGCCTAAAGAGCTAATTTCATAATTTTGGGCCAGGCCCGCTAGATGAATGAAATGGATGTAAAAACAAATAAAATAATGGATGAAATTGACACTTTTTGTGTATGGCCGTATCGGTGCTGTATTGATTCCGTATCGGTGCCGTATCGGCCCCGTATCCTCCCGTATCGCTCCGTATCGGATCCAAAATATATATTAAAATATGTCGATACGCCACGTGGAGTATCGGATACGTATCGGTGACGTATCGGTGGCGTATCCGTATCTGATACGTATCCGATACGCCTACGGCTGAGTTTTTGGAGTATCCGCGAAACATAGGTTAAAAAATTTGGACAAAAATACCATTGACTTATTTGTCGAATTATCCAATGCGGAACATTCAATTTAATTTTAGTAAATCCATTTTGATATTTCTTTATTAATTTCAAAAATCTCCATAAATATAGTTTAATATTGATATAATTTCACAATATTTTTAATTATATATTTTTTCATGAAAAATTAACATCCAATAATAAAAAAAAAACAACAACATAAATAATTTATGTATCTTGAAATTTAAAATATTTTGACAAATATTATTTTAGCGGCAATTTTATTCACCTTGTTAATAGGGGTTCTATTGAATATCCAGAATATAAGATTTTTTATTTTTACAAAACTTAGTTTTTTATAGAAATCTTCGTTAGAAAAAATACCAGTAGAAATTAGAGAAAAAAATGAGGAAGGAATTATCTCTCATTGGTATTCAACATAATACAATCATGTGATATTGATAGAAAAAATACAACATGCACGTTTTATTTAAATACAAATAAACACTCATTAATAATTAATAATTATATACGAAGATCACTTTGGGGTTATAAAACTCAAAACGTTTGGCATTTCGGGATGTTGGACATTCACACAAAATATTGTTTTGAAATATTTAATAGGCGAAAGGTAGTTGGTGATATTTTTATTAAACAAAACAACAGCTCACATAATTATCTACAAGAATTTCGTGAGAAATTCATAAAAAAGTAAAATCAGGAAAAAAAACAATAGTACGGGATCAAGTAGAAATCATAGTCGACATTACTCATAAATATTTCACAATGAATTAATTATATATTACCTCCTATAATTATATGCCAGTTCACACATATTTACTATATGCTCGAACATAAAGTTGAATGTATTCAATTACGTACATCCATTTTAAACATTGATCTATGTAATTAATGTTTAATAATATAACAATTGATAATTAATTATTATATTAGTCAACATCAAAAACAAAAATATCTAAAAATTGTAAAAAAATATATAAAAACTAAAAGTTAATGTACATTGAAATAAGCTACTTAAAGATTACCTTTTTGCCAAGCTATTTTTTTATGCTCGGTTTTTGTATATGGTTGTTTATTTTTTTATCATTTGATGTTAGTTTTAAAATTATATATATATATGATAAATAAAATATTAAAATTAAATGCCTATTACGTATAGTTTCATTTGTATTTTTAATAGATGGTATATGTTAAAAAATATTGTGATTTTTTTATTAAATGCTAAAAAATAGAAAAAGATGATTTGTTACATTTAATTGGGTATTTTGGTTCAATATTTTTAACAGCATACAAAGTTAAATTTAACACCTCCAGAAAAGTTTGTTCTGAGTTTTTTTGGAATCTCTCTAAACGTTGGGATTTTTTTTGAAAATTCCCCTTATTACTATTATATTGTTATCAATTTACCCAAACCCTTATTTTGGACCCAACTTTATGCAATTTACTCGTGCCACATCACCACTCTTTTTTTGACCATGAGATTATGATATGTGGCAAAATTTAGTCCATTGATTAATCATTGATTTTTTATAAACATTTTTTGTTTGTAGTCATTTGAGTGTCCCTTATTTTACACTATGTTTTAAGAATTTTTAGAAAACCAGATCATCATATATTAATGATGTGGACTATTATTATTGGTTAGCTTCATGTTATACAAAGTTTGTTTAATTATTTATCATTTCACACAAAATTACATGATCATGTGTGAATCCAATGGAAGATGAAAAGATTATATATGAAATATTAATAACTTAATATGTAATATGTAATATATTATAAACATACAACAAATAGTAGTATTATTTTCAGAATTTTAATTTTAAAAGTTCATCAAATATATCCGTTTTATTTTTCTCTTTATTTTGACATCCATATTAAAATAGTTCATACCTACTATTCTTCATAATTTGAATTTGTAAAATATTATGTAAAAAATACAATGCAAAAAGTGTGTTTTTACAAAATAAAATTTAATTACTTCATTTACACAATAGAATTTTCAATATTAATATTTATTTTTAAAAATCATAACTATACTAATACCATATAATACTAAGTTTATTATGTTTGTGTTTCTATTAAAAGAAAATCATATTGTTTTTTTTGAAATTTTTTTGCTTGTGCCACATCACCACTCTTTTTTTGACCATGAGATTATGATATGTGGCAAAATTTAGTCCATTGATTAATCATTGATTTTTTATAAACATTTTTTGTTTGTAGCCATTTGAGTGTCCCTTATTTTATACTATATTTTAAGGATTTTTAGAAAATCCACATCATCATATATTAATGATGTGGACTATTATTATTGGTTATGTTCATGTTATACTAAGTTTGTTCAATTATTTATCATTTCACATAAAATTACATGATCAAGTGTGAATCCAATGGAAGATGAAAAGATTATATATGAAATATTAATAACTTAATATGTAATATATTATAAACATACAACATATAGTAGTATTATTTTCAGAATTTTAATTTTAAAAGTTCATCAAATATATCCGTTTTATTTTTCTCTTTATTTTACAACCATATTAGTATAGTTCATACCTACTATTTTTCATAATTTGAATTTGTAAAATATTATGTAAAAAATAAAATGCAAAAAGTGTAGTTTCACAAAAGAAAATTTTAATTATTTCATTTACACAATAAAATTTTCAATATTAATATTTATTTTTAAAAATCATAACTATACTAATACCATATAATACTAAGTTTATTATATTTGTGTTTCTAATAAAAGAAAAACATATTGTTTTTTTGAAAAATAATAGAAATAAAAAACGTTTATCCATCGAAATAATTTATTAAATTTATAAACACTTATCAGATAATAATTTTATTTTTAGAAATATAAAACTAAAAAAATCAAATGATATAAAATAATTTATGTTTATGTTTATGCTAAATTATTTTTTTATATTATTTGTTAAATTACTTTCACGATTAAGTTTGATATTATTTATAATTTTCATTGCATTGTGTAATTAATGATATCTTATTACACATATTGTATGATTCGTTATTTGTATATTTGATATTGTATGAAATATTGTGAATAACAATGATATAATATTTGTTATGGTTTTGGTAAATTCATGTTATACCCCTTATATTATTATTATACAATGTCATTAATATAGTTATTATTTAATTAAAAAAATAAAATTTATTGTCATCATAATGTAAAATAACTGTAAAACATATATATAATCATAAACAAATTAGTTGAAATAATTATATTATGAAATGAATTTATCAATATTACCATATTTATATGTACTTTGTATTATAATGAAAAACATAATTAACATTCTCGCCGCGTAGCGCGAGTATGCTCCTAGTAATAATAATACTTTAATCTATCATACTAAATTATAGAAGTATGTAATTAATTATTATATATTATATAATTCCAAATATATTAATTTATGTGATATATAATATTATATAATATTATTAAGCATTTTGATTATTAATAATTAATATATAGTTAATGCTTAAATATATTTATGTTAATTAATATAATTAATAATCAGTATTTGCATATTTAACTTAATATTATTTAATTTAATTATATTTATTGTATAATATAATATAATATAATATGATATAATATGCTATAATACGATATGATATTATATTACATCAGACTATATTATATTATATTATATTTTATATAACAAAACTTTGTATTCAGTACATTAATTTTTAATTACAAACTAAATGATTTGGTATAAATCAACAATATAAAAAAATTATCCTACTATCTTACTAAATACCATTCCAAAATGATAACTCGTTAGGCCTAAAAATGATGACTCAAAAGTCAAATATGATTGAGAAATCAATACAATATGAGTTTTAATCAATAATAATACAAGTATATAGTATATGAGTCCATAATACAATAATAATACTAGTATATATTAATACAACACGCCTAACATAAATTAAGAGAAATTAGATTAGGTGGATCCCCACTCAAATATGTATCTCCCTCCCAAATGAACGGCTATAAGAGAAGGGTCATTGGCAATGACCATATCATTGCATTTTCGTTATTTCTCTCCTCTCTTCATAGACTTTCTTAGAAACCTCCAATAATGGTACTGAATTATTGATATTTAATCATTCTTCGTCTTCTTCTTCATTCTCTGCAATGCCTAAACAAAAGAAGATTCTCTCTTTTGTTTCCCTTCTTTCTTCTTTTGTGTTGGCCCTTTCTCTAGGTGCCCTTCTCCTTTACAACGGCTTTAGCATTCAACGTTCAGAAGACGAACCCATTTGCCTTCCCGTGCAAGACCCACATCCCAATCCTTGTTTTATGCCGTCTATTAAGGAAGAAATTCTGCCACGGAAGATCGAATCAAACAAAATTCCTCGGCTTTCTTATAACATTTCACGAGAGAATAGAGCTTTCATTAAAAGTATTTCCGGCAGTGTAATTCCAAGTCAATTTGCGAAAAGAATCACAGAGTTCTTTAGCGAGTCTCCCTCCGATTTGAAAAATGCTAGTTCGACTTGTAGTCTTCGTTTCTTCATGACATGGATTTCTCCATTGAAAAATTTCGGCCCAAGAGAACTATTTGCAGTAGAGAGTTTGTTCAAGTCGCATCCAAAAGCATGCTTGCTTATTGTCTCGAGCACGATGGATTCATCAGAAGGAAACCAGGTCCTAAAACCCTTCTTGCATAGCGGTTTTCGAGTCACTGCAATTTCACTCGACTTTGCTTACCTCGTTGAAGGGACGCCGGCAAAAACTTGGTACAATCGACTACGAAAAGGACAAGTGGACCCAGGAAATATCTGTCTTGGTCAAAACCTTTCGAATTTGCTTCGTCTTTTGATTTTATACAAATACGGCGGTATCTATGTCGATACCGATGTTATATTCATGAGAAGCTTCGTTGGTTTGAAAAACTGTATCGGGGCACAAAGTGTGAACAAAACAACGCATGATTGGCATCGCTTGAATAATGCCGTGATGGTGTTTGATGAGAAACATCCACTTATGTTCGACTTCATAAGAGAATTTGCTTCTACATTTAATGGTAGCAAATGGGGACATAACGGACCGGACCTCGTCTCGCGAGTTGTTTCACGAGTCGAAAATATGTCGATATATAATGTGAGTATTTTACAAACCACAGCGTTTTACCCCGTCAATTGGATAGAAATTCGGGATTTTTTTAAGGGTCCCATGAACGAATTTCACTCGCAATGGATTAGAGAGAAACACGAAACGATTAGAAGAGGGAGCTTCACGTTGCATCTATGGAATAAAATGAGTGGACATTTGAAGGCCGAGAACGGAAGTATAATTGCGAGAATTATTTCCGATTATTCTTTGTTTTGAAATTCATGTTCAAAAGCATTCTCAAATGAGAAAAGATTATGCATATGGACAAAAATTAACTTCATACACGTCGTACTCAATCATCTTTCCGTATATTTTCCCTTTATGTTTTGTACATCTTTAAATGTATCTTATATGTATCGTATACATTTTAAATATGTGATATTTTTTTTAATACAATACATACGTTTTTACATATCATTTAGTCGATATAATGTTCAACCTGAATGCGAATGCGGACACGTGTCATTTTTTTTAAGTTTTGTTTCTATTGCAACTCAAATTATACTCATGTATGGAAGAAAAATATAATTGTCCTCAAACTAATCACAATATCATTGATGAAGTAACAAATTAAATTTGTTAACATTTCTGATTGACTCAATTAAATGTTGGGACAATCAATAATACATTTTTGGTAAATGTTAATTGACGTGTCAATTCAATTAAACGATCAATTAAATCGTTAAATTAGACAATCAATAATACAAATCAACTTACTTTTTTGGATATTCTAAAAAATTTCTTATCTTTTTGAAAACTCAAAAAAAAAACTCTCTACCTAGTTTTTACTTTCAAATATGCTGCTATAGGATTTAAAAGTTTAAAACTAATCATGGATGAGATTTTTTAGAAAATAAAAGTTCAGTAGAGTGGTTATTTTGGAGTTTTCAAAAAGATAGATTTTTTTTTAAAATATCCAAAAAAATTAAGGGATTTTTTGAAAATTTTCTTTAATAATTAATATTTAAAAATTATCAATAATGTATTTCTCGTTAATTGATATGTTAATTAAGATGTTAATAAGGTTTTGGGAAAACGACGAGAAATGAGGAGGCAAAGTAAAATTTCTCAAAAATAACTGCTCTGAGGCGTAGTCGAAATCAAAAGCTCGTGATACCAAGCAATTTGGTCTCATCGACTCCACTATCCTAGTTTAGCAATATAATTTTGTTTTCATTGTATTTGTATTAAAAGATATTTTTCACCATTGAATTATATTTTTGTATCTTATTTAATTATTATATTATGTTGTAATTAAATTTTTTATAAGGCTTCAGGATTTAAAATATTTTATTATTTGTTAACAGTATTTCATTTGATTTTTTATTGTTGAATTTGTACTTGAGATTAGTGTTGGGAGCTTTTATCTTTACATGTACCAATTCTTAGATAGCCGATGTCACATCACATATGCTTCGTCCTTAGATGAGCGATTTTACACAACATGTTCTCGTAATAAGATTGATAGCAGAATGATGAGGTGTATGGTGTGAATTAAATTAAGTGAAATTAGTTTTATAGTGTGAATAAAATATTCAACGTAGAATCAATATTTTGTTGCGAAATCATGCTGTGTATAATTACTCGTGCTTAGATGACCTATTAAGAACCGAAAGGTTACCTCATTGATTTACTGAATCAACACAATTATAGAAACTTGTTAAGTGACTGCCGAAAGTAAAGATAATTAGCAAAGGGTACTAGCTTGGCAATTATTAGTAGGGTACTAGCACTATTTAGTAGTGTTACGGGTCTACAAATTAACTACGAAAAAAGCTCTTTCGTTTCTATAGCCGTACCCGAGGCATTTCATGAACACATAGGCAACCTACTTCTCTTCCAAAAAAAGCATTACCTATAACATACTTGGGCCTACCGCTATCCATAAGGAAACCAAAAAAAATTTGTATTTCAACCATTAATACGTTCTTGATAAGAGGAAAATAAAACACCTTTTTGATATCTAATTTGAGGATTTTAGCGCTTTTGAATCACAACTTTATATATACAATTGTTCATATTTGAGATAACAAGAATATTTCTTCACTATGTGTGTTTTATTGCATAATTACAGGTTTTAGGGGGAAATTCTCGGCAATCCAAGAGTGTAGTTGCCTTCGTCTCCTCGCGCCGTTAAAATCGATATATCATACCGACCAATTCGGTACACGTGTGAAGGAGAAGGCAAATAATCATCAACATAAGAGATTGCACCAAACTCTACTCGAAAACCACTCATATAATTGCAACTCTACAGCCCCACCTACCTCACCTACCACCCCCAACTACCCTCAATCCTCTCACCCATCTCTCGGCCAATGAGAAAGCCCCAATGACACTATAAATAAGACCTCAAGGCCTATGGGCAGAGTTACGCTCCTTGGAGCATTTTTGTTCTCTCTCTCTTCTCTCTCCCTCTCAAGAACTTCCAAGAACCGTCAAGAACATCAAGAACCATTCAAGATCCTACTCAATTGTTCGGGAGATTCGACCGTGACTTGGATATCCTTCCTTTCGGCGAATCGACCCTTTTCGATACTAAACCGTGCCTCGGGGATTACCTTCTTTCGGGGTTTGCAAAGTTGCGTTGAGACCGTGACTCGGAGGTTTTCTTTTTCGGAGCTTGAAGAAGGTGTCAACCATGACTCGGAGTCTTTCCTTTTGGTGATCCTTCATCGAATTAGCCCGTGACTTGAGATTTCTTCCCTTCGGTGACCAACGAAGCAAGCTTGCCGTGACTCGGAGAATTCCCCTTTCGGTGGTCAATCGAGCGACAACACTAGCGAGGAAAAGGAGGCTCTTCTTGAGGCGTTTCTTTACTCAATCTAGGTGTATTCTTTTCTATCTTGAATTTCTTGTATGTTGAATGATAGTTTAAGGTTGTGATTGAATCTTTTTCTTTGTTCTAAATCTTGTTTCTTGCCTTAAATCTTTGTCTCTCTTTGTGTGATATTTTTGTTCCCTTTTCACTCACATTACAGCCCTTAATTAACTCATCAAACATTCGCAATTGAAATCCCTAATCAAAGTAATAACTCTTTCTTTCATTGCGTAGATCTTGATTTCTAGTTTCGGGAACTTTTTGAATCGTTGAATTTCATGAAATATTTGAATTGATATGAGTCTTTGAAAACTGTCACTTAAACTAAAAAACCTGCTGTTTCCAGAGACTGTTTTTCAGAGACCTGATTGTAATTCGTTAATAACTTTTTATTCCGTTGTCCAAATTGTTTGAAATTTTAGGATAAATTTGATAATATTCAGACCTATCTCTACACAATTTTTCATTAATTTTGGAAACTTCGAAATAATTATTTTAAAGATCTGAATTTTATTCATTATTTGACGCATATACTCCTCGTGGAACGAATCTATACATTTGCTACTGTACAAACATAGATTATAAATTTTATTGATTGTTCGGGCCTTTAACACAACGACACATTAAAACACGCCGAAAGCCCACTCATCAAATGGCGCCGCTGCCGGGGAGTAATGTTTAAGTCAAATTTTGAATCAAACTTGCAATCTCGAGTGATATTTCTAATAGAATTGATAAGTTTGAACTTGATATTTCACTAATTTCGAAATTTTTCTATTCTTGCAAGGTACACGGAGTGGAGCAAGATGAATCATCAAGAAAGACCAAGAACGATGGAGGAAATGATGGCAATGATGAAATCCTTTAAACAAGAACAAATAACCCTATCTCAACAACTCGAAAATATTCAATCAACTTTTAACAATCTAGATCAAATAATGACTTGTCTCGAGTTAGAATGTTCAAACAACGAGATCATGGAGATTAAAGACGACAAGAGTCCAAGTATGGGGGGATTCGATGAAAGCGTTGGAACGAGAACGACAATTGAAGAAGAAAAGGTGTCATTGGGTTCGATTCTCCAAAAGACGGTTCAACTCACTCCAATCGATGAAAACGCACAATTATCAAACGAGCAAGAAGAGAAATCTACAATTCTCCAAGGTGAATTCTTTCCATATATCATCAATTTTAATTCATTAAAGAACTATGATGCTTCTCATGATAGAAATTCACCTTGTGTAGATTTATCAAGGAAGTCAAATACATTCGAGACACTCACGCCTCTCACAACTCCTCTTCATCAAACTCCAAGCAATGAAGCAATTCGAAAAATCCAAAGCAGGATTGAGAAAATATTGATGCCACTTTCGACATATGCAAAACGTGTGATACAAGCACCGATTTCTCACTTCTCCAACATCTCAAAGCGAGTATTTCGAGGCGGTCGAAAAGTAGCGATCCATGTGAGCGCTTCGTTTAGTTTTGAAGGAGGATAACATCGGAATGGTCGAGCTCGAGACCATAAACGAGAGCGCTAGCGAGGGAGGCAAACCCTCGTACCAAGGGTGCAAGGACTACATGCTCAACCTCAATTGGTACATTCCAAGATAAACCAAGAATTCCAATTCTCCATCACATCCAAAGGTTTATTCTTTTCATTCTCTCTCATTACAAGCTAACCTTGTTTCGAATTTTTGAAAATGCCACTCTTTAGTGAGCAATGAAATCATATTAGGCCATGTAATCTCAAGAAAGGAAAGGAAGTCGATAAGGCGAAAATCAATGTGATCAAGATGCTTACCTCTCCAAGATCGACTAATGATGCGTTTCCTCCGAATATCCTCGATCAACCTCCACGAATTCCCGAGCAAATAATCGCAAAGGTGTGACCAAGACACGAGAAACGCGACAACATGGTTGGAGGCAATACCGGCAAGGGATGCGAATTCGAAATCGGTGATCGAGACGTTCAACTCCAAAAGGAAGAAAATGTCGCGTTGGATCGACCCATTTGTGGTGACCAATGTCACACCATTTAGAGTTGTGGAGATTCGAAGTGACAAAACGAATGAATCGTTCAAGGTGAATGGAAACGCATCGAGCAATTATACACAAAATTCGAAACAAGATGTATGGAGGAGCAACAAGTCAATGACGATCAAGCACCACGCATCAAAGGTTGTGTCTCTCCTTAACTTGTTTTAATTTTTCTCTATATTATCGCTTGAGGACAAGCGAAAGAATAAGTATGGGGGGGATATACACACAATCTTTGATATAAAAAAAAAATAATCATAATAAAATAAAAAATAAAAAAAATTCAATTAAAAGCTCGTTTTTTTCAATTTTTTTTAGGCAAGTTAAAGGTTTTTCTCCACCTCATTGAATAAATCGTCGATTTTTAAACAAATTTTCACCAAACTAGCATAATTTTACTCTCAAATTTGAAATTTTCACAAATATTTGAAGGAGTTGATTGAGATCTTGAAGAGATTCTTTTAGGGATTCAAACCCTAATCAATGAATTCACTAAATTCACAAGTTTTTGACAAATTGATCAATCCTTGATTTACATGACACACCATTTTCAATAAATAAACCCATTTTAAACTTGGAATTTCTAAAAAGCTTTGTTTGAACCAATTTAGTAAGTTTTGCTTGAATCTAAAAGTTGACTATTTGCACTTAAAGAGCTCGACCGTTCATGGGGATTTGAAATTACACTAACGGGAACCAATTTGCGCTCAAGGCTTGATTCGATGAGCTCATGCACCCTGATTAAGTAATGAGTGGTGTGAGTCATGACCACTTGTTGGCTAAAGGGGTGCATGAGTCGTATTAAACCAAAGTAGCCTGTTCTTGGTGTGAGTCATGATCAAGAGTCGATGCGAAAAAGTTTTCTACAATCACGGATTAAAGCGCTTTCGATTGTCGAGTCCGCGCGATTGATTAAGTAATGAGTGATGTGAGTCATGACCACTTGTTGGCTAAAGATTGCGCGGATCCATGGAGTTTTACTAAGTAATGAGTGGTGTGAGTCATGACTACTTGTTATCCCAAAGGACACACATGGGGACCATCGAAAGCAATAACGAACAAAAGAAAAGAAATAAAAATAACAAAATAAAAGAAGAAAAGAAATAAAAAGAATAAAAAGGAAAAGGAGTTAAAAAATCGAGCGCAAGTTGGGAAAATTTAGTAGAAATCGAAGATGAACCAAGTACTAACGTACCGAACGGTTTAAAAGTGACAAATTACATTAAAGAAATGATTTTTGCAAAACGGAAAAATTGGTTTTCATTAATGCTTTTTCATGATAATCCTTGTGAATTGTGGAGTGAAAAGAATTGAATGATGGTGTTTAATCATCTTTTTCGGTTGAGATCATTTGCTCTAATAAACTCTTCGAATTTGTGCAATTCATTGAAAATAGATTCTAATATAACTCAAACTTATCTCTTTCAATATTAGTGATTATGATAAGAGTGAATAATTATCTTGTGAGAATTGAGTTTTGAAATCGATGAATACAATTTCAATAAAACCTATACATGCATTTTTCTTTGTGCTTGATTTTTATGCTCATCATGATCGAGGACGATCAAGGGTTTAAGTATGGGGGTATTTGATAAGAGGAAAATAAAGCACCTTTTTGATATCTAATTTGGGGATTTTAGCCCTTTTGAATCACAACTTTATATATACAATTGTTCATATTTGAGATAACAAGAATATTTCTTCACTATGTGTGTTTTATTGCATAATTACAGGTTTTAGGGGGAAATTCTCGGCAATCCAAGAGTGTAGTTGCCTTCGTCTCCTCGCGCCGTTAAAATCGATATATCATACCGACCAATTCGGTACACGTGTGAAGGAGAAGGCAAATAATCATCAACATAAGAAATTGCACCAAACTCTACTCGAAAACCACTCATACAATTGCCACTCTACAGCCCCACCTACCTCACCTACCACCCCCAACTACCCTCAATCCTCTCACCCATCTCTCGGCCAATGGGAAATCTCCAATGACACTATAAATAAGACCTCAAGGCATATGGGCAGAGTTACGCTCCTTGGAGCACTTTTATTCTCTCTCTCTCTTCTCTCTCCCTCTCAAGAACTTCCAAGAACCGTCAAGAACATCAAGAACCATTCAAGATCCTACTCAATTGTTCGGGAGATTCGACCGTGACTTGGATATCCTTCCTTTCGGCGAATCGACCCTTTTCGAGACTAAACCGTGACTCGGGGATTACCTTCTTTCGGGGTTTGCAAAGTTGCGTTGAGACCGTGACTCGGAGGTTTTCTTTTTCGGAGCTTGAAGAAGGTGTCAACCATGACTCGGAGTCTTTCCTTTTGGTGGCCCTTCATCGAATTAGCCCGTGACTTGAGATTTCTTCCCTTCGGTGACGAACGAAGCAAGCTTGCCGTGACTCGGAGAATTCCCCTTTCGGTGGTCAATTGAGCGACAACACTAGCGAGGAAAAGGAGGCTCTTCTTGATGCTTTTCTTTACTCAATCTAGGTGTATTCTTTTCTATCTTGAATTTCTTGTATGTTGAATGATAGTTTAAGGTTGTGATTGAATCTTTTTCTTTGTTCTAAATCTTGTTTCTTGCCTTCAATCTTTGTCTCTCTTTGTGTGATATTTTTGTTCCCTTTTCACTCACATTACAGCCCTTAATTAACTCATCAAACATTCGCAATTGAAATCCCTAATCAAAGTAATAACTCTTTCTTTCATTCCGTAGATCTTGATTTCTAGTTTCGGGAACTTTTTGAATCGTTGAATTTCATGAAATATTTGAATTGATATGAGTCTTTGAAAACTGTCACTTAAACTAAAAAACCTGCTGTTTCCAGGGACTGTTTTTCAGAGACCTGATTGTAATTCGTTAATAACTTTTTATTCCGTTGTCCAAATTGTTTGAAATTTTAGGATAAATTTGATAATATTCAGACCTATCTCTACACAATTTTTCATTAATTTTGGAAACTTCGAAATAATTATTTTAAAGATCTGAATTTTATTCATTATTTGACGCATATACTCCTCGTGGAACGAATCTATACATTTGCTACTGTACAAACATAGATTATAAATTTTATTGATTGTTCGGGCCTTTAACACAACGACACATTAAAACACGCCGAAAGCCCGCTCATCAGTTCTCTAACCAAAAGACTTGCAACATGGAAAGGAAAAATGCTTTCCTTAGGGGGACGCCTAGTGCTCACGAAATCGGTTCTAAATGCGTTACCGACATATTTTATGCAAGCGTTCAAATTACCGAAATCTACGGTAGCGGAGATAAACAAAATAACTAGGTCTTTTCTTTGGAAGGACAAGGAATCATGTAGCGGGGGCGCATGTTTAGTCAATTGGGAAAAAACTTGCATGCCAAAAAAACATGGAGGTTTGGGCCTCTCTCACATACCGACACAAAACAACTCTTTGTTGACTAAGTGGATTTGGAAAGTGGACGCCAATCCGAACGATCTATGGGCACAAACAGTCAAAACCATATAAGAACGTACCTCCGTTAGAGAGCTCCGCTCTTTGAGTAACACAAACAAATCTTTTTTTGTTAGTGATTTAATTAATTGTCTCGATTTCTATCTAATGTTGACCAATTACCAAAACATCCCCCCCTCTCTCTGGAAATGGACGAATTAATCAAGGGATATTCACAACAAGCTCGGCATACCGGCTGCTAAGGAACCCGAGAATAACGTGCACGTGGAATGAAAATCTGTGGAAATCAAAATGCCCGAACAAAATTAATTTTTTCGGTTGGTTATGGTTTCTCAACCGTCTCTTGACGGCAGACAATCTACGAAAAAGGGGTTGGACTAACGATGCAATATGCCCAAACTGCAAAATGCATCAAGAAAAAGCGTCACACCTTCTTGGATCTTGCTCTTACATAATGACCATCTGGAACACAACATCGAGGGATAAGGGATGGTCAATAACGGGACTAGGTACAGATCCGATTCTTGCATGGACCACACCGAGACAGAAAATGTCTAAGAGGCAAAAAGCTGAATGGGACTATATCTTTTTCGCAATCGCATGGAACGTGTGGAAAGAAAGGAACTCAAGGATCTTTACAAGCAAGGAAGTGCCACCGACATTTATCCACGACAAAGGAGCAAAGGAAGCAAGCCTCTGGTCGAACTCAGGAGATAACCAGGCAGCGAACACATAAACCTAATCTTATTTTAATATTAGTTTTGCTGTAATTTTACTTTCTTGACAAACTTGGTTGTACAACTTTCTAAATCTAATTAAACTATTCAAGAGCTCGGCAATCGCCGACCTCGCTCAAATTTTTTTTTAGCAAAGGGTAGTCGAGTCTTCATAAAACTTCTTAAGTGACCCCCGTTTTATTTAATTACAAACAAACACGCATTAATAATTAATAATTATATACGAAGATCACTTTCGGGTTATAAAACTCAAAATGTTTGGGATTGTTGGACATTCGCACAAAATATTGTTTTGAAATATTTGATAGGTGAAAGATAGTTGGTGATATTTTAATTAAACAAAATACAACTCACATAATTATCTACAAGAATATCATGAGAAATTAAGAAAAAAAGGAAAAACAGGAAATCAAAAGAATAGTAGGGGAACAATTAGAAATCAGAGTTGAACTTACTCATGTTTTGTTATATCACTGTGTGATGTTGAATTAGCATTTTTTTAAATCCAATTTGGATAATATTTCACTAGGTGACCGGATCATGTTAAATATGTTTTTCATTTCAATACGAAATACTAATTTTTGTGATGATATTGACAACATTATACCAAAATAAATAAATTTGTATTATATTAATTTTTCTTCATATTATGATAATTCATTTATGTATAATTATGTATATAATTTACGAGTATTTTATGTCATGATAAAAATACCACAGTTTTTATCAGATATTAATGCATATGTTAGTACAATTCTATAATAATATCCAAGATATAACACAATTTTACAAAAAAAAAAATAACAATAAAATTATATTGTCAAACCGAGTGGAGCTAGTTCGATTAAAAATGAGCCGAAATTTAGCTTGAGTTTTTAGTTCGAACTCTAATGATAAACGAGCCGAGATATCTCGAGTCGAGTTCCGCACCGAGCTTGAGTGGGGCATAGCCCGTTCGAACTCAACTTGATTGCAGTCATACTACTACTACTACTACTACTACTACTACTACTACTACTACTACTACTACTACTATAATAATAATTATTATTATTATTAGGAGAATTCTTAAAAAAAACCCTAATTTGTCTCAATATAAAAAAAAAAACCATTTTCGAGATACTCCAAAAAATCCCTCAAAACAATTTTTTTTTTCTTTTCAAATATCCTCTAGAGGTATTAAATTTAACTTTTGTTCGGAATAGAATAAAATTTGCACCAAAATACTCCTCTATTTTTGTAATATTTGATTTTACTCAATAATATTTAGTAATTATATATTATTTTAAAACAATTCATAAATATATCACAATGAATTAATTATATATTATCTCCTATAATTATATGAAGGAAATACAGTTTTGGATCAACGCTAAAGTGATACGTAGAAGGACAAACGAACGTACGCGTTCGTGGGCATAAGAAATAGTTTTAGTAAAACTGGCATAACTTTCAGGTAACGACTCCAATTTGAATGGTTCAAATTGGGGTGGATAGATAATGAGATTATCTAGAACTTTCATGAAGAAATATATTTCATTTGAGGGATGTATCAGTGTCGTTTTAATGGAATACCGAAAGGGTGCGACAGTTTGTCATACAGTTAGTAAAACCGTCATAACTTTCGCATCCGAACTCCAATTGGTCTGGGCCAAATTGGGTTTATAAATATAATAAGATTATCTACAACTTTCGTGAAGTTTTGAAGTCGGTTGGAACGATTTAACAATTTCGTTTCAACAAAATACTGAAAGGGTGTATGTTGTTTTCTGTTTGAAAAGATGTATAATAGATATACATACCTTTTGACCCATTCTTATCCTATGTAGTATATATAGGATGTTTCTCTCTGATCTAAGAGGTCAATTAAGGTCAATAGAAGTGAATCAAAGTGAATTAAATAGTTAATCCTGAATTTAATTCATATTAGACTAATTGAGATGATCATTCGAAAGAACACCATCAATAGTTGAATGGATGTGATGAGAAAGAGAGAAAGAGAAAATGAGTTTTCTCGGATTAGAGAAATCAAACACGATCAAGCAAGTTCGCCGGTGCATCGTCTAGGCAGGTGCATCCGCGACCGAGGTGCTACGACTCACGGTGGATGAAGGAAATACAGTTTTGGATCAACTAGAAGAAAGTACAAATAAGGATGATCAAAAGATTGAATTCACAATGAGATTGTGTAAATTCTGGAACCAGGAGATGGTTCGTTCGAACGAACTATTATGGTGCGTTCGAACGCACTATAGTTAGTTCTGATGAATAATGATTCAGTTCGAACGAACATGTATAACACATTAATTGTGACTGGTTCGTTCGAACGTACCGTAAGGTGCGTTCGAACGAACTATGTTCCGAATTGTGTGTTTCAATTTTTATCTCCAATTGATAGTCTGTAATTAATGGCATGATATGAGATTAATGGTATTTAATCTCAGATCTGGAAGAGAGATAGTGTGGTTCATTTTTCATCTTCTTCCTCAAGCAAGAAAAAGCCATTAGGGAGAAAAATAGAGAATTATAGAATAGTTATATAGTTCAATATTCAAGCAAGTTTACGCGTAGATATTCTAGGAGGATTTACGCGTAACCGGAAGACAATAACTCGAGGTGGATACGAGTAGAGAGATCTCAATTGAGGTCTTGGATTGTGATCCAAGGAGAGCAAGAACGAGCAAGGTCGGATCTAAACCGGAGAAATTCCGGTTGTATACGACAAATTGAAGTTTCGAATAAGGTGTCGAATCGCGCGGGCGTGGGACGTGCGTGTCGCCGGAGTCGAAGCAAGGACAAGAGCAACTACACAAGAATCAACCCTTCTCCGTGATCAATTTCACGTGGTATGATTCTCTATGAATTAAGAGTTAATTTCATAGGATTAGTTGCATAACTTGTTTCGTGTCATTGAACCGACAACGTGGTCCTCGTGATCGGATCGGACCGGGCCTCACAATCCGCTGCGCGGGGCTCGGTAATGATGCCGATACCCAACAGTGGATACGAGTAGAGGAGCGACACATGTGGCTCTTAGTTGTGATCAAACCGGAGACGTTAATGGAGTCCAAACGGTGAGATATGTGTGGTATGGGACGCACGGGCTAGTCACCAACGTGACACCGGAGAAGAGAAGGATGCGATCGATCAACCCGTCGTGCGTGATCAATTTCACGCTGGTAATCGTCTATCCTACTTTGCATCGTACCCTCGAAGTCGAGGCGTGATCTCGGGATTTGGGAACTGGACCGGGCCTTCATATCCGCTGTGCGGGCCCGGGGTCAGATCCATTCCCTTCATTATATACCAAGTTCACACATTTACAAAATCATACATCATTTGACTATAATTTATTTAACTAGTAATAAATAATAAAAATACAATTAATAACAAATTAATTTATGTTATGAATAATAATGTTAATATGTGTATAAATATCCAAAGATTTTTTATATTCTTATTCAATATGATTAAATGTAATTAATGAATTTATTATTTTTGGAGTTTTCATTCCCTATGAATAGAAACCATGTTATGTATTATGTAAATCAATCTTGAATAGAAGATTTGTTTCTCTCTTTCTTTTTTTTTTTTTGTTTTGTTTGTGCTTTATTTTATAACATGTTATCAGCTCGAAACTCGAATTAACTGAGTATTTCAAGGTTTAAAACACAAAACAAAAACTTCCTCCAAAAGATAAAATTTGTAATTATTAATATTTCTTTATAATTTTTGTTTTGTTGTTTGAATTTTTATGTGTAACTCGTTATTGTTGAAACAAACATCTTTTATTTTATAATTTTATTTTTATTTCTGTACGCGAAGTTGCGAATTTTATTTTGTTTATTACCGCATCAGGAGATGCATATTTATTTTGTAATGCACATGTAGATGCAGAAATAATCGAAGATATAGTGCACTATCAATCAAGTGTATATTTAAGAAATAATTTTCAATTGAATTTACTTGATTTATTTGTTTATGTAGATCTAAATTGTGTGTTGCTAGGGATGTAAATGGTGCGGATATTGCCCGAACCGACCCGAACCGTGTCCGAAATAATATCCGGATCCGAAAAAAATATCCGGATCCGGGTACTTTTTATCGGATCCGGATCCGAATCCGGTTATCGGTTTTAGAGTCAGATCCGAATCCGGATCCGGGTATTATCCGGATCCGGGTATTTTTCCGAATCCGGTACCGTATCCGTATTATGTTTCTTATTCCATATTAGTGGGAAAAAAATATAGATAATTAATGATTTCTGAATGATTTAAAATCGCAATCATAAAATTAATTTTAAATAGAGTAACTTTGATTGTTGATGTCGTAAATTATGTATATATGTAATTAAAAAATATATTATATTATGATATAACAGTTTCAATTTTAATATCCGAAAAAAACCCGTATCCGTATTCGTATCCGACAATATCTGAACCGTATCTGTATTATTTTAATATCCGAACCGTATCCGGATCCGGGTTGTTCCGTATCCGAATATACGTATCCGAAAAAATATGGATATGGATCTGGTATGACCACTATCTAAACCGGATCCGAACCGTTTACACCCTATGTGTTGCATAACAAATAGACTATTTATACAAATCAATGTTGTTGTATAAAGTACTTCATTTTGGGTCAAGTGATTTTTCTTGTCAGTACTCGATTTGTTTTATTTACTTGTGATATGATTTTCTTTATGACAAATATATACGTTCTGTTTAGTTTCTACCATTTATCATGGATTCTTTTTATGGCCTGATGTAGTACACTTTTTGTCACAATCGTTAGGGCCGGCCCGGAATTTTGAAATACCCAAAGTCAAATTAAAGATTGGACCCGGAATTCATTAACACACTAAAAAATATCAAATGTCAAATTCAAAAAAATATTACATTAATTGGAGAAGTCAACAAACTCTTGCATACCCTTCAAAAAAATATCAAATGTAAATTCATTAACATACCTGTAAATACGACATATTGTTACTGATATTTCATCGAACATGTGATGAGCATGTGTTGGGAATTCTCCCGACTCCGGGCCAGCGCAGCGGTATGAAGACCCGGTCCGGTTCCCAAAACCCTAGATCACGTCTCGACTTCGAGAGTACGATGCAAAGAAGGATAGTCAATTACCGGTGTGAAATTGATCACACTCGAAGGGTCGATTGTGATTCCTTCTTTCTCCCTGTCACGTTGGTGACTAGTCGTGCGTCCCACGCCCACACGTCTCCCACCGCCTTGATGACTCCAAACGCGTCTCCGGTTTTATCACAACTAAGAGCCACAAGTTATCGCTCCTCTACCCGTATCCACCGTGAGTCGCAACACCTCGGTCGCGGATGCACCTGCCTAGACGATGCACCGACGAACTTGCTTGATTATATTCGATTCTCTAAACTGAGAAAACTGCTTTTCTCGTTTCTCTCTTTTCGCACTTTCTCAAGGTCTGAATAAATGTCTTGAATAGATTGGATTGAATGGACTTCAATTGATTACTTAGATCAGAGAGAAACATCCTATATATACTACATAGGATAAGAATGGGCCAAAAGGTATGTATATCTACTATACACCTTTTCAATCAGAAACTGCATACACCATTTCAGTAATCTGTTGAAACGAAATTGTTAAATCATTCCAACCGACTTAAAACCTTCACGAACGTTGTAGATAATCTTATTATCTTTCCAACCCAATTTAGTACAGCCCAATTGGAGTTCGGATACAAAAGTTATGACGGTTTTACTAAGTGTATGTCAAAGTATCGCACCCTTTCGGTATTCCATTAAACCGACACTGATACTTCGCTCAAATGAAAAATATATTTCTTCATGAAAGTTCTAGATAATCTCATTATCTATCTAACCCAATTTGAACCATTCAAATTGGAGTCGTTATCTGAAAGTTATGCCAGTTTTACTAAAACTGTTTCTTATGCCCACCAACGCGTACGTTCGTTTGTCCTTCTTGTTGGAGAATATCCCCGACCCCGGGCCCGCGCAGCGGATATAAAGGCCCGGTCCGGTTCCCTAAATCCAAGATCACGCCATGACTTCGAGGGTACGATGCAAATAGAGGGATAGATCTATACCAGTGCCAAATTGATGGCACACGAAGGGTTGATCGCCGCCTTCTATTCCTCCTGTCACGTTGGTGACAATCCGCGCGTCCCATACCACGCGTCCTTCACCACTCGTTAACTACGCCGGTTCACTCGACTTCGTCTTCGTGCGTCCAAGCGTTTCCACCGTCTTTCTCACTCGAGTCGATCACAATCGAAGAACCACAAACGTCGTTCCTCTACTTGTATCCACGTTGATTCGTAAGACGTCGGTCACGGATGCACCTGCCTAGACGATGCACCGGCGAACTTGCTCGATCTAATCGATTCTCTATTTCTCTCTCTTCGCACCTTTTCACTCACGAAAGATCAAATCTGAATTTGCTCTTTTTCTTGTGTATTGGGCAGAATGATAATCTCAATAGACTGATTTGGATGAGAGAGAAAGTATCATATTTATATCTAATAGGATTAGGATTAGCCAAAAGGCATGTATATCCAATATACATCCTTTCACACAGAAAAGTGCATGAACCTGTTCAGTATTCTGTCCAGACGAAATTGATAAATTTCTCTGACAGAAAATCACCCAATATGAAAGTTGTAGATAATCTCGTCATCTACACAACCCAATTTGGCCCAACCCAATTGGAGTTCGTATGCAAAAGTTATGACTCTTTTACTAACTGTATGTCATAATGTTGCATCCTTTCGGTATTTCACATAAACGACACTGATACTTCGTTCATATGAAATATATTTCTATATGAAGGTTATAGATAATCTAATTATCTATCTAACCCAATTTGAATCATTCAAATCGGATTTTCCCACTGAAAGTTATGGCCACGAATGTACGACTACATTCGTTTATCCTTGTGTACACTTTTACGGTTGATCCTGAAACTGTATTTCCTTCAGTCTCCCACTCAATTTCAGATCTACCTAAAAGGTACTCATGCATATCCAATACGCACGATTTTAGAGAATATAGCTCGCGTATCAAATACCAAGCTATGCACATCCAATGTGCCAATTTTATGATCAAGCCCGACTTAGTACGACTCGTTGTGTGACCATGTAGGTTCGACTTAACGATGGCAGTAGGTTGTTTCCAATACCTACAAGCTCATGAGCGGGATCTAGTCACTCCATCATAGATACCCATGTTAAACGAATAATGATTGTGATCATTGTGCCTATCTCGAATAGCGGTTACTAGTTCTCTTGTTTGCGATATCCGTTAATCAAAAGGCATGGTAATAGTCATCCTTGTAATTTGATTAACTACACTTATTCTCCGATTCCGAGTTGAGTTAACAAATTTCAATCGATATTAACCATTAATATCATTGACTGTGGCCACAGTTTTCGTTAATCGACTCATCGAGCGGCGCCTAAGAGATATCTCTTCCTTTCGGAATAAACAATTCCTATCCTGGAGACTCACATTGAATTCCGTGTTTCGGACAATACCCAATGATGACCCTTTTAACTCCCTGTTACGGTGAGCATAAGATCATATCAAAGCATTGTGTTACGCACGTAACGCAATCAATGATCCCCTCAAGTTTGAAGGACCTAAAACCCCATCCGTCGCAAGTCCATCTATAATGACTAAACCATGTCATGGTCTCGCGGCTTCGGTCATATCCAATACATGTAACCTAACATATATCTACGTTCCCGATTCGACAAGCACCTTGTCCCATGATTAGCAAAACATAATCATCTCCTCGGCAAACGTACTAGTGTACGCGTTCAGTCTATTATCTAATAATAGAAATGCTTCTCTCTTAAGCAAGCTGATCCACGACTAGGGATGTTTAGAAATGACACTTTAAGTGTGACGGTTTTGCTGCACATGGTCCTCAACCATGTCGACGTCCACATAAGTTCAAATCAAGGTTCATGTAACAATCATATTACACAACCCGCACACAGTTTTCATATAAGGTGAATGCAAATTAATTTAAGTAAACAAAATTTTTAAAAGGGATGCATTCATATGGACTAAGTATTTGGGTGATACAACGTTTACCTATGGATATCTCCATACCCATAACCTGCGAGGACTATCGTATTAGATAACTACACTCTACTCTCTTCTTCCTCCTCTAGGTATCTCCATACCCATAGTCATCGCATGACAGTCACGCGCGACTAGAGAGAGCGGTTTTGTAAATGGGTCCGCACGTTCCCACTAGTGTTAATCATCATCAGGATTGGAACATTTCCAATACCTACGATCACATCTTTTCACAAAATTTCATGGATCAAATGAAATTTTCTGAGTATTGGCTAGAAGTGGTTGTGACCTCGGCATTTTTGGCTTGTACTATTGCGTCTCACGCAATAAACAACCATAAATCCGATAACTCGTGACTACTAGAGTTTGGTCATGTATCCTTGATCCATACCACTTCCTTTTGCGATTAATAACCGCAATATACTCGCCACCGTAAATAGAATCATAAACTATTGGTCTTGTGGAACCTTTCCACATAACCGTGTTTTCATTTAAGCAAAACATGTACACACTTTGTGATCGAAAGTCGTGCTACATATTTGGACGTGCTTAATCTTTGGAAACTGTTGTTGTTATAACTCTTTATAACCAACACGTCCTCCATACCATTATAGATAAAAATCCTGAATTCTTTTGTAAAGTATTCAAGGATAACATTCACCGCTATCAATACAAATCCCGATGAATTTAAATATACATAACCATTATGTATATATATATATATATATATGTGTATAAACATTATACATTCACAAGAGTTAGTCTCATGTAATCGCATTACATTCAAACTCGTGTGATTCCTTGGATTTTATTGACGGTGAATTAGACGCTTCATCTATACGACATATAGCCACATTCATATCATGACAGATATAATAGATCCTCACATTGAATGTAAAGCATCATATTTTTATTTTCGCCCTGCTTGATGTCTCACATCGAGCAGTAGAAAATTTCTGCCATTCGACATCTCCTTTTTTAACTCCGCCAAGGAGTTATATGTTGAAAACCTTTTTCAACAATATGTCGATATACGTGCTATAATATAGAACGAGGAACTTCTTAGATCTATCCTATAGATCTTCACGCTTAATTCATAAGCGGTATCGCCTAAATTTTGTGTCGTTACTGATAAACGAGTTTTCGATCGCTTTTTAATTTGAGATATCGTTGTATGTGAAAACCAATTCAATCAACAAGTTTGGAAATATATGTGTATAGTGGAAATATGAAAGTTCGTTCCGCGAGGAGTATATGCGTCGAATAATGAATCAAAACAAGCAAAAATGAAAAGGGCAGAAACTTTTCCACAGAGAGCTATTGCGTCAAAATATGATTAAGATTCAGATCATTAAAATAAATATTTCGAAGTTTCCAAAATTAATGAAAATTAGTCAACAGAGAGGTCTGAATGTTATCAAATTTATCCTAAAATTTCAAACAATTTGGACAAAGGAATAAAAAGTTATTAACGAATTACAATCAGGTCTCTGAAAAACAGTCCCCTGGAAACAGCAGGTTTTCAGTTTAAGTGACAGTATTCAAAAATTCATATCAATTCGAATATTTCATGAAATTCTATGATTCAAAAAGTTCCCGAAACTAGAAATCAATATCTACGCAGAACAAAAAGAGAACAAAAATATCACACAAAGAGAGCAAATTATCACACAAAGAGAGCAAAAGATCGATTGCAAGAAACAAGATTTAAGCAAGAACTAGATTCAAACAAGGGTTTCTTTACACAACTTCAAAACAATCATTCAACATACAAGAAATTTAAGATAGAAAAGAATACACCTAGATTGAGTAAAGAAAATCTTCAACGCGTCAAGAAGAGCGTCATTTTCCTCGCTAGTGTTGTCGCTCAATTGACCACCGAAAGGAGAATGCTCCGAGTCACGGCAAGCTTGCTTCGTTGGTCACCGAAAGGAAAGAATCCTCAAGTCACGGACTCACTAGATGAAAGGTCACCAAAAGGAGAGGCTCCAAGTCATGGTTGACACCTTCACTAAGCTCCGAAAGAGGAAACCACCCAGTCACGGTCTCAACACAACTCCACAAGTCCCGAAAGGAGAAAATCCCCGAGTCACGGTTAGTCTCGAGAAAGGTCGATTCGCCAAAAGGAAGGATGTCCAAGTCACGGTCGAATCTCCCAAACAATCGAGTAGGATCTTGAATGGTTCTTGATGTTCTTGAAAGTTCTTGAAAGTGCTTAGAGAGAGAGAGAGAAAGGGGGGAGGGAAGAAGAAGCAATCTCTGCCCAAGGGCCTTGGGGTCTTATTTATAGTGTCCTTGGGGATTTCCCATTGGCCGAGAGATGGGTGAGAGGATTGAGGGTAGTTAGGGATGGTAGGTGAGGTTGGTGAGGCTGTAGAGTGGCAATTGTGTGAGTGGTTTTCGAGTAGAGTTTGGTGTAATGTCTTATGTTGATGATTATTTGCCTTCTCCTTCACACGTGTACCGAATTGGTCGGTATGATATATCGATTTTAATGGCGCGAGGAGATGAAGGCAACTACACTCTTGGATTGCCGAGAATTCCCACCTAAGACCTGTAATTAAGCAATAAAACACACTTAGTGAAGAAATATTCTTGTTATCTCAAATATGAACAATTGTATATATAAAGTTGTGATTCAAAAGGGCTAAAATCCCCAAATTAGCTATCAAAAAGGTGCTTTATTTTCCTCTTATCAGTTACAAGAAATATAACGCGGCTCCCACTAACCTTCATATGTACACAAAGTTTCCATTCGTTCCGACAATGTTATAGCAGTTTATAACTTCATCAAAACGAATATTCCAATTCCGAGAAGCTTTCTCTAATCTATCATATGGATCGTTAAAGCGTGCATATCTTATCCCCGATTCTTATGAATTGACAAAACCGTAAGGTTGTGTCAAGTACACATCCTTTCATAAAATTTCTGTCAAGAAATTCGGTTTTGACATCCATTTTGCTACATCACATAGTCATAATACGCGACCATGTCAAGCAGAATTTCGAGAATGTGAAAGCATGGCAACATGCGAAAACGTTTCTTCATAGTCCGACTAAGAAATTCTTGAAACTCTTCGCTACGAGCCTCGCTTTGCATATATGCGTATTCCTATCTGTGTCGGTTCTCATCTTGAAAACCCATTGTCTTTTCACGGGTCTAACACGGAAAGTAATGAAATCAAGTTCTAAACTTGATAATTTTACACGGATCGAATCTCAGAATTCATGACATCATGTCATGTGGAATCAACCTTTAATAGCATCCCTGTAGGATATCGAATCATCATATGATTTCGATCTATCATCATTAGCCACGGTAAATCCGTATTTACCGGCTTATGATATAGCCTACTTGATCTACAAATAATTCCTTTGTGTGTTCGACTCGTATTCATCAACGCTTGATGAAGTCGTGTCAACATTCATCGGTACAATGTTCATTTTCAGATCTCGAACTCTTTCGAGATTTATTCTACTCCCACTAGCCCGCATAGAGATTAGCAACATCAAGTTTCAAACTTGTGCGCATCGAGTCCTCCTCCAAGAAGGCATCTCTTCGAGCCACGAAAATCTTATTTTCGTCGGGACGTTAGAACTAATACCCTTTAGTTTCCTTAAGGATAAACGAACAATTTCCATATTTGGGATTGAGTTTAACCGAAACAAATTTCGAAATACACTCACATCCTCAAATCTGTACAAGTGACAAGTTCGGAACCATTCCGATCCATATCTCATATGGTGTCTTTTGTACCGATTAGAAGGATTATGGTCCATATCTCATACGCAACCATTCATTAGTGCCGCTATCTCAAGGGCGTATCCCCAAAACATTTTTGGGAGATCCTATTGATTTATCATTTATCGAACCATGTCCAACATGCGTTCATTTCCTCTTTTCGGAAACGTCTCAATGTTCCGAATAAAGGCCATTGTGAAACGATTCCACAATCATAATTGATCATCAATATTCATAACTCAAATATCGCCTCTTCGATCCTATCGAAAAGTTTAGCTCAAATACTCGCCTTATCGATCCTATCGAAAAGCATTGATTTTCTTGCTTAGTTGATTTCGTATTTCGTTTTTGAAACTCTTTGAACCTTTCAAAAGTCTCCGTTTCGGTACGCATTAAATAGATATTTTCATATCTACTTTAACCATCCATAAACGTAACAAAATACCGATAGCCTCCTCTTGCCTCGGAACTTATCGGAACATTACATCTAAATGTAATTTCCAATAATTCGTTGGATCTTTCTCCAACCTTTGGAGAATGATGCCCTTTGTCGTCTTGCCTAATAAATAAGTATAGCATTAATCAATCGAATCTAATTCGAATGATTCTAGCAATCCATCATATAGAATCTAGATATGCGAATCTCGTTTATATGGCCAAGACGGCAATGCCAAAAGAAGCAATCAACCTCTTGGTTTAATCCTCCTCGGATTTCACCATTCTTTGAGTCATTAGTTTGGACAACTCCTTGTCCGAACTTTCTGTTTTGGAAAACATTTTCCCAAAATACCCTTAGACATACATTTCTTTCGATCCCGCTTTTGAATTACAAGGACATCCATGCATCTCTATGCTTTGGATTCCCCGGACACTCCAAGCATCTCCTATTCAAATTTACATCGCATCATATGCAATTTCGGGATCGACTTATCTATCGAATGCATATGATATTCGGTCACGAAGATCAAATCTCGTACCATCAACACACGAGTGTTAATCCAAGACCCATAAGGCGTCTCAAAATTAACCTACTCTTTGAGCCGCATGGAATCATTCAACGCGCTCTAGTTCTTGAAACTATTTTATGAGTGTTGTGTTTTATTTTCATATACACCCGAATTCTCAAAATAATTTTGAGAAAAATGCGTCTACACATGCCACCACAAGGCATGTAATATTGTTCGATTCTTTCTTAAAGTGTATCGAACCCGGCTTTCTCTAAAGCCAAAGCCTTGAGCCCCAAATCTACCGTTTCCGTGTCCAACACGTTCCTTTAAGTCTAAGAACTATTCTTTGACTATCAAGGTTAATTACGGTAATTCCGACCCAAAAGCCATCTATCGTATCGATCTCATCGATATATATTTGGTGTTTGCTTGAAAACATAATTCTAAATGGATGATGAAGATTAAGCTCCTAACCGTGCGTACTTAATCTATATGCTTATATGATAATTATATGATAGTGTTATTTTATCGAATCGATAACCCTCATACCGATACGGGACTCCAAGTCCATAACACTCAAGATCCATATTTCCGTTCCTCCCACAAGTGACTTTAGCCTATCGGGTGGGATCCCGTTATTTAGGTAGGATTATATCCAATCGCATCCAATGCGACTCTTGAACCTTTATAGGATTTCGGTGATGGATCGTATCCCATACAATCTCAGTTCCGTGTGTGCATCCTATCTATGACCCGAACTCCAATCTGATTGGCCTGGACGGTTAAGTCACAACCATCTCCAACGTATCGTTCAAATAAGCTACTAGTGAGTCGACTTTAGCCTGTGCCTCACAAGTCCAGATTTAACGCTTGCCACCCTTTCGATAATTACAATATCACGTGCCCGACTTTAGCCTGAACCCACGTGAAACGTAACACCAAACTCGGTGGTTGTGGATATGGAAGGCATTTCCACGACTTAAATATTATGAGGGATCATGACATTCATGTTTAATAATTCGTTACATAATCATATTATATCACTATCACAAGATTTTTTTAAATGCATATGATTTAATTAGGTAAATTAATTACTCTAAATAATTATTTGTCCTATATGCTAGTATGTTTGATGCCGATCAAATCGATATAAAGAACTCAAAATTCCGAGCTTCGTAGCCAAAGTTATCGCGAAAACAAAAACAGCATCCAGAGAAGGGTCCGTTATAACGGACTGCCCCATCCGTTGTAACGCAAGGGCCGTGGGGCGCGAGAAAACTTCGCCCGGGACGCGTCCGGGGCGCCAAAAACTGCCTCCGGGGCGGCAGAAACACTGTTTTTCTGCACCCTTTCGTTATTTCATTAGAACGACACTAATACTTCGCTCAAATGAAATATATTACAACATTAAAGTTCTAGATAATCTCATTATCTAACTAACCCAATTTGAACCATTCAAATCGGAATTTTCTACTGAAAGTTATAACAGTTTTAGTAAAATACGAACAAACGAAAAGGTAAGTATATCCAATACACACCTTTTCAACCAGAAAACTACAGACACCTTTTCAGTATTATGTTCAAACAAAAATATTAAATTGTTCCAACCGACTTTGAACGTGAACGAAAGTTCTAGATAATCTTATTATCTAACTAACGCAATTGGATTGGACTCAATTGGAGTTTTGATGCGACATATACAGACATTTTAGTCTCTGTATGTCAAACAGTCGCACCCTTTCAGTATTCCATAAAAACGACACTGATAATTCGTTCAAATGAAAAAACTTTCTGTATCAAAGTCATATATAATCTAATTATCTATCTACGCCAATTTGATCCAATCAATTTGGAGTTTTGCACTGAAAATTATCTTAGTTTTACTCTCTGTTTCGTATTCTAATTTTCTACAGATTTTGCCGTTTCGTCCGTTTTCGCTCGTTTCCAAAATGATAAATCATGAAACTTTTTCACGATCATTCCTAGATACTCTCAATCAACTTTTGATCGATCTCTAGCGAATTCCACTTGTGATTTTAACGAAATTTGACTTTTTCTATATGTAACATCATGCAAACGGGTATGAACTTTGATAACCCGTGCGTATATCTAATATACGACTATGATTCGACCCTCGAATCGATGGCGATCGCTCTGATACCACTATTGGAGAATATCCCCGACCCCGGGCCCGCGCAGCGGATATGAAGGCCCGGTCCGGTTCCCTAAATCCAAGATCACGCCATGACTTCGAGGGTACGATGCAAATAGAAGGATAGATCTATACCAGTGCCAAATTGATGGCACACGAAGGGTTGATCGCCGCCTTCTATTCCTCCTGTCACGTTGGTGACAATCCGCGCGTCCCATACCACGCGTCCTTCACCACTCGTTAACTACGCCGGTTCACTCGACTTCGTCTTCGTGCGTCCAAGCGTTTCCACCGTCTTTCCCACTCGAGTCGATCACAATCGAAGAACCACAAACGTCGTTCCTCTACTTGTATCCACGTTGATTCGTAAGACGTCGGTCACGGATGCACCTGCCTAGACGATGCACCGGCGAACTTGCTCGATCTAATCGATTCTCTATTTCTCTCTCTTCGCACCTTTTCACTCACGAAAGATCAAATCTGAATTTGCTCTTTTTCTTGTGTATTGGGCAGAATGATAATCTCAATAGACTGATTTGGATGAGAGAGAAAGTATCATATTTATATCTAATAGGATTAGGATTAGCCAAAAGGCATGTATATCCAATATACATCCTTTCACACAGAAAAGTGCATGAACCTGTTCAGTATTCTGTCCAGACGAAATTGATAAATTTCTCTGACAGAACATTACCCAACATAAAAGTTGTAGATAATCTCATTATCTACACAACCCAATTTGGCCCAGCCCAATTGGAGTTTGTATGCAAAAGTTATGACTGTTTTACTAACTGTATGTCATAATGTTGCATCCTTTCGGTATTTCACATAAACGACACTGATACTTCGTTCATATGAAATATATTTCTACATGAAGGTTATAGATAATCTAATTATCTATCTAACCCAATTTGAACCATTCAAATCGGATTTTCCCACTGAAAGTTATGGCCACGAATGTACGACTACATTCGTTTATCCTTGTGTACATTTTTACGGTTGATCCTGAAACTGTATTTCCTTCACTTCTACGTACCATTTTAGCGTTGATCCAAAACTGTATTTCCTTCAGTCTCCCACTCAGTTTAAGATCTAACTAAAAGAAACTCATGTATATCATCTATACACTATATTAGAGAATCTAGCCCGTGTATCATATACGCTAAAGCTATGCACATCCCATGTGCGTAAACTTGCAGTCAACCCCGACATAGTACGACTCGTTGTGTGACCATGTAGGTTCGTTTAACGATGACAGTAGGCTGTTTCGAAGGCACTACAAGCCCATGAGCGGGATCTAGTCACTCCATCATGGCTACCAATGTTAAAACGAAAAATGATTGTGATCATTGTGTCTATCTCGAATAGCGGTTGTTGGTTCTATTGTTACGCGATATCCGTTAATCAAAAGGCATGGTGGTAGTCATCCTTATAATTTGATTAACAACACTTATTCTCCGATTCCGAATTGAGTTAAAAAATTACAATCGATATTAACCTTTAATATCATTGACTCATTGAAAGATATTATATTTGCCTATTTAGCAAAAGATATTATATTTTGATTAATTTGTCTAAGTAGTTTCGGTATGGTACATTGTATCTTCAGCCATGTCAGGATTTAACGGATGACTGGGTACTTAACTGATGGAAGGGGTAAAATTGAGCAAAGTGAAGAGTTTAGGAGGCAAAAGTGAGCAAATTATAGTTGTGTGTGTGTGTGTGTGTGTGTGGGGGGGGGGGGGGCAAATTGCACTTTTGGGTATAGTTTAGGGGGAAAAGTGAGCTTTTTTCTAAACTTAATGTATCTTTTGTTAATTTATAAAGCAGTATTTTATATTAATAAAGTTCATTATGCATGTATGTGTGAAAAGTCATGTTAATGAATGTTCTGGTCACATGTGAAAGTTTATGTTCACACTAGTGAAGAGTCATATTCATGGATCATAGACACTAGTGAGGAGTCATGTTCACACTAGTGAGGAGTCATGTGCATGAACCATGTAGCCTATAAATAGGGATCTAGTTTGTGTCATTTGTACACCAGAAAATATTTTGTAATCTCTCTCTTTCTTCTATAATAAAATTCAAGTTCCATTGAATCGTTTCTTCTTCTATATTTCGGTTGTGATCCTTGGCTTGTGCAACGTGTTGTTGTACTATTGTTAACTTCGGTTATCGTTACATGGTACCAGAGCTACGAGAGTGGTAGACGGTATTTTTCAAGATCTCTCGGTGAAGAAGACGATTGTGAATCGATGGAGTTCGGTGGTCGTGTTAGTGGACTTGGTGTGGAGGCTCTTAGCTTTTCGAATTATAAAATTTGGAAGACGTGTATGGAGTCTTATCTTAAAGGAGAAGATTTGTGGGAGATGATTGATGGTACGAAAATTGCTCCGATTCCGGCCGTTGACGCTAATAGCGTGATAACCAATGGAGCGGAGGTGAAAGTGTGGGCAACTGGTAACGCAAAGGCGGAGTTTGTGTTGAAGAGATCTATTTCGCACGACTTATTCGAGCATATCATGAGTTGCAATTCGGCGGCGAATACTTGGATGACTCTTGATGAGTTACTAAATAAGAAGAATACGGCACGACTTCAATTCTTGGAGAATGAGTTGGCTAGTGTTGTGCAAGGACAATTTTTGATTTCTCAATACTTCTTGATGGTCAAGAATTTATGTTCGGAGATTTCACTTTTGGAGCCCGAGGAAGCTATCTCGGAGGCACGAATGAAACGCTATATTATTCGTGGTCTTCGGAAGGAGTATGTTCCATTTGTTACATCGATACAAGGTTGGGCGCAACAACCATCCTTGATGGAGTTCGAAAATTTGTTGGTTTCACAAGAATCTTTGGCTCGGCAAATGTCGGGTGTTTCGATATCAGAATGAGAAGGGCAAGCTTTGGTCTCTTCTAAGGCGAACAATTATGTGAAGAATGAAGACAATCAAAATACTACGAAAAAGGGGGAGTTTTCTCCTAATAGTAGTGGTTCTCGAAAAATATTCAAGTGTTATCGATGTGGCAAGGCTGGGCATATCAAGAAGAATTGTCGAGTGAAGTTGAAAGGAGGAAACGCCGCACACCAAGAGGATATTCGCAAGGGAGAAAATTGGGATAAGTGTTTTATGGCGGAGAGAACTACGGTATCTTCTATTAATTACGAGAACGATTGGATCGTCGATTCTGGTTGTGGCCATCATCTTACTGGTGACGATTCTAAATTTTGTTCTCTTCGCGACTATAAGGGCAATCAAGCCATTGTGACGGCCGACAATACCGTTCATCATGTGAAGAAGGAGGGCATGGTTGTAGTTTCTGGTCAAGATAAAGAATCGATTATTTTTGACAGTGTTAATCATGTACCCGGCATGAAGAAGAATCTTCTTTCAGTGACGAATGCGGTTGATGTGGGCCATTATGTTTTCTTTGGTCTGTGAAGTTCCTTCGAAATGTTGAGGAGGTGAAGGCTGACGTTACTCATGTTGGCAAGAGAGTAAATGATTTGTACGTTTTATCGGCTTATTCTTCCTACGTCGACAAGATGAGTTCCAATGATGGTGCGTCGATCTGGCACGCAAGGCTTGGTCATGTGAATATGGACAAGTTAAAAGCAATGACTTCAAAGAATCTCGTAAACGGACTTCCGCAACTTTCTTTCCCGAATGGAGTCGAATTGTGCGAGGGTTGCCAGTATGGAAAATCACATCAACGACCTTTCGACAAGTCTCTTTGAAGGTGTAACAGTCCGTTGGAACTTGTTCATAGTGATCTGATGGGCCCGACTCAAACACTGTCTTATTCAGGTGCTCGATACATGCTGGTATTTGTTGATGATTTCACGAGATACACTTGGGTCTATTTTGTGAAGGATAAATCGGAGGTATTTTCGAACTTTCAAGAATTCAGAACAACAGTTGAAGGTGTTCTTGGGAAGAAGATAAAGAAGTTTCGAACCGACAATGGAGGCGAGTTTACTTCGAAGGAGTTTATCTCGTTTTGCGAAAAACATGGCATTAAAAGGGAGTTGACTTGTGCTTATACACCTCAGCAAAATGGAGTGGCGGAGCGCAAAAATCGGCATCTTGTGGAAGTTTGTAAGAGTTGGATTTACGCGAAAAATTTACCGAAGGCTTTATGGGCAAAAGGTATGGCGTGCGCAACTTATGTGATTAACCGACTTCCATGCAGTCCAAATAATATGAAGTCTCCTCATGAATTAATGTTTGTGGAGAAGCCGAGCGTGAAGCATTTGAAGGTGTTTGGTTCTCCATGCTTTGTCCATGTCCCCGATGAAAAGAAAACCAAGTTAGATGCGAAAGCTCGAAAGTGTGTGTTTATCGGTTATGATGAAAGGAAGAAAGGGTGGAAGTGCATGGATCCAACGACTCATAAATTCATTTTGTCTCGAGATGTCGTGTTTGATGAGGTGTCATCGTTATTCTCCCCGAATGATGAAGGTGACTTGTTAGCAATAGAGCCGAATGTGCAAGTAGATTCGAGTCAGAAATCTTCATCTTCGTCTTCTACTTCAACTATCACAAATTAATCCGAGCAAGGTGATAGGGGAGTAATGAAGTGAAACCCCAAGAAGAAGAAAATGTGCAACCTCCAAGAAGATCAACAAGACAGATTATTCGACCGGCTCGATACAGAGACGAGAATTTCATCACGACATATTCTTGTTTCTTTTCTGGATCGATGGATGGTGAACCGTCGTGTTTTGATGAAGCGAAAGGTAACAAGTCATGGGAAGTTGCTATGGATGAGGAGATGCAAGCTCTTCGGAAGAATGAAACTTGGGATCTTGTGCCGAAGCCCAAGGGTGTAGACCCGGTTACTTGCAAATGGGTTTATAAGTTGAAACACAAAGCGGATGGAAGTGTTGAGCGTTACAAGGCGAGGCTTGTGGCGAGAGGAGTTTCTCAAAAGTACGGCGAAGACTATGAAGAGACTTTCAGCCCCGTCGCGAAGATGACGTCCGTGCGAGTTGTAATTTCAATGGCCGCTTCTTTTGGTTGGGAGCTTTGGCAATTGGACGTCAAGAATGCTTTCTTGTATGGCGAACTTGACAAGGAGATCTATATGGAGCAACCTCTTGGATATGTCTCTAACATTTATCCGGAGTACGTTTGCAAGTTGAAGAAGGCGCTTTATGGTTTGAAGCTAGCACCGCGAGCTTGGTATGGCAAGATTGCTGAATATTTGCAGTTTTGTGGCTACTCTTCTTCAGATTCTGATCACAGTTTATTTGTGAAAAAGAAATCGGGTTTGCATGCTATTGTTCTTCTGTATGTTGATGATATGATTATCACCGGGAATGATGAAGACGAAGTTGCTAAACTTTGATCGTTGCTCTCGATTCGATTTGAGATGAAGGATCTTGGAGAACTTAATCACTTTCTTGGATTGGAAGTGGAAAACAGGAAAGGCGGAGTTTTCGTTTCTCAAAAAGGATATGCCGAAAAACTCGTTGAAAGATTTGGCATGAAAGACGGGAAGCGTTATTCTACTCCGCTTGATGCAAATTTGAAGTTGAGACGTAATGATGCGAAGGCTCTTCCGGATTCTCGAAAATTCCGTGCACTTATTGGAAGTCTTATTTATCTCACGATTACAAAACCGGATATCGATTTTTCGGTTGGCCTGGTGAGTCGGTTTATGCAAGCTCCAACAAAATCGCATCTTGATGCAGCGAAAAGAATTCTCAAGTACGTGAATTCAACTCTCGATTTGGGGCTATTGTACAAGAAGAGTTCCGACTTTGATTTGCATGGATATGCTGATCCTGATATGGGTGGTGATTTGGATGATCGGAGGTCTACATCCGGTTATGTCTTCTTTTGCAGTTCTGCGTGTGTTTCATGGTGTAGCAAGAAGCAAGATTCAGTTTCGCTTTCAACTACCGAAGCAGAGTATAAGGCATCGTCGCTTGCTGCACAAGAATGTGTTTGGTTAAGACGTTTGGTCGAGGATATCAATGAAGCTATTTCTTATCCGACGAATATTCAAGGGGATAACCAAAGTGCACTAAAGTTGGCAACTAATCCAGTTTGCCATGCAAGGACCAAACATATCGAGATTGAGCATCATTTCATTCGAGAAAAAGTGCTTGATGGAACCATTGAAGTTATGGAGGTGAGAAGCAAAGACAACGTGGCGGATATCTTCACGAAGTCTCTCTCCAAGGGACCGTTTGAGCTGTTGCGAGTCAAGTTGGGGCTCGTGTCCAAAAATACACTTTAAGGGGAGTGTTAATTTATAAAGTAGTATTTTATATTAATAAAGTTCATTATGCATGTATGTGTGAAAGGTCATGTTCATGAATGTTCTGGACACATGTGAAAGGTTATGTTCACACTAGTGAAGAATCATATTCATGGATCATAGACACTAGTGAAGAGTCATGTTCACACTAGTGAGGAGTCATGTTCATGAACCATGTAGCCTATAAATAGGGATCTAGTTTGTGTCATTTGTACACCATAAAATATTTTGTAATCTCTCTCTTTCTTCTATAATAAAATTCAAGTTCCATTGAATCGTTTCTTCTTCTATATTTCGGTTGTGATCCTTGGCTAGTGCAACGTGTTGTTGTACTATTGTTAACTTCGGTTATCGTTACATCTTTTCGGCAACAAATGTTCGAAAAAAATATGACACAAAAAAATAATTATAATTTATAACTAATCAATGAAAGAGTGAAAATAAAAATAATTATATTTTATTTCAAAAAAATAATTATATTTTAAATAGTGAGAGTGGAAGAGTGGATAAAAAATAATTATATTTTATTTTAAAAATGTTCGAATAATTAAATAGTGAAAGAGTGAAAATAAAAATTAAATTAATATTTTTTATTGAGAAGGATGGGAAAGAGAAAAGGAAAAAATCTTTCTCTTTCGTCTTCTTCCATTCTTGCACCTCTCATTATGGAATAGAATTATGAAAAAAATTTCAACTTAGACAAAGTAAGTTTTAATATTTTTATAAAAGACAACATAGTTTGTAAATTCCTGATATAGCTCTCTCGACTTTTGAAAAAATCGAGAGATAATATCATTGTGTGATTTGCACCCACTTTACACCTAAATAACCCCATCTTGCACCCACTTTACACCTAAATAATCCCATCAATACACTTCGTTATTAATCTCATTAATTACCTTCACTTAATAACTCTATTAATTACTCTATTAAGTATGTATTTTGAAAAATTAGTCAATCGAGCATGTCGGATTGTGTTAGATTCAAGTTATTTCGGTTTGCAGGTTAATCGGGTCATTCGGTTTGCGGGTCATTTGATTTTGAGTCGTTTAAATTTACGGATCATTCGATTTCGGGTTGTTTCGATTTTCGGATCATTCGGTTCCGGATTATTTCGATTTTCGGATATTTGTGATTCCGCGATATTTGATTTCATATCATTCGAATTTTCGAAAATTTGTATTTGAATTGGGTCATTAATATTTTATGTCAGAATATTTGTATTTGTATTTTATTCTAATATTGGCCAAAACACAAAATCAAATGATCTGAGGTAAAAACCGTAGTGATCCAAATCAAATATTCAAAATTATATATTTATTTGTATTTGAATTGTTATGTGTTAGAATAAGCCGAACACTCAATGTCCCGAATTCAAATAATTCAAAGACCAAACATCATGGAATCCAAATAATCGAAATGACTCAAAATCTAAACGACTCGAAATCAAAAAAAGACGCGAAATTGAATGATCAGATATCGAATGACCCGCAAATCGAACGATCTGCGACCCGAACAACCTGCAAACCGAAATGACCCCGCTATAATATGATCCGGCCTGCTCGATTGACCGACTTTTGAAAATACATACTTAACATGATAATGAGATTATTTAATTAGTGATGATAATTAATGAAATTAACAAAAGAGTGTATTAATGGGGTTATTTAGGGGTAAAATGGGTGGACCTAATAATAATGTTATCTCAAAAGTCGAGAGAGTTATATTAGGTATTTCCAAACTATGTTGTCCTATATTGAAATATCAAAACTCATTTTGTCTATGTTGAAAAATTTCTCTAGAATTATATTATTTTATACTATTTTCTTCAAATTTTGTTCGGCGGATAAACTTATTTTTTTCATTGTTCCATCATAATACTGTGTTGCCGAACGGACCCAATATAATGATAGTTGAGCGATGGAGAGTCCCTCAAATATAAAATAGAAAAAATGAAATACAATATACATTTATGTGTATGTTATGATTATTTTATAGGTATACTATACATATTTATAATTAATTTACAAAATTGATAAATGGTGATGACATGTAAGGGTGACGATATAATCCTTGTATAAATAACATATTTGAAATAATAATAAAGAAAATACGAATCAAATCAAATAATAATTATATTCTACCTGCATAAAATACGATTTGAAAATCAATTTTTAAAAAAAATGTTTGAAAGCTAGGCTAATAAATGCATGTTTGAACCGTACAATGATGACTTTTTAAGTACCTTACACAAAACAAAATAAAAAATGTTTTTGACAAATGTATCATTCTTAGGGCCTCTTCGGTAGTATAGTTTTGCAGTCTAGGAAGTGAAATTCTCAAGATATTCTAGGAATTGAAACTTGGTAGTGTTCTCTCCATCACAAGAAGTACAGTTTTATATTTCAAAACTCCACAAACTTGAAATCCACATGGTGTATATTCTGTATATTGAAACCGGTGTAAAAGTGGATATTTGGAAACTCGTCTCTCTCTCTCTCTCTCTCTCTCTCTCTCTCTCTCTCTCTTTCTTTGTTGTTGTAGGGTTATACACACGAATTTAGAGGTTTGCAGCGGAATTATTTCGTATATATAACCTAATTCTACCCTGGATCGCACTCGGAAAACACCGAAAAAGGAAGAGTAATCAGAATTTTACCTCGTACAAGTTAGTACGTGATGTCTTCGTCTCCAATCTGTTGAACCTTCTCTAAGGATTGCTCATGCAGTCCCTCTACTCGTGTCCACCTCGATTTCGTCTGATCGGAACCGACAACACCGTTCTAGCCGGTGTCACGATTATTTCTCTCAAGGTTTCTGCTCAAAATCTCTCTCTGAAACTCACCAGATTTCTTTTCGTATTGTGGGAAAAAGAAGAAAAATCGGCGGCCGAATTAGGTCAGAAATTAGAGAGAGAAGAGAGAGAAAAATGAAATTCTGAATATATATATAGGCAATTTTTAGGTTAAATCCGAAATTAGGTTAAGAAACCCTAATTTCAGAATTAAAGCCCAAAACTAAATAAAATCAGAATAAGCCCAAAATTCAGATTAAAATCTAATTATTAGAAATTAGATTAAAACCCTAAATTCTGATCGGGCCCAGATTATGAACTGGCCCAATTCTGATTGTATATTAGCCTATTTATATAAATTCTTCCAAGTTAATTCTTAAGCCATATTTTCTTTCAAACTCCCTCTTGGATTAAGACTTAATCAACTTGGCCATATGTCCAACATATGTCGTGAGATCTAATCACACGTGATTTCATTTTGGTTGTCCAACAAACGTATTGGTGAGCATTATCTTGAGAATCCGATATGTTACGAAATCTTGGTGTGACCGTTGTAGGGTTCGTCTAAGACTGGCAGTGAATATGGCAGCAATCCACAAGGTATTGCGAGCACTAGACTGCCGTTAATACCTACCCAGAATTAGCACGAAAAAGGTGGAGAACACCTTTACGAAGATGCAGTACATCTTCATACCTGGCTCAGATAAGTGTTACTAGTCCTCTTGTTCGCGATATCTTTTGATCAAAGGAGTCACGGTGAAGCTTAAAACTTCAAGTCATCATCTTTTATTTTGATCAGATATACTCTTTTCTCGATAAGAATTAGATTGATAATAACAATGCGAACTCTATTGAGTTCCATCGAGCTTGGCCAAGCATTTCATCAATCTCAATTCAATCGAGGGGCCCGAGAGATATCTCCCTCTATCCTTTTTCAAGGCTAGAAAGGAACAATTCCTATCTTGCAACCTCACATCCTTTGCCTATGCTAAAAACAATACTCAATAATAATCTCTGCTACACAGTTACGCGTAGGGTTAATTACATCAAAGCATTGTCTTTTCACATACTAGGTATCCGTGAGATCACTCAAGTATGAAGCACTAAAACGCACTATCTGGATATGAGTTTGTCTCCAATGACTCTAACCATGTCACAAACTCATATAGTGGTCAGTCCAATATACGACGCCGCGTATATCCATATTCTAGAATCGACGCTACCGTCTCAGATCAGTAAAACCTGATCATCTCATCTACGAATATGCCAGTGTATGTAAAAGTCTCCATTCAGTGAATGGACTACCTGGTTCAAATCTATGAACAACTTTATACACGAGGGACGTTTTAGAATTATATTCATCCCGTTTAGTGGTTTTACTATCATTCAATTGACGAATCAATATGCCAGACTAAGGCCATGCAATATATTATTCTCAACTGACTCGATGCACTAAACTAGAATAAAATTCAAGGTCTATCCGATTATTATAATCGAATAACCTCTCACACATTTTCTTGTTATTTAAAATTTTTGAAATATGAAGGTTTAGGTCATATGATGAATAATAATATAAATATCTGTCTCATAAACAAATATAATCCCAATAACATGCCTAGGGCATAATAAATGTTCTCCCACTTGCACTAGGCAGATCAAATCCCCTTATACAATAAGAAACATAAATAAAACACCCAATCTAACACTGCGATAGATATCCCAATCCTATCGCCCTAGCATGCTGCTCATGCTTGGCACGTGATAGTGGCTTCGTAAATGGATCGGCCACGTTATCCTCAGTAGGTATCTTCATTATTTTCACGTCACCTCTCTTCGTAATCTCACGAATCAAGTGGTAACGCCGGAGTACATGCTTGGACATGTGATGTGCTCGCGGTTCCTTGGATTGTGCTATTGCTCCGTTATTGTCACAATAAACATCCATGGGACCCGAGATGCTTGGCATAACGCCAAGCTCCATCACGAACTGTCGTAGCCAGACAGCCTCTTTTGCGGCTTCGGAAGCCGCGATGTATTCCGCTTCAGTTGTAGAATCAGCCACCGTCTTCTGCTTGGAGCTTTTCCAAACAACAGCTCCGCCATTGAGCGTGAAGACATAACCACTTTGTGATTGGAAATCGTCCGGGCAAGTTTGGAAACTAGCATCTGTATATCCTTGGATAATCAGATCTCTTTCCGAACCACCATAGACAAGAAACATATCTTTAGTATTCCTGAGATACTTAAGAACGCTCTTGACTGCGGACCAGTGAGCTTCCCCGGGATCAGACTGATAGCGGGAAGTCACACTCAACGCATATGCGACATCTGGTCTAGTACATATCATGGCATACATGATCGATCCTATAGCCGAAGCGTATGGGATCCGACTCATTCGCTCACGTTCAGCGTCCGTTGAAGGACACTGAGCCTTAGTGAGAGTGATGCCATGTGACATTGGCAGGAATCCTTTCTTGGATTGCTCCATGTGAAACCTAGTTATCACTTTGTCAATATATGTACTTTGGCTTAGTCTGAGAAGTCTCCTCGATCTATCTCTATAGATCTTCACACCTAAAATATAGGCAGCTTCTCCTAAGTCCTTCATTGCGAATTGACTACCCAAATATGCCTTAACCTGGTTAAGTATCGGGATGTCATTTCCAATGAGTAAGATGTCGTCCACGTACAAGATGAGGAATACAACCGAACTCCCACTGAATTTCTTGTATACACAAGGTTCCTCGATATTTTGAATGAAACCATACTTTGCGATAACCTCATCGAATCGTATGTTCCACGCACGAGATGCTTGTTTTAATCCATAAATGGATCTCATAAGCTTGCACACTTTATTCGTATTCTTTGGATCGACAAAACCCTCGGGTTGTGTCATATACACATCCTCGGTAAGGTTCCCGTTAAGGAAAGCGGTTTTGACATCCATCTGCCATATCTCATAATCGTGATATGCAGCTATCGCTAGAAGAATGCGAATACTTTTAAACATGGCTACTGGAGAAAACGTTTCATCATAGTCTATACCATGAATTTGCTTGAAACCTTTCGCCACCAGTCTTGCTTTAAAAGTGTGTACATTACCATCCATGTCAGTTTTCTTCTTGAAAACCCATTTGCACCCAACGGTCTTAGCACCATTAGGTAGATCAATAAGATTCCAAACCTTATTATCATACATGGACTGGATCTCGGTTTTCATGGCGTCATGCCATTTCGAGGAATCCAAGCTAGACATAGCACCTTTGTAGGAGGTTGGCTCATCATCTAGAGTCAACTCATCATCGTCATTACTAATGAGAAATCCATATCTCTCAGGTTGTTGACGATTCCTACCAGATCTACGTATAGCTTGTGTACTAGATTCTGGTTCACCATCCAATGGTAACTCAGAATCTTGTTCCAAATCAACATGTTCACTTTGTGGTTCTCGAATTTCTTCGAGATCAATTTTACTCCCACTGGCTTGACGATCTAGGAATTCCTTCTCTAAGAAGTGTCCTCGTCGAGCCACGAAAACCTTGTTTTCGCTAGGCAAGTAAAAGTAGTATCCTCTTGTTTCTTGAGGATACCCCACAAATAAACACTTGTCTGATCTTGGCTCGAGTTTTTCCGTCAATAACCTTTTGACGTATGCCTCGCAACCCCAAATCTTAAGATAAGACAATGATGGCACCTTGCCATGCCATAATTCATATGGTGTCTTTTCAACCGATTTGGACGGAACTCTATTCAGTATATGAGCGGCCGTTTGAAGCGCGAAACCCCAAAATGACTTTGGCAAATCCGTTCGACTCATCATCGAGCGAACCATGTCTAACAAAGTCCGATTCCTCCTCTCGGACACTCCATTCCATTGGGGTGTACCGGGTGGAGTCCATTGTGATACTATACCACAATCTCGAAGATAGTCCTCAAACTCATAGCTCAAGTATTCACCACCTCGATCCGATCGAATGGTTTTTACTTTCTTGCCCAGTTGAAGTTCTACCTCGTGTTGAAACTCTTTGAATTTCTCAAAAGTTTCACTTTTGTGACGCATTAAATATAGATATCCATATCTACTATAATCGTCAGTAAAGGTCACGAAATAGCGATACCCATTTCTAGCCTCGACACTCATTGGTCCACATACATCGGAATGTATAAGAGCCAACACATCTTTCGATCTTTCTCCCTTTTTGGAGAAAGGTGTCTTTGTCATCTTACCCATCAAAAAAGATTCGCAATTTTCTATTGACTCTAAGTCAAAAGAATCTAGTACTCCATCCTTTTGGAGTCTAGCAATGCGTTTCTCGTTTATGTGTCCGAGACGACAATGCCACGAGTATGTTTCATTAGTTTGAGTGATATTTATGTTATAAATGGACTGTTTATTTTTGTTGTTTTCTAAATCCAAGACATATAGACCATTTTCAACTAGAACATTACTAAAGAAAATGTCATTCTTGCGAATAAAACAATCATTAGTACCAATAACTAATTCAAATCCATCCGCAATAAGTCTAGACACAGAAATAATACTCCTACTCAAAGTAGGTACATAACAACAATTATTCAAAACTAAAACAAATCCATTTGGCAAAGTTAAATCATACGTCCCTTCGGCTAATGCTGCTACTCGAGCTCCATTCCCGACGCGTAAATCAACTTGCTCTCCCTCAGGAAGATCTCGCAATCACGCTTCCAATGCCCCTCCTTGAGACAGTGGAAACACTTCTTGTCATCCTTGGCTTTCTTGCTCACTGGCTTAGGCGCAACCTTGTTGCCCTGTGCCTTCCTCTTCTTGTTCTTGTTCCCATTGTTTGGACTCTTCCCTTGAACCACCAATACCTCTGAAGTCCTAGACTTCATGTACCGCGGTTTCTGGTCGCTTTCGAATGTTCTGAGCATGCCGAAAAGCTGGGGAATGGTCCTTTTCATGTCTGACATGTGGAAATGCGAAATGAACGAATCGAAACTCGGTGGCAGTGACAACATGATCAAATCAGTTCGTAACTCCTCCTCGAATTTCATGCCAAGCCTCTCAAGATGATCGAAATATCCTTTCATCTTGAGAAGGTGCGAGCTAACGGGCGTTCCATCTTGCATCTTGCATTGCGTCGCATTGCCAAGAGCTTGATACTTCTCCACCCTTGCTTGAACCTGAAACTTCTCCCTGAGCTGTTTCATAATCTCGTATGCTTCCTGTTTCTCAAACTGGATTTGATATTCAGGAGTCATAGTAGCCAACATGAGGCATGTGACATCATTCAAACTTTCCATAATGGTCGTATGTTCGAATACATCATCCTCAGTTGCGTCAACACCTGGCACAGGAGGGAGAGGCGTCTCCAAGACGTGTGCCTTTCCTTCCTGTTTCAGAACGAATCCCAGATTCCTCTGCCAGTCGAGAAAGTTCTTTCCGTTCATTCGTTCCCTTTCCAAAATAGAACGCAAACTAAAGTGGTTATTACTTGGTAAAGCCATTAAATCTATAATTTTTAAAAATAATGTAATTAATAACGTGGTCTTTCATATATTAAAATTCATTTTTAAACAACTTGAAATACCCATTATTTTATCATTTCAAATAGCCCCCACTATTGAAACGGAGATTCGATACCTTAAATCTCATAATGGACAAGATCCCTATTTAACATATTTCTAAGGTGACTAAGGCCAACCACTCAGAAAACACGTCACATTGGGTAGGACGATGTCCAATCATCTCTAAGACGATTCTTGCTTTATTCGTGAGGTCCGGTATTGAGTCCAACTCAAAACCAGAATGTGTGTACCTCACTCCTTGCCCCAAATTCTAGCCTAGCTAGTTAATTGGTCAAGTCCAAACCACAAATGGAGTATCATTCAATTAGCGAATTGACATGCCAGACTAAAGCCGTGCAACATATCAATCCCTAATCAATGCGTGTCTTCTTTGCTACGTACGTGTAAATCTGTGTCAGGCTAAGGCCATGAAACACAAATAAACAAATACTAGTTTCGAAGATTCCACTTTGGGAGGCAAGTTACTTGATAATTACGTGGGAGGATTTTCTTTTCATAAAATCATTTATTTAACTTTTATTTTATTCATGCATAAAACAAAAACAAAATATTGTACGGTATAGCATATAGGCCTTTTAGTTTTATGAGCAATCATAAAACCCGAAATTCCCAACCCTAAAACCCAAGATGATTTTGTGCTTTTCTTGAAGATCTAATCTTCGTGTTGTGTCGTCTTTTCTTGAAGATCCAATCTTCGTGTTGTGTCGTCTTGAAGATCCAATCTTCGTGTCGTCTTTCTTTGAAGGTTCCTCTTCAAAACTAAACCTATTCTACTACAACTTGGAAGACTCACCGGTCCCCATGACATATTAAAATAGTTTACAATTTGGAAAGCTCACTGGCCCCCACACAACGCACATACAAACCACATAACACACATACATACAAACAATCACAACACATATACAAACATTCACAAACAATCATCCCCGTTTTAGGCTATATGCTATACCGAATTGAATTTATAAATTGAAAATTTTAAATTATTGGGCCTTTTTGACAGAAAAAAAATTTATTGTCCAGAATTTTGTTCATACGATCGCAACTCCAAGTTCGATCGAGAAACGACAGAAAAAAAATTTCAAATCCAAATTTTTTTTTTTAAATCTGTATTTATTAAAATATATTTAACAGATCCAAATTTTTATTACAAATCCAATATGTATTTATTACCATATATTGTGAAAATCTAATTTTCTGAAAATCCAATTTTCAACAGATCTAATCTGTACAAAATATATTCTGAAAATCTAATTTTTTCTGAATTTCCATTTTTTATTCTGAAAACCTAATTTTTCTGAAAATACAATTTTAACCAGATCTAATATGTAATAATTACAATATATTCTGAAAATCTAATTTTCTGAAAATCCAATTTTCAACAGAATTTATATTATGTAATTTTGCAATTTAGCCCAAAAATTCTAAAATTTCTCAAATTATAAAATTCTAATCTACAATTCTGAAAATCTAATTTTCGATGGTTTTAACGAGCGATTGCTCTGATACCACTGTAGGGTTATACACACGAATTTAGAGGTTTGCAGCGGAATTATTTCGTATATATAACCAAATTCTACCCTGGATCGCACTCGAAAAACACCGAAAAAGGAAGAGTAATCAGAATTTTACCTCGTACAAGTTAGTACGTGATGTCTTCGTCTCCAATCTGTTGAACCTTCTCCAAGGATTGCTCGTGCAGTCCCTCTACTCGTGTCCACCTCGATTTCGTCTGATCGGAACCGACAACACCGTTCTAGCCGGTGTCACGATTATTTCTCTCAAGGTTTATGCTCAAAATCTCTCTCTGAAACTCACCAGATTTCTTTTCGTATTGTGGGAAAAAGAAGAAAAATCGGCGGCCGAATTAGGTCAGAAATTAGAGAGAGAAGAGAGAGAAAAATGAAATTCTGAATATAAATATAGGCAATTTTTAGGTTAAATCCGAAATTAGGTTAAGAAACCCTAATTTCAGAATTAAAGCCCAAAACTAAATAAAATCAGAATAAGCCCAAAATTCAGATTAAAATCTAATTATTAGAAATTAGATTAAAACCCTAAATTCTGATCAGGCCCAGATTATGAACTGGCCCAATTCTGATTGTATATTAGCCTATTTATATAAATTCTTCCAAGTTAATTCTTAAGCCATATTTTCTTTCAGTTGTGACCTACCCCACCTCTCTTTCATCTCCTTCCCGCCATTCTGAAGAACACGGCTAGATGAAGAAATCGGCTCAATCCGACGAGTTAATCGGCAACCCTAGTCACGTTGTAGCTTCAAGAAAGAGAAAAGGTGTGATTTCCCTCTTTTACCTTCTCATTTTTTTCAATTTTACTTCTTTTATTTATTGCTTTACTGTCGTACTGTCTTTTTGACAAATTCTAGAAAGGGTTTCTTGCAAATTATACTCGAAATCAACTTTTTTTCAAGTTTAATATCAGTTTCGGTTTTTTGTTTGCAAATTCCAATTCAAATTGGGTATTTTTGTGAATTTCAGTTAGTTTTTCAACTTCAATTTGGGTTGTTTTATGCAATACTGTCTTGCTTTATTCCAATTCTCTACTGATGTACTTATGGTCTTCTCGATTGAAATTTTGCAAAAAACCCGTCTTAATTAAATTCAATTTTCAGTTACGCCTTACAATAATTAAACTTAACATTAGACAGTGTTAATTGTTTTTGGACTAAAATATCGTTGACTTATTTGTCGAATTATCCAAAGCGGGGGACATTCATTTTAATTGTACTAAATCCATTTTGATATTTTTTATTTATTAATTTCAAAATTCTCCATAAATATATTTTAATATATACTAATCTTAAAAAAATTAAAATTCTATATCATATTTATATGATCGATTATCTGTAGGCACGATATCACTGATCAGGGTTAAAATATTTTTAATTATATATATTTTCATGAAAAACTAACATCCAATAATAAAAATAAAACAACAATATTAATAAATTATGTATCTCGAAATTAAAAATATTTTGACAAATATTGTTTGAGCAGCAATTTTATTCACGTTGTTAATAGGGGGTTTATTGAATATCCAAAATATGAGAAATATTTAAGCTCACTTTTGCCCCCTGAACTGTACAAAAAAGTGCAAGTTGCCCCCCAAACTTTAATTTTGTTCATTTTACCTCCTGAATTCTCGATTTTGCTCACGTTTGCCCCTTCCATCAGTTAACTGCCCAGTCAGCAGTTAAGTGATGACGTGGCAGTGTGATGTGGCAATTTTTAGATGATTGTATTGATGACATGGCAAAATTTAAATTATAAAATTACACATCCATTAACTCATTTAATTAGAATCATTAATCACTAATTAAACCCAAACCCAAACCCATTAACCCATTATTTTAATCCCTCATTACCCATAAGCGCTCTCTCTCTCTCTCTCTCTCTCTCTCTCTCTCTCTCTCTCTCTCTCTCTCTCTCTCTCTCTCTCTCTCTCTCTCTCTCTCTCTCTCTCTCAGCGCTCCATTGAAGCTCTCGCCAAGGTGCCCGCGTCGCCATTGTCGCCCTCTCTCTCTCGCTCGCCATTATTCCCTCTCTCTCGCTCGCCATTATTGTGCCAAGGTCCTCTCGCCAAGCTCCTCTCGCCGGTCCGTCGCCAAGGTCGTGAGGAAGCAAAGCTGGACCAACTCATGATTAGTCATAGCAAGGCGAGAGTAGTCGATGGGCTGGTGATCTCCGATCCACACCGATCTGGACCATCACAGTGTCCGGAGCCTAAGGGTAAAGATAAGATAGGAGAGGATACCGTTTTTGTTCGATCTGAAGTCTTCGATGCCAGATCCGACATTTTTGCTCGCAAAAAGAATCCGGTAGAGTTTCACCATAAACTTAAAATGGAGATACCCAAATTCAAAGGGGAAGATCCCAAAGAGTGGATTCGACAGTGTGAATCAATTTTCAGCACATGTGCGATTCCGAAGGCTCAGCATGTTGAAATTACGGCCTTATACTTAGAGAAGAAGGCCAAGGAATGGTATGTGGGTTTCGCGACTCACAAACCGAAACCAAGTTGGAAAATGTTTACGCAAGAGCCGTGTAGAAGATTTGAAGATCAGTTGTTGATGGGGGCGGTAGGGGAATTTCACATTCTGAGGCATACGAGCACCATAGAAGAGTATCAAACAGAGTTCGAAGTGATGAAGAATCGTTTATGGCAGGAATATACCCAATTGGATGATAATTTCTTCAAACGGTGTTACATAGCTAGGTTAAGAGATGAGATGAGACCTCAAGTTCTAGTATCCCGTCCCAAGGATTTATACGTTGCGTATGAAAACTCCCTTCATCTCGAAATGGCTGGCGGGTATAACAGATCGGTAAAATCCGGCAACAAGTCTCACGCAAGTCCGATAGGGTTACAAAAGAGTGGTAGTATTGAGAAGGAGAAGGCGGTGTACTTCAAGAAGAAAGATTGGGAACAGAGAAAGCGAGATGGGTTGTGTTTTTATTGCGATGAAAAATTCGCACCAGGGCATAATTGTAAGAATAAACCCAAGGGGGAAGGTTTATTTAATCGAGTGTGAGGAAGAAGAACGAAGCAATCCGAGAGAGGACACGGCCGATTACGAGCAAGAGAAGGAGGAATGTCAGGAGGTCGAGCTGCACAAATTAGTAGTATAAATGGTGGAGAGGAAAAGAATCAAACGATCAAACTAGTGGGGATCATTAATGAGAGATCGTTCTCGGTATTAATCGATAGTGGAAGTTCTCACTCTTTTATCGATCCGAAGCTAACGAAACAATTCAAATTGACAGTCACCAAAGCCAACCCACTATTAGTAACTGTTGCTAATGGCGCGAAAATCTCAAGTGATGCTTATTGTGCTAAGATTAATTGGAGGATGAATGGGTTCCAATTTGAGCATGGAATGATGTTGTTACAATTGGGGTCCGTTGACGTGGTGCTAGGGACAGACTGGATGAAACTTCACAACCCGGTGGTGTTCGATTACGTGAGAAGAACAATTTCATTGCAGTATGAGGGGGAAAGAGTAGAGCTTCTAACCAACCAAAGTAGAAAGGCGGGAGTCAGTGAAGTTCGAATCATTGAAGAAGGAGAATTGCGAAGCCTGATTTTTGAAAACCAGGTTCTCTGGTTAGCACAATTGGGAAAATGGGAAATCAAATCCGAGACAACTAAATTAAAACCCGGGAAGTCAAATCCAGAAATTCATGTAACGATCTTGGAAAACCCGGATTCGATGTGCATGAACGTGGAGTCTGAAGTTCGAGGATCGAATAAGAACTCGGAATTAGGCCGTACCGCTATGCCACCTAAGAGAGAGTGCAATCACCGGATTCGACTAGAAGAAGGGATAAAACCGGTACAAATTAGGCCGTACCGCTATGCCCATTACCAAAAGGAGGAAATCGAGAAGATAATTCGGGAAATGCTAAGCAATGGCGTGATTCGACCGAGCCACGTCCCCTTTACCTCGCCGGCAATCCTGGTGGGCAAAAAGGACGGATCATGGAGGCTATGCATTGATTATCGGCAACTTAATGGTTTAACCATCAAAGACAAGTACCCTATCCCGATAATTGATGATCTTTTGGATGAATTGAGTGGAGCCGAGATTTACACCAAATTAGATCTCAGGTCAGGCTATCACCAAGTGAGAATGGAAGAAGGGGATGTGTATAAGACGGCTTTTCGGACTCATTCCGGCCATTACGAGTTCCTGGTGATGCCGTTTGGGCTGACGAACGCGCCGGCCACATTCCAGGCGCTGATGAACCGAATTTTTGAGCCGTATCTGAGGAAGATGGTGTTGGTGTTCTTCGACGACATACTTGTTTACAGCAAGAACATGGCAGAACACCTCGAGCACTTACAGATCGTGTTTGAGATACTAGAAAAGAATCAATTGCTACTGAAGAGATCCAAATGTGAATTTGGGGTTGCTCAATCGGAGTATTTGGGACATATCGTGTCGAATCGAGGAGTAGCAACTGATCCACAGAAGGTGAAATGCATGATCAATTGGCCGCAACCCAGAACGTTAAAAGAATTGAGGGGTTTCTTGGGGTTAACCGGGTACTATCGCAAGTTTATTAGAAGATATGGAGTTTTAAGCAAACCCTTGACCGACTTGTTGAGGAAGAATGAGTTTCAATGGAAGGAGCAAGCTACTTTAGCTTTTCAGAGACTCAAAATTGCGATGAGCCAAGCTCCAGTGCTAGGATTACCGGATTTCTCGAAAGAATTCGTGCTGGAAACAGATGCAAGTGGAGAGGGTGTAGGTGCAGTGTTGATGCAGGAAGGCAGACCCTTGGCTTATTTCAGTCAAGCACTGGGACCAAAAAATTTAGGGAGGCCTACATACGAAAAGGAACTTTTAGCGGTGATTTTGGCAACAGAAAAATGGAGACACTATTTAATCGGGAGGAGGTTTGTCATTAAGACTGATGATAAGGGGATTTTTCATCACTTTTTACATGCGCAAAATATAAAATTTAAACACATAAATATGCTTAAAGTATACCAAATATTCATAATTCCAATTTATTGAGATTAAATACTTTAATATGTGTTTTGTGTTAATTTCAGGTGAAAAGTGCAAAATCTCACAAAACCAGGACTGTAGATGGATCGGTCTCGTCGTGCCGATCGATTTGATATATCATATGATGATATTTGATGAAGGCATGAGAGAGAAACCGAGCTTTTACTCCAAACGGGTCAAAGGATGTGACTCGTTACACGAATGTACGCAAGTGGGTCGAAACTGACTCATTTCACCGAGGCCAACAAATCAGAGAGCTAATACAACCTGCCTGGATGACCTGTGGCGGAAGAACACCCGCGACCAACCCCACAGACCTGTTTGACGATCTGTCTACGGTTCGCTACACGGAATACCACACCAGATTCTCTGTAGCGGATGAACTATTGACCAGTCAACTGAGTACTGTGCACGAGATCCTCTATGACATTTAGATCTTGTAACCCACGTTGATACTCCTTCTCTCCTCTCTTTTCGTGATGCTGCACGATCAGCCACACCATCTCGTTCGCAGAGAATCTGTGGAGTTTGTTTGAACAACTTGTTTTGGCTCCAACAGCCTTTAAACTACCCTCCATTCGGTTGTCAATGGACCTGTCCATTTTCTGACCCAATGAACAAATTAGCCAGACCGCAGCCTCCATTTCTGTTCACAATGGAGATGAACAGTTAAATTTATGGTATTTTTTGATGATTTAAAAGGATTTAATCTGGATCTTGGAGGAACATTTTGGAGGGTATTTTCAAGTTTTCTCGGCCGTCCGATCTCCAAATTGGATGCCGTTTCGAGCGTTGGATTCGTTGCAACTTGATCTACCTAACCATGCAAGTTGCAACATCAGATCTGAAATTTTCGAATTATTTCCCCCTCTTTTCCCCTATAAAAGACATCCAAAACCCCTCTCTCAACTGACCCTTGGACCTCTTGGGTCACTCACTCCATTTTTGGGGGAAGGTAAGTTCTTAGCCTCTTCCCCTCCATTGTTAGAGCGTCGAAGCTCCATCTTGCTCATCTTTGAGCCATTTTCGCCGAAAAGATCGTGTCGAAGCACGGTTTTCGAAGCCTTCTCGAGGATCTTCATCCTCCCTCACTCTCTACGAGTCTCGAAGTTTCTCTCCTACTCCCATCATTCCTCTCAAGACGTGACGGAGCAAGGACATCGCCAAGACGAAATCTTGGACTCCATTTCATCACTTTTTCGGTATTTTCTTTCTCTAGTTTAGGATTTTTAGATCTGATTGAAATCTCTTTGTGAACTTGTTATATACTGTGAAATATAGTTTGTGGAATTTTTGTGGAATTTTTCTTGTATTTTTCCTATTTTTACTTTGTGAAATACTCGATTTTGTGTGCTGTTTTGTTAATTCAGTTTAAAATAGAAAAACATAGAAAAATAGTCCTTTCTTAATCGCACTGTTTAGATCTGGATCTGTAGTTTAAAACATATTTTGAATCAATCAATTCTCTGTAATTTCCTATTTGATATGGATTTTAGAAAATCATTGTGTTAGGGACTAAACTGTAATTTGGTAAAAAACTTTAGATCTGGACCTTCATTTCCCTGCTTGTTGAATCCTTTGTAAAACTGTTTAAATCCCAAAAAAAATTACTTGAGATTTTACATCTGAGCTTACTCTTGAATTAGGATTTTGATTGAGTTTGTTTGATATAATTTTCGATTTGATATGAATTTCTGAAAACTGCCTCTCAATAAAAATCCTTCTGGACCTTTTCGTAATCTTCCAGGGACCTATTTGTAATTCGCTCATTACTTTTTACTGAAATATCAAACCTGTGAAATTCTTCTGTTCTATCTCTTATTATTAAATTGTGAATCTTTTTGCCAAATTTGAGATCTTGTTTTGCGATCTATATTTTTCTGGAATTTGATTAATGCCTAAAATACCCTTGTGATCAATCATCTTTATAAATTCGAAAATTGTGTGTATGAAAGTGAGATTTTGACCACATATTTGTGAAGCCTAAAAATTGATTGTGACAAAATATTATAGCCTCTGGACCAATAGAAATAATTCTTGAATTGCAATTTCGATTATACGCAAAATTTCCTTGGATCGAACCTATATTTCACAATGAATGTATTCAATTACGTACATCCATTTTAAACATTGATGTATGTAATGAATATTTAATAATATAACAATTGATAATTAATTATTATATTAGTCAACATCAAAAATAAAAATATCTAAAAATTGTAAAAAAATATATAAAAACTGAAAGTTAATGTACAATGAAAAAAGCTACTAAAAGATTACCTTTTGCCAAGCTATTTTTTTATGCTCGGTTTTTGTATATGGTTGTTTATATATATATATATATATATATATATATATATATATATATTAAAATTAAATGCCTATTACGTATAGTTTCATTGGTATCTTTAATAGATGGTATATGTTAAAAAATATTGTGATTTTTTTATTAAATGCTAAAAAATAGAAAAAGATGATTTGTTACATTTAATTGGGTATTTTGGTTCAATCTTTTTAACAACATACAAAGTTAAATTTAACACCTCCAGAGGTATATATAAAGAAAAGTTTGTTCTGAGTTTTTTTGGAATCTCTCTAAACGTCGGGATTTTTCTAAAAAATCCCGTTATTGCTATCATATTGTTATCAATAATAATAATACTTTAATCTATCATACTAAATTATAGAAGTATGTAATTAATTATTATGTATTATATAATTCCTAATACATTAATTTGTGTAATATATAATATTATATAATATTATTAAGCATTTTGATTATTAATAATTAATATATAGTTAATGCTTAAATATATTTATGTTAATTAATATAATTAATAATCAGTATTTGCATATTTAACTTAATATTATTTAATTTAATTATATTTATTGTATAATATAATATAATATAATATGATATAATATGATATAATACGATATGATATTATATGATATTATATTACGTCAGACTATATTATATTATATTTTATATAATAAAACTTTGTATTCAATACATTAATTTTTAATTACAAACTAAATGATTTGGTATAAATCAACAATATAAAAAAAATTATCCTACTATCTTACTAAATACCATTCGAAAATGATAACTCATTAGGCCTAAAAATGATGACTCAAAAGTCAAATATGATTGATAAATCAATACAATATGAGTTTTAATCAATAATAATACCAGTATATAGTATATGAGTCCATAATACAATAATAATACTAGTATATATTAATACAACACGCCTAACATAAATTAAGAGAAATTAGATTAGGTGGATCCCCACTCAAATATGTATCTCCCTCCCAAATGAACGGCTATAAGAGAAGGGTCATTGGCAATGACCATATCATTGCATTTTCGTTATTTCTCTCCTCTCTTCATAGACTTTCTTAGAAACCGCCAATAATGGTACTGAATTATTGATATTTAATCATTATTATTATTATTCTTCTTCTTCTTCTTCTTCTTCTTCTTCTTCTTCTTCATTCTCTGCAATGCCTAAACAAAAGAAGATTCTCTCTTTTGTTTTCCTTCTTTCTTCTTTTGTGTTGGCCCTTTCTCTAGGTGCCCTTCTCCTTTACAATGGCTTTCGCATTCACCGTTCAGAAGACGAACCCATTTCCCCTCCCGTGCAAGACCCACATCCCAATCCTTATTTTATGCCGTCTATTAAGGAAGAAACCCTGCCAGGGAAGATCGAATCAAACAAAATTCCTCGGCTTTCTTATAACATTTCACGAGAGAATAGAGCTTTCATTAAAAGTATTTCCTGCAGTGTAATTCCAAGTCAATTTGCGAAAAGAATCACAGAGTTCTTTAGCGAGTCTCCCTCCGATTTGAAAAATGCAAGTTCGACTTGTAGTCTTCGTTTCTTCATGACATGGATTTCTCCATTGGAAAATTTCGGCCCAAGAGAACTATTTGCAGTAGAGAGTTTGTTCAAGTCGCATCCAAAAGCATGCTTGCTTATCGTCTCGAGCACGATGGATTCATCAGAAGGAAACCAGGTCCTAAAACCCTTCTTGCATAGCGGGTTTCGAGTCACTGCAATTTCACTCGACTTTGCTTACCTCGTTGAAGGGACGCCGGCAAAAACATGGTACAATCGACTACAAAAAGGACAAGTGGACCCAGGAAAGATCTCTCTTGGTCAAAACCTTTCGAATTTGCTTCGTCTTTTGATTTTATACAAATACGGCGGTATCTATGTCGATACCGATGTTATATTCATGAGAAGCTTCGTTGGTTTGAAAAACTGTATCGGCGCACAAAGTGTGAACAAAACAACGCATGATTGGCATCGCTTGAATAATGCCGTGATGGTGTTTGATGAGAAACATCCACTTATGTTCGAGTTCATAAGAGAATTTGCTTCTACATTTAATGGTAGCAAATGGGGACATAACGGACCGGACCTCGTCTCGCGAGTTGTTTCACGAGTCGAAAATATGTCGAGATATAATGTGAGTATTTTACAAACCACAGCGTTTTACCCCGTCAATTGGATAGAAATTCGGGATTTTTTTAAGGGTCCCATGAACGAATTTCACTCGCAATGGATTAGAGAGAAACACGAAAGGATTAGAAGAGGGAGCTTCACGTTGCATCTATGGAATAAAATGAGTGGACATTTGAAGGCCGAGAACGGAAGTATAATTGCGAGAATTATTTCCGATTATTCTTTGTTTTGAAATTCATGTTCAAAAGCATTCTCAAATGAGAAAAGATTATGCACATGGACAAAAATTAACTTCGTACACGTCGTACTCAATCATCTTTCCGTATATTTTCCCTTTATGTTTTGTACATCTTTAAATGTATCTGAAATGTATCCTATACATTTTAAATATGTGATATTTTTTTTAATACAATACATACGTTTTTACATATCATTTAGTCGATATAATGTTCAACCTGTCACAGAATGCGAATGCGGACACGTGTCATTTTTTTTTAAGTTTTGTTTCTATTGCAACCCAAAGTATACTCATATATGGAAGAAAAATATAATTATCCTCAAACTAATCACAATATCATTGATGAAGTAACAAATTAAATTTGTTAACATTTCTGATTGACTCAATTAAATGTTGGGACAATCAATAATACATTTTTGATAAATGTTAATTGACGTATCAATTCAATTAAACGATCAATTAAATCGTTAAATTAGACAATCAATAATACAAATCAACTTACTTTTTTGGATATTCTAAAAAATTTCTTATCTTTTTGAAAACTCAAAAAAAAAAACTCTCTGCCTAGTTTTTATTTGCAAATATCCTGCTATAGGACTTAAAAGTTTAAAACTAATCATGGATGATATTTTTTAGAAAATAAAAGTTCAGTAGAGTGGTTATTTTGGAGTTTTCAAAAAGATAGATTTTTTTTAGAATATCCAAAACAGTTAAGTTAAGGGATTTTATTGAAGGTCTTCCAAAATCCAATGGAAAAGAAGTGATCTTAGTAGTAGTGGATAGGCTCACCAAATATGCCCATTTTATGGCATTATCTCGCCCATTTACGGCACAAGGAGTAGCAAGGGTTTTTTTTTTAGAATATATGCAAATTACATGGTGTTCCTAGCAGCATAGTAAGTGACCGAGATAAGATTTTTACCAGCTCCTTTTGGAAAGAATTATTTGCAAATTACGGGACCAAATTGAATCTCAGTACTTCTTACCATCCACAATCAGACGGACAAACGGAATGAGTGAACCAGTGTTTGGAGACATATTTGAGGTGTATGGTGGTTAATCGACCTAAGAAATGGTGTGACTGGTTGAGCAATGCTGAATGGTGGTATAACACCAATTACCACAATTCTCTAAAGCATACCCCTGACTTTATATGGATATACCCCTCCTTCTATAGAATTCGGAATGCCTCCTAATGCCAGAAATGCATCAGTAGAAGAGTGGATCAAAGAGAAGCATTTGGATCAAAGAGAAGAGGCCAAAATAGAATGAAACACTATGCTGATCAGAAGAGATCAGATAGGGTTTTCGAAATGGGAGATCAAGTGTTCTTGAAATTACAACCTTATAGACAGACCTCAGTATCTCTCAATAAAGGCATGAAATTGAACTCCAAATATTATGGTCCATACCCCATTATTGAGAAGATTGGCTCAGTAGCTTACAAGCTAGATCTTCCTCAAGGATCACAGATTCATAATGTATTTCATGTTTCTCAACTCAAGAAGAAAATTGGTAAAAAGAAGACTGTGGTACCAGTATTACCAATTGTAGGGTCTGATGGACTAGTTATGGTTTATCATGTGGCAGTGCTGGATAGAAGGATGGTTAAGAGAAATAATGCCGCAGAAGTGCAGTTGCTAATTAGGTGGTCTAATCTGACAGATGAGGAAGCCACCTGGGAAGATTATGATACCATAACCAAACAATTTCCAGAATTTAAACCTTGAGCCAAGGTTTAATTGAGGAAGAGGTATTGTAATGATTTTTAAGTTCTTAGTAAAATTCAATAAAGTAGGGACCAATTTGCATAATTACCTGGAACCGGAGGGAAGAAGTTTGAAGGGAGGAATTGGAATGAAGTGGGCTGATTATTGCAAATTGGGTGTTTTAATTAGTTTAAGTAGTTAAGAAGAGATTGGGCTGAGATTGAGGCCCAATAGAAGGAATAAAAAGGACTCGTACCAAAGGAGAAAGGTTGTTATATAACAGATTCGTACGGATGACGTGGCAAGAGATGAATGGAAGAGCTGGATGTATTTAGTTAGAGAGAGAAGATAGTTTCATTAGTTTTTTCTTATGTTATGATTCCTGTAGTTTTTAGTTGAGGATTTTAAGAGATTTGTTGTAATGTTTAAACCTAGTTCTTAATACTATTTCGTTTTTGATTTTTGTTTTGAGTTGAGAACGTTTCACAATGGCTCGCAAAGGTCTCACAAGCATTCAATCTCTACCTAAAGGAGTCGAAGTCTTGGACCCCCTCGGCCTCGGGGTGATAGACAACAAATCCTTGAGACTGATCACAGCTTCGTTGTCGAGTACACCTGTTTCACGAGAGAAATCAGAACTCGATTCCGCAACTAGAGAGAAATTGTTGTACTCGTCTCCGAATTTCGAACCAAAGGCGTTTCTCTCGCGGGTCCACCAAGAAACGAGTGCGGCTGATTTGGAATCTGGCGTTCTCACTCTGAAGACCGATTTGAAAGGCAGGACTCAGCAGAAGAAACAACTTGTTAAAGAGAGTTTTGATTGCTTCGTCTCCTGCAAAACCACCATTGACGGTACGGTACCGTTCATTTGAAATATTTCGTTATTTGTTCGCCTTTTTTAAATTTAATAACAATGAAATGATATGTTGTTTTAGATATCGAATCGCAAATGAGACAAATAGATGAGGATCCTTAAGGAGCCGGTACGGCTCACCTTTATGAAGTCACTCAAAGGATCAGTACCATCGCAAATCGTGCTTTTCAGCCCTTGTTCGAATGCCAGGTTTGTCCATTTAAATATAATTAATATATATATATATTTATCATTTTATCGATTTATTAATGGAACGAGAGTATAATGCAGGCACAAGCAGACAAAATAAGATCGGTACAAGGAATGCTTCAGAGATTCAGAACCCTTTCCAATTTGCCAAGCTCGATACGTGGAAGTATTAGAAAAGGAGAATATGATTTGGCTGTCAGAGAGTACCGCAAAGCCAAGTCTATCGTTCTCCCTTCACATGTATATTCTTCATATTTTTATATATTATAATATATTTTTTTAATTCTATGAAATTTGCTTGAAAATTCAAAATTGTACATACAGGTGGGAATATTGAAGAGAGTATTAGAGGAAGTTGAGAAAGTAATGCAGGAATTCAAAGGCACGCTTTATAAATCCATGGAATTTCCCCATCTCGACCTAGCTGAAGTATGCATTATATATACATTAAATATTCCATTTTGTATGTGATTATTTTGTTTAACTGGGTATTTTTGATATTTTGAACAGTTAGAGAACATAGTGAGGCTGTTGTTAGAGTTGGAACCAGATTCAGATCCCGTGTGGCACTATCTCAACATTCAGAATCGTAGAATACGCGGATTATTCGAAAAGCGCAGCGCGGATCACGAGGCGATGATGGAAGCTTTACAAAACGAAATCAAAGAGAAAATGCAATCTGATGCCAGGTGGCGACAACTTCAACAAGATTCCACTAAATCGGTACGTACTTTTCACTCCTCCAATTTCCTATTATTCTATTTAGTAAATAAAAAAAATATTTACTATTTTTTATATATATACAGCTCGAGATAGACACGAGTATAAAAGAAATGCAAGAAGTGGATGTGCATAGTTTGAAATTAATGAGTTGAGATTGGGATGCGTTGAGAGGTAGTTACATTCGTAGACTGACAACTGTCCTTTTGCAGCACATCCCTGCCTTTTGGAGACTTGTTTTGTCTGTTTTCAGCGGTAAATTCGCAAAGGTATAATAAAATAATTAATTCGATCTCTTCATTATTCTTTAATTTGTTTTATGGAGTTTGTTTATTTATATTTTTTGTTATTTAATTTGGTATAGTCCACTGGGGGAATGTGGTGCACGATACTGAAGGAAACGGTAAACAAAACGGGAATAATAATAATAAAAGTGAAGAGAGTAATAAATATTCGAATCATACTGTCGAAGAGGTCGCTACTATGGTCAATTCAACTTTATCCGTCTTCGATGCCAAGGTACTTTCTCTCTCTATCTCTGTATTATATTAATTACTTTTTATAATTAATTCTAATTAGTTTAGAATGTGGAAAAAACAGGTTCAAAGTTCATTTCATGATTTTGACGTATCAAATATTCTCTCTTCATTTATGGGCGACGCGATAAAAGAGATCTCTAAAGCTTGCTTCTCTCTCGAAGGAAAAGACTCCTCTCCTCCTTCTGCTGGTACCTACCTCTCTCTCTCTCTCTCTCTCTCTCAAAAGGAAATATTGCCAAGATTAAAATTGTAATTATTGTATAATTGTTGCAGTGAAAAGATTGAGGGGGTTGCAATTTGAAATGACAAAGACATACATACTGACTTTATGCGATTGGATGAAGACCACCACAAGGGAGATCTCCAGTGAGGAAACATGGATCACTCTAACCACTCTCGAAAGAAACAAGTCTCCTTACGCAATTTCGATCATGCCCCTCGAGTTTCGCGAAATGGCCGTTTCAGCCATGGACCGTATCGGCTCGTAAGTAAAACCTAACTAATAAATTTATCATACTTTTTCTTTATTCATTTTTTCATATATTTTACATTTTTTGTGATTTTTGTTTTTCAAGTATGATTCAGACATTGAGAAACGAGACGAGCAAGTCATACGATATCTCAGAACCGCTGCACGAAATACAAGAATCAGTTCGACTCGGATTTCTCAGCAGATTTCTCGAGTTCGCCGGTACTTTATTCAATTTACCCCCTCATTTTTTTTTATAAAATCTCAATTAACACGACTTTTTTGGTTCGGCTAGGTTATTTGGAGAGATTGGGAGGAGAAGTATCATCCCCGTTGACATCAATGGACGGAGGACATATGAGCCTTCTCCATTTATTATCAAAAAAAATATATACTTTGGTCAAGGACTAAATTTTTATTTATTTACTTTAGGGTTATTTTATCAAAAGTATGTAACTTATTTCTTTGTTTTTTTGTCTGATAGTCGAACCTAATGAGAAATGCGGCTCTTAATTATCTCCTGGATTCTGGGATTCAATGGGACTCTGCTCCTCCTGTAAAAGTAAATACTGAAAAAAATATTAAAATACAAATCATTAGTTTTATTTTCTTTAAATTTAATATTATTTTCTCTTAATAATATGCAGGGTATTAGAGACGCTACCATCGAGTTACTTCACATAATCGTAGCCGCGCATGCGGAGGTAAATATTCTTCTTCTTCTTTTCTTGTAAATAAAGAAAAATTGAGGGTTATATTTGTAAAAATTCAGGTATATTCAGGAGCAATACCATTATTAGAGAAAACACTAGGAATCTTAGTAGAAGGACTAATAGACACATTCCTCAGCGTTTTCCACGAAAACAAATCCACGGATCTCAAAATCCTGGACTCCAACGGCTTTTGCCAGCTCATGCTGGAGGTTTCCCCTAAACTCTCTTTCTTTCCATTCATTAATTTATCAAGGGGCAAAATAGTAAATTCACTCGACTCTTTTCTTTCATCCACACAGCTGGACTATTTCGAGACGGTCTTGAGTGCGTACTTCTCCCAGGACGCGCACCAGGCTATGAATTTGTTGAAAGAGAATCTGTTGGATAAAGCTTGCGAGAGCCCGTCAGAGGAGACTCCTGGACATAACAGGAGAGCGACACGTGGCAGTGACGATCCCATGGCCGACGATCGCTCCAATCCCTCCGTTTCTGCCGATGACCTACTCGTCAGTCTTCTTTCCTGCTATTTACAAACAAAAAATATCAAAATGTCATATTTACCCTTTTATAAAATATATTTTACGAAATGATACAGCAAGTGGCACTGCAGTGCAGTAGCGAGCTTCTAGAAGGGGAGATGGAAAGGACGCGACTAAACATATCTTGCTTCGTGGAATCGTCAGCTCATTCGAACTCGAACCCAATCCCGACTCGTCCTCCAGTCCTACACGGTGCGTCCGTCACGGCACCGAAACCGGTGTTCCCGTCTTTTCAAGGAGGCAATCTTTCGTCCCCTAGTTACACTAGGCGTGACCGAGAGAAAACTACCGCCTCTTCGGGCCTCGGTTCACCTGCTGTCTCTCGCAGACGCAGGTGAATTCGTGTTTAATTCGGTTTGGTTTTTGAGTTTGGGTTTGTGTTTAGGGTTTAGAACACGGTTTGGTTTTTGAGTTTGGGTTTGTGTTGAGGGTTTAGGGTTTAGGGTTCATAGGGTTTATAGGGTTTAGGGTTCAGGGTCGGGTTTTTGTTTGGTTTTGAGTTATTCTTTGTTTTTTTTTTCGTCTACTTGTATATATTTTTTATTTTTCTTGGGTGTAACGGTGGACTACTTGTCCGATGAATTGATTAATATGAAGTGTTATATTTATTATTGTGAGGTGTATAGATTATTTGACTGATGAATTTTCGTTTTATATTTGGATTTTATAATTTTCTAATGTCACGTTGAAAAAAGGGATATTACAAAAGCCTTAACATTATCTTTTGAAACTGAAAGGAAAAATACTGACCATATATCAGGAACAACAATACTTCATAAAAATGAAAAATTTAGGAATTATAATTATAATACTAAATAAATTACATAAATAAAATTGTACATTTGTGGAGTGTATGAATTATGATAAATATAAAGAAACAATAGAACATTTTTGTTGTTGTAAGGGACTTGGTATAGTATAGTATCTCTCTCTCTCGCTCACAGTCACTTCCTTCCCCAGACACTTCAATGGCTACTGCTTGTACTACTACTGCCATGTGCCATCTCCATAAGCCCATTGTTTCTGAATAATCAAAGTTGTACAAGGAAAACTATCTCGTTTCAGAAGAAATCCTTTCGAGCTCCGACATGGAGAGCATTGGCATCGTCTACTCGATCGGAACGAGGAGAATACGAGTATGTCGGTGAAGTTAAGAAAGCTCTTTTCCAAGCTATCGAAGGTAGTAATTTATAATTCGGGAAATGAATTTGGTATGGATAATGATTTGATGTTTTAGGTGTGGGAAGAGGAATATTTGGGATTAATTCCGCCAAGAAATCAGAGATTGAATGCTTAATCGAGCTAATGGAATCTCAAAATCCTACACTCGAATCAACCTCTGAATTAAAAGATAAGGTGGATGGAATTTGGAAATTGGTATATAGCACAATTACAATTTTGGGTTCGAAACGTACGAAATTAGGGCTAAGAGACTTCATCACCTTAGGAGATTTCTACCAAATTATTGATGTTTCAGAGGTATGCAAAGTAGGGCTATTTCCTTTAAAGCCTGGTACCACAGAGGAAGCAATTTCATAATAATTTTGTATCTTGTTAAACAAATTCGGATTTAGAATCGTGTTGTGTAAACGAAAGGAAAAGGCGGTGAATTTGATCGAATTCAATGCAAGAGGATTCAAGATGCTTAGTGGCCAGCTTCGAATCATTGCTTCCTACAAAATTTCAACCAAATCTGTGAGATTTTTTTCACATAATTGGAATTGATTTGATAAATTCCTCGCTATTTGCTTAATTGTTCTGAAACTTGAATTTGTGTTATAGAGAGTAGATATTACACTTGAGAGCTCGAGTATCACTCCTGATCAGGTTAAATTATAATCAATTTTTATCGAGGAAAATAATTTGGTTTTTTAATTAAATAATTAATCTTATCTAACAAAAAAAAAAGATTGGATGATGCAGTTAATGAGCTTATTCCAGAAAAATTATGATCTTCTCCTGGCAATTTCCAATCCTGAAGGCTGGCTCGAGATAACGTAAAAAATCGAACCATGAATATATAAAATCATTGTTGATATCTAAATAATTTTGGTTATTAAAGTTTTTTTCGCTAAATTTGGGTTTAGATATGTTGACGAGTTGCTTAGAATTGGAAGAGATGTCGAGGGAAATATATTCGTGCTCGAAAGATCTGATCTTCCTGAATTTTGAGGCATTTAATACATTTAACTTCACTTCCAAGTTGTATTATTAATTTTCCAAGGTAGAGATTTTGCAGTTAAATTCAATATTTTTTAGTTACGAGTGTCTGAATGTATTCATTTCTAGGCTGACGTGGCAGTTCTTTCGATCGTGGCAACCCATGTGCGTTTTTTCAAACCCTAAAAGTTGTTTTCAAAGTGTTGCTGAGCCGGCACATTAATAACGATATGGGCATGTTTATTTTGAATCATTTTCCTCCGATTCATGAAATTAAATTTATTTTAACTGACCATTTGCCTATTTAGCAAAAGATATTATATTTTTATTAATTTGTCTAAGTAGTTTCGGTATGGTACATTGTATCTTCAATTGGATCCATTCTCGTTATTGTTATGCTGTTGAATTGAATCATTGAAAGCATTTTAATTAAGAGAAATGATATGCACTATTAAAAATGCATTTTGAAGATTGGATATTCAAATTGACAATTTATGGTGTAAAATTTATGTAAACTAGAAGAATATTCGCGCTACGCAGCGAGCATGTAAATTATATTTTTTATTGTAATACAAATTATATATTTGGATGATAATATTAATAATATCATCTTGAATAACGTTATTTGGACTGTACATTATGATTATAAAAAAATCACATTTTTTAATCAAATAATAATACTTATATTAGTGTCATTATATAATAATATATATGAATAAGTTATAATACAATTTTACGAAAAAACATAACAACAAATATTATATCATTGTTAACAATATTTTATACAATATCAAATATTAAAATAATGAATCATATAATATATGTAGTAACACATGATTAATTATATAGTAGTAATAATTTTTATTGATTCAAAATACAATGAAAAATATAAAATAATATAAAATTTAATATGGAAGTAATTTAATAAATAATATCAAAATTTTATTTATAAATAAATATAAATACAAATTATTTTATTCATATGATTTTTTTTATTTTATATTTTGTAAATAACAATAAAATTCGATAGGTGTTTATAAGTTTAAGAAGTTATTTAGATGAATAAATTATTTTTTAATTCTATTATTTTTTTGAAAAAGTTTTGTGAGACGGTCTTGAGTGCGTACTTCTCCCAGGACGCGCACCAGGCTATGAATTTGTTAAAAGAGAATCTGTTGGATAAAGCTTGCGAGAGCCCGTCAGAGGAGACTCCTGGACATAGCAGGTGAATTTGTGAAAAATACAATTTTATCAATAAATAGACATTTTATATCATATATGTTAGGACGCAAATGATAAGCAAGTTCGCAGTACATTTCATGATTTTGTTGGAATTTTTCCACAATATTTCGTAGAACCCCCGAGGCCGTCGTAAACGTCGTTATAGTATCAATTTTCTCCCATATCTTATATGCAGTTATTATAATCGAACAAAATGATAAATTTTAATGTCACCAACTGATGATTGTAGGGAAATATGTTTGCACTTGTGAAGAACTAACGCTTAAATATGAAAAGTATGTTAGTAAATATGGGAAGTTCGGTACTCACAAGAATGATGTGAAAATAATCACGAGAATAAAATGAGCACGAGAATGAAATGAACTAACGATTAAATATTTTCCACAAGAAATGATGTGGAAATATTCACGAGAACTAAAAATATGGCATTTCTTCGATATGGAATAAATATGTCGAAATAAAATTTTACAACAACTCGGCCTAGCGTAGTCAGTAGTTTATTTTGTCTCCAATTAGGAGATTTTGAGTACGAAACCGTTTGGGAACCCGGATTTGATCTTCTTATTTTCCTACAACGTGTCTTGAATAATATAAGTACTATAAAATCAATTCAAATCACAAATATGAACTAGCCCAATTGATAATTTACTCAGTGCATACAAATGACGATCTTACGAGATGATAATTTTAGATTTTTACCAAATTATATGCAATCACAAATCTAAATATATCATATGTATCCTACAAATAAAAATAAAAATATTATTTAAGTTATTTCATTAAATATGTAAATATGTGATTTCCATATAAAAAAGATTAAGAATATGAAAAATGTAAAAAATAATAATAATTTATTTAGTCCATTATGACTATTTAAAAGTCCTCTCTTTCCTTTTTATAAGCAAACTGCCTATCCATATTCATTTTGAAAAGTTATTAAAAACTAGCAATATACCGCGCAATAATTGCGCGGGACTTTATACTATTTTTTACATATTTTTGTATAATTTGTTTAAATAGAATTTGCGCACATATACGTTTAAAATCAATTATATAATCATGATATAGTCGCAAATATATTGATGTCAATAGAATGAATTATAATTAATAAATGTTCATGAAATTTGTCCATTATGAATATATGCATTATAATTAATAAGAATTCAAGGAATTGGTCCATCATTATAAATTTACACCAAATAAATAAGATATTGTGATTATTTTGGGGGTCAAATTACATTATTTCTTCCATACATAGGTGTAACTGGGTTCATGGAATTGGTCCATCATTATAAATTCATACAAAATAAATAAAATATTTGGGATCAACTATATTTTTTTTTCCATAATGGATGTAATTTGGGTCAAAATAAAAAAAAAACTATTAAAAAAAAAAAAAAAAACTGATGACACGTGTCACCTTATTGTGATATGTTAGAGATTAGAACTATTAAAGAAATCTTCATTACATAACTAAATCATATATAATTAAATAACCATGTTTCTTATAACAAAACAAATTAGTATCGGCCATGTGTAGACGACCATGTGTACGAGACCTAAGAACAGGAAAACTCTGAATACTCCGAAAGAAACATAGCTTTCTTATAACAAAAGTTATTAAAAAAATCTTCATTTTCGATATAAAAAGAGAGAATGAAACAATAGGAAAACTAAAAGACCATGTGTACGAGACCTAAGAACAAAACAAATTAGTATCGGCCAGCTATGTTGTGTGAATACTCCGAAAGCATAGAGCTTTCTTATAACAAGACCTACATCCCAATCCTTGTTTTATGCCGTCTATCAAGGAAGAAACTCTGCCACGGAAGATCGTATCAAATAAAATTCCTCCACTTTATTATAACATTTCACGAAAGAACAGAGCTTTCATACAGAGTATTTCTTGCGGTGTAAATCCGAGTCAATTTGCGAAACGAATCACCGAGTCCCAATCTGAAAAATGCAAGTTCGACTTGTAGTCTTCGTTTCTTCATGACATGGATTTCTCCATTGAAAATTTTCAGCCCAAGAGAACTATTTGCAGTAGAGAGTTTGTTCAAGTCGCATCCAAAAGCATGCTTGCTTATCGTCTCGAGCACGATGGATTCATCAGAAGGAAACCAGGTCCTAAAACCCTTCTTGCATAGCGGGTTTCGAGTCACTGCAATTTCACTCGACTTTGCTTACCTCGTTGGTCAAAACCTTTCAAATTTGCTTCGTCTTTTGATTTTATACAAATATGGCGGTATCTATGTCGATACCGATGTTATATTCATGAGAAGCTTCGTTGGCTTGAAAAATTGTATCAGCGCACAAAGTATGAACAAAACAACGCATGATTGGCATCGCTTGAATAATGCCGTGATGGTGTTTGATGAGAAACATCCACTTATGTTCGAGTTCATAAGAGAATTTGCTTCTACATTTAATGGTAGCATATGGGGACACAACGGACCGGACCTCGTCTCGCGAGTTGTTTCACGGGTCGAAAATATGTCGAGTTATAATGTGAGTATTTTACAAACCACAGCGTTTTACCCCGTCGATTGGATAAAAATTCGGGATTTTTTTAAGGGTCCCACGAACGAATTTCACTCGCAATGGATTAGAGATAAACACGAAACGATTAGAAGAGGGAGCTTCACGTTGCATCTGTGGAATAAAAAAACTAGACATTGGAAGGCCGGGAACGGAAGTATAATTGCGAGAATTATTTCCGATTATTCTTTGTTTTGAAATTCATGTTCAAAAGCATTCTCAAATGAGAAAAGATTATGCACGTGGACAAAAATTAACTTCATACACGTCGTACTCAATCATCTTTCCGTATATTTTCCCTTTAAGTTTTGTATATCTTTAAATGTACCTTAAATGTATCGTATCGTATGCATTTTAAATATGTGATATTTTTTTTTATTACAGTACATACGTTTTTACATATCATTCAGTCGATATAATGTTCAACCTGTCACAGAATGCGGACACGTATCATTTTTTTTTAAGTTTTGTTTCTATTGCAACACAAATTATACTCGTGTATGGAAGAAAAATATAATTGTCCCCAAACTAATCACAATATCATTGATGAAGTAACAAATTAAATTTATTAACATTTCTGATTGACTCAATTAAATGTTGATTGACACGTTTAATTAACACATCAATAATTCATAATATGTTAATATTGGTAAATGTTAATTGACGTGTCAGTGATATTGGTAAATGTTAATCTATTAATTAGAATTGATTTCAGTAATTTTGGTTTAATTAGGACTAATTAGGTAATTTGGGACGGGTAAGTGATTATTGGTAATTAGAGGTTGATTATTGATTTTGGTTCATTAATGATACTTGGGTAGCAAACAAGAGTATATTTATGTGGTAATTGAGGGACTTAACGAATGATTTAGAATGAATTGCGGGGATTGAAAAATTAAGTTTGATGATTATGAACTAATTGTTGGCAGGATTATATGGTGAGATTTTTTTGAAAATAAAAATCCATGATCTGATTTTCTTCATGGAATACGGTATTTCTAGTTGAAGATCATTTAGAGCTAACTCGTAAATGAATGTTAATTTGACAAATGTCTTAATATTGCTAATTTGATATCAATATAGTGATACTGGTACCAACTATATGCAAATATTTCCTTCCAATGTAAATTTTGGTTCTGTAGGGATATTATAGTATTCTAATTCTAACTTGTATCAATTTGAATATCAAAGTACTTAGAGAAAATATTCAAGGAAAAACTTATATTTAAACATCGATTTTTCATTTGCGATTGAAGTATATCGTTAATTGATGTAATTGGTTAAATAAATGCTAATTGATTTAAATGGAGACTAACTGATTGAATAATCAAGGTTTGACCGAGATAATTTTGAGTTATTAATTCATTAATTCAATCATTTATATTTTATTTTGAACTTTCGGTAGATAAATATCATTAGTAAATAGTTTAGTTATGTATAAATACCTTAATTATATATTAACAATACTTACTTATATTTATTATTCAATTTAATAATTAATTTGATTATATATAATCATCTAAAAATTTGTTTACAATAATGATTTATTTTCAAATCAAACTACAAAATAAAGATTGCAATTACACCACTCCAAACATAAATGTTACAATTACAACCGTTACGAATTCTTCCATCCAAACACAAAAATTAGATCGCAATTGCAGAAGTTGTATTTTCAGCAATCCAAATTCTTTGAGGAATTTCTAACGCATCCATCCAAACAGCCCCTAATTCTACACAACATACAACATGTTCTCGCAACATGCTCCCGCAACAGAATATTGATCCTATGTTGAATATTGTATTCACATTATAAAATAATTTAACTTAATTCAATCAATATCTACAGTTCATCATCCTGCTGTCAGTCATGTTGCGAGAGCATTATGTGTATAATTACTCGTCCAAACGCTGAATATTTGTTTGCCAGAAAAGTAAAAAGCCATCTAGCATGCTCCCACATTCCCTTATATTTTTTCAAATATTATATGAGAATTTAACCGTTATTACACAAATAATAAAAAGTAATATGTAATTAAGATCTCTTTCAGCTAACAATTAATATTTATTGTTTAAAATTTAATACTTAAAAATTATTATTCATGTATTATTCGTTAATTGGCATCTTAATTAAGGTGTTAGTTAGGTTGTGGGAAAACGTGGAAGACATGAGAAGAGGCAAAGTAGAATTTTCTAAAAAATAACTTCTTCAAAGCAGAGTCGAAATCAGGAGCCCCTGATACCAAGCAATTTGATCTCACCGACTCCACTATCCAAGTTTATAACAATATTATTTTTGTTTTCAATTTTGTAATAAAAGACATTTGTACAATTGTATATTTCGTGATTTGATAATTTATCCACGTTCTTATTTTGGACCGAAATTTATCCAATTTTTTTTGTCCCGCACCATCATTTTTTTTAACCAGTAAATTATGATATGTGACAAAATTTGAACAATTGATCAATCATTAATTTTTTATAAATAATATTTTTGTAGTCATTTGAGTGTCTCTTATTTTACGCTATGTTTTAATAATTTTCAGACAACTTAGTTTAAATAATTATATTAAGAAATGATATTATCATATTTATGTGTACTTTATATTACAATGAAAATCATAATTAACATTTTCACCGCGTAGCGCGAGTATTCTCGTAGTAGTATTTAATTTGATCTTTTATTTATTGTTGAATTTGTACTTGATTAGCTAACGGATGCCACATATGCTTCGTCCTTGAATATATGATATAGATCTTCCTGAGTAAGTATTGTAATAGTATCTTAAATAACCGAAAAGATGACGTCGCTATTTTACCGAATCAATACAAACTTGTAAAGTGACCCACAAGAGTAGGGATATTTATCTTGAGTGTATTTATCTACGACTAGTACTCTAGCCCTCGTCCTTGACGATAAACCTAAATGTAAATCGACACTTTTGTGTGCTTGCAAACGAGTTTCAATGTATTGCAGATACTTTACATTTGGAACACGTCACCTAGAATATTGTAGCGTGGTAATTAATATATGAATGTATTATGTATGAGTCTTAACACTTACAAAAGCATGACACTCCAGGGCGGATCCAGTATCGATATATAGGGAGGCCCTAATTTTATAGGGGGGTCGGAATAAAAAAAAAAATCAAAATATATAGCTTGTGGGTTTTGAAATCAAGACATCACTCTTCCTAAACATATGTTTAACCACAACACTACTCTGGTCTTTTTGAAATACAAACAAATTTATTATAATTATTACTTTTGAAACTAGCGAAATCACCTTCTTCTTCACTCATATTTTCGATTTCGATTTCATGCGGGGGGGAGGGGAGGAGGGGCGGGACTCCTGCTCGACCCCCCCTGAATCCGTCACAGACACTATTCGTCTTCGCAATTGCGGAGTGTGGAAAAATATTTAGGACAATTTAAGGAAGCTTAAATTTTCTGAAAATTAAGAAACCTCACCTTCAAGATATTAAAAAAAAACCTCTTAATTAAATTTAATTTTCATTTACGCCCTGCAATAATTAAACTTAACACTGGACAACATTAAAAAAATTTGGACTAAAATATCATTGACTTATTTGTCGAATTATCCAAAGCGGAACATTCAATTTAATTTTAGTAAATCCATTTTGATATTTTTTTTTTATTAATTTCAAAAATCTCCATAAATATAGTTTAATATTGATATAATTTCACAATATTTTAATTATATATTTTTTCATGAAAAATTAACATCCAATAATTAAAAAAAAAACAACAACATAAATAATTTATGTATCTTGAAATTTAAAATATTTTGACAAATATTATTTTAGCGGCAATTTTATTCACCTTGTTAATAAGATTTTTTATTTTTACAAAACTTAGTTTTTTATAGAAATCTTCGTTGGAAAAAATACCAGTAGAAATTAGAGAAAAAAATGAGGAAGGAATTATCTCGCATTGGTATTGATATTGATAGAAAAAATATAACATGCACGTTTTATTTAAATACAAATAAACACATTAATAATTAATAATTATATACGAAGATCACTTTGGGGTAGTTGGTGATATTGTTTTGAATTATTTAATAGGCGAAAGGTAGTTGGTGATATTTTTATTAAACAAAACAACAGCTCACATAATTATCTACAAGAAATTCGTGAGAAATTCATAAAAAAGTAAAATCCGGAAAAGAAAAAAAAAAACAATAGTACAGGATCAAGCAAAAATCGTAGTCGACATTACTCATAAATATTTCACAATGAATGTATTCAATTACGTACATCCATTTTAAACATTGATGTATGTAATGAATATTTAATAATATAACAATTGATAATTAATTATTATATTAGTCAACATCAAAAATAAAAATATCTAAAAATTGTAAAAAAATATATAAAAACTGAAAGTTAATGTACAATGAAAAAAGCTACTAAAAGATTACCTTTTGCCAAGCTATTTTTTTATGCTCGGTTTTTGTATATGGTTGTTTATATATATATATATATATATATATATATATATATATATATATATATATATATATATATATATAAAATATATTAAAATTAAATGCCTATTACGTATAGTTTCATTTGTATCTTTAATAGATGGTACATGTTAAAAAATATTGTGATTTTTTTATTAAATGCTAAAAAATAGAAAAAGATGATTTGTTACATTTAATTGGGTATTTTGGTTCAATCTTTTTAACAACATACAAAGTTAAATTTAACACCTCCAGAGGTATATATAAAGAAAAGTTTGTTCTGAGTTTTTTTGGAATCTCTCTAAACGTTGTGATTTTTCTAAAAAATCCCGTTATTGCTATCATATTGTTATCAATAATAATAATACTTTAATCTATCATACTAAATTATAGAAGTATGTAATTAATTATTATGTATTATATAATTCCTAATACATTAATTTGTGTAATATATAATATTATATAATATTATTAAGCATTTTGATTATTAATAATTAATATATAGTTAATGCTTAAATATATTTATGTTAATTAATATAATTAATAATCAGTATTTGCATATTTAACTTAATATTATTTAATTTAATTATATTTATTGTATAATATAATATAATATAATATGATATAATATGATATAATACGATATGATATTATATGATATTATATTACGTCAGACTATATTATATTATATTTTATATAATAAAACTTTGTATTCAATACATTAATTTTTAATTACAAACTAAATGATTTGGTATAAATCAACAATATAAAAAAAATTATCCTACTATCTTACTAAATACCATTCGAAAATGATAACTCATTAGGCCTAAAAATGATGACTCAAAAGTCAAATATGATTGATAAATCAATACAATACGAGTTTTAATCAATAATAATACCAGTATATAGTATATGAGTCCATAATACAATAATAATACTAGTATATATTAATACAACACGCCTAACATAAATTAAGAGAAATTAGATTAGGTGGATCCCCACTCAAATATGTATCTCCCTCCCAAATGAACGGCTATAAGAGAAGGGTCATTGGCAATGACCATATCATTGCATTTTCGTTATTTCTCTCCTCTCTTCATAGACTTTCTTAGAAACCGCCAATAATGGTACTGAATTATTGATATTTAATCATTATTATTATTCTTCTTCTTCTTCTTCTTCTTCTTCTTCTTCATTCTCTGCAATGCCTAAACAAAAGAAGATTCTCTCTTTTGTTTTCCTTCTTTCTTCTTTTGTGTTGGCCCTTTCTCTAGGTGCCCTTCTCCTTTACAATGGCTTTCGCATTCACCGTTCAGAAGACGAACCCATTTCCCCTCCCGTGCAAGACCCACATCCCAATCCTTATTTTATGCCGTCTATTAAGGAAGAAACCCTGCCAGGGAAGATCGAATCAAACAAAATTCCTCGGCTTTCTTATAACATTTCACGAGAGAATAGAGCTTTCATTAAAAGTATTTCCTGCAGTGTAATTCCAAGTCAATTTGCGAAAAGAATCACAGAGTTCTTTAGCGAGTCTCCCTCCGATTTGAAAAATGCAAGTTCGACTTGTAGTCTTCGTTTCTTCATGACATGGATTTCTCCATTGGAAAATTTCGGCCCAAGAGAACTATTTGCAGTAGAAAGTTTGTTCAAGTCGCATCCAAAAGCATGCTTGCTTATCGTCTCGAGCACGATGGATTCATCAGAAGGAAACCAGGTCCTAAAACCCTTCTTGCATAGCGGGTTTCGAGTCACTGCAATTTCACTCGACTTTGCTTACCTCGTTGAAGGGACGCCGGCAAAAACATGGTACAATCGACTACAAAAAGGACAAGTGGACCCAGGAAAGATCTCTCTTGGTCAAAACCTTTCGAATTTGCTTCGTCTTTTGATTTTATACAAATACGGCGGTATCTATGTCGATACCGATGTTATATTCATGAGAAGCTTCGTTGGTTTGAAAAACTGTATCGGCGCACAAAGTGTGAACAAAACAACGCATGATTGGCATCGCTTGAATAATGCCGTGATGGTGTTTGATGAGAAACATCCACTTATGTTCGAGTTCATAAGAGAATTTGCTTCTACATTTAATGGTAGCAAATGGGGACATAACGGACCGGACCTCGTCTCGCGAGTTGTTTCACGAGTCGAAAATATGTCGAGATATAATGTGAGTATTTTACAAACCACAGCGTTTTACCCCGTCAATTGGATAGAAATTCGGGATTTTTTTAAGGGTCCCATGAACGAATTTCACTCGCAATGGATTAGAGAGAAACACGAAAGGATTAGAAGAGGGAGCTTCACGTTGCATCTATGGAATAAAATGAGTGGACATTTGAAGGCCGAGAACGGAAGTATAATTGCGAGAATTATTTCCGATTATTCTTTGTTTTGAAATTCATGTTCAAAAGCATTCTCAAATGAGAAAAGATTATGCACATGGACAAAAATTAACTTCGTACACGTCGTACTCAATCATCTTTCCGTATATTTTCCCTTTATGTTTTGTACATCTTTAAATGTATCTGAAATGTATCCTATACATTTTAAATATGTGATATTTTTTTAATACAATACATACGTTTTTACATATCATTTAGTCGATATAATGTTCAACCTGTCACAGAATGCGAATGCGGACACGTGTCATTTTTTTTTAAGTTTTGTTTCTATTGCAACCCAAAGTATACTCATATATGGAAGAAAAATATAATTATCCTCAAACTAATCACAATATCATTGATGAAGTAACAAATTAAATTTGTTAACATTTCTGATTGACTCAGTTAAATGTTGGGACAATCAATAATACATTTTTGATAAATGTTAATTGACGTATCAATTCAATTAAACGATCAATTAAATCGTTAAATTAGACAATCAATAATACAAATCAACTTACTTTTTTGGATATTCTAAAAAATTTCTTATCTTTTTGAAAACTCAAAAAAAAAAACTCTCTGCCTAGTTTTTATTTGCAAATATCCTGCTATAGGACTTAAAAGTTTAAAACTAATCATGGATGATATTTTTTAGAAAATAAAAGTTCAGTAGAGTGGTTATTTTGGAGTTTTCAAAAAGATAGATTTTTTTTAGAATATCCAAAACAGTTAAGTTAAGGGATTTTATTGAAGGTCTTCCAAAATCCAATGGAAAAGAAGTGATCTTAGTAGTAGTGGATAGGCTCACCAAATATGCCCATTTTATGGCATTATCTCGCCCATTTACGGCACAAGGAGTAGCAAGGGTTTTTTTTTTAGAATATATGCAAATTACATGGTGTTCCTAGCAGCATAGTAAGTGACCGAGATAAGATTTTTACCAGCTCCTTTTGGAAAGAATTATTTGCAAATTACGGGACCAAATTGAATCTCAGTACTTCTTACCATCCACAATCAGACGGACAAACGGAATGAGTGAACCAGTGTTTGGAGACATATTTGAGGTGTATGGTGGTTAATCGACCTAAGAAATGGTGTGACTGGTTGAGCAATGCTGAATGGTGGTATAACACCAATTACCACAATTCTCTAAAGCATACCCCTGACTTTATATGGATATACCCCTCCTTCTATAGAATTCGGAATGCCTCCTAATGCCAGAAATGTTGGTTAATTCTAACCTAGAGGGGGGGTAAATTTGGCAATCTAACTTACACTTAGTTTAGATTTAAACCTAATTTACGGTGCGGAATAAATAATAATTTAGATGATAAAGATGATACCGTAGAAACACTTTGACACAAGATGTTTGTTTACGAAGTTCGGTAGGTGGTTGCTTTGTAGCTTTAACTCACCCTTTACTCGCTTAATTGACCGACTCAATTATTTGCGAGTACCTACGTCTCCGGGAATGCCTTGTGCCTCTTTTTGGCTTTCGATTGAATTCCAACTCAACTCGATTACAAGGATTTGCCTAGATCGATTTACACGCTTCTATCGATCTATAGCTTAGGCTCTTTACAATTTGTTGCACTAGCCTATTACACTTTTTCACTAATCGAGCTACAACATGATCGGTCACGTGAGTGGGATACGATTAGTGGAGAATATCGAAAGTAGATCAACGATCTAAAGAGGTTTCTCAAGCTATCAATGGATATAGATAATCACAGCTTAGGGTTTCTCTCTTTTTAGGTTTGAATGTTTTAAAGTGAAGGAGTCGGAGAGAGAGACCCATGAAGGATTCTATTTATACTCTCTATAGAAATCCTTCAGAAAACTTGAAGTGCGTTCGAACGCATAACGTCCGTTCAGAACGCACTTGTAGTTTGCACTAGCCGTTTCAAAATAACGTGCAAGTACATCTTGGGTCCGTTCGAACGGACAATGTCCGTTCGTAACGGACTCAATTATACATAGCATTTTGCGTTCACAGGAACAAGAGTCCGTTCAACGCACTGAAAAGTGGGTGAACGGATTCCAGGTTGTCCGTTCGAACGCACATGTGTGTTCGTTCGAACGCACACATCCCTGTGACATTTTTCGTTCACAGGAAGGATTGTCCGTTCAACGCACTCAGAAGGTGGGTGAACGGATTCTAATTGTCCGTTCGAACGGACATGATTGTTCGTTCGAACGCACACATCCCTGTGACACGTTTGGTTCTAATCAAGGTTTAATAGTTTTGATATGTGGCAAGTCCGTTCTGAACGGACTTTGAGTTCGTTCAGAACGCACTTCCTGCTTGACTGAACTCTTTGTTATTTTGAACATGATTTTACTTGAGTTCTACTAGGTTTGTACCTATGGTTTATTTGTGGCGTATCCCACTCACGGAAGGCTTCAACATCTTGATTCTTGATGTATTCCAATGGCCTTCCTCGTGTTCTTCTTTTCTTGTTTATCTTGAGACTTCATGTCCTGATTCTTGATGTAATTCAATGAAGTCCTCCTTCACAAGTCCTCCTTCATCTTTGTATCGTACATATGTTATCCTGCACTTTTCTGGATGTATACATTAGTAATGACAGTGTTTTGAAATAATCAAACTATCAGGAAATTTGAACCAACAAACTCCCCCTTTTGATTAATTTCAAAACACTGTCGGTTTGGAGAGTTTCACCATTTAGTTGAGAACTTTCCGTACGATCGTTTCTCCCCCATTTTGAAAGAGATCAAAAGGGTCAAGGAGACTTCATCAACGGAAGGCTCCCCCTAAATGCGAGCTCCCCCTCAAAGAACGAATTGATGAATGTATGAGCTCGTAAATATGATCAAATTCTTTTGTTTTTGAAAAAAAATCTTTTCTCATTTGATATTTTTAAGAAAATGAAACAGTTTTTGTGTGTGCGTTCCGAACGGAAAAAGTAATGCGTTCGAACGCACTTGCATCTGGACTGATAGGTTATATAAAAATCAAAAAATAGATGCAACAGTTGATAATACTCAGACTGACACTAAATCAAATTTATGCAGTTCAGGGCATGACACATGCCGATACAAACACACACATAACATACGCTGTTCAGCTATACAAACCCAACAAACTCAATTTCTCACACACATGCACGTCCTATAAAAACAAACACGACACCACAACACACTTATGACACCGCCGTTGATTACATCTCGTTGGGACCGGGGTAAGGGTTCGGGGTCGGGATGATAGCTTGGACCGGACGCAAAGAAGTCGTCGACGTTGAATGTTCTCGAATGGGACTCCGACGGATTCGCGGTGGGATGAGATGGAGGAGGTGGTATTTCTTGAGCTTTCGAGCTTTCTCCTGTTCTCTTCTTTTCCTTGGATTTCCCTTTTGATATGAGGCTTCGATTTGCATCCATGAAATCAAGCTTTTGAGAGAGAGGAGAAGGAGTTTTTGAACGAGAAGATAAGGGGAAGGGTTTGAAGAATGTAAATCGTGTCCCTTTAAGTCTCTTCGTACGAGAAGATTAACCATAGCGTCCATTGATGAGGGTCGGTTGCATGCAGATGGAGAGTAAATACGACGAGTCCGTTCGAACGGACATTCATGTGCGTTCGAACGTACACGCTTCTGGGTAAAAGGCGCCATTGTTTGGGTTTGAGTTGCAGGTGAGAGGTCTTTGAGTTCGTTCGAACGCACTTGCAACAGTTGGGACAGGCGCCATACTATGAAATGCCGCAGTAATCATACATTTCATCTGTCCGTTCCGAACGCACTGTTTGTTCGTTTGAACGGACTTGAGTCTGGAAGGATGGCATTTGTTAACTTCATTTGTCCGTTCCGAACGCACTCATTTGTTCGTTCGAACGGACTTGAGTCTGGAAGGATGGTATTTGTTGACTTCATTTGTCCGTTCCGAACGCACTCTTTTGTTCGTTCGAACGGACTAGATACTGAGCTGAGACCCGGATTTATTTACCCAAAACACTGACCCTAGTTCAACAACTCTATTTGTACTTATGATTATACAGTTATGATGCAACTACATGAGACTAGACCCAATATGCTGAATTTTAATTCTTGAGAGATAACATACCTAGCTTTAGTCGTAGATCGGAGAAAGGAGCAAATGGTAACGGTTTTGTGAAGATGTCGGCAATTTGATTTTGAGTCTCTATCCATTCGAGTTTAACATCGCCTTTTTCCACGTGATCCCGAATGAAGTGGTGACGTATGTCGATATGCTTGGTCCGTGAATGGTGGACAGGGTTTTTCGAGATGCATATTGCGCTATTGTTGTCGCACAATATGGGGATTTTACGGAAGTTCAAACCGTAGTCTCCGAGGGTTTGGTTCAACCACAGTAATTGAGCACAACAGCTTCCTGCGGCTACATACTCGGCTTCGGCCGTTGATAAGGCTACCGAGTGTTGTTTACGACTTGACCATGATACAAGTAAACCTCCCAAAAATTGGCATGTACCGCTCGTGCTTTTTCGATCAACTCGGGATCCGGCAAAATCCGCATCATTGTATCCTACTAGGTTTAGGTTCCCACTATGCCCGTACCATATCCCAAGTTCAATTGTACCTTTTAAATAACGAAATATGCGTTTTACGGCCGTGTAATGTGATACCTTGGGGTTAGCTTGAAATCGAGCGCACAAGCATACGGCGAACATGATGTCGGGACGACTCGCCGTTAGATAAAGAAGGCTCCCGATCATTCCTCTATAGGACGTAATGTCGAACGATTCGCCTTCTTCATCCGCATCCAATTTCGATTCCTTTGCCATTGGAGTGTCACTCGTTTTAGTTTGGTCCAACTCGAATCTCTTTAATAATTCGTGAGTGTACTTTGATTGGTTGACGAAAATTCCTTCACTTGATTGTGTGACTTGAAGACCCAAGAAGAATTTTAACTCTCCCATCATACTCATGGCAAATTCACTGTGCATAAGAATAGAGAATTCTTCGGCAAGTGCCGTATCAAACCTTGAGAAATGATCCATGCACACAAAAAGATTACAAGCATTATGAGAAGTTCCATGTTTTCATACATCGAAAACTGAAATGAACTAAACCCCTCACAAATGGCCCTTCAAAAATTCAAAATTTTCATTAAAAAACTGATAGATTGGTATAGATTGTACCACAAGAGTTGGACCAAATGAAAGCTTGTAACATGCTGTAAGTGGGCCCATCTACAAAATTGGGACGCTTTCAATTATTTCCCGTAAGAAGAAGAAAATAAGTCATTAACGATAAATAAATAAAAAAGACACATAAATTAGGAAATTTCTGATTTTAGAAAATGAGGACAAATGAAACTAAAAAAATATGTGAATTTTCAAATGGAAGGAAACAGATCTTTTGTTTAATTGATAGTGTAACCGTACAGGTTTTAAATAAATTGAAATGAAGAAAGAATTCACTGTACATGGCGTGCTCGTTATCTTTATGATGATGCTCTGTGAGTAAATGTGAAGCTGTTCTACATGGTATCGATTTCAAAATCTGTGCACCAAAGGTTGCCCCCTCACCAGTCACATTTTACTCCATGCTTCAATCTCTCACTCATGTCGAAATCGATGCATCTTGACTTGATGACTGCTACTTACCCCTTTTGTTTGATCATTCTTGCGCTGTCGAAACAACTATACCTCAGCCAATTTAATTCGGATACAAAAATGTTGAACCGAATCTGCAATTCGGATACAAAAATGTTGAACCGAATCTGCAACTATACCTCAACGATCCAAACAAAACAAAAACCTCGCAAGAGAAGAGGATCCAAATACAAAAATACACAAAGAATGAACAAACCGTTACAGATGCCATTTGAAAGAAGAACAATTGAAACACTTACTTGTTGGCGGCTCGATCTGCATCTGGCATCCCTCTTTCTCTCGGGCGATCTTGCCGCGCGCCTCTCTCTGACCATGGTCGTGCGCCTCTCTTTCTCTCTCACTCTCGTTGTGCGCCTTTCTCCCTCTCTCTCTCACCATGGTTTTCTTGTGCTGACCACCATCCATGGTTGTGCTGCAGTGCGGTACGATAGAACAAAGAAAAGATGATAGTAGGGTTTAGGGGGAACTGTACAGCATGGTGCTGTACGATATAGCAAGAAAAAGGAGGTCGCACAGGAAAGAAAAAAAAAGAGGATTGTAGGGTTTAGATGAAAAATCTATGGCTTAGATGAGAACAGTAAAGAACGACGTGGCTCATTTTGAAAGGCCAAAATGATCGTAAATTTAAAAAATGAGAACAGTAAAGAACGACGTGGCTCATTTTGAAAGGCCAAAATGATCGTAAATTTAAGGGGTGGAAAATTACTTTTTATAATTAATTCTAATTAGTTTAGAATGTGGAAAAAACAGGTTCAAAGTTCATTTCATGATTTTGACGTATCAAATATTCTCTCTTCATTTATGGGCGACGCGATAAAAGAGATCTCTAAAGCTTGCTTCTCTCTCGAAGGAAAAGACTCCTCTCCTCCTTCTGCTGGTACCTACCTCTCTCTCTCTCTCTCTCTCTCAAAAGGAAATATTGCCAAGATTAAAATTGTAATTATTGTATAATTGTTGCAGTGAAAATATTGAGGGGGTTGCAATTTGAAATGACAAAGACATACATACTGACTTTATGCGATTGGATGAAGACCACCACAAGGGAGATCTCCAGTGAGGAAACATGGATCACTCTAACCACTCTCGAAAGAAACAAGTCTCCTTACGCAATTTCGATCATGCCCCTCGAGTTTCGCGAAATGGCCGTTTCAGCCATGGACCGTATCGACTCGTAAGTAAAACCTAACTAATAAATTTATCATACTTTTTCTTTATTCATTTTTTCATATATTTTACATTTTTTGTGATTTTTGTTTTTCAAGTATGATTCAGACATTGAGAAACGAGACGAGCAAGTCATACGATATCTCAGAACCGCTGCACGAAATACAAGAATCAGTTCGACTCGGATTTCTCAGCAGATTTCTCGAGTTCGCCGGTACTTTATTCAATTTACCCCCTCATTTTTTTTTATAAAATCTCAATTAACACGACTTTTTTGGTTCGGCTAGGTTATTTGGAGAGATTGGGAGGAGAAGTATCATCCCCGTTGACATCAATGGACGGAGGACATATGAGCCTTCTCCATTTATTATCAAAAAAAATATATACTTTGGTCAAGGACTAAATTTTTATTTATTTACTTTAGGGTTATTTTATCAAAAGTATGTAACTTATTTCTTTGTTTTTTTGTCTGATAGTCGAACCTAATGAGAAATGCGGCTCTTAATTATCTCCTGGATTCTGGGATTCAATGGGACTCTGCTCCTCCTGTAAAAGTAAATACTGAAAAAAATATTAAAATACAAATCATTAGTTTTATTTTCTTTAAATTTAATATTATTTTCTCTTAATAATATGCAGGGTATTAGAGACGCTACCATCGAGTTACTTCACATAATCGTAGCCGCGCATGCGGAGGTAAATATTCTTCTTCTTCTTTTCTTGTAAATAAAGAAAAATTGAGGGTTATATTTGTAAAAATTCAGGTATATTCAGGAGCAATACCATTATTAGAGAAAACACTAGGAATCTTAGTAGAAGGACTAATAGACACATTCCTCAGCGTTTTCCACGAAAACAAATCCACGGATCTCAAAATCCTGGACTCCAACGGCTTTTGCCAGCTCATGCTGGAGGTTTCCCCTAAACTCTCTTTCTTTCCATTCATTAATTTATCAAGGGGCAAAATAGTAAATTCACTCGACTCTTTTCTTTCATCCACACAGCTGGACTATTTCGAGACGGTCTTGAGTGCGTACTTCTCCCAGGACGCGCACCAGGCTATGAATTTGTTGAAAGAGAATCTGTTGGATAAAGCTTGCGAGAGCCCGTCAGAGGAGACTCCTGGACATAACAGGAGAGCGACACGTGGCAGTGACGATCCCATGGCCGACGATCGCTCCAATCCCTCCGTTTCTGCCGATGACCTACTCGTCAGTCTTCTTTCCTGCTATTTACAAACAAAAAATATCAAAATGTCATATTTACCCTTTTATAAAATATATTTTACGAAATGATACAGCAAGTGGCACTGCAGTGCAGTAGCGAGCTTCTAGAAGGGGAGATGGAAAGGACGCGACTAAACATATCTTGCTTCGTGGAATCGTCAGCTCATTCGAACTCGAACCCAAGCCCGACTCGTCCTCCAGTCCTACACGGTGCGTCCGTCACGGCACCGAAACCGGTGTTCCCGTCTTTTCAAGGAGGCAATCTTTCGTCCCCTAGTTACACTAGGCGTGACCGAGAGAAAACTACCGCCTCTTCGGGCCTCGGTTCACCTGCTGTCTCTCGCAGACGCAGGTGAATTCGTGTTTAATTCGGTTTGGTTTTTGAGTTTGGGTTTGTGTTTAGGGTTTAGAACACGGTTTGGTTTTTGAGTTTGGGTTTGTGTTGAGGGTTTAGGGTTTAGGGTTCATAGGGTTTATAGGGTTTAGGGTTCAGGGTCGGGTTTTTGTTTGGTTTTGAGTTATTCTTTGTTTTTTTTTTCGTCTACTTGTATATATTTTTTATTTTTCTTGGGTGTAACGGTGGACTACTTGTCCGATGAATTGATTAATATGAAGTGTTATATTTATTATTGTGAGGTGTATAGATTATTTGACTGATGAATTTTCGTTTTATATTTGGATTTTATAATTTTCTAATGTCACGTTGAAAAAAGGGATATTACAAAAGCCTTAACATTATCTTTTGAAACTGAAAGGAAAAATACTGACCATATATCAGGAACAACAATACTTCATAAAAATGAAAAATTTAGGAATTATAATTATAATACTAAATAAATTACATAAATAAAATTGTACATTTGTGGAGTGTATGAATTATGATAAATATAAAGAAACAATAGAACATTTTTGTTGTTGTAAGGGACTTGGTATAGTATAGTATCTCTCTCTCTCGCTCACAGTCACTTCCTTCCCCAGACACTTCAATGGCTACTGCTTGTACTACTACTGCCATGTGCCATCTCCATAAGCCCATTGTTTCTGAATAATCAAAGTTGTACAAGGAAAACTATCTCGTTTCAGAAGAAATCCTTTCGAGCTCCGACATGGAGAGCATTGGCATCGTCTACTCGATCGGAACGAGGAGAATACGAGTATGTCGGTGAAGTTAAGAAAGCTCTTTTCCAAGCTATCGAAGGTAGTAATTTATAATTCGGGAAATGAATTTGGTATGGATAATGATTTGATGTTTTAGGTGTGGGAAGAGGAATATTTGGGATTAATTCCGCCAAGAAATCAGAGATTGAATGCTTAATCGAGCTAATGGAATCTCAAAATCCTACACTCGAATCAACCTCTGAATTAAAAGATAAGGTGGATGGAATTTGGAAATTGGTATATAGCACAATTACAATTTTGGGTTCGAAACGTACGAAATTAGGGCTAAGAGACTTCATCACCTTAGGAGATTTCTACCAAATTATTGATGTTTCAGAGGTATGCAAAGTAGGGCTATTTCCTTTAAAGCCTGGTACCACAGAGGAAGCAATTTCATAATAATTTTGTATCTTGTTAAACAAATTCGGATTTAGAATCGTGTTGTGTAAACGAAAGGAAAAGGCGGTGAATTTGATCGAATTCAATGCAAGAGGATTCAAGATGCTTAGTGGCCAGCTTCGAATCATTGCTTCCTACAAAATTTCAACCAAATCTGTGAGATTTTTTTCACATAATTGGAATTGATTTGATAAATTCCTCGCTATTTGCTTAATTGTTCTGAAACTTGAATTTGTGTTATAGAGAGTAGATATTACACTTGAGAGCTCGAGTATCACTCCTGATCAGGTTAAATTATAATCAATTTTTATCGAGGAAAATAATTTGGTTTTTTAATTAAATAATTAATCTTATCTAACAAAAAAAAAAGATTGGATGATGCAGTTAATGAGCTTATTCCAGAAAAATTATGATCTTCTCCTGGCAATTTCCAATCCTGAAGGCTGGCTCGAGATAACGTAAAAAATCGAACCATGAATATATAAAATCATTGTTGATATCTAAATAATTTTGGTTATTAAAGTTTTTTTCGCTAAATTTGGGTTTAGATATGTTGACGAGTTGCTTAGAATTGGAAGAGATGTCGAGGGAAATATATTCGTGCTCGAAAGATCTGATCTTCCTGAATTTTGAGGCATTTAATACATTTAACTTCACTTCCAAGTTGTATTATTAATTTTCCAAGGTAGAGATTTTGCAGTTAAATTCAATATTTTTTAGTTACGAGTGTCTGAATGTATTCATTTCTAGGCTGACGTGGCAGTTCTTTCGATCGTGGCAACCCATGTGCGTTTTTTCAAACCCTAAAAGTTGTTTTCAAAGTGTTGCTGAGCCGGCACATTAATAACGATATGGGCATGTTTATTTTGAATCATTTTCCTCCGATTCATGAAATTAAATTTATTTTAACTGACCATTTGCCTATTTAGCAAAAGATATTATATTTTTATTAATTTGTCTAAGTAGTTTCGGTATGGTACATTGTATCTTCAATTGGATCCATTCTCGTTATTGTTATGCTGTTGAATTGAATCATTGAAAGCATTTTAATTAAGAGAAATGATATGCACTATTAAAAATGCATTTTGAAGATTGGATATTCAAATTGACAATTTATGGTGTAAAATTTATGTAAACTAGAAGAATATTCGCGCTACGCAGCGAGCATGTAAATTATATTTTTTATTGTAATACAAATTATATATTTGGATGATAATATTAATAATATCATCTTGAATAACGTTATTTGGACTGTACATTATGATTATAAAAAAATCACATTTTTTAATCAAATAATAATACTTATATTAGTGTCATTATATAATAATATATATGAATAAGTTATAATACAATTTTACGAAAAAACATAACAACAAATATTATATCATTGTTAACAATATTTTATACAATATCAAATATTAAAATAATGAATCATATAATATATGTAGTAACACATGATTAATTATATAGTAGTAATAATTTTTATTGATTCAAAATACAATGAAAAATATAAAATAATATAAAATTTAATATGGAAGTAATTTAATAAATAATATCAAAATTTTATTTATAAATAAATATAAATACAAATTATTTTATTCATATGATTTTTTTTATTTTATATTTTGTAAATAACAATAAAATTCGATAGGTGTTTATAAGTTTAAGAAGTTATTTAGATGAATAAATTATTTTTTAATTCTATTATTTTTTTGAAAAAGTTTTGTGAGACGGTCTTGAGTGCGTACTTCTCCCAGGACGCGCACCAGGCTATGAATTTGTTAAAAGAGAATCTGTTGGATAAAGCTTGCGAGAGCCCGTCAGAGGAGACTCCTGGACATAGCAGGTGAATTTGTGAAAAATACAATTTTATCAATAAATAGACATTTTATATCATATATGTTAGGACGCAAATGATAAGCAAGTTCGCAGTACATTTCATGATTTTGTTGGAATTTTTCCACAATATTTCGTAGAACCCCCGAGGCCGTCGTAAACGTCGTTATAGTATCAATTTTCTCCCATATCTTATATGCAGTTATTATAATCGAACAAAATGATAAATTTTAATGTCACCAACTGATGATTGTAGGGAAATATGTTTGCACTTGTGAAGAACTAACGCTTAAATATGAAAAGTATGTTAGTAAATATGGGAAGTTCGGTACTCACAAGAATGATGTGAAAATAATCACGAGAATAAAATGAGCACGAGAATGAAATGAACTAACGATTAAATATTTTCCACAAGAAATGATGTGGAAATATTCACGAGAACTAAAAATATGGCATTTCTTCGATATGGAATAAATATGTCGAAATAAAATTTTACAACAACTCGGCCTAGCGTAGTCAGTAGTTTATTTTGTCTCCAATTAGGAGATTTTGAGTACGAAACCGTTTGGGAACCCGGATTTGATCTTCTTATTTTCCTACAACGTGTCTTGAATAATATAAGTACTATAAAATCAATTCAAATCACAAATATGAACTAGCCCAATTGATAATTTACTCAGTGCATACAAATGACGATCTTACGAGATGATAATTTTAGATTTTTACCAAATTATATGCAATCACAAATCTAAATATATCATATGTATCCTACAAATAAAAATAAAAATATTATTTAAGTTATTTCATTAAATATGTAAATATGTGATTTCCATATAAAAAAGATTAAGAATATGAAAAATGTAAAAAATAATAATAATTTATTTAGTCCATTATGACTATTTAAAAGTCCTCTCTTTCCTTTTTATAAGCAAACTGCCTATCCATATTCATTTTGAAAAGTTATTAAAAACTAGCAATATACCGCGCAATAATTGCGCGGGACTTTATACTATTTTTTACATATTTTTGTATAATTTGTTTAAATAGAATTTGCGCACATATACGTTTAAAATCAATTATATAATCATGATATAGTCGCAAATATATTGATGTCAATAGAATGAATTATAATTAATAAATGTTCATGAAATTTGTCCATTATGAATATATGCATTATAATTAATAAGAATTCAAGGAATTGGTCCATCATTATAAATTTACACCAAATAAATAAGATATTGTGATTATTTTGGGGGTCAAATTACATTATTTCTTCCATACATAGGTGTAACTGGGTTCATGGAATTGGTCCATCATTATAAATTCATACAAAATAAATAAAATATTTGGGGATCAACTATATTTTTTTTTCCATAATGGATGTAATTTGGGTCAAAATAAAAAAAAAACTATTAAAAAAAAAAAAAAAAAACTGATGACACGTGTCACCTTATTGTGATATGTTAGAGATTAGAACTATTAAAGAAATCTTCATTACATAACTAAATCATATATAATTAAATAACCATGTTTCTTATAACAAAACAAATTAGTATCGGCCATGTGTAGACGACCATGTGTACGAGACCTAAGAACAGGAAAACTCTGAATACTCCGAAAGAAACATAGCTTTCTTATAACAAAAGTTATTAAAAAAATCTTCATTTTCGATATAAAAAGAGAGAATGAAACAATAGGAAAACTAAAAGACCATGTGTACGAGACCTAAGAACAAAACAAATTAGTATCGGCCAGCTATGTTGTGTGAATACTCCGAAAGCATAGAGCTTTCTTATAACAAGACCTACATCCCAATCCTTGTTTTATGCCGTCTATCAAGGAAGAAACTCTGCCACGGAAGATCGTATCAAATAAAATTCCTCCACTTTATTATAACATTTCACGAAAGAACAGAGCTTTCATACAGAGTATTTCTTGCGGTGTAAATCCGAGTCAATTTGCGAAACGAATCACCGAGTCCCAATCTGAAAAATGCAAGTTCGACTTGTAGTCTTCGTTTCTTCATGACATGGATTTCTCCATTGAAAATTTTCAGCCCAAGAGAACTATTTGCAGTAGAGAGTTTGTTCAAGTCGCATCCAAAAGCATGCTTGCTTATCGTCTCGAGCACGATGGATTCATCAGAAGGAAACCAGGTCCTAAAACCCTTCTTGCATAGCGGGTTTCGAGTCACTGCAATTTCACTCGACTTTGCTTACCTCGTTGGTCAAAACCTTTCAAATTTGCTTCGTCTTTTGATTTTATACAAATATGGCGGTATCTATGTCGATACCGATGTTATATTCATGAGAAGCTTCGTTGGCTTGAAAAATTGTATCAGCGCACAAAGTATGAACAAAACAACGCATGATTGGCATCGCTTGAATAATGCCGTGATGGTGTTTGATGAGAAACATCCACTTATGTTCGAGTTCATAAGAGAATTTGCTTCTACATTTAATGGTAGCATATGGGGACACAACGGACCGGACCTCGTCTCGCGAGTTGTTTCACGGGTCGAAAATATGTCGAGTTATAATGTGAGTATTTTACAAACCACAGCGTTTTACCCCGTCGATTGGATAAAAATTCGGGATTTTTTTAAGGGTCCCACGAACGAATTTCACTCGCAATGGATTAGAGATAAACACGAAACGATTAGAAGAGGGAGCTTCACGTTGCATCTGTGGAATAAAAAAACTAGACATTGGAAGGCCGGGAACGGAAGTATAATTGCGAGAATTATTTCCGATTATTCTTTGTTTTGAAATTCATGTTCAAAAGCATTCTCAAATGAGAAAAGATTATGCACGTGGACAAAAATTAACTTCATACACGTCGTACTCAATCATCTTTCCGTATATTTTCCCTTTAAGTTTTGTATATCTTTAAATGTACCTTAAATGTATCGTATCGTATGCATTTTAAATATGTGATATTTTTTTTTATTACAGTACATACGTTTTTACATATCATTCAGTCGATATAATGTTCAACCTGTCACAGAATGCGGACACGTATCATTTTTTTTTAAGTTTTGTTTCTATTGCAACACAAATTATACTCGTGTATGGAAGAAAAATATAATTGTCCCCAAACTAATCACAATATCATTGATGAAGTAACAAATTAAATTTATTAACATTTCTGATTGACTCAATTAAATGTTGATTGACACGTTTAATTAACACATCAATAATTCATAATATGTTAATATTGGTAAATGTTAATTGACGTGTCAGTGATATTGGTAAATGTTAATCTATTAATTAGAATTGATTTCAGTAATTTTGGTTTAATTAGGACTAATTAGGTAATTTGGGACGGGTAAGTGATTATTGGTAATTAGAGGTTGATTATTGATTTTGGTTCATTAATGATACTTGGGTAGCAAACAAGAGTATATTTATGTGGTAATTGAGGGACTTAACGAATGATTTAGAATGAATTGCGGGGATTGAAAAATTAAGTTTGATGATTATGAACTAATTGTTGGCAGGATTATATGGTGAGATTTTTTTGAAAATAAAAATCCATGATCTGATTTTCTTCATGGAATACGGTATTTCTAGTTGAAGATCATTTAGAGCTAACTCGTAAATGAATGTTAATTTGACAAATGTCTTAATATTGCTAATTTGATATCAATATAGTGATACTGGTACCAACTATATGCAAATATTTCCTTCCAATGTAAATTTTGGTTCTGTAGGGATATTATAGTATTCTAATTCTAACTTGTATCAATTTGAATATCAAAGTACTTAGAGAAAATATTCAAGGAAAAACTTATATTTAAACATCGATTTTTCATTTGCGATTGAAGTATATCGTTAATTGATGTAATTGGTTAAATAAATGCTAATTGATTTAAATGGAGACTAACTGATTGAATAATCAAGGTTTGACCGAGATAATTTTGAGTTATTAATTCATTAATTCAATCATTTATATTTTATTTTGAACTTTCGGTAGATAAATATCATTAGTAAATAGTTTAGTTATGTATAAATACCTTAATTATATATTAACAATACTTACTTATATTTATTATTCAATTTAATAATTAATTTGATTATATATAATCATCTAAAAATTTGTTTACAATAATGATTTATTTTCAAATCAAACTACAAAATAAAGATTGCAATTACACCACTCCAAACATAAATGTTACAATTACAACCGTTACGAATTCTTCCATCCAAACACAAAAATTAGATCGCAATTGCAGAAGTTGTATTTTCAGCAATCCAAATTCTTTGAGGAATTTCTAACGCATCCATCCAAACAGCCCCTAATTCTACACAACATACAACATGTTCTCGCAACATGCTCCCGCAACAGAATATTGATCCTATGTTGAATATTGTATTCACATTATAAAATAATTTAACTTAATTCAATCAATATCTACAGTTCATCATCCTGCTGTCAGTCATGTTGCGAGAGCATTATGTGTATAATTACTCGTCCAAACGCTGAATATTTGTTTGCCAGAAAAGTAAAAAGCCATCTAGCATGCTCCCACATTCCCTTATATTTTTTCAAATATTATATGAGAATTTAACCGTTATTACACAAATAATAAAAAGTAATATGTAATTAAGATCTCTTTCAGCTAACAATTAATATTTATTGTTTAAAATTTAATACTTAAAAATTATTATTCATGTATTATTCGTTAATTGGTAATTTGATCTCACCGAGCAATTTGATCTCACCGACTCCACTATCCAAGTTTATAACAATATTATTTTTGTTTTCAATTTTGTAATAAAAGACATTTGTACAATTGTATATTTCGTGATTTGATAATTTATCCACGTTCTTATTTTGGACCGAAATTTATCTAATTTTTTTTGTCCCGCACCATCATTTTTTTTAACCAGTAAATTATGATATGTGACAAAATTTGAACAATTGATCAATCATTAATTTTTTATAAATAATATTTTTGTAGTCATTTGAGTGTCTCTTATTTTACGCTATGTTTTAATAATTTTCAGACAACTTAGTTTAAATAATTATATTAAGAAATGATATTATCATATTTATGTGTACTTTATATTACAATGAAAATCATAATTAACATTTTCACCGCGTAGCGCGAGTATTCTCGTAGTAGTATTTAATTTGATCTTTTATTTATTGTTGAATTTGTACTTGATTAGCTAACGGATGCCACATATGCTTCGTCCTTGAATATATGATATAGATCTTCCTGAGTAAGTATTGTAATAGTATCTTAAATAACCGAAAAGATGACGTCGCTATTTTACCGAATCAATACAAACTTGTAAAGTGACCCACAAGAGTAGGGATATTTATCTTGAGTGTATTTATCTACGACTAGTACTCTAGCCCTCGTACTTGACGATAAACCTAAATGTAAATCGACACTTTTGTGTGCTTGCAAACGAGTTTCAATGTATTGCAGATACTTTACATTTGGAACACGTCACCTAGAATATTGTAGCGTGGTAATTAATATATGAATGTATTATGTATGCGTCTTAACACTTACAAAAGCATGACACTCCAGGGCGGATCCAGTATCGATATATAGGGAGGCCCTAATTTTATAGGGGGGTCGGAATAAAAAAAAAATCAAAATATATAGCTTGTAGATTTTGAAATCAAGACCTCACTCTTCCTAAACATATGTTTAACCACAACACTACTCTAGTCTTTGTGAAATACAAACAAATTTATTATAATTATTACTTTTGAAACTAGCGAAATCACCTTCTTCTTCACTCATATTTTCGATTTCGATTTCATGCGGGGGGGAGGGGAGGAGGGGCGGGACTCCTGCTCGACCCCCCCCCTGAATCCGTCACAGACACTATTCGTCTTCGCAATTGCGGAGTGTGGAAAAATATTTAGGACAATTTAAGGAAGCTTAAATTTTCTGAAAATTAAGAAACCTCACCTTCAAGATATTAAAAAAAAACCTCTTAATTAAATTTAATTTTCATTTACGCCCTGCAATAATTAAACTTAACACTGGACAACATTAAAAAAATTTGGACTAAAATATCATTGACTTATTTGTCGAATTATCCAAAGCGGAACATTCAATTTAATTTTAGTAAATCCATTTTGATATTTTTTTTTTATTAATTTCAAAAATCTCCATAAATATAGTTTAATATTGATATAATTTCACAATATTTTAATTATATATTTTTTCATGAAAAATTAACATCCAATAATTAAAAAAAAAACAACAACATAAATAATTTATGTATCTTGAAATTTAAAATATTTTGACAAATATTATTTTAGCGGCAATTTTATTCACCTTGTTAATAAGATTTTTTATTTTTACAAAACTTAGTTTTTTATAGAAAGCTTCGTTGGAAAAAATACCAGTAGAAATTAGAGAAAAAAATGAGGAAGGAATTATCTCGCATTGGTATTGATATTGATAGAAAAAATATAACATGCACGTTTTATTTAAATACAAATAAACACATTAATAATTAATAATTATATACGAAGATCACTTTGGGGTAGTTGGTGATATTGTTTTGAAATATTTAATAGGCGAAAGGTAGTTGGTGATATTTTTATTAAACAAAACAACAGCTCACATAATTATCTACAAGAAATTCGTGAGAAATTCATAAAAAAGTAAAATCCGGAAAAGAAAAAAAAAAACAATAGTACAGGATCAAGCAAAAATCGTAGTCGACATTACTCATAAATATTTCACAATGAATGTATTCAATTACGTACATCCATTTTAAACATTGATGTATGTAATGAATATTTAATAATATAACAATTGATAATTAATTATTATATTAGTCAACATCAAAAATAAAAATATCTAAAAATTGTAAAAAAATATATAAAAACTGAAAGTTAATGTACAATGAAAAAAGCTACTAAAAGATTACCTTTTGCCAAGCTATTTTTTTATGCTCGGTTTTTGTATATGGTTGTTTATATATATATATATATATATATATATATATATATATATATATATATATATATATATATATATATATATATATATATATATATATATATATATATATACATATATATATATATATATATACATATATATATATATATATATATATATATATATATATATATATATATTAAAATTAAATGCCTATTACGTATAGTTTCATTTGTATCTTTAATAGATGGTATATGTTAAAAAATATTGTGATTTTTTTATTAAATGCTAAAAAAATAGAAAAAGATGATTTGTTACATTTAATTGGGTATTTTGGTTCAATCTTTTTAACAACATACAAAGTTAAATTTAACACCTCCAGAGGTATATATAAAGAAAAGTTTGTTCTGAGTTTTTTTGGAATCTCTCTAAACGTTGGGATTTTTCTAAAAAATCCCGTTATTGCTATCATATTGTTATCAATAATAATAATACTTTAATCTATCATACTAAATTATAGAAGTATGTAATTAATTATTATGTATTATATAATTCCTAATACATTAATTTGTGTAATATATAATATTATATAATATTATTAAGCATTTTGATTATTAATAATTAATATATAGTTAATGCTTAAATATATTTATGTTAATTAATATAATTAATAATCAGTATTTGCATATTTAACTTAATATTATTTAATTTAATTATATTTATTGTATAATATACTATAATATAATATGATATAATATGATATAATACGATATGATATTATATGATATTATATTACGTCAGACTATATTATATTATATTTTATATAATAAAACTTTGTATTCAATACATTAATTTTTAATTACAAACTAAATGATTTGGTATAAATCAACAATATAAAAAAAATTATCCTACTATCTTACAAAATACCATTCGAAAATGATAACTCATTAGGCCTAAAAATGATGACTCAAAAGTCAAATATGATTGATAAATCAATACAATACGAGTTTTAATCAATAATAATACCAGTATATAGTATATGAGTCCATAATACAATAATAATACTAGTATATATTAATACAACACGCCTAACATAAATTAAGAGAAATTAGATTAGGTGGATCCCCACTCAAATATGTATCTCCCTCCCAAATGAACGGCTATAAGAGAAGGGTCATTGGCAATGACCATATCATTGCATTTTCGTTATTTCTCTCCTCTCTTCATAGACTTTCTTAGAAACCGCCAATAATGGTACTGAATTATTGATATTTAATCATTATTATTATTATTATTCTTCTTCTTCTTCTTCTTCTTCTTCTTCATTCTCTGCAATGCCTAAACAAAAGAAGATTCTCTCTTTTGTTTTCCTTCTTTCTTCTTTTGTGTTGGCCCTTTCTCTAGGTGCCCTTCTCCTTTACAATGGCTTTCGCATTCACCGTTCAGAAGACGAACCCATTTCCCCTCCCGTGCAAGACCCACATCCCAATCCTTATTTTATGCCGTCTATTAAGGAAGAAACCCTGCCAGGGAAGATCGAATCAAACAAAATTCCTCGGCTTTCTTATAACATTGCACGAGAGAATAGAGCTTTCATTAAAAGTATTTCCTGCAGTGTAATTCCAAGTCAATTTGCGAAAAGAATCACAGAGTTCTTTAGCGAGTCTCCCTCCGATTTGAAAAATGCAAGTTCGACTTGTAGTCTTCGTTTCTTCATGACATGGATTTCTCCATTGGAAAATTTCGGCCCAAGAGAACTATTTGCAGTAGAAAGTTTGTTCAAGTCGCATCCAAAAGCATGCTTGCTTATCGTCTCGAGCACGATGGATTCATCAGAAGGAAACCAGGTCCTAAAACCCTTCTTGCATAGCGGGTTTCGAGTCACTGCAATTTCACTCGACTTTGCTTACCTCGTTGAAGGGACGCCGGCAAAAACATGGTACAATCGACTACAAAAAGGACAAGTGGACCCAGGAAAGATCTCTCTTGGTCAAAACCTTTCGAATTTGCTTCGTCTTTTGATTTTATACAAATACGGCGGTATCTATGTCGATACCGATGTTATATTCATGAGAAGCTTCGTTGGTTTGAAAAACTGTATCGGCGCACAAAGTGTGAACAAAACAACGCATGATTGGCATCGCTTGAATAATGCCGTGATGGTGTTTGATGAGAAACATCCACTTATGTTCGAGTTCATAAGAGAATTTGCTTCTACATTTAATGGTAGCAAATGGGGACATAACGGACCGGACCTCGTCTCGCGAGTTGTTTCACGAGTCGAAAATATGTCGAGATATAATGTGAGTATTTTACAAACCACAGCGTTTTACCCCGTCAATTGGATAGAAATTCGGGATTTTTTTAAGGGTCCCATGAACGAATTTCACTCGCAATGGATTAGAGAGAAACACGAAAGGATTAGAAGAGGGAGCTTCACGTTGCATCTATGGAATAAAATGAGTGGACATTTGAAGGCCGAGAACGGAAGTATAATTGCGAGAATTATTTCCGATTATTCTTTGTTTTGAAATTCATGTTCAAAAGCATTCTCAAATGAGAAAAGATTATGCACATGGACAAAAATTAACTTCGTACACGTCGTACTCAATCATCTTTCCGTATATTTTCCCTTTATGTTTTGTACATCTTTAAATGTATCTGAAATGTATCCTATACATTTTAAATATGTGATATTTTTTTAATACAATACATACGTTTTTACATATCATTTAGTCGATATAATGTTCAACCTGTCACAGAATGCGAATGCGGACACGTGTCATTTTTTTTTAAGTTTTGTTTCTATTGCAACCCAAAGTATACTCATATATGGAAGAAAAATATAATTATCCTCAAACTAATCACAATATCATTGATGAAGTAACAAATTAAATTTGTTAACATTTCTGATTGACTCAATTAAATGTTGGGACAATCAATAATACATTTTTGATAAATGTTAATTGACGTATCAATTCAATTAAACGATCAATTAAATCGTTAAATTAGACAATCAATAATACAAATCAACTTACTTTTTTGGATATTCTAAAAAATTTCTTATCTTTTTGAAAACTCAAAAAAAAAAACTCTCTGCCTAGTTTTTATTTGCAAATATCCTGCTATAGGACTTAAAAGTTTAAAACTAATCATGGATGATATTTTTTAGAAAATAAAAGTTCAGTAGAGTGGTTATTTTGGAGTTTTCAAAAAGATAGATTTTTTTTAGAATATCCAAAACAGTTAAGTTAAGGGATTTTATTGAAGGTCTTCCAAAATCCAATGGAAAAGAAGTGATCTTAGTAGTAGTGGATAGGCTCACCAAATATGCCCATTTTATGGCATTATCTCGCCCATTTACGGCACAAGGAGTAGCAAGGGTTTTTTTTTTAGAATATATGCAAATTACATGGTGTTCCTAGCAGCATAGTAAGTGACCGAGATAAGATTTTTACCAGCTCCTTTTGGAAAGAATTATTTGCAAATTACGGGACCAAATTGAATCTCAGTACTTCTTACCATCCACAATCAGACGGACAAACGGAATGAGTGAACCAGTGTTTGGAGACATATTTGAGGTGTATGGTGGTTAATCGACCTAAGAAATGGTGTGACTGGTTGAGCAATGCTGAATGGTGGTATAACACCAATTACCACAATTCTCTAAAGCATACCCCTGACTTTATATGGATATACCCCTCCTTCTATAGAATTCGGAATGCCTCCTAATGCCAGAAATGTTGGTTAATTCTAACCTAGAGGGGGGGTAAATTTGGCAATCTAACTTACACTTAGTTTAGATTTAAACCTAATTTACGGTGCGGAATAAATAATAATTTAGATGATAAAGATGATACCGTAGAAACACTTTGACACAAGATGTTTGTTTACGAAGTTCGGTAGGTGGTTGCTTTGTAGCTTTAACTCACCCTTTACTCGCTTAATTGACCGACTCAATTATTTGCGAGTACCTACGTCTCCGGGAATGCCTTGTGCCTCTTTTTGGCTTTCGATTGAATTCCAACTCAACTCGATTACAAGGATTTGCCTAGATCGATTTACACGCTTCTATCGATCTATAGCTTAGGCTCTTTACAATTTGTTGCACTAGCCTATTACACTTTTTCACTAATCGAGCTACAACATGATCGGTCACGTGAGTGGGATACGATTAGTGGAGAATATCGAAAGTAGATCAACGATCTAAAGAGGTTTCTCAAGCTATCAATGGATATAGATAATCACAGCTTAGGGTTTCTCTCTTTTTAGGTTTGAATGTTTTAAAGTGAAAGAGTCGGAGAGAGAGACCCATGAAGGATTCTATTTATACTCTCTATAGAAATCCTTCAGAAAACTTGAAGTGCGTTCGAACGCATAACGTCCGTTCAGAACGCACTTGTAGTTTGCACTAGCCGTTTCAAAATAACGTGCAAGTACATCTTGGGTCCGTTCGAACGGACAATGTCCGTTCGTAACGGACTCAATTATACATAGCATTTTGCGTTCACAGGAACAAGAGTCCGTTCAACGCACTGAAAAGTGGGTGAACGGATTCCAGGTTGTCCGTTCGAACGCACATGTGTGTTCGTTCGAACGCACACATCCCTGTGACATTTTTCGTTCACAGGAAGGATTGTCCGTTCAACGCACTCAGAAGGTGGGTGAACGGATTCTAATTGTCCGTTCGAACGGACATGATTGTTCGTTCGAACGCACACATCCCTGTGACACGTTTGGTTCTAATCAAGGTTTAATAGTTTTGATATGTGGCAAGTCCGTTCTGAACGGACTTTGAGTTCGTTCAGAACGCACTTCCTGCTTGACTGAACTCTTTGTTATTTTGAACATGATTTTACTTGAGTTCTACTAGGTTTGTACCTATGGTTTATTTGTGGCGTATCCCACTCACGGAAGGCTTCAACATCTTGATTCTTGATGTATTCCAATGGCCTTCCTCGTGTTCTTCTTTTCTTGTTTATCTTGAGACTTCATGTCCTGATTCTTGATGTAATTCAATGAAGTCCTCCTTCACAAGTCCTCCTTCATCTTTGTATCGTACATATGTTATCCTGCACTTTTCTGGATGTATACATTAGTAATGACAGTGTTTTGAAATAATCAAACTATCAGGAAATTTGAACCAACAAACTCCCCCTTTTGATTAATTTCAAAACACTGTCGGTTTGGAGAGTTTCACCATTTAGTTGAGAACTTTCCGTACGATCGTTTCTCCCCCATTTTGAAAGAGATCAAAAGGGTCAAGGAGACTTCATCAACGGAAGGCTCCCCCTAAATGCGAGCTCCCCCTCAAAGAACGAATTGATGAATGTATGAGCTCGTAAATATGATCAAATTCTTTTGTTTTTGAAAAAAAATCTTTTCTCATTTGATATTTTTAAGAAAATGAAACAGTTTTTGTGTGTGCGTTCCGAACGGAAAAAGTAATGCGTTCGAACGCACTTGCATCTGGACTGATAGGTTATATAAAAATCAAAAAATAGATGCAACAGTTGATAATACTCAGACTGACACTAAATCAAATTTATGCAGTTCAGGGCATGACACATGCCGATACAAACACACACATAACATACGCTGTTCAGCTATACAAACCCAACAAACTCAATTTCTCACACACATGCACGTCCTATAAAAACAAACACGACACCACAACACACTTATGACACCGCCGTTGATTACATCTCGTTGGGACCGGGGTAAGGGTTCGGGGTCGGGATGATAGCTTGGACCGGACGCAAAGAAGTCGTCGACGTTGAATGTTCTCGAATGGGACTCCGACGGATTCGCGGTGGGATGAGATGGAGGAGGTGGTATTTCTTGAGCTTTCGAGCTTTCTCCTGTTCTCTTCTTTTCCTTGGATTTCCCTTTTGATATGAGGCTTCGATTTGCATCCATGAAATCAAGCTTTTGAGAGAGAGGAGAAGGAGTTTTTGAACGAGAAGATAAGGGGAAGGGTTTGAAGAATGTAAATCGTGTCCCTTTAAGTCTCTTCGTACGAGAAGATTAACCATAGCGTCCATTGATGAGGGTCGGTTGCATGCAGATGGAGAGTAAATACGACGAGTCCGTTCGAACGGACATTCATGTGCGTTCGAACGTACACGCTTCTGGGTAAAAGGCGCCATTGTTTGGGTTTGAGTTGCAGGTGAGAGGTCTTTGAGTTCGTTCGAACGCACTTGCAACAGTTGGGACAGGCGCCATACTATGAAATGCCGCAGTAATCATACATTTCATCTGTCCGTTCCGAACGCACTGTTTGTTCGTTTGAACGGACTTGAGTCTGGAAGGATGGCATTTGTTAACTTCATTTGTCCGTTCCGAACGCACTCATTTGTTCGTTCGAACGGACTTGAGTCTGGAAGGATGGTATTTGTTGACTTCATTTGTCCGTTCCGAACGCACTCTTTTGTTCGTTCGAACGGACTAGATACTGAGCTGAGACCCGGATTTATTTACCCAAAACACTGACCCTAGTTCAACAACTCTATTTGTACTTATGATTATACAGTTATGATGCAACTACATGAGACTAGACCCAATATGCTGAATTTTAATTCTTGAGAGATAACATACCTAGCTTTAGTCGTAGATCGGAGAAAGGAGCAAATGGTAACGGTTTTGTGAAGATGTCGGCAATTTGATTTTGAGTCTCTATCCATTCGAGTTTAACATCGCCTTTTTCCACGTAATCCCGAATGAAGTGGTGACGTATGTCGATATGCTTGGTTCGTGAATGGTGGACAGGGTTTTTCGAGATGCATATTGCGCTATTGTTGTCGCACAATATGGGGATTTTACGGAAGTTCAAACCGTAGTCTCCGAGGGTTTGGTTCAACCACAGTAATTGAGCACAACAGCTTCCTGCGGCTACATACTCGGCTTCGGCCGTCGATAAGGCTACCGAGTGTTGTTTACGACTTGACCATGATACAAGTAAACCTCCCAAAAATTGGCATGTACCGCTCGTGCTTTTTCGATCAACTCGGGATCTGGCAAAATCCGCATCAGTGTATCCTACTAGGTTTAGGTTCCCACTATGCCCGTACCATATCCCAAGTTCAATTGTACCTTTTAAATAACGAAATATGCGTTTTACGGCCGTGTAATGTGATACCTTGGGGTTAGCTTGAAATCGAGCGCACAAGCATACGGCGAACATGATGTCGGGACGACTCGCCGTTAGATAAAGAAGGCTCCCGATCATTCCTCTATAGGACGTAATGTCGAACGATTCGCCTTCTTCATCCGCATCCAATTTTGATTCCTTTGCCATTGGAGTGTCACTCGTTTTAGTTTGGTCCAACTCGAATCTCTTTAATAATTCGTGAGTGTACTTTGATTGGTTGACGAAAATTCCTTCACTTGATTGTGTGACTTGAAGACCCAAGAAGAATTTTAACTCTCCCATCATACTCATGACAAATTCACTGTGCATAAGAATAGAGAATTCTTCGGCAAGAGCCGTATCAAACCTTGAGAAATGATCCATGCACACAAAAAGATTACAAGCATTATGAGAAGTTCCATGTTTTCATACATCGAAAACTGAAATGAACTAAACCCCTCACAAATGGCCCTTCAAAAATTCAAAATTTTCATTAAAAAACTGATAGATTGGTATAGATTGTACCACAAGAGTTGGACCAAATGAAAGCTTGTAACATGCTGTAAGTGGGCCCATCTACAAAATTGGGACGCTTTCAATTATTTCCCGTAAGAAGAAGAAAATAAGTCATTAACGATAAATAAATAAAAAAGACACATAAATTAGGAAATTTCTGATTTTAGAAAATGAGGACAAATGAAACTAAAAAAATATGTGAATTTTCAAATGGAAGGAAACAGATCTTTTGTTTAATTGATAGTGTAACCGTACAGGTTTTAAATAAATTGAAATGAAGAAAGAATTCACTGTACATGGCGTGCTCGTTATCTTTATGATGATGCTCTGTGAGTAAATGTGAAGCTGTTCTACATGGTATCGATTTCAAAATCTATGCACCAAAGGTTGCCCCCTCACCAGTCACATTTTACTCCATGCTTCAATCTCTCACTCATGTCGAAATCGATGCATCTTGACTTGATGACTGCTACTTACCCCTTTTGTTTGATCATTCTTGCGCTGTCGAAACAACTATACCTCAGCCAATTTAATTCGGATACAAAAATGTTGAACCGAATCTGCAATTCGGATACAAAAATGTTGAACCGAATCTGCAACTATACCTCAACGATCCAAACAAAACAAAAACCTCGCAAGAGAAGAGGATCCAAATACAAAAATACACAAAGAATGAACAAACCGTTACAGATGCCATTTGAAAGAAGAACAATTGAAACACTTACTTGTTGGCGGCTCGATCTGCATCTGGCATCCCTCTTTCTCTCGGGCGATCTTGCCGCGCGCCTCTCTCTGACCATGGTCGTGCGCCTCTCTTTCTCTCTCACTCTCGTTGTGCGCCTTTCTCCCTCTCTCTCTCACCATGGTTTTCTTGTGCTGACCACCATCCATGGTTGTGCTGCAGTGCGGTACGATAGAACAAAGAAAAGATGATAGTAGGGTTTAGGGGGAACTGTACAGCATGGTGCTGTACGATATAGCAAGAAAAAGGAGGTCGCACAGGAAAGAAAAAAAAAGAGGATTGTAGGGTTTAGATGAAAAATCTATGGCTTAGATGAGAACAGTAAAGAACGACGTGGCTCATTTTGAAAGGCCAAAATGATCGTAAATTTAAAAAATGAGAACAGTAAAGAACGACGTGGCTCATTTTGAAAGGCCAAAATGATCGTAAATTTAAGGGGTGGAAAATTACTTTTTATAATTAATTCTAATTAGTTTAGAATGTGGAAAAAACAGGTTCAAAGTTCATTTCATGATTTTGACGTATCAAATATTCTCTCTTCATTTATGGGCGACGCGATAAAAGAGATCTCTAAAGCTTGCTTCTCTCTCGAAGGAAAAGACTCCTCTCCTCCTTCTGCTGGTACCTACCTCTCTCTCTCTCTCTCTCTCTCAAAAGGAAATATTGCCAAGATTAAAATTGTAATTATTGTATAATTGTTGCAGTGAAAATATTGAGGGGGTTGCAATTTGAAATGACAAAGACATACATACTGACTTTATGCGATTGGATGAAGACCACCACAAGGGAGATCTCCAGTGAGGAAACATGGATCACTCTAACCACTCTCGAAAGAAACAAGTCTCCTTACGCAATTTCGATCATGCCCCTCGAGTTTCGCGAAATGGCCGTTTCAGCCATGGACCGTATCGACTCGTAAGTAAAACCTAACTAATAAATTTATCATACTTTTTCTTTATTCATTTTTTCATATATTTTACATTTTTTGTGATTTTTGTTTTTCAAGTATGATTCAGACATTGAGAAACGAGACGAGCAAGTCATACGATATCTCAGAACCGCTGCACGAAATACAAGAATCAGTTCGACTCGGATTTCTCAGCAGATTTCTCGAGTTCGCCGGTACTTTATTCAATTTACCCCCTCATTTTTTTTTATAAAATCTCAATTAACACGACTTTTTTGGTTCGGCTAGGTTATTTGGAGAGATTGGGAGGAGAAGTATCATCCCCGTTGACATCAATGGACGGAGGACATATGAGCCTTCTCCATTTATTATCAAAAAAAATATATACTTTGGTCAAGGACTAAATTTTTATTTATTTACTTTAGGGTTATTTTATCAAAAGTATGTAACTTATTTCTTTGTTTTTTTGTCTGATAGTCGAACCTAATGAGAAATGCGGCTCTTAATTATCTCCTGGATTCTGGGATTCAATGGGACTCTGCTCCTCCTGTAAAAGTAAATACTGAAAAAAATATTAAAATACAAATCATTAGTTTTATTTTCTTTAAATTTAATATTATTTTCTCTTAATAATATGCAGGGTATTAGAGACGCTACCATCGAGTTACTTCACATAATCGTAGCCGCGCATGCGGAGGTAAATATTCTTCTTCTTCTTTTCTTGTAAATAAAGAAAAATTGAGGGTTATATTTGTAAAAATTCAGGTATATTCAGGAGCAAAACCATTATTAGAGAAAACACTAGGAATCTTAGTAGAAGGACTAATAGACACATTCCTCAGCGTTTTCCACGAAAACAAATCCACGGATCTCAAAATCCTGGACTCCAACGGCTTTTGCCAGCTCATGCTGGAGGTTTCCCCTAAACTCTCTTTCTTTCCATTCATTAATTTATCAAGGGGCAAAATAGTAAATTCACTCGACTCTTTTCTTTCATCCACACAGCTGAACTATTTCGAGACGGTCTTGAGTGCGTACTTCTCCCAGGACGCGCACCAGGCTATGAATTTGTTGAAAGAGAATCTGTTGGATAAAGCTTGCGAGAGCCCGTCAGAGGAGACTCCTGGACATAACAGGAGAGCGACACGTGGCAGTGACGATCCCATGGCCGACGATCGCTCCAATCCCTCCGTTTCTGCCGATGACCTACTCGTCAGTCTTCTTTCCTGCTATTTACAAACAAAAAATATCAAAATGTCATATTTACCCTTTTATAAAATATATTTTACGAAATGATACAGCAAGTGGCACTGCAGTGCAGTAGCGAGCTTCTAGAAGGGGAGATGGAAAGGACGCGACTAAACATATCTTGCTTCGTGGAATCGTCAGCTCATTCGAACTCGAACCCAAGCCCGACTCGTCCTCCAGTCCTACACGGTGCGTCCGTCACGGCACCGAAACCGGTGTTCCCGTCTTTTCAAGGAGGCAATCTTTCGTCCCCTAGTTACACTAGGCGTGACCGAGAGAAAACTACCGCCTCTTCGGGCCTCGGTTCACCTGCTGTCTCTCGCAGACGCAGGTGAATTCGTGTTTAATTCGGTTTGGTTTTTGAGTTTGGGTTTGTGTTTAGGGTTTAGAACACGGTTTGGTTTTTGAGTTTGGGTTTGTGTTGAGGGTTTAGGGTTTAGGGTTCATAGGGTTTATAGGGTTTAGGGTTCAGGTCGGGTTTTTGTTTGGTTTTGAGTTATTCTTTGTTTTTTTTTTCGTCTACTTGTATATATTTTTTATTTTTCTTCGGTGTAACGGTGGACTACTTGTCCGATGAATTGATTAATATGAAGTGTTATATTTATTATTGTGAGGTGTATAGATTATTTGACTGATGAATTTTCGTTTTATATTTGGATTTTATAATTTTCTAATGTCACGTTGAAAAAAGGGATATTACAAAAGCCTTAAGGGGCCGTTTGGCAAGTGGAATTAGTAGAGTGGAATTGGATTATAAGGTGGAGCAGAAAATTTTTCTGGAAATAATAATTCCATAGTTTGTTTGGATGTCTAAATTATAATATGCTGGAAAATATAATTCTTTGTTTGGTTGTTTAGAAAATTTGGAATTTTGAAATTGGAATTTCATTATTATAATATAATTACTATATTACTAGCAATTGTAAACCCATTATATTCATATAATATTATTATATGAATAAAATAATTGCATTATAATTGTAATATTCATATAATTAATATAATATTATATTTTTACTATAATAATATTAAATGTATTGTTTTATTATTATAACATTGTATTATATCCGCATAATTACTATAATAATTATTATCTTAGTACAATATATTATATTAATTATATAGATTTGAAAATAATAAAATAATTATATTATTATAATAAAATAATATTACACATATAATAAGGTTATTAATATATAATAATAATATAATATTATAAAATGCATTGATATATTATTATAATATTATATTTTATCCATATAATAACATTCTTTATAATAAAATATATAATATTATATTCATTATATTTATATAATATAATTATCATAATTTTTTTTATTATTATAATAATATATAGTATTATATTTTTTTTATATATTATTATAATATTATTATTATTATTATTATTATTTTTTTTATTTTATTTTTTTTTAATTTTTTTTTTTAATATTATTATTATTATTATTATTGTTATTATTATTATTGTTATTATTGTTGTTATTATTTTTATTATTATTATTATTATTATTATTATTATTATTATTATTGTTATTATTATTATTATTATTATTGTTGTTGTTATTATTATTATTATTATTATTATTATTATTATTATTATTATTATTATTTTTTATTATTATTATTATTATTGTTATTATTATTATTGTTATTGTTATTATTATTATTATTATTATTATTATTATTATTATTTATATAAAAATAATAATTATAATGTAATTTTTTTATTATAATAAAATTATTACATAATTTAAATATAATTATTTTATTATTATAATATTATATGTTATTCATATAATAATATTATTTATAAAAAATTAAAATAAATATTATACTAATTATATAGACATAATAATATTGTTTTATATGATTATTATAATTATAATATATAATATTATTTTAATTGTATTAATATAATAATTACCATATAATGTTGATTAGGTGTATTTACTTGTTTGTTAATGAAATTCTCCACTTTGAAATTCCACCATTTTGAGAGAATTTCATTTCACTAGGATTGGGGAAAAATATTTTTCTAGAATTAATTAGTTCCATTTTAATTCTCACACCAAACAAAGAATTTTGATTTGAGGAGATTTAAAGTTCCATTCCCCTCCAATATTCCACCTCCCAAACATGCCCTAACATTATCTTTTGAAACTGAAAGGAAAAATACTGACCATATATCAGGAACAACAATACTTCATAAAAATGAAAAATTTAGGAATTATAATTATAATACTAAATAAATTACATAAATAAAATTGTACATTTGTGGAGTGTATGAATTATGATAAATATAAAGAAACAATAGAACATTTTTGTTGTTGTAAGGGACTTGGTATAGTATAGTATCTCTCTCTCTCGCTCACAGTCACTTCCTTCCCCAGACACTTCAATGGCTACTGCTTGTACTACTACTGCCATGTGCCATCTCCATAAGCCCATTGTTTCTGAATAATCAAAGTTGTACAAGGAAAACTATCTCGTTTCAGAAGAAATCCTTTCGAGCTCCGACATGGAGAGCATTGGCATCGTCTACTCGATCGGAACGAGGAGAATACGAGTATGTCGGTGAAGTTAAGAAAGCTCTTTTCCAAGCTATCGAAGGTAGTAATTTATAATTCGGGAAATGAATTTGGTATGGATAATGATTTGATGTTTTAGGTGTGGGAAGAGGAATATTTGGGATTAATTCCGCCAAGAAATCAGAGATTGAATGCTTAATCGAGCTAATGGAATCTCAAAATCCTACACTCGAATCAACCTCTGAATTAAAAGATAAGGTGGATGGAATTTGGAAATTGGTATATAGCACAATTACAATTTTGGGTTCGAAACGTACGAAATTAGGGCTAAGAGACTTCATCACCTTAGGAGATTTCTACCAAATTATTGATGTTTCAGAGGTATGCAAAGTAGGGCTATTTCCTTTAAAGCCTGGTACCACAGAGGAAGCAATTTCATAATAATTTTGTATCTTGTTAAACAAATTCGGATTTAGAATCGTGTTGTGTAAACGAAAGGAAAAGGCGGTGAATTTGATCGAATTCAATGCAAGAGGATTCAAGATGCTTAGTGGCCAGCTTCGAATCATTGCTTCCTACAAAATTTCAACCAAATCTGTGAGATTTTTTTCACATAATTGGAATTGATTTGATAAATTCCTCGCTATTTGCTTAATTGTTCTGAAACTTGAATTTGTGTTATAGAGAGTAGATATTACACTTGAGAGCTCGAGTATCACTCCTGATCAGGTTAAATTATAATCAATTTTTATCGAGGAAAATAATTTGGTTTTTTAATTAAATAATTAATCTTATCTAACAAAAAAAAAAGATTGGATGATGCAGTTAATGAGCTTATTCCAGAAAAATTATGATCTTCTCCTGGCAATTTCCAATCCTGAAGGCTGGCTCGAGATAACGTAAAAAATCGAACCATGAATATATAAAATCATTGTTGATATCTAAATAATTTTGGTTATTAAAGTTTTTTTCGCTAAATTTGGGTTTAGATATGTTGACGAGTTGCTTAGAATTGGAAGAGATGTCGAGGGAAATATATTCGTGCTCGAAAGATCTGATCTTCCTGAATTTTGAGGCATTTAATACATTTAACTTCACTTCCAAGTTGTATTATTAATTTTCCAAGGTAGAGATTTTGCAGTTAAATTCAATATTTTTTAGTTACGAGTGTCTGAATGTATTCATTTCTAGGCTGACGTGGCAGTTCTTTCGATCGTGGCAACCCATGTGCGTTTTTTCAAACCCTAAAAGTTGTTTTCAAAGTGTTGCTGAGCCGGCACATTAATAACGATATGGGCATGTTTATTTTGAATCATTTTCCTCCGATTCATGAAATTAAATTTATTTTAACTGACCATTTGCCTATTTAGCAAAAGATATTATATTTTTATTAATTTGTCTAAGTAGTTTCGGTATGGTACATTGTATCTTCAATTGGATCCATTCTCGTTATTGTTATGCTGTTGAATTGAATCATTGAAAGCATTTTAATTAAGAGAAATGATATGCACTATTAAAAATGCATTTTGAAGATTGGATATTCAAATTGACAATTTATGGTGTAAAATTTATGTAAACTAGAAGAATATTCGCGCTACGCAGCGAGCATGTAAATTATATTTTTTATTGTAATACAAATTATATATTTGGATGATAATATTAATAATATCATCTTGAATAACGTTATTTGGACTGTACATTATGATTATAAAAAAATCACATTTTTTAATCAAATAATAATACTTATATTAGTGTCATTATATAATAATATATATGAATAAGTTATAATACAATTTTACGAAAAAACATAACAACAAATATTATATCATTGTTAACAATATTTTATACAATATCAAATATTAAAATAATGAATCATATAATATATGTAGTAACACATGATTAATTATATAGTAGTAATAATTTTTATTGATTCAAAATACAATGAAAAATATAAAATAATATAAAATTTAATATGGAAGTAATTTAATAAATAATATCAAAATTTTATTTATAAATAAATATAAATACAAATTATTTTATTCATATGATTTTTTTTATTTTATATTTTGTAAATAACAATAAAATTCGATAGGTGTTTATAAGTTTAAGAAGTTATTTAGATGAATAAATTATTTTTTAATTCTATTATTTTTTTGAAAAAGTTTTGTGAGACGGTCTTGAGTGCGTACTTCTCCCAGGACGCGCACCAGGCTATGAATTTGTTAAAAGAGAATCTGTTGGATAAAGCTTGCGAGAGCCCGTCAGAGGAGACTCCTGGACATAGCAGGTGAATTTGTGAAAAATACAATTTTATCAATAAATAGACATTTTATATCATATATGTTAGGACGCAAATGATAAGCAAGTTCGCAGTACATTTCATGATTTTGTTGGAATTTTTCCACAATATTTCGTAGAACCCCCGAGGCCGTCGTAAACGTCGTTATAGTATCAATTTTCTCCCATATCTTATATACAGTTATTATAATCGAACAAAATGATAAATTTTAATGTCACCAACTGATGATTGTATGGAAATATGTTTGCACTTGTGAAGAACTAACGCTTAAATATGAAAAGTATGTTAGTAAATATGGGAAGTTCGGTACTCACAAGAATGATGTGAAAATAATCACGAGAATAAAATGAGCACGAGAATGAAATGAACTAACGATTAAATATTTTCCACAAGAAATGATGTGGAAATATTCACGAGAACTAAAAATATGGCATTTCTTCGATATGGAATAAATATGTTGAAATAAAATTTTACAACAACTCGGCCTAGCGTAGTCAGTAGTTTATTTTGTCTCCAATTAGGAGATTTTGAGTACGAAACCGTTTGGGAACCCGGATTTGATCTTCTTATTTTCCTACAACGTGTCTTGAATAATATAAGTACTATAAAATCAATTCAAATCACAAAAATGAACTAGCCCAATTGATAATTTACTCAGTGCATACAAATGACGATCTTACGAGATGATAATTTTAGATTTTTACCAAATTATATGCAATCACAAATCTAAATATATCATATGTATCCTACAAATAAAAATAAAAATATTATTTAAGTTATTTCATTAAATATGTAAATATGTGATTTCCATATAAAAAAGATTAAGAATATGAAAAATGTAAAAAATAATAATAATTTATTTAGTCCATTATGACTATTTAAAAGTCCTCTCTTTCCTTTTTATAAGCAAACTGCCTATCCATATTCATTTTGAAAAGTTATTAAAAACTAGCAATATACCGCGCAATAATTGCGCGGGACTTTATACTATTTTTTACATATTTTTGTATAATTTGTTTAAATAGAATTTGCGCACATATACGTTTAAAATCAATTATATAATCATGATATAGTCGCAAATATATTGATGTCAATAGAATGAATTATAATTAATAAATGTTCATGAAATTTGTCCATTATGAATATATGCATTATAATTAATAAGAATTCAAGGAATTGGTCCATCATTATAAATTTACACCAAATAAATAAGATATTGTGATTATTTTGGGGGTCAAATTACATTATTTCTTCCATACATAGGTGTAACTGGGTTCATGGAATTGGTCCATCATTATAAATTCATACAAAATAAATAAAATATTTGGGGATCAACTATATTTTTTTTTCCATAATGGATGTAATTTGGGTCAAAATAAAAAAAAAAACTGATGACACGTGTCACCTTATTGTGATATGTTAGAGATTAGAACTATTAAAGAAATCTTCATTACATAACTAAATCATATATAATTAAATAACCATGTTTCTTATAACAAAACAAATTAGTATCGGCCATGTGTAGACGACCATGTGTACGAGACCTAAGAACAGGAAAACTCTGAATACTCCGAAAGAAACATAGCTTTCTTATAACAAAAGTTATTAAAAAAATCTTCATTTTCGATATAAAAAGAGAGAATGAAACAATAGGAAAACTAAAAGACCATGTGTACGAGACCTAAGAACAAAACAAATTAGTATCGGCCAGCTATGTTGTGTGAATACTCCGAAAGCATAGAGCTTTCTTATAACAAGACCTACATCCCAATCCTTGTTTTATGCCGTCTATCAAGGAAGAAACTCTGCCACGGAAGATCGTATCAAATAAAATTCCTCCACTTTATTATAACATTTCACGAAAGAACAGAGCTTTCATACAGAGTACTTCTTGCGGTGTAAATCCGAGTCAATTTGCGAAACGAATCACCGAGTCCCAATCTGAAAAATGCAAGTTCGACTTGTAGTCTTCGTTTCTTCATGACATGGATTTCTCCATTGAAAATTTTCAGCCCAAGAGAACTATTTGCAGTAGAGAGTTTGTTCAAGTCGCATCCAAAAGCATGCTTGCTTATCGTCTCGAGCACGATGGATTCATCAGAAGGAAACCAGGTCCTAAAACCCTTCTTGCATAGCGGGTTTCGAGTCACTGCAATTTCACTCGACTTTGCTTACCTCGTTGGTCAAAACCTTTCAAATTTGCTTCGTCTTTTGATTTTATACAAATATGGCGGTATCTATGTCGATACCGATGTTATATTCATGAGAAGCTTCGTTGGCTTGAAAAATTGTATCAGCGCACAAAGTATGAACAAAACAACGCATGATTGGCATCGCTTGAATAATGCCGTGATGGTGTTTGATGAGAAACATCCACTTATGTTCGAGTTCATAAGAGAATTTGCTTCTACATTTAATGGTAGCATATGGGGACACAACGGACCGGACCTCGTCTCGCGAGTTGTTTCACGGGTCGAAAATATGTCGAGTTATAATGTGAGTATTTTACAAACCACAGCGTTTTACCCCGTCGATTGGATAAAAATTCGGGATTTTTTTAAGGGTCCCACGAACGAATTTCACTCGCAATGGATTAGAGATAAACACGAAACGATTAGAAGAGGGAGCTTCACGTTGCATCTGTGGAATAAAAAAACTAGACATTGGAAGGCCGGGAACGGAAGTATAATTGCGAGAATTATTTCCGATTATTCTTTGTTTTGAAATTCATGTTCAAAAGCATTCTCAAATGAGAAAAGATTATGCACGTGGACAAAAATTAACTTCATACACGTCGTACTCAATCATCTTTCCGTATATTTTCCCTTTAAGTTTTGTATATCTTTAAATGTACCTTAAATGTATCGTATCGTATGCATTTTAAATATGTGATATTTTTTTTTATTACAGTACATACGTTTTTACATATCATTCAGTCGATATAATGTTCAACCTGTCACAGAATGCGGACACGTATCATTTTCTTTTAAGTTTTGTTTCTATTGCAACACAAATTATACTCGTGTATGGAAGAAAAATATAATTGTCCCCAAACTAATCACAATATCATTGATGAAGTAACAAATTAAATTTATTAACATTTCTGATTGACTCAATTAAATGTTGATTGACACGTTTAATTAACACATCAATAATTCATAATATGTTAATATTGGTAAATGTTAATTGACGTGTCAGTGATATTGGTAAATGTTAATCTATTAATTAGAATTGATTTCAGTAATTTTGGTTTAATTAGGACTAATTAGGTAATTTGGGACGGGTAAGTGATTATTGGTAATTAGAGGTTGATTATTGATTTTGGTTCATTAATGATACTTGGGTAGCAAACAAGAGTATATTTATGTGGTAATTGAGGGACTTAACGAATGATTTAGAATGAATTGCGGGGATTGAAAAATTAAGTTTGATGATTATGAACTAATTGTTGGCAGGATTATATGGTGAGATTTTTTTGAAAATAAAAATCCATGATCTGATTTTCTTCATGGAATACGGTATTTCTAGTTGAAGATCATTTAGAGCTAACTCGTAAATGAATGTTAATTTGACAAATGTCTTAATATTGCTAATTTGATATCAATATAGTGATACTGGTACCAACTATATGCAAATATTTCCTTCCAATGTAAATTTTGGTTCTGTAGGGATATTATAGTATTCTAATTCTAACTTGTATCAATTTGAATATCAAAGTACTTAGAGAAAATATTCAAGGAAAAACTTATATTTAAACATCGATTTTTCATTTGCGATTGAAGTATATCGTTAATTGATGTAATTGGTTAAATAAATGCTAATTGATTTAAATGGAGACTAACTGATTGAATAATCAAGGTTTGACCGAGATAATTTTGAGTTATTAATTCATTAATTCAATCATTTATATTTTATTTTGAACTTTCGGTAGATAAATATCATTAGTAAATAGTTTAGTTATGTATAAATACCTTAATTATATATTAACAATACTTACTTATATTTATTATTCAATTTAATAATTAATTTGATTATATATAATCATCTAAAAATTTGTTTACAATAATGATTTATTTTCAAATCAAACTACAAAATAAAGATTGCAATTACACCACTCCAAACATAAATGTTACAATTACAACCGTTACGAATTCTTCCATCCAAACACAAAAATTAGATCGCAATTGCAGAAGTTGTATTTTCAGCAATCCAAATTCTTTGAGGAATTTCTAACGCATCCATCCAAACAGCCCCTAATTCTACACAACATACAACATGTTCTCGCAACATGCTCCCGCAACAGAATATTGATCCTATGTTGAATATTGTATTCACATTATAAAATAATTTAACTTAATTCAATCAATATCTACAGTTCATCATCCTGCTGTCAGTCATGTTGCGAGAGCATTATGTGTATAATTACTCGTCCAAACGCTGAATATTTGTTTGCCAGAAAAGTAAAAAGCCATCTAGCATGCTCCCACATTCCCTTATATTTTTTCAAATATTATATGAGAATTTAACCGTTATTACACAAATAATAAAAAGTAATATGTAATTAAGATCTCTTTCAGCTAACAATTAATATTTATTGTTTAAAATTTAATACTTAAAAATTATTATTCATGTATTATTCGTTAATTGGCATCTTAATTAAGGTGTTAGTTAGGTTGTGGGAAAACGTGGAAGACATGAGAAGAGGCAAAGTAGAATTTTCTAAAAAATAACTTCTTCAAAGCAGAGTCGAAATCAGGAGCCCCTGATACCAAGCAATTTGATCTCACCGACTCCACTATCCAAGTTTATAACAATATTATTTTTGTTTTCAATTTTGTAATAAAAGACATTTGTACAATTGTATATTTCGTGATTTGATAATTTATCCACGTTCTTATTTTGGACCGAAATTTATCCAATTTTTTTTGTCCCGCACCATCATTTTTTTTTAACCAGTAAATTATGATATGTGACAAAATTTGAACAATTGATCAATCATTAATTTTTTATAAATAATATTTTTGTAGTCATTTGAGTGTCTCTTATTTTACGCTATGTTTTAATAATTTTCAGACAACTTAGTTTAAATAATTATATTAAGAAATGATATTATCATATTTATGTGTACTTTATATTACAATGAAAATCATAATTAACATTTTCACCGCGTAGCGCGAGTATTCTCGTAGTAGTATTTAATTTGATCTTTTATTTATTGTTGAATTTGTACTTGTTTAGCTAACGGATGCCACATATGCTTCGTCCTTGAATATATGATATAGATCTTCCTGAGTAAGTATTGTAATAGTATCTTAAATAACCGAAAAGATGACGTCGCTATTTTACCGAATCAATACAAACTTGTAAAGTGACCCACAAGAGTAGGGATATTTATCTTGAGTGTATTCATCTACGACTAGTACTCTAGCCCTCGTCCTTGACGATAAACCTAAATGTAAATCGACACTTTTGTGTGCTTGCAAACGAGTTTCAATGTATTGCAGATACTTTACATTTGGAACACGTCACCTAGAATATTGTAGCGTGGTAATTAATATATGAATGTATTATGTATGAGTCTTAACACTTACAAAAGCATGACACTCCAGGGCGGATCCAGTATCGATATATAGGGAGGCCCTAATTTTATAGGGGGGTCGGAATAAAAAAAAAATCAAAATATATAGCTTGTGGGTTTTGAAATCAAGACATCACTCTTCCTAAACATATGTTTAACCACAACACTACTCTGGTCTTTTTGAAATACAAACAAATTTATTATAATTATTACTTTTGAAACTAGCGAAATCACCTTCTTCTTCACTCATATTTTCGATTTCGATTTCATGCGGGGGGGAGGGGAGGAGGGGCGGGACTCCTGCTCGACCCCCCCTGAATCCGTCACAGACACTATTCGTCTTCGCAATTGCGGAGTGTGGAAAAATATTTAGGACAATTTAAGGAAGCTTAAATTTTCTGAAAATTAAGAAACCTCACCTTCAAGATATTAAAAAAAAACCTCTTAATTAAATTTAATTTTCATTTACGCCCTGCAATAATTAAACTTAACACTGGACAACATTAAAAAAATTTGGACTAAAATATCATTGACTTATTTGTCGAATTATCCAAAGCGGAACATTCAATTTAATTTTAGTAAATCCATTTTGATATTTTTTTTTTATTAATTTCAAAAATCTCCATAAATATAGTTTAATATTGATATAATTTCACAATATTTTAATTATATATTTTTTCATGAAAAATTAACATCCAATAATTAAAAAAAAAACAACAACATAAATAATTTATGTATCTTGAAATTTAAAATATTTTGACAAATATTATTTTAGCGGCAATTTTATTCACCTTGTTAATAAGATTTTTTATTTTTACAAAACTTAGTTTTTTATAGAAATCTTCGTTGGAAAAAATACCAGTAGAAATTAGAGAAAAAAATGAGGAAGGAATTATCTCGCATTGGTATTGATATTGATAGAAAAAATATAACATGCACGTTTTATTTAAATACAAATAAACACATTAATAATTAATAATTATATACGAAGATCACTTTGGGGTAGTTGGTGATATTGTTTTGAATTATTTAATAGGCGAAAGGTAGTTGGTGATATTTTTATTAAACAAAACAACAGCTCACATAATTATCTACAAGAAATTCGTGAGAAATTCATAAAAAAGTAAAATCCGGAAAAGAAAAAAAAAACAATAGTACATGATCAAGCAAAAATCGTAGTCGACATTACTCATAAATATTTCACAATGAATGTATTCAATTACGTACATCCATTTTAAACATTGATGTATGTAATGAATATTTAATAATATAACAATTGATAATTAATTATTATATTAGTCAACATCAAAAATAAAAATATCTAAAAATTGTAAAAAAATATATAAAAACTGAAAGTTAATGTACAATGAAAAAAGCTACTAAAAGATTACCTTTTGCCAAGCTATTTTTTTATGCTCGGTTTTTGTATATGGTTGTTTATATATATATATATATATATATAAAATATTAAAATTAAATGCCTATTACGTATAGTTTCATTTGTATCTTTAATAGATGGTATATGTTAAAAAATATTGTGATTTTTTTATTAAATGCTAAAAAATAGAAAAAGATGATTTGTTACATTTAATTGGGTATTTTGGTGCAATCTTTTTAACAACATACAAAGTTAAATTTAACACCTCCAGAGGTATATATAAAGAAAAGTTTGTTCTGAGTTTTTTTGGAATCTCTCTAAACGTTGGGATTTTTCTAAAAAATCCCGTTATTGCTATCATATTGTTATCAATAATAATAATACTTTAATCTATCATACTAAATTATAGAAGTATGTAATTAATTATTATGTATTATATAATTCCTAATACATTAATTTGTGTAATATATAATATTATATAATATTATTAAGCATTTTGATTATTAATAATTAATATATAGTTAATGCTTAAATATATTTATGTTAATTAATATAATTAATAATCAGTATTTGCATATTTAACTTAATATTATTTAATTTAATTATATTTATTGTATAATATAATATAATATAATATGATATAATATGATATAATACGATATGATATTATATGATATTATATTACGTCAGACTATATTATATTATATTTTATATAATAAAACTTTGTATTCAATACATTAATTTTTAATTACAAACTAAATGATTTGGTATAAATCAACAATATAAAAAAAATTATCCTACTATCTTACTACATACCATTCGAAAATGATAACTCATTAGGCCTAAAAATGATGACTCAAAAGTCAAATATGATTGATAAATCAATACAATATGAGTTTTAATCAATAATAATACCAGCATATAGTATATGAGTCCATAATACAATAATAATACTAGTATATATTAATACAACACGCCTAACATAAATTAAGAGAAATTAGATTAGGTGGATCCCCACTCAAATATGTATCTCCCTCCCAGATGAACGGCTATAAGAGAAGGGTCATTGGCAATGACCATATCATTGCATTTTCGTTATTTCTCTCCTCTCTTCATAGACTTTCTTAGAAACCGCCAATAATGGTACTGAATTATTGATATTTAATCATTATTATTATTATTCTTCTTCTTCTTCTTCTTCTTCTTCTTCATTCTCTGCAATGCCTAAACAAAAAAAGATTCTCTCTTTTGTTTTCCTTCTTTCTTCTTTTGTGTTGGCCCTTTCTCTAGGTGCCCTTCTCCTTTACAATGGCTTTCGCATTCACCGTTCAGAAGACGAACCCATTTCCCCTCCCGTGCAAGACCCACATCCCAATCCTTATTTTATGCCGTCTATTAAGGAAGAAACCCTGCCAGGGAAGATCGAATCAAACAAAATTCCTCGGCTTTCTTATAACATTTCACGAGAGAATAGAGCTTTCATTAAAAGTATTTCCTGCAGTGTAATTCCAAGTCAATTTGCGAAAAGAATCACAGAGTTCTTTAGCGAGTCTCCCTCCGATTTGAAAAATGCAAGTTCGACTTGTAGTCTTCGTTTCTTCATGACATGGATTTCTCCATTGGAAAATTTCGGCCCAAGAGAACTATTTGCAGTAGAGAGTTTGTTCAAGTCGCATCCAAAAGCATGCTTGCTTATCGTCTCGAGCACGATGGATTCATCAGAAGGAAACCAGGTCCTAAAACCCTTCTTGCATAGCGGGTTTCGAGTCACTGCAATTTCACTCGACTTTGCTTACCTCGTTGAAGGGACGCCGGCAAAAACATGGTACAATCGACTACAAAAAGGACAAGTGGACCCAGGAAAGATCTCTCTTGGTCAAAACCTTTCGAATTTGCTTCGTCTTTTGATTTTATACAAATACGGCGGTATCTATGTCGATACCGATGTTATATTCATGAGAAGCTTCGTTGGTTTGAAAAACTGTATCGGCGCACAAAGTGTGAACAAAACAACGCATGATTGGCATCGCTTGAATAATGCCGTGATGGTGTTTGATGAGAAACATCCACTTATGTTCGAGTTCATAAGAGAATTTGCTTCTACATTTAATGGTAGCAAATGGGGACATAACGGACCGGACCTCGTCTCGCGAGTTGTTTCACGAGTCGAAAATATGTCGAGATATAATGTGAGTATTTTACAAACCACGGCGTTTTACCCCGTCAATTGGATAGAAATTCGGGATTTTTTTAAGGGTCCCATGAACGAATTTCACTCGCAATGGATTAGAGAGAAACACGAAAGGATTAGAAGAGGGAGCTTCACGTTGCATCTATGGAATAAAATGAGTGGACATTTGAAGGCCGAGAACGGAAGTATAATTGCGAGAATTATTTCCGATTATTCTTTGTTTTGAAATTCATGTTCAAAAGCATTCTCAAATGAGAAAAGATTATGCACATGGACAAAAATTAACTTCGTACACGTCGTACTCAATCATCTTTCCGTATATTTTCCCTTTATGTTTTGTACATCTTTAAATGTATCTGAAATGTATCCTATACATTTTAAATATGTGATATTTTTTTTATTACAATACATACGTTTTTACATATCATTTACTCGATATAATGTTCAACCTGTCACAGAATGCGAATGCGGACACGTGTCATTTTTTTTTAAGTTTTGTTTCTATTGCAACCCAAAGTATACTCATATATGGAAGAAAAATATAATTATCCTCAAACTAATCACAATATCATTGATGAAGTAACAAATTAAATTTGTTAACATTTCTGATTGACTCAATTAAATGTTGGGACAATCAATAATACATTTTTGATAAATGTTAATTGACGTATCAATTCAATTAAACGATCAATTAAATCGTTAAATTAGACAATCAATAATACAAATCAACTTACTTTTTTGGATATTCTAAAAAATTTCTTATCTTTTTGAAAACTCAAAAAAAAAAAAACTCTACCTAGTTTTTATTTGCAAATATCCTGCTATAGGACTTAAAAGTTTAAAACTAATCATGGATGATATTTTTTAGAAAATAAAAGTTCAGTAGAGTGGTTATTTTGGAGTTTTCAAAAAGATAGATTTTTTTTAGAATATCCAAAACAGTTAAGTTAAGGGATTTTTTGAAAATTTTCTTTAATAATTAATATTTAAAAATTATCAATAATGTATTTCTCGTTAATTGATATGTTAATTAAGATGTTAATAAGGTTTTGGGAAAACAACGAGAAATGAGGAGGCAAAGTAAAATTTCTCAAAAACTAGCTTTTTCCCCGCGCAATTGCGCGGGAGCTCTCGAGTTTGTCATGATTATTCGCACATTCGTGATTTGGTATATTTTTAACCCCCTAATTTTTTTTTGATATTGTAAAAAATCCTCTATCTTTTTCCCCGCGCAATTTTTTTTACCAAACTTTTATTTTAAAATACTCCTTATGGATGATATTAATTGTTTTTTTCCAAAATACCCTCCAAATCTCATATGTAATAATTAAAAGTTATTTTTGTTATTTTTTATTAATTTTAAGAAAATTCATAAACACTTCTTAACATGTAGTGATTTAAAAAAAATTTAATTATTACATATTTTGTTTATATAATTTTAATATTCCATTCTTTATTCATAAAAAACTAACATTAAATAATAATAAATAAACATCTTGCAAATATATTCATAGAAAATATCTATTTAAACATCTACTTTTTATTTTAGTTTTCCTTTTATGTACTTTTTAATAGTTTTATGATATTTTATTTTTAAATATTTGCAAGATGTTCTTTTAATAATATTGTTCAACTTATTATAATTTTATGTTAGTTTTTCAAGAAAAATAATACATAAGTCGAATATTTGAAATGAATGAAATATTAAAATTATATAACATATAACATATAGTAATTTTTTTTAATTATTATATATTACAAAAAGTTTAAGAATTTTTTTAAATTAAAAAAGCATTTTTTTTTAAATGAATACATATGTAAATTAATTGTTTTTTACGTTTCTAAAAACTCTAAACAATCATATTTACCCTACAAAAAAAAAAATACTATATTTACCCAAATCTGACATAATATAAAAAATTAGCCAACTGTTAATATTACAACTCGAGTCATATATTATGAGTTTAAGATTTTGTACAGGGTAAATACGATATTTTTATTTTTGCAAAGGTAAACATGATATTTTGGCTTTATAGAAGGGTAAATACTAAATATATAAACCCCCCTAGAAAATAGCATTTATCAACATTTAAAAAATAAGGAGCAAAATGGAGGAGTCCAGTAATTACCTGAATCATGTAGGATCTCCACCAATTTCATTCCATTTCGTTTATGTCAACGACGAAGGTTTTAATTGAATGCTCAAAAACTTCGATTCTCGACTCGTAATTAGTAATTGATAACTTCAGATTGTCATAAACCTCCGATTTTTAGCTAAATTCTCTCTGTTTCGATTAATCGTAATCTCTCAACCTAGGCAGTAAAAAAAAAAAATGAGAAAACAAATATTTGCATTTATGTCCTTTAGAAAATAGTATTTTGATTTAAATAAATTACCTACATGTAACTAAATAAGGCCTTGAATGAATACTTTGAACCCTAAATTTCTCGACTCGTAATTTGTAATTAATGACTCGAGATTATCATGAAGGGCTCTTCGAAATTTCTCCACGCCAATTCCAAGCTCGACCACCTGCCTATATCAGTGCGCAAAAGATCAGATGAATCTCCACCTCTTCGCATCACTCCTCAATATCCGAATCCGAGCTCAGCTCCTGTCGCAGATTATTTGAAGCACTCTTCAAAACTGCTGCACGCCAATTGAAAGAAGTATAAAGTTAACATAATCAACTGAAATACTTGAATCGATTAATTCAAAATTACCTGAAAAACCCTTGCCCAAAACCCCCAACCCTAATTTTGAGAGGAACTAACCACATTCAGTGAGGATCTGCTATTCATAAACAAACAATAAACAAATTGAGAATATATATATATATATAGGCATAATTGAAGGGTCGTTTTCGCAAATATCGAAAGAATTACTTAATGCACGTCATTTCCAACCAAAATACGGAACAAAATAAGATAACATGTCGACATGAGATTTTGAGGCTCAAATCTGTGCTCACCTATACAACAAATAATGAATGAATTAAAATGATAATCAACCAATCTGTAATAGAATATGAACTTGGTATTTTTGCAGAAATGCCCTAAAATGATCTAAAAAGACTTGAACTAAATTACCACACAATTTCATATTGATCCGTTCTCAGCCCTTTTATCTGAAAAAAGAAACCAAAGGGCATTTTCGTAAATTTTTCGAAACAAAGATAAAATATAAAAAATAAAAACTAATGTACCGTTTCCTATTGATTGACGATGCTTGTACCGCAGTCCCATGAGCCACAACATCCTCGTCCATTTTATCTGAAAAACAATAAAGAAAGGGCATAAAAATATACAAAAGCTGTTACAAAATTGAAACTAATCAAGGAGCTCTCGTCAGGCTTTTTGTAATTTTTCTAAAACAAAAGGTAATCTTTTATGCTCGGTTTTTGTAGCTCTCGTCCTTGATTAGTTTTTTATGCTCGGTTTTTGTAATTTTTCTAAAACAAAAGCTAAAATATACAAAATTGAAACTAATCAAGGAGCTCTCGTCAGGCTTTCCGTGCTCCAACACATGCTGTTACAAAATATATCATTTATTCAGGGTTTAAGGATTAAAAATTTGAAGGTTTGTTAACATACCTGAACAACGTAATTACCATCAGCGTATAAAATTCGACAAAAAAATAAATTGACTTACCTCTCTATTGCTGCAAATCAAAATAAAAGGAAATAGACTCGTGGTCTTAATAAACAGACTTGGACAGAAGTATAGCTAAACGGCTCGATTTGCCGACCGATTCGTCCAATTATGTTGAATTCTATTAATCTGGAAAAAAAGAAAGTATACAAATTTCAATTTAACCACAAATTGGGGCACAACAAAATTTCAACCGGCAAAGTACTGGAAATCAGGGAAAAAGAACACAATAAATTAATAAAAAGAAGGAATCATATTAAATACAAAACGAAAAATTTGAGGAAACATTTTCGTACCTGTTTCGAGTTGAAACCAAAGAAAACGAAAGGTTTATCGAAGAATTAGCATTGAGGATGAGTTGATTAATGCTTTTGAGTCTTACGTACTGTTAATAAAAAGTGAATAGAGGTGATACCGTTTAAGATAGCTCGAAAAATGGGCCTTGACGGATATAGCGACCCGAGCTGGAAGAAGAACAAAGCTGCTTCTTTATCTTCTTCAAGCTAGGGCACAGAATCAAAAGCCAAGAAGAAGATCGTCCGCCTCGTCGCTTTTTGAGAGAAGAACGTGATATCGCCTTTTTCCTCTGGCGGAGCTAGGGTTTTACTCGCGGGTTTGGCGTTTGGGTGTTCTTCTGAGAGAATGAGAGCAAGAAAAGAGCAGGAGAAGCGAGAGCGAGAGGAGAGGAAGGGATTATATTTACGAAGCTACAGTAACTACGCTACAGTAACTACGACGTGGAAGCGGGATTTTACGGCCCAATGTTACCGATTAGAACTATCTATAATAATAACTGCTCTGAGGCGTAGTTGAAATCAAAAGCTCGTGATACCAAGCAATTTGGTCTCATCGACTCCACTATCCTAGTTTAGCAATATAATTTTGTTTTCATTATATTTGTATTAAAAGACATTTGTCACCATTGAATTATATTTTTGTATCTTATTTAATTATTATATTATGTTGTAATTAAATTTTTTTATAAGGTTTTAGGATTTAAAATATTTTATTATTTGTTAACAGTATTTCATTTGATTTTTCATTGTTGAATTTGTACTTGAGATTAGTGTTGGGAGCTTTTATCATTTACTTGTACCAATTCTTAGATAGCCGATATCACATCACATATGCTTCGTCCTTAGATGAGCAATTTTACATAACATGTTTTCGTAATATGATTGATAGCAGAATGACGAGGTGTAAGGTGTGAATTAAATTAAGTGAAATTAGTTTTATAGTGTGAATAAAATATCCAACGTAGAATCAATATTTTGTTGCGAAAACATGTTGTGTATAATTGCTCATCTAAGGAACTTGTTAAGTGACTCCCGAAAGTAAAGATAATTATGAAATGGCGGGTAAAGATAATTGCTCATGAAATGTTGATGTTAAAAAATTTATTTGGATATGATGGGTCTTGAAGACACTATAAAAAGAAGCAACAAAGCATCAATTTAAGAACATTGAAAATTATGATATAACGTAAAAACTATGATGTTGGTCTTTTCATTCCTCGGAGTGAATGGAATTTTTGATGATCATAATAAGCATATCGCACAAGAAAATTCAGCAAAATATAATTACAAAAAATTCGTAAATATATTCTTCAAAATATGATTTGAAAAGATTGTACCATACGTACGCCATATGATCTCATTTCGTTTATCGAACCTCTTGAAAAAAAACAAGAAGAAAAATAGATGATTTTCTTATCTATCAAGATAAAATTTATTTTGTGTCGAATTGCTTATTTAATTAATAAAGAGATATGTATATTAAACAGGATATTTTTTTGATGATTTTACAAAATTTAGAAAGCATTCAAATTTATTTACATGACAAGACATAAAAAATGAAAAAGTTTTCGTAGAAATCTAACCTAATTATTAAAAAAAAATATCTTTTTATTTTCTCATTAAACAGACAAATTTTAAAACATGAAAAGATGCACAACAAGTATGTAATGCATAATTTTTTTTATACAATTTTAAACATCACAACAAATCTTGTAATGCTATTTTATCACATAAATCCATAATTAATAGAAAAATACAAATAAATTGGAAATTCACGATAAATCTAGCCAATTTTACATAATCATTCCACGCACAATAAAAAATATAACAATATGAACATAATTCAGTTTGGACATACCAATAAAAAGTAATGACATATTTACATATAGGTCCCTGAAATCTTACAGAAAAATCTCCGAACAGGTGCTGGTACCTGCAATAAAATGAAAACAGTTATAAAAAATATATTATTTCCCCTTTTCGCCAGAATGTTTGGCAAAAGTGACTTAATTAATTTTCTTTTTTAGGTTAGCATGCAAAAATTATGGTTAAACACTTTCGCCATGGCGAAATACCATCCTCTTTCGCTAGATGGTCTGGCGAAAGAACTAATTTTGCAAATTGGACAAAATCGTAAGGAAAATGTTGGACATACTCCCAACTCTCCTCCCACATCCTTGATAAATTGAATATGGTTTAACACCTTAAAAATTAACACTTCAATTCATGATTTAACATATTAATTGTATGTTCAATCATAAATTAAGATAATTAAATCATAAATTAAAATGCTAAATCATATTTTTGTGTGTTAATTTTGAAAATGTTAAACTATATCTACGTCATCAAGAGTGTGAGGGGTAAGTACTAGAGGGTGTACATCACTACTCAAACCGTAGTTACGTGTGCAAATTGGACTTTTCAAAAGGCTACATGTAAAATAAAATCATTCTATTTGCATAAAAGATATCCAAATCATAAGACTATAGATGTTAATTTGGATCATATCATCGAGGTTGAAGACTTTGATAGTAGAATCATGGATCACAAAGTAAATATCATTATATATTATCCCTAGTCATACATATAATAACAAACATATTCAAACTTCAAAGTAATGAGTTTCTTTATACACACCAGTAAGTCAGTGGACTGATGACTATGATTTACTAATTATGGATGCATGTTATAAGTCAGGAACATGGTATATTTTAGAGAACATTCACAATTATGAGAATATACTATGTCATTATTGATTATCATAACAAAATGGTGTGGCTAATTAGTTGACTTAAGGTCATGAATCTTCATACTTAGATGTGGATTTTCGTTAACAACTATAAAATTCATAACTATATTTAGATGTGTAAGTGAACATGACGAAGATTATGCGCGGTTGAAATAAACAAATGGACATGTTCAAAGGAATTGACAAACAATTTGTTAATATCGATTTGTTTAGTCCAATCATAATTTCCGTAAGAGCAAGATAAGTTGATCTTATCCAAAAATAACATATCATACTTTAATTGTGATCAACATAATGTTAAAATTTACGGTACTCTTATGCCACACATGAACATCGAAACATACGTACTCTTCGACCTAGAAAGTATGCAAGGAAGAATAAAATCAGTTTTATTTTGATTTGCACAAAATAGATTTCCTCGTATGGTTGACGCTTTGACTTCCGTCTTGCTCTCCTCATTGATTGATTGTTTGCCTTCGAAAATTCGATTTTCGTCAATTTAGAATTCAAACTATAATCACTCTACTCGTAATTCACCGCGAATCAAACGCAATTGGTGACTAACACAAAATCATAGTCGATGTGTTAAAACAACTTGCACGAAAACTCACAATTAGTCAAGACCATATTTTCTCGTGTGAAATCCCCCATTTTAGCAAATTATATAATATAGTATAAACAATTTAGTATTTCATTAATAAAAGATTCTGGAATATTTTTACAAAATATGATTTGGGTCTTGATCCGGCCTCGAAAGTTACCCAAATAATTTGATATTAAGTAGATACATGTTTAAAACACATGTACTTCGTTGACATGCACAAGGCTTGGTGGATAGAGCACGAGGGTGTTGATCACTTCCCATGTTCCCACCAACACCCGATTGTTTATTCGGCTCAAATAAAAACCGACGTGACTATAAAACTTGAGAAAATATATTTGCTTCCATTTTTATCCCAACATGTTTGATTGTCACGTCAATAATTTTAATATGTTAATATTAATAAATATTAAGTAACCTGTCAATTGAATTAAACAATCAATTAAATTATTAATTTCATAAATTAAATGATATTAATCAGTTGTCACTCTTCTTTTCATCTTGGAGTGAGTTTTGAGAGCACCATATCCCGTAAAAATTCGTGTTTAATCTTCGGTGCGAAATATCTGCATGATGTCGGAATAGCCACGGAGTATCTAGTTCTCCACCGACCTTCGATATAATATTTTTTGACGGACCGATTTCGTGTTTTCAAGGAGGAAAATATATTATGTCCTTCAATCTCATCGAACATTCTTGATCAGGTGTATAAATTGAAATTAATTGAATTAATTAACATTCAAATTAAGATTAATTGACACGTCAATTCATTTTAATATGTTATTATTAATATATGTTAATTGACATGTCAATTCAATTAATCAATTAATTAATCCGTTAATTTATTCAATTAATGATACTAATCAATCTATTTAAACACTTTTGCCACGTGGATGGGTGTTCGGGTGAGTTTTGGGGACACCATATATAACCCATTTGTATTAACCGTTCACTCCCTCCCTCCCTCCCTCCACTCACACGACCATATCATTTCATTTTCGTTGTTTATTTTCCTTTTAAAAACCTTTTTTAGAAACCGCCAATGATCCCTGTACAGATTGAAATCAAGACAAGTTATACAGGAAAAAGCCATTCTGCAATCACGAATCACTCATAAACTCACTCAACCACCACTAAAACAGTTGATTTTAATCATTCTTCTTCTTCCTTCTTCACTGCAAATTGCAATGCCTAAACAAAAGAGGATTCTATCTTTGGTTTTCCTTCTCCCTTCTTTTTTGGTAGCCCTTTCTTTAAGTATATTTCTCCTTTGCAATGGCTTTAGCCTTGTTCTCCGTTTCGAAGATGAACCCACTTGCCCTCCCGTGCAAGACCCGCGTCCCGAACCCGGTTTTATACTGTCTCTTAAGGAAGAAGCTCTGCCAGAGAAGATCAGATCAGATCAAATTCCTCGCCTTACTTATAAAATTTCACGAAAGAACAGAACTTTCATTAAGAATATCTCCCGCAGCGTAAATCCAAGTCGATTTGGGAAAAGAATCGCAGAATTCTTTAGTGGCTCCTCCGCGAATTTGACAAACTTGGGTTCGACTTGTAGCCTTCGTTTCTTCATGACTTGGATTTCTCCATTGAAAGATTTCGGTCCGAGAGAGCTATTCGCAATAGAGAGCTTGTTCAAGTCGCATAAAAAAGCGTGTTTGCTTATCGTCTCAAGCACGATGGATTCATCAAAAGGGAACCGGGTTCTAAGACCCTTCTTGGATAGCGGGTTTCAAGTCACTACAATTTCGCCCGACTTTGATTACCTCGTTAAAGGGACGCCGGCAGAAACATGGTACAATCGACTCGGAAAAGGACAAGTGGACCCTGGAGAGGTCGCTCTTGGGCAAAACCTTTCGAATTTGGTTCGTCTTTTGATTTTGTACAAATATGGCGGTATCTATATTGATACCGATGTTATAATCATGAGAAGCTTCGTTGGTTTGAAAAACTGTATCGGCGCACAAACTATAGACGTAACAACTCATAATTGGAGTCGTTTGAATAATGCCGTGATGGTGTTTGATGAGAAACATCCACTTATATTCGAGTTCATAAAAGAATTTGCTTCTACATTCGATGGTAATAAATGGGGACATAACGGGCCGTATCTCGTCTCGCGAGTTTTTTCGCGAGTCGAAAGAAATTCGAATTACAGTGTAAGTGTTCTGCAACCCGTGGCGTTTTATCCCGTCGATTGGAGCAGGATTGGGAGTTTGTTTAGTGGTCCCACGAGCGAATCTCACGCGAAATGGATTCGAGGAAAACTCAAATGGATTAGAAGTGGGAGCTTCGCGTTGCATCTATGGAATAGACAAAGTAGAGGTATGAAGGTGGAGAAGGGAAGTGTAATTGCAAAGATTATTTCAGATTGTTGTTTGTTTTGCAATTCTTCTGTTCAAGCAATCTTAAATTAGGTCAAGTATGATTAATTAATGATAGTATTGTTGTTATATAATATGTTAAATCTTACATAAAGGAAAGATTATTGTGTTTTTTTTAATGCTTTTGTTCAAAGTATGGTTGATCTTTTGAGTTATTTATTTTTATTCTACTTTTTTGATATAAAATTACACACATATTGACATCTCAAACTCATCCTTGATAATCATGTGTAATTTTTCCAAATAATAGTGATTCATGCAATAAGAGATTTTTGTCTTAGGTAAACAATGACATTTTAATGAGTAGTTGGTTTCAGTATTTCTTTCCTCCTAAAAATTCTATCCATGAAATGAAATGCAATGATTTGAAATTTTACCAAATTGAAATGGGGTTATATATTCAAAACCACACACACACACACACACCCACCCACCCACCCCCACACACACACACACCCAACCCAAACTCCAAAAAGATGATGAGGTGGCATAAATGGATTAAATGGGTTGATTAGTAGTATTAATTGACTCGATTAGTAATTTAATTGACCGTTTAATCGAATTGACACTTCAATTAACATGTATTAATATTAATATATTATAAATTATTTACGTGTCAATTAAACGTGTCAATTAATATTTAATCGAATCAATTAGAGAGGCTAATCAATCCACTTAATCCATTTTTGCCAACTCATCAAGCCATCTTTTCCCAATTGAAATTGGTAGGGCAGAAACAGTCAGAATACCACTACAAAATGTATCAAATTAAACACACAAATCTAAAGTATTCAGACTTAGTGGAAAATCATCTCATTTTTATTCATTTCATCTACAATCAACAATCAAACATATAATTCCACTATAAAAAAAAAATCCCTATCCATATAACGGTATAATACCAAAATTAAACAAAATTAAAAAAATACTAACCTAAAAGCAAAACAAAACAAAGCCTATTTCCTCTCTCCTATCAAATGCTCTACATCCCCAAACTCGACCTCACCTCTATTCGACTCCTTCCCATCTCTAAACATCATTTCAATTTGCTCCAACGTCTTCCCTTTCGTCTCGGGAATACAAAACTTCACGAAAACAATCGACACGGCCGAAATAGCCGAAAACCCAAAAAACACACCGGACACGGATATAACCCTAGCAAGCGACAAAAACGACATCGAAACGATTCCACTACTAACTCTCCCTCCGACCTGGCCCAGCGCAGACGCCTGGGCCCTCAGTCGAAGGGGGAAAATCTCAGACGACAAAACCCAACATACGGGTCCCATACCCACCGAAAAAAACGCGACGTTCCCACAAACCGCCCAAATAGCAAGATCTATACTAAACCCACTATGCGTTAAACTCAAAGCGACACCAAGTACGAACAAACAAAAAGTCATGCCGATAGTACTAACGTACAAGAGCGGTTTTCTCCCCACTTTATCTATCAAAAAAATCGCGACGAATATAAACATGGTTTTCGTGAACCCAACCCCGACCGTCGCGGAGAGAATCTCCGTATCGGACTTCAACCCCGCGTTTCTAAATATAGTCGGACTATAATAAACCGTCGCATCGATTCCCGTTATTTGTTGGAACAACTGAATCCCGCATCCCGCGGCCAACATTTTGGCGACAGCTGGCGACGGACAAAAGAGTTCTTTCCACACGGCCTTATCTTCGCTCCCTTTCGAAAGCCTCGCCGCCTCCTCGATCTCCTCCATCCTTTCCTCGACCTCTATATCGGTCTCGCTTATTTTAACCAAAACCATTTTCGCCTCTTGTAAACGTTTTTGCATGACCAACCACCGAGGCGACTCGGGAATGACGAAAAGCGCGAACCCGATGAATATCGAAGGTAGGACTCCCATGCCTAACATTATTCTCCAATTTATATGCTCGGATAATCCCGAGAATGCGTAATTAGATATATAACCTAACAATATTCCGATATTTATGCAAATCTCGGGGAGGGAAGTTAGAGTTCCTCTGGCGCCGGCTGGCGAGATCTCGGCGATATAGACGGCCGAGATCATCGCGCCGAAACCGATCCCGATTCCGGCTAAGAGTCGGCCGATCATTAAATAAGTGAAGGAGGGCGAAAAGGTCATTATGATTGCGCCGATTTGGAAGACGATTGCGCCGAGACCCATTGTCCATTTTCGGCCTATCGAGTCGGAGGTTCGACCGCCGGCTAGACTGCCGATTAGCGAGACTATGCTTAGGCAACCTACGAGGAGTTCTTCTTGGAATTCGGTTATGTGGAGGTCTTTTTCTATGTATAGGATGGCTCCGCTCATCACTCCTACATCTGTGAATTGCATGATTATGATTATTTTTTTTGAATTTATTTCATCGCGGTTATTTTGTGATATAAAGAAAATTTTCTTGCAGGCATTTCTACAAACAGTTAAGAGCTGAACCCACTATAATAAATATCAAGCAAGTTCTTCGATTAGAAAAAGAAACCCATTAATAGTAGTAACCAACTAATTACTCTAAAAGGCTGATTTTTTTGTTTGTAGTACTGTATTAGTATTAATTGTTAAACGAACAAAAAAGGGAAAAAGAAAGTAAAAGAACTAACCATAACCAAGAAGAATGGAATTAAAAGAAGCAAAGATTGCACAAGCATAAACATACTTCTTAGTATCGCTCCTCCTCTGAAGCCACTTCCCCTCCAAAATATCATCATCGTCTTCTCCTTCCTCCTCAAAACCCATTCTTTTATACTTGTTTTTGGGTCCAATTTCGATATTAGCTAATGATTCAGCCTCGATCTTCTCCATTGCTCTCAGACGCCTCTTGAATCCTTGATCTGATTCCAGATCTGTTGGAGAAGAAGGAGAAGGATATACGCGCATCTGTAGATCTCAGCTTATTAAGACTTGATTATGACCGAGGATTTGTTTAATGACTTGTTAATTATTTCTTCTGTCCTTCGAGGACTCCTTCACTGTTTTCTTCTATTCGAAGTATAACGCACGCACAGTTGAGAAGTCACTGATTGCTGGGCCATATGAGGCTTTCGTTCGACCGATGAATAGCAAGGAGTAGGACGCGGGATCCAATGGGAATTTGATATCTGGTGTTTGGATGGACGGTTTAGATTGTTTTGTGCGGGTTTGACATGATCTGAGTCGTCCAAATGTTGGAGCACGGTGTGGGCTGAGTGAGTCAACATGATATTATAACATTTCTTCTAGATTGAAAAGAGATTTGTATATATCTTTAATGAAGTACCATTCTTCTCTGTACAAATAAACAAAATAATACACACTTACATAATAAAAAATTTAGAAATAGTAGAATATATATGTTTTATATTTAATGAACAAATTTCCAATATCAAAGAGAATATAAAATCAATAGTATCTTATATGTCTACTAAACACATTCATATTCTGTCTAACAATTCAAAGCATCACCAAAAAGAAAGAAAAAAAAACCCTCGTCGATAAATTTGCCTCTAAAAAAATTACAAATCAAACGAATCATAATTCCATCACGATAATTGCAGCGCCAACTTAGCCATAGACAAGGCGCCATCATAACTCTTATTTCCACCAATGAAACCGCTCATGTGGACGAAAACACAACCAGACACGCCACATACATTCGACAGCTCATCGTCTCTCAATCCCCTCCATGCTAAAGGAAGTGCCTTTCTACTCTCAAATTGATCCGGCGCAATCGCCACCGCCTGTACTCTCCAACTCTTGCTCCTCTCATCCTGTAAAACAAATTGCAGATTCGTAGAATCATGTGAAATTGTAGGATCGAGTAAACAAAGGTTAAGAAGATTCGTACCTGGTATAAAACGTATTTGATTGGCGGATCGATTTTCAGCTCCTCTTCTAGCTCAAACAAATGAAGCTTCCACTACGTATAAAATTGAAAAATAAGTATATATTTGAAGGGCAAGATCGTAAAAAGATGCGGAATTGATACGTACAGGACAAAATCTGTCAAGAACCATGATTTCTCCACTTGGATCGATATCTTTCCTCGAATTCAAGCAATTGATCACAATGGACCTCGCAGGTAACCACGATTTTACATGAAATCTCACACTCTACAATATTCAAAAAAAAAAATTAAAATATAATAAAATAAAGAATCGAAGGATTTCATTTCCTGACCTCGAGGAATTCGTTTCCGGCGAGACTCATTGCCTTCTGAAAACAAGAATCTTCTTTCTCGGATGATTGGTCAGGTTCCACCCAGTCTGGATTTAGTCGCCCAATTCTCGAAGATAAATGCGTATTATTCACGTATTTTGGAGGTTGGTCCGTATCGTATTGGTTAATACCGTTATCGATGGCGTCGATTCCCTATTGGATCGGTTATTTAGTAAGAAGGAAAGGAATAAATAGTATATTAAGAGACAAAATGAAATACCTCGATGAAGTTTTTGTAGACTGCAAGGTATAAACGCTGCACGTCAGGATCGGACTCTTCGCGGTCAATTTGCTTTGCAATTATCTCTTTTCCATAATGCTGTGATGGTATATAGAAGAAAATGTTAGAAAAAGAGAAATGGAAATGGAGTGAAAGTTAAGTAAGAGATTAGAGTACCTTGTACACGAGTCCAGCACTGCTAAGCTTGGTTTTGAATCCATGGCCAAATACCTCCTCAAAACCTTTTTGATGGTGGTCGTACCTCTCCTTTATCGGATCATAAACACCACCTACATCAAGCACGACGTCCAATGTATCCAAAACCTATCAACAGAAATCCATATTCCAATTTCCAATTACTTCCGTAATTCCATTTGATCCATTAAAAAGTATGAAAATGCGCAATTTGTTAAACCTGAGGGTCTCGTGTACGAACTACATCGGCGGTGTCGAATTTGGAGGTGAGGCGGATCATAAAGCAGCCAAGCGCCTCATCGCAATGGAAGCTTCCATTATGAGTCCCTACTCGCTTCTTCTGACCTATCTCAGTCGAGAAGGCGGAAATCCTAGCCTTCTTCGGCGAAGCCGCAGCCATTAAATGGAGGGAGAATAACTGGCAGCGATGAAGAGCTAACGACGCCCTTTGCAAGTGAAAGAAGCTCCGAGTGGTGAACATTTACTCGCCGCCCCTAGAAAAATTACGAATTTGTATAACATCCCCAGGGTTTTAGAAATTTGCCCCATATTTAAATATTTTGACGGTGTAGATCATCTTTGAGCTATATCTACGGTTGATATTCTCACAATACCTATCGGATACGGATCCTAATACAAGATGGATATTGGGTCGGTTGTAGTGAGATAATATCTGGATCCGCTATTTTTTCAGTTTCTTCTCTATCGCTTCTTCTCCTTTGACAAGAGCGTTGATTGATATAACCGGAGAGAAGATGTTGTCAGTACCGGAGAAGAAGACGAGCTCGGCGGAGCTCTTCCGGGACCGCCACTTATTTACGTCGGAGAAGTTCACCTCAGTACGCCAAACTCGCCACAACATAATTGAAAAACCGCTTCACAATCCTTCCCTCCCTTCCCTCACGACCCGCCTCGGCCTGGTCCGAAATTACAAGCTTTCTCTTTCCTCTCTCGACGATCCTTGCTCCTTCGACGATGATCTGTCATTCACGTGGCACGATTCCTTCAAACCCAAATTCAAAACCACCCAGAAGAACATTGATTTCGAGAAGATTTGTGTGGTTTTCAACATAGGAGCAGTGCACTCCCAGATTGGGGCGTTGACGGATAGAGAAGCGGAGGAAGGGAGGAAGAAGGGGTGTTTGGAGTTTCAGAAGGCCGCTGGGGCGTTTAAGTGGGTTAAAGAGAGGGCCGAAGAGGGGAAATTGGCCGGAGGAGGAGGGGAATTGACTGTGGATTTGTCGGTGGAGTGTTTAGCCATGCTCGAAATACTGATGCTCGCTCAGGCTCAAGAATGTGTTCTCGAAACAGCCGTTAAAGGCGGTAAATCTCATGGAGTTTGCTCAAAAGTCGCTCGGCAGGTATAAATATTACATCATAATCTGAATGATTCGACTAAATTCAGTTGTGAAATTGCACTCGATTTGAAGACTCGAAATATTATGAAAAATCACAGGCTAGTTTGTACTACGAGGAAGCGTATAAAGCACTTGACACCTCTCCACTAGATCATCACTTAGACCGTCTTTGGGTCTCTTTCGTGCAACTCAAATCGGCATTATTCCATGCCGATGCTTGTTACCATTACGCAATCGAACTACACGAGAAGACTGAAATTGCAGAAGAAATTGCCCGTTTAAAATTCGGTATCGAAACACTAGACAATGCAAAAAAGGCGACGAAAAGAATTGGTGTTGCCGGTTTTTTACCCGAAAATTTGTCGACTCTAGAGAACGATATGCAACGTGATTTACAAAGAGCGATGGACGAGAATAACCGGATTTATTTGATGCGGGTGCCGCAAATTTCTTCTTTGGAGCCTTTAAAGGCCGTTTCTCTCGTGAAGTCGGTAACGATTGATGAGATCGGTATTGTTGCGAATAACTAAGGTACTTATTTTCTTAACTTAATATGTAAATAATTTGTGAAAAGGGTATATTTTATATTCTTTGTTGTTATTTATTTATTTGGGACGCGGGGCGATTTGGTAATTGTTTGCAATTTATTTGTATTCTTTCTTAATTCTGGTAATGTTTGAAACCATCATTCTTTGAGTTTGAAAGAACTTAATGGCGCTTACATAAATTGAGTAGAAAAAAATGGTAGGCCATATGAGGTTTCAAAGTAGAGATCGATGCTAATCACCGTCGAGCCTCAAAACAGACTCCCGTCATTCTGTATTTTATGTAAGCGCCATTAAGTTCTTTCAAACTCAAAGAATGATGGTTTCAAACATTACCAGAATTAAGAAAGAATACAGATAAATATGCTATTTTATCCTTAATTAGTAATAATATGAATGATACAAATTATTTAGAGAAATTGTTTCCTATATCACTACTAAGTTCTTAAATAGCATATTTATTCCTCTTGAATTACTATTATCATTAATTCATTTTTTTTTGTTAATATCATATGTATCCCTACTAAACACAATTTACCCACCATCTTATTTTGCACCTATCTTTGAGCCTCCTCATGAAAACACATCATCATGTTTATCATGATTATTAACCATTATATTGTATGATGTGGATTCATTATATGCATTAATATTATATCTGATCATTTAAGACATGCATTTTGTATGACTATTTTTAGGTATTAATTTGAACCAATAGATATAGTGATGTGGTTTAATCTCAATTATTATTTTTTTGTTAGATTTTTTGAAGATCATATTTTGTGTAGTCATTTATGTTCATTATTTTACATCATGTTTTAAGCATTCTTAGAATACCACATCATCCTAAATTAATGAAGTGACATATTATTGTGATTAAAATCACATTTGACCAAGTCTAATCAATTGTTTAACATTTCACATAAGATTACATGATCAAATGTGAATGCAATGGAATATGAAAAATTTATATTTGAAATACTAATAATTTAATATGTAATATTATAAAGCATGCAACATATATTACTATTATTTTAGAAATTTAATTTTATAAATCTATCAAATATAATCATTTTAATTTTCTGTTTATTTCGACATCCATATTAGTATAGTTCATAGTTTTTCATAATTTCAATTTGTAAAGATATTGTGTAAGAAAAGACAATGCAAAAAAATGCATATTTACCTAATATAATTTTAAGAATTTTATTTGCATAATAGATTTTTTAAGTGTTATTATTTATTTTTTAAAAAATTATAGCCATAAGAATCTCATATAATACTAAGTAGATTATATATGTATTTTTACGCAAACAAAAAAATTTCAAAAAATAACAGAATTAAAAAATAATTTATCCATCTAAATAACTTCTTAAACTTATAAACACCTATCAAATTGTATTGTTATTTTACAAAATGTAAAATAAAAAAATCATATGTATAAACTAATCTGTATTTATGTTTATTATAAATCAAATTTTGATATTATTTATTAAATTACTTTCCCTATTAAGTTTTATATTATTTTATATTTTTCATTGCATTTTGAATCAATAAAAATTATTACTACTATATAATTAATAATATCTTACTATATAATGAACAATGATATAATATTTGTTGTTGTGTTTTTTCGTAAAATTGTATAATACCTTATTCTTATATATTATTATATAATGATACTAATATAAGTATTATTATTTGATTAAAAAATGAGATTTTTCATTATCATAAGGTAAATAAGGTAAATAATTGTAAAACATATGAATAATCATAGATAAATGAATTCTAATAACTTTATTTTAAGATGATATTATTAAAATTATCATACAAATATATAATTTGTATTACAATGAAAAACATAATTTACATACTCGCTGCGTAGCCGAGTGTTCTCCTAGTATCAAATTTGTTCTTACTATAACTTGCATAATATCAAATTTATCCAAACCGTTAAGTCAAGGTTAAATTAAGTATAATTTTAAATTTTGAAATTAATTAAATTATGAACCAAAATATCTCTTTAATCATCCAACTCAATCAATATGAATCAATCATGTATCTTTCTCTTAAGAGTGGTGATGCATGTCTCCTTTAAAATTCCCTAGATCGATTGATGTGTTGGCGTGTGCAATAATGATTGATATTTTGGGTATTTTAGAAATTAATTATATTTGTAAAAATGGTGTATCATAAAAATTATCTTTTATGAAAATTTTGGTTTAAATGAAAAATAAAAAATTCCAATTTAATTAAATATTAATTGATAAATATGTTTGATATCTTACCTTAAATATTCATAAATGGATAATTACTCCAAATATCCTTGAAAATAACTTGAAAATGAGTGTATGATAAGGAAAGAGATGTACGATAGAAATCATATATGTATATATATATATATATATATATATATATATATATATATATAGTGATTTAGTATATTTTACAAGATATCCACCAATGATCGAGATTGTTTCAAAAATCCGAGCCGACAAAAAATCGATACTAAACGAACAGCTTATCGAGACTTGCAACCCGGATCGATCAAAGCTACTTGGTTGTGGCGTGTTAAACCAACAAGTAATTGCCTCGCAAATATTGCAACAATGACATGTTATCGAACGATGGCCATGGACAAGGTACCCACACCAAATTGTCCACGCAGGTACCAATTAATGTACCTGACGAGGCACATGATTCCATCTTCAATCAATCATGTATTGTACCTGTACGGTAGACAAAGCAGGCTGTAACAACAAATATTAATTAATTAATTAACATACTAAGTTCCCTTTCGTCTAGGCCAATCTAGATTGACTCTTGAGACATGTGACTCTCCGGGCTACCGATAAGTAACACATGCATGTCTCGTGGGTATCTACTATCTAGCAATGATCATCATTCGTTATCATCGAAAGCATCCAAAATAGTTTTCTTGCTGGTACGTACTGGTACGGTTGTTGATAGGTACGGCCCGAAATAAATTCATTCATCTTTCCTTCCCGTACCTTCACTTCTCTCCCTTATCCATCCCTCCATTCTCCTTTTGTTTTCTTAAAGTAACTTCTTGTGGTGTTCGTAAATTTGATAGTTTTTCTTTTTGGACTTGAAAACGGGACGGATCTTAATAGGAATTTAGAGAGACGGTCGCTCCTCCAAATTTTTTTGTTGAGCAATTATAATAATATAAAATTTATGCAAGATGGTAAAATTAAGAGGAGCATGCATATAAGGGAATCTTGTGAACATGATATGCATTTGATAAGCACGTGCATTGTCCTCTAAATGATACGTGGATGTGAGTATACATACATACACATCTTGTCATATTGTATGTACCTACGCCTCGAAACTGGAAATGTACGGCCTTGCGAGCTGTGGTGGGCGCCGCCTCGACAAGTTCTTGCCATCGTCTTTTTGTGACAACCATCTAATGTTATGGTGTGGCAGAAATAAAATGTACCGGTCCGTTTTGATTACAAGTTTGTTTGTTCTCTCGTTATTCTTGATTAGTAGTGATTTGTAGGTTCGAGGAGTTTATTTCATATATTTTTTTTATAGAGTGACGTTATTACAAGAACTAACATGATTAAATTTAGAATGATTTTAATTTTTTTTATTCAAATGATCATTATACCTCTATTTATGGTGATTGATATTTATTATACTTATATATTATTATTTATATCTTTCATTAATAACGTAAAAATATTTTTCCTAATATTATGAAAAAATCAAATCTAACCAATAAATATTTATTTTCATATTTAAATATATATGACATGTTACAATTTAATTATTTTTTTATGATGAAAAAATTAAGAACAAAAATATTTTGTATATATGAAAGATTTTATGAAAAGTGATAAACTAATAGATAAATATAAGAAATATGAATCATCAATTCATCATTAACAGAGGTATAACGGTCATTTGATAAAAAAAAATTTGAAATCACTCTCAATTTAACCATGTTGCTCTTGCAATAGCGCCACCTTTTTTATATAGTGATGATACTCGTTCTCTTTACGATTCACTTATATGTTTGATGTGTTGACAATCATATATATATATATATATATATATATATATATATATATATATATATATATATATATATATATATATATATATATATATTGTTTCACACATTATTAATGCATTTAATATTTTTATTGAGTTTGTTCACTAAAACTAAAAAATTACACATTATTAATTTCAAACATCATACTTAATTTTACACATGATAAATCATACTTATTTGAACAAATTTTTATTATTTTATCTTCAATCTTTTTTAAAACAAAAAAATTTCCATTTTTATTTTGCTGATTTTGCGGGAAAAAAATTCGTTGTTATATTTTCGTTTATTTTTTATGGTAATTTTATTCATGTGTGTTTGTTTAACACATGTTAAATGATGTATTAATTCAACCTAATAACTTTTTACCAAATTTATAAATTTAAATTTGATTAACTACGGATTGTGGTAATTAAATTTGTTAAAAATATTAAATAAATTAATGATAGGTGAAACAACAACAAAAAATTCATATTTTTTCCTACATAGAATGACAAAAATTAAATAGGCATGATTTACTACTAGCATTAATTCGAGGGACAACACATCAATCATGCTAGTGGATTATAATGGAAATTATATCATCGCTCTTTTTTTAATTTAGAAAATAAATTATTTAGTGCTAAATTAATTTATCGTTTAACACATGTTAAACGGATGCACCAATAATTTTAAAAAATGAATAAATAATTAATGCAATTAATTTGTGTCTGATAAATATTTTCAGTGTTTTAGATTTATCACATGATAAAAACTAATGTATACAAGAATATTAATTTACTAATTTACTGTTTATCATGTATTAAATTGAATTTAGCCTTAAATTCGATTAATTAAAATTCATCCAACACGTCAGTATTGTGGGAAAATGAAAGAAGAGAAATATATTTTTTCATTTTTTTATAAATTTGCAAATTATGTTGTGACCCAAGAAAATGTAAACGATGTGTTTTCAATCAATATAAATTAAATGATTTTATAACCGAAAATTTAATGAAATTATTAATTATCATATCATGAATATCCTGAGCATTGACCACTCTACAAAGTATTATTTTTGCCACCTATATTATATGTTTGCACGTTATATCGTGTCGATCTAATTTACTTTGTTCAAATATCGTAGTTCATTTGTTTTATGCCAAAAATTCTCCTTATACTTGTCTTTCATCTAATTTCGCAAAATAAAATATGAAAAATATTGACCAACTATCATGAGTTGTATTAATTCTAATCTTTTGTACCGCTACATGACCATAATTTAATAATCATTCGGAATAAGCTCTTTTTTAGGGATAAAAAAATTTTAACTGAGGAAATGTGATTGAATTAATATTAATTTCGAAGAATTTCAAGGATTTTTGTTCTTCTCAAAATACCATATTTCAGTGTCCATTTTCTACCATCAGAAGAATTTCAAGGATTTTTTTTCTTCTCAAAATACCATATTTCTTTATTTTGCAGCAGTCTTAGCAAAAATACAAATTTTCATGATAATAATGATTTACTAGGATAATTCTCGCGCTACGCAACTAACAATATTAATTATGTTTTTCTTTGTAAAAATACAAATTTTCGTGATAATAATGATAACATTCTCAAAATAAAATTATTTGATCTCACTTATATATGAGTATGTATATGTTTTATAATATTATTTTAATTATATAATACTAATAATTTTTGTTATAGATTCATAATGAAAATATATATAAAAAGCATGATATGATTTATTTACATTTTTAAAATAATAATACTATATGGTAGATGTTTATAAGTTTAAGAAATTATTATGTTTTGAATTTTGATAGACAACTAATCTTTATTTGTCTCATTATTTGAAATTTTTAATATTAAATTTGTTTGCACAAAACATAAATATAACATACTTAGTACTTTACATGATGCTTATAATTTAAAATAAATAAATAATAATACTGAAAATAATAATCTAATTGTCAAAATGAACGTAATGACGTGTCACGATAAAATTGAACAAAGTAAGGCCACAAAATTTGTTTTCACTTATATTGCAAGGAGTGATGATATGATTACATAAACCAACCATAATCTGACACATAATCTGACACAAATGTCTACGTTTATATTTGATTTTGGATCCATATATAATTAATTAATGTCACAAATTTAAAATTTAAAATTATTATGGTTGATTTAAGTGATCATATAATTACTCATGTCGCATACGTGCATAAAATAAAAGACCTATGTTCTATACAATATTTTTGTTTTTTCTTAGTAATAATTTATGTTTTTACTTTTTACCGACAAAATCAACACCTATACTGTAATATATTATGTACCTAATGTATTTTATCCAACATTAAAATTATTTAATGCTTGCCGCACAACTAATAAAAATGTAGGTACTATTATTTTAACATAAAATATTCAAATATCATATAATATATGCTTATCGCATAACCTATTTCTCTTAGCATTCTGAAACACACGTCCGGTTCTCAAATAAGTTCTGTTTTTTTTTTTTTTTTTTCAAATTAATTACTGTTTAATGTTTTATTACATACATAATTCATAATTTGTAACAAGCATTTAGAAATTGAAATTGAAATTATAGTACGATGTGCAATGGCGATATATTGGAGCGCCACCATAAATAATAGTGGTCTCAAGGGTGTGCAAACAATTTGGTTTATCGGAAATCAAACATGATCAAGCTGGATTTAGAACAATTTTAGTTTCACAAATAAGATTAATCATATGCAGTGACGGATATTGACATGATTTTTTGGAGAGCAAAACGAAAAACTGATTCTGAAATTATACTACACAATTTTTTTTGGGAGGGCAAATAGTAAATGTTATACTGTTGTACTAATAAAATACACTGGATCTCTAGATATATACATTGCTCGACGAAAATCTTAAGAGACGTCCGTCCCCCTAGCCCCTATTAAAATCCGTCTATGATCACATAAACACTAGATATATATTAATTATGGGCACATTGGCTAAAAATTTAGCCCAACAGGAGCTATTTTTTTTGGACAAAATTTCCCCTCTCACTAAATTTCCACCAATTTGGAGCCAAACCAAAAGGCCACGTCGATATTTACTGTTCATAAGGTACTGTTCACTTCCTGTTCACCCCCGGTTAATGTTCATCCGGGTTACTGTTCATCGTGTTTTTTTTTTTTTTTTCTCCATATGAAATTTTATTTTATTTGACATGTCTTGTGTTCTAAATAAAATATTTGAATTTTTCATCGTATTAATAAATATAATTTGTATACTATAATTTTACTGTTCATCATTTCTGCTGTTCATCGTTTACTGTTCACATAAATATTTTTTGTTAACCTGAGCTTGTATTATTGTTTTTTTGTGCTTATTATAACGGTTCTGGTTTTTTTTGTGCTTATTATAATATTTTTTATTGGTACTAAGCTGCGTATTTTATGTTTTTTTGTTTGTCTTTTTCTGCGTCTTTTATTTATTTTTTGTTTGTCTTTTTCAGAATTTTATTTTATTTGACTTGTTTTGTATTCTAAATAAAACATTTCAATTTTTCTTTTGGAACATATGATATGCTTTAAGGAGAAAAAAAGTTTGTATTTATTGCATAATACTTGTGAGACTGTTTAATATCAGATTTTTTTTTTAAATTAACATTTATGAAGATTACTTTTGTTTTGCACTTGTAACATTTTAGATAAAATTATTATTTTATGATCATAAAAGATTTTGAAAAATCGCACGCGAGAAATATTTCTAGTCTAAAATAATACGAACTCCAAAAATTCAATCAAGGTCCTTTCAACAACATTATGCATATGAGGTTTGAGATAAGGAAAGAACAAATAACCCTTGTTCCTTGAATTTCCATTGATAGAGATTTCTCAAAGTATTGACTAGAAAAATAAAAAAAACTAATTAGATACATGGTGGTCTTATTTGGGGTGCTGTATCAAGCAGACAGGAAGCCAGGAACCTTTCATTTTAACCATGATTTGACTAAAAAGCAAAAATAAAAAAATAAAAAAATGTGAGAAATTATATTATGTCAACCAAATTCACTTAATATGGCTTAATATGAACTAAAATATATAATTAATATATAATACATACTTAACATGTTAATTAATTTATATTCTTATTAATATGTATTGTATTAATTAATGAAAATTGTATATTAATTATTTTGTTAATTAATGATGTTAATGTTGATAAAAGAATTGTGTTAAATTGATGAACAAAATAAATAATAATAATGATGATATTTACTTAAAAAGGATAATGACATTTATCAGTCAATTACCAGCGACGACCACATAATTGACAGCACCACCAATGCAACATAAGAAATTTTGTAACAGTACAAAATCTTGCAATGAACACTATAATCAGAACCGTACATAGTAAATCGAACGATCAACATACTACAGGACATTTCCAGTGTTGTTTGAGCTGTAGAGGATACTATTCCATTGTAAGGGATGCAGCCATGGTCCACGGAGGCTTATAAAGCCAGAGAGCACCGCTTATACTGTTATCCATCCTCCTCCTTCGTCGTGCTCATCTACTCCAAAATCTACATTTCCTCCATTTCCTTTTCCGACTTGTATGGCAGTGAGTCTCCTGTTCAATGAAATCTCCGACCTCTGCATCGGGAAGCCAGCCGTGAGTTCCTTGCCGCTCTCGGCCACCATTGCCGACGCCATCGCAGCCCTGGATCGATCATCGTCCCAGTCTTTCCTTGTCGTTTCTGACCGACCATCTACGGAGAAGAAGAGGGTCGTGGCCGGAAGGGTTTGCCTGGCGGACGTGCTCTGCTTCCTTTGCTCTGAAGAGAACTTGCGTGACCCAAGTGGAGCCCTTGGTAGACCCATCTCCGTCCTTTTCCGTAAAGGCTGCGTTCGCCGTGTCGAGCCTCACTCTAACTTATTGGAAGCACTCGATGCGATAGTAGACAGAGGAGCAGAGGAACTGGTGGTGCCATTGCGCTTCCCAGGCAGTCGAAAGAAGCAATCTTCAGAAGCTTTCTTGTGTTTAACCCAAGAAGACCTGGTCCGCCATTTCCTCTCTTCAATCTCCTCTTTCTCTTATATAGCTCCCCTTTCAGTATCTTCTCTCGGTTTAATCCAACCCAAATTCCCATCCATTCAACCAAACTGTTCTGCCACGTCAGCCCTCTCCCTCTTGTTCCGGCACAAAACCCGGCCCATCGCTTTAACCACCGAATCCGGCCAATTGATCGGCGAAATCTCCTCTGCAGTGGTTTCCTCGCTCGAGTCCAATGTCCTGAGCGATACGGAGAATCTTTCAGTCTACGACATTTCGAGTTATATCGACTGTATATGCAGGCCTGAGAGCTCGCTTGTGGCGGTGATGGTACAGGCGCTGGCGCATAGAGTTGATCACGTTTGGGTCGTGGATGGCCGAAAGGACGAATGTAAAGTAGTTGGAATCGTTACTTTCGTTGATGTGCTTAGCTTGTTTAGGGATCAAATGCTAGATTTAGAAGAGATTGTAGAGCTATAATCCGAGACTTCAATTTTGCAGCTTTTTTCCAAGTAATCCGCATAATTTCTGTTGTGTTTGTTTGTTTTGTGTAATTTTCATGGCAATAATGAAGAGAACTACGTGTTCTTCATGTTCTTCATGTTGTCTCTAATTAAATAATTATCAGGCCGGCCCCGAGTTTTCACGTACCCGAAGCCAACTCGGGAGTTGACCCCATACCATGTACTAAATGATCTTACTCTATAACAATGAGAATTAGTATGTAGAATCGGTTCAATTGGAATTTGGAATTCATAAGAATTTTACAATTTACTAATTATCTCGTTGAAATCGGAAGATCATAAAAATTTAATAGTTTACTAATTTCTCATTAGGAAATAGAGATATCCGAAACAATCGCGGCCCTTGCCTGATAAACGGCCGGAGGAGTTCGCTGATTGGTGCTCCGTCTAATGGCATCGTCTTTTTCTCTGCGGTGAGATATTACAGTTCCTTGCAATGCAAAACTTGAGCCATTATTATCTCGTGGGAACTCTTCACGATCACGACTAAGGTATTTGCTAATCCAGTTACGAGATTGCAAATCGAATTATGGAGATTGCCTTCGTGGAGTGGAGATTCCATAATCCCCAACAAATAATTGCAATTAATACCTTAGTCAGTAAATCAGCAAGCAAGTAGCGAGTTAAACGGTAAACTGGCCTAATCTAGGGTTCCGAGGCAAAATTTAGGGTTCTGTGAATCCGTGACTTCGTAGCTCCGCTGCTTGGCTCCATGGTAGGTGGCGATTGGCAAACGGAGAGGGAGAGGGAGAGAGGTCAAGGTGATCGTGAGAGAGAGAAAGAGCTCGTCACGAGGGGGCAGCAATAGGCGGGTTAGCGGTTAGCGGATTACACTGTTGGTTAATCGGTGTTTTAGGCCATCTGTATTGGGTTAACGATATGTTGGACCCCACTAAATACTGGATCCGAAAGTCAAGTTTCATGGGCCTATAGATACTTAGAACCGGCCCTGTGCCATAGTTATAGGATTTGCCTCAATTAAACGCTCCGTTTATTCGAAGAAGATTAAATCGAACTAGCGTTGAACCCGCGCGATTGCGCGGTTTTTTTTTTTTTTTTTTGATGTTTATTATGTTGAAGGTCTATTTATTTCATAGTGCGTATTTTTACACGTATGTTAGGGAAGCTATTTTTGAATCATAGTGAAAAAGACGAATCGGGCAGATTTAAGGGGGGACTTCAGAAAACTGAGAAATTTACGTGACTAAATTTTTTGATTCTGAAAATACTATTTTCATTGCTTATAAGTACAAAAATGTTTGTTCTTATTAATCAATTATTAATAAATTATGCAATAAGATGCATTTAAAAAGTGAACAATTTTATTTCGACCAAAAAAATGTATGGATGGTGCGGTTGTCTCATTAAATCACGATTTTCATAAATTTTAGAACAAAAATCGTTTGAATTGTTCAAGAACCGGATTTCTTGAACAATTCAAAAGATTTTAAAATTTATTTATTCTTTTATACATGATCAACAAAATCAGGAAAAGAACCAAGTAATCATCGTAAAATTTGAATAGTACGAAATCTTGAATATTTAATATTTTGTATTTTGAATATCGTATTTCGCCCTTCTTAATTTGTAATTCCTAATTCCTAATTCACTATTGCATATTCGTATTCATATTTTTTCGTATTCGTATTGCGTATTTTTAATTCGTAATTCCTAATTCACTATTCGTATTTCATATTTCACAGTTTGTACGAGTTTTGGTTTTGGTTTTGGTATCGTATTTGTTTTCGTGTTCGTATTCGTATTCGTTTTCATGTTTCATGTTTGTATTTCGTTTTTCTTAATTTATAATTCGTATTTCGCATTATAATTTAAATGTGTATTCATATTAGTATTTGTATTTGTATTTGTATTTTGAAGTCGCATTCATGTTTGTATATTCGTATTCGTGTTTGTCTCCGTAAATCATGATTTTTATGAATCTTAGAGCAAGAATCGTTTGTATTTTTGAAGAGTCGGGTTTCTTAAACAGTTCGAATGGTTCTTACTTATTTTATTTTATTTTTTTAAAAAAATTTACATGTCATCGGCAAAATTAGGAAAATGAACCAAGAAGTCGTCGTAACTGGCAACTTGTATTATGTATTTTGGTAGGTTGTATTGTTTCTTGTACATAATTTTTTTATTTGTTTTCGTATTTGTATTCCGCATCTCATATTTGTTGCTTGCTTCTTTATTTCTCGTATTCAAATTTGTATATTTTTGTGTTTGTATTGGTATTTCGTGTTTTATATATTCTTATTTGTTGCTTCGTATTCAAATGGAACCAAGATACAAATTATTTGTTTATTTCCATATTCGCTCAAATCATTAATAAATATACATTCGTTGGATCTCATTTGTGCCAACAAATAAATACTCCAAACAATTTGCTCCCTTGTACATTTCTGCCAACAAATACAGTCCAACTTGTAAATTATATGGTAATGATAATGATGGAATGATGATGATATATCGAGAATGATGCTGATGCTGATGGTGGTGATAGTAGAATGACGATATGATAATGATTCTGATGATGAGAAAAATAGTAAAAAAAATGCTCTTGAAAATAAAATATATGTTGCATAAATTATCACATCGCAAAGTACATAAATACCCAATAAATTGAAATATTTGCTTTTCAGCACTTATGAGTTTGGAGTCATACCAAGTTGATCGCATCGTGTCCTTATGACCTCCTCTCTCGATTATTCGTTAATCTGTTAAAACATGAATATACATATGTAAATGTTGCCATTTTGTATTAATTCTAATAAATAATGATATAACCAAATAAGGATTATTAGTACTTGCCGAAACATGATTATTAGCAAGCCAAAAGAAAGAAAGTTTCGAGGTTTTGTCACCAGTGAGGATCGCCAAAGTTTCGTCTCGGTACCTCTTTTCTTTTTCATCTGACCAGTGTCCATGCACACTGCAAACAAATAACCACCCAATCACTCTAATATTTCCAATTGGCAGAAAAGAGGATAAAAAAATAAAAATGTCGAAAAGAAATAATTGTACTGGAATTTACCTGAAAAGACGAACTTACATCAAAGAGCAATTAAGAGAGGATGTACTTACAACACATGGGGAATTTGATCGAACAACTTGCGATCAATCTCCATGACTCCATTTGTTTCGTATTCGAGATCTAAAATTTCACAGAAATTAGTTCGTGAAAAAATCGAAGTTGTTTTTAAGGTCCAAAAAATATCAAATTATTACAATTAAATTAAAAGGAGATGAACCTACGACAGATTGAGAATTTCATCAAACAATTTGCGATCAATCCCCATGACTTCAGCAACGATATGCTGATGTGGAACAATCTGGAACCAAGGATTTGTATACCATTATTATACCCTGAAAATAGTGGAAATATCAAAATGACCCTAAAAGTTTAGGAGAGAAATATCAAAACATATACCCGAAATTGAGGAAAATGTCATTCATGTCCATGAAAATAAGGAAAATATCGAAAATGCCCCTGCAAATGGAAAAATATCAGTTAAGTCCCGGAAAAATATCGAAAATTTTCCAAAACAAAACTAAAATATACAAAATTAAAATTGATATACCGCATGCCATTGATTGACGATGTGTGTTCCACACTCCCATGAGCGGCAACATCCTCAGCCCTTTTATCTGAAAAACAGAAACCAAAGGGCATTTTCGTAAATTTTTCAAAACTGGATAGTTGAAAATAATTAATAACGATAATAATGGCAGTGATAAATCATAAAATTTGAAGAAAATTAATTATTTACCTCACCAAATCTGAGACAGCTTCGAATTTGCGGAGCATCGGGTGTGATATAATCCGGCGTACTAAAAAAAGAAACAGAAATATACAAACATTAACTTCCAAATATTAAAAATTTAAAAACATTAGCTACAAATTTCACATTTTACTCAAGCGAAGAAAATAATATAAAACTAAGATTCAACCATGAACTAACCAAAATAAATCCTGGCTAAGAATACAATTCTTATTGTGAGACGGCTCCTTATCATGCTCAGACCCGATAGAAGCATTTAGAAGTTTCGGGAACCGAGTCATCGTAGGTGTAAAAGGCACGCAACACTGCAATTTGGGGTAATAACTGTACCCGTAATTTTAATACGCATCGGCCCAACCATGATCAAACACAAACTCCTCCAATGAATTGCTGCAATTAAAAATCGAGGGGTTTTAATGTAAAAAAGTGCAAACAAACTTTTCGAGATGAAGATCAAAACCTTTCAAGTTTTCACCTAAGCTAGCCGTAGCGATTTGTCTAAACCAAAATAAAAAAAAAATATATCAGAAATAACCCTCAAAATATACAAATTCACGAAAAAACTTACATCGCTATTTCGCGTAAAGGAGCTGGACCCAAGTAATATTTATTGCCAATTTTGTCAGGTGTGGACATAAATCTGTAAAAAGAATTACAATAAGCAAATTGAATTTTCACATAAATATTATTTGAGGGATCTAAGTGTAAAAAAAAAAAGTAATATATATGAGAATCTTACACTAAAACTTTAGCTACTGCCGGTTTTAGCGAGTCTCCTTCCTGTATTAAAAAAGTATCACATATATTAATTCATGTGTTCGAAATTATAAAATCGGAATTAAATTAAAATTCAAGTTATGTAATTTTACAGAACAGACCTTGTAAAATTCCACAAATGATTTGAGGTCATACTCGCATTCTCTACTTTCCAAGTACTACAAACAAAGATTGCGATTTCAAATGTTAGTTACAAATTAAACCAAAAGTTTTTATAATTTCCAAAATACCCGCATTGCTTCTTGTTGTTGTTCAGAGTTTCCTCTAAACACAATACGCAGCTCCCCACTATTAGACAAAATTAAAGTAAAGAATATTTCTTTTAAGTTTTGAGAAATTGAGAGAATATCTGAATTTTTCAACAACAAAAAATTGAAACTTACACAAAGTTCTCTATTTTTTGTTTCTAAAGTGCAAGTGCGAGCTGGTTTCTCTGGTGTACCTCTATGATCGATGCAAGCTAAAAAGAATTCAATAATTTGTATCAGTTTAAATTTGCCCGATGGCTGGCTACAGTCGCGGCTGGCTACAGGCGCAGTTCGCGCGGCTTCTATCTTGGTCTTTCTCTCTGTCTCGTTTTGCGTTATCGCTGTGCTTTCTCGCACCTCACTGCCGTCTCTAGGGTTTGGCTCTTCCTTTGTTCTTCTGGCTTGCGGAAATGAGTGCGGAAATGAGGAGAGAGAGGCGGCAAGAGAGTACCCAGATTATGCTTGCGCGGAGAGAACCTAGATCGGACGGCCTAAAAGAGAAGCATCCAACGGCGAAGAGAGCACAATAGTGGAAGAAGGAGAGCACGGCTCATTATTTAACTTTAGTATTTATCGCCTTTTCCCTTTGGCGGATCCATCTGGCGGAGTTAGAGTTTTACTCGCGGGGTTGATTTGGCATTTGGGTGTTCTTCTGAGAGAATGAGAGCAAGAAAAAGAGCAAAAATGTTAAACACCACTCACTAATCTACCCGCACAAGACCCGCAGTTAATAGTTTTGGAAACTCAGATGAAATTGACCGGTCAATATAATGCATATATGGTAGTGTATAAAGTATATATGGCATGCGTGGTTGATAGCGGGTAAATAGTGCGTGGTGTATAACACCACTGGAAAAAGAGCAGCGAGAGCGAGAGGAGAGGAAGGGATTATATTTAGGAAGCTACAGTAACTACGACGCTACAGTACCTACGACGTGGAAGCGGGATATTACGGCCCAATGTTACCGATTAGATCTATTAATAATATGATCGAGTTTGGTTGAAAAATAAATATCCTTCGAATTCATCTTAATCGTTTTGAAAATCAATTTAATCGAACCGACCGAATCATAAGTTATTTGTCATTTTTTTTCTCGTATGGTAATTTTAAAATATAAAGTAATTATGTTACAAAAAATATAATTGTATTTTAAATGATTTATATAACGATATAATTTATTTTAAGATTCTAAATTGATTTGAAGGTTTAAATCTATTTGAAGGTTTAAATCTATTTTGCTCAAGTTTAAATCGATTTGAATCAAACCAACTAAATGTACCCTAGTCTCACTCGTGGACCTTTCAAATTTCATTTCAATACAAGCATTACTACATCACGATATTTCACGTACCAGTTTATCAAAATTTATAAACTTATACACGGTCGTAAATTCTTTATTTCACAGATAATATTATAATTATTAAGTTATTAACACACCAATAAAATACATAATATTATTAACACACCAATAAAAAACTCTCACTCTCTTAATCAAATTACAAACAAACCACAAGTTAAGACTCCACGGTTATTCCATCGCGCGTACTCTCCACAACAATCTCAGTAGGCAATAAGCAACCTCTCAACCATTCATGCCCAAGTTGGGCTCTCTCGTTGTCTCCGAATCCAAACACGACTCCTTTATTCGTTACCGCAACGGTATGGTACAGACCCGTACTGATCTGCGACACAGAGTGCCCTCTCAAACTATCCAATATTCTTGGCTTGATTACTGAGATATTCCGATCTGAGAATCCCAGACTTCCAAATCCCATCCATCCAAATGCGTACACGCTTCCCTCGTCCGTTAACACAAAAGTCTTTCTTTTCCTCGCACAAACCTTTATATATATAAAATAACAAGATATTATTATATGTACATGGGCCCGGGTCTTGCCCAAAGGGCTTTGGACAAGAATATGTCCAAACCCCTTCATAATATCATATCTTCATGTATTTTTAATTAATTTTTTTTTATCATATTTCTAAAACACAAGACAAACTTACATGGATTACGTACATTTTATAAAAAATTGTACATTTTAATATGGTTGTTATTAATATAAATATTTTTTTATAATTTTAAAATATTATAAGGATTTAAATGTAAATTTGTACAATAAGAATTATTAACCATCGGATCAAAAATCATACGGATGTGAAAGGGCTTTGGACATATTCTTGTCCAAAGCCCTTTGGGAAAGACCCGCTCCTGATGTACAGATAATAATTTTTTTCATGTGTTTACCTGAACGACAATTTGACTCTTTAATGCCGTAACCAGTGTAGGGGTAGATCTGTCATTTTGATTGCCGTGACCCAATGCACCACAATACCCTCTCCCCCACGAATAAACCTAACAAAAAAAATTAGTTTTTAACAAAATTAATAAAAAATAAGAAAGATTAAATTAAATTACGTACATATCCACTAGAATCGATAGCCAAAACATGTTCATCTCCAGCGGAAACACGAACCACATGAATATCTCTCTCCTCGAAAAACTTCACCACTCTCGGTAAAAACACATCGTTTTGATCTCCATGTCCCAAGCAAAAATTATTACACGATCCGAACGAATAAACCGACCCGTTATCCATTACCGCAAAGGAGTAACTCGGGCCAGCCGTCACTTGCGCCACTCTACTCGTGGGTCCCACGAGTTCTTTAACCAGAGCTGGAGTCAACCTTTCTGCGTTGTCTCCTTGACCGAGTTGACCGTGAGTGTTATTCCCACACGTGTACATTTCCCCATTTCTCGTCAGAATCACGGTGAAACTCAGACCTGTCGCAACTTGTTTGCACGGAATGTCTCGCAGTGCTTCGATACGAGTGGGCTTGAAAACGGTTCGACCAATATCACCGTGTCCGCAACAGAACGACGAATTATCGCCACATGTAAACACCTCGCCAGATTGGGTGACGAAAGCAGCGTGGTTATGAGAGGCTGACACGTGGATCACTGGAGAGAGAGAAGGGAAATTAATGCGACTAAAAGTCGCGCATTGGGTTTTGTGATGGCCGTGACCGAGCACTCCACATAAGTTCGATCCACATGAATATAGCCATGAGTTGTGAATTAATAGCGTGTGGTATTTTCCTGTGTCAACTTGCATCTGATTTGTACAAAAAGTTTCATGATTTGAATGATTTTGAAATTAAGAGCAAATAATTGGTAAAACTAATTGAAAAATTAAGTACCTTGCCGTTTGTGGTATCGACAATACTGGAAGATTGCTCGATAGATTGCAAGAATCTCAAAACTTTTTTCCAATTTCCTCCACATCGGCCGAACAAAACCCCTCTAGCACTGAGAGACATAAAAGCAAACACGTTGTGTGCGTGGCAAGCGCAATAAGCTGCATATTCGGCTACTGAATTGAACTTTTCAGGCAAAAATTCGTGTCGTGTGCCGAAAGTGCGACACGTCAGTTCCACCCTGGCCAGGTCAGCAGCGCCAAGCCGGCCTGAGGTCAATACCTCCATGATTAAATGTCCAGGCAGTTCTTGCAAGTGGAAAATCTGGTTTCTATCCGCCATGATCGAGTGATTAATAAATACTACAACGATTTTCTGAATCTCGGCCTCCAGATGTTCCAAAAGTTAGAGAAGAGTAACAAGAACACGTCTGAGGATAGAATTTTGCAAGAAATCATGCGTAGATAGAGAATCATCAGGAGAACAAAGCACTTCTTCAAGCACTTGTGAAATTTCCGAATAAACTGGAGAAAATTCAGGAGTAAAATCGGATTGAACGAAATTTCGCTTATGGGTTTTTTGATTAGTGGGTTGTGAATCGAGTTGGTGAAGAAAAGAGAGAGCTTGAGAGAAAAGGAAAGGAGGAAAGAGAGAGAAGGAAAACAAATGGTTTAACGGTGGAGGCAAAGTAAAAGCAGAGTGGGGTCTTTCTCTATAATCGTTACCAAACATGAAATTTTGAAATTCACAAAATTAAAATTACATTAATTGGTTTTCTAATTACAACGGCAAAGTATAACAAATTTAATAATTTGAATTTTTATGTAAGCAATTTAATGTATAATACGGAAAGTCTTTTTGGAAGATTCTAGAGAATTTGATTTAGCCGCAAAGGAGATTTACAGAATTTCTCTTTCGGTGGTACTTTCCTTTCTTTTCTATTTGGTTTTACTAAGCAAAATATTATTGCCTTAATTGCATGTGGACCCTGCAAAACCTCAAAATCTCATGTTCACTTCTGCAGGATAGAAAATATCATGAATATCCCTACAAATATTGGAAATCAGACGATTTTTTTGAAGAATTTTGAAAGAAGAGATACTGATGATATTTCTCATATTTAGTAGGAGAATATTCATGATATTCTATATTTTAGAGGGTATATGTGATATTTTGAGGTTTTAAAGCGGTACACGTGAAACTCCACCAATATTCTAAAGATAATAATAGAAGACAAGGAACTGTGTGTAAGCACTAAGCAGTCAATAATCTAATGATGAATTTATTTAAATCTTCTTATATCAACAAAGTTCATGTTGATAAATATATAAAAAAATATTAATTAAAAATATATGTTATAAACTCTAACAAAAATTATCAAAAATTATCAAAAATTAATAACAAATAAATAATAAATGTTAGTTGAAATAAATAAAACCTTAATGATAATATACTACAAATTAAATTTCTTTAACGATAATTGGATCAGAATGTTACTTTCATATTTGGGCCACTCAATATGGAAGAAATAGACACATTCACATGCATTCGCTAATCGCTTTTATAACAATTTTTTTTAATAACTTTGATTCTCAAATATTGATGGAGACTTTTTTACAGCTTTGTGGATGTGTACGAATAATTGCGGCTTTTTAACATTTTTTTTCTTCTGCCCAACACATATAGAAGATTTTTCAGTTCAAGAATCAGCTCAAAAAAATATTTTAAATAATCCAAATACATGTTTTCGTAATTTCAAATTAAGAAAGAGTTGCTATTTTTGATATATTAATATAAGCAAGATATGTGAAACAAATGAATAAACAATTATCTGTTTTGATCATGAAAATACAGTTGTTATTCCCCCAAATTAGAAAGTAGAATTAAAAAGGTTGAAATATGGAAAGATAAATAGATAATACAGTTAGATAACAGTAATCAACTCATTTTATTATGTAATCTTCGTAAACATAACTTACTTAACAAAATTAATAATAAAAAAAAAACTTACTTAACAAATACTTTCTGTATTCAAACCTCAACATTTTCTATATAATCTTCGATTCAATCGAGATATTTCCTTTACAAACAATTTTCTCCCCTCAAATTCAAGCTTGGATTTTAATTACAAATAAACAAAAACCAATGAATTCAATCACAACACAAAGTGAATCCAAAACGTTGCCATATGATTCGATATTCGAGATTTTAACACGCACTCATATCGATGATCTACCATCATGTCGCCAAGTTAATCGCGATTTGTACAAGATGACAAACGAGACAAATTTTAAGATACAACATTGTGTAAAAACTCATACCGCATCCGGGTACATAATCCAATATGCATCGAACGGGTCAAAAAAGTCGTACTATTCGTTTGTCTCTGACTATCCAATTACTTGTCCGGTCGAATCCTTATCGATTTTGAAAAACCCTTACACAAAAATCGAGGCAGTGTCCCAATGTCGCGGTTTGATTTGTTGTTTTAACGGCGAGTACGGTAAGGAGCAATATTATGTGTGCAAACCGGCTACGGGACAATGTAAAGCAATACCAAACCCCAATCTCAGGTATTAAATTTTTGTAAAATTTTAATCGATCTCATTAATTAAATAATCTCAATATAACATTTTTTATGCAGATTTCCCACGGCCGCAACTGCGATGGTCGTAAACACAGCGGGGCCTCTCGAGTTTAAAATTATCCGCTTCTCAATACCAAATAACAACAATATACACATGGCATGTGAAATCTTCGACTCGCGCATTTGGACTTGGCGCAGATCGAAGAACATAAAAGAACATATATACTTTCCTAGTCACGGTCCTCGGGAGACTAAAGCCATGTTCCTTTGCGGCTCGGTTCACTGGTTAATAACCGATTTTTTGACAAAGAAAATTTACTTATTTGCTTTCAACATAAAAAATGAATCTTGGAAGTTGATCGATGTACCGCAAAAACACTTGGATTTTGAAAAAAAATTCCGTTCAAAAATTACGATACGAGATGGAAAATTGTGCTATGTGATGTTGAAGGACAAAGAAGAGATGGTTTTTTGGATCATGGAAAGAAGCAAGGCGGTAATATGGTGGCGAAAAGAGGTTTTGAAGTTTAAGGAGGCGAAGTTAACGGATGGATGGTTAGAGTTTTATATGGAATTTTTTTATTCCAGCAAGTTTGGCGCTTTTGATCGTTTTTTTGCCGACCTATGGTATGTGTATTTTTGTCGATTTTTTTAAGTTTTTGGTCGCCATGCGTAGGAATCTAATAGTTTTGTTTTTTATGGTTTCAGGCAGAAGTTTTGGAAATCAAAATTCGACAAATTTGACGTTAAAGATTATTTTTTTGGAGATGCCTTCAAAATCGAGACAGATTTTACATTTTGCGAATGCCTTGCTTGAACGAAAGATTTTTTTGTTGTTGTTGTTGTAAACCATTCTGATGTAAATTCTCATCTTGTTATAGGTATAGTATTTGCTATCCTTTCAAAAAATATATTAAAGTGTTCTTTTATGTTTTTGTTGTAAATCAATATTCTTGTTTTTGTCTTTCTAAATTTAATTGGTATGTAAAAAATTATTTTGTTGAATAAAAATGGTTACTTTATATTCAAATAAATTATATTCATTTTTGGCAAAAAAATTGAATCAACTTATTTCATGTATTATTTTTGACAAAAAATTGAATCAACTTATTTCATCATAGTATTACGTAAGGGAAATCTTTCGAAACTCCTTTTGACTTTTTTTGAATAGTATATAAAACCTTCGATATTTTTGAAACATTTGTATCTCTTTGATGAACGGTAAATTCTTTTCAGGCCCTTTTGTTTATGTACGGTTTAATAAATTCGTTAATCGGATGAGTCGACCAAGATATATCTTTCGTTCACAAAATTTTGTCGTCCAAAATATTTTCCTGACCATGCTATATATTTTCATTATTTCTTCTCCCAGACATTTTCCTAAACATACAAGCTTTAAAATTAATTGAACAAACTTTAAACTCTCTTCTCTCACTCCTTGCTAATTAATGAACATAAACTTTAAATTATCTCTTCCAATTGTATTGAATGTCCTCTTATATCCAGAATAATACTCTCTTTGTCAAATTAATCAATTTCATTGAGAAACAAATTCAAATATTTTTGTCAAAATAATAGATGATCGAAAAATCATATGAAATCTTTATTAACTAGGTGCCTCGTACATAATTAATTATAATGGTCATTTGATAAAATAATTTTGAAATCGTTTTTAGTAAAGCCATGGGACCAACCCTACTAATTTATCACTAAAAGTTTGTTAAAAATATACCAAACAATATATTCTAAATTAAGATTAAAAAAAGAGGAGAAATCAAACTAACCAATGGTTAATCATTGTGAACATTTTTTTGCTTTACCACTCGAATCTTCATTTACGAGTCTAAATTTGAGAATTTTATGAAGGTTCGTGAGGGGCTTTACATCTTTGGACGACTCAGTATCTGAATTAACTATGACAAGTCATTATTTATTTTGTATTACGAATAATATGATCATAAATTTATAATTACCTTTTTCTGAGAATAAATAACAAGATCCTATAGTATCTTGGTATTCTCCTATCTATCACAATAATAAACATTGTTGATGAATAATTTAAAGAATATGAATTTAATGTTGAATAAAATATAGTTATTACCAATTGTAAATTATCACCAATGACTAAGGTAGGAAATAGCGTGTCCAAACCCTACACAAAGTAACTCAAATTGAAAAATTCAATTGAAATTGTGATCATTAAATTAAACTGGTCAAATAGGAAGAATTGACTTACAGAGAGGACATAAGTAGCATTGGGTGGAATATCTGAATAAACACATTCGTCCAAATCAAGTAAAATATATTCTTCTTCTTCTATTTCCGTCTCCATTTATTTAAGTACAAAGGGGAAAAATCACCAAAATTCCACACAATTAAGCACCAATTGTAAAAGACAAAACTAAGAAAAAGCTAATTACTAAGTTGGACAGCAAATCAAAGTAGAAAAGGATCAATGTTTTTATGAAAAAAAAAGAAGAGGATCAACGAAATTTGCGGTTGAGGGAAGAGTAAATACCGATCGTAATGGAGATAATACAGAGACCACAAGCTTTGAGAAGTATTTCAACACCAATCGCCGGAGCCGCCACTCGAGGAGGCGTTCGGAGTCTATAAAGTCTGATCGGCTGGCAGTAATCTGGCGACCGAAGACGGAGAGAGGGTCTCAAGACTCTCAACTCTCACTTGTTTAGCAGGAACCGAAAATAAAACGATAGGCTTTATCGGGTCGGTGAGGGTGGACTTTTTGACTGGGCTTCAATACGATAGGTGAGACCGGTAACATGTTGTAAGCCTAGGCCCAACACCATATGGGTATTGATACGATAAATTTTGAAAAATTTCAAATAGCCTCCTATTTTGTCTTGAATTAGTAGAATAAAATCCTAATTTTTTGGAAACTAAAAAAAAAAAAAAATCTACGAACAAGTTTTTATTTTCAAATATCGCCTTATAGAAGTTAATCTTAACATTTCACGGAGCGAAGAAATTTTGAGAAAAAAATCCTAATTTTGTTATTCTTCAATTAAGGAGTTTTTTGAGAAAAAATAAACATAAAAATTTAGTATTTTTTTCACTAGACATCACTTTTGGTATTTGATAGAAAAAAGTGCATTCAGTTTTTTTTTGAAGATGTTATAGCCTTAACTTCATGCATTTTTCGAATGTTTTAAAAAATATCGAAATTTGCAAGTAATAGTCTTCAATTATGAAGTTTTTTTAGGAAAACGAGAAAAGCGAGTATTTTTGCTTGTATAAGATTTTTTTCAAGTTTGGCATTTTTTGAAAAATATGTTATGTGGGCTTTTTATGGTGTTAGACTTCATTTCTTATATTTTTTTCCAATTTTTTTAGAAAAAAATATGAATTTGCTCGTGTTTGTCTTCGATTACTGAGTATTTTTTGAAGAAGACATGAAATTGAGTAATTTACTCGTTTTAGACATCAATTTTAATATTTTTGTAGAAAATATGATAATTGATTCTTTTTGCATTTGTTAAACTCAAACTTTGATATTTTTTGAAAAATATGATAACTAAATTTAATTGAAGGCGTGTTAGACTTCAATTTTTCCCTTTTTTCCAAAATTTTGAATAAATAGAAATTTTCTGATGTTAGTACTCAATTTCCTCTTTTTTTGGAAAAAATAAAAAATTGGGTGTTTTTCTCGTTTGAGACACCAATTTTGACATTTAAAAATAATATGATAATTTTTTTTTTTGCAGGTGTTGAACTTCTATTTTTTTTCCATATTCACAAACTTTTTGAAAAATATGAAATTTGTATTGTGTCATAGCCTTCAAATAGGGAGCTTTTTTAGATTAACAAGTAAATTGAGATTTTTTCTCGTATTAGAATGCAATTTTGACATTTTTTAGAAAATAAGATAATTGATTCTTTAAAGATATTAGGGATCGTTTGGTTCGAGTTTTGAAATATGTCACGGAATATTTTTTGCCAATGAATTTCATTTCATGGAATAGTATTACAAGGCATATATGTATATGTTTGGTTGATGCATTTTTTTCCTACAAATTTAGAAACTACGTGAAATAAATATTTTTAATACAATAATTTTAGCACATTTAATATTTGGAGAGATAGAATAACCTAGGGAATAGAGAAAAATCACTAATTTTGGTGATAATCTTATTCCCATAAAATATATCCATGGATATCGTGGATGACGTTACTTTTTTACCTAGCGTCTAAACCAAACATGTGAATGAAATAAATTAGAATAAATTTCAAGACATACTAATTTTAAATCACGAACCAAGCTCTCCTTTAGATTTCATTTTTTTTTTTTCAAAAATTTTGAAAAAAATATAAATTTGCATCGGGTTAGTCTTAAATTTCGGAGTTTTACGAGAGAAACAAGAAATTTAATAATTTTCTCATTTTAAACATCAATTTTGTTATTATCTAGAGAAATACCCATATTTTTTTCAAAATTTTTGATTTTCTTATAAAACTTGTATGTGAACAAATAGAGTCTTTTGCTCTTGTAAGTTGTTGACATTTAAGTTTTTTTCGGTTCGATTCAATTTCAAGTTGGACGAATCGGGTCACATTTTGCCTACTAAACTAACTATTAAATAAAACAAGTTTTTATTTTATTTTATTTTGCACTCGCAAACATTCACGAGTTACTTTGTTTTTTTTTTTTTTGGGAAAATTTTTCCTATATCCCTACTAAACTCATCAATTACATATTTATCCCTCTTGAATACATAATATCATATTTATCCCTCCTAAATACAATAATTATCTAATTTATCCTTATCTAATAATTTAATAAAATTTAACAGAATATTAACATAATTGACTAATTTGCCCCTCATTTCATTATTCCTTAATCCAATATTGAATCCTATACCCGTTAAGTTATGAACCCTAAACCCTCTTCTAACCAAACATAACCAAACTCTGCAAACCAATTAACAGCGGGGAGGGAGAAGGAAAAATAGAACCCTAAACCCTCTTCTCATCCGACGTCGATAGCGGGCGATGGAAGCGATGGAAGGCATACAATCGATATTCGTCTTCCTCTTTCTGGCGACGCGACGCGACGCGATTGCAGCGGGGCGACGGCGATAGCGGGCGACGCAGTGGCTGGCTACGGCGATTGCGCGATGCGACGTGATTGCAGCGGGACGACGGCGATACCGAATAGCTATTAAGCTGCTGCGCCTCGGACCCCTACCCCTCCTTCTCCGGCGGTACACCTTCCTTCAGTCATTGGACCTGTCCAGTTGTCCCTCGCTGGATGACACGGCATTGCCCCTTTCGATTCCAAGCCCTAATAATTTGAGATCGGTAATTTCTTATTTTTCCTTTCCTTTTCTTACTTTTCTTCTGCTGGCAAGAGTTTAGCATTTGATGAGACTAATTGATCTGCATTAGGAGGCGCTGGTGTCGTCATGCACGAAAATCGAGGAATCAACCTCTCCTATTGTACCGGATTTGGAGACAGGGAGGCTGCGGCTGTTGCGAAAGCATCGGGATTGAAAGAGCTCAGGATCGACAAGTGCTTACTAGTTACCGACATGGGATTGGCCAAGGTCGCTGTTGCCTGTACTGGCTTGGATTTTAGTGTTGATGTTTTCTGAGTTTTGTAATATGTTTGCGATATCAATTCAAAATGATATAATGTGAGTTTTGTAATATTAGTTTTGTGTTGAATTTGAAGTTTCGGATATTTCAGATGCATGTTCTTTCTATATTATCATATTAGTATTGATGTTTTGTAATCATTATGTGTTTGTGTTTTCGATATCGATTCGTTATAATGTGAGTTTAATATCGATGTTTTGTAATCATTATGTGTTCGAGTCTCCAATACCAATTCGATGAATGTAATCTGAAATTCAACTAAACTTCAATTCCTATTAAAATTGCTATTGAAATTCAACTTAAATGGACACCAAAAATCACAAAATTAAATCCCCAAACAGAATGCGAGATAGTGAAAAGTTTGCAAATTTAACAGAATATGTTAACCTGAATCTGAAATAAAATTTGCAAATTAAACCCCCAACTCGACAATTTGACAGAATATATTAAATCCCAAAAATTTGCAAATTAAATCCCCAAAAATATGCAAATTAAATCACAAAATTCACAAAATTCACATAAACCCCCATTAAACTCCACAAATTAAATCTCTTCCCGATCATAAGACCGACGTATAGAAGAATCCCCAAAAATTGTATCCGCCTCCTCGAGTTTCGTATAATCATGTTTTTCTTGGCATTCAGGATCATCGAAAATCGAACATTATATTCGATTAATTTAGGCAAACAAATCTCTTCCCGATCATAAGACCGACATATAGAAGAACGCCTACGAACATGCACCCCTCTGCTGCCATTGCAGCCATTCCTTTCATCGTAGGTCGAATTATCCTCTCCATTACCACGGAATGGAGTTCTCCAGTTAGCACTGCTGTTGGATAGTACGCTTCCATCCCCCCTAACATTCATCAATCTGAACTTCAAATCGAGTCTCATATTCAATTCAATTAATTCAGTATATTAAACTGACCGATATTGGGACCCGTATCGAAATCCGCGACCCGTTTATGATCTTGAGCGGATTCGAGAGGCAATGCGACATCTCCATCGAACATCACGAAAAACGAGACCTCATCGCCTTCCAGAAACTCCTCAATTATCACTCACAATTAAATTAAATTGCAGATTAATTACGAAAATTCGAAATTAATTGAAAAGATAGAAACCATATTGAAGTACAAAATACTTGTACGAAATGAGACTAATTACAAAAGGGGCAGACAGGTGGGTGAATGGAGCTCCTGTTTTTATTTCTGGCAATGAGACTAATTACAGTAAAAAGGCCATGTGGTCTAGAAATCTCAATTTATACTAATCCAGGAGAACCAAAAAGCTTCAATCCCAAAATAATAGTAAACAAACTCAAAATCTGTAAAAACCTTCGCCAGTGAGAACCTTTGCCAGAGAGAAGGTAGTTGCCACTCGCCAGTCGCCACTCGCCAGAGAGAAGGTAGTTGCCACTCGCCAGTCGCCACTCGCCAGAGAGAAGGTAGTTGCCACTCGCCAGTCGCCACTCGCCAGAGAGAAGGTAGTCGCCACTCGCCTGAGAGAAGCTTCACAAGAAAAAGAATCGCCTGGGTCGCTACAGTGAATATGTGAAGATGAAAAGTTTTGGGGGTATTTTGTTAATGGATTTGGGTAATTTGTAATTATGTTAATGGATTTGAGTGATGTTTACAAGAAGGGTATTTTAGTCCATAATTCTGAAATATATGAGTTAATTAATTTAATTTAATGTTAATTTTAAGAATTGGATAAATTTGATATTTGTAGATCTTAATAAGGATAAATTAGACATTAATTATATTTAGTAGGGATAAATATGATATTATAAATTTAAGAGGGACAAATATGTAATTGATGAGTTTAGTAGGGATATAGGAGAATTTTTCCCTTTTTTTTTTTACTTTAAAAATGTCTTAGGACTCACAAGTTTTTTACATGCACAAATCAAGTGTGTACACTCAGAATTAAGGACAATAGTCCTTGGCAGAATCTTCTTCACCTCTAAAAGTTATATGAGCAAATTTCTGATTTGAGAATAAATTAAAAAAATCCATCAGTGGCCTTCAGTAACTAAGTCACACAGGAACACAGATTTTTAATAAGTAATGTCCACAGAGGATCTTATCAAGATGAGAACACATTAGTGGTCTCGAGTGTTTAATGGAGACAAACAAGCATTAATTGATGGGATTCTTGAATCATTAATATTTTGACTAAGCTTTGTTGCTATGAGATTATCACGATAAAGGTGATTTATTGGCAGTGTCAATGTATGATCAATTGATCATGTTCTTATAAAATTCAGCCATGTGAATGTCACTATCCTGTTTCGAAACACTGATGGTTGGAATGCAAGAAAATGTCTCCATGCATTAATATGAAGAATTTAATATGGTTACCATTCACTATTTCCAATATAATGTGAATGGAAGGAACTTCACTCACTATAAATAAATTACATACAAAAACATCATTTCCACAATTTTCTAAACCCAAATTCAATGACTCGAAATAGTATTTATATTATAAATGTTAATTCCATTAATACAATTTTCTTAATACATGTATCATTTTTTATCAGACATTTTTACGTGATAAGTAGAGGTTGCCATTAGAGCTGGCAAAGATGACTCAAGCGCGAAAAACCGACTCGAGTGACCTGAAACTCGACCCGACTGACCTAATTAGCCATATTTTAGAAAAACAATCTGACTCGGACCGATTCGGGACGAAATAACCCGAACCCGAAAGTAAATGTTTTTATATGATATTCAAACTTGATCCAATCCAAAATCGAGGAACCCGAGACCGAATATAATTCGAAAATAAAGGATCGTGATAATAAGAAAAAATGTACTCTGAAAAACATGTTCCAAAAAATAGAGGACCGAAACTGAAATCATCTCAAACCGACATAATCCGAGCACGGGAAATTTGACTCGAATATTTAATTGAACTCGAAAAGAACCCGAGCAAAATAAAATCGAACACAACCCAACCCGATCCGAATTAAGTTAACCCGAAAATGACCTGAACATAAAAATGATCCGAATTCGAAAATACCCACCTGATTTGCCACCTCTAGTTGCAATCAGGAGAGTCAGGTCAGATCATTTCGGGTTCGGGTCATTTGGTTTGCGGGTCATTCTATTTCAAGTCCTTTCGATTTTCGTGTCTTTTGGTTCCCGGTCGTTTCGATTTTCGGATCGTTCGGTTCCGGGTCATTTCGATTTTAGGGTCTTTCGGTTTCGGGTCATTTGGATTTTCAGATCTTTCGGTTCCGGGTCATTATAGTTTTCGGATCGTTCGGTTCAGGATCGTTTCAGTTTACGGATCGTTCGGATTTTGAAAAATTTAGTTTTCGGGTCGTTTGAGTTTTGAAATATTTAGTTTTCAAATTATTTTGATACGGATCATTTCAAGATTTCATAAAATAAATATATAATTTTGGTAATTTAAAGTTTGGTCATTCATACTTTATTCTGATACTTAGTTTGTATTTCGTATTAATTTAAAGAATAATCTGATACGATTTTTTGTAGTGTCAGTGTGCATATTCAATACTAATATGCATATAATAGACTAGTTATGCGATTTTGCTATCAGCCACATTGTAGTAATAATACATAATATTTTTATTTCTAGTAATATATCGTTCGGGTCATGTGAATTTTTGAAAATTTAATTTTCGGATCATTCGGGTTTCTAGTCGGTTCGACCTCGGGTCAGTTCGGGTTTCCACTCGTTCAAGTTTCAGATCATTCGGTTTCGGTTCGATTTCGGTTTCCGATCGTTTGAGTTTCGAATCATTCGGTTTCGAATCGATTTTGGATTCGGATCATTTGGTTTTGATTCGATTTCGGATTCGGATCATTCAGTTTCGATTCGATTTCGGATTCGGATCATTCAGTTTGGTATCGATTTAATTTCGGATTCCGATCATTCTGTTTCGGTTTCCGATCATTCTGTTTCGTTTCAGTTTCAATTTAGTATCTTTTCAACATTTTTCGATTCAAATCGAAATTGAGTATAAATTAAATTCGAACGGGTCGAATCGTTTTTTCGGACCGGTTTATATTTTACCAGCTCTAACTCTAACCATAAGAATTTGATAACCTTAGTCCTCAACTACCATTTTCTCAAAAGTGAAGTGACAAGGCCCATCGTTGGGCTCCATGCAAACTGATTTGCTTGGAATTGACGTCTCAACTAACTCATGCATATGCAAATTTGCAATGCAAACTCACCATACTTTGTATACATTCATACCTCAATAAAAAAAAAACTACCAACTCATGCTTAAAATCCCTAATAATACACTTAATATCTAATTTATTAACCAATAAAATCAACCACAAGAACTTGATAGTTGTAAAGAGTGGTTAATTTTGTATTTTTGTTAAAAAAAAAACAAAGTTAATACTCCCGCCAATAATTCAGGAAAATACGGACGCAACCGTCGGTATAAAGACCCAAAACCAAGGGCAGTTTCGTCCTTTCACTCGTACATTTGCACATGGGAAAGATGAAAAAAGAAGACCCCTTCTTTTGCTATCTTTGTTGTCATCGAAACCTCTGAAGTATTTTGATATTTTCACACCATTTGTTTATACCCCCTCAAGCTTCTATAGTTTCTTTCCAGTGCGTGAAAACAAAATTTAAGGAGTGTATATAACAAAAAGTGAATTATTTGTTAAATAGTTTTAAACTTTTCATATACACCCTTTGTAACTTTTTAATTTCTAAACACTTTTTTATAATTAAAAATGCAAAAGAAATCAGTAATGCATGACATGCATGAAGGCCGTATAAATAGTAAAACGTTGAGAATGTACGTACATATTCCATTTACAAGTTATAAAGTGAATATTATACGATAATGCAAAAAGTAGATTTTCGAAGGGTTGAATTGAAAAAGTATCATGTAAAATAAATTAAGATGGGAAAACAAGAAAAAGGTTAACAGCCGCTCTCTGTAAAATCTTCTTCTTTATAAACAACTAAACACTACTACTATTCTATAGTGTCCTTGTCTGTATCTCTCTCTCTCTCTCTCTCTCTCTCTCTCTCTCTCTCTCTCTCTTCTCTCTCTCTCTGTGTACAACGCTTGGGGTTCCTCGAAGCCTAAAAAACAGAGCGCCCCCAAATACCCAAAAAGACGAGAGAGAGGACCATTTCGTTGCTTGCTTCTCCGACAATGGCTACTTCTCTTTTCTCCTTCTCGCCGTTCCTCCTCGCTGCATTGCTCATTCTCAGCTCGAGTGACGGTTTCAAGATTATTGATCCGCAATGGCACCCCGCCGTTGCCACCTGGTACGGCAGCCCCGACGGAGACGGCAGTACCGGTACACTCTCATATACTCTCGCATTATACGTACAATTCTACCGTTTCGTTCGTACCGTTCTTTCTAGGCACCTTTTTCCCTCCTATTTTGTTAATTTCCTTTTTGTCGGATAAAAGAATAAACTAATCTGGCAATAAATAAATAATTGCATTATTATAATTCGTTATGAATGCAATATTTACTTTACTTTACCCTCCCTCCCCTTCCATGTTCTGGTGGGTCCTCGGAGGGAGGAGAGGATTAATTTATTTGGACCGTTGAAACTTGTTAAGATTTGCCCGCGTGACTCACGGCATTACTTGCACGTTTCTAGCCGTTATACGGTCCTGAAATTGGAATACCGTATTTGTATATACATCGTACGTATGTCCCATACATAAACTTGTCTTGACCTGGTCTAGCATTAAATGTATGGACCAAAAGGCCTTTTTATTTTCTGACATCAGCCCTAATTAACTGTCATTTACAGGTGGCGCGTGTGGGTACGGATCGATGGTAGACGTGGTGCCGTTCAAAGCTCGAGTCGGTGCCGTTAGCCCGTTACTGTTCAAAGGGGGAGAGGGATGCGGCGAGTGTTACAAAGTCAAGTGTCTCGACCAGTCGATTTGTTCGAGACGGGCCGTCACCATTATCGTCACCGACGAGTGTCCTGGCTGTGAGTCCGGGCATTTCGATATGAGCGGCGCTGCTTACAGTCGCATGGCCGTCGGGGGTCGCGGCGGCCAACTCCGCAACCGAGGCGAGATTCCAGTTGTATTTAGAAGGTATGAAATAATGAAATTATGTTATGAATTATGATGGTAACTTTTAAGGGGTTTTTTTGGTAAAATGTTGAGTAATGGATTTATTGGTTGAATTGGGCTAAGACAAGAAGTGAAAGGAACAGAGAGAGAGAGAGACAAAAGGGTCTTCTCATTCCTTTATGGGTCATATTGAATGAAAATACCAGGGTACTTTAGGACTGTAATTTCATGCAGCTAAAATTACCAATATACCCTTCTTGACTTCTTTTTTAGCATGCTTTGCCTTTTTTTCATCTTTTCAATCCTCATTTTACTCCATTATGCAAAGGTGATTGGGTGATTGGTTGACTGGTTGTCCACGAGACCAAGCTTTGAATATAAATAATAAATTTGTTTTGCAAAGTTAGTTTTTCTCAGAAGTTCTTTACTTTTTTCATAAATTTAGGACTGCATGCAAATACCGAGGAAAGAACATAGCTTTTCACGTAAACGAGGGTTCGACTAGTTTTTGGCTTTCACTGCTAGTGGAGTTTGAGGATGGAGATGGAGACATTGGGTCCCTCCAAATTAAACAAGTAAGTTGCATAATTCATATTCATGTTCATATTCATATTAATTGATATATACATTTCGAGATAACAAATCACATGTGACACACGAGAGGAGAATTTCTTTATAAAAAAAGGCTAGTGTTCCAGACACGTTGCACGTTATGTTACGATGTGATGGACAGAATGGACCACTAATTAATCATCCATCCAGCACAAGTCAAAATATTTCGTAATTTTATATTATATATCATTTTTGGATAAATATATTAATCAATTAAGATTTCCAGATAAGCTTTCAATGGAATATTCTAGTTAGGTAAACAAACCATAAAAACAGAACGTTTTGAAGTTCCATCATAATTAAAATCATGTGAGTTAGCTTTATAAATTAGCTGGTTCTCATTGGTTTGGTGCATGTTGGACCTATTTAATTTATATTTTACCAAAAAGATCCTCAATTAGAATCTTAAAGCAGCTTTGCTGTAATGGTTATGGTTAGTGAATCTACTTTATAACAGATACTTTATTATCCACAACCATAAATCAATTATTTAGACCAAAAAGTATATATATTTGCACGATACAAAGATTCTGTTACAGACCAATAGAAAGTAAGTATTCTTCTGCAAAATGCACTTGAGCAAAGCTCGCACCTTCACTGAAAGATATTAATGGAAATGAATGAAATGCAGGCAAATTCAGTGCAATGGTCGGACATGAAGCACGTGTGGGGGGCAACTTGGTGCATTATAGGAGGTCCAATGAGTGGTCCATTTTCTGTTAGAATCACCACATTGTCTACCAAAAGTTCCCTCTCTGCACGAGACGTGATTCCAAAGAACTGGGTTCCAAAGGCCACATACACATCTCGACTTAACTTCGTCTAATTGTTAAATATTGCTTATGGGGCCAAGTGTTTCTAATTTTTTTTTTTTTTTTTTTTTTTGAGTATATTTATATGATAATATAGCCGTTGAGGGGGGCTGTAAAGACAACCCCACAACTCAGAAAGGCTAATTATCATATATATATGATGTATCTTGTGTGGCCCTCTCCAAAGTAGGAGAGAGAGCTATTTGGGGCTTTCATCATGGTTATTTGTGTGTTGAGTCCCAAATACATGTGTTTATTTGTTTGGTTTGGTGATGATATCTATCTATATATAGGTCATGTAATGTTTTATATATAATGTAATGACTTGGCTCTATTGTATCTTTATATATTAAGTTATCTTTATATTCACATCACTACCTCTACTTTTTGGCACTTGTATGTAGTGAGAATTTTTTTGATGGGTAACATCCAAACTTTTCCAATTTGAAAAAGTACTTTTGGTGTGCTTGAATTTGTAAATCTAGTTGTTTCGACAACTAACTTGGCGAAACAAAAATTTATTTCACCAAATAACATGGCGAAACAACTGAAATTATGTTTTGGCATGTTAATCTTGATTTTTTAACCTTGACCAATTTGATTACTTTTTTACCTGGATTAACATGGCAAAACATAATTTTCGTTGTTTCGTCATGTTAATAAGATTTGTGGTTCTCCAAAATATGAGTAATGATAAGAACACATAAATCGATCATACATTTTTCATAAATAACTAAGTTTGTGATAATAATTAGTCAATTACATATTTCAAACCAAGCACAAACCTAACTATTTGTGTCAAATTCACAAACTTCACTATTTGTGTCAAATTTAAAATGATTTATGTGTTATATTGTTACTCGATGTCATACATCAAAAAAATTGATATAGTGATGGACATGATCACATGACTAAGCCTACAATAGAATGAGAGGCAAAGTCGCTTTATAAATGTCCTATCATAAATAGGCCTCACATGGTACATCTTTGAATTAATGACCCAAATAATTCATTTTTTAATTAATGATCCAAATAATTAATTAATTAATGAATGAATAAATGAAACATGTTAAATCGTAGTAATTTGGGGGGCATAAACGCATGGCATGTTTTGACAGGTAGGTCCATATTTTGTAATCAGTTCCAAGTTTTTTTGATGAATCGAATTCTCTCCTTCCATTAATTTTTGGATACAAAGAATATGATGAGACCACATCATCGTTTACGGTTCATTAAGCACTGTTCACTACTGTTCTTTTACTGTTCATTTCTTTTACTGTTCATATATTTTTTTGAATTTTTTATCGTATTAATAAATATAATTTACATATGTCTTGTGTTCTAAATAAAATATTTGAAGTTTTCATCATATTAATAAATATAATTTGTATACTATAATTTTACTGCTATTCACACAAATACTTTTTGTTAATAAAATACTATTCACATAAATTATTTTTTTGTGTGCTTATTATAACAGTTTTGATTGGTACCAAGCAATATTTTTTTGTGCTTATTATAATATTTTTGATTGGTACCAAGCTGCGTCTTTTATGTTTTTTTGTTTGTCTTTTTCAGAATTTTATTTTATTTGACATGTTTTGTATTCTAAATAAAACATTTGAATTTTTCTTTTCGAACATATGATATGTTTTGAGGAGGAAAAAAATTTGTATTTATTGCATAATACTTGTGACACTATTTAATATCAGATTTTTTTTTTTAAATTAACATTTATGAAAATTACTTTTGTTTTGCACTTGTAACGATTTATATAAAATTATTATTTTATGATCATAACAGATTTTGAAAAATCGCAGCGAAACGCGAGAAATATTTCTATTTTCTTATCAAATAATATATCCCGCAACGAAATAATATATCAAATAATATATAAAATTATTACTTTTGCTTACTATATTATTTCTTATCAAATAATATATCCCGCAGCGAAGCGCGGGCTATTTTCCTAGTAAAATAAAAAAGGTCTTGTGAGTTGTGACTAAATAACATTGGACAAATCTTAGTATACAAATATTAAATGATAAATCAAATAAATTGCTTCAAGAATTCTGTGGCTACGAGGCGGCCACGTGTGTTAACCGAGAGCTTTAATTCGCTAATTTCTTTGTCAATATCCTGAAACAAATATTAGGTCATAATTAAATATTAAATAGCAAGCGAAATTTTAGAAATATTTTTTTTTTAACATAATTAGGGTAATTACTTACCTCCATAAATTGGACGATAAAATCTATAAGCTTATGCTTGTGCATGTCCTCGCAATGATAATTTGTTATTAGGAAACTAATATCATACCCCTGCATCACATTTTTTATGGGTAAATTTGATATTTCTTAGTTTTGGAATGGTCACATGTGAAATTAAAAAAAAATCAAATTGAAAATTAACCTGCACTGGTTTTCTTCGAAGTACTTGAAACGCTTCGGCCCTCATCGATAAAAATCGGAGGAACTTCTTGGCGAGAATGTTCTCCAGTTCGTCTGCTTGCTTCACCTATTAACCAATCACAAATTAATAACTGGACACCTCCAGTTCGGTACAAAATTAGATATCGTTACCTTCATGCTTATTCTAATGGAATTGATGGATGTTTCTATCAAGCATTTCTCTGCCTCGTTTCGACAAATTAATACCTGTACATAATGTGAAATATCATATTAATAACTTATAGTCCTGAATTATACAAAATAAATGCAAATTTGTTTTTGGGTTTATATGAAAATGATTTCTTACTGGATTCATGATAAGTTCTGGACTTGTCCTGTAATTATAAAAATGAAATAAGTTAAATAAGAAAATATCTAAATAGTATATAATTATTAGAATTGGTAGAAAATGAATTGAACTTACTTCAGTTCGACTTCAGGTTTGTTGTGTCTTTCAACCTCTTGACAAGGGAAATTCTTCACAGAAATTATCATGAAATACAAGTGTTTCGTTAAATTAGAAACATGAAAGGAAGTATATACAATTTAAATTTGAAAATTTGGTTAAATTGAGAGAAATTGAAAGAACCTGCAAACACATTGCAGCCTCTAAGGTGTTTCTGATACACGTCAGGTACAATCTAAGAGTATTAGCCTGAGAAATCAAAATCGAACAATAATTACAACATAAGTATGAAATTGTAAACCACTGAATTGATACAAATAGAGCTTCGATTAAAGAAATTAATTGTATAGAGAGAAGCAATTGATGAATCACTGGGATGAGCTCAAATCAGACAGGGAGAAGGCAAGGAATAGCAAAATTACCATATCTGTAACGAGCTCCGGTGATGGCGGCGAGCTCACTCGAACGCCGGAAGACGAAGACGAAGACGAAGAACTGAAGAGGGGAAAAGGAAAGTATTAGTCTTTCACGATCTGATCTGGCGGGGTCTCCACCAACCACACAGATCGCCATACGTGAACTACCGCAGAGAATATAGTTGGGCTTAAAATACAAGCCCATTGATGGCCCATTTAATCTCGTCTCTCTCAAGTGACTGTCACGTTCTAATTTAATTTAATATTTAGATTTAGATTGCCGTCTTCACAACTAGGCGCTATGAAGTCAAATTCTATAAACCAGAGTTCTTCGTTATTTTTCCAGAGCCTTCTTTTCAATCAAAAACCTAAATACACACAAGCAAATTAATCCTCGATCTAATGGAAGCAACTCTAGTTTCGTCCATGGAGGCAGCTCTTGTCTCGAACTCTTTCCGTGTCGTATTAGTTCCATCAATCTACTCTCTCCGCGAAGAGTTTCCTCTGTCATCTGACATTCAAATCGAGTTGGAGAAACTGGAAAGCGCCTCTTCGAGGATTCAGAGCGTGCTTCTAGATGCCATGGACCAAAAATTAGAGGGCCATCAGGTTCAAGACTGGTTCGGGAAGCTCACCAACTTGGCAATCAATGTCGATAACATATTGGATAAGTTCAATTTTGAAGCCAAAAGGAGAAAACAAGCAGCCCGTATGTGCCGTATCGAAGAGGTTCGTGATTTCTTCTCTCGTAATAACCGCTTAATTTTTCGGCTTGTGATGGCCCATAACATTAAGTGGATTAATGGGGAAATGAACTCATTTGCTCTGGAGGCATCTAGGTTTAACCTTGGCCAAACTTCCTTACAAAGATCGCCTGTAATTGAGGAAGAACGAGTGACCGGTTCCTTTATTTTTTCAACAATAGTTGTTGGAAGACACGAGGAAAGGGAAAGGCTTATGGGGGCATTATTAGGCGGTAATAATTTTCGAAAAATACGCGTCGTTAGCATAATTGGTATCGGTGGTATTGGAAAAACTACTCTTGCTCAGTTAATTTATAACGATGATAGAGTGGATGAGCATTTTAATTTGAAAATCTGGGTGTCCGTATCAGAGGAATTCATCCTGTCGAGGCTCCTGAAATCTATATTGGAATTGGTGACTAAAAAACCGTGTCGGATATCGCAGTTGGATAATTTGCAACGTGAAGTCAGAGATGTGCTAGTTGGTAAGAGGTTCTTGCTTGTGCTGGATGATGTGTGGAACGAAGAACGAGAGAAATGGGAGAATCTGGAGAGATTATTGAATTCAGGAGCCCACGGGAGTATGATCATGGTAACGACTCGTAACACAAAAGTGTCCTCGATAATGGGTTCGGGTTGTTCGGCTTTAGATTTACAATTAGTGCCTCTATCAGATGATCTTTGTTTCGACTTGTTCATGCAACGTGCCTTTGAGAGCGGTGCGGTCCCTAGTGAGAATTTGAAAGCGATTGGAAAAGAAATAGTAAAGAAATGTCGGGGTTTACCATTAGCTGCTAAGGCCTTAGGCAGTGCGTTGCGTTTTAAACGACGAGAATCTGAATGGAATCGGGTTTTGGAAAGTGAGACATGGGAAATTCTTGATTTCAAGCGCGGCGCTGAGGTCATGCCTGCACTAAAATTGAGCTACGACCATTTATCGGCTCAATCGAAACAGTGCTATGCGTTCTGCTCCCTATTTCCTAAAGATTATGAGATGGACAAGGAGAAATTGGTTCACCAATGGATGTGTAATGGATTTGTGCAAAACGAGCGGATTGGTTTTGAAGTTTTCATTGATTTGCTATGGAGGTCATTCTTTTCGGAGTCTAAGATAGATAGAGATGGCACAATTGCAACATGCAAGATGCATGACCTCATGCATGACCTGGCTCGATTAGTGGCCGGTAAACACTTTTGCTTACTCGCTAAAGATACGAATAATGGAAATATTTGCAAAACAACCCATCATTTGCTAGTTAATAACCACCGTACATTAGGCATATCCGATGCATTAAAGAAAGCCCAGTCTTTACGAACATTATTGCTTTTGTTGGAGTTTGATAACCCGATTAATCATGGAATTATTCGTAAAATCTTCGTTCATTTGAGACATGTGCGGGTACTAGACTTGAGTAGTACCGGCATCAATACTTTGCCCAATTCACTGGGTGGTTTGATTCATTTGAGGTACCTCGACTTGTCAAAAAATTCAATCGAGAAATTGCCCAAATCAATTAGCTATCTCCTGAACCTTCAAGTCATGACACTCAAATTGAACAACAAACTTAGAAAACTGCCGAAAAATCTGAAAAATCTACGGAGCTTGAGACATCTGGATATAAGTGGATGTAGATTTCTAACGAGTATGCCAATTGGTTTGGGGAAATTAACTAATCTTATCACACTAACTGATTTTACGGTCAGCAAAGAGAAATATAGTTGTGGGTTAGAAGAACTCAACACACTCAGAATATCCAGAGCGCTATTTATATGGCACCTCGAAAATTTCAAACCAAAAAATCTAGAAAAGGAAACTGTCCTAATTAACAAAGAGAACCTTAATACATTACGGTTGACATGGGATCATCGAAATAGAATTCCAATCCCAAATGATGATTTCGAAAGAACGTTGGAAGTACTCAGACCTCCCCCAAACTTGGAAATATTACAAATTCACAACTACGGTGCACTTAAATTCCCCACATGGCTAGACAACTCTCTATTACCAAACCTAGTTGAAGTTAAATTCACTTACTGCACTAAATGTGAAGAACTCCCTTCATTTGGAAGTATTCTCTCTCTTAAATCCCTCGAATTGATTGGTATGCACGAAGTGAAACAAATTGGAGTCAAGTTTTATGGCACCGGACCAATTAAAGGGTTCCCTTGTTTGGAGAAACTCTCGTTCTTTGACATGCCAAAATTGGAGGAATGGTCTATTTTGGAAGGAGCAGAGTTGTTTTCACGTTTAATCACGTTAACTATAGGAAAATGCCCTTCTTTGAACTCTATCCCGCGAATTCCAAACATACAAAGCCTCGATCTTTCCCAATGTAGTGCTCCTTTGATGGAGTCTCTACCATATCTAGCAACACTTTCCTCTCTTCTAATAGAAAAGATACTAGGGCTGACGTCACTATCAAACGGATCTCTGTCCAACTTCTGTTCCTTGAGAAAACTTAACATATCTAGTTGTATGCAACTAAAGAATTTACCACTGGATGACTTGGAACAACTTATATCTCTCCAATCCTTGGATATTGTCGGTTGTCCCCAATTAGACTCATTATCTTTTAATTCCATGCATCTAACTTCTCTTCGTTTCTTAAACCTGCGCTATTGTACTGGCTTAAATTCATTGCCGAAAAACTTGAATAAAGTTGCCGGCCTAAGATCTTTTAATGTGATTGGATGTAGAAACATAATTTCATGGTCGGAACAAGTAATTAATGGGTTGAGCATAATGAATGATTTCACCATTATGATTTGCAATAACCAAGTGAATTTATCGGGATGGCTTCATCATTTAACAAATCTAAGTACACTCATTTTTCGTGGTGGTCATGAGATTGTAGGCCCTGCGCCTAATAGTTTTATTTCAGGCAACTCTTTGACAATTTGTTGCTGCGGAGACCAGTTAGGTTCTTTACTTAATGGGTTATCGGTTGTTAGTTCACTAGAACATTTGACATTAGATGGTATTTCCGGATCGATACTACCAGATTCTATAGGAGAAATTAAATCACTAAGAAATTTGGTGATCATTCAGTGTACTGGAATTGCGTCCCTACCCGGAAGTATAAGAGGGCTTAGTAGATTGGAGTGGTTTAATATAAGTGGGTGTCCCGAACTAGAGAATAGGTGTCAGAGAGATGTTGGCGAGGATTGGAACATTATATCGCATGTTGAAATGGTATGTATAGGGGGGCAAATCACCGAGAGGCCATCAGTCGAGCAGCTCGTATGAGATTTTTGTTCGAGTTTTTATAATTAACTAGCAAACACCAAACACCCTCAACTGCACGAGAGTTGGTACATATTCTTTTGTGGTTACTTTATTGGGGGCTTCTATCATACATCATTTTTCTTATCATACACCCATTTTCAAGGATATTTGGAGTAATTATTCATTTATGAATATTTAAGGTAAGATATCAAATATATTTATCAATTAATGTTTAACTAAATTGAAATTTTTTGTCGTTCATTTAAACAAAAATCTTCATAAAAGATAAATTTTATGATACACCATTTTACAAATATAATTAATTGCTAAAATACCCAAAATACCCTTGTAAAAGGGTGTATGATAGAATTCCCATACTTTATTTTCTTGGGTGTGTTCTTTGAGAAAATATGTTTGTTTGTTCATTTTTTTGGTGGAGAGGGTTTCGTTATTTGTGTTTTTATTGTTAGATTTTGTGTGTTTTTTTTATTGGGTGAGATTTATGTGTGTGTTGATTTATTTTTCTATTGATATGTGAGATGTAAGTTGGATTGTTATGAATCTTGTAATTTTTCTCAACAGCGAACTTAAGAAATATACAAATTGAAACAAATTCTTGTGCCTTTTCTTTTAATTTAGCTAGAGATTGTCCTTGCTTCACTTCAGCACATGATTGCATCTAAGATTTGAAAAATAATATATTTGATACTAATTATAAGATTAAAGTTAATTAATCAGAACATGGAAAATTAAACTCATGGGAATAATTTATTTAAATAAAAAACGTAACTACTTTTTTTTCTAAACAAACCTCATTTTTGTGGTTGAGAAAAAGCTTACCGAAATGTTCTGTGCTTAACGTGTATAGTTGACCTATTTGTAATGGTGTGAGCATTATTTTGTATATATTATATAATAACTTAAATATATATGGTAAACAGTTTTTACAAAAATCACGCAAACATAATGGGGGTTCATTCCATTTTTAAATATTTTTTTGCAAGAATATACATGATATTTTATATTTTAACAAAAAACAACAAAAGATACTTGTTGTAAAACATATCAACATTGGAAGATATGTAACGTAATAACAAAAAACGAAGGGGGCTAAAAATTGAATAGTTCAAATGAATGAACGGCTATTTTTTCGTTATTATCATGATACTTGTTTTAAGTAATTAGAATAACTCATCTTCATTTTATTTTCATGATAGTTTTAAGTTTCTTAACTTGTTAAATTTTTAACAATGGTAGTTTGGCCATTAATTATTATTTATATTTTTTTAAAACAAAAATATTTCTATAATACTAATTAACACACTTAAGTAATATAGTGATTAACAAGGGACACACGAATTAATAGTTAACTAGTATTGATTAAAAATTATTAATTCTATGTATGTTAATTATATATTAGTGAATTGTTAATTATGTGCATTTTATTAATTATCATGTTAATTAGAATATAGAATGTGTGACGACGAAATGTGGGGGCAAGGTAAATGGCCTCTTAAAAATATACAAACTAGTGTTATTAACTCCGGATATATTATTAATATATATAATTTTAAGAAAATTCTTGCTTTCATAGAAAGTCACATCATTATGTTAATATGAATTATTTGATCTTGATAAGAAGATCCAAATTATTTGGTTATTTATTTGAACATGATACATATAAACCAACTAATGTAAAAATTACATGAACATTGGTCCATTGTGGACCAAGTTCATTCATATTTTTTTTGTCTCAATTAAATATAATTTTTTTTTAAAACCCCCTAAATTTTGTGGATATTGTAAAAAACCCCATAAAATTTTATTAATTTAAAAAAAATTCTAAATTTTTTGTACCATACAATATTTTTTTTATTATTATATGTTATATTTGTATAATTTTAATATTTCATACATTATATATGTTATTTTTATATTGTTTTCCTGAATGATTAACATAAAATAATAATAAAATGAACAACAATATTAAAAAAACACCTTGAAAATATTTAAAAAATAAAATATCATAAAATTATTAAAAAAATACATAAAAGGATAATGTAAATAAAAAAGTGGATGTTTAAACAAATATTTTTCTATTAAATTTTTTTAAGGTGCTTATTTTCAAGATGCTTGAACCAGATGTTAGTTTTTCATGAATAGTAAATGAAATATTAAAATTATATAAACACAATATGTAATACTTTTATTTTTTTTATATCACTACATGTTAAGAAATGTTTATGAATTTTCTTAAAATTAATAAAAAATAACAAAAATAATTTTTAATTATTACATATGAAATAGAAATGTATTCAATCGAATCGGTCGATTGAGCAGGTAGCCGGTGAGTTAAAGCTGCATAACAAATTAACAATCACCTACCGAACTCCGTAAACAAATATCTTGTGTTATTTGATTTGGTATTATTTTCTTTTATCTCAATAATTTACGCTTCCCACATACTTAGAATTGTATACCATTACAGCAAAAAATGGACCTTATGATTTCCTATTCACCCCTCTAGGTCTAAATTAAACAAAAAAAATTTGGTAGATTTTTTTTTGGAGTTTACAAAAAGATAGGAGTTTTTTTCAATATCCAAAAAATATACCAAAACCCAAATGTGTGAACAATCCGAAAAAAACGTAAAATCCAATTACATATTAGGAAAAAATAAATCATGACATAATTGAAGACTCCCGCGCAATTGTACAGGAAAAAAGCTAATTAATTATAAACTATATGTTAACTAATGGAAAGGGAGAGGAACGAGAGTGAAAAGAATGGACGGAAAGAGAAGGCAAATATTTTTTATTCCTCTGAATTTATCATAGTCTTATTTTTAACTTAATTTTATATAATTTTCTTGTACAACGTCGTCATATTCGTATCAACTATTAAATTATGTTATGTGAAAAAATTTAAATCATTAATTAATCATTGATTTTTTTTATAGTCATAAGGGGGCGTTTGGTTGGAGCTTTGGAGTGGGAATGCTTTGGCATACTTTCTTATGGATTCCATTACCACGTTTGGTTTGCGCACTAGGTAATAAAATAATGGAATACTCGATTCCCTAGGGCATAGATGGTGGGAATAGGATTACCACCAAAATTGGTGGCTTTTCTCTATTCCCATGAGGATGAAATACAATTTATTTTCTTTTCCAAAAATAATTAGATCCGACCTTCTATAAATAAACCAACTTTTACATTTTTAAATTATGTCATGGAATAAATGAGTGTGCCAACCAAACACGATTATAGAGTATGCCATGAAATGCTATGTCTTGGCATGATATTCCTTGGCATAATTCATGCCAACGACCCCTAAGTTCTTTGTAGTTATTTATGTAAAATACCTATTATATCCTTCTAACCAATTCTAACAAAAGCACGTGTATTCGAAAAACAAATCACATGTACAGCCATGACTCATCTCCATTTCAAAAACACATCTCCAATTGGTACAACGAAATGGACAACTCCATTAGAAGTGACAAATATCCTCCTCGATACGAGCACTGGAGTCAACTCAAAATAAACAGTTCTTTCCTTGTACTTCCAAGACCTTCTTTCCGACCACCGAAAACCTAAGCAAACAAACAAGCAAACAATCAAATTAATCCTCGATCTAATGGCACCAACACTGGTTTCATCCATGGAGGGAGCTCTGGTCTCTAACGCATTCCGTTTCGTAATAGATTTATCGGTATCCCTTCTCCGTGAGGAGTTTTCTCTTTTATCTGGCTTTCGAACCGATTTGGAGAAACTACAAAGCGTCTTCTCAAAGATTGAGAGTGTGCTTCAAGATGCCATGGAACGGAGATTGGAGGAACGTGCAGTCGAAGACTGGCTTAAGAAACTCACCAACTTAGCCAGCCAAGCCGGAAATGTACTGGACGATTTTGGTTTTGATGTCCAAAGGCGAAAACAAATAGCCAGAAAATTCCATATCGGAGAGGTTCGTGATTTCTTCTCTCGCAATAACCGCTTAATTTTTCGGCTTGTGATGGCCCATAAAATTAAGAGGATTAATGGGGAAATGAACTCATTTGATCGGGAGGCATCTATGTTTAACCTTGTGCGAACGTTCACAGAGAAACCTAAAATTCAGCAAGAACGGGAGACTCATTCCTTTGTTGATCCAATGGAAGTTGTGGGGAGAGACGAGGAAAGGGAAAAGCTTATCGAGGTGTTATTAGGCGGTAATGATTCTGAAAATATACGTGTCCTAAGCATAGTTGGCATTGCTGGTGTTGGAAAAACTACTATTGCTCAGTTAATTTATGATGATGCAAGAGTGAATGAGCATTTCAATTTGAAAATTTGGGTGAGCGTACCCCAAGAATTCGTCCTCTCAAGAATCCTGAAATCTATATTAGAATCAGGCACCGATAATACATGTGAGATATCGCAGTTGGATCTTTTGCAAGGTAATGTTAGAAAGAAACTGAACGGGAAGAGGTTCTTGCTTGTACTGGATGATGTATGGAACGAAGAACAAAGGAAATGGGAGAAATTGGAGGGATTGTTGAGATCCGGAGCCGCCCACGGAAGTATGATCATGGTAACGACTCGTAGCAAAATAGTGTCCTCGATAATGGGTTTCAGATGTCCGGCGGTAGTTTTCGAACTAATGCCTCTATCAGTTGATTTTTGTTGGGATTTGTTCAAGAAACATGCTTTTGAGAATAGTGTAATTCCTATTCCTAGTGAGTATTTTGAAACGACTGGCAGAGATAGAGTTGAGAAATTATGTCAGGGTTTACCATCAACCGCTAAGGCCCTAGGCAATAAAATACGTTTTAGCCGAAAAGAGGATTGGAAGTTGATTTTGGAAAGTGAGATTAGTGAAATTTTTGATTTGCAGCACGATGTTGAGGTGCTGCCTGCACTGAGATTGAGCTATGACCACTTAACTACTCAGTCAAAGCAGTGTTATGCGTTTTGTGCCTTGTTTCCTAAAGACTATGAGATGGATGAGGAAAGATTGGTTCAGCAATGGATGTGTAATGGATTTGTGCAAAACGAACATACTGGTTTTGAAATTTTCAGAGATTTACTTTGGAGATCTTTCTTTTCGGAGGGTAAGAAAGATGAAGATGGCAGAGTGGTAACATGCAAGATGCATGATTTGGCTCGATCATTTGCGGGTAAACACTTCTGTTTACTTGATAAAAATATGAATAACGAAAATATTGACAAAACAACCCACCATTTGCTAGTTGATAACCATCCTACATTAGGTATAATAGTTGATGTGGTAAAGAAAGCTAAATCTTTGCGTACATTTATACTTTCATTGGAGTTCGAAAACCCGATTGATCATGGTATTATTCGTAAAATCTTTGTTTATTTGGGATACGTACGGGTACTGGATTTGAGTAGTACTGGCATCGATTTTGTACCAAATTCACTTGGCAGTTTGATTCATTTGAGGTACCTAGACTTATCAAAAAATTCGATCAAAAACTTGCCCAAGTCAATTGGCCAACTTCTACACCTTCAAATCCTCAAACTCAAACTCAACCTCAAACTTAAGAAACTACCAAAAAATCTGAAAAATCTATGGAGCTTGAGACATTTAGATATTAGAGGATGCGAATTTTTAACGAGTATGCCGATTGGTTTGGGAAAATTAACTAATCTTACCACATTGACCGATTTTACAGTTGGCAAAAAGAAATATAGTTGCAGGTTAGAGGAACTCAACGCACTCAAAATCTCGGGAGAGCTATTTATATGGCACCTAGAAAATTTTAAAACTAGAAACTGTGATGAGGAAGCTAAAAAAATCTTGATTAACAAGGAGAACCTTGATTCACTAAGGTTAACATGGGATCACCATAATAGTACTTCACTCGTAAATGATAATTACGAAAAAACACTTGAACTACTTAGGCCTCCCCCAAGCTTGAAAAAATTACAAATTCACAACTATGGTGTACTTAAATTCCCCACATGGCTAGCCAACTCTCTATTGCCAAACTTGACCGAGATTAAATTTACAAATTGCATTAAGTGTGAAGAACTTCCCTCGTTTGGGAGTATCCCATCTCTTAAAATCCTTGAAATGGATGGTATCCATGAAGTGAAACAAATTGGAGTCGAGTTTTGTGGCACCGGACCTATCAAAGGGTTCCCTCATTTAGAAAAACTCTCATTCGTTAATCTGCCGAAATTGGAGGAATGGTCCGTTTTAGAAGGAACGGAGATGTTTCCGTGTTTGATCATGTTAATAATAAAAAAATGCTCATCCTTAAAATCTATCCCACGAATTCCGAGCATACAAAATCTCGATCTTTCCCTATGTAGCAGCTTGAACTCACTACCGAACAACTTAACACAAATCACCAGTCTAAATGTGATTGAGTGTAGAAACATAACCTCTTGGACGGAACAGGCAATTAAAAGCTTGAGTTTGCTAAATAATTTCACCATAATGATTTGCAATAGCCAAGTGAATTTATCGGGATTGCTTCATCATTTAACGAATTTAACGATTCTTATAATTCGTGGTGATCATGAGAATCTACGTCCCACACCTGATAATTTTATTTCAGGCAATTCTCTGACAATTTGTTGTTGTGGAGACCAATTGGAGTCATTACTTAACGGATTATCAGTCGTAAGTTCGCTAGAACATTTAACATTAGATGGTATTCCCGGCTCGATAATCCCTGATTCAATAGGAGAAATTAAATCGTTGCGAGATTTGGTGATCATTCATTCTGTTGAAATTGAGTCCCTTTCGGGAAGTATAAGAGGGCTTCGTAGTTTGGAGAGGTTTTACATAGACGGGTGTCCTGAACTGGAGAGGAGGTGTGAGAGTGATGCTGGTGAGGATTGGAACATTATATCGCATGTCGAAAGAGTTTGTATAAGGGGGAAAATCACCAACAATAAAAACTGAGCGCCTGGATTTTTTTTTTTTTTTTTTCCTTTTTTTACAGTTTCAATGCAAATTGTTATTAGTAGCTAGTATTCTTGTTATTAATTGAACTGCATAATTTGATTATTCTGTTTCTTTTTTATCATTTATAGTTCATTCTTTGTTCTCACTCACATTGTTCAATAATGCAGGGGCATTTCTGCAAACAGCTCAGAGTTCATTTGTTTTCCCTTTTTTAAAGTAAAAAAATAAGAAGTTGGTTCTGTGACTTTCTCCACTTGTTCAATAATTCAAACAATTAATAAATAGGCAACTAAAAGACAAAGATTTTACCCATTCGATCCTAACCACCAAATAAAAAAACAACTTCTTAGTTTATGCCATAAGAGATATACATCCAAATATACATAATTAAAGCAATGCACATATTGATACACATGGTAGGTATGAAGGTTGGTTAGAGGCGATGAATAATAATAATAATAATAATAATAATAATAATAATGTGGTAAATAAGAAAATACGTGGGTCTCATCTGATGCATATGCGTATTATGAACCACATTTCTAGTTTGTTGGGAGTTCTAATTCTAGGAGCATCATAAATATATACCTCGGAAAGTTAGACAAGCCCAGCCAGGCACACCCCCATTATTCACAACAAGGGTCCCAAATCATGTACACAGTTTCCATGGATCCAACAATTATTCAGCTTTACTTGAAGCTAATGCATTATTAGATGAACTTGGCTGCCGGAACGAATCTTAGTAGGGTCCAGAAAGACTTTGGTCCCTCAATATTAATATAACACTGTAATATTTATGGAGAGTTCTATGATATTTTTTTTCTTCTTATGATAGATTCATTTTCAAAAAAAATATTTTGAATATTTGTTAATTAATGATTTTTTTTTGTAAGATTCAATTGTATATTTATCATTTAATATTATGCAAAACATAAATTTTGTATAATTAATTGATAAATATCTAAAATATCTTAAAATATTTTTTGAATAAGGGTCCATGATAAAAAAAAATGGGTCTATTATAGAACTCCCCAATATTTATTGTTTGGTCCTCCAAATTCTTTTACAGTGTCATTTTAGTAAATATTTTTATTTAGGAAAAAAATATTCGTGCTGGGTGAACGTACATTTTTAATTAGCACTCCTTTGATGGATGAGATATTATAACATTATAGTTAGTCCCATGTATCACATGCGAGCATAGTTTTAAGAATGCATGAATCAAGAATAATACAAGAGGATTGAATTATGGATACGTATATACACTTTGAATATAATATTTGCTATTTTTATTCGGGATCTAATTAGTCCATGATTATGAGGAACTTTTTGCACCGTCAAAATAGGCCAAGCTAGATTGGCTAGATTGTGTTAACCACCACAAGATATCCCCCACATGCACTTGGCCAGCTTGGCCTTGATTAATAAATATTTTCAAAAATATTTACACAATTTATATTTTGTACCATTCATACTATACGTGACAGTCATGAACCCACGAGTGATCTTGATCTTGATTTTATTTTACTAAAAGTAAAGTAATCGGAAGAACATGGGCAATTATGCGTGCAAAACACACCAGCCGTGACAATACAAAATTGGACTCTTTCGCCAATCAATGTTAAGGCTTTTGACAAGCTTCGGTTATCAAATAATGTCATGACTCGATTTTTCATAATCAATTTTTTTTGTTATTATTATTATTTAAGTTCATATTAAATTGAATTTTTTAATTATTTATTATTTCACATTGATAATGCGATCAAGTATGTGTATATATATATATATATATATATATATATATATATGTGTGTGTTAGTTTTTTCGTTATTTTGACATTATATTAACATAGTTCATGCATATTGTTTTTTGTTTTGTTTTGATATTCGTATCGTAAGATATTATGTAAGAAATCATAATGTAGAAAATGTAGTTTTACATAATAGAATTTGAAATATTATTATTTATTTATATAAACATTATAACTATAAGAATTTCACGTAAGATATTATGTTATATTTGTATTTTTGCTTAAACGAATTTAAAATTATAATAAAAAAAAATCATAGAAATAAAAAAATACTTTATCTATCTAAATAGCTTTCTTGAACTCATAGATATCTATCAAATAGTAATGTTGCTTTTAAAACTATATTTTTAAAAAATCATATGATATGAAATTATTTATTTATATTTATGTTTGTGTTAAATTAAATTTCGATACGACTTACTAAATTACTTTCATTATTAAGATTGATACTATTTATAATTTTCATTGCATTTTGAATTAATAAAAAATATTAGCAATGTATAATTAATGATATGTTACTACTTACGTCGTATGCTTCGTTGTTATTTTTCTATCATATATATGCGAGAAATATTTTGAATAACAATGATCCAATAATAAGTCGCATATTGAGAATGAATTCGGTATTTTTTAAACAACCGCGAGACAGTAATCTTGGGTCAACGAAATTAGAAAAAATTGATGCTAGTTTTGCAAATTGAGATTTTTATCAGAAAAAAAAAAAAAAAAATCTGGGAGCACACTATATTTTCCCTTTCAATATAATGGTTAAACCTGACCATTATCCATTTTTGCTATCTTTTGATGAACAAATTGTTTTTGCCAATAATTAGTCGCATAAAAAAATAAACATTGATGTCAAAATCTTTAAATTCTTGTAGCTTTTTTCACTGTCAAAGTGAAGAAGCCATGCCGAAATCGTCACAGGCAATTTCATGAATTTTACGGAGACAAAATAATGACCAAAAAAGGAAAAGCTTTGCACTCGTGCACCCGTCAATTCCATTCCAAATTTTAATTTAAAAATCCATCACAAACCAAAATTTAAATTTCAAAATCTGGTCATAAATCATTAATAGTAAGCAAATATGTAAAAATGGAAAAACATAATGACAGTTAAAATCGACCACAAAACAGGTATTAAGCAATAAAACGACATTAATTTGGAAATAAGAGAACAAACGATCTCATACGGAGTCCAAATCCTATGTATTCGTACGAAATTACATATCTCATGAAATAAACTAATAATATACGAAATCCGATACAATATTATTCTAGTTTACCAACTTGTCAGTCAATTAGTATACGGTGTACACATTTAGTTAAGCCACAGAAGATCTGGTTAAATACAACGCCGAATGGGGACAATGACAGCTTTTTACGCACACGTGTTAAACTTTCTTTTAACCCCCTCACCAACTTTTCCTTAACCACCCCTGTAAAAATGTTTATTAGCAAACGAACCCCTGTTTTTGACATTTTAAGGATGTTTATTGAAATGTTATGCTTGTAAGGTCTGAGATGAAATTTATTGAACCTTCGTCTTCTTCGTCTTCTTCACACTATACGATGCTTAGTTAAGGCTTAAAACTGTTGTTTGGTAGAGAAGAGAGATAGAGAGAGAGACAGAGAGAGAGAGAGAGAGAGAGAGTTAAAGAGGAGAAAACAGAGGGCACTGCCATTACAATATGACTGTATGAGGCAGAGAGGTCTGGATACTCTGTTACAGGAGCCTGGCCAAAGGCGTTAACTTTCTTTATCTTCGTGAAAAGCAGAGAATTTTGTACCAGCCCAATTGGGTTTTCTTGCTTTCTCTCTGCTTCTATTTCTTTTAACACAAGCGACACTGTTTCCTTTTTTGGAGGCAAGAATCCCGAACTCTTTGCTTCCTTCTTTCTCTGTTTATATCTCTGTTTCGTGCTTTTTTCTTTTGCTTTTGCTTTCTTGGGGTCACTTCACCTCTGTGTTCTTGCTTTAGCATTCAAAGGAATTCAGAGACTATTTTCCTTTTCGGCGTGGTATGGAGACGAGATTTGAATTTGAAGAGAGAATGCGTTCAAACAGAGAAATTGGGCAGGTTGGAGTTTTGAATGAGAGAAACTGAAATCTTGTAGTGTCTATAATTTTCTGTGTTTAACTTCTCTTTTGAAAAATTTCATAGGCCATTGTAGCTTTGAAGAAAGGTGCTCATCTCTTGAAATGTGGGAAGAGAGGCAAGCCAAAGCTCTGTCCTTTCAGACTCTCTGCTGTAAGTAATTTTGAATCTGAGTATAATTTCAGATTAAAGTCTTTCAATTACATAACCATGGTTTATTTATTTAACTTTTAATTTTGTATTTCAGGATGAGAAAATGCTGATTTGGTACTCGAAAGAGAAAGAGAAGAATCTATACTTAAGTGGTATCTCAAACATTGTTCTTGGACAAAAAACGGTATCTCAAATTTCTACTAAACTTTCTTGGATTTTATAATTATTTCTTCCTTCCAAAAGTTTGATAAATTAATTTAATTGAACAGGTGAATTTTCAAAAACAAAGATGGCCTGAAAAGGAACCTCAATCTCTATCACTAATCTATGAAAATGGTGAATGCTCCATTGACTTGGTACATTTATCTTCATTTATCTTTCTGTATCTTTTAATACTTTCTTATTCATGAATGTCAATCTAATTGATCCATTAAAAAATAGATATGCAAGGATAAGGAGCAAGCAGAATCATGGTTTCTAGGATTGGAATCACTAACTTTGAATTCAAAAAATCCCAAATCTTCGTCTGATTTGCGAAATAACCACCAACAACCTTCTAGTTGTATCTATAGTCCAGCTAGTTTTATAAGAAGAAGAAATAAACTCGCAACAATCCAAGATCCAGTTCGGGCTCCAACGATCCAAACTCCATTAAAATTTTCTAAGGTTAGTTAAAAATCATTAATTACATGAACAAGCCATTAAATCATGGTTTCATTGATTCTTTTAAAATTTAAGGTGCGATCTTTATATGGAAGTCCTCGGTATTTTGCTGATAATGCGTTTGATTCTTCATCTGAAATTTTCTTTTCGCCAAGACTAAGGCACGGATCTGAAATCGAGTCGTTATTGGAGAAATTCATTCCTCATTTACCCCCTATTGTACCGAAGATAAGTTCGGTACGGGCTGATACGACTAAGGATTGGAAAATGAGTCTCGTTCCTTCAAAAGGCTCTCTTATTTTGGACAAAAATGAAAATTTGAAGGATATTTTCATGTGGGGAAATATACCAGGAAATACTCATGATAATAAAAAGGGTAAAAAAGTCGATTCGTCTTTTCCGAGATTATTAGATTCTGTTCAAGCTCTTCAAATTCAAAAAATAATTTGTGGCGAATCACACACAGCTCTAGTTACGAAACAGGGCGAGGTTTTCTCGTGGGGCGAAGAGAAATGCGGTAGATTAGGTCACAAAACCAACATTCATATTCCCGAGCCCAAAACCATCGAATCGATTTCGAACTTCCGAATAAACACACTTGCATTCGGCGCAAAACACACTTGCGTGCTAACCACCTCAGGCGAACTTTACCAATGGGGCGAAACCACCATTGTAGAAACCGAGAATAAAATTGAAAAAGAAAGAAAAATACCATGGTTTCCTTATTTAATATGTGGTGGTGTCTTGGATAAAATATGCGTAGCCAAAGTTTCGTGTGGAGATTGGCATACTTGTATTATATCTTCGACGGGTAGTTTATACACATATGGAGAGGGAACTTTCGGTGTACTTGGCCATGGAGACACGAAAAGTATTTCGAAACCCAAACAAGTGGAAGCATTGAAAGGAATAAGAGTGAAATCGATTGCATGTGGGCCCTATCACACGGCTTCAATAGTAGAGATAATAGTTAACAATTTCAAGAGTAATAATCCAGGGGGGAAATTGTTTACATGGGGAGATGGAGATGGAGGGAAATTAGGTCACGAAGATAGAGAGAAGAAGCTGGTACCCACTTGCGTGGCCGGTCTAGTAGACCAGGACTTTGTACAAGTTTCTTGCGGTAATGTTTTAACCGTTGGATTATCTGTCTCCGGCGTGGTTTTCGCAATGGGGAGTAAGATCCACGGTCAATTAGGAAATCCAACGGCTAAGAATGGTTCGAGTTCTAGTTCTAGTTCTATAACTTGTGTTGAAGGGTTACTCAAAACAGAGTATGTAAAGGAGATCTCCAGTGGGGCATTCCACGTGGCGGTTTTAACGTCGAGTGAGAAGATATACACGTGGGGGAAAGGGAGTGAGGGGCAGTTAGGGTTGGGGAACTTTTTGGATAGGAATTCTCCGTGTTTGGTCGAGGCTTTGGAAGATAGAGAAGTGGAGAGTTTAGCGTGTGGAGGGAATTTCACGGCAGTGATTTGTTTGCATAAGAATATTTCGAGTAGAGATCAGTCGATTTGTAACGGGTGTAAAATGGTTTTTGGGTTTACGAAAAAAAAACATAATTGTTATCATTGTGGTTCGATCGTTTGTAATTCGTGTAGTGGAAATAAGGTTTCGAAGGCCGCATTAGCTCCGGATCGAAGTAAAAAATATAGAGTTTGTGACCAATGTTTTAGCCAATTTGAAAATCAATTCGATTCGAGTACGAAAATGGATAGAGTGGATAAAATGGAGAAGTTCTTGAGTGAGATAAAAACGTATACTCCTAAAGTTTCACGGATATTCAAGGAGACGAGTTTTAACGAAGAAAGGATGAGGCCAAGAGAGATTGACCAGAAAAAACCGGACTCTCAATTTCTCGGAGGAGAAAGGAGATGGGGCCAAGTGGATCGCCCAAAATGTTTCAGTGAAACTGATCCAATTTTCATGAACAATTGTAAGAAGATTAGTTTTAGTAGTGATGAAATCGCAAAAGACATAAAATTGTCGAAAGATTTGCCTTGTATTAATGAAGAAGTTTCTCTGGTGGATAAGATACTATGTCAAGAGATCAAAACGCTACGTGATGAGGTGAAAAACTTTTTTTTTTTGAGAAGAATATGAGGTGAAGAACTAATTGGATTATATTATTAGAGAGAATAATATCTCTAAATTATTGATTTTCTTCGAGAATTCTCTAAAGTATTGATTTTCATATTTTGTACAGGCCGTGATTCTTTTAGAGCAATGCGAGCAAACAAGTTCGAAGATCCAACAGAACAGAAGACAAATCGAGGAAACATCGTCGTTTGCAAAAAACGAAGCTTGTAATTACAAATCATTAACTGATGTTATTAAACTCCTAATTAACCAGGTAATATTAAGTAATCGATCACTTATCTATTTATAGTTCTCTTAATGAACCATTTAATTAACCGACAAAATTTCCAGAGGGCTGTATTATCAGAGAAAATCATGCCGAAAAAAGAGGATTTATCAAACGAAACATCGACATCGACATCAACATCAAAGAATGAAAAAGACAACAAAATTAATGAAACGATCGAACAAGTCGAGCGTGGAGTTTATATTACATTCTATGTTTCTCCTGATGGAAAGAAACGCCTCAAGAGAATCCGATTCAGGTTAGTGAACGAACTCGTAAGCGTAATAATCTATTCATTTAATTAATTGACTAATATAACATTTCTAATGAGAATACGCCATGTTTGTACAGTCGTAAGCATTACAACGAGGAAGAAGCAAAGAAATGGTGGGAAAATAACAGGTCTAGTGCTCTGAAGAAATACAATGCGGAGCACACATTAACTTGATCTATCTAGTCAGTACTTATACTATATAGGCATCAAGTTAATTAACTCATTTGTGAATAAAATTAGTCTGATTTGTGTTAACCCTAAAATTAGTTCGGTTGTACAGAATAATATACTTTTCTATTCATGAAGTTATATTATACACTGTGAAATTAATTTCATGCGATGCTATTAATCTATTTTTGAAATTTGAAGGATAATCGAGTTAAAGAAAACTCGGGGTCGTTAGCCATGTTTTATCCAATTTAAAAATCGATTTGAATGAGTGTGAAAAAAGATAAAATGGATAAGTTTTTGGGCGAGATAAAAAACTTACATTCTTAAAAGTTTCACGAATATTCAAGGTGACGAGTTTTAACGAAGAAAGGCTGAGAAGAGAGGTTGACGAGAAAAAACTGGACCCTCAAGCACATGGTTCAAAAACTCGGCGAGAAAAAAATGTATCATAAATTTTATTTTTTATAGATATTTTTTATTTAATGAACAATTCAAATGTCCTATTTAGATTATCATTCATTTATAAATACACTTAAAAAATTACCTTAAATAATCATTAATTGATAATTACTCAAAATATTCTTGAAAATGAATGTACCATAAGCAAAAAGGGTGTACAATATAACTCCCCATATTTTAATCATATTAATATATGTACATAAAAAAATAATATAGTATACGAATATACGAAACACCCGACTTAAATATATTTTTAATATTTATGTGCATATTGTACCATGATTAAAATAGATGTGTATGTGTATATTATACAAGACTTAAATATATATTGAATGTTATATAAATAATGAGCATAGTAAATAAATATTTACGTGGGTATTTCTACTTGACTTAAAAATTAATGGGCCGAGTCCTGCCGAGAAATACAATGCTGAGCAGACATTAATTTGATCTGGTTACATAGACATAAAGTTAATTAAATCTTTTGTGAATAAAATCAAAGTCTGATTAAGTTATATTATATACCGTGAATTTATTTTTATGCGACGTTATTAACTGGTTTTCGAAGCATAAAGTTTGAAACCGAACAAAGTTAAAAAAAAGCTTAGGGTCGTTACCCCAAGTTCCAAGTCACAAAATATACACACGACCATATAGATAATCGCGGAAACATTTTTCTTACAAGTTAATTAATTCACACAAACAGGAAAATAAATAAATTAATAATGGCTGTGAAAAAAAATGATCTACAAACACAGCCTAGTACTCAACTCGATCTCTCCATCTTCACTCTCGACCACTCGCTTCTTATACGGCATAAATCCTCTCAAACCTAAACCTATAGTGCTGCTAATTTTACTATTTAACCCTTGAGAATTATCCAAATTATTTGTTATCTCCTCCGAATTTACCTTGGGAGATACCGCTTCGGGTTTGACGAGTGGATAAGACATGTTTCCGTATGGGTTCCACAATACATAATGGGGCGCGTAATTATAATACAAAAATGGTTGCGAAATATTATAATTATTTTGTGCATTTTCAGGTTGGATTGTACTTTCGATGTCCATTTCTACAGTTTCGAAGGTATTTCTAGTGGCATTTTCGTAATTTGATCCTGTACTGATAACTGTTTTACCGAAGAGTTTTACACTCGGAGATCCTGATTCCGCACAAATCTCTTCTTCTTCTTCGTCGTCGTCATTTTGCTTCTCAGATTCCTAAAAACAAAATTCAATTCAACATATTAATCATCTAATTTGTTCCAAAAAAAAATTTGCTCAATTATTTATTTATTTATTGCATACCATTAAAGAAGACAATTTGGGTTCATCATTAGAAAACATGGATCCAATATCAGCTTCATTCGATCCACCGGCCGAGATTACTGGAGATGTGGATCCCAACAATTCGGATGATAAAACCGAAGTAGGAGAACTGTTTTCTTCTTCTCCCAAAAGCATGTCCTTCGAGGAATGCTTTTCCATTTTCTCCAAAGCTGGGATTTGTTTTCCCGGTTTTGTATTTCCCAATTTTCGGGGGTATGGATGTGCTGGTTTTCTCTTTGGTCTAGGAGGCGGGATCTGAATCGATTCGTTACTCGACTCACGCGTGACCTGTATGGTAATGAAATAGTATATTAGGAATTGAAATTATTAATTAAGGGCGTTGTTTACGTGTAGTAAAAAGCTGGAATTAGCTAGTTCACTCGTGTCCATGAATGAAAGACTTACGTTAAGTAAGGCCACACCCATGGGCGTTTTGGTAATTTTACATGGGATCAAGATTCAAGAACAAATTGGACCTTAGAGAAGAACTTTTGTGCGTGACTTCTAATTTGAATTGTTGTCTTCGTACCTATATGTTCTGTGATCAAGAATCAAATAAACTCAAAAACCGAATCGAATTAATTTCAAAGTTTAATTGAACAAATTTTAGTGCTGTAGTTAATTTACCTTCTATGCGGCGCCAGTTACGGCTGTGAAGCTGCAGAGCTTCAAGAAACTTGTTATGTTCATCTTCAGTCCACTTCTCTCTCTGCTTCGATATCGTGTAAGGTTTTCTTGCCTAATTGAGAGAAATCAAACAATTATTAGAAACTTAATTAATTGAAAACCATTTTAATTAATTATTTTAAGGCGAGTCTATTAACTATCAAGTACCTTAGTTAAAGACTCGTCCAGTAAAAAATCAGATTCAACAGAGCGATTCGTCATCAGTGAAGAGTTTTTTTTTCTATAAAAACACAGATCTATGAGAATTGCTAAAAAAAAATCATACGAATATTCGAAGTACTCAAAAAAATTGAGAAAAACAAGTACCTAAATCTCCAGAAATTAGCCAGTAAATAAACGCAGAAGCCTGTCAGAGCTCAAAACTCAATCGAAACCTGTGAAAATTGAAACAAAAGCACGAAATCAATCCACGAGAATAATAATCGACCAATCATTCCACAAAAAGCATCTAAACTAAAAAGGACAAGACTAGATAGACATAAACATACCTTGGATAAACTTCCACAACTCTAATCCCTTTGAGAGAGAGAGATAAAGAGCAAAAAGAAGTGAGAGACAGATAAAGAGAGGGAGAGGAGAGGAGAGAATAAAGACAGAAATAAGGGCCAATTGAGGAGAGGCGTGTGTGTCGGGAAGCCGAGATAAGGGGAAAGAAAAAGAGCATGCCACGTCAGATCAGGATTTTCCCTTTTTCCTTTTAAAAAAAAATTAATTACATGGCGAATTCCAGAAGCCGCTCGATTCTTGTGGCTACCGTTTAATCAGACTCAACACGTGGCACCGCATGTCGACGTCACACATCTCTGCCCCTTATTTCCCCTTGCTTTTTTCTGGATAAACCCAGATATTGTTTTTCTGTCTTTTTGCATTTTCACCCTCCAAAATTTCAAAATTAATATCATAGTATGCAATTTAACTTACTTAAACACTTGTTTGAAATTAGGTGTAATGTAATATTTAATTTTTGAGGGGTGAAAAAGAATGTAAAAAAGTTCGCTGGTGGGACCGGCTATTCTTATGGCAAAGAATTAAAGAGGAAAAGTTAATATCTTGAACCGCTTAAAATTGAAATTGGATTAAAGTGCAAAATATAGAAAAGGATAATTGAGGAAAGTTGGCCCAAGTACTTTTGGATGCGCTTTTCGGCACGTCATCGGTTCCACTGTGCTCTCTGATGTAGACACGTGTCGCAACATATTTTATACGAACAAGGTCTACTTTAAATGCAGGGACTAATAAACAAAATTGATTCATGCATTGATTTAATCAGGTAAAACAAGTGCAGAATTTAATGGTAGACCGCGTGTACGATAAAAAGATATTTTATAGTGGGGTTTGGGAAGGATATGAGCCACATGATATTTTGGTAGGCAATATAAAATTAAGATAATTGCTGGCCATATGTTTGAGCTCCTTCTTCTTTATAACGGGGCATTTTTTCTAATATTTTTTATTAATTAGGGTCGGGTCGGTCTGAACATTGCACATTGAAAACTCCGTTATCTTTAATTGGGAATTTTTTCTTGTACTATTTGATTACGGACAAAATTGAAATAATTCAGGAATTAAAGTTTTGAATATTTATTATCATTGTAAAAAAAATATATACGAGATAAATATATAAAAAATGACGTTATTGTAAGAACTAACATTTCAATATTTTTAAGCAAATTACTATTATACTTCTATTTATGATGATAGATATTTATTATACTTATATATTATTATTATTTTTTTAATATAATGAAAAAAATCAAATCTAACAAATATATATTAATTTTCATATTTAAATATATATGACATGTTACAATTTAATTATTTTTTCATGATAAAAAAAATAAAGAATAAAAATATTTTTTATATATAATTTTTTTTATTTGCACGATTTATGAAAAGTGATAAACTAATAGATAAATCACTAAGAAATATGAAGCATCAATTCATCATTAACAGAGTTATAACGATCATTTGATAAAATTAAATTGAAATCGCTATCAATTTAGTCACGTTGTCTCTTATAATATTGTTATTAATATTAATATATAAATTCATTAACATCTGTTTTTATTTTATTGCATTAATAATTAATAAAAAGAGGTTGGTAAAAAAAATTGGGTTTATTACAGGCCACAAATTGAGGGGAAAAAGTAGATTTGGTAGGGGGTGTAGGTGTTGATTTGGCAGGTTTCTAAATCGAAACCAGACAAAGATATTTGAGTACCTGAAATTCAATAGAAAAGGCAGATATAGAAAGATATTAAGCAAAGAAAAGATATTTCAGTCCTTTTAATTTAATCAATCACATGGATAAAACGGATAAAATGGATAAAATGGACAACGGATTCAACCATACCTACCCCCCACCCGAATCCGTTAACGATAGCTAGTTAGCCACTAGTTTGGTTACGCGTGTCATGAGATGAGTCGGCAGGGGGCACACTAGTGCGCAACACTCACCTTGAACTCAAAAAAAGGATTTTTCTATAGCCACTAAAAAGAACAGTTTTCGCCATTCACCCATTAGTTATCCACTTGCATTGTTTAATATTCTTTTTTGATGATACTTATAAATAACACTGTTAAAAGAATTATCCGATATATCGATACTCGTACGATGTTCCATCGAATATATGTAGATATGATTTGAAAGTCAAAATCGGAATCGGAATCGTTCAATGTTTGAGGAATAAGAATTATCAGAGTCGAAAGTCCGTTTTTTTTCTAAAAAACGGGATAAGGAAAACTATTAGAAAATAGAAGGAATTTGTATAAGAAAAATATTTTAGGGGGGGGGGGGGGGATACTGAAACCGAAAAGGAAAATATGATGCAACATAAGACTTTTTTTATTATGGGAGAGTTTGAGAAAAATGAGAATTTATTATTTGCCAATATGACTTAAATTCATAATTGATTTTTTTTATATATATGTAAATTGTTTGTAGACAAATTATTACATTAATTTCTTTAGAATAATGTACAAATAATAATCATAGTTGTCCAGTACGTTAATAATGCACATATAATTTGCGAACAAATACGTATTACGAATAATATACGTATTAATATTTTATTATCCAATCTACTCGATAATTCACATATTTTAAATTTTTTATAAACAGGTATTATGTAAAATACGTATAATATATGTTTTTAAATATATATTAAAAATATATATGATTGTCAAGTAAATGATAAAAACTTAAATTTCGAACAAAGGATATGAAAAAATCAATAACTATCTATAGAGTATAGACTAGTGATTTTGAAGTAAAATAAATATTATTTACAAAATAATGATATTTCTAATTATTTATTATATAAAGTTTACATTCTTATAATTTTAAATTCTGAGTTATTGTATTAGTACTATGTAAAATAAATCAACTATACTCAAATAGCCGAATATACAAATTAAAATTAGTAGTGTGTATGTTTTATAATTTGATCGACTTGAAATTTCTTTGATTCAAATTATAAACGACCTTATTATGTGCCTCACTAGGAGAGCATCACAAATGACTAACTATGAGAATTACTAGTTTATTTGGTTAATTAGAATGATACATTTTTTAGCTTACGATTTTTTATTTAAAACGTTTTTAAGTCATGGTTGCACTGTTGTTTTAATTGGACTTGCAAATGACTGTTCAAACAAACTAGATCCAACAATTATACAATTTCATACTAATTAACTTTAAATAATTTTTCCGGTAAATTATTTTTGTACATAAATCAATTATCCAATATATGCGGAAATTAAAAATATATTATTTTAATCATGCTATCATTGTGGGTTGTCTAATAAATTTAGCAAAAGGAAAACAATTATACAGGTGCAAACAGGCCTTGTTTACTTTGGCCCAATATAATTTGACTGGCCTAACTAAAGCCGGATCGGAATGAACTTGGTTTTAGTCCCACCTTTATTAGTTTAGTATAAACTTGTTTCAATATATATTGTAATGGAGCAGATACAATTGTCCCTTCGGGGACATCCGTTAAAATTGGAACGATACAGAGAAGATTAGCATGGCCCCTGCGCAAGGATGACACGCACAAATCGAGAAATGGTCCAAATTTTTTTTTTTTTTTTTTCTTCTTGATTTTATTTGGCTCTTTTCTCTGTCAGTAGCGATTTCGATAGTTTTGCTGTTGCTTCAGAGTTATTTATTTCTTCTTTTCTTGTTTCATTTTTTTCATGCATTTTTTTCGATTTAGGGTTTCGTTTTGGTTAAGTCAGAGAAGATTAGCATGGCCCCTGCGCAAGGATGACACGCACAAATCGAGAAATGGTCCAAATTTTTTTTTTTTTTTTTCTTCTTGATTTTATTTGGCTCTTTTCTCTGTCAGTAGCGATTTCGATAGTTTTGCTGTTGCTTCAGAGTTATTTATTTCTTCTTTTCTTGTTTCATTTTTTTCATGCATTTTTTTCGATTTAGGGTTTCGTTTTGGTTAAGTCAGGGCTTCGATTGTAATTTTAGAGGCATTTTTTTTGCAATTACTTTATCCGGTTCACTGTACTTGATAGTCATTGGTTTATAGGCTACTTTCTGAAACTTATTCAGCTCAATAATTGCTGAAATTTTTGACTAAAATGCTCTCCATTGAACATTTGTAGTCATTCTTGGTAAAGCAATCTGATAAAAGTGATGCTTTTTTCCTCAAGTTCATGTTTCAATTTTTTATGTTAACTGAAGTTTAAATTTAATTAATCTGTTATTATAAAGATTAGAGTGACAAATTAAAAGATTCAAAAATTAGTTTTTATGCACATTCTCGAAATATAAACAGCATGAATTTAATTTTATCAAATTGAATGAAGTTGAAAAGATGCAATACAATTTATAACAATACTAATTTTATCATGTATGGCATCGACTTTGGCACTATACTCTTTGAATATATATTGGAATATTGGAATATAATTATGAAAGTCGAAATCGAAACTGCTCGATGCCTGCAGTATAGGAATCGACCGAATCGGGTTAAAAAGTTAGTTTCTTCAAAATATAAATAAAATTAAAAAATAAGGAAAGTAATTAAAAATATAGAAATTTTATAAAAATAATATTTAAAGCGAAAAAATTTATTGAAAAAAATGAAATAGAATGCTAAGAGAATAAGATCCTTATCAACTCTTCCCGTCTTCCACTCTGAAACATTAGCCATCAACTCGAAACACCATATGTATTCTTCTTCTACGTGCTTTATCCATGAAAAAACAAAGATTTGAAGACTCAAATCCTAAAATTCGAAGTTATGACCGGATAGTGTCCGAGACAGCGAGACTCTGAACCATACTGGCAGCTGCAAAATCTGAATTGAGTCGTTACGGAGTCGACTCTTCAGATTATGCATAGAACCTCCACGCGGTATTTGATATTTTAGTTTATAATATAATAACATATATTTCTTAAATGTTTCACCAGTATTCAAATATATAAATAAATATACTTAACTATTAGAAAAGATGAAAATAAAAATAATAATACATATATATCAATTTGTAAGCTCGCTCATCACCGACTATAATAAGTCGACGATGAAAAAAGGGGATAATGGTAGCGATCCCCCGGTAGGGACAAAGAAAAAGAGGTGTGGAAGGGTTCCAATTATTAAGTATAATAAGAATTTAGCTTGTAACATAATTTTTTTGAATGTCACCAGTATTCTTAAATGTCACCAAGCAACGATCGCCTGTCGTCAATGATACTTATCTTTTTTATATTGTGCCGATGAAACTCAAATTCACAACTCTTCTTCAAATGGTTCCCTGCTTGGACACAGGCGGCCCTCAAGGCCTATCCGTAGGTGCATACTGCCTCCAGTCAGCCGAGTCTGATATCGATTCGGCTGCTCTTCGAAGTATGTATGGAATCCTCCTCCTCGAAACCTATTTGATATTTTAGTTGAAATAATAACATATATTTCTTTAGTGTTTCACCTATATTTCAATATATAAATAAATATACTGAAAATGTAAAATATAAATTGTATACAAATAATACATATAAATAAATAACTGGTTATAATGAATATTTAGTTTATAACATGATACAGTAACTAACTTAAACATCTTTTATGTCAATGACATATAATATCTAATACACTAAAAATAAATATATAAATTATAATTAATAAAAAAATATGTAATAGATTGTATTATATTCTAATTATTATTTGAATCATCTTATTAAATATTAAATATTAAATATGATATCTTTACCATAATGAATATGTCGGAGTCAGAACATCTCTATTCAGGGTCGTCATGGGCTGATTAAATTGTTTTGATGTTTCAAGCCCAAATATTTCAGGTTTTATAATCTGAAAAGGAAATGGTAAGTTTCCTAAAATCGGTTGCACTTGCACGGCACCCCTTCGAAAAGGCACGTCGAGTTTGTGGGTTTGTCTACTTAATAAGACAACCAAACTGAAATCTTCGTGTTCAATCTATTGATAGATCATAGCAATGTTTTTAAAACCGGACCGGACGTCGACCCGACAAAATCCCGGGTCACCGGTTCATTGGTTGGACCGCTGGGTCAATCGGTTCATTTACTGGTTTGAAAATACAAAAAAATACACTACTAGTACTATTGAATAACTTAAATTTCAAATATCATTCATAAATTTTTTTTTATATTTCAATCCAATTATTCTACCTTACTAAAAATACGCAATTTTATACTTAATAAACATGCAAATACCAAACATAAAATTATAAAGTTCATTTAAAATAATTAAAAATGTGAGGGTGCATTTTCGTCGGGATTGGCTGACGACATCCTTCTTTGAAACCAGTTAAATAAAATAAACAAAATGTTCAGAAAAAACATATTACTTAAAAATGATATTTTTCAGTTACTAAACTAAATTTTGTATGTGCATTCGAATTAAAAGTTGGACTGCCACAGTGAAATTTAAAAAAGATTAGAAATGACACTTGCAATTAAAAAGTGAGAGTGCTACAGTGACAATAAAAAAAAGTTAGGAATGGACACTTGCAATTAAAAGTGGGAGATGCTAGACTACTTAGTCCTGACATTAAAAAAAATTTAGGAGTGCTACAGTACAGTTGGATTCCGTAAATGAGAAAAAAATTTACCTTTATATTTCGAAATCGTCCCAGTAACAAGCAAATCGGTGGAGAAATTGTAACTATAATCTTGAGCAAAATTAGCAAGAAAAATGACTTAGAAATTGGTTCAGAAAATATTAATTAGGTTTCAAATTGATGGAGAAATCATGAATCAAGCCTCTTAAACAATCAAATAAATCATGGTGAGAACAAATCTTGAGGGAATCGCACACAACAATGGAAACAAATACAATCAAAAACAGCAAAAAAATCTGAAAAATCTGCATTTGTAGGAAAGAAATGGAGCACGAGTTGGAAACAAATAGACCCAAATTGCATTCACAGTGAAAGAGAAGGAATATGAACCGGCCGGTTTTTTCAGGGTTGTCCGGTCCGTTTTTTTAGTAAAACCGACCGGTTCAAACCGAATTTGCTGGTTTGACTACATTTCCGATCCGATTAATGAACCAAACCGGTTTTTGAACCGGGTCCGGTTTTTTCGGGTTAACCGTCCGGTTCGGTCCGGTTTTAAAAACAATGGATCATAGTATTCAGATCAATTAAAGTATGCACCACGCATATTATACCCGTAATTACTATGCAAGAGCTAATTAAGAAATTGATCAATGCATTAAATTACCTAATTTGTTTTGAATCGAAAAAAAAACATTCAAAGTGTTTGTAAAATTTGGTGAAAAGTTATGTAATAAAAGATACGGTACAAATGATCTAAAAACACGTTATTTGAACTCCCCAAAGCGTAAAAAGATTAATATGAATCGAAAATAAAACTTTCTTAGTGTTTATACAATTTGGTGAAAAGTTACGTAGTAAAAGATTCGATCCAATCCATCTCAATTGGACTCCTCAGAACGTTAAATGATTGTTTCGAATCGAAAAACAAACGTTCTTAGTGTTTGAAAATTTTGATGAAAATTTATGTAGTAAAAGATAAGGTACAAATGATCTAAAAATATGTTATTTGAACTCCTCAAAACGTAAAAACATTGCTATGAATCGAAAATAGCACTTTCTTAGTTTTTGTACAATATGGTGAAAAGTTACGTAGTAAAAGATTCGATCCAAACCATCTCAAAAATACGTTATTTGGACTCCTCAGAACGTTAAAAGATTGTTTTGAATCGAAAAACAATCTTTCTTAGTGTTTGTAAAATTTGGTGAAAAGTTATGTAGTAAAAGATACGGTGTTATGTAGTAAAAGATACGGTATAAATGATCTTAAAACACGTTATTTGAACTCCTCAAAGCGTAAAAAAAATTGCTATGAATCGAACATAAAACTTTCTTAGTGTTTGTACAATTTGGTGAAAAGTTACGTAGTAAAAGATTCGATCCAAACCATCTCAAAAACACGTTATTTGGACTCGTCAGAACGTCAAAAGATTATTTTGCATCGAAAAACAAACTTTCTTAGTGTTTGTAAAATTAGGTGAAAAGTTTTGTTGTAAATGATACGATACAAATGATCTAAAAACAAGTTATTTGAAATCCCCAAAGCGTAAAAAGATTGATATGAATCGGAAAGAAAAATTTCTTAGTGTTTGTACAATTTGGTCAAAAGTTAAGTAGTGAAAGATTCGATCCAAACCATCTCAAAAACACGTTATTTGAAATCCTCAGAGCTTTAAAAGATTGTTTTGAATCGAAAAGCAAACATTCATAGTGTTTGTAAAATTTGGTGAAAGTTATGTTGCAAAAGATACGATACAAATGATCTAAAAATACGTTATTTGAACTCTCCAAAGCGTAAAAATATTACTATGAATCGAAAAGAATACTTTCTAAGTGTTTGTACAATTTGGTAAAAGTTACGTAGTAAAACATTCGATCCAAACCATCTTCAAATTAAGTAATTTGGACTCCTCAGAACGTTAAAAGACTGTTTCGAATCGAAAAACAAACTTTCTTAGTGTTTGTAAAATTTGGTGAAAAGTAATGTTGTAAAAGCTACGATACAAATGACCTAAAAACACTTTATTTGAACTCCCCAAAGCGTACAAATATTGCTATGAATCGAAAAGAAAACTTTCTTAGTGTTTGTACAATTCGGTGAAAAGTTACGGGGTAAAAGATTTGATCCAAACCATCTCAAAAACACATTATTTGGACTACTCGGAATGTTAAAAGATTGTTTTGAATCGAAAAACAAACATTATTAGTGTTTGTAAAATTTGGTGAAAAACTATGTAGTAAAAGATACGGTACAAATGATCTAAAAACACGTTATTTGAACTCATCAAAGCATAAAAAGATTGATATGAATCGAAAAGAAAACTTTCTTAGTGTTTGTATTATTTGGTGAAAAGTTACATAATGAAAGATTCGATCCAAACCATCTCAAAAACACATTATTTGGACTCCTCAGAACGTTGAAAGACTGTTATGAATCGAAAAACAAACTTTCTTTGTGATTGTAAACTTTTGTGAAAAGTTTTGTAGTAAAAGATACGGTATAAATGATCAAAAAACACATTATTTGAACTCCCCAAACCATAAAAATATTGCTATGAATCGAAAAGAAAACTTTCTTAGTGCTTGTACAATTTGGTGAAAAGTTAAGTAGTGAAAGATTCGATCCAAACCATCTCAAAAACACGTTATTTGAACTCCTCGGAGCTTTAAAAGATTGTTTTGAATCGAAAAACAAACTTCCATAGTGTTTGTAAAATTTGGGGAAAAGTTATGTTGTAAAAGATACGATACAAATGATCTGAAATCACGTTATTTGAATTCTCCAAAGCGTAAAAAGATTGCTATGGATTGAAAAGAAAACTTTCTTAGTGTTTGTAAAATTTGGTAAAACGTTACGTAGTGAAAGATTCGATCCAAACCATCTCAAAATACGTTATTTGAGCTCCTCAGAGCTTTACTAGATTGTTTTGAATCGAAAAACTAACTTTCATAGTGTTTGTAAAATTTGGTGAAAAGTTATGTTGTAAAACATACGATACATATGATCTGAAAATTGGTTATTTGAACTCCCCCAAGCGTAAAAAGATTGATATGAATCGAAAAGAAAACTTTCTTAGTGTTGTACAATTTGGTGAAAAGTTACGTAGTAAAAGATTCGATCCAAACCCTCTCAAAAACACGTTATTTGGACTCCTCAGAACGTTAAAAAATTGTTTTGCATCGAAAAGCAAAATTTCTTAGTGTTTATACAATTTGGTGAAAAGTTAAGTAGTGAAACATTCGATCCAAACCATCTCAAAAACACGTTATTTGAAATCCTTTGTGCTTTAAAAGATTGTTTAGAATCGAAAAACAAACATTCATAGTGTTTGTAAAATTTGGTGAAACGTCATGTTGTAAAAGATTACGATACAAGTGATCTAAAAACAGATTATTTGAACTCCCCAAAGCGTAAAAAGATTGCTATGGATCGAAAAGAAAACTTCCTTAGTGTTTGTACAATTTGGTGAAAATTTATGTAGTAAAAGATACGATACAAATGAACTAAAAACACGTTCTTTGAACTCCTCAAAGCGTAAAAAGATTGCTATGAATCGAAAATAACACTTTCTTAGTTTTTCTACAATTTGGTGAAAAGTTACGTAGTAATAGATTCGATCCACACCATCTCAAAAACACATTATTTGGACTCCTCAGAACGTTAAAAGATTATTTTGCATCGAAAAACAATCTTTCTTTGTGTTTGTAAAATTTGGTGAAAAGTTATGTTGTAAAAGATACGATACAAATGATCTAAAAACACTTTATTTGAACTCCCCAAAGCGTAAAAGATTGTTATGAATCGAAAAGAAAACTTTCTTAGTGTTTGTACAATTTGGTGAAAAGTTACGTAGTAAAAGATTCGATCCAAACCATCTCAAAAATACGTTATTAGGACTCCTCAGAACATTAAAAGATTGTTTTGAATCGAAAAACAATCTTTCTTAGTGTTTGTAAAATTTGGTGAAAAGATATGTAGTAAAAGATACGGTACAAATGATCCAAAAACACGTTATTTGAACTCCACAAAGCGTAAAAAGATTGCTATGAATCGAACAGAAAACTTTCTTAGTGATGAGCGGGTTTTTGGTACGTAAAATTATCGTTGCATTCGAAAACCCGATTCAATCAACAAGTTGGAAAATATAGTTGTATAGTGGAAAATATGCAAGTTCGTTCCACGAGGAGTATATGCGTCGAATAATGATTTCAGAATATAGTCCGTTATAACGCAAATTAGGTCCATTACAACGGACTTGAGTGAAAATTCTGGCGTTAAGTGTGAGATGAACGTCCGTTACAACGGATGAAACTCCGTTATAACGCACTATACTTGTCCGTTATAACGAACAGAGGTAGCGTTGCAACGGATTGGTTAATCCGTTACAACGGACTTGTATTGATCCTATTGTATGAAATTCCTCAATAGTCCATTACAACGGAACTCTAGGTGCGTTACAACGGAAGTATAACCAACTGAATATTCAAGGACCAACCGTCTAGTCCGTTGTAACGCAATGTGAGTCCGTTATAACAGAATATATGCTTGAATTCAGTTTGAGTATTTTCTTTGGGGTTTTGAATTGAGATTGATCAGAGATTATTTGATGTCTTAATTAAGTACTAAAATGCAACACAAAGAGAACAAAGTTGTCACAAAAAGAGAGCAAAAAGATCAAGTAAAAGAGCAAGTTAAGAGCAAAAGATTCATTAAACCACGAATTCTTTACACAAATCCAATTCTATTAAAACTACAAGAATTCCAAGAAAGGAAAGAAAACACCTAGAGAGATGAAGTGAGCTTCGAGTCTCGTCTTGGATGCCTTCCTCGGTGCTTTGAGATGCTTAGTGAGCTAGACACCTCACACAACTCGTTCCTTTCGTACCAATCCACTCGCCAATCGAAGTGAGCTCCGTACCGGTTGAGTGAACTCGAGATTTGCAAGGGATCAATTGGAAGGAAGCTTCCAATCAATTTAGAGTAAGCTCGACTGCTTGCTTGCGCGGATTCGGATGAAGAAAGCTCCAACCAAAACCCCACAACTCGATCTTCGTCGAAGTGTAGACCAATTCACCGAATGAAGTGAGCTTCAATTCGGTGATCGATCTTAGAGAATTATCGTTCGATTTTGCAATTCTTGCGTGTTCTTGAAAGATTCTTGGACTTGCTAAGAGAGAGGGAGAGAGTGCGAGAAAGAGAGAGAGTGAGCAAAAAGGGTAAAAAGAGCCAAAATCTGCTCATAGGCCTTGGGGCCTTATTTATAGTGTCATTGGGGCTTTCCCATTGGCCGAGAGATGGGTGAGAGGATTGAGGGTAGTTGGGGGTGGTAGGTGAGGTAGGTGGGGCTGTAGAGTGGCAATTATGTGAGTGGTTTTCGAGTAGAGTTTGGTGCAATCTCTTATGTTGATGATTATTTGCCTTCTCCTTCACACGTGTACCGAATTGGTCGGTATGATATATCGATTTTAACGGCGTGATGAGCGAGATTTTGGCGTGTTTTAATATGTCGTTGTGTTAAAACCCCGAACAATCAACAAAATTTGTAATCTATGTTTGTACAGTGGCAAATGTATAGATTCGTTCCACGGGGAGCAATTGCGTCAAAGATTAAATCGAAACTAGATGAGAAATAACAAAGAAAATTCACAGAAGGTAGTCCGTTACAACGGAAGTAGGTTCCGTTACAACGGACATTAGGGTAATGTTAACGCAGGAATTGATTTGAAGGTCCGTTACAACGGAGGAAGTTCCGTTATAACGGAAAGAGGTAGTCCGTTATAACGGATAGGAGTAGCGTTATAACGGATTGGTTGATCCGTTACAACGAACTCTTATGTCCGTTACAACGCACTAGTATGAGCGATATTGAATGTTTTTCCTCGCTGGTCCGTTACAACGGAAGTAAAGTGCGTTACAACGGAGTACCAACAGACTGAAAGTCAGGTACAAACCGAATGGTCCGTTACAACGGAACTTGTTCTGGATTTCGAATTTGTAATTTTGAATTGAGGATTGAATTGAATGTTTGATTTGAGATTGAATTAAGGGAGATTTAAACTAAGTTCAAGGCAGTAATTAAAAGTAAGAGATCAAGTAAACACACTAACAAAGATTTGATTCAAGTAACAAGAACTAAAGATTCATTAAACCGAGAATTCTTTACACAAATCCAATTCGAATTTAAACTACAAGAATTACAAGAAAGGAAAGAAAACACCTAGAGAGATGAAGTGAGCTCCGAGTCTCGTCTTGGATGCCTTCCTTGTTGTTTTGAGATGCTAGTGAGCTAGACAACTCGCACAACACATTCCTTTCGTACCAATCCACCCGCCAATAGAAGAGAGCTTCGTACCGGTTGAGTGAATTCGAGATTTGCAAGAAGTCCAATTGGAAGAAAGCTCCCGAGTGGAATAGAGTAAGCTTGACTCCTTGCTTGCGCGGATTCGGATGAAGAAAGCTCCACCTTAATCCTCGCAACTCGATCTTCGTCGAAGTGTAAACCAATCCACCGAATGAAGTGAGCTTCTATTCGGTGATCGGTTTTAGAGAATTATCGTTCGTATTTGCAATTCTTGCGTGTTCTTGAAGGTTCTTGGACTTGCTTAAGAGGGAGAGAGAGAGAGAGAGAGAGAGAGAGAGAGAGAGAGAGAGAGAGAGAGAGAGAGAGAGAGAGAGAGAGAGAGAGAGAATGGGCATAAAAGAGCGTCCCAAACTCGTGGCCATTGTGGTCATATTTATAGCACTCATGGAGTCTTCTTATTGGCCACGAGTTGGTGGAGAGGATTGGGGGTAAGGAGGTAATTCCCACCAAAGGTAGGTGGGCAGGATAAGGGCTAAGGATTGAGTGGTTTTCGTGTAGACTTTTGTGTAAGTTTGTATCATGATAATTGTTTGCCTCCCGTCTTATTCATGTACCGAATGTATCGGTATAATATATCGTTTTCACTCCTCTTGACGTGTTGGAGACAACTACACTCTCCAAATTCCCAGAAATTCCTTCTAATTCCTGTGATTAAGCAATAAAACACACTTAGTGAAGAAATATTCATGTTATCTCAAATATGATTAATAAAGTATATAGAATTGTTCTTCACGAGGGCTAAAATCCACAATTTAAGCATTAAATTTGTGCCTTATTTGCCTCACATCAAATACCCCCACACTTAAATCCTTGATCGTCCTCGATCAATTGGAATATAAAAGTCAATCATAAGAGAGAATTGCATAAGATTTTGTTGAAGTTATATTGTTGGTTCAAAAACTAATTTCACAAAGCAAATTGGGGTACTCTCATTTCATCATGATTACTAATATTGAGAGAAATATAGGTTGATCAAATGTAGAATCTATTTCAATAAATTTCACAAATTCGAAGAGTTTAATAGAGCAAATGATCTCAACCGAAGAAGATGATTAAACACCATCATTCAACTCTTTTCACTCCACTATTCACAAGGATTCTCATGAAAAAACATTAGTGAAAACCAATTTTTCCGTTTTGCAAAAATCATTTCTTAAATGTAATTTGTCACTTTTAAACCGTTCGGTACGTTAGTATTTGGTTCATCTTCGATTTCTACTAAATTTTCCCAACTTGCGCTCGATTTTTGAACTCCTTTTCTTTCCTTTTTATTCTTTTTATTTCTTTTCTTTTATTCTTTTTATTTCTTTTCTTTTGTTCGTTGTTGCTTTCGATGGTCCCCATGTGTGTCCTTTGGGATAACAAGTGGTCATGACTCACACCACTCATTACTTAGTAAACCCCATGGATCCGCGCAATCTTTAGCCAACAAGTGGTCATGACTCACACCACTCATTACTTAATCAATCGCACGGACTCGACAATCGAAAGCGCTTTAATCCGTGACTGTAGAAAACTTTTTCGCATCGACTCTTGATCATGACTCACACCAAGAACCGACTACTTTGGTTTACTACGACTCATGCACCCCTTTAGCCAACAAGTGGTCATGACTCACACCACTCATTACTTAATCAAGGTGCATGAGCTCATCGAATCAAGCTTTGAGCGCAAATTGGTTCCCGTTAGTGTAATTTCGAATCCCCATGAACGGTCGGGCCCTTTAAGTGCAAATGGTCAAATTTTAAGATTCAAGCAAAACTTACTAAATTGGTTTAAACAAAACTTTTTAGAACTTCCAAGTTCAAAATGGGTTTATTTATTGAAAATGGTGTGTCATGTAAATCGAGGATCGATCAAATTGTCAAAAACTCATGAACTTGTGAAAATATTGATTAGGGCTTGAATCCCCGAAAGAATCTCTTAAAGATCTCAACCAAAATCCTTCAAATATTATGTAAATTAAAATTTTGAGAGTAAAAATGGTGGTTCGGTGAAAATTCGTTTAAAAACCAACAATTCAATTCAATGAAGTGAAGAAAAATCTTTTTATGCATTTAATGCTTGGCTTAATTATTATGGATGCTCAGGGTTCAAAAATAATGTTAAATATTCGAAAAATTCAATTAGAAGAGGAAACATGCCAGAAACTATTCCGTTATAACGCAGTTGTAAGTCCGTTACAACGGACATTGAGGTCCGTTACAACGCACTAACTACGTTATAACGGAGAACTAGCCGTAGCTTATTTTGAAAATTCTGAGCAAGTCCGTTACAACGGACATAGTTCTGGCAAATTTCGTGAATTTACCGTTGCAACGCAATTTCATGTGTTTTTTCGTGTCCGTTGCAACAGTATTTTTACTCCGTTACAACGGAGTTTGCCTTCGTTACAACGGAATATCTGGCGCCAACCAGATTTTCAAATTTCTATATAGTCCGTTATAACGGACATTGAGGTCCGTTACAACGGAGTTGCTAGCCAGATCACAATTTTTCAAATTTTCCCTGATTTTTAAATTTCTAATTGGGCTCATACAGGTCAAAGATTGTATGTTACCCCCCCACACTTAGAGTTTACTTGTCCTCAAGTATAAAAATCGAAAATTTCAAAAAGAGGGATAATAGAGAGATACAACCTTTGATGCGTGGGCGTGCCTCCCTCGCTAGCGCTCTTGTTTAATGTCTTGAGCTCGACTTGGCGGAGCTCATCATTGTGAGGTGTCGTCGGGTTCTAGAGCTTGCTCCTCCATCCACCCGGTTTCGAAGTTTGCATGGTAGTGCTTGAGTCGATGGCCGTTCACCTTGAACGTTTTGTTCGTTTCTTCGCTTCGAATTTCGACTACCCCAAATGTAGTCACATTGGTGACCACAAAAGGGCCGATCCATCGGGACCGAAGTTTCCCGGGGAAAAGTTTGAGACGAGAGTTGAATAACAATACTCTTTCCCCCACATGAAAATCTTTCTTTTGAATCATTCGGTCATGAAATCTTTTGGCCTTTGCCTTGCAAAAGCTCGAATTGTCGTAGGCCTCTTGCCGGAATTCTTCTAGTTCGAGTAATTGGAGCTTACGCGAGCTTGAAAGGAGTCATACCTATTGGCCTTTTGGGTAGTCGAGCTTGAAAGGAATTCTTGCCGGAATTCTTTTGGTCTTTTGGGTAGTCGAGGGCAAATTGCTTGATCGCCCAAAAGGCCTTGTGCTCTAACTCGACCGGTAAATGGCATGCCTTTCCGTACACAAGCTTGAAAGGAGTCATACCTATTGGCGTTTTGAAAGCGGTACGGTACGCCCAAAGTGCGTCGCCGAGTCGAGTACTCCAATCCTTTCGATTCGGGTTCACTACCTTCTCTAGAATGGATTTGATCTCGCGGTTTGAAACCTCCGCTTGGCCGTTTGTTTGAGGATGATACGCGGTTGAGGCTCGATGGCTCACATGGTATTTCTCGAGGAGGCTTTGGAGATATCGATTGCAAAAATGTGAGCCTCGATCGCTTATAAGAACTCTTGGTATGCCGAATCGTCGAAATATATTTTTCTTCAAAAAGTCCACCACCGTTTTCGAGTCCGCATGCTTGGTTGGTATCGCCTCCACCCATTTGGTAACATAATCTACACACAACAAGATGTAAGTATAGCCAAAAGACGATGGAAATGGGCCCATGAAATCAATGCCCCAAACATCGAATGGTTCACACATATAGATTGAATTGAGGGGCATTTGATTTCTACGGCTCAAATTCCCCGTCTTTTGGCAATTTTCACAACCTTTCACAAAGTTCGCAACGTCTTTATGCAAGGTTGGCCAATAAAATCCACATTCTTGTACCTTGTGTGTGGTACGTGCGATACCGAAATGTCCACCACATTGTAATGTATGACAAAAAGAAAGAATAGATTGTACCTCACTTTGGTGCACACACTTTCGAATTACTTGATCGGTGCAAATTCGGAATAAGATCGGGTCCTCCCAAATGTAGAATCGCGCATTGCTTTTCATCTTATCGCGTTGCGCCTTGGAGAAGCTCGGGGGAAATTTCTTCGTAACGATGTAGTTTGCTAGGTCGGCGTACCATGGCGCTTCGACTTGGGCCGTGAGAACGTGTTCCTCGGGGAACTCCTCGTGAATCGGAACGAGATCTTTGATCTCCAATGGAAGCCGACTCAAATGGTCCGCCACGAGATTCTCGCATCCCTTTTTGTCCTTGATTTCGAGGTCGAATTCTTGAAGCAAAAGGATCCATCGAAGCAATCTTGATTTGCACTCCTTCTTCTTCATCAAATGTCTCAACGCGCCGTGGTCCGAGAAGACTATCACCTTCGTACCTAAAAGATAAGAGCGAAATTTCTCCAATGCAAACACAATTGCGAGGAGTTCCTTTTCGGTGGTGGTGTAGTTTCATTGGGCATTGTCGAGAGACCTCGAGGCGTAGGCGATGACGTGGGGGTCCTTTCCTTCTCTTTGGCCGAGTACCGCCCCCACACTTGTGTCACTAGCATCGCACATTATTTCGAAAGGTAGTTCCCAATTCGGCGCTTTAATAATCGGCGCGGAGCATAGCTTCTCTTTCAAATCGTCGAAGGATCTCTTGCACTTTTCCCCGAACTCGAATTTTTCGTCTTTCTTCAATAGTTGGCACATTGGTTGGGCGAGCTTGGAGAAATCCTTGATGAATCGACGATAGAACCTCGCGTGGCCTAAGAATGATCGTACGTCTTTCACCGTCTTTGGATACGGAAGCGTCTTGATTACGTCGATTTTCGCCTTGTCGACTTCCATTCCTTTCTCCGAGATTAAATGACCTAAAACAATTCCTTCGCTCACCATGAAGTGGCATTTCTCAAAATTTAAGACAAGGTTAGCTTCGATGCATTTTTCGAGTATTTGGGATAAATTGCCTAAGCATGAATCGAAAGAATCTCCAAATACCGAAAAATCATCCATAAAAACTTCAATGAATTTGGAAATATAATCGGAGAAAATAGAAAGCATACACCTTTGAAATGTGCCGGGGGCGTTGCATAGGCCGAATGGCATGCGTCGGTACGCGAAGGTACCAAACGGGCATGTGAAGGTCGTCTTCTCTTGATATTCGGGGGCGATTGGAATTTGGAAGTACCCCGAAAAACCGTCAAGGAAGCAATAGAAGGGATTGCCCGCGAGTTTCTCCAACATTTGATCTATGAACGGGAGCGGGAAGTGATCCTTCTTTGTCGCCTTGTTGAGCCTTCGATAGTCGATGCACACGCGCCATCCATTTTGGATTCGGGTCGTCACTTGGTCACCTTCTTCGTTCTCGACGATGGTTAAACCCGATTTCTTCGGCACAACGTGAATGGGCGAGACCCACTTTGAATCGGCAATGGGGTAGATAATTCCGGCGTCGAGTAGCTTGATAACCTCTTTCTTTACTACCTCCATCATCGGCGGATTGAGCCGCCTTTGTGGTTCGCGCGAGGGCTTAGCATCGTCCTCGAGGATAATCCGGTGCGTGCACATGGAGGGGCTAATGCCCGGAATGTCCGCGAGTGTCCACCCGAATGCCTTCTTGTTCCGTTTGAGCAAACCAATTAGCTTTTCTTCTTGCTCCTTTTCGAGATGCGAGGCGATAATCACCGGCAAGGTCTCCGCTTCATCGAGAAAATCATACTTTAGTCCAATAGGTAATTTTTTCAATTCTAACCTTGGAGGGTGCTCGATGGAAGGCGGAGTTCTCTTCATCGGAATCTCGAGGTCTCTTAGAAAGAGTGCTTGATCTATGCCTTGTTCTTCTTCCAAATCCGGCTCGATCTCGAATGTAGGATTGCCATATCCTTCAAATTCTTCGAATAGTGGGTTCGAGCTCCATTGAAGGTTTTCGAATGAGCTATCCATGACCTCTTGTACGCAATCGTCGATCACGTCCATAGCGCTTAAGTTGAGTGTACCTACAATGGGTTCCTTTAGTTTGTCAAAAATATTGAATTTGATTACCTCATCATCGAACTCCATTGTGAGCTCTCCCGCGTGTACGTAACTTTTCACCAAATTACGTATTTTTAGATCATTTGAATCGTATCATTTGCTACGTAACTTTTCACCAAATTGTACAAACACTAAGAAAATTTGTTTTTCGATTCAAAACAATCTGTTTATGCTTTGGGGAGTTCAAATAACGTATTTTTAGCCATTTGAATGGTATCTTTTACTACATAACATTTACCCAAATTTTACAAACAAAAAGAAAGTTTGTTTTTCGGTTCGTAACAATCTTTTCATGTTTTGGGGAGTTCAAATAACGTATTTTTAGATAATTTGAATCGTATGTTTTGCTACGTAACTCTTCACCAAATTGTACAAACACTACGAAAATTTGTTTTTCAATTCAAAACAATCGGTTTATGCTATGGGGAGTTCAAATAACGTATTTTTAGATCATTTGAATTGTACCTTTTACTACTTAAATTTTCACCAAATTTTACAAACACTAAGAAAGTTTTCTTTTCGATTCATAGCAATATTTTTACGCTTTGCGTAGTTCAAATACGTTGTTTTAGATCATTTGAATCGTATCTTTTACTACATAACTTTTCACCAAATTTTACAAACACTAAGAAAATTTGTTTTTCGAATGAAGACAATCTGTTTATGCTTTGGGGAGTTCAAATAGCGTATTTTTAGATCATTTGAATCGTATCTTTTACTACATAACTTTTCACCAAATTTTACAAACACTAAGAAACTTTATTTTTCAATTCGTAAAAATCTTTTTATACTTTGGGGAGTTCAAATAACGTGTTTTTAGATCATTTGAATCTTTTCTTTTACTACATAACTTTTCACCAAATTGTACAAATACTAAGAAAGTTCGTTTTACGATTCAAAACAATCTATTAACGCTCTGAGGAGTTCAAATAATGTGTTTTTGAGATGTTTTGGATCGAATCTTTTACTACGTAACTTTTCACCAAATTTTACAAACACTAAGAAAATTTGTTTTTCGATTCAAAACAATCTGTTTATGCATTGGGGACTTCAAATAACTTATTTTTAGATCATTTGAATCGTATATTTTACTACATAACTTTTCACCAAATTTTACAAACACTAAGAAAATTTGTTTTTCGAATGAAGACAATCTGTTTATGCTTTGGGGAGTTCAAATAGCGTATTTTTAAATCATTTGAATCGTATCTTTTACTACATAACTTTTAACCAAATTTTACAAACACTAAGAAAGTTTATTTTTCGATTCGTAACAATCTTTTTATGCTTTGGGGAGTTCAAATAACGTGTTTTTAGATCATTTGAATCGTATCTTTTACTACATAACTTTTCACCAAATTGTACAAATACTAAGAAAATTCGTTTTACGATTCAAAACAATCTTTTAAAGCTCTAAGGAGTTCAAATAACGTGTTTTTAGATCATTTGAATCGTATGTTTACTACATAACTTTTCACCAAATTTTACAAACACTAAGAAAATTTGTTTTTCGATTCAAAACAATCTGTTTATGCTTTGGGGAGTTCAAACAACGTATTTTTAGATCATTTGAATCATATCTTTTACTACATAACTTTTCACCAAATTTTACAAACACTAAGAAAGTTTCTTTTTTGATTCGTAACAATCTTTTTATGCTTTGGGGAGTTCAAATAACGTATTCTTAGGTCATTTGAATCGTATCTTTTACTACATAACATTTCACCAAATTTTACAAACACTTAGAAACTTTGTTTTTCGATTCGTAACAATCTTTTCATGCTTTGGGGATTTCAAATAACGTATTTTTAAATCATTTGACTCGTATCTTTTGCTACATAACTTTTCACCAAATTGTACAAACACTAAAAAAATTTGTTTTTCGATTCAAAACAATCTGTTTATGCTTTGGGAAGTTCAAAGAACGCATTTTTAGATCATATGAATCGTATCTTTTACTACGTAACTTTTCACCAAATTTTACAACCACTAAGAAAATTTGTTTTTCGATTCAATACAATCTGTTTATGCATTGGGGATTTCAAATAACGTATTTTTAGATCATTTGAATCGTATCTTTTACTACATAACATTTCACCAAATTTTACAAACACTCAGAAAGTTTTTTTTTCCGATTCATAGCAATCTTTTTACACTTTGAGGAGTTCCAATAACGTCTTTTTTGATCATTTGAATCGTATCTTTTAGTACATAACATTATAACATTTCACCAAATTGAACAAACACTTAGAAAATTTGTTTTTCGATTCAAAACAATCTATTTATGCATTGGGGAGTTCAAATAACGTATTATCAGATCAATTGAATCGTATCTCTTACTACATATCTTTTCACCAAATTTTACAAACACTAAGAAAGTTTGTTTTATGATTCGTAACAATCTTTTTGTGCTTTGGTGAGTTCAAATAACGTATTTTTAGATCATTTGAATCGAATCTTTTACTACATAACATTTCACCAAATTTTACAAACACTAAGAAAGTTCGTTTTTCGATTCAAAACAATCTTTTAACGCTCCGAGGAGTTCAAATAACGTGTTTTTGAGATGTTTTGCACCATATGTTTTACTACGTAACTTTTTACCAAATTTTACAAACACTAAGAAAGTTTGTTTTTCGATTCAAAACAATCTTTTTATGTTTTGGGGAGTTCAAACAACGTATTTTTAGATCATTTGAATCATATCTTTTACTACATAACATTTCACCAATTTATACAAACACTAAGAAAGTTTCTTTTTTGATTCGTAACAATCTTTTCATGCTTTGGGGAGTTCAAATAACGTATTTTTAGATCATTTGAATCGTATCTTTCACTACATAACATTTCAACAAATTTTACGAACACTTAGAAACTTTGTTTTTCGATTCGTAATAATCTTTTCATGCTTTCGGGATTTCAAATAACGTATTTTTAGATCATTTGACACGTATCGTTTGCTACATAACTTTTCACCAAATTGTACAAACACTAAGAAAATTTGTTTTTCGATTCAAAACAATCTGTTTATGCTTTGGGGAGTTCAAAGAACGCATTTTTAGATCATTTGAATCGTATCTTTTACTACGTAACTTTTCTCCAAATTTTACAAACACTAAGAAAATTTGTTTTTCGATTCAATACAATCTGTTTATGCATTGGGGAGTTCAAATAACGTATTTTTAGATCATTTGAATCGTATCTTTTACTACATAACATTTCACCAAATTTTACAAACACTAAGAAAATTTGTTTTTCGATTCAAAACAATCTGTTTATGCTTTGGGGAGTTCAAATAACGTATTTTCAGATCAATTGAATCATATCTCCTACAACATATCTTTTCACCAAATTTTACAAACACTAAGAAAGTTTGTTTTTTGATTGGTAACAATCTTTTTATGCTTTGGGGAGTTCAAATAACGTATTTTTAGATCATTTGAATCGTATCTTTTACTACATAACATTTCACCAAATTTTACAAACACTAAGAAAGTTCGTTTTTTGATTCAAAACAATCTTTTAACGCTCCGAGGAGTGCAAATAACGTGTTTTTGAGATGTTTTGGATCGAATCTTTTACTACGTAAATTTTCACCAAATTTTACAAACACTAAGAAAATTTATTTTTCGATTCAAAACAATCTGTTTATGCTTTGGGGAGTTCAAATAACGTATTTTCAGATCTAGTGAATTGTATCTTTTACTACATAACTTTTCACCAAATTTTACAAACACTAAGAAAGTTTATTTTTTGATTCGTAATAATCTTTTTATGCTTTGGGGAGTTCAAATAACGTATTTTTAGATCATTTGAATCATATCTTTCACTATATAACATTTCACCAAATTTTACAAACACTAGAATGTTCGTTTTTCGATTCAATACAATCTTTTAACTCTCTGAGGAGTTCAAATAATGTGTTTTTGAGATGGTTTGGATCGAATCATTTGCTACGTAATTTTTCACAAAATTGTACAAACACTACGAAAGTTTTCTTTTCGATTCATAGGAATCTTTTTACGCTTTGCGGAGTTCAAATAAAGTGTTTTTAGATAATTTGAATCGTATCTTTCACTACGTAACTTTTCACCAAATTTTACAAACACAAAGAAAATTTGTTTTTCCATTCAAAACAATCTGTTTATGCTTTGGGGAGTTCAAATAACGTATTTTTAGATCATTTGAATCGTATATTTTACTACATAACTTTTCACCAAATATTACAAACACTAAGAAAGTTTGTTTTTTCAATTCGTAACAATCTTTTCATGCTTTGGGGAGTTCAAATAGCGTATTTTTAAAACATTTGAATCATATCTTTTACTACATAACTTATCACGAAATTTTACAAACACTAAGAAAGTTTGTTTTTCGATTCAAAACAATCTGTTTATGCTTTGGGGAATTCAAATAACGTATTTTTAGATCATTTGAATCGTATCTTTTACTACATAACTTTTCACCAAATTTTACAAACACTAAGAAAGTTTGTTTTTCAATTCGTAACAATCTTTTCATGCTTTGGGGAGTTCAAATAGCGTATTTTTAGATCATTTGAATCGTATCTTTTACTACATAACTTTTCACCAAATTTTACAAACACTAAGAAAGTTTGTTTTTCGAATCAAAACAATATGTTTATGCTTTGGGGAGTTCAAATAACGTATCTTTAGATCATTTGAATCGTATCTTTTACTACATAATATTTCACCAAATTTTACAAACACTAAGAAAGTTTGTTTTTCGATTCATTGCAATCTTTTTGCACTTTGAGGAGTTCAAATAACGTGTTTTTAGATCATTTGAATCGTATCTTTTACTACATAACATTTCACCAAATTGTACAAACACTACGAAAATTTGTTTTTCGATTCAAAACAATTTTTTATGCATTGGGGAGTTCAAATAACGTATTTTTAGATCATTTGAATCGTATCTTTACTACATAACTTTTCACCAAATTTTACAAACACTAAGAAAGTTTGTTTTTCAATTCAAAACAATCTGTTTATGCTTTGGGGAGTTCAAACAACGTATTTTTAGATCATCTGAATCGTATCTTTTACTACATAACATTTCACCAAATTTTACAAACACTAAGAAAGTTCGTTTTTCGATTCAAAACAATCTTTTAATGCTCTGAGGAGTTCAAATAACGTGTTTTTTAGATGGTTTGGATCGAATCTTTTGCTACATAACCTTTCACCAAATTTTACAAACACTAAGAAAGTTTCTTTTTTTATTCGTAACAATCTTTTTATGCTTTGGGGAGTTCAAATAACGTATTTTTAGATCATTTGAATCGTATCTTTTACTACATAACATTTCACCAAATTTTACAAGCACTTAGAAACTTTGTTTTTCGATTCGTAACAATCTTTTCATGCTTTGGGGATTTCAAATAATGTATTTTTAGAACATTTGACTCGTATCTTTTGCTACATAAATTTTCAATAAATTGTACAAACACTAAGAAATTTTGTTTTTCGATTCAAAACAATCTGTTTATGCTTTGGGGAGTTCAAAGAACGCATTTTTAGATCATTTGAATCGTATCTTTTACTACGTAACTTTTCACCAAATTTTACAAACACTAAGAAAATTTGTTTTTCGATTTAATACAATCTGTTTATGCATTGGGGAGTTCAAATAACGTATTTTTAGATCATTTGAATCGTATATTTTACTACATAACATTTCACCAAAGTTTACAAACACTAAGAAAGTTTTTTTTTCGATTCATAGCAATCTTTTTACACTTTGAGGAGTTCCAATAACATGTTTTTTGATCATTTGAATCGTATCTTTTACTACATAACATTTCACCAAATTGTACAAACACTAAGAAAATTTGTTTTTCGATTCAAAACAATCTGTTTATGCTTTGGGGAGTTCAAATAACGTATTTTCAGATCAATTGAATCGTATCTCTTACAACATACCTTTTCACCAAATTTTACAAACACTAAGAAAGTTTGTTTTTTGATTCGTAACAATCTTTTTAAGCTTTGGGGAGTTCAAATAACCTATTTTTAGATCATTTGAATCGTATCTTGTACTACATAACATTTCACCAAATTTTACAAACACTAAGATAGTTCGTTTTTCGATTCAAAACAATCTTTTAACGCTCCGAGGAGTGCAAATAATGTGTTTTTGAGATGTTTTGGATCGAATCTTTTACTACGTAACTTTTCACCAAATTTTACAAACACTAAGATAATTAGTTTTTCGATTCAATACAATCTGTTTATGCTTTGGGGAGTTCAAATAACGTATTTTCAGATCAAGTGAATTGTATCTTTTACTACATAACTTTTCACCAAATTTTACAAACACCAAGAAAGTTTATTTTTTTACTCGTAACAATCTTTTTATGCTTTGGGGAGTTCAAATAACGTATTTTTAGATCATTTGAATCGTATCTTTTACTACATAACATTTCACCAAATTTTACAAACACTAAGAATGTTCGTTTTTCGATTCAATCTTTTAACGACTGAGGAGTTCAAATAATGTGTTTTTGAGATGGTTTGGATCGAATCTTTTGCTACGTAATTTTCCACCAAATTGAACAAACACTAAGAAAGTTTTCTTTTCGATTCATAGGAATCTTTTTACGGTATGCGGAGTTCAAATAACGTGTTTTTAGATCATTTGAATCGTATCTTTTACTACGTAACTTTTCACCAAATTTTACAAACACTAAGAAAGTTTGTTTTTCAATTCGTAACAATCTTTTCATGCTTTGGGGAGTTCAAATAGCGTATTTTTAGATCATTTGAATCGTATCTTTTACTACATAACTTATCACCAAATTTTACAAACACTAAGAAAGTTTGTTTTTCGATTCAAAACAATCTGTTTATGCTTTCGGGAGTTCAAATAACGTATTTTTAGATCATTTGAATCGTATCTTTTACTACAAAAACTTTTCACCAAATTTTACAAACACTAAGAAAGTTTTTTTTCCGATTCATAGCAATCTTTTTACACTTTGAGCAGTTGAAATAACGTGTTTTTAGATCATTTGAATCGTATCTTTTACTACATAACATTTCACCAAATTGTACAAACACTAAGAAAATTAGTTTTTCGATTCAAAACAATCTGTTTATGCATTGGGGAGTTCAAATAACGTATTTTCAGATCAATTGAAACGTATCTCTTACTAAATAACTTTTCTCCAAATTTTACAAACACTAAGAAAGTTATTTTTTTGATTCGTAACAATCTTTTTATGCTTTGGGGAGTTCAAATAACGTATTTTTAGATCATTTGAATCGTATCTCTTACATCATAACATTTCACCAAATTTTACAAACACTAAGAAAGTTTGTTTTTCGATTCAAAACAATCTTTTAACACTCTGTGGAGTTCAAATAACGTGTTTTCGAGATAGTTTGGATCGAATCTTTTGCTACGTAACTTTTCACCAAAATGTACAAACACTATGAATGTTTTCTTTTCGATTCATAGGAATCTTTTTACACTTTGCAGAGTACAAATAACTTGTTTTTAGATCATTTGAATCGTATCTTTTACTACGTAACTTTTCACCAAATTTTATGAACACTAAGAAAATTTGTTTTTCGATTCAAAACTATATGTATATGCTTTGGGGAGTTCAAATAACGTATTTTTAGATCATTTTAATCGTATCTTTTACTACATAACTTTTCACCAAATTTTACAAACACTAAGAAAGTTTGTTTTTCAATTCGTAACAATCTTTTAATGCTTTGGGAGTTCAAATAACGTATTTTTTGATCATTTGAATCGTATCTTTTACGACATAACTTTTCACCAAATTTTATAAACACTAAGAAATTTTGTTTTTCGATTCAAAACAATCTGTTTATGATTTGGGGAGTTCAAATAACGTATTTTTAGACTATTTGAATCGTATCTTTTATTACATGACATTTCACCAAATTCGACAAACACTAAGAAAGTTTGTTTTTTGATTCGTAACAATCTTTTTATGCTTTGGAGAGTTCAAATAACGTATTTTTAGATCATTTGAATCGTATCTTTTACTACATAACATTTCACAAAACTTTACAAACTCTAAGAAAGTTTGTTTTTCGATTCGTAACAATCTTTTCAAGCTTTGGGGAGTTCAAATAACGTATTTTTATATCATTTGAATCGTATCTTTTACTACATAACTTTTCACCAAATTTTACATACACTAAGAAAGTTTGTTTTTCGTTTCAAAACAATCTGCTATTGCTTTGGGGAGTTCAAATAACGTATTTTTAGATCATTTGAATCGTATCTTTTACAACATAACATTTCACCAAATTTTACAAACAATTAGAAACTTTGTTTTTCGATTCGCAACAATCTTTTCATGCTTTGGGGATATCAAATAACGTATTTTTAGATCATTTGACTCGTATCTTTTGCTACATAACTTTTCACCAAATTGTACAAACACTAAGAAAATTTGTTTTACGATTCAAAACAATCTGTTTATGCTTTGGGGAGTTCAAAGAACGTATTTTTAGATCATTTGAATCGTATCTTTTACTACATAACTTATCACCAAATTTTACAAACACTAAGAAAGTTTGTTTTTCGATTCAAAACAATCTGTTTATGCTTTCGGGAGATCAAATAACGTATTTCTAGATCATTTGAATCGTATCTTTTACTACATAACTTTTCACCAAATTTTACAAAAACTAAGTAAGTTTTTTTTCCGATTCATAGCAATCATTTTACACTTTGAGGACTTCAAATAACGTGTTTTTAGATCATTTGAATCGTATCTTTTACTACATAACATTTCACCAAATTGTACAAACACTAAGAAAATTTGTTTTTCGATTCAAAACAATCTGTTTATGCATTGGGGAGTTCAAATAACGTATTTTCAGATCTATTGAAACGTATCTCTTACTAAATAACTTTTCTCCAAATTTTACAAACACTAAGAAAGTTATTTTTTTGATTCGTCACAATCTTTTTATGCTTTGGGGAGGTCAAATAACGTATTTTTAGATCATTTGAATCGTATCTCTTACATCATAACATTTCACCAAATTTTACAAACACTAAGAAATTTCGTTTTTCGATTCAAAACAATCTTTGAACACTCCGTGGAGTTCAAATAACGTGTTTTCCAGATAGTTTGGATCGAATCTTTTGCTACGTAACTTTTCACCAAATTGTACAAACACTATGAATGTTTTCTTTTCGATTCATAGGAATCTTTTTACACTTTGCAGAGTACAAATAACGTGTTTTTAGATCATTTGAATCGTATCTTTTACTACGTAATTTTTCACCAAATTTTATAAACACTAAGAGAATTTGTTTTTCGATTCCAAACAATCTGTATATGCTTTGCGGAGTTCAAATAACGTATTTTTAGATCACTTTAATCGTATCTTTTACTACATAACTTTTCACCAAATTTTACAAACACTAAGAAAGTATGTTTTTCAATTCGTAACAATCTTTTAATGCTTTGGGAGTTCAAATAACGTATTTTTTTATCATTTGAATCGTATCTTTTACGACATAACTTTTCACCAAATTTTATAAACACTAAGAAAGTTTGTTTTTCGATTCAAAACAATCTGTTTATGATTTGGGGAGTTCAAATAATGTATTTTTAGACTATTTGAATCGTATATTTTACTACATGACATTTCACCAAATTCGACAAACACTAAGAAAGTTTGTTTTTTGATTCGTAACAATCTTTTTATGCTTTGGGGAGTTCAAATAACGTATTTTTAGATCATTTGAATCGTATCTTTTACTACATAACATTTCACCAAACTTTACAAACTCTAAGAAAGTTTGTTTTTCGATTCGTAACAATCTTTTCATGCTTTGGGGAGTTCAAATAACGTATTTTTATATCATTTGAATCGTATCTTTTACTACATAACTTTTCACCAAATTTTACAAACACTAAGAAAGTTTGTTTTTCGATTCAAAACAATCTGTTATTGCTTTGGGGAGTTCAAATAACGTATTATTAGACCATCTGAATCGTATCTTTTACTAAATAACATTTCACCAAATTTGACAAACACTATGAAAGTTTGTTTTTTGATTCGTAACAATATTTTTATGCTTTGGGGAGTTCAAATAACGTATTTTTAGATCATTTGAATCGTATCTTTTACTACATAACATTTAACCAAGTTTTACAAACACTAAGAAAGTTTGTTTTTCAATTCATAACAATCTTTTCATGCTTTGAGGAGTTCAAATAGCGTATTTTTAGATCATTTGAATAGTATCTTTTACTACATAACTTATCACCAAATTTTACAAACACTAAGAAAGTTTGTTTTTCGATTCCAAACAATCTGTTTATGCTTTGGGGAGTTCAAATAACGTATTTTTAGATCATTTGAATCGTATCTTTTACTACATTACTTGTCACCAAATTTTACAAACACTAAGAAAGTTTTCTTTTCGATTCATAGGAATCTTTTTACGCTTTGCGGAGTTCTAATAACGTGTTTTTAGATCATTTGAATCGTATCTTTTACTACGTAACTTTTCACCAAATTTTACAAACACTAAGAAAATTTGGTTTTCGATTCAAAACAATCTGTTTATGCTTTGGGGAGTTCAAATAACGTATTTTTAGATCATTTGAATCGTATCTTTTACTACATAACTTTTCACCAAATTTTACAAACACTAAGAAAGTTTGTTTTTCAATTCGTAACAATCTTTTCATGCTTTGGGGAGTTCAAATAGCGTATTTTTAGATCATTTGAATCGTATCTTTTACTACATAACTTATCACCAAATTTTAGAAACACTAAGAAAGTTTGTTTTTCAATTCAAAACAATCTGTTTATGCTTTGAGGAGTTCAAATAACGTATTTTTAGATCATTTGAATCGTATCTTTTAGTACATAACTTTTCACCAAATTTTACAAACACTAAGAAAGTTTGTTTTTCAATTCGTAACAATCTTTTCATGCTCTGGGGAGTTCAAATAGCGTATTTTTAGATCATATGAATCGTATCTTTTACAACATAACTTTTCACCAAATTTTACAAACACTAAGAAAGTTTGTTTTTCGATTCAAAACAATCTGTTTATTCTTTGGGGAGTTCAAATAACGTATTTTTAGATCATTTGAATCGTATCTTGTACTACATAACATTTCACCAAATTTTACAAACACTAAGAAAGTTTGTTTTTCGATTCATAGCAATCTTTTTACACTTTGAGGAGTTCAAATAACGAGTTTTTAGATCATTTGAATCGTATCGTTTACTACATAACATTTCACCAAATTGTACAAACACTAAGAAAATTTGTTTTTTGATTCAAAACAATTTTTTATGCATTTGGGAGTTCAAATAACGTATTTTTAGATCATTTGAATTGTATCTTGACTACATAACTTTTCACCAAATTTTACAAACACTAAGAAAGTTTGTTTTTCGATTCAAAACAGTCTGTTTATGCTTTGGGGAGTTCAAACGACGTATTTTTAGATCATTTAAATCGTATCTTTTACTACATAACATTTCACCAAATTTTACAAACACTAAGAAAGTTTCTTTTTTGATTCGTAACAATCTTTTCATGCTTTGGGGAGTTCAAATAACGTATTTTTAGATCATTTGAATCGTATCTTTTACAACATAACATTTCACCAAATTTTACAAACACTTAGAAACTTTGTTTTTCGATTCGTAACAATCTTTTCATGCTTTGGGGATATCAAATAACGTATTTTTAAATCATTTGACTCGTATCTTTTACTACATAACTTTTCACCAAATTGTACAAACACTAAGAAAATTTGTTTTACGATTCAAAACAATCTGTTTATGCTTTCGGGAGTTCAAATAACGTATTTTTAGATCATTTGAATCGTATCTTTTACTACATAACTTTTCACCAAATTGTACAAACACTAAGAAAATTTGTTTTTCGATTCAAAACAATCTGTTTATGCATTGGGGAGTTCAAATAACGTATTTTCAGATCTATTGAAACGTATCTCTTACTAAATAACTTTTCTCCAAATTTTACAAACACTAAGAAAGTTATTTTTTTGATTCGTAACAATCTTTTTATGCTTTGGGGAGTTCAAATAACGTATTTTTAGTTCATTTGAATCGTATCTCTTACAGCATAACATTTCACCAAATTTTACAAACACTAAGAAAGTTCGTTTTTCGATTCAAAACAATCTTTGAACACTCCGTGGAGTTCAAATAACGTGTTTTCGAGATAGTTTGGATCGAATCTTTTGCTACGTAACTTTTCACCAAATTGTACAAACACTATGAATGTTTTCTTTTCGATCCATAGGAATCTTTTTACACTTTGCAGAGTACAAATAACGTGTTTTTAGATCATTTGAATCGTATCTTTTACTACGTAACTTTTCACCAAATTTTATAAACACTAAGAGAATTTATTTTTCGATTCCAAACAATCTGTATATGCTTTGCGGAGTTCAAATAACGTATTTTTAGATCATTTTGATCGTATCTTTTACTACATAACTTTTCACCAAATTTTACAAAAACTAAGAAAGTATGTTTTTCATTTCGTAACAATCTTTTAATGCTTTGGGAGTTCAAATAATGTATTTTTTTATCATTTGAATCGTATCTTTTACGACATAACTTTTCACCAAATTTTATAAACACTAAGAAAGTTTCTTTTTCGATTCGTAACAATCTGTTTATGATTTGGGGAGTTCAAATAACGTATTTTTAGACTATTTGAATCGTATATTTTACTACATGACATTTCACCAAATTCGACAAACACTAAGAAAGTTTGTTTTTTGATTCGTAACAATCTTTTTATGCTTTGGGAAGTTCAAATAACGTATTTTTAGATCATTTGAATCGTACCTTTTACTAGATAACATTTCACCAAACTTTACAAACTCTAAGAAAGTTTGTTTTTCGATTCAAAACAATCTGTTTATGCTTTCGGGAGTTCAAATAACGTATTTTTAGATCATTTGAATCGTATCTTTTACTACATAACTTTTCACCAAATTGTACAAACACTAAGAAAATTTGTTTTTCGATTCAAAACAATCTGTTTATGCATTGGGGAGTTCAAATAACGTATTTTCAGATCTATTGAAACGTATCTCTTACTAAATAACTTTTCTCCAAATTTTACAAACACTAAGAAAGTTATTTTTTTGATTCGTAACAATCTTTTTATGCTTTGGGGAGTTCAAATAACGTATTTTTAGTTCATTTGAATCGTATCTCTTACAGCATAACATTTCACCAAATTTTACAAACACTAAGAAAGTTCGTTTTTCGATTCAAAACAATCTTTGAACACTCCGTGGAGTTCAAATAACGTGTTTTCGAGATAGTTTGGATCGAATCTTTTGCTACGTAACTTTTCACCAAATTGTACAAACACTATGAATGTATTCTTTTCGATCCATAGGAATCTTTTTACACTTTGCAGAGTACAAATAACGTGTTTTTAGATCATTTGAATCGTATCTTTTACTACGTAACTTTTCACCAAATTTTATAAAAACTAAGAGAATTTGTTTTTCGATTCCAAACAATCTGTATATGCTTTGCGGAGTTCAAATAACGTATTTTTAGATCATTTTGATCGTATCTTTTACTACATAACTTTTCACCAAATTTTACAAAAACTAAGAAAGTATGTTTTTCAATTCGTAACAATCTTTTAATGCTTTGGGAGTTCAAATAATGTATTTTTTTATCATTTGAATCGTATCTTTTACGACATAACTTTTCACCAAATTTTATAAACACTAAGAAAGTTTGTTTTTCGATTCAAAACAATCTGTTTATGATTTGGGGAGTTCAAATAACGTATTTTTAGACTATTTGAATCGTATATTTTACTACATGACATTTCACCAAATTCGACAAACACTAAGAAAGTTTGTTTTTTGATTCGTAACAATCTTTTTATGCTTTGGGGAGTTCAAATAACGTATTTTTAGATCATTTGAATCGTACCTTTCACTACATAACATTTCACCAAACTTTACAAACTCTAAGAAAGTTTGTTTTTCGATTCGTAACAATCTTTTCATGCTTTGGGGAGTTCAAATAACGTATTTTTATATCATTTGAATAGTATATTTTACTACATAACTTTTCACCAAATTTTACAAACACTAAGAAAGTTTGTTTTTCGATTCAAAACAATCTGTTATTGCTTTGGGGAGTTCAAATAACGTGTTTTTAGATCATTTAAATCGTATCTTTTACTACGTAACTTTTCACCAAATTTTACAAACACTAAGAAAATTTGTTTTTCGATTCAAAACAATCTGTTTATGATTTGGGGAGTACAAATAACGTATTTTTAGATAATTTGAATCGTATCTTTTACTACATAACTTTTCACCAAATTTTACAAACACTAAGAAAGTTTGTTTTTCAATTCGTAACAATCTTTTCAAGCTTTGGGGAGTTAAAATAGCGTATTTTTAGATCATTTGAATCGTATCTTTTACTACATAACTTATCACCAAATTTTACAAACACTAAGAAAGTTTGTTTTTCGATTCAAAACAATATGTTTATATGCTTTGGGGAGTTCAAATAACGTATTTTTATATCATTTGAATCGTATCTTTTACTACATTATTTGTAACCAAATTTTACAAACACTAAGAAAGTTTTTTTTTTATTCGTAACAATCTTTTTATGCTTTGGGGAGTTCAAATAATGTATTTTTAGATCATTTGAATCGTATCTTTTACTACATAACATTTCACCAAATTTTACAAACACTTAGAAACTTTGTTTTTCGATTCGTAACAATCTTTTCATGCTTTGGGGATTTCAAATAATGTATTTTTAGATCATTTGACTCGTATCTTTTGCTACAGAACTTTTCAACAAATTGTACAAACACTAAGATAATTTGTTTTTCGATTCAAAACAATCTGTTTATGCTTTGGGGAGTTCAAAGAACGCATTTTTAGATCATTTGAATCGTATCTTTTACTACGTTACTTTTCACCAAATTTTACAAACACTAAGAAAATTTGTTTTTCGATTCAATACAATCTGTTTATGCATTGTGGAGTTCAAATAACGTATTTTTAGATCATTTGAATCGTATATTTTACTACATAACATTTCACCAAAGTTAACAAACACTAAGAAAGTTTTTTTTTCCGATTCATAGCAATCTTTTTACACTTTGAGGAGTTCCAATAACATGTTTTTTGATCATTTGAATCGTATCTTTTACTACATAACATTTCACCAAATTGTATAAACACTAAAAAAATTTGCTTTTCGATTCAAAACAATCTGTTTATGCATTGGGGAGTTCAAATAACGTATTTTCAGATCAATTCAATCGTATCTCTTACTACATACCTTTTCACCAAATTTTACAAACACTAAGAAAGTTTGTTTTTTGATTCGTAACAATCTTTTTATGCTTTGGGGAGTTCAAATAACCTATTTTTAGATCATTTGAATCGTATCTTTTACTTCATAACATTTGACCAAATTTTACAAACACTAAGATAGTTCGTTTTTCGATTCAAAACAATCTTTTAACGCTCCGAGGAGTGCAAATAACGTGTTTTTGAGATGTTTTGGATCGAATCTTTTACTACGTAACTTTTCACCAAATTTTACAAACACTAAGAAAATTAGTTTTTCGATTCAATACAATCTGTTTATGCTTTGGGGAGTTCAAATAACGTATTTTCAGATCAAGTGAATCGTATCTTTTACTACATAACTTTTCACCAAATTTTACAAACACCAAGAAAGTTTATTTTTTGATTCGTAACAATCTTTTTATGCTTTGGGAAGTTCAAATAACGTATTTTTAGATCATTTGAATCGTATCTTTTACTACATAACATTTCACCAAATTTTACAAACAATAAGAATGTTCGTTTTTCGATTCAATACAATCTTTTAACACACTGAGGAGTTCAAATAATGTGTTTTTGAGATGGTTTGGATCGAATCATTTGCTACGTAATTTTTCACCAAATTGAACAAACACTAAGAAAGTTTTCTTTTCGATTCATAGGAATCTTTTTACGGTTTGCGGAGTTCAAATAACGTGTTTTTAGATCATTTGAATCGTATCTTTTACTACGTAACTTTTCACCAAATTTTACAAACACTAAGAAAATTTGTTTTTCGATTCAAAACAATCTGTTTATGCTTTGGGGAGTTCAAATAACGTATTTTTAGATAATTTGAATCGTATCTTTTACTACATAACTTTTCACCAAATTTTACAAACACTAAGAAAGTTTGTTTTTCAATTCGTAACAATCTTTTCAAGCTTTGGGGAGTTCAAATAGCGTATTTTTAGATCATTTGAATCGTATCTTTTACTACATAACTTTTCACCAAATTTTACAAACACTAAGAAAGTTTCTTTTTTGATTCGTAACAATCTTTTCATGCTTTGGGGAGTTCAAATAACGTATTTTTAGATCATTTGAATCGTATCTTTTACAACATAACATTTCACCAAATTTTACAAACACTTAGAAACTTTGTTTTTCGATTCGTAACAATCTTTTCATGCTTTGGGGATATCAAATAACGTATTTTTAAATCATTTGACTCGTATCTTTTACTACATAACTTTTCACCAAATTGTACAAACACTAAGAAAATTTGTTTTACGATTCAAAACAATCTGTTTATGCTTTCGGGAGTTCAAATAACGTATTTTTAGATCATTTGAATCGTATCTTTTACTACATAACTTTTCACCAAATTGTACAAACACTAAGAAAATTTGTTTTTCGATTCAAAACAATCTGTTTATGCATTGGGGAGTTCAAATAACGTATTTTCAGATCTATTGAAACGTATCTCTTACTAAATAACTTTTCTCCAAATTTTACAAACACTAAGAAAGTTATTTTTTTGATTCGTAACAATCTTTTTATGCTTTGGGGAGTTCAAATAACGTATTTTTAGTTCATTTGAATCGTATCTCTTACAGCATAACATTTCACCAAATTTTACAAACACTAAGAAAGTTCGTTTTTCGATTCAAAACAATCTTTGAACACTCCGTGGAGTTCAAATAACGTGTTTTCGAGATAGTTTGGATCGAATCTTTTGCTACGTAACTTTTCACCAAATTGTACAAACACTATGAATGTTTTCTTTTCGATCCATAGGAATCTTTTTACACTTTGCAGAGTACAAATAACGTGTTTTTAGATCATTTGAATCGTATCTTTTACTACGTAACTTTTCACCAAATTTTATAAACACTAAGAGAATTTATTTTTCGATTCCCAACAATCTGTATATGCTTTGCGGAGTTCAAATAACGTATTTTTAGATCATTTTGATCGTATCTTTTACTACATAACTTTTCACCAAATTTTACAAAAACTAAGAAAGTATGTTTTTCATTTCGTAACAATCTTTTAATGCTTTGGGAGTTCAAATAATGTATTTTTTTATCATTTGAATCGTATCTTTTACGACATAACTTTTCACCAAATTTTATAAACACTAAGAAAGTTTCTTTTTCGATTCGTAACAATCTGTTTATGATTTGGGGAGTTCAAATAACGTATTTTTAGACTATTTGAATCGTATATTTTACTACATGACATTTCACCAAATTCGACAAACACTAAAAAAGTTTGTTTTTTGATTCGTAACAATCTTTTTATGCTTTGGGAAGTTCAAATAACGTATTTTTAGATCATTTGAATCGTACCTTTTACTAGATAACATTTCACCAAACTTTACAAACTCTAAGAAAGTTTGTTTTTCGATTCAAAACAATCTGTTTATGCTTTCGGGAGTTCAAATAACGTATTTTTAGATCATTTGAATCGTATCTTTTACTACATAACTTTTAACCAAATTGTACAAACACTAAGAAAATTTGTTTTTCGATTCAAAACAATCTGTTTATGCATTGGGGAGTTCAAATAACGTATTTTCAGATCTATTGAAACGTATCTCTTACTAAATAACTTTTCTCCAAATTTTACAAACACTAAGAAAGTTATTTTTTTGATTCGTAACAATCTTTTTATGCTTTGGGGAGTTCAAATAACGTATTTTTAGTTCATTTGAATCGTATCTCTTACAGCATAACATTTCACCAAATTTTACAAACACTAAGAAAGTTCGTTTTTCGATTCAAAACAATCTTTGAACACTCCGTGGAGTTCAAATAACGTGTTTTCGAGATAGTTTGGATCGAATCTTTTGCTACGTAACTTTTCACCAAATTGTACAAACACTATGAATGTATTCTTTTCGATCCATAGGAATCTTTTTACACTTTGCAGAGTACAAATAACGTGTTTTTAGATCATTTGAATCGTATCTTTTACTACGTAACTTTTCACCAAATTTTATAAAAACTAAGAGAATTTGTTTTTCGATTCCAAACAATCTGTATATGCTTTGCGGAGTTCAAATAACGTATTTTTAGATCATTTTGATCGTATCTTTTACTACATAACTTTTCACCAAATTTTACAAAAACTAAGAAAGTATCTTTTTCAATTCGTAACAATCTTTTAATGCTTTGGGAGTTCAAATAATGTATTTTTTTATCATTTGAATCGTATCTTTTACGACATAACTTTTCACCAAATTTTATAAACACTAAGAAAGTTTGTTTTTCGATTCAAAACAATCTGTTTATGATTTGGGGAGTTCAAATAACGTATTTTTAGACTATTTGAATCGTATATTTTACTACATGACATTTCACCAAATTCGACAAACACTAAGAAAGTTTGTTTTTTGATTCGTAACAATCTTTTTATGCTTTGGGGAGTTCAAATAACGTATTTTTAGATCATTTGAATCGTACCTTTCACTACATAACATTTCACCAAACTTTACAAACTCTAAGAAAGTTTGTTTTTCGATTCGTAACAATCTTTTCATGCTTTGGGGAGTTCAAATAACGTATTTTTATATCATTTGAATAGTATATTTTACTACATAACTTTTCACCAAATTTTACAAACACTAAGAAAGTTTGTTTTTCGATTCAAAACAATCTGTTATTGCTTTGGGGAGTTCAAATAACGTGTTTTTAGATCATTTAAATCGTATCTTTTACTACGTAACTTTTCACCAAATTTTACAAACACTAAGAAAATTTGTTTTTCGATTCAAAACAATCTGTTTATGATTTGGGGAGTACAAATAACGTATTTTTAGATAATTTGAATCGTATCTTTTACTACATAACTTTTCACCAAATTTTACAAACACTAAGAAAGTTTGTTTTTCAATTCGTAACAATCTTTTCAAGCTTTGGGGAGTTAAAATAGCGTATTTTTAGATCATTTGAATCGTATCTTTTACTACATAACTTATCACCAAATTTTACAAACACTAAGAAAGTTTGTTTTTCGATTCAAAACAATATGTTTATATGCTTTGGGGAGTTCAAATAACGTATTTTTATATCATTTGAATCGTATCTTTTACTACATTATTTGTAACCAAATTTTACAAACACTAAGAAAGTTTTTTTTTTATTCGTAACAATCTTTTTATGCTTTGGGGAGTTCAAATAATGTATTTTTAGATCATTTGAATCGTATCTTTTACTACATAACATTTCACCAAATTTTACAAACACTTAGAAACTTTGTTTTTCGATTCGTAACAATCTTTTCATGCTTTGGGGATTTCAAATAATGTATTTTTAGATCATTTGACTCGTATCTTTTGCTACAGAACTTTTCAACAAATTGTACAAACACTAAGATAATTTGTTTTTCGATTCAAAACAATCTGTTTATGCTTTGGGGAGTTCAAAGAACGCATTTTTAGATCATTTGAATCGTATCTTTTACTACGTTACTTTTCACCAAATTTTACAAACACTAAGAAAATTTGTTTTTCGATTCAATACAATCTGTTTATGCATTGTGGAGTTCAAATAACGTATTTTTAGATCATTTGAATCGTATATTTTACTACATAACATTTCACCAAAGTTAACAAACACTAAGAAAGTTTTTTTTTCCGATTCATAGCAATCTTTTTACACTTTGAGGAGTTCCAATAACATGTTTTTTGATCATTTGAATCGTATCTTTTACTACATAACATTTCACCAAATTGTATAAACACTAAAAAAATTTGCTTTTCGATTCAAAACAATCTGTTTATGCATTGGGGAGTTCAAATAACGTATTTTCAGATCAATTCAATCGTATCTCTTACTACATACCTTTTCACCAAATTTTACAAACACTAAGAAAGTTTGTTTTTTGATTCGTAACAATCTTTTTATGCTTTGGGGAGTTCAAATAACCTATTTTTAGATCATTTGAATCGTATCTTTTACTTCATAACATTTGACCAAATTTTACAAACACTAAGATAGTTCGTTTTTCGATTCAAAACAATCTTTTAACGCTCCGAGGAGTGCAAATAACGTGTTTTTGAGATGTTTTGGATCGAATCTTTTACTACGTAACTTTTCACCAAATTTTACAAACACTAAGAAAATTAGTTTTTCGATTCAATACAATCTGTTTATGCTTTGGGGAGTTCAAATAACGTATTTTCAGATCAAGTGAATCGTATCTTTTACTACATAACTTTTCACCAAATTTTACAAACACCAAGAAAGTTTATTTTTTGATTCGTAACAATCTTTTTATGCTTTGGGAAGTTCAAATAACGTATTTTTAGATCATTTGAATCGTATCTTTTACTACATAACATTTCACCAAATTTTACAAACAATAAGAATGTTCGTTTTTCGATTCAATACAATCTTTTAACACTCTGAGGAGTTCAAATAATGTGTTTTTGAGATGGTTTGGATCGAATCATTTGCTACGTAATTTTTCACCAAATTGAACAAACACTAAGAAAGTTTTCTTTTCGATTCATAGGAATCTTTTTACGGTTTGCGGAGTTCAAATAACGTGTTTTTAGATCATTTGAATCGTATCTTTTACTACGTAACTTTTCACCAAATTTTACAAACACTAAGAAAATTTGTTTTTCGATTCAAAACAATCTGTTTATGCTTTGGGGAGTTCAAATAACGTATTTTTAGATAATTTGAATCGTATCTTTTACTACATAACTTTTCACCAAATTTTACAAACACTAAGAAAGTTTGTTTTTCAATTCGTAACAATCTTTTCAAGCTTTGGGGAGTTCAAATAGCGTATTTTTAGATCATTTGAATCGTATCTTTTACTACATAACTTATCACCAAATTTTACAAACACTAAGAAAGTTTGTTTTTCGATTCAAAACAATATGTTTATATGCTTTGGGGAGTTCAAATAATGTATTTTTAGATCATTTGAATCGTATCTTTTACTACATAACTTTTCACCAAATTTTACAAACGCTAAGAAAGTTTTTTTTCCGATTCATTGCAATCTTCTTACACTTTGAGGAGTTGAAATAACGTGTTTTTAGATCATTCGAATCGTATCTTTTACTACATAACATTTCACCAAATTGTACAAACACTAAGAAAATTTGTTTTTCGATTCAAAACAATCTGTTTATGCATTGGGGAGTTCAAATAACGTATTTTCAGATCAATTGAAACGTATCTCTTACTAAATAACTTTTCTCCAAATTTTACAAACACTAAGAAAGTTTTTTTTTTGATTCGTAACAATCTTTTTATGCTTTGGGGAGTTCAAATAACGTATTTTTAGTTCATTTGAATCGTATCTCTTACAGCATAACATTTCACCAAATTTTACAAACACTAAGAAAGTTCGTTTTTCGATTCAAAACAATCTTTTAACACTCCGTGGAATTCAAATAACGTGTTTTCGAGATAGTTTGGATCGAATCTTTTGCTACGTAACTTTTCACCAAATTGTACAAACACTATGAATGTTTTCTTTTCGATTCATAGGAATCTTTTTACACTTTGCAGAGTACAAATAACGTGTTTTTAGATCATTCGAATCGAATCTTTTACTACGTAACTTTTCACCAAATTTTATAAACACTAAGAGAATTTGTTTTTCGATTCCAAACAATCTGTATATGCTTTGCGGAGTTCAAATAACGTATTTTTAGATCATTTTAATCGTATCTTTTACTACATAACTTTTCACCAAATTTTACAAACACTAAGAAAGTTTGTTTTTCAATTCGTAACAATCTTTTAATGCTTTGGGAGTTCAAATAACGTATTTTTAATCATTTGAATCGTATCTTTTACGACATAACTTTTCACCAAATTTTATAAACACTAAGAAATTTTGTTTTTCGATTCAAAACAATCTGTTTATGATTTGGGCAGTTCAAATAACGTATTTTTAGACTATTTGAATCGTATCTTTGACTACATGACATTTCACCAAATTCGATAAACACTAAGAAAGTTTGTTTTTTGATTCGAAACAATCTTTTTATGCTTTGGGGAGTTCAAATAACGTATTTTTAGATCATTTGAATCGTATCTTTTACTACATAACATTTCACCAAACTTTAGAAACTCTAAGAAAGTTTGTTTTTCGATTCGTAACAATCCTTTCATGCTTTGGGGAGTTCAAATAACGTATTTTTATAACATTTGAATCGTATCTTTTAATACATAACTTTTCACCAAATTTTACAAACACTAAGAAAGTTTGTTTTTCGATTCAAAACAATCTGTTATTGCTTTGGGGAGTTCAAATAACGTATTTTTAGACCATCTGAATCGTATCTTTTACTACATAACATTTCACCAAATTTGACAAACACTAAGAAAGTTTGTTTTTTGATTCGTAACAATATTTTTATGCTTTGGGGAGTTCAAATAACGTATTTTTGGATCATTTGAATCGTATCTTTTACTACATAACATTTCACCAAGTTTTACAAACACTAAGAAAGTTTATTTTTCGATTCGTAACAATCTTTTTATGCTTTGGGGAGTTCAAATAACATATTTTTAGATCATTTGAATCATATCTTTTACAACATAACATTTCACCAAATTTTACAAACACTAAGAATGTTCGTTTTTCGATTCAATACAATCTTTTAACACACCGAGGATTTCAAATAATGTGTTTTTGAGATGGTTTGGATCGAATCTTTTGCTATGTAATTTTTCACCAAATTGTACAAACACTAAGAAAGTTTTCTTTTCGATTCATAAGAATCTTTTTACGCTTTGCGGAGTTCAAATAACGTGTTTTTAGATCATTTGAATCGTATCTTTTACTACGTAACTTTTCACCAAATTTTACAAACACTTAGAAAATTTGTTTTTCGATTCAAAACAATCTGTTTATGCTTTGGGGAGTTCAAATAACGTATTTTTAGATCATTTGAATCGTATCTTTTACTACATAACTTTTCACCAAATTTTACAAACACTAAGAAAGTTTGTTTTTCGATTCGTAACAATCTTTTCATGCTTTGGGGATTTCAAATAACGTATTTTTAGATCATTTGAATCGTATTTTTTGCTATGTAACTTTTCACCAAATTGTACAAACACTAAAAAAATTTGTTTTTCGATTCAAAACAATCTGTTTATGCTTTGGGGAGTTCGAATAACGTATTTTTAGATCATTTGAATCGTATCTTTTACTACGTAACTTTTCACCAAATTTTACAAACACTAAGAAAATTTGTTTTTCGATTCAATACAATCTGTTTATGCATTGGGGAGTTCAAATAACGTATTTTTAGATCAATTGAATCGTATCTTTTACTACATAACTTTTCACCAAATTTTACAAACACTAAGAAAGTTTTTTTTTCGATTCATAGCAATCTTTTTACACTTTGAGGAGTTCAAATAACGTGTTTTTAGATCATTTGAATCGTTTCTTTTACTACATAACATTTCACCAAATTGTACAAACACTAAGAAAATTTGTTTTTCGATTCAAAACAATCTGTTTATGCATTGGGGAGTTCAAATAACGTATTTTCAGATCAATTGAATCGTATCTTTTACTACATAACTTTTCACCAAATTTTACAAACACTAAGAAAGTTTGTTTTTTAATTCGTAACATTCTTTTTATGCTTTGGGGAGTTCAAATAACGTATTTTTTGATCATTTGAATCGTATCTTTTACTGCATAACATTTCACCAAATTTTACAAACACTAAGAAAGTTCGTTTTTCGATTCAAAACAATCTTTTAATGCTCTGAGGAGTTCAAATAACGTGTTTTTTAGATGGTTTGGATCGAATCTTTTGCTACATAACCTTTCACCAAATTGTACAAATACTAAGAATGTTTTCTTTTCGATTCATAGTTTAGATCATTTGAATCGTATCTTTTACTACATAACTTTTCACCTAATTTTACAAACACTATGAAAGTTTGTTTTTCTATTCAAAATAATCTGTTTATGCTTCGGGGAGTTCAAATAACGTATTTTTAGATCATTTAAATCGTATCTTTTACTACATAACGTTTCACCAAATTTTACAAACACTAAGAAAGTTTGTTTTTCGATTCAAACATAACATTTCACCAAATTTGACAAACACTAAGAAAGTTTGTTCTTAGATTCGTAACAATCTTTTAATGCTTTGGGGAGTTCAAATAACATATTTTTAGATCATTTGAATCGTATCTTTTACTACATAACGTTTCACCCAATTTTACAAACACTAAGAAAGTTTGTTTTTCGATTCGTAACAAACTTCTCATGCTTTGGGTGGGGATTTCAAATAACGTATTTTTAGATCATTTGAATCGTATCTTTTGCTACGTAACTTTTCACCAAATTGTACAAACACTAAGAAAATTTGTTTTTCGATTCAAAACAATCTGTTTATGCTTTGGGGAGTTCAAATAACGTATTTTTAGATCATTTGAATCGTATCTTTTATTACGTAACTTTTCACCAAAATTTACAAACACTAAGAAAATTTGTTTTTCGATTCAAAACAATCTGTTTATGCATTGGGGAGTTCAAATAACGTATTTTTAGATCATTGGAATCGTATCTTTTACTACATAACATTTCACCAAATTTTTCAAACACTAAGAAAGTTTTTTTTTTATTCGTAACAATCTTTTTATGCTTTGGGGTGTTCAAATAACGTATTTTTAGATCATTTGAATCGTATCTTTTACTACATAACATTTCACCAAATTTTACAAACACTAAGAAAGTTTGTTTTTCGATTCGTAACAATCTTTTCATGCTTTGGGGATTTCAAATAACGTATTTTTAGATCATTTGAATCGTATCTTTAGCTACGTAACTTTTCACCAAATTGTACAAACACTAAGAAAAAATTTCACCAAATTTTACAAAAACTAAGAAAGTTTTCAAAGGTTATATATTTATTTATGTCAAATCATCTTTCATTATCCTGTTAAAAAAGATATATATTATTAGAAGTATTATCAACTTCTTCATTGCCAATTTTTTATCATGCTCTTTTTTATTCCTTCGGATTTCTAATATTGGAACCGATTGGTCGACCAAGATTCAGGCTTACTTCCAAGGATATTACACTATAAATATGAGCATTTTAGTCTGGAAATTTTTACTCTTTATTCATTCTTGTATTGATCAATGCATCAAATCACCGATTTGAAATTTCGTGCAAATAATTTATTTATGAACTCCTAGTTCATGTTTACATGTTCAAGGATCTGATGTGATGATGCAACATATAATTTCTTATTTTTCAAGTTTTCATTCTCTCCCCCTGATTTAGGCACGAGTTGTTGATATTTTAATTAATATCTAATGAAGTTCTTCGGGACTTGCATGATATCTTATATCTTCAACATTTTTACACATGTTTGGTTATTTCATAAACCTTGTTAGTTGTTTATGTAATTTCTCCTTCATGATTTCATATTTGCAACACACATATTAAATTTTGTTGCTTTCTTGAATGTAAACTTCTAGTTTACAAATACATTTTTAAACTTTTTGTTCGTGTATATCATTTGAACTTCTGGTTCAACTAAATAAATGTTCATGATATACAGTTCTACAGAATAAATTAACCATATATATACCAAACACTTGTTTTAACTCGTCCATGTGTTATCACACATCTACTACACATTAAAAAATAATTGAGTGAATACTTTTTGCTCCGATCACTCACAAGTTATAAAAAATTGGGGAGTACTTAGGAGAAATAGTTGGTCTTAATCGAGTCATGATCGTGACATGCATATTCTATGTCTAAGCAACTGATTGAAATCATAAAATTACTTTTTTTGTTTTATAAATTGAACTTCTAGTTCATAATAACATGATTTCAATTTTACTAATATAATTGCATGTCATAAGAATAAACTAATATGTTTGTATTAACATAATGACTCTTTCGAGCAATATAGATAATGTATTTTCTAGAGCAATCAAATAAAAACTCTTCTAGAGTCGCCAATCATAAACATACGCTCTTGTAATATAATATACGCATCTATTTATTGATGAAATAAAGAAAACATGATAATATGAATCCAAATACTTCTTACACTTTGTTATTTCTATTTACTTTTGCATGAGGGCTTTTCAAGAATTTTTAATTATTTATTTTATTCCAATATTTATTCATATCAAGTCTTTAATATTGGATAAATATATTATATATTTTGAGTTCTTGCAACTTCAGGTGTTTTCAATGACATTATCAATTTATTAGATACTCTTTAACTTTGAACATCACAATTTTGTATTGTAACTCCATGTTTCAATAAGATGAAATTTCAAACTTTGTGTGCATTAATAAACTGGATTGCAACTATAGGTGCAAATATAAATGATAATAAATGTGCGAACAATATAAGTACATAAAATAAATGTACGGATAATAATTGTGCGAACAATAAATTAACAGAAAATAAACATGCAAAAATAAATAAAAATATGCTCGCAATTTCTGGTGCGTATTTTCAATGAGCAACTACGGCTGCGTAAATATACATTTATGGTGTATACAACAAATTTCATAAACTTTAATATTATAATCTTAAAATACATATTCTATACTACATATCCAAAATATGCAACATAAATTTTTATCATCATAACATATACATGCAACATATACTCTTCTGGAGTATTATGTTTCCAACGTTAATATTATTATTCTTACGATATTATTATCATATTTCTGGCTTTATACTCTTATGCTTATTTCATTAGTATCATGCTTCTGACATTAATAATGTTTCATAATTTAAATACTTATACTCTTTCAATGAAAATGATACTACGAGTATAGATCTTACAATAATAATAATCTAGCAACTTCAAGTGCATCACATAATATATATCCAACTTAATAAGCTTGAATAAATTTACAACTTCAAATACATATAAAGATAAACAAACTTACAATTCTTGGTATGTTAATAGATTTACAACTTCTGGTGCATTATTTAAACGAGCAACTTCGGGTGCTTTAATAAACTTAATTCCAACTTCAGGTGCATAAATGATTTGAATTAAATGTGCAAAAATAAATGCAAAAAAAACTTACGAAAATAAAATTCAATTTATTTGCAACTTATGGTGCATAATTTCAAAAACAAACTTTCTTAATGTTTGTACAATTTGGTGAAAAGTTACGTAGTAAAAGATACGATACAAATGATCTAAAAACAAGTTATTTGAACTTATCAAAGCGTAAAAAGATTGCGATGAATCGTAAAGAAAACTTTCTTAGTTTTCGTACAATTTGGTGAAAAGTTACGTAGTGAAATATTCGATCCAAACCATCTCAAAAACACATTATTTGGACTCCTCGGAACGTTGAAAAATTGTTATGAATCGGAAAACAAACTTTCTTTGTGTTTGTAAAATTTGGTGAAAAGTTATGTAGTAAAAGATATGGTACAAATGATCTAAAAACCCGTTGTTTGAACTCCCCAAAGCGTAAAAAGATTGCTATGAATCGAAAAGAAAACATTCTTAGTGTTTGTACAATTTGGTGAAAAGCTAAGTAGTGAAAGATTCGATCCAAATCATCTCAAAAACACGTTATTTGAACTCCTCGGAGCTTTGAAAGATTGTTTTGAATCGAAAAATAAACTTTCTTAGTGTTTGTAAAATGTGGTGAAAAGTTATGTAGTAAAAGATACGGTACAAATAATCTAAAAGCACGTTATTTGAACTCCTCAAAGCGTAAAAAGATTGCGATGAATCGAAAAGAAAACTTTCTTTGTTTTTGTACAATTTGGTGGAAAGTTACATAGTGAATGATTCGATCCAAACCATCTCAAAAACATGTTATTTGAACTCCTCGGAGCTTTAAAAGATTGTTTTAAATCGAAAAACAAACTTTCATAGTGTTTGTAAAATTTGGTGAAAAGTTATGTTGTAAAAGATATGATAAACGATCAAAAAACACGTTATTTGAACTCCTTAAAGCGTAAAAAGATTGCGATGAATTGAAAAGAAAACTTTCTTAGTTTTTGTACAGTTTGGTGAAAACTTACGTAGTGAAATATTCGATCCAAACCTTCTCAAAAACACGTTATTTGAAATCCTCCGAGCTTTAAAGATTGTTTTGAATCGAAAAACAAACTTTCATAGTGTTTGTAAAATTTGGTGAAAAGTTATGTTGTAAAAGATACGATACAAATGATCTAAAACCACGTTATTTGAACTCCCGAAACTGTAAAAAGATTGCTATGAATCGAAAAGAAAACTTTCTTAGTGTTTGTACAATTTGGTGAAAAGTTATGTAGTAAAAGATACGGTACAAATTACCTAAAAACACGTTATTTGAACTTCTCAAAGCGTAAAAAGATTGCGATGAATCGTAAAGAAAACTTTCTTAGTTTTCGTACAATTTGGTGAAAAGTTACGTAGTGAAATATTCGATCCAAATCATCTCAAAAACACATTATTTGGACTCCTCGGAACGTTGAAAGATTGTTATGAATCGAAAAACAAACTTTCTTTGTCTTTGTAAAATTTGGTGAAAAGTTATGTAGTAAAAGATATGGTACAAATGATCTAAAAACCCGTTGTTTGAACTCCCCAAAGCGTAAAAAGATTGCTATGAATCGAAAAGAAAACATTCTTAGTGTTTGTACAATTTGGTGAAAAGCTAAGTAGTGAAAGATTCGATCCAAACCATCTCAAAAACACGTTATTTGAACTCCTCGAAGCTTTGAAAGATTGTTTTGAATCGAAAAATAAACTTTCTTAGTGTTTGTAAAATTTGGTGAAAAGTTATGTAGTAAAAGATACGGTACAAATAATCTAAAAGCACGTTATTTGAACTCCTCAAAGCGTAAAAAGATTGTGATGAATCGAAAAGAAAACTTTCTTTGTTTTTGTACAATTTGGTGGAAAGTTACGTAGTGAATGATTCGATCCAAACCATCTCAAAAACATGTTATTTGAACTCCTCGGAGCTTTAAAAGATTTTTTTATATCGAAAAACTAATTTTCATAGTGTTTGTAAAATTTGGTGAAAACTTATGTTGTAAAAGATATGATAAACGTTCAAAAAACACGTTATTTGAACTCCTCAAAGCGTAAAAAGATTGCGATGAATCGAAAAGAAAACTTTCTTAGTTTTTGTACAATTTGGTGAAAACTTACGTAGTGAAATATTCGATCCAAACCTTCTCAAAAACACGTTATTTGAAATCCTCCAAGCTTTAAAGATTGTTTTGAATCGAAAAACAAACTTTCATAGTGTTTGTAAAATTTGGTGAAAAGTTATGTTGTAAAAGATACGATACAAATGATCTAAAACCACGTTATTTGAACTCCCGAAACTGTAAAAAGATTGCTATGAATCGAAAAGAAAACTTTCTTAGTGTTTGTACAATTTGGTGAAAAGTTATGTAGTAAAAAATACGGTACAAATAATCTAAAAACACGTTATTTGAACTCCTCAAAGCGTAAGAAGATTGCGATGAATCGAAAAGAAAACTTTCTTAGTTTTTGTACAATTTGGTGAAAACTTACGTAGTGAAATATTCGATCCAAACCTTCTCAAAAACACATTATTTGAAATCTTCCGAGCTTTAAAGATTGTTTTGAATCGAAAAACAAACTTTCATAGTGTTTGTAAAATTTGGTGAAAAGTTATGTTTTAAAAGATACGATACAAATGATCTAAAACCACGTTATTTGAACTCCCGAAACTGTAAAAAGATTGCTATGAATCGAAAAGAAAACTTTCTTAGTGTTTGTACAATTTGGTGAAAAGTTATGTAGTAAAAAATACGGTACAAATAATCTAAAAACACGTTATTTGAACTCCTCAAAGCGTAAAAAGATTGCGATGAATCGAAAAAAAAAACTTTCTTAGTGTTTGTACAATTTGATGAAAAGTTACGTAGAAAATATTCGATCCAAACCATCTCAAAAACAAGTTATTTGGACTCCTCGAAACGTTAAAAGATTGTTTTGAATCGAAAAATAAAAAAATTTAGTGTTTGTAAAATTTGGTGAAAAGTTATGTAGTAAAAGATACGGTACAAATAATCTAAAAACACGTTATTTGATCTCCTCAAAGCGTAAAAAGATTGCGATGAATCGAAAAGAAAACTTTCTTAATGTTTGTACAATTTGGTGAAAAGTTACGTAGTAAAATATTCTATCCAAAACCATCTCAAAAACACGTTATTTGGACTCCTCGGAACATAAAAAGATTGTTTTGAATCGAAAAATAAACTTTCTTAGTGTTTGTAAAATTGGGTGAAAAGTTATGTAGTAAAAGATACGGTACACATAATCTAAAAATACGTTATTTGAACTCCTCAAAGCGTAATCAGATTGCGATGAATCGAAAGGAAAACTTTCTTAGTTTTTGTACAATTTGGTGAAAAGTTACGTAGTGAAAGATCCGATCCAAACCATCCCAAAAACACATTATTTGGACTCCTCTGAACGTTGAAAGATTGTTATTAATCGAAAAACAAAATTTCTTAGTGTTTGTAAAATTTGGTGAAAAGTTATGTTGTAAAAGATACGGTACAAATGATCTAAAAACACGTTATTTGAACTCCTCAAAGCGTAACTAGATTGCTATGAATCAAGAAGAAAACTTTCTTAGTGTTTGTACAATTTGCTGAAAAGTTACGTAGTAAAATATTCGATCCAAACCATCTCAAATACACGTTATTGGGACTCCTCGGAACGTTAAATGATTGTTTTGAATAAAAAAACAAACTTTCATAGTGTTTGTAAAATTTAGGGAAAAGTTATGTTGTAAAAGATACGATACAAATGATCTAAAAAGAAGTTATTTGAACTCCCCAAAGTGTAAAAAGATTGCTATGAATCGAAAAGAAAACTTTTTAGTGTTTGTACAATTTGGTGAAAAGTTATGTAGTAAAAGATTCGATCCAAACCTTCTCAAAAACACGTTATTTGAACTCCTCAGAACGTTAAAAGATTGTTTTGAATCGAAAAACAAACTTTCTCAGTTTTTGTAAAATTTGGTGAAAATTTATGTAGTAAAAGATACGGTACAAATTACCTAAAAACACGTCATTTGAACTTCTCAAAGCGTAAAAAGATTGCGATGAATCGTAAAGAAAACTTTCTTAGTTTTCGTACAATTTGGTGAAAAGTTACGTAGTGAAATATTCGATCCAAACCATCTCAAAAACACATTATTTGGACTCCTCGGAACGTTGAAAGATTGTTATGAATCGAAAAACAAACTTTCTCAGTTTTTGTAAAATTTGGTGAAAAGTTATGTAGTAAAAGATATGGTACAAATGATCTAAAACCCCTTGTTTGAACTCCCCAAAGCGTAAAAAGATTGCTATGAATCGAAAAGAAAACATTATTAGTGTTTGTACAATTTGGTGAAAAGCTAAGTAGTGAAAGATTCGATCCAAACCATCTCAAAAACACGTGATTTGAACTCCTCAGAGCTTTGAAAGATTGTTTTGAATCAAAAAATAAACTTTCTTAGTGTTTGTAAAATTTGGTGAAAAGTTATGTAGTAAAAGATACGGTACAAATAATCTAAAAGCACGTTATTTGAACTCCTCAATGCGTAAAAAGATTGCGATGAATTGAAAAGAAAACTTTCTTTGTTTTTGTACAATTTGGTGGAAAGTTACGTAGTGAATGATTCGATCCAAACCATCTCAAAAACATGTTATTTGAACTCCTCGGAGCTTTAAAAGATTGTTTTAAATCGAAAAACAAAGTTTCATAGTGTTTGTAAAATTTGGTGAAAAGTTATGTTGTAAAAGATATGATAAACGATCAAAAAACACGTTATTTGAACTTCTCAAAGCGTAAAAAGATTGCGATGAATCGTAAAGAAAACTTTCTTAGTTTTCGTACAATCTGGTGAAAAGTTACGTAGTGAAATATTCAATCCAAACATCTCAAAAACACATTATTCTGACTCCTGAGAACGTTGAAAGATTGTTATGAATAAAAAAACAAAATTTCTTTGTGTTTGTAAAATTTGGTGAAAAGTTATGTAGTAAAAGATATGGTACAAATGATCTAAAAACACGTTGTTTGAATTCCCAAAAACGTAAAAAGATTGCTATGAATCGAAAAGAAAAATTTCTTAGTGTTTGTACAATTTGGTGAAAATTTACGTAGTAAAATATTCGATCTAAACCATCTCAAAAACACGTTATTTGGACTCCTCAGAACGTTAAAAGATTGTTTTGAATCGAAAAATATTTCATACACATTTAACACGTAAATCATTTCTCTTCTAATTCATTTACTTATTTATCGCATATTTCATACACATTTCATATTTATTTGATATTCATAACGAATTCATTAATTTAGGGGACCCGGAGAAGCTGCCCTTCTAAAATGTCACACAAAGAGCCACCCACTCAGCACTCCATACTCTCTCTTCTCTCTTCTCCAAGCTCAAAACTCAAAATATGACGCCTCACATAGGGATTGCCGCATTCCCCTTTGGCACTCACGCAGCGCCGCTCTTCTGCCTTGCTCGTGCCCTCGCCACCCTCTCGCCCACCTCCCATTTCTCATTCTTCTCCACTGATCACTCCCTCAACTCTCTCCGCCGTGTTTTCTCCCACATCCCTTCCAACCTCCACTTCATCACCATTTCAGATGGTCTTAGCTCCGGCGCTCCGGCCCCGCCGAACATAGAGGCCCGGATCGGATTGTTCCTCAAATCCTTTAAGCGGAGTCTCCAAGAAGGTCTCAAGGCTGCTGAGCTTGCGCAATCGACCAAGGTTTGATCAAATTTTTGCCCCCCTAATATTTTTTTCTTAATTTTAGACCTATTTCTAGTCCCACCTGGTCGATATTGACTGTCTTGTTCTCGAAGAGAAATGATTTTTACTGCCTGTTACTGTTAGTTATTACTTATTAATTTATCTAACCTTTTCGTATATACATTTAAATCAATTTATCTTTATATCAATTTCATATTCCATTATGATGATATAAATTGATTGAGTCGTGTCAATTTAGACCAGATTTAATGAGTATAGTTGAACCTACCAATAATAGTCATCATATATTTAATGAGGTTATTTATGGTGTCCCCATATTTCACCATATAACGTGTTAATTATGATATAGATGATGTTTTGGTGCAATGTGGTGCCAAAGTAAAATTGCCCAAATTTAATTGATGTTAAATAAGCAAGTAGTGTCACGTGATTCAATAACTCAAAAGTCTACATTTAGTGATTTTGTTGATTTTTCTAAACTCCTGTCCATTTCTCAATAATGGAGAGTCCCATTACTTATGCATGAATATGATATAATAATATGGGGTTATATATTCACCCCCACCCACCCACCCACCCACCCACCCACCCCCCCCCCCCCCCCCCCCCCCCCCCCACACACACACACACACACACACACACACTCCAAAAAAGTTCTTTGATGAGGTGACAAAAGTGAGTTTAATGAATTGATTAGTACTATTAATTGACTCGATTAACGATTTAATTGATCGTTTAATCGAATTAACACGTCAATTAACATGTACTAATATTAATATATTATAAATTATTTACGTGTCAATTAATATTTAATCGAGTCAATTAGAAAGATTAATCAATCCACTTAATCCACTTTTGCCACTTCATCAAGGCATCTTTTTGGAGTTTGGGGGGCCAAGTATATTTTCCCTAATAATATCTCGATTTTCAAAAAATTCAGGATACAGCACGTTTATTTTATATAATATTTTATTTTTTAACCGAATCTTGATGATCCGACTTTTAGGAGAGCGGATTTTTACGGGCATAAAATAAATAAAAAATCACCAAAAAAAAAAAGTTGAGCACTTTAAATACAGGTTATCAATAAAAATACGATACGTGACAATTTTGATGTATGCTGAATATTTTTTTTTGTTTGGTTTTCGTCACACATTTCCTCTATTCCAAAAACTTTAAAAAGATTGATCGAGTTGAACCATACATTAATGATGTGACAAACAAATTTTAGTTCATATGTAGAGATTTGTATGGTAATTGGTAAATCTATTTTTCATTTGTCACGTCAGGTTTGTTATTTACTGCCATTTTGTTTTGTTTACCGACCTAATATTTATGTATTTTTTATTAACTAAGTACGAAAAATATATCATGAAAAAATTTAAACAATGCAAAAAAAAAAAAAAACCGGTGAAAAATGCACAAAAAGAACTTTATAAGTTTGAATAAAATTGAAAAATTATAAATTGCAACTAGTCGAAAAAAATTGAAAATTAAAAAGAAAAAAAACAACAAACGCAAAAAAATAAACAAGTAATAAGATAAATGAAGCTTAAAAATAAAATAAAAATCTTCCAAAAAACAGAAAAACGGAAATGGAAATACTTTGTTTTTTAAAGAAAGAGATTAGTGATCAATAATTACAAATTTATCATGTTTACCGCGGGGTGTCTAACTTTATTGATTCAGATTTATCATCCAATTTACATTTTAAACTATTTTAGCGGATTTTTATCAGTTTCGACATGAAGTATTCTAATTCTATATTTGCTCGAAAGAAGTCACATTTCTAATACATGTATAAGCATCGCGACAACATATTCCGCATAAACAAAAACAATTTGTAATAGGATATTAATCATAATTTCATTCCAATTATGTAGGTGAACTGCTTGGTGACTGACGCATTTCTATGGATGGCCGGTGATTTGGCGCATGAACTCGTCTTCAAATGGGTCCCTGTTTGGACAGGCGGTCCGCAAGGACTATCCGCGCATGTGCATACCGACTTGATAAGAGAAACTATTGGGATCGGAGATGAAGGTATATATTATTCTATTTCGCAATTATAATTCTCTCACTATTTTCCATTATTTGCAGCTGCGAAAGTTTACGGCGACAAGACACTAGACTTCGTTCCCGGCCTCTCGAACCATCGCGCGTGCGATCTTCAAGAAGGGGTTATCACCGGGGATCTTAAATCTCCTTTCTCCATCATGCTTCATCGAATGGCACAATCACTCCCTAACTCAGCTGCAGTCGTGTTAAACAGCATCGAAGAGCTCGACCCAACCATAGACTCTGTATTCGGTTCCGCGTTCGTTAATTATTTCCCAGTAGGTCCGTTCCATCTCCTCGACCAATCCGAACTCGATTCCACGACTCCTCAAGACCCTCACGGATGTCTTTCTTGGCTCGATCAACAAAAACAATCGAGTGTCGTGTACATTAGCTTCGGCACCGTAATGACTCCTCCGGCTTCCGAGATCGTCGCGCTTGCCGAGGGTTTGGAAACGAGTGGCGTGCCTTTTGTATGGTCTTTGAATGAAAATGCCCAATCTCTCCTTCCGGATGGTTTTATCGAGAGAGTGAATAAGAGCGGAAAGGGGATGGTTGTTTCTTGGGCACCGCAATCTGATATTTTAAGCCACGGTAATTTGGGTGCGTTTGTGAGTCATTGCGGGTGGAATTCGGTGTTGGAATGCATTGTCGGAGGGGTTCCGATGATTTGCAGGCCGTTCTTCGGGGATCAGATGATTAATGCGAGGGCGGTTTCGCATGTTTGGAAATTCGGTGTTGTGATGGATGGAGGGGTGTTCACGGCGAAAGGAGTGATCGAAGCTTTTGATGTGGTGTTGAACCAAGAGGAAGGGAAGAAGATGAGAGATAAGGCGAGCAAGCTCAAGAAGATGGCTTTAGCGGCGGTGGAGCCGGAGGGTAGCTCGACGAAGAATCTGAAGAAGTTGCTGGAGATTGTTTCTGAATGTTAATCCGAGTTGAAATTGTTTTCTTTTACATGTGTAGGATCTTTTGCTCTTGTTTGATTTGTTTATGCGGTCCGTGTCAGTGTTTTGCGCTTAATTTTTTATATCGACTATGTGAACTATTATTGCTTTGAGAACATTGAAGTTAATAAAGTAGAGAAAAACAGTGATCGTTGTTAACTTAAACATGTCATGTGGATCTTTGCTCTCACAAAAATACTCAATTTTCTGTTTTGTTCTCGTAAACTCAAAATTCAAGGATAAATATGCAAAATAACATTTTTTCTGATTTATCGCAAACTCTAACGAACATCATTAACAACCATATTTTAATGATGAAGAGTCCATTTAACGAACAAGTTTTTGTTGAAATTGTTCCTTTATCCATTTTACTTCACAAAAACCAGATATTCCTTATTGTGCAAAATTAACTTTTCATTGCCTTTACAGTTTGCTTGTATAACCCTAACTCCTTCTAAAACACAACACATAATCGGTTTTTTATACTATTATCAAAAAATCGGTTTTGCTCAATTTTAAATTCATAATCTCTTGCAAGGTTTAAACAACACACCGCTTAAATTAGAAAGTTTCGGCAATGAAAAAGAAAAGTTTCATGTTTTGCGTCGCATTAAGAATTTTTTGGTGAATTTAGAGAGTAAGGTATACTTTCTAGAGGTGGCAATCGTGCGGGTCGGGTCGGGTCATTTCCGATTGCGGGTTGTTCGGGTCATCGGGTCGTTTGGGTCGCGGGTCGTTCGGGTTGCAAGTCGTTCGGGTTGGGGTCGTTTCGGTTTTCCGGTCATTTGATTTCGGATCATTCGGTTTTCGGGTCATTTGATTTTGGATTGTTTTCTTTTACATGTGTAGGATCTTTTGCTCTTGTTTGATTTGTTTATGCCGTAAGGGTCGACTACGTGAACTAGTATTGCTTTGAAAACATTGAAGTTAATAAAGTAGAGAAAAACAGTGATCGTTGTTAACTTAAACACGTCATGTGGATCTTTGTTCTCACAAAAATACTCAATTTTCTATTTTGTTCTCGGAAACTCAAAATTCAAGGATAAATATGCAAAATAACATTTTTTCTGATTTATCGCAAACTCAACGAATATTATTAACAACCGTATTTTAATGATGAAGAGTCCATTGAACGAACAAGTTTTTGTTGAAATTGTTCCTTTATCCATTTTACTTCACAAAAACCAGATATTCTTTATTGTGCAAATTGCCTTTACAGTTTGCTTCTATAACCCTAACCCCTTCTAAAACACAACACATAATTCTGAACTTAAGAGGATACTTTCCCTTCTCATTGCCATATAGGTGGCTTTTTGGTGAATTTAGAGGATAATTCTCAACTTGACAATTCCTTTGTTTACATTTGCAAGTGCACACAATGTGGATCAAAGTTGGAGATGAGAGAAGTCAGTCAAGTGCTAAGAGTTTTTTCTTTCCTATTAAAACATTTGATGTAAATATGTTGATTACTTTATTTATTTAATACAAATTTGAGCTAGACTATTGGTCTACTCCATAAAACAAAAACAAAAAGAGCTGACTTGGCTTGTATTATTGTATACAATTGCAAATGAAATCAAAAGTCGACGCTCCCTCCATGTACAGTTGTGCACCATCGCCATGTGCTTCCCGAGACCTCATTCAATCTTCCCCGAGAATATCACAAGTTGGAGATAAGTATGATATAAGTAAGCCTCGAATCCTCATCTTCCATAACAAAAGAGAGAAAGCCATGGAGAGCTTGTATGACGAAGAGACGACTTTGATCCACATTAGCCATCTCCACCCCTTAAAGCTCTGTGATTGTCGAGAAGATAACCCAATATGTAATGCATGCCATGGACTATGCGTCGACGAATGTTACGGTTGTAATGAGTGCTTCTACTATCTCCACACCGCATGTGCTTCCTTCGAAAAAACACTCGATCATCCCTCTCATCCTGCCCACACTCTCAATCTTCGCCTCACTCCATGTTACCTTGGTGGTTTCGGATGCAATGCATGCGGTGAAGATGGCTATTCATTCTGCTTTCATTGTAAAGAATGTCAATTCGATCTCCACTTATCATGTGCGTCTTTGCGCGAAAAATTGACCCATCCCACGCATCCCCACGCTCTTGAACTCGTTTATGAGAATCCTTACCCAAATGGCGTAATCGCTTCCTGTGACTTTTGTGAGAAATCGCTGGATTTGAAAAAATGGTTTTATCTTTGTAGGGAATGCGATTATGGGGGGCTCGTCGAGTGTTTTACAAATACAGAGGAAGTGATAGAGGTTTCAAGAAGAGAGAAAGAACAAGCCGCCCAAAATGAAGCTTCGAGAGTCCCGAACCAGATAATTCAGTTATTAGAGACGCAACAACAGCTGAATGCCAATATGATGGCCGTGAATCTGAACGCCAAACTCTCAGCATTACGGGTACTGAATCTTAGACGAAGATAAATGATTTTTACTGCCTGTTAATTATTACCTTTTTCGAATTTACATTTAAATCAATTTATCTTTATATCAACTAGTTTTTACCCGCACAATTGCGCGGGATTTTTCGATTGTATGTTCATGTTAATTTTTTTGTCTTTCATGGGGGATTGTCGTGGACTGTTTAGTTATGTTGGAAAATGGTGTTGTTTTGTGAACTGGTTACTGATCTTTTGATGGGTTTCTTCCGATTTGGACTATTTCGTCACGGTTGATGTGTTGTTTGGGTACTCATATTTATTGGGTAGGCTTCAGAATATTGCGGTTAAGTATGATAGGACTCTATAGAGAATGATGGTATGATGATCGGTAAATTGTTTCGTGGTTGATATACGAAACATGATTTGTCTGATATCATGTAATGAACATAACAAAATAATAAAAATAGTCATGGTTGGTAATGTTACAATGTTATATAATAGGCATAGTTGGTCCTAATTGTTTCATAATAAACATACAAAACGTAACATGTAAATTATCACATAACAAACATAATGAAATAACAAAAGCTATCATGAATTGACAAGTATCCTGAAACTTAAATTGTGGGGAGGGGAGTTGGTCCGATGGGCATGGGACCAGATCACATACATGCACATTTCTAGCCATTCGATCCCATCAAGATAAATTTGGATGATATATCATTTAACAGGAATTTAACTTCCGTTTGTATACTCTCTGTTAGTAAAAAAATGGAAGGAAAATCTTCTCCTTCATCCTTCACGTGAAACAATGGAAACTCATGTTTCCATCAATACAGAGGTGGGATACCGTCGTATCGAAAGTATTTCAAGACACGGAGAGATTACCTTCTTCCTCCGGGTTTCTCTCGCACTCCATCCTATTCTCTGCTATATTCTCTGCTATTAGTTGTTTCGACTGCTCTCACTTTACCTTTCTTTTCTCCTCAATTTTCGCAGCTGTTGCGTATTTATGTTTAAGCAGGGCTTTTCAACATTTAAAACCCTAAATGACTCTAATTGGACCACAAGCGCATGGTATTCATTGAGTACGTTAGGGGTCGATCCACAGAGAGGGTTGAGTACTAGAGGCGATTTCTGATTCGCAATTCGACTCGATCTAAAACTGATGTTTGTTGGTTGATTTGAGACAGATTTTAACGGAAAAAGAAAGGTTTTTAATATAGGAGAGGGCTCTAGGGTATTCGGGTTCTACTTGGATGATTTGGTGTGTTCTAAAGGTTGCTAAACGCTCTCTCAAAATCTGACTTTGGTGGAGGTGTTATCCAATTCTTCCTAGACCGGCTCTCGCTCGCGACTAGACGTATCCAACCTAAACACTCTTGCTCTCGCTGACTATGCTTAATAAAGACCCGTTACGCTCTATGATAATCCTATAATCCCGTGGGTGACGTGTACCAATGTTCTTAGAATACAACGGTCCAAGTTTGTGCATTTACAATCTAGTTTCTCACTCCGCTCTCGCTTCGCAAGGTTAACCTAAAACGATCTTAACTACTTGGTTTGACTGGTTTATTTGAGGGCTTAAACAATCCTAAACGTCCACTCTCGCTACTTAGTCAAGGATGTCCTAACCTATGTCACTTAGGCTGGCCTAAACGCGTACAAACGGTAAATTAAGACGAATAATATCAAGGCACAAAACACAAATCAAATCTGAAAGAGACAAAGCATATAATACTACCAAAACATCGCAAGTACTAATGAACCCTAAACCCTAGATAAATATTTAGCTACTCATGTTCGACAACAAAACAAATCTAAATATCAAATACATCATAAAACTAAACACGAGAAAGAGTGAACCGATTTGTTGACGAACGTCTTCTTCTTCGTAAACTCCTGCTCCTAAACGACGTGATCTTCTTCGATGGTTGACGGCTGCGGAAAGGTGTATGAGGCGAGTGGAGAAAGAGGAGGATGAGAGGTGGATGGTGGCTGGTGAAAGGATGAAAATTGGAGATGAGAAGGTAACCCTAGCAAAGGCAGCGGTAGCCTTTTATAGTCGATGGCTAGGGTTAGGTCACAGCATACATGGCTGTCGAAAGTTGGCCCATATCAGGGTCTGGGCCACGAAATATGAGGTGTGAATTATGCAATCTTTTAGAGGATTCCTTCCTGAAGTTATGGCAACTTGAATCACCAAATTTGGAGTTACCAATCAAAAGATATGGCCATTTTATTACTTGCCAAATTCTGAGATTCTGCAGCTTCTTTCCATTTTTTAATCTTCCAACAATAGTTGCGATTTTGGCTTGTTTTGCACTGTGAAAGCTTGGAACGGTGCCGAGACCCTTGATACTTGCATTTCTTCACTTCTAGAGTCTTTTTTTATCTTGTATTGTATCCAAATCTGTAAATATAATCAAACAAGATGCCAACGAGCAATTCTCGTGGTTTTGTTAGTATTTTAACGTTTAAGAGTTTATTTAGTACAATTTATAAAACGTTTTAAGTCCGGATGAGTGCGTAAAAATGTATCATATTCACACTCATCAAAATCTCCCAAGTTTAAATCTCGTTCGTCCCGAACGAGTAAGAAAAATGAAAAAGCACTTACAATGTTCTTTTGCTGGCTTGGAGTGTCGAGTTGTGCTTCACTTCGGTAATGATCTTTTGCGCCCTCGTCGTGAACATCGTCACTAGTCGGTCCACATAGGCTGGGTCCTCGCTTTCACGAGCACTCCTCAACGTACCGATTTCCTTCCCGGGGTAGAAGACCACTTTACATGGCCCGAGTAAGGGACGGGGCTCTTCTCCACACTCCTTTTATAACGCCTAATAAGTCTCGCGTAGCGATGGCGCGTATCGGTGGATATTTGGTGGCTTGCTCGCTTCCACAAGTTGCCTAGAACGGAATCATCGCACGGCAGCCACTACTTATCACAAATGACCTCCCTCTAACTACAACGACTCGCGGTACGAAGGGTAAATGGGAGAATTCAGATTCGAAATAGGATCGAAATCTGGTTTGGTGGAATCGATATGTGTAATCTGGTTTGATGGATTTGAGTCGATTTGAGAGTTGAGGTTTCGAACCGGGTTTGCGCGTATTATTATCGTGCGAAAAAGGTTTAGGGTACCAGCGTTGCGGACTCTTATTATTATTTTTTCTTTTTTCTTTTTTTCCCCTTTTTTTTTCTTTTTTTTTTTTTTCTTTTTTTTTCTTTTTTCTTTTTTCTATTCATTTTTTTTTTTTTTGCCCCACAACGCTGCCCTTTTTTAGCCCATTTGCATGCACAGATTCTTCTTCGATGAACGGGGAGAGGGATCAGAATTGCGACGTGCTCGGAATCCCTTCTCCCAAATTTACGCCTTTGGTGCAACCAGTTTTTGACGTCAGATTTGGATGAGGTGGAATAGGGTTAGGGTTTGGCCAATTTCGTACCGCGAGAGCTCGATCTAAATAGGGCTCGGCGGGCCCACGGTCTCACCGTATAAATGTCGAAATCGGGCCCGCCTCACTCTTACGCACTTCTACTATTGCCCCGCTCGGATCACGTTGAGCGGGGCTCTCATTCGGCCTCTCGCCAACACACTCCCCCTACTACTCAAATAATGAACCTCCCTCAATGGCCGCTCGTGCGAATTCGTCCGTTTAAGGGTCAACCCTGCAAAATTGAGCGCGAGAAAGACTTGTAAAATTTAGCACGAAGGCCTGCTTACTTTTTTAGACGCGTTTAGGAGTGCTTTAAAAGTCCCCCCGTTCCTTGTTCACATGGGAAGCTTCGCCCCGACCAAGGCTCGCGTACGTCGATTTGGCTCGCTATTTCCCGTCCCCTGCCAGGCTTCCTCCCGACTTCATCGATTTCGATGTTCAAAGCGTCGGCGCGTTTGTTCTTCCCGAAGCTCGGCGTTCGACTTCCAAACCTGCGTTAAAACATCAAAGGCTTTTTTTTTTTTTTTTTTTGGGTCCAAGAGGGACCCGTTAAATTTGGTCTCGGAAAGTTTTTATCGGAACCCCTATTTTTTGTGTTTTATCTTTTCTGATTTTTTTTTTTTTTTTTTTTTTTTTTTTTTTTTTTAGCTACATGCAAAATAAAGATGAAAAGAATAAAATGAAAAATGGATAAGATGCAAGGCCGTGAATGGTATACCCTCCCAAGTTTAATATTACGCGTCGTCCCCGATGCGATTAAATCTTATTAGTTGGAGAAAAATGAGAGAGTAAAAGAGAGAGAGAGATTTAGTTACTATTTCCTCCCGATTGAGATAGGAGAATCCCTTGGTCTGGCAACCAGCCCCACCATCGTTTGGTGTTTTCGTTTCTTCTCGTTTAGTCGTATACGAACTGCTCAAAAGAACCACGGTCGCGATTGTTTCTCTTCTCTATTTATGGGGCCTACACTTAACAAACAGTGAAATATGCAAAATATGCTAAATGCAATGAAAGAAAACCTAACCGCTGGGGTTGCCTCCCCATAAGCGCTTGTTTAAGGTCGTTAGCTTGACCGTTTCCTCTTGATTTAGAATATCGGCGAATCGGAGAGGAGGCATGATGCGATTTTCCCCACCGGTTCTCCGTTGATGTAATGCTTCAAACGCTGGCCGTTTACGACGAATTCTCCTTTTCCTTCGCTCCATATTGTCACTGCACCGTACGGGCTAACCTTTTGTACTACGAATGGCCCCGACCATCTCGAGCGTAGTTTTCCTGAAAATAGTTTAAGCCTAGAATTGAAAATAAGTACCTTATCTCCTTTGTGGAATTCGCGTCGTAGAATCTTCCTGTCATGCCATCTCTTCGTCCGCTCCTTGTACAACTTCGCATTCTCGTATGCGTTAATGCGGAACTCGTCTAGCTTGTGCAGCTCTAAAAGTCTTCGATCGTACGCTGCCTTCGAGTCGAAATTTAAGTATCTAAGTGCCCATAAGGCTTGGTGTTCTATTTCAACGGGAAGATGGCAGGCTCGTCCGTACACTAGTTGAAACGGGGACATTCCTATGGGCGTCTTGAATGATGTCCGGTACGCCCACAATGCATCATCGAGTTTTGATGACCAATCCCTTCGGGAGCTAGAGACTGTTTTTTCGAGGATCATCTTGATTTCGCGGTTCGAAATCTCCACTTGACCGCTGGTTTGAGGATGGTATGGGCTGGCGACTTTGTGGTTCACTCCGTATTTTCGGAGTAGGGTAGCAAGCTGGCTATTGTTGAAGTGGGCTCCTCCATCGCTGATTAGGGTTCTCGGTACACCGAACCGAGGTAATATGGTCTTCTTAAGGAACTTCTGAACCGTTTTCGAATCTGCGGCTTTGCATGCAGCAGCTTCTACCCATTTCGACACGTAATCGACTGCGACGAGGATGTAAGAGTAACCATTCGAGGTCGGAAAGGGGCCCATGAAGTCGATTCCCCATACGTCAAAAACTTCTACTTCGAGGATGTTATTTAGCGGCATTTCGTGCCTTCGGGAGATGCTCCCCGTTCTTTGGCATCTATCGCAACCTGAAACAAATCTGTGCACATCTCGAAAAATATTAGGCCAATAGAAACCTGATTGCAATACCTTTGCGCTAGTTTTTCCCGTGCTAGCGTGTCCTCCATATGGTGAGGAGTGGCAGTGAGCGATAATGTCCATCCTCTCTTCTTCGGGCACGCATCTTCGATAGATCCCATCTACCCCCTGCTTGTAAAGGAACGGATCGTCCCAATAGTAGTGCTTCAATTCGTTGAAGAATTTCTTCTTGTGTTGGGGCGAAAAGTTTGGCGGGACTATCTTGCTTGCGAGGAAGTTCGCGATGTCCGCATACCAAGGCGCAGGGTCTGTCGTGGCGGTTGGATTCATTACTCTTTTCGTGCGGAAGGGGTCCCAGTCGTGCTCGGGAAAGTTGATGTGGCGATCATTAGGTCTTCGTTCGTGGCTGATCGACGCTACATATGCAACCAATCGATCGTCCTTAAATGCGTCGTCGATCGGGTCGGTCACATCTCTAATGTCGTCGCTGCGTATTCGTGATAGGTGGTCGGCCACGCTGTTCTCGGCTCCTTTCTTGTCTCGAATCTCGATGTTGAATTCTTGGAGCAAAAGGATCCATCGTAAGAGTCGTGGTTTGGCATCCTTCTTATTGATGAGGTACCTAATAGCTGCATGGTCAGTGTAAATAATAACTTCGGATCCTACAAGATATGACCTGAATTTGTCGATGGAGAATACGACGGCGAGTAGCTCTTTCTCCGTCGTGGCATATTTGGCTTGTGCTTCGTCCAGCGTCTTGCTTGCGTAATAGATGGCGTGAAGTTTCTTATCTTTACGTTGCCCCAAAACTGCCCCTACGGCGTAATCGCTTGCATCGCACATTATCTCGAAAGGTAGCGAGTAATCTGGTGGCGTGATGATTGGCGAAGATACGAGGGCTGCCTTGAGCTTTGTGAACGCCTTCAAACATTCATCGTCGAAATCAAACGGCGCGTCTTTCAGCAGCAGGTTTGTGAGTGGTTTTGCGACCTTCGAGAAGTCCTTGATGAATCTCCGATAGAAACCTGCATGACCAAGAAAACTACGTATACCTTTTACGTCGCATGGCGGTGGCAGTTTCTCGATCACCTCTATTTTCGCTCTATCTACTTCAATTCCTCGAGAGGTGATAACGTGGCCGAGCACTACTCCTTCTTGGACCATAAAGTGGCATTTCTCCCAATTTAGCACTAGATTAGTGTCTTCGCACCTGCGAAGTACTTTGGAAAGGTTAGCTAAACAAGAATTGAAATCATTACCGTACACGGAGAAATCGTCCATGAAGACTTCCATGAAATCTTCGATGTAGTCGCTGAAAATGGCCATCATCGCACGTTGGAACGTGGCTGGGGCGTTGCACAAACCGAAAGGCATTCGGCGATAAGCGAACGTGCCGTATGGACACGTAAACGTCGTCTTTTCCTGGTCATTGGGGTGGATCGGGATCTGGAAGAAGCCTGAATAACCGTCGAGGTAACAAAAGTACTCGTGATTCGCGAGTTTCTCGAGCATCTGATCAATGAAAGGCAGCGGGAAATGGTCTTTTCGGGTCGCTTTATTCAATTTGCGATAGTCGATGCACATCCTCCATCCCGTGGTAGCACGAGTCGGAATTAGGTGGCCATTGCTGTCTTGTACGACCGTCGTTCCACCCTTCTTGGGGACCACGTGAACGGGACTGACCCATTCGCTATCCGAGATAGGGTAGATGATGCCTGCGTCGAGGAGCTTCATTATCTCCTTCTTTACCACCTCCTTCATGTTTGGGTTGAGGCGGCGTTGATGCTCGATCGATGTTTTGTGGTCGTCGGTGAGAAATATCCGGTGCATACCGAATGAGGGGCTTATCCCCTTGATGTCGTCGATCGTGTAACCGATAGCTTTGCGGTGAAGACGGAGCGTATGAAGCAATTTCTCTGTCTGATCGGGAGAGAGATTCGCGTTCACAATGACCGGGTACGAGTCGTTCGGCCCGAGGAATTCGTATCGGAGTCCTGGTGGAAGAGATTTAAGCTCGACTCGTGGTGGAACATCGATTTTTGGTATCTCCACTGATTCGACAGTTTCTAGTTGCGACGTTGGTTCGACAAGGTTTTCGCATTGGTCTAACATCTCCTCAAATTCATTCAACTCCATTCTCGTGATGCTGGCATATTCGTCCATCGTTAGGACATCTTCAACGTCGATTCGATAGCACGAACCGTCCGGGTCGGGGTTTTTGATTGCCTTCTCTAGATTGAATTCGACTTTCTCCTCTCCCAAGTTAAGAGATAGCTTCCCTTCTCGAACGTTTATTATCGCACCCGCGGTGGCTAAGAATGGTCTCCCTAAAATGATTGGGACCTTTTGGTCCTCCTCCATGTCTACTACGACGAAATCGACCGGGATATAGAATTTCCCGACCTTTATTGGCACGTCCTCTACAACTCCTGTGGGTATTCGAACTGATCTATCGGCGAGTTGCAAAGTCATTCTAGTCTCTTTGAGTTCTCCCAATCCGAGGGTTATAAAAATTGAATGTGGCATGAGACTAACGCTTGCACCAAGATCACAAAGTGCCTTGTCGAACGACTTGTTCCCGATGATGCACGGGATGGCGAACGAACCTGGATCCTTCATTTTTCGCGGCAGTTTTGTATCTCGAACAAGGGCACAAGACTGGACACCGGTGAGGGTTACGGTGTCTACTTCCTCCAGCCTCCGCTTCCTCGAGAGAACCTCCTTTAAGAATTTTGCGTACGTCGGCATTTGCTTGAGGGCGTCGACGAACGGAATCGTAACTTCCAATTTCTCAATCACCTCCTTAAATTTGGCAAAGTCTTTGTCGAGGCGATTTTTCGCGAGGCGTTGGGGAAACGGTATTGGTGGCTGAAGTGGCGGAGGTGGCACGTATTTTTCTCCTTCTCGGTAGATCGGAAAACCGAGTTCGTCGAAACCAATCGGTCTGGTCGGTTTTGGTGCACCTCCGCGGGTTGAATCGGGGCTGTTTGAGTTCCCCGAATCATTTTTCGCTGCCTCGTTTGAGGCAGGTATCGCTGAAATTTCTGGAATGGAATTTGGGGCTGTTGAAGAGGTTTTCGTAAGATCGCCAGATTTAGAGATGGCAGTTTTGTCCCTAGGTTTCTCGTATTGTTTTCCACTCCTCAATTGAACTACACAAACATTTTCGCGTGGGTTTTCGGTGCGTCCGGGCAAACTTCCTTGAGCTCGCGGATTCGGGTTTTCGAGGGCATCTAATCGCGTTGTGACACCGTCCATCGAAACGGTTAGCTTCGTGAGAATCTTCTCTAGCTGCTCATTTTTCCTAGCTTGCTCACTCATAAAAGATTTCATTAGTGACATTACGTCCTCCCCCGAAGGGTTCGGACCATTAGAAAAATTATTAAAACGAGATTGTTGATGTGGGGGCCTATATATGCCATTATTATCGCTACGAAAGTTGTTATTGTTATTTCTCCAACCAGAATTCGAATTTAAAAATTGTACCTCCTCTTGGTTGGCATCACAATCTTTCGTCTCGTGTCCTTGCACACCACATGCGTCACAAGCGAACATAACTTGCCTCTCTTTCGTCCGCGGCTTGCTCAAATCGACGTGTTCGAGCTTCCTCGTGAGCATGTCTAGCTTGGCGTTTATGGCTGTTACCGCGTCGACTTCTAAAACACCTTGTCGCCCCGTCGTGGGGGCGCGATCATTCGACCATCCATGGTAATTGAGGGCCATGTTCTCGATCAACTCCCATGCTTCCTCCACACTCTTATCCATCAATGCACCTCCCGAAGCCGCGTCGAGGTTGGCGCGGGTTTGGTAGGTGACTCCATTGTAAAACGTTTGCAAGAGCAGCCACTTCGCTAGGCCGTGATGAGGGCACGCGCCTTGTAATTCCTTGAAACGCTCCCACGCTTCGTATAAGCTTTCCCCTGCGTTTTGCTGAAAACTCGTAATCTGGGCGCGTAACATGGCTGTTTTGCTGGGCGGAAAGTACTTGGCGAGGTATGCGTCGCAGAGTTGGTTCCATGACGTAAAATGTCCGTCGGAGTGACCGTAAAGCCATTGTTTTGCCTTGCCCCTGAGAGAAAAAGGAAAAAGAGTTAGCATGATAGTATCATTCGAAACTCCATTTACCTTAATCGTGCTTGCTATTTCGTATAGATTTTGTAAGTGAGCGTGCGGATCCTCCATCGCACCACCACCGAACTGATTTGCTTGCACCATATTTAGAAGCGGTGTCTTGAGCTCGAAATTGTTTGCAGCGATACCAGGTGGCGCGATGCTTCTCCCAATTGCCGTGGCGCTGGGCGAAGTGTATTCACGTAGAGCACGTGCGCGAGGCGGAACTGGTCGGACATTCTCTTCATGATTCGGTTGGTTTTGCTCCATCATAATCTGCGGTGGCCTTCGCGCTTTGCTTCTTAGATTGTACCTTTCTGCCAGCGAAGATCTGAAATCTGAAAATAAAAGAAAAATAAAATGGGTGAATCGATCTCGAAAACCAGGAAATCAACTAATATCAAACACCTTCCCGGCAGCGGCGCCAGAAAAGCTTGTTGCGTATTTATGTTTAAGCAGGGCTTTTCAACATTTAAAACCCTAAATGACTCTAATTGGACCACAAGCGCATGGTATTCATTGAGTACGTTAGGGGTCGATCCACAGAGAGGGTTGAGTACTAGAGGCGATTTCTGATTCGCAATTCGACTCGATCTAAAACTGATGTTTGTTGGTTGATTTGAGACAGATTTTAACGGAAAAAGAAAGGTTTTTAATATAGGAGAGGGCTCTAGGGTATTCGGGTTCTACTTGGATGATTTGGTGTGTTCTAAAGGTTGCTAAACGCTCTCTCAAAATCTGACTTTGGTGGAGGTGTTATCCAATTCTTCCTAGACCGGCTCTCGCTCGCGACTAGACGTATCCAACCTAAACACTCTTGCTCTCGCTGACTATGCTTAATAAAGACCCGTTACGCTCTATGATAATCCTATAATCCCGTGGGTGACGTGTACCAATGTTCTTAGAATACAACGGTCCAAGTTTGTGCATTTACAATCTAGTTTCTCACTCCGCTCTCGCTTCGCAAGGTTAACCTAAAACGATCTTAACTACTTGGTTTGACTGGTTTATTTGAGGGCTTAAACAATCCTAAACGTCCACTCTCGCTACTTAGTCAAGGATGTCCTAACCTATGTCACTTAGGCTGGCCTAAACGCGTACAAACGGTAAATTAAGACGAATAATATCAAGGCACAAAACACAAATCAAATCTGAAAGAGACAAAGCATATAATACTACCAAAACATCGCAAGTACTAATGAACCCTAAACCCTAGATAAATATTTAGCTACTCATGTTCGACAACAAAACAAATCTAAATATCAAATACATCATAAAACTAAACACGAGAAAGAGTGAACCGATTTGTTGACGAACGTCTTCTTCTTCGTAAACTCCTGCTCCTAAACGACGTGATCTTCTTCGATGGTTGACGGCTGCGGAAAGGTGTATGAGGCGAGTGGAGAAAGAGGAGGATGAGAGGTGGATGGTGGCTGGTGAAAGGATGAAAATTGGAGATGAGAAGGTAACCCTAGCAAAGGCAGCGGTAGCCTTTTATAGTCGATGGCTAGGGTTAGGTCACAGCATACATGGCTGTCGAAAGTTGGCCCATATCAGGGTCTGGGCCACGAAATATGAGGTGTGAATTATGCAATCTTTTAGAGGATTCCTTCCTGAAGTTATGGCAACTTGAATCACCAAATTTGGAGTTACCAATCAAAAGATATGGCCATTTTATTACTTGCCAAATTCTGAGATTCTGCAGCTTCTTTCCATTTTTTAATCTTCCAACAATAGTTGCGATTTTGGCTTGTTTTGCACTGTGAAAGCTTGGAACGGTGCCGAGACCCTTGATACTTGCATTTCTTCACTTCTAGAGTCTTTTTTTATCTTGTATTGTATCCAAATCTGTAAATATAATCAAACAAGATGCCAACGAGCAATTCTCGTGGTTTTGTTAGTATTTTAACGTTTAAGAGTTTATTTAGTACAATTTATAAAACGTTTTAAGTCCGGATGAGTGCGTAAAAATGTATCATATTCACACTCATCAGCAGCCCCGTTAATTCTTCACACCGGCAACGATGTTGAGAAATGACACGGTCATAGACTCTTCTTCACCGGCTTTATCATCCAACCCTATTTTCAATGTGTGGCTGTTAGCGAAAAATGTTCTTAGTCTACTTTTTGGGAGAATCATCACCGATCATAAAAGAAATTAAAAAAAAAGAACAAATAGAAAAACCATGAGATTACAAATCCATGATACCAACCAAATCCAAAAACCAATAGCAAATCAATCAACAATAATCAAATAGTCGAAAACAATGAACACCAAGGAAGAAAGAAGAAATCACGTATCATAGGGCCAGAACGAAAGTGATGACGTGGAGGCCTAATAACAACCCAATTTTCTTAAGATTAATCATTGATGACGCGAAGGCTTAAAGCAAGAGGAATTTTGTTCAAGTTATTCATTCTACCATTAATTAATTGCTTCGATAGACCACTGAACTGATGGATGAATAGGTGTCGTTCGTTATCAACCGCAAAGCCAGCTTAACTATTCATCGAGCATGTAGAACTGCCATGACTATAATTAACCTCAGATATAACGATCAACATTCACAATCTCAAGCGATTTCAGATTTCCCAATTAGTCTTCTCTATCCTTGAACAATATGATTAAACTCACAATTCGTGATTAACAGAGAGGTTTCTCTATGATCTCAGATTTCACTATTAGTGTTATTTGTTCTTAATAGTTTATTTGTGTTGTGGAAATATCATCACTGATCATGAAAGAAAGAGATGAACGAAAACAAATAAGAAAATCATGAAATAGCCCCTTTAAGAAAACAGAAAACAAAGAGAAAAAAAAACATTTCAATTGTTAAGAAGTCCTCATTTTTCTAACACCCTTCACGTGAAGCAGAACTTTTCCCCAATATACTGATCAAGTTCACCTAAACCACATAAGAAGAAGCAGTAAAACTATACTCATCTATAAGCCTTAATTCCTCCTGCTGGGAAACGACAGTCCATACCAATTACTACTTAGGTTTTGCTTGATTTGGGGGAAGGAAAGAAAAGAGAAGGGAAGAGACCAAAATTCTCAAGAGTAAAAAATTTATAGTACTCATGCTTGGTTTGGAGGGAGAGGAAAGAAGGATAAATGGAGAGATATAATTATATGTATTATATTATATATTTATTTTTAGAATAACTTATATAAATATAGTAAATTGATTTTTAAAATTATGATAACGTAAATTTTTAATATACAATATATTATAAACACCAAAATTTTACAAACTATGATATTTTTGAAAATAATTAATTTTTTTTCTAAACATATTTTACCGTTATCTCTATTTGATGCATTACTTGAGATGGTCATTTCCCTTCCCTTCCCTTCTCTATCCCAAATCAAGCATGAGAATTTATTCCTTCCCTTCCCCTCATCTACTCTCAAACCAAGCAAAGCCTTAGGCCAACCATACCATCATCACCAATCACCAAAGAAAAATAAAAACGATAGGATTAAACCCACATTTCACTGTTATCTCAAATCTATAATCTTTTGCTATTGTGGGATAATCATCACCGATCGTGAAAGAAAAAGAAGAACGAAAAAGACAATGAAATCATAAAATAAATAATTAATAATATAAATAATTTTAAGAAAATTGGGCTCTTTTATGGAAAACAGAAAGCAAACATGGAAAAAAATGATGGGAATTCACCCGATCCCGGGCCCGCGCAGCGGATATGAAGGCCCGGTCCGGTTCCCAAAATCCAAGATCACGCCATGACTTCGAGGGTACGATGCATTAGAAGGATAGATTCATACCGGTGCAAAATTGATTGCACTCGAAGGGTTGATCGCTATTCCTCATTTCTCCTGTCACGTTGGTGACAATCCGCGCATCCCACACCACGCGTCTTTCACCGCTCGTTGACGATTGTCAATCCTCCAGGTCGATCACAACCGAAGAGCCACACGTGTCGCTCCTCTACGTGTATCCACCTTGAGTCGGAAGACGTCGGTCGCGGGTGCAACTGCCTAGACGAAGCACCGGCGAACTTGCTCGATTAGATTGATTCTCTACGCCGAGAAACTCTTTTTTCTCAGTTTTCTCTCTTCGCACTCTTTCGCTCTAAGAAAGATGGCTCTCAATATTCTGGATAATTCTCTAGATAGAATTGATTGGACTGAATTGAGGAGAGAGAAATATTCTATTTATATCACATAGGATTAGAATGGGCCAAATGGCATGTATATCCCATATACACCCTTTCACACAGAAAACTGCATGAACCCTTTCAGTATTCTGTAAAAACGAAATTGTTAAATTACTTTAACAGAAAATCAACCTTCCCGAAAGTTGTAGATAATCTCATTATCATTCCAACCCAATTTGGCCCAGCCAAATTGGAGTTCGTATGCAAAAGTTATGACAGTTTTACTAATTGTATGTCATACTGTTGCACCCTTTCGGTATTTCATTGAAACGGCACTGATACTTCGTTCACATGAAATATATTTCTACATGAAGGTTCTAGATAATCTCATTATCTATCTAACCCAATTTGAACCATTCAAATTGGAGTTTCCTACTGAAAGTTATGACCACGAACGCGTACGTTCGTTTATCCTTGTGTACACTTTTACGGTTGATCCGAAGCTGTATTTCTTTCAGTCTCCCACTCAATTTCAGATCTACCTAAAAGGTACTCATGCATATCCAATATGCCCGATCTTAGAGAATATAGCTTGCGTATCAACATACCAAGCTATGCACATCCTATGTGCCAATTCTTGTAATCAAGCCCGACGTAGTACGACTCGTTGTGTGACCATGTAGGTTCGTTTAACGATGGCAGTAGGCTGTTTTCAAAGCCCTACAAGCCCATGAGCGGGATCTAGTCACTCCATCATGGCTACCCATGTTAAAGCGAAAAATGATTGTGATCATTGTGTCTATCTCGAATAGCGGTTACAAGTTCTCTTGTTTGCGATATCCATTAATCAAAAGACATTGTGGTAGTCATCCTTATGTCTTGATTAACTATACTTATTCCTCGATTCTGAACTGAGTTAACAAATTACAATCGATATTAACATTTAATATCATTGACTATGCCCATAGTTTTAGTTAATCAATTCATCGATCGGCCTAAGAGATATTTCTTCCTTTCGGAATAAACAATTCCTATCTTGGAGACACATATTGAATTCCGTGTTTTGGACAATACCCAATGATGACCGTTTTAGCCCCTGTTACGGTAAGCGTAAGGTCATATCAAAGCATTGTGTTACGCACGTAACGCAATCAATAGTCCCCTCAAGTGTGAAGAAACTAAAACCCTATCCGTTGCAAGTCCATCTATAATGAATAAATCATGTCATGGTCTCGCAGCTTTGGTCATATCCAATACATGTAACCTAACATATATCTACGTTCCCGATTCGACAAGCACCTTGTCCCATGATTAGCAAAACATTATCATCTCCTCGGCAAACGTACTAGTGTACACGTCCAGTCTATTATCTCATAATAGAAATACTTCTCTCTTAAGCAAACTGACCCGCGACTAGGGATGTTTAGAAATGAAACTTTAGGTGTGACGGTTTTGCTGCACATAATCATCAATTATGCCGGCGTCCACACAAGCTCAAATCAGGGTTCATGTAACAATCATATTACACAACCCGCACACAGTTTTCATATAAAATAAATGCAAAATGAAAATTTTAAAAATCTGAAATTGCATTACTATAAGATAAGTTTGGGGTGATACAACATTTACTACTATCTAACGACTAATCTCGATCCATGAAACTATCGTTTTAGATAACTAACTAACTCTCATGCTCCTCTAGGTATCTCAAACATATAGCTTTCGCATGGTAATCATGCTTGGCTTGCGAGAGTGGCTTAGTAAACGGGTCCGCAACATTCCTGTCAGTATCAATTTTGGGAGGGAAGTTTGACTCATCATGGATCGAACCATGTCCAACAAGGTCCGATTTCTCCTCTCGGACACGCCATTCCATTGTGGCGTTCCTGTCGGAGTCCATTGTGGAACTATTCCACAATCTTTTAGATGATCTTCAAACTCATAGCTCAAATATTCGCCTCCTCGATCCGATCGAATGGCTTTAATTTTCTTGCCAAGCTGATTTTCAACTTCGTTTTGAAACTCTTTGAATTTTTCAAAGGTCTCCGCTCTAGCACGCATCAAATAGATATATCCATATCTATTATGATCGTCCATAAACGTAACAAAGTATCGATAGCCTCCTCTTGCCTCGATGCTCATCGGTCCACACACATCCGAATGTATGAGTTCCAACAAGTCGTTGGACCGCTCTCCGACCTTGGAGAATGGTGCCTTTGTCATCTTGCCAAGTAAACAAGATTCGCAATTCTCAAATGAATCGAATTCAAATGAGTCTAGCATTCCATCTTTATGGAGTCTAGCAATGCGTTTCTCATTCACATGACCGAGACGACAATGCCAAAAGAAAATTCGATTATCAACTTTAGGTTGAATCCTTTTCGCATTAACATTAAAGATAGACTCATTATTTCCGTGATCGAGATCCAACACATAAAGACAATTTTCTAATAGAACATTTCCATAGATAATAGTATCCTTACATATCGTAAATTCATTATTCCTAATAACGAATTCATAGCCATCCTTGGCCAATTTCGACACACTTATTATGTTCTTACATAATGATGGTACAAAATAACAATTATTTAGTACTAATATGAGTCCACTTGGCAAAGTAAGATTATAAACGCCAACGGCTAAAGCAGCAACTTTTGCTCCATTCCCGACACGTAAATCCACCTCGCCTCGAGCCAATCTTCTACTATTACTTAGACACTGCATATTACGACAAATATGAGTTCCACACCCGGTATCTAATACCCGGTTGTTCATAGTTGAAATATTAATTTCGATAACGTTAATACCTGAGAGGCCGGTTTCCGAAACCGCCTTGCCCTTCTTCACCTCCTCTAGGTAAGACTTGCCAATCACGATTCCAATGTCCAGCCTTGTGACAATGTTAACATGTCTCATCCTTGGATTTCTCATTTCCCTTTTTATTCGGCTTCGAACGTTTCATAGCCGAACTGCCCTTGGACATAGATCTCTTTCGATCCTTATTCTAAATCGTGAGAACATTCCCGGCAACTCTTGCCTTGTTCTCCCCGGATGTCTTCAACATCTCCGATTTAAAATTCTTGAGCATTCCATGAAGCTCGGGGATCGACTTATCCATCGAATGCATGTGATAGTTAGTCACAAACGGAGAAAACATTGGAGGAAGTGCACACAAGATCAAATCTTGTTGCATAATCTTCGACAATTTATGTCCTAGCTTCTCAAGACGGTCTATGAGAGCTTGCACTTTCAAAATGTGAGTACTCACCGAAGACCCCGAAGGCATCTTGCAGTTTACCAACTCTTTGAGTGTATTGAACCGTTCAATACGCTCCCGCTCTTGGAACATTTCCTTGAGCACAACGTTTATTATGTGAGCATCCGAGTCCTCAAACTGCTTTTGAAGACTAGCGTCCATACATGCCAACATGGGGCACGTAACATCATTTGAGTCCTTCTTAAGTTTCTCAAACGCGGCCTTTTCATCAGTCGTAGCATCAGGGCCCGGTTCTACTAGTTCCGTATCCAATACGTGGCTTTTACCCTCTTGCCTGAGAACTATTCTCAGGTTTCGGTGCCAATCTAGATAGTTCCGGCCCACTAGCTTATCCTTTTCTAATACCGATCTAATCGATAAGGTGTTGGTGTTAATAGAAGACATGTTCTACAAATGAAATAAAGATTGTATTACTAACGTTGCGTACTTATCTTATAGGCTTACATGATAATAATATGACAGTGTTATTTTATCGAATCGATAACCCTCATACCGATACGGGACTCCAAGTCCATAACACTCAAGACCCATATTTTACGATCCTCCCACAAGTTGCTTTGGCAGAAGAGTGGGATCTCGCTATTTAGGTAGGATTATATTCAATCGCATCCAATGCGACTCTTGTACCTTTATAGGATTTCGGTGATGGATCGTATCTCATACAATCCCAGTTCTGTGTGTGCATCCTATCTATGCCCCGAACTCCAATCAAGTCGGCTTTGGCCTTAATCCTTATTGGCTAGGACGGTTAAGTCACAACCATACTCAACGTATCGTTCAAATAAACTACTAATAAGTCGGCTTTGGCATAAACCCTTATTAGTCCCTATTTAACGCTTGCCACTCCATCAATAGCTACAATAACCCATGTCGGCTTTGGCCTTAACCCATGTGAGACGTAGTATCGAACTTAGTGATTGTGAATATGGAAGGCATTTCCATGACTTAAATATTATGAGGGATCATGCCTATGCATGTTTCATTTCGTGACATAATCATATTATATTACTTATCACAAGATTTTCAAAAATGCATATGATTTATTTAGGGAGACTAATTATTCTAAATAATTATTTATCTTATATGCTAGTATGCTTGATGCCGATCAAATCGATATAAAGAACTCAAAATTCCGAGTTTTGTAGCCAAAGTTATCGCGAAAACAAAATCACCATCCAGAGACTAGTCCGTTGTAACGCACCATAGTCCGTTACAACGGACCTCATTTCTCCTTCACTCAGTTACAACGAACCCAAGGTCCGTTACAACGGAATTAACTGCGAATTTTGTCCAAAATTTCCAGAAACATATCCGTTACAACGCAACCTAGGTTCATTACAACGGACTCAACTGCGAATTTTTGTCCAAATTTCCAAAAACTACTCCGTTATAACGCAACCATGTTCCGTTACAACGGACTGAACTGCGAATTTTTGTCCAAATTTCCAGGAACTATTCCGTTACAACCATGTTCCGTCAAAAGATGCCAAATGCACCCCCGCAACCTCGTATCACATACAAGGTCCGTTACAACGGAACTCCAAGTCCGTTATAACAGACTATGCGTTTATTCACAGTCCTCCTCACATCCATGTATCATATACAGGGTCCGTTACAACGGAACTCCAAGTCCGTTATAACGGACTATGTGATTTCTGCAGAATTTCTCAAATCCCTGTATCTCATACAGGGTCTGTTACAACGGACCTCCTAGTCCGTTACAACGGACTAGGCGATTTTTCTGCAGATTCCTTTGTTTTCACTCGTTTCAAAAATGATCAATCATGAAACATTTTCACGATCATTCCTAGATACTCTCAATCATCTTTTGATCAATCTCTAGTGAATTCTACTTGTAATTTTAACGGAATTTGACTTTCTCTATATGTAACATCATGCAAACGGATACGAACTTTGATAACCCGTGCGTATATCTAACCTCGAATCGATGGCGATCGCTCTGATACCACTGATGCGAATTCACCCGACCCCGGGCCCGCGCAGCGGATATGAAGGCCCGGTCCGGTTCCCAAAATCCAAGATCACGCCATAACATCAAGGGTACGATACATAAGAAGGATAGATTCATACCGGTGCAAAATTGATTGCACTCGAAGGGTTGATCGCTATTCCTCCTTTCTCCTGTCACGTTGGTGACAATCTGCGCGTCCCACACCTCGCGTCTTTCACCGCTCGTTGACGATTGTCAATCCTCCGGGTCGATCACAACCGAAGAGCCACACGTGTCGCACCTCTACGTGTATCCACCTTGAGTCGGAAGACGTCGGTCGCGGGTGCAACTGTTGGTTCAAATTTCCTAGGGTTTGATTATCTCAAAATAATGTCGATACCACTAATCTATTTGTGGGAGTAACATTTATAGAGATAGAAGACGTAACCCACAAAAGGATCAAAAGAAGAATCAAGATGTCGCAAGTCAAGACGGTGAAGAAACGATGGCACGAAAACGCATGATCAAGTGAAGATATCAAGACATCGAAGATTCCGCAAGTTGAGGTATCACACAAATCACCAAAACAATTTATAGATATTCCTAAACTTGTTTATGAATTATTAAGCTCAAAATTAGTCAAAGAAATATATTCGAAATCCATCAAAAAGATGAAATAGCAAATGAGGCTGACAGAAATATGTCCGTTATAACGGACCATCAATGTCCGTTGTAACGGACCTTCTCGTCCTCTTCAAGAATGGCAAAAATAGTATAGTCCGTTACAACGGATTCACCAGTCCGTTGTAACGGACACCCACCAAGCGTTGTAACGAAAGTTTCATCGTTACAACGCTAATTAATGCCAACTTGAAGGAAAGTCACAGAACTATGTCTGTTGTAACGGACATTGAACTCACTTCAGTATACCAAATATTACTCCATGTCCGTTGTAACGGAAGAACCAATCCGTTGTAACGGACAAACACCAACCGTTGTAACGAAATAATCTTCGTTATAACGGATATAAAACAAACCTGAAGTGAGGTCATAGTTGAACGTCCGTTGTAACGGACTGTGTAGTTCGTTATAACGAACTCTTAATTCATGTACTCCGTTATAACGGACCTTATTTCCGTTGTAACGGACTATGAAAAATACGAATATATTGGCCGTAACGGCTAGTTTGACTTTTGGTCCGTTGTAACGGACTGTGCAGAAAAAGCAAGATAAGGGAAGGGTCTATATGTTCTATAAATAGAACTCTTCCCTCATTCTCTTTTATCATCTCAACCAATATATTTTCCCAATCAAAAGAGAGAATCCTAGCTTTAAATCTTGAGCTTAATCATCTAAACATTTTTAGAGATTATTAGATCCAATTTCGAATCCACTACTAAACGATTCCCAACTTGCGTGACCGATCACGACTAGTTCGTTAGTAGTAAATTGTAATAGGCTAGTTACTAATTGTAAAGCCCGCCATTGATCGATAAATTCGTGTAAATCGATCAAGGCAAACCTTGTAATTGTTTGAGTTGGGTATTCAATCGAAAGCCGAAAAGGCGCAAGGGAACCCCGGAGACGTAGGTACTTGCAATCAATTGAGTCGGTCGATTGAGCAAGTAGCCGGTGAGTTAAAGCTACAAAACAACCACCTACCGAACTCCGTAAACAAATACCGCGTGTTATTTGTTTCGGTATTGTATTTCTTTCTCTAATTTATTTACGCTTCCGCACAAAATTGTAATTGTATCCATTACCGCGAAAATTGGACCGTAGGACTTCCTATTCACCCCGCTCTAGGTCTAAATTAACCAACAGCAACTGCCTAGACGAAGCACCGGCGAACTTGCTCGATTAGATTGATTCTCTACGCCGAGAAACTCTTTTTTCTCGGTTTTCTCTCTTCACACTCTTTCGCTCTAAGAAAGATGGCTCTCAATATTCTGGATAATTCTCTAGATAGAATTGATTGCTGAATTGAGGAGAGAGAAATATCATATTTATATCACATAGGATTAGGATGGGCCAAAAGGCATGTATATCCCATATACACCCTTTCACACAGAAAACTGCATGAACCCTTTCAGTATTCTGTAAAAACGAAATTGTTAAATTCCTTTAACAGAAAATAAACCTTCACAAAAGTTGTAGATAATCTCATTATCTTTCCAACCCAATTTTGCCCAGACCAATTAGAGTTCGTATGCAAAAGTTATGACAGTTTTACTAACTGTATGTCATACTGGTGCACCCTTTCGGTATTTCATTGAAACGACACTGATACTTCGTTCACATGAAATATATTTCTACATGAAGGTTCTATATAATCTCATTATCTATCTAACCCAATTTGAACCATTCAAATTGGAGTTTCCTACTGAAAGTTATGACCACGAACGCGTACGTTCGTTTATCCTTGTGTACACTTTTACGGTTGATCCGAAACTGTATTTCTTTCAAAAAAGACAGTATGAAGGAGATGGAGAAACACACGCCAAATCCAAATATTTTCACACATATTCAATAAATTGAAATTACTTTGTAACCACTGTCAGTAAGTATTATGGCGCAGTTTTTCCTGAGAAATCACAATCTATACCAACCGCCATTCAGCCTAACCATAACATACTCATGAACAACAACATAAATCACCAACACAACCCTCGCCCAGCGGACATCAACAAATACCGAGCATAGCAAACGAATGTGACCATCGAATTCGAATTGTATGGGCAAGCTGACAGACAAATCATTAAGCAAAAAAATGAAGCAAATCACCCCAGTATTTACAATGAGGTCACATACTGGCACTATGAACACATATATCCATGGGAGAATATTCATGAGACCAACCAACAACCATCGAATAGCCAGTTCGCGACATATATAGAGGAACAAATACCGAGCATAGCGCACAAACGTGACCACTGAACCGCGCCAGTATACTAACACATATCATCGATGAAAAAACTGAAGCAAATCACACCAGTACTTGCAATCATATCGGATACTGATATTACGAACACACATATCCATGGAACGACATTCCTTGGAACAACAAACAATCAATGAACTGGAAATTCACCAAATATAGACGAAAAACTAAAAACTAAAAAAACATGAAAACAATACAAAATAATGAAGATAACAGATAAATAAGACAAATGCAAAGAATAAAAAAAGCCCAACAAAACAATACTAAAGGAGTAAGAAAACCACAAAGAAAAGATGCAGAGAACACATCATAAGCAAAAATAAAATAAAAAAACATTCAAACAACAAAACACACCAGCGAAAAAAAAACATCCAAAGAACAAAACAGACGACAAAAAAGAAAATAAAAAGAAGAAAATTCCTGAGAAGCACTGAAAATGCTCCTGTGACCAGTCCATGCAACCCAATAAAGATAACCCGAAGGAGAAATCTCATATACCAAAAAACCGGATATTCGAAATGACGAAAATCACGAACACACGTACAAAAGCAAAAGTTACAGGCAACACGAAAGAAATCTATGAAACCTCAAACCGACACAGACTATCTAATCATTAGCATGAGCATGAGATGTACATGGAAACAACATACCGCAACAGAACAACGAAAATAGAAAGAAACCATAACCGGCATAGCAGCAAGAGAAAATTGCGAAAAGAAAGCAATAAAAAAGAAATTATACCAGAAAAATAGAAGAAGAACCCAATCCTCTTCTCCCAACAATCACAGAAGAAGAGCAATGCAAGGAAGAAGAAAATGGATGAAAAGAAGAAGATAATACAGCCGCCTCATGCAAAAATGCAAAAATGATAAAAAGGCGGATTAAGCGAGGAAGATGAACACGAATAGAACGGCACACGATACATCAGGAACATTCCATAGCAAATCAAGACATAAGCAAAATGAACATATTCCACTGACGAAAAAACCAATGAGAGCAACATCAAAAATAATCAGACGGCTCAAAAACAATCAACAAAAATCAAACGGACAATGACAAATTCATCACGCCAACCAAATCCAAGGGCCCATATCAAATCAATCAACAATAATCAAACGGCTCCGAGCAATGAACACCAAGGAAGAAAAAAGAAATCACACATCACACGACCAGAACGAAAGCGATAACGTGGAGGCGTAATAAGAGCCTAATTTCCTTAAAATTATACATAAAATACTAGGAGGAAGCGCGGGGAAATTCTGCGCATCCTTGTTCGAAATTGTTTCTTTTTTCTAAAAATTCTACGCATCCATGTAAAAATATGAAATATCCGCCTATTTAATCTTTTATAAATCTGTCAATTTTGTTATTTTGAAAAATATTGTACTTATTCAAGTGAAAGTCCAAAATATCATATCAGCATCAGTCCTTAAAATTTAAAATATCAAATTGACCCTTTTACAAAAAATTTATATCATGTTTAGCTTTCTCAAAGTTTCAAATATCATATGTAACATTAAAAAGTCGAAAACACGGCATTTGTCCTCTAAGAAAACAAAAATATCATATATACCCTTCCAAATCTCGAAATATTTTATATAACTTTGTAAAAATCTGAAATATCATATGTATCCTTTTAAAAATCCGAAATATCATCTTTAAAAATCATATATATCCTCATATTAAACTTAAATATCGTATTTAGTTTTTTTTTTTTAAATCTGAAATGTCAAATTAAATCTCTTAGGAATATTGTATTTACCTTTTTTAAAATGTAAATGTCAAATTAACCCTCTTAGAATATTGTTTTTACCCGTCTCAAAGTTTTAAATATCATATTATCCCTTCTTAGAATCCAAAATATCAAATTTGCCCTTCTGTAAATAAAAAATAAAAAAATCATATATACCCTTTTGAAAATCTTAAATATCATATTTAACCTTCTCGAAGTATCATATAGCATGTTCACTATTCAAAAGTCGAAAACATCATGTTTAGCCTTTAAAAATTATAAATATCATATATACCCTTCCAAATTTTGAAATATCATATATACGTCTGTAAAAATCTGAAATATCCTACTTACCTTTTTGAAAATCTGAATATTTACCCTTTAAAAAATTAACTATCTTTTCTTAAAAAACCGGGAACTCAAAATTTTGAAGTTATCTATTTGTTCTTGTTCTTTTATTTTATTTCTTCATAAAATAATGCACGTAATTTTTTTTTTGTAATTGTTTTTCCTGAATGAATATACTTATAAGGCATTAGAGACATCATTTTTGCTTATACAAAAATAGAACGGTACACGTGGTTGTTCAATTTAAATCTAGAGGGAGGTGAATAGGAAGTCCTAAGGTCCAATTTTCGCGGTAATGAAATACAATTGCAATTTGGTGCGGGAGCGTAAATAAATTAGAGAAAGAAACACAATACCGAAACAAATAACACAAGATATTTGTTTACGGAGTTCGGTAGGTGGTTGCTACGTGGCTTTAACTCACCGGCTACTTGCTCAATCGACCGACTCGATTGATTGCAAGTACTTATGTCTCCGGAGTTGCCTTGCGCCTTTTCGGCTTTCGATTGAATACCCAACTCAACTCTTACAAGATTTTGCCTAGATCGATTTACACGAATCTATCGATCTATGGCGGGTTTACAAATAGTAACTAACATATTACAAATAACTACAAACGAACTAGTCGTGATCGGTCACGCAAGTTGGGAATCGTTTAGTAGAGGAAAGCGAAATAGATCAATGATCTAGGGTTTTTATCTAGAGAATTTAGAGCTCAAGATCTAGGCTTAGTTTTCTCTTTTAATGGAGTTGTGATTTTTGCAAGAATTGTTGGAGAGAGAAAGATAGGAAGAGTTCTATTTATAGAACACATAGACTCTTCTCATTTTTCAGCTTTTCTGTACAGTCCGTCGTGACGGACATAATGGTCCGTCGTGATGGACTGCAAGTCAAACTAGCCGTTACAACACTTAATATTCAAAAACTAATAGGTCTGTCGTGACGCACGTATGGTCCGTCGTGACGGACGTCCAGTATACGTGAGGTCCGTTCGTACGGACGTATAGTTCGTTACAACGAACCTCGTACTGTACGTTTTCCTAACAGTTAGGTTTTGTATAGTCCGTCATGACTGACATTTGTCCGTCATGACGGACAGTGTGTAGTATGCAGCCTTCGTGTTGAGGTCCGTCGCAACGCACTAAGTTTAGTCATGACGGACCTATAATGTAAGTCTGCTCTAGATTTGTTTGTATAGTCCGTTGTGACGTTTAATTGTTAGTCACGACGGACCTAGTGGCTCCGTCATGACGGATTGGTTTATCCGTCGTGACGGACGGCGATGTATTTCACAAATCTAGTTGAGTTCAGTCATGACGCTTAATGTTCCGTCATGACGGACCTATACTGTAAGTTTGTTCTAGATTTGTTTGTATAGTCCGTCGTGACGCTTGAATGTTAGTCACAACAGACCTTGTGGCTCCGTCATGACGGATTGGTTTTTCGTCATGACGGACTGTTGTGTATTTCACAAATCCAGCGTTATTCGTGTATAGTCCGTTATGACGGACGTATGGTCCGTCGTGACGGACTATGCACAGTTTTCACACTTTGCCTAAGTTGTTATTTTGAATATTTGTTTCTTAATTTTGAGCAATAATTCAAAGACAGGTCTAGGGATACCTATGGTTATTTTGATGATGGTGATATCCCAACTTGCGAAAGTATTCGACGTCTTGGTATCTTTGCTTGATCATGCGTTTTCGTTTTACCGTTTCTTCGTCGTCTTTGCTTCCTTGTTATCTTGATGTTCTTGTGTTTGCTTTTGGACGTCTTGATTCTTTTTTTTATCCTTTTGTGAATTATATCTTTTATCTCTACATATGTCATTTATGCAAATAGATTAGCGGTATCGATATTATTTTGAGATAATCAAACTCTAGGAAATTTGAACCAGCACACGTAACATCACATAAATCATTAGATCAATTAATATCCAATCCTTGGATCATGAATGAACATAACTTGATCATGAATTGAAAGGCCAAGATTACTTGTGACGTGGAAACATGAGGGAAGAGCAAACATATTTAAGATTATCCTAAAGTATCAATCTATAATATAATTTCATATTGCATTATGATAGTATAAATTGATTGAGGCATGCCATTTAGTCCAGAGAAATAAAAATCCTCTTCTTGAAATTGGAGCATAGTTTAGCATGTATATGTTCGTTCAACCTACCAATAGTAATCATATATTTAATGAGGTTATTTATGGTTCCCCTATATTTCACCAAAACATCCTGTACAAGCTAATTAACATGATTAATGAACATATAACACATAATTAATATATAAATTATATCTATTGACATAAGTTCATTAATTTACATGTTAATTGTGTGGTATTTGTTGATTAATTATATTACATGTGCTAATTATCTATGTCAATTATGATATAGAGGATGTTTTGGTTTTGGTGCAATGTGGGGTCAAAGTAAAATTGACCATATTTAATTGAGGTTAAATAAGTAAGTAATGTCATGTGATCAATAACTCAAAAGTCTACATTTAGTTAATTTTTAAACTCCAGTCCACTTCTCAATAATGGAGAGTGCTGTCCTGTTACTCATGCATGGATATGCAATCTTCAAAAAAATTAGGATACGGTATGTTTATTCTATATAATATTTTATTATTTACAATCTAAATATTTATTTTTTTATGTATTATATATTATATGTTTTGACGTAAGATTAAGAAAAGATATTATCGAATCATCTTGGTACAAAGTAAATTAGTTTAGTAAATGGATTGATTAGTATTATTAATTGACTCGATTAGCGATTTAATTGACCGTTTAATCGAATTGACACGTCAATTAACATATTATAAAGACTAATTAAAAAATCGTGCTAATTAAAAAATCGTGCCAATTAACATATTATAAAGACTAATTAACATATTATAAATTATTTACGTGTCAATTAAACGTGCCAATTAATATTTAATCAAGTCAATTAGAAAAACTAATTAATTCACTTAATCCATTTTTGCCATCTCATCAAGTCACCTTTTTGGAGTTTGGGGGTCAAGTATATTTTCCCTATTCTTTATTGTGCAAATTGCCTTTACAGTTTGCTTCTATAACCCTAACCCCTTCTAAAACACAACACATAATGGGTTTTTATACTATTATCAAAAAATCGGTTTTGCTCAATTTTAAATTCATAATCTCTTGCAAGGTTTAAACAACACATAACCGCTTAAATTAGAAAGTTTCGGCAACGAAAAAGAAAAGTTTCATGTTTTGCGTCGCATTAAGAAGTTTTCGGTGAATTTAGAGGGTAAGGTATACTTTCCCTTCTCATTGCCATAGGTAGGGCTGGCAAAAAAAACTCGAGCTCGACGTTCGTTCGAGTTCGGCTCGAAGATCGTTCGAAAATAGCTCGTTCGAAAATTAGCTCGAAAAATTCGAGCCGAGCCGAGCCAGCTCGAGCCAACTTCGAGCCGAGCTCGAGCCGGGTGATGTTCGGCTCGTGAGCTGCTCGAGTTCGAAATTTTTTGCACATATACCCCCAGAATTATATTATTTACAAACACATCCTTTCTTTTATATGCTCATTTCAATGTTCAAGCCCAAAAAATATATCCGGCCCAAGTCCAACCCCCCAAAAAAAACTAAAGTTAACCCTAAGGTCCCACCCAGTAACCCTCATCCCGCCCCATCTCTCTCTCGGCCGCACCCTCTCTCCCTACTTCTCTTTTCTCTTTCGACGAGCTAGCCCGGTCGCCTCCCTCAGTCCTTCTTCATCTTCTTCGTTCAACAAGTGATGGTACGCCTCCTTATCCTCCTCTACTTCGTTCAGCAAGTGTATTAAGAAACCGCATCTCCTCTACTTCGGTGGTCTCCCTCTTCATCTTCTTCGTTCAAGCAAGGTTTTGTAATTTTCGAGCCGGGTCGAGCCGAGCCGAGCTGGCTCGAGCTTTTTTCGAGTCGAGCTCGAGCTGGACATTCGAGCTCGAACCCCTACTACGAGTCGAGCCGAGCTGGCTCGAACCAGACTCGAGCCGAGCTCGAGCTGCTCTGTGTTCGGCTCGGTTCGGCTCGTTGCCAGCCCTACATATAGGTGGCTTTTTGGTGAATTTAGAGGATAATTCTGAACTTGACAATTCCTTTGTTTACATTTGCAAGTCTAGACTCACGACTATTAAGATAAGAGAAGTCAGTCAAGTGCACAATGTCCAAGGTCAAGAGCTGACTTGGCTTGTATTATTGTATACAATTGCAAATGAAATCAAAATTCAAAAGTCGACGCTCCCTCCATGTGCAGTTGTGCACCATCACCATGTGCTTCACGAGGCCTCATTCAATCTTCCCCGAGAATATAACAAGTTGTATGATATAAGTAAGCCTCGAATCCTCATCTTCCATAACAAAAAGAGAGAAAGCCATGGAGAGCTTGAATGACGAAGAGAAAACTTTGATCCACATTAGCCACCTCCACCCCTTAAAGCTCTATCATTGTCGAGAAGCTAACCCAATATGTCATGCATGCCATGGACTATGTGTCGACGAATGCTACGGTTGTAATGAGTGCTTCTACTATCTCCACACCACATGTGCTTCCTTCCAAAAAGCACTCGATCATCCCTCTCATCCTGCCCACACTCTCAATCTTCGCCTCACTCCATGTTACCGTACTGGAGGTTTCGGATGCAATGCATGCGGTGGAGAGGGCTATTCATTCTGCTTTCATTGTAAAGAATGTCAATTCGATCTCCACTTATCATGTGCGTCTTTGCGCGAAAAATTGACCCATCCCACGCATCCCCATGCTCTTGAACTCGTTTATGAGAATCCTTACCCAAATGCCGCAATCGCTTCCTGTGACTTTTGTGAGAAGTCGCTGGATTTGAAAAAATGGTTTTATCTTTGTAGGGAATGCGGTTATGGGGGCCACGTCGAGTGTTTTACAAATACAGAGGAAGTGGTAGAGGTTTTAAGACGAGGGGAAGAACAAGCCGCCCAGAATGAAGCTTCGAGCGTCCCGGACCAGATAATTCAGTTGTTACAGACGCAACAAGAGTTGAATGCCAATATGATGGCTATGAATATGAACGCCAATCTCTCGGCGTTCGGGGTGCAGCAACAGATGAATACCCATATGATGGGCCTCAAAATGAGAGCCGATCTCACGAAGAACATGTGTGAAGCTATAAAAAGAGCCATATAATGAAGACAAGGAATTCAGATTAATACTATTTGTTTCCACTAATAGGGTATTGCTTTTTACCTATGTTTGTAATGTTGTTATGTAGTTTCCATGTTTGAATTTGATTTCTTCTCTTTTTACTTTTTAGTGAAGATGTGTTTGTTTAATTTGTGTTCTAATAATTGAATGTACTTCGGCAAGAATGTTTGAATCTCAATTTTTTTCTGGTTGAAGAGGTTAAATATACAATTTCACGTAAGAAGAAAAAAAAATATAGGAATTTAGTTCCGATACAACAATATTGATCGGCAATTTACATTCCAATATGATAAGCAAAAATAAGCTTGATTAACATTTTCATGCCGTAACACATCGAAAAACAAACAAAAACTTAGCAGTTCTGCATTTATTCCTACTCAAAGAACAATTATTAATACATAAAAAGGGGCCAATATAAGAGTCCTAACTGTACATACGAGGAAAAAGGAACTGCACATGAGGAAAAGTAAAAATAACCGAACTAAATTACTATACCCGTAAAATTATAAGAATCGAATATTTATTATTTAGAGAGATTCAACTCGAACAAGATCATGAAATACCATCCAATGTAGAAAAATTAGATGGTCCGATAGAGTCAATAAAGCCGCGAACCGATAGATCGGGCATAGTAGCATCGTTTTCTTTCAATAAATCATGATCGATAAATATGACAACGACAGTGATGTCATCGTGAAAGTACCTCCGAATCCCCTTCTCCACTTTCTGCAAATCTTCGTAACTCATTTGTCTTTTCCTCGCCGCCTCCTTCAGAGCCGCTCTCACCAGCCTCTTCGCAATTCCCTGTTTTCCAAATTCAAAACATTCATAATCAGAATTTAATTATAAAAAAAAAACAATATTTAATTCGATTCGTACTGGTCTTGGATTGTTGTGAACGATATCGACTGCTTCTTGATTAGTGAGATGCTCCCAAAGACCATCTGATGCGAAAATCAAGAATTGATCTTGAGGACTAAGCACTCGAGTGAATATGGACGGTTCGGATGAAAGGATGGGCCGTCGCAGAGGCTCGGATAGCCTGAATCGAGCCACGGTTGGATCCATCGAGAACTCGGGCTTCTTCAAATACTCATCTCCTATTGTTCGCGAAACCTAAACAATTCAAAGAAAAAAAAATGATAAGATAATATTACAAAAAAACTATAAACAAAGTCGATAGAACTAACTTGAATAATGCCTTTGATGCGCCAAACACCATGTTTAAGTACGACAATATTGGAATCGTCAGGATGAAGAGACCGCAATTCTTGTCTCACTTCTGACAGGCAGGCGTTATGATCGCGAGTTATTTGTTCTGCGGTTATTTTATTACTCGATTTGTTTAAAGAACCGACTATGGCTCGTGAATCTCCCAAATTGGCAATGAATAGAGTTCCCTTGAAAATGACTCCGACTAGGCAACACGATCCAATTGCGGCTATAACAGGTTTGAATTGGTGCATTCTTCGCACGTGGGTTAAGAAGCCTTCTTCGGTTCTTAAACAGGCGTTTCTCATCACCTCCTCGGAAATCGTGCCGGCTTCTTGAGCTAGCCCTGATTGAAGAAAATGAGTGCTTTAATGATTTATCATCAATACGAAATTGTTTTTGGAGTTGAGGGTTTAGGGTTTAGGGAGAGTATACTTGAGGAGGTTTGTTTTTGACAAGTTGAGCAAAGGCAAAACAAAATTCAACAAGATGCTTTTGAGATTTGATTGAGTGGAGGAAGTAAAGATATTGATATTGTCCAACGTATTGGCTGAAAATAATATTAAACAAGCCTAAATTGACTATAAAATAAATACTATAAAGTCTATGTACTTTAGCTTAATGGCAAAAAAAAGTTTTTTTTTAATTGGACAGCTACATGCCAGCGAAAATTATAGATAAACATAGAAAAAATATAAAGGCGTATCATTAAAAAAAAAGTAAGATGTGTGCGCACAAGTTAGGTAGATAAAAAAACTGTGTTTGAAAAGTACTCTACACTAGTTAAATAGGCATAATTGAATTTGGGAGGATTTTAACCGCAAATTATAAGTAACCATTGCTTTCCATGACAAATCACAAGTAAAAATTGCTTTCATCAATCCCAAATCCAAAGTCAGAACAATCCTACAAATCAATTTTGACCTATTAACACATATGATGCAATTAACCAAACTTATTGACGAGAATAGAGGAAAGATGATCTGCCAGATATATCAGACCATCAGAATTGAATTCAGAACCATCATTATCAAACAACAAAGATTCGAATTTGTGTTATAGAATTGCAAAATTGTCAAACTAAGCTTCTAATTTGCCACAGAAAACGAAATAATCAAATACAAAACTTACTGACGAGATGAAGAAACAGATGATTAGACACGAATTTCGACGCATCGGCTCCGCCATGGCCATCATAAACCCCAACAAAGGTCCCGGCGGAACCAGTCTCGACCTGACTGTGATCCTCTAAATTCTCATTCGCCTGAGCAACAGCAAATGAGTACTCACCAGCAGCGTGCTTTCCAATACCTCTAGACCAAACTAACGAATCATCGTGATCAACAATGGGATCGGATTCATCCTTGTTCATACGCGAGTACTTCTTAGCCAACGGGCCCCAACACGACGAAGTCATCCTCCCTGTCCACGACATTATCCCTCATTTCCCGCTTCAGATGATCCAATCAATATTGAAGTTAGGGCTTTAGAGCTAGGGTTTTGCATGAGAGGAGAGGAGAGGAGAGGAGACGAAAGAGAAGGGACTGGTTCAGCTCAGAGACTAGCTAGAACACTACGTTGCATTATATAGACGAGAGTGCTGTTATTCACACATCCGAATTTTATAACACAAAATAAATAGTACACTCCATGTATAACAGAGATACATCTGTTATTATCAAATATAGCTCTGTAAATATCACCACCAAGGATATCGGAGTCGGGTTAACGAATCTCAAAGAAGTTATCGATGGGACCATCCGGATATTTATCGGATAGTAGAGTACAAATGTACATTCTACTTCTACAGTACAAAATCTGTATAGTGGATTTGGGTACGGATTAATACCCGATAGAAGTATATATAATGGGATGGACATGGTGTATGATAGACGGGAAACGGAAAAAGCGCAAAAAGGAAAAGGTAAAAGGGTAAAAGAGCACACGGAGACACGACGTTAAGTGGTCGCCGTCACGACCGTGACTTTGGAACCAAGTTGACTTATATTATAAGCCTCTAATTTATTTAGTGGCTGATAATTAATTATTTTAACATGCATCACATACTCATTATCAAACAATGGTTATTAGAAGTGGTCGTTAATTATATTGTACAAGTTATTTCTTTCAAATGGTATCATTTGAAATGTTCTTTTTTGGTAGTAAAGAAATGTTTATGGATTTTATAAGATGATTTTGTTGAGTAAATAAAGAGAGAGTTAATAAAATGGAGAGATATGTAAGGGAGTTTATCAGCAATGAGAAGCAATGAGAAAAGATAAGAGAGGGGTATCGTATAGTCAACCTGTTCATGTCACGCTTGTGATATTCTGACCAACAAAATATAAAGGACACCTTTAAACAGTTGTACAGAACCCTTCATATCCTCTCCATTCGAAATCAAATCATTTCGTATCCTATACTTTTGAAACAAAACAAAATTCTTGTTACTTATATTTAAATTATTTAATATTGTTAACATCTTGTTGAGGAAAATCTATGATATTTTTTTTAATCGACTAAGTATCCATAAGAGTGGTCTGATTTTTTTTTTTTATATCGCATTTGTGCACATCAAACACACGTTCCAAAAATAAATAAATTGTTATACAAAAAATATAACTCGGTCCAAAAAAATAATACAAAATATTACTTAGGTAAAAAATTACATATTAAAAAATATATCATATAATATAAAATATATATATATATATATATATATATATATATATATATATATATATATATATATATATATATATATAACATGTAATGTATTTTAAAAAAATAAATTATGCATTTAAAAAATATATATGATACATCTAAAAGAGTATAACATGTATTGTATTTAATAAATGTATATCATACATCTAAAAATAAATAAAATATAAAGATATATCATACATCTAAAAAATGTATAAAATCTGGATGAGGGATAACCTACTTTTTAGAGCGCACAAAATCTCGTCAAAATTAAAAAAAAAAAAAAAAAGGCAAATCGTTATGTGTCGTTTTTCTATTGATTGCGTGCACACGGAATGCACACTCATGTAGTGCACAATTTTTTTTCCTATTTTTTTTTTTATATTTTAATCAGAAAATAGATAATTTATAACAACTTAAATATGATACCAGCTCAATTTTAATTTTGGTATTTAAATACTTTTGTATTGTTTAAATGTTATTATTACGTCAGTATTTTTTTCAATACATTAACTCGTTGACAATGTAATATATTGTTGCTATAAGCCTATAATTTATATGTTCAAATGACATTGTTAAATGTAATTAATTAAAAACACAAACTAAAATAATCAAAATACAATCAGACAATTAAATAATTTAAAATTAATTATTGTAACAAGAGATGTCCGTTAGAAATTGTTTTTGAAGTAGTAAGTCAAGAGTATACTAAGATTATGTTGAAAATTAATGATAGAATTAACTATTTAAAAGATTAAACTCGAAGAAAGAAATTACATGACTAAAAACAATATTAATACGTAAAACAAAATTAACAATACTATTTGAAACCTTAATTAGAAAATAAATACTTATGTGGATGTAGATCTCTCCAGTTAATGAGGTGGTTAATAATGTATGACCTAATGTGTCATCTTTTGTTTTGTCTTTCATACGATCGTGTATCTATTGTGAAAATTCGTTACTTTCATATACGGTATTGGAGTGATTTTCATATATAATTTCATTTCTTTTTTTCAGTCCCGAAAATGTCTTCACGACTTCTAGCCAAATCTTGATTAAAAACTTAAAATGAAAAATTATATTGAATACAAAAATGTTTAAAAATTATATTGAAATTTTTTCTCTTCATAAACTTAAAATGTATTGTACTTTGGAGGGAATGGACATCTCCAATCTTATACTAATGGAGAACATAAGGATTGTACTTTTTCTTGAAGAAAGGATTGTACTTGAGAAAAGTGTACCCGTGGGCCCAAAACGAAGCAGAAAACCACCTGCAATATTTAATTCAAAACTAACCAAAAGCAAGCACCATAGAACAGAGTAAATAATAGTACCAAATAAGTTGTGCCTTGTGTTTTTCAACCACTTCTAAGTTCTTCTTTTGCTTATTTTGTCTGTCCCCTTATCACACCTTCCTTTTTTTTCTTCAAAATTCTTTAAAAAAATACAAATAAACGCCATAAAACTTATCAACACATGAAGTTACCCAAACCAATATTCAGAATTAAAAAAAAAATTGGGATAATTATACCCTACCCCCTCGTTTCCCCCACCACATCCTCTATATCACCAATTAACTATTAATTGGTGATTAATTAACATGATCATTAACAAAAATACATCCGATTAACAATTAATTAATATTGATTAAGAATTATTAATGTATATATATTCTAATTATATATTAATTAACCGTTAATTTGATGTACTTGTGTTCATGACCATGCTAATTAATCATCAATTAGGGATATAAAGGATGTTGTGGGAAAATATTGGAGGTACAGTACATGGCCTCTCTTTTTTTCGAAAATTAAAAAACTAGGATTATATTATTATATAATAGTCATTGACCAATAATACAAATTGGGTATTCATAGCCGTTGATTAAACTCGAAGACCATAACAATTGGCAATTTTGGGAATAAATAGGCTTCGGGTCCGTGACCGTGAGTTAAGGTTGACACATATCCACTAAAGGTTTCTAGAGGCCCATGGATAGTTCTCCACATTTAGCATCATCACAGGATTCACTACCATTTTTATCTTATAATGTTATCTCTTCCATTATTCCATACGTGCCAAACCCTTCTCCCGATCTCGTGTACCAATTTTCTCACTTTACAGCAACAGAGAAACCTCCTCCCTATGACTTCTCTTCCCATCCATCACGGATCCTCAATGTCTCACTGACTCATATCATGCGGTCTTAAACGAATATACTTTTCAAAACAAAAATATTTGGATAAACTACTAAAATAAAGATACAACAACAGCCAGTAAATATATATACACGAAACACATTATAGCATTACTCCTTGGACCTAGAAGCGTTGTCTTTTTTATGCCCGCCGAGAATACGGGAGATCTGAAGACCTCTACTGAAAGCCTGGTTGAAAAGCATCCGAGTCTGAAACTCCGAAACAAAAGGGAACCACGCCAGAAACGCGATCGGAGTAAACAATATCAGTCCCATTAATATTTCGTACCCTCGTGCTAATGCCCGCACCGAACTCCACAAACCCGCCACCTTGAGTACAGGCCTCAACGCTTGCGCAATCTAAAACCACAAAAAAAATAAACAAATTAATTATTGTAAAATTAAATGAAGGGAGAGAAGAAAAGACGGACCAAGAGGAGGCCCCAGCCGGTGGGCATGAAGGCGAGGACGCAGATAATGATGTCTTTAGGAGTCATGTGAGGAAGTGCGATTAGAGTGATTAGTATCGAAATAAATGTTACGAATATTAGGAATTTGAATAGCCTGAATACTAGCTGAAAGTTCGCGCTGAATCTTCTCCTTCCCACAGATACGGTCTGCAAAAAAAACAAAAATAATTATTAAAGCAAATAATAATAATAATAATTTCTTGTTCGTGATAAGTTAAAAAGATAATACTTGCCTTCAGAACAAGTAAAACCGCCACAATCACTAGCCACGAAGCTCCATAAATCTGCAAATTCAAATATTAAACAAATTAAACCCAAAAAAGTAGCAGAAACCAAAGTAAAAAATAAAAAATAATAATAATATAATACCGTGATGTTTTTGGCCTTCTTGGTGATATTCAAATGATAAACCAATCCATACTGATAAATAAAAAACCTCATAGCGAGCAAAATTTCCAAAACAACCCCTCGTTTTCCCGTATACCGCAAATGCTCCTGTTCCCTTTCCCACCAACTCTCCCAACTCTTCTCGCTCGAAACCCCGATCCCGCCTCGATTCGAGATCCACTTGTTCCAGTCGCTCCAATCCTCGATGATCTTCTGCCACTCGAAGCCCGAGGGGTTGAAGAGGAACGGGGCAAAGAGCCACGTGCCCACCATGAACCACATCGAGATCGTTATTAAAATGTAGGCCACGGCCGAGCGATATGATTGGCCGAAGATTTGGTAGATCGTTAACAGGATTAATAGCTCGATGCCTTTCACGAAGTGGCTACGAGAATAGAGACGGTAATTGTCTGCGAATTTCGCATGGAATACCACAAATCCTCGCCCTGTCCCTCTGTATTGAAATTTTAGTTAAATTACCAAAAATGCCCTTGGTTGAAAAGGTTGAGATTCGTTCTTCACCTGTATTCGGCACCGCCATGGAGGAGAGTTCGTCCGTAATAATGAGTCTTGGTTCCTAATGAGAAAGTGAAGAACACAGAGGCGAGTTGGAGTTGCATGAGGACGAATTCGCTCAGTGCGGTACGGAACCCTCGCTCGAGACCAATTTCCATCATCATAGGTAGAGCCATGAGAAACCCTAATTGCACGAACGATTGAGTGGCCAATGCCACTTGGAGAGGCTCGTTGTGCACGAATTTTCGTCCTGCAGTGAGTCCTTTTTCAAGCCCGCTTAGCACCAAATAAAGTCGCCCGTATAGGAACACGTATACTGTCAAGACCGTAATCTGTAAATTCAAACACAATTTAGAGGCGTCTTTGTAATTTAGGAATAATAGAGGGGTTTATGTGTAAATTGTCGATACCAGGGTGCTGAAGTAGAAACCAACGGTGGTGAAATAAAAAGAGAGCATTCTGAAAAAGTCGAATCTGTGACCGAGTCTGTAAATGTCGCGACTCAATGTTTGTTCTCCGTTTCCATTGGCTACTTTGGCCTCAAATAAAGAGATTTGGTTTAGACCCACATCTCTTCCTTTGCCCACTTGCAAGTACTCGTGATGTGTCACGCTTCCCTCTCTTAATGTCGAATTAAACCCTACAAAATTCAAAAAACAAGGAATTTTACAAAAAAATGATTTATTTATATGCATTGATTTATCGAGAATATATTTACCTGCGAATATATCTTCGCTTAGGTTGATAATTCTCGAAGCTTTGCTTACCCCGCCACGAGTGAGATGGAAAACTCTATCGAACACGTCTGGATGACCGTAATGAAATCGAACCCTATGAAAAAAAAATTAATTAGAAATTTTAAACATGTGAAATTTTTTATTTAAAAAGTTGGTTTTAACACAGTAGAATTTCTGGAATTGAATTTGAAACCTTAATGGAAATGCAAGGAGGCGTTGGCCAATGGTTACGAAACTGGTCTCCTGATTTGACATGAACCATGCAAGCGAAGATACACTACAAATAAATATAAGATTTAACTTTTATTCTTATATTTTATAAATCAACATCAATAAATACTAAATAGGATATGAAAAAAAGGAAAGGACAAACCTGCCAGTGAAGATATGCTCTCTGACACCAAGTATAGAAGGATATCTCAAACCATCATGTTTGTGCAAAAACTCTTGCAATAAATTCCTCATTTTGAGCGCTTCCTCCATATAATTGTCCTAATAATTATAACCATCAATAAATAAAACATTGCATTTTTTTTTTTTAATAAGATATGCATTAAAAGATTAGTACCTGGTTCATATCTATAGTCTGTAAACCTTCACCCCGTGTGAAAATGATCGCATGATTCTGATTCTCAGGTTTCCCTTCCCCAATTATCGCCGGTCCAGGAAGCTTTATTTTATAAATAACCTACACGTTCATACATTTCAAATTCCAAACTTGAGTTAAATTATGGAAAAAACGAATATTTCATTCTAAGTAAGTTACGGTAATGTAATACCTGGTCAAGATTTAATGCTGGTCCAGAGACTTCAGACTTAGGAGTAGCAGCCTTAACCAAAACAGAGTAATAAACCTTATCTATGTTCTTATCCTCTCTCGTTTTCTCCACCTCATCAATGTACGCCACTCTCAGAGAAGGATAACTGAACCCCAAATAAACAATTCAAGAATTAGATTTATATTTTATATATAATTAATTTAATTAGTTTAGCTAGTTACGTACGTGGTCATGAGTTTGAGGATATCCTGTGCCCGAGGATCACCAGAACGCTTCTGAATCCCGTATTGTTGGCAAGAAACGACATAAGTGAACTTGATATCTGTTAGGGCTTGGCATTGTCTCCACAACGGCTTATCGGTCTTCGTGTTCACTTCGGACATTAACTCTGCCGCTTTATATCCTTCCAATAAATCTAAAAAAACAAAATTAAATACAAGGAATAAATAAGAGAATATATAAGTATAGAAAAAAAATTGATTATTAAGATTACCATCATCCTCGGCCATATCTAGGAATGCTTGAAGTTCCAAAGCTTTTCTGTAGTACATCATGCCTCTCACTGATATTCATTCACAAAAAAAAAGTTATTGAAATATAAAATGTTTTAAGGGGGGAAATGTAAAAGTACCAGTTCGAGTCAAAGTCTGGCCACGATGTGAAGCCCATAAACGAACTTCCTCTTCGAATTCGTTAATTGCACGGAATTCTTCTTCGGACTTGAGCCCTAACCTCTCCAGGAAATTGGTCCACTCGTCTGTATAAAAATATAAATACAATATTTTTAGAAATTCACATTCATTGTAAAATACGGAAATGAGATTATTATATTTATATATTGTATCGTAGTTAGTTAGAACCTGGGTATATTTTCTGCAGGTAGAAAAGAATCGAGACCCCATCATCATTTGGCTCTTCCAAGTTATGTAACGTGAATAGCACATCTTCGTTATAATACGGCGTCAAAACACTGCCAAAATAAACACGACGATAAAATATATTGATATTATCGAAAGTAAATAAAACAAACTTAATAAAGTCAAAAAACACATACGAAAAAGAAAGCATGTTTCGAACTTCGGGAGCATCGGGCATGACCATGAATAGAGAATTACTAAAGAAAGAAATGCGTCTTCTCGCTTCTAAGTTAGTCGGAACGTCCATTGCAGATTCTTGCACCGTGAGCAACAATTCAAGCCTCTTTATCTGTGTATTTAATGCCACTAACTTGATAAGAATTTATTAACGGAATGAGAAAAATAAAATATATGAAATGACAAAAGTAACCTTCTCTTTCCAGGCTTCGGTCACGGGTTTGACAGGGAACCTGATGGCACCAGCCGAGGCAAACAAAAGATGTATCGGTTCTTGCGGTTCTTGCCGGCCGTACGAACCCCCATGGCTTGATTCCAAAACACTGAATCAAATCAAATCAAACCAATATAAAATTATAAAGTTATATATTGCACTAGAAAGATATGCATGAATATGAAATTGATAACTTACCGGGAGAGTTGTTCTTCCATATTGTCCTTGGTTTCTTCCATACATATAATGTCCTTGGTCACGACTTCGAACATGTCTATGAAGAGAATAACCACTTGCTCTCTATCTTCTTCCTTGTTATCAATCTTTAATAATCAAAAGTAAATTATATTTCTAGTTAGCTCAACTTGTTTACAATAGAATATAATATAAATAAAATGAAACAAACATATACCAAGTAATTGATTAATTTCACAAAGTGGTCGTAAAGAGCAGGCAAAGCGCTCATTTCGAAATTTTCTATCAGCTTTCCTTTCGCCATGTGATCCTCGACTATTTTAAATATGATATCAATCACCCTGTATATAAGTAAAACTTGCATTAATACTAATTACATTACTATAGATCAAATAAATTTAATAATATGAACTTTTTTTCAGCTTCTCCTTGAACTAAGCATTTAATGATGCTTCTGAAAGAAGCATAGCATTCGTGAACCGCAGCTTTCATGTATTTATCATCTTCGAGTCTTTTTTTGAGTTCTCTATCGTTTCTATCACTATCTTTAGCCATGTCCAAGGCTATTGGGATCTGAAGAAAAAAACATTGTTTATTTGTAGAACGTTCTTTTCAAAATTAAAGAATTTAGAGAGTACCTTGCTAGCAAGTAAGAATGGAGGCCATTGAATAAAGTCTAGATCTCGATCAGCACAATAAGGAACGAGTAACAAATCCATTTCTCTGCATTTCATTTTTTAAATATTTTATTACTTCTTGAAATATTTAATTTGTATACTTGCAGTATTCGATGAAGTACCTGTGACTAATGAGATCTTCTTTCCTGAAGCTAGTTATAATTTGGTTCCACATTTGTGCAAATCTCGCATGTCTTTCCGTATCGACAACAGGCACCTAAATGGTCCAAAAAAATAGAATATCAGAACAAAAAATAGTATACTGGGACAGATCAAATGAATAATAGTATATGTATACCCTGGCAAATCTACGAGATAATGAGGCGGTGAGTCCTTTCTTTTTGGTACCGGTATTTTCGACCGGTACCAAACGAGCATTAAATGCACCAGGTAACGATTTAAACCGAGACCTCAACATTCCCAAAGTTCGAATTTCTCCGAGGCGGCGACAAGCCCCATAAATTCCCCCAAGTAATGTGGAAAATATTGCGTACCAAATTTGTGTATCCATGAAATATACCTGCCAAGTATATCAAATATAACATTGCTCTTTTTGTTAAGGACAGTAGAAAAAAAATACCAGAATAATTGGAGCCCAAAGTGAGATCACGACACCAATATTTCCCTTGGCTGCAACGAGGAAAATATTTATTTTTCATTAATAGAATAGAATAAGTTTGTGGCGAAAATGAGTAAATTGGTTTTAAATTTTACCTCGAGGAAAGAACTCGTGCCACTGGAAAGTAGTGATGGGAGTTTGCATTATATCTTTCGTGGGTCCCACTAGAGGCTTAATCTGTACAAAAATATTCAATTAACTTAACAATAAATTCTCAAATAAATTACCAGGTAAATATAAAGGACAACACAAACCTCTAAAAAGTAACTGAATAGCAATTTGGTCATCAGGATAAGCACCCAGAACACCGTGTACCTACAATTTCAAAAAATATATATATATATATATATATATATATGAGAACTGCACATTTCAGTAAGTAAATTATATTATGAAGAAAATAAAATTGCTCACATGTAAAGTGAAAGAGTACTCTCTTGCATCGCTCTTCCAACATACAAATGAGGCTGCCAATTAAAAAAAAGTTAACCCAATTATACATACTAATAAAAGTAGGAGCAAGATAAAGGAACTTAAACCGTACCTGAGACCACCACATCAAGAATCTGACGACTCTAAACTCAGACCTCTCCAAGAATCTCCTGAGCCAAGGGAGCATAAAAAGAAGAGAAGCGAGAGCATACGGAGCGACGTAAATGGACACGAACACGATGTACAAACAAGGTTGAGCTTTCCCGTTTCCGAACCAGCTTCTGATAGTCTTCGACAATCCACTTGGCGGGTCCCACATGTAAGCGTACGTGACTGGTAGTATTATCACCCAAACACACGCCGAAATGAACTTGAGTATGTATCTTAGTTTCAGCGGAAACGACATGTTTTTTCTCGCTTTCCAACTCAGTATTATTTCAAGAATAGCTGAAATGTTGAAATGAAATATATAAGATATTGTTAAATCGGGGCTCTTTATAAGTATTATAATTATAATATTTATAAGTTACATTGTCCGAGTTTTAATAATGCGGCAGTGATGAAAATGCTTAGGACTCTTAAGAACACGTTGGGATTGAAAATATCTGTCGCAGAACCTCCGTTCCAAGCAAGGATTATCATTGCCTGGTTTATATGAGAGTAAATGATTTAGAGGCATAAAATGATTTAAGGGAATTAAAAATTAATTTACCTGCAAAGCTAAGATAAAGAAGCTCCACATTCTATGAAAGCTTCGGAAAATATGCCAATATGAACGCACTTCAACAAAATTAACCTTTCCGATCCATCTGTCTCCTCCATATTTCACCCCCTAAATGATAACCAATTTGGACGCTTTATTACAAAATAATATTGAAAAAAATATGCAAAATAAATTTATTTTATTTGTGTATGAATATGCTCACGGTATCATTTTTATCAGAGGCTGAGTCGGTGCCGTGATAGAAGAAATCGGCATCTGGTCTCATTGGCCAACGCAAGTGAAAACAATCAACAGACCTAAACAAGTAAAAAAATAAATATATATATATAAAAAAACCAAATAAATTGCTAAAAAAAATTGTACTTATTTATAACGTACCAGAAGTATTCATTCAAGTCATCATAGTTTCTCCACTGAGAATGTTTCGATTTTTCTCTCTTGCTCCTCTCAGCTTCCTGCAGAATAATATATTATCAGCACAAACAATTAAAAAATAAAAGTAAATGTTAATTAAATAATATGGAACCTTGGATATTGTGTTGTAAATGGGAGTAACAACTCTTTTCAAAAAGGCCTCGTCTTCGTCACCATAAGCTGGTTTTATGTATTCACCGGTCACTGGATTCGTATTTCCTGTTAGCATTTCATACAGCTCATATGCCATCTATTAAAAAATATAAATAATGCATTATTTATTATATAATATAAAGTTTTAATAATTTGATCTTTTGAAACAGAATGTGTACGTGGTGATAAATGTAGCAAAGACATTCAGGCATGAATCTGAGATTTGCAGCTTCGCCCCATATGAGAAGATAAAGCGCCATGTATAGTAATTTCCTTTGCTGCACCTCTTGTGGGACAGCTGGCAGCCTGTCATTGGCCAAGAGAATATACTCAGCATTGGGATTTCTATTTTTATGTAAAAAAATGGGAAATATACTCACCAAAGGCTGCTCTTGCGGTTTAAATATTTGCACCATTTTTTGTAGTTCTTGAATAGTTTCTTCATTACATCGTCCAGTGCACTTTCGCCCAACTAAAATAACAAAATAATACGGATTAAAATGAGTATATTAAATATTACGCATAATAGATGCAATAATAAATAAAGATATGAAAAAGGGAACCTTAATTTGTTCATCAGGCTTTGAGCATTTGCGAATATGCACATTTGCAAGCAATAAAATCAAATGTTCCCTTTGGTTCGAAGCATTATCTTTCTACACATCAAAAAGAATAAATTAATAAATTGTATAAAACACTAAAGTTCGTATTATGAATTATAAAATATAAACTAAAATTACCTGAAAGCCAAACATAACTTGGAGCCAATCAAGAATATCCTCGTCAGGTTTATTTACGTAATCTTTAGGCCAAGGGAGACCCCTTGTTTCGCGTAGTGCATTCACACCTGCTTGAATCTGAAAATTCAACAAAATTAATAAAAAAAATAAAAATTCTCATTACAGGAAATTAAATTAGGAGTTAAGGCAGATAAAAACCTCAGGGAATTGCATGATGGCCTGATCAGCACTGTCAGGATCGAGAGGGAGAATGTTATAAGGCAAATATATTTTCGTCTTTTCCTCAACCTTATTATGAGCTTCCAATATCTAAAACAAAACATTATTGTTAGAAATAGAAATAGAAATAGAATATTTGATATATTTTATGAATAATTGAGTATGTACCTCACGATCAACTCCAAGTGAAATGGTGACATTTACAGCCTTTAAAACTTCAAATAGAACTACTGCTGTTTGGTACGCTTTTGTTAACTCAGCACTGAAGAAATTCATAAATTAGTTTTTTTCAAAAATGCATTTTATCATTTTAATTGGAATTGAAATTATGGAATTGGGGAAACGTACCGTTCTGCTTTATCAACTGCATTTTTTCGTGCTTGAATATACTGAGTGTAGTACTGTTGATAGAATTTTCGCATTAATTGCGCGTCACTCTCTCTAATTTTGCCCACGAGTGCAGGATCGGACCCCTAATTTTAGAAATTACATGAAAATAAAGTGAAATACATGTAAGTTATGATTAAGATATGTGATACTGGGCTTATTAAGTTAAGAGAAAAAATATACCTGTTCTAAGCGTTGTCTAAGAGCTGTCTTGAATTGGCGAACGCCACGCCCATTTGATGTAGGATCTAATCTATTGGCCTTCTCAAATGCATAAAATCGGCCTGTATATTATGCATTTAAGTTGTAATAACCAAATAATAAGTACAAATTTGCAGCATTTAACTCAGAATTATACAATCTCACAATCATCCATTCAATTTTCCATATCAAAACTAACTAAACCAGATCATTTCGCACGTAATATTTATCAGATTCCCAAAGTGATTGAGAAGAAAAGTGGATAACTTACATAGATATGCGACACGAGGATTGACGGCCTCCACCTCATTAGCCACGCGAAGGATCGGAGCAATTTCAGAAAGTGACGACGGCACGACCTCGCTATCCATTACCGCATCGCCGATTATAGTCTGGCTTCTGGTCAGCTGCCTCTGCACCGAACCGGATGAAGACGAAGCCATGACCTGTCTCTCCCTCTTCGAATCTCAAATCCTTGAAGAATTACCGCGATGAGAAACCCTAGCTAGGGTTTATTAATGGTGCTCGAGATTGAGAGGTAAGGGTTGGTGTGTGAGTGCTGTGAGCTTTTTGGTGCTTTCGAAAAAGAAGGATGCTCGCCTGCTTGGGGTAAGAGAAGTTGATATTAGGTCTGCTCTTTTCGTTTATTACAACAATGCCATTGGGACATCACTAGGGTTTCGAGTGTAATAGAGTGTAATAGAGTATAAAAGAATTACAGACTTTTAAGAAAATAACATCAGTGGCATTTATGAAATTCAAGTAAGTTCAAGGGATGAAATTTCGGAATATTTAAAATGCGGGCCACGTGGATACTGCGTGAGTACGGTAACGTCTGCATGTAGAGTAGAGCCCACCAGAGAGGAAACAAGTTGAAAATGGTCCGATGAGATATGTATGTTATGGCTTCTCGAATATATGGCTTATGTAGTGAATCACGGCGTAAAATTTGGAATTTTTTTAATTGTACTTGTTTCCTTTGTTTTTCCCTTGTTTGTTTTATGAATTAGATAAATACATTTGTGTGAAATACAATTGAATAACAACATATTTTTGAAAAACGAACCAAAAACAAATATCTTTATTTGTTACGAAAATATTAAACATTAATAATAAAATAAACAGATAGATTTACCATTATGTCGAGTGATAATGCAAATTTTATTCTTATTCTCCCAATATTTATTGACATGTCATGTGACAACATTTGAGGTGATTCAAGAAAATTGAATAATTAACAACAATCATTCAAAACATGTCACGTGACGTGTGAGTATAAATTCATGTAAGATCATATATGATAAAATCCGATATGTAAACAAATATTCAATCGTTAACTAAAATAATATAAATGAGACCCAATATGTACGATCTTATATGATGGGTGTATTGTTTTGGACGTATGTTGAGCATAAATACACAAATATTCAATGTATAAAGAAGTTATAAATAAACGAATAACGACGAATGTTATTAATTAAGAAATTTCTCAATTCGATGGTCTTGCGAAGATGAACTTGAAAAAATAATTTATTTATTCACTCGTTAACATTCATTAATAACTCAAATTATATTAGTACAATTGTTATGTTATACAATAGTTATGCGGTATCAACATAATATTTTCACTATAGCAGCTAAAAATAGGCCAAATTTTCATACGTACCCCTACAAACCCCCAAAAATTCATATATATATATGGGATATGATCAATGGCCAACACTCTTGTTTGGCCAACGTCGGCCAACAATACTTATTACACTAAATCTAAATATTATAATCGAATCTTAACCGTATATATATGTTTTATATCATTTAGATATGATGTAGAATAAATTTTATGCAATTTCGATTTTTGTATCTAACAAAACCGATAACATATTTTCACAACCGTCCATTTCGGTAAATTTATAGATTTCCATGAAGGAAAACTCGAAACTTAGTAAAAATTCATCTTGAGCCTATCTATATGATTTAAAATACATCCAAACCAAAAAAATTGAATTTCAAAATTTATCTAATGATGATTCATGTTGTAACTATTTTCTACCGTTCAATTTTTTAAAGTATTATGATAAGTATGATAGAAATTTTTATTTTTCATGAAATTAAATCTACAACATTCTCAAATGATATAAATCATATCTATACGGTTAAAATTCGATTTTAATATTTATATTTAGTGAAATAAGTGTTGTTGGCCGACGTTGGCCAAACAAGAGTGTTGGCCATTGATCATATCCCTATATATATATATATATATATATATATATATATATATATATCCTCCCTTAAAATGGCGAAATATCATGAATACCCCTACAAAATAACTAAAATTCCATGAACGTCCTTTTCATTAGAATTATATTACTCATTCATTAAGATTACAGTTAATTTATTAAATTCTTTACTTTTCAAATCAATTTCATCTAAACAAAAAATAAAGAGTCGGAGACTAGAAAATGAAGGTAAGCAATTTGAGAAAAAAATAAATAGAGACATGATGTTCATCCCGTTTGAAATAATATTAATGAAAGAAGTCAAATTTATAATTTTAGCAACAATTCTTGACGGGGCATTAACGGCAAGGTGACTAGTGATATTTAAAGGATTATGTAGGGACATGCATGAAATTATAGTAGTTTTGTAGGGATATTTGTGATTTGCAAGGGTATACGTGAATTTGTATGTTTTGTAGGGATATATATGAAATTTGTCCGTAAAACTATATTATGTTTTATCCATCACGTGTTCTTAACCATATAAATTAAACACACGTAAACAAATTGAAAAAAAGAATTAAAAATGAAATGATCACGAAAGAAAAAATGACGGAATTTCGTATGGAGAGAAAAAAAAAATGATCTTTCTTTTTACATTTTAATTTCTTTAATTTCATATGTTTGTTAATTTTTAACAGGGGGTTAAAATCTTCATCATAACTTAAATCATTTTTTAAAACGTCTGATTATCCAATAGTGTTTTGATATTCATCATTTTTAAATTTAAATATACTATTTGCTTGATTTGTTTATGTATACATTTTAATTACCCGCAATTATGTTTTTTCTTAAATTTATGTGGGAACCTAAATCATCGACTCATCATATACGAGCAAACACATGCGAGGACATATAAAATCGAACTTGAGCATACATCCTCATACGTGCGCGTATAAAGTAATCTTCCTTCTTCGCGATACGAAACATTCAGATTCTTCCCAACAAAGTAAAAACTGGTTAGAAGTCTCTCTCAATTACCAAACGTCCAATTTAGATCGAACGGCTTCAGACATCCAACTTCCCAACATATAATATCGACGGGAAAACAAATCTCGATTTTACCAGCTAAACACCTCCCCCAGAAACCGAGAATCCAAATCCTGGTTTAATGGGCTGGGTGCGGGACAGGCTATCTTTCACTGGGCCGAGCTAAACAAACCATTAATTCAATAAAACAATAAGCATCGTGCGAGAGCAGTGTTGTAAAAAATGGTGTAAAACGGTAAAAAAACGGTGAAAAATGGTGAAACGGTGGCAAACCGTTTCGTTTTCTGCAAAACGGTTGAACAAAACGGTCCACCGTTTTTTTACCGTTTTTTACCGTTTTTTTTTTCTGAAAAACGTTTTGCAACCGTTTTACATACCGTTTTTTGCATAAAAATTTTGGGCTAATTTTTTTTTGGGCTTTCTTTTCTTGGCCTGACATCAGAAGTTGTGCTTTCTTTTGCTGAATTTGTGTTTTTTTGCTGAATTCGTGCTGTTTTGGATAAATTCGTGCTGAATTTGTGTTGTTTTGGATGAATTTGTGGTGTTTTTGTGCTGATTTGGTGTTGTTTTTATGCTGATTTTGACTAATTTGTAATGATTTTGTCTAATTTATGCTGATTTGGTGTTTTTTTATGCTGATTTGGTGCTGATTTTGCGTAACTCGTGCTGTTTTTATTTGAGATGATATTTTTGATGATATTTATTATATTTTGTTGTATTTTGATGATATTTTAATGTATTATGACTTAACCGTTTTTAACCGTCGGGTAAAACACTAAAACGGTGCTTTTCGTCTTTTACAACACTGTGCGAGAGTCACATGATTACTATTTTGGCGCCACAAAATTCCGCAGAACTTCCGGCGGAATAAGATGCAAGAGTTTCGTCATTTCTCTCATTAATTTCCCACCATTTTCATCATTATTTTCCAATCTTTCTTTGTCTTTTTTATCCCAATTTCCCTCAATACGATTATGCCTACGTCTCCATCAATGAAGGCCCCTTATTCTCGGTACCTCCCCTCAAACCCTAACCCTAGCGAGAGCAGCAAACTGCTGATCTCCAGTTTCCGCCAGTCATGGCGTCGCCGGGGAAGGTTCTCGCGGCTGAATCGAGCGGGTCTTATGTGGGGGCGGATTTGGAGAGAAATAATGCTTTGTATAAGTATCGGTTGGTGAAGAATGAGAGATCAATTGATATTTATGAAGAGGGGGTTTCTCCTGAAATGAAAGAAATCAAGGTTAGGGTTCAGAAAGATACTGGAGGAAAAGCTGAAAAGCGATTGTCGAGGTTATCATATGATAACCGATATAACAATGGATTTTATGAGAATGATTTGATCGAAAGAAGAAATTTCAGAATTATTTCGACGAATCCGAGTAATTCGTTCGCTCCTTCACTTAAAGAAGCTGCAATTAGAGCAATGGTTTCAATTGTGATTACTTCTGCGAATTCATTCGCAAAAAATGAAACCTTCCGTGCATCGCTTCGTCATAATTGCCTTGCGAGTTTATCCCATGATCTAAAATCCATTTCCGATCTTAGAAAAATAATACTATCCATCGAAAGAACAGTTCGAATCAATTCAGATCCAACAGAGCTAAGGAAGGCTTCTTTAAAACTGGTAGAAATGATTAATGGAGTTGATGATTATCAATTAATAGCCTGTGCAGATCTATATCTCGGTATAATTTACAAACTTCAAAATAAGGAGAGAATCTCGGCTAAACATATCCTTCGAGTTTTTGTTTATTCACCATTTAATGCTCGCATTATTCTCCTCCCTGACTTGTGGGACCGGTTATTTTCCCCAAATCTCTCTCATTTGAAATCTTGGTATAATCGAGAGGTTAATTACTGTGAAAGATTTAATACGGAGAAAAGGATGAAAATTATTGAGAAGAGATATGATGAATTAATCTACAAGGGTACTCATGACTTGGCAAATTATTATTTGGAGTGGCTCGAGGGAGAAATCGAGCCTTTATTTCCATATGTTTCAGCCGTTTCTATAAATTCTGAAATTCCAAGTGAATGTTTTGAATCTATTCAGCATATGAAAACATTGAAAAGTAGAAGTTTATGCGCAAATCTTTCTAAACAAAGAAAGATGAAGATCGAACCTGCTTTGAATGTATGTTGCAATTATTTCCTAAGTAACTATTTAAAATTATAAATAGACCAAATATCAGAAATGTATATTTCAAACGCGTCCATTAAGTCTTTTATTATCATTTTTGTAGGACGATGAATGCTCCGTGTCCTCGTTGTATCCATTCAGACTCGATGTTCCACAGGTATAAATTATAATTAGTCTGTGCTCAAATTTTTTAATTAGTTAATGCTCATAAACATTTATTTTATGTATGTTTTATAGGGAAAGCAAAATGTTCTTATCCTAAGAAAATTGGCTTTGGAGACTTTCAAACTGAATGAAGAAAATATAAAAGATTCTTAAGTTCATTACTTAGTTATATCGATACTGTACTTCTCTTTGGTCATGTAAGTAATTATAATTTATAGTCGAGATTAAGATGGAATTAATATATTTTTCAGTTTTGCCACTCGAAACACATGGCTGCAAGGCAAAAAGAAAAAACTAGTGAATGAACTTCAAGTCAATCCTGGCACACAGAACCTTCCTCTCACTAGACTCAAATTTTTGAATTTTCAAAATCTATTTAATGCAAGCATTACGAATCATCATTTTTTGAAAATTTGAAATTAGTGCCAGTTTAAATTGGATTAATTTGGTTACTTTTGGCTCGTGAATGAAAATGAAGTTTAGAAAAGCAAGACCTTTGTTGTCTTTGTATTTACTTCACGACCTTCATTCACAAGGTCAACTATTGATGTTCCCCAATCTTCCAGCCTGTACATAATTGCTAAACCTACACCAGCTCCTATTAAAGTATTAATGACTTGCTTGATTATATCATTATATTCGCTGCCATTTTCGTCGGCATGTGAATTTTAATAAAGTATATATGCTATGTATGTATGTGTCCCATAATATTAAACAAAAACCAAGATGTTAATTGATTGTTATGTTATCATTATCATTATGCTTGAACAAAAACTGAAAGGTTGTAATATAATATTATATAAGATAAGATTTGAGCAATTATTAGATAAATTAAAGTCGATACGTGCCGTTGGGAGTTGGGACCATCCAATAATGAAAGAATGAAATAAACAGGCAGATTGAACTGAGAAAAATCAATGGCCGTGATTGAATGAAGACCTTTCTTAGGTCCCCTCGACCAATCTTACTCCCGTAGGTCTTTCGTCGGCTCTGCTATAGCCGCCCATGAAATGTAATGCAATCTGCAGCTCTTTATCTGTTAGCCCGGCTTGTTAATCTTCTCTCCAGTGTTCTATAACAGGAGGTATCCTTTTCCTTTCTATCAAGTAATTGAGAATTTAGCCTAGGATAGAAATTTTTTACTATAATATTACTATGATATGTATAAATGGTATTTTGGGACAAGTTAAATTTCTGGTTAGAAAAATTTAATAAATTTGTATACAAATTATGTCAATATAAAATTTTAAAAAAAATATGAGTTTGTGTTATACATATTTTATTCTAAACAAGTAATCGGACGACATTTTATACAATTCCCTATATATTTATTTTCTTCTAGGTTTTTTTATTTTGAAATCTTCGTTATTCAAAATTACCAATCGCGAACTATAAATTTATTTTGCATCCAAACAAATCCTAAAGAAAATGAGTCGGCACATCACCGACTTAGTGACTTGTCGATTAATTGATAATTAAAAAAAACAAAAACGCTAATCCTAGTCGGGTAGTGATTCGGACAGGAACAATTTTGATGGTTGTAGGAAATTAATTCCTGCAACCATCAAAAATATTCCTGTCCGAATCAGAAATGGTGAGATGGTAATTGGGACAGGAACAAATTTTATTGTTGCAAGAATTAATTTCCTGCGACCATAAAAAATGTTCCTGTCCGAATTACTATTCATCCTGGTCTCTCATAATTTATCATATATAAAATTATAACTATAATTCAAATTTCATCAATAAAACAAGCATAAAAGGTTAAATTGATACTAGAATGTAATACATAAACATCAAAGTCTAACCAACATAGCATACAAAAATTCAAAATAATAACAGTTTAACAAACAATTTTATATGACGAATTTGAAATAAATTAAAATTTACAAAAAACAAGTTTTTAAAAGAATAAAAAAATTAAAACAGTTCAAAAAAAGAGCACATATATTGTGCCCTTTAAAATGTTTTAAAAAGAATTGAAATTTGATATGTTTAAGATATATCATACATATAAATATGCATAAAATGTATTTTATTTTAAAATGCATAAAATATATCTAAAAGAAGAGCACATATATGGTGTCCCTGAATTTCTCTCCAACATCCTCTATATCATGGATTAACAATTAATTAACATGATAATTAATAAAAATACACCCTATTAACCGTTAACTGATATATAATCAGAGTATGTATGAATTAATAATTTTTAATCAATATGAATTAACCGTTAATGAAATGTATTTTTGTTAATTATCGTGTTAATTAATTGTTAATTGGTGATATAGATGATGTTGAGGAAAATTTGAGGGACATGATATAATTATTCCTAAAGAAATATATAACATAAAAATATATTATACATATGAAAAAATATAGCATACATCTAAAATGCATAACATTCATTCAAATATGAATGTAAAAATGTATAACATACACCTAAATCGTATGATGCATCGGAAAATATATAAAAAAATCTAATGGTATTGGTCACGTATCGTTTCGCTTTTTCTATTGATTATATGTACAAACTTTTTCCTTGGGTTAAACAATTAATAAAAAAAAAGGTTTTATGACGATTGACTATTTTTTTACAACCGCCAATGCATAACCGAATCGTTAAGTCACCGAATCGCGTTATGTTTCCTTCTTTTTAACTATTTTTATCGTTTTCTACGACACTGGCCAAAACCTGCCAATTTCTAAATTTGATTATATCATTCACGGGGTAGAATTGACTTATCATTGAATATACTGAACGTGGATTAAAAAGATCATGCACTTAAATCATTAAATGTCCTATCAAAATTGAACAAAGCATGTGATTGTTTAAGTAAGGCCTGTTGGTATTCGAGTTCACGGGTCAAATGAAAATTGGGACAAAACTTCACTCCAGCCCGGTATGGTAATTATTATTCTTGTAGTTTAATTTTACCGATTTCCTAACTGATTTTGGTCCACTGGTTTCTTTGATTTGTTTTCAAATCTTCAGATTTGGTTCAGTTAGGATAATCAGTATTCGAGCATTTTGATTTCCCCGATTTCCTTATCTTACAATCGAATGTTAAATTTCATTTTTTACATTATGAATGATAGTATATATTATTTATATACAAAATAATAAATAACAATCATAAAAGAGAGTAAAATGGTAATTAATTTGATTATTTTTAAAATTGATTTTTACTAAAGCATGTTAATCCTGGTAATAACGTCGTTCAATTATAATTAACTTAAAAAAAATTGAACACGAGATAGACATACTAATTAAATTAAACTGGAGAGGGAACATACAAGTACTGAAATTAATGTCTTTTTAAAGTAACTGGAGAGGAAACATGCATAGGCAGTACTGAGGTTCGGGGAATCGCTTTGTATCGCCAAGACAACGCCAGGCCAGCCAATGACGACCTTTCTTCTCTCTTTCGCATTTCCTCACTTCACCTCGATATATCTGCAATTAAATAATCAACCCAATAATTATCTCCTCCTAAAACCACTACAAACAAGCAATAAAGTATCCAATTTTTATGAAGAAGTGAAGCTCCCATGAACCCACCTACCTTTTCCTCTTCCTCTTCTCTCTTTCCTTCTACTTTCCCATTCCCTTCCCCTTTCCCTTTCCTTTTCTAGTCAAATAAGAACCTCTTATCCATCCATCCACTTCTCACTCTTCCCAGATCCACTCAAAACCCCAATAACCCATTTACTAATCAAAGATTCATGTCCATTTAGATGCGATCCTCTTTCCCCTTTTCATGGGCAACACATGCGGTGGCGCTTCGCTGATCAGGAGCAAATACTTCAGCTTCGCCGATCGTACCACCTCTAAAAGATCCGTTTCTGCTGATTCCGACCAAGTAACCAATAAGTTAACCGACGACCACGACCACGACCGGACTAAACCGGATAACCCAAAACCCGAAACCCCACCAAAACCTGTTTCTTCCGTGATGAGGCGAGGAGGGTTTCCTTTCGATCCCAATACCAATTACGTTATTGGCCACCAAACTCGTAATATTCGTGATTTATACATGCTTGGTCGCAAACTTGGGCAAGGCCAATTCGGGACTACTTATTTGTGTACCGAGATTTCTACCGGACTTAATTACGCTTGCAAATCAATCGCCAAAAGAAAGCTGATTTCGAGAGAAGACGTGGAGGATGTGAGACGCGAGATCCAAATCATGCACCATCTATCAGGACACAAGAATGTCGTCCAGATTAAAGGAGCTTATGAAGATCATTTATACGTTCATATCGTGATGGAGCTCTGTGCAGGAGGAGAGCTTTTCGATAGAATCATACAGAGAGGCCATTACAGTGAGAGAAAGGCCGCAGAGTTGACCAAGATTATCGTCGGTGTCGTCGAAGCTTGCCACTCGCTTGGTGTCATTCACAGAGATCTCAAACCAGAGAACTTTTTGTTGGTCAATAGAAACGATGACTCATCACTCAAGGCCATTGATTTCGGCCTCTCTGTTTTCTTCAAGCCTGGTAAGTACTCAAAGTCGATTCTTTCTAAATCAATTCTTCGAATAAAGATTATTATGGCCTTGACAAACATTTTATGCAAATTACAGGACAAGTATTTAATGACGTTGTTGGAAGCCCTTATTACGTGGCTCCAGAAGTACTTTGCAAAAATTACGGACCCGAAGCGGATGTTTGGACAGCTGGCATTATCCTCTACATTCTCCTAAGTGGTGTACCGCCTTTTTGGGCCGGTACATAACTACTTTCTCTCTCTTCAAAACCATACTCCAATCTTCTTTTATTATAACTATTCTAATTCTAATTTATATGTTGTATTTGTATTTCAGAGACGCAACAAGGGATATTCGATGCGGTTTTAAAGGGAGTGATTGATTTTGAATCGGATCCATGGCCTGTAATATCCGACAGTGCGAAAGATCTCATTAGGAGAATGCTTAATCCTCGTCCATCTGAGCGGTTAAAAGCACACGAAGTTTTATGTAACTAAAATCTATTAATTATTAATCAATTTTAATTAATTCATTAATTAATTAATATGTTGGTTGTATTAATATGTTTTACAATATTCAGCTCATCCATGGATATGTGAGAATGGAGTCGCACCGGACCGTGCATTGGATCCAGCCGTGATTTCTCGACTCAAACAATTCTCTGTCATGAACAAGCTTAAAAAGATGGCTTTAAGGGTATACAATTAATACTAAAATGCACACAAAAAAATTGGCACTTTTTTCTGTGATTGAAAATGACGAAAATACCCTTGACAGGTTATCGCGGAGAGCCTTTCCGAAGAGGAAATTGCGGGACTGAGAGAGATGTTCACGACTATGGACACAGACAATAGCGGAGCCATCACTTTTGATGAACTGAAAGCCGGGCTACGAAAGTACGGTTCTACCCTCAACGACACCGAGATTCACGACCTCATGGAAGCTGTAATATTCAATCATCGACTCTTCCAATATATTCATTTTAATTCTTGCAAAATATTCTAAGAGGTTTTAATTTTAATTTTAATTTTTGATATTTTCAGGCGGATATAGACAATAGCGGGACGATAGATTACGGGGAGTTCATTGCAGCGACGTTACACATGAATAAACTAGATAGAGAGGAGCATTTAGTGGCCGCATTTTCGTATTTCGATAAAGATGGGAGCGGTTATATCACCGTTGACGAGCTTCAAGAGGCTTGTCGCGAACACAACATGCCTGATTATTTCCTCGACGACACTATTAAAGAAATCGACAAAAATAACGTAACGACATTAAATTATAATAAAGTCGTAATTGATTATAATAATAATAATAATTAATTTTGTGTGTGTTTTAGGATGGGCAAATCGATTATGGGGAGTTCGTGGCGATGATGACGAAAGGCAACATGGGGCTAGGGAGACGAACGATGAGGAACAGTTTGAATGTGAGTATGAGAGATGCTTGAATGGTTTTAGTTTTGTATAGTTTTTTGACTTGCTTAGTTCTTTCTTGGACTTTGGTTTTAGACTCTACTTTTGTGTTGTTTTGTATTTGTAATTTTTATTTTATGTTGTTTAGTTGTGTCGCAAGCACGGTTTTGTTTATTCCACGATATGTTGTATCATGACTTTATTGGCAATTATTTATTTGGAATAAATTCGAACACGAATCAATTTGCTATTATGTTCATCATGACAAACAATTCATCATTCAAGAATTAATATTTGTAATACATTTTTGTATAAGAACAAAAATTAGAAAATTTGTTATTACCAATAATCCCCGCAAGAACAAGACCCGTCTTTAAAATGGTGAAATCGAACCGCGTCTCGTACCACAAACTCTCTTTGACTCACCAAAGAAACTAATTTTATCACTACATGACAATCATTACATATCCTTAAATTCTTCATGATATAAATAGGCATCCAATTTGGCAAACTCATGAGCCCAAAAACCACGGCTAATTTCTCGCTATGATATTTAACCAATTCGGTCCCGTCATTTTTGACATATCCAACCTCGGTTATTTTTTCAATTAAACCCTCGAGTTTCCTTTTAATTTCAACGATTTGTGGGTGACACGATTCGTCGGCTGTGAATAAATGCACTTTGTTATCCACTTCGATCCAACTATAACCAGGTTTTTTTTTAACCCCTTTCTCTCTCATCAATTTTCTCACTCTAGCCGATTCGTCAGAACTACCAGAATCTTTATACATTTTCGATAAAAGCATATAACTTCCCGAGTCATTAGAGTTCAACTCGAATAAATGTTTCGCAGCATATTCTGCCAGATCAGCATTGCCGTGCAATTTGCAACTCGCAAGCAAAACCCCCCAAACTTCAGCACTCGGTTCAATCGGCATATTTACGATTATACCCTTGGCTTCTTCTAGAAGCCCGGTTCGACCCAAGAGATCTACCATGCATGAATAATGTTCTAAACCTGGTAAAATTTCGTGACCTTTAGTCATCGAATCGAAATAATATTTTCCTTGTTCTACTAAACCAGCATGACAACAACTCGATAAAATCGCGACGAAACTTATATAATCTGGCTTAATTTTATTTTTTAACATTAATTCAAATGTTTCGATGGCTTGAATCCCCATACCGTGATGTGAATATGCGGTTATCATAGCATTCCATGAAATAATATCTTTTTGACAAATAAAATCAAAAATTTGTTTCGCTTCTTTTAATCTCCCACATTCAGAATACATCGTGATGATCGAATTAGCAATCGATAAATCCATATCAAACCCTAGTTTGATTGTTTGACCGAAAATTTGATTACCGATTTTTACAGATGCCACGTCAGCACAAGCCTTGAATAAAGTCACGAACGTGACACAGTCAGGTTTAATATTATTTTCCTTTAACATGGTAATATACATTTTAAGCCCCTCGTTTTCAAGATTGTGGTGTATATACGTGCCCAACATGGCATTCCAAGTTACTATATTTCTCAGAGGCATTTCATCGAATAGTTCACGCGCATTCTCAGATTCGCCCACTTGAGAATATGCAGTGATCATGCTTGTCCATGATATTACATCTTTATAAGGCATGAAATCAAATACTAACTTAGAACTATGTATATTATTACATTTCGCATAAAATGCGATTAGCGAATTTGACACTGCAATAGCAGAAATTAGACCGGTTTTTAAAGCGAGTGAATGTAATTGATTTCCCAAGCCTGAATTAAGCATGTTAGAACAAGCACTTATTAGGGTTACGATTGTAAATTCATCTAAAACATGAAATTCTTCTCTCATTTGATTGAATAATTCGATGGATTCTTTAATTTGCCCTGTTTGAGAAAATCCATTGATAATAGCGGTCCATGAGTATGTGCTATGGTTATCTAAAGAGTTAAAAATTATTTTTGCCAATTTTAGAGAGCCTGATTTAGCGTATAGATCAACCAATGCACTTCCTATGAATTTATCTATTTTTGGTGATGTCTTTAAAATCCGTGCGTGAATTTGTGTACCGAATTGCAAGTTCGATATACTTGCACATGCAGAAAGAGTACATGTATAAGTGGTTGAATCGGGTTTTATGCCTTCTCTATTCATTTCAGAGAAAATGTTTAGGGCTTTTATTTTTTGTCCCTTTTGGGCTAGCATTGATATGACAGTGTTCCATGAGACTACATCTTGTTCTGGCATTTTATCGAACATCTCCAAGGCGTGGGTCACGCTGCATGATTTTGAATAGCCTAAGAGTAAACAGTTCCAGCATGAAAGATTTGGGTTTGGCATTTCATCGAACAGTTTTGAAGCAATGTGGATTTCTCCACACTTGACAAACATGTCGATTAGAGCTTGTCTAACTTGTGGGTCCAGTCTGAATTCAGTTTTTTCGACTAAACCAAGCAATTGAAGGGCTAATTTCATGCAATTAATCATGCTGCAAGATTTAATTGCACAAGTAAAGCTAAATAAATTAACTTCACAATTACTTGAGTTAAGCATTGATAGAAATAACTTAACTGCTTTTTGGAACCGGTCATTTTGGTAGTAACCTGACAGGAGGGTGTTCCACGTAGTAGTGTCACTGACGGGCATTTCGTCGAACACTTTTTCTGCTCCTCTCAAATTCCCGAATTTACAATACCCGTTAATCATCATGTTGCCGGATATCTCATTACGGATGGGGATTTCATCGAACAGGTTACGTGCATCTAAAAGGGAACTGCAATTCAGATATGTATTGAGTAGATTATTCTGGAGGAATGTGGACGAAGAGAGGCCAATGGAGATGATTTGTGCGTGAAGCTTGCGTGCATTGGGAAGGGAGGTTGGAGTTGTCAAGGATTTCATGGTGTCGTAAAATGGTTGGGTTAAAGCCATGTACGAAGATGATGAAGAAGAAGAAGTAGAAGAACAAGAACAATAACAAGAAGAAAGAAGGGAGGATATTTTTTGTGTTTGGTAATACGGTACAGGAGAGAGGAGCTTGAAGCAACGCCATGAGAGCCTTACCATCAAGGGTTTTGGGTTTTGCCACGAATAGATCAAGCATTCGGCAACTATCGGTTGATTCCTTACTAATACAAGATGCTCACATAGTCACATCCCATAAAATCCGGAAATGATATCCCGGACATAAAACTAATCCGGAATTGAAATACTGTTGCATTTGTTTTTTAATAAAAAAAGCTCACTTTTGCCCCCTGAAGTGTTCAAAAAAGTGTAACTTGCCTCCCAAACTCTAATTTTGTTCATTTTGCCTCCTGAACTCTCATTTTTGCTCACTTTTGCCCCCTCCATCAGTTAAGTGCCCAGTCACCAGTTAAGTGATGACGTGGCTGTGATGACTTGGCAATTTTTGATGATTGTACTGCTGACGTGGCCAAATTTAAATTATAATATTACATATCCAATAACAAACAAATAAATCCAATAACCCATCAAAGAAAATCCATTAACCCATTAATCCAATAACCAAATAAACCCTCTCTCTCACAGGACCCTCTTCACGCCATTAAACCGAGCTTCTCTCACTCTCTCACTCGCCCCCTCTCTCACGCCATTAACGCCATCAAAGAAAATCCAAGGTCGCCGGTCTCTCCTCTCCGTCGCCAAGCTCTCTCCTCTCCGTCGCCGGTTAGCCCCTCTTTTTTTTCTCTCTCTTTCTCTTTCTCTTTCTCTCTCTTTCTCTCTCTCTTTCTCGAAAATTTCTGAAATTACTTGTTTTTTCTCTCTATTTAGTTGGTCTCTTTATTAATTTTAGTTGGATTCTTCACCCAAAAAACACCCAAAAAACAGCATTTTTCAGCAATTTTCAGCAAAAAAACAGCAATTTTCAGCAAAAAAACAGCAAATTAGGGTTAATTTCAGCAAAAAAACAGCAAATTAGGGTCAATTTCAGCCAAAAAACAGCAAATTAGGGTCAATTTCAGCAAAAAAACAGCAAATTAGCATATTTATTTGTCCAATTTTACCAAATTAGGGTTTATTTTGTCCAATTTCAGGGCTTTTTTCGGGAATTTTCAGCGATTGATGATGGAGGGTTCATCATCGATAGGTATGTTATATTGATTTTGTCGTTTCAAAATTTTTTTTTTTTTCCCGAAATTCATGGGTATGTATGTATGTTTTCGTAAAGCCATAATTTCATGCGTACCCCTCGAAAATCTCAAAATATTCTTTTTTATTATCTTTGAGGTTTTGTAGGGGTAAATATGAAATTTCTCCTTTCATAAACTTGCAAAAATATAGTTTTACTATTTTAGTAGTAAGAAGCAAAAAAATTAAATTTGTAGAGTAAATATATTGATAGTTTTTTTCTTTCTTTTTTAAAATTTAGGGCACTTGGAACTGGGGAGCCAGCATTTTGTATGAACTACGGTAAGTTGAATGCATCCATCGATCGACTCGAGGCTATCGTGACGAGTTAACTTTTTTTTTTTCACTTTATATTTTGATGTATAAATTGTACTGAACTGAACTCGTGTATTTTGAAGATAAATAAATCTTAGAAGTTTTTTGTTTCTTTTTTCTTTTGTTTCTTTCCCTCTTTTAGTTTCTTTTTTATAAAATCTTGTGTAAATTTTATTATTAATATCTTGTAGGAAATTTTATATTTAAGTAGTCTATTTCACTTCATATATAAATGTCAAATTATTTCTAGATATTGAAACTTGTTAGAGAAAATTATTTCTAGATATTGAAACTTAGAGAAAAATATTTCTAGATATTGAAACTTGTTATAGAGAAAAACCTTCAACAAATGCATAAAAAATAAAACTTCCACGAAAATCACCACGTCTTCAAAAATTCGCAAGCAAAATTCCTTCTCACTAACATTCAACTAATTCTCCAAAACACATGCAAAATCTAAATCTCATCAAACAAACATGCACTAGTTTTAAAAATCTTCAAATTAATTCTTATTCAGCATTGTTCATGAATTTATACCCACTCAATTGCTCTTGCGATCTCTATTGTAATCTTCGATAAGTCTCTCCACGTCTTTCCACAACAGACCCTCCACGAGCACTCCCTCTTTCGTAAACCTGCAATTTTAAACCTTCTTATTATCAAACCTCAAAATAACACAAATACCCCTCCAAAACATCAAAATATCGTACCACTTGGTCACGGATCTGGTGAGGTTGACTGGAGGTTTGGCAGATACGGATTTGGGATCCGCGCTGGAGATGGTGAGAGTGTACTTGTCAGAAAACCTAGGTAGCTTCGACGATACCACAAGACCGGTACTACTGAACGAACCCTGTTTATTATTTAATTCAAGATTAAAAAAAAAATTGATTAAATTTCTGGATTGGAAATGGAGAAGAAACTTACAACTGGAGGGTAGGTGAAAAGGATGGCGTTCTTCTCCTTGGTGTAGGTTAGGAAATGTAACAGAGCATTAAATGCTATGTATGTGATATCTAAAATGGTTAAGAAGTAAAATTGAACGATTTTTTTTGGAAATGAAGATTATAAGAGGAAAAAGGATATGAAATGATGCATCCGATGAGAAATTCCCGGTTTTCTGGAAACTTCTTAGGGTAAAATTGAGCGAGTAATGCTATTCCAATTACTATAGACCCGATAAAAAGCTTCATGTTGCTTAATTTAACATTCTCTTTGTATCCCTTGCTCTTCACGACCTGTGCATCACAAAAATTTAGAAACCAAAATTAAAAGTTAAGCAAGAAAAATATGGATTGATACATTTTGTAAAATTTTGAGAATACAAACATAAATATCCCAAAACCTATGGTCAGATTTGAAGAGCTAAAGATCTCACATTTACCCTAAACCCAAATGGAAACCTAATTTACCCCCAAAACCTATTTTACTTCAATTTGTCTTGAACAAAGAGCTAGGAGATACATTTTGTAAAAGAACAAAGATCTCTTCGTCATTTAAAAAGTAAACAATTCAATTAAACTTTAATACAGAGAAGGCAAATCAAATGAAAAACAACTAGCACTAAAATTCACGGAACAATTTAATGAATTTCTGTACAATCTACTGTCTGTGATGTACAGATCTATACCAATTAATCAGAAGGAACTGTTTATTGAGCAAAAAAACAAAGAATCTACTTAGTTTTTCTTCCTTTTAAAGATCTATACCAAAATAAAAGAAGAAGTCGATTAAAATCAGGGATCGAGAGAGAAAGAGCAAGCGAAGAAAAAGAGGAGCTAACCTTACGACGTTGGCGACGGACCGGCGACGAGGGAACAATGGCGACGAGACAGAGAGAGCACGAGAGAGAGCACGAGAGAGAGCTTGGCACGAGAGAGAGCACGAGAGAATGAACAATGGCGACCTGGTGAGTGAGAGAGGGGGTTAAATAATGGGTTATTGGGTTCAAATAATGGGTTATTGGATTTATTTGTTTGTTATTGGATATGTAATATTATAATTTAAATTTGGCCACGTCAGCAGTACAATCATCAAAAAATTGCCAAGTCATCACAGCCACGTCATCACTTAACTGGTGACTGGGCACTTAACTGATGGAAGGGGCAAAAGTGGGCAAAAATGAGAGTTCAGGGGGCAAAATGAACAAAATTAGAGTTCGGGGGGCAAGTTGCAATTTTTTGAACACTTCAGGGGGCTAAAGTGAGCTTTTTTCTTTTTTAATTGGTTTCTTCTTGTGGTTTATATATAGTCTACTTCGTGTCAATAGTATATTGATAGAATATACTATTTTTGGAAATTGACATGAACACGATATTTTACATACATGAACACGAATTTTGCAAATTGACAGAATATATTATTGTTGAGTATATTCTACTTCGTGTCAATAGTATATTGATAGAATATACTATTTTTGCAAATTGAACAAACCTCAAAATCATCAAGTTCTTTTTGACCAGAATAAGCCCTTATGTTAACGAAGGGTTTCTTCCCTTCATCAAACTATGATAGATCTTTGTATTTGTACCCTTTGGAAACTTTTTTTATGGCTGACAACAAGTCCTGATATTGAGGATTACGATTCACGGCCAGATCCACGGATATTTTTAAGCAATCACGCTCCTCTCCATCATTCCAAAATCCAAATACATCCTCAAGATTATCCGTAACTCTAGGCCGTATGCCGTATGCCGATAGTCATAGTAGAATTCTTCACATCATATAAAGACACCACACACACACCACTTTCTTTCTCAACTGCTTGGACTTTTCTTCTCGCTGCATCGAGTAGCATGCAATCTTTTAATAGCGTCGAGCAATGCTGAATCTTGACCGCCAAACCCGATGTAACTTTTGGATTCTATTTGTGTTTCTCCGTAGTAGTTGTATAATATTTTCCGTGCAGACTTAATGTCGCATTGGAAAAATAAATTTGTCTCTCTTAAATTTTATCACACCAATTAATGGGTTGAAACTTGAAAATTAGTGATAAATCAAATAAATAAGATAAATATTTGTTAAGTTAAAATATTTTATATGTTAAAACTTAAATCAGGTTCCTTCGCTTATTTATTATTTACTCGTTTAACACGGCATTTAACGATAAATGACAAAACGTCACATCATCGATAGGTCGAGGGGAGTGTACGGGACTTCGTATCATCACTAATGTTGCATTCGGTGCTCTTGCTAAAAAAAATATATATTCTGTCAATTTGCAAAAATAGTATATTCTTCGATTTGTTAGGAATATTGTTACCATTGTAAGTACGATACAAGATAAAAAAAATGTGCAGCCATAAGCACACAAGCTTAGAACACGCCGAACCTGGATACGGTGGATATTGTTGGATACAAATATGGATACGATTTTTTTCGGATATTAAATCATGGGGAGTTCTATCATACACCCTTTTAAAAGGACATTTTGGGTATTTAAAAGGGTGTATCATAAAATTTATATTTTAGGAAATTTATTTTTTAAATGAACAACAAATAATTCCTATTTAGCCAAACATTTAGTTAATAAATACACTTGAAAATTATCTTAAATACTCATTAATGAATAATTACTCAAAATATCCTTGAAAATGGATGTATCATAAGAAAAATGGTATATGATAGAAGCCCCCTTAAAACATATACTATTATATCATAACATAATATATTTTTTAATTATATATATATATATATATATATATATATATATATATAATTTATGACATGGTCAATTTAATCTATTATATTTAAACGTAATTTTATGATTGCAATTTTAAATCATTCCAAAATCATTAATTATCTATGTTTTTTCCAACTAATATGAAATAATTCACATAAAAGTATATATAATGTTCAGATCCGGATATCCGATTCCGGATCCGAATATCTGATCCGAAAAAATATCCGGATCTGGATAATAACCGGCTCCGGATCCGGATCTGACAGTAAAACCGAACATCGGATCTAGATCCGGATATTTTTTCGGATACGGTTTGGATAATATCCGCACCATTTACATCCCTAAATATGATACACCGCGTACCTGACATTCCCCATTCCGTGGTACCATGTCACGAACAACAAATCTCAAGAATAAAATCAGAGCGGCAAGTGCGGCTTAGCATCCGAGTAAGTTAAATCTAATACATGAGCTAGGTTTGCACTTCAACGTTATAGCTTCCATCGACGTAATACAATTACGTGCCGTTTGAATCGCCACCCAAGATAATAGGCTATTTGATTTGGAGAAATCGAGCTTCAAAGTTTTTGGACAACCTTCAAATTGTCAGAGAAGAATACTTTCGCTGAATTAGAAATAAATTTCGCCGCATAAGATAGCAAATTTCATTGCCAAAAATTCACCTTGCAGGACATCTATTCTGAATTTACACCAGATCTGAATGATTGTGAATGAATTTTCTTTAGATTGGATTCTAACTTAAAACTTCCCCACAATATAGATCACCACTTAATAAGCAAATAACAACATTTTTTTTCTCTTTGTGAATAGTTGAAGAATATCATATTAGGTCGGCCGAAAACATCTGCCCCAGTACTTTATTGCGCCAAAAATTCAGTAGACGAAAATCAAAATTGTCTAGTTATTTAATTTGGCAAAAATTCAAAATTTTGCAAACACAAAAAGGTCCACATTCGATGCATAAGTGGCAAAAAAACAAAACAAAAAAAAACTAAGATTTCGAACAAAGATTTTTTTTTAAATGAATGTCCAGATCAACTACAATGAATGAAGTGTAAAAATGTTGCAAGGAAAAGATTCGAGAATGTGCGGTTAGACATGGGACTTGCCGTCCATATCAATAGACACATCATTCTCTTTTAACTTTACTAATTATTGGCAATTAAGGATGTGTGGTACTGGTACGTCCATCGTGATAGTCCGTCAATAATACGAAGGAAAATGTTGGGCATACCCTGTTTCTATCCTCCAAAAATCTTGAAGACGTGTATATGATTTAACACATTAATAATTAACATCTTAATTAATAATTTGATATCTTAATTGAATTTAAATCATAAATTAAGATAATCAAATTATAAATTAAGATGTTAAAACATATATTTATGTATTAAATTTTAAACTGTTAAGTCATATCCAGATATCCATGTCATCAAGACTCTCGACGGAGAATACTGGGGTTGCACATCACTACTCTGATATGAACGTGATCAAATAATACAACACTCGAAACCTTTTCCTGTTAAAGCAAAACTGCACAATTCCATTGCCTCTAAATATCTCACTCCTCAGCTCTTGCCCTCGGCTCTAGGGACGGAACCAGAATGAAATAATATGGGGGCCAGAACGACAGAGGGGTCAAGATTAAATAATTACATAAAATTTTAACATATAAATTATAAAAATATACATAATTATAAAAAAAAAATACATTTGGGTCGAAAGTGACTAGAGATATGATTATTTCATCATCATTTGTATTGTGGAGTCTGGACACTGGAGAACAAACCTAATAAATATATGAAATGATAAGTTAACACATGATTTGGATTATAGTTTCAACTAGACGACACCGGTGGAAAGTGACTAGAGATATGATAATGGCGGAACAAAAGTAAAAGAGAGACTTGGTACTTACCCAAATTGCGACATCTTTATCAATTATTCCACACTAATTATAAGATATGTTATATATGTTAGGACTTAGATGCTAACGGTGTTTCTCTATTGTATTTTTATTATAAAAAAAATAAAATTTATACATACCAAAAAAAATTCTAATTAAGAAAAATATTTTGTTGGTGGCGTGCGATTAGGCTCCCTCCGTTTTCACGTTCCCAGCTTTTAGGGTTCTTTTCCTTCCGTTTTAGATCGAGACTCGGGAATCGAAGTCACTTCCGGATTGATTGATGACGGAGTTCCAGTCGAAAAATGAAAACGAACAAAGTGATAAAAGAGACTACTTTGGTCGTATAGACAAGAGCGAAGTTCCCATAGTTCTATCACGAGCTTTTGACAATCCAGAGGTCTTTCTTCATGTGAAAAAAGAGGCTCGCTATGAAGGACTCGAGGATAATCATTTCTTTCAGTTCATAATTATTGTAATGTTTCAATAATAAATTAAGTTTTATTGATTAAATAAATGAAAATTAATTACAAATGCGCAATTTTTTTAAAATAAAATTCTACAATAAAATTATTTTCTTCTTCTTTAAATATGTTAAATAACTCGTAGATACTATGAACTAATTATTAGTCCAAAAATATATCATTATTAATCAACAAACAAAAAAATCCTTAATTATTGAAATATTAAAATGAATACTATGATGTAATAATATAATATATTTTTTTTTAACGGGTGATTCTTTGGTACAATTTTTTTAATAGGGTAATTTTGGTGTTTTCAATTAATTATAAATTTTTTTGTATGTATGATGAATCTTTTCTATATTGTCTAGTCTTAGTTGAAAAAAGTGCACTTGATTATTACATAGACAAATTACCAAAATACTCTTTTAAAAGTCAAGTCTTAATTATTTTGTAATTTCATAATAAACAAATATATAAAATGTATGTTAATATAAAAATGAGAGGAAGAAAAAAAGAAATTTGGAGAAAGGAAAAGTAATAGTATGTAGGTGTGTTATTGAAAAATGAAATTTTTTTTTTTTTTACTTGGTATTGAGATGAATTGAAATAGAGTTATTGTTTAAGTATTGTTATGAATTGAAATAGTTATTGTTTTATTGTTTATTAAATATTACTATAATTGAAATATAGTTTATTGTGTGTTGAATATTATTATAAATGAGATTACGATTTCAACAAAACGGATATCCGTTTAAAATTTTATTCGAATTCAGATCTTGATTCGACTGAAAATTTAACTCCTGGATTGAAATATGAATATGTAAAAACGAATATGATTTTTATCCGAATCCGTCCGGATCCGTTCGAATCCGAATATTTTTTTCCGATCAGAATATTTTTTGAATATGCTCGGTTCAATTGGGATAATATCTACTTTCATCTTTTATTTCCAACCATCCGGATCAATTCGGTCAATATCCGAACCATTGGGACCCTTAATTTTAAGAATTGTTTTCAACTTTAGACTCAATAAGTTTGAGATTTAACGAAATATACAACAAAGTTAAAAAATTCTCAAAATAACACTGTCGACATTTGAAAAATCAAGAATTTGTGTATTTCTCGACTATTGAAAAGTCGGACACTTTATCTTTCCTAACTATCCGTTAACTCCATTTTAACTCTCTTAATGACCTGTTATTAAATTTCAGCATGCTTTCGACATTTGAAATGTCGAGAAGAATAATTTGGCACTTTTTACTATACACACACATACAATACATCCCAAATTGCACCCTAAATTATATACATAACTTTATAGTCTTTAAATTGTGAAGTAATTTTATATTTCACTTTCAAATATTATATTTCAATGTTAAATATTATAATCTAATAATTTGTTGTTTGTGAAAATCATAATATATATGAGTATTTAATTTTCTTTATTGGAGTTAAATTTTTAAAAATAATATGATATTACTAGAAAACATGTATAGGCACGTATTTTTTTTTTTGTTTTGAAAAATATGATTTTTCATTACATAAAAGAAAATACTTCTAGGTATATTATTTTATGAATATAATTTTTTTTTATAATAAACACAAACATTATATTTTTAAATTATGGTTGTCGCTATAAATATAATATTTGATTATTATATTTAACAACGAAATACAATATTTATTTTATTTTTAAATGAGTAAATATAATATAACAAAATAAATTTCTTTTGGTACACATAAAATATTTGAATATGATTTTCACTAAAAGAAAAAAAAATCATTCTATCATTATATTTAACATTGAAATATAATATGAAAAAAATTATTGATATTTTATTTTAAAAAATATAAAATTTTGTATATAATTATGGATACAATTTGGGGTGTTATGTAAGAATGAGGATGCTAATATTCAAAGTCAATGATTTTTGATGTGAGTATTGAAAGTTAATGTGGAGTAATTAGGAGGAGTTATTAAGAATTGAATTAGAGGAGTTAATATTTTGAAAAATAGTTATACTATCTCTTAATTTTTAAAAAGTCGAGAGTGTTAATTCATGTATTATTAAAATTGTTTGTCCATTTTGATGAATCTCAAACATATATGGTCTATCTTCCAAAATTTTCCTAATTTTAAGTATTACTATACCCAAAGACCTAAACTATAAACTTTTATTATTGACTATTCTGAAAATATCTAGATACAATCATCTTTTACGATACTAGATATTAGGAGCATTTCTGCATGTAACCCGTTATGGGATGAAAATTCGAAAAATAATCCCATTTTCAAAAATATTCCAGAAATGACCCAAGCAGGGTTTTTAAATATCGGTGCTACAGTGTTTTGAAAAGAAAAATATTTATTCTCCACAAAAATGTACCCACCGAATTCTCCATCTATGTTTTAGTTAGTATATTTAAATAAAATGATAACTAGTACATGTTAGCTATTAACAATACATAATTAATATTTATTCGAATTCATAAATTGGAATAAATATTAATGAATATTTAATGATATGTTCTAATTATCACATTAATTAAATGTAATATTAATGAATTCTCCATTATTGAACTATTACATTTAATTAATGTGATAATTAAAACATATCATTAAATAATAAATATTCATTAATATTTATTCAAATTTATGAATTCGAATAAATATTAATTATGTATTAAGTTAATAGCTAACATGTACTAGTTATCATTTTATTTAAGGGGAGTTCTATCATACACCCTTTTACAAGGGTATTTTGGGTATTTCAGCAATTAATTATATTTGTAAAAAGGGTGTATCATAAAAATTATTTTTTATGAAAATTTTGGTTTAAATGAACAACAAAAAATTCCAATTTAGTTAAACTAATTGATAAATATATTTGATATCTTACCTTAAATATTCATAAATGGATAATTACTCCAAATACCCTTGAAAATGGGTGTATGATAACGAAATGGGTGTATGATAGAAATCTCTTTTATTTAAATATACAAACTAGAACATAGATGGAGAATTGTGTGGGTACATTTCGGAGAAGAATAAATATTTTTCTTTCAAAACACTGTAGCACCGAGATTTAAAAATCCGATTTGGGTCATTTCTGGAATATTTTTGAAAAGAGGGTTATTTTTCGAATTTTTATCCCATAACGGGTTACGTGCAGAAATGTTCCTAGATATTATTGTCTTGGCAATTTTCTTTCCAAAATTTGTAATTTGAGCAAATGACAATAAAAATATAACTTTATGGACGTGGCAGTTTAGGTATCGTTTATCAGGCTGTTCGGTAAGAATATCACATTGACAGTGTTAGGAGGATCTAGATTCCATGTCGTGCCGAAAACACCTGTCCCTCTATTTTGTTTCTACACGAAAACTTTCACAATCATTTCTACTATTTTATAAAAACTGACATATCAAATATCATTTGTTTTTTACTATTTAATTTTCATTTTTTTTTTTTGGGTCTGAATCTATGATTGTGATTTATTGCGAAGTATATTATTCATGAGATCTTTTAATGATGCCATGTAGGTCCCCAGTAGTCAGCTATGTTGCTCGGATACGCCGATACGGCGATACGGTTACGCGTATCGGATACGACGATACGACAATTTAACATATGATTTAGGATACGATACGCGTATCGGATACGGGTTGGTTTTGGTTTTTCTAAGTATCCGCGCAACATAGGTAGTCAGGAGCAGCCACAACCAACAACCAGTGTCATCATTCCACAAGGGCCACTTCGGGTCCATCTTACATCGTAAAGATATTTCTCTGGCATTATTATATTGAAGGGGAATTATTCATGAGAAATTTACAAATAATTCTCTAATTTTTCTTGAATTTACAAAAAAAAAAAAAAAACTCTAACTTTTGAGAAACTCCAAAAAAATATTTATCCCCATATAGTGGTATTTCATGATATTACAATTTTTCTGATATTTAAAAAAAATATTTATAGTGATTTTAAATTAATAAAATAATACAAAAATATGTTTATTAAATTTAAAGATGAAAAATAGAGAAATATTTTGGTCCAAAAAAATTGCAATACCATGAAATATCCCTATAGAGGAGGGTAATTGAAAAGAAAATCTTGTATGTAGATGGTTTTTTGGAGTTTCTCAAAAGTTAGGGGATTTTTTGTAAATTCAAGAAAAGTTAGGAGGTTATTTGTAAATTGCCCAATTAATATTATGTGTGTTGAGATTTATGTGGAATATTATATATAACCAATCTTTGTCATTTCATTTGACATGGTGTGAGGCTACAACTACAAGGATAGTTCATAGTTGTACCAAAGTGTGAAGCAGGAGAACGGACAGTGATGGGCAAATCTAGTCTTGCTTCTGAATGCACCTGGAGTATGATTGTATGCTTAAACCTTTATAATGCAATGATAGATTAATCTCTCATTTTCGGTCATATATTTTTATAATACAAAAAATATCATGAAGTATATTCTTAGTACAACGCAAAACTTAATGTAAGTATATCAAAGCTTATGTATACGTTATTCTTAATATAATACCAAAAAATCATATCTAAATAGTAAATACTATAACAACATGAAATATATCATGTATGAGTATTAACTTTTTTCCTATTAATTTTAGGTTGTGCAATTTTAAAACTAACCAACATTATTATTTAAATTAGTTTATAATAAAATCTCATTTTTAAGTTGTCATGATATGTGAACAAATAGTTATGGCGTGTTCGTTAGTTTTGTGACGTGAATTGTTTGAAACAGTACAATTTGATTGAATAGAAAAGTTAAATGTTTGATGATGTATTAAAAAAATCATGGTTTTCAATTTCAAAATTAACAAGACCAAACAAAAACTCATACTTGGAATTGGACGAGTAGCTCACGGGAGGGGGGAATGACGGTTTGCTCGCCCATGTCCTTTTCTCTTAAAATCGCGACATTTCTAGATACTTTCTTGGCCATTTGTGCAATTTGGGGCGATTAAATCAGAGCAAGTTTCTTTCCAAACCAGTTCAGAAAGGTAATTTAGTTTTGCTGCCAGATTGGTTCGTTACAGCTATTGATATGCTTTTACGCAAGTTTAGCATTGTTTATTGATTCCATTGGAGCACAAGGACGAAGGTAGAGTTCTTGTCTTTTAGTCATTACAAAATTACTGGGTGGTTGGTGGATTTTTCCACAAGCGACTTGTGGATGGAAAATTAATAAATCTTTTCTTAATTGGGCTCCATTTGGGTATTAATAATATAAAGTTGCAATCTCTTGTTATTAATTGTTTCTCGGTGGTTTGTTAATACTGGCTAAACAAAGAGGGAGAGTAGGCCATCGTTAGTACATAGTTAGTAGGCATCAAACCTATGAGCTTTTCTCTTTCTTCAGGGCCTTCCTTCATTCTCGTCCGTACACCCGAATGGCAGGATTTGTAAACTAACACTGCCTTTTGAGTGTCTTAATTATCATTTTTTAGAACACAGCCTTGAATTTTGTAGTTTTGAATTCTGATATTTTCTCCTTTTCTTCTTTTTTTTCTTTTTTTTTAACAGTTTGTTCGCTTAATTTCTTGATCGATTCGACTTTTCTCTTAAAAAAATGTCGGGGGCAGTTCTGGTCGCAATTGTGGCCTCGATCGGCAATTTGCTGCAAGGATGGGACAACGCAACAATCGCAGGTACTCTCCACACTTTCTCTTTTCGTCAAAACAAATCTCCAATTCACAATACTTATTATTTTTTCTCACAGGGGCGGTACTATACATAAAAAGAGAATTCCAACTCGAGACCAACCCAACAATGGAGGGACTAATAGTCGCCATGTCACTAATCGGCGCGACGATAATCACCACTTTCTCCGGTAGTCTCGCAGACTCGATAGGTCGACGCCCTCTACTAATCCTCTCCTCAATTCTCTACCTCCTCTCCTCGTTAATAATGGTATGGTCCCCCAACGTGTACATCCTCCTCCTCGCTCGCCTCATCGACGGCTTCGGCATCGGTCTCGCCGTCACTCTCGTCCCCGTTTACATTTCCGAAACTGCCCCGTCAGAAATACGAGGCTCGTTGAACACTCTTCCTCAGTTTAGCGGATCTGGAGGGATGTTTTTGTCTTATTGCATGGTTTTCGGCATGTCGCTCATGGCCAATCCTGATTGGAGGATTATGTTGGGAGTTTTGTTCATCCCAGCGTTGGGATTTGTCGGCTTGACCGTTTTTTATCTCCCCGAATCACCTAGGTGGCTCGTCAGTAAAGGCCGCATGGCCGAGGCTAAAAAGGTCTTGCAAAAATTACGCGGAAGAGACGACGTTTCAGGTTTGATTTTAATTTTAACAACCTTTTTTGAGATTGAATCATGGTTTATTTAATTTTTAATTTGATAATTCAGGAGAAATGGCGTTACTGGTGGAAGGATTAGGAGTGGGAGGAGACACTTCGATCGAAGAATACATAATCGGGGCTGACGATCAAACACTACACGACGACGAGAAAATAACTTTGTACGGACCCGAAGAGGGTCTTTCGTGGGTAGCCAGACCCGTTAAGCCGGGACAGAGCGCTCTGTCCCTAGCATCTCGACACGGAAGTATGGTTGCTGGTCGAGTAGGAAGCCTCGCGTTAATAGACCCGCTAGTCAACCTATTCGGAAGCGTGCACGAGAAGCTTCCGGAAACAATGGGGAGCATGAGGAGCGCTCTGTTCCCCAATTTCGGAAGCATGTTTAGCGTGGCGGAGAACCATCCTAAAACAGACCAATGGGATGACGAGGAGAGCTTGAACCACAACGCGGGAGATGAAGGGAATGACGACTACGCATCCGAGAACGGAGATTACGAGGATCATTTGCAGAGCCCGTTGATTTCTCGCCAGGCTACTGATCTCGAAGGAAAAGGAGCCGCTTTCGACATGAGAAGAAATAGTAGCTTATTGCAAGTATGTTTATTAATTAAATGTTAATTATGTTTGGAATTAGAAATATTATGATTTTTTTTTTTGTGTGTAGGGTGGGGAGTCGGTGAGTAGTATGGGGATAGGAGGAGGATGGCAACTTGCATGGAAATGGACGGAGAGAGAAGGGGCGGACGGGAATAAAGAAGGGGGATTTAAGAGAATATATTTGCACCAAGATGGGAGAGGAGGGGAAGGGAGGGGATCGATCCTTTCCCTCTCCGGAGTAGAAGGAGGGGAAATCGTCCATGCGGCTGCTTTGGTGAGTCAGCCTGCGCTTTACTCCAAAGATTTGATCGAGCAAAGAGCAGTGGGGCCCGCAATGGTCCACCCATCAGAGAAAGCTGGCAAGGGGTCTGTTTGGGAGAGTCTTCTTGAACCCGGTGTTAAGCATGCTTTGTTCGTCGGTGTTGGACTTCAACTCCTTCAGCAGGTTTGGTTTATAAGTTTATTGCTTGTTTGTAGTTGTGAGATTAATGATTTCTTTTGTTGTCGTTGTTGTGTAGTTTGCGGGAATAAATGGGGTGTTGTATTACACGCCTCAGATACTCGAACAAGCTGGAGTCGAGGTTTTACTCTCGAATATCGGAATTAGTTCTGACTCGGCCTCCATTCTTATCAGTGCCGTTACGACATTACTCATGCTTCCTAGCATTGCTCTTGCCATGAGGCTCATGGATATTTCTGGAAGAAGGTAAAATAAAATAATATAAAAGATTTGAGTAAATAAGATTATTTGAAAATTTATTGTTCTTATAATTTGGGTGTAGGTTTTTGTTATTGGCGACAATACCGATATTAATAACGGCTCTGATCGTCCTAGTAGTAGCCAATCTAATCGAATTAGGAACCATAGTGCACGCAATCCTCTCGACAATAAGTGTAATAGTATACTTTTGTTGCTTCGTGATGGGTTTCGGACCCGTACCGAATATTCTTTGTGCGGAGATTTTCCCAACTAAAGTGAGAGGGGTTTGTATTGCGATTTGTGCACTCGCGTTCTGGATCGGGGATATTATCGTGACTTATAGTCTTCCCGTGATGCTGAATTCGATTGGACTTGCTGGTGTGTTTGGGATCTACGCGGTTGTTTGTGTGATCGCGTTTGTGTTTGCGTATTTAAAGGTTCCGGAGACTAAGGGCATGCCTCTTGAGGTTATTACCGAGTTCTTTGCTGTTGGTGCCAAAGCTAAGATGAATTGATGGTTTGGTTTGGAGGAAGAGAAGATTTCGAAACTTTGATGTCGATGGAGTATTTAGTTAATATTGTTATTTGTTTTTAGATACGAGTATGTCGATACATGGATTATTTTTTACTTGTTCAATAAATTATTTGGTGGCGGTTTGTATTTATATAGTAGTTTGACAAATTAGATGTGTTGGGATCCTTTTCTAATTTTCTTTGATGGTCGAGTTATTCGACATTGGATTTTACAATTTTTTAATTCCATCGGAAGACAATTAGAACTAGGTTTATAATGTTTTATAAAATAAACATGTTCATATATTAAAACTTCAAAACTAGCAGATGTGCTTTTCATTGGATTAAGTATATCATGTTATATTAAACAATAAAGTCAAATTAAAGAAGAATATTAATTCAGTTAATTTAGTCCGTTAGTAAAGTCATGATTTTCATAATTATCAAAAGAATAAGATCATTGCATTCAATTTAATTTACTCTCCGGCAAAGAATAAAAAAATAATTAATTATCAAAATCTACACAGATCAAAATAATAATTACAAAACATCGAAACAATCTAGAAGCAAGGACATGTAACAAATCTTCGACATCTTCTCATCAATCTTCTTCGGAGACTAGGTCGTCTCTGCACCTTTGCAGGTTCACCCTCGTCGCCTTCGGGTACGGGATTTAGAGTGTGTCTGGCTATGAGGACGCGAGGCCTCTCAGGTTGCACAATGGGTGGATTCAGGTAAATCACACGCCCATTGATGTAGGTCACTTGCCTGAAATCTTCTTCCCATTCGTATTCGGGGTCATCACCTCCCCTGATTTGGAATGTTGGAGCAATCTGCTGAGTCAATCTTGATTGATCATCTGGCTCGACCAGCTTAATTTCTTTCGCTGGTTGGATTGGCGCGATCTTGTGAATCGAGTCGACCAACTGTGGTGGTTGGGGTAGTTGTTCTGAGTGTCGATTAGCAATTAACTTCAAAACAAGAACGGCGATGAAGATTATGAAAAGGAGAAAGACAAGTAGTGATTCGGCATGGAGAATTGAGGAGGGAGAGAATGAAAGCAGGGGCATCGTTGTGGTTTGCATAAAATCTGTCTTTGCTTGGGTTTGTTTTCTCGTTCGTGATTCAACTCCCTGAATTAATTTCCAGGAGTGGTCAAGAGTGGGTGAATCTATTTCCAGGAGTTAAAGTCTTTCATTTGCCACAAATATCCAGTGATCATAACCCGCTTCTGATTAAGCTAAATTATGGTGCTCGTTCTTATGAGAAGAATTTCAAATTTGAAAATTGGTGGTTCGAGGTAGGAAAGTTTAATGAAATGACGAAGGAGACTTGTAAAAGTATCTGTACGATGGAATGGGATAAGGGAATTAGTGAATTAAAGAATAAGATAAAGGAATGGGCTGTAAATTATTCCTTTAATCCAAATAAACAATTGGCCCAACTGGAGGAGAAGATCCTTAAAGCCCAACAAGATTTAACCCAAAATCCGGATATATATGGACCCATAATGCAAGAATTACAATTTCAGCATCAACAATGTTTGCGTTATCAAAACATCTTCTGGGCTCAGCGAGCTAAAATACGATGGGCCTCGCAAGGAGACTTATCAACGAATTTCTATCACTCATCGACGGTTAATAGATCGAGAGTTAACGCTATTCATTCGATTACAACAGATGATGGCAGAGTTCTAACTGAAATAAATTCTATTAGAAGAGCCTTTGTTGGGGCTTATAAAGCTCTATATGCTTCAACAAGCCCCCCGGATATGGACCAAATAATACAAGCCCATGAAATTCAAGCGGTCCAAAAAATTAATGAATCCCAAAAGTTAGCTCTACAATCACTTCCTTTGAATGTCGAAATACAGAATGTAGTCAGATTGATGGCTGCTCAGAAGGCTCCAGGACCCGAGGGCATCCCAACCTCCTTTTTCAAAAACAACTGGAGAGAAATAGAACCCATGATAGTCTCCTCGGTACAGAATTTCTTCATCAATGGAGTTGCCCCCAAATCATTCGGACAAACCAATATCTCTTTAATCCCGAAAGCAAGTAATTCAACCAGAATTACGGATTACCGACCAATTAGTTTATGCAACTTCTTTTATAAAGTAATTGCTAAACTCATGGCGATACGATTAAAACCACTACTTCCACACCTAATCTCAATCAACCAGACGGGATTCATTGCTGGAAGGCATATTCAGGATAATGCAATGTTACACCAGGAAGTTCTTCATTCCTTTCATTCGAGCAAGACAATGAATCCATCCTTCGCAATAAAAATCGATCTTAGAAAGGCATTCGACTGCCTCGAATGGAAATTTCTGGCTAAGGTCCTACAAGTTATGAATTTACCGAGCACCTTTATCAAATGGCTGATGGATTGCGTCGAATCACCTCGGTTCAGTTTCAATTTGGGACCAAAAGGAAGTGGTTTTTTTAAGCCTGAAAGGGGAGTACGACAAGGATGTCCCGTTTCTCCTTTTCTGTTTATCATGGCAACAGAAATCCTCTCCCAAATGTTAAAAACTACGGCGAACTCTGGTGAAATCACTGGAATCACATTGGGAAACTCAGCCGAGAGATTTTCACACTCACTATACGCGGATGATCTAGTGATCTACGGCGAAGCAACGACACAGGAAGCTAATAAATTTGTGAGTATATTTCAAAAATTCAGCTCCATATCGGGTCTGCAGATTAATCCGACGAAAACGCGGATTTGGTTTAATAGTCAAACAGATCCACATACTCGTACAGCCATTACCCAAATCTTTCGAGCAACGATTGCCAATCCAAAGGAAATTTATCTGGGAACATTCGTTAAACTCAATCGATTGTTAGTGACTGATTACAATGAGCTAATTGATAGGGTTAGGAAAACATTAGATGGATGGAAGGCCAAATCTCTATCTCAAGCCGGGAGACTAGTGCTTATTCAAAGTGTGTTGCTCACTATACCTCATTACACTATGGCCACCCAAATCATACCCAAGACAGTAGTGGAAAAGATCACCTCGATAATAAAGCGTTTTTTCTGGGGAGGGAAGGATGGATCGAATGGGTATATGGCGTGGATATCCTGGGATTTAATACAAGCTCCTAAAAGCATGGGGGGGTTAAATGTCAAAAATCTCTATTGTCTTAACGAGACCCTAGCTACGAAGCAGTTATGGAATTTTATCACTACAAAGAATACAATCTGGGTTCAACAATTAAGAGCTAAATATCTTGCGCGTTCTACCATATGGGAGACGAAGCGTTCCAAAGAAATGACTCCCACATGGCGAGCAATGCTCAAAGCTAGAGATAATCTAAAAAGTGGCTGCTTCTGGCTCCTAGGAGATGGTAGAAAATGCCCGGCTTATGGGGAACCCTGGTTTCATGGAGGATACGAAAGAGTACCGAGAAATCTAACAGAGCAAAAGCTAAAAGTTAGAAATCTATATCAGGACAACTCTCTGGAATGGAATTGGCAGATGATCGAAAACAATTTTAGTGCCTCCCAAATTATGGCAATCTCGGAGATACGATTTGAACCAGCGATGAATGAAGGAGTAACAGACAAACTCGTATGGACCAAGGGGTCAACAGGAATGGCCACCTGTAAAGAAATTTACAATTATTTGTGGATTTCTAAATACAATAAGGTGCAACTGCCGCAGTTGCAACCACAGGAATCATGGGAGTCACTGTGGAATATAAAGCAAGTTCTACCGCGAATTAAGCTGTTTTGCTGGAAATTAATGCATGGGGCGTTGCCAACGAGGGAACGATTGCACGCTCGCATCCCGGGCATTGATCCAATCTGCCCTCTATGTATGCAACAGATAGAAAGTACCGGACACCTCTTCTTTTCTTGCAGCAAAGCCAAAGAGCTTTGGTCCTTATCTGCTCTTAACATTGTCGACTCGCCATCACACCGGTATGGCCATCAAATGATGCAGTACCGGCTTCAACAGCTCAATCCGAGAGATATACCTTTATTTATGGCCATCCTGTGGCAGTGGTGGAAGGCTCGCAATCAATGGATTTTTCAACATAAACCAATTCGGCTTGAAGAGGTGCTCTATCTTGCTCGATCGGATCAGATGTACGGGGCAATATCTGGCACAATCTCACACTCTATCACGCACACCCTGAGCAATGATATCCAAATCCTAGACCTGGTTTGCAATGTCGATTTTTCCGGGGATCAGCTAGGTAATTTTGGACTGGGAATAATCTTAAAGGATAAACATGGCCAAATACTCTATGTACGAGCAAAAGGAGGACAGGGATACCCAAACCCTCTACAAGGTGAATTTGAAGCACTGAAACTGGCGTTGCAGATTATTATCGATAAATTCTTGCAAAGAAAATGTGTGTTTTTATCGGATAATTGCGAGGTTATCCAAATTATGAAGGCGACTATCGATGCGAATCAAATAAATCTTTCAGCTTGGATGGCAATACCAGAGGCACGAGAATGCTTACGATTAAAGAGTCGTACTTTTGGCTCTGAGTTCTCTTGGGTCCCCCGCGAACATAATACTGAAGCTCATAATCTGGCCAACATGGCGAGATTGATTCAAACAGACTATGAGGATGTCACTTACCCTTACATGATGTAAGGTTAAAATGGCAGAGGAAGGCAATAGAGGGACAAGATTCCTCTTTTAGTTAGTTTCTTATTTTCTATTTATGATTTAATACTAAGAGCATGTTTTATTAGTCTGTAATATATTTGCCAAACAGTGCTCCTTTTAATTAAGCCCAAGGGCATTTTGGTAAAAAAAAAAAAAAAAAAAAAAAAAAAAAAAAAAAAAACTCCCTGAAATTTACATTTATATAGAGAGAAGGAAGAGTGTTTTTTTCTAAAAATAAATTTGCTAGGAATTGTGACACTTTAAAAAAATACTCCTAAAAATAGAATTCACTAGCTTTATTCCCGCGCAATTGAATTGCGCGGGCCAAAATCGAAAAAGGAGGAAAAAATAGGGTAAAAAGGGAAATTACCAAAAAAACAACACGGAGAATACACGGTCAAAACCACAGAAAATCTCAAAGAAAAAATGTATAGCCTTGCTGACGTGGCAGCTTGTGGAAGAAGAAATTTTACTAAAATTATATATAAGTATATAATTAGAGAGAAGGAACAACAACTTCTATTAATTGCACGGCTAATTTTAAAAAATATTTAATTAATTAGTATGAATACACATTGTGCATATGTGCACATTGATATATCTATAATAATAACATATTTCATGTAGTGAGTATTCCTTAATTATTTAGAAGAACTAGGGGAATTTTATACAAATTTTATTTTGTTGTAGTTTATTTTTATTGTACTTAAACTTATTTTAAAGAATGTGTTATTGGATGTGTGTGATACATTTTGTTTTATTGTACTTTTAGTTACAAAGCCACTAAATTTTTTTTTTTTTTTTTTTTTTTTTTGCAAAAAGGCCCTTAGGCATATATACATTGACACATTACATAAAATTTTAGTACAACTCCACATGTCGAGAAAATAACGGCTTTAAACATTTGAAGCCTATAACACCTAATTCTCTAACCTATTACATAATCTCTAATACAAGTAAAATTTCTCGAAATGAATTTTCTTCACAATTTTCTTCATAGATATGGCATCGATATACAATGCTTAAACCACGGTTTCTTGAAGACTCCAATGAGACAATAATTGTGAATCGAGTAAAAAATTCTAGATCAAGATTTGTATAGGAAATGAGGGTGAATCGGTTAAAACGAACGAAATTTGGTCGAACATACTTGTCCAACACACGAGATGGACGGTACCCATACCGTGCATCGAACAATTGATTTATCCTTGCCATTCAAATTTGTCGCAATTCAAGTCAAATTGAATAACCAATTTGAAGAACCGATCGAAATTTGTCGCAATTCAAGTCAAATTGGACTGTGTAATATCTGGAAAGGGGCGATCTAGGGTAAGTTATTGGGTCTTGTGCAAGACCCAATAGCTCTGAATTTGGGATTAGGCTGAAGTACCAGATTTATCGAGAAGAAACGATTAGATTAGGTACGAACGAAGTACCGACGTAATCGATCTGCCTGAAACCTGTATCGGCCTTGTCGGGTTGAAACTGATATCAATTAGGTCGAAGTAGACCACACTGTCACACCACAGCGAAGCTTTCGTGGTTAGGGTTTGCGAAAAGAAAAGGGAAAATCACGCTATAGAAACGCACTGTCTTTAAACTGTCACTGTCCAAGGAAGGTTTAGGTGAAGGAGATCGACGATCGGCTCAGGGCTCCAGCGATCTGGCGGTGGAACCGTCGGATTAGGTCACGGCGAGGTGTCCGCGAGGTGGAACTGTCGGTTTTCTTTCGCGAGGAAAGGTAACCGTCGAGCTTGGCGATCGCAACTGTGTGCAGGGAAGAGGCGGCGGAATGGATGGATGAAGGGGAACCCGCAACGGTGACCTAGATCGCCGGAGATCGGAGGTAGGGCGGCGGTTTTCCTCTAGCGAACGGTTTCTCTCCCCTTCTGAGAGGTTTTCTTTGTATTTTTTTGAAAGAGTAGTAATGTCGTTAATTTTTAATTGTACTATAATAATTATTGTTTTGGTAACATAAAATTGAAATTTTGTTTTATCATTTTATCGGACATATATGACGTACCATTTTACAATGCAATCAGTTAGGAAGCAAAAAATGCAATGAAGTGTCACGTAACAAAATATTATTTTATGAATTTATGTTCGGATATGAATTAAATGATTGCGTGATCTATCTACTCATATATATACATGGCCTTATGATTTTATTAAAGGACATACAAATATCTTCATGGATTTATATGCTAACTAGTTTTTTCCTCGCATAATTGTGCGGGAGTTTTCGAGTTTGTTATGATTTATTTTTTCCTAATAAGTAATTGAATTATACGTATTTTTATCTGATTGTTCACCCATTTATGTTTTGATATGAAATTAACCCCCTAACTTTTTGGATATCGTAAAAAAAACTCCTATCTTTCTGTAAACTCCTAAAAAAATTTCTCTACCAAATTTTTATTTTCAAATAGCACCTATGGATGCTATTAAATTTTTAATAATTCCATGATTTTTTGTTTTGAAATATTTGCAATATGTTCTTTTAATAATGTTGTTCCTTTTATTATAATTTTATGTTAGTGTTTCAGAAAAAAAATATAAAAGTCAAATATATATAATGTATATAATATTAAAATTATATAAATATAATATCTAATATATTTTTAATTATTATATATTACCAAAAAATATTAAGATTTTTTTAAATTCATAAAAATTAACAATTTTTTTAATTACTACATATGTAAACTTAAGAAACAATATTCAAAAATTTAAGGAGTTTTTTGAAATTTCTCATATTTAATCGAGACAAAAAAATATGAATGAACTTGGTCCATAATGAACCTAGGTTTGTGTAACTTTTATATTAATTTGTTTATATAGACCAAGTTCAAATGATGAACCAAGTAATTTAAATATTTTGATCAAGATCAAATGTTACATATAAAAATGATGATGTGACCTTACGTGAAATCAAGAATTTTCTTAAAAATAAATATATTGTTACTAATTAATAATAAATAAATAAAAGTAGAAACCAATCAATACCACTCTCTAACTTTAACTTTAACTAATGGATTTGGATTATTTGGTGCCTCGTGTAACAAATAAAATAAGATATGGTTTAACAAATAAAATAGGATATGAATTATTTAATCCGCTTAATTATGATTTTGATTAATGAATGATGACATCATCCAGAAAATAAAAAAAATGAAGTGTTATTTGGTGCTAAATATGGTCTTGATATTACGGAACGATACTCATTCCGGCCCGAAGGCCCGTGTTAAAAAAGTAAAAAATTCACCCCTCCCATTAATTTTTGGATACAAAGAATATGATGAGGCCACATCATCGTTTACTGTTCACCCAGCACTGTTCACCACTGTTCGTTACTGTCCCCCCGATACTGTTCATTCATTTTAATGTTCATCCATGTTACTGTTCATAGTTTTTTTTGAATTTTTCATCGTACTAATAAATATAATTGACATATGTCTTGTGTTCTAAATAAAATATTTGAATTTTTCATCATATTAATAAATATAATTTGTATACTATAATTTTGCTGCTATTCACACAAATACTTTTTGTTAATAAAATACTATTCACATAAATTATTTTTTTTGTGCTTATTATAACAGTTTTGATTGGTACCAAGCAGCATTTTTTTGTGCTTATTAGAATATTTTTTATCGGTACCAAGCTGCGTCTTTTATGTTTTTTTGTTTGTCTTTTTCAGAATTTTATTTTATTTGACATGCTTTGTATTCTAAATAAAACATTTGAATTTTTCTTTTCGAACATATGATATATTTTGAGGAGGAAAAAAATTTGCATTTATTGCATAATACTTGTGACACTATTTAATATCATATATATATTTTTTAAATTAACATTTATGAAGATTACTTTTGTTTTGCACTTGTAACGTTTTAGATAAAATTATTATTTTATGATCATAACAGATTTTGAAAAATCGCAGCGAAACGCGAGAAATATTTCTATTTTCTTATCAAATAATATATCCCGCAACGAAATAATATATCAAATAATATATAAAATTATTACTTTTGCTTACTATATTATTTCTTATCAAATAATATATCCCACAGCGAAGCGCGGGCTATTTTCCTAGTATATTATAATTTTGTTATGATATTAATATAACCCGGAATATGAACTCGATTGAATATTATCATACACTATTTCAACATTTCGTTTAATGGGTCATTCTGTTGGGAATTCGCCCGACCCCGGGCCCGCGCAGCGGATATGAAGGCTCGGTCCGGTTCCCTAAATCCAAGATCACGCCATGACTTCGAGGGTACGATGCAAAGTAGGATAGACGATTACCAGCGTGAAATTGATCACGCACGACGGGTTGATCGCTCGCATCCTTCTCTTCCTTCGGTGTCACGTTGGTGACTAGCCCGTACGTCCCATACCGCACGTCTCCCACCGTCTTGACACGTCTCGGGTTGTCTTCGTGTGTTCCATGCCCGCATGCTTCCACAGCCCGTTACTCGATTCGCTCGTTTTCGTCTCCGGCAGATTTCGTTCCTCCGAATCGATCACAACCGAAAGAGCCCCAGATGTTGCTCCTCTACTTGTATCCACCTTGACTCGTAAGACGTCGGTCGCGGGTACAACTGCCTAGACGAAGCACCGGCGAACTTGCTCGATTGATTGATTCTCTTCTCCGGAAAAACTGTTTTTCTCGGTTCTCTCTCTTTACACCCTTTCACTCAATAGAAAGATGTCTCTCAATATTTCTGGAATATTCTGAATATTCTGAATTAATTTTCATCTGGATTGACCAGAGAGAGAGAGAGAAACATCCTATTTATATCACATAGGATTAGGATTGGCCAAAAGACATGTATATCCAATATACACTCTTTCACACAGAAAGTTGCATGAATCTGTCCAGTATTATGTCCATACGAAATTGGTAAATTCCTCTGACAGAAAATCAACCAACACGACAGTTGTGGATAATCTTATTATCTACACGACCCAATTTGGCCTGGCCCAATTGGAGTTCGTATACAAAAGTTATGACTGTTTTACTAACTGTATGTCATACTGTTGCAACCTTTCGGTATTTCATAGAAACGACACTTATACTTCGTTCATATGAAATATATTTCTACATGAAGGTTGTAGATAATCTTATTATCTATCTAACCCAATTTGAATCATTTAAATTGGATTTTCCTACTGAAAGATATGACCACGAATGTACGCCTACATTCGTTTATCCTTGTGTACATTTTTACGGTTGATCCTGAAACTGTATTTCCTTCACATTCGGTTTTGAATCTTGTATTGCTTATGCATGTGTAACAATCCAATAAATTAAAAATGCGATGTCCATGAATTCTAATGTATTACAAAAATACAATTTTATGCTTACGATTTTTGAATATAACATATACATATTATATAGTTTTTTTAAGACTTGACAAAACAATATTTATTAATGTCACGTGCATATTTTATAGTAAAAACTTTAAATTTTGATATCTCCAAACTAAAAATGTATGTAAATTGGTCTTTCCAAAAAAAATAATGAAAAATATATATATATATGTAAATTGACCCTCCCTATATATTGTATATATTGTGACTTGTGAGAAATAAATAATTTTAAAAAGTAATCAATCCATAAAACACATAGCCAAATTTATAAGTCTAAGTAGTATATTAAGTCCATGCATCAATTTTATATAAATCGGCAAAGTGTTTTTATCTGTGTTGCACATATACGACGATACAGCAACGCATATCGGATACGGCGATACGACAATTTAACATATGATTTATGATACGATACGGATACGGCGATACGGGTAAACTCGGTTTTTTGAAGTATCCGCGCAACATAGGTTTTTATACATCGAGCTCATTTTCTCTTTACACCAAGTCCCTACATAAATGATAAATAATTCTCCTCTTTCTTTATACTTAAAAATACATGCTTTTACACGGACCACTTTCCATTCCCCCTCTTTCCCACAAGAAAAGAAAAAAAGAAATAACACGAGTCGTGGTTAAATGATGTATTTGAAGACTCAAAACATTTTAATATTGTCATGGTTCAAGAAAAAATAAGATTTAAATTTATTGCTTTCTTTCTTGATTACTAAAAATAGCATTTACCAAAGTGCATGGTTCAACGATTGTTAATATTTATATTATATATATTGCTTGTTTTGCAAGACAAATCTAACAATAGTTAGAATATATTTGTATCATATGTTAGTTAACAATCGAAATTAAAAAAAAATGTGTTGTTTTTCTGTGTTTTTATATCCCCTCTCTCCCCAACAATATGGTTCAAAATTCGTCATTGCACACGCACGCAAACACTCTTATGTACTCTTTCTCTCCATGAACATGATTTTTTGTTTTCTTTTTTTGTTCATTACATTGTAACGAGAGTAATTTATTTAGGATTTAATGTTAAGGTTTATGACTAGTGATTCTTAACTATTTTACAAAAATACTCTTTACTTCACGAATGTGGCGCGTTTTTCTTCTTCCAAACAAGCACCAAAATCACTCTCGACAGATGCGACGACTTCTCCTTCCAATATGACTTGTTTTCTTCCAAACAAGTACCAAGAGTCCCGTTTGTATTATCGGACATTTCACATGCCGTCAAGTCCAACCTCGTTGCATGCAAACATGCATTTTTGTAATTTGTCTTTCTTATGCATAATTTTAAACACGAATTAAGGCAGAGAAAAATATATTGAAAATATGATATAACGAAGTTAATAGTATAAAATCAGTGATAACAAAAAATCATTTTTCCTTCTTCTAATAATTGAATCTAAATTTGTAATAATTGGGCTAATTGACATATGAGCTACACAAAATTCAACCTCCTTCGATTCCTTACACGAATTACCACACAGAAAGGACTACAAGGATGTAAACTGCATTTCTTCGTCCCCGAGTCGTTGGTCGGACTGTTACTCGACGAAGCCATGGTAGAAAATCAGTGAGAAATTGTAGATTCATCGAGTTGGATTTTCTAGGGCTTTGGCGTCTCTACTCTGCATTCATGGGTATGGAGATTGAATCCGCGACTGGATCCACCTCCGATGCAGCCGTTCCCGGCGAATCACTGGAGACTCGACCTGGAATACTCCTTATCGGATCTCCGAGCGTCGGCAAGCGCACCATTCTCTCTCGTATGCTTCTTTAGTTCTTCTGTGTTATCTTATCTGCATAATTACTGTACCTAATTGCTTATATTTGACACTATGATCTGCTTTATTACTGTCAAGCAATTTAAAACTTGAAATTGACGGATCTAGATATTTTTCTTTTGATTGGATACATCCATAGCATCGATATAGATTCCAATTGGTATAAAGTAACAATTGCACAATTACTGAATTCCGATAATAAAAATTCTATTTCTAACCGCAGGATTACTATCAACCGAAATTCCCGACACACACGACTTATCCACCGGCGTATTATGCCAAGGGTAATCTAATTACCTCATTTATTGCACATGAATGCATTAATTCTCTGAATTTCGTTTATTTTTTGCTTAAAAAAAATATTTTTCCTTCAATAGATGGACTATTGAAACCAAATATTATTCTGCTGATGTATCTATTTGGACGGCTCATCTTGGCGAAGATTTCTCGTTCGACTCATTACCAAATTCCTCAAATTTAACTGCCCTAGTAATGGTGTTCGACATGACTGAGGTACAAATATTTCAAAACATAAAATTTAATCTGAATATTCAGTTCAATTCAATTCATTGTGTTTTTTCATTCCCACTTATCTCCAGGAATCTTCTCTCCGTGCCCTTCAAAAATGGGTCGCTAAAATGGACATAACCAAGTTCGAAATATTATTATGCGTTGGAAACAAGGCTGACCTTTTGCCACTTCATCAAGCTCACACAGCCTACAAAAGGCATCTGCAACGGCGTAACGAGTCATCCAGAGACCCGCATCCAGAATATTCCAATTACGGAATAAATTCAGAAGAAGGGAGCGGTTTATTATGCGATCACGATGAAGAATCGAGCATAATAGAGATCAGAAATGCCTCTTTGGAATGGTGCTCTGAGAATAATATCGAGTATATCGAGGCCTGTGCTTCCAATGCAGATTTTGATAAATGTTAGTTAATTCATAATTCTCTTAATTTACAAAAACGACCCTGAAATTTTTGTTATTATTATTTTTTGGTAGGTTTATCTGCGGATGGTGATGTGCAAGGAGTAGAGAGAATTTTCGGCGCAATTTCTGCACATATGTGGCCTGGAATGATTCTAAAATCAGGAAATAAAATCCCTGCCCCAATTCTTCTCGAAAAAGAAGGTTAATAATTAATTCATTACATTCAAATGCACATATTATTATTAATTACAAATATATTTTTGACGATAATGTTGTAGAAAGCTCGGACGAGGAATCTGAGTACGAGATAGAGTACGAGACCCTCTCACACGGGTCTGACGAGCCGTGGCACGACGTAACCAATATTGATCCGGCGAGCCCAGAAATAGAAGATGAAATTGAGTTCTCGGATTTCGTCGAGGCTTCTGGTGCGTCATCATCTACTTCTCCTCGTACAGAAACTAGTTCAAAAGAAATATCAGAAAACAAGACGCACAATGAAAATGTAAATGGTCGTGATGGTGATCATGATAGTAATGTTGATGATGATGAAGAGGAGAGGGAGTATGGATTGGACAAAATGCAGAGGGTGGTGTCGGAGATAGGGAATGTGAGGGGTAATTTGAGGTTAATGCCTGATTTTCAGAGGAGAGAGATGGCCGCTAAGATTGCCTTGCAAATGGCTTCCATGTTTGGTGGTATCAGTGACGACGAAGAAACCTGATTTTTAAATAATGTGTGTTTAGGGTTTAAATTTTGTTGAGAAAAGCTTCTTGTTTTGGTGAATTTTGAATTTAGTGTAGTTTAAGAATATTATTCAGCGTGTTTTCTTCACTTTTTCTTGTTGTTGAATAATTTTGCGCATTGTCATTTTAAAAACCTATATATCTATTTTTTCGATCAATCACTTTTCAAGGCTTCAAAAGACTAAATATAAAATGATGAATCAATCCATAAAAGGAGCAAAACTTGAACCAAAGCTTCTATCTACAAAAAAAAAAAGAACTTGGCTCTCTCTGCAACGTGGGAAGTTAACACAAAGTTCAAACACAGTAACCAAGTCTAATATATATCATGATTTTTCATCGGAGGAATTTACATTTTTGCCCATTCGATCATCTTGTTTTTTCTCCTCATTGGGCTCTATTTGCTTCGTTTCCTCAAAATTCTTCAAATTGATGGCCAGTTCCTTCATTTTTGGTTCCTGATAAACAAAAATAAAATAAAATAAAATAATAGACGAGAAAGATATTCATGAAAAAAAAATCACAAATCAACGAATACATACATCTTGCAAGGCGTCTAGTTTTTTATGCAAAGCCTCGTGTTCAGCTCGAACGCGAAAAGGTATACCGTCCCTCTGGAACACATTACTCTTAATCCTCTCCTCACTGAATTCGGTACAATTGGAAGCGAAAGGGTGGTTCGGAGGAATCCATCGTACCGTTTCAGGATCCACGTCCTTCGGTACGGGTTCCCCTTCTTTGAGAAACACTTTCGGTCTCTTCCACAGGTACGCTCGCGACCGCCTCTCTTGGTGTGTTAATTGCTTCTCTTTGGTTAAATTTGTAGGAGTTAGTTTAAACACCTTGCCGAACATTTGAACTGTGGAATTATCTTCGTTCATTTTCACAAACGGGTTGTCGAATGGGTCGTTGTATAAACCCGTTTTTGCGTTGCCTCTTCGATTTGATTTTAATTGGCCACGCCTTACAAGATCAGAGATTGAACCTTGATTGTTGAATTGGTTATTGCGTCTTATAGTGATGATTTTTCTTGCGATTATGACCAATGCTGTGATTGCGATATATATGGCTATTGCGAATTTGGAGCAAAGACTTGTTTTAATCTGGAAAATTTGAAAACGAAATATTGAATGTCAGATTGATGATATTAAAGTAATCTTAATGTAATGCATGGATTATTTATGTATTATTTGCGAAAAGTAAAGGAGGAATGGGGTTTACCATAGTAAGAGATGGAGGAGGAAGAATATGGACTGTTTCATTCAAATGATTCTTCTCCAGCTTAACTATATCTCTTGTTGCCTCAATTTCATTCTTGTTAGAATCTAATGAATCACTGGTATTTCCTGCTCTGAACACAATATCCCGCTTTAATTTATCAAAATTCAAATGAACGCCGAACCAAATGTGCCTACTTTTCCACAACTTGGTTTCATGAATAGTAACCTAGGAGCACAAAAACAAACCCAAATTAAGCTGTGATATAAGAAAACTCTAAAAACTTTCAATTGGAGGAAGTTGTGGACGAAACAATTCACCTTATGAGAAAAAGAAAGGAATCGGAGAGGTTGGAGAGAAAGAGCCGTTGGAAGCGACGCCATTGTTGCTTGAAATGACCATCAAGAATCACGATTAAGTTTGTTTATGAATTTGCAAGCTTAGGGTTAGAGATTTCTAAAGTTTGCTTCTTTTCCATCAGTAGCTTAAGCTGCTACTGGAGTGAGGCAGAAGAATTGTTAAATCTTCAATTTCTCGAGGATCTCAAAAACTAGGAATCGGTTTCCTTGAAAACCCTCCAAACCGTTTCTAGGTTTTATTGAAAAGAACGGATTATAGTTCATACTATTCGAAAAAGAGTAATGATATGATCATGTGAATCGATCACAAATTTGACAAAAATATTTAAATTTGTGTTTAATTTGTGATGAGCGGGTTTTCGGTGTGTTTTAATATGTCGTTGTGTGAAAACTCGAATCAATCAACAAGTTGGGAATATGTGTGTATAATGAAAAATATGAAAGTTTCGTTCCACGAGGAGAGAGTGCATCAAGTTTTTAATCGAAACTAGATGAGAATTAACAAAAATAAATCACAGAAGATAGTCCGTTATAACGGAATTAGGGTCCGTTACAACGGACATTAGGGTTATGTCTAACGTATGGATTGATATGAAGGATCGTTACAACGGAAGTACTTCCGTTACAACGAAAGTGTAAGTCCGTTGCAACGGACAGAGGTTGCGTTACAACGGATTGGTGAATCCGTTACAACGTACCCAATTCTCCGTTACAACGAGCTGCTCTGAGTTCTTATTAGTGCTTTTCTTCACTAGTCCGTTACAACGTAACTCAACTTGCGTTACAACGGAGTGTCAACAGACTGAAAGGAAGGTACAAACCGAATGTTCCGTTATAACGCAGCTTAAGTTCCGTTACAACGGAATTTGTTCTGGATTTCGAATTATGAATTTGAATTAAGGATTGAATTGAGAGATTATTTTGGGATTGAATTAATGGAGATTTTATACTAAGTTCAAGGCAGTAATCAAAAGCAAAAGATCAAGTAAAAACACCAACAAAGATTCGATTCAAGTAAACAAGAAACTAAGAATTCATTAAACCGAAAATTCTTTACACAAATCCAATTTCGAATTTAAACTACAAGAATTGCAAGAAAGGAAAGAAAACACCTAGAGAGATGAAGAGAGCTCCGTGTCTCGTCTTGAGTGCTTTCCTTGTTGTTCGAAATGCTAGAGAGCTAGTCAACGCGCCCAACAACTTCCTTTCGTACCGATCCACCCGTCAATAGAAGTGAGCTTCGTACCGGTTGAGTGGGCTCGAGATGTGCAAAGGTCGATTGAAAAGAAGCTTCCAACCAATCACGCCGAGAAAGCTCGGCTCCTTGCTTTGTGAAAGTTCGAATGAAATGAGTTTCACCCTAATTCCACAACTTTTCCTTAACCGAAGTGAAAACCGAACCACCGAATGAAGTGAGCTTCTATTCGGTGATCGATTTTAGAAAATTGTCGTTCGTAATTACAATTCTTGAGTGTTCTTGAAAGTTCTTGGCTTTGCTTAAGAGGAAGAGAGAGAGAGAGAGAATGGGCGTAAGTGAGAGAGTCCAAACTCGTGGCCCTTGTGGTCATATTTATAGCACTCATGGAGTCTTCTTATTGGCCACGAGTTGGTGGAGAGGATTGGGGGTAAGGAGGTAATTCCCACCAAAGGTAGGTGGGCAGGATAAGGGATAAGGATTGAGTGGTTTTCGTGTAGACTTTTGTGTAAGTTTTTATCATGATAATTATTTGCCTCCCGTCTCATTCATTAACCGAATATATCGGTGTAATATATCGTTTTCACTCCTCTTGACGTGTTGGAGACAACTACACTCTCCAAATTCCCAGAAATTCCTTCTAATTCCTGTGATTAAGCAATAAAACACACTTAGTGAAGAAATATTCATGTTATCTCAAATATGATTAATAAAGTATATAGAATTGCTCTTCACAAGGGCTAAAATCCCTAAATTAAGCATCAAATTTGTGCCTTATTTGCCTCACATCAAATACCCCCACACTTAAATCCTTGATCGTCCTCGATCAATTGGAATATAAAAGTCAAGCATAAGAGAGAATTGCATAAGATTTTGTTGACATTATATTGTTGGTTCGAAAACTAATTTCACAAGGCAAATTGGTTTACTCTAATTTCATAATGACTACATCTATTTAGAAAGATATAGGTTGATCACATATAGAATCTACTTTAATAAATTGCACAAATTCGAAGAGTTACTAGAGCAGATGATCTCAACCGAAAAAAATGATTAAACACCATCATTCAATTCTTTTCACTCCACAATTCACAAGGATCTTCATGAAAAAGTATTAATGAAAACCAATTTTTCCGTTTTGCAAAAATCGTTTCTTAAGTGTAAATTGTCACTTTTAAACCGTTCGGTACGTTAGTACTTGGTTCATCTTCGATTTCTACTAAATTTTACCAATTTGCGCTCGAATTTTGAACTCTTTTTCTTTCCTTTTTATTCTTTTTATTTTTCTTCTCTTTTATTCTTTTAATTTCTTTTCTTTTGTTCGTTATTGCTTTCGATGGTCCCCATGTGTGTCCTTTGGGATAACAAGTGGTCATGACTCACACCACTCATTACTTAGTAAAACCCCATGGATCCGTGCAATCTTTAGCCAACAAGTGGTCATGACTCACACCACTCATTACTTAATCAATCGCACGGACTCGACAATCGAAAGCGCTTTAATCCGAGATTGTAGAAAACTTTTTCGCATCGACTCTTGATCATGACTCACACCAAGAACCGGCTACTTTGGTTTACTACGACTCATGCACCCCTTTAGCCAACAAGTGGTCATGACTCACACCACTCATTACTTAATCAAGGTGCATGAGCTCATCAAATCAAGCTTTGAGCGCAAATTGGTTCTCATTAGTGTAATTTCGAATTCCCATGAACGGTCGGATCCTTTAAAGTGTAAATTGTCAAATTTTAGATTTAAGCAAAACTTACTAAATTTGTTCAAATAAAACTTTTTAGAAATTCCAAGTTCAAAATGGGTTCATTTATTGAAAATGGTGTGTCATGTAAATCGAGGATCGATCAAATTGTCAAAAACTCATTAATTTGTGAAAAATATTGATTTAGGGTTTGAATCCCCGAAAGAATCTCTTAAAGATTTCAACCATACTTCTTCAAATATTATGTAAAATTAGGGTTTAGAGAGTAGAAATGGTGGTTTGGTGAAAATTCGTTTAAAAACCAACAATTTTAATTCAATGAATTGGAGAAAAATCTTTCTATGCATTTATTGCTTGACTTATTTATTCTTGATGCTCAGGTTCAAAAAATACTGTTAAATGTTCGAAAATTTCAATTAATAGAGAAAACTTGCCAGAAACTATTCCGTTACAACGCAGTTAATGTCCGTTACAACGGACATAGAGTTCCGTTACAACGTACTAACTGCGTTATAACGGAGAACTAGCCGTAGCTTATTTTGAAAATTCTGAGTACGTCCGTTGCAACGGACATTGAGGTCCGTTACAACGGACATAGTTCTGGCAAATTTTGGGTATTTACCGTTGCAACGCAATTTACTGTGTTTTTTCATGTCCGTTGCAACGCTATTTTTAGTCCGTTGTAACGCAATTGTATTCCGTCGTAACGGAGTACTAGCCGTAGAATGAGAATTGAATTTAGAGGGCTCTCCGTTACAACGCAATACCATTCCGTTACAACGGAACTCTTGGCGCCAGTCAATATTTTTAAATTTCTGTACAGTCCGTTACAACGGACATTGAGGTCCGTTACAACGGAATAGCTGGCCATATCAAAAAATTTCAATTTTCCCTGATTTTTTTTTTTTTTTTTTTTTAAATTTTAATTGGGCTCATACGGGTCAAAGATTGTATGTTACCCCCCCACACTTAGATATTACTTGTCCTCAAGTATAAAAAATCGAAAATTTCAAAAAGAGGGATAATAGAGAGATACAACCTTTGATGCGTGGGCGTGCCTCCCTCGCTAGCGCTCTTGTTTAACGTCTTGAGCTCGACTTGGCCGAGCTCATCATTGCGAGGCGTCGTTTGGCTCTAGAGCTTGCTCCTCCATCCACCCGGTTTCGAAGTTTGCGTGGTAGTGCTTGAGTCGATGGCCGTTCACTTTGAATGTTTTGCTCGTTTGTTCGCTTCGAATTTCGACCACCCCAAATGTAGTCACATTGGTGACCACAAAAGGGCCGATCCATCGGGATCGGAGTTTCCCGGGGAAAAGTTTGAGACGAGAGTTGAATAACAACACTCTTTCCCCCACATGAAAGTCCTTCTTTTGAATCATTCGATCATGAAATCTTTTGGCCTTTGCCTTGCACAAGCTCGAGTTGTCATAGGCTTCTTGTCGGAATTCGTCTAGCTCGAGTAATTGTAGTTTACGTGCCGATGCGTCCTTTGGGTAGTCGAGGGCCAATTGCTTGATCGCCCAAAAAGCTTTGTGCTCTAACTCGACCGGGAGATGGCACGCCTTTCCGTACACGAGTTTGAATGGGGACATACCTATTGGTGTTTTGAAGGCGGTACGGTACGCCCAAAGTGCGTCGCCTAGCCGAGTACTCCAATCTTTGCGTGTCGGGTTCACCACCTTTTCCAAAATAGACTTGATTTCTCGATTCGAAACCTCCGCTTGGCCGTTCGTTTGAGGATGATACGCGGTTGAGGTTCGATGGCTCACATGGTATTTTTCGAGGAGGCTTTGGAGATATCGATTGCAAAAATGAGACCCTCGATCACTTATAAGAACTCTTGGTATGCCGAATCGTTGAAAGATATTTTTCTTCAAAAAATCCACCACCGTTTTCGAATCCGCATGCCTTGTTGGTACCGCCTCCACCCATTTGGTCACATAATCTACACACAACAAGATGTAAGTATAGCCAAAAGACGATGGAAATGGGCCCATGAAATCAATGCCCCAAACATCGAATGGTTCACACACATAGATTGAATTGAGGGGCATTTTATTTCTACGGCTCAAGTTCCCCGTCTTTTGGCAATTTTCACAATTTTTCACGAAATTTGCAACATCCTTATGTAATGTAGGCCAATAAAACCCACATTCTTGTACCTTGTGTGTGGTACGTGCTATACCAAAATGTCCTCCACATTGTAAAGTATGACAAAAAGAAAGGATAGATTGTACCTCATTTTGGTGGACACATTTTCGAATTACTTGGTCGGCGCAAATGCGGAAAAGTATCGGGTCTTCCCAAACGTAAAATCGAGAGTCGCTTTTCATTTTATCACGTTGAGGCTTGGAGAAACTCGGGGGGAAATTCTTCGTGACGATGTAGTTGGCTAGGTCGGCGTACCATGGCGCTTCGACTTGGGCCGCGAGAACGTGTTCCTCGGGGAATTCCTCGCGAATCGGAACGAGATCTTCGATCTTCAATGGAAGCCGACTCAAATGATCCGCCACAAGATTCTCGCATCCCTTTTTGTCCTTGATCTCGAGGTCGAATTCTTGGAGCAAGAGGATCCATCGAAGCAATCTTGGTTTGCACTCATTCTTCTTCATCAAATGCTTAAGAGCTCCATGGTCCGAGAATACAATCACCTTCGTACCTAAAAGATAAGAGCGAAATTTCTCCAATGCAAACACAATTGCGAGGAGTTCCTTTTCGGTAGTGGTGTAGTTTCGTAGAGCTTTGTCGAGAGACCTCGAGGCGTAGGCGATTACGTGGGGGTCTTTTCCTTCTCTTTGGCCGAGTACCGCCCCCACACTCGTGTCACTAGCATCGCACATTATTTCGAAGGGTAGTTCCCAATTTGGCGACTTGATGATTGGCGCGGAGCAAAGCCTTCCCTTGAGATTGTCGAAAGCCTCCTTGCACCTTGCATCAAACTCGAATTTTTCATCTTTTTGGAGAAGTTGGCACATCGGTTGCGAAATCTTCGAGAAATCCTTGATGAAGCGCCTATAGAATCCCGCATGGCCGAGAAAAGATCGCACGTCTTTCACCGTCTTTGGGTACGGAAGCGTCTTGATTACGTCGATTTTCGCCTTGTCGACTTCCATTCCTTTCTCCGAGATTAAATGACCTAAAACAATTCCTTCGCTCACCATGAAGTGGCATTTCTCAAAATTCAAAACAAGGTTAGCTTCGATGCACTTTTCGAGTATTTGTGACAAATGGCTTAAACATGATTCGAATGAGTCACCAAATACCGAAAAGTCATCCATAAAAACTTCTATAAATTTGGAAATATAATCGGAGAAAATAGAAAGCATACACCTTTGGAAAGTACCCGGAGCATTGCATAGCCCGAATGGCATGCGTCGGTACGCGAAAGTACCAAACGGGCACGTGAATGTGGTCTTCTCTTGATCTTCGGGTGCGACCGGTATTTGGAAATAGCCTGAAAATCCATCGAGGAAGCAATAGAACGGATTTCCCGCGAGTCTTTCTAACATTTGATCGATGAATGGAAGCGGGAAGTGATCCTTTTTCGTCGCCTTATTGAGCTTTCGGTAATCGATGCAAACTCGCCACCCGTTTTGAACTCGAGTCGGCACTTGATCGCCTTCATCGTTCTCAACTATCGTCATCCCCGTTTTCTTCGGCACCACGTGTATGGGCGAGACCCATTTCGAGTCGGCGATGGGGTAAATGATCCCCGCATCCAACAACTTGATCACCTCCTTTTTTACCACTTCCATCATAGGCGGATTGAGCCGCCTTTGAGGTTCGCGCGATGGTTTTGCTTCGTCCTCGAGAAGGATTCGGTGCGTGCACATGGAGGGGGAAATGCCCGGAATGTCGGAGAGTGTCCACCCGAAAGCCTTCTTATTCCTTTTTAGCACTTCGATGAGTTTTTCTTCTTGCTCCTTTGCTAGGTTCGAGGCGATTATCACCGGCAAAGTTTCCGCTTCATCGAGAAAAGCATACTTTAGTCCAAAAGGTAATTTTTTCAATTCTAACCTTGGAGCTTGTTCGATTGAAGGTGGAGCTCTTTGCATCGGGATTTCGAGGTCTCTTAGAAAGAGTGCTTGATCTATGCCTTGTTCTTCTTCCAAATCCGGCTCGATCTCGAATGTAGGATTGTCATATCCTTCAAATTCCTCGAATAGTGGGTTCGAGCTCCATTGAAGTTTTTCGAATGAGCTATTTATGACCTCTTGTACACAATCGTCGATTACGTCCATAGCGCTTAAGTTGAGTGTACCTACAATGGGTTCCTTTAGTTTGTCAAAAATATTGAATTTTATTACCTCATCATCGAACTCCATTGTGAGCTCTCCCGCGTGAACATCGATTTTCGTGCGTGCCGTCTTTAGAAATGGCCGTCCAAGGAGAATTGGAGTTGAATCGCTATTCCCCTCATTCATATCCAAAACGTAGAAGTCCGCGGGAAATAGCAATCCATTCACGGTTACTATCACGTCTTCGATCACTCCAACCGGTCGAGTCGTGGACCGATCGGCCAATTGGATTACAACTTGAGTATCGTCGAGGGGGCCTAGGTCAAGAGTCTTGAATATCGAGTATGGCATTACATTTATTGAAGCGCCCAAATCAAGCATGCATTTAGGTAACTCGTGTTGCCCGATTTTGCAAGGGATAGCAAACATCCCCAGATCTTTATGCTTTTGGGGAAGTCTCAAAATCGCCGAAACACTCTCCCCCACACTAATCAACTCATCTCCCTTTGTCTTTCTTTTATTCGTGCACAATGCCTTGAGATATTTTGCCAAACGAGGCACTTCTTTGATTGCTTCGAGTAGAGGAATGTTTACCTCCACTTTCTTTAAGATGGCAAGCACGTCGTTGTTCGATTCGATTGGCTTTGGGAGACGACTCGGAAAAGGTGGCTTGACTTGAGTCGATTTGGTTTCTAGTTCTTGAGTTGGTAATGTAGCGGCTTGAGTCGGACTCTTCTTCGGTACCGGTACCTCGAGTTCTTTTTCTTCTTGTACCTCCTTGCTCTTCGAACTTTCGCCCACCTCTTTACCGCTTCGGAGCGATATTGCGTTCACATGCCTTTGCTCGGAAGGAGCCAACGATTGAGATTGGAGTCGAGATGTACCTTGGGTCTCGAGAACATTGAGTCGAGTAGCCATTTGATTCATTTGAGTCTCCAAGTTCCCCACATGGCGATTCGTGTTCGCAATTTCGCTCTTAAATTCTTGCTTCATCGTTTCCATGTTTTTATTGACCCCCCCGATTTCTTGTTTGATTATAGAGGTTATACCGTCCATCATCGTCTTCATATCGAACTCTTGTCCTTGTACCGGTTTCGGTATCGGTTGTGAAGCGTTCGGGTGTTGGTATGTGGCCGGCTTTGTAAACGGTTGTCGATACGGATCGGGTTGAGCGTTGTTCGTGTTTGACCATGAGAAGTTCGGGTGGTTGCGAAGGTTGGGATTGTATGAGTTCGAAGCGTCGAATTTCTTGTAAACGGCATTTGCATCTTCGATCACACTCGGGCACTCATCGGTGTGGTGGGTATTTGCGAGGCAAACCCCACATTTTTTTGTGTCCTCCTTGCCCAAAGCCTTCATGATGATCTCGAGCTTGTCGTTAAGCATGTCGACATTGAGATCGCTACACGCATTAACTCGGTATTCGACGTTCCTTCTTGATTGAGAATTGGTTGCCATCACTTCGAGAAGCTTCTTAATCTCTTCGAGATCTTTGTTCGCGATACTTCCCCCCGCGGATGCGTTGAGGAATTGGTTCTCCGAATATCCTAGCCCGTTAATGAATTGTTCGTAGAGGAATTGGATCTCGACATTGTGGCTTGGGCATTCTTCCTTCAAACGCATGAATCGATCGTAGTATTCGTGGAATGTTTCGTTCGGTTTTTGCGTTATTGCCAAAAGTTCGCGCCTTATAGCCGCCAATCGAGAGGCCGAAAAGTACCTCTCCTTGAAGAGGTTTGCTACTTCGTTGAATGCGAGAGGGCCTCTAAGCGTGTAGAACCAATCCTTGGGTCCCTCACCTAATGAGTAAGGAAAAAGAAGAAGAAGAATGTCACTAAAAGATTCATAATTCGAATATATGTTTAGTTGAATCTTGAAATCTTTTAAGTGTTTATGAGGGTTTTCCGTGGCTTTCCCATGAAAATAGGCAATGAGCCTATAATGCTCGGATCCGCTTTGAAATTCGGAATATTGGGCCTAATAAAATTATAATTATCCTCCACATTTCTAGGTGCTACTAATTCTCTCAAGGTTTTTGGCCTTGGAGCTCTTGTTTCATCACCCATATTTGAATTTAAAGGAGTAGAGAGAGAAGAAAAAGTTTGAGTTTGAAGTTGAGGTTCGTCTTGATCTTCTTGTGTCGGTTCCTTGCTCTTCTTAGAGCTCTTGTTCCTTCTTTCGATTTCCTTGACAAATGGAAGTAATTCGCCCTTTCGCGATCTTGTGCTGTGCATAAAGCTTTCTTCCTTCACCTAGATTGTTACAAAAGAAACCAAGAAGTGAGTAAACAAATTTATGAATTTAAATCTCAAGTTTCGATCTAAAATATTGACTTAAACACCGCTCCCCGGCAGCGGCGCCATTTGATGAGCGGGTTTTCGGTGTGTTTTAATATGTCGTTGTGTGAAAACTCGAATCAATCAACAAGTTGGGAATATGTGTGTATAATGGAAAATATGAAAGTTTCGTTCCACGAGGAGAGAGTGCATCAAGTTTTTAATCGAAACTAGATGAGAATTAACAAAAATAAATCACAGAAGATAGTCCGTTATAACGGAATTAGGGTCCGTTACAACGGACATTAGGGTTATGTCTAACGTATGGATTGATATGAAGGATCGTTACAACGGAAGTACTTCCGTTACAACGAAAGTGTAAGTCCGTTGCAACGGACAGAGGTTGCGTTACAACGGATTGGTGAATCCGTTACAACGTACCCAATTCTCCGTTACAACGAGCTGCTCTGAGTTCTTATTAGTGCTTTTCTTCACTAGTCCGTTACAACGTAACTCGACTTGCGTTACAACGGAGTGTCAACAGACTGAAAGGAAGGTACAAACCGAATGTTCCGTTATAACGCAGCTTAAGTTCCGTTACAACGGAATTTGTTCTGGATTTCGAATTATGAATTTGAATTAAGGATTGAATTGAGAGATTATTTTGGGATTGAATTAATGGAGATTTTATACTAAGTTCAAGGCAGTAATCAAAAGCAAAAGATCAAGTAAAAACACCAACAAAGATTCGATTCAAGTAAACAAGAAACTAAGAATTCATTAAACCGAAAATTCTTTACACAAATCCAATTTCGAATTTAAACTACAAGAATTGCAAGAAAGGAAAGAAAACACCTAGAGAGATGAAGAGAGCTCCGTGTCTCGTCTTGAGTGCTTTCCTTGTTGTTCGAAATGCTAGAGAGCTAGTCAACGCGCCCAACAACTTCCTTTCGTACCGATCCACCCGTCAATAGAAGTGAGCTTCGTACCGGTTGAGTGGGCTCGAGATGTGCAAAGGTCGATTGAAAAGAAGCTTCCAACCAATCACGCCGAGAAAGCTCGGCTCCTTGCTTTGTGAAAGTTCGAATGAAATGAGTTTCACCCTAATTCCACAACTTTTCCTTAACCGAAGTGAAAACCGAACCACCGAATGAAGTGAGCTTCTATTCGGTGATCGATTTTAGAAAATTGTCGTTCGTAATTACAATTCTTGAGTGTTCTTGAAAGTTCTTGGCTTTGCTTAAGAGGAAGAGAGAGAGAGAGAGAATGGGCGTAAGTGAGAGAGTCCAAACTCGTGGCCCTTGTGGTCATATTTATAGCACTCATGGAGTCTTCTTATTGGCCACGAGTTGGTGGAGAGGATTGGGGGTAAGGAGGTAATTCCCACCAAAGGTAGGTGGGCAGGATAAGGGATAAGGATTGAGTGGTTTTCGTGTAGACTTTTGTGTAAGTTTTTATCATGATAATTATTTGCCTCCCGTCTCATTCATTAACCGAATATATCGGTGTAATATATCGTTTTCACTCCTCTTGACGTGTTGGAGACAACTACACTCTCCAAATTCCCAGAAATTCCTTCTAATTCCTGTGATTAAGCAATAAAACACACTTAGTGAAGAAATATTCATGTTATCTCAAATATGATTAATAAAGTATATAGAATTGCTCTTCACAAGGGCTAAAATCCCTAAATTAAGCATCAAATTTGTGCCTTATTTGCCTCACATCAATTTGAAACACAAATTTGACAAAAATTAAATATTTATGACAAATTTGTGATCATTTCATATCATTACTCGAGAAAAGAAAATTTGCATATTTTTTTATCGTTCTAAATAAACAAAATATCATAAATGCCTTTTCTAAAATAAAATCATCGTACATACCTTCTCAAAAATCTTAAATATCATAAAAAAAAAAACTAAATTAGTAAAAATAGACTCCGAAAAACAAAATTAATTTAATACCACAAGTTAATATGATATTTAAAAAAGATAAATATGGCCTTTTGGATTTTCCAAAGAGTCAATATGAAATTTTTATTTTTGAAGGACAAATATGATACTTGGAACTTTTAGAAGAGTAAATATATATGTAAACAAGATTTTTTTTTTATCATGATAATAGCGGGCAATTGTGCAATCCTAGAGAAAAATACCTAAATGGTGCTCGGATCTAGGAAACACGATGCCTAGCGACGGCAGTGGCGGCGGAGCCCCACTAACTCTCTTCTCTTTTGTATCTCATTTTTTTCATCCCTTCTTTTTTTCAACTCCGTTATTTTTAACATTCCGAGTCTCTCATAGCCAAATTCTTGTCGTCCCTTATCTCATATTTGAGCTAGACGATGCTCCGTAATGACGATCTTGTCTTTCTGTTTCTCTTAAATCATTGCTTTTCTTAACTTGTCCTTTGTGATCCTTTGATCATTGCAGAATTGTGATTAGCATGTGGTAATTTTCAATAAGTTAGGAAAATATATTGTGACTAAACATTGATTAATCGAAAATATATTCAATAAGTTGTGAAAATATAATCTAATAATCTATTGTGAGATGTTTTTGTAATAGAACTCTTTCGTCAATTGATAGTTGCATTTGTAACTAAACATTTGTTTTAAAAAAAAATTGCGAAAATATAAAATATGAATTTCATCTATAAAAAAATTCTTAAAAAACGTGGGAGCGAGATAAACCGACATTCGTCACTCATATACCTTTTTCTTTTCTTTTCTTTTTTCTTTGTACTTTGTACTTTTTTGTTCTTTTAGTTCATGTTTATTAGGTTTTCACTGAGTGTTAGTTTGTAGTCTAGAACGGTTCCTCAAAACGTTAGCTAAAACCTGCATAATTTGGATCATTCTGATGATGGTTAAAAGATAATTATTAATGGAATGGAAGAAAAAATGGTTTCCATGAATTTAAGATTTAATAATGGGCTAATTTAACCTAATTACACTTGTTAACCATGGCGAATCTTTTTAATGTCGTTCTCAATAGATTATTAGATTATGTTTCCCGTGGCGAATCTTGAATAAAATTATTAGGAAATGCTCACATATTATCGAACAGTAAAAAAAATGAAATGTTCGGATGGGTCCGTTCTTATATAAATTCTGGTTTCAATCAAAAAATACAATAAAAAGTGTTGGTACGTCATTTCAACACTGAATTTATATGTAAAATATTTATGTATTATAATATTGTCAGTTATATGTTTATATTGAAATGATCAATTTTAATTAATAAAATCAAACATTAATGTGTCAATTAAGATTTTGATATTGATGTGTAGAATATTATGGGTGATATATACTTATATCTTGTATGACGGGCCGAATTAGAAGTTAGTTAATAAAATCAAATATTAATGTGTCAATTAAGATTTTGGTATTTGATGCGTAGAATATTATGGATGATATACTTACATATTTTATGACGAACCGAATTAGAAGATCCACATTAAGATCCTCATAATGTATGATTCTTGAGATAAGATATTTTGTGGATATAAAAATAATTTGGTCTCAAATACATACGATATTATCACTCTCTCATCCGCTTTCATTAAGATGAAAAAAAACTTCAATAGAAAAAATCAAAGTACTTTAAATTGGACATCTTAAATTATTTGGAATCCAATATTTGCAAGTAAATATTCATGATCGCAAAAGACGGTGACGATTTCATACGCTTCCGCATACGATTTAATGTACGTTTATGATTTACGGTTATTTGATAGAATTCACATAGTTACGATTTTTTATGAAAATTCGAAACAATATGAACAGTGTCGTCCTAACACAAACAACAACTATGTCCATATATTATTTTTCAAAATTTCGGAGGAGAGGAGGGTGGTGTTCATCTGTCGCGTTAATAAATTTGCCCCCAATGTTATCCTAGTTAGGCAAAGTTTTTTTCCAACTCAAATTAAAAGACTTGTTTGGAACAAAAATTATGGAGAAATCTTTTTTCGCTATCATGAACAGAAAAGTGCTCAATGTTTAAGACCTTTTGATTTAAATGCTTTTTCAAACTTCTTCTCAAGTAGAAACGTTCTACTCGCTCGTCTTTTCCAAGTTTAGTGGGACTTTGCCCACATCAACTAATAAAGTAGGGTTTAAAGAGCACAAAAAGTATATATATATATACTAGCTTTATGCTCGCGCAATTGCGCGGGATATTTTTTATATAATTATTTAAATAGAATTAACGTGTGTGCAAATTAACGCGTGTGCGAATTAACGCGCATGCGTTTGAACTTAATTAATTTAATCATGACATATTTGCAAATATCATAATGTCAATAAATGCATAAGGTTCATGAAATTAGTCTATCACGGATATTATTTTCTGATATAATTTGTATAAATAGCATTTGTCCAGGTGCTTCTAAAATCGATTAATATAATCAGGACATATTCGCAAATTTTAATATGTATGTAAAATAACAAAAAAAGATCGAAATGTAAAAAAGGACCAAAATGTAAAATAGGAAAAAATGATCAAAATGTAAATAAAAAATGACCAAAATGTAAATTTAAAAAAAGGACCAAAATATAAATAAAATAGGACCACAATGTAAATAAAAAAGACCAAAATGTAAATTTAAAAAAAATAGAGGCAAAAACAAAATATACCCCCTGCCACGTGTCCTCACCAGGCAAGGGGAGCAGCATTATACATATTATAATATCCGAAAAGGATGACAAATTTTTTTCATGAGAATTGTATTATATATATATATATATATATATATATATATATATATATGAGGATGGCTAAGATACTCAATTAAGTACCATCTATTCGGTACTTAAGATTTTTTGACCATTGGATTTGTTTTGAGATTTGTGTTTTTAATGCTATATATACTCATCATTAATAATTTTCACATTTGTTTATGCTAATCATTAAATGTACAAATCTCAAAGCAAATATAATGGTCAAAAAATCCTAAGTACCGAATGGATGATACTTAATTAAGTATCTTAGTCATCCCACTCTCTCTCTCTCTCTCTCTCTCTCTCTCTCTCTCTCTCTCTCTATATATATATATATATATATATATATATATATATATATATATATATATATATATATATATGTCTTAAAAGAAATATTTTCGATTTTTTTTTCACAATGTCAACAAAAATATATTATTTTTTGTCAAACTGAAAATTTATTACAAACAAATCCACCTGAAATGAATCAAACACATTTATTCGAGAAAGTTAAATGCTTAACTCTAGCAAATTCTTTTTCAGAACTCCTGAATTTCCTAAATGTTTAAAAAAATATATATGTTATTTATGTCTTACTTCTCTATTTAGTTTGTATAAATGAATTGATTTTTTTATTCCCTTATAAAAAATTAAAGTTAACATAATCATCAAATGAAGTTTTTTGAGCAAAGATATTATACTGAACATGTTAATTGCCATTATAACTGATAACATACTGAACTGATTTCGTAAGTATTATTTCATATTATGAATATACATTAATTGCATTAATTCTCCTTAAATAAAATTCATGCATACAGAATGTTGTAATAAATTGGATTGATTTCAGAAGAGTAATGAATCTACCTCGTGACTCCACCCACCATTTCCCCAACAAACTTCTCAAATAGTTTCCTCAATTTGCAAAAGCATTAAAACCAAACTCAATAACATGCTAAAATCATACATTAACAATTACTTGGCCCTGAAAATAAGAATATTAACAATTATATCTGGCCCTCAATATCGAGTGCGGTTTCTCTGTGGCCGCACAGTGGCAGCCACTTGTGAAACCGCCTACGTGGCTTCGTTTTATTGGTCAATACAATGTATTTTTCACATAAACCCCTACTTTATATAAATTAACTGTCCAGGGTTTCCGAAAAAGTAGGGGTTTATATGCAAAAATACATTATATTGACCAATGAAACGAAGCCACGTAGGCGGTTTCACAAGCGGTTTCACTGTGCGGCCACAGAGAAACCGCACTCCTCAATATCCCTTGAAAAACAAAATACAAATCACTTTCAAAACTATGGAAGAAAACTACTTGTACCACCATCTCTCTCTGGTCCTTTTCTTGCCGTGCTTCCGTCTCTCACCTCCCATTGCACGGGCGGAGCAACGACCACGAGTATTCTCCGACAAGACGGACATGACGAGTGGGCCCTGAGCCACGTGTCAATGCAACCGACATGAAATTCATGCCCACACATAGGCAATACTCTTATATCCTCCCCTTCCTCGAAATCCGTCAAGCATATGACACACTCACTATGTTTTTCAACATCACTTATTCGTCCACCATATCGCACCTTCGGTAAAGATTTGAGGGCCTTCTTTTTCAAACCTTGGTTCGCACGTGGAACTGGAATCTGAATTTCAATTTGTTGTTGTTGTTGCTGTTGTTGATGTTGTGATGGATTTGAATTTGAACTCGAATATGAAGGGCGACGTAGAAAGGCACAACGGGCAATAAGGGCGAGGCCGAGGATGCATATGAGAGCACAAAGAAGAGCGGCGAGGATGACTACTATGTCCGAGTCGACTGTTGCAGAGTCTGCGGGGTCTGGAGTGGCGGTGGTGGAAGTGGCCGCCGATAGAGAGAGTTGAGGGTATTGGGATTGAAGAAGGGTTCTCATGATTATGGACCTCATGGTGATAATTTGTATGGTGCAAAGTGGAAGGTAGAGAGATGAGAGGGGGGAGTTTGAGGTTTGTTTATATAGATGGTGGAGAAATGAGAGATTTCGTAGGTTGGGGAATAAATATGTAATATTGGAAGGTTTATGCTTCAGTTGAGTTATTAAGTTCTTATTTTATTTTATTGTATTAAATTGAGTGCAAAGAGGATAATGTTTGATATGAGATGAGGAATTATTTGAGTTGGCAGAAATGGCCCGGAATTATATTGTGACGTTTTACGAATTTTTTTTTTTTATATATATTTTATTTCCCAATTATTAAATCCGTGTCATGACAAAGTTAAATTGAATAAAAATAAAAATAAAGAAATTAAATAGAAGTCATCTGAATCTACTCCATCACACAATTGGAACTTTGTTTTTTTTTTGTTTTTGTTTCATATCCTTCTTTTTAGGAAAAAAAAAGAAAATTATATATTGCTTGTTTATTTTTGTTATAGATAAATAAATATTGGAAAATGTTGTACCTCTCCCTTATACTCCCCCCCAACTCTTGATGTGGTCATCATAAGGATTAACGCCATCAAAATTTAACATCTTAATTATGATTTAACATCTTAATTTATGATTTAACAATTTATGATTTAACATTGTTAAATCATAAATTAAGATGTTAAACCATAATTAAAATGTTAAAGTTGATGGTGTTAATCCTTATGATGATCACATCAAGAGTTGGGGGGAGTATAAGGGGGAGGTACATCATCGCTCATTTGTTTGAATTGAGTAGTGAGTGACCAACTCTAACCTAAACTGTCTTCCATTTGTTTCTGCTCAACTAAAGCAAGAAATGTGGTACTGGTAGCACAACTCTATAGAGGACTTGGTTTTCTTTTCTACTAATAAAATTCATAAACCAAATTATTTGAATCTAGTTGATCGAATGCATTACATTTACATATCTTAGATAGAAAAGAAAACCAAGTCCTTGGGTTAGAGTTGTGAATCATTTTCTTTTGTTACCGAATCGTCGCGTTCCTCTATAAGACGACTTGTTACAAATAATGCAGGGTATATATTCCAATAGTTTAAATTTGAATAAACTCAACAAAGCTTCAATTCTTTTGTTACCGAAAAAAGAGGATTCCATATTAATCACCGACTTTAGACCTATTAGCATCATCTCGGCCCCGATTAAACTAATTACCAAAATCTTAGCGTTGAGATTACAACATTACATGCTACTCTTAATACACCGGTGCCAATCCGCTTTCATTAAGGGTAGAACGCTCAATGAATTATTTATTACCTCGAGGGAAATTCTTAACTTCTACCACAAATCAAAAATTCCGGTGTTGATGTGAAAATTGATTTTAAAAAAGCTTTTGATAATGTCTCGTGGAAATTTCTCGAACAAATTTTACAAGCAAGAAATTTTCCACCGAGGTGGATCGAGTGGGTGAGAGTTCTTCTTACCTCATCGAGTTCTTCGATTAACACGAACGGAATTAGAGGTCGGTACTTCAAGCACAAAAGAGGCCTTAGACAAGGAGATCCATTGTCACCCCTACTTTTTACACTTGTAGTGGATGCATTACAAATGATGATGAATAAAGTACGACCTCTCCTAACTAATCCCATAGTTTTTGCACCGACTACACTCCAATATGCGGATGACACATTATTCTTTGTGGAAGCGCATCCTCAAAACATAAGAGTAGTCATGCAAGTGATTTCACTTTTCTCGCAAGTTTCGGGTCTTGATATTAATTGGGACAAAAGTGGGTTTGTTCCGATCGGAATACCCGAACACTATCACAATCACCTCGCAAACTTAGTAAGATGTAGTAAAAAGTCGTTGCCTATCAAATACCTCGGTCTCCCACTCTCTTACAAAAAACCGGGCAAGCTTATATTTCAACCGATGGTGATGAAACTAAGAAAGAAAATTACAAATTGGAAGAATAAATTCCTAACAATAGGAGGGCGGCAAACGCTAGTGAAGTCAGTTTTGAGTGCTATCCCAAATTTTTACATGCAAACACTTATGTTGCCGAAAAACATTATTGAACAAATTAACAAGTTAGTACGGGCATTTTTTTGGAAGGGGAATGAAACGGTTTTGGGTGGCCATTGCTTAATAAATTGGAGCACGATTTGCTTACCGAAAGAGAATGGGGGTCTAGGGGTGATGGATATTGAAAGTCATAACAAAGCAATGATGCTCAAGTGGTTATTCAAGCTAGACTTTCAAGGAGACTCACAATGGTCTTCAATAGTGAGAACTCTTTTCAACGTTACTAGTGCTAGTGGCATCGAAACAATCTCGATTACCCTTACCTCTTACTTTATGAGAGACCTCCAAAAACTTCTACCGCTCTACCAATCTCTTAAAGGTAGTTTTCGGCAACGTACTTTGACCACTCAAATAATACCATCGGCTCAAGATCCGCCAAAGTTTGTAACGAGCGCAATCTACTCATTGATTGTTAATCCGGGGGTGGAGTGTGAGTGGACGCCACGCTTTTTAAAATAAAGGCTCCCGTAAAATCAAAAATCTTTGGATGGTTGGTTCTAAATAACCGAGTGCTAACGGCGGAGAATCTAGTAAAGAGGGGTTGGACCCATGACCCAACGTGTCCGTTGTGCTCCGAGACATTAGAATCGACTATTCACCTTTTCCTACAATGCCCATTCACGAAAGAGGTATGGAGTTATATCGAGCCGACGGGAAACATGCAAGCCATCTCATTAAGGTCCTTTTGGTGGGAATGTCGCAAGGCAAGGAGCAAGGAAAATGCGCAAAAGTGGGATGGCAAGTGGCTAGCGACGTTGTGGACAATTTGGCGAGAACGAAATAACCGAATATTTCGACGCAAAGGACGGATGCATGCTCTAATCGTAAATATAATCGAAGATTTAGCGGGATCATGGAGGAAGCATTGTTGAATATAATGGTAGAATTTAGTTAAGTATCGCCACAATTGGATCTCATTTAGTAGGTCTGGTACGTCAAGGGCACTATTTTAACTTATATTGTAATTAGTGAACGGTATGTACCATGTTTATTTTCTTTTATAAAAATAGAGGGCCTGTTTGATTTGAGGGATTTTGATGTACATGGATATGTGAAATACATGTATTTTACTATTCATGTATTTGATAATCCATGTGAGTTGTTTGATTTGTTGTATTTGGTAATCCATGTATATCAAATTCTTTGTTTGATTCTTGGTACAAAAATCCATGATTTTAATATTTTAATGTATATCATTTATTATATTACTATATTATTGTATATTATATTATGTTATTGTGTATTATATTATACTGTTGTACAATATATATTATATGATATTATACTATTTATATTATTTTATATTATATTGTTTTATATTTATATTATATAATATTATTTTGTTTTATATGATATTATTTTATATTATATTTTGTTTTAAAGTATATTATATTATATTATTATTATTATTATTATTATATTATATTATATTATATTATATTATATGATATTGTATTATACTATATTATATTATATTTATACTCTAATATATATATAATATAATATTAAAATTATATATTACTATATTCATATATAATATTTAAATTATATAATATTATATTCATATAATACATATGATTATATTTTTTATTATTTTATATATATTATATTATACTTTAATATATTATTATATTATATTATATTATTATTATTATCATATTGTATTATATTATATTATATTATTATTACTATTATTAATTATATTATTTTGTATTATTATTATTATGTTATATTATATTATATTATATTATATTATATTGTATTATACTATATTATATTATATTATACTCTAATATATATATAATATTATATTATATTATATTATATTGTATTATACTATATTATATTATATTATACTCTAATATATATATAATATTATATTCATATAATACATATGATTATATTTTTTATTATTTTATATATATTATATTATACTTTAATATATTATTATATTATATTATATTATATTATTATTATTATTATTATTATCATTATTATTATTATCATATTGTATTATATTATATTATTATTACTATTATTAATTATATTATTTTGTATTATTATTATATTATATTATATTATATTATATTATATTGTATTATACTATATTATATTATATTATACTCTAATATATATATAATATAATATTTAAATTATATAATATTATATTCATATAATACATATGATTATATTTTTTTTATTATATTTTATATATTATATTATACTTTAATATATTATTATATTATATTATATTATTATATTACATTGTATTATTTTATATTATATTATTTTTATAATATATTATATTATATAATAGTATATAATATTATATTATTATTTTATAATATAATATAATATAATATTTATCATTATTTATTTATATATTTTGGAAAAATAATTTTATAATGAAATCCATGGATATAGCTTATCCAATTTTGAAATACCAAATTTTTTGGTGTATTTCACCATCCACCCTCAAATCCATCTCCACCCTCAAATACACCAAATCAAACAAAGGATTTCGAGCTTATCCCGTATTTTGAAATACATCTCCACCTAAATCCCTCAAATCAAACATGCCCAGATTGGATCGAGCGCGTATCGCGCTTGCCTATCTCATCAAAAAAAAAAAAAAAAAAAAAAAAAAAGCAGAACAAATATTTTTTTTCATTAATAAAACACACCCTAATATTCCTTTTTTTCTTTTCAAATTTGCAAATATCTAGTTTCCACTAAGGGAAAGAAAGATATCATCAAACAATGCTTAACGCAAAAAGAAGTGATATTCATTTGTTAGATAATGTGATCCCAATAATTCTTGTCAATTCAATGAAAAGAACTTGCTTCATGATAACTTGGATTGAAAGGGGTTTTAGTGGTGATGTTGATGTGAGCGAGTCATTTGAAGCCAACACATGATAACAATTATATGAACAGATTGGCGAATTTTGGTGGAGTGGAGTCTTATGGGAAAAGGGAGATTGTACATTCTACATGTTAAAAATCTTTACAGAGAGGTATATGGCAAACGCATAGTTTATTTATGGGAAAATTTCTTGAATATCCCTGTTAAGTGTTAACCTATTCAATAACATATATACCCCTCTTAAATTCAAAATATCATATTTATTCCTACTAAATCTAAATACTATCAAATTAGTACAAATTTAAATTTCTGTTATACTTAACTGATGGAAAAAATGAGAAGACCATTATACCCTCTGCTCTCATTTATCCCTCTCCTCTCGGTCACATTAGCTATTTCCATCTCTCTAATAGCACATGGACCCCTTCAAAAAAAAATCTCTATCACGATATGTCCTTTTTTTCTTGCTCTTCTTCTATCTCTGGTTTTCCTTCTCATGAGTCATGATCCTATAGTGCGGAGCGACGTGGTGTATTTGAGATCAGTCTCGTGCGGAGTATCAGCCGTAGTCGCTTTCAAATTGGAGGCGATCAAGCGAGCACTTGTACACTTCCGTTAGTAGTTAAATCACAGTCCGATCTAGTAGTTCATGGAGATAGAAAATCAATTGATGAATCAGAAGGTGAGAATGATGAAACTTTCGAGGAATGTGACATTAAGGTTCCCAATTACATCACAGAGCTAGACAAAATGAATGGTTTTCGATTTTCAGGATTCTGAAGAATCATCTCCAAACTCAAAATTTTCAGATTATTTTCATCATTTCCCCTCCCTCTTTTGTTCCCTCGATGTTGACAAGAAAGGCGTTTTCGTGATGGTAAATTATTTGTGTAAATCGTGCCAGGTTGATGACGCACTTAAACTGTTCGATGAAATGTCAAAGCCAACTAATCAATACGGTAATAGCAATGAAAAGGTCTCTCAGCAAATTAGTCAACGATACTAAAATAGAAAACGTGTCACAAAACAAACCCGAACCAGATTTGGTTTGGATTCGTGTGAATTCAAGGATCGATATTTGGAGCGAATGGAGTCGCAAATAAAGAGAGTGATATTCGAATTTGGGTCCAAATGAGAAGAAAAATGACCTCAAATTGGTTGTTGATACAACTAGGTCGAACCAAAACGAGAACAAAAATGATTCAAAATTTGATCCCGAATCGTCGCGTATATCAAAAATTGGTAGTTAATGTATGTATATGTATTGTCTTATCATTTAGATGCAATGTATTTCTCGTGTTGAGTCTCTTTCATTTTGCTCTTCCGTGTACCATTTATGTACTATCGTTTTATGTCAAAAAATGATAGTAATGTATATGTATTCAAAATTAGATCCCGAGTCATCGAGCATATCGACCTTAACATTTTCACAAGCATTTGAACATTGTGCATCAAGTTCACTGTTATCAAAAAAATTGAAATGAGATATTGAGGTTTTTTTATTGAATGGAAGAAAATTTTTTGTGCCAACACAAATCAAATTCACAATTTATAATTAATAATACACATTGATATGTCAGAACAATGGACCAACAATATATCATCAATCACTTAATCACGGAGATATAAAAACAAATACCACTATACAAACATCATTTTTTTACACCATGTACATCATTATCACTTCAATCCTCCTGTGCAATTGAACCGAATACATGCAACCCTTTATGATCAATCAAGGGCAGCTGATGAGCGGGTTTTTGGCGTGTAAAATTATCGTTGTATTTGAAAACCCGATTCAATCAACAAGTTGGAAAATATAGTTGTATAGTGGAAATATATGAAAGTTCGTTCCACGAGGAGTATATGCGTCAAATAATGAATTAAAACTAGACAAGAAATAGCAAAGAAAATTCACAGAAGATAGTCCGTTACAACGGAAGTGGGTTCCGTTACAACGGACTTGAGTGAAAATTCTGTCGCTAAAAGTGATATGAACGTCCGTTACAACGGATGAAACTCCGTTATAACTCACTATACTTGTCTGTTATAACGAACAGTGGTTGCGTTGCAACGGATTGGTTAATCCGTTACAACGGACCCTTATGTCCGTTACAACGCACTTGTATTGAGCCTCTTGCGTGAAAATCCTCACTAGTCCGTTACAACGGACATGTATGTGCGTTACAACGGAAGTATAACCAACTGAATATTCAAGGACCAACCGTCCAGTCCGTTGTAACGCAATTTGTGTCCGTTATAACGGAAGTAGTTCTGGAATTAAGTTTGAGATTTGAATTGGGAGCAGTTTGATGGTTTGTTTTGGATTCAAATTTAGAAGTAATTCAACTAAGTATCAAGCACTAAGATCACACAAACAAACAAGGAAGATTTAGAGCAAAGAGAAAGAACTAAAGATTCGTTAAACCGAGAATTCTTTACACAACAAAATCCAATCAAACAACAATTAATCAAGTAATTAAAAAGGAGTACACCTAGTTGAGAAAGCCTCGAAGTGAAGCTCCTTGTCTCCTTGCCTCGCACCGAAAGATCCTTGCTCCTTGTCTCGAGAGTGATGGATTGTACCGAAAGGATGAAGCTCCCTTGTCTCGGATCGCAATCACTTCGAAGAAACGCGGATCGAGTCACGGCACTTCTTCTCAAATCCACCGTAGGGAATAGCTCCTTGTCACGGCCCGATCTTCGAAGGATGAGAAGGATTCGTCGAAGGGATGAGCTCCCTTGTCTCGACTTGTCCTTGAGAGATTTTTCTTGATTGATCTTGAAGTATCTTGAAGGTTCTTGATTGTGCTTGGAAGTTCTTGAGAGGTTCTTGGAAGTTCTTGAGAGGGAGAGAGAAGAAAGAGAGAGAGAGAGAGAAAGTGCTCCGAAGAGCGGGAAGAAGGCCGCCCTTCAACTCGTGGCCCTTTTGGTCTTATTTATAGCACTCACGGAGTCTTCTTATTGGTCACGAGTTGGTGGAGAGGATTGGGGGTAATGAAGTAATTTCCACCAAAGGTAGGTGAGAAGGATAAGGGCTAAGGATTGAGTGGTTTTCGTGTGGACTCTTGTGTAAGTTTCTATCATGATGATTGTTTGCCTCCCGTCTCATTCATGTACCGAATATATCGGTATAGTATATCGTTTTTATTGCTCTTGACGTGTTGGAGACAACTACACTTTCCAAATTCCCAGAATTTCCTTCTAAAACCTGTAATTAAGCAATAAAACACACTTAGTGAAGAAATATTCTTGTTATCTCAAATATGAACAATTGTATATATAAAGTTGTGATTCAAAAGGGCTAAAATCCCCAAATTAGATATCAAAAAGGTGCTTCATTTTTCTCTTATCAGCAGCTAGTGCCAATAGTTTGAATCACTCGAAGATGAATATGAAGAAGCATAACACTTGACCACCTCATAGTGACAGAAGTGAGGCCGTACCGCAGATAGCTACTCCAACCTCAACTCCTCTTTGCTCTTATCCCTCTATTGATAAAAAATTAAAAAATAATTACTCGAATTATTGAATGAGAGAGAAGGTTAAATTGAAGACCTGAAGAAGATGGCGTAACAAGTAGAGCAAAATGATTTGTGCCTGAGAAGATAGTTCAATGCACATAAATTAGCTGTGGGGACCTTGATTCCATCCCTTGAGATAATTTTATCGCCAATACGAAATTTCCATCCTTTTCAAATTACTAAACATAGCACGATACACATAAATTGAAAGTTTTTGAAACCTTCTCATTTCATCAAACATGTTAAGTGCATCTTTTGTATGCCCAACTCTACCAAGATTATCACAGCATCTTCATCAATCAGAGTTGTACAAGTTCTCAAATCCACTTCGATCCCTTTCTCAAACATTTCATTCACACATGTTCTCAACTGTACGAAAACTATCAAAGTATCCACATCCTCGTTTGCCTCCCGATTACCAGCTTTGCAACAAAAGATCGCAAATTGCGAGGAATATGCACCGATTGAAGTATGAAAACCACTAGTATAGGATTGCAAACTCACACAGTCGTCCCAGCAAGCTCGGTATAATGAAAACTTCGCAAATAGCTCAAACAAATCGCCCCAGCAAGTCGCGTTTGCAATCTCCCTTCGTCAGTCGCTAGGAGAAAGAGGAGTTTCCTTGTTCGAAGAAACAAGGATTTCATCGTCGCTATTCGCTAGGTTTAGAGTTGAATTTCTTATTAATGAGTTTAATGTTGATTTGGGGTCATGTTTTTCATAGGGGTACTTAGGTCAATAAGATATACATATTATAATTTAATTATCTATAAAACTTAGAATTCCGTTTAATTTAACATTAATATAACAGAATGGACAAATTTGATATTAGGGAAGTTTTGCTAAGGATAAATTTGATATTATGTGTGTTTAGAAGGGACAAATATGCCAATGGTCTCATAGCCTAGATGGTTGAGTGCTCAGCACAATAAATCGTCATGTTATAGATGTTGTGTGTTCGAATCCCGGCGGCATCAATATAAAAAAAAGAAACCTATAATGGCCACGATTCGTGGCCTGGGATTTTCTTCAAAAAAAATAAGAATATTGTCTTATATATTCTTCCCAAATTCTCTCTTTCGTTTCACTTCTTTGATCTAATATATTCGAGGTCTCGACACATTGTCAAACCTCCTTCAAAAAAAAAAAAGGGGACAAATATGATATTAACAATTTAAGAGGGATAAATTGGTTATTTATGAATTTAGTGGGGATAGGAAAGAAATTGCCCCATTTATTTTATTACCTGATAAAACAGAACAATACATTCATTTGTTAATTACTATATTTTTAAATATTTGTTTTTTGACAAATACGTCAATGCAAACTATGATATGGATGTGACAAATACTACTCTACTCTATTCATGGTAGTATTACAACTGTATTCATTTAGATGTGGTAAACTACTAAAATAACGAATAAGATTAACATCTACTTCGTAAACACACACAAAATGCATGAACTCTGAGTTTATTAATTAATTTACCAGATGAAGGACGGGGACGGGGACGGGGACAGATCCAGAATCAATATATATGGGTGGAGGGGGGGAGAGATTTTATAAGGGGGGCCGGATTAAAAAAAAAAATTCAAAATATATAGCTTGATTTCAAATTCAAAACATTATTCCTTCTAAGCACATGTTTTACCACTACATTACTCTAGCATTTGTGAAATATAGACAAATTTATTATAATTATTACTTCTGAAACGAGCGAAATCATCTTCTTCCTTCGCTAATCTTTTCGTTCTCGATTTCATGGATTGGGTGGGGTGGGGGGGGGGGGGGGGGGGGGGGGGGGTGTGTGTGTGTGTGTGTGTGTGTGTGTGTGTCGCTCCCGCTCGTCCCCTCCGGATCCGCCACTGATGAAGGATAAGAACACTCTAGTTGGAAAAGGACTGCCTTCATCTTCATCTTTATCCGTCTTTCCACTTAAAAAGATAAAACCCTAATTTTGCCTGCTTGTTTGCCACAATGCACACAAAGAACAAAAACTGATTTCAAAGTTCAAGCACACATTCATTGAATAAGGTAGGTCTTTAGCAACGCTTTCAGCATCCAAACACGTATATCATAGAAAAGGCATACAAAATTAAATATAGATTTAGTCTGACCTACTAGCAAACATGAACATAAACACCTAAAAAAAGATTCAAAGAAAACCCATAAACAAAATCAAGTCCAAATAATCTGATCATTTCAATCAAACAAAACAAAGAACACTAAACCTATACATCCAATCTCCCAGTCACGAGTTAAAACACCATTTCAACGAATTCCAAAAAAACAAAGAACACTCCTAAAAAAATAAAGTTGGATCATTTCTCAAATTTTTCCATTTTAAATCTAGGGTTTAGAATTGCGAGGCGCAAAAACAGGAAGCTGGTCTCCTCTGAAACTCCTCCCAGCAGGCTCGTTAACAAGAGGACCGTTAAAGAATATTGATTGGCCCGTATACAACAAATCATTATTCCTTCCCAACCTAGACATCATTCCGTTCGTACCACTCGTACCGGTCCCCAAATTATTACTTCCTGACGAGGAAACAAACCGCCCCGCCTCCTGATCGAAATAAACCGAACCGTTATTACTTCTCGACCCTAATCTTCCAGCACTGATCATGTTATTATTATTAATCCTCCTCTCTGACGCGTCATTGACTTCCACTGACCCGTTTGACCAAGGCGACCTGTTAACACTATTCTGATAAATAGGGTTAAAAAGCCTATTATTCACCATACCATTATTATTATTATTATTATTACTACTCCTAGGAGTGGCGCTCAAACTACTCGGACCCGAATCAATTTCTCTGTGGACGGAACTGATGACATCACTGCTGACCTGGCTGCTGACATCACTGCTGAAGTCAGACCTAACACGTGGCCCCATGGGCCTAAGCACGGACGACGAAGCACGGGCTCTAGCAGCGGCTTTCGCAGCTTCGTTGGAATCGAGTTTTGCGAGTCTCCACGCACTTAACTTCACTTGCTTTCTGGGGTTAACGGGTTGCTTGCCTAACGGGTCGTCAGGGTCGATGGTGGAAGGGACCCGACCCGGTTGCAAGTGGGGGACAATCTCGTCCTGGTCGACAAAGATGCGAGGAGGGGTGCACCACGCACCTTTATGATGTAAGCCTAGACCAAGAGAGTTTGCACTCATGGCCGTGTGGACCGAGCTCACGGGAGATGAAGCGAGACTTTGAGGATCCTCGTTCACAGATGGGGCTTCGCTTTGAGTCCTCATTGCCACTACGTATTCATATGTTGTGATTCCCTATAAAGTATCGAATTTTAATTAGTAAGGAGTGGAGGGGCTAGATTATAAATAGTCGATACCTTTTGGACGAGTATCATGTGGAAGAAGAAGAGTTCCCATAAGGGGACTGAAGCCATAAGTGATAAAGCCGTGCATAATGACTGGAAATATATGCAAAAAATTAGGAAAAATATTGGGAAATTGTGTGAAATTAGAAAAATTGTGATTTTTTGGGGTACCACAATGGTTGCGAAAGGAGGGAGAGAGAAGCCATCTGCGATTTTGAGAGAGAGTTGGGTTTCGACGTCGTTTTTGTATCGGAAACACCGAATAAATACTGCTAATCCCACTGAGATTTCCACTGCAAGCTAACAAAACCAACAAAAAATTACAAAATAATAGTAAAAAAAAAGAAATTATAAGAAAATTGAATTTCTTTTTATGAAGAACTCACCCAAGCAAGGCTCACGGCCATGAGGCACAAGAATGTCATGTAATTCTTCCTTCCCACGCAATTGTTTAACCACTAAATAATTAAATAAAATGTACAAATATTAGAAATAAGTTATAACAGAATTATACACATATATAAATATAAGTATACTAGTAGTATTTTACCCTGCAATGATGATCGAATCCATCCACACATTTGTCACAGCTTCTACAATGCTTGCTAAATTTACCCACCTAAAATAAAACAAAATACATTTTTGTTATATTAATGGAAATAAAAAGTATATATTGTTATGAATATACTATTTAATTACCCCTGTGTTGCAAAGCGTGCAAAACAAGCCCTCGTCATCTCCATCTTCGTCGAGATTCTTTCTACAATCCTCCTTAACAAAAATTGCACAAGGCAAGCAACAAATTGCAAATATACCCCCGTCATTTTTACTGTTTACTTCATGTTCTTCTTCTTCTGTCAGTTCTACGTTACGGGCTTGCTGTAAATCACCTTCGCCTCCTTTAAATTAACAAAATTACAAAAACAGGGGCGTTATTAGTACATGATGAAAATGGAGGGTCTTTTTGTAAAATTTGTAGAGGTGAGGATTTACTTTGTGATTTAGAAGCCAGTGCATCGTTAAAGATAATTAGAATATTAGGATCGGCTGGGTTTATACCTGTGCATCTTACATAAAGAATAAATACCAATAATGCCTGAAATATAAGTAATTAAAGTAAAATATGAGATAAAATTAATCATCGAGAAGAAAAAATAAGATTTAAAGAGGAGAAAATTACCAAGAAAGTGTAGAGACCCAAAGTAATGTACTGGTAAATACTGTCTCCAACAAAAGGTAGTAAAAATACATAGAACCCAATGCATAGCACGAAATAAACTATTATTGCAATGACCTGGTAAATAGAAAAGTAAATTAGTTGAATTGAGGGATGATAAGAGTAAATAGAAGAAATACAAGTATTTTTGTACGAATTACAGCGCAATTCAATGCAAATTGGGAGAAAAATATATTAAAAGAAGACTTTTTGGATTAATTATCCAACTACCAACAACTGAGTAATTTATAGTACAGAAAGGCAATAGATCTTTTGCAATTAAAGCAATACAGAATTAAAAAAAACACTTTGCAATTGACAACAAAATTATTATTGTGCTACTTATCTTTCGTCAAAGAAAAAAAAATAGACCAACAATTGTGTAGAAAGAATTGAACTTTTCAGATGTAAAAAAGGCGAAAAGATGCCAATTGTTATCATTACGCCATGCATGTTCAATCCAATGATAATACTAAACATCGATCCCAAAAGAAAATGGGGAGAGAGGAAACAAATAATCAGCAAAAATACCCACATTCCAACACGCTTTAAATTCCAACTCTTTCGTCAAAACTTTGCAAAACAAGAACAGAAATAAAAAACCAAATTACCCAAAATTCAAGAAAAACTAAGTCTTTTTGGACAATACCTGAAAATAATGAGCGGGCAATTGCCAGCCATGCTTTCTCGCCATTGTAACCTCACCACCACATCACGCACAGACGCATAAACTTATAGACGCCCACGAAAAGAGAGCAAGATCCACAACCATACACTTTAACAATAACAAAAACAAGAACAGTACGTGATTCCTTCTTGTTATCGAAATTCGGGCTCAATTTGAGCGTATCCGTCACGGCGGAGGAAGAGACGAGAAGAAAAACAAAGGATTTTTTTAATGGTTTGTTTCTTTATACGTGCTTACTTCAGTTTTCACGCATTTTTCGCGTTGCTATGTAGTAGCAAGTACCAGAGTGAAGAGAAGCAAAAGCATTGGCTGGCATTATGCAATACAGTCCCTAGATTAACTGAAATGTAATTAAATTTTATAATTTTGAAAATAAAGTGTATTTGTGAAAAAAAAAATACTTAAATTTTATTGTGTTAACTCTTTTGTTTATTTTTTCTCCTCTAATATATATATGAAAACAAGAGAGTGATAATCTGTGCCTAATTTGGTTGTTATGTGACTTTTGTCAATGATGAGTATTGTTTAATTGAAAAGGTAGAATCTTTATTAACTACTAAGAAAATATTTGGCCACACATGCTAGTGATGTATTATAAATATATTTTAACCAAAAAAATTGTATAAATTTAACTAACAAGTGGGCGACGAAAATAAGTGATTTCTACGCATATATGATATACCCCTCAAAAGCCACATTTTTCGCTAATGACGTTGTTACTAGATATTACAAAATCATTATGTCATGGAATATGACTTAAAAACTTCTTTCATGAATAATTGAAAGATTTAATTCGATTCTGGTTATTTTAATTAAACTGAGAAGATTATTTTTCTAACATTTATTATTTGATGTTAATGAAAATTAAATACACGATTCATAATTTATTATGATATATACTAAATCACTAAAATTGTGAGTTCATTCACATTATATACAAATAAGTAATAAATTAAATCAACAAAGCACCCGTGGCCTAATGGATAAGGCGTTTGACTTCTAATCAAGCGATTGTGGGTTCGAGTCCCACCGGGTGTGTATACAAAACATTTAAATTTATTAGTATGATATTTAATTATCATTTTGAATAGAATTTTTATTTTTTTTGTGTTAGACACTCAACCAATATCTATTGATTACATTACAATGATTATTTTTTTAATACTTTATTTCATTTCCAAATTCACATACATTTTACTCATTATCTGATTATATTTATAGTCGGATCTAAATTTATTAACATATATGTAACATGAAACCTTGTATCGGCTCCTCCTTCATATAATCTCCTCAAATAAGTGATTTCTACACATATGGCATATCCTCTCGAAAGTCACATTTATCGCCAATGATCTTTTGCTATTAGATGTTGGAAAATCATTATGTCATGGATTATGGCTTAAGTACTACTTTCATGAATAATTGGGAGATTTAATCTTGATTTTTTCTTTTTATTAAAATGAGAAGACTCTTTGTTTACCATCTGTTACAAGATTAGATTGAACACATGACTTATATTTTGATATGTATTAAATTACTTGAGATGTGAACTCATTGATATTCTATACAAATAAGTGATAGATCAAGTCAACAAAGCACTCGTGACCTAATGGATAAAGCGTTTGAGTCATAATCAAGCGATTGTAGGTTTGAGTCCCACTGGGTGTGTTTACACAACATGTACATTTTGTTAGTGTGATATTTAATGATAATTTAAATAGACTGTCTGCTTTCTTATGTCAAACACTCAATCACTATACTATACTACGGACCTATTGACTACACTACAATAATGATCACTTTTCATTGATTTATTTCATTTCCTAATTCACATACAATTGTACTCATTATCGAATTATATTTATGTAAATCGAAACCTTGTATCATCTCCTCTTTCATAGAATCCACTCAAATAAGTGACTTCTACACATATCACATACCCTCTCAAAAGTTATATTTATCGCCAATGATTTTGCCATTAGACACTACAAAATCATTATATCATGGATTATGGCTTAAAAAACTATTTCATAAATAATCAGGAGATTTAATCTTGTTTTCTATTTATTCTTTTTTATTAAATTAATAAGACTATTTGTCTGTCATCTAGTACTTGGTATTAATGAAAATTGAACGGATAATTTATAATTTATTTTGACATGTACTGAATCACTTGAACCATAAACTCATTGATAATATATACAAATAAATGATAAATCAAGTCAACAAAACACCGTGGCCTAATTGATAAGGAGTTGGACTTCTAATTAAGCGATCGTGGGTACGAGTCCCATCTGATGTGTTTATAGAATATATAAAGTTTATTAATATGATATTTAATTGTCATTTTAAACAGAATGTCGGTCTTTTTGGTGTTAGACATAATGTATTGATTTATTTAATTTCCAAATTCACATACAATTTAGTCAGATCTAAACCATTAACATGTATCCAATCCGAAACTTTGTATCGGCTCCTCCTTCATAGAATCTCTTCAAATAAGTAATTTCTATACACATGACGTACCTCCTCAAAAGTCACATTTATTGCCAATCATCTTGTTATTAGATACTACAAAATAATTATGTCATGGATTATGACTTATAATTCATGAATAATTAGGATATCTATTCTTGAGTTTGATTTATTCCTATTATAAATTGAGAATACTATTAGTTCATATATTATTTGGTGTTAATGAAAATTAAACATATGACTCGTGAATTGTGATTTATTTTGTCGATATGTACTGAATCACTTGAATTATGAATCATTAATAAGTTATATAAATAAGTTAAATAAGTGATAAATCAAGTCAACAAAACAATCGTGGCCTAATAGATAAAACGTTTGACTTCTAATCAAGCGATTGGGGATTTCCGAATGTGTTTACATAATATATAAATTTTATTAGTATGGTATTTAATTGTCATTTTAGATATGATGCCTCGTTTTTTTAGGTTAGACACTCAATTACTAAAATACGGATTTATTGGTGGGAATGTAATAATGATCATTCTTTAATTTTTATTATGTATTTCATTTTCAAATTCACATACAATTTTATTATATTTATAATCGGATCTGAATCCATTAACGTATCCGTAACCAGGGCCGGTCCCGAGTTTTTGAAGACCCGAGACCCATTATTAAAAACGGACCCCATAATTATCATTTCAAAAAAAAAATCCACATTTAATTCCTCATTCACAACAAAATTTCCTTCGCCATCCTCGTTCTCGATCAATTCTTCGTCTTTCTCTTCTATTTCCTCCTCCACTCTCAATTCTTCGTCTTCAATCCATGCGTCAATTTCATTCTCCAAGTTATCTTTGACCGAGGTTGTCGCAAAAATTTTGTTAATCGCTCCCCTTTGAAAATTGATCAATGTCTCCAATCTTTGTTTTTTTTTTTCGTTTTTGATAACCGGATGGAGCCATCTAATTCCTAAATAAAATAAATACAAAAAAATCAGTAATTGAATAATTAACTAATTGAATAATTAAGTAATTGACAGTTTATAAAAAATCTGGACCAAATCGCCTCAAATTGAGCAATGCACAATCAAATTGGACCAAAATCTGGACACAATCAACAAATTGAACCAAAATCTGGCGATGGTTGAACTAAATCTAACTCCTATAAACAAATTAATTAAGCAAATCGCAACAAAATCATGATCAAAAAGTAGAAAAAAAAATACCAATTTCTAGGGTTAGGGAGGCAGGAGGAGGTAGAGGAATCCGACGATGGCCGCGTCGCCGGGAGACAAGCTTCAGGCCGCGTCGCCGTCAAGCTTCAGGCTGCGTCGCCGCGTCAAATCAGTGGCCGCGTCGCCGGGAGACAAATCGCCATCGCCTCTTTTTTTCTGTTTTGAAAAATAGAACGAAGAGAGAGAATGGGATATTTAAGTTATTGGGTTTGGGTTTGATCATAATGGGTTGCGGGTCCGTGTATGATCACGGGTTTGGGTTTATATTAAGTTATTTAGTCCAATAATTATCTATTTTAGTATTATTGTGCATATATATACATATACATACTACTATAAAAATATGGACCCCTCAAAATATTGGACCCTAGATCCGGGACTCGTTTGCCTATCCGTTAGGCCGGCCCTGTCCGTAACACTAAACCTTGGATCGGCTCCTCCTTCGTAAAACAAATCACATTTATCCAGATCTTTCATACTAATGATCCATAAACTGATTTTAATAACCAACTTGATCGGCAATGTTGATGTTTTTAACCAGCCCGTAATTATTTGTGGGGGTGCTTTCAGTTTCAATCTCAATCCCTCGTAGTCGTACCACTTTCCCCTCTAAAACAGTGATGATCATAACCCACCCCCACCCCCTGGCCCCCTCTCCCTCTTTATCATTAACATTGTACCTGTTCGGCATGGATGGAATAGTGGATTAAATGGCTTATTCCATTTTATTCCAGCCGAACACGAATGGCATAACTCGGAATAAGAGGGAAAATTCCAGATTTAATCTTATTCCATGGGGTACCTGGAAGTAGACTATTCCATGGAATTGGCAAGATATTTGGACGAAAATGCCCTTATTTATTCCATTTGGGCCCACCTTGCAAATAAAAAACTAATTTATAGTCTTTCTTCTTCTTCCTCTTCCCGTGCACCTTCCTCCTCCTCCTCCTCCTCCTCCTAATCTGTTTGTCGTCGATCTTGTGGCAATCTACCAGCCAATGCTCTAAACAAGAAGCTAGTATGAGATCTACTCGTTTTTCTCTCTCGAAAGAGATCCAAATCAATATGATTTTGTCGTTTCAATACAAAGCAGCTTGAGATTTTCATTGAAGTTTTCATGGCGACTGTGAGTGGGAGACTGACGCGCTCTTAAAGCGACTGAAGAAGCCCAAGAACAGGTAATGACTGATTTCAAAGCATGATTTTTTATTTCATTTTTTTTAATTCCCTGGTTTATAAAAGACTAATTAACTTTGGATACTGAAGAGTGAAGAGGTTGAAGATTTGATTAGAAACTTCTTTTGGCTCGAGACACTACATAAATGGCAGGTTGGAATTCATTTTGTTTTTAAAATTCTAATTAACTTTGGATTAATTTAGCACACTAAATTCAAATTGATGTTTAAGTTGAATAAAAAAAGTAAATTCAATTGCAGTTTTGAATTCCCTTGAAATTGCTCAACACTTGATTATGCAATCAGGGCTATGAGTGTTGATAACATTGATGCGGTACACTAATAGAAGATTAAGCCTTAAATTTGCTTTTAAGTTATGCACCAATTTTTCCTAATTCAAATTATCACTAAAACTTAATATTTGGCACATTTGTTTTGTTGGTTTTGGTGGTGCTTGGAATACTAGAGGCACAATGCCCCATCGTCGGAAGGCTGACAAACTCCCTCATGCCGCGATTACAGCAAGAAATTCATGGCTGTGCGGATCGAAAAGCACACCATGGAAAACATCCATCTCTTGATGAACTTGAATCCAATCCAAGTCATCGTGGATGCAATTTAATTTGGCCATACTGGTAGTAAGTACTTTGTCATAATTTTAATTTAGATTTTATAGTCAGTGCTTCAATTATGGTTCGATAAACTTGAGCACAATAATTATCTAACTATTCAGGGTTGAAATGGTAAAATCACCAGTTTTGAATATAAGAGAATGAGATCCAACTTAATTGTAAATTGATGACTTAAAAATCAAAGTAACTATTTAAATTTAAAATAAGATATCTATAATATTTTGTTCGAGTGTTCTTTATTTTGTTAATATTATATTATATTACATGTTATTTAATTTGTAAACTAAATATGTATGGATTGTGTAAACTAATTTTGTCATTATGTTGATTGAACATAATTATGTATGGATTATGCAAATTAATTTTGTTATGATGTTGATTGAACATAATTATAAAAAAGGGTATTTTGGTCATTGTATCTTTTAAATTATTTTCATCAATGTTTTTATTCCATGATTGTTTGCCGAACATGCTTGGAATAAAATGGAATAGATGGATTTTCTCGATTCCATTAATCCACTATTCCATGCCTTGCCGAACAAGTCCATTGTGCTTTAAAAAACTAAAACTAAAATTAATATTAAATAAATAAATGTCACGAAAGCTTCCTGAAAGGGGCGACCAACCGATCAATTTTAATATCCCTGTGGAAAATAGGATTGGGTTAGGAATCAGGATTTAGGAATTAGGAACCGATCCATCAAGTCCAATCTTCTGTTGTTACTTGTTACGGGAGGAAAAGAGGGAAGACATGGATATGGTTATCGATCCGCCTACTGCCACGGCGAACGGAGATGCTTCTTCCACGGCGGCAAATAGCGGCGAGAAGGAGGCGTTGCACTTGCAGAGGAAGATGCATCTGACGGATGCGACGAAGCTAGAGCATCAGCTTTTAAGGGTTCCGGTGGAGCAGTTAAAGAAGACGTTGAGGTCCGGTCATCGATCAGTTGAAAGGGATTTATCGTCCGTCATTTCTGGAGTCTCCTCCGCCACTGATCCGGCTGATTTGACGTCCCTCGTCTCTCGCCTCCACGGTATTAAGCGAAAAGTGGGTGAAGGGAATCGGAGCGAGGCTGTGCAGGTGCAGCGTTGCCGGGCTAGAATCGACCACTTGGTTGATGCTAACTCCGACTCCGCTCAGTGGAACAACACCCGATTGAGCCGCTTCCTCGTCGATTACATGCTGCGCATGTCCTACTATGACTCTGCTTCCCTAGTTGCCGATTTCAGTAACATTCAGGTACCTTCTGATTTGATAATAAAAGGGCAAAATTGGCCTCTGATTTATGCAAAAATGACAGGACCTAGTAGATATGAATGTCTTTGTGGAAGCAAGACAAGTAGTCGAGTCTCTACAGAAGAAGAAGGTGGGTCCTGCTCTTGCTTGGTGTGCCGAAAACAAGTCGAGGCTGAAGAAATCCAAGGTATTATCCTCTCTTTGCCTTCTTTTCTGTACATACTTAATATTAACATGTGAATTACTCGATCGACACAGAGCAAATTCGAGTTCGTGCTTCGGCTGCAAGAGTTCATAGAGATGGTAAAAGGGAACGAGTACTTGAAAGCAATAGCGTACGCGAGAAAGTACTTAGCTCCGTGGGGGTCCACCCACATGGAAGAGCTTCAGCGCGTCATTGCCACTCTGGCGTTCAAGCGCGGCACCACGTGCACCAATTACAAGGTCTTATTCGAGGCGGCTCAGTGGGATCGCTTAGTCGACCAGTTCAAGCAGGAGTTTGCTCGCCTTTTCGGCATGACTCTCCAGCCTTTGTTGCTAATCTATCTCCAGGCTGGCTTATCTGCTTTAAAAACCCCGTAATATTTACTATCCTTCTCTTTTCTTTTTTCTTTCTTTTTTTTTGCATTTTTTAATTAAAAAATATTGTGAAGATTCTGCCCGCAAGGGGATTGCCCGAAAGAAGACCCGTTATCCCAGGTTGGATTCAGGAAATTAGCGGACCCGCTTCCTTTCTCGAAGCAGCATCATTCTAAGCTTGTTTGTTACATCACCAAAGAGCTCATGGACACTGAAAACCCGCCTCTTGTTTTGCCAAATGGTTATGTCTATAGTACCAAGGTACATCTCATTAAATGAAATTACAAATATACCCTCTCGAGATATATTATTCAAGCGTAACTGTTTTTGACAGGCATTAGAAGAAATGGCGAAGAAGGAGGGAGGCAGAATAACTTGCCCCAAAACCGGGTTCGTCTGCAACTTCTCTGAGCTCGTCAAGGCTTTCATCTCTTGACTTGTTCGGCTCGTCTGGCATGGTTCTTATTTTGTCGCGTAACTCGTTATGCTTATCTGGCATGGTTGTTATTGCTTGCTTGTACATACATCACATCTAGAATCATTTTCTTTGGGACCAGTAGCACTCTTGAAATTATTTTATGTACTAGTAGTACTACTACTACAAGACAACTAGTATTTATATATTTTTATATCAAGTTTTATGTTAAAATGAAAAAATGCATTTCTACCAGTCAGAAAAGTAAGCATGTGTGTAATTGAACTATTGAAGTAATTTGGTTTATCAAAAAAAATTATAAAATAGAAAGATTTAAACATAAAATCCGCGTGTTATACATATGTAATGTACTCGTAGCGTGAACTGTCAATCTGGGTCGAAGCCTGCAATGCTTCGAATTGAAGCCCGCGATGAACCGTAATGACTAATGATGTGTAGTTCAGGTCAAGTGTACGTCTTCCCTTTATTTTTATTTATTTGTGACAAGTCCGTAGGCAATTTATTTAACATCTCGGAGATAGTGTCCAGAATCCCAATTACATTTGTTGAGGAAATAAAATAGTCCAATATTTCTTATTCTTGATATAACATAAAATCAATCGAAATTAAAATTAGACACTTATCCCCGGCAGCACAGCGTCTAAATAACATCTTTCTAAAATCCTTGCCAAATTATCTAAGGTTTTGCTTGGTTTGAGGGTAGAGGAAGCGAAGGGAAAGGAAGTGAAGGTAAATTATTTTCGTACTTGGTTTGGGAGATGTTTAAAATTATTGTATTTTAGAAGTTTATGGTATCATAGTTTTTAAAAAATATTTTGTTGTATTTACATCAATTAATTTCAAAATAAAACATAATATAATAATTATAATTACATCTTCTCTATTTACCTTTTCTTCTTCTTCCAAATCAGTCATGGATAAGATAAATTTTTTATCCTTGAAATTCTTCCATTTTCTTTCTTCTCTATTCTTCCCTCTCTTTACCTCCCAAAATCAAGCAAAGCCTAAGGGGGTGTTTGGTTGGAGGTTTGGATTTGAAATGTCTTGTAATACTCTCTTATGGATTTCATTATCATGTTTGGTTTACACGTTCGGTAATAAAATAATGACATACTCCATTTCCTAGGGAATAATTGATGGAAATATGATTACCACAAAAATTGATGACATTTCTCCATTCCCATGAGGAGGAAATATATTTTATTTTCATTTTCAAAAATAAATAGCTCAGTGTTTCTATAAATAAACTAATTTTTACATTTTTACAGTATGTCATGGAATAAATAAGTGTAGTAACCAAACAAAATATTAGAGTATGTCATGGAATGATATGCCTTGGCATGAGATTTCTTGACATACTTCATGCCAAGACATTCTCCAAAGCACAAACCAAACGGCCCCTAAGTGATACTATCAATTGTGATATCCGATCTCGAACAAAATATTACTTCCATATCTTTTGTAGTGGATGAAAATTCGTGATAAATTATAAAGCTCCCTTCATTCCCAAAAATTCTCCTTGCAATATGTTATCTATGTTTTGTTTATGTTGAAAACTAGCCCGGATATCATGCGATACCTGATCAGGCCCGGCCTATATATAATAAAATTTGAAGCCCCCGCTTCAGGTCCGAATACAAAAAAAAAATTACGTAGTATCATTCATAAAATTTGGGGTCCATTATAAAAAATTTAGAGTCAATTTTAACAAATTACATAGTATAATAAAAAAAATTAGGATTCATTATAAAAAAATTGAGCTGGATTTATAATTTGACTTATGGTCTCTTAAACCTTTGGGTCTGGACCTGATTTGCCTGGTTGATCCGAAGATGCGCATAACCTCTCTAGTTGCGGCCCTGTACATAAAGAAGGATCGGAAATCGGAATTAGACACAAGTCACAACCTCTCTAGTTGCGGCTCCTAAGATCGGACCTAGACTGTCCGAATATAAAATTGTTCCGAGACCTTCCCTCTCTCGCGCGCGCTCGCACACTAGGAGACTGCTAGAAGCCCAGACGCGATCGAACCCACACGCGTACTCTACTCGCCAAGGGAGTAGCGGTGAGTAGTATTGGCGTTCTTCTCTTTTGGTCTTCGTGTTACCTCCATTAAAATCGGTACTTGTTCTTCCCTCTCTTGATTTTTATGACTGCAACAGATTCTTGAGATCGGTTTGAAGATTGATTTCCAAATCGGAAGGTTATTTCGAGATGATAGAAGCAAGATTCGTTCGTTGACGCTGCTGTTGTGTTGCTGATTCAAGGTTCACTGTCTGTGCCTACGGGCCGTCTAATGCAAAAAAAGAAAAAAAGAAAAAGAAAAGAAAAGGTTCACTGTCTGAAAGGTATTTTTGTGCTCAAATTATATTAATCATGTCAAATGGTGATGAATTGTGTGAATTTTTCCAGTTTTTGTTAAATAAATGGAGATGGAAACAGAACAAGAAGAGTATATATTACTCGATTTGGACGAATGTGTATATTCAGATATTTCCCCCGATGCTACTTATGTCCTCTCTGTAAGTAAAATTCTTGATATTTGACTAGTTTAATTTAAATTATCACAATTTCAATTGGATTTTTCAAAGTATTTTTCAATTTGAGTTGCTTTGTGTAGGGTTTGGACACTTTATTTCCTACCTTAGTCATTGGTGATAATTTAAAATTGGTAATAACTATATATATATTTTTCAAATTTTGTTCGACAAGATCCATATCAAGATTCATAGTTTGATTATGTTAAATTATTAATCAACAATGTTTATTTTGTGATAGATAGGAGAGTACCAAGATACCATAGGAACTTGTTATTTATTCTCTGAAAAAGGTAAATATAAATTTATGATTCATTAACTTAATAAGGTTCATTTTATTGGCAATTCAAAATAAGTAAATGACTTGTGACAGTTAATTCAGATAATGGCTCATCCAAAGAAATAAAACCCCTCGCGAATCTTCAGAAAATTCTCAAATTCAGACTCGACAATGAGGATACGAGGGGTAAAACAAAGAATGTTGATCATGACTAGCCATTGGTTAGCCTAATTTCTTCTTTTTGGTTTCGTGATCCCAATTCAGAATATAATAATCTATTTGGTATAATTTTAACGATTAATTAGTGATTAATCGGTGATAAAACGAGATTGTTACAACGAGGCTACCATTGGTTGGTTATTTTATATATCGAGGTTCTTAGTTGAAGATTGTTTTCTCTTTTCTACGCGTTGTAATTTGATCTAGAACAATAAAGTAGTTTTAGAAAATTTGGTCCTTTATTTGAGAATATTGTCTCTTTTGCGTGGACTGGAGTGAAGGGAGAAGTAAATTTGAGTAATTCTCGAGGTATCAATTTTATATCAGGCACCTAGTTAGAAAATATTTCATATGATTTCGTGTTGGGAAAATGTTTGGGCGAACTATTGTTGTAAAACACACGCAGACAGGTCATTGTTATAGTGAATTACCAATTAATCACTAATTAAAAGATAAAAAAATATCACTCTAATAAGTATAATTCAAATTTAGAAAATTAAACATACATAAACATCATAATTCAAATTTTAAAATCCAAATAACAGCTTTAGTTCAACAATTTTAATAACCTTAAATTAAATCAACATTTAATAACATTTCAAATTCATGTTAAATTTAAACAACAATTTTAATAATATTATATTTTCATACATAATCCGTCATTGTAACAGGCGGTACTTTTCATGTTTTTTTTCAAAATTCTAAAAATTATAGTTCAAATTTCAAAGATAAAAGTAAAGTCCAAATAAAAACTAACTCCGTAATACAAAGCCGTAATTAAATTTTTTAGTTTGGATTCGAATTTTTGTTCTGAATTTTGTAATTTTAGTTTCACGTCTAGTCGGGTGTAAATAAAAGTCGGCTAAAAACGATTTAAACTCGATTAATCGATGTAAAATCAGTCAATCTCGATAAATTAATTGCTAAAGTATTTCTTGAAAAGTAGGAGGATAATCGAGTCGATGAACCACCAATTAACGATTAATTAATGATTAATCGGTGATAAAAAGGGATTTTTTACAACATGGTGGGAACTGGTAGGCAGTATGGGCCGAAACCAGCAATGCCTTGAATTGAAGCCCAGCATGAAGCCTTGTTTCGGCCCATACTCATTGACCCGAGCTAAGGCATTTTTCCCTCGTTTCACTTTTGTTCCAGCGAACAAGCAAGTCAGACCTTCCCTCTCTCGCGCGCGCGCTCAAACCATTGCCCTCAGCCTTCATCGTTAGTCACACTAGGGCACTGCTAGAAGCCCAGACGCGTCGGCACCAGACGTCTCCTCGGCGAGGGAGTGGCGGTGAGTAGTATTGGCGTTCTTTTGGTCTCCGCGTTACCTCCATTAAAATCGGTACTTGCTCATTGCTCTTTCCTCTATTTTGATTTTTGTGCCGGCAGTGAGCTTTTGTGCGATTACTGATTGTCTATGATTCTTCGTCTAATTTGATTTACTGTTAAAAATCGTAAACTGGTTTTGTTTTTCTATAGATTCTTCTGTAATTAATTTATTTTTTATTAAAATCTAACTTTTTTTCGATTTTTTGAGAAAAAAGTGCTATCTTTAACTGAAATTGCGATTCATCGTAATTCCAACCAGAAAATACACTTCATTTTCTATTTATTATTGATTCTTTAGCAAAAGGTGAACAATGTGATCTAATTTCGTGCCACGTGAATGCTCATTTCTTATTTATTCTTAAATGAACATATACTTGCCCATTCAATCATAATTATGGTTGTTAATTGCTATTTGAACGTAGGAGTTAATTTCCTCAAAAAAAAAAAAATTAGAACATAAGAGTATTATAATAAGATTAGCGTTGTTATTAGTTTCCTTTCCATAATTGTTAATCATCTTTTTTTGTTAATTTTATTTAGGAATTAGATGTACCATAACTGCAAATAGAGGCAAATATTGGAAGAATTAACCAATTGTCAAAGAGAATTAGGGGACTGGGATGGGGAGGAAGGCAACTGAAGAGCAGGTGGAAATGGTGCGGGCAGTCGTTGGTCAAGAATACAAAGAAATCGACATTATCCGCGCCCTACACATGGCCAACAACGATCCTTCTGCGGCCATCAACATTATTTTTGACACTCCACACCTCCACCTCCCCCGTTCTTCTCCGTCTCCATCTCCTTCTTCTAACAGCAATAATAGAAAGGATTTCTCTGCTTCTCCAACTAACCCTCCTCCTAAGGATGATCAAAGGAAGACAATCTCAAATTCAAATTCAAAAGCAAAAGCAAAACCAAAAGCAAAGACCTCTCCAAAACCTTTACACGAATGTGCCGTAAAGGTCGAGTCAGAAGAGAAATCGTGCAATAGACTTATCGAGAGCATAGATGATGGAGAGTGGTGGTTAATTGGAACGTCAGATATATCGGGGATGTCTACATGCAAGGGCAGGAGACTCGAGAGTAACGAAAAGGTCAATTTCTCCTTCCCTCCTAGTAACAATTTACAAGTGGGGCAAGGACAAGGTGTTCGATCTCGCTCTTTGGGTTCTTGCTCTGAAATTGTTCGATTCTCCACAGACAAACATGGGGAGATCGGTCGAATCCCCAATGAGTGGGCCCGGTACCTCTTGCCTCTTGTCAGAGACGGAAAGATTATGGTTCAAGGTTACTGTAAATCTGCACCTGAGGTCCTTTCTATTATGGATACCATTACTTTGACTATAAGGTTTGCATCTTCTTATTTTTTCTTTCTTTTAGTTCAAGGGTTTATTTAATAATAATGTTGCGAATTTTAGTGTACATATCAATATTAAGATGCTTCATTCTGCAAAGCAAGCATCTTATAAAACCACAACCGAAGAGGCTACTTTTCATCCACTTCCAGCACTCTTTCGACTGGTTGGTCTCGTTCCTTTCAAGAAGGTAGGTTTTCTATTTTTTTTATTTTTTTTTTGAATTATATATAAATATTCCAAGACATGGATTTTAACTTAATGTTGTGTTGCAATCAGGCAGCGCTTACTCCAGAGGATCTTTATTCGAGGAAGCGGCCAGCTGGCACCTTGGTATAATTCTTCCCTAGTGACATTATTTTCTCGTCTTGTAAAATTCTTGTTTATATTAAGCAGTGCTTTAACAGATCGGAGCAACTTCAGAGAAATGCAGAAAAACATCTTCTGGTAGAGAAAACGAAGGCGAAGCCGATGAAGAAGAAGCAATTTCAGACTCGGATCTCGATAAAATGATAGGGACAACAGAATCCTCGGAGCTTCAAGTAAGTCCTGCACTGAATTGTTAAATGTTACATTGTTCGAATGTAAATGTTGTTATGTATGTATGTATGAAGGAAAGGGAACCACCCGAAGCACTAGAATGCGAGTTGAGACCGTACCAAAAGCAAGCACTTCATTGGATGCTCGATCTCGAGAAAGAGAAAGGGGGTTCTTCTTCCGAGACCACTCTTCACCCTTGCTGGGATGCTTATCAACTTGCTGATAAGTAAGTACACTTATCATCTTGTTTTGTCTTTCAAACTCTGATCTGGGCTCTACTCTTCAAGGAGAGAGCTTGTTCTTTATTTGAATTCGTTTTCAGGAGACGCAACCACGGAGTTCCCCAGCACTCTTCAAATTGCACGAGGCGGGGTACGTGAATTCCTTACTTTCGAATCTTTCGATACATGTTTCGTTTTATATAATTGAGAATGAAAACAAACTGAATGTTTTTAAAATGGGACTGTTGGAAGATATTGGCAGATGCAATGGGATTAGGGAAGACCATAATGACGATATCTCTTCTCGTTTCCTCTTCTGGCAAGGCCTTGCCCGTAGAAGAAACATCGTCAGATCAATTGATTTCTTCTTCGAAAAAATCAAGCCCTTCAGTTTTCGCCAAGTTGTTGAAAAAAACTCCTAAGACAACAACACGTGTTGGTGGTGGCAGCTTAATAGTTTGTCCAATGACCTTGCTTGGCCAATGGAAGGTCTCTTTCCTTTTCTTCCTCTTACCATTTCTCCCTTCTTAATTTTTTGTATGTAAATTGGTGGACAGGCAGAGATAGAAAGTCACGTGAAGGCGGGAATTTTGAGTGTGTACACGCATTACGGACAAAGCAGAGCCAAGGATGCAACCTTTTTAGCTCAGAGTGATGTCGTACTCACTACTTACGGTGTTTTATCTTCAGAGTTCTCCGCAGAGGTTTCCTCTTGTTCTTAATTTTAACCGTATCTTATAATTGCATATAATTGGAGAGAAATTAAATTTGATGTAGGACGGAGGAGAGAATGGGGGGCTGTATTCGGTACAGTGGTTCCGAGTTGTGTTGGACGAGGCGCATGTTATTAAATCGACAAAAAGCCAGATATCACTCGCGGCTGCGGCACTCTCTGCGGATCGGCGCTGGTGTCTAACTGGAACCCCAATTCAGAATAACTTGCAAGATGTTTATAGTCTTCTTCGCTTTTTGCGGATCGAACCTTGGAGCAATTGGGGCCTGTATGTTTTAATCCTTTATCAAGCTTCATTTTTTTTTATCATGCCTTTTTGATCGATTCTTGTGTTACAAATTGAAGGTGGAATAAGCTCGTGCAGAAGCCTTACGAGGAAGGCGATGAGCGTGGATTGAAGATGGTTCAGTCCATTTTGAAGCCCATCATGTTAAGGAGAACTAAATCTAGCACAGATAAGGAGGGCAGGTACGCCTGCTCAATACCATTTACCAACTATGATTGTACGGTACGTCTTATTTTTCATGCGTTGTTGTAGGCCAATTCTTATCCTTCCTCCAGCAAATACAGAAGTCATATATTGCGAGTTGTCAGAAGCCGAGAAGGACTTTTACGAGGCTCTTTTCAAAAGATCAAAGGTATCGGGGATTAAATGCTTTTACACGACAAAAATTATATATAATTGTTTAATTAAAAAAAACTTACATAAAAGTTGGCTGTATGTATATAATTGACACAAACAGGTAAAGTTTGATGAGTTTGTGGAGCAAGGCAAGGTTCTTCACAATTATGCATCTATATTAGAGTTGCTTTTGCGGCTACGACAATGTTGCGATCACCCCTTTCTCGTTCTCAGGTATAATTCCTCCTTTGCTCCTCTTAACAAGATATACACATAAATAATATAACTGTCTGTATGGTAGCCGTGGAGACACAGAAGAGTACGCAGACCTGAACAAGCTAGCAAGAAAATTGATAAAAGGAGGGAGCAGTGGTACTGTAGCATCGACTTCAAAAGCGTACATAAAGGAAGTAGTGGAGGAAATGTCAAAAGATCAAGGAGGAGAGTGTCCCATTTGCTTAGAGGCATTTGAGGACGCGGTTTTGACTCCTTGTGCGCACCGTCTTTGCCGCGAGTGTCTCCTCTCCAGCTGGCGATCTGCGTCCTCGTCCTCGGGTCTTTGTCCTATCTGTAGACAAATGGTTAATAAACAGGATCTCATCACTGCCCCCACGAATAGTCGCTTTCGCGTCGATGTACAGGCCAACTGGGTCGACTCCTCGAAGATTTCTTTTCTTTTGAAAGAGCTTAAACAAGTTGGTCGGGCCAAGAGTATAGTATTCAGCCAGTGGACTGCTTTTCTTGATCTTCTCGAGATCCCTCTTTCCAAGTAATTTTTTTTTTTTTTGTTGAATTTATCATTATCGGTGTTGATTTTTTTAATTTTGTTTGCAGACATAAAATAGCGTATTCAAGATTGGATGGAACCATGAGCTTGCAACAGAGGGAAAAAGTCATCAAGGAGTTCGGAGAAGATAATAATATTTCGGTGATGTTGATGTCGCTCAAGGCTGGGGGTGTAGGTATAAATCTGACCGCCGCGTCCAATGCCTTTCTCATGGTATTTCATCAAGTAATTTCGATTTATTTTCATGTGGGCGTTGTATTATATTATATTATGATGTGAATGGTTGTAGGATCCATGGTGGAATCCGGCGGTGGAGGAACAGGCAGTAATGAGGATACATCGAATTGGTCAAACGAAAACGGTGTCGATTAAGAGGTTTATTGTGAAGGGTACCGTGGAAGAGAGAATGGAAGCGGTGCAGGCAAGAAAGCAGAGAATGATAAGCGGAGCCTTGACGGATCAAGAAGTGCGAACTGCACGTCTTGAAGAACTCAAGATGCTCTTTTCCTGAATCTAATCATCACGGCATTTTCATTTTGTTGCTTAGACATTATTGGCACCACAAGCTGATTTCTTTTCTTCTTTTATTCTATTTTAATTTTGGTGGTTGTGAAAGCTTTTGTGTAAATCTCTAATCGCTGTAATCGTTTCGAGATCATTGTTATGTTTTTGAAGAAAAATATTACTCTCTGACATCGAAAGAGAAAAATTAAAGAGTTCCAAAACAAATGATGTTCTAAACAGAAACAAAAGCACACAACAGAAAGAAATCAAATAGCGGCACATTCATTGTGATAACAGTCTATCTGTTCAATCTAAATAATCTGAATTGCGGGAAGCACATCCATCATAGATAGATTCACTGACTAGAAAAATTAATGAGTTCGCGAGTTAAATTTGAGGCGATGTGGTCTGAAACAAGTACTTGTATGTAGAATACAGAGCCAACACAATCAAAATGGCAATGAGAAGGAAGGTCATGATACTGGTCACGCCAATTTGCGAGGGTCCTTTCTTCTGCTTGCTCTGATCTAGCAGCGTCTTTGGCTTGATCCTTGCCATTTTAATTTCTACAAGTTAAAAGGAAAAATAAGTATATTGAATACCAGCACAAATTTTAGCCCTAACATTCAATTTTCAACTGGAATTGATTTCTTCCGACGCCAATAATTTTACTTTTTTGTTGGTAATGCAATTGGGTCAAAAAAATATGTAATAAGGCACAAAAATAGTTCAGATTAGACTATATCAGATCGGATCAGGTGGAAGAGTTGAGGAACGAAATTGAAAGTAGAAGAAGAAGAAGAAGAAGGAGATCTCACCGGAATTCCCTTGAAGGAGGGGTAGATTGATCGATGCGGATGGATCTGTATTGGCGGCGTTTCCTTTGGGGCAAGGCAGGCTACTTTTCCTCTTCTCTTTGTGCCTTTGAGCTTCGGATCTTAATTTTATAGTTTTCAGATCAATTCACGTTCTCCTTGTATTGTATTTGTAATTTGTAATGGAAGGTAATGGCCAGATATTTCCACCTGGAAAACGCATCCATGGATGACTTTGTCTGATCCAATCTACGCCGTTGATTGAATCTCCTATGCACGATCCAATCTCAACCCTTGGGGTCATCCAATTTATAGTTCACAATTAACAAACAAAAATATATTTAAAACATAATTTAAACATCATCATCGTCATCATAATAATAATAAACTCTTTTTATTTCGTAAATAATGTGTTATTGCGTAACGTGTACAATATTATTTTTATAATTTCCTCACAAAATATTAATTTCGTAATATAATTTCTAAACTCTGAATTAGTAATTTTTCGCGAACTTTACATGCACCTCCCTTTTCCGAGTTATTTTGATTGCACCAATCATTGCATGGTCCATCTAGACCAGGACCACAACCCGAATTGCCGCCCAAACTGTGATTATCGTTGCAACAAATTGAATCAGAAGAAACATCTGCATACAATTTTTTATAATATAATATGCATACAAAAATATATTAAAATTAAGTATTACAAAGTTAAAAAGCTCAAAAAACTAAAAAGTCTAGGTAATATAATTTACCTTTGAGCGAAACATCTTTTTTTAATTGTTTGCTAATGTTTCTGATAATTTGACAATTGAATTTGAGATACTATGAGTATATATACTAACAACAAGATATAAATGTAAATAAATTACTTATTTCCATTTGGAAATTGTGATTCATGTATAGATGGCAAAATTCTTGCAGAAAATTAAGAAGAAATTTATTTTTGGGCATCTCTCTGCTTTTGAAAAAATATGTATCAATAATAAAAAAATGTTATATCTACCGAATTAAATCACAGATTTAATCCTGATTGTATTATTATGGAAATAATGGTGTGGGGCTCATGTTGGATTATTTCCACTAATATTATTTCGGTAACCATTATGTGATGTGATTTACTTCTGTAGATATATCATTTTTGTATCAATAATTATGACAGTAAAATTGAATGGTAATATTGTGTTTCCATGTCTTTGTTATATCTGCCAATAAATTGACATATAATTTTTGGAAAATAGTACCATAGATATATCACATAATTCAATTATGGATTTATGATAATAATTAGGGGGCTTCTATCATACACCTATTTCCTTATCATACACCCATTTTCAAGGGTATTTGGTGTAATTATCCATTTATGCATATTTAAGGTAAGATATCAAATATATTTATTAATTAATGTTTAACTAAATTGGAATTTTTTGTTATTCATTTAAACAAAAATCACTATAAAAGATAAATTTTATGATACACCCTTTTACAAATATAATTAATTGCTAAAATACCCAAAATACCCTTGTAAAAGGGTGTATGATAGAACTCCCCTAATAATTAATATTAATTAAAAAAATTAACTACGAGCGTGTACATGCCATTTGCCAATACAATCTCAGAAAAAAACGTTATATATCGTGAATACATTCTCTAATAAAATCATAAAATGAGACACTCTTCCACTTATTTATTTCATATTCTTTTATTTTTAAATATATCATTTTATATCTTATGCAATCATGTTTTATATACCTGAACTTTTCAATAAAATAATAAGATACCAATCTTTATTGTCGTATTCCGAATTACTGAGTAGAAGTGGTCAAGAAAAAAAGTATTAAAATGGATGAAAAGTAATTATCAATACATTTAATATTCGAAGAAGAAACGATTTATTTGACTCTGAATTTTACTGAGATTGAACGATTTAGCGATTTGACTAAAATCTATTTCTACACAGCTATTCGAAGAACAAGCGCATAAGGCATTACCGATGGCCACCCATCGCTAAAAGCCCGTCGCTGAAATCCTCGTCGCTGATGTCACTTTCTGCGATGGCCCGTCGCTAATACTGGTATTTCCGACGACAGGCTTTCAGCGATGGCCCATCACAGATGTCTTCTCCGGCGGCCCGTCACAGATGTATTTTCCGGCGGCCCGTCACAGATGTCTTCTCCGGCGGCCCGTCACAGATGTCTTTTTCGCCGGCCCGTCGCTGAAAGTGGTTATTTAATTAATATATATTTCATCTCGAGCAGATAGTATGCATCTCGAACCATCGGGTCGTCTTCTTGAAGATGAATCAGTGTCGACTTTAACTGTGTTTTGACAGATTAATCGAGTTTAAACCGATTTTTAAATTAATCATACCCAAATCTGAAATTCTTAATCCAGAACCCAAACAATTATCTTTCTCTTTCTCTATCTGACTATCTCACCCGTTTCTACTCCGAGTTTACGATTCGATCAAACAAAAAAAGAAGTTGAGAATGGCCTGTTTTTATCCGTATTGGCAATGTATGTCCAAGTACCAGTTATCAATAGTCTCATTAAAATCATTCATTATAAATTAAAAAGTTTCTTAAAATAAAATGAATTCAAGACAAACAGAACCTTGGAGTCATCCAATTTACTGCTCACAATTAACAATTTTTTTTTTTAAAACATAATTCAAACAGATGTCTTTTTTTTTTTTTGAAATGGCAAACAATTGCTTGCCCTGATTTAATTAAAGAAAGAGAAAATATTGTTATTTACAGGGATAATCCTAGGCTGTGTAGGATTTTGACATTTTAGTAAAATATTTACAAAAATTAAGATTTAAAATTTAAAATAGAAAATGAAGACTAGGAGCAGTTAGCGATCCACTGAAGCGCATCATTCCTTGCTTTGTCGGCTGTGGTCCATGGTGTTGTAGACTTGTCGTTGAAGATCACATCGTTTCGAGCTTTCCAAATGTTCCATAGCGAGGCCATCCAATAAACATTCCGTTTATTTCTCGATACCAATCGCAATTTGTCCTCCTCATCCCCGGTTTTCTCCCAGAATTTAAGCGGGCTCGATGCCCATTCCGAGTGGCGTAGGCCGCAAGATTTTGTCGTTTCTCGCCACACCTTAATCGTGAAATTGCAACACGCCCGCCCGCCCGCCCGCACGCACAGAGTTCGGCCATCCGCGCCTTTGCAGGCGATCTTGTGTCATTAGTTTGTTATGAAGTAATAACCATGTGAAAAATTTGACCTTGGAAGATTTTTGCCTATGGAATTTGAACCACCGTGTCCGCGAGCAAGTTGTAAAGGGTTTTTACCGAGAAGCTTCCGTTAGCCGTCCCGGCAGCGTTCAACCCCCATGTCACTCTATCTGGCGTGTTGGATGATTAGATGGTGTTTCATTTGCAATTTGGGCTAGTAGTACTTTGGCTTGGATTGGTGCGTCGGATTTTAGGTATGCACTTGTAAAAACCTATTGAGAACATTTTCGCAACAATTGTGTTGTTGTCTTTAATGTAAGGTCGGAGTTCTGGGTGTGATTTTGTTATGGAAACCGTTCCGCACCATTTATCATGCCAAAAATTTGTGTTGTTTCCGTCCCCTAATATTAAACTCTCTTTATTTCATAAATAATGTGTTGTGACGTAACGCGTTCAATATTATTCTTATAATTCCCCACAAAATATTAATTAATTCATAATATAATTTTTAAAACTCTGAATTAGTTGATCAACAATAACAATGACAATAATGTAATTTTCCGCGAACTTTCATGCACCGTCCTTTCCACATTTATTTTGGTTACATTAATCATTGCATGGTCCATCTAGACCAGGTCCACAACCGGCATTGCCGCCCCAACTGTGGTTATAGTTGCAACAAATCGAAGCAGAAGAAATATCATAGATATATCATATAAATTCAATTATGGATTTACGATAATAATTAATGTTAATACGCAAAACTAACTTCGAGGGTGCACTTGTCAATTGCCAACCCAATCTCTGGAAAACACGTTACGTATCGTGAATACATCCTCTAATAAAATCAAAATGAGACGTTCTTGTACTTATTTATTTCATATTCTTTTATTTTTAAATATATCGTATCCAATCTTGTTTTATATATCTGAACTTTTCAAAAGAACGAAAACATACTAATCTTTATTGTATATGAACCTATTTCGCACTATGCGAGTGTGGATTGTTGTATTCCGAATTACCGAGTACAAGTGATCAAGAAAAAAAGTATTAAAATGGATGAGAAGTAATTATCAATACGTTTAATATTCGAAGAAGAAACGATTTATCGGACTCTGACTTTAAAAGAGTTTGAGCGATTTAGTTATTCGACTTAAATCTATTTCTAGATAGCTATTTGAGCAAATTCAAGTCATCAAGTGTTTATAGCAAATTGACGAGGATGTTAGAAACTTAGAACAAGCCCGCTTGGTAATGTCAATGCTTTCTCGAGCAGATAGTATGCATCTCGAACCATCGGTTTTAACTGTGTTTTTGATCGATTCTAACTGTGTCTTTACTGATTAATCGAGTTTAAACCGATTTCTGAGTCGATCTTTAAATTATTTAAATTCTGAATCCAGAACCCCCCAAAAAAACTCTCTTTCTCTATCTCGGCGTGGACTCGATCAAATAAAAAAAGAAGTTTAGAATGGACTCTTTTATCGGCAATGTACCGTTCAGAGGTACCTGTATCAGTAGCCTCACTAAAATCATTCATTATAAATTAAAGAGTTCTTTAAAATCAAATGAATTCAAGACAATCAAAACCAGTGTATAACCAGACACATAGCTATAATATTTTATGAAGGTACTAAATTTAACCAATAGCTAGAGCGAATTAGAGTGCCTCGAGCATGTCTTCAGCACTACTGTTAGTGAAAGCTCCTCCATCTTCTAAATTGAACACCTTGACGACGCCATCCTCAGCCAGCAACGCATATCTCCTGGACCTGACCCCTAGCCCTATCGGCTTATCGCTCAGGTCAAGTTCCACCCCAAGCGCCTTGGTTAAGTCCCCGTTTCCATCCGAAAGCAAGAGCACCTCATCACCCACCTTCAGGTTCTCCTTCCATGCCTTCATCACAAACGCATCATTAACAGAGATACATGCAATTGTTTCCACTCCTTTGGCCCGAAGTTCGCCGGACTTCTCGACAAAACCGGGGAGGTGCTTCTGAGAGCAAGTAGGAGTAAATGCACCTGGCACCGCGAAGAGCACGGCCTTCTTGCCCTTTGTCAGCTCAGAAACTGTCACCGTCTGGAGCTCACCGTCCGACCCAAAGTACGACAATGTGGAGTCGGGCAATTTGTCTCCGACGGATATTGTGGCAGAGACAGTGGTGGAGGAGCGAGACGACTTGATAGAGCGTTGGTGGAGGAGACGGGGTAATGTGAGTGTACTGGCAAATGAGGTGGTCATCGTATTAAGACGGAGGGATGGACGGCCATGTCCACTTGAGTTTATTTGGCGGCAGAGAATGGAGGTCATTGTATTGATGGTGGCAGTGGCGGCCATGGTCATTCTGTAGTATTGCTTGCTCTTCCAAAACTTGATAGATAGAATAGAGTTTTGGGCCCACGCTTCTTTCAGGTTTGGGTTATGAGGAGGGGAAACGAGAGGAGAGGATGAGATATGATCGTCGTAGACTCGTAGTTAGGGGTGTAAACGGTTGGGATAGTTGTCATATCACATCCGTATCCAATATTATTTTCCAAATACGAACGGTCGGATATAAATATAAGAAGAATACATATCTGGTTAGAATATTGTCGAATACAGATTTTTTTTCAGATATTAAAACAAATAATATGATATCATAACATAATAATATTTTTAATTATATATATACATAATTTGCCACAAATTTAAATTATTATATTAAACATAATTTTATAATTGCGAATTTAAATCATTGAAAAATTATTAGTTATCTATATTTTTTCTAAACAATATCAAATATAACACATATAAAAAATATAATGTCTAGATTCGGATTCATATCCGGATACCCGAATCCGGATTCGAGTACCGGATTTCGAAAAATATTCAAGCTAACACAACCAAATTTTTATTTTTATTTTCAAATTTTCTCAAAAATTGAATTATAAAACTTGCAAAAATTCAATTATCTTATTTGTAAAATAAAAGCGAAAATTCAGGTTTAACATGAAGATACTCAATTTTGACGTTTTACTCAAAAAAATTCCGTAATTGAAAACAATCATGAGGAAATTACTATTTTTTTTTTCAAAAATTCACAAAATACAAAAAAAGAATCTAATACCTTAAAAACATCATATTTTTCTAAAAAATTATCATATTTTTTTGAAAAAAAGTCAAAATTAATGTCTAAAACACAAAAGATACTCAATTTTCATGTTTTCCAAAAAAAAAACTCTATAATTGAAGACTAACACGAAGCAAATTCAATATTTTTCAAAATTTTCGAAAAATGCAAAAAGTGAAGGTTTAACACCTTACAAAATATCAATTATCGTATTGTTCTAAAAACTATCAAAATTAATGTGTAAATAGAGCAAAATATTCAATTTTCAAGTTTTTCTTAAAAACTTTATAATTTAAAACTCACACGAAGAAAATTTCGTTTTTTTTTCAAAAAATTCGCAAAAATACTAAACGTGAAGACTAACACATGCAAATTGAACAATTTTCGCAAAAACGATTTATCATATTTTTATAAAACTGTGAAAATTGATGTCTAAAATAAAAAAAATACTCAATTTTCATATCTTCTTCAGAAACCCAGTAATTGAAATCTAACACATGTAAATTTTCGCAAAAATACAAAAATTAAAGTCTATCGCCTAAAAATAACTATCATATTTTTTGAAAAATGACAAAATAAAAGTATAACATGAGCAAAATACTTAATTTTAATGTTTTCTTCAAAAATCTCCGGAATTGAAGACAAACCACAAGCAAATTTCTATTTTTTTCAATTTTTTCGCAAAACGCGAAAAGTGAAGTCTACCACTTTAAAAAAAAATTAATGTATTTTTCTAAATAATTACAAAATTGATGTTCAAAAAGATCAAAATATTCAGTTTTGCTGAAAAACTTAGTAATTGAAGACTAACACATGCAAATTAAAATTATTTTTCATATTTTTTGCAAAATGCAAAATGTGAAGTCTTAACACCTTAAAAAAAAATCATAATAACATGAGAAAAATACTCAGTTTTCCTAAACAATTTTCGTAATCGTTGATTAACACATGCAAATTAAAAAAAAATTCTTCAAAAAATTCGCAAAAATGTAACAAAAAGTAAAACCTAACACCTTGTATAAATCAACTTTGTTATTTTCCTAAAAAATGTGAAAATTTAATTCTAACACGAGTAAAATACTCAGTTTTTGTGTTTTTTCTAAAAAATACGTAATTGAAGATTAACACAAGTGAATTCCTATTTTTCTCAAAAATTTTGCAAAAATACAAAAAATAAAGTCTAACACGTAAAAAAAATACATTATCGTATTTTTCAAAAAATTGCCAAAATAAAAGTCTAACATGAGGAAATACTCAATTGTAATGTTTTCCTCAAAAGCTCCGAAACAAAAGACTAACACATGCAAATTTCTATTTATTTTCAAAAATTTCGAAAAAAACAAAAATGAAGTCTAACACCTTAAAAAAAGTAAATTGTCATATTTTTCTAAAAAAATGACAAAATTTATGTGTAAAACGAGCAAAATAATAAGTTTTCATGTTTTCCTAAAAAACTCAATAATTGAATACCGACACATGCAAATTTAAAGATTTTTTCAAAATTTTTGCAAAAATGCAAAAGGTAAAGTCTTAAAAAGCTTCAAAAATATCCATAATCCCATTTTTCTAAAAAAACCGAAATTCAAGACTAACATAGTAAACTAATCAATCTACATGTTTTCCTAAACAATTTTCGCAATTGTAGACTAACACATGCAAATTTATATTGTTTACAAAAAAATCACAAAAATGCAAAAAGTGAAGTCGAACACCTTCAAAATATTCAATTATCCTATTTTTTTTTAAAATGTAGAAATTTATGTCTAACATGAGCAAAACTCAACTTTTATCTTTTCCTAAAAAAAATTTCGTAATTGAATACTAACACATGTAAATTTATATTTTTTTCAAATTTTTTGCAAAATGCAAAATGTGAAGTCTTGAAAAAATCAACAATCTTTTTTTCGAAAAATGTAAAAGTTTAAGTTGAACACGAGGAAAATACTCAATTTTCAAGTTTTTTTCTCAAAAAACTCCGTAATTGAAGGCTAACACAAACGATTTTTATTTTCTTTCAAAAATTTCGCAAAAATACAAAAATTGAAGTCTAACTCCTTAAGAAAAAAGATACTATCGTATATTTAAAATAAATGCAAAAAAAAATCGAACATGAGCAAAATACTCATTTTTCATATTTTTCACGGAAATCTCCGTAAATAAAGACAAACACAAGCAAATTCTAGTTTCTTTCAAAAAAATTGCAAAAATGCAAAAAAATAAAGTCAAACTAGGGATGTCAACGGGGCGGGTCGGGTTCGGGTAAGCCTCCCCCATATCCGAACCCGAACCCAAAATACCCGTGGGTCAAAATTCATATCCGAACCCGAACCCGCGGGTAATGGATATACCCGAACCCGAACCCGTTACCCGAAAATCTCCAATACAAAATCTAAAAAAAAAAATTTGAAAGTTATTATATAAATACGTAAATTCACCACAAAATTTACAAATATTACAAATAATTAATCCATAAAACACCACAAAAATTTCATATCATTGAGTATTTTCGGATATTTTTCGGGTATTTTCGGGTTCGGATATATCCGCGGGTAATAATTTACCTCCGAACCCGAACCCGGAGCAGGTATTTTTTTCGGATATTACCCGTCCCGTTCGGGTCGGGTACCCGCGGATTCGGGTTTTACCCGACCCATTGACATCCCTAAGTCAAACACACCTTCAAAAAAACATTTATCTTATATTTCTATAAAATACAAAAATTGATGTTTAAAACAAGATAAACACTAAATTTTCATGTTTTCTTAAAAAAAAAAAATCAATAATTGAAGACTAACTGATGATAATTAAAAAAAAAAATCGAAAAGTGAAGTTTAACAACCTGAAATTTTTGAAAATAATTTTTGGATGGTGATAATTGACTCTCTGATTGGTTATATAAATAAAACAAATGAATGAACAGTGAGATGAATTAAATCACATTTGGGCCTGATCCAACAACCTACAGAGTGAATAAACAAACTTTTAACCAAAACAGTTAGATAAATTATAAGACTAGTCAAAAGATTAAACAGAACTGCTGGCTATGGGGTTCGAACCCATGCGCACTTATGTGCAGAAGATCTTAAGTCTTCCCCCTTAACCACTCGGGCAAACCAGCTCGCTTGTTAAAATATCTAATTTCTTGCCTTAGTTGTTTGGTGATAAAAATAAGAACAAATATCTCTGTATTCCTTTAAAATGGCAATATTAAAAAATCCAAGAAAAACATGGAGATTGATTGGACTGCTTGATGTAAGAAATTTTGGAAGATTTTCGTATAGTCTCGAAAAAGGGGAGTAAAGAGTAATGATACTAATCATGAATTTTTTCATGATTTTTTTCATGAACGGTGACGTGGCATTTTGTGATTGATTACAATTTTTACTCAATTTTAATGCAATCAATCATGAGGTGCCACGTCACCATTCATGAAAAAATTCATGAAAAAATATATGGTTAGTATCATTACTGGTTCAATATTGGAAGGATATTTATTTTTCACGTGTTGTTTGATGTGTGCAAGAAGGATAAATAATGAAATATCAAATATACTGTTTGCTGTGATAGAAAATAAATAAATTCCGATACTTGTTGAGAAATTAAGCATACAAGATAGTTATAATCTTTTTTTGTATCACAACTTCAAATAATAATAATAAATAATTCATATTAACATAATAAAAAACTATAATATACATTAATCTATAACTATAATTATAATTTACGAAATATAAATAATATACACATTTAACAAAATATACCTTGAGAAAATCTTCCTTTTTTTATTTTTATCACAAGACACCATTTGAAGAAAATATGGCAGAAGAACACGTAAGCGAAACTAAATTAATACTCATATTTGATCTTTCGAATTAAACATCTGCTAATACGAGTTGTCCCGAGAATATACAAAAAATCCTTAATTTTCTGTTGTACTATCTCACATCAAACAGGCCGAAATCAAATACAACCAAAAGAAAGAGGGCCCTATTCCTGTGCAATAATGCAAATACAGAAAGTAAAATATGAATGCGAAAAGTAAGTTGGATCTCCAATGGTGCATGCATGATGCAACTATACAAGTGGGTAAGGTAGAGAAGTTGGTTACTTGAATCAGGTACGGCCACGATGCCCCCGCCCCGGCCCGGCAGGTCGTGGCTCACGCCTCACTCCACCACCGTGAGTGACGGAAACCACGACCACATTTCTTTATTTAAATATTTAATACTCTTGTTATTAGTTTATTCATCGTCCATGGTTAACACGTGGGAGAATCATATTTCATATAGGGAAATTATATCTTGCCCCCAAACCCATCACCACTTCAACAATCCCATCAGCATGGGTTTGGGGGTTAATTCTTTGCTCCAATTTACACCCTACTTTTTCACTAGATTAATTAATGCTTCGAATTAATAATTAATTGTGATGTAAGTAACACCTACTATAAGTATCTAATAATTCATTAATTCAATTAACAAGTAATTCAATTAATAGTTAATCGAGTGAGGTAATTTTTGGGAGATAAATAGGATATCGGCAACTCCCAAATGCATATGGGGTACAGTAAATGGCCTCGTTCATATATGTGTGCCACGTTATGCTTTTCTAACCGTTACTTTTTCCAATATGTATCTTGCTTATGGATTATTCAACACTAAGATGTCCTTATTTGTTTTCTTGAGAATGAATTCAAGCAATATATTTTTTTGTAGCTTTTAAGTTTTCTGCGTGAATTTTTTTTTTGTTCAATTTTTAAAAGTCTACATCAGTGATTTTATATACGGGTGATATTAAAGTTAATCCCTTATCACATATCTAATAACTAGCAATGTTTTTTTCAAGAATTAATAAGATCTAAAATACACGTTACTAGTAACTCACGCGTCGAAAAATTCGATTGTTTTGTTCCCTTCAAATAGACCAAACGGTAGCGAACCATTTGATGTCCCATGACATTTTTTCCAAATTTATTTTGATTATTCCCAACAAAAGAATGTTAACAAGACTGCCCCCCACATTAACTCTAGGTTCAATTTGACGTCATATGCTTTAAACGAATACAACTCATATAAAAATTATACTTTAAATAGTAAAACATGCTAATATATGCATATAAAAGTAAAATATATTCAAGCATAAAATTAAGAGTCGAAAACTATTATTAATACTTGGATGTATTTATATACAAGTTTATATAAGTTTATATACAAGTTTATATACAAGTTTATATAAGTTTATAAGTTTATATACAAGTTTATTATGTGTTTTTTCGTTTGAATTCTCATTTAGTGAGGTAGCATAATGTAAAATTGGTCTTATATAAATTTAGCAAATGATAATAGTTCACATTTTTTTATTAATGTAAAATAACGTGACATCTAAAAATACTCAAAATATGTTTACATGCAAATTATGATCATAAAAACTCAATGATACTAATTTTGTCACATATCATAACTTAACACTTGAAACAATTATAGTGATCATAAGAAAATTGCACAAAACCGAATAAAAAATAAGAATTTTGGATTTAATAAAGGTATTGTGTGTAATTTTACAACATATATATGCAATAAAAATATAAGATATTCAAGTGAATTTATAATTTTATATTAAAAAAATATGATGATAACGTATACACATTCATTAATAAAAAACAAATATATACTAGATGTTTTCAAAGGTAATCTTTATTCAAAAATATATAGTAGTCATGTATATTATGTTATTAAAAAAAGTATATCACGCATATAAGATATTTTTTTCGAGAAAAATATATTACCCATTTTAAAAAGATATATCATTAATCTAAAATGTATATCGTATATTTCAAAAAGATATATCATACGTATAAAAATAAGAACACACATGACACAACTAAAAATGTATATACTGCAGTTAAAAAGATATATCACACGTTAGAAAATATTTGACAAATCTAAAAAAATGTATATGGTACATTTAAAATGTATTGATATATATATGATATATATACTATATCTAAAAATATAACTTTTAGAATACATAAACAAAATATTTGTTGTTCTTGAAAGATGTAACAAAATATATACATTACATCCGAAAATAAATTTTTAGAACATATGACCAAAAACTTTATTCTCTTTAAAATATACATATTAGTTAAAAAAATTGTTTAAAAAAACTGAGGAAGAAAGAAATAGTTGTCCACGGAATCTTTTCTCTTCAATAATTTTAGAGGCCATATATTATGTCCTTACAATCTATGATTTTTATTTTTGAGGCAGATCATAATGTTAATGATTGATGACTAATTATTAACTCAATTAACATCAAATTAATACTAAATTATATGTAAAAGTCGATTAATGATTAATTAGCATGTATTTTTTGTTGGTACGTTAAAATTAACCGGTGATTCATTTTTGTGTGTTAATTGAGTTGCTAATTATTTTCATTTATCCTTTTCAAAATACACATACGGAATGGGAGAGAAAAGTTGTGGGGGCAAAATAAAATTTAACATAATTTTAAGCATCAAGATTCAAGCAACTGGAGTTTCTGAAACAACAAAGACATTTTTGTTTGAAACTTCCAATCTACGCAACCATCTATGATCTTCTAGGATGCAATGTTCTAAATATCATTTGAATGGTCCAATATCAGTTTCGTATCGTAAAACGATTGTTTTTTGAATGGATACCAATTGGTACCAGTCGATTTTTATAAATATGAAAAAGAGTGATTTACATACTTATAAAAATACTAGAAAAAGAAAGTTAAAAAATGAAGAAAAAATAAAATAAAACAAAAAACGAGCAAGAAAAAATAGGGTGATTTACATACTTGTAAAACGATTGTTGTCATGATTTATCTAAACTGGTTGGATAAGTCGATCATTCGATTTGGATCGATTTGAGCCCGATTAATGTCAATTTGGACCGATTTAATTTTTCGATTTTTAGTGTGTCATTTATGATTTACAAGTTAGATTTTTGATGTATTTTCAATTGAATTTCTTTTATCAATTTTGTTTCCGTGTGAATGGTATATTTAGAAAATTGGAATTTGAATGTATTTTAAATTGAATCATTGAGATATTTGGATGTTGATCATGTTAAATTGCATATTTTAAACTTTTTAGCATAAATATATGCATAAAATATTATTTCAGTATTATATATGTTTCATGTTAAAAGACAATATATAATTACAAATTTACAATAAAATCGGTCAATTGGATATTCGTACCTCACTGATCAAGAAGTGGTGTGATATTTATGTTTATACCATGCGTTACACGATTTCTTTGTAATAATTGAAATGATAAGTTCATTCAACGAAAATCGAATGAAAAATAAGAAGATGATGCTATGCAATTACAATATGATTGTGAGGTAATAATATTGGTTATGCAATGTTTGACCAAGGAAATTAGCTTGGGTCACGCAGAAATCTTTCTAGAAATAAAATATATATATTTGGCTTGTGCATGTATGATTCCTTCAAATTCCAACTGGCGGACGAGACTATGGTAAAATTGTTAATTGTAAAAACGTGATTTATATGATAAAAAAGACAATGCTAGTGTCCTCCTGAGATTCTCCCAATCTCTCTGTATCACAAATTAGTGATTAATTATTATGATAATTAGTAAAAAAAATATTTCATTAATAATTAATTAATATTAATTATTAAATGTTAATACATATTTATTTTATTATACATTAATTAATTGTTAATAAAATATTTTTTGTTAATGACCATAGTAATTAACTGCTAATTCACGATATGTTAGAGAAAATTTGAGGACATAATAAATTGGCTCTAAAAAGAATACGAAAATGACTCAAAGAGGCAAGTAACTGGAAGGAGACAAGAGGACTATGGTGTCACCAAAATGGCATTGTCTTGGTACTATTTGAGTGTGAACAAAACAAGGACCCGAGAGTATGGGACAAGTCAGGCAAGTAACCTGCAATGACTCGTTAATGATGATTCATAATTGGGTCAATCCCCTCGTTCTTTCACCGCGTTCTTTATATCATCGGTTACCAATTAATTAATATTTAATTAATAATTAATTAACAAATTTTCATTAGCAATTAAACATTGTTAATACATGCATATTTTAATTATATATTCGTTAATTATTGATTAAATATTTTTTTGTTAATTATTTGAATGATTAACAATTAATTAATAATGATTAAAAATTGTTAATACATACATATTTTAATTATATATTCGTTAATTATTGATTAAATATTTTTTTGTTAATTATTTGAATGATTAACGATTAATTAATAATGATTAAAAATTGTTAATACATCATATTTTAATTATATAATGATTAAAAATTGATACAGAGAAACCGACGAAAAAATGAGGAGGCACGCCAAATGTCAAATGACCTCAGTTAATTTGTTACCGACTCAAATGCACGAATGATTCAACGAAGGAAAAGGGAGGGGAGGCTGAGAGAGAGAGAGCGAGTCAGGAATGGAGGTAAATGAGTGGGTAGGTGGATGCGAGTTCTTCATTTGACGCGACCTACCCCCGTCCCGGTCCAGTAAATCCAATCATATTTCCATCAATTAATTAAAATGTTAGAAAATTTCTCCCCCTTACCTCCTTTTTCTCTCTCACACCTACCATACCAAACCAACTCCCTCTCCCCTCTCTTTTTACTTGTATAAAAACCCATTCTTCCACATTTCTCATTCAGCTTTTGATTACCAAAAGCTAATCTTCAAAGAAATACAACAACATAGAACTATCACAATTCAGAGGAGAGAAAACTAAACAAAGATTCTGATATCTATTGATTTCTAGAGGAAGAAGCTATATCACAGAAAAGAAGAAGAAAAAAACAGAGAAGAAATGGAAGGCATGATACAATCTCCTATCAGCAGTCACAAGTTATATCCAACCCATGGACGGACCCGCATGGTCCGTTGCTCGGCCGCATCGGGTACGACCTCGTCCGCCTTCTTCCCTAACGCCATTGGATCGAGCCGCTCCGATTGGCAGAGCACGTGTGCTATTATCAACGGCAACAACAACGCCCTCATCTCTTCCTCAACTGCCAGGGGTAATGATGATACCAAACTCGTGCCTTTAATAAACGGTAACAACTCTGCATCCGCTTCCCTCGATATCGTGCCGGCTCCGGCTCCGAAATTAGCCCGTCCGATAAGTATTTCTGACCTGTCTCCGGCGCCGATGCATGGTTCTGAGCTGCGTGTGGCGTACCAGGGTGTGCCGGGGGCATACAGCGAGGCAGCCGCAGGCAAAGCCTACCCTAAATGCGATGCCATCCCTTGTGACCAGTTTGAGGTGGCTTTCCAATCTGTCGAGTTATGGTTAGCGGATCGTGCCGTACTCCCAGTTGAGAACTCATTGGGTGGCAGCATTCACCGCAATTATGACCTCCTTCTGCGGCACCGCCTCCACATAGTCGGGGAAGTTCAGATGCCTGTTCACCACTGCCTCCTCGTCCTACCTGGGGTCCGCAAGGAGTGTTTGACACGTGTCATGAGCCACCCTCAAGCGCTGGCCCAGTGTGAGCACACTCTCACCTCCCTCGGCCTGAATGTCGCTCGAGAAGCCTTTGACGATACTGCAGGAGCCGCAGAGTACGTGGCCGCCAACGGGCTCCGTGACACCGCTGCAATTGCGTCTTCTAGGGCAGCAGAACTCTACGGGATGGAAATTTTGGCTGATGGAATCCAAGATGACTTGGGCAATGTAACCCGGTTTGTAATGCTGGCAAGGGAACCGGTGGTGCCGCGCACAGACAGGCCGTTCAAGACGAGCATTGTGTTTGCCCATAATGGCGAAGGAACATCTGTGCTCTTCAAGGTGCTCGCGGCGTTTGCCTTCAGGGATATTAGCCTGACAAAAATAGAGAGCAGGCCCCACAGAAATCAACCAATCAGGCTAGTGGATGATGCGGACTCAGGCACGGCGAAGCACTTTGAATACATGTTCTACATCGATTTTCAGGCTTCGCTTGCCGAGCCAAGGGCGCAGAATGCACTTGCGGAGGTTCAGGAGTACACCTCTTTTCTGCGAGTACTCGGCAGCTACCCCATGGACATGACGCCTTGGTCGTCTTCTTCCCCTAGCAGTTCTTAATCTCGTGCTGTGCTGTGATTGGCCGTTGCATAATTACATTTTGTTTATTGAATGAGTGTATATTTATGTTTAGTTTGTTCATGTTAATCAATCATCTGTCAAGATTTTTCAGATCGATTGGGGGTGTTTATCAAAATAAGAAAATAAATTAAAAAAATGAACTGGTGAGAGATCGTGGAATCTCTTCTGGCTGGCATTATAATTGAATAATTCTTGCACTTTTGGAATGATTACATATTATATTAGACTAATTTGATGGTCAATAATTTCTGATTTGCTTATTTATTACAAGCCAAGCTAACAAATTGGCGTGAAGGGAAATGAATGAATAATAAAGGCACAGTCTCTGTCGATCATTCTTTTTCTAGGAGAGAGTAAAGAATGGTTTTCCGAGATTGTTCGTGTTGATGTTGGACTCGGAACAGAAGGTTTAGCACCAACTAAACTCGTGAATCACGTTGCTGAGCCTTCGTTCGTATCTACCTCGTTCTCTGTATTATTATTGTTAATTTGAATTTGAATTTGAAACTACCCATGACATTCTTATTTCATTTTCTTTATGTATGGTTTGAGCATATTTCATGTTTCTCGTGTAAAATATTCCCAAATATAATAGGTCACCACTGAGCGACAAAAGTGGAAAGGAAAAATAATGAAACCAATTTATTATGAGTAGGAGAAGGCCCCCTCTACCGTTGGGAGAGCTTCTTAAATTTGTTATTAATAAAATATTATTATTATGTATTATAAAAAATAATTATGCAAATATATATATTTTAAGTATTTTTTTTTTCAAACATATCATAGATTCATACTACATATATTAGATAGTTTGTATTTATATTTTAAGTGAAAGATAACTTAAAACAAATTTGTATTAATTTGGAGGTTTCGGTTGAGTAATTTCGGATGGCGAGTCATTCGGATCAGGATTGTTCGAATTGGAGTTTGGAGGGCTTTCGAGTTGCGAGTCGTTCTGAGTCGTTCGGATTACGGATCGATCAGATGTATTGTTTTGTTAATCCTGAGCGACTTGTTAATTATAATGTTAATCAAGAATCGTTACATCATCACGATTCTTGTGGGAAAATTGAGGAACATGGTAGAAGGTCTCTAATAAAAATAATATATAGAGTGTTTTCATGCGGGTGGATCGTTTGTTTTACGAGCCTTTCGCGTACGGATCATTGGATTACGATCACTTTGGATTCGGGTGGTTATGAGTCATTTTAGATTTGAGCCATTCGAGGTATGATATGGATTTGGCTATTTCGAAAACCCAATTAGTTGCGGGTATTTCGAGTTCTGGGTCACTTATTAGTCCATGTTTTTGTTTTGTTTATACTTAGCTATTTGTAAGAATAGCTATCAAAGTTACAAATTTACAAATCTAGCTCTTTCGGCAGAGGTGGTATGACGAAAGAGACTAGTCTTTTTCCAGACGGTATGGTGAAAAAGCTTAGATGTAAATTTGGGTGTTAATCAAAGTGTTTAGCAATTTTAACCTCTTTCGCCAGACCCTGAGCTTGATGGCTATGCCTGTCTGGCAAAAGAGCTTGATGGCAATGCCTCTCAAATTGATGGAATGGACGGAAAATGTCATTTTCAGCTCTGTTTTCGGTTTTTTTTTGTTGCAATTTCAACATTACTTTGACATTTTTAGAGTGAGAATTGACAATTGTAAAATACGAAAGTATTAGATCTTTTTAAGAACTATAATTTAGATATATTGTTTGTAATTTTGCGGGATCATTTCCTCACTCAAAATCGTCCACAATATAACTAATTTATTTGAAAATTTTATAAACTAAATATAAACACCAAAAAAATCACATATCCAAACATATTCAAACATAAACAAAAGTGTACCAAACATATTCAAATTTACCCGACCCTCTGGCGAAAGACTAATCTCTTTCGCCATACCTTCTCACAGAAAATCTAGTTTCGCAAATTTGAATGTTTGATAGCTATTCTTACAAATTGGTGTTTTGTAAATATAAAATGTCCGATTTTAGTAAAATGTCGTGTCCAAAAAACTTAAAATATTTTTTTTAAATTTCTTGTCTCGTGATAATACGATTTGGATTTACAAAATAAAAATGACTTTGTTCAGTGAAATTGCTTAAAAATCTTATAAAATAATGCACAAATAATTATATAAAATACGAGTTTCAATATATCAAACACTAAATCGGTAAATGAAATCAAACCAAATTACAATAACGGTTAAAAACATGACAAATATATAATTATTTAAAAAAATAAATATTAAAATATTAAATATCAAGTATAAAATAAATGAACAAGAGGAAAATACATCACAAAATATAATAGTTAACAATATAATGACAAGACTACGTTTACGTGAAGGTTTAAAATGGAGTTAATAATAAAAATTTCGGTAAATTCTTATCACAAGTACAATTGAATAACAATTTGCCTAGAGTCTGATAGATCTAATTATTTCACGCAAAACAAAAATAACTAGATCTAGGATACAAGTTCCAAGGATAATTAGTTGGGATGGTACCAATAATGGGATTATGGGTCCTATGGAGCCCCAATGGCACTATACTTCCTTGCGGCACAACTTCCACGAGGATCCAAATAGGTCCCCACATGTACACCATGCATAGATCTCGGGATCACATAGAAACCCACTATTTTTATGATGAACTACTAACTTCGGATTCGAGTGACGTATTTATTAAATTAAATAACTACAAAGACAACAACTCCCCCAAAATTTTGAAATACGGTACGTATATAATGTTTTTTTTTTTTATTATTAATTGGAGATTTTTTTTATCATTACCTATTATTTATTTATTTTAAAACGCGATACGCGCTCGGTCCATCGATTTTTATAAAACGAAAATTAAATTTGTACAAGTGCTATATTTCCTCTTTAGTAAGTACTAAATTGAAAATATTCAGAGAAAAGAAAAATAAAAATGAAAAACCACATCCAAGGGACTAAACCCTATGCTAACCAATGTGTATAACCCTCTTTAGTAAAACCCCTATGCTAATCAGGGCCGGCCCAAGAATTTAACAGATTCTAAGTCAAATTATAAAGCTAACTCAAAATATTTTATAATGGACCATAACTTTTTTTTATTATAATATGTAATTTGTTAAAATTGACCCCAATTTTTTTATAATGGACCCCAAAATTTATAAATTATACTACTTATTTTTTTTTTTGTATCCGGACCGGAGCGGGGGCTTCAAAAAAATACATATATGGGCCGGCTCTGATGCTAGCCAATGTGTATAAACCATATGCTAACAGGGGACTAAAACCGCATTAATAAGAAAGCATTGCATCCTCGCCTTATGGTTAAAAATGCTCGTTACGCTCTCTCCATAACGTCTGAACTGTCGTTAACCAATGTGTGTCCCAGCTGTTAACCTCGGGTGGAACCAATTTTAGCCTTGTTACGCGCCACAACTCTAGTGCGGAAGTTGTTCCTAGACAAACTCGATGGCCCACTAGGACCCAAAGTGCTTTGGTGAAAGGACAATCATTGAAGAGGTTATTAGTCGTTTCTAACTCGAGAGAGCATATCATACATAACGGTCCGTGAGGCCATCCCCTCTTGACGAGATTTTCCGCAGTTATGATTCGATTGTTTAATGCTAGCCACCCGAATATCTTAATCCTTAAAGGAGCTTTTATTTTGAAGAGTTCCGGTGTCCAAGCACATTCAATGCCCCGATGTGATATTCTTGAGTACACTTTGGCCGAAACAAATCGTGGGTTGTCGCGATGTGCCGTGGTAAAGAATCGTCTTTGGGGATTACTCCCCATTAATGAGGCGTATAAGGAAAGAAGTTTTTGAAGATCTCTCATATAAAAAGAGATATTATTTGCGGGAAGATGGATTAGATCTTCGGCGTTATCGATGATAAATAATTCCCTCATCGTAATTGACCATTGTGATTCTTTTTCAAAGTCAAGTTTGAATAACCACCGAATTGCTAATGCAATATTTTGTGATTTGAGGTCCAACATCTCAAGGCCTCCGTTTTTCTTCGGGAGGTATATTTTCTTCCAATTGATGGGACATTGGCCTCCTAGGACTCGGTTATTACCTTTCTAAAGAAAAGCCCTTGTTAATTTGTTAATCTCATCTATAACCCTTACGAGGAGTATAAAGGTTTGCATAAAATAGTTCGGAATGGATCATAACACCGCTTTAACTAATGTAATAGGACCTCCCAATGAGAGAAGCCTGTTTTTCCAATTGTTTATTTTGTTATTTATTTTGTTTATGATCGGCCAAAAAATGAATTTGCTCGGTTTTTTGTAAGAGAGTGGTAATCCTAGATATTTCAGCTTTTTTTGAGTACAATTGGTTGTTACGTGGTCGTGAAAATCAACGGGGATGGCTATAGGAACGAAACAACTCTTCTCCTAATTAATATCTAGGCCGAAAGTCCTAGAAAAGAGAGAGATGGTTTCCATTATTATTTTAATACTTTGAGGGTGCGCTTCCACGAAAAGGAGGGTATCATTCGTGTATTGTAATGTTGTAGGTGCAAAGAATCATTATCTATTATTATTTGATGTTAATGAAAATTAAATCAATAATTTATAATTTATTGTATTATGTATTTAACCACTTGAAACTACGAGTCAATCGAGTATAAAATAGTTTGTTATTATATTGTTTCGGTTCACCGGTATTTATGTCTTCGAAAATGAAAAATCAAGGTTCTTGAAAGAGTTAGAGAGAGAGAGAGAGAGAAATTGAAGAGAGAGAAAATAATTTTCGTGAATAGTAATGAACAGTGATGAACAGTACGGCGGCATTTGTTTTTATACTCTCTCAAACTAATACACAAAAACCAAATACGCAGGGACTAAAATGAATAATAACACAAATCTAAATGGATCATCCATTAGCTTAACGGATGCTCCATTAGTCTTAACATCCCCCCTCAAACGAAACCGGGGAGGCATGAACGGTGAGTTTGGAACGAAGAACACTGAAACGCGGAGCGGGAAGAGCTTTGGTGAGGGCATCCGCGACTTGATCGGAGGAGCAAATGAATTTCACTTGTAATTGCTTGGAATCAATGCGATCACGGATGAAGTGAAAATCAATCTCGATGTGCTTCGTTCGAGCATGGAAGACGGGGTTGGACGCAAGGAAGGTTGCACCCAAGTTATCGCACCAAAGTACCGGCGAGGATAGAAGAGGAAAATTGAGCTCACGGAGAAGAGATTGGAGCCAAATTACCTCGGCGGTGGCCATGGCGAGACTCCGGTATTCCGATTCGGTACTTGACCGAGCAACGGTATGTTGCTTCTTTGAGCTCCAAGAAACGAGATTCGGTCCGAGGTAGATGCAAAATCCCGTCGTGGAGCGGCGATCATCGGGACAACTCGCCCAATCGGCATCGGAATACGCATGAAGGGTCGGAGCATCAAGGTTGGAGAGATGCAAGCCGTGAGTAAGGGATCCTTTTAAATAGCGAAGTACCCGTTTCACCGCGATCCAATGGTGCTCGGTGGGACAATGCATGAATTGCGAGAGCCGGTTGACCGCAAAGGAAATGTCCGGTCGGGTAATAGTGGCATATTGAAGTGCACCTACAACACTCCGATATTCAAAAGGATCGTCGAGAGGTTTACCTTCGTACTTGGAGAGAACCGAGCCCGATGGAAGAGGAGAAGAAATCGGCTTGGCTCCATCCATTTTTGTTTTCCCGAGAAGCGAGGAGATATAGCGAGCTTGGTTGAGGTGAATGCCGTTGGGGGTTTGAACGGCATGGATTCCGAGAAAGTACGAGAGGACACCGAGATCCTTCAACGAGAATTGAGCATCAAGTTCGCGAATGAGGGTGTCGACGATGGACTCATCACTACCCGAAATGATGATATCATCAACATACACAAGAAGAAATACCGTATGGTCATCGCGTGTACGGATGAAAAGAGATGAATCCGATGAAGACACAATGAAGCCGAGACTAAGGAGGGCCGAGCGAAGTTTATGAAACCACGCACGTGGCGCTTGTTTGAGACCGTAAAGTGCCTTTTTCAACAAACACACATGGTTGGGAAATTCCGAGTTAATAAAACCGGGAGGTTGAGACATGTATACCGTCTCATGAAGATCCCCGTGAAGAAAGGCATTGTTGACATCAAGTTGTCGTAGGGACCAACCGCGTGAAATTGCGATGGAGAGCACCACCCGAATTGTAACCGGTTTGACAACCGGACTAAATGTCTCCGTATAATCAACACCTTCGGTTTGGTTATAACCTTTGGCGACCAACCGCGCCTTGTGGCGTTCAATCGACCCATCCGAGCGCCGTTTGAGCTTGTACACCCATTTGCATCCCACGACGTTTTGGTTGGAGGGTGGTGGTACGAGAATCCACGTCTTGTTTTGAACGAGCGCATCGAGTTCATGGGCCATGGCTTGACGCCAAGGAAGATGCTTGTTGGCATTCGAGAAACACGTCGGTTCGTCATCATCCACGGATACGGAGAAGGCTAAGGGATGCTTCGTGGCCGTATAGAGGTGGTAATCGGAGAGGTCTTTGAGACGACGCGTGTTGGCACGTTGACGAGTGATCATTGGGTGTCGAGAAGCGGGAACGACGAGTGTCGACGTAGACGAGGAAGAAGGTAGGGGCACGTCGGGGGGTAAGACCGAGGTATTCTCGGCGAGGTCGGTGGTGGTCAGCGGTCTCGGCGGACTAGGAGGGTCTCGGTTTGGCACGTCGGGGGATAAGACCGAGGTATGCTCGGCGGACTCGGTAGGGCACGTCGGTCTCGGCGGACTAGGAGGGGTATGTGGTACGGTCTCGGTGGTACCAGTGGTGCGCGAAGGAACCGGCCGAATTGCCTCAACATGAGAGTGACCACCGCGCAAGTCCGCCCCGCGAGTATGAGGGACGGGCGTCGACGTCGAATGCCGAGCAATGTCCTCCCGAGTGTCCCTAAAAAATGGCAAAACCGTTAGAGGAGAGTAAAACGTATCAATAGTCCGAGAGGAAGGCGGGTAATGTCGCGTGGCAAACGGAAATGTTTGTTCGTCGAAGGTGACATCACGACTAATGTACACTCGATTCGTCTCAAGATGAAGGCATTTGTATCCTTTGTGGCTCGATGAATACCCCATAAAGACACACGGTAGCGAGCGAAATTCGAGCTTGTTCTTATTGTAGGGGCGCAAGTTCGGAAAGCATGCGCATCCAAGGACTCGTAAGAACGCATAATCCGGCTCTTGCTGGAAAAGACACTCGAAAGGGGATTTTTGCGAGGATATAGGTAAGCGATTGATAATGAAAATAACGCTTGAAAATACCTCATCCCAATATTCGAGAGGGATGGAAGCCGAGGAGATGCACGAAAGGGCGAGCTCGAGGATATGGCGATGTTTGCGCTCGGCTACACCGTTTTGCTCGGGGGTGTGAGGGCATGAGAGTTGAGGCGTGATGTCGGGATGAAGTCGAAAAATCGGCTTGTATTCGGTACCACCATCCGTTTGGAGAACCTTGATGGATCTAGCAAACAAGTTTTCCACAACCTTTTTAAATTTCTCAAACACAACCGACACTTGGTCCTTGGAAGAAAGAAAATATAACCAAGTGAAGCGAGAGAATTCATCAACAAAAATGACATAATACTTATAACCCGAATTCGATACAACCGGAGACGGACCCCACAAATCCGAATGAACAACATCAAGAGGAAACTTAGCACGAAAAATAGAACGAGAAAACGGTAATTTGTGTGCTTTCGCTTTAGAACAATCGTTACAAAAAGAAATAGTTTTAGACATAGTCGGAAGAGAAAACTTCGTTAAAAGATGAGCGGTGGTGGAAGATGACGCATGACAAAACCGACGATGCCACGTATCGGCGGAAACTCGACTCGTCAAGAAAGCTAGGGGAGAAGACACTAGGGAAGAAGAAAGCTTGTAAAGACCATCAACAAGAGTGGCTTGAAGAAGCACCTTGTGCGTTGCTCGATCCTTGACAAAACAAAGAGAAGAATAGAATTCAAGATAAACATTATTGTCACGAGTAAAACGAGAGATACTTAAAAGATTTTGAGTAATGGACGGGACATGAAGAATATCTTTTAAAATAAAAGATTTAGATGGAGAAGAAATACGAGAAGACCCAAGATTAAGAATTTTTAAACCTTCACCATTGCCGACACGTAATTGATCATGGCCGAGATACATGGAGTGGGTCGAGAGGTTGTTGAGATCGGCCGTCACATGATGCGTGGCACCTGTATCAAGAAACCACTCGGTGGGAACGACGGAGTTCGGTGGAGCATTGGTGGAGATGGCTTGCGCGGTTTGGGCTTGAGGCGAAGCATTCGTCATCGGTTGAATAGTGGCGTCGAAACGGCTCCAACAACGCAACGCAACATGGCCCGGCTTGTCGCAAATTTGGCACACGTCTTCGGATTTACGTCCCCCACGACCATTGCGGCCACCACGTCCACCATTGCCGCGACCACGATTCGGAAAGGGAGGCCTCGAAAACCGGGGAGGTGCGGTGTGAACCGGTGTCGGAAGTAAACCTGCAAAAGAGTTCGGAACCTTAGGTTTGGCGGCGGCAATTTGGGCAACTGGCGGCATAGCATCATGAGAGTCGATGCGACGCTCGAGGCAACGAAGGTGACCGAGAAGCTCCATGAGAGGCAACGGATTCGGACGCATGGAAACGTTCATGACAAAAGCGTCGTACTCCCGGCCAAGTCCGTTGAGGATGTGGTGAACAAGATCCATCTCCGAAATTGGGGACCCCAAAGAAGCGAGGCGATCCGCAAATGTTTGCATCTTTTGTACGTAATCCGAGCAAGAAAGGGAGTCCTTTTTGGTCGAGTGGAGAAGTTGCTTGATTTCGAGGAGAGAGGACATCGCCGGATTTGCGTATAATTGATGGATCACTCGCCAAAGATCCAAGGACGTGCGACAATTTACAAATTGAACAAGTACTGTCTCGGAGAGGGATGAGAAAAGCCACGCAAGGATGAGAGCATCTTGACGTTTCCACAAGTCGTGATGCGGATTGAGGGCAAAAGAATAAGATTCGCCGTCTTGAACGGTAATATGCGCGGGAGGCGAGAGTTGAGAACCGTCGACGAAATGCATGAGTCCGTAACCGGTTAGAACCGGAATGACTTGCGATTTCCAAAGGAGAAAATTTTCGCGAGTCAACTTGATTGAGAGCGGGTGATTGAATGTAACCGGTGAGCGAGAGGTAGGTGTATCACCCGAATAAGAGAAGTTGGCACTAATTGGCGGAGTCGGATTAGGTATTTGCGGACCGTATGTGCCAAGTGGGGTCGCAAAGTGAGAACCGAACGATCCGGCCGGAGTAAAAAGAGAGGCGGAAGCTTGAGAGGTGGTTTGTGGACCGGGAAATCCGGGCGGAAAAGAGGGAGAGGTGAGGTTGGGGCTGAAGAATGTTGTGCCCGCGAGGAGTTGGGGGCCATGGGCCGCGAGTAGATGGGGCCAGGGGCTGTGGAGAGGGGCTGTTGAGAGGGGCCAGGGGCTGTTGAGAGGAGCTGTTGAGAGGGGCTGTTGAGAGGAGCTGTTGAGAAGATGAGGGCCAGGAGATGTTGTGCCCGCGTAGCCCGGGGCGAGGGATTGAGGGCCCGGGGCGAGGGGATGATGGCCCGGGGCGAGGGGATGATGGCCCGGGGCGAGGGGATGAGAGCCCGGGGCGAGGAGAAGGGGGCCAGGAGAGGTGACGGCCAGGGGAGGTGGAGGCGGGCAGTTTGAGAGAAAATTTGCGGCAGCTAGGTTAGAGGAGGTGTTGTCGGCGGCTAGGGTTTGGGCCTCAGCTTGAGAGGAAATTTGCGGTGGCGCCGGCGGTAGAAGGAGGAGATTACCGCGGGTAGAGTCTTCGTGCGCCATGGTTGTGCCGCTAGTAGGAGCTTGGTGTTCGCCGGATTTCACCATGTCGCTCTGATACCATGAAAGAGTTAGAGAGAGAGAGAGAAATTGAAGAGAGAGAAAATAATTTTCGTGAATAGTAATGAACAGTGATGAACAGTACGGCGGCATTTGTTTTTATACTCTCTCAAACTAATACACAAAAACCAAATACGCAGGGACTAAAATGAATAATAACACAAATCTAAATGGATCATCCATTAGCTTAACGGATGCTCCATTAGTCTTAACAGTTCTTCAATGTAGTCTCCAAACTCAAATTATATCAGCGGCCTAAACTAAGATTTATTTCAACCATTTATAAAAAAAAAATTCAAACGGAAGAGGTATCAACTATGTTGCACATATACGAATACTGGTATCATATCCGATACGATATTGATACAACTATACGATAATTTTCAAAAAATCACGAATACGAATACAGCTATACAATTATTATTTTAATATATTTATATTATATGTATAATATGATTAATAAATAACTAATAATTAAATAATAAATTGATTTTAAATTAAATATCATGACAATAAATAAAATCAACCAAACAATACAAATATCATAAAAATATCATAAATTTATTCTAGAAGTATTCTAAAAGTATCATAGAAGTATCATATATAATTCATTTAAAAATATTATGGGCCAAAATATATAATGAACCGAAGTATCATAAACAGAATATCTCAGCTGTATCTTGGAAGTATCCTCAGTCGTATACTGTCGTATCCGGAAAAAAAAATATTAAAATATTCGGATACACCACGTGAAGTATTCAATACGTATTCGAACTGTATCGCATCGGTATCGTATCGGATACGCGTTTTCTCAAGATATTTTTGCATTTTTTAAGTATCCGCATAACATAAGGTATCAATCTACTCGTATTGATTTAACAAAATATATGTTAACATGGGTCATGTTCCACCAATGATTTCCCAGATATTTTTAAAGTAGTACTAGGAGGTGCCATCGCTCCGCTTCGGGAGAACACAAAATAGAGAATCTACGATGCGAATTATTACTTTTCTTTCATAGTTTGTATTTTAGAAAATTAAAAAAAATATATTATCTTCTATTTTTGTTATGAAATTATCATGCCATGTATTTTAAATTTTATAGGTGATAGATTTTATTTTGATAGTTGTGACTTGTGAGATTACCAAGATATTTCAGTTCATATTTTGTTCTAAATTTTATAATGATATACATGACTCGTTATACTATACATATGCTATTATTATTTTATTTTACCTGACAATATTATATATACACTATAATTCGAAGGATAAGAATAATTATTTTTTCCCAAATAGAACTAACTTCTTAATTTTCGTGTAAATATTTTAAAATGAAAAATATTATTTAATTTTTTTTTATAATAAAATAGAAATATTTGTTTTTTCTCATTTTCCATTTCATGGGAGCATCAATACCTTTCTAGAATTACGTAAAAATTATACTATTAATTTATTTATATATATAAATAAGTATTATTATTAAATTCTTAGATATTAATATTATATTAAAATATGCTATCAATTTATTTATATATTGAAATAAGTATTAATATGAATTTATTTATATATTAAAATAGTGCTAATATGAATTTATTTAGATATTCTTAGTACATTCATTTTCTTCGTCTATTATTGTGTCTCATGACACGATTGACTACAAATATTATGCAACAATGAATCTCACTCATTATTGTGACTCGTTACACGATTAACAACAAAAATAATAAAACATAAAATAAGAATGACACATGTCATGTGGTTCACTTGACATTATTGTGACTCGTTACATGATTAAATACAAAAGTTATGAAACACTAAATCCTGATCATTATTGTCACTCGTTACATCATTGACTACACAAATAATAAAACAAAAAATTAGAAAAATAAAAAGTCATGTTTTCTTGCATTTGGATATTTTTTATCTACTATAGTATAATTTACAAAATCATTAATTTTGCTAGCATATTACAGAATTGGTATTTCTTTTACCATAAAATGCAAGTCATACCAGTACCACATAAATCTTAAAATATCTCAACCCAAACCCAAACACTTCAACTTATATTTCGTATGAATCTGACTGACAAATATATAGTTTTTTTTTTCTTTTTCTGCAAGATTATGGGATGAAAACATAAATCAAAGAATAAAAATATTAAATTATCCATTTTTTTTTTATTAATTCTACTGATAAATTTAAGTTATGTAATTTCAAAAAGGAACTTAATATATTTATTTTACTTGTGTAGGCCGTTCAAGTCAAGAAAAATGCCCTGATCATTCATAGATATTAGATAACCAAAAACGAGCCAGAGCCTCCGTTTTTTTTAATAGTCTCGTAACCTTCTAATCTATGTTGCGCGAATATTTCAAAAAAACCGATTTTACATGTATCGCCGTATCCGTACCGTATTTTAAATCATATGTAAAAATATCGTATCGTCGTATTCGATTACGTATCGTCATATCTACGAAGCTGAGCAACACAACTTCTATTATGTTTCATTCATAATTTTTTCACATCCCATTAATATCTCTAGAATATGCCTTGGCTCAGGGCCTGGTTAAATTTTAAGATCCAAGGCACCAACCAGCCTTACAGGGCCTACTCTTGAGATCGGGCCCGTATGACAATTCAACCAAGTATGATAAACAGATAAATCACAAAAAGAAACTAACATTTTATAATTTTAATGCTTTGTGTCTATAAGATTTGCCAATATTCACTCTCAATCCAAATTTGTTTCCTCAAGTATACAAATATTATCAGAGAACAAGTTTTTTTTTTAAATGATACCCAACAAGAAATCGTTTATCGCTACTGGTACCTATTTTTTTTATATGATGTTGATGAGACTCGAACTCATAATTTCTATAACATATAATTTTATTGTGTTAACATTCAATCAAATGAGTTACGAGACCATTAACAATCAGAGAACAAATTTAAAAAAACTTCCAAGAAGCAATCTGGTTTCGCTACTACTTCAAAAAAAAAAAAAAACTAAAAACAACCCAATAAAGAGTCCGATAACAATCCAAAAAATATCAAACAAAATTGAAAAATATATATATCCAAACACCAAACCAAAACTATTTAAACTAAAACCATGCCTAAATATTTCAATTCCATCCATTACGGGATTCGGAATTCAGTATTCATGATCAAATATTGAAGAGCTCCAAATCCTCGAAAGTATCCAAATGCAAATCCAAATCCCAAGCCGGATCGATTAAATCCACCTGAGTCAGATCATCACCTGTACAACTCCAAGGTTGATCTGATATCATGTAAAACGCATCATTCTGCACTTGCACCGCATCCTTTCCCTTCAAACTACGTGTACTTGTACTTGCACGCAATTCCATCTCACGATAAAATGGTTCTTCTATTTTTACCGGCATATCGATCTTCAATTCTTTATCTTCACATTGGTTCTGCTCCTGTTTTGGCGAGCTCGATTGACCCAAATCAGATTGTTGATGCGTGAGGAATTTCCTTCTCATTCTCTGTTGTTGGTGAGTTTCGATCCGTGCGGTGAAAGCAGGATTCTGAATAATCTTCGCCAAGAAGGAAACCAACTGTTTCTGCCTTTGGTCCGCGGATTCGATCTTCTGGTTGAGTGAATTCATTTGTTGGAGCGTGATTGAGTTCTCTTGCCGCAACATGGAAACTTCTTGGAGTAGCATGTTCTTCTCTCTTTTTAGATTCTGCACTTCTGCTTCCACATTTGGCGGTGGCTTTATAATTTCGAGGGAAGTGCAGTCGAAGTGAGGACCGCCTTGAGAGCGGCGTCTATTGATGTTCTTCAGCAAGTGCTTGCTTCCTCGCAAGAAATCTTCGTTTGCAAACTCCCACCTGTCTGTATTGGTTTTACGAAACCCCTGTCGAAATAAACGCAAATAGATTATTCGAGAACAGTAAAACCACATTTATCTAACTACAAACAAAAGAGACATTGAATCGTAATAAATTGATAATTGGGTCCTTATAGTCGAGTAATTTCGACATGACTGCTTGAAATGATTTGTCCACAACGATCTATATTTCCAGGATAAAATTTAGGTAAGACTCGGTAACTCGAAATTAAAATGATTTTTGTATTTTTGAAAGACAATAAGGAGCGACTAGGAGTACTTCCTATTTCCTAAACAACTTAAGTTCTTTACTTTCTCCACCCATTATGGTTGCTCGTATGCACGCATACTTGCGATCTCATACTGCATAGCAACACTAATATTTCCCCATCAGGATCAACTGAGAAATAAGGAATTAGATTGAACGTACCAGTTCAGGAAAAATAATGAAATAAACCTGAATTATTGCATAAATAAATATAGAAGGTATGAGCAGATAACTAATTTACCTTACATCACAAGATTTTACTCCGAGCAAATGCGCAATCAGAGGTCGATTCTTTGGGTGGAGTATTACTAATCTTTCTTCTGGGAACTAATCACTTACAATTCCATCAAGACACTCCCAAAGACCCCCCCCCCCCCAAAAAAAAAAAAGAAACGAAAAAACTGTACAATATATTTACAAACTCTGTTGAGTAAAGAGTATTTTACAACATACATACACACATGACTGAACTCGAATAGAGGACAATAAATTGATTACAAACGTCGCATGATTTACAACAAAATAACGAAAAATTAAGGGGAAGAATAATAAAAAAAGAGAGGAGATACCGACATAAGTATTGAGCTGGCGAACAAAACTGGAGAAATTGGCATGCTTGAAATGGGTGGGTAGAATAGTCCTCTCAAATTGGGGCGGATTCCAAACAACAAAACTATTGCCAGCCGGCGCCCAAGAGATAACACCATCCAACAAAGGATCATCAACAATGTCGAATGTCTTGCAAAGAAAAGGAGGAACTCGCGGTTCGTGCAGACACTCCAACGGCCTTGGCTGCATCTCGAATCTTCCCGTTACTCTCTCGTTCGTGATCGAATCCATGGAGTGGAGTGAGGGGAATGGGGGAGGTGCGACAATTATCACTTGGATTTTATTTATAGAGTACAAGTGGAAGGGGGGAGACAACCGACTTAACTCGGTGGCTGTGTGTTGGAGGGGACGAGTGTGCTGTGTGCACGTATGATTATCCAATGGGAAATCCACACGTTTTTTGATGGTTTTACTTGGGCAGGGCCGCAGGGGTTCCTGCTGAAGGAAGGGGGCCCCGGGTAACTTAGAAGTGACAAAAAGAGTCGACTAGATATTTTGTGGCCATAGCCATGTCTTAGGCGCTAAGGAAGTAGATATTTTTGTGTTATGGCGGTGGTGGCAATAGATTATGGATTTTGATTTGACATAGGGTCATATCTCGGGGCTTCTTTGGTCAATTTATTGTACAGGATAGTCCAGGATTTTTATGGGTGTGCACTGTGTATGATAGTGAATTTTTTATATTTAGAATCGGTTGAGTGTTCGTTTAGTCGGTTCGTTGGTCGGTTTGTTCGAATCGAATTGAATAAAGATAAATTGAATTGAATAAGATCGAATCAAATTAAATTCAATTCGATCAAAACTGTTTAATTTTGAACTAATTAAAAACAGTGCGAATAAACCGAATTAGTATTCGATTTATTCGGTGAATCGAATAAAAAACACTATAATTTTAAAATAAAATTTTTATCAACAAATATAAATACATATTATAAAATATGATTATATGATTTATAAACATATTATATCATTTTTTTTATATTTTGGCATTAACATATCAAAACATATGAAAAATATAATGTTATTCGGTTAGTTCGATTTAATCGATTTTGAAAACTTTAAAATCGATCCGAACCAAATAAATCGAACAATGTTATTTTTTGAACCGAAGCGAATCAAATAAATCGAATTCACCGGCTCGGTTCGGTATCCGAATAAACCAAACTGTTTGAACACCCATAATCCTCCGTACTATTATTATTGTATATGCATGATATTTTAAATTCTAGGTAAACGGGTCTTGCTCAATAGATGTTGGACAAGGATCTATTCAAAAACATTTTCAAGTCCATATGTTTTTTTTCTTCTCATAAATTCATACTATTTTTTTATCGACCATTAAAAATTCATATAATACAAATTAACATTTAAACTCCTTATATTATTTTAAAATTATAAAAAATATTAATATTAATAAAAATCATATTAAATTGTAATTTTTTTTAAAAGCAGATAATTTATGTAATTTTATCATGTGTTTTTAAATTATGATAAAAGAATCAGTTAAAATCATATTAAAATATGATAATTATGAAGGATTTTGGATGGATTCTTGTCCAAAATCTTTTGCGCAAGATCCGGGCCCTACAAGAAAATAGTAATATCAGAAAGTTAATAAATGAATATAATAAAATTAAGAGTATAAAAAACGTGAAATATAATGTGCAAGCTTCTTTTAATATTTATTTCAAAAGTGCCTTTAAATCATTCTTGTTTAATCATATAGTATTTATACTAAAATAAATGAAAAATAGAACAAAAATTATGCACTCCATGCGTGGGTGTGCACTTCCACGTACACATCATCAATAAGAAACCGATACATGACGGTTCGATTTTTTAATTTTGACCGAATTTCGTGCACTCTAACGCACTCCAAAACGAACATAGTTTCTCATCGAAGTTTTATATCTTATTCAGATGTATGATATATTTGTATGGGTTATGTATTTTTTGACGTATCTTATATCTTTTAGATGTATGATATATGTTTAAAAAAAAATACAATACATGTTATATTTTTCTTACATTTATAATATATCTTTGTTTTGTATCCTTTTATTAAATAAATACATGTTATATCTTTTTATATGGATGATATACTTTTATGCATGTATACCTTTTAAGGTAAAGTTTATTTTTTTTATATGAGTGGACTAGATTTATATCTTATATAATAATTTATATTTTTTTGCAGTTCATGGGGTTGATAGAACAAAATTAAAATTGTGTGTGTGTGTGTGTGTGTGTGTGTGGGGGGGGGGGGGGGGGGGGGGGGGGGGGGATATTAAAAATTTGACAATAATTTTAAGGGTTAAAGTGAACTTTATTTTATTTTATTTTGAGTTCCATATTATCATATTTCCAATATTTTTTTTCTCTATATATGTTCAAGTTAGGAAGACAATTATGTACGAAAATCAATTAAAAAAGTAAGTATAATTACATTAATAATGCGTAAATCTAATTATTAGTGTTTTTAAAATTACAATTACAAAAAATGTACATAATACAAAATATGTTATAATTGTATTTTTATTCAAAAAAAGTTTCGTGTTAATTTTTTCAAAAATGAATAAAAATGAAATATACGAATTTACCAAACACAAATACCTTCTTAGACTTATAAAACATATATTTTTTTTTCAAAAATTAACAAATAAAAGATAAAAATTTACCTAACACAAATAAGTTCATATTTATAAAACATATCTATAATATTATTCTTATTGTTATATGTAAATTTAAAAATATCATGTGACATTTAATTTCTAATTCTATAGTTTAGTTTAAAAAAAATATTAGTTTTTAATCATTTTATGTTGACGTTAGGACCATCCGTACAACACAATTGTGTTGACAATTGTAAATATTTAATATAATATCATGTACAAATTAATTATTTTTATGTATGACATTAGATAATGAGACGCAAATCGTACATATATGTGGTATCGTTCGCTACTTTTAGGTTTAAGATTGCTTGAAATATTGTGAATCACAATGATATAATAATATTGTCATATATTTTTCGTAAAATTGTATTATATCTCAAATATAATTTATCCTGATGCTAATACATGTATTAACATTTGGCAAAAGTATAATGAGGCATTTGCTAGCATAACGTAAAATAATCATACTTATATGAGTTATAAAGTATGATAATAATGACCTCAATATATTGGAATATAATTTTATTTTGAAATGTTATTGTCTTTACCATCGTAACAAATAGATTCATATTACAATGAAAAATAAAATTATCTTACTCGCCGTGCATCGCGGCTATTATCCTAATATATATTGAGTTATAACTAACAACTTTGATTGTCAAATCAACCATTAAAAATTGGGGGATTTACATATTTACCCTTTTTTTAACTTGAAATTACATATTTACCCTTCTTAAAAGTAAAATATTATATTTACCCTTTCGTAAATCTAAAATATCATATTTACCCAAAAATTAAAAACCATCCAATTTCTCCGTTAAAACTAACGGTCAACATTTAAAATCACTATTTTACCCTTCAAAAACCCAAAATATCATATTTACCCTTTTAAAAATCATATTTATCCATTCATAAATCTAAAAGGGTAAAAATGGTATTTTTTTTTTTAAAAGGGTAAATATGATATTTTGGGTTTTTAGAAGGGTAAAATAGTAATTTTAAACATTGATCGTTAGTTTTGATGGTTTTTAATTTTTGGGTAAATATGATATTTTAATTTTAAGGAAAGGTAAATATGTAATTTCAAGTTAAAAAAAGGATAAATATGTAAAACCCCCTTAAAAATTTAACACAATATCATAAGTTGGTCAAATAAAAGAAATTCAATAACAATATGGGATAATTTAATGGGAATTCTTGAAATGCCCTATTTTTTTGTTGGATTTGTCAAAACACACACACCTAGCGGTGTCAATGGTGTGGATATTGCCCGAACCGACCCGAACCGTATCCGAAAATATATCCGGATTCGAAAAAAATATCCGAATCCGAGTGGATCCGGATATGGATCTGGTTGCTAATTTTAAGATCCGGAACCGGATTCGATATTCGGTTTTGGTGCGGGAACCGGATCCGTGTTCCGGATCCGGGTATATTTAGGATCCGGATACTCGAAACTAGATTCGAGTATCCGAAATCGGATCCGGATACTCATATTATATATTATTTTTATGTATTATATTTGATATTAGTTGAAAAATCATATACAAATTAATGATTTGTAAATGATTTAACTCACAATCGTAAAATTATGTTTAAATATAATCATATTTATCGCTCATGTCACAAATTATATATATTTATAGCTAAAAAGTAAGTTACGTTATGATAACATAATATCCGAAACAGAACCATATCCGTATCCGTATCCGACAATATCCGAACCGTATCCGTATCCGTTTATTATCCGAACCATATCCGGATCCGACAATATGGATATGGATCTGGTATGACCACTATCCGAACCGGATCCGAACCGTTGACACCCCTACACACCCCACCCCACCCACCCCACCCCCACCACCACACACACACACAATTTTTCAAAAATTCCGTACTTGTGTTAACTTTAGCATTCCATCAAAAGAAAATTGGACAAAAATATCCTTATTCATTTTCTTTTATTCAATATAAATTAATAAATAATAAATTGGTTACGTTTCTAAATATTTGAATGTGATATCAAATACAATTTTACATATAATTTTGTGTGAAATGGAACTTGTTAGTAATATAAAATTAATGATAAATATTTGAATGTGATATCAAATACAATTTTACATATATTTTTGTGTGAAATAGAACTTGTTAGTAATATAAAATTAATGATATGCAACGCCTGCATATATATATTGTGCTGAACTGTTATAATAACAATAATATAATATTTTTGTCACGATTTACAAAAATCTGGTATAATTTTATTTTGAGATGGTGTTATATTTATTATCGTAAAGAATAACTACATATTAAAATAAGAAAACGTAATCACCATACTCACAACGTAGCACGAGTATTATCCTAATAAATGATAATACCCCAAGTCCAAATAAAAAAACATCACTACAACTAACACGGCTCAGAAATGGTAATTTTGTGAACTTACTCTTTATAATATAATGGTCATAAATTATACAACGAATGTCCCGGAAAAACCAGAATGTACACGTGTACATAGTCAAAAGAGTCCTCAGATTATATATATGAATGTCAACTCCGCAAAGATGCTTGTGCCTAATAATAACACTAACGATAATACCAATAATTATAATGGTAAAATGATAAATATTAGTATACAATATTAGCTTAACTAACTAGCTCTCTTCATGAGAGAGATGAGAAACCAAGTTCTTGATGAGTGGCTTTAGAGTCTCCATAATGGTAGCAAAAGAAGGCCTTCTCCACGGCTCACTAAACCATCACATACATTTTTAATCATCAAATCAATCAATATCACAACACAAATAAAATAAATAAAAGAAATTGATCAAACAATACATACTTAGCCCAGCAAGACTGTATCAAGTTGGCCACTTTAGTATCGACCTCCCTAGGGATTTCGAGCCTTCTACCTTTAAATCCAACCGCAGCCACCACCTGAGCAGGATTGAGATTGCTCCAAGGCTGTTGCAAGGTCATCAACTCCCACAATATAACCGCAAAACTATACACATCCGATTTCTCATTCGATGGCTCGTCTCTCAACACTTCCGGTGCCATCCACTCCGGCTATCAAAAAAATAAATTTATATTCAACAACTACATATCTTACCATGAAGATAACAAAAAAAAAACAAAATGAGCTGACGGAAGCTTACGGTGCCAGCTGCAGTCTTAGACGACAGAAATGTGTTGGCCTTCAATCTCGACAATCCGAAGTCACATACTTTGACGGTGTACTTGCGGTCAACCAATAGATTGGGTGATTTTAAATCGCGATGTACAATTGGAGGGTTACGCTTGTGCAGATAATTCATTCCTTGTGCCTACGTACATCAAACATACAACCTATCTGTTTTAATTGATTTATTTCTTCATTTTTTAAAAAGAAGACTGGTCAAAACATACCACGTCGAAAGCCATGTGCAAACGTCTCTTTAGGTCTAGACTTTCTTTCGCTCCTTGCTTGTGCAGTAGTCTATACAAGCTCCCTCTGTAAATGCAAACAGTAAAATTCAATACTCATTATATAACACAGATAAAAATGAAAGAATATTGACAAAAATAAGAAAAATATAACTGACCTGGAAAGATACTCAGTGACAATAGATAGGTTAGGTGGTTGTGTAACAGCACCCATCAAAAGAACTATATTCGGATGCCTCAAACTTTTCATTATTGCCACCTACCAATTGCAAATTTGCAATTACATACAATAAAAATACGTACAAATGGCAACAAACTATAATATAATATACCTCTCTTAGGAATTCCCTAAGCCGCTCCGAGTGTAAATCTTGCTCCATTAATATCTTGACGGCAACATCCTGCCCATACCATATTATAAAATTAATGCATAATAACAAACGAACATACTTGTTCGAGAACTAATGAGGTGATCGGATACTTACAGAGCCATGCCAATCAGCACGATGGACAGTACCAAACGAACCTACAAAATTCATTATCTTATAAATCAATAACTAACTAAAGTTAAAAAACTATGTTACGTACCTGCCCCGATTTTCTCTTTTATAACAAGCTCATTCCAAGGTATGGTTAAATCGTCCACAGCATATTTAGGTTCCTCACGAATACTCATATCAATTATACTTTTATCATTAGTCTTGAATATGCTAGCTTGCATTGAGGCCACTTGATTTGGATTAAAATTTGTGGGATTATTATATGCTTTATGCATATGAGAATGAGTGGGTTCCACATCACTTTGTGGGTCCACGGACGAACCTATCGCATCATCTATTTCCACCGCCGCTCCTACAGAAACTTACAAATTAAATTTTCAACAAATATTATCAATCGAATAATGAACTTGCTTGTACCAGCAGAATTAGAAGCTTCCTCGAACATGACATTAAGGGACTGGCAATCGAGGAAATATTGTTTGGCCAAAGATTTGAAATCATGAGCAAACTCTATCGATCTATAATTGGGAAGATGAAGAGGAGACGAGATGGATATCGAAGCGAGTCCGTTGTAAACCGAATCAGGTTCGACCAACAAGCCAGCATTGCCGATCAAATCGACCACATACTCTCTTTCCATCCCGAAACGCACGAGACACGACGTGGCACTATCGCTCGTACAGTATTTACAGCCTCTTACAACCCTACACGGCACGTTTATCGAGTCGGCCAATGTCTTGAAGAGCAAGGCACGATGTCTACACAACCCAACTGATAATTTGCCAATTGGAAACAGGACTGAGCCACATGTAATCTTCATGAACTCACTCAACTCCTTCCACCTATGCACCAACTCTTGCTCTTCATTTGATACTGTTCCACTTCAATTTCACCACTATTAATATCGTTCTTGTATTAGAGACTATAAAGAAGGCAAATTTATAGAAACTCACCCCATGCGAGAGCATACTATATTGGCTATTTGGTGGATTATGTTTTGAGGCGTCATAGCAGAACTGCACGAGTCCATGACTGTGTTTTGGAGCTGTCTTAGATCAGGGTCGCATGATTTATCGATCAGAGTCACTTCAATTGATGACTCTGTGGGATGGACCAGTTTTAGCGATTCGATTGAAGGAATCCGATTCGCTTCTTGCACGTCGTTGCATAAAGTCCATATGAACGGATCCATTCCTTGGATCATGTAGAACCCGTCTGGAATTTTGTCCTGGTATGACAAACACCCGTTCACCTGAAAAGAGATAAAAAAAAGAAAATTGAAATTGAAATTGCAGATATTTTAAAGAAAATTCAACTAGTATAAGGAAAAGGAATAGTATAAGTACGTACCCAAAAATAACGGGACGTAGTCTCGGCAGAAACGAGGTGTTGCAAGCCAGCAATGTGATCAGTAGCATCTAATAAATTAGGATTGGTGGCCGAAGCAGCCTGCGAGCAGAGGCGAAGGGCGAGGGCCAGCTGGAGCTGGTAAGCCTCCTCGGCCTGCTGAGCCCAGCTCTTGGACCCTGACAAAGACACAGTTGAGGCATCCCCATCCTTTCCCTTCGAATCTATGGGTTCAATGTCAAGAGCAATCGTGGATGTGGTTGCAGGAGGATAACAATCACCAGATACAGAGCTCTCTCCAAAGCTTCCCGAACTAGATTGACGCTGAAGTTGCAGGTCCCCAATTGAAGGACGATTGAGTTGAGCGGGATCGTCAGGAAGCTGGCTAAGGAGGGTATATCCAGATCTCCTGCTGCCCATCTCCTCCCGATTCAATTGCAATTCCAGATGGACTTAGAAGAAACCTGAACCTACTCTAACAAAGAGAACCCAATTCCTTCCAGTCCATACCTCGAAAAGAAGGAGGCAAGGGGGTCAGAAAACGAGGACGTCGGTGGCGGAGAGAGAAAGGAAAAGTAAGAAAGTGGGGAGAGTGCTCGTGCTTTGGGCGGTGAGGAGACTTCTGGTCTGTACGCTGGTCAATTGATTTGAGAACTGAGACTCAACGAGAGAAACGAGAGAGTACGAGACTCGTCACCACGTAGTACACGTATGCAATGCATGGATAGAGCTAAAAATGGTGGGCTTGCAATGTGGGCTGGATTGGGCGTATTTTGTGCTTAGTTCAGAGTCCCAAGGTTGTCTCATGCTCGAAATTTTGGAATTGCTGAGATAGAATCGAATCGGACCGTAAAATCGTATTTTGAATCGTAAAATTCTATAACACATGAATATTAACTTGAAAACTAATCTAACGATCATGATCTTCTAAATAAAAGGATATAAGTTAATTGATAGAGTATATTTTGTTCATTTTAATCAGTGTAATCATAAATATACATTATAAATAGATAACAAAAACATGAATTATCCGTAGCTATGCAAATATTAATCAGAACCAACCAAAATATTAATGATAAATCAAAATAGTACTATATTATACTAAATTCAAATCCAGATTAATAAAACTATGATGAAACAAAACAAATAATATATACAAAACTAACTTCAGTAAACATAAACTATAGAACATCTGTGAAAAAAATCAAGTAATTTTATTCTTGCAATACTATCTTATATTGTAATATGTATTACAAATTACTTATTAGATCTGGGATCATAATCATCTTGGAAATTAAATATTTTGTAAGTAATGACAGTGAAATCGTAAAATCGTGAATATAAAAAATTCTACCAGATTCTACGTCTTGAATCAAGATACTATATGGATCTACCAAATTAAGATTCTACGCCAATCTTGAATCGTTTTGTCGAGTTATAATCGTATAATCGTAAGATTCTAAGATTTGAATCGGAATTTTGACAACTATAGTTTAGACTGAACTATCTAATACCTTCATCTAGATTTAGATTCCCACTAGGGATGATCTCGCACCGTTGACATAAATCTAATTTCGAACTAAAATTATTTATATTGAATTAGATAATTATATTTTCTAAACTAAAGCATATATACAACTAATTGCAATAAAATAATATTTTTAAAATTATAACAAATTATTTTGATTACTAAGATTATGTAAAAATATAGTTTGATATTTTGTAGTGTGTAATTATAATTATGACTCTTTAAATTTCTATGTATTTCTTTGGTTGGACAATATTTTTTTTTCAAATTGTAGATTCGGCGACGACAAAAATCGGCGGCAGCTCAGGATTGATCGCGTCCACCGTGCTCGTCTCGAAGGAAGATCACTGTCTTGTACTAGCAACGCGGTGATCGCGTCCACCGTGCTCTTTCTCTTTTCTCCTCCCTCTCTTTTCCTTTCGGCTAAACCCTAACCGAACCCACTACTCGGCGGCCACAAACCCTAACCGAAAACTCTCGTCGGCGACTATAAACCCTAGCCGAAAGCTTGGTGTGTGGCGGCTATGTGTGTGGCTAACCCTAACTCTCTTTAAATTTCTCCTTGGACCATGTAGTTAATGATTTTTCGTATTTTTAATCTTACTCAAAAACTGTTAATAAAATTGTTTGTTGAATTCTTTTCTCCTCTCCAACCATTGTCAATTACTTGTGCTAGATCATCACTACGTAGCCAATATTTCTCAAATTTGAAATGTCGCGGCATCCTTTGCCTACTTTTAATCAATTTGTTTTTTACATGTTCAATATATCTTTTTGACTAGCAATATCATCTTGAATATCATCAGTGTATTCTTTTAAGAAACAATATACCTTATTTCTTATTTCTTATCGGGCATGTTTGATTTGGTATATTCGAATTAATTTTATTCATGTATAGATGATTTTAGATGATTTTAAATAAAATTCATTGTTCGATTTTGTGAAATCCTTTATTTGAGATCTAAATTAATGGATTTTGTAATATAATTAAAAAAGTGATACTACAAAATACACGGACTCGCTAATTAACAAAAATAAAATTAAATATATAGTTTTGATAACTTTTATTTGAACCCGTCATAAACTCATAACTTCTATAAAGTAACACTATTTTATTAACTTATACTGAATTAGTGACTTTCAACAAAAAAAAAATTATAAAACAATTTTTAAACACATGATTGTGTAATACAACAAATCAAGCGTGTAATATGAATCATATTTGAAAATTCATGTATAATATTATACACCAAATCAGACATGAACATTATCATTTGACTTTTTTTTGCACAGTGTGGATCAGGCAGCAGTATCAGTAATTCAGTATGGTGTGTATGAACATATCAACAGCATGTTATTTGATATTGGCAGTCCGGCTGGGTGGCACCGTGGCAGCTCAACTGCCAAATGAATATGAATATGAATATGAATAATGTGCTTATTTATAATTTACTAGTTTTATCTCCGCGCAATTGCGCGGGATGTTTTTTATATAATTATTTAAATAGAATCAAAGCGCATGCGTTTGAACTAAATTAATCTAATCATGACATATTTGCAAATATCATGATGTCAATAGATGCATAAGATTCATAAAATTAGTCTATCACGGATATTATTTTCTAATATAATTTGTATAAATATCATTTGTTCGTGTGCTTCTAAAAATGATTAATATAATCAGGACATATTCGCAAATTTTAATATGTATGTAAAATAGGAAACAAAGACCAAATGTAAAAAATGACCAAAATGTGAAATAAGAAAAAATGATAAAAATGTAAAAAAATATCGAAAAGTAAATAAAAAGGACCAAAATGTAAATAAAAAAGATCAAAATATAAATTAAAACTAAAAAAGACCAAAATGTAAATAAAAGAACCAAAATGTAAATTGAAATGTAAAAAAGGACCAAAAAGTAAATAAAGAAGGACCAAAATGTTAATAAAAAGGACCAAAATATAAATTAAAAAAAAAAGGACCAAAATATAAATTCAAAAATGTAAAAAAGGACCGAAAAGTAAATAAAAAGGACCAAAATATAAATAAAAAGGACCAAAATCTAATTTTTTAAACTAAAAAGGATCAAAATATAAATTAAAAAATATTTTTTTTATACAAAGGTCCCTGATGACGTGGAGCTCTAGAAATGCAAGAATTCTTGCAACTTTATACCTAAGATAGAATATGCATGAACTCATTCATACACTGATATACATCAATTTGAAGGTTCATGATAGTAATAGCATATTATGAAATTAATAATTGGAACGAAATGTCAACAGCAACTAAACCAACTCGTGCAATTCGACCAGGAACTTATTGTAGGACCACTTTTGTTTATTTAATCTACAGAGGTGGACTTGTCTAAATTTCTCAATTTTCATTTAAGACTGAGAATTTGACATTCACATTTTCTCTACGGGAGTTAAATAAATACACGTGCACATTGTTTCATTGAACTGAAGAGTCAAATGATATATTTTGCAAATGAATCTATCCAATAAGGATCCATATACACTCAGCATCCAGGTCACGAATGACGTATGCATGCTTATAATTATCCTAAATCTATATAGCATATATTTTGTACATTCATTTCATTTTGCCAACCAAATATTATAATTTTGTACTTTTGCTCACTTTTGTGGCACACATGGATGGACTACCGAGAGATGTGATATTTGATGTTTTGTTGACACGTTAGGCCGAAATCTGGATCCGCATGGGATCGGAATAAAATAGAATAGTGATATGTACAGATAATAACAAAGGAAGTGGAGTGAGTCAGTCACTTTGCTTCAAGTAGCATGCATGCTTAAGTTGACTTAATTTACTTATTTGTCTGTCTTAATATTTTCATAATAATACCGACCACACGTGAATTCTGAAATCAAAGAAATCAGCATACCAAACATTTCTAGATTTTGAACCCTAATAAATACATAAATACATAAATTAATAAATAGAATAGTGCATCATTTTAAATAAGAAACAAACTAACACTGGTCCTGCCAAATAAATCAGAACTAGGAAATTACCCGCGCTTCGCGGCGGGTTTGTTTTATTTATTTATTTTATCATAATTTATTCATAATTATGAATTATCATTCGTTATCAAACAATTAATAAATATTGTGTTGAGTGTTTGATTTTACATATATTATTTTGCTTAATTAAGTTTGATGACGACAAAATGTGTTATACTATTTTGGAATATGATATAATGCGAACAAATTATTTAGTATTCTAATAAAACATACAAAAAATTAAATGATAGTATAAAGTGATAAAAAAATATGTATCGACATACAAAAAATTAAATGCTACTATAAGTAGGGGTGTCAACGGTTCGGATCCGGTTCAGATAGTGGTCATACCAGATCCATATCCATATTGTCGGATCCGGATACGGTTCGGATAATAAACGGATACGGATATGGTTCGGATATTGTCGGATACGGATACGGATACGGTTCTGTTTCGGATATTAAAACGGATACTATGTTATTATAACGTAACTTATTTTTTAGCTATAAATATATATAATTTGTGATATGAACGATAAATATGATTATATTTAAACATAATTTTACGATTGTGAGTTGAATCACTTACAAATCATTAATTTGTATATGATTTTTCAACTAATATCAAATATAATACATAAAATAATATGTAATATGAGTATCCGGATCCGGTTTCGGATACTCGAATCTAGTTTCGAGTATCCGGATCCTAAAAATATCCGGATCCGGAACACGGATCCGGTTCCCGCACCAAAACCGAATATCGAATCCGGTTCCGGATCTTAAAATTAGCAACCAGATCCATATCCGGATCCACTCGGATTCGGATATTTTTTTCGAATCCGGATATTTTTTCGGATACGGTTCGGGTCGGTTCGGGCAATATCCACACCATTGACATCCCTAACTATAAGACCATGAAATAACATCTAAATAGAATGGTATTATATGTAAGTTTAAGTATTGAAATAAATACATGGAAGATGGAAAGACAATTATATCAAAAAATAATGTTTTATAATAAAAGCATACACAAGCATTGATTTATTGGAAGTGAAAAATATCACATGTAATTATAAAATATGTACATGAAGTCTTTTAACAACATAAATGTATACATTTTTTAGATTGAAATTGTTTTTGAAATCTCTTCTATTATAAATTCTTTTATATTATAAATGATATAATTTTCAAATAAATAATATAATATCATTATTTAGTGTTTTCATAAAGTATCAATAATATAGTAGTTTATTCATGTATTATACACATATTTTGTTCACATCATATATAAAAGTATATAAGTCTTAAGTAGCATGGAATCAGGGCCGGCCCATGCGTAAAGCCCAAGAAGCATGGGCTCGGGTCCAAATTTTTTAGGGGTCCAAATTTTTTTTTTAGTACATGTTATATACATAACATTCGGATCCAAACCCAAACCCAAATCCGCATCCAGACCCAAACCCGCTCATATATATCCCGATACCCGCATCCAGACCCGACCCGACCCCTCTTTTCTCCCCCCCCCCCCTCTCTCTCTCTCTGGCGACGATTCGTGGATGAAGGCGATTTTAGGGTTAGGGTTTCGATCTAGGGTTAGGGTTTTGAGGTTTTTGTGGCGATGACTCTCTCTCTCTCTCTCTCTCTCTCTCTCTCTCTCTCTCTCTCTCTCTCTCTCTCTCTGTGGCGACGATTATCTCTCTCTCTCTGGCGACGATTCGAGGCTTCGAGCAAGCAATTCGATCTAGGGTTTGGCGACGATTTGTTGCAGCTTTCTTCGAGTTTCTGTGAGTTTCTATGATTATTTCGAATTTCTTGAGTTTCTGTCATTCTAATTGTTGTCATGCTGTAAATTGCTGTGAATTCGACGATTTCGTGCAGCTTTCTGTCATTCTGTAAATCCGATCTTTCTTGAGTTGTGAATTCTTGATTTGTGAATTCTGTAAATTCTGTAAATTCGATGTTTCTGTCATTCTTGAGTTGTGAATTGTTTTATGGATTTGTTTCTATTCGATTTTAATAGTATAAGAATAAATGGTTTTTATTGGAATTTAGAATTAGTTATTAATGCGATTTGTTTTACTTGAAATTCTACCAGCAATAAGTTGTACAGTTAATTTAGTTGGGAAAGCTTTAAAAATCGTTTAATAATTGGAGAAGTATGTTTGTTTTGTAGGCAGAAAGAGAGGAATTAGGAAGATTAGTAAAGAAATGGGTTAAGCTTGTTCAATTGGTACCAATTGAGGTAATTTAAAATTAATTTAAAGTTTATGAATTCAATTAACCCTGAAATTTCCAATTGGTACCAACTGAAACTAATCGAAGGTTTGTACAGATTAACAGTTAATTGGGCACATGACATTTCTATATGACTTACTTTCATTTGAATTGGTGAGGCAGGAATTGTTAACTACTACGCTTTAGTGTGTTCACCAATGACGGGGATTTGAACTTAATTTAAGGGATACAATTATGAAATTAATGTAATATTTTTTTAATTTTATATTTGATATTTTTTGAATTTGAGGATCCAATTTTTAATTTGGCTTTGGGTATTTCAAAATCCCGGGTTGGCCCTGCATGGAATAATAATAAATTATGTTAATATTATAATTTAGCTTACATATTATACTACAATATATCTTCACATAGAAGATGCAAAGACAAAGTGTACTAAAAAAAATTTAATATTCCATAATAAAAAAACATATACATGCATCAATTAATTGGAGGTGAAAGTTATTATTTGTAGTAATTATTGAATATAAGAAATAAAGATTTTTTGAAGAACAAAAATGTATAAATTTTGTGTGTCAAAAGAAAATTTAACAAAACTCTTAATATTCTTTGCCATGTGAAGAGTGCATTCAATATCGATCATTTGATTTTAATCATACGGTTTAGATTCAACATATCAAATATGACATGGCAATATCATGGATGACATGGCTCAAGGAGATTGCTTAAAAGTTAGTGTAAAATAATGACACGCAAATGAATACATCAAATATGATCTTCAAAAAACCTAGTAAAACAATTAATGGATGAGATCAAATAATATCACAAAATCTAATGGTGCAAAATAAGACATACAAATGACCACACAAATTATAGGTATTACAAAATCAAATATGAAATTAACGTGTCGGATGAAGCCACATCACAGAATCCAATGATTAATAATGATGTAAAACAATGATGATGTGACTTCATTAAAATGCATATAGATGAGTGCAAAATAAGAAGGTGGGTAAATTAAAATGAAGGTCAAGGGTAGCCAACAATATCAATGCATTCAATTTCAGTCAGGATTAGCATGCTGATTTGTATGGCTACAAATCTCAATTTAGAAATTGAGAATCATTGTAAATAATGGTGGGTTGACTACTTGATGGAGACCTAATACGTTTAACTACCCAAATCAGCTCAACTTCAAAAGGGGTAGGTTTTCAAATTAATCACAAAATAATATATCAAATCAACCCAAATTAGTGTGCTCCAAATTACTTTCAAGGTTTTGTCTACTACTCATCACTCCATTAGCTAATGGCTAAACTGAGTGGACCGCACCATTTGCCCATCCAAGAGAAGCATGTCACGCATCTAATCTCTTCTCATCATCATCTATATGTATATCACTAAAAAAAGGTTACTTTTGACTATAAAGGCTTCATTCATGGGAGAATGAGCTTAGCTCTAATATTATCAATGGAGCAAGGGGCCACATGCTTTCATCATCCAAACTAGTCTTTTGTTCTTGTTCTTTTTTGCTTACTAATATATTAATCAACCACTTGAACTAGCATATTCACCTTTCCCTCTTTGTCTTTCACTTCCCAACTTCCACTTATTTCTTCTCCTTGAAACTCGATAGAACAAATTACATCGAGCCATGGAAACGGCAAGGTTTTACAAGAAATCATCTCTTCCGACTCCTACATGGTTGTTATACATTTCAATACTAGCAAGCTTAATATCACTCACAGGAGCTATTGATTCTCCACCGAATGAGCTAAAGAGAGGTTTCTCTGTCAATCACGATGATTCTTCATCTCAGTTTCAACCATTTCTTACCGATCCCACCGGAATATTCTCCTTGGGTTTTCTTCGAATCAACTCGACTCTTCTTGATCTAGCTATTCTTCACCTCCCATCCTCTGTACCTCTCTGGCGAGCCATGCCAGCAAATCCTGCTCCCTGGACCGGTTCTATATCTCTCTCGTTTACTGGCAAATTGGTTCTCTCCGACAACAAAATCGATGCGGTTTTATGGTCCACTGGATCGGATATCGGTGATAGAGTTCTGATTCTCAATTCATCCAATCTCCAAATCCAGAAAACCGGGAACCCAAACTCTGTTGTGTGGCAAAGCTTTGATTTCCCAACAGATACCATTGTAGAAAACCAGAACTTCACCTCCTCTGCTAAGCTCGTCTCCTCCAACCAGCAGTTCTCGATGTCACTCGGCTCGAACTATTTCGCACTTTATATGGAATTTGGAAAAGGGCGAAGCTCTCCCATGTACTGGAAGCACACGGCATTAGAAGCCAAGGCTCAAATAGTACAAGGAGGCGGTCCAATCTATGCGCGAGTAGACCCCGAAGGATTTCTTGGCATGTACCAGAAAGAAGGGCCGCCGGCAGATGTAGCCGCGTTCGACACGTTCAACCTGGGGCTCGATGTTTTCAGACGAATGACCTTAGAGAATGATGGAAACCTCCGAGCTTACTATTGGAATAACTCTGCTTGGATCTTAGATGACACCACCATACAAAAGCCCTGCGATTTACCCACTGCTTGCGGTTCGTATGGCATTTGTAGTACAGGAGAACAGCCTGAGTGCACTTGCTTGCTCAACGGTACGGACCGTTGTCTGCGATTAAGCTCCGCCGATCTATGTGGGTCTCAAGGAGTTAATGAAAATGGAGACCGAGGTGCATATTCAGTTTTGAGAAAACAAGGTATCGACTTGGCGAATAAAGAGCTACTGGGGTTCGACAAGGTAGGGTCTTTGGACGAGTGTGAGAGCAGTTGCGAGAAGAATTGCAGTTGTTGGGGCGCCATTTACAGCAGCACGACAGGTTACTGTTATACGATGGACTACCCGATAGAGACTCTAGTGGAAGGAGATGATACCAGACATGGCTACTTCAAGTTCAAGGAGAGTGTAGACGGCGCAGAAAACGGACAAGAAAAGAAGGATAAGAAATCTCATAACGCGAAGGTGGCGTTGTTGTTAGTGGGTGTCGGCATACTGGCGGCGGCCGGCGGGTTTGGGACGTACCGGATATGGGAGAGGAGGAGAAAGGAGACCCAGAATAGGCGAGGGGATGGAGGGATGGAGGGGCTTGAACCAGGTCCATATAAGGATTTAGCATCAGCTTCTTTCAAATCCATTGAGCTCTCCCACTCGTTCACAAAACCTGGCCCTTGAAGACCCCCTGAATCCACGCTTTCATGGGCCTCAAAACTCTTCCACGGGCTTCAATTTTTTGATATTTGTAGCTTGTACTATTCTTTTAGGTGGGTGCATTTTTTTTCTTTCTTTCAAACAGCCAAGTATAATCATCAATTCATGAGGGAATGTTAAACGACTGGTAGGTGAAGTGGGTGTGGGAATTGGCTTCACGATGGAGTTTATATTAAGATATGATATGATATGATATGATACGATAAATGAGGAGTTTAGGCCGGCAAACTAAAATTAATGTGTTGATTATAGTATGATAGTTCAACTCAACAATGACTCGGCAATATACCAGGAACGTGCACGTGTTCAGTGGTTGACAATCATAATAAGTTGTATAACCTAACTAACTAAATAATGAATTTATTCTTAAAAAAAATTGTGTTTACCAGGCCAGGAACAAACGTGCATTTTGCAATGTCAACTGTGTATAAGAAAATATCCTGATAATTTATTTAGTTTTATTATAAGATAGGGGAGTTTTATATTTTCTTGTTTCCGATAAAGTTGATAAAAAATGTAGAAGTATTCTGAGAATACGGATATCGGATATCGGATACGGATGCGATACGCTTCAAATACGTGTTGGATACGTCACATATCCAATTATTTTCATATTCATATTTTATGAATACTTATTGGATACTTCAAGATACAGCTGAGATACTCTGTTTAAAATAACTCGATCAATTATATATTTCGGTCCATAATATTATATATATTTTTTAAAATTCTTTAAATTGGTTCCATGATACATCAAAATATATTTATAATATTTTTATGATATTTTCATTATATTTATATTGTTTGATTGATTTTTATTTATTGTCGTGGTATTTAGTGTCGTGTGTTAAAATAATAACTATATATCCGTATCCATATCCAAGATTAACTCGGTTCGTTAACAGATTTATTTGGAAGAGAAAGAGAAAGGGGGCGTTTACTTTCAATACAGATAACACGGAGGCTAAGGCTGGCTATCTATGTTGAACAATACGGATATTATATCCGACACGATACGCGTACGATGATACAATAATTTAAAAATAAATGCAACTCGAACTTGGTTCGGCATGGATCGAGCTAGCTCGGTTCTAGTCAGTTTTTATCTTACGCAAGTTAGCTATATTGTAATAAAATTGGAGCTTATTTTTTTATGACAAATTCAATTCAAACAAAATAACAAAATAAAATAAAAACTATCAAATAAACTAAATATCATTTTAATTTCCAACATATGCTATACTCTAAAAGAGAGATTTAGAAATTTAAGATCCATAAAATATAAATTTCAAAAATTAAAACACACAATTAATAAATGAGATTAATAAAACATCACAATATCTAACGGTTCTATAAGTATTCCAATATCAAATGTGAAATAAATATATCTATTACCGACGCTACAGCTTTGCTGACGGTTTTTTACCGACGGCTGGCGATCGCAGATACTATTACCGACGGGTTTTACCATTATTACCGACGGGTAAAACCGTCGGTAAAAGTTAAATATGTTGTAGTGAGATGAGATAAATACACATTGATCACAAAATCTAAAAATGAAGTAAACATTATGACTGACTTCGCGTGTAGATTTAGAAATAAGTGGAAAAAAAAGTGGGTTAATTCCTAAAGTGAAATATTGTATCTGACACACTGACATGTTCAAACTCTAGCACATAAATTTTGGAAAATGTTGGACATACTCCCTTATCTCTCTCAAAAAACTTAATGACGTGAATATGATTTAACATCTTAAAAATTAACAATTTAATTTATGATTTAACATCTTAATTGAGTGTTCAATCATAAATTAAAATAATCAAACTATAAATTAAGATGTTACATAATGTATGTATGTGTTTAATATCATAAATTAAGATATTCACGTCATCAAATTTTTTAAGAAAAAATTCTAAAGAGTATACATTTACTATTCATAATTTTTTTGAACTTTTTATTTTGAGTTCCATATCAGTTCACATATTAGTACAATGTCTTCGTCATAGATTTCTTGTTTTTATGTTAATAACTTAATGTACTTTTTTGTTGTTAATATAGTATTTTCATTGTCACTATAGCAATTTCAAACCAATATGCTAATTCAATACAGTACTTATATTAATAATACTCATACATTGCTTTAAGATAAATGATTTCAAACCAATATGCTAATTCATACATTTGCTAATCCATTTCTAGTACTCTCTTTCAAAAAATTTGATGACATGAATATAATTTAACACCTTATAAATTAAAACATAAATAAATGATTTAACATCTTAATTTATGATTTAATTATTTTAATTTATGATTGAACATCGAATTAAGATATAAAATCATGAATTAATATGTTAATTCCTAAAGTGTTAAATCATATTTATGTCATTGCAACATTTTTCTTAAGTTTAGCGGATTCAACTTCAGCCAACAAAAATGTCACAAGAAAAAAGAATGAAGAAAATGATAAGAGAAGAAAAGCACAGAGTATCCATTGTTGTGATCCCCGAAGGACCAAGCACCAACCGCCATTAAACATGAAAATGATAAATATGAATATGACAGTGAAAATTCCAAATAACATACGGACATGTTGTACATTAGACGCCATTGCAACATCTAACCAACCAATTCATTTTGGTATTTAGAGCTCTAAACAACCTTTTTTTGTTAGAATAAAAGGGTACCAACTATATTATATTATATATATTGTACATGCCAGGATAGCATCCAGATATGCTAACATGACAATAATCTCTACAAAAATACAATTATGAACACAGGAAGGAACCAACAAATCGAATTAAGATGCACTTTGTCCATTGTCATCCCCTATCCGAACAATGGTTAATTTAATAATTATCCATATCATCCCTGTTTATGCATTTTTACAAGGAAATGAAAGAAAGTAGAGGAAAAATAGGAAATGATATTCCTTACTTTGGCAAATCATAAAATTTACTTGTCATGAGAGATAAGTGCCCAGATGAAGATAGAAACAAAATCAAAATCAATTAATTAATTTATTAATTGCACAGCGAGTAGAATGAGAATCGACTATAAGAGGCAACTTAGTATTAATTAAGGAGAGAGCAAGCCAACAAAGGCAATGCAAAGCCAAGAAATTTATTCTCCTGCTTTGCGTTGTCTGTCTGTCAGCCTTCCCCTCTTTTTTATTAACCATTCAAACACCTTCCTCTTTTCTTCGCTCGCCTCCATTAATAATTAATTCTCCTGATTTTCTTCCTTTCTTTATCTTCTTCTCCTCTTATCTACTCTGCCTTCTAATACCCCTCAATCCACCATGATTTCCCTAAAAAATAAACAACCCCAAACAAAGAAAACCATGAAGGACTTGGCCTCTTGCTTCAGCAATCATGCCGTGCGTGTCGCGCCGAATACCAAATTGAACAGTACAACTTGCGCCATTACATCCGTCTATCACTCGTGCCTCGCCTCTAAGAAAGAAGTTCTTATCAGTCTCACTTGGTCGAAAAATCATGACGGGCCCACACTGGCCGTGCACGTCGATGATGTATCGTGTATCATTTCACAAGGAAAGAAGGATGCCAAGGCCATGTCTTTTCAACTCTCGCACATAAGCAAAGGAAATCGAACATTTACTTCAGGATCATGTGCGGTTGATCTTTATTGGGATGTCTCTCAAGCCAAGTATGAGAAGGGGTGGCCTGAGCCGGTAAGCGGTTTCCACGTGGTCATGTATGTCGAAACCGAGGTTGTTATTCTCGTAGGAGACGTGAATAAGGATAATTTAAAAAAGACCGATCAGCACAGCAGCACAGTGGCAGAGACACATTTGGTTAGCCGGAAGGAACAAGTTCGAGGCGGTACCACTTACACCACCAAAGCCAGGTTTCATCCTACAGAAAAGGAACACAAAATTAGCATTAATTGCGAAGAAGCAAAACAGAAGTTTTCGGTGAGTGTAGATGGCAATTGTGTGGTGCAGGTTGAAAACTTGAAGTGGAATTTCCGAGGTAATAAGACGATATATTTATTGTCAGATGCTGATCATTTGTTGCCAGTTGACATGATGTGGGATTTGCATGGATGGATGGCAAGTGACTATGGGGCACAAGGAACTGGACGCGCCACGTTCATGTTCTTGTCGCGAAGCGCAAAAGAGAAATGTCTGTGGAAGATATTGGAGGAAGAGGATACCGTGCGGAATTCTTTCTGTTTTACAGTGCAGCTGTCGAAAGTACGACATTGACGGATTAATTCTGACCGTTTTATTATCGGTCTAGGATGAACTAATAACTTCTTATTTTTTCCTCTTTTTTTTCTTTTTTTCTTTTCTGGTGCTACGAATACTAGTTTTCGGGTTTAGGATTTGCAGGATTGCTAATTGTGAGTTGAAGTTTTCTCTTTTTATTTTCCTTTGTTGATTTTAGTATGTGATTTGTTCACAGCCATATGCTACAGAGAAAAATATATGTTATTTATTTATAGAAAAACAAATATTTGAAGTATTTCTAAAAATAATTTGTAAATAGATTCTGATAAATCTTGTTCCTTGAGAGTATCTGATAGCCTTGTTTAGAATCTATATAATATCTGATATATTATAGCCCTAGCCCCTGCCATTTACAACAATGTCAACAATGCCAAGCTAACAAATTATAAGAGAAAACATTAAGCAAGTAATATTAATAGCTTGAGGAATATGTAAAGTCTGTATGTTTTAATTCATCGCCATCACTATCACCTTTCTCCAAGTATGCAACAGCAAGTAATTCTTTGCTCAAAGAATAATTTTCTCCCTTCGAAAATAAATATCTCCCTAAAATTGATAAATGTAGTACAATTGAAGAAATTAACCATTAACTTCTGTAACTTGTATCAATGTCAAATTGAACACAACAATAATATAGTCGGTTAACTAAATTGGTAGTTGGGACAATAAAAAAAATGGAACGTGCACAATGCACGTATAGAGCCAAAGTAATGAAAGTATGAAGTGCATTGATGAAGCCTTGTAGTGACTGAAGCACTTCTTCTTTAGTTGTGACCTTTGTGTTCTCAAACGCCCCCTATTTAGACACGTTGTTACTTGATTCAACTTCAACAGCTTTTTATTTTCCATTAGGTCAAATATTGGTTCTGTAATTTAGTACTATTAGTAAATTGATATAGAAGATAGGGAAATTATACTGTGCCCATGAGATTCCCCCCCACTATTCACGATATGATGAATAGTGGGGTATGATATTAATATTCATCTCCAATTCGTATTCCTCATTTCAATTGACGGTTAATTGTGTTTTGAATTAACGGTTAATTCAAATGTAATTAACACGTAATACAATTGTATTAGTCATCAACATAATTAATAATTTCAATTAACGATTAATACGATTCACCGGATACAATTTTGAGAGATTTCAATTAGCCCTCCATATCGTGAACATTGGGGAAAGGGGGGCACAGTAAATGGCCTCAGGAAGATATATTTAAGTTGACTTTGTACATTTATTTATTGCATAAGAATAATGGCATGCTTAGTTTATGGAAGATTTTATAAGGGTTTGCTTGAGCAGGTAGTGTCATGTCGAATTGAAAAAGGAAGTATTGGGATCAGTGATCCCTGTTCTAAAAACCAGACCGGACCGGCCGGTTCACCCGGGTCCGATTAAAATAAATGGGTTGGATTAAGTGATGGACCGGATTTGTATAAAAATGGCCAAAAAAAATTTCAAGAATTTTTTCAAGAATTTTTCCAAGAATTGTTTCTCTTCAATTTGTCTTTCCGATTCCTTGGGATTTCTCTTTGATTTGTTTCCTCCTTTCAGTAGATTTTCTCACAAATTTTCTTCCTTATTTCCTCGATTTGTTTCCTCTTTCTCACGATTTGGTTCTCATCTTGATTTGTTTGTCGATTTAAACTGTTTTTTCACAATTTGTTACACACATTTAAAACTGGTTTCTCAAGTTTTTCTTAGTTTCTCAAACAAATTTCAGGGAATTTCTTGATTTCACAGTCGATTTATGTCATGATTATTTTTGAAAGTGTAGTGCATAATGCATATGTAATAGTTACGAATGATTGTGTAATGCAACATTATTTATTCAGTGCAAACTTCTTATCTTTATTGTTGTTAGTTGTATTAGTTTTGATTTTAATCATGAAATAAAATCTTGAATGACAATCTTAATCATATCATCAAAATACGTGACTTTGGATAACCAAACTATGAATCAAAGAATATGTCATTCGAAATGGAGTCCCTTGTAATACATGAGATGCTTGTGGAGACAAACATACTTTCCTTGGAAAGTTGTGTACTCATACTAATATGTTTGCAAACTGATGGTTACGTTTTATTAATCATGGATACCGGTTATCAAGTTTGAAACATATGTATCTAATAGAGATTACGTACTGGATTGACCGCCACATGAGAATATGTTGGGTCCCGCGGTAAGAAACGCAACGGAAATAGCAAAACAAATTTAGTCCGGGGGACTTGACCACAAGGATCCGTGCAAACAAATCAAACATGTAAAGAAGATTTTGTGTTTATTACCTCCGAATCACGCTTGATTCGTTGACGACGAAAACTCATGGCGGTTCGAGTTGATCACGTCTAGCTTCGAAACTTCGAAACCTCTACTCATACCCACTGTGCTCGTCTCAAAGGAGAATCGCCATCTTGTACTATCAACGTGGCGATCAATTCGAATCTTCACGTTCTCCTTTCTTCTACCTCTCTTTCCCTCTCGGCATGCCCTAGCCTCACCCGAAATCCTTTCTGAAGGAAATACAGTTTTGGATCAACAGTAAAATTGTACATATAAGGATAAACAAACGTACGCGTTCATGGGAATAATTAAGTGTGTAATAATATTATACACAAGTAGATTCCAGGGGTTGTTCCGTTCGAATGGAACATTTCATCTGTTCAAACGGAAGTACACGAATCAGAGTATAATAGGATTATACACAGGAAGGAAATACAGTTATAGATCAACTAGAATATTGTACACATGAGGATAGATGAACGTACGCGTTCGTCGAAATGGTTGGATGCATAATGGGATTATGCAAAACTGACATATATTACATAGTCCGTCATGACGCACAACTTGGTCCGTCATGACGGACCTATGGTAATAATATGGAAGCCAATCTGTGAGTAAAGACTCATATCAATTCGAATATTTCATGAAATTCAACGATTCAAAAAGTTCCCGAAACTAGAAATCAAGATCTACGCAATGAAAGAAACAATTTTAACTTTCCATATTTAGAATATACAGAAAGTAAACAATCATAAGCAAGGATTCAAACAAAGATTCATTCTTTACACAACAAAATCCAATCAAACAACAATTAATCAAGTAATTAAAAAGGAGTACACCTAATTGAGAAAGCCTCGAAATGAAGCTCCTTTTCTCCTTGCCTCGCACCGAAAGATCCTTGCTCCTTGTCTCGAGAGTGATCGATTGTACCGAAAGGATGAAGCTCCGAGTCACGGATCGCAATCACTTCGAAGAAACTCGGATCGAGTCACGGCACTTCTTCTCAAATCCACCGCAGGGAATAGCTCCTTGTCACGGCCCGATCTTCGAAGGATGAGAAGGATTCGTCGAAGGGATGAGCTCTCTTGTCTCGACTAGTCCTCGAGAGATTTTTCTTGATTGATCTTGAAGTATCTTGAAGGTTCTTGATTGTGCTTTGGAAGTTCTTGGAAGTGCTTAGAGAGAGAGAGAGAGAGAGAGGATGGAAGAAGAAGCTAAGAAAGAGAGTAAAAAAAAGAGAATCCTGCCCCATGGGCCCTTGGGGTCTATTTATAGTGTATTTGGAGCCTTCCCATTGGTCAAGAGATGGTTGAGAGGATTGAGGGTAGTTTGGTAATTGTAGGTGAGGAAGGTGGGCTGAATGGTGGTTATAGTGTGAGTGGTTTTCGTATAGAATTTGGTGTAGACTTTTGTGTGGTAGATTTCTTGCCTCCTTCTTCATACGTGCACCGAAATGGACAGTATAATATATCGATTTTATCGGCGCGAGGAGAGGAAGACAACTACACTGTTGGAATGCCAAAAAACTTTCGCCCAAAAATCTGAAATTATCAATGAAACACACTTGGTGAAGAAATATTCTTGCAATCTTAAATATGAACAATTATATACACAAAGTTGTCATTTGAAAGAGCTAAAATCCCCAAATTATATACTAAAAATGTGCTTAATTTTCCTCTTATCAGTCCATCACGACAGAGAAGAATAAAAATGGATGTATCAGTAGATGTGATACGTCCGTCATGACGGATCATGTTGGCAGTTTTATTTGATACTCATTAATCCTCTAATTAATTGTGGTTTTATTATAAGATATGTGTGATCTTCCTTCTTCTTCTCTAAGACAAAATTGAGAAAAGAACTTATGAGACAAGTAAAAAGAGAGAAAACTCCATTAAAGATTAAGAGAGAAATCAAGCAAGTTTACGGAAATTTGCTAGGAGAATTGCGCATAATTGAGAGACGAATCTCGCGGTGGATATGGGTAGAGAGATCTCAACTGAGATCTTTCGTTGTGATCAAACGAGAGCAAGGTCGAGGACAAATCGGAAGCAATCCGGTTGTATACGAAAAATCGGCGCTTCATCGACGGTGTCGAATCGTGTGGGCGTGGGACGCACATGTTACCGAGGAATGGAGCAGCAAAAAGGAAGCAACTACGAATACGTCAACCCTTCTCCGTGATCAATTTCACGTGGTATGACGCTCTATCATTGTTATAGTAGTAGTTACATTTAGGATTTGTACTCTCGTGTCGGCGACGTGGTCCTCGGGATCGACACAGACCGGGCCCCTCATTCCGCCGTGCGGGGTTCGGTAGCGGCGCCGATACCCAACAAGAACTGTCATAGTGAAGGTTCCGTTTGAACGGTCGAACCGAGCTCCTGTCCGTTCGAACAGAAGGTGTGCTATATTATGTATTGATTAGTTTGTGTCCCTTGGGCCATCCTTATCCTATATCCTATATATATGATGTTCTCTCTCTCTCCTATTTAGACCAATCAATGTAAGTTATGTCCAGATTCATTCAAACACTTATTTTTGAAAGAATGTGAACATGAAAGATAGAAAGAGAGAAAATGAGAAAAATTGTTTTTTTCCATTAGAGAGATTACCGAATCAAGATTAAGCAACTTTACACACGTGTCATCTAGACATGCACGTCTGTAACCGATAGACCACAATTCACGATGGATACGAATAGAGGAACCATGATTTTGGTTCTCGTTTGTGATCAAAATGAAGATTAGGGTTTTGACCGAAACCGTTTCGGTGTACCCACGAGGAGGAGAACGAGTCTGACGGAGTCGAGACAAGAAAGACGCACGAGAGACGGAAAGCAGAACACAACGGTGTCGAGTCATGTGGGAATGGGATGCACGCGTTGTCGGAGTGGAAAGCACATTGGAGAAGAAGAAGGAAGAAGCGCTTCAACCCTTCGTCCACTACCAATTTGGTGCGGTATGGTTGCATGTCAATTCTTCCATGAGTCGTACGCTCGGATCGATGGTCTGGTCCTCGAAATTAGGGAAAGGCACCACGTTCCTCATCCGCTATGCGGGGCGCGGGGCCGGTGATTACCAAACAGTGGTATCAGAGCAACCACCATCGATTCGAGTGTCGAATTGCATGCGTATAAGTGTTATGCGCATCGTATAATTGTTACACGCAAGTTTGCATGAATTTAGATATTTAGAAATTAGTTTTTGATTAAAATCACATGTGGAACTACTAGAGATCAATATTGTGATGATTGAGAGTATCTATGATGAACGGGTTTTCAATCACTTTTAATTTGAGATATCGTTGCATGTGAAAACCAATTCAATCAACAAGTTGGAAATATATGTGTATAGTGGAAATATAGAAGTTCGTTCCACGAGGAGTATATGCGCCGAAGAATGAATCAAAATAATTATTTCGAAGTTTCCAAAATTAATGAAAATTTGTGCAGAGATAGGTCTGAATATTATCAAATTTATCCTAAAATTTCAAACAATTTGGACAACGGAATAAAAAGTTATTAACGAATTACAATCAGGTCTCTGAAAAAACAGTCCCTGGAAACAGCAGGTTTTCAATTTAAGTTACAATTTTCAAAAACTCATATCAATTCAAATATTTCATGAAATTCAACGATTCAAAAAGTTCCCGAAACTAGAAATCAAGTTGGATGCATAAAGAAACAATTTTAATAGGCAGAAACTTTTTAATAGGCAGAAACTTAATCAAAACGAGTTAATTAAGGGCTGAAATGCAAGTGAAAGAGCAAAGATTCAATTCAAACAAGAAACATTCATTCACACAAACAAGCAAAGATTCACACTCTTTACACAAGTCCAATTCAGTTTATACTACAAGAATTTAAAGAAAGGAAAGAAAACACCTAGAGAGATGAAGAAAGCTTCGAGTCTCGTCGTAAATGCCTTCCTCGTTGGTTGAGATGCGTAGAAAGCTAGTCACCTCGCACAACGTGTTCCTTTTGTACCGATTCGCTCGCCGATCGAAGAAATCTCCAAACCGGTTACGTGAACTTGAGATTTGCAAGGAACCAATTGGAAGAAAGCTCCCAATCGATTAGAGTAAGCTCGACTCCTTGCTCGCGCGGATTCGGACGAAGAAAGCTCCTATCCTAAACCTCACAACTCGATCTTCGTTGAAGTGTAGATCGATCCACCGAATGAAGAAAGCTTCTACTCGTTGATCAATCCTGGGAATTATCGTTCGTATTTGCAATTCTTGTGTGTTCTTGAAAGTTCTTGGACTTGCTTAAGAGGGAGAGAGAGAGAGAGAGAGAGAGAGAGAGAGAGAGAGAGAGAGAGGGCAGAAAAATGGTGAAGAGAATGTAATCCTGCCCGAAGGGCCTTTGGGGTATATTTATAGTGCATTAGGAGCCTTCCCATTGGTCTAGAGATTGTTGAGAGGATTGAGGGTAGTTTGGTAATTGTAGATGAGGTAGGTGGGCTGAATGGTGGTTAAAGTGTGAGTGGTTTTCGTATAGAATTTGGTGTAGACTTTTGTGTGGTAGATTTCTTGCCTCCTTCTTCATACGTGTACCGAAATGGACAGTATAATATATCGATTTTATCGGCGCGAGGAGAGGAAGACAACTACACTGTTGGAATGCCAAAAACTTTCGCCCAAAAACCTAAAATTATCAATAAAACACACTTAGTGAAGAAATATTCTTGCTATCTCAAATATGAACAATTATATATATAAAGTTGTGATTCAAAAGGGCTAAAATCCCCAAATTAGATATCAAAAAGGTGCTTTATTTTCCTCTTATCAATCTAGGAGTGGTCGTGAAAGAGTTTCGTGATTGGTCGCTTTGGAAACGATCGAAAACGGAAGAAACGGCAAAAAGTGCAAAAAATCAGAGTTTCAGGTTCCCTAGTCCACATTCCGTTCAAACGGAAGGCTCCCCCGTTCAAACGGAACCGGGGTTGCGGGGATGCCATGGAGTAAACACGGTTCTGAACAGTCACGTGTAACAAATATCAAAAATAGGATTTTGATATTTGTAGATTATTATTCCTAAAATTTCAGAATATAAGACCAATATTAAATATATAACTCTTCCCACGGTCAAAACCGAGTTCTTATACGTCAAAGTTTTCAAAAGGGTATAATCGTAATATCATTTTAATGGATTATTTAATTAAATATATTATTGGGTCTTATTTGCAAAATGACCAAACCATTAATAATAGTAAAAATAGAGTTTGCAAAATAAACCACATATAGAGGTAAATAAAATAGTTTGCAAACATGTAAGAAGAGGGTTATGTATGAAAAGTGCAATTCCACTAACTTCTTAGTCTGCCAGTAGATAAGCCCATCTTCTCTTCATCCACGGAACAAAAAACATTAATGAAACCCCAAGTAAAAGAAGAGAGAAAAATAGAAAAAAGCAAGAAAAGAGGAAATTTTGCAAAACGAAAAGCGTCATAATTTTCAGGAGGTTGAGTTGTGCTAGTGGGCAAGGTCAAAAAGGTGATTTCTTTGGAATTTCGAGTTGCTTCATTTTTACTCAATTTTCTGCGCAATTTCGATTAACCTCTTGTTTATCGAGTTCTTTTCATTAGGTGAGTGCAACTCTCACTTTCTTCTTATTAAGATTGGTATTTCTAGCATTTCTAGACATTACATGATAGTCTAGGGTTTTTGTTTTAAAAAATGTGTTAACTCAACAAAATGTATATTATGTAGATTTGATCATCTATATATATGTAGAATTTTATTTGGATAAAACGTAAGCCGGGCTTACGATTTAAAAGAGGGTCTCCAAGAGACTCTATATATGTATGATTTGAATTTGTCTAAAACGTAAGAGGGGGGGTTGCGATTTTAGAGAGGGTCTTCGGGAGACTCTATTGAGGGAAAGTGTAGCTAACTTGATGTAGTGCAAAGTCCTGACCCATTAGGGGTTTGGCGGTGGCGCAAGGATATCCAGTCGTCGGGTGGATGTGTTCCCCTTTTGTTATGTTCCAGTCCAAATGTGATTTTCTATTAGCACGGATTGGCACTTCAGTCGAGAGTTATTAGCGCCCTCACCCCGGATAAAAATATTTGTGTGTATATGATTATGTATGAAGGTAAGTGATTTTGATTTCGAAAAACCGGGACAAGTATTTTGAGAAGTATTTATATCAATGTTTTAAATTGCGATATTGCGGTCCATTGCGGTCGGGTCTTTTTGCAGCGGATTGCGTTTGCGGGCGCAATGACCTTATTGCGGACAGTCGTTGCGATATTAAATTATGTAAAAATAATAGTTTGTTTAAATATATTTTTCACAATATTTTTTATCACCATTAATATCGTAAAATTTCCTTTATAATTTTCTTCTAAAAAGAATAAAAAAGTTGATTGTCCAGGAACATTTTGAGTATAAATAAAAGTTGATCATAAAATTTCCATTAAAATGGCAATTATACGGGATCTTTGAAATTGTATTTTGTTGAAGAATTTTTTGTCGACATCCTAAAAATATCAAAACACTATAACACAAATTTTAAATCGAAACATCAATGAAATACAATGAAAATTACTAAATTCATACATTTATAGATGAAAATGACATATTTTAGAAGTTATATATGTTATGATCATATTTTATCAAATATTTTGATAATAAAACATGGAAACTAAGTATGAAATAATCACAAAATTTATGTTATAATATTTATATTAAATAATTCTCGATAAAATTATTTTAACGTGTGTTTTGTGTTTAATTCAGGGTAAAAGACAAAATTTCACAAATTCAAGCTCATCACTGCATTCCTCTCGTTGAGACGAGCGATTTCGATATAAATTTCATGTAATTTGGTGGAAGGATGAGAAAATTATAACGATTTGAATATTATCCGCAATATTTGACCCGATATGGCAGCAATATTACCGATATTTCGCCGCAATCTCGCCGCAATATCGGCAATTTCTCAAAAAATGATATTTTCGCAATACTTCATTGCGATATAGCGATTCTAAATCTCAGCCCGCAATATCCGCAATATCCGCAATATTTTCGCAATATTTTCACAAATTCAAGCTCATCACTGCATTCCTCTCGTTGAGACGAGCGATTTCGATATAAATTTCATGTAATTTGGTGGAAGGATGAGAAAATTATAACGATTTGAATATTATCCGCAATATTTGACCCGATATGGCAGCAATATTACCGATATTTCGCCGCAATCTCGCCGCAATATCGGCAATTTCTCAAAAAATGATATTTTCGCAATACTTCATTGCGATATAGCGATTCTAAATCTCAGCCCGCAATATCCGCAATATCGCTGCAATATCGTCGCAATTTAAAACATTGATTTATATACATATATGATTTTAGATTATGAATTATGTTTATGATTATTTTTGAGCTAAATTTTTGGCTAGCCATGTATAAGGCCGATCTTAATGAGCTAGTCTCAAAACTTACTCACTTTGTCACTTCCGTGACTAATCATTTTATTTAAATGTTTTGAGTCTTGGTACGGTGGACAAATTATCGGGGGCAGCAGGTATCTAGAGTGTGAGTACGATGGTTTCGTTTTTCATCGCGGAACCTCCATCCTGTTTATATTAGTGCACTTTCGTTTCTGGTCAGCGATCTATTTTGTTGATGCGACATGTTTAGTTGTGTGTGTGTGTGTGTGTGTGTGTGTGTGTGTGTGTGTTTATGGCGCGTATGTGTTTATATGCTTCCGCTAGGTTTCTTTATGTTCGTTTATATATGTTATGTTGATGCATGTGTATATATGTGTGTGTGTGTGTGTGTGTGTGTGTGTGTGTGTGTTTCGTTGTTTTCGAATTGTGGAATTCATGTTGTTGTGAAATTATCATATAAGAGCATGTGGTATACTAGTTGTATACTGGCGGGTTGCCGCACCCCCTCCTTTATATATTAGGGGTGTGACAACTTGTGTCGTATCATAGCAAAACATCGAAAACAACCATAACATTCGTCGTGAGAGTTGGGGATTCGTGTCTTCTTTAGTTGTGTCTATATCGAGTTATATCATTTTTCCATAAATTAGATTTTCTTGCATATTATGAGTCGCGGGATAGAATTCCATGAGATAGGTTCGGGAAATATTTCGATGAATTTTATATTCCTTTGTCGTTGATCCGTGATTTTTAGGAACAATTTTGACAATTTTAGTCGCACGAAAACGGTCGAGGCTTTCATCGCATATTACAACCCTCTCGATATGCGAGAAGATAGGTGCCTAAAGAGGAGCGATTTGTTAGTGAGTTTGTTCATCGCTAGAACCAAAAGGTTAGGCAAGATGTTGATGTTTTTGGAGGCGATACACCTTCGCGCATGTTTGTGATGTAGTTCGTCACCAAGAGACCAAGAGAAGAATATGTGTGATCGTAGAGCTGATATATAGGACTTTGCAGTGATGTTCGAGCAGCGAGTTTGCAACCAAGTGCGATGTACAAATACAGCCAGCAAAGTAAGCATTCACGTCATGAAAGAGATTCTTTTGTGTTGAATCAATGAGCGAGACAGTCCCAACAGGAACGACCACAATAAATTCGAAAATGCAAGGATTACTCTACAACGCAAGGCGGAATCGAGTTTTGAAAATTAGCAAGGATTGATGATGGACCACCTCGAGCACTGGAGCATCCAACAAAAGGAGAAGGACGCGGCGATGCGACGATGTTGGCAGAGTTTACACCACCAGGGACGGTGCGAGTCTTTCGTTTCTGGCTCGTCACAAAATGATTGTTGAAACGCCGGAGTGTACCCCGAATACCACGCCATTAGCATATCTTCGCGGGGCGGGCCATATCAATGATTTTTCACAACTTCGCATTGAATCCAATCTGACCTACGATGAAATTCCTATTTGCATACTTCATTCTTGGGAGAAAGTATAGCGTAGTAAAATCTTTAGATACGTGAAGGTCCAATGGAGTCACCATACCGAACGTGAGGCAACGTGGGAGCGCGAGGTGGAAAAAAAAAAGTACCCAAGTCTCTTTCCATATGGAGGTTAGATATCAAGTTTAGGGACTAAACTTTCTTTAAGAGGGGATAATATAATAAATATCGAAAATAGGGTTTTGATATTTGTAGATTATTATTCCTAAAATTTCAGAATATAAGACAAATATTAAATATATAACTCTTCCCACGATCAAAACCGAGTTCTTATACGTCAAAGTTTTCGAAAGGGTATAATCGTAATATATTTTTATGGATTATTTAATTAAATATATTATAGCTTCTTATTTGCAAAATGACCAAACTATTAATAATAGTAAAAATAGAGTTTGCAAAATAAACCACATATAGAGGTAAATTAAATAGTTTGCAAATATGTAAGATTAAAGGATTATGTATGAAAAGTGCAATTCCACTAACTTCTTAGTTGGCCAATAGATAAGCCCTTCTTCTCTTCATCCATGGAACAAAAAACATTCATGAAACCCCAAGTAAAAGAAGAGAGAAAAATAGGAAAAAACAAGGAAAATAGAAAAGTTCGCAAAACGAAAAGCGCCATAATTTTTCAGTAGGTTGAGTTGTGCGAGTAGGCAAGATCAAAAGAGTGATTTATTTGGACTTTCGAGCAGCTTCATTTTTACTCCATTTTCTGCGCGATTTCGATTAACCTTTTGTTTATCGAGTTTTTTGTCATTCGGTGAGTGCCACTCTCACTTTCTTCTTATTAAGATTCGTATTTCGAACGTTTCTAGACCTTACTTGATAGTCTAGGGTTCTTGCTTTAAAAATTGTATTTTGCTTTAAAAATTGTGTTAGCTCAACAAAATATATATTATGTAGATTTGATTATATATATATATATATATATACTTTTATTTGGATAAAACGTAAGCCGGGTTTATGTAAATAGTAAAATCTAACATCCTAGGTTGTTTCTCATGCTCGGTGTAAACTATTAGTTCACATAGAATGCGATAAATACTCTTTAACATACAAACACCAGGAGCATGCAAATATTTTTTCTATTATAAGGGGGAAATTCATGGCGCTCACTAGTTATCTCCCACTTGATGTCCAAACAGTAATCGCAGTTAAAAACTTAATCATTAAACGGTCTACGGAAAGGGTGCATCGATATAATATTCACCAAGTCTATTTAGTTACTTAGTTATGTACTGATCTTAAGTAAAAGCCTATATAAAAGCCCACGGGGTGTATCTAGTTATCATCAGTTTTCGTTAATATTTGGAAATATAGTGAATTTTTTTGCTTGATTGATCTAAAATTTCTTTATATGTTACTTCAGTTTAGTTTTCTGTTAATTTTTCTGATCATTTTTAGTGTGATTGTCTGTTTTATGGAAACATCGTTGTAATATCAAAAATTATAGCGAATTGTTCAGCTGTATTATGTATGTTTTTTTGAAAAACATCATATTTCAAACCAAAAACATCAGAAATTTTGACCTAAATATTCATCTCTATTACAGGTCATTTATGGATTCAATCGCGAAAGCTGGACCATCAAAAATCAAGACGAGCTTAAGTGGAAATAGCCTTTTCACTAGACCTGACGCTTTTGATTTGAAGAATTTGAACATACAATTGGAGAAGAAACTTTCTAAGGTTTTCATGAACCCATCATTTAAGAAGAAAACCAAGACCGAGGAATGGGAGATTGAAGTGGATGAACTTGAGATCCGATATGTGGTTTCCACAGGGACTTGCTACCATTGGATCCTTTGAGAACGTGGCACTTGGTACTAAAAAAAAAAAAATTGTTGAACAAAGTCAAAAAAAAATTTCACTATATTACATATTTCATCAATTTTCACTATATTACAAAGTCAAAAAAAAAATTGCATGCAAGCAACCTAAACTACAACTTCTTTAACGTGGCACTTGGTACTAAAAAAAAAAATTGTTCACACTTGACTGAACTCATTGAATTCACACACACATACATAATTCAACTGGTCCTCTTTTTTTGACAACCAGATCATGGTAATGCTTCATATATCATGAGAACGTTTTATATATCATCTATGAAGCAGAATAAATTTGTTGAACAATAATCACGTTTGTCAAATATGTATGATCTTAGTTTATTATTTAGTTTAGGAAAAAGTTGAACCTCCCCACTTACCCTCCCCCACACCTCTTGATGTGTTGGCATAAGGCTTAACACCTTCAAATTTAACATCTTAATTATGATTTAACATCTTAATTTGTAGTTTAACATCTTCATTATGATGTTAAACTATAAATTAAGGTGTTAAATCATAATTCAGATGTTAAACCATAGTGGTGTTGGCTATAGCTTAGGATTTTATAAATACGTAAAATAATGAATTTACATTAGTAGTAACCGAAAAGAAAAAAAGTAGAAGTAATTTCGTACTAACCACGAAGCCCTAATCTGTACTGCTTAATTAGGCAGTTTGCTCCATACAGAGGTTTCTTCAATGGCTTTGGACGCGATTAGACGGGGAGTTTGCTCCTTGCTTTGAAATAACCTTATATTACGTTCCTTCCATAGCCCCCAGTTTGTTGCCATCCACGCCGTGTTGTACTTGGCGCGGTCATCTCTTGACAGCCTTGACGATGTCTCTTGCCATTGTTCAAAGAGAGTCCCATTTGTTGTGTAGGCGTGGTTAAGGTTGAGGGCTCGAGATACCGTTTGTAGGACTTGGTGCGTGAAACTGCAGTGCATGAAAAGATGGTCTCTAGTTTCTGGGTGCGTTTTACATAGCGAACACAATGGGGAGTTCGGCCAACCCTTGATTGCTAAAACGTCAGACGTGTTAATTTTGTTGTGCGAAGCCACCCAATGAAAGAACCGAACTTTCAGAGGAGCCCTTGTTTTCCATAACTTGTCTTGCCACTCATTTAAAATCCCTGGGTTTCGGAGGAAGAGATAAGCGGATTTAGCGGTGAATTTTTTCGAGCCTTCCCAATTCCAACTGACCTCTTGGCTTACACCATCTCTGGAGGTTGAAGTGTTGTACACTGGGAGAAGTCGCTGAATTTCTTTGATAAGAGGAGAGCTATTTCGTGTGGAGATGTTATTTATATCCGATGCTTGTTGTATGTTATACAACGTGGACATGTAATGTGTCCAGATGTTCGAGGGATCCAAATCTATCTTCCATATGAATTTTTGTAACAAGGCATCATTCATCGTAGGCAAATGAAGTATCCCCAACCCCCCATTTATCTTAGGTAGACAAACCGTGTCCCAATTTATCATGTTCTTCCCGCTTTTATACGTGTCCGTGCCGGTCCATAAAAACGTTCTCATTAATTTTTCTATTTCTTTCGTGACCCATACGGGAAGCTTGGTTGTTTGCATTAGATATATCGGAATTGCATTCAAAGTTGCTTTGACTAGTGTAAGCCTAACCCCCCATTGATAAGAGTCGTCCTTTCCATGCCGCCATTTGCGTTTGCACTCGCTTAATTAGTGGAAGAAAATGGATTTTTTTCGGTTTACGAATAGAAAGGGGAGTACCTAAGTAAGTGATCGGGAACTCTTTTTTGGGGCACTTGAGGATAGAGGTAATTGTTTCCATGTAATCGGTCGGAATTCCTATTGGACTAAAAGTCGTTTTGTTCCTATTGATCCCTAGCCCCGTTATTTCGGTGAAGATTTGCAATGCTTCCGATAAAATGAGACGATTGTTTGCATGGGCTTCCATAAAAATAATGGTATCATCGGCATATTGTAATACCGGTGTACGAAATGGAAATGATCTTGATATATTAGGGGATCTAGCTTGATCATAATATCTTGCAATAGGTCAACGGCTAAATTAAACAAGAGAGGGGATAAGGGATCGCCTCGTCTTAGACCGCATTTGTGAAAGAAAAAAGGAGATATTTCTCCATTGACTTTTATGGTTGAGGATGAGGAAGCAAGGAGCGTGTCAATCCATCTTAGATTTTTTGGAAGATCACCTCAGTATGTACGGATCCTGTGAGATTGATATGCTGAAATATTTCGATAGGTGAGGGGCCTCCCTCAACAATCAAGATATTTCTCGCACAACAACTCAATTATAATTTCCTTTATACATCATCGGCGATGCCAAATCAAATATCCCTGTATAGCATAATCCGAAAACACTGTTTGAACTATCATGAGTGCTTAGACATTTTTTTTTCACATTCGTATATTACATCTGAAACAACAGCCAAGATAGAGTGACATATGTCGTGAGTTTCTTTGTATAAACATTTGCATAATCCTCTGACATGTTCGTACCATTTTTCAATCTAAACTGGTGGACACTTCTTATCAATAAACAACATTGAAGTTATTGACTTAAGAGAGATCAACAAGGGAAAAAATGATACGAACGAAAACCCAAAAGGAAATTAGAACGTAAATCCAAAAATCATGTACACACAGAAGACAAAGTACGCACACTCGTGTTCATAAATCGTTGAACACGAAACACAATCAGTGTTATTGGTGCTTTTTTAACATCAGAACCCAGAACAAAGAAGCACAAACCGAACAACAACCAGTAAGAGAATCACAAAAAATCATGTAATCTCTAACCGAGCACTCAAAAACGAAGACACATATGCTCATGAACTGCCGAGCATCCTACCAGAAAACAAACACGTCTTCGTAGTCGAGAAAAAACCATTACATAAATCAAAGGGAAAGAGCAACAAAATAACGAAAATCCAACAATACCACAAAAGCGGGACATCGATGTTCATGAAAAACCAAACACCGTTCTAAAACAACTATTCGTCCCCTTTCAACGCAAAAGGAAGATCTAAAAACAAAAAATCGAAAAGAACCAAGAACCAACAACGAACCACTCCATAATCGCATCACACAAACCAACAGACATAAACACAAAACAAATGAAAGGCCAAGAAGGTTTCATTTTTCGTTCTAGGGCTAGGGTTTCATTTTCTTGCTTCTGTCGGCTAGAGAAATGAGAGGAGAGAGAAAGGGGGGGGGGTATTTATTATGTTTTTCAATTTGAATGAACGCGGTGCGTAGTGAACCAAAGCAAGTTTTATATATTTGTTACTCGGTCCACATGAACGATGTCCAGCCAAGAGCGAAGTGATTTGGACCGTTGATTTTGAATAAGACGGCCAAGAGCGCATGCGGTGACGTGGCCGAATTAGCAAGAGACAATTTTACCAATTTATACATAAGATTATATATTCAACCTCTAGGTCTTGGTTCTAGAAACCTATTACATAATGAATGTTTTTTCCGAGTTTTAACAATTCAATATATATTTTTTTTTAATAATTACAATAATATTATAACACTAAACATTTGTGAAAAAAATATACCAAAACAAAATCTAGTTTTTTGTTGTAGTCAATTAAAATTGAACTGCCAATTTCCTATGTCTCATCCACAAAACTCAACCAAAGTGTTAGTTCTGTTTACAATACATGTTAATTATCACAATCCATAACTATTAATTGTTTAACTAATACTCGTTCATTTTTAGACAAACCATCTTACCATATTATACAGTCAAGTCAATAAGGAAACACGCATTGGATATTCACAATTTCCTGATAGATTAATATACAACTACACATGCAACGAGTCATTATCCATTATTATGACCCGCTACAAAAAAGTATACATTATTATTTAAATTGTAAAATATAATATCCTAGGTTGTTTCTCATGTTTCCTTTGGAACGGACATGACTCGGTATTGCCTTATAATTTCACAGACATGCTCGGTGTACACTATTAGTTCACATAGAATTTGGTAAATACTCTTTAACATACGAACACCAGGAGCATGCCAATAGTTTTTTCTATTCTAAGGGGTAGATTTCTGGCGCTCACTAGTTATCTCCCACATGTTGTCCAAACAGTAATCACACTTAACAACTTAATCATTAAACAATCTACGGAAGGGGTGCATGTCTATAATATTCACCAAGTCTATTTAGTTACTTAGTTATTTACTTATATCAAGTAAAAGCCTATATAAAAGCCCTGGGGTGTATCTAGTTATCATATGTTTTTGTTCCTAATTGGAAATATAGTGATTTTTTTTGCTGGATTGATCTAAATTTTTTTTATACATTACTTCCGCTGAGTTTTCTGTTAATTTCGCTGATCCTTTTTAGTGTGATTGTCTATTTTGCGGAAACTTCGTTGTAATATATAACATTACCGCGAATTATTCAACTGTTTCATCACAAGGCCCATTATGTATGTTTTTTTTTCTGAAAAACATCATTTTAAACCAGAAACATCAGAAATTTAGTCCTAAATATTCATCGCTTTTACAGGTCAATTATGGAATCAATCGCGAAATCCGGACCATCAAAAATCAAGACGGGCTTAAGTGGAAAGAGCCTTTTCACTAGAGCTGACGCTTTTGATTTGAAGAATTTAGACGTACAATTGGAGAAGAAGCTTTCTAAGGTTTTCCTGAACCCATCATTTAAGAGGAAAACCAAGACCGAGGAATGGGAGATTGAAGTGGATAAACTTGAGATCCGCTATGTGGTTGCCAGAGGGACTTACGGTACTGTTTATCGCGGTACTTACGACGCCAAGGATGTTGCAGGTACTTTCTAAATGAAATTCCCCCATTCATAAAAATAACCCTATTTCAATTTATTAATAACTTTACTTGTATCCATTCTTTGTATAGTGAAATTGCTTGATTGGGGGGCAGAAGGAATTTTTACCGATGCCGCAACAGCAGATCGTAGATCTTCCTTTTTCCAAGAAGTCGGTATCTGGCACAAACTCAGCCATCCGAACATCACCAAGGTAATTAAATAATATACTCACAGTAACATATTTATCCTTCATAAAATCTCAAAATCCCATATTAATTATTCCCAATTTATATAGTTTGTGGGGGCGACAATGGTACCGGCAGATCTCAGGATCCCGAGCAAAGTACAATGCGGTATCGAGTCCATCCCCGCGAGAGCATGCTGCGTGATTCTTGAATTTCTCGGAGGCGGGACCCTCAAACAGTACCTCATCAAGAACCGTACTAGGGGTATCGATTTCGACGTCTTCGTCCAGTTCGCCATCGATCTCGCCAAAGGTCTCGATTACTTGCATTCGAATAAAATAGTGCACCGTGACGTGAAATCCGAGAACATGTTGCTCGACACGCACATGACTCTGAAGATTGCCGATTTTGGCGTGGCCCGTGTTGAGGCGTTAAACCCTAAAGACATGACTGGCGAAACCGGTACCATCAGCTACATGGCCCCTGAGGTTTTGGACGGGAAGCCATACAGTCATAAATGTGATGTGTATAGTTTCGGAATATGCCTTTGGGAGATGTATTGTTGTAAAATGCCTTATGTTGGTTATCATTTTGCTGAACTCTCTATTAATGTCGTCAGAAAGGTACTTTTACTGTTTTAAATCTAAAACCCTGAACTCTTTCAATTTCATTTGTTTATTTTATTTGTGTATGACAGGGTGTTCGTCCTGAAATTCCACGTCATTGCCCAAATGAACTTGTGAAATTAATGAAGAAATGTTGGGACGCAAAGCCTGATAATCGTCCTGAAATGTCTGAAGTGGTGAAAAAACTAGAGCAGATAGGTAAAGGGAAAGGACGGCAATCTTGCATCCTTGCTTTCTGCGCTGTCTAAAAATACTAACGAGGAATTATTTCTTCATATCGGAATAATTTGCAAATTTTACCGAATCCTTCTTTCTTTGCGAAGTGCACATTACTTGTATCCATTACATCAGAAAGTTTTCGCATGGGGGCTTCTACTTTTTTCAATGTTACTTCATTTTTGGGAGGGCCTTTTTTTTTTTATCTTTGACCAAATTCAATTTTATCATCTGACGTACATATATTTTTTAGGAGTGATTTGTTTTTAATCTTTGACAAAATTCAGTTTTTCATCTGAAATGCAGATTTTTTTATTTTTGGAGTGATTTGCATTACTAATTCGAACTAATATATTATCAATATAGTTTTATCCATTTTATCATTGTTGTTTGTTTTTTCATTTATATTTGTTTCTATTTTTCATCCAATTGCCATGAAATTGTTGGAGTTTGTGTGATTTTAGTTTATATTTTGGTGTATTATTGAGAAAGGTTTGAGAGAGCAAATAATTAGGGTTTCAGGAGATAAAGAAATTGGGGATAGTTTCCCTTAGTCTAATTTCATATGAATGGGGTTGGCTGATTTGGTCTATTTGACGAGCCAAACATATCCCAAAGTTTACAAAAGTTTATGTGATACACATCTCCCACTTACACATGGGTACAAAACTAATAAACATTACATAATAAAATAGTAAACGAAAATAAAATATTACAAGCCATTAAATTTTCGTACCACCCCCCCCCCCCCCCCCCCCCTTAAATTTTTTGCTTATCATGTCCATCAATTCACGAAAGTGAATGAACTTCTCATTTGGAAGTGCTTTGGTGAAAATATCCGCCAATTGATTTTCAATTTTCACGTGCTCGACAAGAACTTCATCATCTCCAACCACTTCTCGAATAAAATGATGCTTGAGCTTGATATGCTTCGTTCGGCTATGGAAGAAGGAATTCTTTGACATTGCTACCGTTGATTTATTATCGTAAAATAGAATCGTGGCATTTTTTTGTTTCTCCCCGACTAGGTTGGCTTATCTTATAATATATTAGACTAAGGGAAACTATCCCCAATTTCTTTATCTCTTGAAACCCTAATTATTTACTCTCTCAAATCTTTCTCAATAATACACCTAAATATAAACCAAAATCACACAAACTCCAACAATTTCATGGCAATTGGATGAAAAATAGAAACAAATATAAATGAAAAAATAAACAACAATGATAAAATGGATAAAACTATATTCATAATATATTCGTTCGAATTCATCATACAAATCACTAAAAAAAAAAATCTGCATTTCAGAGGACAAAAATGAATTTGGTCAAAGATTAAATAACAAATCACTCCTTAAAAAAATCTGTACTTCAGATGATAAGATTGAATTTGGTCAAAGATCAAAAAAAGCCCTCCCAAAAATGAAGCAACATTGAAAAAAGTAGAAGCCCCCATGCGAAATCTTTCGGATGTAATGGATACAAGTAATGTGCACTTTGCAAAGAAAGAAGGATTAGGTAAAATTTTGCAAATTAGTCCGAGATGATGAAATAATTCCTAATGGTTTGATTATTTCAAAACACTGTCATTACTAACGTTTACATCGAGAAAATGTGTAGGATAACGCAGGTACGACACGAAGATGATGAAGAGCTTCGAAGTCACAAGAAGCACAACAAGAGAAGATTAGAAGGAAGACCCTTGAAGCATATCAAGAATTAAGATGTCGAAGCCTTCCGTGAGTGGGATTCGCCACAAATAAACCATAGGTAGAAACCAAGTAGATCTCAAGTAAAATCATGTTCAAATAACAAAGAGTTTAATCAAGGAAGAAGTGCGTTCAGAACGAACTCCAAGTCCGTTCAGAACAGACTTACCACATATCAAAATACCATCTCTTGATTGAATCACCCTTGTCACAGGATTGTGTGCGTTCGAACGAACAAACATGTACGTTCGAACGGACACTTAGAATCCGTTCACCCACAACTTAAGTGCGTTGAACGGACTTTCATCACTGAACAAACAAAAGGCAATGTATAATTGAGTTCGTTCTGAACGGACTTTATCCGTTCAAACGGACTGACAAATGTACTTGTACGTTATTTTGAAACGGCTAGTACAAACTACAAGTGCGTTCAGAACGAACATTGTGCGTTCGAACGGACTTGCAATTTTATGAAGGATTTCTATAGAGAGTATAAATAGAATCCTTCAAGGACCTTTCTCTCTCACCTCTCCACTTTTTCACATTCAAATACAAAAGAGAGAAACTCTAAAGCCGTGATTATCTATATCCATTGATAGCTTGAGAAACCCTCTTTAGATCATTGATCTACTTTCAATATCCTCTACTAATCGTTTCCCACTCACGTGACCGATCACGTTGTAGCTCGATTAGTGAAAATTGTAATAGGCTAGTGCAACTACTTGTAAAGAGCCTAAGCTATAGATCGATAGAAAGCGTGTAAATCGATCTAGGCGAAACCTTGTAATCGAGTGAGTTGGAATTCAATCGAAAGCCAAAAAGAGGCGCAAGGCATTCTCGGAGACGTAGGTACTCGCAACTAATTGAGTCGGTCAATTAAGCGAGTAAAGGGTGAGTTAAGGCTACATAGCAACCACCTACCGAACTTCGTTAAAAAACATCTTGTGTTCAAGTGTTTACGGTATCATCTAATTTATTTAAATTATTATTAATTCCGCATAGTAAATTAGGTAATTAGCTAAAGTAATTGTACGGTAGATTACCAAATTTACCCCCCTCTAGGTTAGAATTAACCAACGTAATTGTACGGTAGATTACCAAATTTACCCCCCTCTAGGTTAGAATTAACCAACATGGATAATGACTCGTTGCATGTGTAGTTGTATATTAATCTATCAGGAAATTGTGAATATCCAATGCGTGTTTCCTTATTGACTTGACTGTATAATATGGTAAGATGGTTTGTCTAAAAATGAACGAGTATTAGTTAACAATTAATGGTTATGAATTGTGATGATTAACATGTATTGTAAACAAAACTAACACTTTGGTTGAGTTTTGTGGACGAGGCATAGGAAATTGGCAGTCCAATTTTAATTGATTACAACAAAAAACTAGATTTTGTTTTGGCATATTTTTTCACGAATGTTTAGTGTTATAATATTAATGTAATTATTCAAAAAAAAAAAAAAAAAAAAATATATATATATATATATATATATATATATATATATATATATATATATATATATATATATATATATATATATATATATATATATATATATATATATATTGAATTGTTAAAACTCGGAAAAAACATTCATTATGTAATAGGTTTCTAGAACCAAGGCCTAGAGGCTAAATATTATATATATGTCATATGATCGGGCCGCATTGGTGGGTTGGTAATTAGGTTCATTGCATATTATATAATCTCAGATAAAATAATATACAATATAATATAGGCCAATATGAAACAAATAATATAAATTTGCAATATAATTCAATATAATACAACAAAATACAATATAATAAATATAATATAATATAGTATAATAAAATATAATAAAATATAAAATAATATGACATAACATAATATAATATAGTATAATATTATATAAAATAATATAGTTCATTCATCCAATAACAAAAATCATGGATTTCTTTACGAAATGAAATAACGATTTTTTTTTTACATGATTTTAACATCCATCTAATCAAACAACTTACATAGATTCTCAAATATATGGATTATTCTAAAATCTCTCATATCAAACATGCCCCTTATGACTTCATGGACATGCCGATTATGATGGCCACGTGATCATGATCGACGAAGACTACAACTCGGAAGACTGTATTATGCATGATGCATTCAATGACGAGTCGGTGGTTATCTTATAACCAAATGATAATAGTAGATTTGAATGAGATTCGTGGCCCACTCCACAGTGCCCTAAAAAAGTGAAACCAAACGAGATTCCGCATGGCATACATTGTCGAGTCAAGTAGAAGAAAGGTACATCATTACAAACGTATCTGGTTCGAGTTTATGGGAGTAGGTTTCGATTATTTTTTCTTTCCTTTTAATTGTTAAAGATGTTTAGCCTGCATCTAATTGGATCGAACCCGTTCAGAGGCAAAATAATTAACCTTCTTTTCTTTTCATCCATTTCCTTCTAGTTGTTTTCAAAAGTTTTTTTAACCCTCTTCCATCCCATAACTAGGTCATCCATCAACGTATAATCATGTTTAAGGTTTGATATTATATTAAAAATGATCAGTTTCCTCCATCATCTTATTCGTCTTTTATTATTTTCTAATATTTTTGTGACAATTGGAATCATTTCCATATAATTAACTTTCTTGATAGCATCATATTTTCTTAATTATTATAGTCATAATGCAAGGAGTCTCATTTTGAGTATAAGCAATTGGTCTCCAATTAAGTAGGTGACAAATGCACGAGAATTGTTCAAAATGCATTGGCTTGATCATGCTATTTGCATTTGTTACCTACATAGCTTGATATGATATATAATATATTCTTTTATTTTTGTTTCACTTCGACATAGAAATATGCTATATAGTCATGTATCTGGCCCAGTTTTGGATTTTTTTTATTGAATTATGAACAAACAAAAAAATTAATTTGGATTATGTATGAGAAAATTGAATTATTAGGATTTTGTGATAGTGATTGGGCCGGTAGTGCCGATGATATGAAAAGAACATCGGGTTACGTGTTTACCCATGAATCGGGTATATTCTCTTGTGCCTTGAGAAAACAAAAAAGGGTTGCGCTTTGCACCGCGGAAGCAGGATATGTGTTGGCAAGCGAAGCCGTAAAATAAATTAAATGGTTGAGGAAAATATTAGTAGATATGGGGGAGAAACAAGAAAATCTCACGATTCAATTTTGCGATAATAAATCCGCGATAACAATGTCAAAGAATTATGTCTTCCATAACCGAACGAAGTCTATCAAGCTTAAGCATCACTCTATTCGAGAAGTGGTTGGAGATGATGAACTTCTTGTCGAGCACGTGAAAACAGAAAATCAATTCGCGGATATTTTCACCAAATCACTTCCAAATGAAAAGTTCATTCGCTCTCGAGAATTGATGACCATGATTAGTAGAAAGATTAGGTGTGTGTGTGTTGTTGTTGGGGGGGGGGATTAAAATTTAATGTTTTTTGCAAAAAAATTTATTATTGGTTCACTAGTTTATTAGTTGTGTACCCATGCGTAAGTGGGAGATGGTTATCAAAGAAAGTTTTGTAAACTTTGGGATATGTTTGGCTCTTGGCACATAGACCAAATCATCCAACCCATTCGTACGAAATTAGTGTAAAGAAAACTATCCCCAATTTCTTTATCTATTGAAACCCTAATTATTTACTCTCTCAAATCTTTCTCAATAATACACCTAAATTCAAACTAAAACCACACAAACTCCAACAATTTCATGGCGGCTGGACGAAAAATAGAAACAAATATAAATGAAAAAACAAACAACAATGATAAAATGGATAAAACTATATTGATAATATATTCGTTCGAATTCATCATACAAATCACTCCAAAAATAAAAAAAATCTGCATTTCAGAGGAAAAACTGAATTTTGTCAAAGATTAAAAACAAATCACTCCTAAAAAATATATGTACGTCAGATGATAAAACTGAATTTGGTCGAAGATTAAAAAAAAAAAAAAAAAGGCCCTCTCAAAAATGAAGTAACATTGAAAAAAGTAGAAGCCCCCATGCGAAAACTTTCTGATGTAATGGATACAAGTAATGTGCACTTCGCAAAGAAAGAAGGATTCGGTAAAATTTGCAAATTATTCCGATATGAAGAAATAATTCCTCGTTAGTATTTTTAGACAGCGCAGAAAGCAAGGATGCAAGATTGCCGTTCTTTCCCTTTACCTATCTGCTCTAGTTTTTTCACCACTTCAGACATTTCAGGACGATTATCAGGCTTTGCGTCCCAACATTTCTTCATTAATTTCGCAAGTTTATTTGGGCAATGATGTGGAATTTGAGGACGAAGACCCTGTCATACAAAAATAAAATAAGCAAATGAAATTGAAAGATTTGTGGGTTGTAGATGTAAAACAGTAAAAGTACCTTTCTGACGACATTAATAGAGAGTTCGGCGAAATGATAACCAGCATAAGGCATTTTACAACAATACATCTCCCAAAGGCATATTCCGAAACTATACACATCACATTTATGATTGTATGGCTTCCCGTCCAAAACCTCAGGGGTCATGTAGCCGATGGTACCGGTTTCGCCAGTCATGTCTTTAGGGTTTAACGCCTCAACACGGGCCACGCCAAAATCGGCAATCTTCAGATTCATGTGCATGTCGAGCAACATGTTCTCGGATTTCACGTCACGGTGCACTATTTTATTCGAGTGCAAGTAATCGAGACCTTTGACGAGATCGATGGCGAACTGGACGAAGACGTCGAAATCGATACCCCTGGTACGGTTCTTGATGAGGTATTGTTTGAGGGTCCCGCCTCCGTGAAATTCAAGAATCATGCAGCATGCCCTCGCTAGGATGGACTCGATGCTGCTTTGTACTTTGCTACGGATCCTCAAATCTGCCGGTACCATTGTTGCCCCCACAAACTATATAAATTGGGAATAATTAATATGAGATTTTATGAAGGGTAAATATGTTACTGTGAGTGTATTATTGAATTACCTTAGTGATGTTCGGATGGCTGAGTTTGTGCAAGATACTGACTTCTTGGAAAAAGGAAGATCTTCGATCTGCTGTTGCAACATCGGTAAAAATTCCTTCTGACCCCCAATCAAGCAATTTCACTATACAAAGAACGGATAAAAGCAAAGTAATTAATAAAAGTAAATAGGGTTACTTTTATGAATTGGGGAATTTCATTTAGACATTACCTGCAACATCCTTGGCGTCGTAAGTACCGCGATAAACAATACCGTAAGTCCCTCTGGCAACCACATAGCGGATCTCAAGTTTATCCACTTCAATCTCCCATTCCTCGGTCTTGGTTTTCCTCTTAAATGATGGGTTCTGGAAAACCTTAGAAAGCTTCTTCTCCAATTTTACGTCTAAATTCTTCAAATCAAAAGCGTCAGCTCTAGTGAAAAGGCTCTTTCCACTTAAGCCCGTCTTGGTTTTTGATGGTCCAGCTTTCGCAATTGATTCCATAATTGACATGTAAAAGAGATGAATATTTAGGACAAAATTTCTGATGTTTTTGGTTTAAAATATAATGTTTTTCAAAAGAAAAAAAAAACATACATAATACAGCTAGAACGGAGGGCCTTGTGATGAAACAGTTGAACAATTCGCGGTAATTTTAGATATTACAACGAAGTTTCCACAAAACAGACAATCACACAAAAAAGGATCAGCGTAATTAACAGAAAACTCAACGGAAGTAACGTATACGAAATTTTAGATCAATCAAGCAAAAAAATCACTATATTTCCAAATAGGAACGAAAACTTATGATAACTAGATACACCCTGTGGGCTTTTATATAGGTTTTTACTTGAGATCGGTACATAACTAAGTGACTAAATAGACTCGGTGAATATTATAGTCATGCACCCCTTCCGTAGACCGTTCAATGATTAAGTTGTTAAGTGCGATTACTGTTTGGACAACATGTGAGAGATAACTAGTGAGCGCCAGCAATCTCCCCCTAAGAATAGAAAAAAAATATTTGCACGCTCCTGGTGTTTGTATGTTAAAGAGTATTTACCGCATTCTATGTGAACTAATTGTGTACACCGATCATGTCTGTGAAATTATAAGGCAATACCATGTCATGCCCTCTCCAAAGGAAATATGAGAAACAACCTAGGATATTATATTTTACTATTTAAATAATAATGTATACTTTTGTGTAGCGGGTCATAATAATGGATAATGACTCGTTGCATGTGTAGTTGTATATTAATCTATCATGAAATTGTGAATATCCAATGCGTGTTTCCTTATTGACTTGACTGTTTAATATGGTAAGATGGTTTGTCTAAAAATTAACGAGTATTAGTTAACAATTAATAGTTATGGATTGTGATAATTAACATGTATTGTAAACAAAACTAACACTTTGGTTGAGTTTTGTGGATGAGACATAGGAAATTGGCAGTTCAATTTTAATTGATTACAACAAAAAACTAGATTTTGTTTTGGCATATTTTTTTCACAAATGTTTAGTGTTATAATATTAATGTAATTATTCAAAAATATATATTGAATTATTAAAACTCGGAAAAAACATTCATTATGTAATAGGTTTCTAGAACCAAGGCCTAGAGGCTGAATATTATATATATGTCATATGATCGGGCCGCATTGGTGGGTTGGTAATTAGGTTCATTGCATATTATATAATCTCAGATAAAATAATATACAATATAATATAGGCCAATATAAAACAAATAATATAAATTTGCAATATAATTCAATCTAATATAACAAAATACAATATAATAAATATAATATAATATATTATAGTATAATATAATATAATATAATAAAATATAAAATAATATAACATAACATAATATAATATAGTATAATATTATATAAAATAATATAGTTCATTCATCCAATAACAAAAATCATGGATTTCTATACGAAATGAAATAACGATCTTTTGTTTACATGATTTTAAAATCCATCTAATCAAACAACTTACATAGATTCTCAAATATATGGATTATTCTGAAATCTCTCATATCAAACATGCCCCTTATAACTTCATGGACATGCCGATTATGATGGCAACATGATCATGATCGACGAAGACTACAACTCGGAAGACTGTATTATGCATGATGCATTCAATGACGAGTCGGTGGTTATCTTAGAACCAAATGATAATAGTAGATTTGAATGAGATTCGTGGCCCACTCCACTGTGCCCTAAAAAGTGAAACCAAAAGAGATTCAGCATGGTGTGTTTGATGAGGTGTCATCGTTATTCTCTTTGAATGGCTAAGGGGACTTGCAAGCAATCGAGCCGAATGTGCAAATATCATTCATATATTCTAATTAGAGATTTCCATCTTCATCTTCTACTTCAACTATCACAAATAAGTCCGAACAAGATGATAGGGGGAGTAACGAAGTGCAATCTCAAGAAGAAGAGAATGTGCAACCTCCAAGAAGGTCAACAAGACAGATTATTCGGTCGACTAGATATAGAGACGAGAATTTCATCACGACATATTCTTGCTTCTTTTCCGGGTCGACGGATGGTGAACCGTCTTGTTTTGATGAGGCGAAAAGTAACAAATCATGGGAAGGTGCAATGGATGAGGAGGTGCAAGCTCTTCAGAAGAACGAAACTTGGTATCTTGTGTCGAAGCCCAAGAGAGTGGACTCGGTTACTTGCAAATGGGTCTACAAGTTGAAACACAAGGCGAATGAAAATGTTGAGTGCTACAAATCGAGGCTTGTAGCGAGAGGACTTTCTCAAAAGTATGGCGAAGACTATGAAGAGACTTTCAGTCCCGTAGCCAAGATGACATACATTCGAGTTGTAATTTCAATGGTCGCTTCTTTTGGTTGGAAGCTTTGGCAATTGGACGTCAAGAATGTTTTTTTGTATGGCGAGCTTGACAAGGAGATCTATATGGAGCAACATCTTGGATATGTCTCTGACATACATCTGGAGTACGTTTGCAAGTTGAAGTAGGCGCTCTATGGTTTGAAGCAAGCACCGCGAGCTTGGTATGGCAAGATTGCTGAATTTTTGTAGTTTTGTAGCTATTCTGCAGGACCACAGTTTATTTATGAAAAATAAATCGGATTTGCATGTTATTGTTCTTCTATACGTGGATGATATGATTATAATTGTGGTGTAGGAAAATCGAGTGCATTCAAAAATGAACGGTGACGATGAAGAGTTCAATTTTACAACCTGATCAGACGATCCAGAACAATTGGATGACGTGGAAGCAGTAAAAACTTGTAATTTCTTTAACTGTATACATAAGCTTAAATTTGGGCTTAAACTGAGGACATGTGATTATAGACTGATGTAAATTTTTGCATAATTTTGTATTTAAGACAATTATTTTGTAATTGTTCATTTGTTTTGTAAAAAATTTGTTGAATGGAAATTTAACAAAATGTTGTATCAATAAAACAAAATCTTACAAAAATTATATAACAAAATTATGCCAATATCTAATTAGTATTACAATTGTAATGTATTCATACTCAATATTTGTTCTTAATATACAAAAATATATTTTCATTCTTTTTCAAAATTGAACAAAAAATATGTGGGTCATTGATATCCATTGATATATTTTAACTCATATTATTTTAACTACTTAAGCGAACACACATGAAATAAAATAGAATCATTAATTAGTTTCTTTTCCATTATTCCGTGCGGCCGAAAGGGCACAAAAATAAAGATGAAGCTAAATAGCCAAGATGAACTCTTTAGGGGCTGTTTGGAGTGCCGAATTTTCAATGGAATTTGGATTTCAAGATGAGGCAAACATGAAATTCCTTGTTTGGTAAGTATGTAATACCGCAATTATCTTTTGCTGGAAAAAAATTTTACCTAGAAATTCGGCAAACTATCACTCCAACAAAAGCTGGAGCGCCAAAAACGCTGGAAAATTATTAGACGCTGAAAACATCCTAACTAGTAACTACTAACCCTTCTCTATCTACGATGTTTATTCCTCTCTCTCTCTCTCTCTCTCTCTCTCAATCCAGATCGAGGTGGTTCAGGTCGCGCCTCCAATAACCTTAGCATCTCGGCTCCCTGACCCCTTTCTCTCTCAGTAGGACGAAGGTACTCTCTCCCCCTCTCTCTTTCTCTCTCTGTGTGTGTGTGAATATATGTTCTTGTTCATTCTGCTTCTTGTTTGTTCATTGTGCTTTTTGCTCATTAATTCAACAAATTATGCAATTTTTTCATATCAATTTATTCACTCATTTTTTCATCTTTGTTCAATTAAGCAATTCTTTCCATTTTCTGAAAACTACTTGAATTAAGCATTTCTTTCCATTTTCTGAAAATTACTCGATGTTTGAGAGTCAAAATTACGAAAGCACTCTCATATCTTATATATGTTTGTGTGTGAATTTTTTTGTTCTTTTCATCAAATTCTTCTTTAATTATGCAAATTTACAAATTCACATTCTCATGTATCATTTATGCATCTGAGACAAGGCCTGAGCTTTGGTTTACACTATTGACCTTTCAATTTGTGACGCAATATTGACCCTTAGTTGTATCTGTATACATGAGAAAGGTTTGAAATTTTTCGCAGGAATTCAAAGTAAATTGATATAAAGGGTTGCTTCATGAAATGTTTCGCAGGAATTCGAAATACCCGTTGTATTATCCGAAGTAAATGCCTAAGATGGGTTGCAAACCTGATGTGTTTTCATTCAGCATACTTTTGAATGAGATATGCGTGAGAGAGGAGTGGAATATGGTCGAGGAGTTGCTTCATGAAATGAAGGATCTGGGTATTTCGCACAATGTCGTGACGTATAACACCCTTGCAAAGATCTTCTGCAAACAAGGGGCAATGGAAAAGGCAGAAACTATGCTACGTGAAATGATTTCTAGGGGAATTCAGCCCGATGTGGTGACTTATAGCACGCTTCTGAATTGCTTTTGCAAAGAAGGGGCAATGGAAAAAACAGAAAAGATTTTGCACAAAATGATTTCAAGGGGAATTGGGCCGGATTTAGGGACTTACAGTTACAACACCCTCGTGGATGGCTTCTGCAAAAAAAAAGGGGCAATGGACAAGGCAGAAAAAATGTTACTTGAAATGATTTCTAGGGGAATTCGGCCGAATATAGTGACTTACAACACCCTTCTGGGTGGCTTTTGCAGAGAAGGGGCAGTAGGAAAAACAGAAAATATGTTACTTGAAATGATTTCTAGGGAAATTGAGCCAAATGTAGTTACTTATAACACCCTTGTGGATGGCTTCTGCAAGAAAGGGACAATGGAGAAGGCAGAAAAAATGTTACTTGAAATGATTTCTAGGAGAATTGTGCCGAATGCAGTGACTTGTAGCACGCTTGTGACTGGCTTTTGCAAAGAAGGGTCAATGGAAAAGGCTGAAAATGTGTTGCGTGAAATGATTTCGAGGGGAATTCAGCCGAATGTGGTGACTTATAACACACTTATGAGTGGCTTTTGCGAAGAAGAGGCAACGGGTAAGGCAGAAAAAATGTTGCGTGAAATGATTTCTAGGGGAATTCAGCCGAATGTCGTGACTTATAGTATACTCGTGAGTGACTTTTGCAAAGGAGGGGAAATGGAAAAGGTAGAAAATATGTTACATGAAATGCTTTCTAGGGGAATTGAGCCGAATGTAGGGACTTATAGCTCGCTTGTGAATGGTTTTGCAAAGAAGGGGCAATGGGTAAAGCTGAAAGAATGTTACTTGAAATGCTTTCTAGGGGAATTCGGCTGAATGTAGTGACTTATAGCTCGCTTGTGGATTGGTTTTGCGGGGCAATGGATAAAGCAGAAAGCATGTTACCTATAATGATTTCTAGGGGAATTCAACCGGATGTAGTGACTTATAGTTCGCTTGTGAATGGCTTTGCAAAGAAGGGTCAATTGAAAAGGTCAAAAATATATTACACGAAATGATTTCTAAGGGAATTCAGCCAAATTTAGTCACTTTCTCACCCTTGTGGATCGCTTCCGCAAAAAAGGGGCGATGGGAAAGGCAGAAAAGATGTTAATACGAAATGATTTCTAATGGAATATAGCCGGATGTAGTGACTTGTAGAACACTGGCCTTTCGTAAAGAAGGGGCAATGGAAAAAGCTGAAAAGATCGAGGGTGATATGATTCTTGAGGGAATGAATTGAGCGAATGACTTATAGAATGATTGTTAGTGGCTCTCGCAAACATGGGGCAGGCAATCGAAAGTATTTTAGTACAAAATGTAATTCCATTTCAGATTTGGTGGTACTTTCATTGTCGCGCACCATTTCGAAGGATTTTTTTAGTTCTTCTAATTGTGGTCTGTACTTTTGTGGTGAAATTTGGGTGGTTAGAGTTTCTTTATTTTTTTCCTTTTGCAAAAAAAATGAATGCTTTGAAGCTTGATCAAAATGATTATTTGTCGTATCCTCCCAATTAAACCTAGTGTTTTTTTTTTCCTTGAACCAAACATGTATACGAAAATATCCGAGACGAATTTGAAAAAATATTAAAATAATCAGATACTCCACGTGACACCGACCCGCACCCCTTGACATTTTATGAGAGAAGTAAACTTGATCATTGGAGTCCTCCGTTGAGATCTCCTCTAATCGTCATCCATTGTGAGTGAAGTTCTTTAGGAATTCATCAAAATATCCTAGTCAATTTGACAACTATCCCTAAAACAAGGGGTTTTTTCTAAAAATATTCAAAAATATTATAAATTTTTAAGAATTTCCCTTCTAGAAATAGCGTGGCCCCACATGTCAAATGGAAGGATTCAATAATTATACATTGCTTAGGAATATTTAGATGGACAATGCTTACAAAAAATTATAATTATAATTACTATTGAATAAAATCCTTTTTCTCTCACCTCTCTAAGCACACGAGAAACTTGTCGCCTTCTTCCCTTTCATCTTCTATCATCTCAGGAATTTCATAAAATATCACTACGAGGCTACAACTGAGATCTCTCTATATGGGCCATATTTCATCATGCTTCGCTACATCATGGCTCCTCAAAGAGTTTAATCTATCTACCAGCAATTTCTTCAAATGATAAAGAAGAATCAACAAGTCATCCAAATCATCAAGTAAAATTACTGAATACAATTTCATAAACGCAACAAACTAAGCTCAAACAAAAGATTATTACATACATAAATATGACGGTTCAGTTATTACTCGCTGTCGTCGCTACAATCATAACTGGCACAAAGTGACGCGAGGCCCGTTGGCTTATTATTCTCTACTATAGGTTCCTTGCTCTCGTTTTCGATGCGAGGTTTCTTCGAAGAATCAACATTTGGGGCCTTCGGTTTTAGTATGAATTTCGGCATTAAGGTTGACGAGCCTGCGCACACACAAGAAGAAATGTTTAATTATAATAAATACTATTATTAATCTAGAAAATAAGAAATAACATAGATACCCCTTCGAACCTTAAGAAATATCATGTATATAAAACTTACTTGAACTCTTTGAGCTTTCCGCAACATTTGCTTTTGTTAACGTGTCTGTTGGCTTTTCAATAGAAGAGTTTTTTAACTGCAAAAAAAATATTGAAGACAAATTAATTTCATGAAGTGCTTTCAAAGCTGAAATAATATTAATACAAATCTAATAACTTCAGCTTGAGCAAGGAAAATAAATAACAAATTAATTGCGTCTAAAAAATAATAATACCTTAGAAGTGGAATTTGACGGTCCAGCTTCGGTATCGAAATCGTCATCATCATCGACATCATCATCCAAGCGTTTTATATAATCTTTCGAGTTCTGCATTTAATTCATGTTTATATGGATTGTCAATTAATTGGATAAGAATCAAATGAACGAAAAAAAAAGAATGAGATAAAAAGGAAATTGTACGGGAAAAACAATTGATTTGATCAAGGCCTCGTCTTGTTCATCCAGATCGTCTGTTTCGGTTGTCACCTGTCAAAGAAGAGTAAATTTAGTTCAGATATTATTAAAGAAAAAGAAGGGTGAAATTACATTTTTACCCTTCTGAACACAAAATATCATATTTACCTTTTCAAAAATAGAAGTTCAGGTTAATACCCAAAATTACCATTCAAACCTATGTCAATTTAAATATTTGCCTGAAAAAAAGCATGCTTGCCTTCTAAAGATAAAATATCATATTTACACTCTCAACGACCTAAAAGTATCATAGTTATTATTATTATTTGATAAATATGATATTTTGGGGTTTTAGAAGGGTAAATATGATATTTTGGGTTTTTCGAAAGGTATGTATGATATTTTGAGGTTTTAGAAGGGTACGTATCTAAATTGACATAAAGGGAGAGTGCTAATTTTAAAAAATTGACTATAATTTTGAAGGAAAAAAAATGGATGACTCGAACTTTTAGGTAATCATGATATTTTCGAATAATGAGAGGGTAAATATGATATGTTTACTTTTGAAAGGGTAGATATGTTTTTAGGGTGTACTTATTAAAAGGAAGGGTAAATATGTTTTTTGAGGTATTTACATGGGTCAATATGTAAATCCCCCTCCCAAAAAAAATCAGAAATTTCAAGAAGCTCTTGCTCTTGCGTTATTGAAAATATCAATAAAGCCCCTCTATGTTTTTAGGGTGTACTTATTAAAACTACCACGTGATGGATAGGGAGGTTTACTGGAATTTCTTATGAACAGAAGTTCAATTTCCAATAACACAGGGGTTCTATTGCAATTTTGTCATAATGCAGAGCTTCTTTGCAAACTTCCTTAAAAAGAAAAAAGAAAACACAAATATTGAGCCATACCTTATTTTGAGCAGAGCGTTTCAGAGTCTCCAACATGTCCTCAAAGCTGACTGTTGCATGCCTCGACTATAAATTACACAAACACACACAAAAAAAAAAAAATTAAGAAATTTATTAGAAAAACTAAAGTAAAATAAAATAATGTAGAGTATAGATAAAGAAGCAAAGCAATTCTAACCTTCATAGATCTCATTTCTTCCAAAGCAGCAAGAATATCCATGTCCTGTTTCGAATCAAGAGCTTTATTCTCCAACGATTTCATCGCGTCTCCCATTTCCTCGTCCTCTCGTTTTCTCTTCTCGTTATCACCTACCTACAATGAACATGAAAACAATTTAATCCCATCAAACTCAAGATAAATAATATCATAATTGTAAGGAAAAATAATTCAAAAAGACGATTGATAAAAGATTACCTCGTCTTCTTTGCGCCAAGGTTCAAAATTGCGAGATGCGCCTGATTCAACGGTGTAATCTGAGTTTTGGGGGTCTGTCTTGAATGTTATCTCGGCAGAGCATTTTGTGCATTTGAAATAGAATCGGAATATTTGAATCCCGAGATAAGTCTGCAATTCAGAGCAAAATTGTGTGTTAATTCAACAATCTCTCCCAAAATTGGTACTTCAAAAGGTTAATCAAGGTACATATAGAGTTATACTTACCTCTCCCATGACATCCTCTTTGCGGGAATTGAATTTAGTCCCCTTGTAGATGTAATTCCCGCAGGTTCCGCAACGAATGCTCATAGGAAGCATCATACGCACTTTCATCTGCTGATTCTTCGGCTGTTTCCGCCGAGGGATCTTCGCCGGATCGAAATCCGGCGGGTAGTATTTGTTCAAAACCTTTCTCTCACCCATTTCTTCTTGCTGTAGCCGCTCCCAGTCAAATCTTCTTCTTCCTCCTCTTCTTCGTGAACCTCCGGTTAACTTCCAATCTCTTTTCGGGCGTCAAATTTGGTCGGAGAGAACTCGACGCCAAAATTGCCGCAGGAATCGCTTCTGATCGTCGCCGAAATCGCCTAGGGTTTGACAGAAACGCGGGGGGAGAGAGAGGGGGAGAGCCGGTTGGGTTCGTGCAGATCGGGTTCGGAATGATGCGGGTTGGGTTTGACAGGAAATGGGCCTAGTTTTTGTGTAAGGCCCCTATGTACTAATATATGTATATTGAGATTTTATTTGATGTATTAATATTATGCAAATCTTAAAAAGTATTTGACAAAAAATAGTGCAAACCTGTTATAAGAATATTTGGAAAGAAATGTTATTGAAACACTATACAAATTTTGTTAAAGATTATACAAATTGTTTTTCATGACAAAGTAGGAAAATGTCAAAGAAAAAAAAAATGTAAGTTGGAAAAGGCCAAAAAAATAGCAAAAAAAAAGTCCAATTTTTGTTTCTTCAGGTGCAATAATTGGTGTTGATTTTTAATAATCCATGTAGGTTAAAGATAATTGAAAGCTTTTTCTTGTGCCAAAATCAAGTGGACAAGTACAATGCAAGCTTTTTTCCTCTTCAAATTGGAAACAATCTTCCTCTATTAATGGCAGTAGTAACTCCTATCATGATTTTCTTACAGAGTTCAGATACAAAGTTCCCATGTTCTCTCACATATTTTTCGTCTCCATTATCACTGGCTACTGGTCTACGAACCTCTTCGTTGATGGTCAGAGAAATGCAATGTGGTGGTAATTACTAATTACTAATTACTAAACTATTTGCTAGCGACTAGTGAGTGTACCGAAAACGAAAGATAGGGAAAAACTTGGGCATGTTAAACACCTTGAAAGATCTTCTGTTTTTGTAGAAAACCGGTCAGAATTTATTTCTTGGATCCAAAATAAGCGGACAATATTATCTTATTCATGGGTCTGGCCCGCTCCAACACCGACACAAACTATCTGGCATGACCGAACTTGACGGCAGTTAACTCATCTGAAAATACTCATATGTCCTACATTCATTGATGTCAATGAAAATCGAATTCACAAAATCTTTCGCAACACGTGATTTTTTGTATGTCACATTCACAACTAGAATATGGGTCAATTGACATAACAGCTAGAGCTGGCCGAATATAATTTTTGATAAGTTGGAGGAGGCTTATACATCCCCCATCCAAAAACAACTCATAAAATATGGTTAAAAGTTATTTACATAATGGTCCCCCAGAATTTTTGTAGTATCAACATCTGAATAAACTAGGAAACGAAAGCACCTATATTTTATCTAATACACACTCGACTTTGGATTCTTGGATTCTATTGCAGTCTTGAAACTCGGTCTCCCTTCTATACTTGCAGTAGAAGTGCCTTCTACACTTTTTCATCCATCATCTTCTTCAGTGTACTTCACTTACTTCTTCCTCTCTCTTTCGAGACCCTTCCATCTAGGGTTTCCTCCAAGCTCGCCTTGCCAGATTCCAGTCTGCTATCACTTCCTCCACCAAGCTCGTTCTCTCTCTTTTCTCCTCCGTAAAGATTCTACGACATCTTTCTCGCCATATCACAAAATTAAAAATTGCAAAGAGATCTCTCATGAATTGATCTCCCTGAGCCGAGAACAATTCCATAAAGTTTGCTTTCAGCGATTTCGCGCAACTCTCTTTGTTTACCGCTGATTTAACCCAACGCCAGTGTTGGATCACAAAGGGACACTCTTCTGTCAAGTGTTTTACTGATTCAAGCTCACGAAGGCACAAATGGCATCTATTAACCACAGGTATGCCTTTTTTTTGGAGATTATCTTGTGTTAGTATTCTATTTTGCTTTGCCATCCACAAGAAAACCTGCATTCTAAAAGGAATTTTAAGATTCCATACAAATTTGAGATCTGATCCTGATAATACTCCCAGCGATAGGGCGTTATATGCAGTTTTTACCGAAAAGATTCCTTTACTGTCCCATATCCATTCGATCTGATCTGAATTTTCCGAGAACTGCAATTCTTCTAATTGACTTTTTAGTTCTTCTAAATCTTTCTTTGCTCTTTCAGTCATTAATTCTTTAAAGCATGCTTCTTTTTCTTCCAACTCATTGAACTCTTTTAGAGACATCATTTCATGTTTTAGTTCTAAATGTGAAAAAAGAGCCATTCTTTTTGAATGTATTCTTCCTTCTCCCCAATTATGGTACCATAAACTAATTCTTTCTCCATTTCCAGTTCGAAACTTGGTACTGGATAAGAAAAAATCCTTTTTCTTTTTTAGCTGTCTCCAAAAATAAGAGTCTCTTGCTGATGGGGGTGATATTATATTGGACACCATATTTGTCCAATTCAAACTTGTTTCCTCTGTTTTAAAATAATTCCACATCCATTTTAGATTGAGGGCATCATTGAAATTTTCTAACTTTATAATACCTAGACCCCCACCTTCTTTGGGTCTGCATGCAATATCCCAAGCTATCAAAGGTATTCCCTTATCTCCATTACCCTTCCACATAAAGTCCCTCCTTATCCTTTCCATCTCTTCTATAGCCCATTTTGGGAATTTGAAAACAGTAAAGTAATAGGTAGGTATTGAAGACAGTACAGAATTTATAAGTACTATTCTTCCTCCCATCTCTTCTATGGCCGAATATAATCTGATCTGAAAATTTAATCCGGCCCGGTCGAATCCAAAATTGAACCGAACAGGAAAATATTGATAGTTTAACGGTTCGAATTGGAATCGAACTCGAATTATTTGAAACTTGAACGGTCTGAGACCCAAATGGATCGAATCATGATTGTCCCGTTAGCTGAACAATCTATAACCATAACCCAAATGACCTATTTTCAAGTTTCACCCCTGACACGAGCAACTTACCACCCGATGACTTGAATTGAAACCCGAAATCGAAAACTGAATAACCTCCTAATATAATCAATAAATTATCATATCATGATTTGGATTCATTAAAAGAATATTTACCATAATTATATTGTCATGCTAAAATATATATTGTTGAGGGAGGAGGACTTTCAAGGTTCGATGTTCCGTCTAAATCAAAATAGGAGTTCCATTGTTATCCCCACACAATTTATTGTGCTAAGTCAATGGATTTATAGTCTAATCGGTTGAATGTGAAGTGCAAAAAATCATATGTTGTGAAAAATTATGAATTCGATCTTTATTGACATAAAAAAAATTAAGTATCAGTAACGAAAGCGATCGTTTGTCGGATACCATTCAAAAAAAAAAATTATTGTGCTAAGGATTATTACATTTTTATAGGATGAAGATTTATCTCCGCAAGGTACCATCCGAATGATCTCAAGACAAATCCAAGTGACCCTAATTAGAGAACCAATTATCTATATCTTGAATTGACATGTGATCCGTGTGAGAATGACTTAAAAATTAAATGTTTCAAAACTCGAATGACCTAAAAGTCAAATGTCTCGCAACTCTAATAACTCGAATGTCAAATGTCTCGCAACCTGAAAGACCCGCAAGATATGAAACTCGAAAGACTTTGAACTCAAAACGATCCGAAAATCAAAATGACATGAAATTCGCATGACACGAAAATCGATTATCCAAAAACCAAATGATATGCAACTCGATTACCCGTTTTAATTGCATCCTGAAGTAACCCGGCCCGACCCGATTATCACATTCAATCCGTCAGTTCAAGTATTTGATTATAATGATAATTTAATGGAGTCCTTAGTGTATTGATCAAAACTCTTTCCTTATATAGAATTATAATAAGTAAAACAAATAGCCATAATTATTGATCATGCATTCGCGATGATCTTAGATCAAAGAACTACTCACACATTAGATCATGAGAAACACTAATGATCTATGTCGTTTATATTTTCATAGTGGGTCGATCCAATACATGTTATCTAACACGTATTTATGTTAATTATTCAATATCTAATATTTGTCATCAGTAAAATAATAAAATATCTCATGTATAACTATGAATGCATTTATGATTTCATTGTTTTTTATTTTTTTTGAAAAAAATATAATCTACGAATCGTGAATATCTTTGATTTCATATTTTATTAATAATATCAACGAAACGCAAATCTAAGATCTATGATATCTTGTGTTAAGTAGCTCATCATTAGGTTATGGGAGCGTTGTTATGATTGCATTATTTTTGTTTTATGATTTTAACAGTCCTAGACTCCTAATCAGTTTCACCCACCTCCATTGTCTCCGAGTAAACGATGTGAGTTGCTTTGCGTTGTCAGTCACGATATTTTACAGGTAGACGCTAACTCATTCTTTTTCTATGTAAAGTATATTGCATATATAAATCAATGAGAATAGATATAGATAGTCTTTATTGGCATTGGCATAGGCATAGGCATAGGCATATGCACAGGATGCATGACAATCAAATTATATGGTCATCAACTCTATAACCTCTATTTTCCCTTCAAACAAACTTCATGCTCTTTATATTCAATCCTTAGTAACTACTGCAAGGGGCTGTTTGGATAGTGGCATTAGACATTATTTTAGTAATCTGAATTTTCGTGTTATGATTACCGTAATTGCATTACAATTCTTAATGTTTGGATGTAAGTATTTATGACAAATGTGGTTGCAATTTTTTTGTTTGGATAGAACAAAAGGAAGCAAATGTAGTAACTACAATACATATGAAATGATATTCTGAAAAATAATCATCTCAATATATTTTCACAAAAATTAAATTACATTTCATACATTAAAAAATAAAAATATCCACGCACTACTCCAACAAATATTTTAGATTAAAAATAATACTTCGATAAACAATGATAAACATTGCAACAAATACTTCAATTAACAATATGATACTTAATATCAAATACTAAATTTGTAACATAGTCCATCATCAATAGACAAACATTAGAAAATCATATTAAGTCTGCAACTAAACAGAGAAAAACCAGGCAAAAAAAAATATGAACTATTTACTGCATGTAGAGTATTATTGGACAACAATATAATTTCTCTTGCTCATAGTACTTACAAGTTACAAAGCTTATTACTTACTAGGATGAAAAATAAATCATGAAATTAGCATTCGATTCAAAGTTTCAAACATAAGATTTTTGGACTCTCATGAATAATAATTTACAGATTATTTCGAATGAAATTAGAAACTGTAATGTTCAAATTAGTCAATTAACATAATATATCAATCAAGTAGTATATTTGCAGTTTTGTTATCAACTTAAAAATCAACTTAAATTTGTTAATTTGGTGAAATTCACTCAATAAAAAACCAACAATTTCATCTAAATGATTGATAATACAAAAACCAACTTAAATCAACTTAAATGAAATGTCTGATTACGGTACACGTTCAATATGTCATGTCATACGTGAATCGGTGAAAGTTGCTCTTCAAGATTCTCGATAAACAAATATGTCAATTAATTTCATGGGGTGTATAATTTTACTTTACAGACGCGACAAGATTCTCGATAAACAAAGGACGCATGTATATTTAGGGAAATTTTATTATCCCTTGGAATTCCCCCTCCCCTTTTGCCACAGATGAATCAGCACGACATCGTTGTCATATTGGTTAATCCGTGATTTAATTTATCTTCAAAAAAATTCAATAAAGTAATAAACCTTTCAGTTAACAATTAATGAAAATAAAATTAACAATATAATAAATACATTTCAATTAGCAGTTAAAAATAATAATTAACAGTAATTATACGATTCAATTTAATTAACAACATAATTATTTCTTAAAATCATATCTCAAAATTAACGACGTGATTAATGTAAAGAAATTAACAAATACAAAATAAACTTTAATTAGTTAATCAAAATTTCTTAACTGAAGGTGTCCGTATATTTTTTAAAATTTGTATTACTCTAAAGTAATCCAAATTAATCATTAATTTACCCACACCCTTATTTTGGACCCAACTTTGTACAATTTTCTTGTGCCACATCATCGCTTTCTTTTTAACATCATCACTTTTCTTTTTAACCATTGATTATAAAATGTGGCAAAATTTAAACCATTGATTAATCATTGATTTTTTATAAACAATTTTTCTTTGTAGCTATTGAAGTGTCCCTTATTTTACACTATGTTTTAAGGATTTTTTTAAAGCCACATCATCATATATTAATGATGTGGACTACTTTTATTGGTTAGGTTCATGTTAGGTTAAGTTTATTCAATTGTTTATCATTTCACATGAGTTTACATGATCAAATGTGAATACAATGGAAGATGAAAAGTTAACATATGAAATACTAATAACTTAATATATAATATTATAAACATACATCATATAGTAGTATTATTTTTAGAATTTTAATTTTGAAAATTCATCAAATATATTCGTTTAATTTTCTCTTTATTTTGACATCCATATTAGCATAGTTCGTACATATAATTTTCCATAATTTGAATTTGTAAAAATATTATGAAAAAAATGCAATGCAAAAAATGCATTTTTACAAATAATTATTTTAATTATTTTATTTACATAGAATTTTAAATATTAATATTTATTTTTAGAAATTACAACTATACTAATATCATATAAAACTAAGTTGATTATATTTGTGTTTTTAATCAAACAAATTTAATATTATTTTCTTTGAAAAATAATAGAAATAAAAATAGTTTATCCATCGAAAAAAAATTAAATTTATTAACACTTACAAAATAGTAATGTTATTTTTAAAAATATAAAATTAACAAAACTAATATGACTTAAAATAATTTATATTCATATCAAGCTAAATTAATTTTTTATATTATTTATGAAATTACTTTCACTACTAAGTTTGATATTATTTATAATTTCATTGCATTTTGAATCAATAACAAATTATTAGTACTTGATAATTAATTATATGTTACTACGTATGTTGTATGATTTATTATTTATAATTTATAATTTCCATTGCATTTTGAATCAATAACAAATATTAGTACTTGAGAATTAATTATATGTTACGAGGTATGTTGTATGATTTATTGTTTTTTACATTTGATATTGTATGAAATATTGTGAAAAACGCTGATATAATATTTGTTGTTATGTTTTTTTTTGTAAAATCATGTTATACCCCATATATTATTATTATACAATAACATTAATATAAGTGTTATTACTTGATTAAGAAAATAAAATTTTGTGTCATCATAATGTAAAATATTTGAAAAACTTACACATAATCATAAATAAATTAGTTCAAATAATTATATTAAGAAATGATATTATTAATATCATCATATTTGTAAGTACTTTATATTGTAATGGAAAACATAATTAACATCCTCGCCGCGTAGCGCGAGTATCTCCTAGTTGGTGTCAATTTACTATTGTGATTAGTCCATAATATCACTAATACATATTTGAAAGATCTCTTACTCGAAAATTAACCACTAATTAACGACTATTTACTCGAAATACAATAGCAGAAAGACGAAATCTAAGGAAATAATCGGAAACAAACACAAAATCTGAAAAATAAACACGAAAATCTCGGAAATAAACACAAATCGTGTATGTAAACTACAATATTTACACACGAGAGACAAAAAAGAAAGTGGCGCAAATTTAGGAGGCAAATCGTCATGGTCAGCCGCCACATGAGGGGAAGAAATGAGAGAAAAGTGAGGAGAGATAATTATGGTTAGGAATTTATATATGGAGAGGTCCAATTTTGATTTTTTTTTTTTTTTTTTTTTAACCCAATTAACAGTTAACGCAAGACCGAGTGACAGTTAATGCAGGGCCGAGTTAATTCTGGACATCGCGTGGGCCTATGTAGAAAACGATTTTTGGGTTAGGTCCACATGAATAGTGATTTCTTCGTTTTTTTCGAGAATATGTAATTGGAGTTTTCAAGCTTGTCTGTCATTGGAAACTCCTAATGTCTTCAAGTCTGTCATGATTTATTTTTATCTAATATGTAAATGATTTTTTTGTTTTTCGTCTCATTGTTCACACATATGTATTTTGGTATATATTTAACACCCAACTTTTTTGGATGTTGTCAAAAAACCTCTATCTTTTTGTAAACTCCACAAAAACCGCCTGCCAAACTTTTATTTCCAAATACCCCAATGGATGGTATTAAAAAAAAATTACTAAAATACCCTTATATATTCATATGCAATAATTAAAAAAATATTTTATTATTTTTTATTAATTTGATTAATTTTAAGAAAATTCACAAACATTTCTTAATATGTGATTTAAAAAAAAAATAGTACTTGTTGTGTTTATATAAATTTAATATTTCATTTATTATTCATGAAAAACTAATGTCAAATAATAATTAAATAAACATCTTGGAAATATATTAATAGAAAAATATATGTTTAAACATGTAGTTTTTATTTTTATTCTTCTTTCATATATTTTTCAATAGTTTCATGATATTTTATTTTCTAAATATTTGCAAGGTGTTCTATTAATATTGTTGTTCATCTTATTACTATTTTATATTTTATGTTCGCTTTTCGGGAAAAAAAATATATAAAATTAGGAGTTTTTTACACAATATCCAAAAAATAGGGTTTTTTTTTTTGAAAAAATTTCATATTTAATTGTGACAAAAAAATATGAAAAAACTTGATCCACGATAGATCTAGGTTCATGTAACTTTTACATTAGTTGATTTATATACACCATGTTCAAACCAAAAAACAACTAATTTGGACTTTTTGATCAAGATCAAATGACCCATATATATTAACATGATGACGTGGTCTTCTATGGAAACAAAAATTTCTTCAGAATTGTAGATATAATATAACTAGTTTTTTTTCCCGCAGAATTGGGCGGGTGTCTTGGAGTCTGTCATGATTTACTTTTTCCTAATATGTAATTGGATTCTACGTTTTTTGTCTGACTTTTCACACATATTTGTTTTGGTATATTTTTGACCCCCTAATTTTTACTGATATTGTAAAAAAAAAATATCTTTTTGTAGACAACAAAAAAAACTTCTACCAAACTTTTATTTTCAAATACCTCCCTAGGGATGATATTGATTTTTTTTTACCAAAATACCCTTCTATTTTCATATGTAATAATTAAAAAAATTGTTATTTTTTTATTAATTTTAAGAAAAGCATAAACATTTCTTAACATGTGATTTAAAAAAAATCAAATTATTACATGTGTTTATATAATTTTAATATTTTATTTTTTAATCATGAAAAACTAAAATCAAATAATAATAATAAAATAAAGAATACTAAATAAACACCTTGAAAATATATTGATAGAAAAATATTTATTTAAACATCTAGTATTTTGTTTTCATTCTCCTTTCATGTATTTTTTTAATAGTTTCGTGCTATTTTATTTTTAAAATATTTTCAAGGTTTTCTTTTAATATTTTTGTTCATCTTATTATTATTTATGATAGTTTTTCAGGAAAAAAAAATGTTCAATATATACAATGTATGAAATATTGAAATTATAAAAAAAAAATTAAATTATCTTATGCTACAAAAAATTTAGGATTTTTGTAAAATTGAAAAATAACAATTTATTTTAATTACTACATATGTAAATTTAGATTTTTTTTACAATACCAAAAAATTTATGGGTTTTTTTTATTTTTTTCATATTTAACTGAGACAAAAAAATATATAAATGAATTTGGTCCACAATGGACCAAGGTTCATGTAACTTTTATATTTGTTGGTTTATATGAATCATGCTCAATTGAATAACCAACTAATTTGGAAATTTTGATCAAGATCAAATGGTCCATATTAACATGATAATGTGGCCTTCTGTGGAAGCTATGATTTTCTTTAGAATTATACATAAGATATAATTTGGAAAAAAAAATTCAATTTAAATGAATTTGAACATTTAAATGTTATAATTTGAACATATTAATAATAATAATAATAATAATAATAATAATAATAATAATAATAATAATAATAATAATTAATATTAATTATTATTATGAAAATATGATGATGATTATTATAAGTATTATTATTATTATTATTATTATTATTATTATGATAGACAAAGGCTTCTAGCGAAAATGTAGAATCTATATGATTAATAATAACAATAATAATAATAATAATAATAATAATAATAATATTATGATTAATATTAATTATTATTATGAAAATATGATGATGATTATTATTACTATGATGATTACGATTATTATGATTATTATGATTATTATTATGATTATTTATTATTGTGATTATTGTATGATTTTAATTATTATGATTATTATTATTATTATTATTATTATTATTATTATGATTATTTATTATTGTGATTATTGTATGATTTTAATTATTATGATTATTTTCATTATTTTCTGATTATTATTATTATGATTGTTATTTTTATGATTATTATTATTATTTTGTGATTTTCAGTGGGGGTATTAATTTTCAGTGGGGGTACCGCCGGTGAAAGTGTAACTTTCAGTGTGGGTACGTATTTTCAATGGCGGTACCGCCGGTAAAAGAAAGCATTGTGGAGAGGTTTTAGCTTTTCAATGGCGGTACCGCCGGTGAAAGTTATCAGTGGGGGTACATATTTTCAATGGCGGTACCGCCGGTGAAAGTGAAACAATCAGTGGGGGTTATTTTTTTCAATGGCGGTACCGCCGGTAAAAGAAGTGTTGTGTAAATATTTTAGTTTTCAAGGGCGGTACCGCCGGTGAAAGTTAAACTTTCAGTGGGGATACCTATTTTCAATGGCGGTACCGCCGGTGAAAGAAATCCGTGTGTAGAGGTTTTAGCTTTCAAGGACGGTACCGCCGGTAAAATTTAACCTTCAGTGGGGGTACACATTTTCAAGGGCGGTACCGCCGGTGAAAGTGTACTTTCAGTGGGGGTACCTTCTTTCAAGGGCGGTACCGCCACTGAAAATATTATTAGTGGGGTACCCCCGAATAATATTTCTCCGTCGGTGATAGTGCTGTTTCTAGTAGTGTTTTGATCAAGATCAAATGCCTCCATATTAACATGATGAGGTGGCTTTCTGTAAAAGCTAATATTTTTGTAAAATTATACATAAGATATAATTTGGACATTTAAGCAAGATTAAATTGTTCATATCATGTTAACATGATGATGTGGTGGAAGCTATGATTTACAAAATAAAAAAAAACCCGAGTTCTGTGTGAATGTACATTCATTTACAGGCACAGTTTCCAGAAGGACAGATTGCAAGTCTGGAATCAACTCCCGTACCGAGAAAATAGGCATCTCATAAATGAGATGGCTTCCATTCATTTTCTTTGCTAAATCTTAGCTTAATCCCCCCCACAAATAATTTCATTTGATCAGGTATACAATTAGCCATTAGGGCTACACAAATTTGTGACTCAAGTAGTACGATGATTGGGTAGAGCCGTAGAGGTAGAGAACAAGTCGAACAGAATTTCGTTGTCCAATATTAATTAGGCATTAAAAATTTTACTATTTTGGCTTAGTAATCAACAAAAAGTAGCCATGATCATAAGTAGAGATTATTATTTATAATGGTGGCGGGTAGTAGATGGGCTGGTGGGACTGCCACTACCTCCCACGGTGTCTATTAAAACCCCGCCCTTCTCAGCCCAATCTCAACCATTTCTTCCTGCCTCCATTTATTCACCTTCTTTCTCTCTCTCTTCATAACTCCCCTATCCACCACCATTGGTACTAATACAACCTCGCTTCAATTTTCTATTCTCATTACTGAACCAGCCGGCCATGGCGCTTCCCTTTCTCTCCATCTTCGCAGCCATACTCGCCACCTTTCTAACCATCCTCATCATTCAAATCATACGCTATAATCGTCGGTACAGAGGCCTCCGCCTACCTCCCGGCCCACCAGGATGGCCTATAATAGGTAACCTCTTTCAAGTCGCCTTCTCGGGCAAACAATTCATCCACTACTTCAGGGACGTTCGCAAAGAGTACGGTCCGATCGTCACCCTCCGCATGGGGGTCAAAACTCTGATTGTCATAAGCAGCCCGGAACTCGCACACGAAGCTCTCATCGAGAAAGGTCAACAGTTTGCTAGTAGACCGGCCGAGAGCTACGCGAAAAGTATATTCAGCTGCAACACATTCACCGTGAATGCGTCTGTTTATGGACCCGTATGGCGGAGCCTACGCCGCAACATGGTTGCTGGCATGCTTAGTACTGCACGACTCAAAGAGTTCAGGCCGACCCGTACCCGTGCCATGAACCGGTTCATCGAACATATCCGCTCCGAGGCTGCTGCGTCACCGGATGGTAAATCTGTCTGGGTTTTACGCAACGCTCGTTTCGCAGTATTTTGTATCCTTCTTGACATGACATTTGGGCTCTTAGACCTAGATGAGAAGCATATCATGCACATTGACGGGGTTATGAAGCAGGTCTTACTCACCGTCGGAGCACATATGGATGATTACCTGCCATTCCTCCGTCCATTCTTCTTCCACCATCAAGGCAAGGTTCATGCCGTCCGAAAAGAACAAATCGACACGATTGTACCTCTCATCAACCGGCGACGTGCCATTCTACGTGACCGCTCTGTGCCGGACCCTAACGCCGCTCCCTTTTCCTACCTCGACTCCCTTCTCGACCTACGAGTAGATGATCGCGATAAGCCCCCAACCGATGATGAACTCGTCAGCCTCTGCTCCGAGTTCATCAATGGTGGCACCGATACCACTGCAACTGCCATTGAATGGGGCATCGCACGAATAATCGAAAGCCCATCAATCCAATCTCGTCTTTACGAAGAAGTCTTGGCCCATGTTGGACAATCTCGACCCGTGGACGAAAAAGATACTGAAAGCATGCCTTTCTTACAGGCATTTGTCAAGGAGCTTTTAAGAAAGCATCCTCCCACCCAATTTTCTTTGACCCATGCAGCCGTTCAACCCGGATCACAAGTGGCCGGTTATGACATACCGGCAGATGCTAATCTAGAAATTTTCTTTCCGACAATTAGTGAGGATACGAAACTTTGGGACCGGCCCGATGAATTTGACCCGGACCGATTCTTAAAGGGCGGAGAGACGGCAGACATAACGGGTTCGGCTGGTGTAAGGATGATACCATTTGGGGCGGGGAGAAGGATTTGTCCTGGCCTGGCAATGGGGACCACACACGTTGCATTGCTTTTGGCGAGAATGGTGCAGGCGTTCGAGTGGCGGAATCACCCTTCGCAACCACCCTTGGATTTCAAGGATAAGCTCGAATTTACGGTTGTTATGAACACGCCCCTTGTTGCGATGATCAAACCAAGGGAGTGTTCGTTCTGATGATATGGCATGCTTATATGAACGAGGAATCATGTTTATTAATTTATATTTTATTATGCGGTTGTTTACTATTATTTTTGTTCTTATTTTCTGAATCTTTGATGGACTAGTCAAGTAGACCTGCAAGAAGTGTATGTCAATAAAGTAGCTTGAGGTGTGTTTTAGTGTTAGATATTGTATCTAAGTTCTTTGTATTTATTTTGGCAATATAAGATGAATATTTATTATTTATTGATCAACTCATCTCCTATGTTCATTTCTGGAAATTAAATAATTAATTCACCAAATTTAGATGAGGAACAATTAGCTCAATTTACACACCCCATTCCTTAGGAAATTATACCTGCTTTAACTCGATGCAAACAGCAAAGCCACATCCTTACCAATAGAGAGTCAAATAGATATTAATTGTTTCTCATCTAAATTTGGTGATTTCATTAAAATGGACAATAGAAAAAAAGAGAAATCCCTCACCCAACTTTTGCAACTGTGTAATAACTGCCACCCAATTTTCCTCTTTTTGAAAGCTCTCTGATTGCGCTTTAAATTCATACCAAACTCGAGATATCCATCCATGCCTTGTACAAAACAAGAGTCAAAATATGATTTCACATAGAAGCAATAGCATTTACTTTCACAATTGTTTTCTTTTGTTTTTGTAATTTTCCTAAATAAATCAGAACAATGTTACAGAGTAAAACCAGAACACAAGAATCACATCAAATCAATCGCAAATCCGAAGAAAAACAACACACTACACACACAAACAAACAATGAATCAATAAAAACTTGAATGGATTTTTAACCAAGAGTATCGATGGTTTTGCTCAATTCTTCCAGCTTTTTCATCCTCAATCTTTCGCTTTCCGCGACAAGCTATGCAAAATCAAGCATGAAAATACAAATAGTTTAGTCATATATAACATTTCTGTATGATTTCATAATCCTTAAATATACGAAAAGAAATTGATACGCACCTCCTTTAGCCTGCTCACCAGTAGAGCCTTCTCCTTCGTCTTCTCATTGAACGACTCGAGTGCTTCTTTGTATTCCTTCTCCTTTATAATTAATAACATAGAATTATCTCTAAACTCTCCATAATTAAGTTAATGATCATACATACCTTCTTAATGCAACTCTGACCAAGTGGTTTTAGTTGACGGTTCACCGTGTCAATCCTCTTGCGAGTCGACTCCACCTCCTTCCTGGTTGGATCCGCCATTCCTTCCAACTCCTGCAATTCAACTTGCAAAATATCATATACAATCTAATAAATATAAAATTATTATGATAGATAAATGAATATCGTAATGAATTACTTGCTTAACGATGGACAATCGTTTGGATTCTTCTTCGACGCGACCAAGCTGAGCAAACACCTTCTCTCTCACTTCCATTTTTTTCCTCTCGATTTGTTCCTCCTTGGCTCGAAACACGGAAAGAGCGGACCGAGACGAGTCCTCCTCTTCTCTCTCCTCTTCAGGACTGTTTTTGACTCTCACCAACTGGAGTTGCTGCTCACGCACTTGCATTTCGTTCTGCATCATTCTCTATCTAGCCACTTATTTCCTCTCTCTCACTCTACAAATTATGACTAGAGAGAAACTTATCGTCTCTTCTCGATGTTTTATCTACCTAGCTATCCATAGGTTAAATATGAGAAAGGTTTTCTTAAAAGTTAAGAATGATAGGGACTGCAAGTGTAAAATTGCAGCATCCTGGTAAAATGGTTGTATCCCACAAAGCTAGACAAGTCACAATATTAAGTTGGCCAGTATTTTAATTGTAACTCATGATATATATAATCTTATGATTAGGTGAAATCGTCATTCTCATAAGTTGGTATATATGTATAAAAAAAATAGGAACTTTGGTAGAGGCTCTGAGAAGTCACAATTGCTTTTAGGTAATGCGTAGATATGAGTGGAGTGAAGTAGCCACAATAGTTTGTCTTGCTTCGATTTCAAGCTATACACTGACAAACACACATGCACACACACAAACAAACTGGTTGATTTTATTTTTTTGAAAGAGAGCCTAAAGCACGAAACGTGCTCTTAAGGTTCTATATTTTATTGATTAATTTGTCAAACATACACGAACATTGCAAACATCGAAACCTAGTGAGCTAGAAAGCAAAATCCAAAATTTACAACTTTACATGACCAACATATTCTAGTATGAATCCCCGGATTTCGTCAACGCCCATGCTTTCACTCAATTTTGAATAATCTCTTTGAATAGTCTCGACATTCGACCTATCTTCTCGCCTCGTCGTTTTTGTGTCATGTGCCTCAATGTATTCATTCTTCGTTGTTGAATCCTTGCTTAATACCGTGACCGTATCCTTCTGCACCGAGCGTACACTCACACTGCTTCTGAGATCTACCTTCCGAAAACCCATTGTCAACTCATTCCAGCACATCCAGTTCGATGTTGTACCGAACTGAAAGGATCTCTATACTGGAAGGGAACTCGGAATTTCGATGTTGGGGTGTGTAGCCAATGGCGCGGGGGGGGGGAGGGGGGGGACTCATTGTTGTCGAAATGAAAAGGCTTTTGAAGAAGTCGGATTCACAGGAACTCGGAGCACGTAAAAAACTCGGGTTCATTAATTAACCAGAATGTACCGCAAAGTAGAGATAGCACACCACACACATTATTCGCGAATCAGCCCTAACTCATTTAATAGCGAATCAGCCCCGAGCAATTATCCAATCGCGAATCAGCTCTAACTCTCAGTAAATCAGTCGCGTACTCCATAACATAGAAGCGATAACCAAACAATAATCACGCGCTCAGTAAATCATCTCATTAACTCAAATGACGAACTCAATAATTACGTAACTGTGAATCAATCTCAGTACTCAGTAAATCAATGAATCATGTAACAGTAATCACGTACTCCAAACACGCACTCAGTAGATCAATCGCAGAAAACGAAACAGTAAATCAATCTCAGTAACTCCAAACACGTACTTCAGTAATCACATAACAGTGAAGCAATAAACTAGTCGCATAATCAGTAAATCCAACAAGTAAAATGATAATCGCCTTGTCAGTATTCACGTAAACCCAACAAGTAAGTTGTTAATCGTCTACTCAGTAATCAATGGAGTACTCAATATATTGCTAAACTCCAACTCAGTAATCAATCTCTTAAACTCGACACGAACAATAACAGAGAATAGGTAAACCTTAACTCTCGAACGCAGCCGAGAGCGGTAGAGACTGGCGGGATTAGTTAGGTCCTACTCAGAGAGAAGACGGGATTAGTTAGGGGCGCAGCCAAGTGGTAAGGAGTAAGGAGTAAGTTAAGCGTAAACCCTAATTCAGAATCGCTACTCAATCAACACATCTTAGTAATCGCCCAAAGCCTATGCTATCGCTTTTTGCAGGAAGAAAGAAGTTTTTTTCTGTTTTCTTGTTTTTAAACTGGTTGATTTTATTGCAAATCACAAATAAAATCACCACCAAAACAAAATTCAAGTTTATTATTCAATGACATAATTATTCGGACACGCTAGCAAGTTCGGAAAATATAAACAAACACGGGCGAGGCTATACATAGCACCAATTTCAGCAAGATGGGTCGCCAAGCGAAACAAAAATTTAACAGTTCGATCCGAGATTTTGAGAGAATTGCAAAGAGCAGGACTCAACTCATGGTTGGTAGAAATTATGCAAATCGGTCCTGCGAGACGGCATAGACGACAGCTGTCCTACTCGGCGCATATACTAAGAACGAGTTCGGCCTGTTATCATAACTCCCTTCCTGCAAATTTTATACATAAAAAATTAGTCCTTTCTTTTTCTTTTTTATTTATTTTATTTTATTTTCTCAAAAAAATACTTACATCGGTGAAGTACTCAGCGTTATGATCGATCCTAGCAAACCCACCGAAACGTGCATCATCCGAATCCAAGACAATCTATAAAAAATAATCATTATTATTTATTTATTTATTTATTTATTTATTTAATCTCACATTAAATAATAAATTTAACAATTAAAAAAAAACCTTGTATTTGCCGGATTTAAGGCAGCCAACACGGTAACCGGAGAAACTGCTACTCCAGTGGAAGTTGAAGACAAAGACCAAATCGCCCCTCTCAAACACTATTATCTTGTCTCCTTCGTCTTTCCTCGACACGTATTGATGTGCCGATGTCATAAACTACAAAATATTCATTTGGTATCACAATCAATTATATTAAACCCTAAAATAAAATTAAAAAAATAATTGATAAATAAATAAATACATACACCGTATTTTTCCTCGAGATGCTGCATCGCCTCGTCAAACTCTTGCATACCATGATATCGAAGATAATCGGCATCTCCCTAAACAAACACATTAATATCATAACAATTATAATAATAATTTAATTATTTTGAGGTCAAATAAAACGTACCAGATCAAACCTGCGACGACACTTGTCATAACTATTATTATTTCCAGATACAAATTTCCCATCCGGCAAAAACTGTTCGCTTCTTGGAAAATCAATCCACTCTATTTATAAAATAACAATAAATAAAATTATAAAAAAATAACACGAAAAAAAGACAAACAAATAAAAAAATAAATACCAGGGTGGCCGAACTCATTGCCCATGAAATTAAGGTACCCTTCGCCACCCAAACCCATAGTAACGAGTCGAATCATCTTATGAAGCGCGATTCCACGATCGATTCGCGGCGTGGCGGGTCGATCGAGGGCCATAAAGTCGTACATGTCCTTATCCATGAGCCAAAACGCGATCGTTTTGTCTCCGACCAAAGCTTGATCGTGACTCTCTGCGTACGATACGCATTTCTCCAACCACCTCCTGTTCGTCAACGTGTGCACTATGTCCCCCATTTTCCACTGCTCGTCTGGTAACCTATATCCAAAAATATATTATTAATTAAATTAATTATAAGGTTTATTATTAATTAATTAATTATTACTTGAGGAGTTCGATCCACTTGTCGGCGACGGCCATGTGAAGACGGTAATCGAAACCGACGCCTCCGTCTTTCACCGGAATGGAAAAGACCGGCATGCCACTCACCTGTAAAAAAACAAAAGATTAAATTAAATCAAACTGGAGATCTCCAGTAGAAGAATAAATGGAGTGACGTACGTCTTCGCCGATGGAAATGGCTTCGGGAAACAGACCCTGAATCATGTCGTTTACGAGCATGAGATACACGACTGCATCTACATCCGTTGCCATTCCGAAATACTCGTTGTAGTTCCCCGTGAACACCATCTGTAAATTAAATTAAATTATTAGTAATTTAATTTAATTATTAATAAATTTGAAGTGCATACTTGTAAGCCGTGATGAGTATACATCATGGAAGTGACGCCGTCGAAACGGAACCCGTCAAACTTATACTCGTCGAGCCACCACCTCGCGTTCGACAACAAGAACCTCAAGACTTCCCAACTACCGTAGTTGAAAAGACGGGAGTCCCACATCCAATGATACCCTCTTTCGCCGGAATGGAAGTAATGGGAGTCCGTGCCGTCGAACCCGTTAAGCCCGTCAAGAGTGTTGTTGGACGAATGGCTGTGGACTATGTCCATGAGCACGAGGATTCCGAGCTCGTGAGCTTTGTCGATTAGGGACTTGAGGTCTTCGGGAGTCCCGAATCGGCTACTCGGCGCGAAGAAATTGGTTACGTGGTAACCGAAACTGGCGTAGTATGAGTGCTCTTGAATCGCCATGATTTGTACCGCGTTGTATCCGAGCTTTTTTATTCGCGGTAACAAGTCGTCTCGGAAACTCGCGTATGTGTTTATTTTCGGCTCCTGAATTTCACATTTCAAAAATTAATTATTAAAAATATAAATATTTAAATTAAAGAGTTTACTTACGGGGCTGCTCATGCCGACATGGGACTCGTAAATACGCAGAGATTTGGGCCTCTTGGGTTGAGGGTGCTTGAATACATACTTCTCCTATAATATTTATATATAATTGATGACAAATTTGTAGATTATTAAAATAAATAAAAAATAATAATAAATTAATGTACCTCTTCGGGAGGGTCGTAATAGATGGCAGTGTAAGGTATTTCGCCAGAGGCCTGGATCGAGTACTTGATCCATGCAGGAATCGAGTCTTTTATGCCACTTGGAGTATCCATTCTTATCTATAAATATAATTAATTCAAAATTAGGGTTTAGGGTTTATCACATCAGAAAGATAAGGAAGTACAATATCAGTACCTTGACACGTGAGCCGTGTTGAATTGGTGGGGACCCGTCAGCATTGTTCGGTAGAAATATTTCCCACACGCCAAATTCATTCTGAAGTTTTATTAAATAAATTATTAAAAATATAGAAATTATACAATTAATATAGTTTAGAAGAAAATAACATACACGAGTCATGATATCAGCATTTGGGTTCCAGTTGTTAAAATCTCCTACCAGCGTCGCAGACTGATACAAAATTAAAAAATTAAAATAATTAATTAATTCTTAATGGCTCTTGAAATTCATAATTTAAAATTTAAATAAAATGAAACTAATTTTGGACATACATGTGCACCAGGGGCCCATTCGCGATAAGTAATACCTTGAGCACTGCACAAGACGAAATTAACAAAATAATAAGATGAAATAATTTCAAAAATTAAATAATAAAATATCGAATGATTAATTGAACCTGCGAGTAAAACCGAATTTCTCGTAACCACGAGAAAATGCATCCAAGCCACCTTCATGTTGATCAATTAATGCCCTCAATTCTTTATACTTATTAAATCTGTTCATTCATAGAAATTATGATAAGTCATCAGTTCAAATAAAAATAAAAAGACAAAAAGAAAATTAAAAATTGAGAGAAAACGGCAACCTGTACTCGAGATGGCCTCTGAAACCTTCCAGCATAGGGTCGATTTGGTAAATTCTCTGCCCATCGCCAGGAGGAACAATCACTTTCGAGTTGGTAAATTCTTCACTCATTGTTTCCTCTCCAGTAGGCAATGCAGTGTCGGTCGTCACCTCTCCAGTTTCGGCCTTCTCTTCCTCTCCAGTTTCAATCTCGTTCCCTTCTTCTTCCTGTAAATAACACAGTACGTTAAGTGGGCCAGTTATTTTTATAAAAAGACGAAAAAAGGTACTGACTTGACCGGTTGCAAGGGGATCTGGGGTGGACGAGAAGCCGTCACCACTGGGCCCACCGGGGATCAGCACCTTTCCTGATTTGGCAACGATTCTTGATCCAGAATTGCTCTCAGTATCAGATGACGAAATTCCAGACAAAATGCTCCCTAACAAATCAAAGGTACTCGTTATTTAGATATACAAGGATCATAACAAAATGCATCTGGATTTTGGATACTATCTTGAAAATTAGGATTTGACACAGCTTAAATTGACAAGAAACGGCAAAATTGGGGGTTTATGGGTCTGAAATTCTTGTTTAGAAGAGGAGAGAGATCATACTAGAAAAGGAGCTGTTGGTGCTCTTGAGGAGGAGGAAGGAGTTGCAACGATGGAGCTGGCTTCCTGGAGCACGGACGACTCCTCCAAACCTAACCCCTGAGCCAGAGAGCGCAAACACCGACGCCATGGGAATAGAAAAGTATATATCACCACTTCCCAAGGTCCCAAAAGGGTACGAAGGAAGATCTCAACGGAACCCAAATCAAATCTCGAGATCACAAGAAGAGAAGAAGAAGACCCAAATGGGAGAAATGATAAAAATGAGCGGGGGAAGGAGAGCGAGAGCGAGATGTTCACTAATTCAAGAAGAGAGAGAGAGAGAGAGAGAGAGAGAGAGAGAGAGAGAAGGGAGTGCAAGTCACACGTGTGCGGCAGAGAGGAGGGGAGTGAGAGAGAGAGAGATGGAACCCACTTCTGATTGTCGTATTAGGTGCCAACTAGGAGAGATAGAAGGGTGGTGACTGGTGTGACCCTCAGTGTCCGGCAATGAGGGAGTGACGAGTGTATTGAGGGAGGAGGGAGAGAAGGGAGGGGCGTGAAGAGAGAGAGGATGAGGAACGAACGGCCGAATATTTCTGTTCGGAAAAACTTCCGTTACTCATTGACGACTTTTTTCTTTTACATATTACTCCCTCCATCTATAATAATTAGGCTTAAGTGCAAAGGTTTATCTTTATGGGGTTTATGTTAAAAAATAAGGGGAAAATAGCATTTTTATGGAATCACTTTTTAGGTTTGTAAAAAATATTACTTCATTTTAATTAGTGCTATAATTGAACTGTTCAATCTCTTCGGATTTGAACTGATATATGTTACGATTTGATCGGGTTACGTGTTGTTCGGGTCTTGAGTTAAAGTTAAGTTGTTTGCATTCAAGTAATTTTGTTGAATTCATGTCATAAATTGATTCTTTTATATTTTAAAATCACTCGGATGTATCGTTGGATCGATCGAGTTTATCGGTTTCGAGTAATTTGTTAAGAGTTATGAGTCAACTATAGTGTTCGAACGTTGGTCCATTCGGGTAATATGAGTCAAATACTTCGTAAAAAATTATAACTAAGCATCACATAAACCTAACAAAACTATACATTTATCTAATCATATCCACTAGCTATATTAATTTTAATTCATATACACATCATCATCTATTAACGTAATACATTCAGAAAGACATTACATCCAATAAATAAATAACGAATATGAATGAATAAGTTATTGGTGAACTTCGTGTAATATAAATTAATTAAAGAGTGTAATATGGGTTAACAAAACATCATCATCCATTCTAATCCTAGACGAAGCTCGTCAATGGGTCACACACTGTTGATCAGTAGACATGGACATCATTACTCCATCGTTTTATCTTTCTATCTTTTTATTTTAGTTTAGTACGAGACATAACTGTGTAATCCCTCCAATGTATCAGAGTCTCGCCAAATAGATGGATTTCTCATCTAATTAAAAAAAAAATTATATACAAAATCGAGGCTGGCATGTTGTCGTCTCCTTCAAAAAAAAATTGAATGAATAAGTTTCATGCAAATATACTCTTTCGTTACATAATAAAAATAGACGCTTTCATTTTTATCTTTTAACAATTTCAAGAATTTTGTTCATCAGATTTGAGTTCGAGCATGTTTTTCGGTCTAGTCAGATTTGTCATCATTATTTTTATCTACAAATACAATGTTATCGTTAAATAAATTGTCGTTTTTCTAAAAATGTCGACTATTTTTTTTTTTGAGTAAATTCGGAGAGGGCTCAAAGTCCCCTTCCAAACACAATCTCCTTTTTTTATTTTATTTTTTTATTACAAACCCGTAGGCCACACACTCTATTCACTCATTTAACATTTAATCTATAATCCAGTGTCCCCGTCGGGAATCGAACCCCACACCTCTCGCTCCCTAGCCAAGAGGTGTGACCAACTAGGCTAACTCTAGTTGGCAATGTCGACTATTTTGATTTTTTTTGTTTCGTCCTTTTACATGATTTTTTATTAAACTAGACTAATTATAAAAAATAGTAGGTGCTAAATTATCAAAATAATTGTAAAATGGCGTGTATTTGTAAAAAACTCCCTTTTGCAAATTTATTAAAAAGAAGGGTTATTTCACAAAGTACTAGTTAAAAAAAGAGGCTTTATTACTGGAGGGTATATCCCGTGAGAGGAACGCTTCTTCTTGGACCGGGCCTATGCAAACGGCGCGGAACACGAAAATATCTCGCTCGACAAACCACGATTCCTCCTTTTCGTCGTTTTCCTAAAACGGTTATATTTTTACAATGGGCTCGGAAAACATAGCTTCATCTCTCTTCCTTTTTTGTGATAAACTGGGCCGAATTGAATAAATGCCCATTTTTATTATAGCCCCCACTTTTCTGGCCCACAACAACTACAGGTACAGAAATATTATACCCAATTTTTTCATACAATTATAATTTTTAATTACTTTAAACAAGTTTTTATGAAAAATATATATATGTAAAATATGGCAAAATTACTTAACCGAGATTTTTTTTTTATCTATTAGATTCATCAAAAAAATATGTTTTACAATAAAATTAAACATTTCTCACTCTTTCAAATACGATACACATATTATCTTTTTACAAAATAAGGATCTCGATGCAAATTCAGTAAATATAAAATCTCGAGTACAAGAAGTCAAATACTCGTTTAAGCATTTTAGCTTTATTCTATACAAATATTCACGAATTCAAAATCTCAAGCATGCTCATTTTATTTTAAATTTTCTTCGATTCATAAATCATTATCGCGGACGATTTGTTTGGAGGGGAAAATAATGGCAGCCATAGGAAGATCCTCCATCCCTCCGCTTTCATCGATTATGAACCGAAGCCCTTCTATGTGCAGCTTTCCGTGGTGACCACTTACCACCATTATCGGTTTTTCTTTCTCTCTCAACTCCTATATGTACACCCAGAAATAAATAAATTAAATTATTAAATTTTCAACCAAAATTAATAAGGTCTTGACCTTGGGTATGTCCCAGACATTCTTGCGGCCACGGAGCTCTTGAAGAGTAGGCAAGCTAGTGTCTCTGGCCCGCAACACTTGTAATCTCTCTTCTACATTTGTATTTTCTAGTCCTGCGTGTACGGCAATTAGCTTGCATATTTTTCTCCCTTCGTCTGTATTGATTGCCACGTCCTCCTGAACAAAAAATACATGTGAAATTTGTAATCAAAGAAATTCATATTATTTTTTCTTTCGTGAAAAAGAAAGAATCTCAATTCGATACCTCCTCGTGGACCCAGACTAAATCGTGTAGAAATTTCTTATGCTCTTCTGGGACGGCTTTCATAAGATCTGCAACAGAAATTAGACGGATGAATTTCACTAAAATCTTTCAATCGACACTTTCATGAAATTTCGATGTCATTTTGTCATACACTTTGAGGACACATCCTAATTAACATGAAAATAACATCAAAACAACAAACACTTGGTGGGTCTGGTAGAAATGGAGAAAATTGAAGTGTTCCTCACCAGAAGATCCATGGGGGACTCCGTAGGACTCGAATGTGGGTCTCGAATCATAAATCGAACCCCTATGGTAGATTCCTTTCTTTGGATTGAATCGATCCCCGATATCACCAGCCCATCTCCTCCCCTGTACATGCATCTCGGTGTAACCCTCTCCTTTATACCAACCTTCTCTCTCCTCACTCTGTGCAAACTCCGCCCACGTGTCAGAGAACCGAGCTGACCGGTCAGGCGGAGCTGGCAAAGCTCCGACGAATGCAGCAAATGCCAAGTCATGGTTGCCGCACAAGAACACGTGACGCTGACGCGGGTACTTGCGAGGAAGCAGGATGAGGAAGTCGAGGACACTGCGGGTCTGAGGGCCACGATCGTTGTAATCGCCGAGGAAGATTACTAAGGCGGTTTCGAAGGAAGTTGGGTCGACGACGGATTGGATGTTGGACCAGAGGCGGAGAAGCTTGGAGTAGAAGCCATGGACGTCGCCGATGCAGATGGTCGTGCGTTCAGCCGGCTGAGCTTCGATGCTGGCCGACATTAGAGAGATTCCAATTTTGGAGCGGAACTGTTGTGCTATGAAACGTGATTAGTGCAGAAGTGACAAATGACTAACTACTTGCTTGATGTGGAATTATGAAGTGTCTACGTAAGGACGAGAATACTTCCGTATCCGTATGTTTCCTATCAATCTTACTTGTAACTTGTGTTTCCCACTAACATTTTATCATTTTAGTCCATTAAAATTTAGAATTCTTACATAAACCACTCTGGTGATTTTTCATTTTGGTCCATCGAATTAATTTTTATTTTAGTTTTCATTAATGATATTTGGCGAAAACAACTATTTTATTTAATGTAATGGATTGGTCGATGACTATATATAACTTGTTAATTGAGATTGTATACAATATACATTATTTGTTAATTAGTTGTCGGTCCACAAGGTAAGGTGCATGGAAACAAGACGAATATTAATCTGTAATAAATTCATTGACCATGACGAATAATGATTTTGAATTCGTAAATTTATAAGCATCGTAAAGTATAAGATACGTTTGATTAGTACTACAACACTATCTAATTACTGTGAAATCTAACTTATGGATCATAAATTTCGAGAGAGATGATACGATTGTTATTATCAAAACACACTATAAATTCATATGGAGATAAAAGAGAAAGCGAAATTTTAACAAAGAAGCAAAGAGAACAAATAATTATTAGTAAATAAAAAAAAACATTTCACTTAACTAAGTTAGTACAAATATTTATAAATCATATTAAATCAACTGAAAAATAATCTATTAACTACTTCGGAGATTTGAATGCAATTAACATATTTATCGAGAATAATCGTGATTTTTATTTTCAATGCACGGTTCAAATGAATATGTTAATTAGCGATGTTACAACATTGTTATTGTATAAAAAAATGAAAACTGAAAAGTAAATCTATAACAGAGTACCACAATTTATTAAAGGATGATGTTATTTGGGTGTCGAGCGCAACTTTTTAGAAAAATCAAAATATAATTATATGTAACTCCCTTTCCTCTTCAGCAACAAGATTTTCTTTCTTATTTGCCTCTTGGAAAGTTACACTATAATTTATTTTCAAGACATGAGATTTTCATTTTTTTTTTTTTTTTTTGTAATTCAGAGTCTTTGACTTGCATGTTAGCAAACACATGAAAATTCATTTCAAATCTACGTGACTACAATAAAAAGAAGCATATATTATTTATATTAAAAAAATTATAAAACTATTTAATATCAACAGTAATATTAATAGAACCCGTGCAAAAAAATTAGTAAAATTATCAATTTATAATTAATCAAAACATAATATATAACAAGTTATGTATGTATAAGACAAATCGACAAGGATCTTGTTGAAAAAAAAAGACTTTATCCTTGTTCTTCATATATAATTATGATTGAGACATAAATCTAGATCCGAGTAAGTTTTTTTTTGCGGTTGAAAGTTTCATAGGATAAAAAATTTGAGAGGGGGAAGACAAAAATAACTAATTTGGTAAAAAGAAAAATGCATTACACATTTAAGGGCAAAATAATCATAATTTTGTTCTTAATGGGCTCGTTCGGCAACACATGGAATAGATGAATAATGGAAGAGAGACTAGTCAACAATTCCATTTTATTCCATGTGTGTTCGGCAATGTTGTTAGAATAAGAATGTGAGTTAAAATGTATGAATTGATATGAATGACCAAAATACCCTTATTTTTACAATTTAGCATTACTTAGTTATTCAATTTAAAAAAGAATAAAAACATATTTTTACAAATTTAAAAATACGAATAAATATTGAAGTATAAATATATTACAATGAAAAACTAATAAATACATCACAACATCAGCAATTACAAATAAAGAACTACATAGGATGTCTTAAATACAAAACTATAAATAAATGTACAACGATACATACATGGAAAAAATCAATAAAAAACATCTCTCAAAACTATAAATAAATGTATTTTGTTCCAGTGCCAACAATGAGTGTCAATATTCCTAAATCAATACTCAATTTTATTATCAATAATCAATTGAGGAAAAATTAATTTGACTCTATACCAGCAATTTTGTGCATTAATTCTGTATCAAGCCTGTCATTCATATAGAAGATTTCTGTTAAGACTTAAGAGGCATGTCCTTGGCACCTATCTCCAACGAATTTATAAAAAGGAGAAGACATAATAACAATAATATAATCATGATAATGCAAATAAAACATGTCCCAAATTATAAATTGAGTTCATAAGTGAGTTCTTCTAGATAGCTCGTTTTCTTCCAAATACAAAACTGAAAAGCTTACCATGGCTTTGAACCAGTTATTGACCATCACCCTTGCCTTTCTTACTGGGCTCTTTCTCTTGGTTCGTTGCCATTTGTGGTTGATAAGAAGGAAAACAAATAACGGACATTGGGATTTCTTTAGAGAGATAAAAAAGAGTACATTAACAAGGATGTTTTTTATGGGAGCGATGGGCAAAGCATAGTCGGAATTTCGCCGGAGAAAGAAGGATTGTGAAAGTTATTTTTCAGATCTGTGTTGTGAGAGAGAAGAAGAAGAGTAGTAAGGAAATTAATATTTTATTATGCCACGTAGATAAAGATGGAATTAACAAGGGCATTTTAGTCCTAAATTATGTCTTATTCTTGGAAGAAATCTATTCCATCCCTACCATGGAAGAAAGATATTCCGTTAAACTGCCTCTTCTTCCATTTAATTCCAGCCTTGTTCGGCTGGAATAAATGGGTTAATCCACTAATCCATCTCTATTCCACTCTGCCGAACAGGTACAATAAAAACTCCTCACAAGACCCAAATAATGCTCTTAAAATATCATCATCCTTTATTAAATAGCGGTGTTATAACATGCAATAGTGAAAATCATTAATAAAGTATATTCAAACTGTTACGGGACAAGCCGCTACACAACTTAAAATATTGGTTTGAATTATAAAACGACTTAAAAATTATTTGAGTTATAATTTTTCCTACTATTCAATACAAATTACCATTGAGTGCCTATCATTGATTTTTGAACGAACCTACTAATTTTCATATTTGGGTTGATGTTGAAAATTTATCTTTCATATATGATATTGCAAGATTTTGCAAGGGTATTAAAATTTTCGTTTCGTATATGATATTATAAGATTTTGCAAGGGTATGCATTCATATTTTGCAAGAAGAAAATTTAGGAGGATCATTTGGCAAACCTAATTACAATACAAATAGCCCAAAAATACAAACCCGCGAAAAAAAAGGATCCGCATTCCTCCATTGACGCCGGACCACCAGAAATCCAAAACCAGAGAAGAAATTCAAGCAGAAAGGGAGAAAGAAGCTGCCTGCTTTCCTCGTTTTCCGGTGCTCCGCCTCCTCTCCTAGCTGATTTGGTCTCTTTCCCCTGCCAGAATGCGGCCCAAGGACAGGATTTCCTACTTCTACGACGGTAAGTCTCCTCCTTCCTCTCCAGCTCCTTAAACCCTAATTCACCATTGGGCGACCGTCTAAACCAACATTTCAACTAATTTTCCACTTAATATCTCCAATTTCGAGTGAATTACTTGTCAAAATTGGTTCTGATAACTACAATTTAGAAGCTCATGTTTAAATCGATTGAAACAATGCAGGAGATGTGGGTAATGTGTATTTCGGCCCGAACCATCCAATGAAACCTCATCGTCTTTGCATGACACACAGTCTCGTCCTTGCTTACGGCCTTCACAAAAGAATGGAGATTTTTGTTAGTCCTATCACCCCCCTTCTACCTTCTTCTCCATTTTTCTTTAATCGCATGATTATTAATATTATTTTGAGTTTGTATTTGTACAGCGCCCCCACAAGGCTTATCCAGTCGAACTAGCTCAATTCCATTCTGAAGATTATGTCGAATTTCTTCACAGAGTTACTCCCCACACCAAAGATCTCTTCAAATTCGAATTAGCTAAATGTAAATATACTCAAAAACTTAAAACAAAAAACTCTTCCTAATTAAATTATTAACAATATATTTTGCTCAATTCACAAACTTATCTGCAGATAATCTCGGCGAAGACTGTCCTGTCTTCGAAAACATGTTCGAGTTTTGTCAAATCTACGCTGGTGGCACAATCGGTAATTAATTCATCAAATACATTAAACTCGAACAAATATAATATAATGTTACCATTTATAACATAGATGCGGCGAGGAGACTGAATCATGGATCGAGCGACATAGCGATTAATTGGGCTGGAGGATTACATCACGCCAAAAAATGCGAAGCGTCAGGATTTTGTTACATCAACGATTTGGTTTTAGGAATTTTAGAGCTTTTAAAATACCATGCGAGAGTTCTCTACATTGATATTGACGTTCATCATGGAGACGGAGTCGAAGAAGCTTTTTATTTCACTGACAGGTAAAATAAAATAAAAATATTATTATATTATATTATGATATTAATTATTAAATTATTAATGAAATTCAGGGTTATGACCGTGAGTTTCCACAAGTACGGCGAATTGTTCTTCCCTGGAACCGGTGATATTAAGGTAATTATTTTTTTATTTCTTAAAAAAATGATTGTCATGGAAATAATAAATACACTTTAATAAAAAAAAAAATTTGGTGCAATTTGAAAGGATATGGGAGAGAGAGAAGGGAAATATTATGCATTAAATGTACCGCTAAAAGATGGAATTGATGACAATAGTTTCACTCGCCTTTTCAAGACTGTGAGTCTAGAAGCTTCTTCAAATTTTGAATCTTAAAACATAAATAAATAATTTTTCACCGTTTTCTATTTGTTTTGTATATATAGATAATATCAAAAGTGGTGGAGACGTATTTGCCAGGTGCAATCGTTTTGCAATGTGGCGCCGATTCATTGGCTGGAGATCGTCTTGGCTGCTTCAATCTCTCCATCGAAGGTTTCTATTTCATATTCATATAATTTTAAAATTAAATAAACCAATATTTTAATGATTCTTTTTTTATGTTTTATACAGGACATGCTGAGTGCGTGAGGTTCGTGAGGAAGTTTAATCTTCCTTTATTGGTTAGTGGTTCAAAAATATTTTAATCTAAATTTAATCGTGTTAAATAAATATTGCAATGTTTTTTTATTGATTTGAGAATTGAAGGTAACGGGAGGAGGAGGATACACGAAAGAAAACGTGGCGCGATGTTGGACCGTCGAAACTGCAGTTTTATTAGATACCTCTCTTCCTAATGGTATTTTTTTTTTATATTATTATTTTTATCTAAAATTTATTTAATTTTATTTTTTGTGAATTGTAGATATACCAGAGAACGAGTATAGCGAGTATTTTGCGCCTGGGAATAGCTTGAGAATCCCAAACAGTGAAATTGTACGCTACTTATTTATTTATTTATTTATTTATAATACTCGTAGTTTGTTTATTTTGAATTATTTTACTGATAAATGAAAATTTGTTTGATTTTTGTAGGAGAATTTTAATAGCAAGTCGTATTTGAGCACGGTTAAAATGCAAGTGATGGAATGTCTCCGAAGCATACAACACGCTCCCAGCGTTCAGATGCAAGAGGTAAATTTTAATTTTATTTTATATAAAAATTGTTTTTAAATAAATTAAAATTAAGTGAGTTCTTGTTTGATTTTGTTTTTTAGGTTCCGCCAGATTTTTATATACCAGATATCGACGAAGATACACTCGATCCGGACGTGCGTGTTCACCGTAAGTACCCTCGTCAAAACGGTTAAATATTAAAATGATATTTTTTTTGGTAACTAAATAAAATTGATTATTTTTCAGAGCATGCGGAAGATAGGCAAATTCAGAGGGATGATGAGTATTACGAAGAAGATAACGATAATGATCATGACATGGACGATGCCCCTTAACGAGGTTTTGGTTATTTAGGTTATTGAATTGGTTGGTATAAAGATAACCAACCTTAGGGTCTGATTATTGTAGTGTTAATGTCATTCTAGTTATATTTATGATCCTTAATTCTGTGTAATTATTGTAGTAAAATGATATGGAATTTCAAAATCACGACATTAAATTTGGTAGATTTCTTGAGTTTCGAATGTAGCAAATTTTGATAACTTGTATAAATTTATAAAACCTCAAGGGTATATCTTGTTGATTGAATGACATCATTACTATTTTTTTGGGAAATTATACCATGTCCCCCAAACCCATCACAACACCATACCATTTGTTTTTTTTGGATTGGGTGTTAATCCCCAACTCCAATTTGCACCCCACTCTCTCTCCAAATTAATTAATGTTTCGAATTAACAGTTAATTATGAGTAAATTAACATTTCATATTAGTGCCTAATAATTCATTAATTCAATTAATAGTTAATTGAAAGCATTGTTAATCGAGTGGGTATTTTTTGGGAGATGGATAGGATATCAAGGATGTGGTGATGGGTTTGGGGGGCACAGTAAATGGCCTCTATTTTTTTCATACAAGGAGACGAATTTTGTGGGGAGTGTAGTCCCCATCACAGCAACAAGGGTAACATGATACTTGACTCTGCCTGCTTTTCGGTGTATGGACCCAACTATTAAATTGGCAACGTGGATAGTTTGGATGGTGGGGATTCATCGATTACTCTGATCCTAGCAAGAAGAGATTGGAGATCACAATTCAGTAATCTCCTTTGGAAGTCCAACCTACGTGCCGTACAAACAATCAGAACCTCCATCCTGGATTATTTACAAAAACTTATCTAAACTTTTTACTTTTTAGTAATAAAATGTCTTGAGAAAATTATTTGCAAATTGCAGTCTAATTATCATCTATCAATTTTATGTATTTTTATTTTTTGGTTATTGTTTTCTACATGGATATTTTAAATTGGAATCTTTTTAACATAGACCGAATATGATATTTTTCTTTGTTTCTGTTATCTTGACTTCTCCAAAGCATATTATCATTTCTTCTTTCGAATTGTTTGACGAAATATATGAAGTTATAATTTGTTTACCGACAATGCACAACCCAGTTGTAGTGCAACGTTGCGGAAGATAGCATTCATTCACGCGACTTTGTATAAAATGTATTTGTTTTCGGATGTCAATTCTCTAGTACAGTTACGAAACATAAATGATTCAATTCGTTTATCGCACATTACATTATCAGATAAAAAACGATTATTGAAGTCGATTTACAATTCGTGGGTCTGAAATTTTCCATTTTTTCCAACTCGCGGATTTTTTTTCTCAAACTGAATTGTAGCTCTATTATGTCGAATTATTTCGAATCAGTAAGATTCTTGAAAAATAAATAAAACATTGATTTCGATCGGATCCGATAATATTGCGTTGTCAAAACATATTCGAGGGGGGGGGGGGGGAGGGTGTCTCAATCAAGATGGAGAAACGAGCTCCTTCGCGAGGAAACAAGGTAACTTTGTGACTTTGGAAGGTCGGTCGACCGGCTCTTCAAAGGTCGAAACATTTGGTCCGACCTTTCAAATGTCGAAAGGTTGTTTAATTTTTTTTTCGCGGGGAACATGATAGATTATAGTATTTAAATTGACCGATTTTTCAAAGGTCGACAAATGTAATAATTTGGGATTTTTGTAAAATCAATAATGTTACATATGTTATTATTAAACTAGTTCAATTGGCTAAACATAATTGGTCAAGATTAAAAAAGATCTTTCTATATTTTATTTTTTGTGGATGTTTATTGGTGATATTTAAATGACAATACGTGTTATTATGTATATAAATTTTAAATGATAACATAGGTTTATTTTATTGAGTAATTTTTTTGTATTTTTTTTTTATAATAAATGCAGAAATCTCATATTTCCCTCATTTATTGATGTCAATGAAACTTGAATTCATAATCTCTCAAAACATATGATTTTTCTACAATATTATATTTTTAATATATATTGTAATATAATATTATTTAATATATGTCATACCATTTTATGTATCAGGGTAATTATGTAATAGTTTTTTGGAAGGGTGCATGCGTTATTTTAATGTTTCGTAGGGCGTAAACCAGAAATTTCACAAAAAATTGAGCTCAAAGGGGCATATGCGGAAAAGTGCCGCCGCAAGATATTATTCATATGGATAATCACGGATAATAATTTAGTTGATTGTGTTTACAAATTACAAGTTATGTGGGTTGGAGGAGTACAAACAACCAAAAATCAAAGAGTTTTTCATTTTCCATGTTTTTTCGCCTTTAAAACGGTTCACCAAGTACTGTAACTGGAGTCTCCATTCTTACTCCGGCCTTGTGAAGTCGATCTCCCTCGTACTGCAGCTTGAGGCGAAGTATGTATTTCATTTTTACGATTTTTGTTCTTTCTTTTTGTGTCCGCAATTAAATCATATCTGATTTGTTATAATTATTGCCGTATCCAGTTCGAATTTGGATTTTTAGAGTCAATATATTGCTTTCATTTTCCGATTCTTTCGCCCAATTCTTGCTTTTGCGCTCCCAATTCACAGTAAAATTGAACATGTGTATTGTGATCTCTCTTCGTAACTGTCCATACCTTCAATTTCTGAACATTTGTATTAAGCAGTGCTTTGGACAAGGCAGTGGTAAGGAATTGGGAAAAACATGAAGGATCAATTAGCAGTAAATTTAGGGAGAACAAATAGAATCCATTTGAAAATCCTAAATATCAATTCTTATTACATTATATTTAATTTTTTGAACGAGATTTCCTTCAAAATCAGTATCTTTCTAATCGTAACTATGATTCTTTTACGAAACAGGCCTACAAACAGTTGATTAAGTTCATGGCTCTGGGAGTATCAGACATGGCCCTTTACGTCATGTCTACGGGCCTACACAAACTTTACCCCTCTCACCAATTCTGCACCGCGTCCCCATTAAAAACCAACACGAAAAGAACGACTCTTTCGAATATTCGAGCACAATTTAACCCCATTAAACCCCAAAATTTTCTAACCCCAAATCCATCCCTAAATTTTAACTTCCGTGCAAAATCAACAAAAATTCACTGTGTGAGACCTGGTGGAGACATTGCCAATGTGTCTCGTGACGAAGGTAATAATATTAATAACACTAACAATAGTACTTGGATAAAAGACACGCTTAACAATGCAAATCAAATACTCGGATCACCAAACGGGCAGAGTTTAAACGGTTCCTCTCCTGCTAAACCCATCATACCCGAACCGAAAAAGAAAAATTCAGTAGAAGACGAAGCGTGGAGACTCTTGAAAGAATCCATGGTTTTTTATTGCGGTAGCCCTGTTGGCACAATCGCAGCCAATGATCCTTTGGATAGCAATGTGTTGAATTACGATCAAGTCTTCATTCGTGACTTCATTCCCTCTGGTATCGCCTTTCTTTTGAAGGGCGAATATGAAATTGTTCGCAATTTCATTCTCCACACTCTCCAACTCCAGGTCTATCATTACTTCAAAAACTCAAAATTATCTAATCTCTATTAATACTATTAATAATATATTATATTATGATGAATAGAGTTGGGAGAAAACAATGGATTGCCATAGCCCGGGACAAGGATTGATGCCGGCGAGTTTCAAGGTGAGAACGGTACCGCTCGACGGCGATGAAAATACATTCGAAGAGGTGTTGGATCCTGATTTCGGCGAAGCTGCAATTGGCCGTGTTGCTCCTGTCGATTCCGGTACATTATTAATTTAATACCTTAAATCTTTTATTATTATTAATAATATAATGAAATTGGTATTTTGAAAGGGTTGTGGTGGATAATATTGCTGAGAGCGTATGGAAAATGCTCGGGAGATTTATCGGTTCAGGAGAGAATCGACGTGCAAACAGGAATTAAGATGATTTTGAAACTTTGTTTAGCAGATGGATTCGACATGTTTCCCACTTTGCTCGTTACTGATGGCTCTTGCATGATCGATCGCCGCTTGGGCATCCACGGCCATCCTCTCGAAATCCAAGTATGTATTCCTTTCTAACCAACCAACTAACAAACAGACAAACTAACAAACTTTTTGTCTTATTAATGTAGGCATTATTTTATTCAGCGCTGATGTCAGCACGCGAAATGCTAGCAGCAGAAGACGGGTCCGCGGATCTAATCCGAGCACTAAATAACCGATTAATCGCGCTTTCATTCCACATAAGAGAATATTACTGGGTGGACATGAAAAAACTAAACGAGATATACCGGTACAAAACCGAGGAATATTCCTACGACGCGGTCAACAAATTCAACATATATCCCGACCAAATACCGCCTTGGTTGGTCGAGTGGATGACGAATAAAGGCGGATATTTCATCGGGAATTTACAACCGGCCCACATGGACTTCAGATTTTTCTCGTTGGGGAATGTTTGGTCCATCGTGAGTAGTTTGGCCACGACTCATCAATCTCACGCTATTTTGGATTTGATCGAGACTAAATGGTCTGATTTGGTCGCTGGCATGCCTCTTAAGATTTGTTATCCCGCTCTCGAGGGCCAAGAGTGGCGTATTATCACTGGCAGCGACCCTAAAAACACGTAATTTTTTTTTATTAATCATTATATTAGTCTTCGTATTAAAAGGTTATTAATGTGTTTAGGCCTTGGTCTTACCACAATGGAGGCTCTTGGCCAACCCTTCTATGGCAGGTTTGTGTTACAATTTATTTTTAATTTTTTATTCTTAGGATTTTAATATTTGATCTAAAATTGTAGTTGACAGTGGCGTGTATAAAGATGGATCGGCCAGAAATAGCGGCGAGAGCATTAGAGGTGGCAGAGCAACGCATTGCGCAAGATAACTGGCCTGAATATTACGATACGAAAAGTGCGCGATTTATTGGCAAACAAGCGCGACTTTTCCAGACTTGGTCCATTGCGGGATATCTCGTGGCGAAATTATTGCTCGAAAAGCCCGAACTTGCGAAGATATTGTGGAACGATGAGGATGCGGAGATTATTAACGCGTTGAATGTTATGGTCGATCCTACGAACCCGAAGAGGAAACGCGGGAGGAAGCATTTGAAGAAGACTTATATTATTTGAGCTTGATTATTATTTGTTAGGAAACAAAAAAAGGTGGGTTTGTAAATAAATAAATAAAAGTTTATCATAAAATTTCATTTATATTGATGCTGATAATTTATTAGCATTTTTTTGTTAGATCGTGATGATATACTGATGCTTGATAATTGCTTCTGTATTCACTGAATATATTGCTGTGTTCTTCACATTGCAATTTGCATAGCACATTTGCGAATTTATTGTATGGCGACGGGACCATTTGACAATTTATTGTAATCGACATGAGGAAATCGAAATTCTTGTTTCCAGTGTTTTGTTATGAATTATATCAATGATTTTGTTCAGTGGTGATGTTATTATTATTATTATTATCATTATTCCAAGACCCAATTTATAGTTTTTATGGGACCCATATATATTATAATATGTGATTAGATTAGATTAAGATGGTGCATTGGATTCACAAACATAGGATACCACTCATATTTGTCCATTCCCATCCATAATCTTATGCAAACTATGCAGATCAGAGACGTGTTTTATTTTTTGGGGTTGGTTTTTTTGGCCTTTTGCAATCAAATAGTTTCTTACAAGTTTAAACAATTGACAAGCACGTGCATCATCCTGTAGACACAACCAACCATTTTTAGAGCACAAATATGGCAATTTTATTAACAGGAACAAGAGGGGGTTAAGCTTGGCATTAACAAGGCAATGACAAGCTGCTTAGTAGTAGTAGTGTACATTAACATTAACAACAAAGTACAACCCCACCTACATTACAACATTATCATCGGTAGCTACCAAACCCTAAACCAACATGAAAAATTACCCCCGCCGCGCTACTCAATATTAAAAAAAAAAAAACTAAAAACATTTAAAAAAGCTCGAACTCAATATTATCACCGCTAATCCCGAAATCCAAACACTTGCCGCGACCAACACCGCCACCTTCCTTCTTCTTCTTCACCACGACACCCAAATCCCTCGGCGTCTCCGGCGGAATCGCGCACCGAATCAAGGCCCAATTAAGCCCGTCAAAAAACGGGTGTTGCTTAATCTCCGCGGCACCTCTAACCGCCCCTAACCGATTCTCCGGATCCTTCACAAGCAACCCTTTTATCAAATCCTTCGCGTGAAAACTCACGCTCGGACTATCCGGAAACTTCAAACTTTGCGAAATCACGTTCGTCAAAGTCTCGTCATTTCCCGGTCCTTTGAAAGGGGTTTTGCTAAATAACAACTCGTATAAAAATATTCCCAAAGTCCACCAATCCACCGAACTCCCGTGTCCGTCTCCTCTTATTATCTCCGGCGCTAAATACTCATGCGTGCCCACGAACGAATTCGAACGCGCGTCCGTGGGCTCGACTACGAGTTGCGGAAGCGAACCTAATTGGTTGTTCGAGTCGAGCTTGGGTCTGGTTCGGGACGAGTGGGAGATCAAACGAGGAGTGAAGCAAGAAACTTGGGGCCATGATGGTTTGAGACAAAGCGGGTCCATGTTGATGCAACTGTTTTCTGAGCACGGGAGAGAGAAACTCTTGGCCGGCTCGTCTCGGCCGAGGGAATTCGATCTGAGAAGAGTCGGACTCACCGAACAACGGAGAGACAGGTCGAAGTCTGAGAGCATTATGTGCCCGTCTTCGCGAACCAAAATATTTTCTGGTTTTAAATCTCGATATATTACTCCTAACATGTGCAAGTATTCCAACGCCAACAATACCTCCGCCACGTAAAACCTGAATAATTATTAATTTACTCAAACTTAAATAAAAATTAATCGAAAATTTTACAAAAATTACGAGGAATTTGAAAATACCTCGCAGCTGGTTCTGAGAAGCAACGTGTGGGTTGTTTCTGTCTCAGGACGTGTAGATCGCCACCTGGACAGAACTCCATGACTAAACACGCTAAATTATCGGTGATGAAATGTGAATAAAGCGTCGGTAAAAACGGATGATCCAACATTTGCAAAATCTCCCTTTCGGTTTGGGCCCTTAGCATTTTCTTTCGACTAATTAAAAAATCCACGTCCATTACTTTGAGGGCGAACAAGCAATCAGAGCCCGCCAGCTCAGCGAGATACACCGTGCCGATATCCCCGCACCCGAGCCTCTTTATCAACTTGAAATTATCCAAACCTAAAGGGCCGTTTTGCATAATTGCGCGCTTGATTGCGACCCATCTGAAATCTTTTGACATGTGGGGACGGGTTCCGGGTCCGCTAGACCCGCTAAGGCTGTCCTCGCTGATACTAGTGCTCGTGCTGTAGTCTCCCATGCTGCTTTTCGAGCTCTGCGAACACTCCCCTTTCTCTTTCCTCTCCAGTTTGGCCCCGCAACTGGAGGGGTTCAGTACTGTTTTTGGAGTCATGGATTCGCTGGTCTTTACCGGCTCTAGAGGTTTCTTTTTCTGTAAGGGTGGTGTAACGGGTCTGTTTTGAGAAACCGGTTTGCTTTTAACGGGTGTAGTAGCAGAATTAGATTTTATTGGTTTAGGGCTTTTCGTGGGTAGATTAGTTGCGGGTTCGGGTTTGACTTTCTTTTTGATAATGGTTTTGTTTCTAAAAACGGGTTTAACAAGACGAGGAGTTGTAACATTGATCGAAGAATCATTTGATTTTACCGTTTTGCCCTTTTTATCGTTTGATTTCTTATTAGATTCTTTCGAACCTTGATTTATTACATCTTGGATCCGCATTTTAGGGCTTCGATTCGTAGCCGGCGAAACCGCCCTAATTTTGCTCTTATTAACCGGTTTTATATCACGAGTTTGAATTTGAGTTATTTCCCCTTTATTTTTTGATGAATCGTTGTTTGAATTATCAGGCAAAAACGAAAACTCCACGAAATTATTCGCCTCTTTATTAGATTTCGATTCGATTATCACAGAAGCATAGAGCCGTTTAATAGTTTCTGGATCAGGAATTAATTTGGTGGATCTTTTCATGGCAGCCATTTCTGAAGCTTGAGTGATGCAAATCTTTCTTAAAGCTTGTTTTAAAGTCACGGACTCGGTTATTTCAATCTGTGATGATCTGCCAAGTGTCGCCTTGTACATGTTCATGGGTTGTTTCTTTTTCTCGTCTAATTTGACTTTTACACGCAATTTATTGAGACTGAACGAGTGGATCCCAGTTGAATCTTCGTTTAGCTCGACTATTTCTGTGCAGCTTGAAGAACCCATTTCAACAAATTTGGGTGAAAGGTAAAGCAATTAACTACTGCTCGAGTAGCGATAAGACCAAGAGTAGCGAACCCATTTGATTTTGAGTGGATTGGGCTCGAATTAGCTTTGATTGGATAGAGATCGAGTTAAGCATGTTTGCGCACTTCCATTAGAGGATAAAGGTGATAGCTTTGAACAGATCAGGCTCGGCCATATCTGCAGAAAAAATTGGATTTAGTATACATTATATGTACTCACGCAAACACACACAAAAATACAAGAATGGTTCAATTGAAAAAAAATCCAATAGAAAAGAGCGTATATCCAATAAAATGAGAAGGAATTGACCAACGAGGCAAATAAATACCGCATCTCCATCACCATCAATTGATTGGTATTTCAAAGAAAAACCAACAAGTATGGAACTTTAATAAACTGTCACTAGCAAAAAATAATTTCCTTCTTAAATCGGACCAAAATAGAAAGAAAAAAAAAACGAACAAAAAGAAGGCTCATTTCGAATACCCAAAAGCTCAAACCAAGTAAAAAACCAATCTAAACAACACAAATCTACTGAAACATTACAAAAAAAACAAAGAAATTACGCATTACCGTGAAAAACAAGTAGAAGCACAAATGCCGGAGAAGAAAACGGATCGGAGGAGACTACACAAATTGAACCCACCTACTAACCGAACTAAAGTAGGGTTTTAGCAAGAACTAATCTTCTTTTTAGGGTTTGGTGGAGCAAAGAGCGGCACAGCTAGAGAGAGAGAGAGAGAGAGTAGAGAGAAGAGAGGAGAGAGAGGAGCATATCACGAGAAGGCACAGTGTTCTGAGCAAGAAGTAGCGTAGATGATAAATCCAATACTGTTCTTTTTTATATATACTTAATTTTGCTTTTATTGCAATATACTATTTATTTATTTATTAAATTATTAATGGAGAGTATTGATGGTAATCATGGTATGCAGAGGATGGAGAATAAAGGGACGGAGGTGGTATTATAAAATATTCTATTAATTATTAATTAATGCCATTAAATATATAGATCAAGGAAAATAATATGGGTGAAGAAATAAGCACCCCCTAAAGCTGTTTTTGTACCGTTGTTAAATTATTGTAGTGTTACACTAATGGATGGGGTCAGAAAAATAAATGCTTTGGGTACTTTTATAGTGCATTTTCTTTTTGGATGAGCTAATGTTGTTAAGAGTTACAAGTTATAGAGTAATGATACTATCCCCACTTTTTTCCCCACTTTTTTCCCCGAATTGATGACATGGCAGTGGTTTGCCACATCATCACAAACCTAAGACCTATCAGCACATCTTTGGTTCTCTTTTTGGAGAATTAATCTCGCTGGCTCTCTTCCTTCCCCTCCTCTCTCTCCGCTCTCTTCGACTAGGGTTTGTGAGAAGGCAAATAAAGCGACCAAAAAAGATGCATGAGAAGGCCCGTTCTCTCATCTAGCATGCTCGAGACAGGTTTTCTCTCTCTCTCTCTCTCTCTCTCTCTCTCTCTCTCTCTCTCTCTCTCTCTCCCTCTCGATCTCGATTTGGGAAATACAAAGTGAAATTTAGTCAATTTCGTTGTAAAATTGTTTAAATTTAGAAAATATTATTGTTTGTATCCCATATGCTTATTTTATTCCATAACTGAGTTCACAAAATTGGGGATCATGTTGAAACTGAGTTTTTTTTTATTATTATTCTTCTTTTGGGGCAATTTCAGGTCCCCCAAAAACACAAAATGTCATATTTGGTCCTTCAAAGTACTAATATCAAATTTGTCCCTCTAATGACCGGTTTGCCCGTCATATTGCAGAACGACATATCCACGAATGTATCATCCATGGTTCTCATAAGCTTCATTGTGAGAATTCCACATCGCGATTCTTATCTTTTTCATCATTTATGTTTATATTTCTTTCTATTTTTGTGATTTTTCCAATTTAATGCTTAATTACACAGGTATTTGTTTGTTGAAGATTTCTGACTACTTGTGCGAGGAGCCAAACAGCCATATGGTCAAACAATGTGTTGAATTGTAATTTGACAAGTTGGTCCCTGTTTGCCGTCTAATTACATTTTAGCTCTCATAAACTTGTTTAATTATTGTACATGATGATATGCTGTATTCTTTTGATGTGCATTGCAACTCCTAATGCAGGGGCTTATACGCATTATTCCATAAAATTATTAAAGGATGTTTGGAAATCAGAAGTTCAAGTCCCCTTAAATTGCATCTCCTAATACAGGGGCTTACACGAGGTAAGGTTCGAGAAAAATATAAGCAAGAGAATGACATAATTGAATTACTGTAGGAAATTGGTTTGGTGTATGGAAGTTGTCATCTACATCACATGAAAGGTGCACATGGGATAAAAGATGGTGTTCGGTCATGTCCGAGGGACTTAATTTTTTTTTGTTCTTAGATTGGTGATAGGGTATATTCATGTTCTTGTAAGCAATTATGTAAACTTAGAAATGTACCATAAATCATTAATCATTACGAAATTCTAATATATCATTACGATCCAAATAAATCATTACAATATCACATAAATAATAAACTCATTGCAAAATGGTAGCAAATCCAAATAGTAAAACTATTGCAAAACCCTAATAAATCAATTAAAATCACTAATTGCGCTTTCAATCAATTTTTTTTTATTCAAAACAAATATTACTACCGCCGTTCCCCCAAAACCATACTGGATTGGTAAGTACAATTAAGAAAGATGGTTTCTATTTTCTAGGCTACTGCATCATCACCAACTCCACCACGTCAAGCTCCCGATTTACCATCGATTTTGTATTATTTAACGCAATGGATCTTTAATTTGCATAATTAAAACTCGAAATTTGCCAATTTGATCCCCACTTGATGTTCAGTCTGTGTATTAAAAGTTTAATACAAACATTTGATTCTTTTTAAGTGATATAACTATTTCAGAGTTTGAGGATCTTGAAGCACAAAAGCACTCAGGGTATTAGTGTAGCCTCGTTTCCAATCTTCGATCTGCCTCACAATTCTCGTTTTTTTTACAGTTTGTTCACTTTACCCTAATTAAAACCTGTCAAAACCCCCTAATTTGACAAACAAACTGTCAAAATTGGCAAACAAAACTTATTAAATTAACTAACCTAATAAGGTGAAAACTGAAAATTGAAAAAAAAAACGATGAAAATTGAAAAATAAATGATGAAAATTGAAAAAAGGCTGGAAATTGGAAGTACCTGTACAGGAGATTGATTCACGACAGAAACCTGGCGAAAACTAGAGACTGATTGACGGCGGTGACTTCCTTAGGGATCTGGCTTCTTGGTGAGGACTGAAGAGAGCTGATCTGAGCAGTGAAGAGAGACACGATCTGGCTGACGAAAAGTCCCTCTCTCGCTCTCGATTCGTCTCTCGCTCTCGATCCATGGCGATCCGACTTTTAGGCAACGAGTGTGTCTCTCCCTTCTCCCTCTTATCTCTCTTTATTTTCTCTCTTGACATTTCCACTCGACATTTCAGTTTTCATGTGGCATGTTGTTTTGAATGAGATCGGTTTATCTGATGTGGCACACTAATAGGTGCCACATCAGATTCGGGAATAAATTCGGGAAAGAAAGGTATGGTTCCTATCACTGCTGCAAGTTATATTAAATCAAAAGATTTATTATTGTTTTATGGGGAGCACTGGTTCGTTTTGGAATCATTTTTTTGTTCTCATTTTAGTTTCATTATTGTTCACTTTGTGATTTTAGAACTTAAATAAGCCAAAATGTTTAATGTGCTTCCCTAAATTTGGGTTTAAAGTAGCTAAGTTATTAACCTTGATTTCTTAAACTTCTGAATGAAAGTCCACTCAAAGGTAATTTTTTTATGGGTAGGTGTTATTGTTGGGGTTACATCTGCCTAATGTAGAGCAATTTAATAAAACTATTAATCAATAATACATTATATATAAAATAATGATAGATATTTAAATTTCGCAATGAGATTTTTACCTAAATGCATACGTGATATTCAAATTTAAAATCACTCGAGCTTAATTAAAAAATATATATATAATTTTTCGAAAATACAAATATTATCTCCAGATAGAAAAAAAAAATGAGAAGAATTTACCACAACAAAATAACAAACAAATATGGTAAGTTCCAAAATAAACATGATTTGGGTCAAAATTCATGCATTATAATAAATATGTTATTTTTCTTCCCTCAAATTTTGTGTTGTGTATTAATTAATTTTAGAAATACAAATCTTGATGTAATCTAATAAATTAAAGACAAATTTATCAAATAGTTTTAGTTATATTTTCGAATGTAAGTAAATGTGCCTATATAACGAGTTCTTGTCAAATAATGTTTTTTTTTTCTCAATCTATAAAAAAAGATTACTACTTGTTTGCAAGTAATAGCCTTTTCGTCAAATATTTTAACTAAAGATTTTTTAAAACTGCTAACTATTCTGATGTTTTATGTTTCGTCATGTCAAATTTTTTTGATTAAACTTAACTAATTTATATAACTAAGAAATGTTAAAATTTATCATTTTAAATGACAAATAAAAAATACCAAAATTATTGATGTTTTATTAAAGTTTTTTCTTTCAAAAACTCTCTCAATTTATAGATTTTCTTAAAAAATCTCTGTAATGTAAATTGGAATTTCAACCCCTTTTTAATTCCTTTGTGCTGGTAACTTTGTAACATTTTATCCATATTTCGACCAAATGCCCACTGGTTATTTTTTTATAAATTCTCTTGTCTAAACTAAGGGCTTGTTCGGCAATACAAAGAATAGAAAAATAAATGAATAGAGAATAATCTATATTCAACTATATTCCAACATCATTCGGTGATATTAATGGAATAAAATTATTGGTTTAAAATATATAAATAATAACTAATGATCAAATTATTCTTAATCATATTTAACAAATTAATAAGCATAAAACAAATATCATAATAATAAAATGAAAATGAGTTATTTTAATTAATTAAAATAAGTACTATGATAATAATAAAAAATAACGATTCAAATAATTATTCGATTTCTTGGAAAGAAAAGCAAACGCAAAAGGAGGAACGAGGAGGAAAAAAATATAATAAATATGTATTATCAGTTAATGTCACGTAAGCAAACAAAGAAATAGTTAAGGATATTTTTGTCAACAAAATTTGCTTAATCCATGAAATAGTCCGATTTCATGTTTTACTTGGAAGAAGTTAATTCCACTAATCTACGTATTTATTCATTGGTCTCTTCATCTTGTTCGGCAGGAATAAAAAGGATTAAGCTATTTATTCATCTATTCATTGCTATTCCATGATTGTCGAACACCATCTAAGAGAATAAATAATTGTTTTGTGATATAACATTTCATAATTCTAAATTATGATGTTTTGTGATATTATTTTACGATATTTTTATTTAAGATTCTATGTAAATATCAATTTTATTCAATTAATATATTACTATAGAACTCAATAATAGAAACCAAATCTAAAACACAATACTCCATTACATAAAATAGAAACCTATAATGACCAATGATATTAGGCATCCCGTTATTTTACCCCGTAATCCCCCCCCCCCCCCCCCCCCCCCCCCCCACCACCCCCACCACCACACACACACACACATAACAACAACAAACTAGATAATCTAATGCATTAATTACTTTCTTAATTAACCCATACGGAGTAATTTCGGGTATAATATGCGTGATGCATACTTTAATTGCTATAACGACCACCATTCATAGTTTGGAATTCTCTTGAAAAAAATTACCCAAAGAAATCTTTAATTAAACAACAACGCTAGAACACACAATAATGAAACTTACATGTAAATCATACCCAAAGAACTGTTTAATGTTGTTACCAAACGACCTACATGAGACTAGGGGTGGGCATTCGGTTGAACCGAACCGAACCGATCCGATTAAGGCAAAACCGATTCAAACCGAACCGAACTAGATTCAAATCGAACCGAACCGAATAAAATTGGAACCGAATTAAAACCGAACCGATTAAACCGAATTTCTTATTCGGTTTGTTCGGTTGAACCGAATTAAAACTTCTATAATGATAAAATTCAAATTTTATTTACCAAAAAAATATAAAAAAAATTCATATAAAATATAATTATATTATTTTTGATTTTACAATATGAATTATTAATTTTGTAAAATAAATATAATAAAAAACATGAAAAATAATACTAATTCGGTCGGTTCGGTTTAATCGGTTTTAGAAAAACCAAAACCGAACCGAACCGAACCGAATAAACCGAATAATATCAATTTTTGAACCGAACCGAACCGAATAAACCGAAAAACCGAACCGATTAAACCGAATTCGACCGGTTCGGTTCGGTTCCCAAATAAACCAAACCATTTGCCCACCCCTACATGAGACAGACAATATTGACAACTTTAATGGTTTGATCTTAATTTTCTCAAATAGATTCAATACGAGTGGTGTTTGTGTTAATTAACTATATAATTTAGTGCAAACTAACAATAATTTACACAAAAAGAAATTACGGAACAAGCAAAATCACAAACACGAAGAGTTGCACCGTAGTTCGGTGAGCAGGTTCTATTGGCTTTGACTATTATTTATTAGTTAATTTACCGACTTGATTTTTACAAGTATCTAGCTAAGTCTCGGAATGGCATATTATTTATTTTTCCAAATGAAAGATTATAATCGATTACAACGATTATATCGATATTGAGCGGCTTTATAAGATTTTGCTAATGTATTACAAACTACCAAAGTTCTAATCTGAATATCAATATCTAACACTAATACATTAAATATATAATCTTATGAAATATACATCAAATATTATTAATATTTATTTAAATTATAATTTTTAAAAATTATGAAATATATTCATTTGCATTTTTTTTGCTTTAGTTTAAGTTCCATTTTATTATATTTCAAACTTTTTTTCTATACCGTAAAGTTATGAAGATAATTGTGTAAGAAAATTGAATGCAAAAGTAAGTATAATCACAATTTATGACTTTTGAGTATAATTATTTACCAACCCCTTATTTTGGACTCATATTTATGTAATCTGCTCATGTCACCTCATCACAACTCATGCCACATCATCACAATTATTTCAACCATTAGATTAGGATATGTGGCAAAATATGAACCATGTATTAACCTTTGATTTTGTGTGATTATGTTTTATTTGCAGATATTTATGTGTCCCTTATTTTACATATAGTTTTAAGCAATTTTAGAATGTCACATCACCTTACACTGATGACGTGTCAAAATATTATTTGTTAGGTTCATGTTGGACCAGTTGTATTTGATTTTGAATTTTTTTCATAATATATTACATGATCAATATTTGTGAATGCAAATATAATGTGAAGAGTTTAAATATCTAAAATTAATAAATTAATATATAATATCATAAAACATACATCAAATATTGTTAGTATTTTCATAATATAATTCAAAAAAATTAAGAAATATATTCGCTTGAATTTTATCTTTATTTTGAGATCCATATTATCATATATTTAATATTTTTCTCGAACTTAAAATTATGAAAATAATTATGTAAAAAAAGATATAAAAATAAATTTAATTACATTAATGACTTGTAAACCTAATTATTATTATTTTTAAAACTATAATTGAAAAAATTGCAAATACTACTAAGTATGTTACTATCATATATTCAATATTTTTCTCTAACTTAAAATTATGAAAATAATTATGTAAAAAAAGGTATAAAAATAAATATAATTACATTAATGATTTGTAATCCTAATTATTATTATTTTAAAAAATATAATTGAAAAAAATGCACATCCGAATTATTATTATTATTTTTGAAACAATTATGTTATATTTGTATTTTTACTTAAAACTGTTTCATATTAATCTTTAAAAAAAAATAATAAAAGATATTTATTTACTAAACACAAATAATTTCTTTAACTTATATAATATTTTTCAATAATAAACATGAAACATAAAATTTATCAGACGCAAGTAATTTTTTTTAACTTTTACAATGTTATTATTCTTAATTTTATATATGAAAATTTAAAGTATCATATGATTTTGATTTTTGTTTATGTCCACACATGTTGTTTTATTATTTTATAGTGACATTTATTCTTTTTCGTATGTGTTGCATTAAAGTACAAAAATAAATATTTTGCAATTTGTCATATTCAAAAATAATATAATAATTTTTTCATCATCAAACTTCCTTAATCAATATCATATTTATTTTCATAAAGTTTTATATTTGATCCCGAAAAATCATAACTATATATTATGTGTATGGTAAAACAAATGAAACAAAACCGCCGCGAAGCGCGGGTAATCTCCTAGTTAGTGTTAAAACTGCAATTTCAAAAAAATGTACATAATACTAAGTAGATTATAGTTGTAACTTTATTAAAAAATAATAATAAATGAAAAATATCAATTTATCAAACACAAATAACTTCTTAAAATTATAAAACTTTTTTTTTCAAAATAAAATAAAAATAAATGATACAATTTACCTAACTTAAACAAAAACTTATAAAACATATCTATATTATTATTATTATTATTATTATTATTATTATTATTATTTGTGTATATGTAAATTTAAAAAGATCTTGTGATATTAAATAATTTATTGTTATTAATTATTAATTATTTGATGTCAACATCATGGACCTCCCTACATGACAATTTGCCGACAGTTCTAAATATTTAATGTTATCTCATGTAAAAACTAACTAGAAATTTGTATGAAATAAACAATTTGTTAGCGTTATATAATCAACGACACGATATATGTTATCTGGTTCGTTACTTTTAGGTTTAACATCACTCAAATTATCGTGAATAACAATAATATAGCAATGTTATGTTTTTGGTAAAATACTATTATATTTTAAATATAATTATAGCTTGGTACTAATATATATATAATAATATATGGTAAAAGTATAAAGAGTTATTTACTCGCATAACGTAAAATAAGCATGACATTATGAATGATCATACTTAAATGAGTTATATAATATCATGACCGCAATATATTATTTTTTGTTGTATATATAATTTTTTTTTTGTCTTTCATCTATTCGGGTTAATGAAAATTGAATCCGTGACTTTTTATATATTGTCGCATATAATTATATTTGAAAATAATATCATCTTTATCATCGTAATTGATAAATTCATATTAAGAATTAAAAATATAATTAATATATTCACGCCGCATAGCATAGCGCAAGTATTATCATGTATCCCTAGAAGAAGAAAAAAAACCATGCATTAAGATTTGGTGAGATGGGCCAAGACTAAATTAGGGGTGATTAAATGCAAAGGGAGGCAGGACCCGCCCACTCTTATCATAGACACCTCGTGTTCTCCTTGTTTCCTATTCGACCCTACCCCAAATTAAACTCTTTGGTATATCATAATTCATAATCTCGATTTTATATACTTCCATTAAAATCAACATGCGACCAAATATTTCTTGTCTGTCATTTAATTTGTTCTATACATATATACCTACCGATATCAGATCATGATGCATTCTGCATCCATTCCACTGTTCAAAGCTCAAATAGCCTAATTCAGAATCATAATTTCCTGTGCACACAATTAACCTTTAATTAAGTAGTCATTAATATAAAATAAAACAAGGATATATATGCTGCTTGGTAATGGTAAGACTGATAGATTCTCATCTCGAGAAACTAAAAAGGCTAGTTACTACTGGGTTTGGATATTGGAAGGCTCTATCTCTTTAACCTGCTTTTCTTTGTCTCTTTTTCTTTTGACTCGTTCCCTCCCCATAATTTTCAAATTTACACATACAAAATGTACATGCCAATTGGCACTACGTACCATAGATTATCATCATATTATGGACATGACATGCCCATGCCATCAAATCCTCATCGACGTCACACATCACATTTCTTTTCCATGCTCGATTTGCGATATTAGAAAATGTTACGTAACCCACTACACACCCCTCTCCCAAATTTTTTTAGTACATGAATATGACTTTAACACCTAAAAAAATAACATATTAATTTATGATTTCACATCTCAATTGAGTGTCCAATAATAACATAAGATAATTAGTCAATGAGCTCATATGTTAATTGGTTGAGTGTGAGGTACAAAAAATCACATGTTGTAAAAGATTGTGGATTCGATATTCATTGACATCAATGGATAGAGGACATACGAGCCTTTTCCATTTGTTATCAAAAAAATAAATAAGATAATTAAATCGTAAATTTAAGTGTTCAATAATATATTTATGTGTTCATTCTTAAGATGTTAACTCATATTTACGTCATGAAATTTCTTGTGCGAGAGTTCTAGGGATGGTACATCGCTACTATATTTCATAGGCTTTTTCAAATTTAATATTTTTGTTTTTATATATTATTTTTTACATAAATATACTAAACTTTAATATTATAAAAATAACTACCTATTGAATAATTGTTTATTACATTTAATTATTTATTTATATGTACTGTTCATTCATTTTGATTTAAAATTGATATGTTTTTCAAGTACGTTAATTGATGTCGTTATAAATATCTCGAAGTATTCAAGAATTATTTGATATTATTTTGAATTAAAATAATCAAATACGTCACATGTAATATCTGATACGTATCCGACGAATATCGCTATTCGATATGATTTTTGAAATATCATGCAGTAGGCAATTACATTATATCACCTGTCACCACTAATGAATAGTTGTATCGGTGAAGTGATTTAATTGGCAATTTCATTGTCTTGAGTTCCCAACAGTTCGTCAATAAATGCATGGATTCGTATAGCAAAAAAATGAAATTGATCATGAAAACTGCGTTGCCACATCATTTAAGTTATTGCGTTAAATGAACAATATTAATTCCAATACGGCAAAAAAAATTTGAATTTGAATTCTTACACATTTTTCGATTACAGGAATTAAGCATTTTGGTAACAACGAGACACTTTTCATGAACATTTTTGTTCACATGCGTTAAATGAACAAACAAACAACAGTAATTACCTACGGACTAAATTTTGTAAATATATTATATATGACAAATTTAAATAACTAATAATGTTATCATGTTCAAGTTGTTCCTGTATGTATTGTCACAGTTTTTTTTGTTGGTGACAGTTACTAGATGAAAAGGCGGCACTATGTTGCGCTTAACAAAAAAAAATATAATTCAATCGATATATTCTAAAAATCTAACTATGCAAATGGTTTTTTTTTTATATTTTTTTATTAACATATCATATTGCACTTTTAACATTTTCCTTCATCACATATATTCAGACTTCACAAGAGAAAAAATTAAATAATATTAGAAAATCATGAAAATAAAACAAAGAAATAAATTTAAGATACTTTATTCTTGAATGCCTTGGATCTGATCTGACTAACTGGAGCACCAAGAGAACATGTAAATCATGAGATTTTTAGGCTCAAATTTGATCGAACATGTAAAACAAAGAAATTAAATTATATTTCTTTCACGCTTCCATTTTTCGCCACATAATCATGAAATAGTATATTCCCTATTCCATAAATATTTCTATTGTACTGAATGAGAATGGAGAGTGGAGAGACTTCAATTACGAAATACAAGGGAAACAGGGGCCAAACGATGACTTGATTATTTAATCAATTAATTAGCTAGAGCTAGACCAAGTATAGGTATGGTTAGAACTTAGCTCGGTGAGGTGACCAACCACACAGATATATTCATATAAATATAATCCCTACTTCTCTAACTACTTACTTTGGCTATACATTATATATCAAATTAATTAAATCCATCTTGCTCGACTCTTTGCATTAGAGTATACAAAATCTCATATATGCTATCTTCGTAGATAAAAGAAGTAATGATTGATTTATTATTTTCTTCGCGTTGTTTTGTCGTGCCCATATCTCACTGCTGGCCCCCTAACCTCCTCACACAATGACCCAACATAGATAACTAATAAATATTAACTTCAATAAGGCCCAACAAAAACTATGGAATCACATAAATATTGGGCCAGGCTTTGTACAAAAGAGAGGATTGTAATTGTAATACTCTTTGATTTATGAAATAATACAAAGAACCAATTCAGACCATACCATCAAAGTAAAATTGTAATAATCTTACATTAAGGGGAGAACAAACATAGCAAAATAAAAATAAAAGTTTTGGACCATAAATAACAAATAACAAAGATATTAAACTAAGGAGATAGCTCACTAATTCATATTTTCTCCTCTAAGAACAAAGAAACTAGGATCACCAAAAAAAACTCAGAAGATAGAAAAACTGGCTTCTGTGCTTAAACTCTCCATCACCTCTAATGGGTTCGTCGTATCGTCCCTAATCTTCCTTACTTTAGAACTTTGTAAACCCTTGTGACCGAAACCATACAACCTCAAAACCTGATTATCCGCAAAATTGAACGCTCTCTCCATGCTGCTAACACATCGCTCAACCGGGTAATCCGCATAGCTACTACAAAGTTTGCACCCTACAAAATGCGTGACGAACGGCCATCTCTCGTCACCTAAGCCCGGGTGATATTTCTCCATATATTCCTCGTATTTATCTACCAAACCGGCCCAAAAACCATGTAAATAATAACTATTTTCTATGTAAACTTTGTTGATCCATTTCTCTTTTTGTGAGAGTAGAAGGTATATAAGTGCGGACTGATCATCTGCCTCGAAATCTGGCCGGCCTTCGAGATATGCCGTGAGGATCTTCCCCGCCTCAGCGCGCGCAGCCCCTGCAGGACCCATCGGGGCCCATGCATCGAGTAAATCTAGCGACCATTGGCAGTTTCGCAATAAAAAGCTACCCGTGTTAAGAGCGATCCACGACTTTTGTTTGAAAAAAAGATCATGGTAACCATGTATTATTAGATTATGGTCATCATAACGGTTTATTGGAATCTCAAATGCCATGTCGGTAAATATTGCATCGCTATCCATCCACCAGATCCACTCAACTTCAGGATGGGAGAGCATTAGCCGGCGAATCAAAGGCAGCTTTGACCAGTAGCCTGCCATCTCACGATCTAGATGCGCCATATTGTACGCGATCTCGATACCATGTAGGCGAGTGTAATCAATCTTATTTTTTGTAGCCTTTAGCAAGTAGTGGTCGCCAATTGGTTGTTCGCACGGGTTTGGGGGTGATCCGGTAACGAGCAAGATCCGAGGCTTATTTGGATCCAACCTAAAGCCAGGGTTAAAGCTCAGCCAGTTGAGCCTATGCTGGTCCCAGTGGTTTACCTTTTTGCCAAGAGTGTAGTTCGTCACGGACTTTTCAGTAGAGTTCGAAAACGGATCAATAGAATCAAGATCGGTATCGGGGTCCGAGTCGTTGCGGATTTCATTTAAGATGCGTTCGATATCTTCAAGCATTACGGGGTTGCTTTGTTCGGAAGGGGAAGGAAGGCCGAGAAGGGACGTGAGACCGACAGTGCCGCGCAGGACCAGTATAGTCACGAAGCCACATAACACCGTGAGCTTTATGTTATTGAAGGTGCGACGAATTTTGCGTCCACGGCTCATGCGGGCTCCATTGTTCTGCGGGAGGCCCTTGATGCCCATCCTTCCTGTTGAGGAAGTACTAGGGCTAAATAGGTACCTCTTTGAGGTTTACTTGTTACTCTATTAGGGTTTGCTTTGGTGAGAAGGAAGGGGATGTTCACTATGTTAGAAGCTTCTGTATTTAGTGGAGAATTGCTAGATCAAATCTAGAGAGACTTGAGATTTGCCAAAACAATATTAAAGTACAATAAGAAGAGTGAGTTTGGAGATTTGTGTCATTATATGTAGTTGACTAATCTTTGTCCAGAGATTTCATTTTTGCATGGACGTGGAACATAGACATTACTCTCCAAACACCAAAGGATTAATCACAGAGGTAGTTTTTGCACTTGTAGTGAGAGTGTAGACACCAAGATAAACAAAGAAGCGAAGAAAAGAGGAACCAGATTAATAGGCCTCGGATTAATCAAAATGTTGCAACTTAAATGCAAGTCGCATGCCACGATGCACGGCACATGCCATCAGAAGATTCAGAACAATCACCATTTTGTCAAATTTAGCCGGTCAATTTATACAAAATCAAATCAATTAATCAATATTTTAAGTTTTTGATTGTGCATGTATCGTACAGTTTTGCTCTCTCGAAGATTTATCACAGCTGATTTTTCTCAAAAAATAAATAAAAAAATATCATAGGTGATTAGTCAAATTAATTTTGTAAGAATGCCAAACATTAATAAAATTTACACATTTTTACTGATAAAATACATTGAATCATTCGTTATATACATTATACAAAATCTTATATGATCCAATCCGATCCGCGGATCTTAGTAGGGACCGGCCCGACCGGGGACCTTGATCAAATTTTTTTGCGAAATTTCAATGCATAACATCATATATTATTCAAAATTCTAATAATCTTGGTTCTAATTTCGAACATAAAACAAAACATACACTAATTATTAGTAATTTAATTTTCAAGCCCAGGAGCATGACAAGCTTCACACCGTCCTCTCAAAAATGCACTGCCCGACCAGGAAGAACCGATCCATTTTTTTCGTGTTCGAAACCAAATCTTGGATTTCAAGTTTTGGATCAGAACAAATAAAAGAAAAAACCGCCCCAAAAATCATTTTAACCATAAGAAAATAAACTCAATCAAACCATTTCCTACATAGCATCATTCCATACTGTTAACATTTTATTCAACAGTAATGGAAACAGCAATCAAATATAACAAATAAACACAAAAAATATACCAAGTTTCAAAAAGCAACAAAGATGTATTAATTTGTCCAATACATTAACTCATAATCCAAATCTAGTCTTGTTCTCACAAAAATTAACTAGAACACTACAAAACTAAAATGAAACTTTACTCAAAAAACCTGATCGAACCAGCTTAGTCGAACAAGCTGAATCCCATATCCTGTAAAACAAACAAAAATTAAAATTAATTTTGCCAAAAACCAATATTAGAAAATAAGATTAAAAAGGCAGAGAACATACATCGTCAGATTCTTCCTTCTCCTCGACCTTCTCTTCCTTCTTGGCCTCTGCAGCAGGAGCTGCACCGCCGCCGCCACCGCCAGATGGAGCCGCCACGGCAACCGCTGCACCACCGCCACTTGGCACTGATGCAAATTTCTCGCGACCACATGCAATGAGTTCGGTGATGTCACGGCCTTTCACCTCTGACAACAACAATTCTATCCTCTCATTATCAGCCTCAGCTCCCACTTCATTTCAAAATTTTGCAAAAATGTTAATAATTCTTTCATTCTATTATTTTGTCATATTTAATTAAGAGTATAATTACGAGAATGTACCTGATTCAAGGATTCTCTTGATGTCCTCGGTACAAGGGCTGGTACTACCGCCCAACACGAGTAGCAAATATGCAGATATAACCTTCATTCTGTTTATAATTTGCAAATTAGTACAAAGTATACTGTAAATTAGTAGTACATTGTGCAAGCATATAAATCCACGTAATTGGTTTCCTTGCACAGGTTCAAAATTGAGAAATTTCAAGTTCAAATTCACAAAAAATAACTGGAATTCATTCGATAAAGGATCAGGACCAACACTTCAAATTGACGATTTAAATCAAACAACACAAGACAATTACACGCCTAAGGAACAATTGGAATAGCTAATTCATCAAATGTTGAGAATAACGTATTACCTGATGCGCTAATTGATCGCAGATTCTCGAGTTGAGCCGCAGAAGAGGGAATGCTAGGGTTAGGGTTTGCCCGGCCTCTAAAGAGGGTTTTATATAATGACGGCGCCGATGAAAAACCCTAATAATTCCATAGGCAATATATACCGTTGATTTCATGTGGACCGATAGGATTGATTGGGCTGGTATGGTTATGTTGAAATATTTGTGATTTAATCATTTTGGGCCTGCGTTGGTAATATGATTTAATCATATTAGGGTTTGTGGTTTGTCAATGTTTTGATTTTTAAATCAAATATTATAGCATGACTTTAAGATTAGAAAAAACAAATATCATGACTGAAAAACAAATATTACAGGAGGACTCTAAGGACATGTTTGGATGAAAGTATTAGAAATTACATTAAGGAAATTAAGTTTGCAAGTCGAGTTTTCGAAATTGCAATTCAAGTTTTAATGTTTGGATTGACGAAACTAAAATGACTGGATTTATAGTTTGTATGTTTAGGTTAATGTAATTGAATTATAGAATTTCAAGATTTATATGTACGAAAAATTTGAAATAAACATAATGGGGTTTCTATTTGGATCGACCTATTATTGTTTTTTTTTGCAATTGTAATAATAATACAATAATTACCAATGGCCTTATAGCTGTGATGGGATGAGTTTCCGAGAACAAGTAAACTAGGATAGTACTCGCGCTACTCGGCAAAATGTTAATTATATTTTTTGTAATATGATGTTGATGACAATATCATCCCAAAATAAAATTATTTCGCATTATATTGCTGTAATCAAATTGTTATAACTCATTTATGTATTATATTTTATCAAATATTAATACATTCACTAGTACAAAATAATTTATTAAATAACAAAAATGTATAAGTTGTGTGTGTCAACAAAACTTAAAGAAAAATGATCCAGCGAGCGTGACATTCAATACAAATCATCCAATTTTAATCGTACAATTTCGATTAAAAATATAAATAATAACATGACTTAAATATTGTTTTGAAATAATGACACGCAAATGATTATATAGAAAAAAATAAGTGAATAAAATCAAACGACATCACTACATCCAAGATTCAAATGATCACATGTTTTTTAAAAAATAAAATAAATAAAAAATTAATGTATATAGTGAAATCATATTACAAAATCTAATGACTTATAATCATGAATAATCATGATGATGTGGTTTTTGAGAAAACTCAGATATATGTGCTAAACAAAAACGTTTGTTGATAGAATAGTTAGGTGTTATAAATAAAACGTTATGATGGAATAGTTAGGTATTATGGATAATGTTGTTGTTGTGATAGTTAGGTGTTATAGGTAACGTTGATGTTGTGATAGAATAGTTATGAACGTTATCCATAACACCTAACTATTTTATTATTTGGTAAATAATATATTTCATGGGATACAATAGGTTGGGCCTGAACTTTGCAAAAATACATTTTTCCAAGAAATGAAATAATGAGAAATAATGAAAATTCAAAATGTATTAAACACAATTATCATATTGAGTTACATCAAGTTATCCAAATACTCAATACACGATTAATTAAACATAATATCGCAACAAACTTAATTAACACTCCGAATTGCCGCCGAATCAACATGGACACATGTCCTTAATTTTCTTCACAATTCAGACCGTCAAATCAAATTGATGCTTACCAGAACCTAAATTCTCCGCAGTACTCTTCGTGGTTTCCTATAATCAAAATATCTATAATTAGCTTGACGAACAATCCAAAATTAAAAAAATATTGGATGTTTAAAGAAATAGTGACTTTACAGCATCGAAAGAATCTGAATGCATCCCGAGCTGCTTCTCTAGTTGCCCTTCGAGTCGCACCCGCTCTAATGCTGGATCCATATTCATCTGGGTTTACAATTTAGATTTCAGTGTTCACAATTCAGGATAAGAACTTATTAACGATGGACATTTATATATTGTACCTCGATTTCATCGAGATCGACTCCATTTTCTCGAAGGAAGTCCAAGAAAACAGCGACATTGTCGTCCTTGGGACGGTAGTGTCCACTTAATGGCGAGATGCGCTGCAAACAAAATTTCAATTTCATATATCATAAACTCGTAGCAACATGGTAAAAATTTAATGATTAAGATTACTGTCAAAATGCCATTATGAACAGTTAATGTTCCGGCTGCAATGATAGCTCCGCCCGATAAGAAACTCGAGTGTTGAAAGTGTCCTTTCTTCTTCTGAGAAAACAAGCAGAGAAATATTTAGCAATATTTTTAAATATTTGATTTTTTTTATAATTAATTAATATATGATCAAATTTATTATTGGACCTCTCCAACATATAGTTGCTTGTCTGAACTCATGACGAAAATCAATATTTTCTCTTCGGATCCTAATTTGTCGGCACCGAGAAGCTCTCCAGATTGTTTATGGACGATTTTGCCCTCTGTAACTACATACTCATATTGCTCTCTTTCTAGCTGAACATATACATCGATTACAAGTAACAACGGTAAGTAATCTTCATAATTTATCGTTATGCTTATTATGATTACAAATTAATATTTTGTCATGTATTTTTTGAAAGGGGGGAAATTACAGGGCTGAGATACTTGACACATTGTTTGTTCAATTTAGATCTAGGACATTCGTTGATATCCAAATCCCTCCCATCTCCTATATCCAGCCTGCATTGACAAATTAAAAAAAAAATCATTTAATTAGAACATAATTAAAGGGGATAAATAATTTTTTTCTCAAAAATATCAATGATTGAAAAATACCAATAGAAAAAAGGTTGCGTAGTCTGGCTGTTGCACCATTCCTTGTAGTAAAATTCAAGGTTCTTTCCGTATCTATGTCGTGGATCAATCTGTTACCGATAAAAAAAAAAAAAAATTCACCAAGAAATATAGCTAACATATATTTTGGTACAAATACAAGTAGAGTATGAACTTACAGCTTCGATCCACTGCCAAAAAGCCATTAGAAGGGATCTGTCATGGCGGTTTAATCCCTGACCAACCTGTTGAATTAAAGAGCGAATTTAGTACCAATCGAACACGACTCGTGACAAACAAAACAACGAGACGTAAATTATGGAGGAACCTTGGAGACATTGTTGCCGACACGTGTCCACTTGGAAACTGCCGACTCGGACTTATTGCCGAAAAAGGATGTGGTGCTCTTGTTCAGCTGTGCATATTCCAATGCTCGCCACCTTCATTGCAGCAAATTAATACCGTATATTATGATATGAGAATTATAAAATTTCATTAATCAATTGTAAAAGGGACGGACCAGAAGCCATCGGCAACGGCCGAGTCAGCTAACTGGCGCCTTGCACGATGATTCCTAAAGTTCTTCTGCAGTTTCATGGCCGCATTCTCCACCTTCGAATCCACCAATAGTACATCCATAAAATCTAATTCAAAAATGAAGGAAAGGATTTCGACAAATCTGGAGGGGAAGAATGAAGAACAAAAGAGGATGAAAATGTTCTTACTTTATTAGGGTCTTTATAAATCGAATGCTCCTTCCATGATTGATACAACATGATATTCGTAATGCCTTACAATGATTGATTGCGATTTTTATTTTTGGAGGTTGGTAATAATGATAAGGTTTTGTAAGGATATTTAGAACGAGAGGAGTTATATTATATCATGTATCATTTTAAAAAGATATTTTGGATATTTAGACGGGTGTATAGTAAAAAAAAATTTGATGAATTTTTTTTTTTTAATGAACAATACACATTTTCTATTTAGTCTATTATTCAAATACATTTGAGACATTACATGAATTAATAATTAATCAAAATATCTTTGAAAAAAAAATATCATAAAAAAAGAAAAAAAATATAAGATAGAAAACTCTCCTTAGAGCGAAATGTTTAAGTCTCAATATAAACATTGATAATGTCAATTATAATATGAGCATTTGATGTGTACAAATATTAAGTTGATGTGTTGCTAATTTTTATGATGGATTCCTAATAAAATATACTAAATCACTAGTTGTTCGACGAAAATCTTGAAATGACCCCCTGTCGGGTTGTCCCCTTCCTGGCCGGGCCTACTAAGATCCCTCCTATCCAGAGTAGAACCCAAAAATAATTTCATAAGATAATGATGACACAAATACATATGATTATCGTAGAAGAGGGTGGTAATGGAATTCACAATTGCAATCATGGAGTTTGGCGGCATCCAATAGAGGGTAACATAATTCATAATATACGAGATCATGTCGATTTCTTTCTTCTTTCAACGAAAAACTAGTTTTATACCCGCGCAATTACGCGGGACAACATACCTATTATTACATGTTTTTTATATAATTTATTTAAATAGCATTAGCGCGCGTACATTTCAATTAAATTAATCTAATCATGACATATTTGCATATATCATGATGTCAATAGATGCAAAAGATTCTTGAAATTAGTCTATCACTCATATTATTGTCTGATATAATTTGTTTAAATAGCATTTGTGTGGGTGTTTTAAACTCGATTAATATAATCATGACATATTCACAAATATATTTGATGTCAATAAATGTATTAATAAAGATTCATTAAAAAATCGCAACGTGTCAGATGGATACAACGGACACATGACAAATTTCTATGCAAGCTCGCATAAATTCGAGCTTACAAAATTACATACATATCCGTACTAAATGAGCAATTAAAAAATATTAGAAAGCAAAAAAAGACCAAAATCGAAAAGAGAAGAATTGGGTGAAAAAAATTACCAAAAAAAGGATCAAAATTGTAAAACAAAAAAAAAAATGGATTAAATTTTTTTTTTGCCCCCTCCACGTGTCAGCACCTGATGGAGGGGGTAGAATTATATTAACTATTAGATATCAATTCACTTTGTCAGCTCATCTCCATACATGAGTATAATTTGGATTGCAATAGAAACAAAACTCACCAAAAAAAATATTTATAAATTATTAATGTGTTAATTAAACGTGTCAATTAACATTTAATTGAGTAAATTATAAATGATAATCAATTTATGTTGTCGCCTTATCAAGTATATTGTGATGATTTTGGGAGTTAATTATATTTTTGGTTTCATACATGGATATAACTTGAGTTGCAATAAAAAAATAAAAAAAAATCTTGCCACGTGTCAACTTTGAGTGAGATGTTTTAAATTATATCTATAGACAGATGACAACTGGTCTTTTGCCAATAGCAAGAAAATAATGTACAAGGGAACTTTATTCTGGCAAAATATTTTTTATTTTTTGGTTTTTATTAGTGTGGCAAGACTGTACAAGTGATCCATCTTCATGGCCACATTAATGTGGCACCACGTGATGCATCTTTCAGGTGTACAGGACCACGTTAATGTGAACCACAAGATGCATCTTTAGGATAGACATATCACATCACCTGTTTAACATGCACGAGGAAAATATTTGCCAATGAAATTAGGGAAATTTTCAAAAAAACCTCCTATCTTTTTCCGATATTCTAAAATACCCCATAATTTTTGGAAAACTCCACAAAAAACCCCAAATACAAACTTTTCTTTCAAAAAATAACTTATAGATGTTAAAGTTAACTTTTTTGGTGTGAATTTTTTTTTCGGACTAAAATACCATCTAATTTTATAAAATACAATTTTTCTTAATAATGCTTAGTATTAATTATTTTAAAATTCATAACAAATTTATTAAATCATTTTTGCTATTTTTCTATTTTAAATACAATATTGGACCAAAATACCCCTTTAGTTTTCTAATAACAAATTTATTAAATTATTTTTGATATTTTTTATTATTTACAAAAATTCACAATATTCATTTGATTGTATATAATATTTTCATTTGATTTTAGTATTTTATTTATCATATATATTTTTAAAAACTAACATCAAGTGACAAAAAATAAACAATGATATAAAATATTTCAGCACCTAGAAAATATCGTGAAAAGAAAATTTAGCAGTTTGTTTTAATGTGTATTCACTTTTCATATAGAGATTTTTTGATATATCGTATCCAAAAATAAGCTCATTCGCAAAACTAACACTAATATGTTTGAATTGCAGAGCTAGCACTTTCGCCAAGCAGTCTGGCGAAATTTTTTTACTTTCGTCAGACAGATTGGAGAAAGTGCTTAAATACGATTTATTTTCATCCCAACAAGTGCATGTATCTGCAAAAAATCTGATTCTAAATATATGATCTAATGTATCATTCATATAAAAGTAAATTCATTTGTTATTATTTATACTTTTATTATTTGTTACTTGTTACATAAATTATAGGTCAAACGATGTATGATTTTGCAAATATATAAAATGATATATAATTATACGAGTTAATATATAATTAATTAATTATGAAATATTTATGAATTTTTAAAATAAAAAAATACTAAAGATTATTTAGCAAAATTGTATTTTATAAAACTAGAGGGGTATTTTGGTCCAAAAAAAAATTTAACACCAAAAGAGTTAACTTTAACACCTATGGTGGTTTTTTTGAAAGAAAAATTTGCTTTTAGGGGTTTTTTTGGAGTTTGTCAAAAGTGAGGGGTTTTTTTAGAATATTGGAAAAAATTAGGGGGTTCTTAAAAATTTCCCATGAAATTAATTCATACAGGGTCAATAAAAAAAATCAAACAGATTCAAGTGTACTAATGCTTAAATAAACTCAACAGGAATTTAAATAATGCTAAATTAAACATTTGGTTAATTGAACATAATCACAAATTTTCAAACATGGACAAAATCTCTCGGAGAAAGGCAAACAAATTCGAGAGCTTGCGCCCTCAGCTCCGTTGGATAATCCGCGATGCATCCGATCCTCGGACCGGTTCCGCTAGACCAACAATTTGAAAGCTGGTCACCCAATTGGTACGAATTCATTTCCTTCTTTGAGTTGATCCTCTCCAGTATTTTCAATTGGGGTATGATGCTTCTCGGGCCACGCAATCCCCCCGATAAAGTTCTTTCGTATTTCGATTTCGATGTTAATTCGTCCATGTTATTAATCTCTTCCGGTTTAATTGTTTGTTCCTCAATTACTTGCTTAGTTTTATCTTGATTTGATTCTTCGTCATAATCCTCTTTGGTATTAATCACCTATAATATTATCGTATAATATATCCATGAATACATGACAATAAAAAGGCGTATAAGGTTCGTGTATAAATGCATGTACCTTGACTTGAGTGAGGTTTACTCCATTATCTCCAAGAAAATTCAAGAAATTGTCGACATTCTCATCCTTGGGACGGTAGTGTCCACTGTGTGTCGTAATACACTGCAAAATTACATACACTATTAAATTATATTTCTAAATAAAATTATAAATGTGATCATACTTTGATGATTGAAAAATACCTTAAATGTGCCATTGTCGACAGTCAATCCCCCAGCCGCAATGGCAGCACCTCCAGCTAGGAAACTCGAGTGGTGAAAGTGTCCTTTCTTTTTCTGAAACAAATAAACAAAGAAAAAAAGAACCGTTAATTTAGGAATATTCCACATATAAACTATAAAAGTAACATGTATATACAAGTCCAGCGTAAATTTTCATGGATGAGCTCATCACAAATATCCATTTTCCATCGTCAGATCCTTGGTTCGTGTCCAAAATCTCTCCAGTTTGTTTGTGAATCGTTTTGCCTTCTTCGATTACATACTCGTAAAGCTCTCTTTCTTGCTGAAAATAAACAATTAAAATATCATCAAACATAGTCCACATATAAATATAATAATAATCTTCGTGTACCCTACTAATTATTGCAAATCAAAAGTGAGAAATTACCGGGCCCAAATACTTGATGCATTGCTTCTTTAATTTAGATCTAGAACATTCATTGAGATCTAAGTCTCGCCCATCTCCTACATCTAGCCTGCACATGGTACGATATTATTTCGATAAATTAAACTATTTTTCATTAATTGGATACTAATTTGAGAGTTTTAATTTGAGTGTGCGTACCAATAGAAAAAAGGTTGGCCAGCCTGGCTGTTGCACCATTCTTTGTAGTAGTATTCAAGATTGTGCCCGTATCTATGTCTTGGATCAATCTATTATTATTTATTTTGCAATCAAATTGTTATGTTTGATTATAAATAGATATAATAGAAAAAATAGAGTAATTGTTCGTGAACAGTTTATTACAGCTTCGATCCAGTGCCAAAAAGCAAGTGTAAGGGCTCGATCATCCTCGCACAATCCTTGACCAACCTGATAAAAAAGATGTTTTCGCGATTAACCAAAATTATAAATGAAATTTAAAATTGAAGAATTTAGACAAATAACATAGTTCAACCTTGGAAGCATTGAGGACGACACGTGTCCACTTGGAAACTACCGGCTCGGGCTTCTGGTTATCAAAGAACGATATCGTACTGTGATTCAACCGCGCGTAATCGATTGCTTGCCACCTTCATTTGGTTCCAACAAAAAAATGCCAACTCATTTATTCGTCAAATAATAAACCTAAACTACCAATTAATATTTTTAATCTTCCAAGTAATTTCAGGAATTATACAGCACCGACCATTTCCAACAAAAGAAATGCATCATATAATACAAACAAATCAAAGACATTGAACAGGAATGGCAAGAAAGGGTCCATAGCTCAGTGGTAGAGCATTTGACTGCAGATCAAGAGGTCACCGGTTCGAACCCGGTTGGGCCCTTTATTTTTTTCTACATTTTTTTTTTTATTTAGGGTTTTATACGAAACAAAAAAGGACGAACCAGAATTCTTCGGCGACGACGGCAGAGTCGGCCAAACGACGCCTTGTCCGATAACTCCTATATATCTTTTGCACTTTCGTCGCCGCCGCCTTCTCATTCTCCTCCACCACTCCTTCCGCCACTGCGTCCATCTTCATCACTGCACTTAGCACTATCGTTTCGTTTTGGGTTTTATGAATGGTTGGTTGATTGATTGATTTCTCTCCCCTTCTTCTTCTCTCTCTCTTAGTCTTTGTAAATATCAAAGGACAGGTAATCAGATCAGATATAATATAATATAGTAAGCAGGAAATAGAGGAATTGAATGAGATAACTTAATAACTATGTTAGGCGGATACTTCAAAAACGCAAAAGTATCCTGAGGATACGGATATTCGATACGGATACGGATACGATACGGCTCGGATACGTATCGGATACGCCACGTGGCGTATCCGATTATTTTAATATTTATTTTTTTCGGATACGGCGGGGATACGACAGGATACGGCTGGGATACGTTCAGGATACGGCAGGATACGGCTGGGATACGTTCGGGATACGGCTGGGATACTCCATTTATGATACTTTGGCCCATAATATTTTTAAATAAATTATATAGGATACTTCTAGGATACTTCTAGGATAGTTCTAAATTAGTTCTAAGATACTTCTAGAATAAATTTAGAATACTTTTATGATACTTGCATTGTTGTGTTGATTTTATTTATTGTCATGATATTTAAATTCAAAATATTATTTAATTTATTATTTATTTATTTATTATATACAATATGAATATATTAAAATAATAATTATATAGCCGTATCCGTATCCGTGATTTTTTGAAAATTACCGTATCGCCGTATCCGTATCGTATCGGATACGATACCCGTATCCGTATCCGTGCAACATAGCTTAATAAAGTAATTAAATGCCAGTGACACGAGATAAATAAAATAACATATATACTCGGAAAGATTAACAAAATATTTGTATAAAATAATACGAGAAGAATACGGTGGTGGCACCGGCACGAAAGTATTTTGTATTTCGAAGTGGTGGATAGCAAAATCTTTCTAGGTGAATTTGGGGGATTATGATGTTTTGTTAAAAATAAATAAATGACATCAATTATGTTTGGTTTCGACTTTTGAAATCCGTCAAATTAAGAATGAGGACATAGAGAAGATACGAGTTAATGAGAATAATAAATTATAAATTATATTTTGAGAGAGAGACGTGTGAACTAAAAGGTGCCTGTACTTTATTATCAACAATACTTTATTTGGCAAAATTACAAGCATAAGACGATTAATTACAAAATTTATTTATAATAGGAAAATGTTGGACATACGTGTATATGACTTAACAACTTAAAAATTAATATATTAATTCATAATTTAATATCTTAATTGAATGTTCAATCATAAATTAAGATAATAAAATCATAAATTAAGATGTTAAATCATGTATTTATGTATTAAATTAAGAGTAACTCAAATTCAGATATAAAAAAATCTTTTATTATTGTATTTTTTATTTTATCGAATATTATTAAAATATAATAAAATAGTAATTCCTTTTTGGTGTATAGAGACGAAAATATGTGGGAAATAACTATTCCCAACAAATACACGGCGATAATTACAGGCATAGAGAGGAGCCTGAACCAAAGTATTCATGACAAAAAAAATTGTAATAATTACAATAAAATTGTTTATATTCTACAAACAGTGGAGTGGTGCATTGATAAATAAAATATGGATAATATATTGTACTTGTCCGTCCCGATTATATACATGTCATGTACGCGACGGATATTATAAATGTCATCTTTGGCCTCTGAAGATATTTGAACTGAATCTTAATATGAATTTACTTATATATCATTGAATCTAACAGTCGATTTTATTTTATTTATATATTACTAATTCGCCCTAAAATCATGAACTTAGTTCAATTCAATTGTGTTATTTATACTTATTTTAATTTGTCATGGACTAATTTAATTAAAATGTATTTGGTATCATAAATTATTATTTTGAACTGAAATATTTTTAATTGAAATATGACATGAAAAATAATTTCCGAGGGGGGAGGGGGACAAAATTAGGCAGGAAAAAATACCCGGTTATTATTCAAGTCGAATATGTATATTTTTCAAATAAGCGAATCACTGAATCAGTCTAATTGACTCGATATCTCAATCTCTTCGAACCTTTCGTATTTATTTGAGTCGGATATGTATATTTTCCAAATAAGCGAATCACTGAATTAGTCTAGTTGACTCGACATCTCAATCTCTTCGAACCTTTCGTATTTATTTGAGTCGGATATGTATATTTTCCAAATAAGCGAATCACTTAATCAGTCTAGTTGACTCGACATCTCAATCTCTTCGAACCTTTCGTATTTATTTGAGTCGGATATGTATATTTCCAAATAAACGAATCAGTCTAGTTGACTCGATATCTCTATCTCTTCAACTCTTTCGTATTTATTTGGGTCGAATATGTATATTTTCAAATAAGCGAATCAGTCTAGTTGACTCGATATCTTTATCTCTTCAACTCTTTCGTATTTATTTGGGTCGAATATGTATATTTTCAAATAAGAGAATCAGTCTAGTTGACTCGATATCTCAATCTCTTCGAACCTTTCGTATTTATTTGAGTCGAATATGTATATTTTCCAAATAAGCGAATCACTGAATCAGTCTAGTTGACTCGACATCTCAATCTCTTCGAACCTTTCGCATTTATTTGAGTCGGATATGTATATTTTCCAAATAAGCGAATCACTGAATCAGTCTAGTTGACTCGACATCTCAATCTCTTCGAACCTTTCGCATTTATTTGAGTCGGATATGTATATTTTCCAAATAAGCGAATCACTGAATCAGTCTAGTTGACTCGACATCTCAATCTCTTCGAACCTTTCGTATTTATTTGAGTCGGATATGTATATTTTCCAAATAAGCGAATCACTGAATCAGTCTAGTTGACTCGACATCTCAATCTCTTCAGACCTTTCGTATTTATTTGAGTCGGATATGTATATTTCCAAATAAACGAATCAGTCTAGTTGACTCGATATCTCTATCTCTTCAACTCTTTCGTATTTATTTGGGTCGAATATGTATATTTTCAAATAAGCGAATCAGTCTAGTTGACTCGATATCTCTCTCTTCAACTCTTTCGTATTTATTTGGGTCGAATATGTATATTTTCAAATAATCGAATCAGTCTAGTTGACTCGATATCTCTCTCTTCAACTCTTTCGTATTTATTTGGGTCGAATATGTATATTTTCAAATAAGCGAATCAGTCTAGTTGACTCGATATCTCTATCTCTTCAACTCTTTCGTATTTATTTGGGCCGAATATGTATATTTTCAAATAAGCGAATCAGTCTAGTTGATTCTCTATCTCTATCTCTTCAACTCTTTCGTATTTATTTGGGTCGAATATGTATATTTTCAAATAAGCGAATCAGTCTAGTTGACTCGATATCTCTCTCTCTTCAACTCTTTCGTATTTATTTGGGTCGAATATGTATATTTTCCGAGTAACCGAATCAGTTTAGTCGACTCGACATCTCAATCTCTTCGAGTCTTTCGTATCTATTTGGATCCAGTATAAATTTATCGAATAACCAAATCAGTATTAGTTGAGTTGAAATCTTTATCTATTCAAATTTTCCGTATTTATTTGGGTTCGTGGTTGATTTTTCTCACCCTAATCCGAGTCGTCCCCCTTGCACGTGAAACTTGCTGAAAATTTAGTACTACATTTATAAATGTGTTTCATACTTTTTAATTTTTATTAATTGATCACAACCACCAAGCTCAAATTATTAGCTGTCTCCTCGACTATTGTCATGACCAATTAAATTATCCTACCACGTGCATTAATTAAATTCATCTTACCAAACTCATGATCAAGATTCAAACAATCACTAAATTCTTTACAAGCATTGTTCAATCATCAAAAGTGAAAATTATTCACATATATAAAGTAAAATCAATCTCCTTGTAAATAATTTCTTCTTTTTTATACATAGAAATGACAAAAGCCTTTCCTTAAAAAAAAAAAAAAAATCAATTAAAATTAATCTAAAGAACTATACTCTGAATTTTGTACCGACACGACACTATCAACAAAATGCATCGCTTCTTCGCTCATTCCCGCCTTTTCCAAAACTTTAACGATGCACGAATGATGTGTCCATATTGGTTTCACATCATATAATTTTTCCATCGATTCAAAAACCTGGAAAGCAAAATCCACCGAACCCAAATCCACGCAAGCCCTCAACACATATAAAAACGTGTTACTATTTGGACCCTTGTCATTTCTCAACATTTGTACGAATAATTCAAGCGCCTTTGTTGGAGACCCGTTTTGAACACTTGCATGGATAATTAACGTCCAAGAATGAGAACTCTTCCTAGGCATTTCATCGAACACTTTATACGCATCATTAAGATTGCCAAAGTTCGAGTACATGTTAATTAGAGAATTATTTATATTATAATCATGTGAAAAACCACTCGTTGTTATGTATCCATGAATTTGAAGCCCGAGATTTAAAAGCATTAATTGCCCACAAGAATTCATGGCAGAGCACAATGCTTCGATTTGAACCGTCTCGTTATTATTTCGAACGGTTTCGAGAAATAATTTGAGATTCTCTTTTTGCATAAACGAGCGTAAATTTTCACATTCGAGGGGTCTTTTCATAATTCTATAAACTTTCACTAAAAGTCTCACGATCTCAAGATTCGATCCGTGCCCATTTTTTATTATATCGCAATGAATTTCTCTCCCTTTATTGAAATCTCCTAAACCAATACATGCTAATAGTACCGAAGTATAAATATACTCATTTGCTTTGACTCCACGAAATTGCATGTCTCTAAATAATTCCAAGGCTTTTTCGAAATTAAAATTCGAACAATGACCCGAAATTAACAAAGACCACGAAACCAAATCGGGCCGTTCGATCCTCGAAAATATCTCATAGGTCGAATCGAGATCCGTGCACTTGGCATACATATCCATTAACGAACTTTTTATATACAAATCGTTACTCATACCGAGTTTAAATATTAAACTGTGTATAGTTTTTCCCGTATCTAAATCCATTTGAGAAGCACATGATTTCAAACTATTCGAAATCATGAATTCATCCAATTCTTCGGCCCCATTTGACATGAAATCTTTTAATGCTTTAATTGAGGAATTATCTTTGGCAAGAATTATGTACATGTCGAGTATAGCAGTTACAATATGACTGTTCGAACCAAACCCTGCTTTGATTACATAAGCATGGATTTGTTTTCCCGGTTTTAGTTCTCCTAAACTTATCACGGCCTGAAGAGTGCTGCCAAGTGTGCATAGATCACACTTTGATTCTTCAGACATTAATTCATGAAATAATAACAAAGCTTTTTCGTAGTGACGGTTACATGTATAGCATTCAATAGCAGTATTCCACGTAACCAAATTTCTCTCAGGCATTTCATCGAACACCTTCCTCATGTAACCCAACTCCCCCACTCTTCCATAGAACTCTAGCAAGCAATTCTCTAGGAAAGGGTAAGGACCGAAACCCATTTTGATCATGTAACCATGGATTTGAAATCCTGGTTTATTATCAAGGAGGTTATAACTAGCAGCCTTTAAACCAATCGAGAGAGCAAAAGCATCAAAAGGTGTACCGCTCCAAGCCATCTCGATAAAAAGATTAAGTGCACCATCATAATCTTTGTTTTTCACGTATGCATCAAGAATGCAAGCCCAAGAGACCAAATCGGGCTGTGAGAGATAATTAAAGACTCGCTCGGAGTAGGTAATGTAGTTACAGGTCGCATATGTGGATATAAGACCGTTACAAACATACAAATCCTCCGAAGTGCAAAATTTAATGACTAAACAGTGCAATTCACGGCTGAGATTTAGGTTTCTGAGAGAAGCACAAGCTTTTAACGCAACAGAGAAGACGAATGGATCAGGCCAGAGAGACGAATTAGCATCAAATTGTTGTGTTATCAAGTCACGTAATAGAAAGAGAACCTTGAATGGATGGCCACGACGTTCGTAGCCTGACATGAGATTGGTCCAATCAACGAGCGTCTTATTAGGCAATTCATCGTACACCTTGTGGGCGGCCTCCATTTGTCCGGCTTTCGTGTAGGTCCGAAGCAGTGACAAGGGATAAATGGATTTTCCATTTTTAATGTTCGATACATTGGAGGAAGCAGGAATTGGGAGTTGTTGGGCATTGTTTTTTGCGGGAATGTTTGCGTGAGAATTATTGCAAAGAGGTAGGGGAGTAGAAGGGGACGAACTAAACACATTGGGTTTCATGGGATCTCCACAATGCTTCTCTATGCATGAGTTCGCCAAGAACAGTGTAGTTTGATCGATGGAAATGGAGAAGAAGAGACGATCACAGCCTCATGGGGTACGATTTCCATTATCGTCATGTTCGCAGTTCTCCACCACAGATGCAGATCATGGGTTTTGCCGGTTAAACGAGGACATAATCTCCAGGTTTACTGATAAACCGAGATTTAAATTCTCGGTTTCACTGGTAATCTAAATTACCAATTAACCTGAATTTGAAGTACATATAATTCGACTTTTGAATTCCATCCGAATTAAGAACCCATTAAACGAGAACTCAATTCCGGTTTATACATAACCCGACTTTCTACATCTCGTATACGCCGCGCCGCTCCCTCTTCTTCATGAAAGCCGTTCTTCGGAGCTCAGTTCGCCCGCGGTAAAATCACTCTGGTTGATTTTCTCTCAACCCATCTCCACCAATCAATCTATCTCGCAGCAAGAAGGTACTTTTATCAATGGAGTTCAGCCCATGTCTTCTCTTTGTCCGTTGTATTCTACATTCACTCCATTGACATTCAATTTTAGTTTTTTTGTAGTTAAAATCATCCGTTTGAGCAGTTATTCGAATTTGATTCAGAAGAGTGGTTACTAAAGAACGCAATCATGGATGGTATGCTCATGGTTCAGTATAATTAGATATTAACCACTTGGTATACTTAATTGATCAATGGTTTAACCTAATTTTTGGTTCAATTGATTGTAGTCGATTCACAAACCACCATGGAGGAAACAATTCTAGTGGGGGATGACCTCATGTTGGGCCCACCTTCCCCCATCATTCCCCAAGAAATCGCATCTCATGTTCTCGAAAACGTTGATTTATGCGAGGGCATTCTCAAAAATCTCTTTCTTTGTAATCACAACATCTCAATTAATGTTTTTAAAAAAATAAAATCGTACTATATGATAAAAGTTTCAATCTTTTTTATATGTTTCAGGTCTACAGATAAATGATATCGAACCATTTTGTCAGGACGAGATTGTTCTGTACAGACAGTGTGCCGAGAAACGGGTCAGTCCAAAAATTATGTTTCTGTAGTCCTCTTAATTAATTGAACTAAAATAATCTTGTTAGTAAATGAGAATGAATTTTGAGTTTAGGACAAAGAAATTAGAGAGAGATTAAAGGTGAGCGAGTACAAGCTAGGTCAATCAATGCCTCTAGAGCTCGCAAAGGAACGAGTAACTCAGCTTCAATCTGAACTTACATCATTAGAAAGGTGGCTCGTTTAATTCTCAGTTTTTTTGTCAAACATAATTGTTTAATTATTTATTTAATTTGTGTATTTAAAAGGCGCATGATTTTGGCAAGTGGAGTGGAAGGGATGGAAGGATTTAGGCAGAGATGGAGCTTGCATGGTCGTCGTGAAGATACCAAGTATTTTTTTTATTCACATTTTTTTTTTCTTTTAATTAGTTTATATTGTAGTTTTAATGTTGATGATTTAATTTGATTTGTTGCAGAAAGAGAATGGAAGCACTAAATCAAGGCATGGAGAAAAGGACGATCGAAAATCATGAAGTAGATATTAAAAGCGATCCAGTTCAAACGAAGAAGTGGTTCTTTTGGTAATCGATATATTTTTTGTTTTATTTTTATTTTCTCAAAACAAAGCTCGTTACTGAATTATGTAATTCATTACAATAATATTTATTTTCGCTTCATTTTTCTTTCATAGTCACGCCACACTTCAAATCATAACAATTTAACCACGTCTCTATAATAATTCGTGTCGAATTGCAATATACCATTTTAAGATCATTAAAAATTTAAAATCAAGCGGTAGTTTGAGGAGGTGGGGTTGAAGTATCGGGAGTCACGGTAGTAGTAACTTCTGGTTCGGTCTTTGGTGTTTCTGCAATAGGAGTAGTGGATTCTGGTTCGGTCTTGGGAATTTCAGATGCGGGTTCAGGCTCCCAGAAGGAAGTCCTTTTCCCGGTTTTTGAAACAGTCTGGAAAACGTCTTCCGGTTTCACGTTCCCTATCACGGTGACCTTCTGCTCCTCTTTGTTTATGTCGAAGGAATCCACACCTGATATTTATATATCACAATTATAAATCGTTCTAATTTTAATGATTTAATAGTCGTGTTAGTTGTAGAGAGAGAGAGAGAGAGAGACCTTCCATTTTCGTGAGAACTCTCTGAACGGCACCGACACAACCCTGGCAAGACATGGCGACTTTAAGCACGACCGTCTGAAAATATAAATGAAGTTAAAGTCGTTTATTAACGAAAGACAAAAGTAAATATGGCCATAATTAATGGAAAATGAAAGAAACATTGCGGAGTATGTGGATCGTGAAATGCGTAAAAATACCTCAGACATTGTTGGATTTGAAGTTAGTGTGAGAATGAATATGATTTGGTCGATATAAATAGAGAAAGAAGAAGAAGAATAAAAATAAGAAGAAATGGGGGACCATGATCAAAGGGATAGTGGGAACCTAATCTTTTTGCTTTCTCTCCTCAATTAGATGAAGTTTTTTATTTTATGATGAAAATGTTAAATTAGGTAAGAGTATTCTAAGTCGTCTAAAATAAAATTATCCTATCTTTTTTGTTTTTGTTTTTTAATTTGTTAACAAAAGGAGAAGAAATATCTAATATAATGAGGCTATATGCTGTTCAACAACTTCAACCAATTGATAATTATTTCTTGAAACGAAAACTAAATCATTGAAAAATAAAAAAATAAAAAAATAAGAACGTAGAATTGAAGTATCGAGTGGTAGTACAGAAGTACAAAGATCAAAAGTTGCTAGTACCGATCACCAAATTCCATTCTGTCACTATATGGGCCTAGCCCAACATTGCCATTTTAGATTGTTACATTTCAAATCATAAATTCGATATTTGAGTGTTTAGTATTATAATGATTGATTAGGCAACATCTTAATCTAATTAAGAATAATAACAAGAAATAAACCAACATTCTCATCGCACAACAAACAATTGTTACGTTTTGAAAAAGTGAATTCATAACAAAAGCCATTAAAAAATGTATTCACCTACGGTTATGATTCACACAAACTTAATCACCAATTACATCTTATGTATAAAGTAGACAAATTTCTTGCAATTCTGAACCTCCAAGTTATCAAGGGCTTTTGTATAAAAAAATATTTTTTAATTTACATTTTGGTTTTTTTAATTTATATTTTAGTCATTTTTAGTTTTAATTTACATTTTGATTCTTTTTTATTTACATTTCGATTCTTTTTTATATTTTGGTATTTTTTATTTACATTTTGGTATTTTTTAGTTTTAATTTACATTTTGATACTTTTTATTTACATTTTGGTCATTTCTTATTTACATTTCGGTCTTTTTTTACATTTTTAATTTATATTTTGGTCCCTTTTATTTACCTTTTGGCCTTTTTTAATTTTAATTTACATTTTGGTCTTTTTTTATTTATATTTCGGTCCTTTTTTACATTTTGATCCTTTTTTCTTATTTTATATTTTGGTCATTTTTTACATTTGGTCTTTTTTTCCTATTTTACATACATATTTAAAATTTGGTCTTTTTTTTTCCGATTTTAGAAGCACCTGAACAAATTTCTTGCAATTCTAAGCCTCCACGTCATCAAGGGTTTTTGTGTAAAAAAATATTTTTTAATTTATATTTTGGTCCTTTTTATTTACATTTTGGTCCTTCTTAGTTTTAATTTACATTTTTGTCCTTTTAATTTACATTTTGGTCCTTCTTTATTTTCATTCCGGTCCTTTTTTACATTTTGGTCCTTTTTTGTTTTAATTTATATTTTGGTACTTTTTATTTACATTTTGGTCCTTTCTTATTTATATTTCGATCCTTTTTTACATTTTTAATTTATATTTTGGTCTCTTTTATTTACATTTTGGATTTTAATTTACATTTTGGTCCTTTTTAATTTACATTTTGGTCTTTTTTTACATTTTGATCTTTTTTTCTTATTTTACATTTTGGTCCTTTTTTACATTTGGTCTTTATTTCCTATTTTACATACATATTTAAAATTTGGTCTATTTTTCCGATTTTAGAAGCACCTGAACAAATTTCTTGCAATTCTAAGCCTCCACGTCATCAAGGGTTATTGTGTAAAAAAAAAAATTTTAATTTACATTTTGGTCCTGTTTAGTTTTAATTTACATTTTGGTCCTTTTTATTTACATTTTGGTCCTTTTTTATTTACATTTCGATCCTTTTTAACATTTTTAATGTATATTTTGGTCATTTTTATTTATATTTTGGTCCTTTTTAGTTTTAATTTACATTTTGGTCATTTCTAATTTACATTTCGGTCTTTTTTACATTTTTAATTTACATTTTGGTCCCTCTTATTTATATTTTGGTCCTTTTTAATTTTAATTTACATTTTTGTCCTTTTTTATTTATATTTCGGTCATTTTTTACATTTTGATTCTTTTTACTTATTTTACATTTTGGTCTTTTTTTACATTTGGTTTTTTTTTCCTATTTTACATACATATTTAAAATTTGGTCTTTTTTTTTCCGATTTTAGAAGCACCTGAACAAATGCTATTTATACAAATTATATTAGAAAATAATATCCGTGATAGACTAATTTTCTGAACTTTATGCATTTATTGACATCATGATATTTGTAAATATGTCATGATTAGATTAATTTAGTTCAAACGCACGCGCGTTAATTCGCACACGCGTTAATTCTATTTAAATAATTATATAAAAAACATCTCGTGCAATTGCACGGGGATAAATCTAGTTACAAATCAAATTCAAATCACCAATTAATTTAAGACCCGTGCCATATATCAAACCACCAATCGAAAAGTTCGCTCGGCACCAGTGCCGCAGTCCAGGTAACCAACCATTCTCTTACTTCTCGGATACATATCTTTTTTCTTGGTTAATTGATTTCTTTGGGACCTTTACATGGTTTGATTCGTTTCTCAAATGCAATCTGAAAAATGAAATAAATAAATTAAAACGGCACGAGTTAGAATAATAAATCATAAACCCTAACTATTAAACATATTTCATTATACTCACGGTAATTACTAAAAAGATATTAAAATTTGATCTTCCCCGATATTTCATTTTCATTTTGTAAATAAACTAAAAAAATCAAACATATATAATATATAAAATTATTGTTAATAATTCTTTACTTGTTCACATGATATATAGATATCGGCATGTCCGAATCATACATAAGTTGTGATTGCATCACACATTAAAAGCATGTTTGCAAGAGCTTCAACAGCTTTGATGCATCACAAAATAAACCTATGCGATATGAAATATCGTTAATACCCAAACAAAAATACAAGAATATCATCAATTATTTGAAGCCTTCTCCAATAATTTTTCAAAAACAAGAATATCATCAAATTAAAAACGTCGAATTGATTAGGCCAACATTTGCTAGTACCGATCACCAAATTCTATTCTGTCACTATATGGGCCTAGCCCAACATTGCCTTTTGAGATTGTTACATTTCAAATCATAAATTCGATATTTGAGTGTTTAGTATTATAAATTTATAATGATTGATTAGGCAACATATTAATCTAATTAAGAATAATAACAAGAAATAAACCAACATTCTCATCGCACAACAAACAATTGTTACGTTTTGAAAAAGTGAATTCATAACAACAGCCCTTAAAAATGTATCCACCTATTGGTTATGATTCAAATCACCAATTACAAATCACCAATAACAACCTCCCAATTTATTGAAAAAATGAATTCATATCAAGCCACCAGTCGAAAAGTTCGCTCGGCACCACCGCCGCACTCTCGACGTGGCCAACCCTTCTCTTACTTCTCGGATACGTATCCTTAAACCGCACCCTTCTATCAAAAGTCTCACTCGCAGGTTTCTTTCTCGTCTCACTGTTTGGTTCTGTGTTTTCTGTGTCGGGGTTTGCAGATTGTGGTTTCGGAGCATTTATGGATCCCAATATTAACGGTGTTGTATTTTCAAGATCCGGGTCCGGTAAGAATCTGAATGGCATTCTTCTATCGTCCATCCTTCGAAATGTTATCGAAATCCTACGATTAGATATTAAATGAGGCACTTGAGATTTGAGAACAAAAGTGTTGCTTATTTCCATAAATTATAAAAATTAATAATTATTAAACCTCTTGGAAGGAACTGCGGGTACGCAATGTTTTGCCACATCAGCTCCATTTCCTTTCAACACCAGCACGGACCTGGACATAAATTCAAAAAAATATATATGACTGAAAAATACTGAAATTTAAACAATTTAATTTTTTAATTGATTACTTACCCAACAGGTAGAGGAATTGACGCAGAACCAGAGAATTCGCCGGGACCGAGAGTTCTCAACTCCTTTCCAAATAAAATATTACACTGAGAGAGAAACGAGACGGTACAGAAAGGGCGTACGAAATCATGGTGGTCGATGTGGGGAGGGATACAATCATCCTTGTCGTACAAGTTAATTATGCAACTATTAGGGACACATGTCGCTGGGAGAACGTGCCACCTCACGAGTCGTTTTATCATGCTTTTTATCATTGGTGGCATCGGGTCGACCTCTTCGTCCCTGATTATTCCTGGCGGCCTTCCTTTCTTGTCCTGAAAAAATTAAATAAAAAAATAAAGTAAAATTAGTTTTTGACGGATTTTAACTGGAAATGAATGATTAAATTATTACTCTCGCGTAATTGTAACAGCAGCCGAATTGAATGGTTACTCTGCCCTTGCCTTTCATCCACTTTCTTGGCTCTGAGTAAGTTCGTTCTGAAACAAATCTTAGAAGATTAGTTTTTAATGTTTAAAATGGACAAAATCAGATAAATTTGAGAATAAACAAAAAAAAGGAGATTGAAGAAAATGAATACCTAATAACCTTCCTTCTCGGCCCAATTTCTGAACCGCACTGACAAGATCGACAATTCTCTGTTGCTCAATTGCATCGAAGACGCCAGTATGGAGTTCTAGTCCTTCTAACACGTTAATCCATCTCCCGTTGACTCTGTCCATAAATTCGAAATCTTTCTTTCTCACTACTTTCGAAAACCGCATTGCCTCTTTCTCGAATTCTCCTTGCCCTCCATTCTTCATTGAAACCCCACCGAGTTTGCCTACTGAAAAAACCAACAAAATAATAAAAAAAACTGATCATTTAAGTAAAATCAATGAAGAACGTAAGAATTGCGAAATTAGGGTTTGCCATACCGGCTAATTTTCTATCCATTGACATAGAGGAAATCTGGTATCTCGCTCTCTCTCTCTCTCTCTCTCTCTTCTCTCTCTCTTACACACTCTCTTTCTACGCTCTCTCTGTCTCTCTTCTCTCTGTTACTTCCTCTCAAAATGATCAATACGCAGGAGTAGAGATTTCGGTTATGTTGCCTTATTTATTTAATTATTTATTTTAAGTAGAATAACCAGAACTAAACGTGCATTTTTCCCACTTTCCAATTAAGGAAACTGAAATATTTGGGCCTCAAACATCAAAACAATTTATCAGGCCCAATACGATCCAGAAATGGAAATAAAAAGAATATGAAATAGATGGGCAATAATTAGGTAATAATCTTAAACCCTAAAAATAACCTTTTTTTTTTCAAAATATTCCAAAAATAATCCAAATTTGATTTTAAAAATCCGGTACTAACTGATTTTAAAAATCAATTGGTTTAGTTAAATTGATTAGTTCGATCAATTTTTAATCACATCATTTAATAAAGCAGAAAAATTACCGGGTTTTATAAACTCGGTCAAATATTCAACTTTGTTAAATACTAGCTTTGTGCTCGCGCAATTGCGCGGGAGCCCTCGAGTTTGTCATGATTATTCGCACATCCGAGATTTGCTATATTTTTAACCTTCTAATTTTTTTGGATATTGTAAAAAATTCTTTATCTTTTCGTAAACTCCAAAAATATTTTTGACCAAACTTTTATTTTAAAATACCCCTTATGGATAATATTAATTTTTTTTTCCCAAAATACCCTTGAAATCTCATATGTAATAATTAAAAGTTATTTTTGTTATTTTTTATTAATTTGAAGAAAATTCATAAACACTTCTTAACATGTAGTGATTTATAAAAATTTAAATTATTACATATTTTGTTTATATAATTTTAATATTCCATTCTTTATTCATAAAAAACTAACATTAAATAATAATAAATAAACACCTTGCAAATATATTCATAGAAAATATCTATTTAAATATCTACTTTTTATTTTAGTTTTCCTTTTATGTATTTTTTAAAAGTTTTATGATATTTTATTTTTAAATATTTGCAAGATGTTCTTTTAATAATATTGTTGAACTTATTATAGTTTCATGTTAGTTTTTCAAGAAAAATAATACATAAGTCGAATATTTGTAATGAATGAAATATTACAATTATATAACATATAACATATAGTAATTTTTTTTTAATTATTATATATTACAGAAAGTGTAAGAAATTTTTAAAATTAAAGGAAGCATTTTTTTTTAATGAATAAATATGTAAATTAATTGTTTTTTACAGTATCTAAAAATTTAAGGAGTCTTTTGAAAATTTTCCAAGTAAAGTGCTGATAGGAAGGCATAATAAGGTGGTGATGTGGAGGCATGAGATGAGAGAAATTATTAATAATGTAAAAAAGGACCGAAATTTAAATAAAAAAGGACCAAAATATTTATAAAAAGTACCAAAGTGTGAACTAAAACTGAAAAGGACGAACATATAAATAAAAAAGACTGTAATGTAAATTCAAAAATGTTAAAAAGGACCAATATGTAAATAAAAGAAGATCAAAATGTAAATATGAAGGACCAAAATGTAAGTTTTTAAAAAGAGGACCAATTTGAGACCCCTGGACCAAAATGTAAATTGTAAAACATTGACGGACCAAAATGCAAATTTAAAGGACTAATATGTAAAAAAAAAGGACCGAAACGTAATTTTTTTTTTAAAAAAGGACTAATTTGTAAATGAAAAAGTACCAAAATATAATTTTTTTTTTTTTTTTACCAAAATGTAAATTTTAAAACTTGGAAGGACCAAAATGTAATTTTTTTTTAAAAAGAGGACCAATTTGAGTCCCTTGGACCAAAATATAAATTGTAAAACTTCGAAGGGCCAAAATGCAAATTTAAAGGACTAAAATGTAAAAAAAAAGACCAAAACATAAATTTTTTTAAATAAAGGACTAATTTGTAAATAAAAAAGGATTAAAATGTAAAAAAAATTTACAAAAAAGACCTTGGCGAAATGGCTCATTGTGGGGCAGCAAATTGTTGAAGGACCAAAATGCAAATTTAAAGGACTAATATGTAAAAATAAAAGGACCGAAACGTAATTTTTTTTTTAAAAAAGGACTAATTTGTAAATGAGAAAGTACCAAAATATAAATAAATTTTTGTTTTTACAAAAATGTAAATTTTAAAACTTCGAAGGACCAAAATGCAAATATAAAGGACCAAATTGTAATTGTTTTTTAAAAAGAGGACCAATTTGAGGCCCCTGGACCAAAATGTAAATTGTAAAACTTCGAAGGACAAAAATGCAAATTTAAAGGACTAAAATGTAAAAAAAAAGGACCAAAACGTAATTTTTTTTTGAAAAAAGGACTAATATTTATGTGTGAAGATTTTAACATGAAAAATATGATATTTAACTCAGGGTTATTCATTTTTTTTAAGAATAGAAGAATAAAAATATGAAATATGAAAATACTAATTTATAATGGTTAATAATAATGACAACATCGATTAAGTACCCAAAATATAATAATAGCAACAACATTATTATATACAATAATAAATAATAATGTGATTATTATCAAATATTACCAAAAATATTTATTAGATAATAAAAAAATTGTGTATGTCAAATAGAACTTTGAAAAAAAAAAGATTCAGATTTTTTTTTTCATATGGACATGGCATCAAATATGTTGTGTTCGATTTTAACTGTACATTATGGATTTAGGATATCAAACGTGACACAAAGGATGTTCATAAGTTAGTGTAATATATAAAATGACATGTAAATAGTTATATGGAATATGAGTTTCTAAAATCTAAGTATATTTTATTGGATGGAAGAAATAATTTTTGTGGGATGAAAAGTTGGAGACACAAAAAAGTGAAATAGAAAATTAATTTTATGAGGTGACCCTTCATCTTATCCATGAGATTATATCTCATCACTATTACGAGATCAGATGAAATCGGGTCAACTTAAAGTTATAAATCAATTCACAACATCAAAAACAACATAACTCATGCCCGTATTGAAAAACAAATCATATTCAACGGAGTGGATAAAGCCACCATGAAGCCTTGAGAGGAGCCAAAGCATGGTGAAAAATAACGTAGGAGGTAAATTTAGAGATTTCCAAATTTTATCACAACATCACTATCTACTAATTAATTAACATGATAACTAATACATGTAAAATAATTAATGACTAATTAACTTACAATAAATATTCATTTGAACTAATTAACCAACCCCCTTATTTTGGACCAATCTTTAAGCAATTTTCTCATGCCACCTCATCACAATTCATGCCACATCATCAAAATTATTTCAACCATTAGATTACGATATGTGGCAATATATGAACCATAGATTAATTTTTGATTTTGTTTGATTATGTTTTATTTGTAGATATTTATGTGTCCCTTATTTTACACATAATTTTAAGCAATTTTAGAAGGCCACATCACCTTACACTGATGACGTGTCAAAATATTATTTGTTAGGTTCATGTTGAACCAATTGTATTTGATTTTCAATTTTTTCACAATATGTTACATGATCAATTGTGAATACAAATAGAATATGAAGAGTTTAAATATCTAACATTAATAAATTAATATATAATATCATAAATACATCAAATATTGTTAGTATTTTCATAATATAATTTAAAAAAATTAAGAAATATATTCGCTTGAATTTTATCTTTATTTTGAGATCCATATTATCATATATTTAATATTTTTCTCTAACTTAAAATTATGAAAACAATTATGTAAAAAAAGATATAAAAATAAATATAATTACATTAATGACTTGTAAACCTAATAATTATTATTTTTAAAACTATAATTGATAAAAATTGCACATACTACTAAGTATGTTATTATCATATATTCAATACTTTTCTCTAACATGGAATTATGAAAACAATTATGTAAAAAAAAAATATAATTACATTAATGACTTATAATCCTAATAATTATTATTTTTAAACATATAATTGAAAAAAATTGCACATCCTAATAATTATTATTATTTTTAAAACAATTATGTTATATTTGTATTTTTACTTAAAACAGTTTTATTTTAATCTCTAAAAAAAGATAATGAAATATATTTATTTACTAAACACAAATAATTTCTTTAACTTCTATAATATTTTTCAATAATAAACATGAAACATAAAAATTATCAGACAAAAATAATTTTGTTTAACTTTTACAATGTTATTATTCTTAATTTTAGATATGAAAATTTAGAATATCATATGGTTTTTAATTTTTGTTTATGTCCACGCATGTTGTTTTATTAATTTATAGTGACATTTATTCTTTTTTGTATATGTTGTATTAAAATATTAAATAAATATTTCATAATGTGTCATATTCAAAAATAATATAATGATTTTGTCATAATCAAACTTTCTTAATCAATATGATATTTATTTTTATAAAGTCTTATATTTGATCCCGAAAAATCATAACTATATATTATGTGTATGATAAATCAAATGAAACAAAACCGCCGCGAAGCGCGGGTAATCTCCTAGTACATATAAATTAATACCAACTAATCGTTAATTATGCACTTTTAAAATTATCATTCTAATTAAATTTATTAAATAAAATACACTAAGTGTGTTGGGGGAAATGTCGGGGAAATTTAAAATTCGCACTTTCTTTAAGGCCGCTGCAGAATTAGTTAGGAATTTTAGTTTACCCTAAGATTTCCCCCAACTCGTTCTCTATATTTTTCTTTCGAGAATTAATTGGAAAATAATTGAAATCTATAACTCGCCATCGGCAACAAAATCTGAACAAATTTGACATACACTCGAAGAACTCAAACTCTCTAACAAAAGCTCGTCTCTAACCGTGGAGATCGAGTCATCATTGCGGTGCCATGACCAATGTGCATTGATTCCGTTGATCACCTTTAACGTGCCATGTCCAAAACTCGCCTCGTGAAACATCGACAAGTGAGCAGATCTGTGGTCTTTTTGAAACCTTCGAGTTCGAGGTATTAATGAATTAGAATTTTAATTTTGAAAAACTAATGTATAAAACATTTGTTATGCTATTGCAAAGTTTTCTACTTACTCTAATGCAAGGCCTTCTCTGTTTCCACCATCTCCTATGGTAATGTATACTGGACCACACGGGTCGGCCTTGCCGTCATAAATCCTGGTCTGTCAATAGTAAATGAAACGATAGTTAATCCAATGTCATACTATTAGAATTTCGCGCTGCGGAATAAATTAGAGAACTGAAACTATTAAATTTAATTTGATATTTCTCGAGAAAATGATCGAAAGAGTAACTCTCTTTGAGGTTCAAATAGTGGAACTATATATTCTATGACTTACGAAGCGTTCATAGGCATGAACATGTCCTGAGAAAACAACATCAACACGAGCTTTGTATAGCAAATCCTCCATGGTCTTTCTCATAGCTTCCCCTTCCCCTTGATGCGCTAAATTTGTGTTATACCATGGCACGTGTACCAGCACGAACAGCCACGGCGTTTTACTTCGGTCTACCTTAGCCAGGTCCGAAACCAACCATTTGTATTGAGCCGAGTTCGAGTCAAATTCGGTGTACGAACCCAACATGATTACATGAATCGCATTCGCCACGTCAAATGAGTAGTATAAGTTAGATGTCGATCCACTCTCCTCATAAGCCATTTTCCACCTAAATAATACAAAAATATAAATCTTCTTTTCAAACCCAATTTGTAAAATTAATTACATGAAGTTTTCAGATTAATAACCTAGAGTTGTAGGCGGCGAAAGGTCGCAAGTCATGAAAGATAGGAAACGACTCCACTTCATGGTTACCCTGAGTTACCATCCATGGTCGTTTGCTCGCGTAAGGTTGCACGAACCGACCAAACGAGTCCCATAGTGGTTGTTCCGCGTCTGCATAAGACAGATCGCCTGGAAGTAGAAGCATGTCATAATCCGATTGGTTGACATGATGCAATGTCGATGCTGTCCATTCCGTTTGCCCTAAATCTCCTGCGACATTATATATGCATCCATAAATTTATTCTGAAATATCTCATGTTTTTTAAATTTATTAACCTGCGATGACAAATTGAATAGGAGGAGTAGAAGGGGGAGTTTTGAAGTTGAACTCGTCTCCGACTCCACCACATCTATAGTAGTAAACCGTGTCGGGTTCGAGTGGTCCAATCTGGACATGGTGTATTTCGCCCGAAACATAGCAGAAGTATCTATATGAAGTCTGTTCCCCCATTATAGAATTCTCATAATTACCAGGAACCTTCCCGTACTCGACAATTGAAGGCGAATGCTTGTCAGTCGTGATCCACGAAATACTCATATATTCCATACCTACAGCCGATACATGGACCTAATTAAAAAATCGATTAAATATATTATATGATTTGTTCATACTATTATATATTAAATAAAAAATGGAAATAAAATGGAGACCTGTTGGGGGTGAGAGGTGGACTTGGTATGAGGGGTAAGGATTACTCGTCCCGGTGCCGGCCTCTTGAACTGATCTCCAATTATATCACAAAGTGTACTCGTAAAAAGGAAGCTAGTAATTAGAGTTATAACTGTTATCAGACTTGCGAAAGGTAGCGATTGAATCGAAGAGCTCGCCATCCTATGATATAGATTTGTCTAGTTTGAGACATATATACTGAGATAATTAATTAGGTGTATTATTGGTCAAGAAACTGAAAAAAGAAGAAAGATATGGAGGTTGAGTTGAATGAAAAAGCACAAGCAAGATTAGTATACTTGGAAGCAAGAGAAAGTTGGCGTCAAGAAATGGCCATGGGACAGTCATTTTAACATGAGGTTAGATATGGTGTGTGTGTGGGTCCCACACATTTTTTTTTTTTGATACGTCAATCGAGACTACTTGAATGGATTGATTGGATTGATTAATTCTCAAATCAATATTTTTTTTGATAATAAATGAAGAAGGCTCATATATCCTCCATTCATTGATGTCAACGGAGATCGAACTCACAACCTCTCACAACATAGAATTTTTTGTGTCTCACACTCAATCAAGTAGGCTATAGACTCATTGACAAAAATATTACGGGGTGTTTCGAGAAACGAACTCTCAAATCAATGTTTAGTTTAATTGATTTAATTAAAAAAAATAATCAGCCTAATAAAACATCATCAATTGACGCATCAAAAATATTTTAATGAGTTTGGGGGCTACATATATTTTCCCTTCTAACATTAGTTTTAGATGGATTTGAAACGAGACAAGGATGGAGGCAGACAGTTGGGATCCTTGCTCCCACTAGGATAGATGGACCGTCGGATCAGAAGATTCAGAACAGTTAAATATTGGTTTGGGCCTTTTGGGCTCCAAGATTCTTACTAGGCTATTGTACGAAAGGGACTTGTTTTTAACTTTTTATTTATTTATTTTGCAATAAGGTACAAAAGCATTATACTACTTAATTTCTTGTTTTACATTATCCATCGATGTGAATAGAGATTAAAATCACAATCCCTCGCAAAATAGATTTTTGTATATTTCACACTCAATCAACGAGGCTATGGACCATTGGACCCTATTAACACTTAATTTTTTGTTTACTAATAATAAGAGCAGATTCAGTTAAATTAAGGATGGTGGATGGATAGGATCCATCAATTTTGCATCATTTTCATTTTTGAACCGCGTATATATATATATATATATATATGGCTAGTCTCAATGACCAACATACTTACTTGACCAACGCGGACAACAACGTTTATTTTTTAAAATCTATAATTGAAAATTAAATTTCAACCGTATAGATGTGATCAATATCACTTGAGAATGTTGGGGATTCAATTTCATGAAAAACAACAAATTCTATTATGTCCATCACGATACATACAATTATTAACGGTCAATAATATATACGACATGTTTCGTCATGAAATAAATTTTAAAATTCAAATTTTTTGCAATGGATTTAATTTAGATTATGTTGATAGGCTTAGAATAAATTTTTATTATGTTTCGAGTTTTTCTTCATGGAAATCCAAAAATTTACCGAATTGGACGGTTGCGAAAATTTGTTATTTGTGTTTTTAGATAGAAAAATGCAAATGATACAAAATTTATTCTACAACATATCTAAATGATATAGATCACATCTATACGGTTGAATTTAATTTTGATTTATATATTGTGAGAAATAAGTGTTGTTGGTCAATGTTGGCCAAGTAAAGGTGTTGGTCATTGAGCCTAGCCCATATATATATATATATATATATATATATATATAGAGAGAGAGAGAGAGAGAGAGAGAGAGAGAGAGAGAGAGAGAGAGAGAGAGAGAGAGAGAAATTGTAGAATAAATTTTGCATCATTTTCATTTTTCTATTTTACAAAATCGATAACGTATTTTAACAACCGTCAATTTTGATAAATTTTTGGATTTTCATGAAGGAAAACTTGAGACAAAGTAAAAATTTATCATAAGTCTATCTAGTATAATTTAAAATAAATCCAATGCAAAAAAAATCGAATTTTGAAATTCAATTTATGATGAATCGTGTCGTAAATATTATGGACCGTCACTATATTTACGTATCATGATGGACATGGTAAAAAAAAATTCCTTGAAATTTAATCCATAATATTCTCAATTGATATAGATCATATCTATGCGGTTGGAATTTTATTTTCATGTATCGATTATGAGAAATAAACGTTGTTGGTCGAGTTTTCCACACATGAATGTCGGCCATTGAACCCAACCATAATATAATATTATAATATTATATATTATAATACTAATATAAAATAATTATGACAATAACATATATTATATTATATTAATTATATGAATATAATAATTATAGTACAGTCATTTCATTATTGTTATTATTTACTGACTGTACAATTGTTATTATTATAATAATTGATTAATATAATAATACTCCAAAATAATATATTTTTCAACATATTATAAATTAAATATTCAAACAAACTACGAAATTACTAATTCCCAAAAAAAAATCTTTGTAATTGGATTCCACTCTACTGATTTCATTTGCCAAAAGGCCTCTTTAGAGAACTGAATTGTAGAAACACTGCGCTATGAATGGTGGTGGTGGTGGGGGAGGAAGCCCTAAAGGCCCCCTGAGCTTGTCTGTCTGGCCAATGTGTTTTATGGGGTAATTTGATTTTGATATTTGATATTTGATATTTGATGACCTTCCTTCTTCCTCTCCTTGTCATCTTCTCTTCGTCTCATTGTCTTCTTCTTTAGATTAGGTTTGTGTGGAACTAGTACGTACCCATATGCATGGTCATGACTCATGGATCATGGATCATGGATCATGGATCATGGATCATGTTGTGACCAGTGCTCATTGTTGCAAAACGGGCCAGTAAATGGTCTGAGCTGGGCTGTGAAAAACCAATCTCAAGTTCAATAAGAAAACAACCAAGATAGTATGCAAATTTACTGACACCAACGAAGAGAACTCGATTGCACTGCACTGCACTGCAAAAAGTCCTGTGATCCCACTACTCTATAATCATTCTACATACAATACTTAAAATCATTCAAATTTAAATATTGCAACATTATAATAATGATTGTAGAGGAAGGGGGACCAATATAATTTCTCTATCTGATAAGAAGATTATATTCACTGCTTCCAAAGGGCTTCTATTTTATATGCTTTTACTTTTCCATTTCCCTATCGAGGAAGGAAAACAAAAATGAAATAAATTGCCAAATCTACGACTGAATTGTGATGAGAGAAGAGAAGCATGGATAGGCTAATATGATGATAGAAAAGTACGAAAATACCCCTTCTATTTGGAAGGGTTTTTAACTTTTTAAGGTCTGTTATGATGAAAACCAAGTACCAAAAGTGCCCCTTCTGAGTATGCATAGCCACGAATCATGATGTATGAAATTAAACTTTGATCTCGATCTATCCGGTACTGAGGTACTCGAGTACCTGCTAAAGCCTTTTATTATTTTTGTTGGTTTTTTTATTGTGTATTTTCTTTTTGTTTCTTTCTCTGGCTTTGGAGCCATGCAAAATCTATAAAGAGGGATATAATTGAGTACACTGCATTGCATTCATTAACAATCTTACATATTCAATAATTGGCTCCAGTTCGTAAAATCATACTATTAATTTTTTATGTAATAATTTATTTGCGTAGTAACCAATAAAGTTATCATTAAATTAATTAGCTTGCATGAAGATTGAAGAATAAGAATAAGAATAAGAATAGAGAACATGACACGGCATGGAGTTAAGGGCATACATGGGAGAGGAAACATGATCATGACTTAATTAATGCTGTATTCTATAAAGAGCATTCATAAAAAAAAAAACTAAACTTTCTCAATATTTTAAAAGCACTCCTCACTTTTTTGATACTTGACAAAATTCCCTAGAATGCAAGTTTTGTATTCAAATATTCTTTATAGGTATTAAACTAAATTTTGTATGGTGTTAAAAAAAAACTAAATAAAATATCTCTCTGATTTTGTAATATTTAATTTTGTTAATATTGCCGATATTTCAATTGGTTGAGTGTGTTGACACAAAAAATTATATGTTGTGAAAGATTGTGGACAGAGGTGAAACCGAGTCCGAATCCGAAAAAAACCGTCCGACTCCTCCGAAATACGACTCATCCGCGACCCGATAAATCTAGAAAAGTCAAACGACCGAACCCGTCTGACCCGAATCCGAGAAATCCGACCCATAATTGATCCGGTGTTACATATTATACCGACCCAACTCGATTCAGAATTTATGCATCAAACTCAAGCTTGCTCGGCTCGACTCGAAAAAAATCTGTGTTTTTGGAGTTTATATGTATTTATCCAATTTCTTTTGTAATATATCGAGACCTTAAATAATTCTCATGTTATAATTAAAAAATTAGAACATGTGATTACTAGATTTCTTACGATTTGAAAGATTAAAGATGTAATACTAATTCAACTTGATTAGATGCATGAATTATATTTTTTAGTGAAATGTTCTTTATAGTTTGATAAGTGATTTCATATTAAAACAAGATCAATTACTTATTTAAAATTAATATTTTTTATATAAATTATCGTCCATTACAGAACCAACCACACTAACCACACTGATGATTAAGTTTTGATTTTTCAATCGTTGGTAACATAATTTTTAAGACAACGCATTACAAATTACAACGACAAACAAAAATACAGAGAAAAAATACACGTTAGTATGACTTCGGCCCCTCTAATATCGAATCATGGATCCGTCCCTGATGATGATTACAATAATAGTAATAATAAGGGGAGTGTTATGGTAGACTCATTTTTTTTTATGATATATTCATTTTCAAAAAAAAAAATTCGAATATTTGTTAACTAATGATTCTTTTTTGTAAAATTCAATTGTATATTTAATATTTAATTTATCATTTAATGCTATGCAAAACATAAATTGTGTATAATTAATTGATAAATATCTAAAATATCATAAAATAATTTTTGAAAAATGGTCCACGATAAAAAAAAATGGGTCTATCGTAGAACTCCCCTAATACTAATTATTATTATTATCGGAGGAAGAAGAATTTCAAAACGTTATATCTCGGATTTGACTTGTATAGTTGAAGAGTTTTACGGTTTGAATCCGATCACGTTAAGCGATATTCCGATCCGCATCCACTTTATCCAAATTAAATAAATAATTTTGTTATCAATTTAAATCTCAATTATATATAAATGTTTATTTGTCTTATGATATTAATTTTGAATATAAAACATGATTTCATAATCTTTACATCAGTTATGTTCGTGTCTCTAACAAGACATTATTTACTAATCGAGAATTGGACCGGATAAAAAAAAACTATTAAACATCAGTTAGCACGGTCATGATATTTCGTACTAAATTCAACATGGAGGACATAAATTAGTGTTTCGACAGGAATTTTAATGTCACGTGAATTTTCAAAAAATAAAAATAAATTATTTATTACGAACATTAATTTTAATGCAAATTTAATTTAATAACTAAGGGTAACGATATTGCAAGAGCTGACATGGCTGAACAAAAAACAGTTTTAAAAAGAATCAAACTAATGATCATTTTATCCTCATTCATGATATCGTTATTTATTGTTTTGTATGCAAATATAAATAAATATATTTACTCTCATTTGCTCTCTTGACAGTGAATATTATAACATAAAATAAAACAAAATGTGCTCTTCAATCTTCAAAATTGAAATTTTTTATATTCGATCTACGTATTTGAAAACAAAAATTGCTGGCGACGAATGCCCAATTTAAAATCTAAAAAAATATTACTTCAAATATATTGTTTCAATAAAAATTGGGTAAGCTATTTTTTATATACATGAAATATTATTTTACATAATTTATGAAATGTAATAATATTAATAATAAGAACATTAAATAAGAATTATTATAAATGAGAATGAAATTATTATTTCTTAAAAAAATTTGAATTTTTTATTTATTAAGTCATGTTAGTTCTTACAATAACGGCACCCATAACTAAATATAATACTTAGAATACTCACTTAGATATTTTCTCTGTATATTCTTAATTTAGTGTCATTTAATAGTTGAACACAACACAAAAGTAGAGTGGAATAATGGATCCAAAGGCATATAAGGCCCACAAGATCCACAATCTAAGCCCATGATCCCATCATTCATTGTTATCCTTGAAAAGTAATAATACGGAACCAGGGATAGGAAAGTCATTTTGTCTTTGTTCTCATTCCCTATCAGCCAACGAATAATCATTAATCGCCCCATCCTAAATACTAACAATTTGAAATCTAGAATTCACACAATTAACTATGATTATAATCATGTAAACTTCCCATTATATCCTCCACTAAATAAGAAAATTAAATTGATTGACTTGAGGGGGGGTTAAAACAATAATATGGTGGAAAGGGAGGGGGGTGAATAAATGTGAGAAATGCAATTATGATGAAAACGGGTAATAATGCAAGAAAAACCAAAAGAGCATCGATGAGAAGCCATGATGACCATCATTGCGAATCTTGGGCCATACATTATCATCATCATCTTCTTCTTCATTTTCCTCTCTTATACTATTTAGTATTTACTCACTCTCATTATTTTAAATAAAACATACTATTTATTATCTAATATATTATTAGTTAATAAATCGTTTATATACATACGCTTATTTTCTTATTCTCTGTACAAATGCTTTTCTATTTTCTTTAAATGATCACGCAGAATTAATGAGACGATGTAAATAAGCAATATAATATATACTTCAAAAAGTTAGAAAGAAAAAGAAAAATTGTAGCTAGCTAGATCACGTGACGCCACCGCCCCTCCTCTCCAGCCTCATCATTAGCCACCATTAAACCGCATCCTCATCTCCTCTCTCTCTCTCTCTCTCTCTCGTGTTACTGAGTTACAAACATAACATACAAAGCATGCACGAGCAGAGAGAAAGATAGATTATTCATGTTTCTCGCTCTAGAATAGAAACCCCCTCATTTTGGCCTATAAATAGACTCCCCCAAAGTCCAAACCCCACCACCCATCACTCAAACCTCAGACACAGTTTCCTCTCGAATTGTACGTACCATTCTCAGTCACACCGCTCTTCTCTGCTTCTCGCTCCTTGCATCGCCAACAAATAATAGGTTCTCTCTTTTCTCACCATATCTATCTCTCTCTATACCTTAGATTCTTCTTTTCCATTAATACTTTTCTCTACTCCATCTAGCCGGTTCCTTATAAACACGTCCATATTTAGAGAGAATTCTCTTATCGTATTTATCTTTTATCTCTCTGAGATGCATGCCATTGTAATTTGTACAGTACACACATAGATTTTAGAGCACCTGTTTTGTTCTGCTTTAGAAGGTTCAGAATTCAGATTCAAACACTGTGCTAATTCCACTACCTTTTCTTTTCCTTTTTTATATATGTAATATTTTTTGAACTTTGGAAAGAGGAACATGACATGTTTTGTTTGTACATTGTCTTCTCTTTTAGGTTTTACTTGGTTGCACGAAGATCGAGTTATTAAAAATGGACAGACTCAACACGAAACTGTACATTCAGAACTGCTACATCTTGAAGGAGAACGAGAGACTGAGAAAGAAGGCACAGCTCCTGAACCAGGAGAATCAAGTTCTCCTGTCCGAACTCAAACAAAGGCTCCAGTCCAAAGGCAATGCTACTAGTAATAACACGAACAATGGTACCAACGGTACCGGTGCGAATGGGACGACCAACCGTACCGGAATTAAGATTCCGGACCTGAATGCAACTCCACCAGCACCAAACAAGACTGCTTGAGGAAGAAATTAGGTTAAATAAGTTGCTAATTAATGAGTCCTATATAGGATGTGATGTTCTGGTTAAAGAGCATTGTCTAAATTAATGGGGTTAATTAGTTGGTATAGTATATCAACATAGTTGAAGTTAATAGGATTCTCTTGTGCTAGTTTAACCTAATTTGAACGTGTCTTTTGTTAATTTTGTGTTGATTAGTTTCTTTAATATGTAATGATGAGTTCTGAATTTGCTGCGAATTATTTTATTTTGTATGCTATATATCTAAGGCAGATCGAATTATATAATTTTGCAGGGAATACATATTGGTGTAAAGCAGAATGAATTAATAAGCATTTATTTGTAGTAGTGATTATTCCGCATAGGTTTAATGACTACGAGAGAAAGTCATCATTGCAACTTAGTTTGAATTCATGGTGTATTATTATTAGATTTTCTGAGAATCCAAAGTCGTATCATTATGCTCTGCAATAATTATGATCCGAAACTGTTGATTTTTTTACAGTGCACTCAATTTAGGTTACGAAATGATTGGTTATTTTGTTTTTGCTTATGGATTCTAGAAGTAAACATTGATGATAGGAGGAGAGACTATGTAAAACTAGTCTCAATTTAAATCAAATTATTCATCAGTTCAACAGAAAAGAAACAATCAAATTCATCAAAAGAGGAGCTTTATGACCATGATTCATGAATATCACGTTGCTCGTTCATTTTTTTTTATGTTGCACGGATATGGATATCGGATATCGTATTTGTACGGAGATACAATAATTTTCAAAAAAACATAGGATATGATACTACAATTTTATATGATATTTTATGGGGAATTCTTCAAAAATCCCCTAACTTTTTTGGGATTTCTCAAAAATCCCCTAACTTTTAGATTTTTTGAAAAACCCCTTATAAATTAAGTTTAATTCTTGAAAAACCTCCTACTAGTGTTATTTTTCATTTTCCATCCAAATTATTTTTTTTGGGACCAAAATACCCTCACAATTTATAATTGAATTTATTCTATAAACTAATAAATAAATAATATTTTACAATATAATATTTCATAATATTATATCATGATATTTATTATATTATTCTATAATTTATTATATGAGTTTTATATAAAATTATTTAATGTAAAAATAAAAAATGCAATGTGAAATAATATTTATTTAACAATATATATATATATATATATATATATATATATATATATATATATATATATATATATATATATATATATGATCAATGGCCAACACTCTTGTTTGGCCAACGTCGGCCAACAACACTTATTACACTAAATCTAAATATTATAATCGAATCTTAACCGTATAGATATGTTTTATATCATTTAGATATGATGTAGAATATATATAATGAGTTGTAAAATATTATCATAAATTATTTTTAATTATAATAACGTGAAATATTTAATTTATTTATGTATTTATTAATTTATATTGAATAAAAAAATTTATAAATGAAAATCAAGAAGGGTATTTTTGTCCAAAAAAATAAAAATTGGATGTAATGTTAAAGTTAACCTTTGCAGGGGGGTTTTCAAGAATTAAATTCTATTTGTAGGGGGGTTTTCAAATAATCAAAAAGTTATGGGGTTTTCGAGGAATCCCAAAAAAGTTAGAATTTTTTTTAGAAATTCCCCATATTTTATTATTTATTAATTATAATTTATATATTTAATATTTTTATATATTATGTATTTGACGTAAAATATATTAAAAACTTGTTTTTACATAGATGAGTTCTTATTAAATAAATAGTTATTTACTTATATGTATTACTCATTTATTTCGATTCAAATATTTATTTTTAGTTTTCAAGTACATTTATTTATACGTTATAAATATCCGACAAGTATCTGTTGTTTAATTTAGACCTAGAGGGGGGGTGAATAGGAAGTCCTACGGTCCAATTTTCGCGGTAATGGATACAATTACAATTTTGTGCGGAATCGTAAATAAATTAGAGAAAAAAATACAATACCGAAACAAATAACACGCGATATTTGTTTATGGAGTTCGGTAGGTGGTTGCTTTGTAACTTTAACTCACCGGCTACTTGCTCAATCGACCGACTCGATTGATTGCAAGTACCTACGTCTCCGGGGTTCCCTTGTGCCTTTTCGGCTATCGATTGAATACCCAACTCAAACAATTACAAGGTTTGCCTTGATCGGTTTACACGAATTTATCGATCAATGGCGGGCTTTACAATTAGTAACTAGCCTATTATAATTTACTACTAACGAACTAGTCGTGATCGGTCACGCAAGTTGGGAATCGTTTAGTAGTGGATTCGAAATTGGATCTAATAATCTCTAAGAATGTTTAGATGATTAAGCTCAAGATTTAAAGCTAGGATTCTCTCTTTTGATTGGGAAAATATATTGGTTGAGATGATGTGAGAGAATGAGGGAAGAGTTATATTTATAGAACACACAGACCCTTCCCTTAATATGTTTTTTCTGCATAGTCCGTTATAACTGACCTGAGGTCCGTTATAACGGACTCAAAGTCAAACTAGCCGTTACAGGCAATATATTCGAAAATTTCATAGTCCGTTATAACCGAGTTTAGGTCCGTTATAACTGACCTACTCCGTTACAACTGAGTTTAGGTCCGTTATAACCGACCTCTTTCTGTGACTGCACTTCAGATTTATTCTGTGGTTCCGTTATAACTGAGAGACTTCCGTTACAACGGTTAGTATATGTCCGTTACAACGGATTGGTGATTCCGTTACAACGGATGATTGGTTATTCTGAAGTGAGTTCACAAGTCCGTTACAACTGAGTTTAGGTCCGTTACAACTGACTTGAGGTCCGTTATAACGGACATGCTCTTATTAACACGGTTACTGTAATTCCGTTATAACTGACCTGAGTTCCGTTATAACTGACAGGATGTCCGTTACAACGGACATGTAGTCCGTTATAACGGACATGCTCTTTTTAACCATATTTATGTATGTCCGTTATAACTGACCTGAGGTCCGTTATAACCGACATGTGATAAGAGGAAAATAAAGCACCTTTTTGATATCTAATTTGGGGATTTTAGCCCTTTTGAATCACAACTTTATATATATAATTGTTCATATTTGAGATAGCAAGAATATTTCTTCACTAAGTGTGTTTTATTGATAATTTTAGGTTTTTGGGCGAAAGTTTTTGGCATTCCAACAGTGTAGTTGTCTTCCTCTCCTCGCGCCGATAAAATCGATATATTATACTGTCCATTTCGGTACACGTATGAAGAAGGAGGCAATAAATCTACCACACAAAAGTCTACACCAAATTCTATACGAAAACCACTCACACTATAACCACCATTCAGCCCACCTTCCTTACCTACGATTACCAAACTACCCTCAATCCTCTCAACCATCTCTTGACCAATGGGACATCTTCAAGGGCACTATAAATAAGACCCCAAGGCCCTTGGGCAGAATTTGCTTCGTCCTCCCTCTCCCACGCTCTTCGGAGCACTTTCACGCCACTCTCTCTCCCTCTCTCTTTTCTGTCCCTCTCAAGAACTTCCAAGAACTTTCAAGAACCGCTCAAGAACCATTCAAGACTAGTCGAAATCTCAAGTGATTGTTTGCCGAACTAGAAGCTTTCTTCATTTGGTGAATCAATCCATTCGAAGCAAGTCAAGGGATACATCATCCCAATCGGATTCGAAGCTCTCTTCGTCCGGTTCTCATTGCGATTAAGAGTGGAGCTTCTTCCATTACCGACCTCGAAGCTCTCTTCACTCGGTAACCTCTTTCCTCTCGGTGGATTGTGTCCTTCTTCACTCGAACGGAATCGAAGCTTTCTTCAACCGGAAGAGTCGACTTATTCGAACGAGATAATCTTGGGTCTGCCTAGCTTCCTAGCGACTCAAGCATCAAAAGATTACACTAGGCGAGATAAGGAGGCTCTTCTTGACGCGTTGAAGCTCTACTTTCTTCGAATTAGGTGTATTCTTTATAAATCTTGAAATTCTTGTATGTTGAATGATAGTTTAAGGTTGTAATTGAATCTTTTTCTTTGTTCTAAATCTTTGTTTCTTGCATTCAATCTTTGTCTCTGTTTGTGTGATATTTTTGTTCTCTTTTTGTTCTGCGTAGATCTTGATTTCTAGTTTCGGGAACTTTTTGAATCGTACAATTTCATGAAATATTCGAATTGATATGAATTTTTGAAAACTGTCACTTAAACTGAAAACCTGCTGTTTCCAGGGGACTGTTTTTCAGAGACCTGATTGTAATTCGTTAATAACTTTTTATTACGTTGTCCAAATTGTTTGAAATTTTAGGATAAATTTGATCATATTCAGACCTATCTCTACACAAATTTTCATTAATTTTGGAAACGTAGAAATAATTATTTTTGATTAAGTTTCTGCCTATTTAGAAAAAGTTTCTGCCCTTAATTTTCTTTTTGGAAAAGTTTCTGCCTTTTGGCTCGTTTTGATTCATTATTTGACGCATATACTTCTCGTGGAACGAACTTGCATATTACTACTATACACATTAAATTCCAAACTTGTTGATTGAATTGGTTTTCACATACAACGATATATCAAATTAAAAAGTGATCGAAAACCCGTTATCAACATGCTTCTGAAAATCTGTTTTATTATTTCAACATTTTAATGGATTTCGAATATATTTCTTTGACTAATCTTGAGCTTAATAATTCATAAACAAGTTTAGGGATACCTATAAGTTGTTTTAGTGATTTATGTGATACCCCAACTTGCCGAATCTTCGATGTCTTGACGTCTTCACTTGATCATGCGTTTTCGTGCCATCGTTTCTTCACCGTCTTGACTTCCGACGTCTTGATTCTTATTTTGATCCTTTTGTGGGTTACGTCTTCTATCTCTATAAATGTCACTCCCGCAAATAGATTAGTGGTATCGACATTATTTTGAGATAATCAAATCCTAGGAAATTTGAACCAACAGTATCCGGAAGTATTCGAGAATTATCCACTATTATTTTGAAATAAAATATTTGGATATGCCACGTGGAGTATCCGATATGTATCTGACGAGTATCCGATACGATACGGCTTGGTTTTTGAAGTATCCGCGCAACATAGATTTTCCATTCTTGCTCTCGTAGCTTGAGAACTTCCCTCTAGGACAAGTTTCGTTCGATTCAAAATTCAGTTACGAATACTTATCTAATGTTGGAGTTTGGTTCGATAATTAATCGAACAATTCAATTCGTTCGATACCAGTTTGAAATTTTGATCCATAATATTTTAATTCCATTCATGTGAAATTAACATATTAAAACATCAAAAACGTTCAGAAAGCAAAAACCAAAATTCCAAACATTCAACCTCAATATACAATATAGCAACACATCCGCAAACCATAAAATATAAACCTTAACTATAATTATAATTAAAATTCCAACAATCCAACAAATACGAAAAAATAAAAATAAACCCAACACAACTTGACTCCGCCCCGAAGTTAATAAAAACGATCTTTAACGCTACAAAAACATTTGTTACATTTTTTTTGCTTAGTGATTTCAAAACACGATCTATTTGATCGTGTTTTTTTTTCGTGAACCTTAATTTGACTATTATTTTCATCTAATTCGTTGGACTAGAAAAAATATTTATTTCGGACCTGCAATTTTGGGTGAGCAAAAAACTGTAATTTGTATGTTTGTTTAGACTTCGACATTTTTTTGTGTCGATTTATATTTTATGTATTTAATCGTAGTATCAAATTTAATATTTATTTGAACTTCAAATTTTAAATATGTACTACCGCCTCCATTTTTTTTTTTTGAAACTTCTCTCGATGGCTCTCCTAAATTACAGTCTCACCATTGATACGAGACAAGATCCGTCACTGTTGACAGTGGAATGCGGAAGGACGACTCCTTATCCCCGTTATTATTTATCTTGCAGCAGTGGACAACCTACATAATATTATAAACAAATTAACAACCCACACCCTAACCCCAATTTTTCCCCATTACGAGACCTTCAATTCGCGGACGACACCGTCCTAATTACGAAAGCCTCACTAGAGAACATATTCATTGAGTTATACAACAAATTCATGTCTATGGAAGAACATATTCATTGAATTATACGGTCCAATTCGGCAAATCTCAGATATTGCATCAAACAATGCTTCCTTCTTCATTGAGGATCGCGGCCGAAAAGAAAACAAAGAATGAAGAAATTTTGTGGATCGCCAACTGCCTCTATAGTCTTCATTTACATTTTTGTAACTATTTCATTAGTAAAAAATCCTACAAATCCTAAGATTATCTTTGTAAATAACATTATTTTCTCTTCTTTCAATATAATCTAGACAAGTAATTGTTTGCCATTTCACAAACAAAATAAAAAATCATGACCCGAGACAAAGATTCAACTCTCCATTCCATTACATCGACAGATTCATCAACATTGATGATCGATCTTTACGAAGATTTGTATTCCACTCTGTAAAAATCCATAATATCCAAGTTTGAAAAATTAAACAAAGGGACAGTAATGATAGTCAAACTTATGCAAACATACGTCACACAAACACCCACTCCGTGAGCCATACATCCATGTAATCTATGAATTATCCATGTCTTATATATAACCAATACAAGGTTACATGACTCATAACACAGCCACATTGCCTAACTTATCATGGAGGATATGAACCAAGAGTCATAAGATGAGACATTAGGTCAATCTGTCTCTCGAATACTTAGTATACTTTGTAGACCCCCATCATTCATCATCATTATTGGCTCCCCCTTTCTTTATAATCTTAGATAATATCATATATTATATTATTATATCATTTCACTGGATTTATTTTTGGGTATTAATTAACGGATGAACACAACACACAGTATCCGTACAAAGTCGTTGACCTAGAATATGATAGCACAAAACACATACGTCACGGTATAATCGAGTTCCGAGTCCCATCAATGGCTCTTCCCCAAGTCCCCCTTGCAATCATTCTAATCATTCAATTCTTCTCCACTCATTATAAATACTTTGCATAAACAAAAGTAAGTAAAAACACCATTGTATAATGTATTGTGTGATATTACAAAACAGGGGGGGGCCCAAAACAAAATGTAGCCGAAAAGCCCTTTGAAAACTTCACGCAGTTGATAAACACCACAAAATACACACACACAAAGCCCTAAAGAAGAAAACTAAGTGGTCTCTGGAATATCAACCTCCATGCTCGTCTCTTCATACTTCACCCACACCATGAACTTCATACACACCTACAATAATATTAATATAGTCCAAAACATTATTAAAGATTTATGATAAAATAAAAATAATTTAGAAAGTTGATGTGAGAAAAAACCTGTTTAGGATCATAAACTGCATAGTGTGTATAATCCACAGGACTATCTTTGTTATCAGAACTAACCAACTTGCCACATGGCACCTTTATATCATCCTTCCATGTAAAATGCTCTTCCTCCTCGGTCTTCTTCTTTCCAACACACTTCACACCCATTTTCTTCTCCTCTAGACTCTTAACATCCTTTAGAAAAAAAAAATGATAATCAGGAATAGATCTAAAATAATTAATTAATTAATATTACCTCAGGAATATTTGAAATTTCAGCGATGTCGTCTCCAAGTGAAGCAATTGCGAGAAACAAGAACCCTTCGGGACGGTCCACTCCGGTGAATCCGTATCTCGCCGCATCTGCAGCCGCATCCGAACACACTATCGCCCTTCCGAACTAATAAATAACAATAAAATCATTACGAATATTATTTATTTATCTTTAATTTACTTTTATAATAACAATAACAATATATATTTATGGTACCATATATCCTGGTGCGGGAATTTGACAAATTGCAGGTTGGAAACCTTTATTCAAGTGCCTAAGAATATTCGAGCTCCTCGTACCTGTTTATCATAACAAGCCCAAAATAATATAAATATGTGCGCAAGGGAATTTGATCTGTAAATTAGCTTACCACACCAAAGTAGAATCTTATTGGGCAATTTCTTGATCTCTTCGTAAGTAGGCGAAACATTAGGATTCGCTTGCACTTCAAATATATTCTCCACAGCCACACCATATTCCTAAAAAATCAAAAAAAAAAAAAAAAAAACCCTAAATATTCCATAAAAATGAATTTAGGATATATATTATATATACGCACCACATCGTCAACTTTATAAGGTTCATAAGTGGTTTCCAAATACTTGGTTATCATCTTGTAATCATCGGATTCATTGTCAAGAGGCTTGATTTCGCAACCAATTTTAGCATAACAATCTGATAACGGGTCGTCCATTGTTGAACCCGTTAAGTCTCCGATGATCCGTGACGCCACGTTAATATCCTTTATCGTCTCGTATCCCGCGGCCGCCTAACAAACAAAAATCATCTCATTTAACATTGTATTTTTTAATAAATTTGGTTAATTAATTTATACATAATCAGCGAATTCTTCATGGGTCTTCATGGTAAACGGAATAGTAGACGGCATTAAAGTGAACCACTTGTTACTAAACTCGAGCCAATTCGCATTCCATTCCATCTCCGATTCGGGACTCAACTTCTCTATTCTCTCCCTAAACTTCATCAATTCTTCCTCGCCTAAATAAACACCCAATAAATTCCATAAAAAATATTAAAAATAATCATAATAATAAAATTAGATAGTTACATCGCTTTAGATGGACATTGCTCAACATGCCAACCGGCAAATCTCTGACATCGTGAGTGAGCTCCATCAACGCGTACCTATAAATCTCTTGACCGCACAAAATCTTCATGACCGAACATACAAGCGGGTTCAACTTGCAGTGAAGAGCCGCGGATCCCAATTTCCTCAAACCCAAACCACCGTATCTAACGTCGAATCCATCGTCCATGTCTAATGGATAGAATTTAGAAAGTTTCTTTTCGAATATCTTCTCTCTTTCCCACGATTCAAATTCGTTTCCTGTGATTTCTTCGAATAGTCGAACGAATTCTGAAATTGCAGATTCGATTCGGTTTTCAAAATCTTTGACTCTCTCCTCCATTTTTGGGTCGTTTCCTATTTTCGATTTTTTGTAGTACAGATGCAAGTGGTTCTGATTATTCGGTACCGTTATTAATTGCATTATGCAATACCTAAACACAAAAATTTGATATTAATAAATTTAAAAATTTGAAATTCGAATTTTGAGTAGCTTAACTGGTTGAGACAAGCAACTTGGTCACAGAGAGAAAGGGCACAATTGTAAATAATTCCATCTTTTTCGAATATTTGACCTCCCTCTTTATCCAAGTACGAATCTTTATAAACTCCTCTCTTTCCATACAGTTTCACCTGCAAAACAAACCAACAAATACATAATAAAAGGATCTTAAAATGTAAAATAAAAAATGATTTTTTTAAACAAGAGTACCTCTCCAGTGAGGGACTGGAGAGCTCGACCAGCAGGATCAGGAATGTCCCAAGAGATACACTGTGCCGCAGGAACAAGATAAGGCTTCATATCATAGTCTTCAAGTGGACTCGCCTCTTTGTTCTCTATACTGTCCAGTAACCATTGCTCGCTCACTATCGGTACACCCGTCTCCCTGTCAATAAATATACCATTTTATTAAAATAATAAACATTTTTTTTTTAATTTATTATTTATTTAAATACAATGCTTCGGCAGTTTTGTTCGATCCACCACTTTCACCAGCAGGAACAACCAAACAAGTCGCCCCTAAAAAAATATTATTTCATTAATAAGTTCATTAATTTACGAAAATAATTATCGAAAATTTTAAATGCATATTTACCGCGAGATGTGTTGGCAACCTTGCCTCCACATTTCTGTATCTTCTCTCTCCAATAATCCTTCAAACCAAAATAAAAAATAAATATTAATTTCCACATTAATTAAATTATCAAATAATTAATTAATTAATTACATATCTCCTGGAGAGCCGGCCAGACAAACAAATAACCATATCCTTGAAAGGCTTCTCCTCCTCCTCAGACAAAGACCTCTTTGGATATTCAGTTCTCTTCCCAATCCACTACAGTCCAAAAAAATAACGATAAAATTAATAAATTATACCAAAAATATATTAAATTACTAATCTACCTCTCGAACATGGTCATCGCCGATACCTTGAGGGATATTAACGGAGCTTCCAGTTCGAGGAGGATCTTTCGTGGACACGGAGCACTTGGACCATTCGCTAAAAGACCCATTACAAATATAACTATTTACACTGAACTCGAAGAAGCCTTTGCATAGTGGACACCTCCCTAATGGCCCGTAAAACATTATATCCTCTCTGATTAAAATATAATATTAGCGTACAAAATAGAATACTATACTTAATTAAAAAAAAGGAATGTGAAGTTACGTTCTCTGGACGATCGAGTCTTCGGGGCCAGATGAATCAGAGTCGTTGGCTTCTAGAATCTGACGCATCTCTTCGATCGAGAGGTGGCTTCTGACGCCTTTGCAGAACTCCGCGAATTCAGCTGCTATGTCTTTGGTTTCCTTCTGGCCCGATCCGCTTCCGCTTCCAGAATCTTCTTCGTTGGTTTTCGGCCTTTTGTTTCTCGATCTCGTGACCATTCGGCCTTCTTCCTCCGCCGAGGCGTGAGCTTTTGATCTCGTCTCGTGAACCTCCATAAGAAAATCAAACGTGTAAGCAGTTAGTACAGTGATATATTTGCAAATAGTCTCTAGGGAATTTCATCAAACAGTTTAGTTGCATGTAGTGATTTAAGAATAAAACAATAGTTTACCTTCATGGCGAAACTCGAGTTGTTTACTTTCTCGAAGCAAACAAAGAAGAAGAAGAAGAAGAGAGTAGAGAAAAGAACTATCGAAGTTTACAACTAAAACAATGGTGACCAAGACAGCATAAAACAGGAAATTCCAACTCCTGCTGCAAAGACCAAGAAAGACACCTGTTTGGGGATGAAGACGTGTCTTCATAGCCATCTCCCAGGTGGGTTTACCTCCGCGCTGCAGTCGACACGTCGCCCTTCAGCAAGGAGTTCAAATTAATCTCCTCGTATTCAGGGAAGCACAGGTGTAGTCTTCAATCCATGCAAACAATCATAATTTATTACGGTGTCTCTTCTTCCGTTGAATTTAGCTTTTGGCCGGATTCGAGGGTACACGTGTTGTAATTCCCCGCCATCAACACCGTGCAACTGCGGCGGCGGGTCCTCGGCGACACGTGGCAGGACTTCGAGATCATACGCGCCAAACAGAAGCTAACTGTCGGGAATCGTCAAGTAGAATCTGAGAATCCAGAATTGAGTTCCCGAATGAAATCTTCAATTAGCATATAAATCGAGATTTTATTTCCCGGTTTTCCAATAATCCGATATTCAAATTCGGTTTTGCTGATTAGCTTATTAACCCGATATTTCAATTCCCGGTTTTGGCCACCAGCTGTTCCGTTCTCTGTGTGAAGTGCTCCCCCCCGGTGTGGCAATGGCGACGAACCATATTCAGGCCGTGCAATTGGTTCCAGTCTCCGCCGGCGGAAGAGCTTATACGAGGAAACGGTTGACATTTTGTTATCCTAAGAACTTTCAGAGCTTCACTGTCGAAACCCTTGTGCACATTCCTCATTCTCTGTCGTATCGTAAATCTAGGCCCTCGATTCGTCCTTTTCGTGCCACCGGTGCTTCCAATCAGGTATCTTTCTCTCTCTTAGTTTTTTTTGTTTCCAATTCCATTACAGTGATTGAAAAAACTGTTGAGAAAAGATGAATGAATCTTTGCCCATAAGGTGTTCGATCTTATGCCTGGCCTGGCCGTATTAGTGTTTTTTTATACTGTTCTCAGGTAGGAGATAGTGGCAATGACAGCGCAAATATTTCGAACAATGCAACAAAATTTTCGAAACTCGCATTGGGATTTCTCGCAAACAATTTCCTTCCTTTAGGTTAACTTAATTCTCAATTGTTATTCTTATCAAATAAAAAGAAACATTTGTAGTCTGTACCAGTTTTTAAATTTAACATCTATTTATTTGTTTTAAATTTTTGGTGGAAGCTCTGGTTGGTGGAGTAGTGATAGGACTCTGGAATCCAAATCCTGGTTGTCTGGCTCACAAATATTCCCTCTCAAAATTCAGCACTTTCGGCATTTTCTTCATATCTGGTAATCATTCATTCATCCCCTAATTATCTTCTCTCTCTCCTCTTATTAATTAAAATAATTTCAATAATAGGGCTTATATTGCGAACAAGTGAACTCGGCGCAGCAATGGAAGCCTGGCCTGCTGGACTTTTCGGCCTTGTATTTCTCTCTCTCTCTCTCTCTCTCTCTCTCTCTCTCTCTTACAAATTATTAACTAGTAACATTTTCGAATTATACAAAAACAGAGCTCCATTTTAGTTATAACACCACTATTTTCGAAACTCATCACGCAAATTCAATTGCAACCTCCCGAATTCGTGACCGGTAATTTTCATCAATATATTATTATTATTTAATAAAATTATAAAATTATTCAATCCGTCTAATTGATTGAATTGTTAGTAAAATGAATATAGGGGTGGCGGTTTTCTGTTGCATGCCAACTACTCTGTCAAGTGGGGTCACGTTAACTCAGGCATTTATATTCTTTTTTTTCTCATTTTTTTTTATAATAATAATTATTTTTTATTTAAGTCTTTTTTGTAATATAATATAGCTAGTAGGTGGTAACTCTGCTCTTGCGCTTGCCATGACCGTTATTTCTAACCTTTTGGGAATTATCACTGTAATCTTACATAAAACCCTAAATTGAATAAATTATATATCTAATTTACTAATTATTAATGTAATAAAATATTAATATTATAGGTACCAATTTCACTTGCGAGTTATATTGGTGGAGGGACTGGTACGAGTTTTCCTACAATGAAATTATTCAAAAGTCTTGTAAATTCTCTTCTCATTCCACTTCTACTTGGAAAGGTACCGATTTTTTTTTAAAACCATTTAATTTATATTCAATATTTTAGTTTCAAGTTGAGTAATTAATTGCGTATATATTATTTGATTTTTTTCTTTTAGATTTTGCGAGAGGCATCAAGTGGTGAGTTTCTACTCCTTGAATTTATGGGTTAATTATCATAATTTTATTAACTAAGTTATAATAATAATATAATTATATATTGGCAGGTATAGCAGGATTTGTGGACAAAAATAGAAAGTCCTTTTCAGTATTAAGCGCCATTTTACTTAGCCTCGTATAACTCCTAATTTAAAAATAATAAAATGAAATCAATCTACTTTTATTTTTGTGAATTATGTACTAATTATTTTTTATTAATAATATATAAAAAGGTACCATGGATCCAAGTAAGCAAATCAAGATCATTACTCCTAAGTGTCAAGCCACAATCCTTTGCCCTTGCCATTATTATTGGCCTGTACGTTTAATTAGTTAATTTAATCCATCTTATTTTAATTATCCAATAAATTAATAATTAATAATTAATTAATCATTAAAGGGGTTTACATTGCATTCTATTGGTCGTGAATGCAATTTCGTTACGGGTTTTATCAGGAGGAGATACAAAAAATAATGACTCCATTTTTGCCAAGAAGGAGTATGCTCGCGCTGTCATTTTAGTCGCCAGCCAGGTAAAATTTTGCAAAAAAGCCCTTATACTTTTCCTAAATTGCAAAAATGCCCTTGTATTGTAAATATATATATTTTTGTTGTAGAAAACATTGCCGGTGACGGTGGCGGTTATAGAGCAGTTAAGTGGGGCCCTCGGCGAATCGGGGTTACTTATATTGCCTTGTATAGCTGCACATATTAATCAAGTACGTTTTGTAAATATAAATAAACATGTATTTTCGCGTATAACTTTTTGCGTTGCAGATCATAATCGACTCGTTCCTAGTGAGCTGGTGGCGCAAGAATGATCAATCATCTAAGGATTCGTAACTTTACTATTTACTTTTTTGGAATTGTTGTGTTGGGTAGATCGATGAGATTACGAGGATATTTTTATTAAACATTTAAATACTCTTACAATAAACTCTATTTTCAATTTTCAATTCATTTTTTCTTTATTTTAGATATTCTCTCATGAAATGCACATCCAATAAACTTAAGAGCAATGTTCCAGAAATCGCTCGAGCGCTCGCTGGTCGGAGCGCTCGCTGGTCGGCAGACGACCATCAAGCGCTAAGGATGATTAATCGGGATTAATCGGGAATCTCGGCGGACCTCGGCGGATTTTTATTTTTTTATATTTAATATTTAAATTAATTAAACAAAATTACAAATCACAGTTTTTTTAATAAGTTTTAAATAATTTAAGTAACAAAATACACTACGTCACTAAACTAACATAAACTCAAATAATATATATATATATATTAAAAATATGAAAAAATTTAGTCCAAATATATTTTTTTGAATAGTATCCGACAAACGATCGTTTTCATTATTGATGTCTAATTTTTTTGATGTCAATGAAAATCCATTGGCAATCCATAACAAAAACGATCATTATTTTGAATAGTATCCCACAACCTTCATAATATATGATTTTTTGTGCTTCACATTCAACCAACTAGACTATGGACCCGTTGGCAATTCAAAAAAAATTTTTTTAAAAAAAAAAAAAAAAAAAATTGCAAAAAAATTGCAAAAAAAATACACATCTAAAAATCGACTTGGCGGTCTTGGCGGACCCTTGGCGGCCGCTTGGCGGAAATCCGCCAAGCACAAAACGCCAAGAATTTATCTCGACGGCGGACCCTCGACTACCGATTAATCGGTGATTAATCGGCCGCCAAGGCCGATTTCCAGAACACTGCTTAAGAGTAATGATTTTGGACACCAATGGAGTGCACTCCAAACGGCCGCCAATTAGGGATGTCAACGGGGCGGGCCAATTAGGGATGTCAACGGGGCGGGCCGGGTTTGGGTAAGCCTCCTCCATACCCGAACCCGAATTTTCGGATATTACCCGAACCCGAACCCAAAATACCCATGGGTAAAAAACCGAATCCGAACCCGAACCCGTTACCCGAAAATCACCAATACAAAATCTAAAAAAAATAATAATTTAAAAATTATTGTACACATACGTAAAATCACCAACAAATTAGTATACATAAAACAAACAACTTGTACAAAATACGTTATAAAATGCAAAAATTACCAATAATTAATTCATAAAACACCACAAAATTTCATATCATTGAGTATTTTCGGGTATTTTTCGGGTATTTTCGGGTTCGGGTATACCCGTGGGTAAAAATTTACTCCCGTACCCGAACCCGAACCCGAACCCGGAACGGGTATTTTTTTCGGGTAATACCCGACCCGCGGGTATTTTTTTCGGGTATTACCCGCCCCGTTCGGGTCGGGTACCCGCGGGTTCGGGTTTTACCCGGCCCATTGACATCCCTACCGCCAATGCATTTTGAAGTGCACTCTAAAATGTATTGTTGCCCGATCTCTTTCTCCATCTTATCCTATATTTGTATGTGTTGTTTTTTCATTGTTGCTATATTATTTTTATACATTATTTTTATATATCGTTTTTGTTATACTTTATACTTTTTCTAGTATTATTATAACATTTTTCTATATTATTGAAATAAATATCTGTGATTAATACCTTTTCATTATATATATATTTTTGTACTACAAACAAAATATTTGTTGTAGTTTCTATTTTTTACTATTCTTTATACATTATTTTTTTATACTCTTGATAAAAAAAAATGTAAATAATTATTATTTATATCTATTTTTATATTATGAATACAAGTTTTGTTCTTACTTATATTTTTTTACAGTGGATAAAAATCTGTTGATATTTATATCTTGTTTACTATTATTTGTATATTATTTAATATTTGTTGTAGAAAAAAGTATAAATACTAGTGTTTTTAATTAAGAGTCGTTGTAAAAAGGTATAGTGCAAAATCAACAATCTCCAGTGCTATCCGCATTTTAGGCGTTGCCTAAGTCCGCTCATCTATTTTTGCTGCCCGCGTTTTTTTTAAATCAACTTCTCTGTCACGTGTCGATTTGTGGTTGAAAGTGACGTTTTGGAGTGCGTTAGCACTGGAGTGCATTAGCAACTCCCAAACTTTAATATGCTTTCCAATTTTATGATTCTTTTGTAAATTTAGGAGAAGTTTGGTTGGAGCTTTGGAAATAGAATGCCTTGGCATACTCTATTATGGATTCCATTCATACGTTTGATTTGCACAGTAGGTAATAAAGTAAGGAAATACTCCATTTCCTAGGACATGATTGGTGGGAATAGGATTACCACAAAAATTGGTGAATTTTCTCTATTCTCATGAGGAAGGAATATATTTTATTTTCCTTCCAAAAATCAATATACCAAGTCTTCTATAAATAAATTCATTCTTCATCATGTCATTCATCAAAATAATTTTGGAAGAACAAAATACATGAATCCCTTTCAAACATCTTGTAGAAAACGTGATAGATGTATTTTTTTTCTTAGAGAATTTTATTTTGTTTTTATACAAAATTTTATGATCGGATCTTTTTTTTTTCATAGAAGATTTCATGCTATCTTTTTCAATCAATTTTAATGCGTGAACCTTTTTTTCAATGAAAGATTTCATGCTATTTTTTGCGATAATATCGAATTAATTTATTTTGATGTATTATTTATTTTATTCTAAGTATTTTTATAACAATAATTTTGTACAAATATGTTATTTTTATAAATATATAATGTTCATAATTTTTATATTTGTGTTGAAATAGCATGTCATGAAATAAATAATTGTATCAACCAAACATAATAATATGTTATGTCAAGAAATAGTATGTCTTGACATGTGATTTCATGACATATTTTATGGCAAAACATTTTTCAAAATACGAACCAAACGGTCTCTTACATAATTCCTGTCCTAGAGTTTGGTCGGCACCAATTTTATGATTATTCAGTACATTTGTATAATTCCGGTACAAGAGTTGGACAGTACCATGTTAGTATCGTACCAACCTAATGTTCATGAAATGAAAGTTAAATGTATGGATTCGTGAAAAGAATGTCAAAGATAAACGACGTGTCAAATTTCTAAGGACGACATTGTATAACATATACGACCCACTATCTTATGTTCCTGCATTGATCATATTCATATTCATATATATATATATATATATATATATAGCAAATAATGTGTGGACCATTTACATAACGAAGCTAGTCGAAAATGCCAGTCAAAAGATTTGAGTTTGATTCGAGATTCAAGTGCTACGAGTGTGGGCTCTGGTCAGGAACTCTAACACGTGGAAGTCATTCTAGCCACTACAATATATTTTGCTGGAGCCCCTACAACTAATTGGTTCCTAAATACTGACACATACGTCGTATCCAATCCTTGCCTCGTACTGGTGCTTGTCTCTTCTGATTATATTTGCCTCTTCAGAATTCATAAAGAGAAGTTGGTAATTAGTAGGAATCTGAACCGGGGCCGGATCTTAGTAGAGATCGCGGAGGGCGATCGTCTCTCCATGATTTTCGCCGAACAGTGTATATATATAGTGATTCAGTGTATTTTATCAGTACAATAGTGTAAAATTTATTATTTGTCCCTCCCAAAAAAATTACACAGTGTAATTTCAGAACCAATTTTTCATTTTGCCCCCCAAAAAATCCTGTCAAGATCCGTCACTGATTTGAACTGTAATGGTCTTAAATCCTAATGGACCGAAAATATCAACCCCTACACGTTTACTTGCACAAATAATATTGTGTCGTGAACAAGCAAGAAACATTGACGTGGCAAATATTGACCTCAACAAACATAACCAAACATTGGCGATGAAATGGATTTTGAAACTTGACAACGACAAAACTTCACAATGATCATCCACAATTCGAGACCTATATACAATGTTGAACGAGCCGGGGACCTCGCCTACATATCCACCCCCGAGACGTCCAAAGATTGCTTTCCCTCTCTACTGGTTCACCAATAGGCGGACTATTCACCTCAGCCAATGAAACCGAGCTACATTACGACTCGGCAACGATATATGCTCGGATATCTCATTCGACGTTATTAAAAAGTCAAAGTGCCGCTCAAAGTAAAGATGTTTGGATGGTTAGCTTTAAACAACCGCATTCAAATGACGAAAATTTGATAAAATGAGGTTGACCGCATGAATCGGTTTGTGTCCTATGTTCAACACAAGAATCGGCGAACCATCTACTCCACGAGCGTCCGTTTTTTATGGCTTTGCGGAACATGGTGAAAAATCAAGTGTGCACCTATTCTACCTCTTCAGAGTCTTTGGTGGGATATTCGAGAAAAAATGTCCAAATCCGAAATGAAGCAATGAGATATTAAGTGACTAACTAGGGGTGTACATAGACCGGGTTGGTTTTTATTCAAACTGTAACCCAACCCAACTAAAATGGGTTTTCATTTTTCCAACCCAACCCAACCCAACCCAACCTATGATACCTATAAAATTTTTCAAACCCATCTTGACCGGGTTGGGCGGGTTAGCCGGGTTTTTTTTCTAAATACATACTATAACGATATATGTTCACAAAAAAATATGTATCAAAAATTATTTTTTAAATTAGATCATCGAAAAATATTTTACAAACACCCAAATCCAAACAAAACATGCATAATCAACATCTCATTCTATTTATTTCATTCTTGTTGACAATAAATATAAAACACAAATTATATAAAAAAAATTCAAAATTCAAACTTATTATATATTTCGTGACAAAATTGATATAGTGATATCATAAAAAATAAAAACCTTAGTATTAAAGAAAATACAAAATAACAACAAAAGACGAAACTTACTCTTAAACGGAATAAAAAATAACAAAAGAAGAATACTCATTTTTTTGTGAGAAAACAAAATATGTCATATTTAATTTAAGTTAACAAATTTTATATTTTACTTTGAGAAATTTTTATTACTTGATAAACATAATATTTATATAAGAAAATAAGATACTATATAATATTGAAAATAATTAATAATAACTATATAATTTAAGAAAAAATAGCATATCATATAATTTATATTAAAAACATAAACAATTATATGGAAATTTGGAATTGTACGGATCGGGTTGGGTTAATGCAGGTTTTTAGTTTCAAACCCATAACCCAACCCATACTTCCGGGTTTATCAAAGTTTCAACCAGGACCCGACCCAACTACTTCGAAACCCGCAAAAAATGGGTCGGTCCAGGTCGGGTTGGACGGGTTGGAAAATTTTATGTACACTCCTATGGCTAACCACTATTTGGACATTATTGTGCGAACGAAACTATATGATTTTTAAGAGAAAAACACATATGTAATTATTGTTGTTCTCGACATTGAAGGACTTGACGCACAGATTAGGTGTTCATTGTTAACGCGTTAATTGTATCTCCTTCATTCCTTTTATTTAAGTTAATGTAAATTGATGTAAACATTTTTTTTTCTCCTTTAAAAAAAAATGAATGGACCGGACATTATCACGCTTGCATTCCTTAGAAAAGAAGAAGAAGAAGATGGATATGTGTATAGAAGGGAAAGTATTTCTCTACCCCAACAACCCACCATGGCATCTCTGATTCTCTATATTCCTAATTAACACACTTAATTAACTGATAATTAACAAAAAAAAACACTCAATTAACAATTAATTAATATTACTTATTAATTATTAATTCATATGTATGTTAAATATATATTAGTTAACTGTTAATCGAATGCTTCTTGTTAATTATTAATTGTTAACCCGTCACGGTGCAAAAGAAAGACACATACCTTTTATTTCTTAATATGAATGAAGATCTAATCAGTGAACAGAGAAAGGTTACATTGGCGAGAAAAGGAAGCTAAGATGGAGATAGCATCTCGAGGGAACACAAATCAATGGGCTCCTAATGGAACATAACATACCCTAACCCTTTATCACTCGACACGTCTCATTTTTGTACCATATATATATACAAAAAAAGGTTCACTCGTAGTACATTATTTCCACTTCCTTGCCAAACCAATTATATATATCATTATTACACTCAAAGCTCTAATCAATCTCGAATTTGAATGTAAAAAATACAATACCAGGTACAATTCAAATTCAAATTCAAATCCCGAGCAAGGATATACATAATTTTATTAAATTAGATCATATAATAATAAAGATCGATAGCATAACGATAACGAGCGGCACCTAATTGGCATGTGAAATCCAATCCAGATAAAACTATGTATTAAATCAACGCCTGCGAGCTGCAGTCTCCCTCTGGGCATTAAAATATACTGCCGCCACGGGCAGGCCGAGATCATTGTCTTCGGCGAACTGGCGAGTATTGAAGTGATCCCTCGAGGAAGGAATGTCCACTGCTTGACGACGCTTCTGTTTGAACAACACGAAGATGAAACGGTGTATCCCTATGTTCGGCCTCGGGCTTTCATAATTCACCACCTCCCTTCCTGTGTGTATATCATATGGGTCATATTAAAATCAACTAGAATTCAATCATGAAATTCTCACATACACTCCATAATTATATACACACAAATTAATTCAATGAAAATGGACTAACCAAAAGAAACATCAGTAGTTCCGGGTATATCATTGACGATCCTGCAATTAAGACAGATAATCATCAATGGAAAAATTTAGGTTATACGCGTGCTTGATACGTATACATGTTTCGGTGCATATATTTACGCAAATCATTATATAAGTACCAGTGAAGGTGCTCTCTTAAGTAGGGGTCGCTGGGTCCCGGCACGTCGGGATCAGTCATGACCTGAATAATGAAGAGCATAAGTAAACCAATAATTGCACTTGAACGAAACTTAAATATTTTAGCATGTATATATGGAAGAATATATTATCCATACGAGTGTGAAGAACGATCTGAGATCGCCGCCTGGAACCTCAACTCGTGGCTTAGCCGCAACGGCGGAAGGAAAGAACTCGTGCCCGTTAAAGACTTGCTTGTTACTATTGTACGTGACTGTCATTTTAACACTCGGATGAAACGAATCGAGAACCTCTCCAATCACCTTCCCCACGATCAAAGGCTCCAAGGGTCTCGACATTTCAATTCGCAACGCAAATAATTAGTTAGTGTAGTAGCTAGGTAATGTTTGTGTGTTTCACGAATGGATAAATGGATCGAACCAAGTGAAGTAATCGACTAGCGTTGATTGTTGTGGAGACAAATGGAACCAATGGACTCTATTTATAGTGTAACAAAAGAAAATTTGAGGACATTTTGTTGAATATTATATGTGCATGAAGTACAGAACTAGATGGGGGCCAGACGAAAGAATCACGCTAATTGCCATGAATTCCCTCAAGTTGGCCACCTCATCTCATTCATATATTCTTAACAGTTTTTTTTTTGACATAAACTAATATAATTAAGTTAATTCTCAGGTTTATTTCTGAAAGATATTTGTTCTCTTTATATTATATTCACGGAGACAGATATTTGTTCTAATTCATAAAAGGAGATAAATCGATGCTATCTATCAGAATTTCGAATTTGGAATTAATTTGACATGACTTTTTTTTTATTGAATTTACGATTTTTGGTGTTGACTTCAAAAAGCTTTCTGAAAGTAAATCCTTCCCTGTAAATTCGTCATACATCGACACATCGACAATGCACGTCATATAAATACTATGTCCCACGAAGACAAAAAATCATAGTTGATGCCAGAAGAGTTAATTAGATTGATTATATTTTTTAATTGAATCAATCAAACTAAATATTAATTTCATTACTAATCAATTTAATTAATCTTTCTCGATTGTCGCATCAATTCAACTTTTTGGTGTTTGAGAAAATGTATATAACCCCGTATTAAATCCACTACTTGTTTCTATTTTTGAAAAGATAAAGGAAATTGAACCGTTTATGTATATTTCGACCATAAACTATTCAAAATAAAGGGAGACACAACGAATCAGAAACTTTTGAGAGTTCCAAAGTTTGGTGGTTTTCGGTATGATTAGAGTTTTTTAATTACCCTTGGACTTATAGAAAAAATCTACTTGCACAAAATGATTGATTTATATATCTAAACAAAATGATAAATAGTGATACCGGTGAATATAATTTTAGCTTGTATATTATTTTTCAAAAAATATATCTAAAAATGATGTATATATATATTTTTTTATAAATTATATATTCTAATTTTAGCTTGTATGCTATTTCTTGCAAGGTTGTTTTAACATAAATATGTATTATGGTATATAAATATAATTTTTTTAATAGTGACGAATATCTATTTTTTTTATAATATGTACTATTTTCTTCTAGATATATTGTATCTAAACAATATTATTAGGATTATCAATACAAATTTGTAGGGTTAGTATGCCAACCCTCCTTAAAAAAAAAATATAGACTATTTTCATGAATCTATGAATCTATCTATGTTTTCATGGCCTTTCATAGCCGGTCATGGCCTTTGGCCGGAAAGGCGGAAAATAGAAAAATTTCATGAATCTAGAAATTTTTTTGGCCGGAAAGGCGACCAGCTAAGGCCTCTCAAAATCGAGGGCCTCGTGATTTTTTGTTGCTTACTTGTTTTCATGAAGGCGGAAAATATAATTTTTTTTTTTGAGAAGAAAGAACATAAAAAGGAAAAATAATAGATCAGTAAAAATTCTTTATTCATTTTGGTATGCATGACATATTTTTAAATTCATAAACTTTAATCTGATCGTCTTAATTTGTCCGTAATTATTTTCAATAGGGAATTTATTTTTCTCCTATCATGTAATATTATTTTTTAAAATTCTAATAACTTAAAATATAATCGTTTAAGGCCTCGACCGGCCATGCATGTTTTATTCAAATAAATATACATTAATCTATGTAGAAATCTATAATATTGTTAGGAACTTATATTGTAAACTAGCATTGATGTATATAATAATAAAAGTAAATTTACATTTTATTAAATAATACAGCTTGTCAATGAAGCCATAACATAGTTGATTTAGCGTGAGACATACAATTATGGGGAGTTCTATCATACACCCTTTTAAAATGATATTTTGGGTATTTAGAAGGATGTATCATAAATTTTACTTTTTATGGATATTTGTTCTTTCATGAAATATTCAAATTTCCTATTTAGCCTATCATTTATTGATAAATTTGCCCAAACCCTTATTTTGGACCCAACTTTATGCAATTTCCTTGTGCCACATCACCACTTTTTTTTTTAACCATGAGATTATGATATGTGGCAAAATTTAGTACATTAATTAATCATTGTACACCTTATCTAACGACTATACAAGATTGATTTTTTATGAACATTTTTTGTTTGTAGCCATTTGAGTGTCCCTTATTTTACATTATGTTTTAAGGATTTATAGAAAATCACACCATCATATATTAATGATGTGGACTATTATTATTGGTTAGGTTCATGTTATATTAAGTTTATTCAATTATTTATCATTTCACACAAAATTACATGATCAAATGTGAATCCAATGGAAGATGAAAAGATTATATATGAAATATTAATAACTTAATATGTAATATTATAAACATACAACATATAGTATTATTATTTTCAGAATTTTAATTTTAAAAGTTCATCAAATATATCCGTTTAATTTTTCTCTTTATTTTGACATCCATATTAGTATAGTTCATACATATTATTTTCCATAATTTTAATTTGTAACATATCATGTAAAAAGTACAATGCAAAAGTGTATTTTTACCAAATAAAATTTTCATTATTTCATTTACACAATAAATTTTTCAATATTAATATTTATTTTTAAAAAATCATAACTATACTAATACCATATAATACTAAGTATTATATTTGTGTTTCTAATAAAAGAAATCATATTTTTTTTTGAAGAATAATAGAAATAAAAAATGTTTATCCATCGAAATAATTTCTTAAATTTATAAACACTTGTCAAATAATAATGTTATTTTTCAAAATATAAAACTAAAAAAAGATCATATGATATAAAATAATTTATGTTTATGTTTATGCTAAATTAATTTTTTATATTATTCATGAAATTATTTTCACTATTAAGTTTGATATTACTTATAATTTTCATCGCATTATGTAATTAATGATACGTTACTACACATGTTGTATGATTCGTTATTTTTATATTTGATATTGTATGAAATATTGTGAATAACAATGATATAATATTTGTTATGTTTTTTGTAAAATCATGTTATACCTCTTATATTATTATTGTACAATGTCATTAATATAGTTTTTATGTAATTAGAAAAATGAAATTTATTGTCATCATAATGTAAAATAATGTAAAACATATATATAATCATAAACAAATTAGTTCAAATAATTATCTTATGAAATGAATTTATCAATATTATCATATTTATATGTACTTTGTATTACAATGAAAAACATAATTAACATCTCGCCGCGTAGCGCGAGTATGCTCTTAGTATACTTGAAAATTTATCTTAAATACTCATTAATTGATAATTACTCAAAATATTCTTGAAAAAGAGTGTATCATAAACAAAATGAGTGTATGATAGAACTCTCGTACAATTATATGTTGCGAAAGATTATATTTCAAGTCTCATTAACATTAATTTGAAAGACAAAAGACAAAACGAGTCTTCTTCATTTTTTTTTTCTAAACAAAAATAATACACCTTATTTAGCGGTTCAGGTTTTCTATAGACCATGAAAAATTGTGGTGCAACACTAATCACGTGTTAACGTTTGTGCTAATCAACAAGTTGCACATACAATTGGGTATTGAGTCTTGAGTCTTGACTATTGATATGGGGGCGCCTCGTTTTATCGAGGAAGAAAGAAAGTATGTAAAGTGATGATAGAAATTAATGGGTACTCGACATGTGGAACCTTATTATTCTTACTAGCCTCACTCACTCTCTCACTCGTTTAATTTTCATTTTAAATTTGCTAATAATTCATTCTTTTGGAAAAGAATGAATACCTTTTTTCTTTAATTTTTTTTCTTTGCCAAGCTGGAGAAGGTTTGGACATTCTCCTCTTCCATTTTCCCCCCTTTTTCTTTTAAGGTAAAAAAGCAAACCTAATGCTTGTCTTACGAAGAACCTTCCCCAATCTATACATACGTGCCATTTCTGGCTTTATTCTTTTATTCTTTACCCCCCTATTCTGGTGGCCTCTCTTCTTCTCTTCCTTTTCGAATACATGACACTGCATGTATTAGGATAAGTCCAAGGATTTAAAAGGTCCAAAACCATTTCATGGACAAAACTCAATTTTTTGTAATGAATAGTAAATTTGTATATTATATTATATAATTTTGTTAAAATGGACCCCAATTTTTTTATAATGGACCCAAATTTCATTAATTATATTATGTAATTTTGTTGTTGTTGACCCGAACCCGAAGCGGGGGCTTCAAAATTAGGAGAAGTACAATACTTACATGAGTATTCTACATTACTTTTCATTACTATACATATCTAGAGCATAATTTCCCAATTAACTCGCTTACATATGTCAACTCTAATACTGAGTGTATTATATACATTAATACAAGTAAAAATAAATAATCGTATCAGTGGAAACACAAATGATCAGATGGACAAGGCCATGGAAATTAGAAAGTAGAGCATAAATAAAGAGAATTCCACTAGTAAAACCAGAGAAAGAATTAATGGCAATTATTTGGGAGTATTATAAAAAGTCATTTCAGGAGAAAAGTTAGCTCCGTGAGTTCTTAATCTGGCAAATGAGAGGTATGGGTTTCCATTATAAGAGAACTAAGTACGATATTTCCTTGGCTTCACAGTTCACACCCAGACCCGGCCCTGGGCTTTGGCCCAGCAGGCCGAAGCAAAAAGCCCCCAAAAAAATAAAGCCCCCCATTTTTTTTTACTTATATATATATATATATATATATATATATATATATATATATATATATATACATATATAAAAACCCATGATATAACAAGCCCACAAGCCCAATTCTTTACCTCCCACTCAGACCCGACCCACTACCCGACCCGACCGACCCGACTCCCCTGACCCGACCCGACCCCCCTGACCCGACCCGAACCCTCTAATAACCCTCTAATAACCCTAACCCGACCCAAACACTAACTCTCGCCCAAATTCCGCCCTCACTGTCTCCAGAGCCCACCACCGCATCCAAGGCCGAACCCCACCACCAGGGACCCACCGGATTCCGATTTTAGCAATTTTTCTGCGAAATTCTTCGTTTTTCTTCGAATTTTCAGCAATTGCAGCAGTTTTCAGCGATTTTCAGGTATTTTTCAGCAATTTCCAGCGATTTTCAGGACATTCCATCGATTTTCAGGATATTCCAGCGATTTCCAGCGGCTTACAATATTTTTCTGTGAATTTTCAGGACTTTCCAGCGATTTCCAGGGGTTTCCTGCGATTTCCAGGGCTTTTCTGCAAATTTCAGGGGTTTTCTGAGAATTCCTGTGGATTTCTGGGAATTTCAGGGTTTTTCTGCGATTTTCAGGGATTTTTCTGCGAATTTCAGCACAATTTCTGCGATTTTCAGCTTATTTTCTGCGAATTTCAGTCTATTTTCTGCGAACTCATTTTGATTGTATTACAATATAATTTTTGCGAACTCATTTTGATTTGAAAAAAAATATAGTTTATGATTTCAAAAGCCCCGTCTTTTTGTTGGCTTAAAGCCCCCAAAAACCTAGGACCGGACCTGTTCACACCACACTTCGAAAAGAATGCATGTTTAATTTCGTGATTTCTAGTTTTGTGGGGTCGTACAAAGTTAGGTCCCTAGACAAGTATCCATGTTCTCAAATAGAACTCTGCCATTATTTTCCCTTCTCTCTTTATTTCTTGCTTTTTGCCATTTTTGCATGCCCACTCTCCTAAGCTGGTTTGATTAGCATTGGAGCACATACAATTTGGGAAAAGTTGTAAATTCAATTTTTGATGCCATTACTCTCTGATTAGCTAGTTTTGGCAATATATTTCCCTTTGCGAGATTAAATAAAAGTTCACCCTTTTGAATGAAAAGTTCTCATTGATTCGATTAAGAATTGTGTCCACTTAAAGGCCTAGAGTGAACAAGCCATTATTCACGGGTTTTGGCCCAGATTAAAATTTAGCCTTTTATTAATCAGTATGTTTATGTATTAAAATGCTCATATATTCCTTCAGTTTTAATCAGAAGATTTTAGCATTTATTTTGAAAAATATATATATATTTTCTACTTACAAGATGTTTTAATAATTTTCGTCGAAGGCTTTTTAAACCGCCGAACAACCGGGCCTGTACGCTCTGACTTGTTTAATCGACCTCTCAAGGAGAGACCGAAGACGAAGGCTTTTCTAATTACCTGATAGAAGACGAATCAAAGCTTCCGTCACCTCATTTAGTATCTTTAACAATTAACATTGTTGCATTCATAAAATCGAATATTTAATTTTCAAAATAATGAAAATAACATAATATAACAAACGAATAATTTTTTGTATGTCCCTTCTAAATTTTAAAATACCAAATTCGTCCCTCTAAAAATACAAACATCAAATTTGTCCTCACAACTTTTGTTTTTTGAGAAAAAAAGAGAGGGCTCGGTAAGTCCCCCGTCTATTATTTTATTTCATTAAAACGAAATATTACAGCCTCTAAAAAAGGGTATTAAGGATCAAGCAAATCCAAAATACCCTTAATAATTGTTCAAAAAACTTAATATCTCACACAAAGCAAAAAAAAACTCCACTGACTTTTAACAAACTGGAAAACAAAATCCAGATTTTTGAAAGCCTAGAAATTTGAGAACTTGGAAAAGGAATGATAAAAAACCAAGAAAATAGATCCCATTTTTTTTTCTCCAGCATACTCCCTAATTCTCTCTCCATTACCCCTTCCTCATTACCTCCTTCGTTATACTTTCATTCATGTCCGAAAGAGAACAAGCCCATCTAGCGATTTGTCGGAAAATCCTAGATTCAGCTGGGGAAATTCTTCTCTTCAATACTCTCTCTCTGCACCGCAATAGGATCAATAAGAGTACCATCACTTGATCTTTAAGACTTGTAAGTACGAATCGAAGTATTTGTTTGAGCAATCTCTTTCTTTTGCTTGAAAAAATTGATACTAATAACCTTGCTTTTTTCATTAATTTTTCCAGTTTTTATTCATGATTCATTAAGTATCTCCTCCTCATCTTCTCCTTCTACTCTCGAAAAAGCCTAGTCTTCTTTTGTATCTCCGAATATTTTCTGATATAACTTGAATTCCTCAATTATCAATTCAATCAATTCCCTTTCTCTTTTTTGTAAACCTTGAAATATTCTTCTACATCTCTCTCTCCAAACATTTGATATAAAAACTGCAATTAATTCTCTTGTTTCAATTTTCAGGTCCTGATCAAGCATAGCATTAAATGGATCTGATAGAAATGGAATTGATAATTCCAAGCAATTCATTTATGTTTCTCCAAATCCATTTTGTAATTTCACAATTACTTAATAAATGTACCACCGATTCCTCCTCTTTTTTACATAATTCACATCTATTTGCTAACTTCCTTCCCCTTTTTTTTTTTTTTTTTTTTTCAGATTATCAATTGTGAGAATTTTTTTATAATAGCTCAGCCAGCAAAAAACCTTAAATCTTAAAGGTATCTTTAATTTCCTCACAAAATTAATCCACTATCAAATTTATACTTTCAAAACTAAAGATTTATCATTTTTGTCCACTCGAAACCTATAAAATATCAATTGTATCCAGACTCTCAACTTGCCGGCAGATTAAACAAAATTTGAAATCTTAATTAAATCACTAATCTTTTTATGCCTAAAATGCCCTTTTAATGTTCATACTCTCCCCAACCCCTCTCTCTCAAGTACTAATAAAAAAAAAAATATTAATGAATATAATAATATATTGAAATATTATATTAATTAATTAATATATTAATTAATGTACAATATATTAATTATTATATTAATTAATACATTAATTATTATTATATTAACTAATATGTAAATAAATAAAATATTAAGTACTAATAAAAAAATACATAAAACATCACAAATGAAATGTAAAGTCATACACAAACAAACATAAACATAGTCTCAATCACACAAACAAATAAAAAAACCTCACCCTACTCGATATTTAGATCACCAACAAGTTACCTAACTACACATAGTTCAAAATAATTATTGAAACCAAAAATGACACAAACTAACGTGCATATCTTAACACAGTTAACAATTCAAAGTTTAGTAATAATCAAACTGAATATAAACAATCCTTGACAAAAATAACAAATAGACAATATATTAATATGAATCAAAAAACACCATTTAAGCTATAAAGTTGATAGTTTTCGAGCACCATTTAAGATTCCTCAAAATATCGTCTTTCTCCAACCAACAAATAACCTATATAGACATAGGGCATGTTTGATTTGAGGGATTAGATGGGATAGAATTTCGATATCCGAGATAAGCCTAAAACCCCTTGTTTGATTTGAGGGATTAGATGAGACATGATTTCTTGTCCATGTATTTTGTACTCCCACTAAAAAAAATGTATTCCAAATACATGGATATAGCTATCCATGTATTTCATTATAATATTATTTCTTCAAATTATATTTATCAAATTATATTTATGAATAATAATTATATTATATTTATATTATATTATACAATAATAACATTATATTATATACTATCATATAATGTAATATAAGAAAATAAAATTTAAAACAATATATAATATAAAACAATATAATATAATATAATATAATATAACATAAAACATTATAATATAATATAGTATACTATAATATAGTATAAAATAATATAATATAAAATAATTTAAAACATTATAATGTAATGTAATGTAATATAATATATGTTGGGAAATATCCCGTCCCCGGGCCCGGTCCGGTTCCCAAAATTCAAGATCACGCCATGACTTCGAGGGTATGATGCAAAAGAAGGATATACGATTACCAGCGTGAAATTGATCACGCACGAAGGGTTGATCGCTCGCATCCTTTCCTTCTCCGGTGTCACGTTGGTGACTAGCCCGTGCGTCCCATACCACACGTCTCCCACCGTCTTGACACGCCTCCGTTGTCTTTCGTGCGTCCCACGTCCACACTCTTCCACAGCCGACAGTTTTGCTCCTTCGGTTTGATCACAATCGAAGAGCCACAAGTGTCGCTCCTGTACTTGTATCCACCGTGAGTCGGAGATCGTCGGTCGCGGGTGCAACTGCCTAGATGCTGCACCGGCGAACTTGCTTGATTAGATCGATTCTCTACACCGAGAAAAACTCTTTTTCTCGGTTTTCTCTCTTCGCACTCTTTCGCTCTTAGAAAGAAGACTCTCAATATTCTGGATTAATCTTATTAATTCCACAGGTTGGACTGAATGAAATTGGTTAGAGAGAGAGAGAGAGAGAGAGAGAGAGAGAAACATCATATTTATATCACATAGGATAATGATGGGCCAAAAGGTATGTATATCTCGTATACACCTTTTCAGACAGAAAACTGCAGACACCCTTTCAGTATTATGTTGAAACGAAAATATTAAATCGTTCCAACCGACTTTAAACTTTCACGAAAGTTGTAGATAATCTTATTATATTTCTAACCCAATTTGGTCTGGCCCAATTGGAGTTCTGATGCGAAAGTTACGGACGTTTTACTAACTGTATGTCAAACTGTCGCACCCTTTTGGTATTCCATTAAAACGATACTGATACTTCGTTCAAATGAACAATATTTATACATGAAGGTTATAGATAATCTTATTATCTATCTAACCCAATTTGAACCATTCAAATTGGATTTTCCTACTGAAAGTTATGACCACAAATGTACGCTTACATTCGTTCATCCTTGTGTACACTTTTACGGTTGATCCGAAACTGTATTTCCTTCAATATAAACCAATATAATATAATAGAATATAATATAAAACAATATAATATAATATAATATAATATAGTATCATATAGTATAGTATAATATAATATAGGAAAAAGTCTGTTTTTGGTCCCTAACAATTACGAATTGTTCAACTTGCCCCCTGACTAATTTTTTTGTTCGATTTGCCCCCTGAACTTGATATTTGTGTTCAATTTGCCCCCTCCGTCTAATAACTCGTGCCCCCTCAGTTAAATGGCTGTTAACTCGTGCTATTTTATACATATTATTAAACCCGACCCGAAACATTTAACCCGACCCGTTAAATTACTCTAACCGCTCTCTCTCTCCACTCCACTCCAGCGCCTCTTCCTCTCTGTCTCTCTCGCGACTCTCTCTCTCTCGCGCCTCTCCAGCCCTGCTCCACTCCAGCCATCGCCTCCCTGCTCCAGCCCTGCTCCACTCCAGCGCCTCTCTCTCTCGCGCGCCTCTGCTCCACTCCAGCCATCGATTTCTTTTATTTGGAGGGTTCGATGGAAAAACTACCTTCGGTGATTTTTGGTGGTTAGTCCCTGAAGGTATTAATTTGTTTATTACAAATGTTTCCTTGTCATAACAATTTTGCCCTTTTTTAATATTTTGTTTTATTTTTGTTTAGATGATCCTATAGCAAAGAGAATGATTGTAGTTCCAAATATTCCTTCACAAAATGAAATCAAATTGTCTTCTAATGATTCTAAGGAATCTGAAATAAAGGTATCCAAAACTAGAAACCCAAAAATTAATTTCATGCAAACTCATGGAGTAATGAATTTTATTTTGTTGCACTTTCTTTTTAATGTTAGGAAAAGGACGATGAAAATGAGGAGACACTAATTGTGGAATTAGCAAATAAATTGGGAATTTCAATTCCTTCAAAAAATGATATGAGTATTATACATGAAATGGAGGATAAAGAATTAATAGCATTATCGTCGAGATTTACTGGAGAGAATTTACCTACTAGAGATCAATCTGCTGGAATACAAGTATTATTTTTAAATTTTTTTTCTTTTGATTATATTTTATCTTTGATATTTTAAATTACATTGATATAACTGATTGATATAATAATATTTATTTATAGGCGGTGAGAGAACACTGGAGAAATTGTTCAGCTAGTTCAATTCAACTTCAAGAGTTGGGACCAATCTTGAGAGATTATAAGCGTCTCATTATTCAAAGACAACTGTAAGTTATATATTTTGTTTCTTTTCCATTTCTTCGTTTAGAACATGTGAATTATCCTAATGTATTTTTGTAATTACCATTTCAGAGGAAATTCGAACTTCGATGATCAAGAAAAGTATGGATTTTTCCATTTGAGAAAAGCCTCGCTGGTACTCTCTCTCTCTCTCTCTCTCTCTCTCTCTCTCTCTCTCTCTCTCTCTCTTTCTCTCTCTCTCCTCTCTCTCTCTCTCTCTCTCTCTCTCTCTCTCTCTCTCTCTCTCTCTCTCTCTCTCTCTCTCTCTCTCTCTCTCTATTGATTTGATTTTGTTTTTATGTGCAGTTGAGGATGAGTGATATTCCAAACTTGCTGGACGAATACAAAAAGCTAATCTCAATTTAAGAAAAATGGAACTTTGCATTTTTCACTGTAAATTTATTTTATCATGAAATGTTAAAGTTCTTTTTGTAATATCAAAATGCTTGAACCTAATAATTAGTCATGAAAATTTTCATTTCATTAATCAACGATAAATTAAATATCTTTTATTAGAGAACATCATCTTAATATACAACACACAAAAATACAGAAAGGGCAATAAATTATCAATACCACAATAATACAAAGAAACTTAATTAACATCAGAAATCACTTCAATTTATTTCTCAGTCAAAATTTATTTCTCCTATGCGAGAGAAAAAAATAATACATAAATAAAACAATCAAGATTTCTCAACCAATTCGAATATTTTAACGGATCCATCATCACTTGCTGATGCTAATTGTCTCGGGTTCTACAAAAATATATTCATGTTAGAATTTTATCAATTTTTTGTTGAAAAATATATATTTATAAAATGGAACATATTTATAAAAAATTAGATACCTGCTAGCTTCATTTAAAGTCTGAATACAACACCAATCCTCATTATCCACATCCTCTCCCCAAATAAAACACTATAATATAAAATCATATTAAAAAAAAATAAAAAAATGGGTAAATAAATACTTTGATGGAGTTATCGTAGCTAACAGAGACGAGTAAATCGAGAGTGGGGTGCCACTGGACCATTTTAACATCTTGAGAATGTCCCTGCAGCACAGCGACACACTCGTATTCGTCTCCGGGTTGTATTTCCCAAACCCACACGGTTTTGTCTCTTCCACTTCCACACGTCGCTAAAAACGTTCCTGAGGTACTCCACGACACACTCTTCACCTCGTTCTCATGACCCTGTTTATGTAATTATTAAATTAACTAGAAATATTTCTCGCGATTCGCTGCGATTTTTCAAAATCTTTTATGATCACAACATAATAATTTTATCTAAAACGTTACAAGTACAAATCAAAAGTAATCTTCATAAATGTTAATTTAAAAAAAAAATCTGATATTAAATAGTCTCACAAGGAAAAAAGAAATTCGTGAAAATAAAGAGCGATTCAAGAGCGATTCAAGAAGAGGCAATTCAAGAGCAAGAACTACTCTGGTGATCTTCACCGGCGAAGCTCTTCAACTCCGAGGAGTTTCTTAGGGTTTCTAATGGATAAGACTTATCGTGAGGCATTAACCAAGGATAATGGAGAGGGTGATGAAGGCAACTGGATCAAGGTTAATAGATCTAAGTTTGTAGGAAAGAAGGATGTTAGGATGAAAGAGAAGCAATGCTATCGGTGTTATGCGAGTGATCATCTCAAGAAAGATTGCAGAGAACCAATTCGATGTGCAAATTGTCATGAAAATGGACATATTGCCAAATTATGCAAGAAATCTCTCAAGAACCCTAATTACTTCTATTACAGACCGTATGAATACAAAGTTTTCTTAGAAAAAGGAGATCTAAATGAATCAAATTACATTCAAAGCAAAGAAAAACAAAAGGAACTGATTATCACTCTCAAGAATTTGCCTGCAAAATTAGAAAACGAAAACAAAATCAAGGAATTGGTTAAGAGTTTCGGTACAATAGAAGAAATACGAAGAATTAGCAAAGGAAACGCAGTGATAGTAATGAATGTGGATCGTAATGATGAAATACCGTTGAAATTGAAGTTGAGAGATGGGCAAAAAGACATTATGGTACCAGTCTTTGTGAGTGTTCCTGCTAAAAAAGAGGAAAATTCAAAAAAATGGATAGAAAAGCAGAAAGAAGATAGGGTACCAGTGGTACCTAATTCAAACAAAGAGCTAGTTACTGTGAATAGTGGAGAAGAATTGAGAAAAGAGATTAGAGCAGAAATATTAAGGATGGAAGAAGAGAAAAAGAGTAAGGGTGAAGATACCATGAATGAAGCAGTACTGGAGAAAAACTGCAAGGGTAGGACCGGAGAGGAAGTCAAATTGCTTAAAGAGCCTAGTTTAATTGATTGGGCAAAAATCTCAAGCTATGAAGAATCAAAAAGAAAAAATCAGTTAAATCAGGAAATAAGCAGTGATGAGGAGGAGGGTTACAATAATGAAAAATTCTGTAATGATATTATAGAATACCTTGAAGAAGAATCTGAAAATGGAGATGAAGGAAGTAATGGAGAGGATAAAAAGGAGGAGTTAAATGAGATTATAGATAACATGATGAGGAATGAAAGTCTAAAGGAAGGGTTTAAGGAAAGGGAATGGGGACTTACCCTTAAGGAAGATGAGATTAGGGTTGAGGATGAGAGTAAGCCTCTCCAAATGGTTCCTTTGAGGATGCTCAGAAGAAGTGAAAGACTGCAAGATAAAATGCCAGAGAATTATGTCTCAGTGATTGATAAAGCTAAGAGAGTGAAATTTAAAGGAGAAGTATCTGTTGAAAAGGACAAAGGCAGAAAAAATTACGGAGAAAAAAGAGGGGTAAATTGCAAAATTGATGATAATGAACCAAACAAATACCTAACTATAGATGATGTATGCAAGATACTGCAATCTGTGGGGGTGGTGATGAATAAAGAAGCGCATGAGGCTCTTCTGGGCAAGAAAGCTCATTCCTGAAAAAAGTAAGAGTAAGAAAGATAAGAAGGTAATTCAATCAAAATGAATAAAACCAAAAATATAAAAATGTTGAGCTGGAATGTAAGGGGTCTTAATGCGAAATTAAAAAGGGGTAAAGTGAAAGATTTTATATATAAGCACAAACCACAGATTGTTGGATTGCAAGAAACAAAGTTGAAGGATTTATCTCAACAATTGTTCAAAGAGATTGGTGGAAATGTATTGGAAGAATATGAAGCTGTGGAATCTAAGGGAGCCTCTGGAGGAATATTAACTACTTGGGATAAAAATTTGTTTCAATTAGAAGCAAGAATTACTGGTACCAAATATAATCTATCTGTGATTATGAAATGTAAATGGGATGATACTTTGATTCTAGTATCAAATGTATATGGTCCACAGAAATTGGAACATAAGAAGGAATGCCTGTTGGAATTGGGGGGAGTTAGATTAAACAGAGTAGATCTTCCTTGGATTATTTTTGGTGACTTTAATATGGTGTTAGCTAAAGAAGATAAAAAAGGTGATTTACACAGAGATTGGAGGGATATGGAGGTTTTTAAGGAATTTATAAATAATTTTGAGATGATAAATATCCATATGAAAGGGAGATCATACACATGGGCCAGTTCTGGGGCAAGGGCAAGAATTGATAGATTCATATATTCAAATAAATGGGGATTAATGTTTCCTAATATTATGCAAAATGCATATTACAGTGAAATTTCTGACCATTGCCCCTTGATGCTTGAAATGTCATCAAATTTTCCCAAATTTAATGGGTTTAGGTTTGAGAATTATTGGTTAAGAAATAAGGAGGCGGTGAATATAATTGAGAATCATTTGAAGGAAAATCAAGCTTATTCAGTGGAAGAATTTTATTATAAGCTGAAAAGCTTGGGGGGGAAATTAAAGAATTGGGAAAAATTAAAAAAATATAAAGATAAAGAGTATATGAAGGAATATGAAGAATTCATAAAAAAGATGGAAGAGAAAGAAGATAGGGCAGAGTTATCGAAGGAAGAGATAGAGAAGAGAAGAGTTGTGAAAGAAAAATTATTAGAAATAAAAGAAATGGAAGAGATCAAATGGAAGCAAAGAGCAAAACTAAATTGGCTTTGTGAAGGAGATGGTAATACAAAATATTTCCATATGTATGCTTCAATGAGGAAAACCAAATCACTCATAGCTTCAATGGAAGATTCATTGGGTATTCACTATGATCATAAATCAAAGGCTGGTATTTTGTTCAATTTCTTCAAGGATTTAATGGGAAAGTCTGGAGAAAAGGTGAATATAGGAGAGGTGATTGATCTGAGGAAGATATTTGACAAAGAAAAGAATGATTTATCTGAACTAAATGAGGCAATTAAGGAGGAGGAATTAGTAGAGGTAATTAAAAGTTGGAAAGCCCACAAAGCACCAGGCCCAGATGGGTTCACTGGTGAATTCTTTAAAGCTTTTTTACCTCTACTAAAAATGGAATTACTCAGGATTTTTAATTCAGAAAAAATTTTAGAAGGATTAAAAGGGTTTGAATCTTCATATTTGGCTCTCATACCTAAGAAAGATGGAGCTAAAAATCCTAAGGATTTCAGATCTATATCTCTAGTCAGCAGTGTTCAGAAAATATACTCAAAAATACTGGCAAACAGGTTAAAAAGGAAGATTGGGGATTTGATCCAGGAAAATCAGGCAGGGTTTATGGAAAACAGGGAATTGAATGATTGCTATATGTATGCAAGGGAAGTGTTACATATTGCTAATGTATCCAATTCGCCCCTCTTGATATTCAAAGCAGATATTAAAAAGGCTTTTGATATGGTTTCTTGGGATTTTTTATTGGAAGTCATGAAAGCAAGAGGATTTGGGGAATATTGGATTTCGAGAATCAGGAATTGTGTTCTCAAAGGAAATACAAAAATACTGCTGAATGGAGTTCCTGGTAAATCTATACATCTAAATAGAGGTGTGAGACAAGGAGATCCCTTGTCTCCACATTTATTTATCATGGTGATTGATACTTTGGCAAGGGTAATAGAGAATTTAAGCAAAGAAGGGGTTCTGATCAAACCAATAAAAGGGATATTTATGTCATTGCATTATGCAGATGACTCCCTGTATTTGTTGAAACCTAAAAAAGATCAAGCAAAAATGCTAAAAGGAATTCTGGATTTATTTGGTAAGGTATCAGGTTTGGGAATTAACTATGAAAAATCTGAAATTGCTTTGATTGGGGAATCTGAAGAAGATATAAAAGGTATTTCTGATGAATTAGGATGTGCAGTTAATAAATTGCCATTTAATTATTTGGGAATGCCATTACATTTTAAAAAACCAAATAAAGAATTCTATAAAACCCTAATTGAAAAATTAAGAAAGAAATTGAGTAATTGGAAAGGGGCTTTGTTGACAATAGGGGGAAGATTGACTCTGATTAATTCAGTACTGTCTACTGTCCCCATATTTTATTTCTCAGTTTTCAAGGTACCAAAATGGGTTATTTTAGAGATGGACAAAATTAGAAGGAATTTTTTATGGAAAGGACACAAAGAAAAAGGGTATCATTTGATTAAATGGGAGAAAGTAATTAGACCAAAAAAGAAGGGGGGACTTGGAATAATTGATTTGGAAAAATTCAATAAGGCCCTTATCATGAAATGGGCTTGGAAATTTTTCATGAATAGGGAAGAAAAAGGATTGCTAAGATGGAGGTTTTTAGTAAGTAATCTAAGTGGGGAGGATATTAATCAGGAAAATAAGAATGATTCATATTTTTGGAAAAGTGTGAGGAAATTGATGGTTTTATTCTTTAGTAATGCCAAATTTGAGGTTAATAATGGAGATGACACTAATTTCTGGTATAGTAAGTGGCATGAAGATGAGAAATTGATGATCTCTCATGCATCCTTATATAGCTTTGTTGAGAGAAAAAATGGAACAGTGAAAGAACTGGTGATGGAGAAAGGGGAAATTAGGGAGAAATTAAAATTGAAGCAGGGTCTATCAACAAAAGCTTTAGATCAGTTGGAAAAATTGAAAATTGTTTTGGAAGAGACAGAGATAAAAGATAATGAAAAAGATATTATTAGTTGGAATGGGGGAGAAAGAAAAAAGTTTTCAGTTAAAAGTTGTTATCAATTTCTGATAGAAGAAGATAAGAAGGATTTTGATGAAAGATTATCTTATATTTGGGATTCGAAAATGCCTCTCAAGTTAAAAATTTTCTTGTGGTTAATTAAGCAAAATGCTATTTTAACTACAGACAATTTAAAAAAAAAAGGGATGTACCTGGTGAATCGATGTGCTATGTGTCTGAAGGAAGAGGAGTCGGTAGTGCATCTCCTTGGTGGTGGCTGTAATGGTGTTAAGGAAACTTGGAGGCAATATCAGATCCTAAGAGAGAGTGAGAAAGGATTAAGTAAGAATTCGTGGGATTTATGTTTTGAGAAGGGTGTAAATGAGAAAGTTAAAAGTGAAGCGGCAATTTTTACCCACGGCGTTTGGCGAGAAAGATGCAGGAGGATTTTTGACGGCGGTCAGAAGAGGACCCATCAGCTTATCGAGGAGATACGAGATGAATTTCTGCTTCATAAAGTTGCCTTGGAGAGAAAGGGAAGGAAGAAAGGAGGAGCTTTTGAGGCGGCTGTGACAGTAGAAGAGAGGTAGAGAAGAGAAGAGAAGAAGAAGAGAGAAAAGAAAAAAAAAGGGGGCATTTTTGGGCTGCGAAAAATGGGCCTGAGTATTTCATGCATAGTATTTGGGTTTATTTCTTTCTTGATATTTCATGCATAGTTGAATAGTATGTATAGGTTTTTTTATCTTGCAGCAAGTATGGAAAAATAGGTAGGTAGTGAATTTTAGGGAGATAGAAATGATAGGTATATTGGGGATTGTAAAAAACATAATTTTTTCTCATATATACGCGTAACAGTTTGGAAGTGGGACAATAAAGCCCACTCCATTCTTTTTCAAAAAAAAAAAAAAAAAAATAGTCTCACAAGTATTTTGCAATAAATACAAATTTTTTTCCTTCTGAAAGCATATCATATGTTCCAAAAGAGAAATTCAAATGTTTTATTTAGAATACCAGACATGTCAAATAAAATAAAATTCTGAAAAAGACAAACAAAAAAACATAAAAGACGCAGCTTGGTACCAATCATAACTGTTATAATAAACACAAAAAACGCAGCTTGGTACATAGACGCATAAAAGACCCAGTTTGGTACCAATCAAAACTGTTATAATAAGCACAAAAAAACAATAATACCAACTCAGGCTAACAAAAGGACGCAACTTGGTACATAGACGCATAAAAGACGCACAAAAAAACATAAAAGACGCAATTTGGTACCAATCAAAACTGTTATAAAAAACGCAGCTTGGTACATAGACGCATAAAAGACGCAGCTTTATAGCAATCAAAACTGTTATAATAAGCACTAAAAAATAATAATACCAACTCAGGCTAAAAAAAAACATTTCTGCGAACAGTGACCGTTCGAACAGTAAATATGTAAACAGTAACCGTGCGAACAGTAAATACGTGAACAGTACCGGGTGAACAGTAAGTTCGTGATGAACAGTCGTGTGCACGGTGCCGATGTAAGGAGAGGAACAATAACGGCGACGTGGCCTTCTAGTTTTGAGCCAAATTGGTGAAAATTTAATGGGAGGGTTGATTACGTACCATTCTGCAAAATGAGAATAATTTTAGGCTAATTTTGTACCTCGAGAGTGGCAGCACATTCGAAATCGCCGGATATGTATTTCCAAATTGCGGTTGTAGCGTCGAAGCTTCCTGTGGCTAGGAACTTGCCACATGGCGACCATGCGCAGGATCTGATTGTACGTGTATGTGTATCTTCTAGAACGTTCTGGAATTAATTGAAATATTGAAATTATCGTTCGATTATGCACGCTGAATGAAAGAGAAAGAGAGATGGCTTATACTTACCGAGCAGTCTCACTGACCAGCAGGACCAATTTGCCAGATTCGTACGCTGAATGAAAGAGAAAGAGAGAACCCTAATTGAAACAAAGAACCCTAAATTGGCACTAAATTGGCTGGAGCAGGAGCATGGCGGAAAAAAACCCCTAAAATTTTGCATAATCGAAACCAGAAAACAAGAAGAGAGAGAGGCGATGGCTGGAGAGAGAGAATCCTAGAGAGAGAACTGACCTAGAGAGAGCTGCAGCAGGGCTGGAGCAGGGCGCTGGAGTGGAGTGGAACATGGCGATGGCTGGAACTGACCTAGAGAGACCACGAGAGAGAGAGAGAGAGAGAGTCGCGAGAGAGACAGAGAGGAAGAGGCGCTGGAGTGGAGTGGAGAGAGAGGGGTTAGAGTAATTTAACGGGTCGGGTTAAATGTTCCGGGTCGGGTTTAATAATATGTATAAAATATTATATAATATTATTTAAAGCAATAGAATATAGAATATAAAACAACATAATATAATATAATATTATATAATATAATATAATATAATATAATATCATATCGCATAATAATATAATATAAAACAATATAATATAATATAAATGATATAACATAGTATAATATAATATGATATAAAACAATATAATACAATATAATATAAAATAATGTATTATAATATAATATAATAAAGAATTAAATATTAAAATATTAAAAATCTGTATTTTGCACCAAGATTCAAACAAAGGATTTCATATACATGATTTCAAAATACATCAAATCAAACAACTCACACGGATTACCAAATACATGGATAGTGAAATACATGTATTTCACAATCCATGTATATCACAAACCCTCAAATCAAACATGCCCATAGTTCAAATTAATTATTTTAACAAAATTAAAACAAACATAATTGAAGATGCAAAAAAGAAGTACAAACAAATAGAATTTAAATAAAACCAGAACAAAAAAACAGGATTAAAAAAAACAAAATAAAAAAAAGAATTTGAATAAAAATAAAACTAAAAAAAAACAGAATAAAAAAGACAAATAAAAAACCAGAATTACAAAAACCGAATTTTATAAATCAGCACTTCAAATAAAAAAAAACAGAAAAAGTTAAAACAGAACCCAAAAAAAAATTAAAATAGAAAAAACAGAATTAAAATGTGTGTTTGTGTGTGTGTGTGTGTGTGTGTGTGTGTGTGTATATATATATATATATATATATATATATATATATATATATATATATATATATATATATATATCTATATATATATATATATATATATATATATATATATATATATATATATTTCAAAAACACAGAATTTTGAATAAAAAAAATTAAAATAAAAACATAACAAAAAAATCTAATTTAAAAAAACACAGAATTTTAATTAAAAAATTGAATACCTAAAAACAAAAATTTAAAACAAGAAAAAAAACTGAATATACAGTAGGGTTTTAAATAAAAAAAAAACAGTCTAAAGAAAAGGACTTAAAAACAACAAAAAAGTTTTAAAAATAGTATATATGAACAGATAAAAATATGATGAAAAAAAGACAGAAAAAAATATGAGTAGTCTAAATTAAACAGAAAAAAGTCTCGGTCCAAAACTAAATTTCATTGAAAAAAGAAGCAATAAAAAAAACGAAAAAATAGTGTATTGAAAAAAGACAGAAAAAGAAATAAAAGACAATCGAGAGGGATATTTCAAAAAAAAATCATTACATTTTGAAAAAAATTTCATTTTAAAAATACTTAATCAAAACTAAATTTTACAAACCTTTTTATACCTAGAATAAATATGGAAATCAAGGTTTCAAAAACAAAAATCCTATCAACAAAAAAACTATGAACTAATTAACCTAATAAAACTAATTCGACGGAGAGAAAAAAGAGTTCCAGCACCAGTCGGCTAAGAGAGAAGCAGGGCGCGGCTAGATCTCGGCTCTAACACCATCTCGGTTCGCAAAGAAGAAAATAGAAGAGGGGAAGAGAGAACAAGGAAAGAAAAAGAGAGAGAAAGCCTGGGCCGAGAGGGTCATATAGCATCTGCTATCTGTTACGAGCGGTAGGTAATGGCGCTATCTGCTACGGGCGATAGGTGATGAGGTCTTCTGCGACGGGTGTAGCTGCGACGGGCCAAGGGTATAGGGTATTTTCGACCGCAACGTTTCTGCGACGGGCCGTGGGGACTCGCTTTCTGCGACGGGCCGAAGGGATTAAAAATTCAGCGACGGGCCGTGGCTCCTTTTTCTCCATGTCACCGACGGGCAAACGCAAATTTCGCAGTCGCAAAAAATACATTACCGACGGCTGGACGCTATTGTTTGACCCGTTGGGTCATTTCACACCTTCACCTACCGGCCGTCGGTACTACTCTCACAATCTGCGACGGGTGGTAGCAAAAAGTAAATTAATAGCGACGGCCGGTAGGTGATAATCATATCTGTTGTTGTAGTACATTGAAATATATTTTCATTTTGTAAGAGAAAAAGTGGCTTCCAAATGCTTGTTTGTTCGATATCTCTGCTATGCTGAGCAACTAACTGATCTATTCACCAAGGGTCTTATCTTTCAATGGTTCCGATGGCTCAGATCCAAGCTCACAGTTCTTCAAGCTCCTCGTTCGCTTGCAGGGGGATGTTAGCGAAAAATCTACACTAACCTTCAGCGGTTATTAACGGCTATTAGTTTGGGCTTTAGCTCATGGACTTTTTACATATTATTTTCTTTTAATTATTTATAGGGCCTTTTACTTTCACTTATCACACATATGATGTGGCAGTCAGTCAATGGTTCAAAGTGAAGTACGTAAGAAGTCGTAAATAATACTGAATATGTATAGGTAGAGTCTGTTAGAGTTTGTTAGAGTTTTTGGTTTTAAACTTTAAGCAATGAATAACAAACTCATATTGTTAATAAAAAAAAACCTCAGATTATTATCTTTAAACTTCTTAATTAAGTTAACAGCTTGTACCCCTTCGGCCCTTCCTTACTCTTCCCTCACATCAACCAATCTAATCTAGTATTCTAGGACCAAGAGACCTTTGTCCTTGGGTACATGCATTCATGCTCAAATCATCGTCTCCAATCTATATCCAGCTCAATTTCATTCTAACCAATTAATTGAGCTGTATTGACAATGCAATAAGTTAGATAATTTGACTTTTCAGTTCTCAAATAATCAAATGATTATTCATAGAATTCAAATCTTGGTGCTACCTGCAAATCAAATTATTTGGATCTAGCCCGCCACATGTTCGACCAATTGTCTGATAGAAATGTGTAATCACATTATGTGTTTACATCAAGATTATATATAAACCCTTTTATTGTTGTTAGTTAGTATGTTACATTGGTTAGAATATGATAACTTAATGGATGATATGAAATTACATTGGTTAGAATATGATAGCTTAATGGACTTTATGTAAGATTGGCATTGAAGAATTTCATGTAGAGAATCGATTTGTTAATATATACGAGATCAATTTTCTATATTCATTGGAACCATGACACTTGTGAGAATTAGTCCCTTGTGAGTTATTATTCGTGTGAACATCTTATTTATTAAAATCATAACACCAAAAATTCACCAATAATTTCAACAACAAAACATGACATTTAATTCAAAGTACATCAAAATAATAACCTTCTTTTCCAACAAAACAAATAGCCTCCAAATAAGAACTTCCTTCTAATAGCCCTCCTTATATTCATGGATCACATGACCTTGCTTGAAGATTACTTGATAATCCCTTCGACATTCAAAGATTGCAGAAGCTTGCAATCCAGAGTATCAACTGTCATGGATATCCAAGAATTTTTTTGACGGCGACGCTAGTCGAGGAACCGCTATATTTCTGGAACTGCTACGGCCTGCATACTCCCCTCCCTAATCAAAATATGCTATACAATACAAGTCAGAGTTAAGGTATTTCCAATCGTGTCAGTGTGTTCAGGTCTTGTTGTGAAGATTTTCGCCTCCTTTCCAACCATGAGCTCCAGGTCCGGTCTAGCATTTTAGGAGGCTTTTGGCGAGTATTGTTGATGAGATGTTAATAAAATAATTAGGATATAATTAGAATTTCTAAGCTCTCAATTTTATGTAGGTGAAATAACTAATTATCGTAGAGCGAGATAAATCATATATAGATGCATAAGAATTGTATCTCTTCCTCTCTGTAAGGATTCGACCTCGAATCCTTACTAAAACAACCGCAAATTAAGATAAAATGAGATGAAGATACAAACTTTAAATAATTCGAATTCGATTCATTAAAGTATAAAGAGACAAGGTCTCGAGTTCTTACAAGAAGAAACTATTGCATCAATCATATGTATTAATTCTCTCTCTTCTCTCTATTTATAATACAACAAAACAATGGGAGAAAATACTAGCTACACATGGTGCATGATGCACGTTGTGATCCGGAAGTTAATTGCAACTCAATATCGAATGGCGGTTGCTATGATACCACTGTCGGGATATCGACGGTCCCGCACCCCGCGCAGCAGATGAGGGACGCAGAGCCTTTTCCTCAATTCCGAGGAGTCCGCCATCGATTCCGAGCGTGCGAATCATGGAAGAAGTAGTAGACAACCATACTGCACCAAATTGATGGTGGACGAAGGGTTGCAGCGCTTGTTCTTCCTTCTTCTTCTCAACTCCGGCCGTCTCTTGTACGTCTCACGTCACATGTCTTGACACCGTCGTGGTTTCCATCGTGCTCCCACTCCGACAACGCGTGTGTCCTATTCCCACACGACTCGAGACCGTCTTGAACACGTTCTTCATCTTTAGGGTAAACCGAAACTATTTTGGTGAAACCCTAATTGTAGTTTTTCTTGACAATGATGAAATATTACAGTCAAATGAACATAATTTTTTTAACAAAAATAAACATAACAGTATTAAAATAGTATTAACAATACTATAAAGTTTATTATCATTGGCCTCCATAGTACAATAAAATATTTAAAATATTAATATTGAATTAGTTTGATTAAAAATACAAATATAATCAACTTAGTATTATATGAGATTATTATAATTATAATTTTAAAAAATAAATATTAATACTTTAAATTTTATTATGTAAATAAAATATTTGAAATTATATTATGTAAAAATGCATTTTTTGCATTGTATTTTTTACATAATTTTTGTACAAATTCAAATTATGAAAAATGATATGTTACATATGTATGAATTATGCTAATATGAATGTCATAATAAAAAAAAAGAATATATTTGATAAATTTTGAAAATTAAATTTCTAAAATAATAGTACTATATGTTGTATGTTTTATAATATTTCATATTAAATTATTAATATTTTATATATTGACTATTTATTCATATTTGATCAATCATGTAATCTTATGTGAAATGATCAACAATTGAATATATTTAGTCTAACTTGAACATACACTACAACACATATGGGTTATTGGGGCAGCCAAAACTGACCCAACAAGACCTCAAAATCGTCCCTATAGGTTATTGGGTCGGCCAGGCGACCCTAACTTGGTGTCCCTAAAAGTGACGATCCTGACAGGGGCGGGACGATCCTGACAGGGGCGGGACGACCCTATAACACTTTTGGGTCGGGGTATAGAGGGGCGGGCCGACCCTATAACGTTGTCAGATCAATAATGGTGCAGTTGTCAAGTCAGTACGGTTGTCAGCCTTAATGGGGCGGGCCGACCCTACAAGGATGTCATTATTGGGGCGGGCCGACCCTAATAGGATGTCAGCAATAATTATATATTATTTATAATTATATATTATATTAATTATATATTATGTCATTATATATACATATAATTAATAATTAATTTTATTACAGAAATTATTATATATTTATCCAATTATATAATATATATTTATATTTATATGAAGCAATCACACACAAATTAAACGAAATAAATTCAACAAAAAGAGATAAATCCTACGCACAAATTGAACGACAATCCCAAATCCTAGAAAATACACAAACACACAAATTCAACAAACAACCAAATACACAAACAAACAAACATAGATCCTACGCATAAATTCACCAACACAAAGAGAACACGGAAACACACAAATTCACAAACAACCTAATCATAGTTCTATAAATTCATACCATCATCGTCATCGTGCGGGTAAAACGAACACCCCAACATGTCCTAAAAAATAAGAAGACATAAAATGTAATGACACGTTGAAAATTTATATCTATATAGAAAAATTAAATTAGAAGATATATCGCAGAGCATATGTGGACCAGCAACTAATTATTAAAATACATAACTTAAATACATATTGTTTCTTAAATTATATTACTAACTACATTATTTTTATACAATGAATAGTGTGTATTAAAATAAATTTTTGAATAGAATTAGATACATCATTTTTTAAATAATTTAAATCGTATAAATAATATAAATCGTATATTATTAAATATTAAAATGTACAATAAATATATCATATAAAATTTAAAATATCATATATTCTTAAATTATTACAAACAACATTATATTCTTAAATAAATTATTACGAAACTAGTCCTTTATTTATATCCTTAACAACATTATATTCTTAAATTACTACTACCAATTTTATATTCTTAAATTACTACTAACAACATTATATTCTTAAATTATTACTAACTTCATATTCATATAAAATAGTTCATATTTAAAATATATAAAATATATAAAATTTTACAATGTTTATATTACCGTTTATTTAAATCTCGTTATTTATCCTTAACCTAAAATCTAAACTAAACCAAATCATACTACCACAATTATTTTATACTCTAATACAAATAAGATAAACAAATTTAAATCATTTACCTTAATCCAACGAAATCTTCCGAAAAACTGAATTATCTCCTTTTCTCGCCTCGTCAATTCTCACAATCGTCTCACTTCCAAAAAACTAGTCCTCTTCTCGCTTCCAAAAAACTACCGTATATTTCCTGCCAGATTTGAAAAAAAAAAACATGTAACCCTAAATTTTTATTATTCCTACCATATAAGAAATATAAAAATTAAAACATAATAAGGACGAACCTATTTTTTTTACCGAAAAACTAACTTCTTTGTCCTCTCCTTATCAAACCCAGCCTAACATAAACACGTACCTGCCAATTTTGAAACACAATAATTTTTTAACTTCTAAAAATGTCCTGAAATTTTCAGTTAATATCAAAGAATGTCCAGAAATTTTACATTACCAAAAATGTCCAGAAATAATATCAAAGAATGTCCAGAAATTTTTCCGAAAAACCGGAAAATAAATTCGAAAAAATCAGAAATGTTAAAAAAATTGAAAAAACTCCGAAATGTTAATTCGAAAAAATAATAAAAAAAAACAACTAGATTTCTGCAAAACCAAAAAAAAAAAAAAATTGGAACAAAAACAGAATTAAAAATAAAAATGTATTTGTTTACAAGTGAATTAAAAAAAATAAAAACAAAATAAAAAAAATTTGGAACAAAAACAGAATTAAAAAAATAAATTCGAAAAATACAGAATTAAAAACAACAGAATTAAAAAAAAAACATAATTAAAAAAAAAACAGAACTAAAAACTCCCAAATCGAATTAAAAACAACTTGATTTACATGTGAAAATTTTATGCATGCACCCCCAAATCGAATTAAAAACAAGGAATTTTCTGAAAATGCAAGCAAAAATAGATTGAACAAATCGAGCAGGAAATAAGCAAAAAAATCGAAAGCTACATCTGAAAACAGTGAAATTACAGTACAAAATCGAAAGCATAGACATTTCAACAGATATTTTAACATTTCCACACTTGATTGAACAAAAAATAAACTAGCAAAATAGATTCAAACCTTCAAAGAAAAATCTGAAAACGAGCTTGACTCATCCGTCTTCTTCATTCGCCATCTTCAAATCGAGGAGGAGAGAGTGGGAGAAAATGAGTTGTGGGCTGTGTTGGCCGCTAGACTGAGGAAGAAATGAGGGCTGCGGACTTAGAGGGAAACAAAGTGTAGAGGGAAAAAAAGGAATTAGGTCTGAAGGGGGGGTTATAAAGAGAGAGGGAAAAAAGGTGAGGGGACAGCAGCAGAAAATGGCAGGGATTTGGGTCGGTAGATTCTGGGGTGGGCCGACGCTATTGTGTATTGGGGCGGGAAATTAATGGGTCGGGCAGACGCTAATGTGTTTTGGGTCGGGCAGTGTTTGGGTCGGGCGGCTGCAAGTACTTATTGGGGCGGGCAGGTTGTTTCGGACGGGCTGACGCTGGAGCTAGGGACGGGCCGACCCGTTAACAGGGCGACCCAACAGTGTAGTAGGGGAGGTAGGGGCAGACCCAATAACTGTTGGGGCGGGCGGACCCAACAATTCAAACTACCAGGGTCGGGCTGACCCTGTATTGACCGACCCAAACGAATTATTGGGGCTGGCCGACCCAATAATGAGCAAATTTTAGGGGCAGCCCGACCCTAAAAATCATGTGTTGTAGTGATACTCATTAATAATAATCCACATCATTAATATATCATTAATATATGACGATGTGAATATCTAAGAATGTTTAAAACATAATGTAAAATAATAAACACTTGAATGATTAACAAATAAAAAATTAATGGTCTAAATTTACTCACATATTATAATGTAATGATTAAAATGAATGTGATGATATGACATAAAAAAAATTACACAAAATTTAATCTAAAATAAGAACATGGGTAAATTGTTGTTAATGAATATTTTTTAATTATATATTAATTAATTGTTAACGAAAATATTTTTTAATCACTTGAATAATTAATCGTTAACAGATGATATAAACGAGGTGGTTGGGGAAATGAGGGGTTAATTAGTAAATGGCCTCATGAATGAATGAAATGGACCGGAGTTGAGAGAGAAACATCTTATTTATACTTAATAAGATAAATATTGAGTCAAAATTGTGTATATCTAATATACACTTCAAGCAGTATGTCCGTTTGAACGGATTGAAGCGTCCGTTCGAACGGACCATTCTCTGACTTGAGCCTGTATAAAACACTTTTATATTCGAAGTGGTCCGTTCAAACAGAGCCTAAGAGTCTGTTCGAACGAACCATTCTCTGTCTCATTTATGTGTTAATTCCAAATTACACTCGTAGTAGTCCGTTCGAACGGAACCTAAGGTTAGCTCGAACGAACCATTCCCTGAAACTTAACTTTGCATAATCTTATTATGCACTTATTTAAACTCATGAATACTCGTGTTCATACATCCTTATACATACACTTTTGCCGTTGTTCCAAAATTGTATTTCCTTCATCTACAATCAGGGAAATTAAACATAAGCAGTTACGGAACTCTAATTACCAAGATAAATAATAGATTGGCGGGATGGAAGAAGAACTTCCTATCATTTAGTGGAAGGCTTATGTTATTACAATAGGTGCTTAGTGCAATACTTAAATATTATATGTCGGTTTTTAGGCTACCAAAATAAATGATAACAACTAGGGAAAGAACTACGAAGAGATTCTTATGGAAAGGCATCAATGCCAATAGTAAAGGTAGCATGGAAAAAAAAATGTAAACAAAAATCAGATGGGGGTTTGGGTGTTCGACTTGTCGGACATGAACAAAGTTTTTTTGGTTAAATGGCTATGAAAATTATACGATGAAAGAAATAATATATGGAAGGAACTTATGTTGAATTTTTATGGGAGAGATATGTACACGCAAATTTATCCCCTTTTAAATAGAGGATGTTTTTGAGTTTCCACAATGAGCCACATCACCTCGTTAACTTTCTATCATATTATATTTTCATATTTATTTTAGTATTTCTTTCAACATGTATTTGTAGTATTTCTACCAATACGGTATTAAATAATTTTCATATTTGTTTTATAATATTCATTAATTTATTTTATGATAACATATAAAAAAAAATTCTTTCAACATGTATTTATAGTATTTATTCTTTCAACATGTATTTGTTGTATTTCTAACAATATGGTATTTAATAATTTTCATATTTGTTTTATAATATCCATTAATTTATTTTATGGTAATATATCAAAAAAATTTACTTGGTATTCAACATGTATTTGTAAAGTATTTAATAACTTTCATATTTGTTTTATGATATTCATTAATTTATTTTTATGATAATATATCAAAAAAATTCTTCCCAATCTTATTATATTACTTCATCCTTTTTTTTATGTAACATGTTTTTTTTTTACTTTTTTCCTTCACTTGGTATATCAAAAATTTCTTTCCAACCTCATTATATTACTTCATCTTCTTTTCTTTATGTATTGTGTTTTTTTGTTAACTTTTTTTCTTCACTTCGTATTCAACATGTATTTCTATAGTATTTCTACCAATATGTTATTTAATAATTTTCATATTTGTCGGTTGATATTCATTAATTTATTTTATGATATTATATCAAATCAATATGTTATTTAATAATTTTCATATTTTTCATATTTGTTAGATAATATTTATTAATTTATTTTATGATATTATATCGAATCAATATGTTATTTAATAATTTTCATATTTGTTTGATGATATTATATCAAAAAAATTCTTTCCAACCTCAATATATTACTTCGTCTCTTTTTTCTGTGTAACATGTTTCTTTTGTTTTATTTTTATCTACGTGTCTAAATGTACTAATGTTATCTACATATACTAATGTAAAGTTGCATACTTTTTTCTTTCCTTTAAATATAGGGTTCATATTTAATTTTCATACATGTACTAATGTCGTTTTGGCTATGTTTTGTTTATATTATATACTTTTTTTTCTTTCCTTTAAATATAGGGCCCATATTTAATTTACATTCATCCAAAATTTCATATTTTTTCTTTCCAACCTCATTATATTACTTCATCTCCTTTTTTATGCAACATTTTTTTTTAATCTGCATGTCTACATGTACTAAATGTAGATAATGTCATTTTGTCTATGTTTTATTTTTATTATAGAAAAAAAATATTTGTCATGTTTTCTTTACAACCTCATTAAATACTTCATATTTTTATGTAATATGTTCATTTTTTGTTTTATTTGTATCTACACGTAGTAATGTCTTTTTTTACGATGTTTTATTTTTATTATCGACAAAACAAACTATATGTATTAAAATATATTGCAAATATTCGCAGCGAAGCGCGAGTTTTCTTCCTAGTAGGATCAACAAGAGGACATAATACCAATCTATGGAAGATCTGTAATTATTTATATGACATTTTCGACACATCGGTTCAATACAACATTAATAGTGATGAAAATACAAAATTTTGGGAAAGTATTTGGCTAGAAGTACCACTTAAGAACCAATACCCTACACTTTAAATATATAATGAATGGCATCACAGTACATAACACGAAATTTAAAATCTAAATGGAAATTATAATGGATCGAAAGAAGAATTATATGTACAAGCAATGAAGGAAAAATATAAACTAAGCTTGCAGATCATTCAAGCAACAATTAATAGAGATCTCAACAAACAAGATGAGGTTAAGTGGAGATGGACCGCATCAGGTATATTCACAAGGAAGAGTGCATATAACTTTATAGGGACACACACCGAATAGGGAAAAAAAATACTTGGTCCTCAAAACTCACTCAAACACTCTTGATGCGTCAATCGAGAATCATGTTTAAATGGATTGATTAGATTCATAATCAATGGTCAAGTGAATTGATTCAATTAAGAGATCTAATCAATCTATTTTACAATCTAATCAATCCATTTAAACATCCTCGATTGACGAATCAAGAATGTTTGGGTGAATTTTGAGGGCCAATTATATAACCCCAATATAAATAGGGGGTTATATATGCAGCCCCTGAAACACGGAATTTCTATGACGATGTCGTCATCAAATTTGCCATATGTCAATTGGGCCTGAATATTTGCAAATCCAGTTCGCTCTGGTCCTTATAAGGCTTCGATATGTTCCTGCTAATTGATGGTCCACGTGGATTGACTGGGATGTCTCGATCCAGCCCATCATGAGTAAGGTGGTGGCATCTAATGGTGTATGGTGGTGGCATTTAATTGCGCCAGTCCTCTGAAGCCATCATACACACCCTAACATGTCTTATCACTTTAATGCATGTTTTGAATGTACAAAAAGAACCTCCTTCACCCTAAAACACATTTTCTCTCTTCACCATTATCTCTCTTCAACACCAATCTGTGCCATTTTTTTTTCTAGAATGAACGTTTACTCACGACCAACCGCGTGTACTAGGAGGAGGGAGAACAAGCTGGAGGTATGTTGTTATGTCAAGTTTGAAGAACCATTGCCCGAGAACTTCAAAATTGGTAGTGTGATCAGGTATGTATCAATCATGACGAACTGTCCAATACGAGATTTCGACAGTGATTTCTGTGGAGTAAATACTTATCTCCTGCATTTTCCCTCTCGCTACGTACGTGACACATATGTTGGTTCAAAATTACGTGTGCTAATTGCTGGGTTAATTTTGAACCCTGGATGGCTTGCAATGGTGCTGAAACCTTCACCTTCGGGAAAAAGGTTGGTATATGAAATTGACAATGACATGCTTTATTTTCCCCATTGTACAGATTTATATCGTATTGCTTATTAATTGTTAGCACTTTTATTTGTTGTCCAAATGTACAGGTTTGGCTGAAGGTTTTCAATTTGCCCGAGCATCAATACTCTCTTGAAAATGCATAAGCGATCGTAGTTGGTTTTGGGCGTGTTTCTGAGGTTGATACTGGCAGGAGACACGTTGATTTGAGTTCGTTTGGTATCTTGATTGATTGTGTAGATCTAAAATCAATCCCGCCAACAATGACCTATTTTTATGATAATTGTTTCTGTAGACAGTTGTTCATAGAAATTGATTTCGAGATGGACATAAGTCTGTATGTGCATAGTGGTATAGTGTTTGACGACAATTTGGCATATGGTCAGAGACTCGAGTGTGCCAGAGAAACCAAACGTGCCAAGTATGAAGGAAATACAGTTTCGGATCAACCGTAAAAGTGTACACAAGGATAAACGAATGTAGTCGTACATTCGTGGCCATAACTTTCAGTGGGAAAATCCAATTAGAATGGTTCAAATTGGGTTAGATAGATAATGAGATTATCTACAACCTTCATATAGAAATATATTTCATATGAACGAAGTATAAGTGTCGTTTCTGTGAAATACCGAAAGGGTGCAACAGTATGACATACAGTTAGTAAAACAGTCATAACTTTTGCATACGAACTCCAATTGGGCTGGACCAAATTGGGTTGTGTAGATAATAAGATTATCTACAACTTTCGTGTTGGTTGATTTTCTGTCAGAGAAATTTATCAATTTCGTCTGGACAGAATACTGAACAGGTTCATACAGTTTTCTGTGTGAAAGGGTGTATATTGGATATACATGCCTTTTGGCTAATCCTTATCCTATTAGGTATAAATAGGATTTTTTCTCTCATCTTCACTAATGGAATTCATCAGTTGAATCATTCTAAGCAATTGATTATTCTGCCCAATATACACAAGAAAAAGAGCAAATTCAGATTTGATCTTTAGTGAGTGAAAGGGTGCGAAGAGAGAGAGAAATCGAGAAAGGAGTTTCTCGAGTAATAGAGAATCGATTAGATCGAGCAAGTTCGCCGGTGCATCGTCTAGGCAGGTGCATCCGCGACCGACGTCTTGCGACTCACGGTGGATACAAGTAGAGGAGCGACAATTGTGGCTCTTGGATTGTGATCGACTCAAGGAGTGAGAAGACGGTCAACGAACGGTGAAAGACGCGTGGTATGGGACGCGCGGATTGTCACCAACGTGACAGGAGATAGAAGGCGGCGATCAACCCTTCGTGCGTGATCAATTTCACGCTGGTATAGATCTATCCTTCTATTCGCATCGTACCCTCGAAGTCATGGCGTGATCTCGGGAATCGGGGAATCGGACCGGGCCTTCATTCCGCTGCGCGGGCCCGGGGTCGAGGATATTCTCCAACAAAGTATGCCAAATCTATGGATCCAATTCTTTAGGAATCCAGTTGTTATTGTCGACATCAATTGTATCTTTCGATATTTCCTAAGATTTAACAGTGTTATTTTGTTTTGTTGTGGGCTGTCTAATTTGTATAATTTCATATGAAATTTGTATCTTTGTTGTATGCGTAACAATGCTATAGTAGTATTAACATTCAAGTACTGGATGCTGAATTTAAGGAAAGACTTCATATGTCAATTATGTGTGCTGAAAGGAACTTGTATTTTTGTTTTTGAATTTAAGGGAAGACTTCATATGTAAATTATTTGTGATGAATCCAATTTTGTGTGATGAATCCAATTCATAAGTTCTTTGAGTAATAAGTAATAAGTTCTTTGAATGGAGTAAAGTCTGAATTAAAGTCTATGAAAGTCTGAATTGTAGTATGAATTGCACGAGTATAAGAACAAAACAACATAGTCAAAGAACGAAACAACAATCTGAATCATACATAATATAAGAACAAAACAACATAGTCAATTAAAGTCTGAATTGTACCGGAAATAAAACAAAACACCAGAATAACATTGTTTCTAACATCCATTGACAACAAAAGTAAATAATACGTTACGCTTCCTCAAACAGAAGGAGGAAATGCATTAGGATAAAACGTTGCGGCGATCAAGTTGTAAAAAACCCTTCCTATGTCAGCGATAACTTCTTCCTTCGAGAATCCCAGTGGCCTCCTGTTAATTAGGCAATCTATGACCTTCAAGCAATAAAGACCGCAGTCAACATCGTATCCTTGTCTGGGACCGTTCAACTTGACGATTTCCCACTCGAGTATGTCCGTCCTCTGCATTCTCGCACTAAGGAATGGTTTCCACATACCCGTCAAATGCTCGACCATTTGGTAGTACTTGTCTTCATTGGTAGTGGAGCTGTACCACTTCACTTTGAAGTCAAAGAAATCGAAGAAGGCTAGGAAGAAGTGACGTTCTGATTTGAGTGGAATGAATAAGTATCTCTGTGCTAGCAAGTTTTCTGTCTTGAGGCAATCGAAAGACTTGTCCTCCAATTGCTGTTCTGTTAGATGTGGAATTGCGTGCTGTAATTGGATAAAAGATTGTTACTAATAAGAGAACAATGTAGTTGAAGAAGGGAAAAGTTGTTACGTACCGCGTGCATTACCCGCACGAAGTTCCATCGTGCTGCCTCCAATTGCACAAAGCGATGCATTATGTACATGAGGGTGTCCATCATCTGAGAATGAGTGAAAAATCAATATAATGTACTTAAAATTGATGTACGCTTCATACAATTCAACTTACAGATACTGATATAGCTCTATTGTGGATGAGGTCCAGTGCATCGCCGTGAGTTACTGAAAATCCCCCGTGGTTGAATGCATATTTTTCAGCTTTCTTTATCAACCCCTTGAACCATGAATATATAGCCCTCTGCATATAAGACGGTATCAAATTCCTGCTAACGTAGTTGACGTCGCACCCCCTCTGATTGAAAGGAGCAGTTTGCAACACAGGATAGTCCAGATCGGCATGGAGCAGTTCGTCTTGACCGAAAGGGCTAGTGCAGTAATGACGGGATACAACAACCCTTAACGGAGATTGAATTTCCTGTACAATCGAGCATGACGAGACATATCCTTCAGACTGTTGCGAAAGATTGAATGTTTTCCCTGTTATCAAAATGTTGTATTTAGTACTTTGTAGATGAATTGAACAAGAAAGTATTATGTATTAAGAGAGAACTTGAACGTACTTGGGTTATTCCTCATCTGGCGCAACTGCGTTAGTTTCTGAATGTGCTCTGCGATATTGGTCTGCATGTTACGTACTGTGGGGTTGATCGGTGCATGTTTCCTTGCCTGTCCTGGATCGATTTTTTGCTGTTCCTCTAGGCTTCGTGTGAAATGAACTGATTTGAAATGATTGGTTAGACATTGTAATTGAGGATAGGAAGAAAGCAGCACTTACTCATTCTGATCGGAGAAGCTGATGGGCCGTGTGGGCCTGACGTATCGTAGTTTGGACTTTGCACTGGATACAATGGTTCCGTTCCTGATTGATTTGCCGTTCTGGGATTAACAGACGAGGAATTAGACAACCTTGTTGTCGGAGCCTTGACTGATACACTTGCTGGCGAAAAGCGTGTATCGTTGTTGAGGTTCCTTATTATGTTGTTGAAGGCTTGTCCTCTCTTGGCCTGTTTTCCCGAAGATTCAGACATTTCCTTTATTACCGGTTCAGACGCTTTGTTGCTCGTTACTGGTTGTCTCTCCGTTGGTTTAGTTGGTTCAATAGGCCCGGCATTAACTGCATTGTCCAAAAAAGGTAGTGTGAATTGCTGCGCGTCTGAAAATTGTACGAATTGTTTGTCTATTTTAGTATAATTACCTGTTTTGAGAGGTCGGTTATTTTCAGACCCTGAGTTGTCGGTTGAAATATCTGCTTGTCTGGAAGTTTCGTTCTGAGTTAATTTTATTGTTTGATTGGTCATCGCCACTTCCTCCCAGAAATTGGCGTGGTCGTCAAATGACTCGTTTTCCTCAGGTACTTCCTCGATCGGTTCAGGTTGAGCGCATATCGGTGGATGCTCATCCTGCATTGGTTCTTCAATTGGTGGGGTAAATTGCTGATCCGCTTGCATCACGGTGTCCTGATTCAATTCAGGTGATTTGGGGTCTTCTTGAGGAGCTGGGCCCTGATTGATGAGTGGTGAACGGAAACATTTCCCTCTTCTGGTGTTTCCCCGCTGGTAGAACTCGTATTTCCGTTCCTCCCACCTTGTTGGACTGGCGTAAGCGTCGGCGTTAATCACCTCGGCTGGTGTTCCATCTTGAAATCATTGTTTTCAATTAAGTACAATGTATGAAGAAACAAAAGAATTGACGTAATACCTTTTTCAATTGGTGTGTTTGCAGGAGGCGTCAAATTGCTCTGCTGGAACTGTTCCTTTTCTCTGCGGTCTGAAGACTCCCCCTGCTGTACCGGTGGAGATCTGAAATTCTTTCGTCGCCTTGTACTGCCGCGTTGCACGGCCTCGATTGACCTATTCCTCTTGGAGGGTCATCTAAAATAGGAGTAGTCATATGAGTTGGCGTTACGTAAACATCTTCTTCAGTACCTATTCCTCTTGGAGGGTGTGCCTGTTTAAATGAGTAACATAAAAGTGCATAATAATAAGTCGATGTACTAATTAAGCAATACCTTCTGTTACTTCACTTTGTTTTTGTCGTGGCCTTGTAGACCCTCTAGTTCTCGCCGCTGCAATTGAATGTAGATTGGTTTATAATTGGCATAATGTAATGTATTTCTTAAGGTAAATGATACAGTTTGAGGATGCAGAACCTCTTGTTGGTTGTCTGCGCGGCGCATGAACTGCAGCTTGACCGGTAGAATGGTTTGCGCGTCTGGGCGTTCCAGCTCTTGTCAGAACCGTTCGGGCTGACCGTGTCAAACCAAAAGCCAATTGGTATCCGGACCATGCCTCATCAGTTTCTTCTTTGAAGACCCACATCTCATGAATCTGTGGCGTCAAGGGACCCTCATCAATCTCGTTGTCCTGGAGGGATTCGAGGTGTTTGATGAAGGTTTTCTTGTCCACATCCGACTCGTACTTCCAGTTTAGTACCCGAGGAGAATGGGTAGTACCCTGCGAGAGATGAAATGGCGACGTCTTTTCGTAGAGCCACACCTGATAATGAAATGAAATAATTGTATAGGTTATATATTTTGTGACATAATACCGAATTGAATGTAAATTTAGTAGAGATGAATTGAAATATTTAATTTTATCAAATTGAATGGTTTAATGGTATTTATTTACCAGTAGGGCAATGGGCATCCCACAAAAGTTGGTTTCGAGTCGATGTGATTGGAAGCTTTGAAACCAATCTCTGGCAATTGGCGGTTCAGGAAATCGAAAACTGCCGTCCCCCAGGAATAATCCCACAATTTTGAAGAGTCCTTGACGTAATCCCACAGATGCATCGGGCAATTTTGCATTGCTCAAAGAGAATAGTGTAGTTGAGAAGAGATACATGGTCAGAAGGGATAGCCATTCTTGCGGTGTGGCATCTTCGATCTTTTCAATTAGCAGTTCTTTGAGGGCAATCTCCAATTCTTTGAAACCAATAACTGAACTGCCTTCGAAGAAACGTTCTGTCATTAGATGTTTTTCTGCGGTTCTTGATTTGATTGAGAGATCAACGTGTTTCCCATCTGCCCTCAACCCTAGAACGAGACTGATGTCGTGTCCATTTGGTCTCAGTATTTTGGTACCCACTGCGAAGCCGTTCATGTAGTGTTCCAAAACTTCATCAAATCAGTAAAGAAGGTACGTTGGAGATCAATTTCTGGCAACCCTAGAAGTTGCTTGAAAGGCCATTCCTGCAGCAGTGATGCATGCTGTGGCGGTAGAATGGGTTCGAAATTACTTCTCCAGTAGCGTAAGAAACGGGTTGGATAACACCTTGTTGTTGCGGAGCACCCCCCCTCCGGCAGTTGGAGGTCTTCTTGGTATTTTTGTTTGTACTGTGAATTTGTTGGAACCTAGTTTTCTGATTCCAGTGGTGGAAGGTTGCAACCTAGTTTCGTTACCAAAGCTTCCTTTGGGAAGGGGGGTGATGGTGGTGAGTGGATGGGAGGTAGAAAGGTCGGGAAGGAGGAGGGATGATGGGATTTGATTCAGGGGGTACAATCTTTGCTAAGGTCGCTTGGTTTGGGAAGGGGAGGGGTTGATGTGAGTTGATTTGAGGTAGAAACGTTGGGAAAGAAGAGGGGTTATGGCGCGTGTCAGGGATGATGATGAGAATTCAACATTAGAAGCGATAAAAGATCTTCTGTGTCTATTGCACGTGTGTCTATCAGTGTTGGTATATGAATTTAGTAAGTATTATTTAATGGTGGGCTTGTAAACAATTGGGCCAGATTATTGTGGACCTTCAGGATTGTGGTCAAGTAATGTGTACCTAAAGATACCATTATAGTGTGGATGGTAGAGCTTAATTGTCAGTATTGAGATTGAACGTTGATAATCTTGATTATTTAGTGTCAAAAAGTAGTTTGAATCCCCCTTGTTTTGAACAATTGGGCCTTTTTTATATATGATTTGGGCCTGTCCTAATTGGCCGAGAATTATATTTAATTGGACTTGATAAGGCTAATTTGTGAGGAATTAGTAGTGTGTAATTCTTCAAGTACAAGACAAATGAAACGTTGGGAAAATGTAGATACACTACAACATATCTGTTTATTAGGGTCGGGCCGCCCCTACAGTAGGGCTCTTATTGGGTCGGTCAGCCCCAATAAAGCTTCTGGGGCGTCCATTACAGGATTTGCCCGTCCCAAAATCTGGGTCGGCCCGCCCCAAAACCAATAAAGCGCCCCTATAAGGCTATTGGGTCGGCCTATACTGGGTCGGCCCGCCCCCAAAATCTGGGTCGGACCGCCCCAAAACCAATAAAGCGCCCCTATAAGGCTATTGGGTCGGCCTATACTGGGTCCGCCCGCCCCTAAAATCTGGGTCCGCCCGCCCTTGAATCCAAACCGCCCCTAAATACACTATTGGGTCGTCCATTTACAGGGTCCGCCCGCCCCAAAGTACTGTGTCAGCCCGCCCCAAAGACCCTGATCGCCCCTACAAGGCATTGGGGCTGCCCGCCCCAAAAACCCACCGCCCCTAAATCCCCTATTGGGTCGGCCCGCCCCAACTTCCACCGACCCAAAACCCGACATCCTGCCCCCCACTCATTTTCCCTCTCTTATTTAATGCATCCAAACCCTAACTCTCATCCTTTTCCCTCTCTCTTCCCACCCGAGCCCCCGAGTTTAAATCCCCAATTTTTTCCCTCTCTCACCTTACTCTTCCCACCCGAGCCCCCAAGTTCAGATCTCCAATTTGAGGTTTGAAGAAGGCACGATGGAGATAGGCTAGTTTGAAATTTCGTTTTGAAGGTATGTATTTTGTTGTTAGTTGAATTTTTCTGTTCAATTATATTGTATTATACTTGTGGATCTTTCAATGCAAAATCCTGTTTCTGAAATCTCTGATTTGAACTGTAAAATATACTTTAAAAAACCATTTTTCTGTTCAATTTTTGGTACTATAAAATATACTTTCAATAATCTCTCATTTGAACTTTTTTCGAAATTTTTTCCTGCAAAATCTCTAATTATCAATATACCAGAAATTTTTTCGAAATTTTTGGTACTCTAAAAACCCAGTTTTTTAGCCTGTTTTTTATACCAGATCTGCAATTTTTATTGAACATGTTTAATTTTGAAAACCCCAGTTCTTTAATCTTTTGTACTATTTTTTTGCTGCATGGATTTAGTATTTATTGTTTAAATTTTAATTTTTAAATTTTTTTTTGCTGCACGCGATTCAGTTTTTTTAAGATTTTTTGCTGATTTTTGAAGATTTTTTGCTTTTGCTGCATGATTTTTGTACTGTTTTTTAGATATACCAGAAATCTCTGATATTTTTTAATACAGTTTTTAATACAGTTTTGAATACAACTTTTGTACTGTTTTTTGCTGCATGATTTTTGATGCATTTGTTTTTCAATTATGGCAGGAAAGAAGCAATTTTTTAGAAGCGATTTGAGGTGAGACGATTGTGAGGGTTAACGAGGAGAGAAGTGGATATCTGCACATTTGTTAAAAAATTAATTTGGACCAAGGTTAATATGACTCAAATTTGTTATTTTTTAAGCATTCAAATTCTTATTTGGATTATATTTTAATTCATTTTTTTTTAACTTTGGCAGGAAAGAGGGCTATTTTTTATAAGCGATTTGAAGTGAGACGATTGTGAGGATTGACGAGTAGAGAAGAGGAAATCTGCATGTTTCTTGGAAATTTTTTGTGGAATAAGGTTAACATGATTTAAATTTGTTATTTTCATGTATAAAAAAATTCTGATAATTTTGTGTGTAAACTAATTGTTTTAGGTTTATGTTAAGGTTAAATAACTAGGTTTATGTAGAGTAATTGTTTTAATTTATATTATTTTCTGTAAATGGTCATAGCAGAGGCCGTATCGCCCCGTCCCGTCGTCGTCGCAGCAGAATAATATGACGGTATATCTTTTAATTTAATATTTTAATATAGATAATTTTTTTAACATGTCACTACAATTTGCGTCTCTTCTAATTTTAGGAGTGACATGAGGCGGGTCTCGCAGGAGCAGGAAGCTGGTCTTGAAGGGGCGGGAAGCGGGTCTTGAAGGGGCAGGGGCAGGAGGCGGGTCTCGGAGGGGCAGGGACAGGAGGTGGGCCTTCATTAAGACACACATTGGATTGGATGAGTTGCTCACAGTGATTATAGTTAGTATTAATTTTTAATTATATAGCTTTTCTTAATTAAGATTTTTGTTCTGAAATTGATCTGAAATTTGATCTAAAATTGATCAAATTAGGGTTTTATACAAATTGAAAAATTAATGATTATACAAATTGAAATTTTTTCTATTTTTTCCTCAGAGTTAGAAACAAAGATTTTCCAAGATGTCTCCCGGAGAAAGAGAGGAGGAAGGTGATGTCTCGTGGTTTCAGTTTCATCGCTGCTGGGCTTCTCAAATTTTAGGTATTTTTTTCATTCCAACCCTTCATTTTGAGTCAATTTGTTTTGTCTTTTTTAATTGACGCAAAAAAAATTCTGGTTTTTTCAATCTTTTTTTATAATTTTTTTGATGTTTTTGAAATGGACATTTTACTATTTTTGTAGGTATGCACGTACAACTTGTAACGGTTCGAACAAGGCGGCGAGGCATATGTTTGTGTATTTTTTGTATTAAAATATGTAAACATAATTATTTATTTGTGTATTTGTATTGTGTTTGTGTATTTGTATTGTCGAGTTTGTTTTTATTCTTAACATTTGTGTATTCTTATCATCGAGTTATGTGTTTGTGCATTTGTTTGTGTATTTGTATCGTCGAGAATTTAAATAATTGTAAATAATAAATAATATTTATATAATAATAAATAATATTTCGTATAATATTTATATAATAATAAATAATATTATAAATATATAATATTTTGCATAATAATTATATAATAATGAATAATATTATATTATTATATAATTATAATTATAAATAATTACACATCTTATTGGGTCGGCCAGCCCCAATAAGGCTATAGGGTCGGGCTGCCCCAATAACTCTGACAGTACTTGGCTGCTTTATGCTGATTTGACTGATATGACTATAGGGTCGGCCCGCCCCATTAAATGCCGCCCCAAAAACCTTATAGGGTCGGCCCGCCCCTGACAGGATCGCAACCTTTAGGGTCTCCCAGTTAGGGTCGGCTGACCGTTCCAATAAGCTATAGGGTCGGTTTTAAGGCCTTGTTGGGTCAGTTTTGGCCGCCCCAATACCCCAGTTATGTTGTAGTGATAATGAAAACACAAAATTTTAGTTTGAATTAATTTGTAACATTTTCGCAACAAAAGCACAAAGTATGGATTGTGTAATTTTTTTGGAAGTGGATCAGTGAGGTGTTCGCATCTCGTTGATCCTCCTGAGGAGACTCATGTGTGACACCGTCGAGAGATCATTAGATGGTCTTGTTGGCGTAAACACGGGAGTTGAAGCCTTTGCATCAAAAGAACATGTAGAGTTCGATTAGTTACTTATTAGGAATATTGTTTTGTGACGTATATGAAAAGGATAAGTACGCTGACCTGTGAATTGATGGGGGAATCTGCTTGAAAATCGAGGTTTGAAGTCCGTGGGCCTTTGACTCGGCGTGTACGGTTAGGTTGTTCCCAGTGACTTTGTCAACGTTTGTTTGATGGTCGCCCCGACCTGGCAACATGGACTGGTTCAAGGTAGTTGTTTTCGGCGATTTCAGTTCGATCGTCCATTGGGTCTTCGGTCTCAGGCTCACAAACGTGAGCTTGCATTATTTGTCATGCTACGGCATGAATTGCATTTAGGCGGTCCAGCATATACTCGTGCATTTCAGCCTGGGGTGAATATAAGTGTACAATGTGAACCAAAATTGCGTGCGTCTCCTTGTACAATTTGTCATAACTGTCCAGATTGCGTACGGTTATAGGAGTTAATTGACCGTCTTCCGTGTGTGATCGAATTAAATCCTTCCTCCAACGATCTAGCAATAGTCCGTCAGGTAACTTGTGGATCCCGATATGACGGTACGCGCATTGAGCGTGCCGACAAACGATGCCACATAACTGGAGCAATTTGCACGGGCAAGTGTACATCTTCATGTCTTCAAAAATGAGTACCGAAACGGATGCACGCTGATTTTCAGAAACAACGAATTCAGAATGGTGCTCGTCAGAATAGATTAGTTGAGAATGTAGGTTAAGTAGCTGTTGGACCTCCCGCTGGAACGTGTAGAAGGACATAGACGTGTAGGCATCGGCGAACTGTTTCTTGAAGAAGTGGTTGGATATTAGTTTAGGTCGATTTTTGAAATCGTCAAAATCTGATTTCGTCTCTGCATGCCAGCGAGATTGGATTGCCGTTTCGTAACCTTCTACAAAACATGTCAATGTGGTGGATGAGTTGACAAAACCATCAAAGAAGGAGTTGATGCTCTCAGAACGTTGGGTGGTACTCATGCCGGCCCAAAAAAAATACTGTAAGTACACCGGTACCCACATTGCCCGTATGGTGTACATGTACTGGAAGTAGTCTAGTTTGGTTTGTTTTTGAGGGATTTCGACGATGAGTTGTAGCCAGCCTTCGTCGAATTGGTTGGTGGAAGTGGAAGAATGTGTGAGTTTTCCAACACGTTTGAGGCGATTGCTGCCAACGGGGCCTGGACCACATTTAGAGGCCCACTTCTTTGCTATGTGCCAGAGGCACAGACGGTGACGAGTTCGCGGGAAGACCTGTTTGACAACTTTGCCAATTGCTGGGCATTGATCGGTAATTATGCCTTTGGGTGGGACCCCTCCCATAGCCTCGAACCATGTCTTCAGAACCCAAACATATGTCTGGGTTGTCTCATCTGGTAAGAGAGCACATTCAAGAAGAGTTGATTGGCCGTGGTGGTTAATGCCGACAAACGGCGCGAACGGCATGTCGTACCTGTTTTTTGAAAGGCTTGTGTGTTAGCATAATTCAATTGGCTTACGACTTGATGAGAAATGCACTTACTTGTTAGTGAGGTAAGTTGTGTCAAATGTGACGACGTCACCAAAGTACTTGTACGCATTCCTGGCCCTATCGTGTATCCAGAAAATTCTCGAGATTCGATTGTCGGCATCGAATTCCGTCCTGTAAAAAAAAGACGGGGACTGCGATTGACGTAGATGGAAGTGATGCATGAGGGTATTGGCGTCGCCCTTGACGAGACGTAGAGCCCGTTGAGCTTGTACGTGGTTGCGGCAATCCCTCTCGTTGAAGGAACAATTCTCGACCCCCCCTCCCATCGCGAAAACAGATTTGGGAGACTGGTTCTGCGGGACGCCAGCCCTGTCGTTCAGTTGGAGTGCTTTCTTGACAAACTCTGGCAATTTGCGATGGCATTTAAAAAAACGGACACTCTTTGGAGCCAATTGATGGTTGTGTTGGAGTTCTAGGTGCGTTAGTTCCCAGAAATCGTTGAGCATGTTGTCAGTGATAACAAAACGGGCATTGCAGTCTGTCGAATGTTCCCCGCGTTTTCTTTGCTCGAAACCGGCAGGTGGTCGGCATTTGTCTGTGCTATTGTTCCCTGGCTTTCTCCCACGACTGCACGTGAAAGTGGCCTTGTCGGGTTGGCCTTCAAACCTATAGATAGTCCTGCGTCGGGTTGCGAATCCCAAACGGAGAGCATACAGATTGTAAAACGCAAAAGCCTCGTCCCTCGACCCAAAAGACATGCCAATTACTGGTTCAATTAGTGGGTATTCGGTGTCGGTCTGATCATCAACTTCATCGTCGGGGGGGTCTTCGTCAGTAGGGTGGTCATCAATTTCATCGTCCAGTGGGTCTTCTTCACCAGTTATTTCGTCAATTGCATCTTCGTTGTGGAGTTCATCTTCTTGTGGTATTTCCTCATCTGTATCAGATTGTTGCGCTGGAAATTAGCAATTTGTTTTATTAAATTAGAAATTCATCGATTGATGTTCCGAATGATTATTTTCTGAAAAGAATTGAATGGAATTGACATAATTGGAATTTGTTAGATTGGTACTGAAAGGGGACTATGGCCAGCGATATAGCCAATTCTGGTAACAATAATAATTAAACAATTGTACTGAAATGGGTTTATGGACATCGATTTAGCAAATTGTGTTAATTATACTTGTAATTGAACAATTAGACCGGTATATAAAATTGATATCTGGATCAGAATTAAATTGGGAAAACTTAGTGGATTATTTGAACAAACCAGTACAACTGCAATCAATTGAACGAACTTAGTTGATTAATTGAACAAATGGGGGTGTTGGATGATTTGAACAATTAAACCAGTACAAGGAGATGGGGGTGTTGGATGATTAAACCAGATCGGCATGGAGCAGTACAATAAATTGAACGAACTTAGTTGATTAGTTGAACAAATGGGGGTGTTGGATGATTTGAACAATTAAACCGGTACAAGGAAACCGTTGTGTATGGAGGAAAAGAAAAAAAAAGTTTGGATTGATATAGAAAGATCATTACCTGTCATTGCTGGATAAGAGAAAAAATGGCGAGGGCTTGAGTGTAACAATGGCGCGGGAAGAAGTGGTATAATTGTGAGGGAAGAAACGTAAAAATGACGAGGGAAGAAGTGTGAACAATGGCGAGGGAAGATGGTAAGTGCGCATAATAGTGCAAGCGGGAACTATAATTCAAAATTGGATCGGTTAACGTGCAAATAGGTACTCAGGAAGTAAGTTTAGGGAAGGTCGCCGTGTGACAAGTGAAAAAGGTGACGGGGGACGTGTGGAAGGACGTGAGAGGGGACGTGTGGACGGCGAGGGTAACAGTGGGGTGTGGTATGCAAGTCAATTGCACATGGATCGCCATCTGGATTGACACGTTGTGTGGTCAATCCGACTCCATCGTGGATGCTGCGGTGAGATTCGGGGGCAAAGTATATTTTCCCATATAAATATACTCACATGTGGAAAATAGAAGCTCCCAAAAAAATCAAATATGGTATATGGTTTTGTTCTGTCAATGCAATACTAACGATAGATAATATGAGAAAGAGAGGATGATGGATCGCCAACAGGTGCGTATTATGTAAAAATAATGAAGAAAGTGTTCAACACATCTTAGATCAATGCCCTTATTTGGTGACGGTTTGGACCGGAATCGATGTAATTTTTGATGTCCAAATCCTCAACGAAGCTAGCTTGTTAAATGCAATATTAAACCCCAAAACCCCAAAGGAAAATAGTTGGATTATGGCAATCCGTGTTTTTTGATGTGGAAGGAACGATGTACCCGCATTTTTCAAGAAAAAAATCTCAAACATAGAGAGCTTGTAGAAACAATAAAGAAAGATATCCTTCAATAGCGGAGAACTAAGAAGTACAAAATAGACGAATTAAAAAGCAAGGGAGTGGTACCTATTATCAAAGAAAGGAAGTAAATAGTAGATGGATTAAGAGGTCTTTTGGATTTCTTAATTCAGTAGTGACACTTCATTTTTATTTTTTTATTTTAATTTTATGATAAGCTCCAAAAAAAACATTTGTATTATATTATAACCTTAATATAATATAATCTGGATGCAAGTCACAGAGCCTGCTGCTTCAGTTGATCAAACAAACAAACAAAAAAATTTCGCTTTGTTTCGAGGGATTGTGATATACATGGATAGTGATATACATGTATTTCACTATCCATGTATTTGGTAATCCATGTGAGTTGTTTGATTTGTTGCATTTTGAAATCATGTATATCAAATCCCTTGTTTGGTTCTTCGGTACAAAATCCAGGATTTGAATATTTGAATATTATAAAATATTATATTTATATTATTTTATTGTATAATATAATATTGTATTATATTATAATATTATATTATATTATATTACTTCAATTCTTATTATATAATATAATATCATATTATAATATTATATCATAAAATAACATTATATAATTTAATATAATATTATATGTATGTAATTTAATTCTTATTATATAATATAATATAATGTAATGTAATATTATATTATATTACTTTAATTAATTTATATTATATTATATTATATTATTTATATTGTTTTATATTATAGTATATATTGTTTTATGTTGTTATCTGATGTTATATTATATTATATTATATTATATTATATTAGATTATACTATATTATATTATATTATATTATATTATATTATATTATATTATATTATATTATATTGTTTTATATTATTTTATATTATATTGGTTTATATTATATTACATTATATTATATTATATTATAATATTTTATATTATATTATATTATGTTATATTATATTATATTATAAATTGTTTTAAATTTTATTATATTACATTATAAAATAGTACATAATATATTATTATTGTTGTTTAATATAATATAATATAATTATAATATAATTATTGTTCTTGAATATAATTTAAAGAAATAATATTATAATCAAATACATGGATAGCTCTATCCATGGATTTGTAATACCGATTTTGAAGTGGGAGTACGAAGTACTCGGACAAGAAATACTATCCCATTTAATCCCTCAAAACAAACAAGAAATTTTCGGCTTATCCCGGATATTGAAATCCTATCCCATCTAATCCCTCAAAACAAACAAGCCCTTAATCAGTGACGGAGAAATCACAACAATAAATAACAAACTCCAAAATTAAATAAATATTTTGAAGATTTGGTTTGCTATAAATAACTAAAGGCTAAAATAAGAGAGATGCAACCAAAAAGTAGTTTTGGAGCTTCACAAAGAAATGAACGTGACAAAAGTCACAAAAGTCTTGAGTTGGCACAGAAGCGTTTAATAGTATACATACGCATTTGTATTTGACAGGTACAAATAAATCTTCATCGGTTTGTATTGTATTATTCCCAACAGATTAGTTACTTCTTGGAAATTCAGCGACCTGTTATTCTCAACTCTTGTGAAAATTACACCTTGTAGACTTATAATTATTTATCTTTTTGTTGTTATTTATTAATTATTACTCATTGGACTTTTGACTTTGGATTTTAAGGAGACGAGGGGAAGTTTTCAATTAGGAGAATTCTTCAAAACCCTCGTATTTTTTCTGAAAATTATGAAAACCCCTTATCTTTTTAAATTTCCTCAAAAACTCTTTATATTTTTAACTTCTTTCAAAAACTTCCTAACATTTTTAGATTCCCTAAAAAATTTCCTACCTTTTTGTTATGATTTTAAAAATTATCATTATACCCTTTCACATAATTTTATTTTATAAATATTTATAATTTAATAAATAATAAATATATATTAAAATACAAAAAATAAATAATACATAGATATTAAAATATTATTATAAATAATACATAGATATTAAAATATTAATAATTGTTGAAAATCATAACAAAAAGGGTATAATGTATTAAAATATTAATAATTGTGAGCAGCTTATTCATTAATATTTTTATATTTGTGTATTATTTATTATAATACTTTAATATTATGTATACTTTATTTTTTTAACATTTTTTTATTTTTTATAATAGTTTAATATCTATTTATTATTTATTAAATTATACAAATTTATAAATAAAATTATGGGGATATAATGATAATTTTTTAAAACATAATAAAAAGATAGGTGTTTTTTTAGGAAATCTAAAAATGTTATGGAGGTTTTGGAAGAAACAAAAAATATAGGGAATTTTTGAGAAAATCTAAAAAAGATAGAGGGTTTCTAAAAAGACATGGAGTTTTTCATAATTTGAAGAAAACTTAGGAGGTTTTTGAAGAATTCCCCTCTCATTTAATATGATAATGGAAACACAATTCTTTAATGACATGGACCCTTTTACGGTCCTGATTTTTTTTCTTCTTCTTTTTCTTATTATTTTATAATATATTTTATAAAAATTTAAAAAATCTGCTTTTAGTGACGTGAACTAGTTAAATCAAATATATTCAATTATTTATTATTTCACATTAATTTACACGATAAAATTTGAATATGAAAAAAAAAATAGTTTATATATATAATACTAATACATTAATATAATAATAACTGCATTAACTATTAATATTATTTCGGATAATTAAATGTAAAATATATTAAATACATTAATTTGATTTTTTTATTTGATTTTGATATTGGTGTTAGCATAGTTCGTATGTTATGTTTTTTTTTGTTTCTAATTTAAATTTGTTGCTCGTTACGTGGAATTACTTGTTGCCAGAGAAAACGGAAACTTAGTGAGTTATTATTCTCAACTCTCATGTAATTTATTCTTAAGAAAACTACACCTTAATTATTAAATATTTTTCATTCCAAGTTAATCGCAATTTTTTAAATTGTGTGTCAGTGTTACTCGTTGAATTTTTTGAGTTTGACTATAAACATAAGTGGTAGTGACATCTTCATTTAATATGATAACGGAGACTCTCGAGGGGCATGATTGTTCAAACTTGCAAGTTTCTTCACTATATGATAATATTAATAATTTATAAAAAAATTTCAAAGTTTAATTGAATTCATTTATATTTAAATTTAAATATTATATAAAAAAAAATGCAAAGTAAATTTGAATTCATTTATATGATATTATTAATAATTTATAATAAAAAAAATGCAAAGTTCAATTGAATTCATTTATATAATTTTTTTTTTCTTTTTTCTGTGGCTCATTTTTTTCTCCAAACAAAAATACTAACAATATAATCCATCTAGAAGATCTTGGACAATCATATAATTTTCTTTTAAAGAAGCTCCACTAATAAAATAATACTAGGAAAATTTCCGCACTTCGCTCCTGTATAGTCCAATTTTTTCTAGACAATGATGAAATATTACGGTCAAAGGAACAAAATTTCTTTAACAAAATTAAACATAACAATATTAAAATAGTATTAACATTACTCAAAAGTACATTAAAAATATTAAAAATATTATTTTTAAAAAATATTAATATTAAATTTGTTTGATTAAAAACACAAATATAACCAACTTAGTATTATATGAGATTATTATAATTATAATTTATTTTTAAAAAATATTATACTTTAAATTCTATTATGTAAATAAAATATTTAAAATTATATTATGTAAAAATGCATTTTTTGAGTTGTATTTTTTACACAATTTTTTTACAAATTCAAATTATGAAAAATGATATGTATGAACTATGCTAATATGAATGTCATAATAAAGAGAAAATTAAAAATAATAAATTTGTTGAATTTTGAAAATTAAATTTTTAAAAATAATACTACTATATTACTATATGTTGTATGTTTTATAATATTTCATATTAAATTATTAGTATTTTATGTATTGTCATTTTATCTTCCATTACATTCACATTTGATAAATCATATAATCTTATGTGAAATGATCAATAATAATAATCCACATAATTAACATAAAGTGATGTGGATTTTTAACCGTTAATTAAAAATTGTACTCGGTGAATTGTATTAACCGTTAATTAAAATTATTAATTATATTGATGACTAATACAATTGATTACGTGCTAATTATATTTGAATTAACCGTTAATTCAAAGCACAATTAACCGTTAATTCAAAGCACAATTAACCGTCAATTGAAATGAGAGATACGAATTGGAGATGAATATTAATACCATACCCCACTATTCGTGAATAGTGAGAGAATCTCAGGAACATAGCATAATTTCCCATTAGTAAATGGCCTCGCGAATAAATACAGCGGGTAACTTTTTCTTATAAATTGAGGTAAGTAGTATATATAATATTTATAGAAATCTCTGTGTTAATTCATAAATGAAATGGAATTCATAAATGAAATGGACCGGAGTTGAGAGACGAGACTTTGTACTCTCTGTAAATCGCAGACAGTAGAGTCTCGTGTGGTGAGTCGATGGCATGTTGAAGTATAGAGAGATTTCACAAAATACTGATGAATGAAGACACACAGATCACAGGGGACATGTGATTTGACTTGTGGCTTCACAACTTATCGATGCAGTCGCCTATTAATTAAGCTGCTCACAACTTAATTCGACAACTCAAATTGGAGGAGACCCACAAAAAATGGCCGAGTTCCCCAAGTCCAGTGTCACCAAGAAGAAACAACCTCCTCCTCCTCCTTCAGGTATGTGTTGTGAATCTGATACTCTCTCTTTTTGAATTCGAAAATTAAGTGTGGTGTGGTGGGAAACATTGTCCTGTACTCCTGTTTACTTCATTACTTTCTGCTTTTTGTGGGGTGAGGGATATATTCACTTTTTCGCACTTCCTACCTTTTGATTTAATGCAATGTATTGTATTGTTTATTTGTTCAAGCTCTTTTGTTGTATGTAATAAACAAATCCTCAAAAAGGCCCCTTGATCTTGATACTTAGCAACAATTCATGACTTATTTAACAGGTATGGTTAACAGTAAGGGAATTTTGGTGGTATTATTGGTTGGTTTAATTGCATTGATATATCAATCAATTACGCCTCCGTTGAATAACCCGAATGGGCCACCCGTTACATCTACGAGAACGAAACTCATCGATGGAAGGCATATTGCTTATTTGGAATTTGGTGTTCCGAAAGATAAGGCCAAACACAAGATTATTTACATTCATGGTTTTAATTCTTTTCGATATGATGCTCTCCCAGTTTCTCAGGTATATTATATGAGTTTTATTTTTTTTGAGAAAAAAAAGTTGCTTTCATTGAGAGTTGAACTCAAGACCTCCCGCTTACTAAACGGGTGCTCTAACCAACTGAGCTATGAAAGCACTCATGCATGAACTTTTTTTACAGGAAGTCTTAGAGGAGTTGAGCATTTGTTTGATTGGATTTGATCGTCCGGGGTACGGGGAGAGTGATCCAAACCCGAAAAAGTCGGTTAAAAGCATCGCAACTGATATAGAAGAAATGGCGAATAATTTGCAATTAGGTCCCAAGTTTTACGTGATTGGTTTCTCTATGGGTGGCGAAGCTGTTTGGAGCATTCTCAAACACATCCCTGATAGGTATGTTCGTGGACACCACTCTATACGTATAATATATTGTTTTAATTATTTTCTTACAAATTAGTAATATAATACTAGTCAATACAACTAACTTATCTATTCAGGGCCAGGCATCTTATATTAATTAAGATTAGGACAAGTTGTATTTGTATTTGACCACTCAAATCAAATAAACTATTCGTTTTTTCTCACATGAGTATGACTGAATAATTTTCAGACTCGCCGGGGCGGCACTTTTGGGTCCGGTGACGAATTATTGGTGGTCGGGATTTCCTGTGAACGTAACAAAAGAAGCATGGGACCTACAACTTCCCCAAGACAAATGGGCAGTTTGGGTCTCTCATCACGCCCCTTGGCTCGTTTATTGGTGGAATACACAAAACTATTTTCCTCGTTCGAGTGTCATAGACGGGGATCCTCGCATTTTCACCCCTGCAGATTTCCAAGTCTTGTCCAAATTGGCTAGCCCCGCTAGACTTGCCTTTGCGGTATGACAGTTATTTTTTCGTTTTTCATAAAATATTTATGTTTTTGTTAATTGATGTCGACCAGAGCCGGCCCGGGTCTTTTGGTTGCCCTAGCCCGAAATAACGTGTTCTCTCTTATTATTAAATAATAATAAAAATCAATTTAAAATTAGAAAAATAAATTCATATATGTGACATACTTTGGTATTTTTTCAAAACAAAATTTGATTAATGTCGTCATTTTAACTTATAATTAACAACATGATTGAAAAATGAACTTCTTCAATTTTGATTTTTTTTTTATTAATTCATCATACTTAAACTTACCTAAAAATTCATTTCAATTTAAATGATAAACATACTTCATCTTGAGGTATGAAAGTTTACAAGTAAATTTTAATCCCATTTTAATTAAGAAAATCCTGATAATGAAATATACGAACCAAAATGAAAATGGAAAATTGATATTACTATTTCATTGTTTATTATTTTTGTTTGAAGAGGATGATAGATATTAACATGATTATGATGTTTTTTTAATAGGAATAATTTATTATTATCTTGAGAACAGTACATGCTTTATAATTGTTCATATGGATCTGAGATGCATATTTTTTGGTGGACGATGTATTGTTTTTACATAAGTAATATTAATTTAACTATACATGACATAATGTATAAATTTGTGACCACACAAAATCTTACTTAATATTTTCACAATAACTCTCTGCACAACCACCAAGTCCTCGGCTCGGCTCTTCCCCATTTATTCTCTCATAATTTTCTTTCTCCATTGATATTTAAATTCAGATTTTGTAATTTACCAAGTATATACAATTAGATCTGGATGATGCTCCTTGCTCAGGCCGTTGCCCAAGCCCGGGGGCTTGCGGGGCTTACCCCGGGGCCGGCTCTATTGTCGACTTAACCGATTTCATGTGTTAATTAGAGTTAGAATGGCGTACTAACCCAATATTATAAATATAACAACTTAATAAAAAAATTTTTGATGAAAAACAACTTAATAATTACTCTCTCTATATAAGTAGATTCTTTTAAGCTAAAATAAAAATGATTAGATTAAGCTCCACTTGTTTTGTCTTAATAAAACTTGTAATTGCATGTAGGGACAAATACTTCAACAAGGACAACATGAGAGCTTACACAAAGACATGATTGTCGGGTTCGGTAAATGGGATTTCAGCCCGTTAGACTTGGAAAATCCATTTCCAAACAATGAAGGATCAGTACATATATGGCACGGTACAGAAGACTTGATTGTGCCGGTACAAATGTCTCGGTATATTGCGCAAAAACTGCCATGGATTCGGTACCATGAATTGCCCTCGACTGGTCACATGGTCCCTCTGGGTGATGGCATGGGAGATATTATTGTCAAGTCGCTCCTACTAGAAGCCTAATTAGATTTTTTCTTGTTTTGTTGTTTTGTTGTACAATTTTCTATTTCTATGTTGAAGTTGAAATAAAGTAAAACTATTATTTATGTACAAGTCACGCTATAGTCAAAGAAATTCAAATTTCCATGCCCCAGAACTGACCATTCAAGTGAATTAATGGACGTTTACAAGTTCAAACTGCTAGATTGTTTGATCTTCTGGAAGAAATTTGAAAATTACAACGCAAATCTACTTTTTCATTGTCAGAAAAAGAAATATATATTATATAATTTAATCTAGGACAAACAAGTGAATAAAAGGGGGTAGCTAGGCCAATATTTTCTACTCAATTTTGGAAGATAAGAGGTCCAGGTGTAACACCTCTGATTTCTTGTGTAACCTATAAATAGACAAATTTAGGATTCCAATTTTCAGCATATGCATCCTTCTTGTTCTCCGATCAGAGAAATCCACAATCAGAAGAATGATCAATTTAACCAAGAACAAGACTTCTTCCTCAGGTCTCTCTCTCTCTCTCTTCTCTCTCTCTCTCTCTCTCTCTCTCTCTCTCTCTGCTAAATTCGTCTTGAAATGCATTTATATAGGTATGGCAAATCGACTCGTGTTTGTCGCATTAGTAGTTACGATTGCATTGGTATATCAAAGGAATCAGCCTCCGCCTCCTAAAGTGTGTGGGACTCCAAATGGTCCTCCGGTGACGGGTACCAGGATCCAATTAAATGATGGAAGATATTTAGCCTACAAAGAATGGGGTGTCCCTAAAGAAAATGCCAAGTACAAGATTGTTTTCCTCCATGGATTTTCCACCTGTAGATTTGACATCCCTTCTTTTTCTCGGGTACACGAAACTTCTTAATTATGGAATAAATGAGGTTAATTACAAATACAGTGTATCTAATATTTTTAATTCTTTGTTTGATGTTTTTGCAGGAAGTGCTTGAAGAGCTAGAAGTGTACTTAGTTTCTTATGACAGACCGGGCTACGGAGAGAGCGACCCGGACCCAAAAAGGAGCGTTAAGAAAATTGCTACGGATCTCGAGGAGCTTGCGGATAATTTACACTTGGGATCCAAATTCCATGTTATTGGTTACTCTTTAGGAGGTGCCTCTACTTGGAGTGTTGTTAAGCATATTCCACACAGGTACCCTTACAATCAGAACTTGTGACCTCAATATACCAAACAATTGTTCTTATATCATGATTTGCCTTAATTTTTTATTATTTAAAATGAGTTATCTTAATTATGATAGGCTACTAGGAGTTACATTTTTAGCACCAACTAGCAATAATTGGTGGTCTGGATTTCCTTCAAATGTGACCGAGCAAGTATCAAATGAGCTACTAGTGCAAGATAAATTGGCGGTTTGGATCACTCATCATGTTCCTTGGCTTGTTTACTGGTGGAATACTCAAAGGATTTTTCCGCGGTCTAGTGTTATAGAAAAAGATATGCGCATTTTTTCCGCGGAAGATTTGAAAATCTTGCCACGACTCTCTGCTCGAGCTTCTTACATGGTACGAAATAGAACTCATTTCGATCGCAAATTTAAAATCACCTCAATTACATTGTAATATTTTCATTGGATCATGAGAATAAATATTATTAACATCACTTTGGTTGTAGGCACATGTAGACCAACAAGGAGTATACGAGAGCTTGCACCGAGACTTCAAAGTTATGTTCAGTAAATGGGATTTCAGCCCGCTTGATTTGCCGAACCCATTTCCAAAGAACGAAGGATCGGTGCATATATGGCACGGTGGAGAGGATAAAATTGTACCATTACACACGTCTCGGTACATTGCGCATAAGCTCAACTGGATTCATTACCACGAGTTGCCTACGGCAGGACATCTGTTCCCTTTCGTAGATGGAATGGCAGACCTTATTCTCAAGACATTTTTGAAAGAGGATTAGATTTTATTCATATTATGCACTTTTTTTCTTGATTGGTTTTGCTTGATTTATGGAATAGTCATTTTTTTCATGGCTATCGAATTCCTAGTTTTGTTTGTTTATTGTGGAGATTGTTATATAGTTGTGCTTATCAATATTATTATTTTTAGCAAAATAGAGAGCTCATAAGTCCTCTATTTATTATTTTTCCATTGAAATTTCACAATTACTATGAGAAAGGTAAATAGAGTGGTCAATCTACACGATCTCTAACATATATCTAACATATATATATCTTACTATACATCCTTTTGTGATCTAACAGATGAAAAATTGTGTGTCAATCTAAATGTCAAGATTAAATCATTTTCCTTACCATACATCCTAAAAATGGCAAAAAGTAATTTTGTACCCATAAGATATTCTCCCTCATCTCTTCACTACACCTACACTTCTCGTACAGTAGCTCTCCCCCAATCCCGCCCTCAATCTCGCCACTCTCACTCTCTCGCGCGAGAATCTCGCCACCCTATCTGTTCGATCCGTTCCTATCCAGTGGGAATAGATGGAGAATCCAGGAAGCGGTGGTAGAGGAGAGGCGATGAAACCTTTACTGAAAAACTGACCGGCAGCGTCACTCGTCATTAGCACTGCCGTGGACGTGGCTGGTTCCTTCGTATTTGGTATTGCGTTACATACATTTGTATAAAATCAATCTGATCTGGGGCAATTTCGTAATCTCAACTTGCTAGTATTATTAGAGTATTTTTTTTTCTAATTTGAGAAATTAGTATTCATCACAGGGTGGATATTCATTCATAGCCTTCTCAAACTGCAATTATGATGTTGGATAATAATGACTATATTTCTATGGAGAAGAGGAAAGAGGAAGAAGAGGAAGAGATACCTTAAAGCTTTTCTTTCTTATTTCTCTTTCTTCTTACTAAATTGAATGATACAATAATGAACACTATAAATGTGTTTATATAGCATACATAACTCACATGCATACTAACACTTGTACACTCTCCTAATAACACTTGTCCACTCTCTTGCATGCATATTAACACTTGTCTACTCTCTTGCATGCATACTAACACATGTACACCTATGTGTCACTACTAATTCATGCATGCATACACATGTCATGACATTGACTCAAATTACATGCATGTAGACACTTGTCACTCTAATTATTCTATTACCACTAATTAAGTTTATTTATTCAACACTCCCTCTTAAACTTAATTTCTTGCGACACCAAGCATCATCCGCAACTTGATAAAAACATCATGCTTGATCGCCTTCGTGAAGATATCCGCAGCTTGATCTTGAGTCTTCACATATTTCACCTTGACTTCATCATTTGCAACACAATCTCGAATAAAGTGATACCTCGTATCGACGTGCTTGCTTCGATCATGAAACACCGGATTTTTCGCAAGTGCGATAGCTGACATATTGTCAACATAAATCTCCGTAGCTTCATCTTGCTTGATCTTCATCTCCTTCAATAAATCTTTAAGCCATATGGCATGACAAACACATGATGCGGCAGCGACGTACTCGGCTTCACACGTCGAAAGTGTCACGATTGACTGTTTCTTCGACCTCCACGTGAATGCAGTATCTCCCATAAAGAAAACAAAACCGGTTATGCTTTTCCGGTCATCCATATCGCCTGCCCAATCTTTATCGCTGTAGCCCACAAGCTTGAACTCATTCGAAGAAGAATAATTTAATCCATAATCACTTGTACCCTTGATGTAACGAAAAATTCGCTTCACCGCCTTGAAATGCGTTTCGGTTGGTTTCTCCATGAATCGACTTACAAGACCGACTCCAAAAAGAGTATCCGGTCTCGTACAAGTTAAGTACCTCAAGCTACCAATTGCGCTTTTGTAGGTAGATGGGTCCACAAGATCTCCTTCTTCGTGCTTGGATAATTTTAATCCGGTTTCGACCGGAGTAGCCACCGATTGGCAATTGTCCATCTTGAACTTCTTAAGAATATCATTAGCAAATCCTTCTTGGGAAATGAATATCCCTTCTTCCGTTTGCTTGACTTCGATCCCGAGATAGTATGACATTAGCCCAATATCGGTCATCGCAAATTCTCTAGCCATTGCTCCCTTGAATTCTTCAAACATGCGGTGATTGTTACCTGTAAAGATCAAATCATCCACATAGAGACAAACAATCAAAATATCTCCTTCTTTGTTTGTCTTCACATAGAGAGCATGTTCATGTGGGCATTTTTCAAACCCATTCTTCAAAAAATATTTGTCGATTCGACTATTCCATGCTCTAGGTGCTTGCTTCAAGCCATACAACGCTTTCTTCAATTTCAACACCTTATCTTCATGACCTTTGATCGCGTATCCACGAGGTTGTTCAATGAACACCTCTTCTTCAATTGTTCCATTCAAGAAAGCTGACTTGACATCTAATTGGTTAATGCTCCACTTGTTTTGCGCCGCCAACGCAATTATCATTCGTATCGTTTCGAGTCGAACAACAAGAGCAAAGACTTCGTCATAGTCTATCCCAGCTCGTTGACTATATCCTTTTGCTACCAATCTAGCTTTGTATCTCTCAACTTCTCCTTTCGCATTCTTCTTTTCTTTAAAGACCCACTTCACACCGATAGGTCTCTTTCCTTGGGGTATAGTCGCCAACTCCCAAGTATTGTTCTTCTCGATGGACTTCATTTCTTCGTCCATAGCTTTTCTCCATCTTTCGTCTTTCACGGCTTCTTCAAAGAGTATGACATCACAATCTGCGAAATGACAATAAAGATTCATGTCTTCATTTAAATCGCGCGTCACGTCATAAAGTTCCTGTATACTTCTCGTCTTTTGTGATATTTCGCTCGAACTATCACTTGAAGATGATGAAGGTATATTTGGATTAATTGGAGAATGAGGAGGCGTGACCGGTTCTTGAGGAACTTCATCTCTTTCCTCATCATCGCCTTGAAATGGTAGAAAATCATACCTCTCTTTGTCTTCATTACTCCACCTCCATTCATCTTCTTCATTAAACTCCACATCTCGACTCACAATCACTTTACCGTTATTTGGATTGTAGAGCTTGTATCCTTTCGAACATTGAGAGTACCCAACAAATATGTGCTTCTTGCTCTTGTAGTCGAGTTTTGATCGTTCTTGATCCGGTACATGGACATATCCGATGCACCCAAACACTCTCAAATGCGAAACATTCGGCTTTCTTCCATTCCAAACTTCTTGAGGAGTTTGCTCGAATAAACTCTTCGTCAAACATCGATTCGATAGATACACCGCGCAAGTGACTGCTTCGGCCCAAAACTCTTTCGGCATGTTCTTCGTCTTCAACATGCTTCTTGCCATGTTGAGAATGCTTCGATTCTTCCTTTCAAGTACGCCATTTTGTTGAGGAGACCTCGGAACGGTCAAGAATCGTTTGATGCCTTGTTCTTCACAAAACTTGTTAAACTCGTTGGAGCAAAACTCGCCACCTCTATCGGTTCTCAACGACTTAATATGACATCCACTTTCATTTTCCACAAGGGCCTTGAAGTTCTTGAAAGAATTAAACGCTTCCGATCTTTCTTTCAAAAAATAGACCCAAGTCTTTCTACTAAAATCGTCGATAAAGAGTAGAAAGTACCAATTTTTACCAAATGAAGATGGCTTGATCGGACTGCACACGTCGGCGTGAATGAGGTCAAGTGGTCCACGTGCTCTTGAAGTGGCTTCCTTTGGAAAACTCTTGCGGGATTATTTTCCCATGAGACATCCTTCGCAAACTTGATTCGGCTCTTCGATAGCCGGTAATCCCTTTAACATCCTCTTTTGTGCCATCAACTTCAAACCTTCAAAATTTGCATGTCCAAGTCTCAAGTGCCAAATCCAAGAGATTTCTTTTACGCATGCCTTGAGACACTTCGCTACATCGGCTTGAATTTCGAGGTAGAACATCTTGTTCTTCGTCATGGGTACCTTCGCAATTACCTTTCCTCGATCATCTTGAAGGATGAGAGCACGATTCTTCATGTGAACTTCATAGTTCTTCTCGAGGAGTTGTCCCAAACTCAAAATGTTGGTCTTCATGTTCGGTATGTAATAAACGTTACTCATGTATTCGTGACCGCCATTCTTCGTACGAATAAAAATAGTTCATTTTCCTTCGATTTGCACTTTTGAGTGATCTCCAAAAGTAACGTGACCCATTACCGAATTATCAAGCTCGACGAATTTACTTTTGTCTCCACACATATGATTACTCGCTCCATTGTCGAGACACCACAAATCCTTCTTTCCTTCTCCTTCATGGTAAGCTACCAATAAAGTCGCATCGACTTCTTCATTTTCAACATAATTGGCCTTTTCTTTACCGTCGTTTGGGGTATTCCAACAATCTCGAGTATAATGTCCAGGCTTGTGACAATTATAGCACTCGAACTTTTGTCTCGGGTAGCTTCCTCTACCGCGACCTCGAAAGGATTTACCTTCATTATTGAAAGTTTGTTTTTGTTCGCTCCTTCCACTTCCTCGGCCTCGTCCTCCACGTCCTCGTCCTCTGCCACGTTGGCTTGTTTCGCGAGCTCCTTCTTTCTCCTTTAAAGAGAGCTTCGTGGCGAAGACTTGCTCGGCCGGTTCTTCCTTCTTCTTGTTGATGCGTTCTTCATGGGCTTGTAACGAACCCATAAGTTCATCAATGGTCATAGCGTCCAAGTCTTTGGACTCCTCGATTGCTACTACAATGTGCTCGAACTTTGCATGCAACAAGTGGAGTACTTTCTCTATGACCCGTACATCCTCCAAAACTTCTCCATATCGTTTCATTTGATTCACTATAGCCAATATTCTCGAAAAGAAATCCGCAATAGATTCGGACTCTTTCATCCGCAATCCTTCAAATTCACCTCTTAACGTTTGAAGACGTACCTTTTCTACTTTATTTGCCCCTTGGCTGGATTTTTGTAGGATCTCCCATGCTTCCTTAGCACTCGTCGCATTAGCTACTCTTTCAAACATCGATTCATCCAAACATTGATGAATGAGAGTAAGCGCTTGTCGATCCTTCTTTCGACTCTTAAGCAACGTGGCCTTTTCGGCAGTGGTTAACCGATTTACGTTTTCCGACTCGGTGTAGCCAATTTCGACGACATCCCAACATTCATGACAAGCAAGTAAAGCTTTCAAACGTATACACCAATTCTCGTAATTTTCTTTCGTAAGACGAGGAAATTGAAACGGAAAATTCGAACTCGCCATTGCAATATTGCTCTCGCTCTCGCTCTGATACCAGTTTGTTGGATAATAATGGCTATATTTCTATGGAAAAGAGGAAAGAAGAAGAAGAGGAAGAGATACCTTAAAGCTTTTCTTTCTTATTTCTCTTTCTTCTTACTAACTTGAATGATACAATAAAGAACAACATAAATGTGTTTATATAGCATACACAACTCACATGCATACTAACACTTGTACACTCTCCTAATAATACTTGTCCACTCTCTTGCATGCATATTAACACTTGTCTACTCTCTTGCATGCATACTAACACATGTACACCTATGTGTCACTACTAATTCATGCATGCATACACATGTCATGACATTGACTCATTGACTCAAATTACATGCATGTGGACACTTGTCACTCTAATTATTCTATTACCACTAATTAAGTTTATTTATTCAACATATGAATGATCTTGAGCATACTTTACTCCAGGTATGTATGGGTCTTAGTATAATATATATATATATGGGGAATTCTATCATACACCCTTTTACAAGGGTATTTTGGGTATTTTAGCAATTAATTATATTTGTAAAAGGGTGTATCATAAAATTTATCTTTTATGGAAATTTTTGTTTAAATGAACAATAAAAAATTCCAATTTAGTTAAACATTAATTGATAAATATATTTGATATCTTACCTTAAATATTCATAAATGGATAATTACTCCAAATACCCTTGAAAATAGGTGTATGATAGAAGTTTTGCTTGAAGATTTTAATTTGCATTTGTAATGCAGTATTCTTTATTTGGTTCAATTAGTGGTGATGATCTTCATACTCAGGTACATACTATTTAAAAATTACCCCCTAATTATAAATATAAGATTAATTTACTAACATCACTGCTGGATTTAGTGAACCAAGGATACATACTATTGCATTTGTGATGCATTCAGGTCATCATCTTCCTATATTTCATTTAATCTGACTATGGACCGTTTTATCACAGGTATTTAGTGAACCAAGGATGCATCAAGTCGCTCCGTGATTTGCTCATCTGTCCCGATCCCCGCATAGTAATGGTGTCTGTCTAGAAGGTCTCGAGAACATTCTCAAGGTGGACGCGACTGGAAAAATCAATTTGTTTGCACAAATGATAGACAAGGTGGAAGGACCGAAGAAGATTGAGAATCTTCAGAGCCATGACAATATGAGATTTATGAGAAGGTTGTGAAGATATTGGAGACGTACTGGCTCGAGGATGAAGATTATGGCATGGCTGTTGCCGATTGATATTTTTTTTGTTTGGCCAAAAATTTATATTAGTGAGAAGTCAGAGATTTATATTATTTTTTTTCTAGAATAATTTAGTCAATTGTTATTTTCGTAACTTGGTCCTATTTTTGAATCTTTAATTAGTCACTGATTAAATTAATTCGAATAGATTTCGAATCTTTGATATGTAATTTGTCTTAATTTTAGTCAGTTCGATCAAGCTTATTGACAATTGTCCAATGTTTCTCTTTAATTAAGTCACATGAAGGTTCTTCCATGTTTGATTTGTTTTTAATTAGTCACTGACAATGCTCCAATATTTTGATCATTCGAGTAGTTCTTAAAAATTAATTCAAATAAATTATTTAACATATAGATCATTTTACATTTGGCCATCACTAGTATTCTCTGATACAAGGCATGATATTAATTTATTGATCTTACATGCAAAATCTATTAATAGTTCTAATCGAGAACATTGGGCTGTGTTCTCGCTCTTCCACGCTCTTGCTCAAAGAGCCTTTCGATCTTCTTCTCCTTCGTTCTCTCTCAGCCCTACGATGCTCGCCTCTCCCCTTCTCTCTCTCTCTCATGGCTGTCTGGAACAATCTTGGCCTTCGGTACTGCTTTTGCATGCCTGATGGCGATCCATGTATCTGTGCTCGACACCTCATGCTTCGCGTTGTTCAAGGCAGCGTGGGTTTTGGTTGGATTCGTCTCTTTGGGTTTTTCTCGTCATTGTTGCTTGGGTTGTGCTTGGTTCCTCTTTTCTCCTATATCCCTTCTTCTGGTACGCGTTTTCCCCTCTTATATACTCTTTGTGCCATGGCTCGGCTTGGTTTGTGACATGAAAAGAAAATGCTGATTTGGCTTGGTTTTGTGGTAGGACCTGCTGTTTATGGGTTTGATTTGTGTGTTTTTTTGACCGATTTGATGCCTTGGTTTTGATTCGTAGCATGTTATTCTGACCGATTTCGGCGATGGCGTTGGGACTGCGACTGGCGGTTCGTGATTTTGGCTGCGACGGGCCACGAAATCGCAGACTAACGGCAAGGCGTCTGATTCTCATCTCGAGACCCTAGAAGAAATGTGTCGCATTTGACTCTCATTCTTACACTGAGGTTCGAGCAGGTGATGGCACGAGTCGATGGCGCGAGGCGGAGCAGTCATTAGGCCTCGAATCGTCAAACCCCATCCCTAATCTGGTCTGCGAAAGGTACGGCGGTTCATTTTTCTTACTGTCTAATTTGAATTCCCCTCTTTGCTACAGGATAACTAATCGGGTAATTAATTAATTCATTATCTAATTAATTAATTCTTTTGGTTTGGAAGAATATTTGCTGGGGCAAAAATGATATTTTTTATCTTTTTGTTTGGTAGAGGTGCGAGTAAATTGAATAGCCGAAGTGCGAGATTCGATCCTGGTACGAAAAGGAATTTCCTATTGATGTGTTCTCCTATAGTAATTGCTTCTGATTGGAACGAACAAATCAGGTAATTAATTAATGTCATTTGTTTGACACAATTGTATTTATTTGCAATTGGTTTGCAATTGCAGGTTAAGTCACTACGAAATTGCAGGGTATGGAACTTGATCGTATTCGTGAGTTCTGAGGAATTCGAGAAGCTGATGAGCGGTGCAGAAGACGACGATGCTGATGAGTTAGAATTGGAGCATGCTTTCCAAGTGATTGATGTCGATCAGAACGATGCGGTGTCAACCTCGAAGATAATAAATTGTCAGGGTATCTAAAGGGCTAGGCAAGACGGCTTTGGTTGCACAGTCTCGGAGGATCATCATTGGGGTTGATCGTGACGTAGATGGAATGGTTTGGTTTGAAAAATTGAAGATAATGATTCCTTTGGCTGCTTTTCGAATGGCCACAAAGACAAAGGTAATTAGATCTCTTTTCCGTGATTATCATAAGTTTTGGGATGATTTTGATATTTTTGCATTGAAAAAGTTTTGAACTTTTTTGTTTCTTTTTGTGCAGTTATTCAGAAAAAGAGTGAATATTGGTTGTTTAGGTGCTCTTCCAGATACAGTTGACATCGAGTCGACAAACCCTTCGTTCAGAATAAATTTAGGTATTCAATTTTCTATTTTAACCCTTCTTATTTTCAACAATTCGTGAAATATTTTACTTCCCTTGCTTTCCTTTTTCAGATATTAAATGCGCATTATGGTCCTAATAAAAGAGCAGATAAAATAGAATTTTTAATTGAATTAAATACTATTGCTAATACAAATAATAATTCATGGTTAATTATGGGGGATTTTAATTTAGTTTTATACTCACATGAAAGAAGTGGTAAAAATAAAAGTAATGATTATACTAATGAATTTAGGGAGTTTATAAATCATAATAATCTTATTGATTTACCACTAAAGGGAAAAAATTTTACTTGGCAAAATTCTTTATCAAAAGCAAAATTAGACAGAATTATAATAAATAAAAATTGGTTAACAAATTTTCCAAACTCACAACTAACTGCCAGGATTAATATATGTTCTGATCACATCCCAATTTTATATGAAGCAAATACAAATTACCCTATTTTTAATGGATTTAGGTTTGAAGCAAAGTGGTTAAAAATTGAAGAATTTAAAGTAGAAATTGAAAAGCATTTAAAAAATAATTTAAGTAATAATATGGAAGAATTATATTTAAAATTGGAAAATTTAAGTAAAAGCTTAACAGAATTAAATAAACAAATGAGAATTAAACATGACATGCATATAGAAAATTGTAAAAAAATAATTAATTGGACAGAAAAAAAGAAGATATTAGACAATTAACACAAATAGAAAAATGGTTAAGATTAAAAGCAAAAATGAGGATAGAAATTATATTAACATTAAATAAAATTTATTGGAAACAAAGATCAAAATTTAATTGGATTAAAAATGGTGATGCAAATACTAAATTTTTCCATTTACATGCTTCAATAAAAAAAAATCAAATTCTATGATAGCAATACTTAAAGATAAAAATGGTATAGAATTCAAAGATCACATGAATAAGTCTAAATTACTCTTTACATTTTTTAGAGATTTAATGGGGAAGGAAATTGTTAATAATAAAGAACTAGGTTCAATAAATTTAAATAAACTTTATGAAAATGAAAAATTTGATTTAGCTAAACTAGATTCACCATTTAATATTAATGAGTTAAATCAATCAATTAAAGATTGGAAAAACAACAAAAGTCCCGGGCCTGATGGGCTTATTGGCGAATTTTTTAAGCAAAATTGGGAAAATTTGAAAAATGAAATTATGAATTTATTTAATAAAGATGCAAGTAATGGTTTATCTAAATTTAACACATCATATATAACCCTAATACCTAAAAAAGATGATGATATTGAACCAAAAGATTATAGACCCATTAGTCTTATATCAAGTATGCAAAGATTATTTTCAAAAATATTATCAAATATAATTAATGAAGATATGAACAAAATGATATCAAAAAATCAACTAGGGTTTTTAAAGGGTAGAAACATTTCAGAAAATTATGTATATGCTGGAGAAATTTTGTGTTTAGCACATAGGAAAAAAATACCATTAATAGTTTTAAAATTAGATATACATAAAGCTTTTGATTGTGTTTCATGGAAATTTTTAATTAATGTATTAAAATCTAGAGGGTTTGGAAATAAATTTATAAATTGGATTCAAAAATCTGTTTTGCCAGGGACAACTAGAATTATCTTGAATGGAAACCCTGGTAAATATATACACCTCAAAAGAGGTTTAAGACAAGTAGACCCTACTTCTATCCACTTATTTTTTATTAATTATGGATGTATTATCTAAATTACTTGAGTCATTAAGTGAAAAAAAATTTATTTTGAAACCAATAAATAATATAGTTACAAGTTTATTTTATGCCGATGATGCTTTATTATTTATTAAACCTAACCTAAATAACACTAAGAGAATAAAATTCATTTTAAATTTATTTGGACAAGAATCGGGGTTAAAAATAAATTATCAAAAATCAGAAATTATTGGATTAAATATTAATAATGATTTATTAGATAATATTTCAAAAGAATTAAATTGCAAAATTAGTACCTTGCCAATTAATTATTTAGGTTTACCATTACACTATAAAAGACCATCAAAAAATGAATATTTAAAAATAATAGATAAAATTTCAAATAAATTAAATGGATGGAAGGGTAGTATGTTAAGTAAAAGTGGAAGATTAGTCTTAATGAATTCAGTTTTAACATCTATTCCTATTTATTATTTTAATGTTTTCAAATTTCCAAAATGGGTGATAAAAGAAATTGATAAAATTAGGAAAACATTTTTATGGAAAGGTAATAACTCTAATGGTTATAATTTAGTTGATGGGAATATTGTATGCCAATCTAAAGAAAAAGGAGGATTAGGAGTATTAAATATTGAGCTATTAAACAAAGTTTTACTAATTAAATGGCTATGGCTCTTTTATAGTTCACAAGGAAAATTAGATTGGTTTAATTTAATTGAAAAACATTTAAATGAAGATTTAGATCAAAAGAGTTATACAAACAATTCATACTTTTGGAATGATGTCATTAAAAATATTGATTTTTTTAATCAAAGTCTAAATTCTATTATTGGAGATGGTACTAAAATAAATTTCTGGAAATCTAGATGGTGTGAAAAACCCCTAATTTATAAATTCTCAGAACTTTATTCCTATGCAGAAAATAAATATGGCACATTACACTACTTCCTAGCTAAAATGAATGAAACTAATCTATATACTAGTTTAGGAGTTAATGTACCTTTATCACACATGGCACAATCTCAATTTGTTCAATTAGATCAGCTTTTAAGCACTTTAGCCCTTGATCCTTCTCAAAAAGTTGTTTTCAACTGGTCTTGGAATGGTAATAGAAATTATACCTGTAAAAATGCATACAAAATATTATCAAATGGTGTATTCATTAAAGCAAAATACTATAAAATCTGGAAAATTAAAATTGAATTAAAAATTCAAATATTTTTATGGTTATTATATATAAATAAAATACTTATCATTGATAATTTAATGAAAAAGGCTGGTCTTTTGTTAATAGATGTGTACTTTGTCTCAATTCTGCAGAAAATGTGAAACATTTAACTTGTCAGTGCACATTTACATTAAGAATTTATGAAAAATTACATGGGGTATTAGGAATTAAAATAAATAACCAAATTGATCCTTTGAAAATATTACTTGATAAAACAAAAACAAAAAATTATAAAATACTTATCTCATTATTTTTATATCATATTTGGTTGGAGAGATGCAAAAGAACTTTCACTAATTCCATATCTTCTGACTGGCAAATAATTGACCTGATAATTTATGAGTATAAATTAAATTTATTAGTATTAAATTCAGGGAATTATACACACACACACACACACACACACACACACACACACACACACACACACATATATATATATATATATATATATATATATATATATATATATATATATATATATATATATATATATATATATAATGAAATAGAACATTATTCTAACAGAGAAGTGGGGTCAAAGATAAATCCTAATAATAATAATTATGATTTTAATCAATCAGAAACAAGCTCAAATAGTTCAAATTGTTCTTCAAATGAGATTTCATACTACACTAATCAATTTTCTGATACAGGAACTACATCTAATGAAGATCAACAAGAGATGCAACGGCAGGAGATGACATATCAACAACCCAATCAAGGAGGAATGCAACAAGACAATCCAAGTGATCAAATTTGGTGGTTTAATGCAGATTTGAATGTTTCAGAGAGAATAAATATGGAAGACAATCAAACAAATCGGCAAAATCCAGAGTTTTCAAACTTAAAAATTGTAGTTGAGAGCTTAGAAGACCTCATCTCTTCCGATTTTGCTGATCCAACCTCTAATATCAGTCAAACCTCACACCCTGATTCCAATTCGATCGAAACTTCAACTCTAGATGAAATTGGAATACAGCGAAGCTATACAATGGAGGATCTCGCCTTTGCAGAAAGCTGTGATGGAGGTTTAGATCGTTGACGGAGTTTATTGAACAAGACGAAAAGAGGGCTGAAGGGAATTCATAGTCAAGCAGAAAATGAGGAAAGAGGAACGAAGAAGATAAGAAGATACTCTTTTCTGCTCGACCGCTAGAAATAAAATCGGGGTTCCTGTGAGAGTTGAATTCTTGGTTTTATGTTGATAGCTTTTCCAAGGTTTTGTGGGAAATGGGAAAAGGAATGTCAGATTCGAATTAATGAATTTTAACAAATATGTTAATAGGATTATGTAATTAAGGTGTTAAGGGTTATAAGCAAGTCTTAGTATGAAGGTATTTAGGAATTAGTGATTTTTAGCTAGTGTAGGGCAAATATCTTCAAGAGACTTGTTTAATAATTGTACAAATTCTATATAATTAATACAAACAATAGAAGTAGGACTTATGAGTCTACTCTATTTTTCTCAAAAAAAGATATTAAATGCACAAGACAACAAAGATTTAATCCCGTTCAGTGGTAAGCAATTTTTCATTTTGGTCTTTGCAATTAGTTGATTTTTATTTATTGCTAATAGGTCCCTTGATTAACAAATAATCATTATTTTGTTTTGTACAGGGAAATGAGCGAACATTGATGGAAATTCGCAAAAGAGCCCCTCAATTCTTCTTAAATTGCATTTTGTTTTGCAAAAAACAACTCTGTCGCTACAAAAATATGTAATTTTTTTAAAATGAAAACAATGCAAACCTTGAACAAATAAGCCCTCGCCTTGCGCGGGGGAGTAAAGCTAGTTATACTTAATATATCAGTAAAAATCTGAAAAATATATGATTTACCTTATCATAGCTAATTCGAATACATTATACATGAAGGTTATTCCATCTTAGAGGACGTGTTCAAGACCGCATTCCGTACACATGCTGGTCATTTTGAATTCATGGTGATGCCTTTCGGCCTAACCAATGTCCTGACGGCGTTTCAATCGCTGATGAACCGGATATTTGAGCCTTATTTGAGGAAGTTCGTGCTAGTGTTCTTCGACGACATCCTCATTTTTAGCAAAACCATGGAAGAACACACATAACATGTCCACAATGTGTTCGATCAATTTCTTAAACACCAATTACTCCTTAAACGATGTAAATGTGTCTTTGCGACAACCCAAATAGAGTATTTGGGCCATGTAATTAACGAAGAAGGAGTATCCACAGAACCGTAGAAGATCGAAGCCATGACGCACCGACCCAAACCAAGAAACATCAATCAGTTGAGAGGGTTTTTGGGGTTAACTGGATACCACAGAAAGTTTGTGAAGGGGTATGAGATAGTGAGTAAACCATTAACTGACATGTTGAAGAAAGGAGGATTCAAATGGAGTAAGGATTCTAAGTTAGCTTTAATGAATTAAAGAGAAGAATGAGTGAAGCTCCTGTTTTGAAATTGCCTGATTTTGATCTGCAATTTTTAATAGAGACCGATACTTGTGGTTTTGGAGTTGGAGCTGTCTTAATGCGCAATGGACTTTCTATAGCCTTTATGAGTAAGACTTTGGGAGTAAAAAACCAGCAAAGATCTATATATGAAAAAGAACTCTGGCAATACTGCTAGCCATTGATAAATGGAAGCATTAATTGATAGGGAGGAAATTCATTATTTAGACAAACCAAGAGAGTTTAAAGTTCTTATTGGGGGTAAGATCACAACTCAATTGCAACATAGAGGTCTGTCTAAATTGATCAGCCTAGATTATGAAATCAAATACAAAAGAAGTGTAAAGAATAAGGTAGATGGTGACTTATCTAGGGTTCATTAGGAAGAAAAAAATAGAAGAGGAAGAATTGAGTGTGATTAGCATAATTAAACCTGATTGGTGTTCGGAAGTAGAAATGAGTTATGCAAATAGTGAGAAGGATAGAAAGTTAATGGAAGGGTTAACTATAAACCCACTGGAATATCCAAATTTTCAATTGGTTGATGGGTTGATTAGGTATAAAAAAAGATTACATGTAGGGGAAGATTGTGTATTAAAAGAGAGGATCATGTCTCAATTGCATGACTCTGCAGCGTGGGACACTCATGCATGCTAGACTCATATCAGAGGGTGAAAAAAATTGTGACATATGTCAAAGAAACAAATGAGAGAACATACAAGATTATTACAACCACTTTCTACACCACAGGAAGCTTGGGCTTGTGTGAGTATGGATTTCCTAGAGAGATTACCAAAATATGAAGGAAAAGACTCTATCATGGTAGTGGTAGATAGATTTAGCAAGTACAGCCACTTCATTGCATTATCTCATCCATTTACAACAATGACAGTCTATGTTGCGCGGATACTCCAAAAATTCAAATTTACCCGTATCGCCATATCCGTATCGTATCATAAATTATATGTTAAATTGCCGTATCACCGTATCCGATACGCGTCGCCGTATCGACATATCGACGTATCCGTGCAACACAGATGACAGTTGCTCAAAACTTCTTTGAAAATGTGTGTAAGCTCCATGGAATATCCAGGGACATAGTAAGTGACAGAAATATAATTTTTACCAGCCATTTTTGGCAAGAGTTGTTCAAATTACATGGTACCAAACTCAAAATGAGCAGTGCATACTATCCACAAACATATGGACAAACAGAAAGAATAAATTAGTGTCTCGAACAATACCTAAGATGCATGGTCTCTCAGTGCCCAAAAAAGTGGAATGCTTGATTATCACAAGCTGAATTTGGGTATAACACCAAATTCCACACTTCTTTTCAAAATACACCGTTTGAATTACTCTATGGTCACCGGCCTCCTCAAATTGAATTAGGATGCACTCCGGTTACAAAAGTTGCTGCTGTGGATGAATGGACGAAAGAAAGACACTATGTAGTTCAGATTGTGATGAAGAATTTGAAAAGATCTCAAGAAAGAATGAAACATTACTATGACAAAAAGAGAGTGGAAAGGAGTTTTGAGGTTGATGATCTGGTATTTCTCAATTGAAGAAGAAGGTGGGAAACAAGTATACAGTAAACCAGGAACTACCTAAGGTGGATAGTGAAGGGAAAATGAAGGGAAAATGAAGGTAGAATCAGTGACTGTGTTGCAAAGAGAAATTTACAAAAAAGACAATGATGTAGTAGTGAAATTGCTAATTAGGTGGTCTAATTTAGCTGATGAGGATACATCATGAGATGATCATGATGAGTTAATGGCAAGATTTTCAAACTTTAAACCTTGAGTCAAGGTTAAATTAAAAAGGAGGTAATGTAAGGATATAAGAAGATTTGTGAATATGTTATATATTTGGGTTATTTTGCATATTTCCAGTTTAAATTCAGTACCCGTTTAAACGGGTAGGGATCACTCTCTTATCGGATCCAGAATGAATGAAGTGGGCTTAGCGTGTTCAAAGAAGATGAGTTGTGGAGTAACGGGCTGAAGAGAGTCATGATGAATGCGGAAGATCTCCAAGCCAGATGATGATCTTGATGGATGTTCGAGGGTGTTTTAGTAAATTGAAATACGATTAGCTATAGTATTTAAGTTGATTGTGTGCTAGGTTTTGTTATGTTGTTTTCTGATAAGATTTCTAGTTCTTGTAGTGAACTCTTGAGTTATCAACTCTTCATTGAACTTTGAGTGTTATTCAAGGTTTGAGTGCTTGTTTTTACTTGTTAATTATTCAGAAATTAAGTGAAATTAACTAGTTAACTAGTATATTACAGTATGACAGTTATATTTTCGTTTTTCATAAAATATTTACGTTTTTGTTGATTGATGTTGACTGAACCGATTTCATGTGTTAATTAGAGTTAGAATGACTTACTAGCCCAACATAACTATTCGGTACCAACCAACTGCCCTTTAGTCATATTATAAATATAATAACTTAATAATTACTCAAATTTAAGGTAGAATAAATATAATAACTTAATAATTACTCAAATTTAAGGTAGGGACAAATACTTCAACAAGGCCAACATGAGAGCTTTCACCACGACATGATTGTATGGTTCGGTAAATGGGATTTCAGCCCGTTAGAAATGGAAAACCCATTGCCAAACAATGAGGGATCAGTACATATATAGCACGGTACAGAAGACTTGATTGTGCCGATACAATTGTCTCGGTATATTGCGCAAAAACTACCAAGGATTCGGTACCATGAATTGCCCGCGACTGGTCGCATGGTCCCTCTGGGTGATGGCATGGGAGATAGTATTGTCAAGTCGCTCCTACTAGAAGCCTAAATAGATCTTTTCTCTTGTTTTGTTGTACATTTTTCTATATTTTTGTTGAAGTAGAAGTAAAGTAAAGTAAAACTTTGATTTTTATGTGCAATTCAGGCTAGTCAAGGAAATTCAAATTTCACTGCCCAGATTTGCTGACCAATCAAGTGAATTTATGGACGGTTAATATTTCGAAGTACTTGATTGTTTGTCTTCTGGAAGAAATTTGAAATTACTACGCAAATCTACTTTCCATTGTCATAAAAAGAAATATATATCATATACTTTAATTTAGGACAAACAAGTAAATAAATGGGGGCCTGCTGGGCCAAAATTTTCTACTAAATTTTGAAAGATACAGGTCCGGGTGTAACAGCTCTAATTTTCTTGGAGAACCTATAAATAGACCAATTCAGGAGTCCAATTTTCAGAATAGGCATCCTCTTTATTCTCCGATCAAATTGGAAGTCAGTACATGGTCAGAGAAATCCACAATCAGAAGAATGACCAATTTGACCAAGAACAAGCCTTCTCTCTCTCTCTCTCTCTCTCTCTCTCTCTCTCTCTGTGTGTGTGCTAAGATTCGTCTTGAAATCCATTTATTTCATAAATATATAGGTATGGCAAATCGACTCGTGTTTGTCGCATTAGTATCTAATACCCAGTTATTTATAGTTGAAAGATTAACTTCGATAACGCTAATACCTGAGAGACCGGCTTCCGAAGCCGTCTTGTCCTTCTTCACCTCCTCGAGGTAAGACTTGCAATCACGTTTTCAATGTCCAGACTTGTGACAATGATATCATGTCTCATCCTTGGATTTCTCCTTTCCCATTTTTATTCGGCTTTGAACGTTTCTTAGCCGAATCGCCCTTGGACTTTGATCTCTTACGATCCTTATTCTGAATCGTGAGAACATTCCCGGCAACTGTTGCCTTGTTCTCCCTGGATGTCTTCAACATCTCCGACTCAAAATTCTTGAGCATTCCATGAAGCTCAGAGATCGTCTTGTCCATCGAATGCATGTGATAATTCGTCACAAACGGAGAAAAACATTGGAGAAAGTGCACACAAGATCAAATCCTGCTGCATAATCTTCGACAATTTCTCTCCTAACTTCTCTAGACGGTCTATGAGAATTTGGACTTTCAACACGTGAGTGCTCACCGAAGACCCCGAAGGCATCTTGCAGTTCACCAACTCTTTGAGAGTATTGAACAGTTAAATACGCTCCTACTCTTGGAACATTTCCTTGAGCACGATGTTGATATTATATGCATATGAGTCCTCAAACTGCTTTTGAAGACTTGCGTCCATGCACGCCAACATAAGTCATGTCACGTCATTCGAGTCCTTCTTAAGTTTCTCGAATTCTGTTTTGACCTCGGTCGCAGCATCACTAGCAGGTACTACTAGAGCCGTATCCAATACGTGACTTTTACCCTCTTGCCTAAGAACAATTCTTAGGTTGCGGTGCCAATCTAGATAGTTCCGACCCACTAGCTTATCCTTTTCTAATACCGATATAATCGATAAGGTGGTGGTGTTACATGAAGACATGCTCTACAAATGAAATAAAGATTGTTTACTAACGTTGCGTATTTATCTTTTAGGCTTACATGCTGATTATATGAATATGTCATTTTTGTCGAACCGGTAACCCTCATACCGATACGGGACTCCAAGTCCATGACAATCAAGACCCATTTTTTCGTTCCTCCCACAAGTGACTTTAGCCTATCGGGTGGATCCTGTTATTTAGGAAGGATGAATATCCAATAGTATCCAATACGACTCTTGAACCTTTATAGAATTTCGGTGATGGATCGTATCATATACAATTCTAGTTTCGTGTGTGCATTTTATCTATGCCCCGGACTCCAATCCGACTGGCCTGGACGGTTAAGTCACGACCATATCCAACGTATCGTTCAAACAAACTACTAGTGAGATGACTTTAGCCTGGGTCTCACAAGTCCTTATTTAACGCTTGCCACCATTTCGATAGTTACAATATCACGTGCCCGACTTTAGCCTGAACCCACGTGAAACGTAACACCAAACTCGGTGGTGGTGGACACGGAAGGCATTTCCATCACTTAAGTATTGTGAAGGATCATGACTTTCATGTTTGTATACGTGACATAATCATATTGCATCATCATCACAAGATTTTATTTATCATTAACCTTTAATAATAATTTTATATGCAAGTATGAGTGATGCCGATTCTATCGATATAAAGAACTTAAATATTCGAGATTCGTAGCCAAAGTTATCGCAAAAACAAAAACAACATTCTGCCAACCAGTGGACAGTTCGTTCCAACGAACTGAGGTTCGTTTCAACGCACCTATCTCTGTCTTTCAAGACACCTGGTCACATCCCCGCAGCCTCAGTTTGCCCGGGACGAACTGGCCAGTCAGTTCGAACGAACAGGCCCCTGGGGACCCTGAAAACCCTGTTTTCATGCAGTTTTTCGCTGTTTTTCCGTTTTCGCTCGTTTCCAAAATGATAAATCATGAAATCTTTTCATGATCATTCCGAGATACTCTCAATCATCTCATGATTGATCTCTAGTGAATTTCACTTGTGATTTTTCCAAAAAATTTGAACTTCTAAATATACAGCATCATGCAAACGTGCGTAACTTTTACACACGTGCGTATAATTTTTTATACGACTATGATTCGACTCTCGAATCTCATGAAAGAAATACAGTTTCGGATCAACCGTAAAAGTGTACATAAGGATAAACGAATGTAGTCGTACATTCATAGCCATAACTTTCAGTAGGAAAATCCGATTTGAATGGTTCAAACTGGGTAAGATAGATAATTAGATTATCTATAACCTTCATGTAGAAATATATTTCATATGAACGAAGTATAAGTGTCGTTTCTGTGAAATACCGAAAGGGTGCAACAGTATGACATACAGTTAGTAAAACAGTCATAACTTTTGCATACGAACTCCAATTGGGCTGGGCCAAATTGGGTTGTGTAGATAATTAGATTATATACAACTTTCATGTTGGTTGATTTTCTGTCAGAGAAATTTATCAATTTCGTCTGGACAGATTACTGAACAAGTTCATGCACTTTTCTGTGTGAAAGGATGTATATTGGATATACATGCCTTTTGGCTAATCCTAATCCTATTAGATATAAACTAGCAAATACCCCGCGCAATTGCGCGGGACTTTTTGACTTTATGTGATGGTATTGTATTTGCAGTAGTATAATTTGATCAGATTGTTGTAATTTAACAATGTGAAATCTCCTTTGCGTGATTTCGTTTGAATTTTTGGTGTTTATTGTTTTTTTAGAGCGCTATGTTGTGAATGTTACGGAATTGTGTGACGAAGACATGCAAGATTTTTGTTCATTCACTTCTCAGTAGTTGGTTGTTTTTTCTTAATTAAGAAATGTATTATTACAAATAGTGTGAATAGTTTGTTTGTCGCGTTGATTGATGCATCGTGGTTAATATCATAGGTCAGTCGAAAAAACAAAATGCAATTGTAACTGCGTTTAATGTGCGCAGACATCACATGATCCCGACATAACGGAGTTGCGTAATTTTGATTCAGTAATGGGGCATTTATCAAACATAATTCTTGTATTAGGACAAATAATTGTTCTATTTCCAGAAAATTAAACTATACTTGCACTGCATTTGAATGCATTTAACATTCTACGTTATTCACACAGCAGAAATTTCTTGAAATTTTGAAGATAATACAATTATTAAACCAAGAAATATGAATTTAAGCACAATACTGTTTTTTATGCAAATTTTATGTGAAATAATTACTTGTACTGAGGTGTTTATATTTCTTCACCCAATCATGACATTGATCATAAGAATACATCTCTCAATCATTCCCAATTGATCATAAAGCGCAATCTGAAAACTCACGCGCAAAAAATCATATTAACATATTAATATGTAAATATGACCCTAGAAAAATAGAAAATTAAAATTAACCTGATTGAAACCATCGGGCCAAGTAATGTAACGGCATAATTCCCAATTGGTTTTACTTCTTCAGGCTCTATATCATCATGCTCCCCATTGTACTTTTTCCTCTCCGGTCCGGTCATCCTTCACAATTACAATACTCCAACATTTCATTATTCAACAAAAAGAATCAAGTAAATAATTTATAAATACCATGCTTGGGCAGAACGGTCGTTTCGCCTCACACTTGCAGGGAGCAGGAAGAATTCTTCAACCGAGTCCGGTACTTTGACTCTAATTGCCTACGTCGATTTATCATACGAAACTGCAGTAGACACTGTTACAAAAACAACACATAAAATTATTTTATTTACGAAAAGGTCCTCAAAATTTCTAAAAATAAAACACCTTGTTGGCATATTTTGGCGCATCGTTGAACGACGCAAACACGGAGGTCCCAAAATATTTTAGCCATGTCACCTTGTGGGTCCCTCACCAATTATGAGGTCCCGCTATCTCCAGAAGATGGCAACTGTCCAAAATTACATTTTTTTCTCACTTCAGTCCCTTATTTTTTATTTTCCAAAAACACCCTCATATTATAAAAAATAGTCTTTGTAACTTACTGTAGGGCAAATGGAGATAGAAAATAGGTGCGGAATTCGAAATTGCCAAATAACCTGAACTAAATATTTTCCTTACTAATAAAAATCAGAAATACCAGGGATATTTTTGTAAATTTACCTGAATTCCAGAGCCTTCGCCGAAAGGAAAATGTTGTTTCCCATCAGCATCGAAATGACACATGTTCTCCACCACTGCTATGCACGTGCCTCCAAATCAGAAAATAATAAATTAAAATCATTAAAATTAAAAAATATAAAAATAAACAAAACCTGAGCCATAATCTCACGCCTTTAGCAACATCAATAAACGCCAATTCCTTGTAAAATCTGAAATTATAAAATACTCCTATTCAACGACATACCAGCTGCTTGTAGATTCTGAAAGTTCGGAAAAAAAAAAATTAATCCTCTTAAATTTTTTAAAGTAGAATATACACACAAATATTTAGATTCAAATAATTCAAAAAATGATAAAAGAATATGACAAAGGCAAAAACCTGTTTTTTCAGGTTTTATCGAAGCCAAATCAGAACCTCTGTCCCATTCAATGATCCCATAGTAAATACTCTCTAATTGCTTGAAGAAAGGAGGTGAAATTGAAGTCAATCCTTCAAGAATCAAAGGGATTAACAAAAAAACAGAATCAGTAAAAAAGGATTCAAAAGACCTAAATAAATAAATAAAAAGTAGAATGAAGGCATGAAATAGCGCAATCTCACCTTAGAATGATGGAAAAACTGATCTAGGGTTAGCCAGACCGAGCAAGAAGAAGAGAAGCGACGCGTTCAACAAAGAAAGAGAGAGAAAACAGAGGCGGCTATCATGGCGTTCGGCGTCTTTCGTCATGAAAGCTCCGCTCGGCCGGCTAGGTTTCCGGCAGCGTTGGCCTCCTTTTTCGCCGTGCCGAAATCGTACAATCGTGTCTTCAGTCATCGCATGCTTTCCCGTCTTTGCGAAATCCGAGATTCGCCCTTTTTTAGGAAACCCTAGATCGCCATTTTTTTGTTTTCTCTTTTTCCTTTTTTTCTGGGTTGGGTCGTGGAAATAAAAAGAAAAAAGGTGGAAGTGAATTTATTTACGATGAACAGTAACGTGTGAACAGTGATCACGACGTGGCCGAATGCTGGAAGGGCAAAATGTTCAGGATTAGAACTATTATTAATAGGATACTTTCTCTCTCATCCCAATGCTAATTCATACAGAATTATTCTACCCAAAACACAAGAGAAAAGAGAAAATTCAGATTTGATCTTTTGTGAATGAAAGGGTGCTAAGAGAGAGAGATAGAGAATCAATTCGATCGAGCAAGTTCACCGGTGCATCGTCTAGGCAGGTGCATCCGTGACCGACGTCTTGCGACTCAAGGTGGATACACGTAGAGGAGCAACATCTGAGGCTCTTTCAGTTGTGATCGATTCGGACGCGTGAATTCAATCGGAGACGAAATCAAGCGAATCGGCGAAGTCAACAAACGGTGAAAGACGCGTGGTGTGGGACGCGCGGATTGTCACCAACGTGACAGGAGATAGAAGGCAGCGATCAACCCTTCGAGTGCAATCAATTTTGCACCGGTATGAATCTGTCCTTCTATTGCATCGTACCCTCGAAGTCGTGGCGTGATCTCGGGAATCGGGGAATCGGACCGGGCCTTCATTGCGCTGCGCGGGCCCGGGGTCGAGGATATTTCCCTTCAGTGGTATCAGAGCAATCGCCATCGATTCGAGGGTCGAATCATAGTCGTATATTAGATATACGCACGGGTTATCAAAGTTCGTACCCGTTTGCATGATGTTACATATAGAGAAAGTCAAATTCCGTTAAAATCACAAGTGGAATTCGCTAGAGATCGATCAAAAGTTGATTGAGAGTATCTAGGAATGATCGTGAAAAAGTTTCATGATTTATCGTTTTGGAAACGAGCGAAAACGGATGAAACGGCAAAATCTGTAGAAAATTAGAATACGAAACAGTGAGTAAAACTAAGATACTTTTCAGTGGGAAACTCCAAATTGATTGGATCAAATTTGCGTAGTTAGATAATGAGATTATCTATGACTTTGATACAGAAAGTTTTTTCATTTGAACGAATTATCAGTATCGTTTTTATGGAATACTGAAAGGGTGCGACTGTTTGACATACAGAGACTAAAACGTCCGTATATGTCGCATAGAAACTCCAATTGAGTCCAATCCAATTGGATTAGTTAGATAATAAGATTATCTAGAAGTTTCGTTCACGTTCAAAGTCGGTTGGAACAATTTATTATTTTTGTTTCAACAGAATACTGAAAAGGTGTCTGTAGTTTTCTGGTTGAAAAGGTGTCTATTGGATAAACTTACCTTTTCATTTGTTCGTATTTTACTAAAACTGGTATAACTTTTCGTAGAAAATTCCGATTTGAATGGTTCAAATTGGGTTAGTTAGATAATGATATTATCTAGAACTTTCATGTTGTAATATATTTCATTTGAGCGAAGTATTAGTGTCGTTCTAATGAAATACCGAAAGGGTGCAGAAAAACAGTTTTTCTGCCGCCCCGGGGTCAGTTTTTGGCGCCCCGGACGCATCCCGGGCGAGGTTTTCTCGCTCCCCAAGGCCCTTGCGTTACAACGGATGGGGAAGTCCGTTATAACGGACCCTTCTCTGGATGCTGTTTTTGTTTTCGCGATAACTTTGGCTACGAAACTCGGAATTTTGAGTTCTTTATATCGATTTGATCGGCATCAAACATTCTAGCATATTAGATAATTAATTATTTACAATAATTAATCTCCCTAAATAAATCATATGCATTTACAAATCTTGTGATAGTGATATAATATGATTATGTCACGAATTTAGAAACATGCAATGGCATAATCCCTCATAATATTTAAGTCATGGAAATGCCTTCCATATTCACAACCATCGAGATTGATATGACATAGTGCGTGGTTTCAGGCCATAGTCGGGCACGTACTATTGTATATATTGGTGCGGGTGGTAAGCGTTAATTGGGGACTCACGTGGTTTCAGGCCATAGTCGGGCACGTGAATAGTTCAATTGAACGATACGATGGATATGGTTATGACTTAACCGTCCAAGCCAATCCGATTGGAGTTCGGGGCATAGATAGAATGCACACACGGAACATGGATTGTATTGGATACGATTCGTCACCGAAATTCTATAAAGGAACGAGAGTCGTATTGGATACGATTGGATTTAATCCTACCTAAAATATCGAGATCTCATTTGTCGGCCATAGTCACTTACGGGAGGATCGTAAAATATGGGTTTTGAGTGTTATGGACTTGGAGTCCCGTATCGGTATGAGGGTTATCGATTAGATAAAATAACACTATCATATATTCTTCATATAAGCATATAGATTAAGTACGCACGGTTAGGAGTTAATCTTCATCATCCGTTTAGAATTATGTTTTCAAGCAACACCAAATATATCGATGAGATCGATATGATAGATGGCTTTTGGGCCGGAATTACCGTTATTAACCTTGATAGTCAAAGAATAGTTCTTAGACTTAAAGGAACGTGTTGGACACGGAAATGGTAGATTCGGGGCTCAATGCTATGGCTTTAGAGAAAGCCGGGTTCGATAAACTTTAAAAAGGAATCGAACGATATTACGTGCCTTGTGGTGGCATGTATAGACGCAAATTTCTCAAAAATTGTTTTGAGAATTCGGGTGTATATGAAAGTAAAACACAACGCTCATGAAATAGTTTCAAGAGCTAGAGCGCGTTGAATGGTTCGATGCGGCTCAAAGAGTACGTTAATTTTGAGACGCCTTATGGGTCTTTGATTAACACTCGTGTGTTGATGGTACGAGATTTGATCGTCGTGACCGAATATCATATGCATTCGATAGATAAGTCGATCCCTAAATTGCATGAGATGTGATTTAAAATTGAATTGGAGATGCTCGGAGTATCCGAGGAATCCAATGTATATAGATGCGTGGATGTCCTTGTAATTCAAAGAAGGGATCGAAAGAAATGTATGTCTAAGGGTATTTTGGGAAAATGTTTTCCAAACAGAAAGTTCGGACAAAGAGTTGTCCAAACTAATGACTCAAAGAATGGTGAAATCCGAGGAGGATTAAACCAAGAGGTTGATTGCTTCTTTTGGCATTGCCGTCTTGGCCATATAAACGAGATTCGCGTATCTAGATTCCATATGATGGATTGCTAGAATCATCCGAATTAGATTCGATTGATTAATGCGATACTTATTTATTAGGCAAGATGACAATGGCATCATTCTCCAAAGGTTGGAGAAAGATTCAACGAATTATTGGAAATTACATTTAGATGTAATGTTCCGATAAGTTCCGAGGCAAGAGGAGGCTATCGGTATTTTGTTACGTTTATGGACGGTTAAAGTAGATATGAAAATATCTATTTAATGCGTGTCGAAACGGAGACTTTTGAAAGGTTCAAAGAGTTTCAAAAACGAAATACGAAATCAACTAAGCAAGAAAATCAAAGCTTTTCGATAGGATCGAGAAGGCGAGTATTTGAGCTAAACCTTTCGATAGGATCGAAGAGGCGATATTTGAGTTATGAATATTGATGATCATTTATGATTGTGGAATCGTTTCACGATTGCCTTTATTCGGAACATTGAGATGTGTCCGAAAAGAGGAAATGAACGCATGTTGGACATGGTTCGATAAATGATAAGTCAATAGGATCTCCCAAAATGTTTTGGGGATACGCCCTTGAGACAGCGGCACTAATGAATGGTTGCATATAAGATATGAACCATAAACCTTCTAATCGGTACAAAAGACGCCATATGAGATATGGATCGGAATGGTTCCGAAGTGGTCATTTGTACAGATTTGAGGATGCGGGTATATTTCGAAATTTGTTTCGATTAAACTCAATCCCAAATCTGAAAATTGTTCGTTTATCCTTAAGGAAACTAAAGGGTATTAATTCTAACGTCCCGACGAAAATGAGATTTTCGTGGCTCGAAGAGATGCCTTCTTGGAGGAGGACTAGATCCGCACAAGTTTGGAACTTGGTGTCATTTATCTCTATGCGGGCTAGTGGGAGTAGAATAAATCTCGAAAGAGTTCGTGATTTGAAAATGAACATTGTACCGATGAAAGTTGACATGGCTTCATCAAGAGTTGATGAACGCAAGTCGAACACACAAAGGAATTTTTCGTAGATCAAGTAGGCTATATCATAAGCCGGTAAATACGGATTTATCGAGGCTAATGATGATAGATCGAAATCATATGATGATTCGATATCCTACAAGGATGCTATGAAAAGTTGATTCCACATGACATGGTGTCATGAAATCTGAGATTCGATCCATGTTAATTATCAAGTTCAGAACTTGATTTCATTACTTTCTGGGTTAGACCCATGAAATGTGAGTGGGTTTTTCAAGATGACGAACCGACATGGATAGGAATACGCATATATGGAAAGCGAGGCTTTTTGCGAAGAGTTTCATGCAATTCATAGTCGGACTATGAAGAAACGTTTTCGCATGTTGCCATGCTTTCACATTCTCGAAATTCTGCTTGCCATGGTCGCATATTACGACTATGTGATGTGGCAAAATGGATGTCAAAACCGAATTTCTTGACAGAAATTTTATGAAAGGATGTGTACTTGACACAACCTTACGGTTTTGTCGATTCATAAGAATCGGGGATAAGATATGCACGCTTTAACGATCCATATGATGGATTAGAGAAAGCTTCTCGGAATTGGAATATTCGTTTTGACAAAATTATAAACTGTTATAAAATTATCGAAACGAATGGAAACTTTGTGTACACATGAAGGTTAGTGGGAGCTGCGTTATATTTCTTGTAACGACAAAGGATTTAGACGAGACCGCTTATGAATTAAGCGTGAAGATCTATAGGATAGATCTAAGAAGTTCCTCGTTCTATGTTATAGCACATATATCGACATATTGTTGACAATGGTTTTCAACATGTAAACTCCTTGGAGGAGATAAATCGAAATGTCGAATGGCAAAAATTTTCAACGGCTCGATGTGAGACATCAAGCAGCGCGAAAAGTAATAATATGATGCCTTACATTTGATGTTAGGATCTATTATATCTGTTATGATATGTATGTGGCTATCTGTCATACAAATAAAGCGTCTAGTTCACCGTCAATAAAATTCATGGGAATCACATGAGTTTGAATGTAATTCGATTACATGAGACTAACTCTTGTGATTGTATAATGGTTATACAAATATATACATAATGGTTATGTATATTTAAAACCCATCGGGATTTGTATTGATAGAGGTGAAGTTTATCCTTGAATACTTTGCGAAAGAATTCAGGATTTATTATCTATAATGGTGTGGAGGACGTGTTGGTTATAAAGAGTTATAACAAACAACAGTTTCCAAAGATGAAGCACGTCCAAATATGTAGCACGACTTTCGATCACAAAGTGTGTACATGTTTTGCTTAAATGAAGACACGGTTATGTGAAGGTTCCACAAGACCAAAAGTTTATGATTCTATTTACGGAGGCGAGTATATTGCGGTTATTAATCACAAAAGGAAGTGGTATGGATCAAGGATACATGACCAAACTCTAGTAGTCACGAGTTATCGGATTTATGGTTGTTTATTGTGTGAGACACAATAGTACAAGCCAAAAATGCCGAGGTCACAACCACTTCTAGCCAATACTCAGAAAATTTCATTTGATCCATGAAATTTTATGAAAAGATGTGATCGTAGGTATTGGAAATGTTCCAATCCTGATGATGATTAACACTAGCGGGAACGTGCGGACCCGTTTACAAAACCGCTCTCTCTAGTCGCGCGTTACTGTCATGCGATGACTATGGGTATGGAGATACCTAGAGGAGGAAGAAGAGAGTAGAGTGTAGTTATCTAATACGATAGTCCTCGCAGGTTATGGGTATGGAGATATCCATAGGTAAACGTTGTATCACCCAAATACTTAGTCCATATGAATGCATCCCTTTTAAAAAATTTTGTTTACTTAAATTAATATGCGTTCACCTTATATGAAAACTGTGTGCTGGGTTGTGTAATATGATTACATGAACCTTGATTTGAACTTGTGTGGACGTCGACATGGTTGAGGACTATGTGCAGCAAAACCGTCACACTTAAAGTGTCATTTCTAAACATCCCTAGTCGCGGATCAGCTTGCTTAAGAGAGAAGCATTTCTATTATTGGATAATAGACTGACCGTGTACACTAGTACGTTTGCCGAGGAGATGATTATGTTTTGCTAATCATGGGACAAGGTGCTTGTCGAATCGGGAACGTAGATATATGTTAGGTTACATATATTGGATATGACCGAAGCCGCGAGTCCATGACATGGTTTAGTCATTATAGATGGACTTGCGACGGATGGGGTTTTAGGTTCTTCATACTTGAGGGGATCATAGATTGCGTTACGTGCGTAACACAATGCTTTGATATGATCTTACGCTCACCGTAACAGGGAGTTAAAAGGGTCATCATTGGGTATTGTCCGAAACACGGAATTCAATGTGAGTCTCCAAGATGGGAATTGTTTATTCCGAAAGGAAGAGATATCTCTTAGGCCGCTCGATGAATTGATTAACGAAATCTCTGGCCAGAGTCAATGATATTAAAAGTTAATATCGATTGTAATTTGTTAACTCAATTCGGAATCGAGAAATAAGTATAGTTAATCAAGACATAAGGATGACTACCACCATGCCTTTTGATTAACGGATATCAAAAACAAGAGAACTAGTAACCGCTATTCGAGATAGGCACAATGATCACAATCATTATTCGTTTAGCATGGGTAGCTATGATGGAGTGACTAGATCCCGCTCATGAGCTTGTAGGCATTGGAAACAACCTACTGCCATCGTTAATCGAACCTACATGGTCACACAACGAGTCGTACTAAGTCGGGCTTGATCATAAAATTGGCACATAGGATGTGCATAGCTTGGTATTTGATACGCGAGCTATATTCTCTAAAATCGTGCATATTGGATATGCATGAGTACCTTTTAGGTAGATCTGAAATTGAGTGGGAGACTGAAAGAAATACAGTTTCGGATCAACCGTAAAAGTGTACATAAGGATAAACGAATGTAGTCGTACATTCATAGCCATAACTTTCAGTAGGAAAATCCGATTTGAATGGTTCAAACTGGGTAAGATAGATAATTAGATTATCTATAACCTTCATGTAGAAATATATTTCATATGAACGAAGTATAAGTGTCGTTTCTGTGAAATACCGAAAGGGTGCAACAGTATGACATACAGTTAGTAAAACAGTCATAACTTTTGCATACGAACTCCAATTGGGCTGGGCCAAATTGGGTTGTGTAGATAATTAGATTATATACAACTTTCATGTTGGTTAATTTTCTGTCAGAGAAATTTATCAATTTCGTCTGGACAGATTACTGAACAGGTTCATGCACTTTTCTGTGTGAAAGGATGTATATTGGATATACATGCCTTTTGGCTAATCCTAATCCTATTAGATATAAATAGGATACTTTCTCTCTCATCCCAATGCTAATTCATACAGAATTATTCTACCCAAAACACAAGAGAAAAGAGAAAATTCAGATTTGATCTTTTGTGAATGAAAGGGTGCTAAGAGAGAGAGATAGAGAATCAATTCGATCGAGCAAGTTCACCGGTGCATCGTCTAGGCAGGTGCATCCGTGACCGACGTCTTGCGACTCAAGGTGGATACACGTAGAGGAGCAACATCTGAGGCTCTTTCAGTTGTGATCGATTCGGACGCGTGAATTCAGTCGGAGACGAAATCAAGCGAATCGGCGAAGTCAACAAACGGTGAAAGACGCGTGGTGTGGGACGCGCGGATTGTCACCAACGTGACAGGAGATAGAAGGCAGCGATCAACCCTTCGAGTGCAATCAATTTTGCACCGGTATGAATCTGTCCTTCTATTGCATCGTACCCTCGAAGTCGTGGCGTGATCTCGGGAATCGGGGAATCGGACCGGGCCTTCATTCCGCTGCGCGGGCCCGGGGTCGAGGATATTTCCCTACATCTCAGCGCTTGCTCTGGTACCACTGTAGGGAATTATCCCGACCCGGGCCCGCGCAGCGGATATGAAGGCCTGGTCCGGTTTCCAAATCCTGAGATCACGCTTCGATATCGAGGGTACGATGCAAAATAGGATAGACGATTAGCAGCGTGAAATTGATCACGCACGACGGGTTCATCGCTCGCATCCTTCTCTTCTTCGGTGTCACGTTGGTGACTAGACCGTGCGTCCCATACCACATGTCTCCCACCGTCTTGACACGTCTCCGGTTGTCTTCGTGCGTCCCATGCCCACACGCTTCCACAGCCTTTTGCTCATTCGGTTTGATCACAATGAAGAGCCACAAGTGTTTCTCCTCTACTCGTATCCACCGTGAGTCGTAGCACCTCGGTCGTGGTTGCACCTGCCTAGATGATGCGCCGGCGAACTTGCTTGATACTTTCGATTCTTTAAACTGAGAAAACTCTTTTTCTCTTTCTCTTCGCACTATTTCAATATCTTGATAAGAGTCTCTCTAATTTCTGGACTGAATTAAAATTCAATTGACTGAATAGAGAAGAGAGAAATATCCTATTTATACTAAATAGGATAAGGATTGGGTCAAAGGTTGTGTATATCCAATATACACTTTCATCATGATGTTAGTTGGAACGCACCATGAGGTTAGTTGGAACGAATCATATTCTGCCTCATTTCTGTGTTAATTCCAAATTACATTCCTAGTAGTCCGTTCGAACGAACACCAAGGTTAGTTCGAACGAACAACTCCCTTGAATGAATATGTATAAAACCGTTTTATACTCGTAGCGGTCCGTTCGAACGGATCCGATGGTTAGTATGAACGAACCACTCTCTGGAACTTAACTTTACACAATCATATTATGCATTTAATCGAACCCATGAACATCCATGTTCATATATCCGTATATATACACTTTTACCGTTGATCCAAAACTGTATTTCATTCAATTACTCCTTAAACGATCCAAATGTGTCTTTGCGACAACCCAAATAGAGTATTTGGGCCATGTAATTAACGAAGAGGGAGTATCCACAGACCCGTAGAAGATCGAAGCCATGATGCACCGACCCAAACCAAGAAACATCAAGCAGTTGAGAGGGTTTTTGGGGTTAACTGGATACTACAGGAAGTTTGTGAAGGGGTATGGGATAGTAAGTAAACCATTAACTGACATGTTGAAGAAAGGAGGATTCAAATGGAGTAAGGATTCTGAGTTATCTTTAATGAATTAAAGAGAAGAATGAGTGAAGCTCCTGTTTTGAATTTGCCTGATTTTGATCTGCAATTTTTAATAGAGACCGATGCTTGTGGTTTTGGAGTTGGAGCTGTCTTAATGCGAAATGGGCTTCCTATAGCCTTTATGAGTAAGACTTTGGGAGTAAAAAACCAGGAAAGATCTGTATATGAAAAAGAACTCATGGCAATATTGTTAGCCATTGATAATTGATAAGTGGAAGCATTAATTGATAGGGAGGAAATTCATAATTAAGACAAACCAAGAGAGGTTAAACTTCTTATTGGGGGTAAGATCACTACTCAATTGCAACATAGAGGTCTGTCTAAATTGATCAGCCTAGATTATGAAATCAAATACAAAAGAGGTGTAAAGAATTAGGTAGATGGTGCCTTATCTAGGGTTCATTAGGAAGAAAAAATAGAAGAGGAAGAATTGAGTGTGATTAGCATAATTAAACCTGATTGGTGCTTGGAAGTAGAAATGAGTTATGCAAATAGTGAGAAGGATAGAAAGTTATCGGAAGGGTTAACTTTAAACCCACTGAAATGTCCAAATTTTCAACTGGTTGATGGGTTGATAAGGTATAAAGAGAGATTACATGTAGGGGAAGATCATGTATTAAAAGAGAGGATCATGTCTCAATTGCTTGACTCTGCAGTGTGGGACACTCATGCATGCTAGACTCATATCAAAGGGTGAAAAGGATTTTTCATGGGCCTGGATTGAAGAAAGAAGTACAAGAGTATGTCAAAAATTGTGACATCTGTCAAAGAAACAAATAAGAGAACATACTGAGTCTAGGATTATTACAACCATTTTCTATACCACAGGAAGCTTGGGCTTGTGTGAGTATGAATTTTGTAGAGAGATTACCAAAATATGAAGGAAAAGACTCTATCATGGTAGTGGTAGATAGATTTAGCAAGTACAACCACTTCATTGCATTATCTCATCCATTTACAACAATGACAGTTGCTCAAAAGTTCTTTGAAAATGTGTGTAAGCTCCATGGAATATCTAGGGAGATAGTAAGTGACAGAGATATGATTTTTACCAGCCAGTTTTGGCAAGAGTTGTTCAAATTACATGGTACCAAACTCAAAATGAGCAGTGTATACCATCCACAAACATATGGGCAAACAGAAAGAATAAATCAGTGTCTCGAACAATACCTAAGATGCATGGTCTCTCCGTGCCCCAAAAAATGGAATGCTTGGTTATCACAAGCTGAATTTGGGTATAACTCTAAATTCCACACTTCTTTTCAAAAGACACCGTTTGAATTGCTTTATGGTTACCAGCCTCCTCAAGTTGAATTAGGATCCTCTCCAGTTACAATAGTTGCTAATGTGGATGAATGGATGAAATAAAGACACAATCTAGTTCATATTGTGAAGAAGAATTTGAAAAGATTTCAAGAAAGAATGAAACATTACTATGACAAAAAGAGAGTGGAAAGGAGTTTTGAGGTTGATGATCTGGTATTTCTTAAGCTACAACCATTCAGGCAAACAAGTGTGAGAACGAAAATGAGTAGTAAATTGAATTCCAAGTTTTATGGACCCTTTAAGATAATAGAGAAAATAAATCAAGTGGCCTATAAATTAGGGTTACTAACCGGGTCTTTGATACACCCAGTATTTCATGTTTCTCAATTGAAGAAGAAGGTGGGAAACAATTATACAGTAAACCAGGAACTACCTAAGGTGGATAGTGAAGGGAAAATGAAGGTAGAACCAGTGGCTGTGTTGCAAAGAGAAATTTACAAAAGTGACAATGATGTAGTAGTGAAATTGCTAATTAGATGGTCTAATTTAGCTGACGAGGATGCCTCATGAGAGGATCATGATGAGTTAATGACAAGATTTTCAAACTTTAAACCTTGAGTCATGGTTAATTAAGAAGGAGGTAATGTCAGGATCTAAGAAGATTTGTGAATACGTTATATCTTTGGGTTATTTTGCATATTTCCAGTTTAAATTCAGTAGCCGTTTAAATGGGTAGGGATCACTCTCTTATCGGATCCAGAATTAATGAAGTGGGCTTAGCGTGTTCAAAGAAGATGAGCTGTGGAGTAACGGGCTGAAGAGAGTCATGATGAATGCGGAAGATCTCCAAGCCAGATGATGATCTTGATGGATGTTCGAGGGTGTTTTTAGTACATTGAAATACGATTAGCTATTGTATTTAAGTTGATTGTGTGCTAGGTTTTGTTATGTTGTTTTTTGATAAGATTTCTAGTTCTTGTAGTGACCTCTTGAGTTATCAACTCTTCATTGAACTTTAGTGTTATTCAAGGTTTGAGTGCTTGTTTTTACTTGTTAATTATTAAGAAATTAAGTGAAATTAACTAGTATATTACAGTATGACAATTATAATTTCGTTTTTCACAAAATATTTACGTTTTTGTTGATTGATGTTCACTGAACCTATTTCATGCGTTAATTAGAGTAACAATGACGTACTAGCCCAATATAACTATTCATATTCCAACCAACTGCCCTTTAGTCATTTTTTTTTTAATGGTATCCGACAAACGACCGCTTTCGTTATTTTTTATGCCAATGGAAATCGAACTTATAACCTCTTACAACATATTGTTTTTGGTGCTTCATACTCAACCAACTAGGTTATAGACCACCCATTGACAAAAAAATTAAGTTTTATTTTTATTTTTTAGTCATATTAATTACTCTATCTATATAATCAGATTCTTTTAAGGCAGAAAATATGATTAGATTAAGCTCCACTTGTTTCGTCTGAATAAAACTTGTACTTAAATGTAGGGACAAATACTTCAACAAGGCCAACATGAGAGCTTACACCGAGACATGATTGTCGGGTTCGGTAAATGGGATTTCAGCCCGTTAGACTTGGAAAACCCATTTCCAAACAATGAGGGATCAGTACATATATGGCACGGTACAGAAGACTTGATTGTGCCGGTACAAATGTCTCGGTATATTGCGCAAAAACAGCCATGGATTCGGTACCATGAATTGCCCGCGACTGGTCACATGGTCCCTCTGGGTGATGGCAAGGTAGAATTACCCTTTTCGAGGGCATATACTGTGCCACCATATTTTAACACAACATCCTCAATTCTCTAATTAACCCACTTAATTAATTTATGGATTAACACAAATAAATTAATTTAACCCACTTAACGTGATAATTAACATCTATCTGGATTAACAAATGATAATTAATATTTAAAAATTATTAATTCATGTTTCTTGTTAATTGGGATGTTAATTAAGTGGATTAATCAGGAAATTGAGGATGTGTTGAAATCTGGTGGCAAGGTAGAATTACCCTTTTCTATTTGTATGTTGAAGTTGAAATAAAGTAAAACTATTATTTATGTACTAGTCACGCTAGTCAAAGAAATTCAAATTTCCATGCCCCAGAACTGACCATTCAAGTGAATTAATGGACGTTTACAAATTCAAACTGCTAGATTGGTTTGATCTTCTGGAAGAAATTTGAAAATTACTACGCAAATCTACTTTTCATTGTCAGAAAAAGATATATATATATTGAAAATTACTACGCAAATCTACTTTTCATTGTCAGAAAAAGATATATATATATTATATAATTTAATCAAGGACAAACAAGTGAATAAAAGGGGGCCTGCTGGCTGCTGGGCCAATATTTTCTACTAAATTTTGAAAGATACAGGTCCGGGTGTAACAACTCCGATTTTCTTGTGGAACCTATAAATAGACAACTTTAGGAGTCCAATTTCAGAATAGGCATCCTCCTTATTCTCCGATCAAATTGGAAGTCACTACATGGTCAGAGAAATCCACAATCAGAAGAATGACCAATTTAACCAAGAACAAGCCTTCTTCCTCAGGTCTCTCTCTCTCTCTCTCTCTCTCTCTCTCTCTCTCTCTCTCTCTCTCTCTCTCTCTCTCTCTCTCTCTGTGTGCTAAATTCGTCTTGAAATGCATTTATATAGGTATGGCAAATCGACTCGTGTTTGTCGCATTAGTAGTTACGATTGCATTGGTATATCAAAGGAATCAGCCTCCCCCTCCTAAAGTGTGTGGGACTCCAAATGGTCCTCCGGTGACGGGTACCAGGATCCAATTAAATGATGGAAGATATTTAGCCTACAAAGAATGGGGTGTCCCTAAAGAAAATGCCAAGTACAAGATTGTTTTTCTCCATGGATTTTCCACTTGTAGATTTGACATCCCTTCTTTTTCTCGGGTACACGAAACTTCTTAATTATATAATTAATGAGGTCAATTACATGTACGGTGTATCTAATTTTTTTTTATTTTTTGTTTGATTGTTTTCGCAGGAAGTGCTTGAAGAGCTAGAAGTGTACTTAGTTTCTTATGACAGACCGGGCTACGGAGAGAGCGACCCGGACCCAAAAAGGAGCGTTAAGAAAATTGCTACGGATCTCGAGGAGCTTGCGGATAATTTACACTTGGGATCCAAATTCCATGTTATTGGTTACTCTTTAGGAGGTGCCTCTACTTGGAGTGTTGTTAAGCATATTCCACACAGGTACCCTTACAATCAGAACTTGTGACCTCAATATACCAAACAGTTGTTCTTATATCATGATTTGCCTTAATTTTTTATTATTTAAAATGAGTTATCTTAATTATGATAGGCTACTAGGAGTTACATTTTTAGCACCAACTAGCAATAATTGGTGGTCTGGATTTCCTTCAAATGTGACCGAGCAAGTATCAAATGAGCTACTAGTGCAAGATAAATTGGCGGTTTGGATCACTCATCATGTTCCTTGGCTTGTTTACTGGTGGAATACTCAAAGGATTTTTCCGCGGTCTAGTGTTATAGAAAAAGATATGCGCATTTTTTCCGCAGAAGATTTGAAAATCTTGCCACGACTCTCTGCTCGAGCTTCTTACATGGTACGAAATAGAACTCATTTCGATCGCAAATTTAAAATCACCTCAATTACATTGTAATATTTTCATTGGATCATGAGAATAAATATTATTAACATCACTTTGGTTGTAGGCACATGTAGACCAACAAGGAGTATACGAGAGCTTGCACCGAGACTTCAAAGTTATGTTCAGTAAATGGGATTTCAGCCCGCTTGATTTGCCGAACCCATTTCCAAAGAACGAAGGATCGGTGCATATATGGCACGGTGGAGAGGATAAAATTGTACCATTACACACGTCTCGGTACATTGCGCATAAGCTCAACTGGATTCATTACCACGAGTTGCCTACGGCAGGGCATCTGTTCCCTTTCGTAGATGGAATCGCAGACCTTATTCTCAAGACATTTTTGAAAGAGGATTAGATTTTATTCATATTATGCACTTTTTTTCTTGATTGGTTTTGCTTGATTTATGGAATAGTCATTTTTTTCATGGTTATCGAATTCCTAGTTTTGTTTCTTTATTGTGGAGATTGTTATATAGTTGTGCTTATCAATAAAAAAAAATTTAGCAAAATAGAGAGCTCATAAGTCCTCTATTTATTATTTTTCCATTAAAATTTCACAATTACTATGAGAAAGTAAAATAGAGTGGTCAATCTACACGATTTCTAACATATATCTATAATCGGTATCATACATCCTTTTCATCTTACTATACACATTTTTCTGATCTAACAGTTCGGATGAAAAATTGTATGTCAATCTAAAGGTCAAGATTAAATTATTTTATTTATCATACATCCTAAAAAGAGCAAAAAAGTAATTTTGTACCCATAAGTTACTCTCCTTCATCTCTTCACTACACCTACATTTCTCGTACAATAGCTCTCCCCAATCCTGCCCTCAATCTCCCCACTCTCACTCTCTCGTGCGAGAATCTCGCCACCCTATATGTTCGATCCGTTCCTATCCAGTGAGAGTAGATGGAGAAACCAGGAAGCGGTGGTAGAGGAGAGGCGATGGAACCTTTACTGGAAAACAAACATCAATCTCCGGCAGCGTCACTGCTTCTCGTCATTAGCACTGTCGTGGACGTGGCTGGTACCTTCGTATTTGGTATTGCGTTAAGTACATTTGTATAAAATCAATCTGATATGGGGCAATTTCGTAATTGTACAAACACTAAGAAAATTTTGTTTTCGATTCATAGCAGTCTTATTACGCTTTGAGGAGTTCAAATAACGTGTTTTTAGATCATTTGTACCGTATCTTTTATTACATAACTTTTCACCAAATTTTACAAACATTAAAAAAATTTATTTCTCGATTCATAACAATCTTTTAATGCTCCGATGAGTCCAAATAACATATTTTTAGATCATTTGTATCGTATTTTTTACTACATAACTCTTCACCTAATTTTACAAACACCAAGAAAAGTTTTTTTTCGATTCATAGAAATCTTTATACGCTTTGAGGAGTTCAAATAACGTGTTTTAGACTATGTTGCACGGATACGGGTACGAGTATCGTATCCGATACGATACGGATATGGCGATACAGCATCTCATATATGTATATTATTTAATATAGCTAATATATATTTAAATAATTTTATTAAATTATTATAAAAATTAAGATGTTGTAATATCGATTTGGATATTTTACGAATAAATAAAATAAAAAATATGTGATGTAAAATACTATTGAATAGTAAAAGTATTAGGTATTTTTAAATTGGACAAAAAAACAAAAAACAATGGGTCAGCCGTATCGGAACCGTATCCTGCCGTATCGGAACCGTATCCAGCCGTATCGGAAACGTATCGGTCCAAATTTATATACTAAAATAGTCCGATACGCCACGTGGCGTATCGGATACGTATCGGTGGCGTATCCGTATCCGATACGTATCCGATACGGGTACGGTTCGTTTTTTGAAGTATCCGTGCAACATAGGTTTTAGATCAATTGTATCGTATCTTTTTCTACATAAATTTTCATCAAATTTTACAGACACTAAGAAAGTTTGTTTTTCGATTTATAACATTCCTTTAACGCTCTGAGGAGTCCAAATGACTTGTTTTGAGATGGTTTGTATCGAATCTTTTACTACACAACTTTTCACCAAATTGTACAAACACTAAGAAAGTTTGTTTTTTGATTCACAGCAATCTTTTTACGATTTGAGGAGTTCAAATAACGTGTTTTTAGATCATTTGTATCGTATCTTTTACTACATAACTTTTCACCAAATTTTACAAAACCAAAAAAGCTTGTTTTTTGATTCAGATGGTTTGGTTCGAATCTTTCACGACGTAACTTTTCATCAAATTGTACAAACACTGAGAAAATTTTCTTTTCGATTCATAGCAATCTTTTTACGCTTTGAGGAGTTCAAATAACGTATTTTTAGATCATTTGGACCATATCTTTTACTACATAACTTTTCACCAAATTTTACAAACACTAAGAAACATTCATTTTCGATTCAAAACAATCTTTTAACTCTCTGAGGAGTTCAAATAACGTGTTTTTAAGATGCTTTGGATCGAATAATTCACTACGTAACTTTTCACCAAATTGTACAAACACTAAGAAAGTTTTTTTCGATTCATAGCAATCTTTTTACGCTTTGAGGAGTTCAAATAACGTGTTTTTAGATCATTTGGACCGTATCTTTTACTACATAACTTTTCACCAAATTTTACAAACACTAAGAAAGTTTGTTTTTCGATTCATAACACTCTTTTAACGCTCTGAGGAGTCCAAATAACGTGTTTTGAGATGGTTTGGATCGAATCTTTTACTACGTAATTTTTCACCAAATTGTACAAACACAAAGAAAGGTTTGTTTTCGATTCATAGCAATCTTTATACGCTTTGAGGAGTTCAAATAAAGTGTTTTTAGATCATTTGTATTGTATCTAATCTACATAACTTTTCACCAAATTTTACAAACACTAAGAAAGTTTGTTTTTCGATTTATAACATTCTTTTAATGCTCTGCGGAGTCCAAATAACTTGTTTTGAGATGGTTTGGATCAAATCTTTTACGACGTAACTTTTCACTAAATTGTACAAACACTGAGAAATTTTTCTTTTCGATTCATAACAATCTTATTATGCTTTGAGAAGTCCAAATAACGTGTTTTCAGATCATATTGCATCGTATCTTTTACTACATAATTTTCACCAAATTTTACAAACACTAAGAAAGTTTGTTTTTCTATTCGTAACATTCTTTTAACGCTCCGAGGAGTCCAAATAACGTGTTTTGAGATGGTTTGGACCGAATCTTTTACTCCGTAACTTTTCATCAAATTGTACAAACACAAAGAAAGGTTTATTTTCGATTAATAATAATCTTTTTATGCTTTGAGGAGTCCAAATAACGTGTTTTCGGATCATATTGCATCGTATCTTTTACTACATAATTTTCACCAAATTGTACAAACACTAAGAAAGAGTTTTTTTCGATTCATAGCAATCTTTTTACGTTTTGAGGAGTTCAAATAACGTGTTTTTAGGTCATTTGTATCATATCTTTTACTACATATTTTTCACCAAATTTTACAAACACTAAGAAAGTTTGTTTTTCGATTCGAAACAATCTTTTAAAGCTCCGAGGAGTTCAAATAACATGGTTTTGAGATGGCATGGATCGAATCTTTCACTACGTAACTTTTCACCAAATTGTACAAACACTAAGAAAGTTTTGTTTTCGATTCATAGCAAAAAAATTTACGCTTTGAGGAGTTCAAATAACATGGTTTTAAGAAAGTTTTGTTTTGAGATCATTTGTATACATAAATTTTCACCAAATTTTACAAACACTAAGAAACTTTTATTTTTTATTCAAAACAATCTTTACACGTTCTGAGGAGTCCAAATAACTTGTTTTTCAGATGGTTTCAATCGAATCTTTAAAAACGTAACTTTTCACCAAATTGTATAAACACTAAGAAATTTTTTTTTTCGAGTCATAGCAATCTTTTTACGCTTTGAGGAGTTCAAATAACGTGTTTTTAGATTATTTGTATCGTATCTTTCACAACATAACTTTTCACCGAATTTTACAAACACTACGAAAGTTTGTTAAAAAAATATGTAATTGAAGACTAATACAAGAAAATTTGCATATTTTTTTCAAAAATTTCACAAACAAAAGTGATGCAAATAAACCAATTATCATATCCTTCTAAAAATGCAAAATTGAATTCTAACATTAGCAAAATACTTAATTTTCAAGTTTTTGTCAAAAAAAACTCCATAATTGAAGACTAACACAAAAAAATTTGTTTTTCAAAATTTCCGCAAAAATACAAAAAGTGAAGTCGATCAAAAAATCAATTGTTTTTTCAAAAAGCTACCATACTTGAAGTCTAAAACGAGAAAAATACACAATTTTCATGTTTTCCTCGTAAAAACTTCGTAATTGAATACAAACACAAGCAAATTCATAGTTGTTTTAAAAAAAAATCACAAAAATGCAAACAGTAAAGTCTTAACACCTTCTAAAAATACAATAATCCAAATTTTCTGAAAATTACCAGAATTGAAGTCCAACATGAACAAAATACTCAATTTTCATTTTTTTTAAAAAAAACTCTGTAATTGAAGACTAACACAAACCAATTCTATTTTTTTCAAAAAAAAATTATAAAAAAACAAAATTAAATCTAACAACTTTAAAACAATCAATTGACGTAGGTGTCTAAAAAAATGCCTTATGTCTGAAACAAGCAAAATACTCTATTTTCGTATTTTTCTCCAAAAATATTCCGTAACTGAAGACTAACACAAGCAATTTCTATTCTTTTGTTCAAAAAAATTGCAAAAACTCAAAAAGTAAATTCAAACACCTTGTAGCCCAATCCGGCAAGTGAGATTTCCCTTTGTCTGAGACTGACGGAAGAAAGCTCGGAAGTAGGCTGAATGGACAAAAAAGGGAAGGGACAAGGGCGGTCGTCGCTTGGCGTGAAGGCTGCTGGTTCAATACGGTACGATCAGTCTCCGGACTTCCAGGTGATTTTTCTTTTTTGAAGTTGTGAACCCTTTGATCTCGCCAATACAACCTCATATGGTTTTCGTTACCGAGATATTTGGCGCTTTTTCCCAAGGATTTTTTTGGGTAATCAGCTCCCATCTCGACCAGCTTATACCGAATCGGTGCTTTACGCTTTAATGAATTGGTGGCTGAATCCGTAGTTTGAGTCTCGCTTGGCAAGTACTCTTCGTAAAAAATACTTATCAATAAAAGGGAATGATCATCGAAGGGAATGATCGATCAGAAGTGGAAGTAGTCCTTTTTCTACTTTGGTGTGATGAAGAAGATGGGACCAATGGGTAGGGGAGTGCATGAAGATCAAAGTACAGGCAACCCGAGTCAAGGAAAGATAACACTTATGTAAACCAAGCATCATAACTATTTCAAAGGAATCAATTATCTTATTTTTCTAAAAAATGTCAGAATTGTAACATAAGAAAATATTGAATTTTTTTCCTCAAAAAACTCTGTAATTGAAGATTAACACTAGCAAATTTCTATTTTTTTTTTCAAAATTTTTGTAAAAGTACAAAAAGTAAAGTAATACCTTCACAAAAAAATTATCATATTTTTCTATAAATGCCAACATAAATGTGCAAAATGAGCAAAATACTATATTTTCATGTTTTTTTCAAGAAACTCAATAATTGAAGACTAACACGACAAATTTTTATTTTTTCAAAAACTCTGCAAAAATGCAAAAATTAAGTCTAACACTTTCAAAAAAATTATTATCGTATTATTCTAAAAAATCCAAAACAAATGTCTAAAATGAACAAAATACTCTATCTTCATGCATTTTTTAAAAAAAACTCCGTAATTGAAGACTAACACAACCTAGTTTGTATATATTTTACAAAAAAATTGTAAAAATAAAAAAAAATTGAAGTCTAACAATTTTAAAAAAATCAATTATCCTATTTCCAGAAAATGTCAAAACTAAACTCTAATATATATGTGGAAAAATACTCAATTTTCAAGTTTTTTCAAAAAACTGTGTAATTAAATACTAATACAAGCAAAATTATATTATTTTTCCAAAAAATCGTAACAATATAAAAAATAAAGTCTAACTTAGTCCTCAAAGAAGCAACCCACGCTTTCGAGATGATCCATTGAAGCTGAGTATAGATCATGATGAGCTTTCGCCCCATGAGAGGTCATGTGACTTCAAGAACTGAGTTTACCGGTTCAATCTCCACCCGTGCTCTTATGTGATAACATCGGAGCAACTTATCTTGTTGTCAATCCTCTTTTCCGTGCCAGAACGGACCACATTGAACCGTGTAAGAACTCATTGAAAATAGGGAACTCGAAGTTCTGTTTCTTTACTCAGTAGATCAATTGGCGAATATATTTACCAAAGGATTAACAGCACGACACTTTCAGATGTTCAGAAGTAGGATACCCAAGACAGAATGTTTGGATCAGCTTGAGGGGGACGAAAGATTGATCGAAGAAGATGAATTGAACGCCTCCAGTGACGACCGAACGGAGAAGATGAGGAGCGCGCAAGAAATGTTTGAATTACTAGGTTTAGATATTAGTTGGGCTCAATGGGCCTGGCCTGTTTGTGAAATACTCATGAAAACAATGTATAAGACCGAGATATTTTAGAAGAGATAAATAGTAATTACGGCTGAGAAGTAATTAGGGAAAAAGCTAGTATTTAAGTAGTCTCGTAATCAATCCCTTAATCATGAAAAGCATCTCACTTTAATTCACATAAAAACTCTGATTACAATTTTCACACAAAACATTAAACTTTCACATGTTGATTGAAACGAGACAAATTCTCTCTCTCTCTCTCTCTCTTCCTTAATTTACTCCGTTGTGCGAATTGGTTACGTAATTTGTGATTTTTACTTCTTTCATATAATAAATTGTTGGGTTATCAAGTAGATTTGTTTACCAAATGAAAGACATGATCAGGAATATAAAATTTAATAAAAAAAGAAATCACCAACAAAACTACATAATTAATTTCAATGAATGGTATGTAGTTCAACTACTTTTGACTATTAGGGCCAAATCTTTTCTTCAACATCTCCAATTCCTCTTTACTCAACCCAAATGCCTTCTCAAGCACTGCATCTCTAATACCAGATCCAAATACCGTAACCGGTATCCGTACCACGCCTGGATTTTGATTATTAAAGCTCCCAAAAATGGTGGCTGTTGATTCCCCAACATTCATCTGAAAATGAATCATACCTTTCGGAAACACCATCACTTCTCCCTTCTCTATCACCTTCGCATAAACCCGACCCGTCGAATCGACAAAACCCGAATAAACCCGACCCGATAAGACCAAAGCGGATTCAGTTGCTCGTGGATGGTAGTGTGGGGGATTCACACCACCAGGTTGCAAATCAGCACGTGCAAAAGACATGCCGAGAGTATTAAGACCGGGAAACTGAACCGGGGTAACGGATATACCTGCGAACCCGGTTTGCGGTGAGAAATTTCCGGGAGAAAGAATACCAGAAAAGACGAAATCACCGGCAGTTACGTTTAATGGGCTCTTGCAAGGGTATGTAGAAAGTTTGGTTTGATCGATCGGAGATGAACCGGTGTTCGGTACGCAAAAATCTTGTACTGGATCTGAATCGGGTTTTGCGAAGGGGAGGATGAATAGAAGAAGGAGAAATGAAGGTGCCATTTTCTTGCTTGGTTATTCTGTGAGAGGTGAGATTATGAGGAAAGTGACACTATATATATATAATTATATATTGCAATGATAATAAATTTCATTTGCAGACATGATTGACTACATTATGGACCACCCAATTCTATAAAAGAAGGCTAGAAAAAGCAAGTATCAATGCTGGAAAAATTATCATGGATTGGCATAGAGCTGCAATTGGATGCATGGAAAAAATGCTAATATTGAAAGTTCGACCCACCATGTTTTAATCATGTATGCTTAGCGTAGCAGCCTTATTTCCATAATGATAATTATGATTTAGCTCATGTTATTTCAAACTTGTTGTTAACTGGGAATGATATAATTCTCTAATTTGTAATGTGTATTCCCTAATTTGTTGTTAACTAAGAATGATCAATTGCTTTTTATGTATTTTTTAAGGTTCTCTTCACATAATTTATTTATCAAAACTATAATAGTATGAAACTTAAAATAAATACAATAAACAAACAGAAACTTCAACTGGATTTATAAGTAGTCACTTCAATTTTTTATTTTTATTTTTATTTTTATTTTATTTTGAAAAATAATACAGGGGACTCAAGTCCCACTTTAATATTTTTATATTTAACTCAACTTAGGATCATTATTTCTTTAGCAAAAAGAGGAGAGAAAAAGAAACACGGTCACTAACTTAATATGTTCTGATATATCAATGTATACCGGCTCAAATGGATGAATGCATTATATAATAAATCATAAGTTTGTCAATTTCTCGTAAGCTAGCTAGTTGAGTGTTTGATAAAAAAATTATATATTGTAAGAAGTTGCGAGTTCAAGTCAAATTATCATCAAAATATATACGATTAGCGACAAGCAAACGTTTGTTTGGTGTCATTAAAAAATTATATCATTAGTCGTGAGTTCAAATTATATTGGTCGATCATAATGATTATGAGTCTGTAATGAAAAAAATTAGACATAACAGTTATCAATTAGATCTTTAAATATATCAAAATATTTAATTCATCATTTAAATATTTCTCTTAAAAAAAAAAATCCACAACATACATCTATAATAGCGACACATAAATAATCATATATATAATATCATCCTTGAATAATTAATACTATTGACAAAATAATTAGTGTAATGATTTTCTTTAAAATGCTCAAACATGAGTAAAAATAAAGGGGGGTTTATATATTTACCCTTTGTTAAACTTAAAATTACATATTTACCATTTTTTAAATTAAAATATCATATTTACCTTTTCATAAATCTAAAATATCATATTTGTCCAAAAATTAAAAACCATCCATTTTCTCCGTTAAAGTTAACGATCAACATTTAAAATTACTATTTTACCCTTTGCATATTTATCCTTCTAAAATTCCGAAATATCATATTTATCCTCTCAATAATAAAAAATAACATACGTACCCTTACTCACTCGACAAGAAAAAATCACGCCTTACAATTTAATAATATTTTTAGTTATGCTTATATTTTTACAATGAAGATATTTTTTTTACATTTTTGTTTTTGTCATTTGAGATTGGTAGAATGATTATCTTTTGGAATTTTATTCATATATATTTTGTGTTTATATTGGTATCTATGAGATTACATTGCTATATTATTTGGGTAAATATGATATTTTTATTTTTAAAAAGGTAAATATGATATTTTGGATTTTTAGAAGGGTAAATATGTAAAGGGTAAAATAATTGACCGTTGATTTTAACGGAAAAATTGGATGGTTTTTAATTTTTGGATAAATATGATATTTTAGATTTATGAAAGGGTAAATATGATATTTTAATTTTAAGAAGGGTAAATATGTAATTTTATGTTTAAGAAAGGGTAAATATGTAAATCTCCCAAAAATAAAAATAAAAAATAAGGGAAAATGTTATTATGCAAAAGCCTTCCCAAAATAACGTGGCCTAGAATAAAAAACTAAAGAAAGCCCAATATGAGCATTAATTTGAAACTCGAAACTCACGGACGAGTTCCAAACTTTGAGGTCGAGCGGACCCAACCTAAATTGTATCTAAGCGGTCGGATCAAGATTCACGATCAGGTCCAGCCACATATATTTCACTGTTCCATTTTTCCATGCAATGTTTTTAAATCCGGACCGAACATCGACCCGATCGAGTCTCGAGTCACCGATTCACTGGTCGGACCAGTGGGTCAACCGGTTAAGTCGTCGTTTCGTTAAAAAAAATATTATACTTATATATGTTTTTTGTTTAATAAATCTACCTGCATTATTTAATAAAAAACTGACTTTCATCAAAACAAAATGTTGTATTATTATTGTAGAACATTAAAAAATTAAAAAATTGTTGGTAAAAATTACATACTCATTAATTTAGAACATCCAAAAGTACATGATTACTAACCTTGTCTATCTATCCATAGGCCATAGCAGAAGATGATAACACAATAACACGAGAATACCAATATGAATTTCAGTCCTTCCAAATGATAATTATTAAGGACTTGTGTACCATTGCAACTTGCATGAATTACAAAAATTCATTTATCTTGTACCAAATATTAAATATCTCGGACATAATATACCCATATACATTAAATAACTACAAAATTAACATTCAGTTCATGATATCACTAATATCTAATATTTGGTACCATTTCTGATTACCCCATTATTATAGTTTCGGCACCAGGCATAACTCAAATATTTCTTTAACAAATCATATTTGGTACCCTTTATGATTCCCCCCATTTCACATGAGTGAGAAGAAATTTTAATTGAGTCTCCATTTCAAGTTTGAAGATTTAGTTTTGAAGGAGTCTAATCAAATCTTTCCCAATCTCCACACACGATTTGAAGCTATTTCATAAAACCCTAATGCAACAATTGATCTCCAATTTCTTCAATTCATCCAATTTGGGACCATCCATTAATCTATAATGATCAGACAATAATAGTAAAAATAGAAATAAAGCACTAATAAAAACCGATGGCTCATCCATATACCATTCGAAAGTTCCTGATTATATTTTAATAATCCCAGCATAGAATCATAAATTGGGTTATGTGAAATCACCGCCATTAATCCTCCTCAGTCCTCAGTTGAGAACCCAATGGCTCATCTCCACACACGAGATGAGTGTATTGAAGCTGTTAATGTAAATGGGAGTTTTAGTTGGGAATGGAGAAGATCGTAAGATTGTTTTAGAGAGAGTTCAAATGGGTCATTGGCGACCAGTAGGTTTTGTTTTCATGGCGACCAGTGAGAAGAAATGAGATTTGGTCGATGGCAATAACGAGTGAAGAAGACTCAGAAGAGAGAAACTGAGATAAAACCGTCCGGTTTAATTTGTTGGTTCGGTCCGGTTTCTCAATAAACCGGCCGGTTCATGCGGTTCTTTAAGGTTCATTTGCTGATCCGATCTAATAATCAAACCGAACCGTTTTCTGATCCGGGTCCGGTTTTTTTGGTCGAACCGGCCGGTCCGGTTCGGTTTTAAAAACAGTGAATTTCCATGTTTGTTTTGGTCCGTCTGATTCGGATCTGAATGAAAATCTATTCGCTCACGGCTCACCCGATTTGGGGTTTTAGCACAAACAAAACAAAACCCCCCATTTTGATAAGGATCATCCTTTTCTAGTAGTACCTCACTGGCTGGCTGCTGCTGCGCTTTGATTCCTCCTCCTTTCTTTAATCTCCATTTCTTTGCACGATTTGCATTTGGATTTAGTCCAGGTTTGTGGGTTTTGTTTATTTCCTCCCTTTTTTAGCTTTAATTTTCAGTATTTTAGCTTTACTCTTTTTCCCCCATTGCTAACTTCCTTTAATCTTAGCTGTAATTATTGCCAAGGTTAGTTCTTTTCTTTTGAAAGCTACTTGGTATGATAGTACTTCATTGGATTCATCTTTACTATGTAATGCTATCTTTTTGTTCGATTATTTCATCCATCTATCAATTGTTTCTATTAAATTACAGATTGTTTACCTCAAATCTGCAAGTCCTTAATGGAAATCACGATCGTTTCACTTCTACACTCGTAAATCTCCGAGCTATTCAATCAATCGCAAAAAATGGCATCATTCCAACTTTCATCTTTCACTCAATGCAACCCTAGTTTCTCCCCCAAATCGCATCGAAACAAAACCCTAGTCTCTCCGAACACATGTCTCAAATGCTTCGCAAAACCTCACAACAACAACCTCAACTCCTCCTTCCAATCCAACAACAACCCCACCACCAAACACGACTCCTTCCTAAACCTCCACCCCGAAATCTCCCACCTTCGCAGCGGCACCCACTCCGAACACTCCCAACCCGACCCGATCCCCCGCTCCGAACCCGACCCGTTAGACTACAACGAAGCGAAAATCAAAGTGATCGGCGTAGGTGGTGGCGGCTCCAATGCGGTGAACCGCATGATGGAGAGCGCGATGAAAGGCGTCGAGTTCTGGATCGTCAACACCGATATCCAAGCCATGCGAATGTCCGGCATTTACCCGGAAAACCGCTTGCAAATCGGGTTGGAATTGACTCGCGGTCTCGGTGCGGGCGGCAACCCGGATATCGGCATGAATGCCGCTAAAGAGAGTAAAGAATCCATCGAAGATGCCGTCGCCGGCTCCGACATGGTCTTCGTAACCGTATGTATTTCTTTCTTCCCCCCTTAAATTGAATTAAAATAATAATAATAATAATAATATTCTTTTTTTTGTAGGCGGGAATGGGAGGGGGGACGGGGACAGGTGGCGCGCCGATAATTGCGGGAATAGCAAAGTCGATGGGAATACTGACGGTTGGAATAGTGACGACGCCCTTCTCGTTCGAAGGGAGAAGAAGAGCGGTACAGGCGCAAGAAGGAATCGCGGCGTTGAGAAATAGCGTCGATACGCTTATCGTTATTCCGAATGATAAATTACTGACAGCTGTCAGTCCAAACACGCCCGTCACCGAAGCGTTTAATCTCGCCGACGATATTCTTCGCCAGGGAATTCGCGGCATTTCTGACATCATCACTGTAATTAAATATTAAAAAATAATAAAAATTTATTTGTTTAATTAATTAGTTCATTTGTTGGTTTGGTTGTGAAGGTGCCGGGGTTGGTGAACGTGGATTTTGCGGATGTGAGGGCGATTATGCAAAATGCAGGGTCGTCGTTGATGGGAATCGGAACTGCAACAGGTGGTAAATGAAAGAGAGGAATTTGTCAATTGAATTTTAGATGAGAATATTGAATTTAATTTTGTTTTATTTTAGGGAAGTCGAGGGCGAGAGATGCGGCATTAAATGCAATTCAGTCTCCATTACTCGATATTGGAATCGAAAGAGCCACTGGTATTGTTTGGAATATTACTGGTGGTAACGATCTTACTTTATACGAGGTATTAAATTATTAAATTCAATATTTATTTTGGTTCTTGTTGAAATTCGGAGTAATTTATGAGCTGAGGGTATTTTTGTAATTGTTTAGGTGAATGCAGCAGCGGAGATAATATATGATTTGGTGGATCCAAATGCGAACTTGATATTTGGTGCTGTTATCGATCCATCTCTTACTGGTCAAGTATGTTTATTAACTATACAAATAGCTGCGTGTCAAAATAATCTATTAATTAATTTTATTATCGATATAGGTGAGTATTACACTTATTGCTACCGGATTCAAACGTCAAGACGAGCCTGATAACCGAACTTCTAAGGTTGGTTTGTACTTTGTAATATACTATTTTATTAACTTAAAAACTTTATTAATAATTCATATAATTTGAAAGGGTGGACAAACGAATCAAGGAGAGAGTAATGCAATGAATAGGAGAGCGGTTTCTTCGGACGAAGGAAACATGGTGGAAATACCCGAGTTTTTAAGAAAGAAAGTACCGTCTCGATATCCTCGTATTTGACTCCCTTTTTTGCTCTTTGTATTTAATCTTTGTTTCGTTTATTTGCTAGAGTATTTCTTTCTTTGTACAACTTGTTAGTTTGGTTTTGTATGTTTAATAATTTAGGATTATGGTCTAGTTATATTAATAATTGGTTTTTAACATATTGAGGTTGTTAATTTGTCGAATTTTGATTGGGTGACAACTAACAAGGGGAAATATGAAAAGGACCAACAAATTAATAGTTTAGAGGGGAGTGTGAAATATTTAAGACCAAGTAGATGTGGGACAAATGTATCCACCCAAAAGTTTAGATTTTAACAAGGGGGGAGGACAGTTGAGGTGTCCATTTCGAAATAAAGCAAGTCTTTTTTCTTCATTATTGAAAAATCAACATTTCCTTTGCCTTGTCTTCGCTTGAAATTTGGAAAATTCCTATTTCTCAAACACTTTTTTGGAAAATTCCTATTTCTCAAACACTTTTTTGGAAAATTCCTTGTTGATTAAGTGAGGGAGATATTTTGTTTTGTTTTGTTTTGTGTGGACTCGGGGAAGCGTATTCTCGTTTTCTTTTTTTAAATAATAAAATGGTGATTATAACAAATTATATATATATATATATATAGGGAAGCTAACCTCAATGCAAATTTAATGGTGAAAAACATTAGATTTGCATTTTTTCATGATGATTATGAAAATTTGTGCACATCATTAATGCACAATAATGATGAAAAAATAGTAAGTACTAAAATTTTGATACTTAATTAAATATGTTAGTTTTTCTCATATATATATCATCGACATGCATAATTTGTATGTTTGTGTACAATAAATTGGTATATCTATGCCAAACCGTTTATCGGAATTGAAAATGATATATTCACATAAAACATAGAATATTGGTATAAAAAATAATATATTGACATGAAAAATTATATATTAAAAACTAATTATAAATGTGTATTGGTATAAAAAAAAGTTTTTTTTTTTGGTACTGCAAATTGTGTATTAGCATAGCATCAGTAAGTGTATAATGATGCAAAAAATGATGTATCAATACTATAAATAAAAACGAAATATACATATATTATGTCGAAATATCATAATATTAAGTATTAATATGAAATTAGATTTCCCATCTTCAAAATGAAAAAGACATGCAAAAAAAGAGAGCTGTTTATTGGTTATAAACAAAACAAAAAAAAACGAAAATGAGGACAAACAATAATTTTGTTGTATCTCGATGATGATGTAATTAATCCTTGATATTTTATTTTCTTATTTTCTCCACAAATATTAAAATTCATATATTTTTCATTTAGAATTTTGGAGATTGAAAAAATCTAAAAACGTTTTTTGAGAAAGCAAAAGGAGATAGTGAGGGAACTATTTCGTGGGCCACTAAAAATATCCCCCAAATTTGTCTTTATTCCTCTTCATTCATTCAGCCCTAAACTCGAGAGGAATAGTGTATTCGAACTGGAGAGGAAGAAAAGTGGAAATGAATAATTTAATTGCTTTGTGATATTTGAATTGAGGGCTTGTGAGTTGTGAGGGCGGACCCAAATCAGCGGCTGCTGCCTACCTCACGTATCATTTCTTTCCTCTTCGAACCCATATATATCTTACATGGACCCGGTTTATTTATTTATTTTGTGCACTCGTATATGGCAAATTATTTTAATTTTTATATTAATTAAAATAGTATGATTTATAAATTTATAAATCATATTAAACATAAAGAAAAAATTAACACGACTGCATCCAACAAAAAAATTGTAGTACACTATTTAACAAATTGAATTAATTGAAAATGTATCATATAATTAAAAACACATAATAATTTGTTCAAAATTCAAACAATTAAGTTCTTTTTCAAAACAAATTTTTTGTTTTTATCTTTATTTTTGGAAATATGAAAATTAATATGTTATTTTATTTTATTAGAGTAATTTAAACATTAATCGAGTAGTAAAATAAAAAAAAAATAACAATTAACTCAATAAATTGTGGAAAACAATTCTCATGCGTTCATGCATGAATGTTGTTTAATTAATGAGTTATAACCTGTGTTGCACGGATACGCTGGTACGGCGATACGGCAACGCGTATCGGATACGACGATATGACAATTTAACATGTGATTTAGGATACGATACGGATACGACGATATAGGTAAATTCAATTTTTTGAAGTATCCGCACAACATAGGTTATAACCATTCATTTAGTAGTTCAAATAAAAAATTCAGCAATCAACACATTAACTCATGGAAAACAATACTCATACATTTACACGTGAATGTTGAAAGAGCTAGTTTGTTTGTGAATCGATAAGATAAAATGACTTCAACTTATTATAGTAGTCAATTGTTGATATTTATTTATTGGGGGCTTCTGTCATACACCCCTTTCCTTATCATACATCCATTTTTCAAGGGTATTTGAAGTAATTATCCATTTATGAATATTTAAGATAAGATATCAAATATATTTATCAATTAATGTTTAACTAAATTGGAAATTTTTGTTGTTCATTTCAACAAAAATCTTCATAAAAGATAAATTTTATGATACACCCTTTTACAAATATAATTAATTGCTAAAATACCCAAAATACCCTTGTAAAAGGGTGTATGATAGAACTCCCCTTATTTATTTATTTGAAAAAAATGAAATAGGCTCATATATCCTATGCTCATTGTTTGTATACTTTAGTTATAAATGTGAATTTTTTCTCCCACCCATTATAGAGTTTAAAATCCGATTTTTATCTCACACAAAAGACATCTTTACGCAATCCAGAATGAGCATCCATTGTCTAAGAAAATCAGAAAACAAAACATGAACTTCAAATCCTAACTCTAACAAAGACATATAAATTAAGACCATTTTTGTTGTTGTTTTTTCTTGTCTAAATAGTCGCCACAATATATTTCTTTCATCCTTCTCTAAAAGAAGGTCCGGCGACTCTTTCTATTGCAAACATCATGAGTGGTTGTTCATATTTAGTTGATAGTAAAAAAAACAAGTAAATGGAGAAGACTCGGTGGTCCTCCATCCATTGTCAATGGAACTCGAACCCACAACATCTCACAACATATGGTTTCTTGTATCTCACACTCAATCACTGGGCTCATCGTATCAATTTGATTACAAATTAATATAGAAATTTGTATATCAATTATATAATAGTTTTGTATAAATCTTCTAGATGTTCGACTCTTTTTTTTTTGGTCGAAAACAAACAAACGCTCTATCAAAGCAACTTACAAGAAACAATTAATAATACTTGTAATTTTCCTTGGTTTGCATATAAGACGATATAACAAGTCCATATAATGAGAGTCGCCCCTTGTATTCAGTCTTAGAGACCACAGATCGAAACCTAAAAAAGAGAGGAAGACACGCTCGTTGCCCAAGTACCATATACATCTCCTCCTCTTTACGTGTCTCTCCCGCTCCCATTCGCCATTCCATTTCTCTCTCCTCCTCTTTATAGCCTCCCTTCTCTCATCTTTCTCTCCTTTGGGCAATCACCCAGCACATTCATTCCATTCATTCTCTCTTCTAACTCAAAGATCCATCTTCATCAATTACCTAGTAGCAAGAAATAATTAAAAAGTATCCTTTTAACATGGAACCCTCAACCGGCTCGGCTTCTCCATTGATGATGAAATCAGAGAAAACTCAAGAAGAGGAAACCCATTTGGTGGAGTCTCCAAAACAAACAAACAAAGAAGCTAGTTCGGAAGAGGTAGAATGTATAAAGAGTAGAAAAGAAGAAAGAATAGTCGAATTAGCAGAGTGCGCTAGAGAAAGGCTGAAGAAACACCGGCAAGAGATGGCGGGTCGGGTTTGGATACCCGATATTTGGGGGCAAGAGGGTTTACTGAAAGATTGTAACGTGCAGCTTGATAGGTCTCTTGTCCCTAAAGGTTTGCTCTCAGCCAGAGAGGCTTTGGTTCAGGAGTGCAGAAGATCTGCTAGGCCTCTTCGAGCTAATAAGAGTTGTTAATTTATTAATTGATTGATTATCTTATGGTTATATTTCAAAAAATTTACTGCTCCTTGTATTTTTTTTTGCTTATTTTTAGTTATATGAGTACGTACGTACAATGGAGCATTTGAAACTTGTTCTATGTAGTTCATATATGGAACTTTTAATATTTCGTAATGCGTATACCAGACATACTTGGTGTTTATATGTTTGGACCTATACTTTGTTAAGAGCTGTCTTTATTATTTTAACATGTTTAGGAAGGAAAGTATAGCCAAAATATTTGTGGGCAGAACTTATGAAACGTGTACCTGTTTTGTGTGAATTAGGGAGTAATGAGACTCATGGCCAACTTGTCATGATTAAACGTGTACAGTGTACCCACCACAACTCTCTGGAGAGCAGTAAAAAATAAAAATCATTCTCTAATACTTCAAAGTTACTCTTAACATATTACATTCTTCTTTGACCTAAGTTCATCTTCAAATTTTAACTTACAAACCTTCTCCATCTTGGACCAGACAGTTTCCTGATAATTAAGAACCATCAACCAATTTCTGTGTTTTTTTAAATACAATCTAAAAATTTCATGGTTCCGCAAGAAACACGCAACCGTTGTTATTTTATGTACTGTGGTGGAATATCGTTGCCTTGTTTGGCTCTAATATATCCTATACACATCCTTCTATCCTGATCTGAAATTGAAGATGCGTATCTCATCTTAAAACCAAGCTTAATTTCATGCAAGAATCAAGTAAATCATAATTGATTTTTATCTCATCGTGATTTTGTGGCTATCGAACGACTATTTCATCAGTTTTCTTCACATGAATGATCAAACAATCGATGTCTTGATTTACAAAATGATTATCTACTCCACATTTGCAACCTACCAATCTTCTCGCCCGTTAGAATTGTAATCAAGAGTTCATGATAAGTCAGATAATATAATTGTAATTTAAAGGATAATTAGGAAATCTAGCCCAATGAATTTCAAAACTATAAGCTATAACCCTCTACATTGAGGTTGTAAACCCATAGACATAATCAATAATAATATATATATAATTCATTCAATTCTCTTTCTTATTCAACTCTATTATTATGTCTAGGGGTATGCTTCAAATGAAAAACTGGTACCAGAGGATACAATTTTGTAGTGTTTCGTGAGAGATGTGAACGAGGTTTTTGCGGAAAAAGTCGGAACGAGTTATCTCGAGTAGTAATTATGGAGACTCATCGGACATCAAGCAATCATCAATGAATTAAGATAATATAATTATATTGAAGAGGTCAATATATATTTTCCAGGAAAAAAAAGAAAAGAGTTTAACCGTATAAACTGAAAGTAGTAGAAACAAAAAAAAATGAGAAAAAAAAAACAGTTTAAAGATATTGGGCCCTTAAAGTTTGAGCAGATATTTCTAGATCAAACTAGTCAATTTAAAGGCCCATGAGCCATGACTAGTTAATTTACAAAACCAACTTAAAAGTCTCAAATAAACCCAAGTTTGTGATAAAGGTCACTGTTCACTTTCTTATATATTCATATTTTCTTTTGTCATATAGAAAAACTCTACTATGTCCCTTCTATTTCCCCACAAAATCACGATGACATCACTTCTCTCAAATTAACATCATAATGAACAAGATGGATTAACGATTGATCTATGATTAATAAAAATTAATATGTAATTATAGTCTCCATTAATTAATAGTTAATTAGAAACATTCAAAAATTAATAATTATGAATTAATCGTTAATTCGTTTTGTTAATTATGATGGTAATTGAGAGAAGTGATGTCATCATGATTTTGTGAGGAAAATAAGGAACATAATAGAAGCCTCTGTATTATAAGTTACCCTTGTAATAAATTAGGATTCGGAGCTTGTGGGATAAGAAATTGAGTTGAGGTGTACAGAGAAGATACGGGTACGATGGTAGCGGCAGATTGGATCGAGCTCTTGAGCAGGATTTGAAAGAATGTCTTTCACTTTTGGAGTATTCTACTTTGTCCCCACATTTTTCCACCACTTTAGTGATGACATCATCCAACCTCATTAACATCATCATTAACAAGATGAATTAGCCATTAATGCACGATTAATAAAAAAAATAATGTCATTAAAATCTCTACCAATTAACCATTAATTATAAATATTTAAAAATTAAAAATTATGGATTAATCGTTAATTGTAATTAACAATTGGAGTGTTAGTTATTCATAATGATGTCGTAATGATGTCATCATGACAGTGATGGAAAAATTGAGAGGCATAGTCAGAGCCGGCCCACATGTATAAATTTTGAAGCCACCGCTCGGGTCTGGGTCCAAAAAAAAAATTACATAGTATAATTTATGAAATTTGGAGTCCATTTTAACAAAATTATATAACATAATATACAAATTTAAGGTTGATTATAAAAAAAATGAGTTTTGTCCATGATATGGCTTTTGGCCTTTGAAACTCTTGGACCGGCCCTGGGCATAGTAAAATGCTTCTTTACTTTTCATGCAATTTGCACAGAGGCCAACACACAACTTGCCTCTTGTTTCTTTTTTTGTTAGTATATATAATATATGTTACAGTGATATAGATACAAATATGGATATCGTATCCGACACGATATAAATACGGCAATACAACTATTTTTAAAAACACATAGGATACAATACGCCTATTATATATAATATTTTATTAATTTATTAATTGTAATTTATATATTTAATATTTAATATTTTTAACATGAAATATATTAAAATTTTGTTTTTACAGAAATAACATCCTATTAAGTAAATGTTTATTATATTTAGTTATTTACTTACATATATTATTCATTTAAAATTTATATTTTTGTTTTTCAAGTGCAATTATTTGATGCGTTATAAGTATCCGGAAGTATCTGAGAAATATTTGATATTATTTTGAAATAAAATATTTGAATACGTCACGTTGAGTATCCGATACGTATCCGACGAATATCGGTATCCGATACGATACGACTTGATTTTTGAAATATCCGCGTAACATAGTATATAAACTATGTATCTGGTCTACAAATTAAGGAGAAGATTATTTATTCACATCGAATTGACTACAATACTTTGGTTTCTAGTTATTAAACTTTTCAAAAAAACCTACTAAAATTTAAATTTTAATCTCGAGACTGTTGAGTTAACTCATTTTGCTGTGCCTAGTTATGACCATATGAACATATGCAAGATGATGTGGCTTCTTTTGTTAATGTGTCATCCATTATTTGCTAAATATCAAGAGTAATTCAGTACTTATCATGGACAGATCTGGTCCTGTAATTTTGGAAAACTGTGACAAGTAATGTCAAATAATGCTACGAGTCCTTAAACAAATACCAAGTTTTCTCGTAGCGCTGTAGCATTGAGACCTTAAATTGTGCAAGAGCTCCACATATCTTCCCAGGAAAGCATGCATATATAATATGTTCATAATCGTATTCGTACCTATATTTTGGGGGGAAATAAACAAAATCTCACAAGTTCATTGTTTATTTTCACAGTATATACTTATGAATCAATAATGTGAGTGGAAATAAAATGAAATTGAAGAACAAAAACTAACTTGGTAGAAGAAATGTGTCGAGAACAACAGGTTCGATAACACTACAAATTGAAATGAAATTCTTCTCGTGAATGTAGCCGGTTCTGATTGTAGTAGGCAATGAAACTCTTCTTTGAGTTTTCTTTATCAAATTCACCGGTTATGGTTTTTTTTCTCGAGGTTAGATGCTTCTGTTGCTCACTCCACGCCTACTAAATTCGCAAAAAAAGAATATAAGAAATGAAATGAACATTATGTATTGCATATTTGCAATTAGCATTAATGCACCGGTGTTCCGGACCTCCCGCCGCGTTACTCATTGCAGATGTGAGAGGCTAGCTACAAGCGCATAGCTGACGGCAAGGTTCTAAAAATCGGCCTAGGCGGCCGCATAGGCGCTAGGCGCCGACCAAACGCCAAACTTTACCCTAATCGTTTCTGTCTAGACGGAATTTCGCCTAGGCGCCGAATAATTCCGTCTAGGCCCAGCCCACTTATTTTTTTTTAAGCCCACAATCCATTTTTTTTAAGGCCTGCATCTTTTTTTTTCCCTTTTCTTCTTTCTATTTTTAATAACTTTATTTTGTGATTTATTTGGATTTATGTTAATGTTATGTTGTATATTTCATGTTATGATTTGTTTGGACATTGTGTTAAATAAAAATTCATATACATTATTTTTAGTATAAAAAGTTGTAGCATAAATTATAATATATAAAAATTAAAAAATATGACAAAAATTATGTAAAATTACAAATCTGCCCATCTCCGATTAATCCCCGATTAAACCCTCTAGGCGCTAGACGGTGTCCGTCCGCCCGACTAGCGCCTACCGATTTCGGTAACATTGGCTTACGGATCCGACCCTAAGCAAACGGGTCTCATCTCTAACGGGTTTGCTGCTGAGCGGGCTATGGGTTTAATTGATATTGATATGTATAAGATGTTATAGATAAAACATGAAGGTTTATTGGGCCAAAGACCATGATGGGTCATAGTGGTGGATTCAATTATCTTTGACATCAGATAATGAATAATGAATGGAGGAAAAAAATATTTTCAGTTTAATTAAAAAATTGAATGTTTGAAAAAGAAATAAAAAATATTTGCAACCCTTAACGGAAACATAATTATTTAATTGGTGGTGGAGCTAAAGATAATATAATGCAACAATGAAATAACTAAAATTGACCAATAAAAGTTGAGAGCAAAGATTATACTGAAATGCTAAATTCAGACTTTTTCCTATTCATCAAACAAAAAGAAGATGCAAAGTGCTGGTTTTTATTAGAAAAATACCCGAAGGAGTCATAATAGGATAAGATTGGAAGTTTGAGGTGGAAATGACAAAGATTGTCACTGTGACAAGAAATATATATATTCAAACTTGATCATGGAAATATATGTAACATTCCAGGAAATTAGCCTCGATCAGCCCCTCAGAAGTTAGTGAATAGTGGATGTACATTTGTCACTCATCCACACATTCTTAACGAAGCCATCATCCCCTCATAAGTTGGGTTTAATATGGTTGGATCATATGAACTGGAGATAATTAGAAAACATGCATGATTAAACCAAAGAATTTAATATTTGGTGGATTACATCAGCCGAAAGGGATCAAGAATATTATTCGAATTATTGCAATCTTTTTGTACAAGACAAATCTTCATTCAAGAATATTGGCATGAAAAGATTGCTGATCAGGACACCATTGATTAAGAGAAAATGAAAGAATTTGATTTATTTTCCATGACAAATCATATTTGCAATTGTTTGATGTGTGGGATTACAAGAGAAATTGAAAGAATTTGATTCATTTTTCATGACAATTCATATTTACAATTATTTGATTAAAACAAAAATGTCAATTCTTACTTTCATGTCCTCCTATCAATTGTCCTTCAAATGTTGTTTTGCAAAAATTACAAGAAAATACAAGACTTGCTCACTTTAATATATGAATATATTTTTATATTACATGTATAATATTATTTATATATTAATTAATATATGTTAAATAATTAATTATAGTTATACACTAATGCATATTATAATTTATTAATTTGTTGATATAAATCATTTAGTATTAATTAATATAATAATAATATATTAGAGTTGTGATACGAAAAGTTATTATAATACTATAATATTAGCAATTATATAATAATTTAAAAATATCAGATGTACTTTTATATTATTATAATATTATAATTTATCTATTAATATATATTATAATTATTTTAATATAATTACTATAATATTAGCAATTATAATAATATAAAAATATTATATTTACTTTTATATAATTATAATATTATATTTTATCTATCAATATATATTATAATTAATATCATTATTTTATTATTTTAATATAATTACTATAATATTAGCTATTATATAAAAATATTAAATATACTTTTATACTATTATAAGATTATATTTTATCTATTACTATATATTTTAATTAAAATAATTATTTTATATTTTAAGATAATTACTATAATATTAGACATTATAATAATATAAAAATATTAAATTTTATTTATTAATATATTTATAATTAAAATAATTATTTGATTATTCTAATATAATTACTATAATATTAACAATTAAATAGTAATAGTATTATTATAATAATTTAGAAATATCAAATGTACATTGATATTATTAGATATTATATTTTATCTATTAATATATATTATAACTAAAATAATTATTTCATTATAATATTAATTATTTCATAATTAAATCAATCATAAAAATCATTTACAAATACTTTACAATTTGTCCTCCACATCAAACAACACATGTGAGAAACACATGTCCTTAAAATTATTATCATCACTTTAGTTTCTCTAGACAATACAAGAATCCTTTAAAATTCCCCCAAGTCTTTCAATAAAACAACACATGCGTGTTATGTACAACTATTTCCTTATTATATGTGTTATGTTGAAGTGTATTTTATTTTTAAGATTTAAGTGTTATGTTCAAATGTTTCGATCTTAGTATTTTTTTTTGGACGATTTTGAGAGCTAATGTTACAACTCTTTTTTTTTTGTTGGAAAAGATACCCAATAAACGCTCGCTTATTGTTTGTTGGTATCGGGTGACCCTTACAATAAAAATACATTAAAATTGCAGTACTATCCTAGATTACAATATAGGTATATATCCTATCTCTCCTAATACATACAAAGATCTACATTTTTTTGTAATTTATTCATTCTCTATTTCTCAATCAAATCTCTGACGAAAATAATGTCCAAGTGACGGGATTTGATGAACACAAAAAATAAACACCATCATTTTGACCTAATTAATTTTATTAATAAAACAATTCAGTTAATTAAGATTGACTCAAATCGCTAATGATTGATGAAATGGCGGGATTTGAGAACCAGTTAAAAACTGGCGGAATCCTAAACTCACCCACATAGTTCCTATTTTTTATTATTGTAACAAAATTGTGGTTAATTAAACTAATGATGAACCAATTAAATAAATCAGAGATTAGTAATTGGCGGAATATGTAACTCCGTCAATTTTGAAAGTGATGGGATTCGTAATCCCGTCCTTGGTTAGTTCCGAAATAAACTTCAAGGTGGTTAAAACATGGTTAGATATAAAAATGCTCCTTAAATGAACTAAGATCCTAATTGTGTCATCGTCATAATTATAATCCATTTGATTTGGTTGCATTGCTCGGACCCGCATAGTCATGGCGATGACCCCACCGAAAGAGAAAGAGAAGCAGTACATGTGTGATCTAGTAAGAACTGCGTCACTGCCTAGTCGGCGATGTCGACGGTGGCGACCTTCGCATCCTTCCACTGCCACCTTTCGGTGCTCCACCTACCTACCCTTTCATAAATGGAAGACGTTATTTTCGGTTGTCAACCTTTTTTGTCACCAGTTGCTAATCCTATGTAAGCATTGTTAATGTGGATTTTTGTTTACATAATTTTTTGCATGGTGGACCATTTATTGAGTTTCTTTATATTATAGTTGTGACGTGCATGTGACAATTAATGAAAGGAAATTATAGGGAATCTTCCTCTTCATCTTCATTTGATAATTTTGTTCATTGATAATATATGCACTAAATTTGAAAGGAAATTAGAAGGAAATGGATGCCAAATCAGAATAAGTGAATAACACATGCAGTATTCCCTGTGCGCGAGTGAGGGACACTTGGCTGTAGGAAATGACGCAAGTACGAGATGCCCGAGGGAAGATGTCTTCTATTTTGCGTATTTAAGCAATTAATTATATTAGTCATAAAATTTATATTTTATGAAGATTTATTTTTTAAATGAAAAATGATTTTTTTTATTTAGTCAAACATTAATTAATAAATACACTTAAGATCTTATTTTAAATATTAATTAATGAATAATTACTCAAAATATCTTTGAAAATGAGTATATCATAAGGAAAAAGACGTATGATTGAAACACACATATATTAAGATATGAATAGTACCCCATTCCAGTTGCATTCCTCTAATAATTGCCCTCAAACTAGGGGTGTCAATGGGGCGGATACTGCCCGAACCGACCCGAACCGTATCCGAAAAATATCTGGATCCGAAAATAAAATATCCGGATCCGGATGGAACCGGATCCGTTTTACGGGTAAGGATCCGGATCTAGGAGCTAAAATTTTGATGGATCCGGATATGGATCCGGATATTATCCGGATCCGAATAAAATTTGTAAACGAGTATCCGTTTTGTTGTAATCATGATCAAAATTATAATAATAAATAATAGACAATAACTATATTTTAATTCACAATAATACATAATAATCAATAATCACTTATATATATGTATGTATGTATATATATATATATATATATATATATATATATATAATTTGTTTTAAAATTATAAAATAATCAAGATTTGAATTATAAAAATATTATTATATTATTATATCATAATATCCGTTTTAATATTCGAATATGATCCATATCCGTATCCGACAATATCCGAACCGTATCCGTATCCTTTTAATATCCGAACCGTATCCGGATCCGGGTAGTACCGTATCCGGATCCATATCCGAAAAAAAATATGGATATGGATCTGGTACGGCCACTATCCGAACCGTTGACACCACCACTATCCGAACCGTTGACACCCCTACCTCAAACTCATATCACTACAAAATTACAAATTCAACCACTTAATTACTGGCCTGCACTAATTAAGAAGGAGAAAGAGAAAGACAAACCATCGATTCAAAATCAAGGCCAACTATTCATTCATTCAATCATTAATGGCTGTGCAGCTTCACAATACTCTTTTCATCTTCTTCTCCTTTTGGTTTCTCCTTTCTTGTAAGAATTCTATCTTTCTCTCTTATGTTTGAATTATATTTATTATGTACTCTTGTTCTTTTCACATCTCGTTTTCTTGTTGCATTGTATATGTTATTCATAATTCGTATTGCTTGCTTCAGTTTCTTAATTATTTAATTCTTTGTTTCTCTTCTTCTTGGAAGATTGGAGATGGAGAAATTAGTCTTTCATATATGCATGCCTTGATTTTGTTTACTTAATTATGATCTTCCAACTTCCAATTTGACAAAGTTTAGTTGAGACCGTTAACAATATAGATGTTAAATTCAAATAAATTATATAAGCATATAATTTAGAACTCGTATTTTGGTACTTTGTTCTCATCTCAAATAGAGCATGCCAATTGATTGGATGGAAAGTTTTTAGTGGATAGAATTGTAAAATTGGTTATCTTGATACAAAGTGTTCTTTTACACTTTTCCCTTGTTTCTTTTCCAAACAATTTGTTGAATTTTACCAAATTGTATTAATTAAGGCCATCTTGTAATTAAGATGACCAAATTTAAGTTATTATAACAAACTTTTGTAATAAAATAGAGTTGAGAAAGTAGAATAGATAATGCATTATATGAAGAAAAAGGGAATCCACATCTCATGGCATGGCCACCAGGTGCTCTTTGCTGTCACTTTCGTGTCAGATAATCTTAATACAAAATTAGCGAATCAATTTTAAATTATATAACTATTTTTATTTCTCTTTTTAAGATCTGATCTGGTACTCAGCTAATTATGTATTTGATCATGAATCATGATAAATTTCATTATTTCATTAATCATGCAGAATAATCACTGTTTGATGCTATTAATGCACCATTAATGAATGTATTTAGATCTTTGAACTTTGAACATAGTTACAAACTTCAATCACATGGCCATGTGAATCCTAGAATTTTTTTCTAGTACAACATAGAATTAATATTTATGCACTTTTTATAATTCTTTAGTCTCTGATCATATTGGGATCTATGCACTTTGCTCCTACTTAATTTTTATATTATATTTTTATACATTTCTTTAATCCAAAGCATATATTCACTACTTTCTCAGGTAAAATTTCCCCAATCAGCTCTCTTTCAGTAGGGATCAACTATGGCCAAATCGCCAATAATCTTCCGTCTCCAACCCGAGTCTCGTTTCTTCTTCGCTCCCTAAACATAAAACGAGTCAAACTCTACGATGCAGATCCGAATGTACTATCCGCATTTTTAAACACAGAAGTGGAATTCATAGTCGGAATCGGAAACGAAAATATTTCCTCGATGGTTAACCCGGTCAACGCGCAATCCTGGGTCCAACAACACGTGCAACCTTACCTCCCTCGTACGCGCATTACATGCATTACCGTTGGAAATGAAGTATATTCAGGAAATGATACGACTCTTCAGACTAATCTACTACCCGCGATGCAATCGGTGTACCAAGCTCTCGTTACACTCGGTCTAGACCAACAAGTTAATGTGACTACGGCTCACAAACTCGATATACTTGGCAACTCGTTTCCTCCTTCAGCCGGGTCATTTCGACCCGACTTGGCACAATATCTTCATCCCCTTTTGAGCTTTCATTCGATGACCAAATCGCCCTTTTTGATCAATGCATACCCTTATTTCGCATATAAAGCAGACCCAAATAACATTCCTTTAGAATACGTATTGTTTCAACCTAATCAAGGCGTGACCGATCCAAATACAAACTTGAATTATGATAACATGCTATATGCTCAACTAGACTCGGTCTATGTTGCGATTCAAGCGATGGGTTACACGGATCTCGAGGTAAAAGTATCTGAAACCGGGTGGCCGTCAAAAGGAGATCCGGATGAACCGGGTGCAAACCCGCAATACGCGGCTATATATAATGGAAATTTGTTGCAAAAAATGGAGATGAAACAAGGGACTCCGTTGAAGCCTTATTTACCCGTTGATATATATGTTTTTGCGTTATTTAATGAGGATATGAAACCAGGTCCCACATCAGAGCGGCATTATGGATTGTTTAACCCTGATGGATCGCCGTCTTATAATATCGGGTTGAATGGATATCTTCCATCTTTATTATCAAATTCAGCGATTAGGGTAAGAATTAATTTTCTAATATTATCTGCTCTTTTCAAAAGTAGTTGATTTTCTTTTCTTTTCCGTTTCAATTTTTTTTCATTTTACATAGGTGGCGAATTGTGTTTCTGTTTTCGCATTCGTATATATTGCTTTCATCTTAGCCTAAAAGCATATTCTTCTTGAGAGATAACAAGGATGTATAGGGTCTATATAGATGAGGGAAAAAAAGTGGAGGACAAATTGACAATGCAAACTTTTTTATTGCCAACGAAGATATTTTTTTATTGCCAACGAAGATATTGATCCCCACTAAATGAGGTAAATAAATAATCAGATTGAATCTATTCTTGTCCGACTTTTCAAAAATATGGGTTCTTTTAGCATCACTTTCGTCTTTTGATAAAAGCGCGAAAAAATCGGTCCGTAAATGAATATGTTACGTATATGATATTGATGGTGTTTATTAGGTCACTAATCACATCCTTATTATTCTTCTTTAATTCCCTCTTTTGCTCTTTTATACAGTGCTTTCTTATGCAAAAAAAAATTGTATTTTTCATTTATATTGTCTATAATTTTCACCAATTAATATTTTCTCTTTATTTTCAGATTATTGGGTCCCAAGAATGGCTGCAAACACATCACTAATTTTGATTTTTTATAGACGAAGATATAGCTTAGTATGAAACAATACTCGCAAATTAGTACTGCTAGTCTCTTTTTCTATTCAACAATTTTATTTTGGTGCAATATTGTATTAATTCATTCATTTTCGAACCATATTATTTCCACCGATGAAATTTGAACCCATGATGAGAGAACAATTAATCTAAGTTTTTTATACAAGTATACGGGATCATTAATGTGCTGCCTAAAATAGCTTCCTTTACTGGCCCACACAAAAAATATAATTCAAGGACAAATTTACGCATTTTCTCTCCAATCAGATTCGAGTTTTTTGAATCTTTGTTCCCATTCTCTCTCCTCATAATCTTGATCCGCCATATCCTTTTGTGTACTGTACACTATTTCCTCTGGTCTTATCACTTTCTTAGTCGCCATGTCTCTCGCACTCGCCAACTACACACAAAAATAAAATAAAATAATAAAAATAATTATCCTCATAATTTAAAAAAATTAAGGGGGTTTATTGCAAAATACCTTTCTTCTTACATACGAATTGGGTAATTCGAGTATTCGAGCTCTTTCTAAGCGTGCTTCGTTTCTCTTTTGAATTTCTACGTTTTTTCTCAAAAGCAATAAATATCTGAATAATGGAATCGCAAAATACGAGGCTGCATAAACCTACATAAATAAATACATAAATTATAATTTCCAAAAATAGAAAAATAAAAAAGGAGATATAGTAATGATTTATTAAAACCTGAAGAAACGGATATAATTGGGACACTAATGAAATTAGGCCACCTTGCGTTATCCTCATTTCTCTTCACAAATTAAAAAATATATATATTTATCCAAATTAATACAACAAGGGGTATTTTTGTAATTTTGCAATTTATTCATACTTTAATAAGCCTCCGAGAATGATAACTCCGAAAAGATTGAAAGCTCCTAAACCCGCCGCCAGTGCCCTCTCTGACGCATTTGTTTTACTGTATATCAATATTGCATTTTTGGTCTCAATATACCATTTTAATCATACAAAATTGGTTAAATTAAAATTGAACTTTTTACCTAAATTGCCATAGGTTCTCTTTGAAATATTTATCGATACCAAGAATACTCTCGGCCAATCTCGTACCGACATATTCTTTCATACCGGTTCTTCTAGAAGAACTGGTACTCGCGGTACGTTGTAACGAAGGGAATCTATACAGAATATTTCCCTGTTCAAAACAATTAAAAAATCAAATCAAATAATTAATTTTAAATTTAGAAATTAACTAAACCTGTTCATCGACTTGAGGATGGCCTTCGAATCTTAACAAAACGGGTAAAATGTATGATTCTTCTTCGTCTCCATCCTTGTTTGGATCTAAAGGGAGAGGATCCAGAAATGGAGCCAGTTCCTCTCCAGTTACAACCCCTCCATTCGAGGATATATATTGTCCTATCTGCATTATTTATTTTATTATTATTAAATTAAAAATAGAAAAAAAAGAAAACATACAAGTTTCCATCTTTCTTCTTCGAGGCCTTGATTTGGATCTCCATCCCCAAATACAAAAGAGAAAATCTGAAATAAATATTGGTGTTTAGGGTCTAATTTGCCTTATTTAAATAAAATTAAAGTAATGAATAATCAAATCAAACCCTTATTTAATTAATTACAGATTCAATAAAATTATTTCCTCCTTGAGACTTTTCTACTCGCTTCCTCCTGTAATAGTTCACATCCCAATACCTACCAAATACAAAATTATAATTTATATTTCATTTTTTCCTTCTATTTTAGTAATATATTATTTTAATTTATTTAATTATAAAATTACCAAAAAAGATCGGAGGGGCGTAAGAAAAAAGCAAAACCAGGATCAAATGATCTTCCTCGTCTTCTCCCTCTATTATCTTCTTCCCTGATTCAATTTGAAACTTCAATTCAAATTCAAAATAAATAAAAAATATGAAATAAGGAAATTAATAAAGTAGAATTTGGGAATTGTACCCCTGGCTGGAAATAATTGCAATGATTGTTGTATAAACAAGAACTATTGATGCAATTAGGGCCGTTCCAAAAGAAACCCTAATCAAATATGCAAATGCCCCCTGTAGATAACAGATAATTAAATTAATCGAATATAAATGAAGAGGAATAAGAAGATTATTGATTCTACCTTGGCTTTCTCAATGAAGGGTTCGATTTTCATCCTGAAAGATTTAGCGAGGAGTTTCGAGCGATAATCTTTTGGGAATGCATAAAGCACGTCTCCTTCGTCTGAGACCTAATCATTTCAACTTGAGATACATTCATTCTCGTTTTGAAAAAGATGGAATCTTTGTTGTTGTTACTTACCTCTAAGAACCCTTCAGTATCCGCAGCTAATGCTTGTAGAGCTTTCTCAGCTTCATCCAACTTAAGCCCAGCTCGAGCTGCCACGTCGCCAATCGTGACTCTTCTTCCGAGTGAATCCACGGCCTGAATCGTCGAGTCCCTTACTTCCGAAGACAACTTGTCCGTTTCTATTGCTCCGCCAGGTCTTAAATTTAATACCGACGTATCGATACTAGCTCTGACGGATGGTACCCAATGCTTCGGCCTAGCATAATTGATGGATAGAGGGACGGGAGAGGAGAGAAATGAAGTGTTGTTCAGGCGGGAAGGTATAACGAGAGGAGAGGATTTGTGAAAGAGGAGCTGATGGTGAACTCGGGAAGGAGAGGTAAGAGATAGGGAAATGGAAGCCATGTACGGGGAGTTGTGGTGCTGGGTTAGGGTTTTTGATTGAGTGAGATTTTCGCCATTCGAGAGAGAGAGAGAGAAGAGAGTTCAGCGGAGGAGGCAAGGCGTCAGAGAGGTCATAAACCACACGATCCGGAAATGGATTTTACATTTTACAGATAAGCCCCCGATATTTTTTGTATTTGGAATAACTTGGATTCCAAATAAAAAGAAAGTATATAGAAACGTCGGTATTAAATTTATTAGGTTTATCATAATCATATTTTTTTATTAGGTTTATCTTTTCATAACACAAGTTCTTGTATTTTGTCCTGAGCACTGATAATTTGAGTTTATTCTAGTTAATTTTTTTTTATATATAATAAATGGAGAAGGCTCATATGTCAGATTAGGATATATTATTACAGATTAGCTTTTTTCTTTTCATAATTTGAGTTTATTGTAGATAATAAATGGAGAAGGCTCATATGTACGATGAGCTTTTTTCTTTTCATAATTTGAGTTTATTGTAGTTAATTTATGTTTATTTTATCTTTGAATTTGAATTTGAATTATAGTTATATATGATATATTATTACCGATTAGGATGACCATTAAATTATCGTTAATCAGCAATTCATTTTAATAGTGCCAAACCAATTCGTTTCGTTAAACGTTATCTGCAACATTGATTCAAAGTATGGAAAAGTAAATTAATACAACGTGTTTAAAGTAAAATGCGGTATAAATATATTACCGAATAAGTAAGATCGCAAACACACAAGTTTTATTACATAGTTCGGTGTGTAGTTGTTTTGTAGTTTTAACTATCTTTTACTTGATATTCGACCAATTTTTAATTTTTCACAAGTATCTACAACTCCAGAGATGTCACGCGGTCAACTTGCGTCTTTTGGACACTATTCACTTTCCTAATGAACGATTACAAAAATGTCGATATCGATTTACAAAACTTATATCGATAACTAGCGGATTGACAAGATTTTGCTAACCTATTACAAACTTCTATCTAGGTTGATTAATTTCAAAATCAAGGTTGTTTCTCTCAAATGTATTTCTAGAAAGTATATATATATAAAAAAAAACTTAGAGAGGTATGAAGGTGAGGGGCATATTTATATAAGTAGAATACCTCCTAAATTTTCGGAACGAAATTCTCTTTGACAAATAAAACATGTTTCAAATTAGACTTTGAGTTATATATGAAAGTGATAATCATTGTTCCTAGCTTTCCAAAAAATGCTCATTCTCATTTGAAGTTCGTATGTGAAATTATGACCAAAATACTATATCATGGTCAAACTAGTCGTTATTTTCCGTTCTAAATGGTCGTTCCGAAACTAAAATCTCCGTGACAAATAAAACATATTATGAATTAGAGTTTGAGTTCCAGTTCTCTTTGAAAGTTGTAGCTCTTATTCCTTGCTTTCTAAAAAATGCTTGTTTGTTTAATTTTGAGTTTTTTATGCGAAATTTATGGTCAAAATACTATAACTTGGTCAAACTAGTCGTTGGACCTGAAATGATTACATTATCGTTGTCTCGATATCGTGTCTTTGTGTGATGTCCTAATACCTTATTATTGTATCTTATAGTCTTCAACCTTAATTCCTATTAATTATATTTTAAATAAATCACTAATATAATCGGTATTATTTTGAAACAATTAAATTAAATTTGAACCAATAAATGTTGAATCAAGTATGAAGAGTCGGATTTTAGTCGTATGATTTGGAAAAAAAAACGATTGTATGATTTAATAATAGTGTTCAGACAATTTTGTAATGACAATTGAATAATTAATCAAATTTTTTTTGACAATAAATCTTAAAAGATCAAATATATAACAAAACATATGATTATGTTGCTTCATGTAACTATTCAATGAGTTAAAAATAAAAAATGAAAATGAATTGAGCACTTGCATGATCAATTCAAAATTAAGATATTTGTAAGATATTTCTTGCATAACAAAAATCTTACATTAGCCAATCCCATATCCACAAAAAAAGAAAAAAGAAAAAATCCCTTTTTGTATATCCAAAACACCCACATACAATAAATAAAAAGTATTAACCGATTTTGAAAAAATCAAGGACAGAACCACAAAAATGCCTGTCTATTGCAGATTCTTCTCGCCGTCACTACCGCCTCTCAGCACCCACAAATCGAGGGTCCGACGGAGTCCGGCGGTCTTTGCATCATCGACGGTGGAGAACCGCGGAGCTCCAACGAGAGCCAACCGTTCAGTATTTGAGACTCGACTGTCTCTCGTATTATCTCTTGCTTCTCAAGCTTCGACCGTCACACAAAGACGTACGGACACCAAAACTTCGTTTTTTAAAATTTAAATCGTAAAATTGTAAGTTCAAGACTCAATTTTTCTTTTGTTTGAACTTTAGGATTAGGGGAATTGGCTGAGGAAGCAACAAAATATGCTTTCCCTCGCAGATTTGAAGCTAAAAGTTTGGAAGAGGCTTTCATGTCTGGTATTTGCGCCTTTTTTATCCTATATTCTCATACAAATCTTTTATGCAATCAGCAAATTAAATCATAATTTCCAATTTTGATTTTCATTTCGAATCACACAGTGCCTGATTTAGAAACAGTGAAATACCAAGTACTAAAACGAACTGAAGATTATGAAATCAGAGAAATCGAGGTATTGAATCAAAATTCCATTTTCTTTATAAATTCCTTATAAATTAAAAAATAATATATACATATTGTTCTTTGATTAAGGAGCCAAAAATACATTTTTATATTTCATAATTTTCGCAGCCTTATTTTATTGCGGAGACGAAAATGCCTGGAAAAACTGGGTTTGATTTCAATGGTGCCTCTCAATCTTTCAATATCTTAGCCTCCTATTTATTCGGTAAGGTACTTACAAAACTTTCAAATAATTTCGAAAAAAAATAAATATTAAAAAGAATCCAAATTTATGCTGATTTTTCGATCAATTAAATATTTAAATCCAGAATATTTCGAATGAGCAAATGGAAATGACAACTCCAGTTTACACTAAAAAAATCAAACCAACTGGAGAGGAAATGGAGATGACTACACCAGTTATTACAAAGAAGGTTTTCTTTGTAAAATATAAATCAATTTAGGATCTCTGTGTAAAATTGTAATAATATTAATATTCTGCATTTTTATTGTTTATATAAATTTCAGTCTGCAGATAAGGACGAATTGGCGATGTCATTTGTGATGCCGTCAAAATATGGATCGAAGTTACCATTACCATATGATGAATCTGTTATTATCAAAGAGGTCCCTAAAAAGATTATTGCAGTTATGTCCTTCTCAGGTTTGTTAATTATTATTCTTAGTTTATTAATTAATTAATAATAATAATAATAATAATAATAATAATAAGGTTTGATTAATTGTTTAAATAGGTTTTGTGACTGATGAAGAAGTGCATCAAAGAGAATATAAATTGCGCGAAGCTTTAAAAAATGATTTTGATTTCGAACCAAAAAACGGTGCATTAGTAGAAATCGCACAGGTAATATATACAATTTAATAAAATAATGAATATTTAATATAGAGTGATATATTAAAAAGTTTTTTTCTTTTACAGTTTAATCCTCCATTTACTCTTCCTTTTATGCGAAGGAATGAAATATCTTTGGAGGTTGAGACGAAAACGTAATATATTTCTTTGAATTATTTGTGTATATATTATATGATGTATATATAATAGAAAAGAACAACACAGGAGTAATACTTGATTAATATTAACTTGTCATGAAAGGTTATTTTCTTCCTCATTTCTTCTGTAATTAATCTTTCTACTTACTAAGAATAAACAAAATTACTCTCCTCTGGTATGCTTTCTAATGGAGGTCTCCATTTATCGCTTCTTATCTCTTCCTCGTCGTTGCGTCTTTGTTCATCGAGAAGCGAAATCATATCTTCTATAGTTGCAAATTCTTTTCGAAAAATTTCGTTGATTTCATGCTTTTTCAGAATCAATTTGATTCTAGTCACTTCTCCTCCAGTAGAATCATCTTCGATAACTTCCCGATTTGAATTCGACGCGTCGATATATTTGCTCGCAAGAATCAATCTTGATTTGGTTTCTTGAACCTTCGAACATTTGATCTTTTTGTTTTGAAGAGCAAGGAAATTGCCCATATTTTGTATTGTTGAAGAAACTTGTGTTTCTTTGATGAGCTAATGAGGGGGGCTTTTAAAGTGTTTAAAAAGGGCAAGATTTTCTTAACCTTTTGTGCATGCTTTGAGTGGAGTTGAATATGGTAGTGACCAAATTCGACTAATTTGGACCCAAAAACATTAAAAGTGGTAAGAATGAAAATGATGCATGAATGTTTTTATTGGTTTCCATGAAAGTATGAGTTGCGCGTCATGTACATTGAACATATTTTATGGGGAGCACTAACGATTAACAAAGACAGGCACTGAGACTTGGTGGGTTTGATTGACCAACAAAGAACAAAATGATTACTACTTCAAAAGAATCCAACTTTTAAAAGCTAATACCAGGTATATAGATTTTTTTTGTTTTTTGTTTTTTTGATGTTAAATGTGATGGTATAATGAGATTGTCATGATGCTTTTATTGATTTTCCTCATTTCTCCATATTTTTAGCAGTGAAATTTTTTATTCAACGAATAACATTATGTACTTACGATTAACAATCGATTGTCAAGGGGATAAAAAAAGAAAAGAAAAACATTCAAAATAAATAAATAATTGAGATATTTTTCTGTTAGCAAGTAGCTTGAACAGCAAGCTTGAATGGAGCGCCACCACAGTTATTCTCGCCGAGAGTATCCTTTGAAACAACAATGGAGCAAGATTCCTTCCCAACACAAGCATTCGAAACGGCACCAAAAGCTTCTTTCGACTCGCAAGTACCCTTTTCAAAGGCTCCACAAGCCCCATTAACATTACCATAGCTCGCAAACTCAATCTTCGAGATGGTCCCGCCAGCAGGGCACGAGAGAGACAGTGTTTGACCCTTTTCAACACTCGCACAAATCGTGCCAACTGCCACGGTCTGGAAGTTGACTTGGCTCGGGTCGCCTCCCGCCTCCTCGAATAAGATTAAGGTGTTCTCCTGACCTGACTTGAGGAATGATCGCGGGACATGGTACCATCTTTGAGCGGGCTCGCCGCAACCAGTCCTGCATTGTTTGTTCTCGCTGAACCTGCCTCTATAGTCACAAAACTTGGGGCAGTTACCCTGTGCGGTATTTCCGTAACCGGGCCAGAAGCGGCCGAGACTGTTGCCGTTCACCCAAGCCTCTCCCTTGCCAAGACCCAACGTGTCTAGCACAACAGGGTCCGTCCCAGACGGCGCTTTGAATGTTGTCTTGTACCAAGTGAAGGGTCTCTTTGTAGGAAGCATGTCGGTCTTCCATTTGCTTGCGGTGTTGTCGAGGTGGAATTGCTTCTCCTCACTAACCAAGCCGGTCTTGTAGTTCCATGTGGAGTTGGTTAGATCGAGCGTGTTGTTTCCGTCAATCAGCATGACAGGCTTCGAGGCAATACCAGCTGGGGAGAGTTCGTATTGCCATCCATAGTTCTTCAGACCAACAGTAGCACTAAGCAAAGCTAGGGTGTTCTTCCCGCGTTTCAGTGTTACATTTCTTTCTAACTTGAATTCAAAGCCATTTGTTGCGTATTGTTGCCCGACGAGCTTGTTATTGAGGAAGGCGTAGAGAACATGTCCAGTGGTGCTAACAGAAAGCTTCCATTGCTTCTTTTGTTCCTGATTGATACTTGTCATGTACCATAAATAGTCACTTTCGTCGAGAGTGGTAGTGATTTGTTCCAATAATTGGTTTGATTGGAAAGAAAATTTCTTGTTAGCAAGTTGGTGCTTTATGGGTTCAGGGCGCCACGACCATTGTACCGCTGACGGCTCATCCTCCTCGGTGTTTGGTTTCTTCACCATTATTGCCGTCTGGGCCTTAACCTTGGCGGAGTTGAAGGCCTCGGTCTTACAATCAGGGAGAAGCGTAACGGACCATGCCGGCACAAAGTATTTACCTCCATTTAAGTCCACGGTTGCATCCTTGCCCGCGTCTCCGTTGCTTATAAAGCAAGCCGTGGTGCCATTGATAATGTATTTTGTAATCTCGATTCCATTGCCACGATCTTCATGAAAGTAATCGCCATACACGAGGGGTTTCTCCATCGCCTTGAGAACAGCATGAAGGTCCTTCAAATGACCCCATTTGGGCTGCCTTAGGTTACCATATTCATCGAGGGGAGCATCGTAATCATAGGATGTCGTGATATAAGGGCCTCCAGATGTACGACCAAAATTGGTCCCTCCGTGGTACATGTAGTAGTTCTGGAGAGTTCCGTTCCTTTGGAAGAAACGAGCCACGGCAAAGGCAACATCTTCAGCAGGCCTATGAGGATCAGCCTTGTCCCAAGCTTTAAACCATCCAGTCCAATTCTCGGTCCACATCTTCGGGCTGTTCGGGTTCTGCGGTGTGTAGTTGTCACAGTAGAAACCATTGCACGTTTCGATCATGGGTTGAGGAGCGTCTTTTTGCTGGCACATGATCCACGGTACACCGGCTTTAAGAGAGTCGGCAAAGCTCGCAGCCCACTTGATGTAATCTACTGCAGCTTGATTCTTCGGCATTACATTACCATACTCATTCTCAATTTGAAGAAGGATGATTGGGCCTCCTTGTGGTGCCAAAAGCTTTTCTTTGGTAATCATGTCTACGATAAGCTTGACAAATGTTGCCATCTCGTCCTTAAATGGCTGGTTATTGGTCCTGAATTGCATTCCTGGAATCTTTCTCATCCATGCTGGAATTCCTCCATAATTCCATTCAGCACACGCATATGGACCGATGCGAAGAATGGAGTAAAGCCCTGCATTTTGAATTTCCTTGATGAATCTGATTAGGTCGTAATTCCCTTCGAAGTTGTACTCGCGTCGATGAGGCTCGTGACCGTTCCAGAAAACATAAGTCTCGATGGCATCGAGACCTCCATCTTTTCCCTTCCTGATCAAATCGGGCCACATCTCAGGAGCGCTACGAGGGTAATGAATCGAACCCGAAATAACAATGCGGCGCTGGCCATTGATGGTTAAGGCACGCTCATCATGACTCACATCTGTGCATTGTGCAATGCAAGAGAGAGAAATCAATATAAACAAGGATAATAAGAGATCTCTTTCGAATATCTTCATCTTGACTTTTTTGGTCTTTGAAAAAGAAAGAACAGTGCTTGTGCTTGAATTGTGAATTAATTTGGAGGGATTTATATGTAACAAAGTTTTGACAGTAAGAAGGAGAGGGATATACATTTCTAGTTTTACGGCTAGAGCAAACTATGTTCTTTGCTCTTTTTTTTGGCTCATTTTAGCTCCGTTTGGATGGAAGATTAGATATGAATAACTTTATTTAGAGATAAAGAAGTTATTTCTATTTATCAATTGATTTTATAGTAATATTTGGCATGATCAAATAGCTTCGTTAAACGCTACGCAACACCGATATATCTTAGTTTAGAGGCAAAACGTTACATTCTGCAGTTTTGTAGCTCGTTACGGCGAAATAAAATAATTTTAGATTAATTTATAAAAAATGAAATTTATTTAATTAAGAAAATTTATTTCATGAAATTTTTAATAATTAAAAATGTTTTGGTTGATAAATAAACCAAAAACTCCCGTCTTTTATTTAGGTAGAGATGTTTAGATTTGTTGGAGTCTTGGAGATGCTCATTTTCATATATTTCATGAAATATTTTATGCGCTACAAATTATATCATTTGCAATAGCTCTCGCAATTACGCACGCTACTCGCTATCTCTACGAAAAATGATCATCACGGTACGGACCGCTACATGATATTTGCAACATTGTTTGGTAAGATGGTGGAAACAAAAATTGGAATTGGAGTAATATTGAATTAAAACTAGAATGTTTCGGATAACCAAAATACCCTCTCGATTTGGATGTAGTAAACAATTAATTGTATTTCAACTTGATTCTATTAATATGTTATTAAATTATTATATAATATAGTATTACATGTCAAATTAGAATATAATATCTATTAATACATTTAAGATATTATTATACGAGTATATTATTTTATAAGTACGTTAATATATTATTACAAATTGACTTATATTATGTTAATATATAATTATATTAAATTAACTAGCATTCCCATTTGTAATTTTATAATAATGCATATTTAATTTATATGTTTTGTTATATTATAATATTTAACTTCTTACTTTAAACTAAATTAATTATTAGTTAATTAAAATATATTTTAATTATATAATTAGCTATATATTAATTGCAATTAATTTAATAACGATGCAATAATGCCACTATAACGCAGTGGCAAATATTTTTAAACGCAATACAAACCGCAACATCGAAATTCACTAGAAAATCAATCCCAATCGTTACGGACCGCTACGTCACAATTTAAAACAATGATTAATTATAATTATTATTTATTATATACTAATATATTGTATTATGATATGTTTTTTTTATTTAAATAATATAAATATAATATAGAAAAGTAAATTGAGGGGTAACGCAGGAATATAGGAGAAAGGAGGAGTAACTTATCAGTATCACCACTTTAAATGAGGTAAAGTTATGCTCTCATTTTTAATCTATATTCCTCTTTCTTAAATATAAATTTGTTCATTTGACAAGGGATAAAGGATAAGAAGATTATTCCCTTCTTAGCCCTCATCCAAATGGGCCTTTGGGGTTAGATTAGGCGAGGATAAATGTAGGAAAACGGGGCACCGCATCTCCCGCAGCGGAATGAGGAACGCGGCGACTTTATTTACATCATACAGGACCGGGCCTAATGGTCATTAGTTATTTTTTTTGAGATATGGAGCTTCTGCTTTGTATTTATTTACATCATACTGAAAATTGGGTAACAGAGCTTGTACCCTGTTCCGAGTATGAGATATTAAACTTTGTTTTGATATGTTGTTTAACATTAGCTCCGAATTGAACTTATTTTGATGCAATCTGAGTTTAGTCCCCAATTATTAATGGTATAATCTAAGTTTATTACTGGTATGTACTTGCCACAGTTACTAAATTGGGCCATGATGATTTGTTACTTGATTGCGGCAATCACTAGTACATCGAAGTTTGTTGGGACGAGCATAATATTGTTTGGTCCGAACTACTAAATGATGTATGATAATTGTGTGTGTTGGTAATTTTGAGTCCAATTCTTTATTATGTGATTCGCGTATCGTATTGTACTCAGTATTTTGTGATTGTGCAGTTTTTTGTGATAAAATGGAATCTACTTTCACAATTGAAGCATGTCTATTTTCACAATGAAGCATGTTAAGAGTTAATTAAGACACTTTGATTCTCGTGTAATTTGTAATGTTGATACGGACTGTACTTTTGCAATTGAAGCAAGTCCATTTTCACAATTATGACATATTTGGGAAATTTTGATTTTGGATGTAGGTGAACTCAATATAATTTATATGATATTTCTCATTTTGGTTCTTAATGTGTGTGCTAGCGAATATTACACTAATTCTTATTGGTATAGACAATTGCTTGTGCTCACAAATTGATGTAAATGACAAATGAGATCAGTTTGGCATGACTAAAATTCATTATATTCATTTGAAGACTTTCCAAGAAATGGATTTAATAAAAATGCATAATGTACTTGCAATATCATGGTTCATGATTTCCTCATTGGTCACTGTTGACATGATCTATTTTTATACTTTTATTTCATTTTTTCCCCCTTTTTAAATTGTGAACTGGTGAAGCGATAAATTGAGTCTTGTCACGAATAAAAATTAGTTTAGTCTTATTGAGACTTAATTGTATTCTTGGTGCTTCGGGGTGACGCTATTGTAAGACTTAACATGACTAAATTGAGAGTAATTTAAAAAAAAAATTTAATTAAATGACCGATATATCCTTATTTATGATGATTAATATTATTATACATATATACTATTATTTATATCTTTCATGAATAATGTAAAAATATTTTTCCTAATATTATAAAAAAAAAATCTAACCAATATATATTAATTTTCATATTTAAATATATATGACATGTTACGATTTAATTATTTTTTATGATGAAAAAATTAAGAATACAAATATTTTTATATATGAAAGTTATATTTGCATGATTTATGAAAAATGATTCATCATTAACATGGGTATAACGGCCATTTGATAAAACAAAATTGAAGTCGTTTTCAATCTAGTCATGTTGGCTCTTGCAATAACGTCATCCTAATATTTTTAATACCCAAATTATTCTTTCGAAGAAAGATGTATGGTAGAAGCCCCGTAGATAATATAGGAAAGAAAATGCAATATGACCACTAAAACCAATTGTTCATTTGTCGCTATTTTCACCAGTAAATTCAACGTTCTTTCTTTACTAGTCGAGATGTGATAATTTCCATGTCTCCAAATATACCAATTCATTGTGACTACCTCGTTTCTTCAATAAAAATAGAGAAAAATTCAACTTGCGTAAATTCAAGTAAACCCACATTTTCATAGCCCAGCCCTAACATTAAATGCAATGAAAGCCCACAGTTACTAGCCCAATAAGATAGTAAATTATTCGATTCGAATATTTAGCCCAATTTACTTGTTTTTTTCACATCGATACGATCCACGTTGATAATGATAAGGATTTCATTGGAAAACTTCTGTGCAAGATTTATAGATTGATGGATTTATAGAAGGGCAATGATGGTTACATGAAAATCAACTAGAAAATGAAAATGAAAATGCTAGTGGTATGTATACATACATCAAGAAACAAAATCAATTATCAAACTTAAGTAGTAATCAAGCCGTCTTAGCTCAGCTGGTAGAGCGCACGGCTTTTAACCGTGTGGTCGTGGGTTCGATTCCCACAGACGGCGTTTTTTTTTATGTTTCTAGAAATAAAGCAAGGACAATTACGACAACTAATTGACACAATTTTGGGGGAATTAGCGTAAATTGTGAACAAAGGAGAGATCCAAAGGAATTATAATGGGGGTACCTTTTGAAGAATGAAGAGGATGAACAAGGGAGATTATTTTATTGCGAGATGTGAGATCTCCATACAAACAGCCATGCAAGCTTGGAGCTTATCTACGCAAAAGAGTAAAGAGACGAGGAGGATGATTGATACCAGGGAAATGAAAAGCTGGGTTTTAATTAGAGCAAGATGGAATTTCAGTTCCAATTTTCTAGTTTCTTTTCTTTTCCTGGTTTTGCATGTTTTTAGTATTGATTTTTCTTGGGGTTTGTAAGCAATATAAGTTTTTATGACACGGTAGAATAATACTCGCGATACGCAGCGACTATGTTAATTATGATTTTCATTTTAATATGATGTATTTTTTTTTGTATGATAATATTCATTTCTTCTCAAAACAAAATTATTTCACAATATATTACTGTAATCATATTTTTGGGGCTCGTTTGTATATATTTTACGTTATAATATTTTGGTAGAAAATATCTCATTTTTTATCGAATATTAATACATATGTTAGTATAATAATATAATAACATATGAGGTATACAAACATAACCACAAAAAATATCGAATGGTTGCTCACCATAGTTCATCCAATTCAAAATATAAAAACACCGAATCATACAATCTATATAAATTCGATAAGAACTTCATATCTCCAGCAAAGAAATAATTGGCAATTAATAATATTAGTGCAAACATTGATTAAATATCAACCACTCATCTAATCTTAATCTACGGTTAAGATTTGAACTCGAAATAAAAATTCGAAATAAGATCTCAACGGAACAATATATATATATATATATATATGGGCAAAAATACTTACTTACGAGCAAAGCTTCCCTACACCAAAATTTAAAATGAACTTTTTGATAGATTTAATCCTAGCTCTCCATTCACACAAGGGTATTTCGGGAAACACACAATGTAACCGGTTATTTAAACAACAAAAAGTTGCAAGAATTTACTAACTTATTTTTCGGGAATGAGATATATTCAATGCTTATGTTTATGATATATGGCCATATATGTAATAAGATGAACATATTTTAATCCTAATAATATATTTAAATTTAATTCATGAGTTGATTAATAACAAATTTTTAACGATTGAAGATTTAACAAGTCAGTATATATTATAGTCTAAAAAGAACATGCCAATATTTGGGGATTCTTAAAAAAATTACAAACTCTTTTCAATGGTGAAAAAAATCTTTTTTTTTTTTGATATATTTTTTCAAAAAACACTTTCAAAACAAAGCCATCTTTTTCAAATATGATATTAAATTTTGTTCGGACCAAAATACCCCTCTAATTTTGTAATATTTATACTAAATCATTTTTGCAAATTTTTATTATTTAAAAAAATCCACAATTGTTTTACATATACTAATTATTAAAAATCTGAAATTATTAAAAAACTGAAATTAATGATCCTATATTGTCGATACATATAAAGAAAGATTATACATTATTGTTTTTGATATTATATGTTCACACTGAAATGATATCCGAGTACTGAAAACAATTTATTGACATACGAAATAATATTTTTAATATCACGAATAGCTTATTAGTGTTGAAAACCATGTGTTATCAATAAAAATGATATATACATTTTTTAAACAGTATATTTTCATTAATAAATATTTATTAACATTAAAAAAGATGTGTCGATACTTAAATTTATATATTGATTATTGACTTAACACTAGTAATATGATTGTACCAATCAAAATATAAACTTAGAAATTAGAATAGTTAAACTCGGTTATATTAATCATAATAAACATATAGAATCATTAAATGATATAGTATCACTGAAAAATGATATATTGCCATTTAAATAGTGTATTAACCCTTAAAATATTGTATTGTCACAGAAAATGATTATTGATTTGATACTTTATACTATATATACTGGATAAATATATTGATTTCAATAGTAATATATTAATACAAAATATGTTATAATGAAAAAAAATTTGTAATGGAGTAGAAACATATATACTATACTAGACATGTACAAACTTATGTTGAAAATAATTTGAACGGCAAAAACTGTTATATTGACATAAAAAATGAAAATATATATTTACTTATTTTGATAAATCTCATAGGTTTAAAAATAATATATTACTACTAAGGATTAATAGTATATCAATACTGAAAATAGTAAGTTAATATTCAACATTTGGATTTTTAAAATTATGCATATTTTTATTTATTTTTGAATTATTTGACTTTTCTTTGATAGTACATTTAATTTATTTAAGATTAGATGTCATTTTAATTTTATGATAGCACTTTGTCCAGAATTTTTCTAATAGTAACTATTATATTTTAATTCGAATATTATTGATTATGATAATTTATGTCACAGTGAGATTTAGGAGTGTTCAAACGGTTCGATTTTTGAGGTTTCTGAACCGAACCGGTCGAATTCGGTTTAATCGGTTCGGTTTTTCAGTTTGTTTGGTTCGGTTCGGCTGAAAAAATAGTATTGTTTGGTTTTATTTGGTTCAGTTCAATTTTAAAATTTTGAAAACCGATAAAACGATCTGATCGAATAACATCATATTTTTCATATTTTTTTAATTAATAAATGTTAAAATATAAAAAATGATATAATAATCTTATAAAATAATATTTTATAATATTTATTTATATATTTTTATTATTAAAATATGTTTTGATCTTATTGATTTATTTTATTTTAAAGTCATAATGTTTTTTATTCGGTTGAATCGAATAAATCGAATAATAGTTCGATTTATTCTGTTCGATTTTTAATCAATTGAAAAGTTAAACGGTTCGGTTCAATTTATTTTTAGTTCAGTTCATATAAATCAATTTGATCTTATTTGATTCGATTTGAAATCGACCAGCGAGATTTATATTTGCATCTGATTCCAATTCAAAATATGTATGTGCAATGGACCCATTATATTATTCTCCACTTTAAAAAAAATAGAAATTCATGAGATTAAATGAGGTAATTAATGCTGATATGTTATGTTGCCATCATCTCCATTGTTAATATAGATTCGTGGTAAGTTCATTTTGATCAAATGGAGAGGAGTTTATAAAAGAACTAAATTCTCTGTCTCGGATGGAGAGTTCTTAGATGACTGATATGACCTATCTACCCTCAATTAAATCCTCAATTAAATGTACATAAATTGGCTACGGTACTTTTATAACCGGCTGAATGAAAAGTTTACCGGCTCATCTCGATTTTCAAAATTAACGTGATTAATATTGGCCATAAATTTTAAAAAATGGACGGTTCAAAAAGAATTGGTGTATTGAAGTATTTCTCCTTACTTACGTATCAAACATTTGATACTTACCATCTTACTATTCTTGGATTGTTGTAACATCAGTGCTAAGAAATAGACGGAGCGTTAAGGTCATGTTAATTTGTTTATTCAATTCCGTCTCTCTTAGCTGTACCCTTCATAGCTCGAAGACCACTTTCTTGGAAATGGCGGAGGAGAAGATCTCTCTCCTGGCGATAGAATACGCGAAGAAATCGAGTCGCCCCATCCTTCTCTTCATTCCTTCGTTAGAATCAACCAGAGGAGATCGCCTGACCGTTCTATGGCGACAAAATACACGAACAGGAGAAGGCCCAAGCGGCGAAACCTTGCTTAGTGATGCAGAGACGAGGAGCCACTGATTGGGAGAAGACGACTTGCCCCTTCCTTCTTCATGTATTCAGCAGCGAAACCGTTGCTTCTTCTGGCAGCGAGGCGAGAAAACCCTACTTGATTAGCAGAAGACGACTGTCCCCTTCCATATTCTGGTATTCAGTTAAATCTTGCTCAATTTCAGTTCTGATTGTTCAAAATCTGTTTTTAATTGCTAAATTTCAGTTCTAATTGATCGACTTCAGTTTTAATTGCTCAATTTTCGTTCTGAATGCTCATAGTGCCATAAACGATCAATTCTAATCCGATTAGTATTAATTGAAGTTTTATTTCAGTTCATATAGTTCTAATTCCGATGCTCATACAACTCTGAGGCTTTTCCCCAAATCTCTAATTTGATTGTAGAAGTTGGGTTTGCCGATGATATACGGTGAAACTGCTAAAAAGGTTTTGGTGTAGCAAGGCGCTATAGAACACTCTCTAGATTTGTTCTTCGATTAAGTTTAATTACTTTATACATTGGAAACACAAAATTTTCCCGCCTCTCTCACTGAGGAAACATTTGCACGGCTCACCCTTCCTTCTTCTACCATTATGGTGTGAAAACCCTAATTGATTTCGGTTCCAATTGCTCAATTTCCTTTATAATTTGTCGATTTTAGTTATAATTGCTCAATTTCAGTTCTTATTGCTCGATTTCGATTCTATTTGCTTGATTTCAGTTCCAATAGCCCCTTTCCATAAATTTCTCACATGCATCTGTTTATATGGTTCAATTTTCAGGTAATAATTCATTATATAAAATGCTGGAGGAGAGATTGCCACATAATACACAAAGATTGGCTCGCGCTTCGTGGCGATGGCGGTAGAATACGCGAAGAGAGATTGCCTCTGTGAATGGCGATGTCGACAAAGTAGCAAGCAAAGCCTTACTCAATGACGCACAGAGGTGAGATAAAATGTTAATTTCGATAAAGTAGCAAGCAAATCCTTACTCAGTGACGCACAGAGGTGAGATAAAATGTTAATTTCGATAAAGTAGCAAGCAAATCCTTACTCAGTGACTCACAGAGGTGAGATAAAATGTTAATTTCGATAAAGTAGCAAGCAAATCCTTACTCAGTGACGCACAGAGGTGAGATAAAATGTTAATTTCGATAAAGTAGCAAGCAAATCCTTGCTAGCGATGATACCCTTTCTTGTTCGACTAAAATGTTAATTTCCATTTTTACAAGTGAAAAATTTGAATTTTAATAAATAGATTAAAATGTTAATTTCAATTATTGCAAGAAGAAAGATGTGCATCATGTTAAAACATGTCAGGAAGTAAAATTCTAACTTGTATTTGATTTTTTGTAAATTTTAATGCATTCAATTATTTTAATATTTCCTTTTTTGTGTTATTTGTAGATAAGTAAGTTGGACAGAAAATATGAAAGGGATGATCATGGAATTGAAGACAATGGAGGTGGTGATCATGGAAGTGTCGAAAATTAAATTATTGAAAACTTGTTTTTAATTCTGGAAACTTAATAGTATTTGATTTTGATTGAATTTTATATATTCCATATGTATTCAATATTTTCATTTTATGTTATTTGTAGAAAGGCAAATTGGATATTAAAGATGGACATCATTATCATGGTGTTAAGGACAATGGAGAGGATGGTTATGGAAGCGACGATAATTAAGGTGTCTGTTTTACATTCTGGATGCAAGAGATGAAGACGGGTGAGATGATTTCGACCGTTTGAGGATCTTCTTTTGTTTTCTATAATATGTATGTATATAGGTGTAGTCGGTCATGTTATTATCTGTATCCATACAATTGTCAAACAATATATGAATTTGAATTATGTAGTATGAATTGCGAATAATGATTAATATCAATAACTGAACAAGTACAAGCCAATTGTTTTTAACAAACTGAATAACTACTAATCTCAATAAATTTTGACCCCTAAATTCTCTAATTTTCCATCATAGTATTTCTTTTTATGTTTTAAACTAGCAATAATTGTAATAGTTCTTCAAGTGAAATGATAATTCAAACAAGTCCGATAACTCAAATTTTTTAAATAAATCCTCAAATTTCAAAATGCGACAACAATGTTCCTTACAATACAACTTCAACCTTCGACATTAGTTCGACACAACTTACATACAACTTCAACATTAATTCAATACACCAACTTACATACATATTATATACAACCCTAACATCACCATACAAACGGTTGTTGCCACACAAATTCAAGCTGGTACCGGTGTGTTGTGGAGGAACCCGATGCAGTGGCTGCAATGTACGGATTCATAGTTCCTTTTTTTTTTGTTCTCCAACAATTAAAAAAAAAAAATCAAAATGTCCTCGAACGGGTCGAAATAAGTTCTAGATTTGATATTGTGGAAGGTCTAGCCGAGCAATGTGAATTAAAAGGCTTACGTATAGAGCACCTTTTACTCGGGCCGAGCAGGTCGAAATAAGTTCTCGAAATAAGTTCTCGATTCGATATCCTTCTCTGGTATCTTTGTATTGTTCGATCCAATGCGGCTCTGTTCCACTTTTAAAACTTCCATCATTTGACTCTTCTCTACTAGCCCCAAAGTCTTGACTTTGATACATACTGAAATTCAGCAATCATATAATCAAGCAATCAGAATTGAAATTGAGCACAAGAGCAAAATATATGGTTGAATTTAGCAAAATATAGTTAATTATCCGATGAATTTGATCATTAATTTCATATAATTTATCAAAATATATTATTGAATTAAGCAAGATATACAGTTGAATTTAGCAAAATATAATTAATTATCCGATGAACATGATCATTAATTTCATATAATTCAGCAAAATATTATTGGATTTAGCAAAATATAGTTATTTATCCGATGAACATGATCATTAATTTCTTATAATTCAGCAAAATATCTTATTGAATTTAGTAAAATATACGATTGAATTTAGCAAAATATATGATTGTAATTGGAAAAATGTACTATTGAATTTAACAATAGTATGCTAAATACTCTTGAATTTAAATTAATTCAAATAAACGTAAAATATGACGGTTGAATAATATATAAAGAGATTAACTCATAAATAAATTCTCTCATTTTTTGTTCATATGAATAATACGAAGAGATTAAATATTTTTCTGTTGAGTTAAAAATCATTGGAATGTTGTAGTCTTTGAGATTTTTTAAAAATATTTGAAAGAATAATAACTCATAAAATATTGTGGTTTTATCCAGGGTGGATGAATAATAAAGATCAATACTAAAAATTAATAATTCATTGGCTCAAACTCAAACTGTTGCATATTGCTGGTGTGGTTGGGTAGATGAAAAATAAAGAAACATTCATTGGCTCAAAACTTTTGCATATCCAAACGAAAGGGTGTGTGGAGAGCGTGACTGACTGAGAAGGAAGAGAGGGATCGCCATGGCTGCCGTTGTGTGGGTAAAGAAGGCGAGCTGTCGAGCTGTCGATCGCCATGTGTGGGTAGAGAAATGTTTGTCGGAAGAGAAGAGTAAACTGGGAGGGAAGGGTGAAAGTGTGAAGTAAATTTATAAAGAAGTCCCTCCATTTTGTAGAAACATTATAAAAAGGCCCCTCCGCTTTTATATCAAGGTTTGTTAATTTGAAATCATTTCGCTGTGTAAGCATGTTAAATTCATCGTATATTTTGCTTATTTGAAACCAATATTTTGTTAATTTTATCGATATATTTTGCGTGTGGATTTTTTTTCGGATTTTTTTTTTTGGAATCTCCTTATATATCATGGATGTTTTAGTTTTGCAGGAGTATAGATGATATTTTTATTTTGTGTCTAATTAAATTAGTCTATTCATTTTATGTTACAGGTCATGCTAAGGCAACGTTTTAAATTCGCTATGACCAATTCGAGTGAAGTTTTAATAATTGATTGATGATTCGAGAATGCTTCGGTTTTGGCATTTGATGGATCCTATGAGATCCAATCACTACCAACAGGTTTGTTAAATTACTGAAATGTCCCCCATAATTGATATTTTTATTTCCAAAACCCCTTATAATTGAAAATATCATATATGCCCTTATATACTTCTATATTTATGTTTACAATATGTTCGTTTGGTTAGTAATATAGTGCATATTTCTGATAATATAGGCGGGTCGGGTCATTTCGGGTTCGGGCCGTTTCGGTTTGCGGCTCATTCGGGTCATCGGGTCGTTCGGGTCGCGGGTCATTCGGATTTCGGGTCGTTCGGGTTCGGGACGTTTCGGTTTTCGGGTCATTCGGTTTCGGGTCGTTTCGGTTTTCGGGTCATTCGGATTCGGATCGTTTCGGTTTTCGGGTCATTCGGTTTCGGGTCGTTTCGGTTTTCGGGTCATTCGGTTCTGGGTCGTTTCGGTTTTCGGGTCATTCGGGTCTTGGCTATTTTGATTTTCGGATAATTCGGATTTTGCAAAATTTGATTTCGAACCTTTCGATTTCCCAAAAATTTAGTTTTTGGGTAATTCCGGATTTATTTTATTGATTCCAAGATATTTTAGCAATATTATATTGATTTTAAGAATAATAATTTAATTTTCGGGTCATTCGAGTCGTGAATTTCGGGTCATTCGGGTTCGGGTTAGTTCGGGTTTCGGGTCGTTCGGGTTTCGGGTGATTCGGTTTCGGGTCACTTTCGGGTTCGGATCATTCGGTTTCGGGTAGATTTCGGGTTCGGATCATTCGGTTTCGGGTCAATTTCGGGTTCGGGTCATTCGGTTTCAGTTTCGGTTTCGGGTCGTTGACTTGTCAACATTTTCGGGTCGGGTCGGGTTCGGGCGGGTCGGGTCATTTTTTCGGGTCGGGTCAGATTTTGCTAGCTCTAGTGGTTGCTGCTTTCCAAAAATATGTCTCGGGTCGCTAAAAGCCCGGACAACCTTGGTTTGAAATATCCAACATCGGTTCCCAGCAAAATGCGTGCGAAATGGGCTTGAGAAATAGAACACAAAAAATATCAATTTAAACATCCAAAAATTAAAAATAAATAAATATTATCATTACAATTTCGACATACCTGACCGGGTCTGACCAAAATTGCCAAACGAAAATCCACTCAAACTAGCCGGTTGAGCCGGCTGAAACTGAGTCGAAAGCGTATGCTACCACAACAAACAAACAAAAAGATTAAATCTTTATTCAATATCAAAAAAAAAAAAAAACAATTAATTAATTAATTAAAAAATAAAACTCACAGTAGATTGTTCGAAATCAGAAGGACGAGAAGAAGCAAACAAAGACGGCGTAGAATTACCAAACAAGTTCCCACCAAACCCAGTCGAATGTTACTGCGTATTAAACAAACTCCCACTAAAAGATGACCCATTTTGATGCTTTGTTGCCTGAACTCAGGCCCGCTTGACTGCCCGAATGCAGGCCCGCTTTGCTGCCCGAACGAAGGCCCGCTTTGCTGACCGAACGCAGATTCTCTATGCTGCCCGAACGCAGGCCCGCTTTTCTGCCCGAACGTAGGCCCTTTTGGCAGCCCAAACACAAGCCCGCTTTGCTGACCAAACGCAGGCCCGTTTTGCTGACCAAACCCGGTATTGCCAGCTGTCGGCTTCCCGAACGGCAAAAGACTCGACCCGAAAGCAAGAGTCGACGTCGTAAACGACCCAAACGATTGCTTGGCACAACCGAACCTCGATCCAAACGGACTCGGATTTGGGGACCCAAATGCCGACAGGGACAGCCTTGGGGTTTGGAAGTCTATGGACAAATATCCAACCTCGGTTCCCAACAAAATGCGTGTAAAAAAATTTCGGGGATTGAGGACTTGTTTTTTTAAGCTTAGAAAAACATAATAATAAATTAGTTTTGCAAAAAATATGAAAATTAAAAATAACAAAAATACCTTATCGAGACGGAAATCGAGACGCAAAACCCTTTTCGATCTGATTTCTCGTTCTCCCAACATGACAGTACTATGCTGCAAGGCCCGCATTTCGAAATTCGGTTCCTTGTAATTACTCGGCACCTACATTCCCAAAACAAAGTGGTAAGCAAATCATTATCAACCAGCAAGTGAAATGGAAAAATGCGAAAATATTACCTCGGTAGCCACGTCACGAGGTTCGTGAATGAATTGCATGGAATCGGGAACGAATCGGGAACCAATAATCCATATCATGTGAGCTTGATCCAAAATATAAAGATTAGAAAAGGAATTGAAGTATATGGAGGCTTGCGTGAATGAGTTGTTGCGTGGAGCAGTAGTGAGTTCTCTCTTTAAGTTCGTCAATTTTGGCTTTTCTCTCAGCTCGGGGATTTTCGAGTGTCTTTTCCTCCAATTCGGTTTTGTCAGTTGAATTGAAATCTGGATTGAAATGTAAAAAATTGATTTGAAATCTCGTAATGTAAATCCAAATTGAAAGAATAAAAAATATGGATCTAGTACCGTCAAATGAGATTTGAATCTGCGATTTGAATTGAAATCTCTTCTAAATATCATAATGTAAATCTGTAGATTTGAATCTGCGATTGAAAAGTCGTAATTAATTCAAACAATTCGAAATTTTATTTTATAGAAAATAACAATTTAGAAGTTGAAGCGAAATACACTTGCAATTCAAAATACAGTCGCAATTCAAACATTTCGTAATTAATTCAAATAATTCAATCAATTTGTAATAATTTCGTAATTACACCTGAATTTTGTAATAATTGTTACAAAATTTGTCGAGCTCGAGAGGGAGAGAGAGATTGAGACTCTCAGAGAGAGAATTTCACAAAAATAGAAATTTACTCCTTGAAAAATACACTCGCAATATCAAAAAAATTACAGAAAAAGAGTATTTTGGTTCCACCATCGATATCGAGATAGAATGAGCGAGAGATTGTTATTCTGGAAGTGAAAGAGACTGGAGTTCGTCGAGTTTCACTAGAGCGTCTCTCCTACGATCGGCTCCTTGAATCTCTTTCCGGCGATCTGTAGTAGAAGGGAGAGGCGGAGATAGGGTTTCCGAGAGAGCACTGATGAGAGGAGAGAAACAGAACAGTGGGATCGGGTTTTGGGGTTGGGGAATAATTTAGAAAAGATCCCTCCTTTTATTTTAATCTAAGCGTCCATAAAAAATTACCATAAGGTCCCTCCGCTTACAACATATATTACTTTCGATCCTTGGATTCTATTTGTGAATTTTTTTTGTGGATTCTAGTTAGCATTTATATATATACTAGCAATAGCCCGCGCAATAATTGCGCAGGACTTCATACTATTTATTATACATTTTTTGTATAATTTGTTTAAAGAGAATTTACACGGATACGTTTAAACTCAATTATATAATCATGATATGTTTGCAAATATATTGATGTTAATAAATTCATTATAATTAATAAATGTTCATGAAATTAGTCTATTATGAATATATACATTATAATTAATAAAGATTCATGAAACTGATCCATCATTATAAATTCACGCTAAATAAATAAATTATAACATGTTATAATTTAAACAAAATTAAATTTCAAAACAAAAAAAAGAAAACCGTGAATAATACAGATAAAACCGAAATATATATTTAAAATGCCATCCATTAACATAAAAAAAAAATATCAATTTAAAAAAAAAAACACATTTGTAAATTATACCATAAGAAATTAACATTTGAGTAATAATTTCATACGGGAATTATATATGGAACCACAATAACAAAAAAATAACACCTTGATGAGGCCGCAAAAGAGGATTAAATAGGTTGATTTGTATGATTGATTGTCTCATTTAACGATTTAAGCGACCGTTTAATTGAATTGACACGTCATTCACATTTACTAATATTAACATATTATAAATCATTGGTGTGTTAATTAAACGTGTCAATCAACATTTAATTGAGTCAATTAAATTATGTTGATTAATTCACTTTGTCACCTTATCAATGATATTGTGAAGAGTTTGAGAAAAAATTATAATTTTTACACATCATTAACATTTACTAATGTTAACATATTATAAATTAATTATGTGTTAATTGAACGTGTTAATTAACATTTAATTGAGTCAGTTAGAAATGTTAATCAATTCAGCTTGTCATCTCATGAAGTATATTGTGATGAGTTTGGAGGAAAATTATTTTTCTTTTGATACATGGATATAATTTGGGTTGCAATAAGAAAAAACAAAAAAAAAAATTACCACGTGTCAAGCCCTCATCTTTTGTTCAAAATTATATATATATATATATATATATATATATATATATATATATATATATATATATATATATATATATATATATGAGAGGGGCTAAAGTACTTAATTAAGTACCAGTCTTTCGGTACTTAATACTTCTCCACCGTCAGATCTTTTTAAGATGTGTGTTCATGATATAAGTTATAACAGAATGATGGGTTAACTGACGGAGGTCCATTAGCTTTCTTTCCCTTCATCCATTAATATTCATATTCTCATCGGTAAGAGTTTTTCCTTCATTTCTTCATGAACCCGCGCCTGAGATGAGCAAAAGAGAGCTTGGCGATGAGGAAACTCCTAGGGTTACATCTTGGCGACGAGGAAACTCCTAGGGTTACAGCTTGGCGACGAGGAAATTCCTAGGGTTACAGCTTGGCGACGAGGAAATTCCTAGGGTTACAGCTTGGCGACGAGGAAACTCCTAGGACTACGGCTTGGGACGAGAAAGCTCCTAAGACTACGGCTTGGCGACGAGGAGAGATGCCGCCAGATCAGGTAGCCGCTGCCACCACTATTTCTCTTCATTTGAATGTATTTGAGTGTGTGTAATTGTTGAGTGTGTGTAATTGTCCCCAATTTGAATAGTTATGGAGTGATGGTCTCAAATTTTGAAGCTAATTACCCTAAAATTAGTCTCTTGTTCCAAATCAGACCTTAATCGTTGTGATGATTGAAATAATTTATCTTTAGGGTTTGTTAAATCTTTAAACCCTGCTCCTGTTGATGTTGAACATAAATAGGAGGGCCTACAAAAGGTTAAGATTTTTTTACAAGTTCAATTTGAAATTAAAGTTTTTTACTTCCATCAATGTCTATCTAGTACTAAGTTAAGAGTTTCGTCACTTTTAGTGAATTGGTGCCGATTTTTGATGAATTTGTTTTTATTTTGCAGATTTTACGACAACTAGGGTATATTTGGCAGATTCTATCGAAACTAGGATTTATTTGTTTATTACTTACGGGTAAGCAATATTGGACTTTGGCGAATTAGACGTAATTAGGGTTGAATTTGAGGTTTGTTTATTCGAATGAAATTTGCTCGAGATGCGAGAAGAGGATCTTGTTAAGCTAACTAAATACCGTCTCTTTCTCTATGCTGGATCAAAAGTTCATCTTCAAAGTTTGAATTTGTGAAATTGTATTTAGTCCATCTTACATGTTTGTGTATGGTATAAGCAAAGTTTAAATAATCCTTGTAATTATGAAATTATTTTCTGATTTTTGTTTAGTTGTTTCAACAACTTTATTGTAATTATTATTTGTTTTTTATTCTTTTTGTTGGCACGGTAAACCATTTTCAATTTTATTTTTGTTATTTGCAAAGTAAACTATTTTGAAAATTTGAAAGAATTTTACAAATGACTTAGTTTAGTACAAGTTATTGATTTGTTGGTGTATTGCTCAATTGATACTCTTTTTTAACAATTACTAATTCAAATTACAATTGGGATGAAACGAAAGTTAATACAGACCACTGGTTTAAACGAAGATCTTTAAACTCGAATGAGATTGGGCAATGAGATACATGGTGACGGGGAGCGAGATATGATACGTGGTTAGCAAGGAACAACTCAATTTTCCGCAATCAAAACCGAACGATCAATGGATGTATTACACGCACATTACCTAGTTAGTTGCTGGATCAAATTGAGTAAAAAGAAATAATACTTCTAATTTGGTGAAGATAAAAACTAAAAATCAGAATTATAATTAGCAATTTACAAATAGATTAGCTTAATTTTACAATGTACTTAGGATCATGTAATAGTTTTTAAGCAATGAAAGGGGGTACCCAATCTTTCCTTAAAAAAGAAAATTCAAATTAAAAATTCAGAGCTATCGATACATGCAACATAACTAAACTCAAAACAAAAACTGAATTTAAAAAAACTTCTCAAACCGAAACTTGTTTTTCATTGCTAGAATCCATCAGGATGACATCGTCCTATTTCTTCGTGTATCGACTGAATTAAAAAGTTTAAAAGAGTATTTTGATATTTTAGGGTTTATTTTGCATATTTAGGGTTCATCCCACTCTTCATCTCTTGCAACGAGCACAACTAAACACACACAGACACATAAATTACTAATTATGTATAAATATTTAAAATCAAATTAAATATATAATAAAATATTGATAATAATTTTTAGTATTGCTAGATTGAATGCCTTAGCCATCGCATTAATGCACACATTAAACCCTAGGATGCACGTTAAGGAACAAAGGAGGGACCTGACCTAAAATAAAATTAAAACATGGGTTAAAATACAAAATAATGTAATATGAGATTTGAAAAGGATACCGCAGGTGTTTTGATCGATTTCAGTGGCGGCGAAGTCCATCCATTGCTCAATTAGGGCCTGAAATTAAACGATTTTGGTATTATATATACGAATTTACAGCAGGTGTTTAAGTGTTTTGATCGATTTAGGTGGCAGCAAAGTCCATTCATTGGTCAATTGGGCCTGAAATTATATGATTTTAGTATTATTATATACAAATTTTAGAAAAGGATTGATAAACTCACTTGTTTTTAGGACTCAAACAATCAGATTTAAAAATACACAATCGCAATGAAGGTTATCAAAGCAAAATACACAATCATATTTAAAAATCATACATGCAATTGCATTGCTAAATACACAATCAGATTTAAAATTCATACATGCAATTGATTTTATGATACCATATCTTGCAAATTACATTGCTTTTGAAGAAAGAACGAAGAAGAATTGGGGTTTCTCTGTCATCGAGCAAAGTCTCGTAGCCAAGCCGCCAGAAGAAGTGGCCAAGCCTCTACGTCGCCAAGCTTCTCAGCCCTAGAGTTTGCTCGCCAAACCTCTCAGCTCTAGAGTTTGCTCGTCGCCAAGCCGTAGCCTAGGAGGTTCCTCGTCGCCAAGCCATAACCCTAGGAGGTTCCTCGTCGCCAACCTCTCTTTTGCTCATTTTGCTCATCTCAGACGGGGGAATGTTAATGGATGAAGGGGGCGAATGTTAATGGACCTCCGTCAGTTAACTCACCATCATCTTATATCATGAACACACATCTTAAAAAGATCTGACGGTGGAGAAGTATTAAGTACCAAAAGGCTGGTACTTAATTAAGTATTTTAGCCCTTCTATATATATATATATATATATATATATATATATATATATATATAGAGGAGAGAGGCTAACATATTTAATTAAGTACAAGAATTTTGGTACTTAATATTTTTTCACCATTGGATTTGCATTGAGATTTTTGCATTTAATGATGTGCACAAAATTTCATGATCATTATGAAAAAATGCAAATCAAATGGTTAAAAAACATTAAGTACCAAAAGCTTGGTATATATATATATATATATATATATATATATATATATATATATATATAGGGGACGGTTCCGTCGAGATCTTACTTCGAGTCCTTATTTTGAGTCCAAATCCGAATCGTTGATTAAAATTGGATGAGTGGCTGATCTTTAATTAAAATCCAAATATTACATGCTGCCCCTTGCCCTGCCCGTTATGTTAATTTCTATTTGAAAACCAAGACCTTCCCTAAATTAATTTTCTTGTTCATTACCTTATACAGCACGAGCCTCTTTCCCTTCCTCCCTCCCTCCCTAAACCAAACTATTATATCTCGCTCATGGTTCTTCTCTAAATCTCATTAAAAAGTTGAAAATTTGAAACCTCATGAAAAATGCACTATGTAAAAGTCGACAATAAAAAGCTAAAATAGCCAGTCAATCTTCCATGCCAGTATGCCACCATCTCTCATGCATCTTCAGTCTTCTTCATTTCTATAATTATGCTCTCACCTAAATTTTGCATTTCAATTCCTCTATTCTGATACGAGTTAGATTTTCTTATTAATCGAGTTGACGTGATTCTTCTTCTACTGCACATCTAGTTACCTACCTATGCAGCCTTAATCTTAATTTTTTTTATTAATATCTTTGATCGCAAATTGCACCGTTCAAACCTAACCACTGAATGCTTCCAAGTTTCATCAGATCGAAAAAAAATTCATCTTCCGTGTTAATAAATTGATTTTGCCATTGCTTTGAGCCCACCTAAACTAGGATTGAGCATTTGTTTTGCCTCTCTCATTATTTTTTGTTGAAAGGTACATTCATATATTTCTCTAAATTTTGAATTGTCGAAACTTAATTTGCAGTCAGTAATACATGTTAATTTATGATTAAATCAAGATTTTGCATTTTCACGATAGATTCAATGCACAATGCAGTTTGTCCTACTAGGATGGTTAGTGAACAAATTAATGCACTGAACTGCAAACATACTAGGAAGATTGGTGTCGAGGATTACTTTGGATGTGATAGCATGAAGCTCGGCTCGTTGTGATGGACCAATCTGATAATTTTCTTAAATGAAAACATATTAGTTATTCAAGTATAAAGTAAGATTCCAGGATTACTTTGAGATTTGTGTTTTTTCATGATGATCATAAATTTTTGTGTACATCATTAAATGCACAAATCTCAATGCAAATCCAATGGTTAAAAAGCATTAAGTACCAAATCCTTGGTACTTAATTAAGTAGGTTAGCCTCCATATATATATATATATATATATATATATATATATATATATATATATATATATATATATATATATATATATATATATTACAATGAAAATAATACATTATTAATTACTAACATAAAATATGATTACCGATTCTAAAGGCGAAAACATCTATTTTGAAAATTTTATAAATAAATATCATTGTTTTCAAAAACATGTAACATAAAAAAAATCATGCTAACCGAGGCTAAGTAACTGACAATGAGCCGTTATAGCACGTGCTGAAGCTAGTAAACAAAATTAAAAGAGAAAATGTGGATGAAAGCAAGGGAACTTGTTCGTGGTTGTATAAGGAATGCAAGGCATTGACCAGAAAATGCGGATGGGCCGTTCTACTTGCCATTCTTCTCGCCTTTGTCCCCCTAACGAGATGCGAGGAATAGTGCAACTGAGTTGATATTGTATCCAATGAGAGAAAAAACTATAGTCTTCTTTTCGTTAGAGCCTTTCTTGATCCCTTGGTTTTAAAAATTTGTTGATACAATTGTTATGAACTAAATTTAGTTTACATCAGAAAAGTTATTTCTATATAATAAAGGTAATTGTAATATTTATAAAACCATCGCTAAAGAGATTTGTTGTCAATTAAAGCGAATCATCACAAATATAGTTATAATATTGGGTATATATAACACCTTTCTTGAACATATTTCCATATACCTTTTTAAAATTACTTGCGTCCATCCATAACAATTTCTTTCCTACTTCTCCATTTTTAAACACTTCAGTTTTAAATAGAAATGGGTCCTCTTATTCTTAGATATTCCTCTCTCGTGTATTCTGAGAGAAATGACAAGTCATGCCACTACACGACCGTCAGAAACAATGATGAATTTCAATCTAAAAACATTATTTCTTGTGTGGAGATGTTACCAGATGATATAATATTGAAAATCTTATCCTTACTCCCCGCCGCAGATGGAATTAGATTTGGATCTGTCTCCAAGTCCTCGCAAAAATACATCTCAGAAATGAAATGCATTTTAAATGACGACTATGAAGAATTTCAATCTAAAAACATCATTTCTTGTGTGGAGATGTTACCAGAAGATCTAATATTGAAAATCTTATCTGTACTCCCCGCCGCAGATGGAATTAGAGTTGGATCTGTCTCCAAGGCTTTGCAAAAATACATCTCAAAAACAAAATGCAATTTAAGTGACGACTATGTCCAACATAAACCCTGGTATTTTATGTTTTTGTGGCATGCAAGAGACATTATTGGGTATTCCTATGATTTCGAAGCACAATCCTTGCAAATGTTTGATTTTCTGAATTTGAAGTCATTGTCCCAATGTACATCATTTGAATCTCCTTCCTTCGATTATACAGTTGGAGGTATGTCATCGTCACATGGATTAGTATGTATAAGGCAGGTGGAAAATAAGAACAATCGTATTTTGGTATGTAACCCTATATTGAAGCGCTGGAGATGGTTACCAGAGGTACCAAATAACAAAGATGAATGTTTTCAAGCAGTTGCATTATCAGTAGATATTCAAGCTGGAACATACTACACAACAATGATCTCTTCCACATACAACATGTCCGATGAAAAAAAAGTGAGCATTGAACTATACGATTCAAAAGGAAAATCTTGGACGAATGTTTGCAATGGTTCATTGGTTGGATGTATGCAAATATGTCGTGCGGTGATATGTAATGGTATCTTATATTTTCTTATTTCGACGGAGGATTGGGAACAGTCACGTTATGCTGTGGTTCCATATGATTTGAGAAGCACGAGAACTGAAACTTCTCTGACAGATTTAGCAATTGTGTTGCCGAGTGCAATGTGCATCGTTGTCGAGATGATGAATTTAAGCGGAAAGTTGATCTTGGTAGGCTACATATTTGATGGCATACCGAAAAAGACAAAATGCCTGATCTTATTGGAATTGTGTGGAACGGAATGGAATGAGGTTTCGAGGATGCCAAATGAGTTATTGGATATTTTCCACGGGTGTAGATGTAGTGGATTCAATGATTTAGTATATCTACATACATATTGGAACGAAACTATTCTGGCAATATTCAATTTAAGTCGAAATACTTGGAAGTTCGTAAACATGTCCCCAATCCCCGAAAAGGATATTTTGAGTCACGATAATGATACTTTTGTACACACATTTTGTTGGGAACCGAGGTTGGATATTTGTCCATAGACTTCCAAACCCAAGGCTGTCCATGTCGGCATTTGGGTCCCCAAATCCGAGTCCGTTCGGATCGAGGTTCGGTTGTGCCACGCAATCGTTTGGGTTGTTTACGACGTCGACTCTTGCTTTCGGGTCGAGTCTTTTGCCGTTCGGGTAGCCGCCAGCTGGCAATACCGGGTTTGGTCAGCAAAGCGGGCTTGTGTTTGGGCTGCCAAAAGAGCCTACGTTCGGGCAGCATAGAGGATCTGCGTTCGGGCAGCAAAGCGGGCCTGCATTCGGGCAGCCAAGCGGGCCTGCGTTCGGGCAACAAAGCGGGTCTGCGTTGGGGATCAAAATGGGTCATCTTTTAGTGGGAGTTTGTTTAATACGCAGCAACATTCGACTGGATTTGGTGGGAACTTGTTTGGTAATTCTACGCCTTCTTTGTTTCCTTCTTCTAGTCCTTCTGATTTCGGACAATCTGTTGTGAGTTTTATTTTTTAATTAATTAATTAATTGTTTTTTTGTTGATATTGAATAAAGATTTAATCTTTTTGTCTGTTTGTTGTGGTAGCCTATGCTTTCGACTCAGTTTCAGCCCGCTCAACCGGCTAGTTTGAGTGGATTTTCGTTTGGCAATTTTGGTCAGACCCAGTTAGGTATGTCGAAATTGTAATGATAATATTTATTTATTTTTAATTTTTGGATGTTTAATTTGATTTTTTTTGTGTTCTATTTGTCAAGCCCATTTCGCACGCATTTTGTTGGGAACCGAGGTTGGATATATGTCCACAGATTTCCAAACCAGGGCTTTTAGCGACCGAGACATATTTTGGAAAGTAGCAACCATCATTGTTATGCTAATTCTTCTGCTCGATAAGAAACGTGAATTTTGACAAGAAGGGAGGAATTGCAATATGAATATGATACGAGCTCTCCATCTCTCGCAAACTTGACCAAGGGAAGCGGAAAAAGGATTTGTAAAATAAACGTAGAGAACTAAAAAATATCACTTTCTTAAGGAATCACTGACCCACAAATGACGTCTTTTTCTGAAAATCACTCTCGACTCTCATCGCAAAATGATATCTCCTTCTCAAAATCAAACATAAGAATTGGTTCAGGAATGCTAGAGACCGAGACTTATATCTTGAGAAGGAGACCGGAGGACGGTGACAGGGAAGGGTCATTGCGATATTGTGATATGGGAGAGAACGTGGTCACTAGAGTATGGAGGCTGCCGCTTGGCATATGGACTGGGAGAGTGGGCGACGAAATCACGGGTCCTCTCAAAATTGTAGAACCCATCATCTCTCTTCCTCAATCCAATTTGGCACCTCCACTTCATTCCGTTCGACCACCTTGACAACGACCCCTTCTCTCTTCGGCGCTGCTCTGTCCACCGGTTCTGTGTTCGGATCCACGACCGTGGCATCTTTATTCGGTGGCGCCAGCACGCCGGCGTTTGGATCAACTCAGAATATCCCGTCGGCACTAGGGTCCACGAATCTGATTCCGTCCGGATCGAGGTTCGTTGGTGCCACGCAATCGCCTGTGTTGCCACACCTCCCAGCTAGCTGGAATGAGCAAGAATTACTACTTTTATCTTTTACGCCAGACATCTTGGCGAAAGGGCAATTTTCATAATATTTGTGTTACGACCTCAACAATGTTTTTGACTATTTTATAGTGGGAATTGGTAAATTATAAAAAGATCAAAGTTTTAGATCTTATTAAGAACTATAATTTAGATATATTGTTTGTAGCTAGCGTTGTACCCGCCCTATTGCGCGGGTCTTCTTTTTATCGGATGAGTATATTGTCAATGAAATTTTTCTTGTAGAGAATAAAAAAAACAAAATATTTTGCAGATGTACTAACATATCTCGTCACAGCCAAAGAGTTCAGACAACTATACATTACATTTCTAAATTTTTCATCGAAGTCGATTGTTTCGGCAGCTCAATAAAATCCATTATGAATCAAGTGATTTTGGTTCGGCACGATATCGTCTCTACGATAGCTATGAATATAACAATTATAGACATAGAATCATACCACGTGAAATTGATCACGGAGACGGGTTGATTCACGCGTAGTTGCTGTCCTTGCTTGCTTCGATCCCGGTAACACGCACGTCCCACACCCGCGCGATTCGACACCTTGTTCGAAGCTTCTTTTGTCGTATACAACCGGATAATATCCGATTCGTATCCGATCTTGCTTGACCTTGCTCTTGTTTGATCACAACAGAAAATCTCAAGCGAGATTTCTCTACTCGTATCCACCTAGAGCTAGCGTCTCTCGGTTGCTACAAATTCCCCTAAAATTTGTCACAATCTTGTTTGACAAAATCTATCTAATGGAATTCTCTCTTTTTCTCTTTTCCTTGTCTCACAAGAATGATTCTAGATATGTGTTAAAAACCAGAGAGAGAAATATCAGGTGAGAATATCATATATAATCACCACCATTAATGCAGGATTAATGAGTATAAAAAACTGGTAATATGGAATTTGGATCACAGTCCGTCAGGACGCACAATATGGTGCGTCGTGACGGACATGTCACAAGTACTAGATCTAGCCGTTAAAAATGTGCTCCGTCATGACGTACAAGACAGTCCGTCATGACGCAACTCCGTCATGACGCACATAATAGTGTGTCACAACGCTATACTCACATATTGGTTTTTACAGGATTACACTAATGTGCGTCATGACGGACCATATGGTGCTTCATGACGGACTATGTAATTTCTGTCAGATTTGCATAATCTTATTATGCATCCAATCATTTCGACGAACGCGTACGTTCATCTACCCTCATGTGTACAATCTACTAGTTGATTTGTAAATGTATTTCCTTCAGTCTACCACTTAGTTTAAGATCCAACTAAAGAAAGCACCAGTACACATCACATGTATACATATCATTAGAGATTGAAGTTCAAGCCCGAAATAAGACAGCTCTATGTGTGACCGCGTAGGTTCGTATCAAGCAATGATAGTAAATTTATGCCTAAGTTCACGGGTTCATGAGAAGGATCTAAGAAGAAATCCATCATAGCTTTCCCACGTTGAAAACGAAAACGATTGTGATCATTTATACCCATCTTGAATGGTGGTGTTTAGTTCTCTTGTTCACGATATGCGTCAATCAAAAGGCACGATAGTAGTCATCCTTATAATTTGATTGACTAAACTTATGTTTCGATACCAAATTGAATAAACAAACACAATCGATATTAACCATTAATATCATTGACTCTTGTCAGAGATTTCGTTGATCAATTCATCGATATGCCTAAGTGATATCTCTTTCTTTCGAAAGGAACAATTTCTATCTTGATGACTCACATTAAATTTCGTGTTTCAGATAATAACTGATTATAATCCCATGACCATCCTGTTACAGATAATGGAAGACTATCTCTTCCTTGTCCCTTGTACAGTTCCTTTATCTTGTTTAATCAAAACAGCCCAAGTTCAATTCTCTCCCCCTCAATCAGTAGTATAAATTCTAATATTTTTGCATCTTACCTCTCTCTCTCTCTCTCTCTCTCTCTCTCTCTCTCTCCTCGAGCCATGCCCTCAGAATTCCTATCCTATCGTGACACGAGAGAGCTACCATTGCTTTATTCTGATTACACTCTTTTTCTTTATTGAAGCGTCTAGCTTGAAAATTCCATCTGCTATATCCATTTTCTTGTTCGTTTCTTCTTTTGTTCTGGAGCTCTTCCATGGTGAATTGGAGGAAATGAATGAGTCTGGTGAAGAGGAAGTCGAAGATGTTATCGATGCACTTGACTAGTTCGCTTATTCTTTTGTGGTGTTTGGATGCTTTTTCTTTGATCTTCTGAATCCGTTTTTCCTTATTTCGAACAACACAATAGCCATGCAGTAAATATGTTATCTTTTTTTCTTGCCTTGTAATGGCTAATCTTTGTGCAGAGAATCTAATTTTAGAAGTATAAACAGTATATAATTTAATTGCTTCTTCTCCCCTTTCAAATTATATCCCTGCAAATGGCGAATCAATGGTTGTCTCAACTTCATTTCTTTGTTGATTAAGATCTGCATTCGTAAAATCATATTGCTGACTATTACCGTTGGGGCTTTGCATCTCTTCACCATCAGTAGAAAATTCGAGCAAATGCTCTTGCAAGTTTATATTTGATTTCCATGTTAGGAGACAAGATCAAATTGACAAAATATACATCTGACAGATGAGCCCTACATATATTATTAAGTCACGAAAAAGATCAATACCTCTCCTAAGAAGAGTGGAATATTAACGCTTCATTGACCATGATGAATTAAGATGGAAGCACTGTAATTTTATGTTAATGAATTTAAAGATTGTTGAGAAATAAGAACAAGAGTAAATTAGAAAGATGGAATTATATATTTCCTAATTTAATAGTCTGGAAAATCAGTAATTATATATTTCCTAATTTAATAGTCTGGAAGAAGAAAAGAGAGAATTTGGGGAGACAATAATCTTATTGAATTGATTGAATGAATACAATAGCCACTACCCCTTTATATATGAGAGGGTGAGTGCCGGCCAAGAAAGCTCTTGTCATATAAAACGTTACAATACAAGGAAATAATACAATATCAAATATACTAATTATCCTATAATTAATACATTAATCTTTCCTAGATTTGTTGACATCCATTATATTCATAACATTCCCCCTTGGATGTCAATATTTCATACGCATGAGAAACTACCTCGTTAAAAACCTAGTCAGGAAAAACCCATTGCACTACTACAAAAAGTCTCATTAGCTTCGAAAATCCTAGTGACTAAGTATATTTAGTCTCTGTATGTTGGTTATTAGGAGCACATTTTGCTTTGTCCCAAAACAGTTATATTTCTTGGGACAAAGATTTTGTTTTGGCATTACAATTGTCACAGAAGAAGATTAAGATTTTAAGTCCGTACATTTTGAGACTATTGTTTGTCACAAAATAGGTTACTTGTAAAATGAAAAATAATTGGAGCGAAAGTTGGCCGTTGATTGTTGTAAATTATATGGAATGCCTTGCGTGATATATATAAGGTCATACATTAATTTATACTATTATAATTAATTTAGACAAGTCTTAATTTAATTCAACAAAAATAGTTTAAGGACCGGCGTAGTCCGTCTCTAAAATAAGATTTTGGCCGCCATTGGTTTGGAGACAATATGTAGTCGTCAATATTTTGTCCTAACATCGTGAACCCAATAAATTAATTTAATACTAATCATAATTAATTTAACAAATATTAATTTTTAGGTTGAAATTAATATTTCATTTTTAGGTAGAATATTAATTTGACTAATATGTGATGAGAATGTTGGAGCGAATTTTTCCTCTAATTATCTTTTCATTCATGAGTAAAAGCAAATATCACATATATCACAATTGATATTAAATGCATTTTTTTAGACGATAATTTGTTAGAACTGACTTGTTCAATTTCTCGTAACCCTAATATTAACCCACAACATAAATTTGTTAGTTTATAGTGTTGAAAAAAAAATTCATATTATTTGTAGTTTTCGAATTAATTAATATGCGATGAAAATTAGAAGAGAAATTTTGGATCTATTTTTTCATTTTATACTCGGTAAAATATTGGAAGGAATTTCATTTTATACTCGGAAAAATATTGGAGGGAATTTTCCCTCCATATTTTTCATGTGTAATGACTAAAATGAGTAGAAAAATAAATACACAATAATTATTAAATAAACAATTACACGTGTATACCTTCCCTTCCTCTATTCACTCTTTGTTCATTCTTCTCTCTCTCCGCCCCCCTTTCCATCTTGAGTTCCAGTATTTCTTTCCACTTGATTTCTCTTCACTCTTTGTTCGTTCTCTTCAGTACTCTCCACTCTTTGTTCGCTCTGGCTCCGTATTTCTTTCCATTTGAGTTGAGTTCCAATACGACGAGACCGTGAGGCGATAAAACCCTAGATGTGAGATTGTGATAAAATCGGTCACTAAATATAAAGGCAAAGAAAAACGAAGGAATCCTCACATGGATCAAATATGAGAGACAAGTAAACCCTACCTTCGATCTTCAGAACTAATTTTTGTCTATGTTGTTGTTACCGCTCTCAAAGGTTCGTGAGCTCTGTCGATTCTTCAGATCTAAAAATAGGGTTTGTTGACTGATTCCTCACGATTTGTTGGGTTTCATTACAGTTTTGAGGTAAATTGAGGGATTTGCAAGACAAAAGCAGTGACGATTGGTACTTGCGAGATGGTCTGAAGAAGAAGCTCTGGTGATTGGTACGTGCCGTTCTTAATTATTTGTTGATTTAATGGTTAATTTGGACTGGTTTTTGCTTATTATCTTCGATTTCATTAACTGACAAGTCTGCGAGAAGCTTTGCCGATCGGTTCCATTAACCGTTAATTATTTGCTTCGATTCATTTCGACTAGTTAGTTTAATTAACTGTTAATTATTTTCTAATTAGCTTCGACTTACTGGTTTTATTTCAGGTTTGGACTGTTAATGAATGGACAGCGAATTGACATCGAATGCGAGATGCTAGCTTCCTAAGTACTTTGGCCTTTTTAATGTACTTATTTATTTGCAAGGTATTATTTTATTCTTTTTATAGTTCAAATTTTTCATAGCCATGTCACTTAAAAAAATTAACAAGGATTTGATTACTATTTATTTTCTTTTGTTTACAGATTTATATTGAATCTGAGAGCTATATCTGCATATGAGAGAAGACCTAGTCTAATGGAATTTTATGGTACCGTACTTACAATTTTTTATGACAAATTTTTATAAAATAACCATATTCTCTAATGTTTATGGAAAAAACTCCTAATTGAAACATTTTTTAAAAAAAAACCTGGTCTTAGAACACACAATACCCCCCTGCTAATTTGAGTTTTCTATTTTAAAATGGTTTTTATTAGAGTTTAGAGATAAGGATTGGGAGAGAGAGGATGAATGCGGTATTTTCATGGAAATGTCTACCAAAATACTTCTCCCTAGTTGTAATCACGAGATGTGTGTTGCTACGTAAACTGGTAATTAACTTGGGTAAATTTGATATTTTATTTTTTTGCATTGATAGTCCTTTCATAGGGTAAATTAAGTTCTGATTGCGTGCGACTAATTTCAGGTATACGAGATTTGAATCGTGTCCGTTTTGTAGAAGAAACTTGAAAAGGGTTCGATCGAGAGACCTTTGATTACCGATGAGCGAGTCTGCCAGAAAATGTGAAGTGTTTCCATAATTACATCGATAGTGTACCGGCCACGATCCCTGAAAATCTCTTTGTTCTTTACTATGATTATTTCTCGTCTAAAATGTAAATATTAATGTAAATGTAAATGTAAATTTAATTTAATTTAGGATTTATTAGATAGAGGCTGATAGATAACTTTTATATTTGTCTAGATTAGAAAATTGTGATGCCAAAGTTTTGAGAATTATAGACATCGGCAAGTATTGTAATTATTAGGAATTAAAATGAAATTTTTGATGTCATTTCTTCTAAAATTGTATATCATTGGAACATAATGTACTTGAACATTTTTAATATTTTATAAACACTTCATTAAAATTGGAACATTTTTAATATTTTATACACACTATTCGACATTAAAATGGATATAAATATAATATGATATAATATATTATAACATAATATAATACAACATAGTAAGATATAAATATGATATGATATGATTAATATAATATAATATAATATAATATAATATGATTTGATACAATATAATATAATATAATATAATATAATATAATATGGTATGGTATAATATAATGTCAATATAATCATATTATATTGATTTATCCAAGATATTATGATGATATATGTGAATTTATAAGCATGATTTGTGAAGTATTTAAATTACATCTTTAAAGAAAAACCTTTAATGTATCATTTCAAGGATCAATTTATTCTAAAAATAATAAGTATGTATTAATTAAAACGAAATAAAACAATATTATATAATATAGCATAGTACAATTAATGGAATACAATACAACATAATATAATATAGTATAACAAAGTATATATAATAAAATGTAATAATATGATATAGTATAGTATATTATAATAAAATGTAATAATATATTATAGTTTAGTAAAGTAAAATATCATAAAATATGATGATATGATATGATACAATATATTATAGTATAATACAATATCATGTCATATGATACAACGCAATTCAATATAACATATTATAATATAGTATAATTAAATTAAATTAAATAAAGTAAAATACAATATGATATGATTTAGTGTAATATAATGAAATACAACACAACTCCTATTTTCTCTAAATTATTATATAATAAAGATTATTAAATATGATATAGTATAATATAATATAATATGCTATGATATAATATAACACGACACATTAAAATACAACACGATATTATATGATATGATATATGTTATTATATTATAACTATAATATGATATAATTTAGTATAATATAATGAAATACAATAAAACACAATACAATACAATACTATGTGAAATTATAGTATAATACATTAGTATATTATAATAAAATACAAAACAACTCCTATTTTCTCTAAATTAGTATATAAAAAAGATTGTTAAATATGATATGATATAATATAATATAATATAATATAATATGTGTTATATTATAGTATTATAAATATAATATGATATAATTTAGTATAATATAATGAAAATACAATACAATACAATACAATACAATACAATACAATATAATATAATATAATATAATATAATATGTTATAATATAATATAATATGTTGAATGCATAACATGTTATGAGTTAATATGATATAAGATAATATAATATAATACAACATAATTCAAATATTATAATAAATTGTATCCGAATATTATTTTCGTATTCGAAATCGTATATGGGACATCGTAGTATCCGAAATCGAAATATTGATAAATGTCATATTGATCTTAAAAATGGTATATTGGCACTAAAAGAATTGAAATATTGAAAAATGTAAATTTATCTTGAAAAAAATATTGATAAATGAAAATAAAACATGTATAATCTTTTCATTTCCTTCCCAAACAAACATGTGATTTCTATTTGGGAAATATAATATTTTTAGAAATATCATTTTACTAAATATAGAACATTTTTTAACAACCACACATTTATTTTGAAAAACTATTATTTTGTATGATTCAGTAATGAAATATATTATTTATTCTAATATTTAGTTTTTCCTAAATTAAAATTCAGATTCTTTTAATGATAAATATTTTACAACCTTAACATATTATATTGAATTTTTAATATATTAGTCTGGATGTGCTTTTATTGAGAAATTTAAAATTTTTATAGCAAATATTGCGTAATGTTTAATATGCAATGTATTATGTAGATAATTTTAGTTAAGACCGAAATTTTTCTTTATTGGTACAAGTGATAAACGAAAAAATGTCCCACCAAAATTATTTGCCATTTTTTTTGGGCGCCACATGAAAATTTGGCTAAATTTTTTTTGCCGCCACATGAAAATTTGGCTAAATTATTTTATCTCCCTCGATTGCTCTCTCTGAGTAACCCTTCTCTCTCTAAAACGAATGTTCTACCTCTAAACCCTAACTTGTGCTCAAGGCCGCCGCATGCTCTCTCTCACTCTCCATCTCTTCCTCTCCCCGTGTTTCTTCCTCTCTCCTTGAAAAATTTAAAACCGCTTGCACTTGCTCTCCTCTCCGGAGCTTTGGAGTTATTGACGAGCTCTGCCTTTCTCCTACGCTGGAAAACGCAAAATGGCAAGAGTTTGCGGCGTCCTATCATTTATGTCCTAGGCTCAAAAACGACACAAGGCGAGGAAGCTCGGTCTAATGGCTTCAACGCCAGCCTCGACCCCTAATTGTTTTGGGTTCGAGCTTTATGCTCCTAGATGCTACTACATATACGCTTACTTTTTCTTTACTTTTTCGTTTTTTTCTTTGATTTTAGCTAATTCCTATTCGACTTTATTCTGAAATTTAGGGTTCAAATGGCAATTCTCGAGGTAATTTCAGTGTTGGCCAGCTTTTTTCTTTGTTTTTTGAGGTGATTTCAGTTACGTTATAATTTTTTGGGTTATTTCAGTATTTCAGTAGTTCAAGAATTGGAGTTGTGTTTTATTTTTAGTTTGTCTCCTAATTTTCAGATGCGACACTAGAAGGAATGCATGAACTGAACATGTTCGATGAAATGCCAAAACTGAAATTGTGGATCTGCAGGCTTTGACGAAGACGTGACACTAGAAGGAATGCATGTACTGTAAACGGAATCGGTTCCTTCGATAGAGAGAGAATATTAAGAGGAAGAAAGATTTAGCACGAGGGAATTCATCTACTTTTTAGGTACAGTGGTTTTTTTCCGAAGAAATCAAATTATTAAGGTATTTTTTAATTTAATTTCTTCTAATGGGATTTGGATTTGAAATTTCTGGTTTTCAACAGGCCAAAACAAATGGAAGCCGAAGGAAATGCGGTTGAAGTGTAGCAATGTAAGGTTTAGGGTCTGCTATTTTAGGTATTTCTTTTTAATTATTGATTTATTCAAATTTACTTAATTTCTTTTCTTAATATATTTTGATGTGGTTTTATCGGGGTGGGTTGAAGTTGAATAATTTTCAGATATATGAGGATTAACTTGATGCTTTCCTTTAATCTAGAGATAAGTTGCAAGAAGTTGAAGAAATCACAGATGTTGATCAATTGATGGAACTTTGAATTCTGTGACCGAGTTGAGGCATGCTTCAAGAGGTCTCTCAAAGAAACTGCCATCCAAGCCTCTCTCCAGTCTGAACCAGATTCCATGAGATATCGTACCGCCTTTCCGCGTATAGATAATTGTTCTATTTTTTAATTTTTTGTTTTATTTAGGTATTTTTGATATTTCCATATTTAGTCTATTTTTAAGAGTTTCTTCTCTTTTTTATCATTTTGTGATTGCGTAGGCACTCTTTCGTGATGTGGATTATTCATTTCTCTTGCATTTCGCTTTATCGGCAGGAAGAATATAACCAATATAACGTCGTGCTCGAAACTGCTGAATTTACAACAGTAGAAGGTAATTATCTTCTCAATAATGATTAATGAAGTCTCAATTTTTGAAACCAAGACAAAATAAAGTTTTGTATTTTTCGACATAATTAATATGTTCAATTATTGTTATTTTTTCAGTTATTCATATGAGTTATTTTTTGCAGTTTGTTGCGACGTCACGGGAGAGTTTGTTGCGACGTCGCAGGAATGGAGAAGAGGATCGTTTCAATGGCGACGTGGCTGACTGGATTTGATTCTCCTCTCCTTGCAGCTCGAGGTCTAGCAATATCAGAAAAATGATTCTTGGCTGACTTGGTGTTCATGCAGATTGGCGTTAAATTGGATTCAAGGTTCTGTTATTGACTAGATGAAGATGCGAGATACTAATTTAATATTATTATTTTCTTTTGTTTTATGATGACTTTACATGTATGTTCTTTTTGTAGTACTCAAGTTAGTGTCGTAACAATTAAAATATAATTTGTATGTAGAGATATTTTTGTTTTATTTAAATGGAAATTTTCTTTGTTTTCATATTTTATTAATTAATACACTACAAATTGTGTTTGTAGAGACTAAAAGAGTCCCGTCACAGAAGTACAATATTCAGGAATTAATTTTTGTCATAGAAAGAACCATTCAGACACCAATATCATGCACGAAAGAGTACATTCAATGACTAACATTTGTCACATTAATATCATATTGAGAGACAACAACTAGTCACAAAAACACCATAACAAGGACAAAATTTAACTAAATATAATATATCTTCAGAAGCAAACATTTGTACCATAAAATGAATATTCAGAAACAAAGTCTAGTCACAAAACAACAATAATTGGGAACAACATTTAGTCTCATAAAGAACATTTTCCACGACCATAACTCAACACTAAAAGTTCATCTTCAGGGACTACCCCAGAAAACGGGGGAAAAAATTGGAAATTAATCTTGTCCCAAGAAAGGTGTCTTATAGGGACTAAATGCAAAAAAACTTTTGTCACCCAGATTTGCTGCGTCGGGCCTGTTATGACAAAGTCATAACGACTAAATATAGTCCCTAAAGATCTACAGCGACTCCAGAAGGGGTTTTAGGGACTAAACACGTTTGTCCCTAATTGCATTTTTTGTAGTAGTGTTGGGATAAAAACCATAACTAGGAAAAAAGAGTGTAGCGCGTATTATTTCTCCCCCTCATGGGTACAAACATCTCTAAAATGACGGAGTCCAATTTTATGTCTTAGTTGCCTGAAAGTTTTAGTTGGCAACGATTTGGTGAAGAAATCTGCAAGATTATTACTCGAGCGAATTTGCTGGATATCTATTTCGCCGCTCTTCTGGAGCTCGTGTGAGGAAAACAATTTTGGAGAAATATGTTTCGTCCTATCTCCTTTAATATATCCTCCCTTAATCTGGGCAATACATGCAGCATTATCTTCGTATATCACCGTTGGACTCCCTTTGATTGTTTTAATACCACATGATTCTTGGATGTGTTGAATCATTGACCTTAGCCATACACACTCCCTACTAGCCTCATGAAGTGCTATTATTTCAGAATGATTTGATGATGTGGCAACCAAGGTTTGCTTCGTTGATCGCCAGGATATGGCAGTCTCACCATATGTGAATAAATATCCAGTTTGAGACCGAGCTTTATGTGGATCTGACATGTATCCAGCATCTGCATATCCGACTAATTTAGATTCCGATGTCTTTTGATAAAACAAGCCAATATCCGTTGTTCCTCGGAGATAACAAAGTATGTGTTTAATACCATTCCAATGTCTTCGTGTTGGCGCTGAACTATATCTTGCTAGCAGATTAACAGCGAACGATATGTCAGGTCTGGTATAATTAGCTAGGTACATTAATGCACCAATTGCACTTAAATATGGTACTTCTGGACCAAGGATTTCTTCGTTATCCTCCTTTGGACGGAAACAATCTTTCTTAACATCAAGAGATCGAACTTCCATTGGTGAACTTAATGGATGTGATTTGTCCATATTAAATCGTTTTAGAACATTTTCTACGTAAGTAGATTGGTGAACAAATATCCCATTTCTCAAATGTTCGATTTGCAATCCGAGACAAAATTTTGTCTTTCCAAGATCTTTCATTTCAAATTCACTTTTCAAGTATTCTGCGGTACTTTGAAGTTCTTCAGGAGTTCCGATGATATTAAGATCATCAACATATACCGCAATGATTACAAATCCGGAATTTGATTTTCTAATAAAAACACATGGACAAATTGGGTTGTTATGATATCCTTCTTTTGTAAGATATTCATTTAGACGGTTATACCACATTCTTCCGGATTGTTTTAACCCATACAAAGATCTTTTTAATTTTATGGAATACATTCCACGAGATTGTGAGTTACATGCTTCAGGCACTTTTAATCCTTCAGGGACTTTCATGTAGATATCACTATCAAATGATCCATATAAATAAGCTGTTACAACATCCATGAGATGCATATCCAGTCCTTCTGAGACTGCCAAACTAATTAAAAATCTAAACGTAATTGCATCTAAAACAGGGGAATAAGTTTCATCATAATCAATCCCTGGTTTTTGTGTGAATCCTTGTGCGACAAGTCTTGCTTTATATCTTACAATTTCGTTTTTCTCATTACGTTTTCTCACAAACACCCATTTGTATCCTACGGGTTGTATACCATTTGGTGTTTGGACTACAGGTCCAAAAACTTCACGTTTCTCAAGAGACTGTAATTCCGCTTGAATTGCATCTCTCCATTTTGGCCAATCTTTTCTACGTCGACATTCTTCAATTGTTTTTGGCTCAATTTTGGCTTTTCTCTCAGCTCGGGGATTTTCGAGTGTCTTTTCCTCCAATTCGGTTTTGTCAGTTGAATTGAAATCTGGATTGAAATGTAAAAAATTGATTTGAAATCTCGTAATGTAAATCCAAATTGAAAGAATAAAAAATATGGATCTAGTACCGTCAAATGAGATTTGAATCTGCGATTTGAATTGAAATCTCTTCTAAATATCATAATGTAAATCTGTAGATTTGAATCTGCGATTGAAAAGTCGTAATTAATTCAAACAATTCGAAATTTTATTTTATAGAAAATAACAATTTAGAAGTTGAAGCGAAATACACTTGCAATTCAAAATACAGTCGCAATTCAAACATTTCGTAATTAATTCAAATAATTCAATCAATTTGTAATAATTTCGTAATTACACCTGAATTTTGTAATAATTGTTACAAAATTTGTCGAGCTCGAGAGGGAGAGAGAGATTGAGACTCTCAGAGAGAGAATTTCACAAAAATAGAAATTTACTCCTTGAAAAATACACTCGCAATATCAAAAAAATTACAGAAAAAGAGTATTTTGGTTCCACCATCGATATCGAGATAGAATGAGCGAGAGATTGTTATTCTGGAAGTGAAAGAGACTGGAGTTCGTCGAGTTTCACTAGAGCGTCTCTCCTACGATCGGCTCCTTGAATCTCTTTCCGGCGATCTGTAGTAGAAGGGAGAGGCGGAGATAGGGTTTCCGAGAGAGCACTGATGAGAGGAGAGAAACAGAACAGTGGGATCGGGTTTTGGGGTTGGGGAATAATTTAGAAAAGATCCCTCCTTTTATTTTAATCTAAGCGTCCATAAAAAATTACCATAAGGTCCCTCCGCTTACAACATATATTACTTTCGATCCTTGGATTCTATTTGTGAATTTTTTTTGTGGATTCTAGTTAGCATTTATATATATACTAGCAATAGCCCGCGCAATAATTGCGCAGGACTTCATACTATTTATTATACATTTTTTGTATAATTTGTTTAAAGAGAATTTACACGGATACGTTTAAACTCAATTATATAATCATGATATGTTTGCAAATATATTGATGTTAATAAATTCATTATAATTAATAAATGTTCATGAAATTAGTCTATTATGAATATATACATTATAATTAATAAAGATTCATGAAACTGATCCATCATTATAAATTCACGCTAAATAAATAAATTATAACATGTTATAATTTAAACAAAATTAAATTTCAAAACAAAAAAAAGAAAACCGTGAATAATACAGATAAAACCGAAATATATATTTAAAATGCCATCCATTAACATAAAAAAAAAATATCAATTTAAAAAAAAAACACATTTGTAAATTATACCATAAGAAATTAACATTTGAGTAATAATTTCATACGGGAATTATATATGGAACCACAATAACAAAAAAATAACACCTTGATGAGGCCGCAAAAGAGGATTAAATAGGTTGATTTGTATGATTGATTGTCTCATTTAACGATTTAAGCGACCGTTTAATTGAATTGACACGTCATTCACATTTACTAATATTAACATATTATAAATCATTGGTGTGTTAATTAAACGTGTCAATCAACATTTAATTGAGTCAATTAAATTATGTTGATTAATTCACTTTGTCACCTTATCAATGATATTGTGAAGAGTTTGAGAAAAAATTATAATTTTTACACATCATTAACATTTACTAATGTTAACATATTATAAATTAATTATGTGTTAATTGAACGTGTTAATTAACATTTAATTGAGTCAGTTAGAAATGTTAATCAATTCAGCTTGTCATCTCATGAAGTATATTGTGATGAGTTTGGAGGAAAATTATTTTTCTTTTGATACATGGATATAATTTGGGTTGCAATAAGAAAAAAAAAAAAAAAAATTACCACGTGTCAAGCCCTCATCTTTTGTTCAAAATTATATATATATATATATATATATATATATATATATATATATATATATATATATATATATATATATATATATATGAGAGGGGCTAAAGTACTTAATTAAGTACCAGTCTTTCGGTACTTAATACTTCTCCACCGTCAGATCTTTTTAAGATGTGTGTTCATGATATAAGTTATAACAGAATGATGGGTTAACTGACGGAGGTCCATTAGCTTTCTTTCCCTTCATCCATTAATATTCATATTCTCATCGGTAAGAGTTTTTCCTTCATTTCTTCATGAACCCGCGCCTGAGATGAGCAAAAGAGAGCTTGGCGATGAGGAAACTCCTAGGGTTACATCTTGGCGACGAGGAAACTCCTAGGGTTACAGCTTGGCGACGAGGAAATTCCTAGGGTTACAGCTTGGCGACGAGGAAATTCCTAGGGTTACAGCTTGGCGACGAGGAAACTCCTAGGACTACGGCTTGGGACGAGAAAGCTCCTAAGACTACGGCTTGGCGACGAGGAGAGATGCCGCCAGATCAGGTAGCCGCTGCCACCACTATTTCTCTTCATTTGAATGTATTTGAGTGTGTGTAATTGTTGAGTGTGTGTAATTGTCCCCAATTTGAATAGTTATGGAGTGATGGTCTCAAATTTTGAAGCTAATTACCCTAAAATTAGTCTCTTGTTCCAAATCAGACCTTAATCGTTGTGATGATTGAAATAATTTATCTTTAGGGTTTGTTAAATCTTTAAACCCTGCTCCTGTTGATGTTGAACATAAATAGGAGGGCCTACAAAAGGTTAAGATTTTTTTACAAGTTCAATTTGAAATTAAAGTTTTTTACTTCCATCAATGTCTATCTAGTACTAAGTTAAGAGTTTCGTCACTTTTAGTGAATTGGTGCCGATTTTTGATGAATTTGTTTTTATTTTGCAGATTTTACGACAACTAGGGTATATTTGGCAGATTCTATCGAAACTAGGATTTATTTGTTTATTACTTACGGGTAAGCAATATTGGACTTTGGCGAATTAGACGTAATTAGGGTTGAATTTGAGGTTTGTTTATTCGAATGAAATTTGCTCGAGATGCGAGAAGAGGATCTTGTTAAGCTAACTAAATACCGTCTCTTTCTCTATGCTGGATCAAAAGTTCATCTTCAAAGTTTGAATTTGTGAAATTGTATTTAGTCCATCTTACATGTTTGTGTATGGTATAAGCAAAGTTTAAATAATCCTTGTAATTATGAAATTATTTTCTGATTTTTGTTTAGTTGTTTCAACAACTTTATTGTAATTATTATTTGTTTTTTATTCTTTTTGTTGGCACGGTAAACCATTTTCAATTTTATTTTTGTTATTTGCAAAGTAAACTATTTTGAAAATTTGAAAGAATTTTACAAATGACTTAGTTTAGTACAAGTTATTGATTTGTTGGTGTATTGCTCAATTGATACTCTTTTTTAACAATTACTAATTCAAATTACAATTGGGATGAAACGAAAGTTAATACAGACCACTGGTTTAAACGAAGATCTTTAAACTCGAATGAGATTGGGCAATGAGATACATGGTGACGGGGAGCGAGATATGATACGTGGTTAGCAAGGAACAACTCAATTTTCCGCAATCAAAACCGAACGATCAATGGATGTATTACACGCACATTACCTAGTTAGTTGCTGGATCAAATTGAGTAAAAAGAAATAATACTTCTAATTTGGTGAAGATAAAAACTAAAAATCAGAATTATAATTAGCAATTTACAAATAGATTAGCTTAATTTTACAATGTACTTAGGATCATGTAATAGTTTTTAAGCAATGAAAGGGGGTACCCAATCTTTCCTTAAAAAAGAAAATTCAAATTAAAAATTCAGAGCTATCGATACATGCAACATAACTAAACTCAAAACAAAAACTGAATTTAAAAAAACTTCTCAAACCGAAACTTGTTTTTCATTGCTAGAATCCATCAGGATGACATCGTCCTATTTCTTCGTGTATCGACTGAATTAAAAAGTTTAAAAGAGTATTTTGATATTTTAGGGTTTATTTTGCATATTTAGGGTTCATCCCACTCTTCATCTCTTGCAACGAGCACAACTAAACACACACAGACACATAAATTACTAATTATGTATAAATATTTAAAATCAAATTAAATATATAATAAAATATTGATAATAATTTTTAGTATTGCTAGATTGAATGCCTTAGCCATCGCATTAATGCACACATTAAACCCTAGGATGCACGTTAAGGAACAAAGGAGGGACCTGACCTAAAATAAAATTAAAACATGGGTTAAAATACAAAATAATGTAATATGAGATTTGAAAAGGATACCGCAGGTGTTTTGATCGATTTCAGTGGCGGCGAAGTCCATCCATTGCTCAATTAGGGCCTGAAATTAAACGATTTTGGTATTATATATACGAATTTACAGCAGGTGTTTAAGTGTTTTGATCGATTTAGGTGGCAGCAAAGTCCATTCATTGGTCAATTGGGCCTGAAATTATATGATTTTAGTATTATTATATACAAATTTTAGAAAAGGATTGATAAACTCACTTGTTTTTAGGACTCAAACAATCAGATTTAAAAATACACAATCGCAATGAAGGTTATCAAAGCAAAATACACAATCATATTTAAAAATCATACATGCAATTGCATTGCTAAATACACAATCAGATTTAAAATTCATACATGCAATTGATTTTATGATACCATATCTTGCAAATTACATTGCTTTTGAAGAAAGAACGAAGAAGAATTGGGGTTTCTCTGTCATCGAGCAAAGTCTCGTAGCCAAGCCGCCAGAAGAAGTGGCCAAGCCTCTACGTCGCCAAGCTTCTCAGCCCTAGAGTTTGCTCGCCAAACCTCTCAGCTCTAGAGTTTGCTCGTCGCCAAGCCGTAGCCTAGGAGGTTCCTCGTCGCCAAGCCATAACCCTAGGAGGTTCCTCGTCGCCAACCTCTCTTTTGCTCATTTTGCTCATCTCAGACGGGGGAATGTTAATGGATGAAGGGGGCGAATGTTAATGGACCTCCGTCAGTTAACTCACCATCATCTTATATCATGAACACACATCTTAAAAAGATCCGACGGTGGAGAAGTATTAAGTACCAAAAGGCTGGTACTTAATTAAGTATTTTAGCCTTTCTATATATATATATTTTTGTGTACATCATTAAATGCACAAATCTCAATGCAAATCCAATGGTTAAAAAGCATTAAGTACCAAATCCTTGGTACTTAATTAAGTAGGTTAGCCTCCATATATATATATATATATATATATATATATATATATATATATATATATATATTACAATGAAAATAATACATTATTAATTACTAACATAAAATATGATTACCGATTCTAAAGGCGAAAACATCTATTTTGAAAATTTTATAAATAAATATCATTGTTTTCAAAAACATGTAACATAAAAAAAATCATGCTAACCGAGGCTAAGTAACTGACAATGAGCCGTTATAGCACGTGCTGAAGCTAGTAAACAAAATTAAAAGAGAAAATGTGGATGAAAGCAAGGGAACTTGTTCGTGGTTGTATAAGGAATGCAAGGCATTGACCAGAAAATGCGGATGGGCCGTTCTACTTGCCATTCTTCTCGCCTTTGTCCCCCTAACGAGATGCGAGGAATAGTGCAACTGAGTTGATATTGTATCCAATGAGAGAAAAAACTATAGTCTTCTTTTCGTTAGAGCCTTTCTTGATCCCTTGGTTTTAAAAATTTGTTGATACAATTGTTATGAACTAAATTTAGTTTACATCAGAAAAGTTATTTCTATATAATAAAGGTAATTGTAATATTTATAAAACCATCGCTAAAGAGATTTGTTGTCAATTAAAGCGAATCATCACAAATATAGTTATAATATTGGGTATATATAACACCTTTCTTGATCATATTTCCATATACCTTTTTAAAATTACTTGCGTCCATCCATAACAATTTCTTTCCTACTTCTCCATTTTTAAACACTTCAGTTTTAAATAGAAATGGGTCCTCTTATTCTTAGATATTCCTCTCTCGTGTATTCTGAGAGAAATGACAAGTCATGCCACTACACGACCGTCAGAAACAATGATGAATTTCAATCTAAAAACATCATTTCTTGTGTGGAGATGTTACCAGATGATATAATATTGAAAATCTTATCCTTACTCCCCGCCGCAGATGGAATTAGATTTGGATCTGTCTCCAAGTCCTCGCAAAAATACATCTCAGAAATGAAATGCATTTTAAATGACGACTATGAAGAATTTCAATCTAAAAACATCATTTCTTGTGTGGAGATGTTACCAGAAGATCTAATATTGAAAATCTTATCTGTACTCCCCGCCGCAGATGGAATTAGAGTTGGATCTGTCTCCAAGGCTTTGCAAAAATACATCTCAAAAACAAAATGCAATTTAAGTGACGACTATGTCCAACATAAACCCTGGTATTTTATGTTTTTGTGGCATGCAAGAGACATTATTGGGTATTCCTATGATTTCGAAGCACAATCCTTGCAAATGTTTGATTTTCTGAATTTGAAGTCATTGTCCCAATGTACATCATTTGAATCTCCTTCCTTCGATTATACAGTTGGAGGTATGTCATCGTCACATGGATTAGTATGTATAAGGCAGGTGGAAAATAAGAACAATCGTATTTTGGTATGTAACCCTATATTGAAGCGCTGGAGATGGTTACCAGAGGTACCAAATAACAAAGATGAATGTTTTCAAGCAGTTGCATTATCAGTAGATATTCAAGCTGGAACATACTACACAACAATGATCTCTTCCACATACAACATGTCCGATGAAAAAAAAGTGAGCATTGAACTATACGATTCAAAAGGAAAATCTTGGACGAATGTTTGCAATGGTTCATTGGTTGGATGTATGCAAATATGTCGTGCGGTGATATGTAATGGTATCTTATATTTTCTTATTTCGACGGAGGATTGGGAACAGTCACGTTATGCTGTGGTTCCATATGATTTGAGAAGCACGAGAACTGAAACTTCTCTGACAGATTTAGCAATTGTGTTGCCGAGTGCAATGTGCATCGTTGTCGAGATGATGAATTTAAGCGGAAAGTTGATCTTGGTAGGCTACATATTTGATGGCATACCGAAAAAGACAAAATGCCTGATCTTATTGGAATTGTGTGGAACGGAATGGAATGAGGTTTCGAGGATGCCAAATGAGTTATTGGATATTTTCCACGGGTGTAGATGTAGTGGATTCAATGATTTAGTATATCTACATACATATTGGAACGAAACTATTCTGGCAATATTCAATTTAAGTCGAAATACTTGGAAGTTCGTAAACATGTCCCCAATCCCCGAAAAGGATATTTTGAGTCACGATAATGATACTTTTGTACACACATTTTGTTGGGAACCGAGGTTGGATATTTGTCCATAGACTTCCAAACCCAAGGCTGTCCATGTCGGCATTTGGGTCCCCAAATCCGAGTCCGTTCGGATCGAGGTTCGGTTGTGCCACGCAATCGTTTGGGTTGTTTACGACGTCGACTCTTGCTTTCGGGTCGAGTCTTTTGCCGTTCGGGTAGCCGCCAGCTGGCAATACCGGGTTTGGTCAGCAAAGCGGGCTTGTGTTTGGGCTGCCAAAAGAGCCTACGTTCGGGCAGCATAGAGGATCTGCGTTCGGGCAGCAAAGCGGGCCTGCATTCGGGCAGCCAAGCGGGCCTGCGTTCGGGCAACAAAGCGGGTCTGCGTTGGGGATCAAAATGGGTCATCTTTTAGTGGGAGTTTGTTTAATACGCAGCAACATTCGACTGTATTTGGTGGGAACTTGTTTGGTAATTCTACGCCTTCTTTGTTTCCTTCTTCTAGTCCTTCTGATTTCGGACAATCTGTTGTGAGTTTTATTTTTTAATTAATTAATTAATTGTTTTTTTGTTGATATTGAATAAAGATTTAATCTTTTTGTCTGTTTGTTGTGGTAGCCTATGCTTTCGACTCAGTTTCAGCCCGCTCAACCGGCTAGTTTGAGTGGATTTTCGTTTGGCAATTTTGGTCAGACCCAGTTAGGTATGTCGAAATTGTAATGATAATATTTATTTATTTTTAATTTTTGGATGTTTAATTTGATTTTTTTTGTGTTCTATTTGTCAAGCCCATTTCGCACGCATTTTGTTGGGAACCGAGGTTGGATATATGTCCACAGATTTCCAAACCAGGGCTTTTAGCGACCGAGACATATTTTGGAAAGTAGCAACCATCATTGTTATGCTAATTCTTCTGCTCGATAAGAAACGTGAATTTTGACAAGAAGGGAGGAATTGCAATATGAATATGATACGAGCTCTCCATCTCTCGCAAACTTGACCAAGGGAAGCGGAAAAAGGATTTGTAAAATAAACGTAGAGAACTAAAAAATATCACTTTCTTAAGGAATCACTGACCCACAAATGACGTCTTTTTCTGAAAATCACTCTCGACTCTCATCGCAAAATGATATCTCCTTCTCAAAATCAAACATAAGAATTGGTTCAGGAATGCTAGAGACCGAGACTTATATCTTGAGAAGGAGACCGGAGGACGGTGACAGGGAAGGGTCATTGCGATATTGTGATATGGGAGAGAACGTGGTCACTAGAGTATGGAGGCTGCCGCTTGGCATATGGACTGGGAGAGTGGGCGACGAAATCACGGGTCCTCTCAAAATTGTAGAACCCATCATCTCTCTTCCTTAATCCAATTTGGCACCTCCACTTCATTCCATTCGACCACCTTGACAACGACCCCTTCTCTCTTCGGCGCTGCTCTGTCCACCGGTTCTGTGTTCGGATCCACGACCGTGGCATCTTTATTCGGTGGCGCCAGCACGCCGGCGTTTGGATCAACTCAGAATATCCCGTCGGCACTAGGGTCCACGAATCTGATTCCGTCCGGATCGAGGTTCGTTGGTGCCACGCAATCGCCTGTGTTGCCACACCTCCCAACTAGCTGGAATGAGCAAGAATTACTACTTTTATCTTTTACGCCAGACATCTTGGCGAAAGGGCAATTTTCATAATATTTGTGTTACGACCTCAACAATGTTTTTGACTATTTTATAGTGGGAATTGGTAAATTATAAAAAGATCAAAGTTTTAGATCTTATTAAGAACTATAATTTAGATATATTGTTTGTAGCTAGCGTTGTACCCGCCCTATTGCGCGGGTCTTCTTTTTATCGGATGAGTATATTGTCAATGAAATTTTTCTTGTAGAGAATAAAAAAAACAAAATATTTTGCAGATGTACTAACATATCTCGTCACAGCCAAAGAGTTCAGACAACTATACATTACATTTCTAAATTTTTCATCGAAGTCGATTGTTTCGGCAGCTCAATAAAATCCATTATGAATCAAGTGATTTTGGTTCGGCACGATATCGTCTCTACGATAGCTATGAATATAACAATTATAGACATAGAATCATACCACGTGAAATTGATCACGGAGACGGGTTGATTCACGCGTAGTTGCTGTCCTTGCTTGCTTCGATCCCGGTAACACGCACGTCCCACACCCGCGCGATTCGACACCTTGTTCGAAGCTTCTTTTGTCGTATACAACCGGATAATATCCGATTCGTATCCGATCTTGCTTGACCTTGCTCTTGTTTGATCACAACAGAAAATCTCAAGCGAGATTTCTCTACTCGTATCCACCTAGAGCTAGCGTCTCTCGGTTGCTACAAATTCCCCTAAAATTTGTCACAATCTTGTTTGACAAAATCTATCTAATGGAATTCTCTCTTTTTCTCTTTTCCTTGTCTCACAAGAATGATTCTAGATATGTGTTAAAAACCAGAGAGAGAAATATCAGGTGAGAATATCATATATAATCACCACCATTAATGCAGGATTAATGAGTATAAAAAACTGGTAATATGGAATTTGGATCACAGTCCGTCAGGACGCACAATATGGTGCGTCGTGACGGACATGTCACAAGTACTAGATCTAGCCGTTAAAAATGTGCTCCGTCATGACGTACAAGACAGTCCGTCATGACGCAACTCCGTCATGACGCACATAATAGTGTGTCACAACGCTATACTCACATATTGGTTTTTACAGGATTACACTAATGTGCGTCATGACGGACCATATGGTGCTTCATGACGGACTATGTAAATTCTGTCAGATTTGCATAATCTTATTATGCATCCAATCATTTCGACGAACGCGTACGTTCATCTACCCTCATGTGTACAATCTACTAGTTGATTTGTAAATGTATTTCCTTCAGTCTACCACTTAGTTTAAGATCCAACTAAAGAAAGCACCAGTACACATCACATGTATACATATCATTAGAGATTGAAGTTCAAGCCCGAAATAAGACAGCTCTATGTGTGACCGCGTAGGTTCGTATCAAGCAATGATAGTAAATTTATGCCTAAGTTCACGGGTTCATGAGAAGGATCTAAGAAGAAATCCATCATAGCTTTCCCACGTTGAAAACGAAAACGATTGTGATCATTTATACCCATCTTGAATGGTGGTGTTTAGTTCTCTTGTTCACGATATGCGTCAATCAAAAGGCACGATAGTAGTCATCCTTATAATTTGATTGACTAAACTTATGTTTCGATACCAAATTGAATAAACAAACACAATCGATATTAACCATTAATATCATTGACTCTTGTCAGAGATTTCGTTGATCAATTCATCGATATGCCTAAGTGATATCTCTTTCTTTCGAAAGGAACAATTTCTATCTTGATGACTCACATTAAATTTCGTGTTTCAGATAATAACTGATTATAATCCCATGACCATCCTGTTACAGATAATGGAAGACTATCTCTTCCTTGTCCCTTGTACAGTTCCTTTATCTTGTTTAATCAAAACAGCCCAAGTTCAATTCTCTCCCCCTCAATCAGTAGTATAAATTCTAATATTTTTGCATCTTACCTCTCTCTCTCTCTCTCTCTCTCTCTCTCCTCGAGCCATGCCCTCAGAATTCCTATCCTATCGTGACACGAGAGAGCTACCATTGCTTTATTCTGATTACACTCTTTTTCTTTATTGAAGCGTCTAGCTTGAAAATTCCATCTGCTATATCCATTTTCTTGTTCGTTTCTTCTTTTGTTCTGGAGCTCTTCCATGGTGAATTGGAGGAAATGAATGAGTCTGGTGAAGAGGAAGTCGAAGATGTTATCGATGCACTTGACTAGTTCGCTTATTCTTTTGTGGTGTTTGGATGCTTTTTCTTTGATCTTCTGAATCCGTTTTTCCTTATTTCGAACAACACAATAGCCATGCAGTAAATATGTTATCTTTTTTTCTTGCCTTGTAATGGCTAATCTTTGTGCAGAGAATCTAATTTTAGAAGTATAAACAGTATATAATTTAATTGCTTCTTCTCCCCTTTCAAATTATATCCCTGCAAATGGCGAATCAATGGTTGTCTCAACTTCATTTCTTTGTTGATTAAGATCTGCATTCGTAAAATCATATTGCTGACTATTACCGTTGGGGCTTTGCATCTCTTCACCATCAGTAGAAAATTCGAGCAAATGCTCTTGCAAGTTTATATTTGATTTCCATGTTAGGAGACAAGATCAAATTGACAAAATATACATCTGACAGATGAGCCCTACATATATTATTAAGTCACGAAAAAGATCAATACCTCTCCTAAGAAGAGTGGAATATTAACGCTTCATTGACCATGATGAATTAAGATGGAAGCACTGTAATTTTATGTTAATGAATTTAAAGATTGTTGAGAAATAAGAACAAGAGTAAATTAGAAAGATGGAATTATATATTTCCTAATTTAATAGTCTGGAAAATCAGTAATTATATATTTCCTAATTTAATAGTCTGGAAGAAGAAAAGAGAGAATTTGGGGAGACAATAATCTTATTGAATTGATTGAATGAATACAATAGCCACTACCCCTTTATATATGAGAGGGTTAGTGCCGGCCAAGAAAGCTCTTGTCATATAAAACGTTACAATACAAGGAAATAATACAATATCAAATATACTAATTATCCTATAATTAATACATTAATCTTTCCTAGATTTGTTGACATCCATTATATTCATAACATTCCCCCTTGGATGTCAATATTTCATACGCATGAGAAACTACCTCGTTAAAAACCTAGTCAGGAAAAACCCATTGCACTACTACAAAAAGTCTCATTAGCTTCGAAAATCCTAGTGACTAAGTATATTTAGTCTCTGTATGTTGGTTATTAGGAGCACATTTTGCTTTGTCCCAAAACAGTTATATTTCTTGGGACAAAGATTTTGTTTTGGCACTACAATTGTCACAGAAGAAGATTAAGATTTTAAGTCCGTACATTTTGAGACTATTGTTTGTCACAAAATAGGTTACTTGTAAAATGAAAAATAATTGGAGCGAAAGTTGGCCGTTGATTGTTGTAAATTATATGGAATGCCTTGCGTGATATATATAAGGTCATACATTAATTTATACTATTATAATTAATTTAGACAAGTCTTAATTTAATTCAACAAAAATAGTTTAAGGACCGGCGTAGTCCGTCTCTAAAATAAGATTTTGGCCGCCATTGGTTTGGAGACAATATGTAGTCGTCAATATTTTGTCCTAACATCGTGAACCCAATAAATTAATTTAATACTAATCATAATTAATTTAACAAATATTAATTTTTAGGTTGAAATTAATATTTCATTTTTAGGTAGAATATTAATTTGACTAATATGTGATGAGAATGTTGGAGCGAATTTTCCCTCTAATTATCTTTTCATTCATGAGTAAAAGCAAATATCACATATATCACAATTGATATTAAATGCATTTTTTTAGACGATAATTTGTTAGAACTGACTTGTTCAATTTCTCGTAACCCTAATATTAACCCACAACATAAATTTGTTAGTTTATAGTGTTGAAAAAAAAATTCATATTATTTGTAGTTTTCGAATTAATTAATATGCGATGAAAATTAGAAGAGAAATTTTGGATCTATTTTTTCATTTTATACTCGGTAAAATATTGGAAGGAATTTCATTTTATACTCGGAAAAATATTGGAGGGAATTTTCCCTCCATATTTTTCATGTGTAATGACTAAAATGAGTAGAAAAATAAATACACAATAATTATTAAATAAACAATTACACGTGTATACCTTCCCTTCCTCTATTCACTCTTTGTTCATTCTTCTCTCTCTCCGCCCCCCTTTCCATCTTGAGTTCCAGTATTTCTTTCCACTTGATTTCTCTTCACTCTTTGTTCGTTCTCTTCAGTACTCTCCACTCTTTGTTCGCTCTGGCTCCGTATTTCTTTCCATTTGAGTTGAGTTCCAATACGACGAGACCGTGAGGCGATAAAACCCTAGATGTGAGATTGTGATAAAATCGGTCACTAAATATAAAGGCAAAGAAAAACGAAGGAATCCTCACATGGATCAAATATGAGAGACAAGTAAACCCTACCTTCGATCTTCAGAACTAATTTTTGTCTATGTTGTTGTTACCGCTCTCAAAGGTTCGTGAGCTCTGTCGATTCTTCAGATCTAAAAATAGGGTTTGTTGACTGATTCCTCACGATTTGTTGGGTTTCATTACAGTTTTGAGGTAAATTGAGGGATTTGCAAGACAAAAGCAGTGACGATTGGTACTTGCGAGATGGTCTGAAGAAGAAGCTCTGGTGATTGGTACGTGCCGTTCTTAATTATTTGTTGATTTAATGGTTAATTTGGACTGGTTTTTGCTTATTATCTTCGATTTCATTAACTGACAAGTCTGCGAGAAGCTTTGCCGATCGGTTCCATTAACCGTTAATTATTTGCTTCGATTCATTTCGACTAGTTAGTTTAATTAACTGTTAATTATTTTCTAATTAGCTTCGACTTACTGGTTTTATTTCAGGTTTGGACTGTTAATGAATGGACAGCGAATTGACATCGAATGCGAGATGCTAGCTTCCTAAGTACTTTGGCCTTTTTAATGTACTTATTTATTTGCAAGGTATTATTTTATTCTTTTTATAGTTCAAATTTTTCATAGCCATGTCACTTAAAAAAATTAACAAGGATTTGATTACTATTTATTTTCTTTTGTTTACAGATTTATATTGAATCTGAGAGCTATATCTGCATATGAGAGAAGACCTAGTCTAATGGAATTTTATGGTACCGTACTTACAATTTTTTATGACAAATTTTTATAAAATAACCATATTCTCTAATGTTTATGGAAAAAACTCCTAATTGAAACATTTTTAAAAAAAAAACCTGGTCTTAGAACACACAATACCCCCCTGCTAATTTGAGTTTTCTATTTTAAAATGGTTTTTATTAGAGTTTAGAGATAAGGATTGGGAGAGAGAGGATGAATGCGGTATTTTCATGGAAATGTCTACCAAAATACTTCTCCCTAGTTGTAATCACGAGATGTGTGTTGCTACGTAAACTGGTAATTAACTTGGGTAAATTTGATATTTTATTTTTTTGCATTGATAGTCCTTTCATAGGGTAAATTAAGTTCTGATTGCGTGCGACTAATTTCAGGTATACGAGATTTGAATCGTGTCCGTTTTGTAGAAGAAACTTGAAAAGGGTTCGATCGAGAGACCTTTGATTACCGATGAGCGAGTCTGCCAGAAAATGTGAAGTGTTTCCATAATTACATCGATAGTGTACCGGCCACGATCCCTGAAAATCTCTTTGTTCTTTACTATGATTATTTCTCGTCTAAAATGTAAATATTAATGTAAATGTAAATGTAAATTTAATTTAATTTAGGATTTATTAGATAGAGGCTGATAGATAACTTTTATATTTGTCTAGATTAGAAAATTGTGATGCCAAAGTTTTGAGAATTATAGACATCGGCAAGTATTGTAATTATTAGGAATTAAAATGAAATTTTTGATGTCATTTCTTCTAAAATTGTATATCATTGGAACATAATGTACTTGAACATTTTTAATATTTTATAAACACTTCATTAAAATTGGAACATTTTTAATATTTTATACACACTATTCGACATTAAAATGGATATAAATATAATATGATATAATATATTATAACATAATATAATACAACATAGTAAGATATAAATATGATATGATATGATTAATATAATATAATATAATATAATATAATATGATTTGATACAATATAATATAATATAATATAATATAATATAATATGGTATGGTATAATATAATGTCAATATAATCATATTATATTGATTTATCCAAGATATTATGATGATATATGTGAATTTATAAGCATGATTTGTGAAGTATTTAAATTACATCTTTAAAGAAAAACCTTTAATGTATCATTTCAAGGATCAATTTATTCTAAAAATAATAAGTATGTATTAATTAAAACGAAATAAAACAATATTATATAATATAGCATAGTACAATTAATGGAATACAATACAACATAATATAATATAGTATAACAAAGTATATATAATAAAATGTAATAATATGATATAGTATAGTATATTATAATAAAATGTAATAATATATTATAGTTTAGTAAAGTAAAATATCATAAAATATGATGATATGATATGATACAATATATTATAGTATAATACAATATCATGTCATATGATACAACGCAATTCAATATAACATATTATAATATAGTATAATTAAATTAAATTAAATAAAGTAAAATACAATATGATATGATTTAGTGTAATATAATGAAATACAACACAACTCCTATTTTCTCTAAATTATTATATAATAAAGATTATTAAATATGATATAGTATAATATAATATAATATGCTATGATATAATATAACACGACACATTAAAATACAACACGATATTATATGATATGATATATGTTATTATATTATAACTATAATATGATATAATTTAGTATAATATAATGAAATACAATAAAACACAATACAATACAATACTATGTGAAATTATAGTATAATACATTAGTATATTATAATAAAATACAAAACAACTCCTATTTTCTCTAAATTAGTATATAAAAAAGATTGTTAAATATGATATGATATAATATAATATAATATAATATAATATGTGTTATATTATAGTATTATAAATATAATATGATATAATTTAGTATAATATAATGAAAATACAATACAATACAATACAATACAATACAATATAATATAATATAATATAATATAATATAATATGTTATAATATAATATAATATGTTGAATGCATAACATGTTATGAGTTAATATGATATAAGATAATATAATATAATACAACATAATTCAAATATTATAATAAATTGTATCCGAATATTATTTTCGTATTCGAAATCGTATATGGGACATCGTAGTATCCGAAATCGAAATATTGATAAATGTCATATTGATCTTAAAAATGGTATATTGGCACTAAAAGAATTGAAATATTGAAAAATGTAAATTTATCTTGAAAAAAATATTGATAAATGAAAATAAAACATGTATAATCTTTTCATTTCCTTCCCAAACAAACATGTGATTTCTATTTGGGAAATATAATATTTTTAGAAATATCATTTTACTAAATATAGAACATTTTTTAACCACCACACATTTATTTTGAAAAACTATTATTTTGTATGATTCAGTAATGAAATATATTATTTATTCTAATATTTAGTTTTTCCTAAATTAAAATTCAGATTCTTTTAATGATAAATATTTTACAACCTTAACATATTATATTGAATTTTTAATATATTAGTCTGGATGTGCTTTTATTGAGAAATTTAAAATTTTTATAGCAAATATTGCGTAATGTTTAATATGCAATGTATTATGTAGATAATTTTAGTTAAGACCGAAATTTTTCTTTATTGGTACAAGTGATAAACGAAAAAATCTCCCACCAAAATTATTTGCCATTTTTTTTGGGCGCCACATGAAAATTTGGCTAAATTTTTTTTGCCGCCACATGAAAATTTGGCTAAATTATTTTATCTCCCTCGATTGCTCTCTCTGAGTAACCCTTCTCTCTCTAAAACGAATGTTCTACCTCTAAACCCTAACTTGTGCTCAAGGCCGCCGCATGCTCTCTCTCACTCTCCATCTCTTCCTCTCCCCGTGTTTCTTCCTCTCTCCTTGAAAAATTTAAAACCGCTTGCACTTGCTCTCCTCTCCGGAGCTTTGGAGTTATTGACGAGCTCTGCCTTTCTCCTACGCTGGAAAACGCAAAATGGCAAGAGTTTGCGGCGTCCTATCATTTATGTCCTAGGCTCAAAAACGACACAAGGCGAGGAAGCTCGGTCTAATGGCTTCAACGCCAGCCTCGACCCCTAATTGTTTTGGGTTCGAGCTTTATGCTCCTAGATGCTACTACATATACGCTTACTTTTTCTTTACTTTTTCGTTTTTTTCTTTGATTTTAGCTAATTCCTATTCGACTTTATTCTGAAATTTAGGGTTCAAATGGCAATTCTCGAGGTAATTTCAGTGTTGGCCAGCTTTTTTCTTTGTTTTTTGAGGTGATTTCAGTTACGTTATAATTTTTTGGGTTATTTCAGTATTTCAGTAGTTCAAGAATTGGAGTTGTGTTTTATTTTTAGTTTGTCTCCTAATTTTCAGATGCGACACTAGAAGGAATGCATGAACTGAACATGTTCGATGAAATGCCAAAACTGAAATTGTGGATCTGCAGGCTTTGACGAAGACGTGACACTAGAAGGAATGCATGTACTGTAAACGGAATCGGTTCCTTCGATAGAGAGAGAATATTAAGAGGAAGAAAGATTTAGCACGAGGGAATTCATCTACTTTTTAGGTACAGTGGTTTTTTTTCCGAAGAAATCAAATTATTAAGGTATTTTTTAATTTAATTTCTTCTAATGGGATTTGGATTTGAAATTTCTGGTTTTCAACAGGCCAAAACAAATGGAAGCCGAAGGAAATGCGGTTGAAGTGTAGCAATGTAAGGTTTAGGGTCTGCTATTTTAGGTATTTCTTTTTAATTATTGATTTATTCAAATTTACTTAATTTCTTTTCTTAATATATTTTGATGTGGTTTTATCGGGGTGGGTTGAAGTTGAATAATTTTCAGATATATGAGGATTAACTTGATGCTTTCCTTTAATCTAGAGATAAGTTGCAAGAAGTTGAAGAAATCACAGATGTTGATCAATTGATGGAACTTTGAATTCTGTGACCGAGTTGAGGCATGCTTCAAGAAGTCTCTCAAAGAAACTGCCATCCAAGCCTCTCTCCAGTCTGAACCAGATTCCATGAGATATCGTACCGCCTTTCCGCGTATAGATAATTGTTCTATTTTTTAATTTTTTGTTTTATTTAGGTATTTTTGATATTTCCATATTTAGTCTATTTTTAAGAGTTTCTTCTCTTTTTTATCATTTTGTGATTGCGTAGGCACTCTTTCGTGATGTGGATTATTCATTTCTCTTGCATTTCGCTTTATCGGCAGGAAGAATATAACCAATATAACGTCGTGCTCGAAACTGCTGAATTTACAACAGTAGAAGGTAATTATCTTCTCAATAATGATTAATGAAGTCTCAATTTTTGAAACCAAGACAAAATAAAGTTTTGTATTTTTCGACATAATTAATATGTTCAATTATTGTTATTTTTTCAGTTATTCATATGAGTTATTTTTTGCAGTTTGTTGCGACGTCACGGGAGAGTTTGTTGCGACGTCGCAGGAATGGAGAAGAGGATCGTTTCAATGGCGACGTGGCTGACTGGATTTGATTCTCCTCTCCTTGCAGCTCGAGGTCTAGCAATATCAGAAAAATGATTCTTGGCTGACTTGGTGTTCATGCAGATTGGCGTTAAATTGGATTCAAGGTTCTGTTATTGACTAGATGAAGATGCGAGATACTAATTTAATATTATTATTTTCTTTTGTTTTATGATGACTTTACATGTATGTTCTTTTTGTAGTACTCAAGTTAGTGTCGTAACATTTAAAATATAATTTGTATGTAGAGATATTTTTGTTTTATTTAAATGGAAATTTTCTTTGTTTTCATATTTTATTAATTAATACACTACAAATTGTGTTTGTAGAGACTAAAAGAGTCCCGTCACAGAAGTACAATATTCAGGAATTAATTTTTGTCATAGAAAGAACCATTCAGACACCAATATCATTCACGAAAGAGTACATTCAATGACTAACATTTGTCACATTAATATCATATTGAGAGACAACAACTAGTCACAAAAACACCATAACAAGGACAAAATTTAACTAAATATAATATATCTTCAGAAGCAAACATTTGTACCATAAAATGAATATTCAGAAACAAAGTCTAGTCACAAAACAACAATAATTGGGAACAACATTTAGTCTCATAAAGAACATTTTCCACGACCATAACTCAACACTAAAAGTTCATCTTCAGGGACTACCCCAGAAAACGGGGGAAAAAATTGGAAATTAATCTTGTCCCAAGAAAGGTGTCTTATAGGGACTAAATGCAAAAAAACTTTTGTCACCCAGATTTGCTGCGTCGGGCCTGTTATGACAAAGTCATAACGACTAAATATAGTCCCTAAAGATCTACAGCGACTCCAGAAGGGGTTTTAGAGACTAAACACGTTTGTCCCTGCATTTTTTGTAGTAGTGTTGGGATAAAAACCATAACTAGGAAAAAAGAGTGTAGCGCGTATTATTTCTCCCCCTCATGGGTACAAACATCTCTAAAATGACGGAGTCCAATTTTATGTCTTAGTTGCCTGAAAGTTTTAGTTGGCAACGATTTGGTGAAGAAATCTGCAAGATTATTACTCGAGCGAATTTGCTGGATATCTATTTCGCCGCTCTTCTGGAGCTCGTGTGAGGAAAACAATTTTGGAGAAATATGTTTCGTCCTATCTCCTTTAATATATCCTCCCTTAATCTGGGCAATACATGCAGCATTATCTTCGTATATCACCGTTGGACTCCCTTTGATTGTTTTAATACCACATGATTCTTGGATGTGTTGAATCATTGACCTTAGCCATACACACTCCCTACTAGCCTCATGAAGTGCTATTATTTCAGAATGATTTGATGATGTGGCAACCAAGGTTTGCTTCGTTGATCGCCAGGATATGGCAGTCTCACCATATGTGAATAAATATCCAGTTTGAGACCGAGCTTTATGTGGATCTGACATGTATCCAGCATCTGCATATCCGACTAATTTAGATTCCGATGTCTTTTGATAAAACAAGCCAATATCCGTTGTTCCTCGGAGATAACAAAGTATGTGTTTAATACCATTCCAATGTCTTCGTGTTGGCGCTGAACTATATCTTGCTAGCAGATTAACAGCGAACGATATGTCAGGTCTGGTATAATTAGCTAGGTACATTAATGCACCAATTGCACTTAAATATGGTACTTCTGGACCAAGGATTTCTTCGTTATCCTCCTTTGGACGGAAACAATCTTTCTTAACATCAAGAGATCGAACTTCCATTGGTGAACTTAATGGATGTGATTTGTCCATATTAAATCGTTTTAGAACATTTTCTACGTAAGTAGATTGGTGAACAAATATCCCATTTCTCAAATGTTCGATTTGCAATCCGAGACAAAATTTTGTCTTTCCAAGATCTTTCATTTCAAATTCACTTTTCAAGTATTCTGCGGTACTTTGAAGTTCTTCAGGAGTTCCGATGATATTAAGATCATCAACATATACCGCAATGATTACAAATCCGGAATTTGATTTTCTAATAAAAACACATGGACAAATTGGGTTGTTATGATATCCTTCTTTTGTAAGATATTCATTTAGACGGTTATACCACATTCTTCCGGATTGTTTTAACCCATACAAAGATCTTTTTAATTTTATGGAATACATTCCACGAGATTGTGAGTTACATGCTTCAGGCACTTTTAATCCTTCAGGGACTTTCATGTAGATATCACTATCAAATGATCCATATAAATAAGCTGTTACAACATCCATGAGATGCATATCCAGTCCTTCTGAGACTGCCAAACTAATTAAAAATCTAAACGTAATTGCATCTAAAACAGGGGAATAAGTTTCATCATAATCAATCCCTGGTTTTTGTGTGAATCCTTGTGCGACAAGTCTTGCTTTATATCTTACAATTTCGTTTTTCTCATTACGTTTTCTCACAAACACCCATTTGTATCCTACGGGTTGTATACCATTTGGTGTTTGGACTACAGGTCCAAAAACTTCACGTTTCTCAAGAGACTGTAATTCCGCTTGAATTGCATCTCTCCATTTTGGCCAATCTTTTCTACGTCGACATTCTTCAATTGTTTTTGGCTCAATTTTGGCTTTTCTCTCAGCTCGGGGATTTTCGAGTGTCTTTTCCTCCAATTCGGTTTTGTCAGTTGAATTGAAATCTGGATTGAAATGTAAAAAATTGATTTGAAATCTCGTAATGTAAATCCAAATTGAAAGAATAAAAAATATGGATCTAGTACCGTCAAATGAGATTTGAATCTGCGATTTGAATTGAAATCTCTTCTAAATATCATAATGTAAATCTGTAGATTTGAATCTGCGATTGAAAAGTCGTAATTAATTCAAACAATTCGAAATTTTATTTTATAGAAAATAACAATTTAGAAGTTGAAGCGAAATACACTTGCAATTCAAAATACAGTCGCAATTCAAACATTTCGTAATTAATTCAAATAATTCAATCAATTTGTAATAATTTCGTAATTACACCTGAATTTTGTAATAATTGTTACAAAATTTGTCGAGCTCGAGAGGGAGAGAGAGATTGAGACTCTCAGAGAGAGAATTTCACAAAAATAGAAATTTACTCCTTGAAAAATACACTCGCAATATCAAAAAAATTACAGAAAAAGAGTATTTTGGTTCCACCATCGATATCGAGATAGAATGAGCGAGAGATTGTTATTCTGGAAGTGAAAGAGACTGGAGTTCGTCGAGTTTCACTAGAGCGTCTCTCCTACGATCGGCTCCTTGAATCTCTTTCCGGCGATCTGTAGTAGAAGGGAGAGGCGGAGATAGGGTTTCCGAGAGAGCACTGATGAGAGGAGAGAAACAGAACAGTGGGATCGGGTTTTGGGGTTGGGGAATAATTTAGAAAAGATCCCTCCTTTTATTTTAATCTAAGCGTCCATAAAAAATTACCATAAGGTCCCTTCGCTTACAACATATATTACTTTCGATCCTTGGATTCTATTTGTGAATTTTTTTTGTGGATTCTAGTTAGCATTTATATATATACTAGCAATAGCCCGCGCAATAATTGCGCAGGACTTCATACTATTTATTATACATTTTTTGTATAATTTGTTTAAAGAGAATTTACACGGATACGTTTAAACTCAATTATATAATCATGATATGTTTGCAAATATATTGATGTTAATAAATTCATTATAATTAATAAATGTTCATGAAATTAGTCTATTATGAATATATACATTATAATTAATAAAGATTCATGAAACTGATCCATCATTATAAATTCACGCTAAATAAATAAATTATAACATGTTATAATTTAAACAAAATTAAATTTCAAAACAAAAAAAAGAAAACCGTGAATAATACAGATAAAACCGAAATATATATTTAAAATGCCATCCATTAACATAAAAAAAAAATATCAATTTAAAAAAAAAACACATTTGTAAATTATACCATAAGAAATTAACATTTGAGTAATAATTTCATACGGGAATTATATATGGAACCACAATAACAAAAAAATAACACCTTGATGAGGCCGCAAAAGAGGATTAAATAGGTTGATTTGTATGATTGATTGTCTCATTTAACGATTTAAGCGACCGTTTAATTGAATTGACACGTCATTCACATTTACTAATATTAACATATTATAAATCATTGGTGTGTTAATTAAACGTGTCAATCAACATTTAATTGAGTCAATTAAATTATGTTGATTAATTCACTTTGTCACCTTATCAATGATATTGTGAAGAGTTTGAGAAAAAATTATAATTTTTACACATCATTAACATTTACTAATGTTAACATATTATAAATTAATTATGTGTTAATTGAACGTGTTAATTAACATTTAATTGAGTCAGTTAGAAATGTTAATCAATTCAGCTTGTCATCTCATGAAGTATATTGTGATGAGTTTGGAGGAAAATTATTTTTCTTTTGATACATGGATATAATTTGGGTTGCAATAAGAAAAAAAAAAAAAAAAAATTACCACGTGTCAAGCCCTCATCTTTTGTTCAAAATTATATATATATATATATATATATATATATATATATATATATATATATATATATATATATATATATATATATATATATATATATATATATATGAGAGGGGCTAAAGTACTTAATTAAGTACCAGTCTTTCGGTACTTAATACTTCTCCACCGTCAGATCTTTTTAAGATGTGTGTTCATGATATAAGTTATAACAGAATGATGGGTTAACTGACGGAGGTCCATTAGCTTTCTTTCCCTTCATCCATTAATATTCATATTCTCATCGGTAAGAGTTTTTCCTTCATTTCTTCATGAACCCGCGCCTGAGATGAGCAAAAGAGAGCTTGGCGATGAGGAAACTCCTAGGGTTACATCTTGGCGACGAGGAAACTCCTAGGGTTACAGCTTGGCGACGAGGAAATTCCTAGGGTTACAGCTTGGCGACGAGGAAATTCCTAGGGTTACAGCTTGGCGACGAGGAAACTCCTAGGACTACGGCTTGGGACGAGAAAGCTCCTAAGACTACGGCTTGGCGACGAGGAGAGATGCCGCCAGATCAGGTAGCCGCTGCCACCACTATTTCTCTTCATTTGAATGTATTTGAGTGTGTGTAATTGTTGAGTGTGTGTAATTGTCCCCAATTTGAATAGTTATGGAGTGATGGTCTCAAATTTTGAAGCTAATTACCCTAAAATTAGTCTCTTGTTCCAAATCAGACCTTAATCGTTGTGATGATTGAAATAATTTATCTTTAGGGTTTGTTAAATCTTTAAACCCTGCTCCTGTTGATGTTGAACATAAATAGGAGGGCCTACAAAAGGTTAAGATTTTTTTACAAGTTAAATTTGAAATTAAAGTTTTTTACTTCCATCAATGTCTATCTAGTACTAAGTTAAGAGTTTCGTCACTTTTAGTGAATTGGTGCCGATTTTTGATGAATTTGTTTTTATTTTGCAGATTTTACGACAACTAGGGTATATTTGGCAGATTCTATCGAAACTAGGATTTATTTGTTTATTACTTACGGGTAAGCAATATTGGACTTTGGCGAATTAGACGTAATTAGGGTTGAATTTGAGGTTTGTTTATTCGAATGAAATTTGCTCGAGATGCGAGAAGAGGATCTTGTTAAGCTAACTAAATACCGTCTCTTTCTCTATGCTGGATCAAAAGTTCATCTTCAAAGTTTGAATTTGTGAAATTGTATTTAGTCCATCTTACATGTTTGTGTATGGTATAAGCAAAGTTTAAATAATCCTTGTAATTATGAAATTATTTTCTGATTTTTGTTTAGTTGTTTCAACAACTTTATTGTAATTATTATTTGTTTTTTATTCTTTTTGTTGGCACGGTAAACCATTTTCAATTTTATTTTTGTTATTTGCAAAGTAAACTATTTTGAAAATTTGAAAGAATTTTACAAATGACTTAGTTTAGTACAAGTTATTGATTTGTTGGTGTATTGCTCAATTGATACTCTTTTTTAACAATTACTAATTCAAATTACAATTGGGATGAAACGAAAGTTAATACAGACCACTGGTTTAAACGAAGATCTTTAAACTCGAATGAGATTGGGCAATGAGATACATGGTGACGGGGAGCGAGATATGATACGTGGTTAGCAAGGAACAACTCAATTTTCCGCAATCAAAACCGAACGATCAATGGATGTATTACACGCACATTACCTAGTTAGTTGCTGGATCAAATTGAGTAAAAAGAAATAATACTTCTAATTTGGTGAAGATAAAAACTAAAAATCAGAATTATAATTAGCAATTTACAAATAGATTAGCTTAATTTTACAATGTACTTAGGATCATGTAATAGTTTTTAAGCAATGAAAGGGGGTACCCAATCTTTCCTTAAAAAAGAAAATTCAAATTAAAAATTCAGAGCTATCGATACATGCAACATAACTAAACTCAAAACAAAAACTGAATTTAAAAAAACTTCTCAAACCGAAACTTGTTTTTCATTGCTAGAATCCATCAGGATGACATCGTCCTATTTCTTCGTGTATCGACTGAATTAAAAAGTTTAAAAGAGTATTTTGATATTTTAGGGTTTATTTTGCATATTTAGGGTTCATCCCACTCTTCATCTCTTGCAACGAGCACAACTAAACACACACAGACACATAAATTACTAATTATGTATAAATATTTAAAATCAAATTAAATATATAATAAAATATTGATAATAATTTTTAGTATTGCTAGATTGAATGCCTTAGCCATCGCATTAATGCACACATTAAACCCTAGGATGCACGTTAAGGAACAAAGGAGGGACCTGACCTAAAATAAAATTAAAACATGGGTTAAAATACAAAATAATGTAATATGAGATTTGAAAAGGATACCGCAGGTGTTTTGATCGATTTCAGTGGCGGCGAAGTCCATCCATTGCTCAATTAGGGCCTGAAATTAAACGATTTTGGTATTATATATACGAATTTACAGCAGGTGTTTAAGTGTTTTGATCGATTTAGGTGGCAGCAAAGTCCATTCATTGGTCAATTGGGCCTGAAATTATATGATTTTAGTATTATTATATACAAATTTTAGAAAAGGATTGATAAACTCACTTGTTTTTAGGACTCAAACAATCAGATTTAAAAATACACAATCGCAATGAAGGTTATCAAAGCAAAATACACAATCATATTTAAAAATCATACATGCAATTGCATTGCTAAATACACAATCAGATTTAAAATTCATACATGCAATTGATTTTATGATACCATATCTTGCAAATTACATTGCTTTTGAAGAAAGAACGAAGAAGAATTGGGGTTTCTCTGTCATCGAGCAAAGTCTCGTAGCCAAGCCGCCAGAAGAAGTGGCCAAGCCTCTACGTCGCCAAGCTTCTCAGCCCTAGAGTTTGCTCGCCAAACCTCTCAGCTCTAGAGTTTGCTCGTCGCCAAGCCGTAGCCTAGGAGGTTCCTCGTCGCCAAGCCATAACCCTAGGAGGTTCCTCGTCGCCAACCTCTCTTTTGCTCATTTTGCTCATCTCAGACGGGGGAATGTTAATGGATGAAGGGGGCGAATGTTAATGGACCTCCGTCAGTTAACTCACCATCATCTTATATCATGAACACACATCTTAAAAAGATCCGACGGTGGAGAAGTATTAAGTACCAAAAGGCTGGTACTTAATTAAGTATTTTAGCCTTTCTATATATATATATTTTTGTGTACATCATTAAATGCACAAATCTCAATGCAAATCCAATGGTTAAAAAGCATTAAGTACCAAATCCTTGGTACTTAATTAAGTAGGTTAGCCTCCATATATATATATATATATATATATATATATATATATATATATATATATATATATATATATATATATTACAATGAAAATAATACATTATTAATTACTAACATAAAATATGATTACCGATTCTAAAGGCGAAAACATCTATTTTGAAAATTTTATAAATAAATATCATTGTTTTCAAAAACATGTAACATAAAAAAAATCATGCTAACCGAGGCTAAGTAACTGACAATGAGCCGTTATAGCACGTGCTGAAGCTAGTAAACAAAATTAAAAGAGAAAATGTGGATGAAAGCAAGGGAACTTGTTCGTGGTTGTATAAGGAATGCAAGGCATTGACCAGAAAATGCGGATGGGCCGTTCTACTTGCCATTCTTCTCGCCTTTGTCCCCCTAACGAGATGCGAGGAATAGTGCAACTGAGTTGATATTGTATCCAATGAGAGAAAAAACTATAGTCTTCTTTTCGTTAGAGCCTTTCTTGATCCCTTGGTTTTAAAAATTTGTTGATACAATTGTTATGAACTAAATTTAGTTTACATCAGAAAAGTTATTTCTATATAATAAAGGTAATTGTAATATTTATAAAACCATCGCTAAAGAGATTTGTTGTCAATTAAAGCGAATCATCACAAATATAGTTATAATATTGGGTATATATAACACCTTTCTTGATCATATTTCCATATACCTTTTTAAAATTACTTGCGTCCATCCATAACAATTTCTTTCCTACTTCTCCATTTTTAAACACTTCAGTTTTAAATAGAAATGGGTCCTCTTATTCTTAGATATTCCTCTCTCGTGTATTCTGAGAGAAATGACAAGTCATGCCACTACACGACCGTCAGAAACAATGATGAATTTCAATCTAAAAACATCATTTCTTGTGTGGAGATGTTACCAGATGATATAATATTGAAAATCTTATCCTTACTCCCCGCCGCAGATGGAATTAGATTTGGATCTGTCTCCAAGTCCTCGCAAAAATACATCTCAGAAATGAAATGCATTTTAAATGACGACTATGAAGAATTTCAATCTAAAAACATCATTTCTTGTGTGGAGATGTTACCAGAAGATCTAATATTGAAAATCTTATCTGTACTCCCCGCCGCAGATGGAATTAGAGTTGGATCTGTCTCCAAGGCTTTGCAAAAATACATCTCAAAAACAAAATGCAATTTAAGTGACGACTATGTCCAACATAAACCCTGGTATTTTATGTTTTTGTGGCATGCAAGAGACATTATTGGGTATTCCTATGATTTCGAAGCACAATCCTTGCAAATGTTTGATTTTCTGAATTTGAAGTCATTGTCCCAATGTACATCATTTGAATCTCCTTCCTTCGATTATACAGTTGGAGGTATGTCATCGTCACATGGATTAGTATGTATAAGGCAGGTGGAAAATAAGAACAATCGTATTTTGGTATGTAACCCTATATTGAAGCGCTGGAGATGGTTACCAGAGGTACCAAATAACAAAGATGAATGTTTTCAAGCAGTTGCATTATCAGTAGATATTCAAGCTGGAACATACTACACAACAATGATCTCTTCCACATACAACATGTCCGATGAAAAAAAAGTGAGCATTGAACTATACGATTCAAAAGGAAAATCTTGGACGAATGTTTGCAATGGTTCATTGGTTGGATGTATGCAAATATGTCGTGCGGAGATATGTAATGGTATCTTATATTTTCTTATTTCGACGGAGGATTGGGAACAGTCACGTTATGCTGTGGTTCCATATGATTTGAGAAGCACGAGAACTGAAACTTCTCTGACAGATTTAGCAATTGTGTTGCCGAGTGCAATGTGCATCGTTGTCGAGATGATGAATTTAAGCGGAAAGTTGATCTTGGTAGGCTACATATTTGATGGCATACCGAAAAAGACAAAATGCCTGATCTTATTGGAATTGTGTGGAACGGAATGGAATGAGGTTTCGAGGATGCCAAATGAGTTATTGGATATTTTCCACGGGTGTAGATGTAGTGGATTCAATGATTTAGTATATCTACATACATATTGGAACGAAACTATTCTGGCAATATTCAATTTAAGTCGAAATACTTGGAAGTTCGTAAACATGTCCCCAATCCCCGAAAAGGATATTTTGAGTCACGATAATGATACTTTTGTACACACATTTTGTTGGGAACCGAGGTTGGATATTTGTCCATAGACTTCCAAACCCAAGGCTGTCCATGTCGGCATTTGGGTCCCCAAATCCGAGTCCGTTCGGATCGAGGTTCGGTTGTGCCACGCAATCGTTTGGGTTGTTTACGACGTCGACTCTTGCTTTCGGGTCGAGTCTTTTGCCGTTCGGGTAGCCGCCAGCTGGCAATACCGGGTTTGGTCAGCAAAGCGGGCTTGTGTTTGGGCTGCCAAAAGAGCCTACGTTCGGGCAGCATAGAGGATCTGCGTTCGGGCAGCAAAGCGGGCCTGCATTCGGGCAGCCAAGCGGGCCTGCGTTCGGGCAACAAAGCGGGTCTGCGTTGGGGATCAAAATGGGTCATCGTTTAGTGGGAGTTTGTTTAATACGCATCAACATTCGACTGTATTTGGTGGGAACTTGTTTGGTAATTCTACGCCTTCTTTGTTTCCTTCTTCTAGTCCTTCTGATTTCGGACAATCTGTTGTGAGTTTTATTTTTTAATTAATTAATTAATTGTTTTTTTGTTGATATTGAATAAAGATTTAATCTTTTTGTCTGTTTGTTGTGGTAGCCTATGCTTTCGACTCAGTTTCAGCCCGCTCAACCGGCTAGTTTGAGTGGATTTTCGTTTGGCAATTTTGGTCAGACCCAGTTAGGTATGTCGAAATTGTAATGATAATATTTATTTATTTTTAATTTTTGGATGTTTAATTTGATTTTTTTTGTGTTCTATTTGTCAAGCCCATTTCGCACGCATTTTGTTGGGAACCGAGGTTGGATATATGTCCACAGATTTCCAAACCAGGGCTTTTAGCGACCGAGACATATTTTGGAAAGTAGCAACCATCATTGTTATGCTAATTCTTCTGCTCGATAAGAAACGTGAATTTTGACAAGAAGGGAGGAATTGCAATATGAATATGATACGAGCTCTCCATCTCTCGCAAACTTGACCAAGGGAAGCGGAAAAAGGATTTGTAAAATAAACGTAGAGAACTAAAAAATATCACTTTCTTAAGGAATCACTGACCCACAAATGACGTCTTTTTCTGAAAATCACTCTCGACTCTCATCGCAAAATGATATCTCCTTCTCAAAATCAAACATAAGAATTGGTTCAGGAATGCTAGAGACCGAGACTTATATCTTGAGAAGGAGACCGGAGGACGGTGACAGGGAAGGGTCATTGCGATATTGTGATATGGGAGAGAACGTGGTCACTAGAGTATGGAGGCTGCCGCTTGGCATATGGACTGGGAGAGTGGGCGACGAAATCACGGGTCCTCTCAAAATTGTAGAACCCATCATCTCTCTTCATTAATCCAATTTGGCACCTCCACTTCATTCCGTTCGACCACCTTGACAACGACCCCTTCTCTCTTCGGCGCTGCTCTGTCCACCGGTTCTGTGTTCGGATCCACGACCGTGGCATCTTTATTCGGTGGCGCCAGCACGCCGGCGTTTGGATCAACTCAGAATATCCCGTCGGCACTAGGGTCCACGAATCTGATTCCGTCCGGATCGAGGTTCGTTGGTGCCACGCAATCGCCTGTGTTGCCACACCTCCCAACTAGCTGGAATGAGCAAGAATTACTACTTTTATCTTTTACGCCAGACATCTTGGCGAAAGGGCAATTTTCATAATATTTGTGTTACGACCTCAACAATGTTTTTGACTATTTTATAGTGGGAATTGGTAAATTATAAAAAGATCAAAGTTTTAGATCTTATTAAGAACTATAATTTAGATATATTGTTTGTAGCTAGCGTTGTACCCGCCCTATTGCGCGGGTCTTCTTTTTATCGGATGAGTATATTGTCAATGAAATTTTTCTTGTAGAGAATAAAAAAAACAAAATATTTTGCAGATGTACTAACATATCTCGTCACAGCCAAAGAGTTCAGACAACTATACATTACATTTCTAAATTTTTCATCGAAGTCGATTGTTTCGGCAGCTCAATAAAATCCATTATGAATCAAGTGATTTTGGTTCGGCACGATATCGTCTCTACGATAGCTATGAATATAACAATTATAGACATAGAATCATACCACGTGAAATTGATCACGGAGACGGGTTGATTCACGCGTAGTTGCTGTCCTTGCTTGCTTCGATCCCGGTAACACGCACGTCCCACACCCGCGCGATTCGACACCTTGTTCGAAGCTTCTTTTGTCGTATACAACCGGATAATATCCGATTCGTATCCGATCTTGCTTGACCTTGCTCTTGTTTGATCACAACAGAAAATCTCAAGCGAGATTTCTCTACTCGTATCCACCTAGAGCTAGCGTCTCTCGGTTGCTACAAATTCCCCTAAAATTTGTCACAATCTTGTTTGACAAAATCTATCTAATGGAATTCTCTCTTTTTCTCTTTTCCTTGTCTCACAAGAATGATTCTAGATATGTGTTAAAAACCAGAGAGAGAAATATCAGGTGAGAATATCATATATAATCACCACCATTAATGCAGGATTAATGAGTATAAAAAACTGGTAATATGGAATTTGGATCACAGTCCGTCAGGACGCACAATATGGTGCGTCGTGACGGACATGTCACAAGTACTAGATCTAGCCGTTAAAAATGTGCTCCGTCATGACGTACAAGACAGTCCGTCATGACGCAACTCCGTCATGACGCACATAATAGTGTGTCACAACGCTATACTCACATATTGGTTTTTACAGGATTACACTAATGTGCGTCATGACGGACCATATGGTGCTTCATGACGGACTATGTAAATTCTGTCAGATTTGCATAATCTTATTATGCATCCAATCATTTCGACGAACGCGTACGTTCATCTACCCTCATGTGTACAATCTACTAGTTGATTTGTAAATGTATTTCCTTCAGTCTACCACTTAGTTTAAGATCCAACTAAAGAAAGCACCAGTACACATCACATGTATACATATCATTAGAGATTGAAGTTCAAGCCCGAAATAAGACAGCTCTATGTGTGACCGCGTAGGTTCGTATCAAGCAATGATAGTAAATTTATGCCTAAGTTCACGGGTTCATGAGAAGGATCTAAGAAGAAATCCATCATAGCTTTCCCACGTTGAAAACGAAAACGATTGTGATCATTTATACCCATCTTGAATGGTGGTGTTTAGTTCTCTTGTTCACGATATGCGTCAATCAAAAGGCACGATAGTAGTCATCCTTATAATTTGATTGACTAAACTTATGTTTCGATACCAAATTGAATAAACAAACACAATCGATATTAACCATTAATATCATTGACTCTTGTCAGAGATTTCGTTGATCAATTCATCGATATGCCTAAGTGATATCTCTTTCTTTCGAAAGGAACAATTTCTATCTTGATGACTCACATTAAATTTCGTGTTTCAGATAATAACTGATTATAATCCCATGACCATCCTGTTACAGATAATGGAAGACTATCTCTTCCTTGTCCCTTGTACAGTTCCTTTATCTTGTTTAATCAAAACAGCCCAAGTTCAATTCTCTCCCCCTCAATCAGTAGTATAAATTCTAATATTTTTGCATCTTACCTCTCTCTCTCTCTCTCTCTCTCTCTCTCTCTCTCTCTCTCTCTCTCTCTCTCTCTCTCCTCGAGCCATGCCCTCAGAATTCCTATCCTATCGTGACACGAGAGAGCTACCATTGCTTTATTCTGATTACACTCTTTTTCTTTATTGAAGCGTCTAGCTTGAAAATTCCATCTGCTATATCCATTTTCTTGTTCGTTTCTTCTTTTGTTCTGGAGCTCTTCCATGGTGAATTGGAGGAAATGAATGAGTCTGGTGAAGAGGAAGTCGAAGATGTTATCGATGCACTTGACTAGTTCGCTTATTCTTTTGTGGTGTTTGGATGCTTTTTCTTTGATCTTCTGAATCCGTTTTTCCTTATTTCGAACAACACAATAGCCATGCAGTAAATATGTTATCTTTTTTTCTTGCCTTGTAATGGCTAATCTTTGTGCAGAGAATCTAATTTTAGAAGTATAAACAGTATATAATTTAATTGCTTCTTCTCCCCTTTCAAATTATATCCCTGCAAATGGCGAATCAATGGTTGTCTCAACTTCATTTCTTTGTTGATTAAGATCTGCATTCGTAAAATCATATTGCTGACTATTACCGTTGGGGCTTTGCATCTCTTCACCATCAGTAGAAAATTCGAGCAAATGCTCTTGCAAGTTTATATTTGATTTCCATGTTAGGAGACAAGATCAAATTGACAAAATATACATCTGACAGATGAGCCCTACATATATTATTAAGTCACGAAAAAGATCAATACCTCTCCTAAGAAGAGTGGAATATTAACGCTTCATTGACCATGATGAATTAAGATGGAAGCACTGTAATTTTATGTTAATGAATTTAAAGATTGTTGAGAAATAAGAACAAGAGTAAATTAGAAAGATGGAATTATATATTTCCTAATTTAATAGTCTGGAAAATCAGTAATTATATATTTCCTAATTTAATAGTCTGGAAGAAGAAAAGAGAGAATTTGGGGAGACAATAATCTTATTGAATTGATTGAATGAATACAATAGCCACTACCCCTTTATATATGAGAGGGTTAGTGCCGGCCAAGAAAGCTCTTGTCATATAAAACGTTACAATACAAGGAAATAATACAATATCAAATATACTAATTATCCTATAATTAATACATTAATCTTTCCTAGATTTGTTGACATCCATTATATTCATAACATTCCCCCTTGGATGTCAATATTTCATACGCATGAGAAACTACCTCGTTAAAAACCTAGTCAGGAAAAACCCATTGCACTACTACAAAAAGTCTCATTAGCTTCGAAAATCCTAGTGACTAAGTATATTTAGTCTATGTATGTTGGTTATTAGGAGCACATTTTGCTTTGTCCCAAAACAGTTATATTTCTTGGGACAAAGATTTTGTTTTGGCACTACAATTGTCACAGAAGAAGATTAAGATTTTAAGTCCGTACATTTTGAGACTATTGTTTGTCACAAAATAGGTTACTTGTAAAATGAAAAATAATTGGAGCGAAAGTTGGCCGTTGATTGTTGTAAATTATATGGAATGCCTTGCGTGATATATATAAGGTCATACATTAATTTATACTATTATAATTAATTTAGACAAGTCTTAATTTAATTCAACAAAAATAGTTTAAGGACCGGCGTAGTCCGTCTCTAAAATAAGATTTTGGCCGCCATTGGTTTGGAGACAATATGTAGTCGTCAATATTTTGTCCTAACATCGTGAACCCAATAAATTAATTTAATACTAATCATAATTAATTTAACAAATATTATTTTTTAGGTTGAAATTAATATTTCATTTTTAGGTAGAATATTAATTTGACTAATATGTGATGAGAATGTTGGAGCGAATTTTCCCTCTAATTATCTTTTCATTCATGAGTAAAAGCAAATATCACATATATCACAATTGATATTAAATGCATTTTTTTAGACGATAATTTGTTAGAACTGACTTGTTCAATTTCTCGTAACCCTAATATTAACCCACAACATAAATTTGTTAGTTTATAGTGTTGAAAAAAAAATTCATATTATTTGTAGTTTTCGAATTAATTAATATGCGATGAAAATTAGAAGAGAAATTTTGGATCTATTTTTTCATTTTATACTCGGTAAAATATTGGAAGGAATTTCATTTTATACTCGGAAAAATATTGGAGGGAATTTTCCCTCCATATTTTTCATGTGTAATGACTAAAATGAGTAGAAAAATAAATACACAATAATTATTAAATAAACAATTACACGTGTATACCTTCCCTTCCTCTATTCACTCTTTGTTCATTCTTCTCTCTCTCCGCCCCCCTTTCCATCTTGAGTTCCAGTATTTCTTTCCACTTGATTTCTCTTCACTCTTTGTTCGTTCTCTTCAGTACTCTCCACTCTTTGTTCGCTCTGGCTCCGTATTTCTTTCCATTTGAGTTGAGTTCCAATACGACGAGACCGTGAGGCGATAAAACCCTAGATGTGAGATTGTGATAAAATCGGTCACTAAATATAAAGGCAAAGAAAAACGAAGGAATCCTCACATGGATCAAATATGAGAGACAAGTAAACCCTACCTTCGATCTTCAGAACTAATTTTTGTCTATGTTGTTGTTACCGCTCTCAAAGGTTCGTGAGCTCTGTCGATTCTTCAGATCTAAAAATAGGGTTTGTTGACTGATTCCTCACGATTTGTTGGGTTTCATTACAGTTTTGAGGTAAATTGAGGGATTTGCAAGACAAAAGCAGTGACGATTGGTACTTGCGAGATGGTCTGAAGAAGAAGCTCTGGTGATTGGTACGTGCCGTTCTTAATTATTTGTTGATTTAATGGTTAATTTGGACTGATTTTTGCTTATTATCTTCGATTTCATTAACTGACAAGTCTGCGAGAAGCTTTGCCGATCGGTTCCATTAACCGTTAATTATTTGCTTCGATTCATTTCGACTAGTTAGTTTAATTAACTGTTAATTATTTTCTAATTAGCTTCGACTTACTGGTTTTATTTCAGGTTTGGACTGTTAATGAATGGACAGCGAATTGACATCGAATGCGAGATGCTAGCTTCCTAAGTACTTTGGCCTTTTTAATGTACTTATTTATTTGCAAGGTATTATTTTATTCTTTTTATAGTTCAAATTTTTCATAGCCATGTCACTTAAAAAAATTAACAAGGATTTGATTACTATTTATTTTCTTTTGTTTACAGATTTATATTGAATCTGAGAGCTATATCTGCATATGAGAGAAGACCTAGTCTAATGGAATTTTATGGTACCGTACTTACAATTTTTTATGACAAATTTTTATAAAATAACCATATTCTCTAATGTTTATGGAAAAAACTCCTAATTGAAACATTTTTTAAAAAAAAACCTGGTCTTAGAACACACAATACCCCCCTGCTAATTTGAGTTTTCTATTTTAAAATGGTTTTTATTAGAGTTTAGAGATAAGGATTGGGAGAGAGAGGATGAATGCGGTATTTTCATGGAAATGTCTACCAAAATACTTCTCCCTAGTTGTAATCACGAGATGTGTGTTGCTACGTAAACTGGTAATTAACTTGGGTAAATTTGATATTTTATTTTTTTGCATTGATAGTCCTTTCATAGGGTAAATTAAGTTCTGATTGCGTGCGACTAATTTCAGGTATACGAGATTTGAATCGTGTCCGTTTTGTAGAAGAAACTTGAAAAGGGTTCGATCGAGAGACCTTTGATTACCGATGAGCGAGTCTGCCAGAAAATGTGAAGTGTTTCCATAATTACATCGATAGTGTACCGGCCACGATCCCTGAAAATCTCTTTGTTCTTTACTATGATTATTTCTCGTCTAAAATGTAAATATTAATGTAAATGTAAATGTAAATTTAATTTAATTTAGGATTTATTAGATAGAGGCTGATAGATAACTTTTATATTTGTCTAGATTAGAAAATTGTGATGCCAAAGTTTTGAGAATTATAGACATCGGCAAGTATTGTAATTATTAGGAATTAAAATGAAATTTTTGATGTCATTTCTTCTAAAATTGTATATCATTGGAACATAATGTACTTGAACATTTTTAATATTTTATAAACACTTCATTAAAATTGGAACATTTTTAATATTTTATACACACTATTCGACATTAAAATGGATATAAATATAATATGATATAATATATTATAACATAATATAATACAACATAGTAAGATATAAATATGATATGATATGATTAATATAATATAATATAATATAATATAATATGATTTGATACAATATAATATAATATAATATAATATAATATAATATGGTATGGTATAATATAATGTCAATATAATCATATTATATTGATTTATCCAAGATATTATGATGATATATGTGAATTTATAAGCATGATTTGTGAAGTATTTAAATTACATCTTTAAAGAAAAACCTTTAATGTATCATTTCAAGGATCAATTTATTCTAAAAATAATAAGTATGTATTAATTAAAACGAAATAAAACAATATTATATAATATAGCATAGTACAATTAATGGAATACAATACAACATAATATAATATAGTATAACAAAGTATATATAATAAAATGTAATAATATGATATAGTATAGTATATTATAATAAAATGTAATAATATATTATAGTTTAGTAAAGTAAAATATCATAAAATATGATGATATGATATGATACAATATATTATAGTATAATACAATATCATGTCATATGATACAACGCAATTCAATATAACATATTATAATATAGTATAATTAAATTAAATTAAATAAAGTAAAATACAATATGATATGATTTAGTGTAATATAATGAAATACAACACAACTCCTATTTTCTCTAAATTATTATATAATAAAGATTATTAAATATGATATAGTATAATATAATATAATATGCTATGATATAATATAACACGACACATTAAAATACAACACGATATTATATGATATGATATATGTTATTATATTATAACTATAATATGATATAATTTAGTATAATATAATGAAATACAATAAAACACAATACAATACAATACTATGTGAAATTATAGTATAATACATTAGTATATTATAATAAAATACAAAACAACTCCTATTTTCTCTAAATTAGTATATAAAAAAGATTGTTAAATATGATATGATATAATATAATATAATATAATATAATATGTGTTATATTATAGTATTATAAATATAATATGATATAATTTAGTATAATATAATGAAAATACAATACAATACAATACAATACAATATAATATAATATAATATAATATAATATGTTATAATATAATATAATATGTTGAATGCATAACATGTTATGAGTTAATATGATATAAGATAATATAATATAATACAACATAATTCAAATATTATAATAAATTGTATCCGAATATTATTTTCGTATTCGAAATCGTATATGGGACATCGTAGTATCCGAAATCGAAATATTGATAAATGTCATATTGATCTTAAAAATGGTATATTGGCACTAAAAGAATTGAAATATTGAAAAATGTAAATTTATCTTGAAAAAAATATTGATAAATGAAAATAAAACATGTATAATCTTTTCATTTCCTTCCCAAACAAACATGTGATTTCTATTTGGGAAATATAATATTTTTAGAAATATCATTTTACTAAATATAGAACATTTTTTAACCACCACACATTTATTTTGAAAAACTATTATTTTGTATGATTCAGTAATGAAATATATTATTTATTCTAATATTTAGTTTTTCCTAAATTAAAATTCAGATTCTTTTAATGATAAATATTTTACAACCTTAACATATTATATTGAATTTTTAATATATTAGTCTGGATGTGCTTTTATTGAGAAATTTAAAATTTTTATAGCAAATATTGCGTAATGTTTAATATGCAATGTATTATGTAGATAATTTTAGTTAAGACCGAAATTTTTCTTTATTGGTACAAGTGATAAACGAAAAAATCTCCCACCAAAATTATTTGCCATTTTTTTTGGGCGCCACATGAAAATTTGGCTAAATTTTTTTTGCCGCCACATGAAAATTTGGCTAAATTATTTTATCTCCCTCGATTGCTCTCTCTGAGTAACCCTTCTCTCTCTAAAACGAATGTTCTACCTCTAAACCCTAACTTGTGCTCAAGGCCGCCGCATGCTCTCTCTCACTCTCCATCTCTTCCTCTCCCCGTGTTTCTTCCTCTCTCCTTGAAAAATTTAAAACCGCTTGCACTTGCTCTCCTCTCCGGAGCTTTGGAGTTATTGACGAGCTCTGCCTTTCTCCTACGCTGGAAAACGCAAAATGGCAAGAGTTTGCGGCGTCCTATCATTTATGTCCTAGGCTCAAAAACGACACAAGGCGAGGAAGCTCGGTCTAATGGCTTCAACGCCAGCCTCGACCCCTAATTGTTTTGGGTTCGAGCTTTATGCTCCTAGATGCTACTACATATACGCTTACTTTTTCTTTACTTTTTCGTTTTTTTCTTTGATTTTAGCTAATTCCTATTCGACTTTATTCTGAAATTTAGGGTTCAAATGGCAATTCTCGAGGTAATTTCAGTGTTGGCCAGCTTTTTTCTTTGTTTTTTGAGGTGATTTCAGTTACGTTATAATTTTTTGGGTTATTTCAGTATTTCAGTAGTTCAAGAATTGGAGTTGTGTTTTATTTTTAGTTTGTCTCCTAATTTTCAGATGCGACACTAGAAGGAATGCATGAACTGAACATGTTCGATGAAATGCCAAAACTGAAATTGTGGATCTGCAGGCTTTGACGAAGACGTGACACTAGAAGGAATGCATGTACTGTAAACGGAATCGGTTCCTTCGATAGAGAGAGAATATTAAGAGGAAGAAAGATTTAGCACGAGGGAATTCATCTACTTTTTAGGTACAGTGGTTTTTTTTCCGAAGAAATCAAATTATTAAGGTATTTTTTAATTTAATTTCTTCTAATGGGATTTGGATTTGAAATTTCTGGTTTTCAACAGGCCAAAACAAATGGAAGCCGAAGGAAATGCGGTTGAAGTGTAGCAATGTAAGGTTTAGGGTCTGCTATTTTAGGTATTTCTTTTTAATTATTGATTTATTCAAATTTACTTAATTTCTTTTCTTAATATATTTTGATGTGGTTTTATCGGGGTGGGTTGAAGTTGAATAATTTTCAGATATATGAGGATTAACTTGATGCTTTCCTTTAATCTAGAGATAAGTTGCAAGAAGTTGAAGAAATCACAGATGTTGATCAATTGATGGAACTTTGAATTCTGTGACCGAGTTGAGGCATGCTTCAAGAAGTCTCTCAAAGAAACTGCCATCCAAGCCTCTCTCCAGTCTGAACCAGATTCCATGAGATATCGTACCGCCTTTCCGCGTATAGATAATTGTTCTATTTTTTAATTTTTTGTTTTATTTAGGTATTTTTGATATTTCCATATTTAGTCTATTTTTAAGAGTTTCTTCTCTTTTTTATCATTTTGTGATTGCGTAGGCACTCTTTCGTGATGTGGATTATTCATTTCTCTTGCATTTCGCTTTATCGGCAGGAAGAATATAACCAATATAACGTCGTGCTCGAAACTGCTGAATTTACAACAGTAGAAGGTAATTATCTTCTCAATAATGATTAATGAAGTCTCAATTTTTGAAACCAAGACAAAATAAAGTTTTGTATTTTTCGACATAATTAATATGTTCAATTATTGTTATTTTTTCAGTTATTCATATGAGTTATTTTTTGCAGTTTGTTGCGACGTCACGGGAGAGTTTGTTGCGACGTCGCAGGAATGGAGAAGAGGATCGTTTCAATGGCGACGTGGCTGACTGGATTTGATTCTCCTCTCCTTGCAGCTCGAGGTCTAGCAATATCAGAAAAATGATTCTTGGCTGACTTGGTGTTCATGCAGATTGGCGTTAAATTGGATTCAAGGTTCTGTTATTGACTAGATGAAGATGCGAGATACTAATTTAATATTATTATTTTCTTTTGTTTTATGATGACTTTACATGTATGTTCTTTTTGTAGTACTCAAGTTAGTGTCGTAACAATTAAAATATAATTTGTATGTAGAGATATTTTTGTTTTATTTAAATGGAAATTTTCTTTGTTTTCATATTTTATTAATTAATACACTACAAATTGTGTTTGTAGAGACTAAAAGAGTCCCGTCACAGAAGTACAATATTCAGGAATTAATTTTTGTCATAGAAAGAACCATTCAGACACCAATATCATTCACGAAAGAGTACATTCAATGACTAACATTTGTCACATTAATATCATATTGAGAGACAACAACTAGTCACAAAAACACCATAACAAGGACAAAATTTAACTAAATATAATATATCTTCAGAAGCAAACATTTGTACCATAAAATGAATATTCAGAAACAAAGTCTAGTCACAAAACAACAATAATTGGGAACAACATTTAGTCTCATAAAGAACATTTTCCACGACCATAACTCAACACTAAAAGTTCATCTTCAGGGACTACCCCAGAAAACGGGGGAAAAAATTGGAAATTAATCTTGTCCCAAGAAAGGTGTCTTATAGGGACTAAATGCAAAAAAACTTTTGTCACCCAGATTTGCTGCGTCGGGCCTGTTATGACAAAGTCATAACGACTAAATATAGTCCCTAAAGATCTACAGCGACTCCAGAAGGGGTTTTAGAGACTAAACACGTTTGTCCCTGCATTTTTTGTAGTAGTGTTGGGATAAAAACCATAACTAGGAAAAAAGAGTGTAGCGCGTATTATTTCTCCCCTCATGGGTACAAACATCTCTAAAATGACGGAGTCCAATTTTATGTCTTAGTTGCCTGAAAGTTTTAGTTGGCAACGATTTGGTGAAGAAATCTGCAAGATTATTACTCGAGCGAATTTGCTGGATATCTATTTCGCCGCTCTTCTGGAGCTCGTGTGAGGAAAACAATTTTGGAGAAATATGTTTCGTCCTATCTCCTTTAATATATCCTCCCTTAATCTGGGCAATACATGCAGCATTATCTTCGTATATCACCGTTGGACTCCCTTTGATTGTTTTAATACCACATGATTCTTGGATGTGTTGAATCATTGACCTTAGCCATACACACTCCCTACTAGCCTCATGAAGTGCTATTATTTCAGAATGATTTGATGATGTGGCAACCAAGGTTTGCTTCGTTGATCGCCAGGATATGGCAGTCTCACCATATGTGAATAAATATCCAGTTTGAGACCGAGCTTTATGTGGATCTGACATGTATCCAGCATCTGCATATCCGACTAATTTAGATTCCGATGTCTTTTGATAAAACAAGCCAATATCCGTTGTTCCTCGGAGATAACAAAGTATGTGTTTAATACCATTCCAATGTCTTCGTGTTGGCGCTGAACTATATCTTGCTAGCAGATTAACAGCGAACGATATGTCAGGTCTGGTATAATTAGCTAGGTACATTAATGCACCAATTGCACTTAAATATGGTACTTCTGGACCAAGGATTTCTTCGTTATCCTCCTTTGGACGGAAACAATCTTTCTTAACATCAAGAGATCGAACTTTCATTGGTGAACTTAATGGATGTGATTTGTCCATATTAAATCGTTTTAGAACATTTTCTACGTAAGTAGATTGGTGAACAAATATCCCATTTCTCAAATGTTCGATTTGCAATCCGAGACAAAATTTTGTCTTTCCAAGATCTTTCATTTCAAATTCACTTTTCAAGTATTCTGCGGTACTTTGAAGTTCTTCAGGAGTTCCGATGATATTAAGATCATCAACATATACCGCAATGATTACAAATCCGGAATTTGATTTTCTAATAAAAACACATGGACAAATTGGGTTGTTATGATATCCTTCTTTTGTAAGATATTCATTTAGACGGTTATACCACATTCTTCCGGATTGTTTTAACCCATACAAAGATCTTTTTAATTTTATGGAATACATTCCACGAGATTGTGAGTTACATGCTTCAGGCACTTTTAATCCTTCAGGGACTTTCATGTAGATATCACTATCAAATGATCCATATAAATAAGCTGTTACAACATCCATGAGATGCATATCCAGTCCTTCTGAGACTGCCAAACTAATTAAAAATCTAAACGTAATTGCATCTAAAACAGGGGAATAAGTTTCATCATAATCAATCCCTGGTTTTTGTGTGAATCCTTGTGCGACAAGTCTTGCTTTATATCTTACAATTTCGTTTTTCTCATTACGTTTTCTCACAAACACCCATTTGTATCCTACGGGTTGTATACCATTTGGTGTTTGGACTACAGGTCCAAAAACTTCACGTTTCTCAAGAGACTGTAATTCCGCTTGAATTGCATCTCTCCATTTTGGCCAATCTTTTCTACGTCGACATTCTTCAATTGTTTTTGGTTCTCGATCCTCGTTTTCTTTCATTATATCAATCGCGATTGCATATACAAAATATTTGTCAATGACAGTTTTATTTCGGTTCCATCTATTTCCAGTGGAGACATAGTTTATTGAGATCTCATTATTATCAATGTTTTCAACATTATCAGGTACCTGAACCTCTACAGGGGTTATTTGTTCATTTGTGTCTCCTACTGTGTCATCATCAATATTCTTTTCAGAAGAAATTGTTTTATCAGAAGTATTGTTGGGTATCGGCGTCACTACCGAGCCTCGCGCAGCGGATTGAGAGGCCCGGTCCGACCCGATCCCGAGGACCACGTCAACGACTCAATTGCACAAATCATGAAATGCATCTAACCTATGAAATTAACTCTTAATTCATAGAGAATCATACCGCGTGAAATTGATCACGGAGACGGGTTGACTCTTTTAGCTGCTGTCCTTTGCTTCGATCGCGGCAACACGCGCGTCCCACGCCCACGCGATTCGATACCTTGTCCGAAGATCCGATTTGTCGAATCCAACCGGATCTTGTCCGATTCGTCTTCGACCTTGCTCGTCCTTGCTCTCGATTGATCACTGTCGAAGATCTAAGATTAGATCTCTCTACTCGTATCCACCTCGAGCTTTTCGTCTTTCGGTTGCGGTGAATTCCCCTAAAATTCACCACAATCTTGCTCAAATTTCCTCAACTTGTCACACAAGTTTATCTCTTTTTCTCAAAACTCTAGATCTAGTTCTTAGCACACAATCATGGCCAGGAGAGAGAGAGGTTACAAGAATATAAATATATTCTGTGATTAATGAGTATTAATGAGTATCAAAAACTGCTAATCCAGAATTCGGATCACTGTGCGTCATGACGCACGATATGGTGCGTCATGACGCACAAGTCACAGTTACTTAGATATAACCGTTGCAATTGTGCTCCGTCATGACGGACGATCTGTCCGTCATGACGCATCACCGTCATGACGCACAACTTGGTGCGTCGTGACGGTATACTCACAGATTGGCTTTCTCAGAATTACTCTACTGTGCGTCATGACGCACAATATGGTGCGTCATGACGCACCATGTAATTTCTGCCAAATTTGCATAATCTTATTATGCATCCAATCGTTCCGACGAACACGTATGTTTGTCTACACTCATTTGTACATTCAACTAGTTGATCTGTAACTGTATTTCCTTCAGTCTCCCACTCAGTTCAAGATCCAACTAAAGAAAGTACTAGTGTACATCTCATGTACACATAACCTTAGAGATTGAAATTTAAGCCCGGAATAAGACAGCTCTATGTGTGACCGCGTAGGTTCGTATCAAGCAATGGTAGTAAACTTATGCCTAAGTTTACGGGCTCATGAGAGGGATCTAGGAAGAAATCTATCATAGCTTTCCCACGTTGAAAACGAAAATGATTGTGATCATTTATACCCATCTCGAACGGTGGTATTTAGTTCTCTTGTTCACGATATCCGTCAATCAAAAGGCACGGTGATAGTCATCCTTATAATTTGATTGACTAAACTTATTGTCTCGATACCGAATTGAATCAACAAACACAATCGATATTAACAATTAATATCATTGACTCTGGCCAGAGATTTCGTTGATCAATTCATCGATAGGCCTAAGGGATATCTCTTTCTTTCGAAAGGAACAATTTCTATCTTGATGACTCACATCAAATTCCGTGTTTCAGATAATACCCGATCATAATCCCATGACCATCCTGTTACAGATAGTGGAAGATTATATCTAAGCATTATGTTACGCACGAAAAATGATCCATGATCATCTCAAGTGTGAAGAACTAAGACCCCATTTGTTACGATTCCATCTACAATGACTAAACCATGTCATGGTATCGCACTTTTGGTCAAGTCACAATATGCATAACCTAATGCATATCCATATTCCCGATTTGACAAACTATTTGTCCTATGATTAGTAAAACATAATCATCACATCGGCAAATATGCTAGTGTACATGTTAGTCTATTATCTTATAATAGATATACTTATCACATAAGTATCCTAATCATGACTAGGGACGTTTTTGAAATATAACTTTTGAAATGTGACGGTTTTACTTAACATGATCACGTATCACGTAGACGCTCACACAAGTCATAAATCAAGGTTCGTGTAATCATATTACACAACCACGCACAAGTTTTCATATAAGATAAATGCAAATGAAATATAAAATTTTTGAAATTGCATTAATATAGCATAAAGTCTTGGGTGATACATCGTTTACAATAAATAACTCATCATAACAACTATTGTTTTAGATAACTACAAACCAACTTCCTCCTCTAGGTATGTCAAACCTATAGTTCTAGCATGACGATCATGCTTCGCAATTGGAAGAGGTTTCGTAAACGGATCCGCCACATTCTCGTCAGTATCAATCTTCAAAATCACAACATCCTGCCTTTGTAAAATCTCACGAATCAAGTGGAATTTACGCAGGATGTGTTTGGAGCGATGATGCGATCTCGGTTCCTTGGCCTGTGCTATTGCTCCAGTATTGTCACAATACACAGCCACGGGTTCCGAGATGCTCGGTACAACACCAAGTTCGGTCACGAACTTCTTGACCCAAACCGCCTCCTTTTCGGCTTCCGAAGCCGCGATGTATTCCGCTTCCGTCGTAGAGTCTGCAACTGTCGGTTGTTTGGAACTCTTCCATATAACCGCGCCACCGTTCATACCACTCGACATGGGAAGAAACCCTTTCTTAGAGTTTTGCATGAAAAATCTTTTCAGCACCTTGTCGATGTACGTACTCTGACTTAGGCCGAGGAGTCTCTTGGATCTATCTCTATAGATCCTCACGCCTAAAATATAGGCGGCCTCTCCTAAATCTTCCATAGCGAAACGAGTATTTAAATACTTCTCAACATCCGATAACATCGGAATGTCGTTTCCTATGATCAATATATCGTCCACATAAAGAACAAGAAATGCTACGTGGCTCCCACTAACCTTCTTATATACACAAGGTTCTTCTTCGTTCTTGATAAAATCATACTCGCGTATGACTTCATCAAAACGAATGTTCCAACTCCGAGAAGCTTGTTTCAGCCCATAAATGGACCTTTGAAGCTTGCATACTTTCTTAGGATTCTTTGGATCGATAAAACCTTCGGGTTGTGTCATGTACACATCCTCCGATAAGTTTCCGTTAAGGAAAGCGGTTTTAACATCCATTTGCCATATCTCATAGTCATAATATGTGGCTATGGCAAGGATAATCCTTATAGATTTAAGCATGGCTACCGGCGAAAACGTTTCATCATAGTCTACACCATGAATTTGCTTGAAACCTTTCGCAACTAACCGTGCTTTGTAAGTATGCACTTTCCCATCCATGTCGATTTTCTTCTTGAAAACCCATTTACACCCGACGGGTTTAACCAAGGGTGGTGGATCAATCAAGTTCCAAACTTGATTATCGTACATGGATTGAATCTCGGACTTCATGGCATCATGCCATTTGTCGGAATCTTCGCTCGACATAGCATCTTTGTAGGTTGTCGGCTCATCATCTATGAGTTCGACGTTGCCTTCATCAGTCACGATAAATCCATATCGTACTGGTTCCAGCCGGGTCCTACTAGACCTACGAGGAGCACCTTGTGCTATTGGCTCGACATCCTCAACTATTGATGGATTCGGGTCAACATCCATCGGTTCAATGTTTATTTCTGAATCTCGAACCTCTTCGAGATCAATCTTACTCCCACTAGCTCGTTGAGATATAAAATCCTCCTCCAAGAAGGTACCTCTTCGAGCTATGAAAACCTTGTTTTCCTCGGGATTGTAGAAATAATATCCTTTAGTTTCCTTAGGATATCCTACAAATAAACATTTTTCAGATTTGGGTTCGAGTTTATCCGAAAACATTTTTCGAACGTAAACATCGCATCCCCAAATTCTGATAAAAGATAACACCGGAGGTTGTCCGGTCCATATCTCATATGGTGTCTTTTGAACCGATTTAGAAGGTAAGCGGTTTATTAGAAAAGCCGCTGTCTCAAGGGCATATCCCCAAAATAATTTTGGGAGACTAGTTTGACTCATCATCGATCGAACCATATTTAATAAGGTCCGATTCCTCCTCTCGGAAACGCCATTCCATTGAGGCGTTCCAGGTGGAGTCAATTGTGAAACGATTCCACAATCTTTGAGATGATCCTCAAACTCATAGCTCAAATATTCGCCTCCTCGATCTGATCGAAGTGCTTTGATTGTCTTGCCAAGTTGATTTTGTACCTCATTCTGAAATTCTTTGAACTTTTCAAAAGATTCATATTTGTTACGCATTAAGTAGATATACCCATATCTACTAAAATCATCCGTAAAAGTTATGAAGTATCGATAACCTCCTCTTGCCTCGGTACTCATTGGACCACATACATCAGAATGTATAAGTTCCAATAGTTCCTGGGACCTTTCTCCAACTTTTGAGAATGGTGCCTTTGTCATCTTGCCAAGTAAACAAGATTCGCATTGTCCATATGAATCAAATTCAAATGAATCCAAAAGTCCATCCTTATGGAGTTTTGATATGCGCTTCTCGTTTATATGGCCAAGTCGACAATGCCAAAAGTAAGTTTTACTATCAACTTTAGGTTTAATCCGATTCGTGTTTATATTATAGATTGATTTATCATTTGTGTAATTCATATCTAAAATGTAAAGACCATTTTCTAATAGAACATTTTCATAGAATAAATTATCCTTACAAATAGAAAATTCATTATTCTTAATAATAAATTCATAACCATCATTAGCTAGTCTAGACACACTAATAATGTTCTTACACAAACTTGGAACAAAATAACAATTATTCAGTTCTAAAATAAATCCACTCGGTAAAGTAATAAAAATATCTCCGACGGCCAATGCAGCAACGCTTGCTCCATTCCCAACTCGAAAATCCACTTCACCGCGTGTTAACTTCCTTCTATTTTGAAGAACCTGCATATTTCGACAAATATGAGTTCCACAACCGGTATCTAATACCCAATTGTCCAAAATTGAAATGTTAACGTCTATAATAGTCATACCTGCAGTTCCGGCTTCCAAAGCCTTCCCCTTGCTTTTCTTTACCTCCTCGAGGTAAATCTTGCAATTTCTCTTCCAATGCCCAGTCTTTTTGCAATGGAAGCAGGCGACATCCTCGGATTTCTCCTTTCCTTTAGTCTTTGGTTTGGACAACGACTTGCCCGCACCGCCCTTGGACTTTTGTTTCTTACGAATCCCACCTTGAATCATGAGGACATCCCTAGCAACTCTTGCTTTGGGTTCCCCCGATGCCTTAAGCATCTCCGACTCAAAGTTCTTGAGCATCCCATGGAGCTCGGGAATCGTCTTGTTCATCGAATGCATATGATAGTTCGTTACGAAAGTTGAGAAAATCGGTGGCAATGCACACAAGATCAAATCTTGTTGCATTATTGGTGACACCTTTTCTCCCAATTTCTCGAGACGATCAATCAATGCTTGTACCTTTAACACATGAGTGCTAACCGAAGATCCGTTTGGCATCTTACAGTTAACCAACTCCTTCAACGTATTGAACCTTTCAATACGTTCTTGCTCTTGGAACATTTCCTTGAGCGTCGCGTTAATCTCGTACGCATCCGAATCTTCGAATTGCTTCTGCAAATTCGCGTCCATACATGCCAACATGAGGCATGTCACGTCATTTGACTCCTTCTTAAGTTTGTCAAATGCCGCCTTTTCTTCGGGAGGAGCCTCATCATCGGGTTCCAACATCTTCGTGTCTAACACGTGACTCTTGCACTCTTGCCTAAGAACAATTCTTAGGTTGCGGTGCCAGTCAAGATAGTTCTTTCCGACTAGCTTCTCCCTTTCCAAGACCGATCTAATCGACATGGAGTTGGTGTTGCTTGATGTCATGATTGCTACAACGAAAAATACTTTAAAATGAGATTTATACCAACATGTGCGAACTTGTGCTATATGCTTATATGATGATATGAAATATGTTATTTTTATCAAACCAATAACCCTAATATTGATTCGGGATTCTAAATCCAATAACACTTCAAGACCCATATTTCATGATCCTCCCACAAGTGACTTTGGCCGACAAATGAGATCTCACTATTTAGGTAGGATAAATCCAATCGCATCCAATGCGACTCTTGACCTTTTATAGGATTTCGGTATCAAATCATATCATATATGATTCGAATTCCATTTGTGCATCCTAACTATGCCCCGAACCCCAATCGGATTGGCTTGGACGGTTAAGTCACAACCATATTCACGTATCGTTCAATTGAGCGACAAATGCGCCCGACTTTGGCCTGAACCCGCATTTGTTCCCAATCAACGCTTGCCTCTCACGTTGATACATACAACAATGCACGTCCGACTTTGGCCTGAACCCGTGCAAGGTGTGATGACCAATCTCGGAGGTTGTGAACATGGAAGGCATTTTATGACTTAAATATTATGCAGGGATTTATGTGATATAATCTAATTACATCATTGAGCAAGTTTATCATGATGAATGAACATAATTAATAAGTATTAGAACCAAAATAAATAAATCAGAAAAATTTACATGGTGCGTCATGACGCAACATAACGTCCGTCATGACGCACCGTACTCGTAATTGGACTTCCTTGAACTTCCGTCATGACGCACAACTTGGTGCGTCACGACGGACTTCACTCGTCCGTCATGACGCCAGAGGGTGCGTCACGACGGACTTCACTCGTCCGTCATGACGCCAGAGGGTGCGTCATGACGGACAATACAAAACAATTTTGTTGTCCAAATCAGAGAGTTTTTCAGGTCCGTCCGTCATGACGGTTTGTTATACCGTCACGACGGACTGTAACGGACCGTCATGACGCCAGAGGGTGCGTCATGACGCACTGAACAAAATAATTTCGTTCAGTTTGCCAGAGAGTTTTTGGGCTTCGTCCGTCATGACGGTGGATTACACCGTCACGACGAACTGTTCTGGTCCGTCATGACGCCAGACGGTGCGTCATGACGCACTGTACAAAACACTTTTGTTCAGTTTGCCAGAGGGTTTTTGGGCTTCTGCCGTCACGACGCACCAAATGGTCCGTCATGACGGTAAGAATTTACACAGTGCGTCATGACGCACAACTTTTGTGCGTCACGACGGACTGAGTAACGCTTCAGATCCAACTATTGGATTTCCCGTGTGCGTCACGACGCACCATATCGTGCGTCATGACGCACCAGACCTGATTTTCAATTTTACTTCTGATTTTTCGATCATTTCTGAAACAGATCAATCATGAACACTTCATGATTACTTCTAGATTCTTTTGATCATCTCATGATCAAATACTAGCAAGATTTCATGGCCCTAATTTTATATTTTATAACTACATGATTATGTCCAAAAATTCTACAAGAAATTCCGAATAACACTTATTCGAAATCGATTCGACGATCGAATCGTGACGTTTGCTCTGATACCACTGTTGGGTATCGGCGTCACTACCGAGCCTCGCGCAGCGGATTGAGAGGCCCGGTCCGACCCGATCCCGAGGACCACGTCAACGACTCAATTGCACAAATCATGAAATGCATCTAACCTATGAAATTAACTCTTAATTCATAGAGAATCATACCGCGTGAAATTGATCACGGAGACGGGTTGACTCTTTTAGCTGCTGTCCTTTGCTTCGATCGCGGCAACACGCGCGTCCCACGCCCACGCGATTCGATACCTTGTCCGAAGCTCCGATTTGTCGAATCCAACCGGATCTTGTCCGATTCGTCTTCGACCTTGCTCGTCCTTGCTCTCGATTGATCACAGTCGAAGATCTAAGATTAGATCTCTCTACTCGTATCCACCTCGAGCTTTTCGTCTTTCGGTTGCGGTGAATTCCCCTAAAATTCACCACAATCTTGCTCAAATTTCCTCAACTTGTCACACAAGTTTATCTCTTTTTCTCAAAACTCTAGATCTAGTTCTTAGCACACAATCATGGCCAGGAGAGAGAGAGGTTACAAGAATATAAATATATTCTGTGATTAATGAGTATTAATGAGTATCAAAAACTGCTAATCCAGAATTCGGATCACTGTGCGTCATGACGCACGATATGGTGCGTCATGACGCACAAGTCACAGTTACTTAGATATAGCCGTTGCAATTGTGCTCCGTCATGACGGACGATCTGTCCGTCATGACGCACCACCGTCATGACGCACAACTTGGTGCGTCGTGACGGTATACTCACAGATTGGCTTTCTCAGAATTACTCTACTGTGCGTCATGACGCACAATATGGTGCGTCATGCCGCACCATGTAATTTCTGCCAAATTTGCATAATCTTATTATGCATCCAATCGTTCCGACGAACACGTATGTTTGTCTACACTCATTTGTACATTCAACTAGTTGATCTGTAACTGTATTTCCTTCAAGTATTGACTACTTCAGTTATGCCAACTTTATCTTGTTCCCTTTTCTTTCTTGGATTTTTGTCTTTGGAACCGATTGGTCGACCACGCTTCTGGCGTATATCACTTTTAGAATTATCCAAGGGTATTTCAATACGAGCAGGAACATTTTCTGCTGGAATATACGATTTAGTTACTCTTTTCGTATCAATGAATGCATCTGGTAGTTGATTTGCAATTTGTTGCAAATGAATAATTTTCTGGACTTCTAGTTCAGATTGATTTGTCCGAGGATCATAATGATACATTGATGATGCATTCCATGTAATTTCTTGCTTTTCCAGCGTTCGTTTCTCTCCCCCTAACGCTGGGAACATAGCTTCATCAAACTTACAATCAGCAAATCTTGCTGTAAATTGATCTCCAGTTAATGGTTCAAGATATTTAATAATTGATGGAGATTCGAAGCCGACATAAATTCCCAATCTTCTTTGGGGTCCCATCTTTGTGCGTTGCGGTGGAGCTACCGGAACATAAGCGGCACAACCAAAAGTTCTTAGATGGGATATATTTGGCTGCTGGCCAGTTACAAGTTGTATAGGGGAGTACTTGTGATAAGCAGTTGGTCTTAATCTAATAAGTGCTGCATCATGTAATATGGCATGGCCCCATACAGATGATGATAACTTTGATTTCATAATTAGGGGCCTTGCGATTAATTGTAATCGTTTAATAAGAGATTCTGCCAGACCATTTTGCGTGTGTACATGGGCTACTGGATGCTCAACTTTAATCCCAATTGACATACAATAGTCATTAAATGTTTGGGATGTGAACTCACCGGCATTGTCAAGACGGATTGTCTTAATAGTATAATCCGGGAATTGAGCTCTTAATCTAGTTATTTGAGCAAGTAATCTCGCAAATGCAACATTTCGAGAAGACAATAAACATACATGTGACCATCTAGTAGATGCATCTACTAATACCATAAAATATCTAAATGGTCCACATGATGGGGTAATGGGCCCACATATATCACCTTGGATACGCTCAAGGAAATTGGGTGATTCATTCCCAACCCTAGTTTGTGATGGTCTTACGATTAATTTTCCTTTATAACATGCAGCACATGATATTTCGTTTGGTAATAGAATCTTCTGGTTCTTTAATTGATGTCCATCAGAATTTTCCACAATTCTTCGCATCATTATTGCTCCTGGGTGACCTAAACGTTCATGCCATACCATAAAGTCATTCTGTGAATTATTAAATTCACTTTTCATTATAGCATTATGTGCCTCAATTGTATAAATACGTGTATAATACAAACCTATTGACAAAGCAGGCAATTGCTCCAACATGCATTTATTACCACAAACAATATTTGTTATGTGAAGGTACTAAATATTATCTTTATTCATTGTTTCTATGTGATATCCATTTCTGCGGATATCTTTGAAACTTAACAAGTTTCTTTTTGATTTACTAGATAATAAAGCATCATCTATTATTAATTTAGTGCCTCTAGGTAGTAAAATGATGGCTCTTCCGGAGCCTTCAATCAAGTTTGAGGTGCCTGATATTGTATTGACATTTGCTTTCATCCTTGTCAAATTAGTAAAATATTTGATATTCTTAAGTATTGTGTGTGTCGTTGCACTATCTACTAGGCATATATTATGGTCATCCATTTTCGTCAAATTCAAAAGAAATGAGATCTCCAGGTCTCTTCATTAAACAAAACAAATACTAGGTAAGATACAATGATTATAATGAAACTTCAGGTTTCAATCAGAATAAATTTCAATTTATGTGCGTTAATAAACTAAATTGCAGCTTCAGGTGCATAAATAATCAAAATTAAATGTGTGCAATAAATGTACAAAACAAATAAAAAAAAATAAACGCATGAAAATAAATGTACTAGAAATAAAATTAAATATATTTGCAACTTCAGGTGCGTAATTTAAATTCACAACTTCGGGTGTGTTAACAAAAATATGCAACTTCGGGTGCGTTAATAAAAACTTGCAACTTCTGGTTGCACGATTTGAACGAGCAACTTCGGGTGCTTTAATAAAATAAACATGCAACTTCTGGTTACATATGAATATAATATTTGGTGTATAATTTGTTTTTCAATAAATAAGGAGAATAAAATATTTGAACACACAAATATAGCGAATAGTAATATGGACAAATTACAAATATGGTACAGTATATTGGAGCAGTATATTGGACACATAAACATAACAGTAATATGGACAAATATTTGGACACAGAATAATATTTGGCTATTGTATTTGAACACAGAAACCTAACATTAATTTTGGCAATGTAATTCGGTATAGTATATTGGAGCAGTATGAACAAAAGTAATATGGACAAATATGAATATCCTTTGATACAGTATGAACAAAAAGTAATATGGACAAAAGTAATAATGGCAATGTAATTTGGTACAGTATGAACAAAAGAATATGAATATCTCACGAGAGCACCAATCAATGGACAAAGGTTATAGCAAGAATTAATATATTGGTACTCAGTGAAATATATTGGTGCTCGGTAAAGAAAAATGAAACACTACCTTCCACTAAAATTTCGAGAGCGTTGTTTGGATCAAAGGTCTCAGTTGGATAGAATCTCGTGCTGATAACGTGTTATAAAATGAAGAAGAAAAAAGAGAATTTGGGGAGACAATAATCTTATTGAATTGATTGAATGAATACAATAGTCACTACCCCTTTATATAGGAGAGTGTGAGTGCCGGCCAAGAAACCTCTTGCCATATAAAACGTTACAATACAAGGAAATAATACAATATCAAATATACTAATTATCCTATAATTAATACATTAATCTTTCCTAGATTTGTTGACATCCATTATATTCATAACACATTATACAATATTCCTTTCGAAGCAGTCATATTTAAATTAAATATAGAATAGCATACATTAATGATTTTCATATTCATGGCCAACAAAATTTACATACAATTCCACTCTTCACGTACTTAGTTTGGATGAAAAATTAATTTTCATTACTTGTACATACTGCATGATTGTTTTAATTATTTTGAACCATGATTTACATAAAGAAATATAAACTTGCATATGAACATCAAATATAAATTTATGCAACATACTTACTTTGCAATTGTATAAACATGTTTTTTTCATCCAAATCTATATATGGCGACATCAAATATATATATGGGGACGGTTCCGTTGAGATCTTATTTTGAGTCATTATTTTACGTCCAAATCTATACCGTATATTTAGATTAGATGAGTGGCTGATATTTAATTCCAAAACTATCTTTTACATGTTGTCTATTACATTCTTGTCCGAGATTTCAATTTATCCCCCAATCTATTCACTTACAAAAAAAGTCTGATATTTATAATTTTCCTTGTTTGCAAAAGTATGATTTTTCTCTTCTTTTTTTTCTTTCACGTCCATGTCAATGTGTAAGGATTATCATGCATTTTCATGCACGCAGCCAAGTCTTTCTGTCCATAACGTTTACTATATTCTAATTTGAAAATATAATTTATGTATGTGTTAGCCTAGAAAACAACGATAAAAAGAAGAAAAAAAAATGTCAAAATATATGCTCACCATTGTTGACCATTCAATTACATGGTTAATAACTTAATTGGCCATGACTTTGATATAAGTGCAAATAAATAATAACTTGTGATTTGACATAATACGAAGAAGTAACAATTGGTACAAAAAAAAAATTAGATATTATTATTACTCTAATGCAATGAAAAATTTGGATTGAGTTTGTCGATTCGAGTAGCGAGTTGAAGCAATGAAAGTATTTCATCTGCTCCTTGCTTTTCTGTCTCGAATTGTAGCCAGTTTCTCCCGACGTTATGTTCATCGGACAATATATAATTGAAAGAATTCGATTGAGCTGCTTGATTTGAATAACGAGTTGAAGCGATGAAAGTATTTCATCTGCTACTTTGCTTCTCTCTCTCGAATTATCGTGAACTAATATTTTTTGGGTATGTCCCTGGATTCAAAGTAAACATAGCAATGAAATTATCCCTAGATTATATGATAGGTATCGAAAAAGAAAAAGAATAAGAACAGTTGTTACCTTTTGAGATGCTATTCAAAGCAATGAAATTGTTTAAGCATGATCATTGCTTCCATGTTGGACTGAATTATGTTATGATGTTTGCTTCTTATGGATCATGTTCGAGATGGAATTATTTGGTGTTCATAAAATGTTGTTCATGCTATCCACGTCACCACTTTTGGTCAGATGTTATTTGTTTCTTGACTTATATACATTCTAATTGTTATAATTATAATTATAATAATTATTATAATAATGGTAAGGCAACTGGTCCCACTTCCTCCATAATGCTCCACGTCGCCATTTCTTTTTGGGCCGTTCGATTATTGTTGAATCATCTGCTTTTTCGCCTGTCCGATCCTGGCCGTCCATTTCTTGAGTGGGCTTGGTACATGTACATGTCGGTGTTCCACTTTGTTGCCATTCACTTTACTTTGTATCCTTGAAAATGTTAAATGAATCTGGTATATAAGATGCATTCGGTTATTCCGTAGGTCCAGATTTGGATGTGGTACGTGAGACTGTTCTTGACCAATAGTTGTTGGTTTTTCTATGTCAGCAAGTTTTTTTGTACGTTGCCCGTTCGTCCCATATGAGAATAATGTGTTATCATGTACGAGAGAAAAACCAACATGACCAATTAAGTTATTAACCATGTAAATGAATGGTCAACAATGGTGAGCATATATTTTGACATTGTTTTTTTTTCTTTTTATCGTTGTTTTCTAGGCTAACACATACATAAATTATATTTTCAAATTATAATATAGTAAACGTTATGGACAGAAAGACTTGGCTGCGTGCATGAAAATGCATGATAATCCTTACACATTGACATGAACGTGAAAGAAAAAAAAAAAGAGAAAAATCATACTTTTGCAAACAAGGAAAATTATAAATATCAGACTTTTTTGGTAAGTGAATAGATTGGGGGATAAATTGAAATCTCGGACAAGAATGTAATAGACAACATGTAAAAGATAGTTTTTGAATTAAATATCAGCCACTCATCTAATCTAAATATACGGTATATATTTGGATTCAAAATAAGAACTCAAAATAAGATCTCAACGGAACCGTCCCCATATATATATTTGATGTCGCCATATATAGATTTGGATGAAAAAAACATGTTTATACAATTGCAAAGTAAGTATGCTGCATAAATTTATATTTGATGTTCATATGCAAGTTTATATTTCTTTATGTAAATCATGGTTCAAAATAATTAAAACAATCATGCAGTATGTACAAGTAATGAAAATTAATTTTTCATCCAAACTAAGTACGTGAAGAGTGAAATTGTATGTAAATTTTGTTGGCCATGAATACGAAAATCATTAATGTATGCTATTCTATATTTAGTTTAAAGATGACTGCTTCGAAAGGAATATTATATAATGTAATATTTACTGATTTTCCAGACTATTAAATTAGGAAATATATAATTCCATCTTTCTAATTTACTCTTGTTCTTATTTCTCAACAATCTTTAAATTCATTAACATAAAATTACAGTGCTTCCATCTTAATTCATCATGGTCAATGAAGCGTTAATATTCCACTCTTCTTAGGAGAGGTATTGATCTTTTTCGTGACTTAATATATGTAGGGCTCATCTGTCAGATGTATATTTTGTCAATTTGATCGTCTCCTAATATGGAAATCAAATATAAACTTGCAAGAGCATTTGCTCGAATTTTCTACTGATGGTGAAGAGATGCAAAGCCCCAACGGTAATAGTCAGCAATATGATTTTACGAATGCAGATCTTAATCAACAAAGAAATGAAGTTGAACTTGAGACAACGATTGATTCGCCATTTGCAGGGATATAATTTGAAAGGGGAGAAGAAGTAATTAAATTATATACTGTTTATACTTTTAAAATTAGATTCTCTGCACAAAGATTAGCCATTACAAGGCAAGAAAAAAAGATAACATATTTACTGCATGGCTATTGTGTTGTTCGAAATAAGGAAAAACGGATTCAGAAGATCAAAGAAAAAGCATCCAAACACCACAAAAGAATAAGCGAACTAGTCAAGTGCATCGATAACATCTTCGACTTCCTCTTCACCAGACTCATTCATTTCCTCCAATTCACCATGGAAGAGCTCCAGAACAAAAGAAGAAACGAACAAGAAAATGGATATAGCAGATGGAATTTTCAAGCTAGACGCTTTAATAAAGAAAAAGAGTGTAATCAGAATAAAGCAATGGTAGCTCTCTCGTGCCACGATAGGATAGGAATTCCGAGGGCGTGGCTCGAGGAGAGAGAGAGAGAGAGAGAGAGAGAGAGAGAGGTAAGATGCAAAAATATTAGAATTTATACTACTGATTGAGGGGGGAGAGAATTGACTTGGGCTGTTTTGATTAAAGAAGATAAAGGGACTATACAAGGGACAAGGAAGAGATAGTCTTCCACTATCTGTAACAGGATTGTCATGGGATTATAATCAGTTATTATCTGAATCACGAAATTTGATGTGAGTCATCAAGATAGAAATTGTTCCTTTCGAAAGAAAGAGATATCACTTAGGCCTGTCGATGAATTGATCAACAAAATCTCTGGCCATAGTCAATGATATTAATGGTTAATATCGATTGTGTTTGTTTATTCAATTTGGTATCGAAACATAAGTTTAGTCAATCAAATTATAAGGATGACTACTACCGTGTCTTTTGATTGACGCATATCGTGAACAAAAGAACTAAACACTACCATTCAAGATGGGTATAAATGATCACAATCGTTTTCGTTTTCAACGTGGGAAAGCTATGATGGATTTCTTTCTAGATCCCTCTCATGAGCCCGTGAACTTAGGCATAAATTTACTACCATTGCTTGATACGAACCTACGCGGTCACACATAGAGCAGTCTTGTTTCGGGCTTGAACTTCAATCTCTAAAGATATGTATGCATGTGATATGTACTGGTGCTTTCTTTAATTTGATCTTAAACTAAGTGGGAGACTGAATGAAATACATTTACATATCAACTTGTAGATTGTACACATGAGGGTAGATGAACGTACGCGTTCGTCGAAATGATTGGATGCATAATAAGATTATGCAAATCTGACAGAAATTACATAGTTTGTCATGACGCACCATATGGTCTGTCATGACGCACATTAGTGTAATCCTGTACAAACCAATATGTGAGTATAGCGTTGTGACATACTATTATGTGCGTCATGACGGAGTTGCGTCATGACGGACTGTCTTGTCCGTCATGACGGAGCACATTTTTAACGGCTAGATCTAGTACTTGTGACATGTCCGTCACGACGCACCATATTGTGCGTAATGACGGACTGTGATCCAAATTCCATATTAGCAGTCTTTGATACTCATTAATCCTGCATTAATGGTGGTGATTATATATGATATTCTCACCTGATATTTCTCTCTCTGGTATTTAACACATATCTAGAATCATTCTTGTGAGACAAGGAAAAGAGAAAAAGAGAGAATTCCATTAGATAGATTTTGTCAATGACAAATTTTAGGGGAATTTGTAGCAACCGAGAGACGCTAGCTCGAGGTGGATACGAGTAGAGAAATCTCGCTTGAGATTTTCTGTTGTGATCAAACAAGAGCAAGGTCGAGCAAGGTCGGATACGAATCGGATATTATCCGGTTTATACGACAAAAGAAGCTTTGAGCAAGGTGTCGAATCGCGCGGGTGTGGGACGTGCGTGTTACCGGGATCGAAGCAAGCAAGGACAACAACTACGCGTGAATCAACCCGTCTCCGTGATCAATTTCACGTGATATGATTCTATGTCTATAATTTTTATATTCATTGCTATCGTAGAGACGATATCGTGCCGAACCAAAATCACTTGATTCATAATGGATTTTACTGAGCTGCCGAAACAATCGACTTCGATGAAAAATTTAGAAATGTAATGTATAGTTGTCTGAACTCTTTGGCTGTGACGAGATATGTTAGTACATCTGCAAAATATTTTGTTTTTTTTATTCTCTACAAGAAAATTTTCATCGACAATATACTCATCCGTTAAAAAGAAGACCCGCGCAATAGGACGGGTACAACGCTAGTTACAAACAATATATCTAAATTATAGTTCTTAATAAGATCTAAAACTTTGGTCTTTTTATAATTTACAAATTCCCACTATAAAATAGTGAAAAACATTGTTGAGGTCGTAACACAAATATTATGAAAATTGCTCTTTCGCCAAGATGTCTGGCGTAAAAGATAAAAGTAGTAATTCTTGCTCATTCCTGCTAGCTGGGAGGTGTGGCAACACAGGCGATTGCGTGGCACCAACGAACCTCGATCCGGACGGAATCGGATTCGTGGACCCAAGTGCCGGCGGGATATTCTGAGTTGATCCAAACGCCGACGTGCTGGCGCCACCGAATAAAGATGCCACGGTCGTGGATCCGAACACCGAACCGGTGGACAGAGCAGCGCAGAAGAGAGAAGGGGTCGTTGTCAAGTTGGTCGAACGGAATGAAGTGGAGGTGCCAAATGGGATTGAGGAAGAGAGATTATGGATTCTACAATTCTGAGAGGACCCGTGATTTCGTCGCCCACTCTCCCAGTCCATATGCCAAGCGGCAGCCTCCATACTCTAGTGACCACGTTCTCTCCCATACCACAATATCGCAATGACTCTTCACCGTCACCGTCCTCCGGTCTTCTTCTCAAGATATAAGTCTCGGTCTCTAGCATTCTGAACCAATTCTTATGTTTGATTTTGAGAAGGAGATATCATTTTGCGCTGAGAGTCGAGAGTGATTTTCTGAAAAAGACGTCATTTGAGGGTCAGTGATTCCTTAAGAAAGTGATATTTTTTAGTTCTCTACGTTTATTTTACAAATCCTTTTTCCGCTTCCCTTGGTCAAGTTTGCGAGAGATGGAGAGCTCGTATCATATTCATATTGCAATTCCTCCCTTCTTGTCAAAATTCATGTTTCTTATCGAGCAGAAGAATTAGCATAACAATGATGGTTGCTACTTTCCAAAATATGTCTCGGGTCGCTAAAAGCCCGGACAGCCCTGGTTTGGAAATCTGTGGACATATATCCAACCTCGGTTCCCAACAAAATGCGTGCGAGATGGGCTTGACAAATAGAACACACAAAAAAAATCAAATTAAACATCCAAAAATTAAAAAAAATATATATATTATCATTACAATTTCGACATACCTGACTGGGTCTGACCAAAATTGCCAAACGAAAATCCACTCAAACTAGCCGGTTGAGCGGGCTGAAACTGAGTCGAAAGCGTAGGCTACCACAACAAACAGACAAAAAGATTAAATCTTTATTCAATATCAACAAAAAAAAACAATTAATTAATTAATTAAAAAATAAAACTCACAACAGATTGTCCGAAATCAGAAGGACAAGAAGAAGGAAACAAAGAAGGCATAGAATTACCAAACAAGTTCCCACCAAACCCAGTCGAATGTTGATGCGTATTAACCAAACTCCCACTAAAAGATGACCCATTTTGATCCCAACGCAGACCCACTTTGTTGCCCGAACGCAGGCCCGCTTGGCTGCCCGAATGCAGGCCCACTTTGCTTCCCGAACGCAGATCATCTATGCTGCCCGAAAGCAGATTCTCTATGCTGCCCGAACGTAGGCTCTTTTGGCAGCCCAAACACAAGCCCGCTTTGCTGACCAAACGCAGGCCCGTTTTGCTGACCAAACCCGGTATTGCCTGCTGGCGGCTACCCGAACGGCAAAAGACTCGACACGAAAGGAAGAGTCGACGTCGTAAACAACCCAAACGATTGCGTGGCACAACCGAACCTCGATCCGAACGGACTCGGATTTGGGGACCCAAATGCCGACAGGGACAGCCTTGGGTTTGGAAGTCTATGGACAAATATCCAATCTCGGTTCCCAACAAAATGCGCGTACAAAAGTATCATTCTCGTGACTCAAAATATTCTTTTCGGGGATTGGGGACATGTTTACGAACTTCCAAGTATTTCGACTTAAATTGAATATTGCCAGAATAGTTTGGTTCCATGTATGTAGATATACTAAATCATTGAATCCACTACATCTACACCCGTGGAAAATATCCAATAACTCATTGGGCATCCTCGAAACCTCATTCCATTCCGTTCCACACAATTCCAATAAGATCAGGCCTTTTCTCTTTTTCGATATGCCATCAAATATGTAGCCTGCCAAGATCAACTTTCCGCTTAAATTCATCATCTCGACAACGATGCACATATCACTCGGCAACAAAATTGCTAAATCTGTCAGAGAATTTTCAGTTCTCGTGCTTCTCAAATCATATGGAACCACAGCATAACGTGACTGTACCCAATCCTCCGTCGAAATAAGAAAATATAAGATACCATTACATATCACCGCACGACATATTTGCATACATCCAACCAATGAACCATTGCAAACATTCGTCCAAGATTTTCCTTTTGAATCGTACAGTTCAATGCTCACTTTTTTCATTGGACATGTTGTATGTGGAAGAGATCATTGCTGTGTAGTATGTTTCAGCTTGAATATCTACTGATAATGCAACTGCTTGACCACATTCATATATGTTATTTGGTACCTCTGGTAACCATCTCCAGCTCTTCAATATAGGGTTACATACCAAAATACGATTGTTCTTATTGTCCACCTGCCTTATACATACTAATCCATGTGACGATGACATACCTCCAACTGTATAATCGAAGGAAGGAGTTTCAAATGATGTACATTGGGACAATGACTTCAAATTCAGAAAATCAAACATATGCAAGGATTGTGCTTCGAAATCATAGGAATGCCCAATAATATCCCTTGCATGACACATAAACATAAAATACCAGGGTTTATGTGATGGGACATAGTCGTCACTTAAATTGCATTTTGTTTTTGAGATGTATTTTTGCAAAGCCTTGGAGATAGATCCAACTCTAATTCCATCTGCGGCGGGGAGTACAGATAAGATTTTCAATATTAGATCTTCTGGTAATATCTCCACACAAGAAATGATGTTTTTAGATTGAAATTCTTCATAGTCGTCATTTAAAATGCATTTCATTTCTGAGATGTATTTTTGCGAGGCCTTGGAGACAGATCCAAATCTAATTCCATCTGCGGCGGGGAGTAAGGATAAGATTTTTAATATTATATCATCTGGTAACATCTCCACACAATAAATGATGTTTTTATATTGAAATTCATCATTGTTTCTGACGGTCGTGTAGTGGCATGACTTGTCATTTCTCTCAGAATACACGAGAGAGGAATATCTAAGAATAAGAGGACCCATTTCTATTTAAAACTGAAGTGTTTAAAAATGGAGAAGTAGGAAAGAAATTGTTATGGATGGACGCAAGTAATTGAAAAAAGGTATATAGAAATATGATCAAGAAAGGTGTTATATATACCCAATAATATAACTATATTTGTGATGATTCGCTTTAATTGACAACAAATCTCTTTAGCGATGGTTTTATAAATATTACAATTACCTTTCTTATATAGAAATAACTTTTCAGATGTAAACTAAATTTAGTTCATAACAATTGTATCAACAAATTTTTAAAACCAAGGGATCAAGAAAGGCTCTAACGAAAAGAAGACTATAGTTTTTTCTCTCATTGGATACAATATCAACTCGGTTGCACTATTCCTCGCATCTCGTTAGGGGGACAAAGGCGAGAAGAATGGCAAGTAGAAAAGAAGACTATAGTTTTTTCTCTCGTTGGATACAATATCAACTTGGTTGCACTATTCCTCGCATCTCGTTAGGGGGACAAAGGCGAGAAGAATGGCAAGTAGAAAAGAAGACTATAGTTTTTTTCCTCATTGGATACAATATCAACTCGGTTGCACTATTCCTCGCATCTCGTTAGGGGGACAAAGGCGAGAAGAATGGCAAGTAGAAAAGAAGACTATAGTTTTTTCTCTCATTGGATACAATATCAACTCGGTTGCACTATTCCTCGCATCTCGTTAGGGGGACAAAGGCGAGAAGAATGGCAAGTAGAAAAGGAGACTATAGTTTTCTCTCTCATTGGATACAATATCAACTCGGTTGCACTATTCCTCGCATCTCGTTAGGGGGACAAAAGCGAGAAGAATGGCAAGTAGAAAAGAAAACTATAGTTTTCTCTCTCATTGGATACAATATCAACTCGGTTGCACTATTCCTCGCATCTCGTTAGGAGGACAAAGGCGAGAAGAATGGCAAGTAGAAAAGAAGACTATAGTTTTCTCTCTCATTGGATACAATATCAACTCGGTTGCACTATTCCTCGCATCTCGTTAGGGGCCCATCCGCATTTCTCGTCAATACCTTGCATTCCTTATACAACCACTTACAAGTTCCGTTGCTTTAATCCGCATTTTCTCTTTTAATTTTGTTTACTAGCTTCAGCACGTGCTATAACGGCTCATTGTTTTTTTTTTTAATATAACGGCTCATTGTTAGTTACTGCAAAGTTTGGATGCAAATAAACCCCCCTCCCCGTAATTAACAATTTGATTGACTAAACTTATTGTCTCGATACCGAATTGAATCAACAAACACAATCGATATTAACAATTAATATCATTGACTCTGGCCAGAGATTTCGTTGATCAATTCATCGATAGGCCTAAGGGATATCTCTTTCTTTCGAAAGGAACAATTTCTATCTTGATGACTCACATCAAATTCCGTGTTTCAGATAATACCCGATCATAATCCCATGACTATCCTGTTACAGATAGTGGAAGATTATATCTAAGCATTATGTTACGCACGAAAAATGATCCATGATCATCTCAAGTGTGAAGAACTAAGACCCCATTTGTTACGATTCCATCTACAATGACTAAACCATGTCATGGTATCGCACTTTTGGTCAAGTCACAATATGCATAACCTAATGCATATCCATATTCCCGATTTGACAAACTATTTGTCCTATGATTAGTAAAACATAATCATCACCTCGGCAAATATGCTAGTGTACATGTTAGTCTAGTATCTTATAATAGATATACTTATCACATAAGTATCCTAATCATGACTAGGGACGTTTTTGAAATATAACTTTTGAAATGTGACGGTTTTACTTAACATGATCACGTATCACGTAGACGCTCACACAAGTCATAAATCAAGGTTCGTGTAATCATATTACACAACCACGCACAAGTTTTCATATAAGATAAATGCAAATGAAATATAAAATTTTTGAAATTGCATTAATATAGCATAAAGTCTTGGGTGATACATCGTTTACAATAAATAACTCATCATAACAACTATTGTTTTAGATAACTACAAACCAACTTCCTCCTCTAGGTATCTCAAACCTATAGTTCTAGCATGACGATCATGCTTCGCAATTGGAAGAGGTTTCGTAAACGGATCCGCCACATTCTCGTCAGTATCAATCTTCAAAATCACAACATCCTGCCTTTGTAAAATCTCACGAATCAAGAGGAATTTACGCAGGATGTGTTTGGAGCGATGATGCGATCTCGGTTCCTTGGCCTGTGCTATTGCTCCAGTATTGTCACAATACACAGCCACGGGTTCCGAGATGCTCGGTACAACCCCCTCCCCGTAATTTCTCTCTCCTCCCTTCATTTCTCTCTCTTCCCGTCGTTTCTCTCTCGAAAAAGCTTCGAGATACATGGCTTCTCTCTCCGACATGGTTCGATTAATGGAACTGAAACTCTTCTCCGTCGTTTCTCTTGATCCATGGCTTTTGGAACTGAAACCCTCCTCCCGACATGCTTCGATCCATGGCTTCTCTCTTCCCGTCGTTTCTCTGCACACTGTTCTTCTCCTTCAACCTAGCAATGGAGGTTCTTATCCTTCTCCGCGAGACCAGAAGACTGTACTGCAGATTAATGGCTGCAGATTGTATTGGTACCGATTAATGAAGCTTCAAATTTTTAAGATTGTACTGCAGATTAATGAGGGCTCTGCTTTCTCCGTCAATTTTGGGTTAGTCTTTCAAATTTTGTACTGGTACCGATTAATGGAGGTTCGATTGATTTACAGTTTTTTTCAGCATGTTGAATTGATTTATTTACTTTTTTTTCAAATTTTTGGGTTAGCTTCGATTAATGGAGTTTTTCAAGTTGGAGACGCACACACAGTGAATGCCATTGGCAACCTAGAGCTCGCAACGCAGACGAACCGATGCAACAAACCCTAAATTTCTTTCCGCGAAGACACAGCAAAACCGATGCAGACAAGCCCCTGTCAATTGCTCGAGCTGGCGACCAATCAAAGACACTTGGATTAACCGTACCAGACGACATCTCAATTGATGACTTGTACACCTCGAGGGGACTGGTACGCTTCGATTGACAAGGAGGTAAATTGGATTAATTGGATTAATTGGTAATTAGGAAGGAAGTTATTTAATCTTTAATTGATTGTTAATGCAGGAAATGGGATTAATCGGATGAATTGGATCAAGAATGGAGCTTGCAACTGGTACCAGATTTTTAATGGGATGATTTTTAATTCGATGATTTTTAATTGGATTGCCGTGGACTGGTACGCTTCGAGGGACAGGGGCGATTAACATGGACGATTAATGCGCTGCGATCGAGGACTGGTACGCTGCGATCGGGGACTGATACGGTTGGATTGACGATGACTGGTACGGTTCCTGTTTTTTCTGATTTGTTGTCAATTGAACTTCTATCTCTGAATTTGCGATACTCGATACTTGATGTTGGACTGATTTTTCTTATTTGTGCAATTTCAGGTTTCTTTAGGTCTCGTGATTGATTTGCGGGGAAGAGACATTGAATTTGCGGAGACGAGGACTGCTCTTGGATTAACGACATGCCTTTTGGGTTGAATTTGCGAGATTGATTTGCGGTGGTGGATTAACGGTGTTGGATTAGCGGTACTCTTGGATTAACGACGCCGAAATTAATGTTTTGGATTATCGGCTTCGATTACGTCAATTACGTTTTGTACCAGATTTTAATACGTTTTGAATGGACTTTGAGCTTTCAATTTTCCGAGATTGTAATTTTTTAACGGAAATTTTTTCAAACTAACCAAGTTACCAAACTTTATACCAAAAATAACCAAGTTTTGAACATAATTCTCAAAATGTCTTTTGCGGGATACCATTCAGCGCCAGGCGGGGAACCATTCAGCGCCTTTGTTTATGGGAGTAATTAAGGGAGGTAAATAAAGGTGCCGAATGAAAGAGCGCCAGGCGCTAAATGAATCAGCGCCTTTATATTATGTATATATTTCCAACATATCAGATATTTAAAAAAGGGGGAATTTCTCATATATCCCTACTAAATTCGAAAATTACATATTTGTCCTTCTTAAATTGTAAATATCATATTTATCCCTACTAAACACAATTAATATCAAATTTATCCTTACTAAAATTATTTAATATCAAATTTATCCCTACCGTTAAATTCACATTAAACTTAACAGAAATTTGAATATTATATTTAGTTAAATTATAAAGATTAAATTTCTTTGACCATAATACCCTTACGAAACAATACTTCAAAATCCAAATCCATTAAGAAACCTTACCCGTTAAAGAACTTGATCTCACCCTCAATCACCGTTCATGTCTTCTCATCTTCTCTTCCTAACACTCCTTTTCATTTCACTTCTTAACACTGGTCGATTTCCTATTCACGGCGACTGAGCAACTAAGCACGGCGACTGAGCAATTTCTTCTCGAAAATCGATTTCCTCTCATCTTCTCCATTTCATCTTCTCATCTTCTCTTCCTAAAATCGATTTCTTCTCGAGTTCCTGGAGTGTTTAGCAACTGAGCATGGCGACTGAGCATGGCGATTTCTAACACTGGTCGATTTCTTCTCGACTTCCTGGAGTGTGTAACACTGGTCGATTTCTTCCTCTTCTCGACTCTATCTTCTCTGGCATGGCGATTGAGGAAGGGCAAGGGATGTCTAGCAACTGAGCAAGGATTTTTTTCTCGACTTTGGCTTCAATTCCTCTTCTCTGGCGTTTTTGAGTGTATCTCGTGGATTTCTCTTCTCTGGCGTTTCTGAGTTAGGGGTGTGGAGCGACTGGTGACTGGATTTCTAGTACAGGTATGCTCTGACATTTCTGAGTTATGTATCTCGTGGATTTCGCCTCTTTGTTTGAATACAATATTCAATCATATTCTCTGATAAATGTATTACTAAAATCTCTAATTAATTACTCTCTCTTTTAGATTGCAATGAATCTTGAAATAAATTCGAACATGGACCAAATTGAAATGAATCCGATTGACGAATTCGACAAACCTAGATGGGAGAATATAATTGAATCTCCCAATATTGAGTATTTTTTTCTTATATATCCATAATAAATTTTCTGAGATTGATACTCTCTCTTTTTAATTTTTGTTTCAGGCATGATTCGATTAATTACAAATTCCGAATAAAATACGGAGGATACTTCAAATTAGTCAAGAATTCGTCTAGGAGAAAATATTGTTTTCCCAAACAAAGGTAAAATGAGCTTATGTAGGGGGCGGGGAAAAATACTTAGTTATTACGCTTCATAATATTGTCTAATATATTTGCCATTCATAATATGTAGGGGGTGGGGAAAAAAGAAAACACAACCTCCAATGCGATATCAAAGGATTAGGCGTGATGATATTTAAGTTGAAGGGGTTCTATGTAATTTTGTGGATTGTTGTCGTAATTTTGAAATATTTATGGGTATGGATGTAAAATGAGCTTATGTGGTAATTTTGAAACTTTTAAGGGGGGTCTATGTAATTTTGAAACTTTTAAATTCTGAATCTAAGTTGTGGAATTTAGTACTTATATGTGATTTTAGTTTATTTTAGTTGAATTAGTTGTGGAATTGAAGTTATGAAATTTAGTAGTGAAATTGTTCAAATAAAATTACATCAATTGAAATACAAAACAAATCAAGAATTTTAGTAGTGAAATTGTTCAAATAAAATTACATCAATCGAAGTTATTTACATCAACATTAAAATTATTCACATCAATACTAAAATTATTCACATCGATACTTATATTACAAAACACATCTATACTCGTAGTACAAAACACATCGATACTCGTATTACAAAACACATCAATTCCAATTCAAAACACATCAATTCCAATTCAAAATGCCGTCGAAAAATACCGTCTCGAGCCTTCCAAGTATGATTTGGAATCCTTCTCAAGCCTGCCAAATACCGTCTCGAGCCTTCCAATTATGATTTGGAATCCTTCTCAAGCCTGCCAAATACCGTCTCGAGCCTTCCAATTATGATTTGGAATCCTTCTCAAGCCTGCCAAATACCGTCTCGAGCATGCCAACTCACCGACGATCCATCTCCTTCTTTAAAGAATCTCCATCCTAAGGAAACTTTAGGGGTGTTTCTGGAAAGTCCGCAGACCTGGAGTTTGGAGGAGATACGTGCCAGCTCAGCATCGTCAGGATCTGCCACATCATCATCGTCGTCGTCGTCTCTACTCATCAACTTGTATAATTGCCAATCTTCGTCTTTCGATCCAAACGTATCCCCTCCCTTGCCCCTAATAATATAGTTATAATGAATTAACACATCACCCGAACCGTACCAATAAGCTGATACCAGTTTTCTGATGTATGTGTACCTATCAAAAGCAGCGGTTGTGAGAAGCCTCATTCTCTCTCTCCACGCCCCACATTATTATTGTTATTATTACCATTACCATTTCCATTCCCATTTGCTTTGAATCTCTTTCTCTGCTCCACTCTCTCACATAACCCCTTATATTTCGCTTGAAAGAAAATATGGCTGAAGAATTAACTTGGAAGAATTTATATATAAATAGACAAATCTGCTGTCAGAAGTATGTCCGTTCGGAACGAACTTGGAGTGCGTTCGAACGGACTTTCCTATCTGAAGTCAGAACAGTGTGCGTTCGAACGCACACTTAAAGTGCGTTCAGAACGGACTTAAGTTCTATATATATGAAATTCTGATTTCGTTTTAGGTTAAGTCTTTTTCTGACCTAGGGTTTTGAGCCGTCATTCTCTCTTCTTCTTCTTCCACATAATTCAGATTAGATCTGAGAGATTGAGAGGGAGAATTGAGCAAAGGATTTGAGAGATTCAATCATAACGACGACTAGAACGGCGTTGGTGATTTCCGATCGGTCGAAATCAAGGTGGACACGAGTAGAGGGACTGCACAAGCATTCCTTGGAGAAGGTTCACGGATTTGAAGAAGTAATCGACACGTACTAACTTGTACGAGGTAATTATCCGCAACTCTTCATTTTTCGGTGGTTTTCGGGCGTGATCCCGGTAGAATTAGGTTACGCACGTGAACTAATTTCCGCTGCACACTATGATAATCGTGTGCGTAACCCTACAGTGGTATCAGAGCAATCGCTCGTTAAAACCATCGAAAATCGATGTTTTAGTTCGAATTTAGGAATTTTTAGATTTTTTGGGCTAAAATTGCAAAATTACACAAAATTGAACAAAATTGATGATTGAAAGACCTTTAGTGAATCAAATATTGGATATTTGCTTGTTATTAAAGTGTTAAACAGATTGGATCTGTTGAAAATTTGATTTTCGGACAAAACAGCGCATAAATCAGGTTTTTGAGGAAACTGGCAGTATCGAGTCCGTTCCAACGAACTTGGAGTTCGTTCTGGACGAACTGGTCGGGTTTTCGAAAAAAAAAAAAAAAAAAAAATAAAATAATATTTTTTTAGTCCGTTCGGAACGGACTTGGAGTTCGTTCGGAACGGACTTAGCGTGAAAATTTGAAATTTTTGTGTCGTTTGTGCGTTCGAACGAACCTAGGGTTGCGTTCGAACGAACCTAGGATTGCGTTCGAACGAACAAGGTTCTGGACAGCCAAATTTTGGTTTCTTTCTGTCAAAAATGCCCAATAATTTAAAATTTCCAAATTATAAATTCGATTCGGTATAGCATATAGCCTAAAACGGGGATGATTGTTTGTGAATGTTTGTAATTTGTGTTGTGTGGGGGCCGGTGAGATTTCCAAATTGTATTTTATTTAATTATGTGGGGACCGGTGAGTCTTCCAAAGTTGTAATAAAATAAAATAGGTTTAGTTTTCAAGAAGGACCTTCAAGGCAAGACGACACGACACGAAGATTGGATCTTCACATGAAGCAAGGAATCATCTTGGGTTTTAGGGTTGGGAATTTTAGGGTTTTATGATTGCTCATAAAACTAAAAGGCCTATATGCTATACCATAATTTTATTTGTTATTGTGAATGAATAAAATAAATGATTTTTATAAAATGTAAAATCCTCCCACGTAATTATCAAGTCTTATGCCTCCCAAAGTGGAACCTTCAAGACTAGTACTTGTTTATTTGTGTTGCATGGCCTTCGTCTGGCACAGATTTACACGTACGTAGCATGGAAGGCATGCATTGATTAGGAGTTGACGTGTTGCATGGCCTTCGTCTGGCATGTCAATTCGCTAATTGAATGATACTCCACTTGTGGTTTGGACTTGACCAATTCGCTAGCTAGGCTAGGATTTGGGGCAAGGAGTGAGGTACACACACACTGGTTTTGAGTTGGACTCAATACCAGTCCTCACGAACAAAGCAAGAATCGTCTTGGAGATGATTGGACATTGTCCTACCCAACGTAACGTATTTTCTAAGTGGTTGGCCTTCGTCACCTTAGAGATACGTTAAATAGGGATCTTGTCCATTATGAGATTTAAGGTATCAAATCTCCGTTTCAATAGTGGGGGCTATTCGAAATGATAAAATAATGGGTATTTCAAGTTATTTAAAAATGATATTTAATATATGAAAGACCACGTTATTAATTACATTATTTTTCAAAATTGTAGAATTCATGGCTTTACCAAGTAATAACCGCTTTAGTTTGCGTTCCATTTTGGAAAAGGAACGAATGAACGGAAAGAACTTTCTTGACTGGCAGAGGAATCTGGGATTCGTTCTGAAACAGGAAGGAAAGGCACATGTCTTGGAGACGCCTATCCCTCCTGTGCCAGGGGATGACGCAACTGGGGATGCCATATTCGAATATCAGGCCATGATGGATGATTCGAATGATGTCACATGCCTCGTGTTGGCTACTATGACTCCTGAATATCAAATCCAGTTTGAGAAACAGGAAGCATACGAGATTATGAAACAGCTCAGGGAGATGTTTCAGGTTCAAGCAAGGGTGGAGAAGTATCAAGCTCTTGGCAATGCGACGCAATGCAAGATGCAAGATGGTACACCCGTTAGCTCGCACCTTCTCAAGATGAAAGGATATTTCGATCATCTTGAGAGGCTTGGCATGAAATTCGAAGTGGAGTTGCAAACTGATTTGATCATGTTGTCACTGCCACCGAGTTTCGATTCGTTCATTTCGCATTTCCACATGTTAGACATGCAACGGACTATTCCCCAGCTTTTCGGAATGCTCAGAACATACGAAAATGACATGAAACCACATTACAAGAAGTCTAGGACTTCGGAGGTATTGGTGGTTGAAGGGAAGAGTCCAGGCAATGGGAACAAAAACAAGAAGGCAAAGGGCAACAAGGTTGCGCCTAAGCCTATGAGCAAGGATGACAAGAAGTGTTTCCATTGCCTCGAGGAGGGGCATTGGAAGCGTGATTGCGAGATCTTCCTGAGGGAGATCAAGCAAAAGACCGCTTCCTTGGACACATCGGCATCAGGTATTTTTGTTATCGAATCTCATTTCTTTACTTCACCATCATGAGTGTTGGACACTGGATGTGGGACTGATATTTGTAATAATATGCAGGGCCTGAGAAGTAGAAGATATTTGATTCGTGGCGAAGTTAATTTACGCGTCGGGAATGGAGCTCGAGTAGCCACATTAGCCGAAGGGACGTATGATTTAACTTTTCCAAATGGACTTATTTTAGTTTTGGATAATTGTTGTTATGTACCTACTTTGAGTGGGAGTATTATTTCTATTTCGAGACTTGTTGCGAATGGATATGAATTAGTTATTGGTGCTAATGATTGTTTTATTTGCAAGAATGACATTTTCTTTAGTAATGTTCTAGTTGAAAATGGTCTATATGTCTTGGATTTAGAAAATAACGACAATAATCAGTCCATTTATAACATGAATACTAAACGTTTAAATACTCAAACTAATGAAACATACTCATGGCATTGTCGTCTCGGACACATAAACGAGAAACACATTGTTAGACTCCAAAAGGATGGAGTGCTAGATTCTTTTGACTTAGAGTCAATAGAAAATTGCGAATCTTGTTTGATGGATAAGATGACAAAGACACCTTTCTCCAAGAAAGAAGAAAGATCGAAAGATGTGTTGGCCCTCATATATTCAGATGTATGTGGACCGATGAGTGTCGAGGCTAGAAATGGGTATCGCTACTTTGTGACTTTTACTGACGATTATAGTAGATATGGTTATATATACTTAATGCGTCACAAAAGTGAAACTTTTGAGAAATTCAAAGAGTTTCAACACGAAGTAGAACTTCAACTAGGCAGGAAAGTAAAAGCCATTCGATCGGATCGAGGTGGTAAATACTTGAGCTATGAGTTTGAGGACTATCTTCGACATTGTGGTATAGTATCACAATGGACTCCACCCGATACACCCCAATGGAATGGAGTGTCCGAGAGGAGGAATCAGACCTTGTTAGACATGGTTCTCTCGAAGATGAGTCGAACGGATTTGCCAAAGTCATTTTGAGGTTTAGCGCCTCAAACAATTGCTCATTACTGTATAGAGTTCCGTCCAAATCATTTGAAAAGACACCATATGAATTATGGCATGGCATGGTGCCATTATTGTCTTATCTTAAGATTTGGGGCTGCGAGACATACGTCAAAGGAAAATTGACGCCAAACTCAAGCAAGATCCAACAAGTGTTTATTTGTGGGGTATCCTGAGGATACTATATTTTACTTGCCTAGCGAAAACAAGGTTTTCGTGGCTCGACGAGGATACTTCTTAGAGAAGGATTTCCTAGATCATCAAGCCAGTGGGAGTAAAAATAGATCTCGAAGAAATTCGAGAACCACATAGTGAACAAGTTGATATGGAACAAAATTCTTAGTTACCATTGGATGGTAAACAAGTGGTTATGTCTTCACGCTCCATTGGGGAGCTGTTGTTTGGATAAGATCCAAACAGAAGACGGTGGCTGATTCTACAACTGAAGCGGAATACATCGCGGTTTCGGAAGCCGCAAAGGAGACTGTCTAGCTACGACAGTTCGTGATGGAACTTGGCATTTTGTCAAGCATCTCGGGTCCCATGGATGTATATTGTGACAATAACGGAGCAATAGTACAATCCAAGGAACCGCGAGCGCATCACAGGTCCAAACATGTATTCCGGCGTACCACTTGATTCGTTAGATTACGAAGAGAGGTGACGTGAAAATAATAAAGATACCTACTGATTATAACGTGGCCGATCCATTTACGAGCACTATCACGTGCCAAGCATGAGCAGCATGCTAGGGCGATAGGATTGGGATATCTATCGTAGTGTTAGATTGGGTGTTTTATTTATGTTTCTCATTGCATAAGGGGATTCGATCAGCCTAGTGCAAGTGGGAGAACATTTATGTTTCTCATTGCATAAGGGGATTCAATCAGTCTAGTGCAAGTGGGAGAACATTTATTATGCCCTAGGCCTGTTATTTGGATTGTATTTGTTTGAGAAACAGATATCTATATTACTATTCATAATATGACCTAAACCTTCATATTTCAAAATTAATTTTTTTTTTTAAGAAAGTGTGTGAGAGGTTATTTGATTATAATAATCGGATAGACCTTAAATTTTATTCTAGTTTAGTGCATCGAGTCAGTTGAGAATAATATGTTGCATGGCCTTCGTCTGGCATATTGATTCGTCAATTGAATGATAGTAAAACCACTAAATGGAATGAATATAATTCTAAAACGTCCCTGGTGTATAAAGTTGTTCATAGGTTTGAACCAGGTAGTCCATTCACTGAATGGAGACTTTTACATACACTGGCATATTCGTAGATGAGATGATCAGGTTTTACTGATCTGGGACGGTAGCGTCGATTCTAGAATATGGATATACGCGGCGTCGTATATTGGGCAGACCACTATATGAGTTTGTGACATGGTCAAAGTCATTGGAGACGAACTCATATCTAGATAGTGCGTTTTAGTTCTTCATACTTGAGTGATCTCACGGATACCTAGTATGTGAAAGGACAATGCTTTGATATAATTAACCCTACGCGTAACTGTGTAGCAGTGATTACTATTGGGTATTGTTTTTAGCATAGGCAAAGGATGTGAGATTGCAAGATAGGAATTGTTCCTTTCTAACCTTGAAAAAGGATAGAGGGAGATATCTCTCGGGCCCCTCGATTGAATTGAGATTGATGAAATGCTTGGCCAAGCTCGATGGAACTCATGGAGTTCGCATTGTAATTATCAATCTAATTCTTATCGGATACAGGAAATTGGGAATTTTTGCGAAAAACACATATTCCGTTATAACGGACTTGGAGTCCGTTGTAACGGACCCTGTATGGGATGCGGGGGTGTGAGGAGGACTGTGAATAAACGCATATTCCGTTGTAACGGACTTGGAGTCCGTTGTAACGGACCTTATATCAGATACGAGGTTGCGGGGATGCCAAGTGTGTCTATTGGAGTCCGTTGTAACGGACTGGGTCCGTTGTAACGGAGCTCTACGCAGTTGGTCCGTTGTAACGGACTGGATGTTGCGTTATAACGGACTAATCTCTGGCAATTTGGACAATGGTTTGCAGAAAATAGCGTTGTAACGGACCTAGGTTGCGTTATAACGGACATGTTTCTGGCAATTTTGGACAAATCCCGGATTAAATAGCGTTGTAACGGACTGGACTTCCGTTGTAACGGAGTTCCAAGTATACTGGATGTCCGTTGTAACGGACTATGTTGCGTTACAACGGATGGGTTTCTGGTTGCTGATTTTGTTTTCGTGATAACTTTGGCTACAAAACTTGGAATTTTGAGTTCTTTATATCGATTTGATCGGCATCAATCATACTAGCATATTATTAGATAATTATTTAGAATAATTAGACTCCCAAATAAAATCATATGCATATTGAAAATCTTGTGATAGTGATATAATTGGATTATGTCACGGATTTAGAAACATGCAATGGCATGATCCCTCATAATATTTAAGTCATGGGAATGCCTTCCATATTCACAACCACTATGATCGGTACTACGTCTCACATGGGTTAAGGCCAAAGCCGACATGGGTTATTGTAGTCATCGACGGGGTGGCAAGCGTTAAATAGGGACTGATAAGGGTTAAGGCCAAAGCCGACTTATTAGTAGTTTATTTGAACGATACGCTGAGTATGGTTGTGACTTAACCGTTCAAGCCAGTAAGGGTTGAGGCCAAAGCCGACTTGATTGGAAGTTCGGGGCATAGATAGGATGCACACACGGAACTGGGATTGTATTGGATACGATTCATCACCGAAATCCTATAAAGGTTCAAGAGTCGCATTGGATGCGATTGGATATAATCCTACCTAAATAGCGAGATCTCATTCGTCTGCCAAAGCAACTTATGGGAGGATCGTAAAATATGGGTCTTGAGTGTTATGGACTTGGAGTCCCGTATCGGTATGAGGGTTATCGATTCGATAAAATAACACTATCATATAATCATCATATAAGCCCTATAAGATAAGTACGCAACGTTAGTAATCAATCTTTCACTTCATTTGTAGATCATGTCTTCTAGTTGATGGGGAATATCCTCGACCCCGGGCCCGCGCAGCGGAATGAAGGCCCGGTCCGATTCCCCGATTCCCGAGATCACGCCATGACTTCGAGGGTACGATGCGAATAGAAGGATAGATCTATACCAGCGTGAAATTGATCACGCACGAAGGGTTGATCGCCGCCTTCTATCTCCTGTCACGTTGGTGACAATCCGCGCGTCCCATACCACGCGTCTTTCACCGTTCGTTGACCGTCTTCTCACTCCTTGAGTCGATCACAATCCAAGAGCCACAATTGTCGCTCCTCTACTTGTATCCATCGTGAGTCGCAAGACGTCGGTCGCGGATGCACCTGTCTAGACGATGCACCGGCGAACTTGCTCGATCTAATCGATTCTCTATTACTCGAGAAACTCCTTTCTCGATTTCTCTCTCTTCGCACCCTTTCACTCACTAAAGATCAAATCTGAATTTGCTCTTTTTCTTGTGTCTTGGGCAGAATATCACTTGCTTAGAATGATTCAACTGATCAATTCCTTCTGAATTCCCTTAGTGAAGATGAGAGAGAAAATCCTATTTATACCTAATAGGATAAGGATTAGCCAAAAGGCATGTATATCCAATATACACCCTTTCACACAGAAAACTGTATGAACCTGTTCAGTATTCTGTCCAGACGAAATTGATAAATTTCTCTGACAGAAAATCAACCAACACGAAAGTTGTAGATAATCTTATTATCTACTCAACCCAATTTGGCCCAGCCCAATTGGAGTTCGTATGCAAAAGTTATGACTGTTTTATTAACTTTATGTCATACTGTTGCACCCTTTCGGTATTTCACAAAAACGACACTTATACTTCGTTCATATGAAATATATTTCTATATGAAGGTTGTAGATAATCTCATTATCTATCTAACCCAATTTGAACCATTCTAATTGGATTTTCCCACTGAACGTTATGGCCACGAATGTACGACTACATTCGTTTATCCTTGTGTACACTTTTACGGTTGATCCGAAACTGTATTTCTTTCAGTCTCCCACTCAATTTCAGATCTACCTAAAAGGTACTCATGCATATCCAATATGCACGATTTTAGAGAATATAGCTCGCGTATCAAATACCAAGCTATGCACATCCAATGTGCCGATTTTATGATCAAGCCCGACTTAGTACGACTCGTTGTGTGACCATGTAGGTTCGACTTAACGATGGCAGTAGGTTGTTTCCAATGCCTACAAGCTCATGAGCGGGATCTAGTCACTCCATCATAGCTACCCATGTTAAACGAATAATGATTGTGATCATTGTGCCTATCTCGAATAGCGGTTACTAGTTCTCTTGTTTACGATATCCGTTAATCAAAAGGCATGGTAATAGTCATCCTTATAATTTGATTAACTACACTTATTCCCCGATTCCGAGTTGAGTTAACAAATTTCAATCGATATTAACCATTAATATCATTGACCGTGGCCACGGTTTTCGTTAATCGACTCATCGAGCGGCGCCTAAGAGATATCTCTTCCTTTCGGAATAAACAATTCCTATCTTGGAGACTCACATTGAATTCCGTGTTTCGGACAATACCCAATGATGACCCTTTTAACTCCCTGTTACGGTGAGCGTAAGATCATATCAAAGCATTGTGTTACGCACGTAACGCAATCAATGATCCCCTCAAGTATGAAGAATCTAAAACCCCATCCGTCGCAAGTCCATCTATAATGACTAAACCATGTCATGGTCTCGCGGCTTCGGTCATATCCAATACATGTAACCTAACATATATCTACGTTCCCGATTCGACAAACACCTTGTCCCATGATTAGCAAAACATAATCATCTCCTCGGCTAACGTACTAGTGTACGCGTTCAGTCTATTCCCTTGTAATAGTAATGCTTCTCTCTTAAGCAAACTGACCCGCGACTAGGGATGTTTAGAAATGACACTTTAAGTGTGACGGTTTCGCTGCACATGGTCCTCAACCATGTCGACGTCCACACAAGCTCAAATCAGGGTTCATGTAACAATCATATTACACAACCCGCACACAGTTTTCATATAAGGTGAATGCATATTAATTTAAGTAAACAAAAATTTTAAAAGGGATGCATTCATATGGATTAAGTATTTGGGTGATACAACGTTTACCTATGGGTATCTCCATACCCACAACCTGCGAGGACTATCGTATTAGATAACTACACTCTACTCTCTTCTTCCTCCTCTAGGTATCTCCATACCCATAGTCATCGCATGACAGTCACGCGCGACTAGAGAGAGTGGTTTTGTAAACGGGTCCGCACGTTCCCGATAGTGTTAATCTTCAGCAGGATTGGAACATTTTCAATACCTACGATCACATCTTTTCACAAAATTTCATGGATCAAATGAAATTTTCTGAGTATTGGCTAGAAGTGGCTGTGACCTCGGCATTTTTGGCTTGTACTATTGCGTTTCACGCAATAAACAACCATAAATCCGATAACTCGTGGCTACGAGAGTTTGGTCATGTTTCCTTGATCCATACCACTTCCTTTTGCGATTAATAACCGCAATATACTCACCTCCGTACATAGAATCATAAACTATTGGTCTTGTGGAACCATTCCACATAACCGTGTTTTCATTTAAGCAAAACATGTACACGCTTTGTGATCGAAAGTCGTGCTACATATTTGGACGTGCTTAATCTTTGGAAACTATTGTTGTTATAACTCTTTATAACCAACACGTCCTCCACACCATTATAGATAAAAATCCTGAATTCTTTCGCAAAGTATTCAAGGATAACATTCACCGCTATAAATACAGATTCCAATGGGTTTAAATATACATAACCATTATGTATATAAATGTATAACCATTATACATTCACAAGAGTTAGTCTTATGTAATAGAATTACATTCAAACTCATGTGATTCCCATGAATTTATTGACGGTAAATTAGACGACTTATGTGTACGACGTATAGCCACATACATATCATGACAGATATAATAGATCCTAACATCAAATGTAAGGCATAATATTATTAATTTTCGCGCTGCTTGATGTCTCACATCGAGCCTTTGAAAATTTCTGTCATTCGACATTTTGATTTAACTCCTCCAAGGAGTTATATGTTGAAAACCATTTTCAACAATATGTCGATATATGTGCCATAACATAGAACGAGAAACTTCTTAGATCTATCCTATAGATCTTCATGCTTATTACATAAGCGGTCTCGTCTAAATCCTTTGTCGTTACAAGAAATATAACGTCGCAGCTCCCACTAACCTTCATGTATACACAAAGTTTCCATTCGTTTCGACAATTTTATAATAGTTTATAACTTCGTCAAAACGAATATTCCAATTCCGAGAATCTTTCTTTAATCCATCATATGGATCGTTAAAGTGTGCATATCATATCCTCGATTCTTATGAATCGACAAAACCGTAAGGTTGTGTCAAGTACACATCCTTTCATAAAATTTCTGTCAAGAAATTCGGTGTCGACATCCATTTTGCCACATCACATAGTCATAATACGCGACCATGGTAAGCAGAATTTCGAGAATGTGAAAGCATGGCAACATGCGAAAACGTTTCTTCATAGTCCGACTATGAATTGCATGAAACTTTTGGCAAAAAGCCTCGCTTTACATATATGCGTTTTCCTATCCATGTCGGTTCTTCATCTTGAAAAACCCACTCAAATTTAACGGGTCTAACCCAGAAAGTAATGAAATCAAGTTCTGAACTTGATAATTTACATGGATCGAATCTCAGATTTCATGACACCATGTCATGTGGAATCAACTTTTCATAGCATCCTTGTAGGATATCGAATCATCATATGATTTCGATCTATCATCATTAGCCTCGATAAATTCGCATTTACCGGCTTATGATATAGCCTATTTGATCTACGAAAAATTCCTTTGTGTGTTCGACTTGCGTTCATCAACTCTTGATGAAGCCATGTCAACTTTCATCGGTACAATGTTCATTTTCAGATCTCGAACTCTTTCGAGATTTATTCTACTCCCACTAGCCCGCATAGAGATAAATGGCACCAAGTTCCAAACATGTGCGCATTTAGTCCTCCTCCAAGAAGGCATCTCTTCGAGCCACGAAAATCTCATTTTCGTCGGGACGTTTTAACTAATACCCTTTAGTTTCCTTAAGGATAAACGAACAATTTCCAGATTTGGGATTGAGTTTAACCGAAACAAATTTCGAAATACACTCACATCCTCAAATCTGTACAAGTGACAACTTCGGAACCATTCCGATCCATATCTCATATGGCGTCTTTTGTACCGATTAGAAGGTTTATGGTTCATATCTTATATGCAACCATTCATTAGTGCCGCTGTCTCAAGGGCGTATCCCCAAAACATTTTTGGGAGATCTTATTGACTCATCATTTATCGAACCATGTCCAACATGCGTTCATTTCCTCTTTTCGGACACATCTCAATGTTCCGAATAAAGGCAATCGTGAAACGATTCCACAATCATAAATGATCATTAATATTCATAACTCAAATATCGCCTCTTCGATCCTATCGAAAGGTTTAGCTCAAATACTCGCCTTCTCGATCCTATCGAAAAGCTTTGATTTTCTTGCTTAGTTGATTTCGTATTTCGTTTTTGAAACTCTTTGAATCTTTCAAAAGTCTCCATTTCGGCACGCATTAAATAAATATTTTCATATCTACTTTAACCGTCCATAAATGTAACAAAATACCGATAGCCTCCTCTTGCCTCGGAACTTATCGGAACATCATATGTAAATATAATTTCCCATAATTTGTTGGATCTTTCTCCAATCTTTGGAGAATGATGCCCTTTGTCGTCTTGCCTAATAAATAAGTATCGCATTAATCAATCGAATCTAATTCGAATGATTCTAGCAATCCATCACATGGAATCTAGATACGCGAGTCTTGTTTATATGGCTAAGACGGCAATGCCAAAGGAAGCAATCAACTTCTAGGTTTAATCCACCTCGGATTTCACCATTCTTTGAGTCACTAGTTTGGACAACTCCTTGTCCGAACTTTCCATTTTGGAAAACATTTTCCCAAAATACCCTTAGACATACATTTCTTTTGATCCCGCTTTTGAATTACAAGGACATCCATGCATCTTTATGCTTTGGATTCCCCGGACACACCAAGCATCTCCTATTCAAATTTACATCGCATCATATGCAATTTCGGAATCGACTTATTTATCGAATGCATATGATATTCGGTCACGAAGATCAAATCTCGTACCATCAACACACGAGTGTTAATCAAAGACCCATAAGGCGTCTCAAAATTAACCTACTCTTTGAGCCGCATTGAGTCATTCAACGCGCTCTAGCTCTTGAAACTATTTCATGAGCGTTGTGTTTTACTTTCATATACACCCGAATTCTCAAACAATTTTGAGAAATTTGCGTCTATACATGCCACCACAAGGCACGTAATATTGTTCGATTCCTTCTTAAGTTTATCGAATCCGGCTTTCTCTAAAGCCAAAGCCTCGAGCCCCGAATCTACCATTTCCGTGTCCAACACGTTCCTTTAAGTCTAAGAACTATTCTTTGACTATCAAGGTTAATAACGGTAATTCCGGCCCAAAAGCCATCTATCATATCGATCTAATCGATATATTTGGTGTTGCGTGAAAACATAATTCTAAACGGATGATGAAGATTAACTCCTAACCGTGCGTACTTAATCTATATGCTTATATGATGAATATATGAATGTGTTATTTTTATCGGATCGATAACCCTCATACCGATACGGGACTCCAAGTCCATAACACTCAAGACCCATATTTCCGTTCCTCCCACAAGTGACTTTAGCCTATCGGGTGGGATCCCATTATTTAGGTAGGATTATATCCAATCGTATCCAATACGACTCTTGTACCTTTATAGGATTTCGGTGATGGATCGTATCTCATACAATCCCAGTTCCGTGTGTGCATCCTATCTATGCCCCGAACTCCAATCTGATTGGCCTGGACGGTTAAGTCACAACCATATCCAACGTATCGTTCAAATAAGCTACTAGTGAGTCGACTTTAGCCTGTGCCTCACAAGTCCTGATTTAACGCTTGCCACCCTTTCGATTGTTTCAATATCACGTGCCCGACTTTAGCCTGAACCCACGTGAAACGTAACACCGAACTCGGTAGTTGTGGATATGGAAGGCATTTTCATGACTTAAATATTATGAGGGATCATGCCATTGCATGTTTCTAATTCGTGACATAATCATATTATATCACTATCACAAGATTTTCTTAATGCATATGATTTATTTAGGGAGACTAATTATTCTAAATAATTAATTATCTAATATGCTAGAATGTTTGATGCCGATCAAATCGATATAAAGAACTCAAAATTCCGAGCTTCGTAGCCAAAGTTATCGCGAAAACAAAAACAGCATCCAGAGAAGGGTCCGTTATAACGGACTGCCCCATCCGTTGTAACGCAAGGGCCGTGGGGCGCGAGAAAACCTCGCCCGGGACGCGTCCGGGGCGCCAAAAACTGCCCCCGGGGCGGCAGAAAAATTATTTTTCTGCACCCTTTCGTTATTTCATTAGAACGACACTAATACTTCGCTCAAATAAAATATATTACAACATGAAAGTTCTAGATAATCTAATTATCTAACTAAAACAATTTGAACCATTCAAATCGGAATTTTCTACTGAAAGTTATACCAGTTTTAGTAAAATACGAACAAACGAAAAGGTAAGTATATCCAATATACACCTTTTCAACCAGAAAACTACAGACACCTTTTCAGTATTATGTTGAAACAAAAATATTAAATTGTTCCAACCGACTTTGAACGTGAACGAAAGTTCTAGATAATCTTATTATCTAATTAACCCAATTGGATTGGACTCAATTGGAGTTTCGATGCGACATATACGGACGTTTTAGTCTCTGTATGTCAAACAGTCGCACCCTTTCAGTATTCCATAAAAACGACACTGATAATTCGTTCAAATGGAAAAACGTTATGTATCAAAGTCGTAGATAATCTCATTATCTAACTACGCCAATTTGATCCAATCAATTTGGAGTTTTCCACTGAAAATTATCTTAGTTTTACTCACTGTTTCGTATTCTAACTTTCTGCAGATTTTGCCGTTTCGTCCGTTTTCGCTCGTTTCCAAAACGATAAATCATGAAACTTTTCACGATCATTCCTAGATACTCTCAATCAACTTTTGATCGATCTCTAGCGAATTCCACTTGTGATTTTAACGGAATTTGACTTTCTCTATATGTAACATCATGCAAACGGGTACGAACTTTGATAACCCGTGCGTATATCTAATATACGACTATGATTCGACCCTCGAATCGATGGCGATCGCTTTGATACCACTGATGGGGAATATCCTCGACCCCGGGCCCGCGCAGCGGAATGAAGGCCCGGTCCGATTCCCCGATTCCCGAGATCACGCCATGACTTCGAGGGTACGATGCGAATAGAAGGATAGATCTATACCAGCGTGAAATTGATCACGCACGAAGGGTTGATCGCCGCCTTCTATCTCCTGTCACGTTGGTGACAATCCGCGCGTCCCATACCACGCGTCTTTCACCGTTCGTTGACCGTCTTCTCACTCCTTGAGTCGATCACAATCCAAGAGCCACAATTGTCGCTCCTCTACTTGTATCCACCGTGAGTCGCAAGACGTCGGTCGCGGATGCACCTGCCTAGACGATGCACCGGCGAACTTGCTCGATCTAATCGATTCTTTATTACTCGAGAAACTCCTTTCTCGATTTCTCTCTCTTCGCACCCTTTCACTCACTAAAGATCAAATCTGAATTTGCTCTTTTTCTTGTGTCTTGGGCAGAATATCACTTGCTTAGAATGATTCAACTGATCAATTCCTTCTGAATTCCCTTAGTGAAGATGAGAGAGAAAATCCTATTTATACCTAATAGGATAAGGATTAGCCAAAAGGCATGTATATCCAATATACACCCTTTCACACAGAAAACTGTATGAACCTGTTCAGTATTCTGTCCAGACGAAATTGATAAATTTCTCTGACAGAAAATCAACCAACACGAAAGTTGTAGATAATCTTATTATCTACTCAACCCAATTTGGTCCAGCCCAATTGGAGTTCGTATGCAAAAGTTATGACTGTTTTACTAACTTTATGTCATACTGTTGCACCATTTCGGTATTTCACAAAAACGACACTTATACTTCGTTCATATGAAATATATTTCTATATGAAGGTTGTAGATAATCTCATTATCTATCTAACCCAATTTGAACCATTCTAATTGGATTTTCCCACTGAACGTTATGGCCACGAATGTACGACTACATTCGTTTATCCTTGTGTACACTTTTACGGTTGATCCGAAACTGTATTTCTTTCACTAGTAACACCAACACCATGTCGATTAGATCGACGTTAGAAAAGGATAAGCTAGTGGGTCGGAACTACTTTGACTGGCACCGAAACCTGAGAATAGTTCTCAGGCAAGAGGGCAAGAGTCACGTATTGGATACGGAACTAGTGGAACCGGGCCCCGATGCTACGGCCGAAGAAAAGGCCGCGTTTGAGAAACTTAAGAAGGACTCAAATGATGTTACGTGCCTCATGTTGGCATGTATGGACGCTAGTCTTCAAAAGTAGTTTGAGGACTCGGATGCGCACATCATAGACGTTGTGCTCAAGGAAATGTTCCAAGAGCAGGAGCGTATTGAACGGTTCAGTACGCTCAAAGAGTTGGTAAACTGCAAGATGCCTTCGGGGTCTTCGGTTAGCTCTCACGTTTTGAAGGTGCAAGCTCTCATAGACCGTCTTGAGAAGCTAGGAGAGAAATTGTCGAAGATTATGCAACAAGATTTGATCTTGTGTGCACTTCCTCCAATGTTTTCTCCATTCGTGACTAACTATCACATGCATTCGATGGATAAGACGATCCCTGAGCTTCACGGAATGCTCAAGAATTTTGAATCGGAGACGTTAAAGTCGTTCGGAGAGAACAGGGCAAGAGTTGCCGGAAATGTTCTCACAATTCAGAATAAGGATCGTAAGAGATCAAAGTCCAAGGGCGGTTCGGCTAAGAAACGTTCGAAGCCGAATAAAAGGGGAAAGGAGAAATCCAAGGATGAGACGTGTTTTCATTGTCACGAGGCTGGACATTGGAAGCGCGATTGCAAGTCTTACCTCGAGGAGGTGAAGAAGGGCAAGGCGGTTTCAGCGACCGGCCTCTCAGGTATTAACGTTATTGAAGTTAATATTTCAACTATGACTAATTGGGTATTGGATACCGGTTGTGGGACTCATATTTGTCGAAATATGCAGGTTCTTCAAAATAGTCGAAGGTTGGAAAAGGGTGAAGTCGATCTACGCGTCGGGAATGGAGCAAGAGTTGTTGCGTTTGCCGTAGGAGTAGTTAATTTGACTTTACCTAATGGACTTATTTTAGTACTAAATAATTGTTATTATGTACCGACATTATGTAAGAACATAATAAGTGTGTCGAAACTGGCCAATGATGGCTATGAATTCGTTATTAGGAATAATGAGTTTTCGATATGTAAGGATTCTATTATCTATGGAAATGTTATGTTAGAAAATGGTCTTTATGTGTTGGATTTCGATCACGGAAATAATAAGTCCATATATAACGTTAATGCAAAAAGGATTAAACCTAAAGTTGATAATCGGACTTTCTTTTGGCATTGTCGTCTCGGTTATGTGAATGAGAAACGCATTGCTAGACTCCATAAAGATGGAATGCTAGACTCATTTGAATTGGATTCATTTGGGAATTGCGAATCTTGTTTGCTTGGCAAGATGACTAAGGCGCCGTTCTCCAAGGTCGGAGAGCGGTCCAACGATCTATTGGAACTCATACATTCCGATGTGTGTGGACCGTTGAGCATCGAGGCAAGAGGAGGCTATCGATACTTTGTTACGTTTACGGACGATCATAGTAGATATGGATATATTTATTTGATGCGTACGAAAGCGGAGACCTTTGAAAAGTTCAAAGAGTTTCAAAACGAAATTGAAAATCAGCTTGGCAAGAAAATTAAAGCCATTCGATCGGATCGAGGTGGTGAATATTTGAGCTATGAGTTTGAAGATCATCTAAAAGCTTGTGGAATAGTTCCACAATGGACTCCGGCAGGAACGCCACAATGGAATGGCGTGTCCGAGAGGAGGAATCGAACCTTGTTGGACATGGTTCGATCCATGATGAGTCAAACTTCCCTTCCAAAATCATTTTGGGGATATGCCCTAGAGACAGCGGCTTACTTATTAAACCGCATACCTTCTAAATCGGTACCTAAGACGCCATATGAGATATGGACCGGAAAAGTTCCGAAATTGTCTTACGTTAAGATTTGGGGATGTGAAGCTTATGTCCGCAGATTAATCGCGGATAAACTCGATCCCAAATCTGAAAAATGTTTATTTGTTGGTTATCCCAAGGAAACAAAGGGATATTATTTCTATCATCCATACGAGAACAAAGTGTTTGTTGCTCGTGGAGGTACCTTCTTAGAGGAGAAATTTATATCTAAAAGAATGGATGGATATGAAATAGATCTTGAAGAAATTCGACAACCACAAACGAATGTTGAACCGATGAACGTTGATCCGATTTCCTCAAATGTTGAGGATCCGGAGTCAAGTGCACAAGGCGCAATTCGTAGATCGGGTAGGATTCGTCAAGAGCCTATACGATATGGTTTTATCGTGGCAAATGACGATGAAGTCGAATTCATAGATGATGAACCGACATCTTATCGCGAGGCTATGAAAAGCGAGGATTCCGATAAGTGGCAAACTGCCATGAAATCCGAGATTCAATCCATGTACGATAATCAAGTTTGGAACTTGATTGATCCACCTCCCGGGGTTAAACCAGTGGGATGTAAGTGGGTTTTCAAGAAGAAGACCGACATGGATGAGAATGTGAACACTTATAAAGCACGGCTTGTGGCGAAAGGTTTCAAACAAATTCATGGTGTCGACTATGAAGAAACGTTTTCACCAGTAGCTATGCTTAAATATATACGGATCTTACTTGCTATCTCTGCGTATTATGACTACGAGATTTGGCAAATGGATGTCAAAACCGCATTCCTTAACGGGAACTTAGAAGAGGATGTGTACATGACACAGCCCGAGGGTTTTGTCGATTCGAAGAGTCCGAATAAAGTGTGCAAGTTGCAACGATCCATTTATGGATTGAAGCAAGCTTCTCGGAGTTGGAACATACGTTTCGATGAAGTTATACGAGAATATAATTTCGTGAAAAACGTAGAAGAACCTTGTGTATACAAGAAGGTTAGTGGGAGCCGCGTAGTATTTCTTGTACTATATGTAGACGACATCTTGATCATAGGAAACGACATTCCAATGCTTACGGATGTTAAGAAGTATTTAAATACTCGTTTCGCTATGAAAGATTTGGGCGAGGCCGCTTATATATTAGGCGTGAGGATTTATAGAGATAGATCCAAGAAGTTACTCGGCTTGAGTCAAAGCACGTACATCGACAAAGTGTTGAAACGGTTTTCAATGCAAAATTCGAAGAAAGGACTTCTTCCAATGTCGAGTGGCATATCGTATTCTAAAGCTCAATGTCCGACATCGAGCGAAGATAAGCATGCGATGAGTATTGTTCCATACGCTTCGGCGGTTGGATCAATTATGTATGCCATGATTTGTACGCGCCCCGATGTGTCGTATGCATTGAGCGTCGTTTCGCGTTACCAATCTAATCCAGGGGATATGCATTGGATCGCGGTTAAGAACATCCTTAAGTACTTACGAAGAACTAAGGATCAATTTCTAATTTATGGTGGAAAGACATCCGGGTTGGTCATCAATGGATATACCGACGCCAGTTTCCAAACATGTGTCGATGACTTTCGATCACAAAGCGGATACGTGTTTTGTCTAAATGGTGGAGCGGTAGTTTGGAAAAGTTCCAAACAACCCACGATAGCAGACTCTACAACTGAATCGGAGTATATTGCGGCTTCCGAAGCAGCAAAGGAGGCGGTTTGGATCAAGAAGTTTGTGTCGGAGCTTGGTGTAGTCCCGAGCATCTCGGAACCTATAGTTGTGTATTGCGACAATACGGGCGCAATAGCACAGTCCAAGGAACCGAGGGCACATCACCGCTCCAAGCACATACTCAGAAAATTTCACTTGATCCGTGAGATTTTGCAAAGGAAGGATGTGATCATTGAGAAGATTGATACTGACAGGAATGTTGCGGACCCGTTTACTAAGCCACTCTCGCAAGCTAAGCACGATTATCATGCGAAAGCTATAGGTTTGAGATACCTAGAGGAGGAAGAGAGTAGTTAGTTATCTAAAACGATAGTTTCGTAGGACGAGATTAGTCTAATAGATTAGTAAACGTTGTATCACCCCAAACTTATCTTATAGTAATGCAATTTCTGAATTTTAAAATTTTTCATTTTTGCATCTATCTTATATGAAAACTGTGTGCTAGGTTGTGTAATATGATTGTTACATGAACCTTGATTTGAACTTGTGTGGACGTCGACATGGTTGAGGACCATGTGCAGCGAAACCGTCACACTTAAAGTGTCATTTCTAAACATCCCTAGTCGCGAATCAGCTTGCTTAAGAGAGAAGCATTTCTATTATTGGATAATAGACTGAACGCGTACACTAGTACGTTTGCCGAGGAGATGATTATGTTTTGCTAATCATGGGACAAAGGTGTTTGTCGAATCGGGAACGTAGATATATGTTAGGTTACATGTATTGGATATGACCGAAGCCGCGAGACCATGACATGGTTTAGTCATTATAGATGGACTTGCGACGGATGGGGTTTTAGATTCTTCATACTTGAGGGGATCATATTGCGTTACGTGCGTAACACAATGCTTTGATATGATCTTACGCTCACCGTAACAGGGAGTTAAAAGGGTCATCATTAGGTATTGTCCGAAACACGGAATTCAATGTGAGTCTCCAAGATAGGAATTGTTTATTCCGAAAGGAAGAGATATCTCTTAGGCGCCGCTCGATGAGTCGATTAACGAAAACCGTGGCCACGGTCAATGATATTAATGGTTAATATCGATTGAAATTTGTTAACTCAACTCGGAATCGGGGAATAAGTGTAGTTAATCAAATTATAAGGATGACTATTACCATGCCTTTTGATTAACGGATATCGTAAACAAGAGAACTAGTAACCGCTATTCGAGATAGGCACAATGATCACAATCATTTTTCGTTTAACATGGGTAGCTATGATGGAGTGACTAGATCCCGCTCATGAGCTTGTAGGCATTGGAAACAACCTACTGCCATCGTTAAGTCGAACCTACATGGTCACACAACGAGTCGTACTAAGTCGGGCTTGATCATAAAATTGGCACATTGGATGTGCATAGCTTGGTATTTGATACGCGAGCTATATTCTCTAAAATCGTGCGTATTGGATATGCATGAGTACCTTTTAGGTAGATCTGAAATTGAGTGGGAGACTGAAAGAAATACAGTTTCGGATCAACCGTAAAAGTGTACACAAGGATAAACGAATGTAGTCGTACATTCGTGGTCATAACTTTCAGTGGAAAAATCCAATTAGAATGGTTCAAATTGGGTTAGATAGATAATGAGATTATCTACAACCTTCATATAGAAATATATTTCATATGAACGAAGTATAAGTGTCGTTTCTGTGAAATACCGAAAGGGTGCAACAGTATGACATACAGTTAGTAAAACAGTCATAACTTTTGCATACGAACTCCAATTGGTCTGGGACAAATTGGGTTGTGTAGATAATAAGATTATCTACAACTGTCGTGTTGGTTGATTGTCTGTCAGAGAAATTTATCAATTTCGTCTGGACAGAATACTGAACAGGTTCATACAGTTTTCTGTGTGAAAGGGTGTATATTGGATATACATGCCTTTTGGCTAATCCTTATCCTATTAGGTATAAATAGGATATTCTCTCTCATCTTCACTAAGGGAATTCAGAAGTAATTCATAGCAATATTCTGCCCAAGACACAAGAGAAAAGAGCAAATTCATATTTGATCTTTTGTGAGTGAAAAGGCACGAAGAGAGATTAATAGAGAATCGATCGAGATCAAGCAAGTGCACCGATACATCGTCTAGGCAGGTGTATCCGTGTCCGGCGTCTTCCGACTCAAGGTGGATACGTGTGGAGGAGCAACACTTGGGGCTCTCCGTTGTGATCGAATCGAAGGATCGAAGAACGGGAACGAAAGGTGAAGGACGCACGGTGTGGGACGCGCGTAAAGTCACCAACGTGACCGGAGGAATAGGAGGCAGCGATCAACCCTTCGTGTTCCATCAATTTGGAACTGGTATGGATCTAACCTTCTATTTGCATCGTACCCTCGAAGTCGTGGCGTGATCTCGGGAATCGGGGAACCAGACCGGGCCTACATATCCGCTGCGCGGGCCCGGGGCCGGGGACATTCCCCAACAATTATGCCCTAGGCCTGTTATTTGGATTGTATTTGTTTGAGAAACAGATATCTATGATATATATATTACTATTCATAACATGACCTAAACCTTCATATTTCAAAATTAATTTTTTTTTTTTTAAGAAAGTGTGTGAGAGGTTATTTGATTATAATAATCGGATAGACCTTGAATTTTATTCTAGTTTAGTGCATCGAGTCAGTTGAGAATAATATGTTGCATGGCCTTCGTCTGGCATATTGATTCGTCAATTGAATGATAGTAAAACCACTAAATGGAATGAATATAATTCTAAAACGTCCCTGGTGTATAAAGTTGTTCATAGGTTTGAACCAGGTAGTCCATTCACTGAATGGAGACTTTTACATACACTGGCATATTCGTAGATGAGATGATCAGGTTTTACTGATCTGGGACGGTAGCGTCGATTCTAGAATATGGATATACGCGGCGTCGTATATTGGGCAGACCACTATATGAGTTTGTGACATGGTCAAAGTCATTGGAGACGAACTCATATCCAGATAGTGCGTTTTAGTTCTTCATACTTGAGTGATCTCACGGATACCTAGTATGTGAAAGGACAATGCTTTGATATAATTAACCCTACGCGTAACTGTGTAGCAGTGATTACTATTGGGTATTGTTTTTAGCATAGGCAAAGGATGTGAGATTGCAAGATAGGAATTGTTCCTTTCTAACCTTGAAAAAGGATAGAGGGAGATATCTCTCGGGCCCCTCGATTGAATTGAGATTGATGAAATGCTTGGCCAAGCTCGATGGAACTCATGGAGTTCGCATTGTAATTATCAATCTAATTCTTATCGGGAAAGAGTATATCTGATCAAAAAGAATAGAGGATGACTTGAAGTCTTAGGCTTCACCGTGACTCTTTTGATCAGAAGATATCGCGAACAAGAGGACTAGTAACACTTGTCTGAGCTAGGTATGAAGATGTACTGCATCTTCATAAAGGTGTTCTCCACCTTTTTCGTGCTAATTCTGGGTAGGTATTAACGGCAGTCTAGTGCTCGCAATACCTTGTGGAATGCTGCCATATCCACTGCCAGTCTTAGACGAACCTACAAGGTCACACCAAGATTTCGTAATATATCGGATTCTCAAGATAATGCTCACCAATAAGTTTGTTGGACAAACAAAATGGAATCACGTGTGATTAGATCTCACGACATATGTTGGACATATGGCCAAGTTGATTAAGTCTTAATCCAAGAGGGAGTTTGAAAGAAAATATGGCTTAAGAATTAACTTGGAAGAATTTATATATAAATAGACAAATCTGCTGTCAGAAGTATGTCCGTTCGGAACGAACTTGGAGTGCGTTCGAACGGACTTTCCTATCTGAAGTCAGAACAGTGTGCGTTCGAACGCACACTTAAAGTGCGTTCAGAACGGACTTAAGTTCTATATATATGAAATTCTGATTTCGTTTTAGGTTAAGTCTTTTTCTGACCTAGGGTTTTGAGCCGTCATTCTCTCTTCTTCTTCTTCCACATAATTCAGATTAGATCTGAGAGATTGAGAGGGAGAATTGAGCAAAGGATTTGAGAGATTCAATCATAACGACGACTAGAACGGCGTTGGTGATTTCCGATCGGTCGAAATTAAGGTGGACACGAGTAGAGGGACTGCACAAGCATTCCTTGGAGAAGGTTCACGGATTTGAAGAAGTAATCGACACGTACTAACTTGTACGAGGTAATTATCCGCAACTCTTCCTTTTTCGATGGTTTTCGGGCGTGATCCCGGTAGAATTAGGTTACGCACGTGAACTAATTTCCGCTGCACACTATGATAATCGTGTGCGTAACCCTACAGTGGTATCAGAGCAATCGCTCGTTAAAACCATCGAAAATCGATGTTTTAGTTCGAATTTAGGAATTTTTAGATTTTTTGGGCTAAAATTGCAAAATTACACAAAATTGAACAAAATTGATGATTGAAAGACCTTTAGTGAATCAAATATTGGATATTTGCTTGTTATTAAAGTGTTAAACAGATTGGATCTGTTGAAAATTTGATTTTCGGACAAAACAGCGCATAAATCAGGTTTTTGAGGAAACTGGCAGTATCGAGTCCGTTCCAACGAACTTGGAGTTCGTTCTGGACGAACTGGTCGGGTTTTCGAAAAAAAAAAAAAAAAAAAAAAAAAAATATTTTTTAGTCCCTTCGGAACGGACTTGGAGTTCGTTCGGAACGGACTTAGCGTGAAAATTTGAAATTTTTGTGTCGTTTGTGCGTTCGAACGAACCTAGGGTTGCGTTCGAACGAACAAGGTTCTGGACAGCCAAATTTTGGTTTCTTTCTGTCAAAAATGCCCAATAATTTAAAATTTCCAAATTATAAATTCGATTCGGTATAGCATATAGCCTAAAACGGGGATGATTGTTTGTGAATGTTTGTAATTTGTGTTGTGTGGGGGCCGGTGAGATTTCCAAATTGTATTTTATTTAATTATGTGGGGACCGGTGAGTCTTCCAAAGTTGTAATAAAATAAAATAGGTTTAGTTTTCAAGAAGGACCTTCAAGGCAAGACGACACGACACGAAGATTGGATCTTCACATGAAGCAAGGAATCATCTTGGGTTTTAGGGTTGGGAATTTTAGGGTTTTATGATTGCTCATAAAACTAAAAGGCCTATATGCTATACCATAATTTTATTTGTTATTGTGAATGAATAAAATAAATGATTTTTATAAAATGTAAAATCCTCCCACGTAATTATCAAGTCTTATGCCTCCCAAAGTGGAACCTTCAAGACTAGTACTTGTTTATTTGTGTTGCATGGCCTTCGTCTGGCACAGATTTACACGTACGTAGCATGGAAGGCATGCATTGATTAAGAGTTGACGTGTTGCATGGCCTTCGTCTGGCATGTCAATTCGCTAATTGAATGATACTCCACTTGTGGTTTGGACTTGACCAATTCGCTAGCTAGGCTAGGATTTGGGGCAAGGAGTGAGGTACACACACACTGGTTTTGAGTTGGACTCAATACCAGTCCTCACGAACAAAGCAAGAATCGTCTTGGAGATGATTGGACATTGTCCTACCCAACGTAACGTATTTTCTAAGTGGTTGGCCTTCGTCACCTTAGAGATACGTTAAATAGGGATCTTGTCCATTATGAGATTTAAGGTATCAAATCTCCGTTTCAATAGTGGGGGCTATTCGAAATGATAAAATAATGGGTATTTCAAGTTATTTAAAAATGATATTTAATATATGAAAGACCACGTTATTAATTACATTATTTTTCAAAATTGTAGAATTCATGGCTTTACCAAGTAATAACCGTTTTAGTTTGCGTTCCATTTTGGAAAAGGAACGAATGAACGGAAAGAACTTTCTTGACTGGCAGAGGAATCTGGGATTCGTTCTGAAACAGGAAGGAAAGGCACATGTCTTGGAGACGCCTATCCCTCCTGTGCCAGGGGATGACGCAACTGGGGATGACATATTCGAATATCAGGCCATGATGGATGATTCGAATGATGTCACATGCCTCATGTTGGCTACTATGACTCCTGAATATCAAATCCAGTTTGAGAAACAGGAAGCATACGAGATTATGAAACAGCTCAGGGAGATGTTTCAGGTTCAAGCAAGGATGGAGAAGTATGAAGCTCTTGGCAATGCGACGCAATGCAAGATGCAAGATGGTACGCCCGTTAGCTCGCACCTTCTCAAGATGAAAGGATATTTCGATCATCTTGAGAGGCTTGGCATGAAATTCGAAGTGGAGTTGCAAACTGATTTGATCATGTTGTCACTGCCACCGAGTTTCGATTCGTTCATTTCGCATTTCCACATGTTAGACATGCAACGGACTATTCCCCAGCTTTTCGGAATGCTCAGAACATACGAAAATGACATGAAACCACATTACAAGAAGTCTAGGACTTCGGAGGTATTGGTGGTTGAAGGGAAGAGTCCAGGCAATGGGAACAAAAACAAGAAGTCAAAGGGCAACAAGGTTGCGCCTAAGCCTATGAGCAAGGATGACAAGAAGTGTTTCCATTGCCTCGAGGAGGGGCATTGGAAGCGTGATTGCGAGATCTTCCTGAGGGAGATCAAGCAAAAGACCGCTTCCTTGGACACATCGGCATCAGGTATTTTTGTTATCGAATCTCATTTCTTTACTTCACCATCATGAGTGTTGGACACTGGATGTGGGACTGATATTTGTAATAATATGCAGGGCCTGAGAAGTAGAAGATCTTTGATTCGTGGCGAAGTTAATTTACGCGTCGGGAATGGAGCTCGAGTAGCCACATTAGCCGAAGGGACGTATGATTTAACTTTTCCAAATGGACTTATTTTAGTTTTGGATAATTGTTGTTATGTACCTACTTTGAGTGGGAGTATTATTTCTATTTCGAGACTTGTTGCGAATGGATATGAATTAGTTATTGGTGCTAATGATTGTTTTATTTGCAAGAATGACATTTTCTTTAGTAATGTTCTAGTTGAAAATGGTCTATATGTCTTGGATTTAGAAAATAACGACAATAATCAGTCCATTTATAACATGAATACTAAACGTTTAAATACTCAAACTAATGAAACATACTCATGGCATTGTCGTCTCGGACACATAAACGAGAAACACATTGTTAGACTCCAAAAGGATGGAGTGCTAGATTCTTTTGACTTAGAGTCAATAGAAAATTGCGAATCTTGTTTGATGGATAAGATGACAAAGACACCTTTCTCCAAGAAAGAAGAAAGATCGAAAGATGTGTTGGCCCTCATATATTCAGATGTATGTGGACCGATGAGTGTCGAGGCTAGAAATGGGTATCGCTACTTTGTGACTTTTACTGACGATTATAGTAGATATGGTTATATATACTTAATGCGTCACAAAAGTGAAACTTTTGAGAAATTCAAAGAGTTTCAACACGAAGTAGAACTTCAACTAGGCAGGAAAGTAAAAGCCATTCGATCGGATCGAGGTGGTAAATACTTGAGCTATGAGTTTGAGGACTATCTTCGACATTGTGGTATAGTATCACAATGGACTCCACCCGATACACCCCAATGGAATGGAGTGTCCGAGAGGAGGAATCAGACCTTGTTAGACATGGTTCTCTCGAAGATGAGTCGAACGGATTTGCCAAAGTCATTTTGAGGTTTAGCGCCTCAAACAATTGCTCATTACTGTATAGAGTTCCGTCCAAATCATTTGAAAAGACACCATATGAATTATGGCATGGCATGGTGCCATTATTGTCTTATCTTAAGATTTGGGGCTGCGAGACATACGTCAAAGGAAAATTGACGCCAAACTCAAGCAAGATCCAACAAGTGTTTATTTGTGGGGTATCCTGAGGATACTATATTTTACTTGCCTAGCGAAAACAAGGTTTTCGTGGCTCGACGAGGATACTTCTTAGAGAAGGATTTCCTAGATCATCAAGCCAGTGGGAGTAAAAATAGATCTCGAAGAAATTCGAGAACCACATAGTGAACAAGTTGATATGGAACAAAATTCTTAGTTACCATTGGATGGTAAACAAGTGGTTATGTCTTCACGCTCCATTGGGGAGCTGTTGTTTGGATAAGATCCAAACAGAAGACGGTGGCTGATTCTACAACTGAAGCGGAATACATCGCGGTTTCGGAAGCCGCAAAGGAGACTGTCTAGCTACGACAGTTCGTGATGGAACTTGGCATTTTGCCAAGCATCTCGGGTCCCATGGATGTATATTGTGACAATAACGGAGCAATAGTACAATCCAAGGAACCGCGAGCGCATCACAGGTCCAAACATGTATTCCGGCGTACCACTTGATTCGTTAGATTACGAAGAGATATGACGTGAAAATAATAAAGATACCTACTGATTATAACGTGGCCGATCCATTTACGAGCACTATCACGTGCCAAGCATGAGCAGCATGCTAGGGCGATAGGATTGGGATATCTATCGTAGTGTTAGATTGGGTGTTTTATTTATGTTTCTCATTGCATAAGGGGATTCGATCAGCCTAGTGCAAGTGGGAGAACATTTATGTTTCTCATTGCATAAGGGGATTCAATCAGTCTAGTGCAAGTGGGAGAACATTTATTATGCCCTAGGCCTGTTATTTGGATTGTATTTGTTTGAGAAACAGATATCTATATTACTATTCATAATATGACCTAAACCTTCATATTTCAAAATTAATTTTTTTTTTTAAGAAAGTGTGTGAGAGGTTATTTGATTATAATAATCGGATAGACCTTGAATTTTATTCTAGTTTAGTGCATCGAGTCAGTTGAGAATAATATGTTGCATGGCCTTCGTCTGGCATATTGATTCGTCAATTGAATGATAGTAAAACCACTAAATGGAATGAATATAATTCTAAAACGTCCCTGGTGTATAAAGTTGTTCATAGGTTTGAACCAGGTAGTCCATTCACTGAATGGAGACTTTTACATACACTGGCATATTCGTAGATGAGATGATCAGGTTTTACTGATCTGGGACGGTAGCGTCGATTCTAGAATATGGATATACGCGGCGTCGTATATTGGGCAGACCACTATATGAGTTTGTGACATGGTCAAAGTCATTGGAGACGAACTCATATCCAGATAGTGCGTTTTAGTTCTTCATACTTGAGTAATCTCACGGATACCTAGTATGTGAAAGGACAATGCTTTGATATAATTAACCCTACGCGTAACTGTGTAGCAGTGATTACTATTGGGTATTGTTTTTAGCATAGGCAAAGGATGTGAGATTGCAAGATAGGAATTGTTCCTTTCTAACCTTGAAAAAGGATAGAGGGAGATATCTCTCGGGCCCCTCGATTGAATTGAGATTGATGAAATGCTTGGCCAAGCTCGATGGAACTCATGGAGTTCGCATTGTAATTATCAATCTAATTCTTATCGGGAAAGAGTATATCTGATCAAAAAGAATAGAGGATGACTTGAAGTCTTAGGCTTCACCGTGACTCTTTTGATCAGAATATATCGCGAACAAGAGGACTAGTAACACTTGTCTGAGCTAGGTATGAAGATGTACTGCATCTTCATAAAGGTGTTCTCCACCTTTTTCGTGCTAATTCTGGGTAGGTATTAACGGCAGTCTAGTGCTCGCAATACCTTGTGGAATGCTGCCATATCCACTGCCAGTCTTAGACGAACCTACAAGGTCACACCAAGATTTCGTAATATATCGGATTCTCAAGATAATGCTCACCAATAAGTTTGTTGGACAAACAAAATGGAATCACGTGTGATTAGATCTCACGACATATGTTGGACATATGACCAAGTTGATTAAGTCTTAATCCAAGAGGGAGTTTGAAAGAAAATATGGCTTAAGAATTAACTTGGAAGAATTTATATATAAATAGACAAATCTGCTGTCAGAAGTATGTCCGTTCGGAACGAACTTGGAGTGCGTTCGAACGGACTTTCCTATCTGAAGTCAAAACAGTGTGCGTTCGAACGCACACTTAAAGTGCGTTCAGAACGGACTTAAGTTCTATATATATGAAATTCTGATTTCGTTTTAGGTTAAGTCTTTTTCTGACCTAGGGTTTTGAGCCGTCATTCTCTCTTCTTCTTCTTCCACATAATTCATATTAGATCTGAGAGATTGAGAGGGAGAATTGAGCAAAGGATTTGAGAGATTCAATCATAACGACGACTAGAACGGCGTTGGTGATTTCCGATCGGTCGAAATCAAGTTGGACACGAGTAGAGGGACTGCACAAGCATTCCTTGGAGAAGGTTCACGGATTTGAAGAAGTAATCGACACGTACTAACTTGTACGAGGTAATTATCCGCAACTCTTCGTTTTTCGGTGGTTTTCGGGCGTGATCCCGGTAGAATTAGGTTACGCACGTGAACTAATTTCCGCTGCACACTATGATAATCGTGTGCGTAACCCTACATCGCTCGCATCTCTTTCGAATACAGCTCTGGATTCTCCCTACAGGGTACTTATCCTCTCCATTTCCACCAGCTAACTTATCCTCTCCATACATGGAATATTTACGAATGGGCCCTTGAAAGTTGGATAATTGCAAAAAGAGGGCACCGACGGTTTGCTGAAATCGACAGGTTTGATGTTTTCTGCTCGGATTTATAATCGAAAGTAGCATCGAAGGAGTACCATCGCTGTCGCCGAGCTCTATCGCGTCGCCCAGCTATCCCTTCGACCAGCTATCGCGTCGTCCTTTTATCGTGTCGCCTAGCTATCGCGTCACACAGCTTTAGAGGAGATTTCATCGCCATGCTCCCTTGCGTCGCCGAGCTCGTTCCACGAATCGTTCCAAGAAGAAGGGTGTGTTCGGAGAAGAAGAAGAGGTGTGGTTAGGGTTAGTGAAACGAGGGTTCTGAAAGGTTTAGGGTAGACAAGTTAACGGGTATGCGGGTATAAATTAGATATTGGATTAAGATTAGTGAAATAAGGGATAAATTAAATATTAGATTGAGTTAATGAAATGAGGGGTAAATTAGTCATTTAAATTAATTTTCTGTTAAACTTAACAAAAATGTTAAGAAAGGATAAATTTGATATTAATTGTATTTAATAGGGATAAATATGATATTTACAATTTAAGAGGGATAAATATGTAATTTTCGAATTTAGTAGGGATATATGAGAAATTCCCCCTTTAAAAAAAAAATTATTCCACTCCAAGATGTACCTGCCGAATTCTCCATTATTTAGTTATTACGTTCAATTATATTGATAATTAAGATATATAATTAAATATTCAGTAAATTTTTTTCAAATTTATGAATTTGAATGAATATTAATTATGTATTAAGTTAACAGCTAATATGTAATGATTATTATTTTAATTAAATATACGAATCGAAATTATCCAAATTTTATCATAACATTTTTATGTTATAATTAGTATATTTAATTAAAATGATAACCAGTACATGTTAGCTATTAACTTAATCCATAATTAATAATTATTCAAATTCATAAATTGGAATAAATTTTACTGCATATTTAATTATATATCTTAATTATCAATATAATTGAATGTAATAACTAAATAATGGAGAATTCGGCAGGTACATCTTGGAGTGGAATATTTTTTTTATATTTTTTTTCAAACCGCCTGTGTCAGTGGATATTAAAAAAATAAAAAATTAAACCCCTCCAAAGTGTACACGCCGAATTCTCCATTATTTAGTTATTACGTTCAATTATATTGATAATTAAGATATATAATTAAATATTCAGTAAACATTTATTCAAATTTATGAATTCGAATAATTATTAATTATATATTAAGTTAACAACTAACATGTACTAGTTATTATTTTAATTAAATATACTAATTAGGACATAGAGTAGTTATGGTAAAATTTGGATAATTTCGATTCGTCTATTTAATTAAAATGATAACCAGTACATGTTAGCTGTTAACTTAATATATAATTAATAATTGTTCGAATTCATAAATTTGAATAAATTTTACTGAATATTTAATTATATATCTTAATTATCAATATAATTGAACGTAATAACTAAATAATGGAGAATTCGGCGTGTACACTTTGGAGGGATATAATTTTTTTTTTAAATATCCACACACTCAGACACACGCGGTTTGAAAAAAATATAAAAAGTTATTCCACTCCGAGATGTACCTGCCGAATTCTCCATTATTTAGTTATTACGTTCAATTATATTGATAATTAAGATATATAATTAAATATTCAGTAAAAATTATTCAAATTTATGAATTTGAATAATTATTAATTATGGATTAAGTTAACAGCTAACATGTACTGGTTATCATTTTAATTAAATATACTAATTATTGATAAAATTTGGATAATTTCGATTCGTATATTTAATTAAAATAATAACCATTACATATTAGCTGTTAACTTAATACATAATTAATATTCATTCAAATTCATAAATTTGAATAAATTTTACTGAATATTTAATTATATATCTTAATTATCAATATAATTGAACGTAATAACTAAATAATGGAGAATTCGGCGGGTACATCTTGGAGTGGAATAATTTTTTTTTTAAATGTATATATTGAAGGCGCTGATTCATTCAGCGCCTGACGCTGTTTCATTCGGCGCCTTTATTTACCTCCCTTAATTACTTCCGTAAACAAAGGCGCTGAATGGTTCCCCGCCTGACGCTGAATGATATCCCGCAAACGACATTTTGAGAATTATGTTCAAAACTTGATTATTTCGGGTATAAAGTTTGGTAACTATGTTATTTTGAAAAAATTTCCTTTTTTAACTGCATGAGTATTAGTTAAACTTTATTCAATCAATTTTAATTATGATATTAATGATATTTTGCTTATTAATTATGATATTTTTCCCGAGATTGTAATTTCAATCAATATTACGTTTTGTACCAGATTTAATTATGATATTTTGGTACTTATTAATGGAGGTCTCTGCATTGGTTCAATTTTATTTATTCATGTATTCATTAATTAAAATGTATATATACAAATTATGTATTAAAAATAGAATTAAGTTAAACTTTGAATTGCATGAATATTAGTTTAGATAAATATATGAAATTGAATGTAATTTTTCAGTGAAATAAATTTATTCAATTATGTATTTTTCAGTGAAATAAATATAATTTTATGTGAATTAAATAAATAAATAAATATATATATAAACTAATTATGAATGTAATTCAACATACTTATTTATGAATTAATTAATAATGAACAGTTAATTAATTTGTTGATGAAACAACTAATTCATGATTATGAGGTTTGTTAATGAAGTGATTAACTAATTTATATAAATTAATTTATATATAAACTCTATCTCTTGCTTTCACAAAATTTTCTTAACAAATCTTCCCATGTCTCCCTGCATTAACACCCCCATAGCTTCCTTAAGAAGCTACTACAAATATCCCATGTATTAACCGTTAATACTAGGGCTGCAAACGAGTCGAGCTTGAGCGAGCTGGGTCAAGCTCAAGCTCGGCTCGCAACTTACTCGAGCTGGCTCGACTCGTTTAGAATTATGGTTCGAGCTAAAAAATCAAGCTCAAACTCGACTCGTTCTAATTCGAGCTAGCTCGGCTCGGCTCAACAGTAGCTCAATTAAAAAAACAACTTGAATTTTAATTAAAAAAATTATAACAATCGAATAAACAAAAAATATTCTAAATACCAAAATATCTTAAAACATAACAATAATAAATCAAACATACAACACAAATCACAAAATAATAGGATTTGGACTTGAATTATTAATTTGTCTCCATTAATTAATTTTTTTTTCTTTTAGGACTTGAGTTGTAATCAGACGTGAAATTATTAAGGTGATAAAAATTTTTCTTTATAAAATTTTCTAATTATAATAATATATATAATATGAATTAATTATGATACAAATTTTAGTTTTTTAAATCGAGTTCAAATTCTTTTCGAGCTTAATTTGAGCGAGCCGAGTTTGGCTCAAGATTGGCTCGATAAGCGTTCGAGCTAGCTCGGCTCGGCTCGATTAATTTCGAGTCAATATCGAGCGAGCTATTATCGAACTATTAACGAGTCGAGCTCGAGCGAGCCACGACCCATGAGCTAAATTTGCAGCCCTAGTTAATACTCATACATAGCTTCTTTGAGAACATCCCAAAGTACATTCCTATTAACACCCATGACATAAGCATGACTCAATCATGAATATCATGGGGGGTAATAGGAGGGTATATTATAATTTCCCATAATCTTTTCATGACTTGTGGCCTGTGGCCCTTTTGTCTTCACAATTCCTTCTGACCCGTTTGGTAATAATGAACCCGTTTCAGTGTGGACTATTTTTTATTTCTGTATCCTTTATTGGATGCCCCCTTGAGCCCAAAACATTCATAAATTAACAATAAAAATGAAATGAGTTTTTAAAATAATATCAATGGAGATTTTCCAAATATTTAAAGTGATAATTTGATATATTACGTTTAAATTGGGCTTTTTGGCAGGCTATAACTGGAGAAGTTTTGGTTAAACCATACCCATTTTCACTTTCATCCCTATGGCATGGAAAATTTACAAAATAGTATATATTTATTGTGATTATTAACAATTTAATTTATCAACTGTATACAAAAATTGTTGAATTTATCTATATGCATTGGTAAACTTCCGCCTCCACTAATATCAGCTTGAAAAGTTTAGTGTGTAGTTTTCATTTTAGTACTTAAAATAAACGTATTACAAAAATACCCTTTAGAGAAAGATGATTATAGTCTACCTTCGATCTTCCAATTGAAGAGTGGATTTTGGAGTGGACCATTTTATTTTCTAAATTATGCAAAGGCAATCAAATTGAAGCAAATATCCACGCAAATATATATTCAAATATACAAATTATAAATGGAGCTGGTTTTAGATTCTTAGACAATGCTTTTCCCTTTCAAAAAGAAAATATAAATTTAATAGGTATAAATCACAAACATATCAGATGATTAATTAACAAGAATTTGAATTGTAAATACCTCATACATCCTCTTTAATTCCATATAAAGCAAGCTAATTTTAATTAGAATTGGTCCAACAAACTTGCGTATGGTAGAACTTGTAGATATTTGTTTCGGAATTTTACTACAAATAAACAAAATCAACACAAATTATCTTCAAATTTCAATATAATTACGTGTTGAAACAATAAACAAAGAAGAAAATTGTACTTGTAAAGTGTTTCATAAAACAACGGTATCGAAATTAGATGGTGTGGTTGATACCGCTTCAAATCTTCCTATCAATAAATTAACAAAAAATAGCTCGACATTATATAATCATTTTGAAGTTTGCAAAGAGGGACCCATTCGTGAATTCCACATGAACACAAGGGCATTTTTTATATTTATAATGAAGTACCTTTTGAAACTTGACGTTAGTATAAACTTGTCGAACTCTATCAGAGAAAATGAAATATTCAGCGGAACGTTCATATCCATGCTCAGACCCGGCCCAAGGGCAAGCCCACCAAGCCCTTGGGCTAGGGCACCACAAAATAAAGGGGCACCATATTAAAAAAAATTTATAAGTATATATGTTTATTTTTGTATAAGCCCAAATTTTACCTAGTCCAATCCAATAGAATATGAATTTTTTTTTTCATCTCCTCTCCCAAACCATCATATTCACAAGTTGAGAGACAAGAAAAAAAACCCTTCATTTTTTTCCTCTTTCAATGGACCCGAAAATGGTACTTTTTTTTTCATTTTTTCGAATTTGGCTTGTAAATGGTTCATAAGTTTGAGCCTTGAGCGACATCTCTTTCTCATCTCAAGGTTATTTTTTTCATTGTTACTTTAAATTTTAAATTAAGATTGAACAAAGATGAAACAAAAAGTTAGAAGATTAATTTCTCAAACTAAGATATTGTACTCTCTTAGTCTTAATAATCTTTTTTTTCTCCAATTTATCAAAGAAAATTAATTTATTTTGTTCATCATCTAATTTTTTCTTATTTTTAATGTAGACAAGGTGTTCGATAAAATTCCTAAAAGAGAAAAAGATCTACAAAAAATAGAACAAAAGAACTAGATCATTTTTTTTCTTCATAAACCGCAAAACAAAAGGTAATTATTCAATTATCAATTCATTGCAATATTTTTTTTTATGTATCATATAATTTTTTTTCTTATTTTTTAATGTAGACAAGGTGTTCGATAAAATTCTTAAAAAAGAAAAAGATTTACAAAAAGTAGAACAAGAGAACTAGCTCAATTTTTTTTCATAAACCGCAAAACAAAAGGTAATTATTCGATTATCAATTCATTGCAATATTTTTTAGATTGAATGGTTTAGCTATGATCTCAACCGAAAAGGAATTTTTAGATAAATTTAAATATGATGATTTGATTGAGGAATTTGCTTCGAAAAATGCAAGAAGTATATTTTCTTGAAATATGTGTTGTTTTGTCAAGAATATACAAATATTTCTTTTTGTATGTATTTTTTAAAATAGTTATTTGTAATGTCAAAAAAATTATTATTTTGTGAAAATAATTATGTTAAACAAAATTATTAATTATTTGTGTATTGGACACCATTTTACATAATATGATGATTAATTAACGATTCGGGCTAGGGCACCAAATTTGTCGGGGCCGGCCCCGTCCATGCTTAAAAATATATCTCCCCTTCCACACAGCACAATTGCCCATATATTATCGACCTAAAAATAAAATCATTCATAATAAGTAAATTCGTGCGCAATTGACAGGATCAAAACCTAAAATATTTTTATGTTATTGACCTGGTGTAAGAGGTATGTGTGAGTCAACATCACCCCTTTTGGCATACCACTGGTACCGCTCGTGTACATTATTGTTGCCACGTCATTAGGTTTAATTTCTTCATTTTCCCCCTTTTCTTCTAATAACAAAAAAAAATTGGTATAATACATCTCGGCACAGAAGAAGTGCTCAAGCGATTATTAGGGCTTCCATCGAGTGAATTTCTGCTTTTTTTTCCCTTGTCTATCTATCAACAGATTATCTGGTTTAAAATCCCTGCAAAAAGATTAAAAAAGGAAAAATATTACCTACGAATATAATTGTGTTTTTGGATGGATTCAATGGAAACTAAGGTCTCAACCAGTAAAATCTGGCTCAAGTATGCAGCTGAGCCTTGAGCATGTTCAATTGAGCCTAATTCACCCCAATTTTCGTTTAATTTGTTCCTGAATATCAATTATCGGAAATCAACTACCAAAATGAAAGGGGATTAGAAGAAATTGAAAGTGTAAAGGAAAAATGAGAAACCTAGGAGGGTAAATTTGTGGGAGACTTTAAACAATTGCAATCTCAAAACAACACAAATTTCACACACAAAAGATTCTATTAAGAATTCAACTCGAATTCGAATTCGATTCGAAGATGAATCTCAACGAGGATGGGCTTCACTGTGGCCCTCTCGTTACTACACGACGCAGAAAATTCTTACAAGATAAAAACTGAATTTAGGAATACATCAACAAAAAGAATAGGCCAAATTTCATACGTACCCCTACAAAGTCCCACAATTTCACGTATACCCCTGCAAAACATGAAATATCATGAATACCCCTACAAAATTATTATAATTTCATGAATGCCCTTTTTTGTTAGTTTTTTATTAACTATCCGTTAAAATTACCGCTAAATTTTGCTTTTTCGATTTTACCCCTATCTAAATAAGGAATAAAATTTATGCTGGAAAAATAAAAAATGCACAAATTAACAGTAATCTGACGGGATAGTTATCTGAAATCTAACAAAAAAGACATTCATGAAATTTTAGTAGTTGTGTAGGGGTATGCATGATATTTCACGTTTTGTAGGGGTATACGTGAAATTGTATGGTTTTGTAGGGGCACACATGAAATTCTGCCAAAAGAATATATCCCTCATTCTCTCGTACGAACATTCTAACAATTTTAGAGTTTGTGATGCAAGAATTTCACTTCATAATAATATTCAAAGTGGTCCTTACTAAAGAGTATCTTTGGATAGATTGAATGGAATAATTAACTAAACATCCCCAATCCCCAATCCCCACCATATCACGAGATTTTGGAACTTGTGTTCGACCTGTTTCGATGTGAGGGCATCACACTTAGAAAGCCAAGCATATCCCCTAATCTTCAATCTCTAATGATGCAAGTAGCCAACCCAATTGGTGAGATTGCATCACTTCTCACCTTTACAAAAAGCACTCAAAAGAAAGAAAAAAACAATTAGAGACGAGAAGAGCCAAGAAATCGCCTTTTAATCTCCAATGGTGGACCTGGTCTGGACGGTGCCAATGCCATCCATCTTATCTATGTGTCGATGAAAATGGGCGAAGACTTCTCTCAGCCATTTGCTTCCCACAAACTACCTTTATTCCATTCCATCTTTTGGATCCTCATTCGTGTTTGAGAATGTTGATAATCACTATTTGATGTATTGGTAAATGAAATATCAACAAAGTAGGGTGGCTATAATAAATAAATATGCCAAAGTAGGCGTATATATATCGTATAAATTAAAGAACCTAGTTAAGCTATTATGTCCACATATATACTTTGAATTCGTCTTACAACCAAACAAGAAGGCTCTGGGCTTTTGTACTGAACTGAACTTCACACAAAGGGAGAGAGAAAGAAAGAGAGAGAAAAAATATAGAGGATAAGAATGGCTGCCACATCTGCAATTTTCAGTATTGTGGTTTTCTTTTATCTTTTGGCCTCAGGAAACTCAGATGGTATGAAGGAAAATTTTCATTATTCTCTCCTTTAATTAAAGCAAATGATTCACTGAAGTATAGGACTCTAATTGATGAATTTAATTTACCATGAAATAGTGAGATTTGGATACAAAGGACCACTCGGACCAAATCACTGGGGAAGCTTGAGTCCTCAATTCGCAACGTGTTCGAAAGGGAAGCATCAATCTCCAATCGATATCGAAACCAAAAAAATCGTGTATACCCCTAATTTGAAGCCGTTAGAGAGGCATTACGTCTCCACCAATGCTACTCTTGTCGATAATCGTGTCAACATCATGGTTTTAGTTCTTCCTTCCGTTATGTTAAGTATCTCTTAAAAGGTTTTATTTAATATTTAGTTCATCGTGATTTTGGTTCATTAGGTGCGTTATAACAGTACCGTCGATACAGTTAGGGTAAATGGAATGAAGTATTGTCTAAAACAGTTGCATTGGCATTCACCTTCTGAGCATACCATTAATGGTGAAAGGTATATATAATCAACATAAAAGTTTGTGAAATTTTCAAGTATCCTTTTGTAAAGCATTACAATAAAAAAAAATGTAGATTTGCAATGGAGCTACACTTGGTGCATGCCAGTGAACAAGGCAACATAACAGTCCTTGCGGTTCTCTATCGTTACGGAAAGCACGATCCATTTCTCGATGAGGTTATTTATTCTTTTATCTACACTAAAAAGTAAAAACCAAGACAAATCTACAAAAATCATAGAAATTAATGTTTAATTTTTTTCCAATTACGAAGATTAAGAGCAAGTTAGTTGAACTCTCCAAGGAGGTTCATGCCGAAGGCGAACAAGTCCAAGTCCCAATTAAACACGTTCACATGAGGTATCTTCGCCGCCGAGTACACAAGTATTTCAGATATTATGGATCCCTATCTACACCTCCATGCACTGAGAATATCATTTGGAATATCCTCCTAAAGGTAAAAAAAGAAATTCCACCACTTCCTAACAAAAGTATATTAAAAGAAACTCCATTTCACGAAGTAATTATATTATATAAACTTCACTTCCTAAAGAAATCTTGTTTTTTAGGTGAGGGAATTGGGGAAAGGACAAGCTGATGAATTGAGGTCCATTTTGGGAAGGGAATTCAGGAGAGATGCTAGGCCGGTCGAACCATTGAATGACAGGATCGTGGAGATGTTCGACGATTCTCGCACAAACAAGAAAATAAATTAGCAATAGTCTAAATTTTAAATTATATGTACCAACAACAATACATGTAATAATAAATCACAAACTTTAGTGCTATCAAATCAGATTGGCAAAAAAAAAAAAAAGCATCCCTGTTTAGTGTTTACTTTTTCTCTGCAGTCTGCGTAAAAATAAAAAAAATAAAAAATAAAGGGCCCAACCGGGTTCGAACCGGTGACCTCTTGATCTGCAGTCAAATGCTCTACCACTGAGCTATGGACCCTTTGTTGTTCAAATAATTAAGCATTATAAATTAATACAACATTTACTAATGGCTGGGCAAGTGTCCACTAAAGTTTGTCGGGTTTTAATATAATAATAATAATAATAACTCCAAACCCGAACAGCACGATTTTTCGACCGTTGGAGCCGCTTTAATTACAGAACCCAATAATAATTCAGAGAAAACTCTTTTTTTAAGTACAGATACAAAACCCGACCGTTAAAGCATTATTATTCAAATCGACTCAAAAAGAGAAAAGTAACGCAAGGAGAAAAAGAAGACCCAAAACCAGAGAGAAACAAAAAGAGAAGGTCAAATTCAATAGAAAGGTAGAAATGGGTTGCATCTCCTCCAAGTTAGTCTGCAAGGCTGATCTCGATTTGGATTCGGAGAAGAATAGCAGGAATCAGATCCATTGTGACCATGTGGTTTCTCTCAAATCGACCACCTATGGAGTTTTGAATCTCGAACCGAACCAAGAATGTCTAAAAGGAGAAGAGAAGAAGGAAGCCATTGAAGAAATCAAGGTTGCAGTCAAAGAAACTGAGAAGCCGTCTGTACCGATTCTTGTTCTGCCTCTGAATAAGAAGAAGGTAAGCTCAAAAGATGGAGAAACGGAGGTGATTAATGCTTGGCAGATGATGGAGGGATTGGAGGATAGCTCAATTTGGTCTCCTTTGAAGAAAACCAGCAAATTGAATCTTTGGTCTCCAAAAAAGATCAATCGGAAGAAATCAGCTGGAAAGGAGAACAGTCCGCTTCAAAGGACTTCATCCCCAAATGGTATTTTCGATTCAAATCGGGTTTTGAGACCCTTTAATTCGGTACCAAATTCAAAACTGGGGGGGACGCTCAATTGCCCCAATTCCTCAATTTTGAAGAAAAATCGAGAGGGGAACACTTCTTCTTCTAGAAGAAGTCTAGTCCCTATGTTCGATCCCGATTTAATCGCTTCAATTGAGAAGGAATTTCAGCAGGAAAAAGAACAAATCAAACAAATGGTCACTTCAACCCCCAAAACCCGTGAAGCTGATAAATTGCTCAAAACCTTCGAGGAGAAGTGCCCACCAGGTGGCGAAACCTCATTGATCCTTTACACAACCACACTACGTGGAATTCGAAAAACCTTCGAAGAATGTAACTTGGTTCGCTCCTTAATTGAATCGCATTGCGTTCAAATAATGGAGAGAGATATCTCCATGGATTCAGGTTATAAAGAGGAATTAAAGGTATTATTGGAAAAAGAAGGGGTTAAAGTGCCAATGTTGTTTGTAAAAGGGAGACTGATCGGTGGGGCCGAAGAAGTCTTGAAATTAGAAGACGAGGGAAAATTGGGGAAAATCTTGCGAGTAATTCCAAAAGCGAAGAACTTATGTGAAGGTTGTGGTGGAGTTAGATTTGTTATGTGTAAGGTTTGTAATGGAAGTTGCAAAGTTTTGGATCAGGGGCAAACAGGTAAAATTGGTTTGGGCAAGGGGGAAAAGGGTAAAATGGTAAAATGTGGGGACTGTAATGAAAATGGTCTTGTTAAGTGTCCTATTTGCTGTTAATTTGAAGTATTTATTTTGTTTTATAGATTTGGGTTAGGGTTTTAGGTTTATTATCTGTTTTGTCTATGTTAGTAGACAATTATGGTGGTTGTTATGTTATTTATATGAGTAGTTAATTTATTTTGGAATTAATTTTTTTTTTATAGTATGCATTCTTTCAAATGTATGTCTTTATTCGAGTTGCGATATGGCGATTTATTTGCAAATTACGCGTAACCCGCGAGATAGAATAGAAGCATATGCATTGCATACATCGTCGAGTGGAGATTAATGTCCCCCAATTATCATAAGGTTGTGTCAATGGGTTCGGGTTCCTGATGGAAATTCGACCCGAACACAACATGTAATACCCGCTTAAACCTATCCGCGAATAATACTTGGATCGAGTATGGGGCGAGTATGGAAAAGGTTGTGTCAGACCCGAACCCGACTATCAAAATTATTTATATATCCTTTAGTTTGATTGTTGATTTTATTTCGAGTATAATTAGTAGTTATAACTTATAATTAATAGTTAATTTTACGCCAATCCTAATAATATTTTAATCTAACGTACCCCGAATTGCCATTTCTTTTCTCTCTCGTCTCTGAACCGGGAATTGCGATCATACTCCCGATGGCATAAAATCATGTTTCACTGTGTATTTTATTTATGTTATTGTTTTTTGTTATATTCCGTTAATTATGTATGCTCCTTTTTGTAATATAGTATAGATTATATTTTCTTTTGCATATTATTATAAGTATAGTGTAGTGTAAAGTTGATTGATATAGCATAACTAAACAATTTTGTCAGTACAACATATATGTTATATAATAAATTAAAATGTAGTATTTCTAATATCATGAATTATCATATTAGAAATGATTAATAAATTAAATATATTTCGTAACAAGATCACATGTTAAATGATGAAATCAATTGAACTTACAATAAATATTTGTCAAATTAATGAAGCAAAAATATAAATAGTGATATTTTTGTGTGATAACACATATAATTGTGTGTAGGAATATAAACATAAATAAATACATATTAACTTAGATGATAAATATTAACACATGTTATTGTTTTATATTATTATTCTAATATTTCATACAATTTTGTGCATGAACGCAGTTTGGTTATTTTTCGCAATTTTATGTCCATATACAAGCCTTTATTGTAGTCTAATTTCATCATCAATAAACAAAAAACATCATCTTCATTATTGTGTTTTATATTTGTTCTTTTTTTATATAAAATGACTGGCATTTAAATTTTAAGGTACGAGTTTTCTTTTTCTACTCTGTTTGAGTATCATGCAATATCATATTTGATGTACTTAAATAGTCATAATTGATTTATTTAAATAATCAAAATTAGTGACGGATATGGATATTGACAGAATATTTTTTGCAAAGACTAAAAACAATTTTTAAAATTACACTGTACATTTTTTTAAGTCAAAAAATAAATTTTACCCTGTTATAATAATGAAATATACTAAATCACTAGTTATATACACGAACTCACAATGAGAAGTTTCGTGTTGTCACAAGTCTTCGGGGACAAAAGAGGGGGAGGGTATAAAAATTTGTTCCGATCAACATTTGTTAATCTATTGTTTACTGTAACAAATTTCATAATTTTACTACTAAATTGTGTGATCTCTATTGTTTACTGTAAAAAAAATCATATTTATAAACATTTGTTAATCTATTTTGTACTGTAAAAAATTTCATAATTTTACTACTAAATTGTGTGATCTCTATAAAAAGTGATCAATAATCTTAATTATGTTCTTTTTTAATTTCGTGCTGCATCAAACATATAATTTTTGTGTCTTACAGGACAATTTATTTTAAAATATAATTAAGTATTTAAATGACAAAATATATACATAACACAATTCATTAATTTACAATCGAACATGAGCAGTAAACAGCAGTATAATTCGGCATTAAGCATATAAACCAAACAATAATAAAAGCATAGTGCTACTAATCTATCATCACGTGACTCACGTCATATTATAAGTTATGTATAATTCTAGCCAAATTCTAGCCCCCACATGCAGCCACGTCACCAGGGACCTGTTTGTAATTTTTTTTTTTTTTACATTTTGGTCCTTTTTTTTTACAAATTGGTCCTTTTTCGGAATTTTTTTTACATTTTGGTCCTTTTTTTTTACATTTTGGTCCTTTATATTTGCATTTTGGTCCTTCAAAGTTTTAAAATTTACATTTTGGTCCAGCAGCCTCAAATTAGTCCTGTTTTTAAAAAAATTTTACATTTTGGTCCTTTTTTTCACATTTTGGTCCTTTATATTTACATTTTGGTCCTTTATATTTGCATTTTGGTCCTTTTTTTAATATTTTTGTCCTTTTTTTTACATTTTGGTCCTTTATATTTAGATTTTTGTCCTTTTAAATTTAAAAACTTACATTTTGGTCCTTCATATTTACATCTTGATCCTCTTTTATTTACATATCGGTCCTTTCTAACATTTTTGAATTTACATTACAGTCCTTTTTATTTATATGTTGGTCATTTTCAGTTTTAGTTCACACTTTGGCACTTTCTATTAATATTTTGGTCCTTTTTTATTTAAATTTCGGTCATTTCTTACATTATTAATAATTCCTCTCATCTCATGCCTCCACATCACCACCTTATTATGCCTTCCTATCACCACTTTACTTGAAAAATTTCCAAAAGACTCCTTAAATTTTTAGATATTGTAAAAAACAATTAATTTACATATTTATTCATTAAAAAAATTGCTTCTTTTAATTTAATTATAATAAATTCAACAATATTATTAAAAGAACCTCTTGCAAATATTTAAAAATAAAATATCATAAAACTATTAAAAAATACATAAAAGGAAAACTAAAATAAAAAGTAGATGTTTAAATAGATTTTTTGTATGAATATATTTGCAAGGTGTTTATTTATTATTGTTTATTTTATTACTATTTAATGTTAGTTTCTTATGAATAAAGAATGGAATATTAAAATTATATAAACAAAATATGTAATAATTTAAATTTTTTTAAATCACTACATGTTAAGAAGTGTTTATGAATTTTCTTAAAATTAATAAAAAAATACAAAAATAACTTTTAATTATTACATATGAGATTTGGAGGGTATTTTGGAAAAAAAAAATTAATATCATCCATAAGGAGTATTTTAAAATAAAAGTTTGGTAAAAAGTTTTTTTTTGAAGTTTACGAAAAGATAGAGGATTTTTTACAATATCCAAAAAAAATTAGGGGGTTAAAAATATACCAAATCACTGATGTGCGAATAATCATGACAAACTCGAGGGCTCCCGCGCAATTGCGCGGGGAAAAAGCTAGTTATAACTAGGAATTAGCTCTTCTGAGGCTTCTCCTCTGTATTCTGTAAAATAGAAGAAGAAAATTACGATTTAAATAAACTGAATTCAACAAGAAAAGATTTATGAAATTAAATTAACAAAAAAACACAAACAAATAATCTAAATAACTTTCATAATTTCAAATATGAAAACCACAAAAACCTGATCAGTATTATTTTTAGTCTGTTTCTCTTTCTCTGCTTCGGCCTTTTCTTTCTCCATCTTCTTCCTCAACTTCTCCAACCTCTCCCTCTCCATTTTCTACATATTATAAAGTTAATCATGGTTCATGGAAGAACAGAGTTTAGAAGTATATAATTTAAACCTGAATATAAACAGTCTCTTTAGCTCTTTCCTCCTCGCTAAGAACTCTTCCTTTTCCATCACTAAAATAACGAGAAGTTCTACCACCGAAAACTCCTTCCATTTTTACTGTAATTGGTTTTCTTGTTTGGGGAATTCGTGCGAGAGTTGACCTTATAGCCATCTGTGTACCTTGTTTCTCAAGAATAACAACCGACTTAGGGTTTCTTATATGCTCAGATGAAACTATGGTCGTAGTTCTGGATAAGGACAGAGGATACTAGAAGGTGGCAAAGTGGCGTTTGTTCCAGAAGGAGAGAGGCATCATCCTCAACGGTTCGGATAGTAGTCATGCCAGATCCATATCCATATTTATTTTGAGATACGGAGGATCCGGATACGATTCGGATATTAAACGGATGCGGAAACGATTCGGATATTGTCGGATACGGATACGAATATAATTTCAACAAAACGAATGTTTATTTACAAATTTTATTCATATCCGAATAGTATTCGGATTCATATTCGGATCCATCAAAAATTTAGCTTCTAGATCCGGATTCATATCCGTAAAAACGGATACGATTTCGGATCCGGATTTTTTTTCGGATTCAAATATTTTTTCGGATACGGTTCGGATCGGTTCGGACAATATCCGTTCACACCCCTAATCATCCTGCATTAGTAAAAAGAAATTTTACTTTGCCCCAAATTTCACTATCACCTCTGTATTTTAAAGAGTATTCACTTCCTGAAATCTCGTTCGAGAATTTTTTTAACGTGGATACACATTAACGTCTTAAAAGTAACGCATAAATACATTATTCGACATTTTAATTTATGATTAAATATTCAATTAAGATGTCACGTCATGAACTAATATGTTATTTTGTAAGATGTTAACTCGTATTCACGTCATTAAATTTCTTGCGGGAAAGATGGGGATATATTCAACATTTTTCATATCTTAATTAACGCAAACATGATAATTGCAAACTTATATACATTCCTTGAAAACAACCATGAAAATAATACATCGGGCGCAATTAAAATAACAAAATTTAAATTAGCTTATGTTGTACTGCATGAACTTTATAAGATTGTGTATTTGTGTTCAAAATGGACACTACAAACGATACAAAAAATTGTACCTTTATGTTAAATTCAAGGAGTATTTCTGCACGTGATCATTTATGAGAAATTAATTCAAAAAATATTTTTTTTTTGCAAATATTCCAAATATAACCTGAAACTGAATTTAAAATCCGCCGGTATCGGATTTTAAAATCCCGGTGTTCTAATGACCTTAAAAACCGTGTGTGTCTGATTTTGCAGTATTAAACTAATACTACCAGGTTTTAAAATTCCGTCGTGTTATTTAGCACTAAATACCGGACTTTAAAAATCCGCCGTGTTATTTAGCACTAATTGCCGAGTTTTATAATCCCGTAAAAATAATTAACACTAACCGGCGAGTTTTAAAAACCAGCCGGTTTAACTCTTTAACTAAATCATGATTGTGACAGGTGGTACAAGTCAGAATAAGGACGGGAATTATAAATCCCGGTGAATAAATGAATTTGTTTAATAATTATGTCTCCCCATATTTACCTCACATATGTGATGATTTTTTTTAACATGTTTAATTAAATGATAAACCTACAAGTCCTATAATTAAACAATAACAAATACATATCCTCTATTCTCCATAAATTTGGATTACTAATTTTTAATTAATATTAGTTATGTAAAAAATATGTATTTTTAGATTATCATGAAAATTATGTGTGTTGAACAAAATAAAGATAATGTTGTGGGGAAAACTTGGGTCAAAATAAAATATATCCTTTGTTCTTGCACGTGAGAGTATGGGAGTTTCAATTCATTAATTAGAACTCTTTTATGTTTTCCCAAGTTCCACAAACAATTCTCTCTATTATGTATGTATGTATGTATGTATGTATGTATACAGTATAACTCTCTTTTATGTTTCCCCAAGTTCCACATACATACATACATACTAATTTTTAATTAATCATGATTGTCGCAGTACATTGAATTGGATTTCACAACAAATTATTTTCAATTCGATTTTGCAAAAATTGGATAAAATAAGGCATAATTGCACCACCGATAGGCGATAAACAATTGAGCTATTAGGAACTTTCTTTGGAAATTAGCCTCTTTATGTTGTCAGTTTCCTTCAACATTTTATTCTGGTAGATTTTTAATTCTAACGAGAATATCTTTACGTATACTTTTAAGTTTTAACTTTCTGTTTTATTTATTTGTTCAATCGAGCATCCTATTATTGTGCTGATTGATAACTATAATTATTGTGCTTTTGACCAGCCGCTGCCAAAAAATAGTTTTGATGTCCTTTACGATTTGCTGCTGCCAAAAGATAACTATTGTGCTGCTGCCAAAAAATAGTTTTGGTGCCTGTCACAAATACCGCCGCAAAAGAGTGTTTTGCTGCCTATTAAGATAATCGCAGCGAAAGGTTAGTTTTGGTGCCTATAAGGTTAAATGCTGCGAAAAGATTGTTGTGGTGCCGTTTACGACCGTTGCCAAAAGAAAGTTTTTATGTCTTTTACACGCACTGCCAAAAGATAATTTGGTGCCATTATAGTAACAGCTGCCAAAAGATTGTTTTTGTGCCTTTACATAGACCGCTGCCAGATGATTGATATGGTGTCATTTAATTTAACCGCTGCTTAAAGTAGTTATCGTGCCGTTTACAATCGTTCCAAAAAGAAATATTTTTCCCTTTTACAAGCGCTGCGAAAAGATAGTTTTTGTCTTTTATAAGCGCTGCCAAAAGATAGTTTTGGTGCCGTTGCATATACTGTTGCCAAAAGATTGTTTTCGTGTCTCTTACGTTTACGGCGGCGAAAACACTTTTGGTGCTTTTTAGCAAGCGCTGCCAAAATAATGTTTTTATGACTTTTACAAAGTCTGCCAAAAGATAGTTTTTGTTGCCGGTTGTATTAACAACTGCCAAAAAATAGTTCTGGTGCCACTAAAGTTACAGCTGGCAAAAGATAGTTTTGGTGCCAATTAATGTAATCACTGTCAAAAGATTGTTTTGGTGCTGATTCTAATAAGCGCTGCCAAAAAAGAATTGGTGCTTTTTAAAAGCGCTGCAAAATATAGTTTTGGTGCTTATTTATTTAACCGCTGCCAAAATTACGTTAAAAGCTGCCAAAAGACAGTTTTGGTGCCAGCGCTGATACAGCTGCCAAAAGATAGTTGTGTGCATTTTAAAAGTGCTATCAAAAAATAGTTTTGGTGCCATTACAAATACAGCTGCCAAAAGATAGTTTTGGTGGCTTTACATATACCGCTGCCAAAGATTGTTTTGGTGCATATTACGTTTACTGCTGCGAAAAGGTAGTTTTAGTGCCTATTAGAATAAATCCTGCGAAAAGATAGTTGTGCCTTTCACAAGCGCTGCCAAAAGAAAGTTTTTATGTCTCTTACAAGCGCTGCCAAAAGATAGATTTGGTGCCTTTTACACAGGATAGTATTGGCGCTGCCAAAATAAAAATGAAATAAATAAATAAAGGAGCACCAATTAGCCTCTATTTAGACTTCAATCCAAGCCAATTTTACGTAACCAGTTCAGTTGTTTCTTCTCGTATCATGAAAAATCCTTCTAATATATGTCCACCTAACATACCATAATAAAATATTAATATCATTAATGTGCATAATTGGACTGCAATATAGTAATTAGACACTAATACACCCTAATTACTGAAATCCTTACTGTAGCTTCATTTGGCACAGAAAATCGACAAATCCCCTTCGGTCAGAAAATAGTTACATTATGAATCGATCGTTCACCCAATTTTTAATTAACCCTAATACTAAACACAATTCCCAATTCCATTCCTACTCAACTCTTCACATTTAATCCTAATACTAAACACAATTTCATTCATACTCAATCCTAAATCCTAATTTTAGTCGCACATATTTTAGTAGATTTAAAGTAACATAGGTGAAATTATAAAAAAACCAAGTTCTAATTTGTTCCTTTAGCCTCCATCAGTACCCAAATCATTCACGAATTTGGCTAATCAACACATCAACAATATAAAGTAGTTCAAATTAAAATCAATTAAAACCAACCTGGAATATAGAGAGCATGACTCACGAATCAAACAAAGAATGGAGATAAATCAATTGAAAGAGGTATGACAGAGAAGATACAGGGCTACCTGCGCTTGAGGAGAGGTGGCATCGAGGTAGAGAGAGCAGGACAAACCAGTGCTGGTGCGACGAGAGAACCCAGCACAGGTTCGAAATTGAGGAAAGAGATACAGTACTCAGAGAGGTGAGGAAACGGAGACCTCGCGAACTAACAAAACGTTAACGGAGCGTGGATTTATTCAATCCGCACGAATCTTGGAGCAAATCGAATGGTCTTAAATTTACAAGTAAAACACGAGGTTTGTTTGTACAAACTATTTAGACTCACACTCACTCTCTGGGCATGTTTGATTTGAAGGATTCTAGAATACATGGATATATCATATACAAGTATTTGATAATCCATGTATTTTATAATACATGCTAGTTGTTTGATTTGTTGGATTCCAATATCATGTATATAAAAAATTGTTGTTTGATTTGTCTTGAAGATTTTGAATTTTGAATTTCAATTATGTTAGTTTTTATGATAAATGATTAGATAAAACATAATCACATTATTTTTTTAAACAAGCTTTTTATTGATTATAAATCACAAATTAAATTTACAAAATAACATCTTCAATTCAAGAGTGACTAAAAATCAAAACAATATATTACATACAAAAAACAAAAGAGTTCAGCCAATTGCAAAACAACAATCACATAATCAAAATTTTCATTACAAAAACAAATTCAATTACATTTAATTTTTATATTCACTGTAACTACTAAATACCGCAGATAAATTCAATAAGATCAACAATAGGTGAATAATTATTGTATTCAATGAACTAACTCAAATCATCCTGGAGAGTTACGTTACCGTCGAAACTGAATGTCTCCAATACATATTTTGGTGCTACTTCTCCTTTCTCCATTCACTGTACGAAATATAAATCAAGAATTCATTAATTCAAATTAATTGCATGAAACGTTTTCGAGAATTCATAAAATCAGGAATAACACTTAGCACTAATTAATAATACTATTTACCTCAAACTATAACATTTGAGTTGTCGGGTTCCCTTTGGATGCATGGAACTTGTTCGATGAAATTCTCATGTGACATATGTGGCATCCGGCAACATGATTATTAGCTGCAAATTCAAGAAACCAAATTCAAAAGAAATATAAAATAATTGAAAGATGACGCATGATCAGAATTAGGCAAATTCAAGAAACCAAATTCAAAATTGGCGATGACGCATGATCAGAATTAGGCAAAATTCTCTCATCAGAATTAGGCAGAATTAGGCAAAATTGATATGCAAATAATCTAAATATATGAACTAATTTGTGAACAATTGTACAAAAAGGTCTTAAATTGAACTATTGGAGAATAATTATAATATAAATTAACCTAATTGAACTATCAGAGAATAGGATTCCGCCTAATTTTGAAATGAACTCTAGTCAGAAAATTAAAGCGAGAGAGAAAGAGATGGTACCAGTCACTCGAAGTAGTTTCACTTGATTTAGAGCGAGAGAGAAAGAGACATGGCGAAGAGAAAAATGGCGAAGAGAAAGAGACATGGCGAAGATAGAAAGAGACATGGATTAGAGCCAGAGAAAAATGGCGAAGATGGAGAAAAATGGCGAAGATCTTGAGGACTGACAGCGAGAGAGAAAGAGACGGCGCCATTGAGGAGCTAGAGGAATGGCGAAGATCTTGAGGAATGGCGAAGAGAGAAATGGCGAAGAGAAACTGGAGCGAGAGAGACGGCGCCATTGAAGAAAATGACGCTAGTGATGAAATACACGGAGAAGGTTCGTCCGTGTATTTTGTTATCCCGTTCAAACGGGATGAACGGGATGACAAAATACAGGGAGAGTGGCTCTCAAATCCTGGATGTAATAGAATCAAACAAGGGATTTGCTTCTAATCCCGGATTTGGGACTACAATCCCTCTAAATCCCTCAAATCAAACAAGCCCCCTCTCTCTCTCTCTCTCTCTCTCTCTATATATATATATATATATATGATCCCTTGACGTCTATATTAGATTCCAATATTAGATTTCATAATATGTACCGTTGATCTAATTTATTTAATTTGATGAAAGGTCAAGATTAAACCATAGAAAACGGTGCAAGTACTTTTTAATAGTTAGGGGATTTTTAAGAGAATCTAAAAAATATAGGGGGTTTTGAGAGAATCTAAAAAAGTTAGGGGGTTTTTTGAAGAAACAAAAAATATGGAGGGTTTTTGAGGAAATTTAAAAAAGACAGGGGGTTTTCTAAAAGTACAGGGGTTTTTTTAAAATTTTCAGAAAAATTAAGTTTTTTTTGAAGAATTCCCCTTAAAAAAATGTATATCTCCACTCGTTTATTAATATATAACTAACATCCAACTGAATTATTAATTATTAATTAATATTAAATAATTATTAATTACGGGGCCCATGTTAATTAAGTGTATTAATTATGTCATAGAATACATTGTGGTGAAATCTGGGGCAAAGTAAATTTACCAATTTTATTCGAACATTTGTTCCTATCCCCCTCCTATAAAGATTATTCTGTGACTGACCTAATTGCTCTGATGACCAAGTGAGCACTGAGAAGAGAAGAGAAGATGGATTACGGCGGAGGAAGAAAGGTCGTAGTGGCGGCTGTGCAGTTCGCCTGCACCGATTCGCCATCGGAGAACATCGTCACGGCCGAAAGGTACCATCTTGGATCTATTTTCTAAAGAGGGCATGTATGGTGTCCCCAGATTTCATCACAACACCCTCAATATCCTAATTAACATGGTAATTAACACATGCCGTAAAACTGTGATTTTTAAGAAACACAACTGAAACCCTAGTTCGGTTTGGTTTCAGGTTAGTCAGAGAAGCTCATCAAAAAGGCGCTCATATTGTTCTCATTCAAGTTTGTTTATTTTTCTTTTAATCAAGTTTATTTTTCGTTTTTTAATCAAGCTTTCTTACTGATCTATTATTGCTAAATTTTATTAGGAGTTATTTGAAGGCTATTATTTCTGCCAAGCTCAAAGAGAGGATTTCTTCAAGCGTGCAAAGCCATACAAAGACAACTCCACAATTTCTAAGTAAAATTTCGTCATCCAATTCTCGAAACCCATCAACTTTTCTCGTATTTAAGAGTCAATGGAATAAATTTGACTTCAAATTCTGAATTGTTTTTCTATATTTTTTATAGGATGCAAGAACTTGCAAAGGAATTAGGAGTTGTAATACCAGTTAGCTTCTTTGAAGAATCAAATAATGCACATTATAACTCTGTCGCAATTGTCGATGCTGATGGTACCGATCTCGGTCTATACCGCAAATCGCATATTCCTGACGGACCAGGCACGTCCATTTAACTCTCTCTCTCTCTCTCTCTCTCTCTCTCTCTCTCTCTCTCTCTCTCTCTCTCTCTCTCATTTGAAATCTTAAACATTATATTTCATTCAGGATACCAAGAGAAATTCTATTTCAATCCTGGAGACACGGGTTTCAAGGTATTCGAAACAAAATACGCCAAAATCGGTGTTGGTACGTCACATAATTCATCACCTTTTAAAAAAAATCTCCTTTCGTTTTTCAGGGGTAATAACGATATTATGCTAATTTGTAAAAACAAAAACAGGGATATGTTGGGATCAATGGTTTCCAGAGGGGGCAAGAGCAATGGTTCTGAAAGGTGCTGAACTATTATTCTATCCAACGGCCATTGGATCCGAACCGCAAGATGGAGGGCTCGATTCGTGCGGACATTGGAAACGTGTCATGCAAGGCCATGCTGGCGCCAATTTGGTACCGCTCATTGCGTCTAATAGGATTGGTACCGAGATAATTAAAACCGAGCATGGCGATAGTCAAATCACCTTCTATGGCAATTCCTTCATCGCTGGTATTATTTTATTTTAGTATATTTTTTAATTATTAGTATGACTACATAAATATCCTCGCTACGCGGATTAAATAAGAACCCTAAACCCTAAACATTGAACATCCATATACCTTTTTCTAGCTTTGCATAACATGAGGGATGAAACTGGGAATGATGTATATATCTCAATCTGAAATAATAATATATATTATTTAAGTTTAGCAAAATCACATATAATTATTTAATTACTCATGAACCAGAACATGCAATCGGGTTCGGGTCGGGTCGGGTCGGGTCATTTCGTGTTCGGGTTAGGTAAGTAATTAAAATGGCAGGGTTCACTTGTGACCACCACTTGCACATTTGGGTGTTGGGGTTTAATGCCTCACAAGTGAATAAAGAATAAGAGGTCACAAATATTAACTCGGCACATTAATTATTTTAGCAAAATGACTGTTCTGCCCCTATTAAATGTTATTGTGCTTATTAAGCTGACTATGATAAGAAATATTATATTATTTTTTGTTGGCTCTTTTATCTCATTTACATGTGTTACGAATTTGTGGTGATTGTTGTAGTTCTCTCTACTTTTTTTTGAGAAAATTATTGTGTATAATGATTTGTTTGCATTAGTATGTTTTAAATACGAGTCTACCAATAGTGTGTTTTTAGTTCTAATATTTTTTTTGTAGAAGCAATAATTTGTTTTAATTTTGGTGGATGCAAAAGTGAATTTGAAGTTATCATTTTGTGTGTTTTAGGATTAGTTTATATATGTTTTAGGCTGTTTTAGTTCTAGTATTTGTAGATGCACTATATTATGATTTATTTGATATTAACGAGTCTATGATTGTTTTAGCAATAATTTGTTTTCAAAACTATAACAATTGGTTAATTTAATAGGGGTAGAATAGTCATTTTTGCTAAAATACTTCTTGCCAAGTTAATACTTCCTTACCCTTATCAGTGCCTTTGAGTCAAAATAAAACAAAATTAAAATCATTGAACAAATGCAGAAAAGATGAATACCAATATATAACATAGAACTGACTTCAGAAAAATCAAACGATTTTTCAGAAAAATATAATTGTACTTAAAAAATGTATAATAGCCATGTAAAAAGATGTCATTCTAAAATAATCACACGTCTAAAAAAGTATTTAACTGAAGGTATAAATTACTATTTTAAAAAAATACAATAGTCATGTATAAAAATCTATTTATAAAACGTATAATTTTATATTATAAAAATATATATTGGAGATATTTCAGAAAGGTTATAATTTTATAAAACGTATAATTTTATGCTGGGAAATTCTATATTGGTAAGAATCGAGAGTTCCCTAGAACTCACCATAAGATATAGCCTTTCATTCTTCTTATCCTATAATATGATTTTTCTTTAATTAAGAAAATTATATGTACAATAATATAGTTTTGTTATATGTACAATATTAATAATAATAATTGTAATTATATACATATAATAATATTATATTATATTTTTATACTATTAGTGATAATAGTAAATGTACTATTATATTATATCAATATAATTGTATGAAAAAATCTTTATAATATAATAATTATGTAACTATATGGATAATAATATAATTTTATTATGACTCTGAGCATATAGTGTTTATAATTGTATTTATAAAGCCTCAAATATTGTCGAAAATGTTCCCGATAACATTGTACTTTTTTTTATTTTTAATATATACAAAAGAGCGGAACCATAAATCATGCTTTGCCATACCTCATTTTTTATATAAAGCCTCAAATGCAAAAAATGAAATAAATAATTAATTTATAAGAAATAACTGAATTGAAGAAAAATTTCAAAAGGAAAAGTAGAATTGTTCAGTAATTGGATTAATGCAGTTAATTTCTTTCTCCTATCGATAATTAACTAAAATGCAATTAAAAGCCAGTACCAAGTCCCGTTTGGAGAGAGGAGGGTAAATTTTAATTTTTTTAATTTTTTTAATTTTGAAAAATAGGACCGACTGGAGAGATAATTCAAATTGCGAGTGATAAAGACGAAGCGGTATTGGTGGCAGAGTTTGATTTGGACAAAATAAAGAGTCAGAGATATGGATGGGGCGTTTTTAGAGATAGGAGGCCTGAATTATATAAAGTCCTACTTTCTCTCGATGGCGCAAACGTAAAGTCATTTTAATTATAACGGTTAATTTGCATTTTTTTTATTGTAATAATAGAGGAATTATTAAGATCCTTTGTGTGTAATAAAATTTCGTAGAACCAACGAAAACTTGGATATAAGTCGTGAGCTTAAAATCTTTCGAGTTTTTTGTGTGTCCAAATAATGGTTTTATTAGTGTTGTAATCCATTTCCATCGTAATCATTATTTTAAATGAATAACATGGAAACCGATCTGGAAGGGGAGAAATAAATAAAATATTCCATCTCATTTTTCGCGTGAATCATTTAAAATGTGATTAACATCCAATTGGTAATAGTGGCACACGTACGGTGCAAACCTGGAATATTATTCACAAATTTGTATTGTTCCCATGTTGTGTGTATTTGGGGTCCACGATTATAGACCAACCTCCCTTATTGACATCTTATCTTTTATTCATATATTATTTATATTATTTTTTGAAAAAAAAACTAATTTTTATATTGATGTTGACTTTGTAGCGACTAACACGTTCGATAAATTTCTCCTCAATTCTTACAAGGATAATTCTTCCGTGCCCCTCAAATGCACAAAAGCATCCTCGATCCGTACGGTGAATAGTGCATTTGAGGGTTAATACGATCCCCCAATTTGCACCCTCCGTTGTATTAGCGATTAATTATGTTTTGAATTAACGGTTAATTCAAATGTAATTAACGGTTAATATAAATGTATTAGTCATCAATATAATTAATAATTTCAATTAACCATCAATTCAAATGACGGGGTATATCAATCGGGAGATATATATCATTTCCCCCCAATTGTTAAATCTGGGGGAAACTCAGGGGCACGGTAAATGAGCTCTTCTTACAATTAAAAGATCTATCGTATGAACAAAGAATTGTCTTATTAAACCATTTTTTTTTATTTTTCATATATAGGGAATGATGGAGTGTTCATACAATATTGTGGGGAGGTCATTTAATATAAATATATCTTATAAAAAACAGCGGTAAAGCTCAAGCCACTCCCTCCCTCCCTAGGGTGGCTGACATGTGGGTCCCACATATATTAATTTTTGTAAAAGTGGGTGTGGGGTCCACATGTCAGTGACCTAGGGAGGGAATTTGGGAGTGAGGAAGGGAGGGACTGTAGCATCGCCCAAAAAACAGATCATTGTATCATTTTTTTAGACGTCCTCACAATACAATACGTCGTTATGATAGTGAAACATCAAACTAAGAAAATACAATTATTAATATCCCTATTCATGTATAGAATGCCTATATTGGATATACATGTTTGAGATAACGGCATTAGTATATTCGCATATGAGCTGATTACGGACATATAAATGTCAAGTATGAAATATAGATATTTATAGGAGACTACGTATCAGATTGAATACCTTTTGACAATATTCATGGTTAATCATTATATATATGATGTCTATGTCGGATAAACATGCTTGATGAGGTAACGACACCAGGAGCGGATACAGGATCCATATATAGGGGGGGCCGAAATAAAAAATATATATATATATATATATATGTGGCTTGAGCCTTCCATATCCCAAGCAACAATTTTACCACCAGACTACGCTAATCTTTATGAAATACATACAAATTTATCATATTTATCACTTTCCAAAAGAACAAAATCATCTTATTTTTTCGCCAACACATTGGTATTGAAATGATGATTATTACCACACATTTGGTCTTGAAAGGATGACTACTAAAAGAAACACCCGAAAATTATATTGGGAGAAAAATATCTTTTTAACATCTAGTTTTTACTTTCATTCTATTTTTACGTATTTTTTAATAATTTCAATGAACTTTTATTTTTTAAATTTTCAATGTGTTTTTTCGTGTTGTTTTTTATTTTATTATTATTTGATCTTAAGTTTGTCATTAAAAATAATAAATGAATATTAAAATTATATAAATATAACAAATAATAATTATTTTAAATTATTATATGTTAAAAAATATTTATGAATTTTTTTAAAATTAATAAAAAAATAACAAAAAAAGTTTTTTGTAATTATTAAATATGAAAATAAAAGAGAATTTTGGCCCAATTTTGTTAATACCATCCAAAGTTAGATTTAATCACTATAACCCGTAGGAGGTATTTGAAACCAAAAGTTTGGTTGTAGATTTTTGTTGGAGTATCCAAAAACTGAGGATTTTTTTTAATATCCAAATATGTTAGGTTTTTTTTTTTGAAACTTCTCAGTCTAATTCCAAATCATGAAAGAGTATGAGTTGATCTTGAAATGAGACTATTACAATGCATTTTATCTTAAAAGGATGACTATTAAAAGAAACACCTGAAAATTATATGGGTAGAAAAATATCTTTTTAACATCTAAGTTTTTACATTCATTCTCTTTTGATGTATTTTTTAATAGTTCATGAATTTTTATTTTTTAAATATTTTCATGGTGTTTTTTCATATTATTATTTATTTTATTATTATTTGATGTTACGTTTTTTATGAAAAAATATAACTGAATATTAAAATTATATAAATATAACATATTGTAATTATTATTTTTAATTATTATATGTTAAAAATATTTATGAATTTTTTTAAAATTAATAAAAAAATGACGATTCTTTTTTAATTATCAAATTTGAAAATAAAAAAGAATTTTGGTCTAATTTTTTTTAAACATCATCCAAAGTTAGATTTAACCACTATATACGAGGTATTTGAAAATAAAAATTTGGTTATAGTTTTTTTTTGGAGTATCCAGAAAGTGTGCTTTATAAATATTCAAAAATGTTAGGGTTTTTTTTTAAAATTCCCCAAAATATTTTGTCTTCTGTAATATATATTGTAATGATTAATTTGTTGTATGAACAACAAATTAAACAAAAAACAGCGTGGCTCCAGAACACTTCCAGTAATTAAAATGGAAATTTTCAAATAACCCCCTAACTTTTCTTGAATTTGCAAAAAACCCCTAACTTTTGAAAGCTCCAAAAAAAAACCTACCTACAAGGTTTTCTTTTCAATTACCCCCTTATAGGGGTATTTCATGGTACTACATTTTTTTGGACCAAAATACCCCTCTATTTCATCTTTAAATTTAATAAACATATTTTTGTATTATTTTATTAATTTAAAATCACTATAAATATTTTTTAACATATACTAATTAAAAAAAACTACATGTCATATATATAATTTTAATCTTTTATTTATTATATATTTTATCATAGAAAACTAAAATTAAATAAAAATATGATATAAAAAATATTCCTGGAAATATCTTGACAAATTAATATTATTCTAGTATTTAGTTTTAATGTTAAATAGTTATTAATAAAAATAGTTACTGAATAGTTTTTCTTGCCAAATTAATAATGAATTAATGAAAATTAAAACTAGGATTAAAATAATATTGTCGCTAATTTTAAATTTCAACAACTATTTTTATTTCAGCAGCTCGATTTGTTGTAACTATTTTTATTTCAGTAGCTAGTTTTTTAGTAACTTTTTTATTAACAACTATTGATTTCATCAGCTAATTTGCTAATAGTTGTTAATAAAAATAATTACTTCAAAACTAACTGCTAAAATAAAATTAACTGTTGAAATTAGAACTAACGGCAATATTATTTTGTTGCTAGTTTTAATGTTCGCTCTTGCATTGCTAATTTGGTAAGAAATACTATTTAGTACCTAATTTTATTAACAACTATTGAACATTAAAACTAAATACTAGAATAATATTAATTTGTCAAGATATTTTCAGGAATATTTTTTATATCATTTTTTTAATTTAATTTTAGTTTTCTTTGATAACATACATAATAAATAAAAGATTAAAATTATGTATATTTTTAAATTAGTATGTGTTAAGAAATATTTATGGTGATTTTAAATTAATAAATTAATAAAATAATACAAAAATATGTTTAGTAAATTTAAATATGAAAATAGAGGGATATTTTGGTCAAAAAATTGTAATACAATGAAATATCCCTATAGAAGGGTAATTGAAAAGGAAACCTTGTATGTAGGGTTTTTTTGGAGTTTCTCAAAAGTTAGGGGGTTTTTTGCAAATTCAAGAAAAGTTAGGGGGTTATTTGAAAATTTTCCTAATTAAAAATACTGAGATCTTTATTAATATAATATGTAAACCCTAAAATACGTGTTCAAGTAACTGTTGACAGCTATACTCAACAATGAGTTTTTTTTTATTTAAGAAAATCTTGGATGAGTTTTATGAACAAATTATTTTTTCTGTACTAACTGGATGAGTTTTATGAACAAATTATTTTTGTGTACTTAACTGGATGAGTTTTATTAACACAATAACACGTTAATTTTTCTGTACTTGTTTGGATGAGTTTTGTGATAATAATGCCAGATCACCAATACCAAAGTATGTTATTAATAAATTATCCCAAAATATTTTCAAGATAACTGCAAAAAAACTACTATTTACTCTTTATAACCTTTCACTAATCCACCTTTTCGTAAATATCGATCGAAACCCTAATTTCCTCTCTCTTCTTCTCTCTTTCCTCTTTTCTTCAAACTCTTCAAATTACTCGCAATAAAAATGGATATTTTATCCAAAAATCTCGTGAAATGGACTATAGGAATTATATTTCTGTATGCATGCTCTCTCTCAGAAGGATCTCACATCGTATATCCACAGTTGCAAAGTTTATCGGCCGAAAAGACAGATGTATTGCTTAGTACCGGTTATCATTTCCACCCACCAAAGCATTGGATTAATGGTAATTATTTTATCCTTTTACTTCTCGAATTTACCCTAGATTTTGATTGTTTAAATATCGACGACTTCCTTATTTTTCTTCAATTTGCATTGAAATAATAAAATAGGTATAGTTAGAGAGTAATGTCCCTTCAATCTTTTATAATATTTCTGAGTGGATCACATGGGTAGTTTATTAATAGATTATGGATCTCTTCAACTTTTTTTTGTCTTTATTTATTAACAAGCAATTAATTTCAGATCTTATATTAGAATTAGAATAAAGTATTAAGATTTCGTATATATTGGAAAATCATCATGTAGGGAATTAAGTTCGAAAATGTTTTAATACCCCACTAAAAAGCAATAAATTCCATAGAGGAGAAATTAGTGTTCTTGGTATAGGAATATTTTAGAACCTTTATAGGTTTTGCAAAAGTAATTAGATACTTCTAATTAGATTTTATGTGCATGATAAATGTGTGTGCTTATAATGACTAGGAATTTACTAACATTATAGTATAATTATTTACCGACCTAAGAGCTTGGCAAAAATAATGACCCTGAAATTGGATCAAGAGAAAGGTATCTAATCATTGGTATCCATAATTTTATTTTTTTAGTAGACATACTATATTGAATTAGTCATAATAGTCTTCTATATTTCTTCTACATAAAATTTCTCAATATTTCAATCATTTATATTTTATCTGAAATATAAAAAGTTCGTTCCGAAAGGAAGTGCATTTGAAAAAGTTACAGAATTATTCCAGATATGATTAAAAAAAAAGGCAATCCTACCTAAAAAAGATAAAGAAAATTAAAAAAACAAAAACAAAAACAAATCAATTTTGTATTTTGGTTTCGGTCATGTTAATGTATTGGTGTACATATGGGGTATACAAAAATGAATAGAGCATAAATATGATTTAAATGGATCTCAATGTCATGTTCATCAATTAATGCATCCATGTCCATCATAAAAATACAAGGGACATTTGCATTTCACTCAGAAGAAAACAAAATATAATTCAAAGTCCTCGTTTAAATTGGACTAAAAGTATTTTTCTAATCTCCCCCCTTATTTTAGTCGCCCCTTATTAGTCCCCTTCTATTCTATATATGCCCTCCACTTCTTATATCTTTCATCCCCACAAACCCACACATTGTTCCTAGAGAGAGAGAGAGAGAGAGAGAGAGAGAGAGAGAGAGAGAGAGAGAGAGAGAGAGAGAGAGAGAGAGAGAGAGAGAGAGGAGAGAGAGAGAGGCATTTCACATATGGAGAGAGGAAGATGGAAGATAGTGTTGTTTCTAGCTTTATGGTGCTTATCTGAAAGAGTCTCGAGTTCACATGTAGTTTACAGGGAACTTGAATCTGATTATTCACCTGCAAGTATAAGTCCTATACTCAGAACCGGTTATCATTTCCAGCCTCTCAAGAATTGGATTAATGGTATTTTTTGTCTATTTTGTTTTTGTCCATTTGGGTTTTTGATATGTTTGAATCCATTGACCTTTTTTTTTTTTTTGAAAGTCCAAAGGCATGAGCATTGCCTTTGTATGATTTGTAATTATATAAAAGAAGGGGGTTAATCATGCCACATGATGTGTTTGTGTAGATAAGTTTTCCATTGACTTGGTTAGTTTGCTTAGTTTGAAAATGAGGAGGTAGTAGTTGTGTTTAATTCGTTATCCACATCTTTAAACCCTTCATGTGAATATGATAACGTGTCATGAATTGGGTGGCTCGAATAGAAAATTCATCACAGATCTTTGAAATTAATTCATTCATGTTTGTTTTTTCTTTTGGAGAAATCATGGGTGGCATTATAGAGACAATACAACTAATCAAATAAACAATCTACAATTATTTATCTTTGGTGCTGTTATGCAACTCCGTATTCTATCATGAGTTAGACTATTCAGTTGAGTTATATAGTAGAAGTTAAATAGTTCCTTTTTGATAATAGAAGTTAAATAAAAAAAAGATATATTTTTCTTAAAATAGAAGTAACATACATGATGTCAGTATTGAAGACGAGTCACTAGATTTCATGTCCTTTTATTTTCACCTTTTGTTGATTATGTAATTAATTAAGACTAACCTTTTTTTCCTTTCTCTTTCATGGGATGGCAACTACTTTGTTTTGCAACTATGGTGACCACCAGATCCGAATGGTACGTTTTATTCCTCTTTCACATGTAAAATATCTCAGAAATAATTTGCTAATTAATTTGAATTCATATTTCAACAGGCCCTCTATATTACAAGGGATTTTACCACCTCTTTTACCAGTATAACCCTAAAGGTGCGGTATGGGGCAACATAGTGTGGGCCCACTCGGTCTCGAAAGACCTAATCAATTGGATCCCACTCGAACCTGCTATTTATCCATCCAAACCGTTCGATCAATTCGGTTGCTGGTCTGGTTCAGCCACAATTTTACCTGGCAACAGACCGGCCATTTTCTACACCGGCATTATCGACAAAAAACAAACCCAAGTACAAAACGTAGCATATCCCAAAAACTTGTCGGATCCATATTTACGAGAATGGGTCAAACCCGACTTCAACCCGATTATTCCACCCGGACCGGGTGTAAACGGAACCGCCTTTCGCGATCCTACAACCGCTTGGTTCGGTCCTGACAAGCATTGGAGAACGGTGGTTGGTTCGAAAATAGACTTGAAAGGAAAGGCTTTATTATATAGAAGTCGAGATTTCAAGAATTGGACTCAAGCAAGACACCCTTTACACTCTGCTCACGGAACGGGCATGTGGGAATGCCCGGATTTCTACCCGGTATCCGTTAAGAACAAGGTAGGGTTGGACCTTTCTGAAGCTGGAGAAGGTACCAAACATGTGCTCAAGGTTAGTTTGGACTTGGATAGGTACGAATATTATACGATTGGTACGTATAATCAAACAAATGACAAGTACACGCCAGATGCGGGCTCTGTGGACAATAAATATGGATTGCGATATGATTATGGCAATTTTTACGCGTCGAAATCTTTCTATGATCCGGTGCAAAGGAGAAGGATTTTGTGGGGTTGGGCTAACGAGACCGACCCCGTCGATGCTGACAAAGCCAAGGGCTGGGCTGGAATTCAGGTTTGTCATTTTTACAATTAATAATAATATAATAAATAAAAAATAGGATCAACTTGTAATTATAAAAATGTTAACCAAATGCGTGTCATTAGTTGATTCCAAGGACGATTTTGCTCGACTCGAGTGGAAAGCGACTCGAACAATGGCCCGTAAAGGAATTGTATTCTCTAAGGGGTAAACATGTTAATGTGAATGGCAAGACTCTCAAGTCTGGAGACAAATCTGAAATAAAAGGAATTTTCTCTGCTCAGGTTTGATTTGTTTATTTTTATATCTCAATTTCGTTCGAAAAGTCTAAGTCTATACTTTTCTTAGTGACCAAGTTCTCTTTGAACTCTTGTCTTTGAAAATTCATTCATTCATTCTCCTTATTGTGAAACTCTAGGCTGATGTGGAGGTGACCTTTGATGTATCCAGCTTGAACAATGCAGAGCCGTTCGATCCAAAATACGCCACGGATGCGCAGGCATTGTGCGCCGTCAAGGGTGCAGATGTGAAGGGAGGAGTGGGTCCTTTCGGCCTCCATGTTTTGGCCACGTCAGATTTATCGGAGAAAACTGCAGTCTTCTTTAGGGTTTTCAAAGCAGAGAACAAATACAAGGTTCTCATGTGCAATGACCCCACAAGGTATGTTCACTTTCAGTCTCTCTCTTTCTATTTCGAAAAAATAAGGAAAATGTTGCTCATACCCCACTACCCATCATGAGTCTTGATGACGTGGCTATTGATTAACACCCTCAAAATTAACACAAAATACACGAGTTAACATCAAATTTGCGTGTTATTTATCTTATGTTATGATTTAACATCAAATTAAGATGTTAAATTATGTATTTGTGTATTAATTTTTCATGGTGCCACGTCATCAAGAGTGGTGGGGGTGGTAATGGGACATGTACAAGAGCACTCAAAAAATAAAGAGACTTTTTTTGCAAAATGGCCACGTAGATAAAAGTTTAGTATCCACAAGGGTCTGGATTCAGGTCCATATATATGATTATGATTATGACAAGCAATAGTATTTATGGGTAGTACCTTTTTTATACTTTTGAGCTCCACTCGTATCTACTTCCCCATTTGAGCAAAAGAAGATCTAGTGACTCTAAAACAAAATTTTAAAGTAGTTACCACATGTGTTGTATTGTATATATATACATGTCAACCTTTCATAGTCAACTATTCATGTTTGTGTTTTCTTGTTAATATTCTTCATAGATACGTGTTGATCATTAATGTTTTTTGTGGCCCTCCAAAAGTTTGTATGATTAAGACATGTCTTTGTTCTTGTATGATTGTAATTATACACATCATAATTGACAGAATGATGATGAGATGTAAGATATTGATTGAATTAAGTTAAATTAAAAATTGTTATGAAATTATGTTGCGAGAACATGTTGGGTAAAACTATTCTTATTAGTACGGTTATTTCATGTTTAAATAGTTGATTAATAATGATATTTTTATTAATGAACAGGTCCACACTTGCTACATTCGGGTATAAGCCAACCTTTGCAGGATTTGTAGATGTTGATTTAACCAAGGACTGCAATATCTCTCTAAGAACTCTGGTTTGTTAATTCAATTTCCATGTTCTTTAGTATCAATAATAATGATCTTTATTTAGGCGCTTTTTATTTTACTTTTGCTTTTGCTTTTTTCTTGCTGTAAATAAAAAAAATTTCAATTAATACAACCCAAAGACATAGCATTTTCGCTAACCTTAAATCAAAAAAAATAATAATGATCTTTAGTATCAATAGTAAATTTTATTTTGTTTTGTTATGGTGTAGATTGATCACTCGGTGGTGGAGAGTTTCGGGGCAGGAGGAAAGACGTGCATCACATCACGAGTATATCCAACGGTCGCGCAGGGCGTGAATGCTCGTTTGTTCCTCTTCAATAACGGCAATGTCGATATCAAGGTTTCGCAACTCACCGCTTGGGAGATGAAAAAGCCTCTTATGAATGGTCATTAGATTGTATAATTCCATTGTAATTGCAGTATTTTGATTTGCATTGTATCTCTAATTCACTGCATACATATTTGAATAAACCCCCCTATTAATAATTTGATTCCTTTAGACTTGTTTTTCATCATAGAGAATTATGAATTATTATGAATTAATCAACACACTGTTGTGCGAAAATACTAGCAATACGCATTGTTGTGCGAAAATATTGGAGGGCGGTGTCCCTCTCGGTCCCTTCTAAGATCCGCCTCTGATAAGACGTAATATTATTTCAAAATAAAAATATCACATGATTTATTAATTATTCACACTTTTATAACTCAGCTAAGCATGCTCGTGTATATATTTATGAAAAATTATACTTGTCCACTTTAATATCTCCCGACATATTAATGTGTTGGTTACGGATAATAAATGTATTAAATATTAAATTGTATTAAATGGTAAATTATAATATATGACAACCCATATTAATTACATGATGAATCACATTTATTAGATGATAAACCAAATTACTAAAAAATAATTTGATTTATTTAATTTTTTTTTTATCTTTATTTTATACGTGATAAGTCATATTTTTTTGAAAAAATATTTAATTATTTTATTTTTTAAAACAAAATATTTTCATTTTTATTTTTTAGATATTTGCGAAATTATTATTTTTATTTTTGTTTTTATATCTTTTGTTAACTTTTATGATAGTTTTATTTTGTAAAATTTTAGACAAACTCTAATTTAGGTGTGAAACGATGGAAATGAGTCTGTGTATTCGTTTTAACGCCTGTTAAACGGTGAATTAATTCTGCTCCATGCTTATTTTTATCAAATTTGTAAATTTAGATTTGATTAATTATTTGTCAAACGAGTCATATGCACCCGTTTAACACTTGGTAAATCATCAATTAGTCCATCTCAATAACTTATTTTCTATATTAGTAAATTTTGATTTAATTATAATTGGATGGTGGTACAAATACAATACAAATATTAAATACATTAATGATGTGTGAAACATTTTACTCTCTCTCATCCTATAAAGAACGATCCAAATAAAAATATTCATAATTCACCGCTACAATTAATTTACATGCCAACACGTCAAGCATATAGATGGATTGTAAGGGGATGAGTACCACCACTCCATATTTATTTAATGATTATTTTAAAGTGTGCTAGGAAAAAAGTAAAAAAATACTTAATATTAGGTTTTTTAATCAAATAGTAAAACATGCGATAATATCATCCCACGAGCACGTAATTTAAATTAGAAATTATTTAATAAAAACTAAATAAATATCTAATTAACTGAGAAAAAACAGCGATTAGTAATTATTTAATACAATATAGTACTTTCAATATAACAATTTAAATAACAATTCTATTTTATATATGTTTTAAACGTTTAAAAAAATTTATCTCAATAAAAGACCGTGAACGAAACAATGACAAGTAGTATTTGTGGATTTTTATTTCATTTCTAATATACGTACATTTTTCAAAAACTAAAACTTTCATCCAGTCTCAATTTTCTATTTACTTGCAAACAGTGATTAAAATTAAATATTTCCATTTAACTGCATGCAGAACTTCACAGATTCAAAATCTGATAGTTGATAACAATCTAGAAACTACATATGAATCTTAATTCTTTTAGCTTTTAATTTGTTTGAACCTTTTAAATATCAATCCCATTTTGATCTGAACAATTACCTAACAAATCTAATCAATTGAAACGAGGAACCCACTAAACAGCAGAGTTGGCAACACAAAGGAACAAAAATAGGTCTAAACCAATCAAACATTAAAAAGTAAAAAAATGCACAAACTAGTTCAAAAACAAAACCAGCATTTCAAATACTAATCAAGTACTCATAATTTCAAGACCAAATATAAACTCAAAAACTTCATTACGCTACAAAAAAGAGTCTCCCCAAACTCAAACATAAAACAATCCCAACACAAAATTCTCCAAAATTCGAAATTTAAAGCCTCCTTCCCCTTCTTCCTCCCTTTCTACGCGTACTATCAGTTGGAATCGGGGTCACATCCTCTACATTTCATAACACGCCAAGTTAACAACCTTATAATATGCATATTAATTAATAATTAATATACTTACCAATACGTCCAATTTTCATGCCAGAACGAGCAAGAGCTCTGAGTGCAGACTGTGCACCGGGTCCAGGGGATTTAGTCTTGTTGCCACCTGTCGCTCTAAGCTTAATGTGCAACGCAGTTATTCCCAACTCCTGTTATATAACAAATTATTAACAAATTATTAAAACGATACATTTATACAATAAAAAAGTACATATTTATGCTTAATTTAGTATATTCAAACCTTGCAACGAGTCGCAACGTCTTGGGCTGCAAGCATAGCAGCATAAGGAGACGATTCGTCTCTATCTGCTTTCACCTTCATCCCGCCTATCAACCAATATACCATTTTTCTAAGTAATATATACTTACCAAACTTCTAAAAATTGTGAGAACTATATATAAATTATTTGATATGTATCCTCTTTTCCATTGATTTTTCACATCTTATTGCTCGAGATTGGCAAGAGATATTTCATCAAGGCATGGCAAAGATAAAAAACGGTTAAAATAACAGAATTAAATCTTGCAATAGCTTCGTAGATATATCTAATGCCAACTCAGAGGAGGTGAATGAATTGAATGGATACGAGGAAAAAGGTCGCGAAAGAAAAACTCTTTCGTGACCGGAATTTTTTATTTTGCGTGGCTATGACTCAAAACGCTCCCATTTTGATTTTTTGGAAGGCGATCTTAAGGGTCACGCGAAAAATAAGATAAAAAACTTCGAATTTTGAAATAAATTAAGAAAAAATTAGAAAAAGTACCGGTGATACGAACAAGGGTTTCTCTCCCAGATATATCAGTCACGTGCTGCAGAGAAGTAAAGTTCGATTATCGATAAGTACTTACAGATCACAAATTTGATGAGAAATTTAGAAGAAAATTGAACTCTTACAATGAAGGTGTCGTTGAAGGAGGCGAAAATGTGGGCGACGCCGAAAACGTACTCTCCATCACGAACAGCAGGGCCAAGAGTGACATTCTCCTCCTTGGGCTCTCTCACCTTCTTCCTCCCAGACTAAAACACAACAATTCCAACAAAATCTCAACTTCCAATTCAAAGAACGATACTTTTCATCACACAATAATGCCCTACTTTGAACTAATCACATCATAAGAAGATCTGAGAAACCTTACCATGGTGGCGGAGCTGAGATTCTAGGATTAGGGTTTGCACTTGCGAATCGTCGGCGGCGGAGTGAGAAGCAAAACCCTAATGTACTTTATAGTGATGACCTCTTGGGCTCGTTTTTATACAGCAGTTTGTTTTATGGACTGGGCCCTATATACTAAGTTATCTAATTAATAATATACATAGCCCAAGTTTAATAATAATAATATTAATAATAATCTTTTAATTGTTAAAAAATAAAACAAAGCTAAAAATATGAGTAAAAATTAATTGACAGCTGTGGGATTTGAACCCACGCCCTTGCGGACCAGAGCCTAAATCTGGCGCCTTAGACCACTCGGCCAAACTGTCCTTGTTGACAATAAGAACCAATGTTAGATCTAATCCCAATCACACCTTCTAATTGAAATGCTTATAACAAATTCTGATACATGCCTTAATTATACTGCATTTATACAAACTTCAGAAATTAATTACTAGTTCTCGTTTTCATGAAAAAAAAAAGCAAAATATTACACAAATCATCGCTCTACAGAAGCGCGTACATAAGACTTCAACAAAGGTACCCGTAATCTAATTTGCTTCGACCAATCAGTCGAAGGGATCGATTCGCAAATCATGCTCGCTAGCCATGGCCATTCCGGTGCACAAACATGTCGGACACATCACCTAATAATAAACCAACATAATTAAAACCTAAATAATAACAATAAAATATTATACATGAATAAATAAATACCTTGCCGGCTCCAGAGCAATTAGGGCATCGTTTCGTACTCGGAAGTTCGAGTGGGTGATCGCAACCGTCTTCAGAAATCGAAACGGGTTCGACACTCAATAAGACTCCGCTACTCGAACATCTCGCACATCCCAAATATCCTAATAATAAAATTAACAAACTTTTAATATTTAGTTATTTACTATTTAATTAAGAACGTGCATACCCGTGCCGTGACAATATTTGCAACGTTTCTTCTCTTGTTGCTCGACGTTATTGGCTTCTAGAAGCATCAAGGCGGATACGACTCCAACGGCTCCCCCCGAAAATGAGGCTACTATTGGGTCCACTTGGCTGAATCACGTTCCGTAATTATGGAAAATAAGCATTAATATATTAATTATAGTGGACAATGCGTTAATTATTGTGGAATTAATTACCTTAGTTGTAGAGGTAAGTGTACATTACGTATGAAATCTTCATAAGAGGTGCCACCTATACCTAATTTCAGCTCTAGCTGTATCATTCGATGTAAATGTTATATTATGATAAATGTAAATATGCAATTATTAATTAAATGGAAGAAATATAAATTTGTTGACTTACTATTGGGGCTATAAGACCGCCAAATATTATAATCCCTGATATAAAGCCAAATGATGTGAGATACAATTGCTTCAAGGTTTTTGTTGTCTGTTAATTTCAACAAGAAATTCAATAACAAAAGATTAGATAATTAAACGGGTTTAATTTAAGTATAAATTAATGACCATATTAGGAAGAAAAGGAATAGTTGAAGGGATATCGAGCATCTCGTCATTTTCTTCATTTTCCTTCATGCTCGATTCGGCACTCTTTATTCGTTGCTGTACTCTTAATCTCCTCACCTAATTAACAACATGAATCAAGAATTGAAATTGCGACTATATATAACGTTGCGAAATGATATTAATAAAGTTTACCTCTTCCATGAGGAGGAAAATTTTACTCCTACGGCTTCGAATGTTATCGCGAATCTCTTGAAGTTGCAATTGAATGAAATCCTGAACTGTCTCGGGTCCTTCTATGATGCAGAAGCTACTGCATGGTCCATAACAAGCACAAAACTTAAATCATTTCGTTCAATTCGAAACTAAATGGGTTAATGAAAATACAAATTAAAACCTGGTATAGTTATTATCAGTGAAGGATGTCGAATCATCACGGGAAGATGAAGAGGAGGAGCAACGCACGTGACAGATACGCGCTGACAGAGTACGGGCAGGCAATCGGCAGAACCCATAATCATGGCGTGCCGATGGTGGCGAGAGAGTGGTTCTCTTGATGGGATTCGGAGGAAGAAGGGTCGAAGAACCCACCATTGTTATCGTTATCTTTCCTATTCTTCTTCTTCACCGAGTACTTCAGGATCACTGCTCACTTGTTACTGTAATTTGAGCGATCTGTAGCCGTTGATCATCAAACGAACGGCTAAGATTTTAATGCTTGGAAAGGACTGGAAAAGGGTCACACCGCATATAGACCCCCTTGGGTACACCTTGTGACGTGTCCATAATCAGATGTTGATTATTTGGAAATTCATTAATTAGCCCATAGAAATTATGACTTGACCACAGGTCACTTTTGCTAATATCACCCTAATAATATTTTAATTATATTTAATAATATATAAAAATAAACAACTTTTATTTGGGGTACTGACTACTGAGTATAAAGAGATCAAGATACAATGAGTTCGAATCCTTACTAAAACAACTTCAAATTAGGATAAAATGCCATCAAGATACAAACTTTAAATGAATTCAAATTCGAATTCGATTCATTAAAGTATAAAGAGAAAAATTCTCGATGTTTTACATGAAGAAACAATTACATCAATAATAATATAATATGTCTTAATTCTCTCACTTCTCTCTATTTATAATATGACAAAATAATAAAGAAAAATATTAACTAAATATGGTGCATCATGCACCTTGCAAACCGAAAGCGAATTTGCAATTAAATCCCTCATTTATTCTTAATAACTCGTATATCCTCGGATCATGACAATGCCGCCTTCTTTAAAGATCCTTGTCCTCAAGGGCCAAACATGCAAAATTTATATTAGGTTTTCATGGTTCCTTTTCAATATAACACGAATCACCACCCTTGAAGATTTCGCATCGTACCGTATATTCGGTTATGCTGATGGCATTTTCAATCCAACACGAATCACCACCTTTGAAGATTTCACACCGTACTTTATATTCGGTTTCAGAGGCGTCCTTTGCACTTCATCGTCGAGCCCCCCCTCGAGTCGTATTTCGAATGGAGATAACCGCCCTTCTTGAAATGCACACAATACTCTCAAATCTTCATTCATGCTTTTTCGATAATTATCTCTCTTAAAATGCAAATACGGATCCGCATACGTTTTACCTATTAATCGCATCGTACCCAACTCGAGCATTTTTGAAAGAATATTCATTTCGCCATTTACGACTATGTCCTCCGATTCAATCTTTTCCGAATCCGATTTGCGCGCACCCGAATCTAATTCACACTCAACCGAATCCACTTCGGTCACGCCCAAATTCGATTCACGCTCAACCGTATCTGCTTCGATCACGCTCGAATCCGATTCACGCTCAATCGGATCCGCTTCAATCACGTCCGAATCCGATTCATACTCAAGCGAGTCCGATTCCCATTCATTTGAATCCACTTCATTTGCATTGCAATTCGACTTATCATTGATATTTCTAACTTCATTAGAAGATTGAGTAAAATTCACTGTACACAACATATGATCAATCTTCTTTATGATTTCGTTAAAAATCTCGTTCCTCTCCTCAATTTCTTTCTCTCGATTATACCTCGCAATGGCTTGTCTCTCCTCGTTCTCTTTTTCTTGATTGTACCTCGCAATAGCTTGTCTCTCTTCCCAAGATAATGAATAAAATCTATTACTCACATTACACCGAGAAAAATCACGATTATACAAAACCTTTTGATCACACAACTCATCGCAATAATGAGCCACATTTTCTTTTTCACACCAATACCAGCTTCTCCCCTCATAGATTCCTTTTCCCAATTTAACTAACCGATGCGATGATTCGGGATATACAATATCCCACAAATATACTATTTTATTACTCATCGTATCTGCTCAAAACGCTTCAACAGTCCGCAAACCCGCTAAGAACCAAATCAGACCCGTTAACAAATTCTGAATTCTTAACATAATTTAAATCTGAATTTCAACTTTTCGATTCCAGCTTCTTAACAGAACCAGGGCTGTTACTTTCTGGATTTTGAGCAAGTCGGAACTTGATTTCCCAGTTTCTATATCTCGATTTCTTGAAAATCCCGATTTCTGTATCACGATTCAGATCCTTCTTCCAAGCTCGCGAGAGTCCGATTGCTCCTCTTCTTCTCGCGATGAAAAGGGAATGGCGATGGAATGCAGAACATTGACTGGTGCTCTTCCCTTCTTCAACCCAACCCCAGATTTCGCTCTTCTATGCTACTCTTCTTCTTGTCCTTCCTTGGCGTCGAGTGCTGCGAGGTTTTGATGCAGATTGGTGCTGACTGGGGCAAGGTGTTGTTTAATTTAGACCTAGAAGAGGGTGAATAAGAAGTCTTAAGGTCCAATTTTCGCGGTAAAGGAATACAATTACAATTTGGTGCGGAAGCATAAATAAAATAGAGAAAGAAATACAATACCGAAACAAATAACACGCGATATTTGTTTACGGAGTTCGGTAGGTGGTTTCTTTGTAGCTTTAACTCACCGGCTACTGTTGGGTATCAGCGTCACTACCGAGCCCCGCGCAGCGGATTGTGAGGCCCGGTCCGACCCGATCCCGAGGACCACGTCGTCGGCTCAAGAATACAAATCATGAAATGCAACTAATCCTATGAAATTAACTCTTAATTCATAGAGAATCATACCATGTGAAATTGATCACGGAGACGGGTTGATTCTTGTGTAGTTGCTGCTGTTCTTGCTTCCATTATGGCGACACGCACGTCCCACGCCCGCAGGATTCGACACCTAATTCGAAGCTCCGATTTGTCGTATACGACCGGAATTCCTCCGGTTAAGATTCGACCTTGCTCGTTCTTGCTCTTCTTGGATCACAATGAAAGATCTCAATTGAGATCTCTCTACCCGTATCCACCTCGAGTTATAGTCTTCCGGTTACACGTGAATCCTCCTAGTATATTCACGCATAATCTTGCTTGGGTATCAATTCGAGAACACTTCTCTTTTCTCTCTAATGGCTTTCTTTTAGAAGATGAAGAAGTAGTAAAAACTCACACCCACTCTTCTTCTAGTTCTGAGATTAAATATCATTAATCTCAGATCATACCATTAATTACAGGATAATTAATTGGAGATAAAACTGTCAACACAGAATTCGGAACATAGTTCGTTCGAACGCACCTTACGGTTCGTTCGAACGAACCAGACACTGTTAATGTATTATATATGTTCGTTCGAACTGAATAACTTTTCAGCAGAACGAACCATAGTGCGTTCGAACGAACAATATTAGTTCGTTCGAACGAACCATCTCCTGGTTCTTAAGTTTACACAATCTCATTGTGAACTCAACCATTTTATCATCCTCATTTGTACGTTCTTCTAGTTGATCCAAAAATGTATTTCCTTCAGCTACTTGCTCAATCGACCGATTCGATTGATTGCAAGTACCAACGTCTTCGGGGTTGCCTTGCGTCTTTTCGGCTTTCGATTGAATACCCAACTCAAACAATTACAAGGTTTGCCTAGATCGATTTACACGAATTTATCGATTTATGGCGGGCTTTACAATTAGTAACTAGCCTATTACAATTTACTACTAACGAACTAGTCGTGATCGGTCACGCAAATTGGGAATCTTTGAGTAGTAGATTAGAAAGTGGATCTAATAATCCACAATATGGTTTGGAAATATAAACTCAAAAATTTTGGCTAAGTTTCTCTCTTTTAGTTTGCTCTTTAAATTTGTGAAAGAGTTGGAGAGAGAAACCTAAGAGGAGAACTATTTATCGAACACATAGTCCCTCATAACTTAAGTTTTTCGTACAGTGCGTCATGATGCAAGGAATGGTGCGTCATGACGCACATACTGTGCAACTAGCCGTTAAGCTGGTGTTTATTCAAAACTCTTGCGTTCCGTCATGACGCACATGAACGTGCGTCATGACTAGGGGTGGGCAAATGGTTTGGTTTATTTGGGAACCGAACCGAACCGGTCGAATTCGGTTTAATCGGTTCGACTTTTCGGTTCATTCGGTTCGGTTCGGTTCAAAAATTGATATTATTCGGTTTATTCGGTTCGGTTCGGTTTTGGTATTTTTAAAACCGATTAAACCGAACCGACCGAATTAGTTTTATTTTTCATGTTTTTATTATGTATATTTAAAAAAATTAATATTTCATATTGTAAAATTATAAATAATATAATTATATTTTATATGATTTGTTTTTATATGTTTTTTTGCTAAATAGAATTTGAATTTTATCATTATAAACCTTCTTATTCGGTTCAACCGAACAAACCGAATAAGAAATTCAGTTTAATCGGTTCGGTTTTAAATCGGTTCAAATTTGATTCGGTTCGGTTTGAATCTAGTTCGGTTCGGTTTGATTCGGTTTGGTCTTAATCGGTTCGGTTCGATTCGGTTCAACTGAATGCCCACCCCTAGTCATGACCAGTGTTGCAAAAAACGGTGTAAAACGGCGTAAAACGATAAAAAAACGGTAAAACGGTACCAGACCGAACTGTTTTTTACAAGAAAATTTCAAAAAACGGTCAACCATTTTTTTACTGTCTTTGATCGTTTTTTTTACAAAAAAACGTTTTAAACGCCGTTTTTTAATCGTTTTTTTCATGAATTTTTTTTTTTTTTTTTTTTTTTTTGCATTAAAAGCCCGTAGGCGTTTTTTGGTACATTTGGAGAGAGATCAAAGGCTCTCTTCCAAATAATAGTTGTAATTAGTAAAATTTTGTGTCTAATTCGTACATGAATAAGGTGTTAACTCTGATCCAGTTTATCATGGTCAATTATTTTGTGTCTAATTCTGATTGACGCATCTAATTAGTTGATTTTTTTTGTCTAATTAGGTAGCTAAGAAGATTTATTCTGATATGTTTAGGTCGATGGACATTTATTCGATATGTTTTATTAGTACTTCGTATGTATTTTTTTAATTTTGGACTTTCGTGTATGTTTAAGTTGAATTATAAAAATTGAATTATTATATTTTTGTTTGTTTTATTTTTAAATTTCTATTATAATTGCTATAAAATATTGCCGATTTAAGTAACCGTTTTTTAACCTTTTTTTTACCATTTTACGACCGTTTTACAGTAAAACATTAAAACGGTGACCGACCGTACCGTACCGTTTTCCGTCTTTTGCAACATTGGTCATGACGGTAGCATGTGTACTTGAGGGTTCGTTCTAACCCTTGAATGGTTCGTTGTAACGAACCTTTACTGTGATATTTACTCACTTGGTCCGTCATGACGCATGGTTAGTGCGTCATGACGCATGGTTAGTGCGTCATGACTGACAGTACAAAGTTTTTCCATGGAGTTGTTCTAGCGTCATGACGATGCTTATTGTGCGTCATGACGCTGTACAGTTCAAGACACAATTTCTCTTAAGTGCGTCATGACAGTGCTTATTGTGCGTCATGACGCACTGTAAGATAAAATTAAGTATACCTTTAGGTGCATCATGACGGTGCTTATTGTGCGTCATGACGCACCATGACTCAAGACAGTTTTTACTTTGGTTTTATTGTTTTGAATATTTCCAACTTATTTTCTTGAGTTTAATTATTCCAAAGGCAAGTTTAGGGATACCTATTGGATATTTGAGGTGATGATTTGATATCCCAACTTGCGAAATCTTCAACTTGATATTCGATGTCTTGATTCTTTATTTTCTTTGATCGTCCTTGTGTGTCTTGCTACATCTTTTGATCCTTTTGCGGGCTACATCTTTTATCTCTATAATTGCACTTACACAAATTGATTAGTAGTATCGACATTATTTTGAGATAATCAAACCCTAAGAAATTTGAACCAACACAAGGACGAGGTTATGAATCGGGTTGTCACAATTCTTGGATTGGATTAGCCCTCGGCTTGATTCTCTCAATAAGAACTCGAAATAGGCAGATTTGGCCGGATTGGATGATGCCGCAGGAGAATTCAGGGTTGGAAGAGTCGCCGCAACATGGAAAGTTGCTGCAGCAGGGAAATTGCCATAAGGATTATGAATCGATTCGAACACCGACGCGATCCGATCTCGAATTCAGAAATTAAGGTCTTAATCGAGTTTGAATCAATAATTCAAACTCTAATTGGGTATGGATATGGACAATACTCGAATCGGAATCAATTATGAATTGGACACTTCAATGTGTGACACTTAACCCTTGCAGAAAATCAAACATGAACGATCGTCGAATCGAAGAGCGAGGACTACGAGGTCACACTCGTCTCAAATCGGAATTCGATGAATACAAAATCCGAATTTGCTGAACTCGAATCTTGGATCAAGAATGGAATCGGCTCTGGATATGAACGTCGATGAATCGGATCTGGTGAACTCACGAATTGAGAATCAAGAAGAATCTCGAATCGAAATCAAGAATTCAAGAATTCGTGATGTCGAATGTGAATCTAGTGGCGAGGTCAAGATCTGAATAGAAAAGTCGCCGCGAAGCAGATCTGGTGCGGTGAATCGACGGCTCTGATACCAATTGTAAGGATTTACTAAAACAACCTCAAATTAGAATAAAATGAAATCAAGATACAAATTTTAAATGAATTCGAATTTGATTCATTAAATTATAAAGAGACAAAATCTCGATTTCTTACATGAAGAAATAATTACATCAATAATATGCCTTAATTCTCTCTCTTCATAATATGACAAAACAATAAAGAAAAATATTAATTAGACATGGTGCATTATGCACCTTGTGAACCGAAAACGAATTTGCAATTAAACTCCTTATTTATTCTTAATAATCCGTATATCCTTGGCTAATGACAAATCGGCAGAACCCATAATCATGGCGTGTAGATGGTGGCGAGAGAGTGGTTCTCTTGATGAGATTTGGAGGTAGAAGGGTTGAAGAACCCACCATTGTTATCGTTATCTTTCCTCTTCTTAGTTCTTCTTCTTCACCGAGTACTTCATAATCACTGTTCACTTGTTACTGTGCTTTGAACGATCTGTAGCCATTGATCATCAATCGAACGGCTGATGTAAGTGCTCGGAAAGGACTGGAAAAGGGATACACCGCATAAAGACCCCTTGGGTACACCTTGCGACGTGTCCAAAATTAGATGTTGATTATTTGGAAATTCATTAATTAGCCCATAGAAATTATGACTTGACCACTGGCCACTTTTTCTATTATCACCCTAATAATAGTTTAATTATATTAAATAATATATAAAAATAAACAACTTTTATTTGGGGTACTAACTACTGAGCAAGGTTTTCTTTTTTCTTCTCAAACTCTTCTTCTTCTATTTAAGCACCTAAAAAGTACTCTTCAGTCTTCTCTACTCTTCTCCTAATCCAATGCTCAATTGCCACGTCATCACAAATGGCGGGTCATTTCGGAAATACGATTCCTAACAGGACGCTGTCCTTCTTAACTCGACCAATCATGGCACCGTCATCTCGCCGTCACCATCCTCACGAAAACCTCGGCCTCTTAGCCGTGTTGACGGAGGAATCAGATTATCAAGAGAAAAAGTATGTGCTGACATCATCATCGACTCTCAGGAACTCTTCTGGCACGGTCACGTGGCATATTCCTACTGGACCGAAGCACGAGGATATATCCGTATCCGCACCAGTAAAAGTACCGGTGGCGCGGAACGGTATAGACATGAAAAGATGTATTTTGCCTATGCGGTCACCGTGTACGGGGGGAATGATACCGCCTCACGAGATGATGGCGGAGTCGTCCCGAGGCCATTCGGTACTCGAAGGAGCAGGAAGGACGCTCAAGGGGCGTGATCTTAGATGCATCAGAGATGTCGTGCATCACGTAACCGGTTTTCCTGGTTAATAAATTATGAATTTATTATGCCGAATTAGTTTCGATATGGTAGATCAGTTTGTTGTTGTGTGTAATTTGGCTATCTGATAATAATCTCAAAGATTGAGTGATGTAATGATGATAATTAATTATCTAATGAGACAAGAGATTGGATGAAACATCACTTTTAACAATAACAATTTCAATAAGATTGATGCAATGTTTATTATTATTTAATGTTTTTATCTTCATATGAAACTGCGCCTAACTGCTGCTTCTCATATAACGAGCAATATTAAAGTATGGTTCGGTTCGGATACGAATCAAACTAAACATCTAGTTCACCGAATTAAAAAAAAAACGCAATTCTGATAAAAAGAAGATAAATTTATCGAAAATCAAGAAGCATTAGCGTTATGCCATCCTTTGGTGCAAGGAGGAATCTCGATGAATTCATCAAACTCCTTCACATGAACATCGCAACACTTCCACTACACAAAAAAAATTGTCACGATATAAACAAAGTAATATTAAATCAATGTAAAATATTCATAATTTCATACATACCCCTCTTAAGCGATCATGGAAAACTGCGGGGCCTGGATGATGTTCACAAGCAGTGTCGTGATTATCCCTTTCTTTGTATGTTTTTCCACACCCTTTGTTTTTGCAAACCCTAGGTTCGTTTATATCCACTGGTTTCTTAGGGGTATTTTCGACATTTTCCACCACTACTGCTGGTTTCGATGCTTTTGGTTGCGATCCTGAAAGACTCAAAAATGGTTTGTTGTATACTTGTAGTATGTAAAATGGTATATTGAGTCATGTAAAGTATATACCGTGATCGGAGCAGAAGAAACCCTGGAGACAGCGTGAACAAGACTCTTGACTGGGTTTAGGGTTCTGAGAAGTGGAGGAGACTGGAACTACTGGTTTCGGTGTTTTTGTGGTGGAGGGTTTTGCGAGAATTGGTTTCTCGGTTGTGTGTTTCCCGGTTATGCATCTTTGTTAAAAAAGAAGAGATTAATCATGAATTAGTTATTAAAAACAAGATAGTGGGGAGATGAGAGAGAGAGAGAGAGAGAGAGTACCCAGGAATGGCTAAGAATAAGCTGAAATCATGGCTTCTTTGTTTGCAGCAACTCCATTCTTTCATGCCATCATGAAAAAATGGCTGCGAAGAGTATTTTCATGTTAGGATTAGGAAAAAGATTGGAGTTAATGGAAATTGTACCTAAGTTACAAAAGTGAAGAGTCACTTACTCCCTGCAAAAAAGAATTAAAAAACAGATTAGAATCTTGTGCCGAGTCAACTAATTCAGCAAATTTATACTCAATTTTCGAATTTTCTAACCCAATACTAACCAAATTCAAGCTACAATTCAACTATTAACCAGATAAAGTTCAAATCTTTTAGTGATTTACACGAGGAAACTGTCAATGACATATAAATTCTGGTTTGATCAGATATGTAGAAAACATATCAACATCTAATTAGCAAACTACAAACTCGAACAGAAGAATAAAACGAAATCACACCATTAATGAAAAAAATTACAGAGATGTCGAGAAAAAAAGGAATAAAATCTTACGGAAGGATGATAGCAGCAAGAACCGTCTACGTTATCTTCTTCGGTGAACGTGGCGTCGCATCCCATCCTCTGGCATCTAAGCGCGCCGCTCTTCTCCATTGCCGCCATTGATCTCCTCTCTTGCAGGTTCTTCTTTCTTTATTTTTCGTTCTTTTGTTTTGTTTTTTTCCTTTTTCAGCCAAGAAAGGAAGTACTGGTTATCGAAATCGAAATGTGAAACGGGTACCCCAAAGCAATGTTGTAAAAAACACCGAAAAACCGTCAAAAAAAACGGTGTTACGGTGGAAGACCGTTCCGTTTTTGCCGTAACATTTCAAAAAACGGTCAAACGTTTTTTAACCGTGTTTGACCATTTTTTTGACCGAAAAACGTTTTTAATCCGTTTTACATACCGATTTTTTCTTCTAATTATTTTGGGCCCGATTTTTTTTAATTTTTTGGGCAGTTATTTTTCTCGACACATGATTTTTTTTTCACCGAGCCTCTATTTTAGTTCTTCTTCATCTTCACGACATTGGTTGGGATGCTCCATTCTTCAGTTCTTTACGATTGACTAAAGGATGACGTTGGCTCGGTTTAATTTACGACAATGGCTGCTCTCTTTTTCTTCACAACAAAGCTAATATCTTCTGCACGAATTGTGATTGCGAGTGCTAAGTTTATTTAATTTGTGCTAATTTGATACGGCAATGGATGAGGAGAATGTGAAATTCGTCATTAATGAGGGATCAACTCCGACGGATTTGGCCTCAAATGATGTTAATGATTTTACGTTTTAGTTTTTTTTTTATTTAAATTTATATTTTGATGTTACGTTTATGTTGGACATTCGTTTTGATGTTACGTTTATGTTGGACATTCGTTTTGATGTTACGTTTATGTTGGACATTGTTTATGTCATTTTTTATTATTAAAAAATTAAATTATTATATATTTTTGTTTTATCCATAATTTTTAATTAAATTATTACCGATTTCGGTGACCGTGTTTTCACTTTTTTTTTTTTTGACCGTTTTACGGTATTTCCGTAAAACGGTCCCGGACCGTTCCGTACCGTTTTCCGTATTTTACAACATTGCCCCAAGTGGCCAAGTTCTCGAACAATATGGAAAAACAATCTCGTGTTCTATTAGGGCCGTTTGATGTGCAAGAATATAATGGACAATCAAGATTTTGATTCATTCCATTATAATGGAGTCACAAGTCACGAGAATGGTATAATTTTTACCATGTTTGTTTAGCAAGAATTTGAATGACAAACACTATTCCTATTATTAATAAAATTAGACTTAATTTTTCATTATACTGACCTCACAAATTAACATAAATAAATAAAAATTCATTTTTGAGAAAATGACTGTTATTGTATTTAATTATTTATTGTTATTATTATTTATTACTTAATGTTATTATTTTTTTTGCTACTGTTATTATTATTATTTAATTCTTTATAACTAGATATTATTATTATTATTATTATTATTATTTCATTTTTTATAATTATTATATTATTAATAATATTTTTAGTATTACTATTACTATTACTATTATTATTACTATTATTTTTTTTATTTACTATTATTGTAATAATAATAATAATTATTATTATTATTTCATTTTTTATAATTATTATATTATTAATAATATTTTTAGTATTACTATTGCTATTACTGTTATTATTATTATTATTATTTATTATTATTATTATTATTATTATTATTATTATTATTATTATTTACTATTATCATAATAATAATAATAATTATTTATTACTTACTGTTATCATTATTATTATTTCATTTTTTATAATCATTATATTATTAATAATATTTATTATTATTATTATTATTATTATTATTATTATTATTATTATTATTATTATTATTATTATTGTTATTATTATTGTTATTATTATATTATGATTATTTTTATTTACTATTATTATTATTATTATTATTTATTACTTACTGTTATTGTTATTATTATTTAATTTTTTATAATTATTATATTATGAATATTATAATTATTATTATAATTATAATTATTTTTATTATTACTATTGTTATAATTTTCATTATTATTATATTTTTAATTATTATTATAATTATAATTATAATAATAATAATATTTATTATTAATATTAATTTAGGCCATTCAATATTTGTGTATAAACATATATAATTAATAATTTCACTTTTTTAATCAACAAACAGTGTTGATGGAAATTGTTTTCTACTTATTTTTGTGGTAAAACATTTTCTTGCAAAAATGACTCAAATGATGTCTACAAGAAAATGGTTTCTCACCAATTCTTGAACATCAAACAAAGGATATTCTTCATTTTCCAGGAAATTGGTAATTTTCCCACAGATTCTTGCTTATCAAATAGTAAACCCAGGAATCGAAATACGAATTGTGTGACCAAACGGATCTTGGTTACTATAAAACCCTCTAGAACTGTAATCATGGTTTTTGCAGCCGTGTAACCCAAGCTTATGTGGGCCATAATAAAAAAAAACCTACAAACACTCGGTTCATATATACAAATCGTTTTTGCAAAAAAAAATATATATACTAATCGTTGAACAAACCGACATTTTCGAGTATCTTATTATGTCCACGAAGACTGCGTCCACACAAATTTTCAATTAACAATGTGGGAGCATATTATTTAGCTCTCCACCAAAAAACCGCCGCGAAATTCCATCGAAAGAGGAGGAGGATGAAGCCATTAAGACTGCCGGAGCCTCAGAGCGTCCCTGCCAGGATGCCGGAGATATTTGAAGGTGGAGTGAATGTTGTAAGACGGGCTATTGTGATCGGAAATGGCTTCTCCGGAGCCGAGAGCCAGTGCTTAGGTTTGGTTCGTGCACTAGGTTTATCTGATCGACTATCTATCTATGTAAGTTCTCATTCCCTCCAGGCTTCAATCCCTCGAATTTTTTACTTTTCACAATCTTTGGTGCTCTGTACCTCAATTTGAAGTTGCTATTTTTTCTTTTTGTGCTTCCTTTTTGCCCTAAAATCGTGCAATTGAAACTTGCAGAGAGTGAACAGGCCAGTTGGAGGAGTAAACGAGTGGCTACACTGGCTACCAATTTCCTGGCATCTAATCATTCACGAAATACTCAGACAAATATTAGGCCAATCAAAGATTGGATTAGCACTTCGAGGAAAACGAGTTTCACCATTCTCATTGGAATCCAGCGGAGAAATCGGCCTCACCTCCATCTTATCCGATTCCAGAAAGATCGCCTCTTATGCTAGTGACAGTTTCCACAAGTAAGATTAAATCACTCAATTTCTTATCAATTTCGTGAATTTGAAACTTTAAATTTAATTTTAGGTTGGGACCAACATTGGTTGTAGCGTGTGGAAGAGACACGATCTCAACTTCAAGCTCTATAAAACGCTTCGCCTCTGATAGCGTCTTCGTCATTCAGGTACATAAAATTATAAATGCAAATATACCCAAAAACATTGATTAATTATCATATTATTATAAATTTGAAATTTCAGATACAACATCCGAGAACCAAACTTTCTAGATTCGATATGGTGGTGACACCTAGACATGATTATTATGCTTTGACCGCAAGTGGACAGCAAGAAATTCCTCGTTTTCTCAAAAGATGGATCACTCCTCAAGACCCCCCTGGCCGAAACGTCGTGAGTTTTAATCTTAATTTTATTTTACAATGATAATTTTGTACTTTATAGGGACTAATTTGCAAAATTATTGGTGTTAAGGTTTTGACGACTGGAGCGTTACACGGGGCTGATCCTGTGACTCTTCGTGTGGCTGCTTTGGAATGGCATGATGAGCTGGCACCTCTGAATAAACCTTTACTTGTTGTTAATATTGGCGGACCCACTCGTCAGTCTCTCTTTCTCTCTCTCTCTCTCTCTCTCTCTGACAAATTTAATTTGGTACAGAGAATTGCAAGTATGGAGTAGATTTAGCGGAACAACTAGTGGCTTCTTTGCATAACGCGATGAAAACTTGTGGAAGCGTCAGGATTTCCTTCTCTAGAAGAACCCCAAAAAAAGTATACTCTAATTTATAATTTAATTTCTAGTATATATATAATTAAATATTTTTGTTCAATTTTGTGTTCGTGTAGTTGTCAGATATTATAATTAGAGAATTGGGTAATCACCCTAAAGTATTTATCTGGGACGGTCAAGGTAACTAACTAACTTTTGAAATACTAAAAAATTCAATAAAAAACAATAAGGGTCTTTTTTGCATATTTACCATAAAAGTAAATGATTCAGAGCCGAATCCACACATGGGGCATTTGGCCTGGGGAGATGCGTTTGTAATAACAGCAGATTCGATCAGTATGTTAAGCGAAGCATGCACGACCGGTAAACCAGTTTATGTGATTGGAGCAGAGCATTGCAAGTGGAAATTCACCGCTTTTCATAAGACTCTTAGAGAGAGAGGACTCCTTCGTCCTTTCACTGGCTTGGAGGATGTAAGTCTTTTCTTTTTCTTTTTGCATTTAGACCCTTGTTTAATTGTAATAATTATGTTATTATTTTTATTTTTTGTAGATATCGAATAGTTGGAGTTATCCGCCTCTGAACGATACGGTTGAGGTGGCGGCGAGGGTTCGAGAATTTCTCACAGAGAGAGGATGGTCTCTTGGTAATTAAAACAAATGAAATTGAATGGTTTTATTTTTGCTTTCTTTGAATAGTTTCTCTGAGGAGAGAGAGAGAAAGAGATTGTTTGTTATATGATTTTATTATATCACATGTAACTTTTGTATTTAGTCTTAATATGGTTTTTTAGGGCTTCATGGGTTTAATAATAATAACTAATAATGATGATGTAAAAATCTGTGGATTTACTACGATTTATGATGATGATGATTATTAGGTTGGATTTGACATTTCGATGGGTTCCAAGTAAGAACCTAAAAATAGCCACTTGTGCCCTTTTTGTGGAGATTTTAATAATATGATGAATGAAATGATGAATGTTTTGCAAACTTTTTGAACTTAATTAAGTAAATATTGATGCCCTGTAACAGCCACTAGTTTTTGCTTCTTTGTAGGACCAGGTCCAGTATTTGGACGTGTGTGTTGGATTTTGGTGATGTATTTACTTTTTTTTCCCTCTTCTTTTTCATTCTTTTTGTTTTACTGTAAAGTAAACAGTGTTGTGACTCATGGTTGAGTCACCCCCCGACACGTCTCTGTCCTTGAGTTTCGATGTGGCTCCAGAGATTTGTGATTTATGTAGCAAATGAGTGTCTGTAACATTTATGACGAGCAAGTAATATGATTATCGATTTAGATTGCAATTATAATTATAGAACTATTCATTTCGTTTAAGTGAAGGGGTATTCAATTTTCGATTAAAAATGCATTCGGTTCAGTTTTTTTATTTGTACATTTTCGTGCAATCAATTTATATATCCGTAATTTCATGCACACGATTACTATTTTTCTCACTGAAGATCTCTAGATCCACATCGATATGCATTTTATTCGGTGATTTTAAAATCAGACATTCTCTCTCGTTCAAATTTGGAATCTAATTCTAATTAGAATTAGAATATGGAAGAAAATTAATCGATATCATGAGATCTTTGCTACCTCGCCGTTTCTCGCCCGGCCAAATTAAACTCTATCTTGTAAGAAAATTAAATCATGATTTTTCAAATATTTCGACACTGGAAGATTATTTTAACTCTATCTTGACACGGATTGGTGATGTGACGACACATCCTACATGCTTGGAGTGTGAAAGGAAATTCAAGACAATCACTACAACATAACTGGGGCATTGGGGCGGCCAAAACTGACCCAAGAAGGCCTTAAAACCGACCCTATAGCTTATTGGAACGGTCAGCCGACCCTAACTGGACAACCCTAAAGGTTGCGACCCTGTCAGGGGCGGGCCGACCCTATAAGGTTTTTGGGACGGCATTTAATGGGGCGGGCCGACCCTACAGTCATATCAGTCAAATCAGCATAAAGCAGCCAAGTACTGTCAGAGTTATTGGGGCAGGCCGACCCTATAGCCTTATTGGGGCTGGCCGACCCTATAAGATGTGTAATTATTATATGAAATATTATATATTTATAATATTATTTATTATTATATAAATATTATACGAAATATTATTTATTATTTACAATTATTTATTATTAATTATTTAAATTCTTGACGACACAAATACACAAACAAATGCACAAACACATAACTCGATGATAAGAATACACAAATGATAAGAATACACAAACAAACTCGACGATACAAATACACAAACACATAATTCTATTATACAAATACACAAATAAATAATTATATTTACATATTTTAATACAAAAAATACCCAAACATATGCCTTGCCGCCTTGTTCGAACCGATACAAGTTGTACGCGCATACCTACAAAAATAGTAAAATGTCCATTTCAAAAACATCAAAAAAATTATAAAAAAAAGATTGAAAAAACCAGAATTTTTTTTGCGTCAGTTAAAAAAAGACAAAAAAAATTGACTCAAAATGAAGGGTTGGAATGAAAAAAATACCTAAAATTTGAGAAGCCCGGCAGCGGTGAAACTGAAAACACGAGACGTCGCCTTCCTTCTCTCTTTCTCCGCCTCCACGTCTTGCAAAATCGTTGTTTCTAACTCTGAGGAAAAAATAGAAAAAAAATTCAATTTGTATAATCATTAATTTTTCAATTTGTATAAACCCTAATTTGATCAATTTTAGATCAAATTTCAAATCAATTTCAGAACAAAAATCTTAATTGAGAAAAGCTATATAATTAAAAATTAATAATAACTATAATCACTGTGGGCAACTCCTCCAATCCAATGTGTGTCTTCATGAAGGCCCGCCTCCTGCCCCTGCCCCTCCGAGACACGCCTCCTGCCCCTGCCCCTCCAAGACCCGCCTCCTGCCCCTTCAAGACCCGCTTCCTGGCCCTGCGAGACCCGCCTCATGTCACTCCTAAAATTAGAAGAGACGCAAATTGTAGTGACATGTTAAAAAAAATTATCTATATTAAAATATTAAATTAAAAGATATACCGTCATATTATTCTGCTGCGACGACGACGGGACGAGGCGATACGGCCTCTGTTGTGACGATTTACAGAAAATAATATAAATTAAAACAATTACTCTACATAAACCTAGTTATTTACCCTTAACATAAACCTAAAACAATTACTTTACACACCAAATTATCAGAATTTTTTTACACATGAAAATAACAAATTTAAATCATATTAACCTTATTCCAAAGAAATTTTTCAAAAAACTTGCAGATCTCCTCTTCTCTACTCGTCAATCCTCACGATCGTCTCACTTCAAATCGATTATAAAAAACAACCCTCTTTCCTGCCATAGTTAAAAAAAAATGAATTAAAATATAATCCAAATAAGAATTTGAAAGCTTAAAAAATAACAAATTTTAATCATATTAACCTTGGTCCAAATTAATTTTTTAACAAATGTGCAGATATCCACTTCTCTCCTCGTTAACCCTCACAATCGTCTCACCTCAAATCGCTTCTAAAAAATTGCTTCTTTCCTGCCATAATTGAAAAACAAATACATCAAAAATCATGCAGCAAAAAACAGTACAAAAGTTGTATTAAAAACTGTATTGAAAACTGTATTCAAAAACTGTATAAAAAAATATCAGATTGCAGGTATATTTAAAAAACAGTACAAAAATCATGCAGCAAAAAAGCAAAAAATCTTCAAAAATCAGCAAAAAAATCTTCAAAAAACTGAATGCATGCAGCAAAAAAATCTTTAAAAATTAAAATTTAAACAATAAATACTAAATCCATGCAGCAAAAAAATAGTACAAAAGATTAAAGAACTGGGGTTTTCAAAATTAAACATGTTCAATAAAAATTGCAGATCTGGTATAAAAAACTGGGTTTTTATAGTACCAAAAATTTCGAAAAAAATTCTGGTATATTTATAATTAGAGATTTTGCAGTAAAAAATTTCGAAAAAAAGTTCAAATCAAAGATTTTTGAAAGTATATTTTATAGTACCAAAAATTGAACAGAAAAATGGTTTTTGAAAGTATATTTTACAGTTCAAATCAGAGATTTCAGAAACAGGATTTTGCATTGAAAGATCCATAAGTATAATACAATATAATTGAACAGAAAAATTAAACTTACAACAAAATACATACCTTCAAAACGAAATTTCAAACTAGCCTATCTCCATCGTGCCTTCTTCAAATCTCAAATTGGGGATCTGAACTTGGGGGCTCGGGTGGGAAGAGTAAGGTGAGAGAGGGAAAAAATTGGGGATTTCAACTTGGGGGCTCGGGTGGGAAGAGAGAGGGAAAAGAATGAGAGTTAGGGTTTGGATACATTAAATAAGAGAGGGAAAATGAGTGGGGGGCAGGATGTCGGGTTTTGGGTCGGTGGAAGTTGGGGCGGGCCGACCCAATAGGGGATTTAGGGGCGGTGGGTTTTTGGGGCGGGCAGCCACAATGGCTTGTAGGGGCGGTCAGGGTCTTTGGGGGCGGGCCGACACAGGACTTAGGGGCGGGCGGACCCTGTAAATGGACGACCCAATAGTGTATTTAGGGGCGGTTTGGATTCAAGGGCGGGCCGACCCAGATTTGAGGGGCGGGCAGACCCAGTATAGGCCGACCCAATAGCCTTATAGGGGCGCTTTATTGGTTTTGGGGCGGGCTGACCCAGATTTTGGGACGGGCAGACCATGTAATGGACGACCCAGAAGCTTTATTGGGGCTGACCGATCCAATAAGAGCCCTACTGTAGGGGCGGCCCGACCCTAATAAACAGATATGTTGTAGTGAATGAAAATCGTGCACCGACACATGAGGTCCCATCGAGGTGGCATGTCCTCAGATGCAATAATGAAAAATAAAAAGACTAATGAAAAGAAAAACGAGTCCACTCACAATTTGATCATCATGTCAAAAATGAACAAATGAAAACAAGCGACGTCTCTTTGTGTACCGTTTCAGAGATAGAATAAAATATGCCAAAAATTTGATCATCGTACCAAAAATTAACATACGAATCATGATTTATTTTTGTTGATGCAACATGTAATGAAAAAAATATAGTTTTGTTGTTTTAACATTTTTTTTCCTCGGAGATGGATAAGTAAGTTACAATTTGAAAAAGAAAACAAGAAAATACTTCTCTCTCACAATTCGTATTTACTTGAACAATAACAAAAGATAAAACTATATCAAATGTGCTAAAAATAAAGAAAAACTAGAAAAACTTATGATTTTGGCAATATATTGACATAAATAGATTACTATATTAATTTTTTTTTTATCAAGATATGATATTTTCAACTTGTTTTGATCTTATCTTTTGATTAAAAGACATAATAAATCAAATAGATTAAAAAAATATAATAAAAAAAACGAATTAGAGTTGATTTTATTTCATTGATGTGAATTATAAATTATAATAAAAAACTTGACTCATTTTGAAATTATATAAATTTAATGAAATACATCGATTATTTAATAAGAGGATATTTAACAATAATTTTTTATTCGTTTATTGATATTATTAATTGATTTTTATCATTTTCAAATATAATTAAATTGATAAGTATCTAAATTGACTAATAATTCGATATTCATCTAATACAGTCATCTAATACATGATTCATGTACGTAATAAAATATTAAATTTCATATTAACTCACAAAATTAATAAATACAATGTGTCTTTGAGATGAACCGCCACATACATAACCACACAGGACCCCTTTTCTCCCTGCCCATCTCATGTTCGTTCCTTCACCGCCACGTGTCAGTCACCTCCATAAATTCATACTCCATTACAAATACAAATTATAAAAAGGCAACGCAGTCTTTTCCCTTCACAAAAGTCTCCCCTCAATCCTCACATCTCATTGCTACAACCCTTCACCATACAACGTGTCAACGCAACAAAACCCCACCACCTCACAATCTTCCTCTTCAAACCCAATAACACCACAACACGTAAATATTAGTATATACGTCGTGTAAAATCAAAAGTGGAAATAAAATAATTTTGTCCCCAATTTATCTCCGCTTTCTCCTACTTTATCTCTCCTCTGTATTTTATAAGTCTTTTCTTTACATAATTTTTTATCCCTTTACCCCACCCACTCTCTCTTCTTCTCCTTCTTTTCCCCCACTCAAACCCCTCTTTTATCCCTCCATCAATCGCCATTGATTTCCGTCCCGAGCTCCCGATTCTCCATCTTCATCGTCTTTATCTGGTAATTTCTCATTCGATTAGTGTTTCAATTGTCGTGTTTGTTTCGTTTTAGTTTTTGTTGATTTAGGGTTTTTGTCAGGGTATTTCTGACTTGGGTGAATAGTAAGAAAGTGTGTATAAGCTAGGGTTTTCTGACAAGGGCATGAGAATTGACAAGGTGATGCTCCATAGGTCTATCGCACTGGGACAAGAATCCAGCTTGCTCGGAGGTGACGAGTCTGTTGGCTGGGGAATTGGTATCGTTTCCCCCAAAGTCCGAACCAGAAACAAAGACTTTGCTTCTGATATCTGCTATTACCTCTGAGATTTGCTTTCGGTGGTAGGATGCTTTTCGCTTAATCCTTTCCTGATTCTCGAAGAACAGAGCTGGTTGAATCTTAAAAGCAAGATAAGATGACTCGGATTTTCGTCCCTCGCGGATCAGGAAGTTCATCGTCCAATCAGAACCGTCCACCTCCTCCTTCCTCTCAGCCTCAATCTCAACCCTCCTCTACTACCCCACCTTCTTCTTCTTCTTCTTCCGTCACAAGAGACGAAGATCAAGAAAAAGATTCCAATCTTTCAGAGAACGAAATCATAGAACAATCTACAGAAGAAAAACAAGAAAAAAACGACAATCTTTTATCAGAAAACGAACCCTCAAACGACGAATCCACAAACTCTTCTCAACTAACCGAAGCAATAAGCAGTATCCATCTAAGCGATAATCCCATCCGAACCGGATCTTCTCAACCGGGTATTGGATCTTCACAAGTTATCGGGTCTGCTTCTTACCCGCCTCCGCCACCTGTCCCACCCCCAAACCCCTCGTCTCAACTCAATACTACCACCAATAACAGCAACCTTAGAAGACTGGGTTCAGGTGGACAGAACAGCAGCGGCAGAATAGGATCTTCTAGAAGGTCTGGCACACGGGGCCCACAACAACCCTCTTCACCCAGATCGATTTCAGAGAGCGACGGCTACAACAGTGCTGACGAGCTAGGCCCTTGTCCCAAACCTTCTAATTACGCCGATGCTGTAAGTATTATTCTACTCTTCTTTTTTCTAATTAATTGGGTGATTTCTTTCTTTTTTTTTAATTTAAATTTGGGGGATTAAAGGAGAGAGAGCACATGTTTGAAGTGGAGTTGAGAAGGGTGAAGGGATTTGAAATAAGAAGAATGTTGCCAGATGGGAATTGTCTATTTCGTTCCGTCGCGGACCAGGTCTACGGCGATCCCGAAGCGTATGACGTGGCGAGACACATGTGTGTCGATTATATGGTATTTATTTATTAATTTCTTTTCCGCAAACATTGTTTGCGTTTTTAACTTTTTATAATGATTTTTTTGTAATTAATGCAGGAGCGAGAGAGAGATCATTTTTCTCAGTTCATAACTGAAGGTTTCACATCTTACTGCAGAAGGAAAAGAAGAGATAAGGTTTTTGTTTCTCTCTCTGGCTCTCTCGTTCTCTCTCATCAATGACTAATTTATAATCAATGAGCAGGTATACGGAAACAATATGGAGATACAGGCATTTGCAGAGATGTATAATCGACCCATTCACATCTACTCGTACAGCACTGGTAATTTATAGTAAATAAATTTGGTAACGTTATTATTTCCTAACTCGTAATAATAATTATGCAGAGCCGATAAATATATTTCAAGGCAGCTATAACACAGACACGCCACCAATAAGACTGAGTTATCACCATGGAAACCATTATAACTCTCTCGTCGACCCTCGTCGTCTGGGCGTTGGTGTCGGCCTCGGCTTCAGCACTCTCCGAGGGGTATTTTCGTCATTTCCCTCTATTTTCTTTTCGAATAAATTCAAAAGATTAAAGCTTTGTTTGTGATTAATTAATCAGGTGAATGCGGATAGAGATCAAGTAAAGGCCGCCATAAAAGCCCAACAAGATCACCAAATCGATAATGTAATTAATTAATTAATTAGTCATCAGTACATTATAATTATATAATAATTAAAAATTTGAATGATTGTTTTTGACAGGCGTTGATAGCAGAAGGAAGGTTTTATTCGGACATGGAATTAACGGAAAAGGAAATAGAACGAATGGTAATGGAGGCATCTCGTGCGGAATACCTGAAACAACAACAGCAACAACATTCCTTCACTTCCGGAGCCGAACCTTCCTCTTCCGCAACAAGTATTAAATCAAAATAATGATTACAAAATATTAAAATTTGGTTACTAACTTTTTCTGTTGGCAGTTATAGGGTCGTCAAATGCATCTTCGGGGGAAAGAGTGGAAGAAAACAACAACAACAACAATAATAATAATAGTAGTAATAATAAGTTGACGGGGAATATGAGGCAGTTGATGGCGATGGGATTCAGTTACGTGCAGGTGATAGAGGCGCACAGTATTTTCGGAGACGATGTCGATTCCATGATTTGTTATCTTTTGGAAACGGGGACCAGTTCTGGGGATAATCGTAGGAAAGGTAAAGCTGCCGAGTGAGTCAAGTGAGGAATATTATTCATAAAGATAAAGATTATGATAATAATAATAATAATAATAATAATAATGATGCTTTATTTTTAAGTTACATTGTAAGTGTATGTATTCGGTGGCTTATTTAGTTTTATGGATTTGAAATTCTATTCTATTAGTGCTATTTATTTTACAGATTGAATATTTTTCGGGCTATTATTTATTTATGCAGAGGCATAGAAAAAAAGCTTCGTAACTAATTACTGCTTGCATTTAGCATGATAAGTAGTGATGGAAGTAACATGAAGGTTGCAAAAATGTTGTGAAGTAAAATATATTTAATTTACAGTTGCATTCTCGGATGAGATGATATCCAAATAATCCAAGAGTTTTGGCTTAGTCTTTCTATCTATGATGTGAAAATATTGTTTGTTGAATTTATGAATAAAAACATGTTCTTAGATATGGGAGAAAATTGATCCATTAATAATAATTATATCGAGAAAGAATGAAAGATGAATTGGTGTTTCGACAAATAATGGAATTTTAGAATGAAAGATTCAGTTTGTGTTTCGATTTTCATGAAATAATCTGCTATGATCAATAATTGGAATGATATATTTTTGTAAAATGACAATTTAGAAACACATTTGCATGTCAAATCAGGGTTCGAACCGTATCATGGCCATGTCATTGTCAAATCAGGTCCCTAAACTCGATTATTCTGTTTTCATTGGAGAAGCTAATTCTTGGAAATTCTGAAGTACTTTTCAGAATTCAACTCACTCATCAAATTAAGGGTTTTGACTTTGAAGAGGAAGATTTTAATAATGGAAGCCAGTACATGATGCCATGATCTTTGAATATAGAACTATCTCATAATTTCGAAAAAAAAAAAAAAAAAAAAAAAAATGTACTGTGCAATTTGTAGTTTTTACTATTATTAATTTTGCAATAAATAGTAGTTTTCCAAGATGTGATTTTATCAATATTTGCAGTGCAGTCAATTATTAACTTCAAAATTAGTAAATTTTTTTGTAAAAACTATTCTGTAGAACTTTGAAGCCCAAAATGTTAAACTTGGTCAACCTCAAAAGTAAATCCGGTCATTTACATAGCTCGAGATGTTATTCAACTCTTATGCATGAAACTACCACCAAATTAGCAAAAAATAATTGGAAAATGTTTTCAAAACCAAATAACGGAATGGTAAAATATCTTTGGGGACTAATTAAAATTAAATGCGATATTTTGTATTTTGTTTGTTTATAATATTAAGTAATATCAAATGAATAATATTAGACATCACGCATTCAAAAACCCCAATATTACCCGGACCTCAATTAATGAATTTTATTCGAATTAAAAATAGTTTCTAATAATTATTTTGCAGTTATTATAGTTCTTTGAATTGGAATATTTTAAGGGTCTCTTCGTAATACCGGCCTCGGGTCTTCTAATATTGTCGTGTAGAACTGAAGTGAAGTTCTCGTATTTATTTTAGATCCTAATTCTCTTCTCCCTAAACCCTAAACCTCATCTCAGCTCGTCCGCCCCCGAGCCAGAGGAATCACACACAACCGGTCCTCTTTGTTATACTGGTAGACTCTTTTTTGTTCAAGGAGGAGGAGGTTAGAACCTCTCTCCAAATTTATATAAGTTTAATCCGTATAGAGAGATAAATAAAAATAAAATCTTGCTTAAAATGCATTTTTTAAATGTCCAGTTCAGATTTTTTTTTTTTTTTTTCAGAAAAGTTAGTTTTTTCTGAGAACTCCCACTAATGAAAATCGGGAATGAAATTCCCGGTTTTTGTTGTCTGGACTTCTTTTGGCGATGAAGTCTCAATTGAGAATCGTTCTTCAGAGAGAAGAGAAGAGCGTACGCACTGGACCAGCACACAAGCTTACTCATGGCGGCTCTCAGACTGGGAACCAGAGGCACCTCTTCTTTACTTTCTCTTCTCCGAAACTCCAACCCTAATTCTCTTCGTGTCCCATGTCAGCTCGTCTCTGCCAGAGGAATCGCCCATAAGCTCTTTGTTGGAGGTAAAAAAAATATCTTATTCTTCCCTTCTAATTCGATAAATTTCCTTAATGGTACAAAATAATATCTGATCCTCCCCTTTTAATTAAATCAATTGCTTTCCTGCCCCATTCATATAACTTTTATCATTTCATTACATCCATGTAGTTCTTGATCAAACATTTTGATTGTTTCATCTTTTTTCTCCTTTTCGCTTTGTGAGGAAAGAATTGCACTTGTTGTGTTCGACGTATTGCTTGTCCTATCTAACATTGATTAAACTCTAAATCATTTGTATAATTCTTACAGGGCTTTCTTTCTCCACTACTGACGAGACTCTATCCGAAGCATTCTCGCAATATGGCCAAATAATCGAAGGTTTACGCTTTACATTTTCTCCAAGTAATTTTACTATTATCTACCAATTTACTGCTCTCATCTTTTTCTTTTTCTCTCAACATTTTTTCAGCTCAAGTCGCAACGCATAGACACTCGGACAGATCGAAAGGATTCGGTTTTGTCAAATTCGCTTCTGAGGAAGAAGCCGACAAGGCCGTAACTGAGATGAATGGGAAGGTAATGATTAATAAATTTTTTTAACCAACGTAGTAAATTAGTAAATAACGTATGAATGATCGAGTAAATTACAGGTGTTAAATGGTCGAGTAATATTTGTTGACAAGGCGAAAATAAAACCGACCATGTTTCATGATGCTCCGCCCATTGCACGAGGTCCTCCTCAGCCACATGAGTCTGAGGGTAATTAAAATATCATCATTTTTAAATATGGTATTAGAAATATTATGATAGTAATACGTACGATGAATTAATTATTTGCTAGTTTTTTTTTTTATTCTGGAATTAAGTTGTAGTTGAGTATAAACTATAGTTTCCTGTTTGATTTTTATTCATCGTGTAATATTATGTATATGAAATTATGGCGTAGAGTTTTCATTACATAATTAACATTGTTTTGGTATTACGATATTTACGGGATTATTTGTTTAGATTGTTTTTAATCGCATAAAATGAGAAAATATATACACCCAAAATTTTAATAAAAAAGTTGAGATATACTCAATTCGGGACCACAATGCAGTCGGGTTGATCTATGGAAAAAATATGTTCGATGAAATCAAATAAGTTTATGAATACAGAATTAAAATTTCATAAAATCAGTTTGATGAAATTGGAATAATTGTACGAGAGTACGAAATTAGTCACAAAAACAATGTGAAGATCACAAAAATGTGTGAAACAAACGATTTGACATGAGAGTCAGTAAAAAAACAATATGAAGATCACAAAAATGACATGTAGCTAGCAATTGCATTAATCGATGAGATAATATAAACAAAAAAACGTTGCTAGTCCTTTTGCCCTTTCTAGGATCTGAAACATGTTTATGTGATAAATGATTAGAAACATATTCTTTTAAGATATTGGAGGAAATTGACTAATTAGAAAGAATGAGAGAGGTGAATTATATATTTTTCAATTAATACAAATAACCATATATTTTTTATCCATGTAGTAGACAAATCAATCGAAATTTACCCATAAACGTTAATTATATATTTTTCAATTAATTATTGTATTCACATATTGTCATATCGAATTTAGAATTGTACAATTATTAGATTTATCAATATTTTATTGTAAACTCATTTGTGTACTTCTGATTTTGATGATTAATGAATATATTGAGTGTGTATAAATCCAACTCCAGTAATACGAACGAAATATTATAATTTTGCAAAATTGTAACTGTGCCCAATAAATCAATTTGGAAGTAGATGGATCGGCAAGATCACCTAACACCTAATTAGTACAAATGAATTTCAAATCAATGAAAAAATATTAGAAATTAATTGGAAAATATTTTCAATACCAAAGAATATATCAATTAATTTGGGCTAAGAATATATACATATTTTTAAGCTTTGTAATTATACCTGGAAATATTGAAATCACAGAATTCGAGGGTTGTTTGGGCCTAACCCATTAAAAACAAAGTTTGATTGGGCTATATACTTTTTACAACAAAACAAAGATTGATTACTGATTAGTCACTTATGTACTATCCGGTTTATCATTAGCCCCACCAGTTTTAATCGTAGAAATATTACAATGTATATATAGCCGGACGGAGGAGGAAGAAGCACGACCTTACTTGAACAGGATCTGTTCTATAGGATCGTACCACTGTATTCTTGAGTGATCAGGAGACAGGCACCACAGTCTGGTTGATGACCCGTAACCACTGCACCAGAGCGTGATTAACGGCTCTGATCTACCAGAGCGTGATTAACGGCTCTGATCGTTCCCTTCCAGCTTCGGCTGGTGGGGGCGGTGCAGTGGTTGTCTGACAGACCACCCCATTTCTTTTTCTTTTATCGAATTTCCGTTTTGTTTGATGCAATGTCTGTGAATATCCTCAAAGAGAAAAGAGAACTGAGTTTGCATGCGAGGTGTTTGATGAAATGTTTGGTAGTGTTATCATGCCTAATGTTGTATGCTTTGTCATGTGGAGGATTATTTGATGTGCCACGCTTTAGCTTGTTTGTGTTCAGTACGAAGCATCAGAAAAAGAGAGAATATTGAGCTTAGACTGCGTTTGATGAAATGCCTGACCGAATCCTTGGAGAGAAAGAGAGAAAACAAGTTTGCACTGGAAGTGTTTGATGAAATGCCCATTTGTTTCCCTTGTTTTGTTGTAAGTTTTTTGCTTCACTTTTTTTTATACCAATTATTTTTTAATAGGAAAGAGTAGAAGGTGGGAACAAGTAAACTTATGCTCTGTTGTGTTTGATAGAATGCCTCGGCAATCTTCTTCTTTTTTTTTCCTGTTGAAATTTTTTTTGTTCTTTTCCTCACTTGTATTGCCATATTGTATTTTACATGAAAGATTTGAAAGTGGAAATGTTCAGCTCATGCTTTATTTGTGTTCGATGAAATGCCGAGGCATTTTTGTTGTTGTTGTTGTAAGTTTATTTAAACTCGTGTAGTTACTTGATGGATTAGATTAGATTATAACAAACCGAAAATAATATAGAGTTGGGAGTATCTCCGTATTGGCATGAGACGTTTATTGTGAATTTATTTTTGAAAAAGAATTTTCTTTCTTTGAAATTGCCAAAATTTCCTTCTAATTGCCGTAATTTGTTGCCCAAAATTAATCAATTGATGAAAAGTTAAAAAAAAATTCTACTAGAAACTAACAATTAAAAGGTTTTCATCTCAGTGATTAAAACAAGCATAACTAAATTGATTCACAGACCTTAACTACAGGTTCTTGGACTTGAAGGGAGCCGAAGGTGTGAAACTGAAATTTAGAAAAGAAGACCGTAAATTAAATGCAGATAAATGATATGTGGTATGGAATCAAATATAAAATAAAACAAAATAATATTGCAAAAAATTGCAATTTTAATTGCGAGGGAGAGGGCTTGAAGGAGGATGGGGAGAATTACAAATGAAGCATGTGACCTCTCGAATAAAAAAAGCAACGATTGTTGGTATTGCCGAGAAAGTGATTACTACCGAAAGAATGAAAAGGGCAATGACTAAGGCGAGAAGGAGAAAAAAAAGAGACGAACGAAGTAAAAAGGATCCAAATAATTTCGAGAGCAAGTTGAAGATTGAAGAATAGAAGATGATTGATGAAATGAAGAAATAGAGAGAAAGAGTAGCTAAAATTAGACAATGTTCTGGATGCTGATACATCAACCAAGCCTTAAACAGGAATTATTTTGTGATATTTTACGAGAATAAAGCTGCGTTAAACAAGAACTATTTTGTGATATTTTAATTGTATTTTTTATTTATTATTATTTAGTGTGACAATAATAGTATCATTTAAAACTTGATTTCTGACATGATGGCTATTACTGAAATCATATTTCCTATGACCACGACATCAACCATTTAAATATATATATACCCAGGCCATGTTTATATGAATATACCAATAATCGTACTTTTTAAAATTTTATTACATACGGTATATAGTTCATGATAATTTTAAATTGTGCAAGTTTAAGATATAGTACAATATTAGAACTTAGAAGTGAACGGCATAATCTATCAAGTGATATTTATAAAATTAGTATTTTTAAACTAACAACAATTGTATGTGTTGCTTGTTTTATAAATTAAGAAGTTATTTCTTATATTATATCGAGTGGTGATATACATCCACCTTAAAATCAACTAGTATGATTGATGTGTTGGCATCCGAATTAAATATTAGTTGTAAACCATTAACATTTAAGTTCGTTGCACACTTCATTAGTGTATTTTATATTTCTAATAAGTTTATTTACCATCGTCCATAATTAATCAAATTTAAATTTATAAATTTGAAAAATAAGTTGTTGGACTGAATTAATACACCGTTTAACATGTGTTAAACAGATTCACATCAATAATTTTAAATTGTGCAAGTTTAAGATATAGTACAATATTAGAACTTAGAAGTGAACGGCATAATCTATGTTGTAAATTGTAAATACTTTCATCACTCCATCATGACAACATTGATTATTATGTTATGCTTATAGAAAAATTGTTTCACACAACATTATTAAAAGTTAATACATTGTATCATATTTATTTGAGATAGTAATAAAAAAAGATTTGATATCAAAATTTAACTGAAAAAGTACATTTTATTTAATATCAAGTGATATATATAAAACTAGTTTTTTCCCCGCGCAATTGCGCGGAGTCTTAGAGTTTGTCATGTCTTAAATTTTCCTAATATTTATTTGATGCAACATTTTTTGTCTGATTGTTCACACTTACGTATTTGGTATATTTTTAATCCCCTAATTTTTTTGGATATTTTAAAAAAACTACTATCTTTTTGTAAACTCCAACAAACCTCATGTACCAAACTTTTATTTTCGAATACCCTCCTATGGATGATATTATTTTTTTTTACCAAAATACCCTTCTATTTTCATATGTATTAATTAATTTTTTTTTTGTTATTTTGTTAATTTTAAGAAAATTCATAATATTTCTAACATGTGATTTAAAAAAAAATTACATGTTATGTTTATATAATTTTAATATTATATTTGTTATTCAGGAAAAACTAACATCAAATAATAAAAAATAAAAAACAATAAATAAACACCTTGAAAATATATTGATAGAAAATATATGTTTAAACATCTAGTTATTCATGTATTTTTTTTAATAATTTCAAGATATTTTATTCTTTAAATATTTGCAAGGTGTTATTTTAATATTGTCCTTCATCTTATTATTAAATTATGTTAGTTTTTGAGTAAAAAAATATAAAAGTCATAATATAATGTATGAAATGTTAAAATTATATAAATATAACTTGTAATAATGTTTATTTTTGAATTATTAAATGCTACAAAAAACGTAGGATTTTTTTTAAATTAAAAAATAAAAATTTACTTTAATTACTATACGTAAATTTAGGGGGGATTTTACAATATTAAAAATAATTAGTGTTTTTTTTAAAAAAAATTCATATTTAATCGGGACAAAAAAATGAATGAATTTGGTTCACAATGGACCAAAATTCATGTAATTTTTACTTTTGTTGGTTTATATAAACCATGTTCAAATGAATAACTAATTAATTTAGACCTTTTGATCATGATCTAATGGCCCATATTAACTTGATGATGTGGCATTCTATGGAAGCAAGAATTTTGTTAGAATTATACATAAGATATAATTAATATTTTTAAACTACCAATAATATTTGATGCGTGTTTTAATAAATTAAGAAGTTATTTCTTATTTAATATAGAGTGGTGATATAGACCCCCCCCCCCTAAAATCCACTAGCAAAATTAATGTGTTGGCACCCGAATTAAATATTAATGGTAAATCATGGACATTTTATTTTTGTCATCCTATATATGATAAGAGGGAATTCTTTTTTACCGTTTCACACATCATTAACGTATTTTATATTTCTAATAAATTTGTTTACCACCGTCCATAATTAATCAAATTTCAATTTATAAATCTGAAAAATAAGTTATTGGGCTGAATTAATGCATCGTTTAACGTGTGTTAAATGGATACACATGAATAAAACTATCATAAAAAATAAACAAAAATATAACAACGAAAACAAAAACAAAAATTGCTCAAAAATCTGCGAAATACAAATGAAATAATTTGCCTTAAAAAAATTATTGAAATAAATATGACGTATCATTTGTAAAATTAAATATAATAACAAAATTAAATAAAAACCCAATTACGATTTATTATTTAAAACAATTTAACATTTAATGCATTTATTGTTTATTGCCAACACATCAACGTATAAAATAAAATAATAATAATAATAATAATAACAATACTGCTTTATTTTGTAGTTACATTGTAAATATCAAGTATGTATTCGGTGGGTTATAGAGTTTTATGGATTTGAAATTCTATTAGCGCTCTTTATTTTATAGAGTTTTATGGATTTGAATATATATCGGTTATTTAGTTTTATGATTCTTAATTAAGTATTTATTTATGCTCGATGTATTCAGAAGACAAATGTAACATGTGGCAGCAGGGCCGGTCCTGAGTATTGGGAGGCCTGTGACATGATGTTACGATAATCTAAAATTACGAAATTATATCACTTAAAAAAAAAAAACTTTAATGCAAAACGAAATAAGTATTAATAAAGTTAGTTCAAAATATTACAAAACACTTAACTAGCATATTCATTTAAATACCGCTCTTCTCGCATTTTTTGAGGCAAATACATCAATTAAATTTGCATAAAATTGGAGAGAATGATGAAATTGGAGAATCCCGCACCTGCAGAAAATTCAGCAAAGAATTTACCATTCTGTTGAGTTCCAATGCTGCAGAGAATCAATGCTGCAGAGAATTTAACATTTTGTTACCTCCAATTGAAGCCAAAATCTGTGAAAGCCAATTTCGAACACTCAATTCAGCAAAATCCCGCACCTGCAGAAAACCCCGAAGCCAAAATCTGTTAGTAACATCCAATTTCGAAGCTTAAATCTATGATACAATCCAATTTCGAAGCAAAATCCCGCAACTGCAGAGAATCTGAGATGAGATACAATTGCCCCCAATTTCGAAGTGATGTCAATTTCGAATTTGAAGTCAATTGCCCCCAATTTCGAAAGAAAAAAAATCACAATTATCTGTCGCAATTGAAGTCCAAGTCGAAGTGAAGTCGAAATTGCCCCCAATTTCGAAGTGAAGTCGAAGTCGAAGTCTCCAATTGAAGTCGTGTTGAGCAGGGGATCCAATTGAAGTGAAGTCGAAGTCGGCGAAGTGAAGAGTGAAGAAGACCTGTAAGCTATTCTGTCGCAATTGAAGTGAAGAGTGAAGAAGACGAGAGGATCCAAGCCCAACGTCTCTCTGACTCCCGTCGGCGAAGTGACTTCCATCTCCCGTCGCGCTCAGTACCTCCTATGTCGCCTCGCTGTCGCTCTCAAGTCTCACTCAGTACCTATCGACACAAGAAAAAGGAGAGGCATGTAAGCTATTCGTTAGCGGTTTAATGGATCTTGGATCTTTCTTAACGGGTTATTGGTTTAGTAGTGGTATATATGCATGTTTAATGGAAAAAATGGTGGTCCATAGAAAAGGGAGGCCTGTGACTTGGGCTAACCCTGTCAAATCCCAAGTCCGGCCCTGTGTGGCAAAAGGATACAAAAGAGCTTCGTAACTAATTACTAATTGCATTTAGCATGAGAATTAGTCATGGAAGTAACATGAAGGTTGCAAAAATGTTGTGAAGTAAAAAAAAAAAAATATATATATATATCTTACAGTAGCATTCTCGGATGAGAAGATATCCAAGAGTTTTGGCTCAAGTCTTTTTTCCTCTCTATGATGTGAAAATGTTGGTTGTGGAATTCTTGAATAAAAACATGTTCTTCTAAGATATGGGAGAAAATTGATTCATTGATAATAGTTATATTGAGAGAGAGGAATTGGTGTTTCGACAAAAAAAAAAGGCCTTATAAAATGAAAATATATAGTTCGAGATGTTATTCAACTCTTATGCATGAAACTATTACCTAATTAGCAAAAAATAATTGGAAAATGTTTTCAAAACCAAATAAGGGAATGGGAAAATATCTTAGGGGACTAATTAATTCAAGCTAAGTTGCTGTGGCCCAATAATTTCCGGGTTTGATTTAAAAAATGGGAAATGAGTTCCCGGTTTTTTTCAAAACCAAATAACGGAATGGGAAAATATCTTAGGGGACTAATTAATTCAAGCTAAGTTTCTGTGGCCCAATAATTTCCGGGTTTGATTTAAAAAATGGGAAATGAGTTCCCGGTTTTTTTCTGGAAAAAAAATCTTGTAAATTGTAGCAACGGATAATCCGTCTCGAAGAGAAAAGTTTAGGGGCCGTTTGGCAAGTGGAATTAGTAGAGTGGAATCGGATTATAAGGTGGAGGAGTAAAAAATTCTGGAATTAGTAATTCCACAGTTTGTTTGGATGTCCGAATTATAAGATGCTGGAAAATATAATTCTTTGTTTGGTTGGTCACAAAAATTTGGAATTTTGTTATTAAAAATGTAGAAATAATATTTCATTAAAATTGATAAAGAATAATAATATTATAGTAATATTAGTTAGATAAAAACATATTATTATAATATAACATTATTTCAATATAAAATTATAACAATATTATTATATAAAATTATATTCTATTGTTATATTTTATAAGTTATTATGAAAATACTGGAATTTAGTTAATAATTTTAATATAATTAATATAATATTAGGAATTATATAGAAAATAATATAAAATATTAACTGTACTTTTATATTATTATATTATATCTATTAATATATATTATTATTAAAATAATTATTTTATTATTTCAATATAAGTTCTATAATATTATAAATTGTATAATAATAATTTGAAAATATTAAATGTACTTCTATATTATTATAATATTATAATTTATCTAATCATATATAATGTAAGTAATATTATTGTTTTAATATATTTATTATAATATTAGCAATTATATAATAATAATATTAAATATAAAATAAATATACTTTTATATAATTATAATGTTATATTTTATCTATTAATATATATTATAATTAAAATAATTAGCATGTTATTTTAATATAATTACTATAATATTAATAATTATATTATAATAAAAAAAATATTAAATTTACTTTTATATTATTATAATATTAAATTTTATCTATTAATATATATCTTATTATTAAAATTATTATTTTAATATTTTAATATAATTACTATAATATTAGCAATTACCTAATAATAATATAATAATAATAATTAAAAAATGTTAAATGTACGTCTATATTATTAAAATTTTATATTTTATCTATTAATATATATTATAGTTAAAATAATTATTTTATTATTATATTTTTTATATTTATTAATTATTAATTATATTATGATAAAATAATTATTTATCCATATATTAATATAATATAATATTAGTTATATTGATTAATACTTATAAAATTATCATAATATTAATTAAATTAATTTAATAATTAGATGAAGATGCTCCACTTTGACACTCCAACTTTTATTGGAATTACAATTTGCAAGAAAAATGGAATTATGATATGCTCCACCATCTAATTCTTTCCATAATTCTTTGTGCCAAACAAAGAATTTGCATTATTGGAATTTTAAGATTCAATTCCATCCCTAATTCCATGCATCCAAACACCCCCTAGAGAACTTGACAAGAATATAAAGTGTATGGAATATAGTATGAAGAAAATTTCCAACAAAGAAAAGGACATGAAGTATACATATCAAATAAAGCAACAAATCAAATGTGGCTCTGTTACAAATATTTGTATATATCTATAAAAACCACATAAATTAAGTTTTGAATTTACCTCACATTTCCCAAATCAAGCCTAATTGATCCATATTTAGCCAATTGAAGTCCATCCAGCACCAAATAGCATTGGTTCAGCATAATCGAGCCATAGTTGATCCTAATTCAGCTGTGTCGAGCCTTATTTCAACATAATTTAATCCCAATAAATTATAATTTGTCTTAATTAAACCACAATTCTCCATAAAATAGCATAATCGAGGATAGGAGTATCTTGTTGATTCACTTATTATTAGAAATTACAGCATGATGAGTTATATCCTTTCTAAATCTATACTTTGCCTCTCAAGTCTCAACTTTTTGATGCCACGGATGGTGCGGACCGGGCCTAATGTGAGGAGCAATGTTGGAGATAAAGTTTAACGGAACGAAACGGTTAAGCACTATTAAAATGAATTGCCGATTAACGGTAATTTAACGGTGACATAGCGATAATATAACGGTGACACTGATCCGTAATTATATATCATATATAATATTATTATATTTTTGAAATTATTGTAATTATAATTCAACTTTAAAGATAAAATAAACACAAACATTACAAATTCCAAGTGTAAACAAGGGTAACATACATAGTCTAAACCGAAAAAATACGATATATCAAAAGTCTAAACAAATTTTTGCGATGTATAGCATTTAGCCCCATTGTGCCCTCAAGGAGTGAGAATAAATAGAATTATATGACTATTATTATTATTATTATTTTTATTATTTTTATTATTATTTTATATCATATTGTTACGACTATATTATAATATTAATATATTTTATATAATTTTATTATTATATTATTAATGTAGAAATTTCAGAGATAACTTGATAAAAAAAGTGTTCATATATATTGTAACCGAAATCCTAAAAATCAATCAGCATCGTTTTTGTGGGCGATTTTTAGAGCTCAAATGATAACAAAAAATTACAATCAAGATATCCAAATTGTTGTATTTGAAAAGATATACAAATTTGATATTTGAATAATTTGTTAATTCTCATTCTAACTCGTTCAAAACCTCAGTTGAAGTTTGGTCCAGTATATTGCATGTAAATAACGATGAAAATAACACCGTTAAAGACTGTTAAGGACCGTTAAAATGATCAAACACGGTCAAATAACGGTTGACCGTTATTTCAAACTGTTATACAAAAAATATAACGTTAACTCGCCGTTAACCTTTTTTGGACCGTTAAATACCGTTAAGGACCGGTTTTTGTAACATTGGTGAGGAGTGATAATAATATTTTATTTTAAGTATATTGTATGTATGTATGCAGTGGGCTATTTTGATTTACGGATTTTAAGTTAAATTAAAATTTTGTACTAAATTTTTTGGAAAAAGCTCGCTTGTCAAATTTTTTTTTACTTTTTTGAAATTATGAAATTCGAATACTTGTTCATATATTCTTATTTGGGAAATTCTTCAAAAACCCCCTAATTTTTTTGGGATTTCTCAAAAACCCCCTAACTTTTAGATTTTTTGAAAAACCCCCTATAAATTAAGTTTAATTCTTGAAAACCCCAATACTAGTGTTATCTTTCATTTTCCATCCAAATTATTCTTTTTTTGACCAAAATACCCTCACAATTTATTTTATAATTGAATTTATTCTATAAACTAATAAATAAATAATATTTTACAATATAATATTTCATAATATTATATCATGATATTTATTATATTATTCTATAATTAATTATATGTGTTTTATATAAAATTATTTAATGTAAAAATAAAAAATACAATGTGAAATAGTATTTATTTAATAATAATAATAATAATATATATATATAATAATAATAATAATAATAATATATATATATATATATAATAATAATAATAATAATAATAATAATAATAATATATATTATAAATAGTAAAATAAAATAGTGAGTTGTAAAATAGTATCATAAATTATTTTTAATTCTAATAACGTGAAATATTTATCATGAAATATTTAATTTATTTATGTATTTATTAATTTATATTGAATAAAAGAATTCATAAAAGAAAATCAAGAAGGATATTTTTGTCCAAAAAAATGAAAATTGGATGGAATGTTAAAATTAACCTTTGTAGGGGAATTTTTCAAGAATTAAATTCAATTTATAGGGGATATTTCAAATAATCAAAAAGTTAGGGGGTTTTTGAGGAATTCCAAAAAAGTTAGGGTTTTTTTAAGAATTCCCCTTCTTATTTTGTGGTGCATTACAATATGCTTGTATGATATTCTGAATTAAATATTACTGTATTTCACAAGATAGGTGTGACAACATGGCAGGTTGAGAAAAAGAAATCTTCACAACTAATACAAGCTAATAATTGCTACTTACGTTTAGCATGAGAGTTAATCATGAAAATAACATGAAAGTCACAAAATTATGAGTATATATATAGCTTGCAATTGTATTCTTTGATGAGACGTGATATCCAAGACTCTTTTTGTTTTTGTTTTGAAGTCAAGTCTGGAGCACGAATCGTGCTCGTACAGCTTAATAGTTTTATGGGGAATTCTTCAAAAACCCCCCAACTTTTCTGCAAATTCTGAAAAACCCCCTGTATTTTTAAAAAAACCCCTATCTTTTTTAGATTCCCTCAAAAACCCCCTATATTTTTTGCTTCTTCAAAAACCCCCTAACTTTTATAGATTCTCTCAAAAACCCCCTATCTTTTTATTATGTTTTTTAAAAAATAACCATTATACCCTTTAGTTTTATTTTTTGAATTTCTATCATTTAATAAATAATGAATATTTATTAAACTATTATAAAAAAATTAAAAATAAATAATACATGATATTATAATATTATAATAAATAATATATAGTATTAAAATATTATAATAAATAATATATTGATATTAAAATATCATTTTCAACAATTATTATAATATTTTAATATCGATATATTATTTATTATAATAATTTAATATCTATGTATTATTTATTATAATATTTTAATATCAATAAATAATATATGATATTAAATTATTATAACATTTTTATTGATATTTTAACATCAATACAATTATAAAAAATAAATAATGCATGATATTATATTATTATAACATTTTTATTGATATTTTAATATCAATAAAATTATAAAAAATAAATAATGCATGATATTAAAATATAATAATAAATAATACATATATATTATAATAATTGTTGAAAATGATATTTTAATATCAATATATTATTTGTTATAATATTTTAATACTATATATTATTTATTATAATATTATAATATCATGTATTATTTATTTTTATTTTTTTTATAATAATTTAATATATATTCATTATTTATTAAATTATAGAAATTCAAAAAATAAAACTAAAGGGTATAATGGTTATTTTTTAAAAAACATAATAAAAAGATAGGGGGTTTTTGAGAGAATCTAAAAAAGTTAGGGGGTTTTTGAAGAAGCAAAAAATATAGGGGGTTTTTGAGAAAATCTAAAAAAGATAGGGGGTTTTCTAAAAGTAGAGGGGGTTTTTCAGAATTTTCAAAAAAGTTAGGGGGTTTTTGAAGAATTCCCCTAGTTTTATTGATATCCAAAACTTCTTGTAAATGCCTTTTCTTCTATCTATAATAAGAACTAGCTTTTTCCCCCGCACGATTGCGCGGGAGTCTTCGAGTTTGTTATGATGTAATTTTTCCTAATATGTTATTGTATTCTACGTTTTATTGCCTGATTGTTCACACATCTGTATTTTGGTGTATTTTTAACTCCCTATCTTTTTTAGATATTGTAAAAAAATTCTATGTTTTTGTATATTTCAAAAAAAAAAAAAAAAACCTCTACCAAACTTTTGTTTCTCTTATGGATGATATTCACTTCTCCTTTTGCCAAATACTCTTTAATCTTCATACGTAATGATTATTTTTTATTATTATTAATTTTAACCAAATTCGTAAGCAATAATAATAAAATATGCAATAATAAATAAACACATTGAAAACATATCGTAAAAGAATATCTATTTAAACATCAATTTTTTTTTTTCGTTGTCCGTTTATTTTAGTAATAATTTCATGATTTTATATTTTTATCTATTGTAAAATAATATATTGTAAAAGAATATCTATGTTGTGTTCTTTTTATCATTATTTTGTGTTAGTTTTTCAAGGAAAAAATATAAAAGTCAAATATATATAATGTATGAAATATTAAAATTGTATAAATATAATATATAATAATTTTTTTAATTATTATATGCTCCAAAAATATGAAGATTTTTTTAAATTAATAGAAAATAATTTTTTTTAATTACTACATATATAAATTTAGGAGTTTTTATAATATCCAATAATTTAAGGAGTTTTTTGAAATTTTTCCGTATATAATTTTTACAAAAAAATATGAATGAACTTGATCAACGATGGACCAAAATTCATGTAATTTTTTAATTAGTGGGTTTATATAGATCATGTTAAAATAAAAAATCATATATTATAGATCTTTTTGATCAAGATCAAGTGGTCCACATTAAAAGGATGATGTGACCTTTTGTGAGGACTTTAATTTCTCTAAAAAAAAAAAAAAAAAAAAAAGGTAAATATCACATTAACTGAAACCGGTAAGAAGACCAAAAGGCTAAAAATAAATAATTAATGATATCAATAATTACTAATAATATTAATTGTATATAGTTGATATCTATGATAATGATAAGAAATCAATCATAATTAAAGTGAGAAATTTAAATATAAAAAAGTGAAAAGGTAAATGATGACGTGGAGCAAACATAGAAGAGCAATTTTCTTAACTTTATAAATATAAAAAATGTAAATTAGAACTAAAAAGGACCAACATATAAATAAAAAGGACAAAAATATAAATTCAAATGTTTAAAAGGACCGAAATTTAAATTAAAAATGACCTAAATGTTAAAAAAAAAAAGGCCAAAGTGTAAACTAAAACAAAAAAGGACCAAAATATAAATTCGGAAATGTGAAAAAGGACCGACATGTAAATAAAATAGGATCAAGATGTAAATATGAAGGACCAAAATGTAAGTTTTTAAACTTAAAAGGGCCAAAATGTAAAAAAAAAAGACCAAAATATAGTTTTTTCAACTAAAAAGGATCAAAATGTAATTAAGAAAGGACCAAAATATAAATTAATATTTTTTTACAAAGAGGCCCTGGACGCTAATGTAATTCTTTAAACTTGAAGGACCAAATTGTAAATTAAAAAGGACCAAAATGTGAATAAAAAAGGACCAAAATATAAAATTTTTTTAAAAAGGACCAAAATATAAATAAAAAATGACCAAAATGTAAAAGAAAATATTTCTTTTCACAAAAAGGTCCCTGATGGCGTGGCCTCATGTGGAAGCTTGAATTTATCCAACTTTATATATAACTTATAATTATAATATATCATGTTATCTCGGTCATGATCAATAACCATAATGCTTTAAGATATAAGAGTAAACTGACCACTTCTAATTTTGTAAATGATATACATTAAGAGAGTTGATTTGGTAATTTATCGCAAGTATAGTTAATAAAAAAAGTTGACGTAGTGTTTACATTTTTAGTATATATTTTGGTATAACTAGTACAATACATCAAAATTTCGATAGAAGGCTATAGCGTGGAACATAAGGAAAAGACGTAAGGAACATACATTCCAAAAAAAGAAGCCACCACCGTTGACGATAGCATACGAATCCTGACGATGGTTCAAGAATGGATGATCCTCAAACCACCGTTCACATATGGATATACAACATGAAAAATTTGGGGAGATGGGTCGAAAAACATGTGGACATGCACGACCAAGTAATAACAGAATTTTTTCATTATTCGAATAATGAGTAATATATTTAATGAGTCTTTGTTATGTTGTGTTCTTATGTTATGTTCTTTATTATTTATATTTGCGTTTTCTAGTTATGCTTTCTAATTTTTAGTGTTTTTTTTTGTTTTAGTTTATGATTTTATAAATTTTAATTTTATCCAACGAATTACTAATGTGAATGCAAAAAAAAGGATTAATTGAACTTGGCGGAGTCTATCACTATGCCAAAAAACATAGTGATTTGGCGGAGTCCACCACTCTGCCACAAAGATTAATCAATTTTTTACTGAATTAACTCCTGTTAATACTGGCGGAGTGGTGGACTCCGCCATTTCCTATTTTGACGGAGTGGGGGACTCCGCACTTGGTTACTTCTGGATTTAAGTTATTTGGTTGATTATTTTTGGATTATTTTAAATTGGATTGGTTAGTTTGAGAAATACAATGAATTAATTATTTTCTAGTGTTTTTTGTTTTGTTTTGGAATTAAGTTGTAGTTGAGCATAAACTATATAGTTTCCAGTTTTATTATTATTGATCATGTAATATCATATATATGAAATTTCAAATTATGAATTAGAGTCTTCATTACATTATTAACATTGTTTTGGCATTGACGATATGTACGGGATTATTGATTAATATTTTGGTATTAACTTTTATACTAAGCATTTTGTAGCTTTCTTTTTGTTGGCATATACTAGCGAAAAATCTAATTGAAATTAATAAATTAATTAATAAAGTAGTATCAATTATTGTAAAATTAAATATAAATTAATTATAAATCTTTTTTTTTTGAAAAATAATTATACATCATTCTAAATTAAGCATTAACATGTTCGTTCTTATTTATTTAACTTTCTTCGAAGTTACAACAACAACTTAGAACATGTTGTGTTCTTATTTTGGGTTTCGTAACGGTTCTCAAATCATCGTTTATTTAACTTTCTATGATCTGAAACATGAAACATGTTCATCTGATAAATGATTAGAAACACATTCTTTTAAGATGTTGGAGGAAATTGACTAATAGGAAAGAACTATATTGAGAGAGGTGAATTAGTGTTTTGAACCGTAACTTATGGTGCATCTCGATTCGTAGGATGCGAGGTCGTTTGTCCGTTCACGTCACAAGCAAACTTAGGTGTCAACTAAGTCACCAAATAGCTTTCGTTTCTAATTTTGTCAACGTCGTTGTTATTCTATCATTCACTGCCCGTATTTGCTACTCGGATTAGTCGTATTCCCAATTTACTTTTCCGGAGGCATTCTCTGCAATCGATAAAAATTATATGTCGGATCATGAAAGATAAAAGTTGTGGTTACCAGTAACAGCGCCAACAAGTTATAATGCTTGATTATTTTTGTATCCTTGTATTAAACACATCAATTTAAATTCTCATAATCATTAATTATATAATTTTTCAATTAATTATTGTAATCAGAAATTGTCTTATCGAATTTATAATGGTACAATGATTAGATTTATTAATAATTTATTGTAAACTCATTTGTGTACTTCTGATTTTGATGAATAATGAATATATTGTGTGTGATAAACCCATCTCCATTAATTTTTTATTGTAATTTTGCAAAATTGTAACTGTGATGCCCAATAGATCGACTTGGAAGTAGATTTGGTCATATTGATAGATCAGCGAGATCACCAACTCTTAATACATGAAACTAACACCTAATTAGTAGAAAGTAGAAACTAATTTCCAATTTCCAATAATAATAAAAAAAATGTTAGAAATTAATTGGCTATATTTTCAATACCAAAGAATATGCTGTTTTTTTTTTTCTTTTTTCTAAATTGGGAATACTACCAATTAATTTGGGATAAGAATATATACAATCTTTTTAAGCTTTGTAATTTTACCTGGAAATATTGAAATCACAGAATTAGGGGGTGGTTTGGGCCTAATCCTATAAAAACAAAGTTTGAACGGGCTGTAAGTTTTCAAAAAATCAAGTTGAAGCCGTACCTGAGTGATTACTGATTAGTCCCTTAATCCTTATGTACTACTGTCCGGTTTATCATTAATCCCACCAGTCATTAATCTAGAGGAAGATATCTTGTTATATAGCCGGACGGAGGAGGAAGAAGCACGACCTTACTTGAACAGGATCTGTTCTATAGGATCGTACCACTGTATTCTTGAGTGATCAGGAGACAGGCACCACAGTCTGGTTGATGACCCGTAACCACTGCACCAGAGCGTGATTAACGGCTTAGATCTTCCCTCGGGTCGATCGATGGCTGTAGAGGATCGTTCCCTTCTAGCTTCGTCTGGTGGGGGCGGTGCAGTGGTTGTCTGACAGACCCCACCTCCATTTGTTTTTCTCTTTATCGAATTTTCGTTTTGTTTGTTGTCTTGGAGGTGTTTGAGAAAATGTATGAATACTAAAGAATAAAAAGAACTGAGTTTGCATAAGAGGTGTTTGGTGATATGCCTTCCGGGTAATCTAATCATGCGTAATGTTTGATGCATCAGCCCTGTTACATTCGAAGCCTCAGAGAAAGAACTGAGTTTGCATAAGACCTTCCCGAGTCCTTATTAAAAGAACCGAGTTTGCATACGAGGTGTTTGATGAAATGTTTGATAGTGTAATCATGCCTAATGTCGTATGCTTCATCCAGTGGAAGATTATTTGATGCGTCATGCTTTTTCTTGTTTGTGTTCAGTACGAAGCATCGGAAAAAGAGATAATGTGGACTGGGTTTGATGAAATGTCTGACCGAATCCTTGAAGAGAAAGAGGGAAAACGAGTTTGCACTGGAGGTGTTTGATGAAATGCCCATTTTTTTCCCTTGTTTTGTTGCAAGTTTTTTGCTTCACTTTTGTTTATACCGATTATTTTTTAATAGGAAAGGGTAGAAGGTGGGAACAACTAAACTTATGCTCTGATGTGTTTGATTGCATGCCTCGGCAATCTTCTTCTTCTTCTTTTTGTTCCTGTTGAAAGTTTTTTTTTTCATTTCCTCACTTGTATTGCCATATTGTATTTTACATGAAAGATTGGAAAGTTGAAATGTGTGAACTTATGCTTTTCATTTCATTTCCATCAAGTAACTACACGAGTTTAAATAAACTTACAACAAAAAAATGCTTTATTTGTGTAAGTTTTTTTTTTCATTTCCTCGGTTATTTTGTTACTTGCTAACTTAGATTAAACTATATTAATTATTTCCCTTGTACTAAATAATTTACAATTTATATACATCTCTTAAATGAAAAACAGTACTTATTATCATGTAAACACAACAATAACAACGATGTATAAGAAAACCATGAACCCAGTAACAGAGTAGAGAAAATCTACCAATAACTCCGTTGCCATGCTCTCCTTTCTCCTCCTCTTCAGGGATACAAACTCCTCATACCGTCTTCTTCTCCCCTCAATTTTCTCTTTCCCTCCATTTCTCCTCTCCCCCTCCATTGCACGTGTCAAGATCACGAGACCATCCTCGCCATTAACCGGTGATCCTTCTTCATCCTCGATCGTCAGAGTAACTTCTTTTATGTTCCCAGTCTTTTCTGAGCATCTCACCGAGATCGATACCAATGAATTCGCCAACACAACGGCGAATCGTACCACTACTTCAGCTGTGTACCTGTGATTAATGAAGTAATCAATGGAATTGAAAGAAAATTAAACAAAAGAAAAAGTTACATACAAGTCGCGATATATGGAGACAGGTGTCTGACTCGACAAGTTCACAGCCCGGTTTCGATTCGGGTCGATCATTATCCAGCTAAGTGTTAATCCGCCAGGCGAAATCACCTCCTCTAATGGCTTTCTGTCGATCGCATCAAGGCGAAACGGCGAACCAAGAAACCACGGACAACTAGTATCGGTCTCCATGACACGAGAAAATATCGGCTTGCCGTCGTGGTAAATATCGACGGCCAAGACGAGTTCTTTAGGAAGATGAATGGACGAGACTGAAGTAACAAACTGGGGAACAGAAGGGGAGGGGAAGGAGATGGCGTCAGAGAAGAATGAATGAGGAGGGATGGAGAGGGAGAGGACGCGTGGATGGTTCAAAGAAGGCCACGTAGACATGCATAAATTGCTCCACATAGATGGGTCGGAGGAGAGCGAACGGAGGCCGGAGGAGGCGCACCGGACGGCGGCGAGGCTGGAGGCGGCCAGCAGCGAGAGTACACGTATTAGCACGTCATTGGGCAAATCCTCTATAGTGGTCGGCTTGTCAACGTGGAAACAAACGAGTGATTTGTCAGACATGGTTGGTGTCTTGATGGGTTTTGGGGGTTTTGAACTTCAAAGAGTAGTTGGACTTGGGTTCTAATTTGTAGTGGAAGAATTGAATTTAGAGGGAATTTATTTATACGAATGGCAATCGATAAACCCACTTGTCAGATTTTTATTGTGCGAGATATTTCCTGGAAGCATGGTGGTGAAGTGTGAACTGATAATGCCATAAAAAAAACTTTGAAACGTGAGGGTATCTTCTTTTTGGATTAGGATTGCTAGAGAGACAATTATTAACACGTGAGAAGTGGGTTTGTGGATTATCAATCAACTATCAGCTTGATTATTTCTCATTAAAAAGTCTCTTAATTGCTTATATTCGGTTCTTATAGGTTCTCAATCAATTTCTAATGATTTGACTAGTTAGCTAATGTTATGTATATTTAATAACGATTTGGTAGGTTAATCATATATTTTGTTTGTAAGTTTTATGATTTAACTATAATGATTAGGTAGGTTAATGTAATATATTGATATTAGATGGAGTAAGAAGGTATGGGCTCAGTAGGTAGTATATCATTCGTCAATGAATTTATGTAGCTTGGCCCAACATAAATAAGTTATAAATCAATTAAATTAGAAATTAGAAATTATATTTGTAGCCGAATTATCCAATATTCTGTTTTGTTATAAGCAATTAAGGATTACATGCCGGCTAAATTCCACGCGAGTGAATACAATTCGAATAAAATTCGCGCGAATAACTGTAGAAGACGCGACTTGTTGTGGTTGTGGCTATAGAAACAGAGAACTAAGTAGATGCTGTCTTATTCGCATATATTTTGCTTCGATTATCTTTTGTTTGTTTTCAGATGATGTAATTTGTTAAAAATAAACAAAAAATCAAGACCGCCACATCATCGGTGACGAATCTATTAATACGAGGCAAGATCTCTTAATAAAATGGATTTTCATATATTGCAGTCATGACGGATAAAAATTTCCAAAATGAGATACAAGTCAGATTTATTAGAGAATCATGTAAGATTTCTTCAGATGATATAGCCATGATATTGAATCATATTGAATTGAATAATACGTTTAAAATAGATTCAAGGTCTCGTGTCAGTGTTCGTCCTGAACGATCCATCGATCCCGAACTAGGCATACACTTGTGAGGCCTAGGCCAGGGTCTGAAATTAGAGCACGTCTGATTTTTCTCTCGTGTGAATAAAATCTTTGAGCTTGCCATATTAAAAAAAAGGATTTTTATCGTACATTTTTTTTTTTTATGATACATCTATTTTAAAGGATATTTTGAATAATTATCAATTAATAAGTATTTAAAGTAAATTTTCAAATTTATTTAGCAACAAATGATAAGTTAAATAGAAAATCTGAATTGTTCATTAAAAAAAATATCCATAAAAATTAAATTTTATTATACATTCTTCTAAATATCCAAAATATCCTTTAAAAAAGTGTATGATAGAATTTTCCTAAACAAAATGGGGTTATATATGGCACTTCTCGAACAAGGAAAATTTCTGATGATTCGTCAATCGAGAAGGATTAATTAGGGTTAATTAGATTGATTAGCACTCAAATTAATACTTAGTTAGATTTATTCAATTAAAGAATCTGATCAATACAATTAATCCCCTCGATTGACGCATCAAAGATATTTTTTCTTGTTCATGGAGACATAGTATATTTACCCAAAAAAAATAGTGTGCCATTAGAAGAAGTTTATGAAGAAGAGAAAAGGTCAAATGAGAGTTGAGAACTAGAAAAGACATAGTTGTTTAGTTCGCAAATAATTCTCCTATAATTAAACAATTACACATTAGGAATAAGGAAAATTATACTTTTCCCCCCAAAATCACCCCACAAATCGTGATGCAAGTCCCAATGCATTGTGGGGTGATTTGGATCCCCATTTTACATCCCAATTCTTCTTCAATTACAAAATTCTAATTAATTTTTAATTAATTATGTTCTAATTAAACTGATTAATGGTGCCACGAATTAAATTTCAATTAAAATTATTAAAATTTTGGATTAAAATTTAATTGGAGCTGAATTGGGATGTAAAATGGGGGTCCAAATCACCCCACGATGCATTGGGATTTGCATCACGATTTGTGGGGTGAAATGGGGGGGATGAGTAGAACAGCTCTAGGAATAATATTGACATCTCCGTACCCTAACCTAATTAATAATTCGTGTATTCTAAGATTTTTTTTAAAGTACGTATTATGCACCGTATTATGGTCGTATCACGAATAACTAGCTAAGGATAGATTTATGATTTTTTTTGTAAACTTAGCATATTTTATATATTTTTAAATAAATTATAGTAATTTTGATTTTTTTTTATATATAAAATATACCAATTATTATAAAATATGACATAAAATCTTAAAGATGGGTCCACCACCATTTGTCTTTCCAATAAAATATAACTTTACATTAATTACTCTTCCATTCCACAAATTTAAAAATAAACATGATTTTAGGACCCATATTAAAAAAAAATACGATCTTATAATTACAAAAGAATATACTTAATAAACATGATTTTGCATTATTATAATAAATGTTCTATGATTATACTTTAGTTATTTGAGTATATATTTGAATATTATAATAATTTAGAGGGATCTTTAATGTGTGGGGCCGGGACTGGTTGTGTTAATTGTCCCATTTAATGGTTGTTAAAAGAAATGCAGTCGCAACTTGCAAGACACCTATAGTTTTCGAGAGAGTTGAGAGTCTATTATTATTATGGACACCACCAAGGAAGAAAATGCAAGGTGATATATATATATATATATATATATATATATATATATATATATATATATTTGTTAAGGGGAATTCAAAAAAATAATCCAAAAAAAGAATTCATGCGTGCAAAATATACTGATGAAAGTAGCAAAATATACTATTTAAATTAGCAAAATATACTGATGAGTCTAATATGTTAACATAGTTAAAATTTAGAATAAAATAATACAGTTTCAATAGTATATTTTGATAAATACAAGAATATATTTTGCTAATTTCTATAGTATATTTTGATTTTTTAATTCTTTTTTGGATTCTTTTTTATGGATTTTTGTTAGCATTTATAAATTTTGCTAATACATTTAGATATGATGTAGAATAAATTTTATACAATTTCGATTTTTGTATCTAACAAAACCGATAACATATTTTCACAACCGTCAATTTCGGTAAATTTATTGATTTCCATGAAGGAAAACTCGAAACTTAGTAAAAATTCATTTTGAGCCTATCTATATGATTTAAAATACATCCAAACCAAAAAAATCGAATTTCAAAATTTATTTAATGATGATTCATGTTGTAACTATTTCCTACAATTCAATTTTTTAAAGTATTATGATAAGTATGATAGAAGTTTTTATTTTTCATGAAATTAAATCTACAACATTCTCAAATGATATAAATCATATCTATACGGTTAAAATTCGATTTTAATATTTAGATTTAGTGAAATAAGTGTTGTTGGCCGACGCTGGCCAAACAAGAGTGTTGGCCATTGATCCTATCCCACATATATATATATATATATATATATATATATATATATATATATTAGACGAATGCTAACCTACTTAATTAAGTATCAAAATTTTGATACTTAATTTTTTTAATTATTGAATTTGCATTAATATATATATTTGCTGGTGTATTTGAATTTGAAGAGAACATAATAAGCTTACTTTTTCTGAGGATTGAACAAAAGCTCATGACAACAATTAATTTGATTAGGAAACAAAATATAATTATATTTTATTTTTATTAGACTTTTTTGTTGATCTTTGTAAATTGATGACGATGTTATTTTTACGTCATTTAAACTCGGGGCACATAAGGATCTTGTCTTAGGACATAATATTTTTATTGTTTTAATTAAGAAAAAAGATAAACAACTATTGATTTTGTCTATTATTTTTTATTCTTAGTTTAATGCAGTCTTTAATGTTTGAATTTAATTAATCAAGTATCTTAATTTTTTAATTTGATTCAGTTAAATATTGTCTTAGTTAAGAAATTTAATTGATGAAATAAGAATCGGGCTTAATTGAACTTCAGAAAAGTGATAATAGACCCATAGTACAAAATTTGTTGACAAAAAGCAAAATAAGCTCTTATGATTTACTTAAAAAAAGAGAGGTGTGTGTGTGTGTGGGTGCGTGCGTGTGTGTGTGTGTGTGTGTTGGTGGTGGTGGTGGTGGTGGTGGGGTGGGGGATGGTGGGTGTGTGTGGTGGTGGTGGTGGGGTGGAGGTGGGGGGTTTAAGAGTTTAGGGTTTGGGGGGGTTGGGGGGGAGAGACAATCTGAGAAAACCAAAATAAAGACTGGGCCAAACTAAATTAATGTGCCGAAAAGGCCCAACAGGCCGAGTATGAATAATCGTTTCACTTGTGACAAATAACAGGGGGGGGGGGTTTGTAAAACTCACATAATTTGAAATTTTCATAATTTAAATTTTAATTGAACATCACAAATTCATAAGCAAGAAGATCTGGAATAAGAATAACATTGCACCACACAAGCATTATATCCCTTATCCATGAATGATCCGCGTGGCAAAACCCCATTAGGCAAGAAATCCAATACAGAATCCAATTCATCCAGGAGAAGTGATCCACATCATACATTCTCATACAAGTCTACTTCTCCCCTCTCAAGTCTCAAATACAAGATCAACCACTTGAGCCCAAGCTAGCAAAATTAATGGCGACATTGGCGACCAGCACCATTACTGGATTGGGTTCCTCTCTCGCTCTTTCACGCCGTTCTTCATCCTCCTTCCTTACTTCGAAGAGGACTTCGCGTCGCAATGTCGTTACTTGCAGGTTTATACATAATACACAAAATAAAATATGATCTATAAAGAGTATGAAATGGTAGATTTAATCGAATGAATTCTGGACCAGCTTTCCGAGGGATTGGTTGAGGAGGGACTTGAACGTGATCGGATTCGGTCTAATCGGTTGGCTCGCACCATCAAGCATTCCCGTCATTAACGGAAACAGCTTGACGGGACTTTTCTTTTCGAGCATTGGAGAGGAGTTAGCTCACTTCCCCTCCGGTCCAGCTCTCACCTCTCCTTTCTGGTAATAATGATTAATAATTTAATTCTATAAGTTAATGGGTATTGTTATTTGGATCTTATTTTTAATTTGGTTGTTGATTTTGTGTTGTTTTGATAGGTTGTGGTTGGTGACGTGGCACTTGGGTCTGTTCATCTGTTTGACATTTGGACAGATTGGATTTAAGGGGAGGAGTGAGGAATACTTTTGAACTTGTTTGAGGTTCCAGATTTTACTTTGTGTGTAATAGGCTCTAATTCTTGTATAAATTCCTGTCGTGAAATGTAATGTATTCTGATGTTTGATAAGTTGAATGTTTGCTTTTGGTACATGTGAATTAAAAATGGAATATAGAACGTCAAAATTTTGTTTGATTTGTGCCAATAATCCCCATTGGTTAAAAATTTGAGTATCATCATTAAATAGTTATTGAATATTGGTATAGAGCATCAATTTTATTGGAAGGAGACCTGCACAGAGAGGTGGCGATGAGACGGGTCGGGTTATTTTAGATTCTGATCGATTCGTTTCGCGAGTCATTCTGGTTATTCGGCTTTTGGATCATTTCGGTTTTCGGATCGGTCAATTTTGGGTAGTTTCGGTTTTCGAATCATTTCGATTTTCGGATCGGTCAATTTTGGGCGGTTTTGGTTTTCGGATCGGTCAATTTTGGGTAGTTTCGGTTTTCGGATCATTTCGGTTTTCGGATCGGTCAATTTTGAATAGTTTCGGTTTTCGGATCATTTCGGTTTTCGGATCGGACAATTTTGGGTAGTTTCGGTTTCGGATCATTTCGGTTTTCGGATCGGTCAATTTTGGGTAGTTTCGGTTTTCCGATCATTTCGGTTTTCGGATCGGTCAATTTTGGGTAGTTTCGGTTTTCGGATCGGACAATTTTGGGTAGTTTCGGTTTTCGGATCATTTCATTCTCGAGTCATTCAGTTTTCGAGTCGTTCGGATTTAGGAAACTTTGATTTTCGCATAATTCGGATTATATGAGTTATCGGCTATGTTGCGCGGATACTTCAAAAAATCGAATTTACCCGTATCGCCGTATCCGTATCGTATCATAAATCATATGTTAAATTGCCGTATCGTCGTATTCGATACACGTCATTGTATTGTCGTATCGTCGTATTCGTGCAACACAGGTTATCGAATTAGGAAACATTTAACTTAGGATAATCTGGGAATGGTTCAATTAAAGCTTTGAATAAATAAATATATAATATTGATCATTTAGATTTGTTTTTTCCGGTTAATCGAAATTTTTGTTTCGAGTCATTTGGTTTTTGTTTCAAGTAATACTTACTAGAAAAATGTTTTGTAATATAAATGTGTTATTCAACTTCCGAGTTGTTCAAGTTTAAATTTAAGTTCATTTGAGTTCGGATATTCGCGAGTCATCCATTTACGGGTCAATCAAGGAACATGTTCTTTGTTTGGATGATGAGTCATTCGTGTTCGTGTTCATGTTCGGTTTGAGTTTCAGATTGTCCAGGTTTGAGTCATTCAAGTTTCAATTTGTTAGGATTTCAGATCTTCAAAAATATATATTATCAATTTAAAAAAATATATTTGAAAGATAAAAACTATATCACATATATAGATTAAGACTTCAGATTGTCAACAATATATATTATCAAGAAAATTTTTGGTTTGTAGACGAAATAAGTTTGCAAATAATCAAAATATCCAACATAGTTTGATAATTCCTGAAATAACATTTCAAATGTCGAGAGATGTTAAAATGATCGATTTTTGAAAAGTCGAGAATTCTTAAATATATTTAATTACAATTAACAAACCTAATGTCGAGAGGTTGATTTTAATTCAAAATATGATACATTTCCCCAGATTTTACCAAAACATCATCTATGTTCTAATTAGTATATTTAATTAAAATGATAATTAGTACACGTTAGCTATTAACTTAATACATAATTAATATTTATTCGAATTCATAAATTTGAATAAATTTTAATGAATATTTAATGATATGTTCTAATTATCATGTTAATTAAATACAATAGTACAAATATGAAAAAATACGGCAGGTACATTTTGGAGTACAATAAAATTATATATATATATATATATATATATATATATATATTTTTTTTTTTTTTTTTTTTTTTTTTTTTTTTTTTTTCCAATGCATCAACAGTAAACTGATATTAAAAAAAAATTACTCTCCTCCAAAATGTACCTGCCGTATTCTCCATATCTGTACTATTGCATTTAATTAACGTGATAATTAGAACATATCATTAAATATTCATTAAAATTTATTCAAATTTTTGAATTCGAATAAATATTAATTATGTATTAAGTTAATAGCTAACGTGTACTAATTATCATTTTAATTAAATATACTAATTAGAACATAAATGATGTTATGGTAAAATCTGGAGAAATATATCATATTTTGAATTAAAATCAACCTCTTCACTTTTCAAAAGTCGAGAGGTTTGATCTCCACTTTTCAAAAATCGAGAGGTTTGTTAATTGTAATTAAATATGTTTAAAAATTCTCGCCTTTTCAAAAGTCGATCATTTCAACATCTCTCGATTTTTCAAAAGTCGAAAGTGTTATTTCAGGAATTATCAAACTATGTTGGCTATTTTGATCATTTGCAAAATTATTTCGCTTACAAATCAAAATTTTCTTATTATCAATTTAAGAAGAGATATTTGAAAAATAAAAACAATATCGCATATATAGAAGTGCATCGGACATTATCAATGGACTAGTAAACATTAATATATACTAGCTTGATAGCTTTATCCCCGCGCAATTGCGCGGGATGTTTTTTATATAAGTATTTAAATAGAATTAACGCGTGTGCGAATTAACGCGCATGCGTTTGAACTAAATTAATCTAATCATGACATATTTGCAAATATCATTATATCAATAGATGCATAAGGTTCATGAAATTAGTCTATCACGGATATTATTTTCTAATATAATTTGTATAAATAGCATTTGTTCAGGTGCTTCTAAAATCGATTAATATAATCAGGACATATTCGCAAATTAAATATGTATGTAAAATAGGAAAAAAATACCAAATGTAAAAAATGACCAAAATGTAAAATAAGAAAAAAGGATCAAAATGTAAAGAAGGACCGAAATATAAATAAAAAATGACCAAAATGTAAATTAAAACTAAAAATGACCAAAATGTAAATAAAAAGTACCAAAATATAAATTAAAAAATGTAAAAAAAAATCGAAATGTAAATAAAAAAGGACCAAAATGTAAATTAAAACTAAAAATGACCAAAATATAAATTAAAAAAAAAAATTATACAAAAGTCCTTGATGACGTGGAGGCTTAGAATTGCAAGAAATTTGTTTGATTTATATATAAGATATAATAATTTATAGACAAAAAAATATTAGTATTATAACTTTTATTAAAAAGAAGACTATAAATATGTAAAACTATATTTTGTATAAGAAGAAATATACAAGGAACACTACAAGATGGGCTGGGCCTAAAAAAAATTCTTGTTCACTATTAACCAAAATATCAATTTCTCTCAAAAGGTTGTAAATTACAAATGCCTGCCCTGAGTGGCCTGTTCTCACCGTCGCATGACCACCGCCCAACTCCGCCGTCCTCCGCCGTCCATAGCAACCCTTCTCAGCCGCTGTCGCTGCCTGCGCCACCTGCAGCAGCTCCATTGCCTTCTTCTTCGAAAATCTCTCTTCCCGCAACCTCACCAGCCTCTCCTCCTCTCCAGCTTCGTCTCCATTGCACTATCTTTTTCTCCCCTTCCTTCCCGTTACTCCCTCTCACTCCTCTCTTCCCTCCCTTCGCATTCCCCTCTTCTATTCTTCAACTCTGTACTCTCCTCTCTCTCTCACCTCCCCTCTTCTGTCACCATTTTCAACCACCTACTCTCTCTCTCCTCCGACCCACCTGATTCTTTCACCTTCTCCCCTCTACTCCGCCTTTGCTCACGCCACATGGCAATACACACTGGTACATCCCTGCATACACTGGCCATCCATCTTGGTTTGGACTACGATGTGTTTGTCCGTACAGCTCTCATTGACTTTTATGGTCGGTCATTGATGCTTGATTCCGCACGAAACTTATTCGATACAATGTCTCACCCTAATACAGTTTCCTGGACATCACTAATAGGCAGCTATATAAGATTGAAGGATTTTAGATCCGCCCAAGAACTGTTCGACAGAATGCCCGAAAGAAATTCCGTGACTTGGAGTGTTTTGATCGACGGGTACATAAAAAACGGGGATTTAGATACTGCACGCAAGTTGTTCGACGAAATGCCTGAGAAAACCAAAGTTTCATACACTTGCTTAATAGACGGGTTTGCAAAGTCTGGTGACATGACCTCAGCCAAGTTATATTTTGACAAATTAAGCAAACAAGACAAGGATATATTCGCATGGTCCGCCATGATATCAGGTTACGCCCAAAATGGTCTCCCCCACGATGCCCTAAATTTCTTTAATGAATTTCATAAAAGAAATATAAAACCTGATGCGTGCATTATAGTCGGTTTAATGTCAGCATGTTCTCAATTAGGTAGCCTAACTTTATCGAAATGGATCGACTCGTACATCTCCACCAAATCCATCGACACGAAAAACCCACGTGTTTTAACCGGCCTCATAGACATGAATGCCAAATGCGGTAACATTGAAAGAGCCCAAACCCTGTTCGATGAAATGCCTCAAAGAGACGTAATCTCATTTTGCTCCATGATGCAAGGCTATTGCCTTAACGGGTCTGGGTCCAAAGCCGTTTCTCTCTTCTCTCAAATGCTTCTAGAAGGTTTACAACCCGATAAGATAGCTTTCACTGTGGTTTTAACCGCGTGTACGAACGCGTGCTTAGTAGAAGAAGGGAAAAAATATTTTAACTTAATGAAAAATAAATATAATATTTCGCCATGTGGGGATCATTACGCTTGTCTAGTAGACTTGTTAGGAAAAGCAGGGAGATTAACAGAGGCATTTGAAATAATAAAAAGTTTACCGGTTGAGAAGAATGAAGGGGCTTGGGGTGCGTTGTTGGGTGCGTGTAGATTGCATTGTAACATCGAATTGGGTGACTTCGTGGCCAAGAAATTGTTTGAGATGGAACCGAATAATGGGGGAAATTATGTTTCTTTGTCGAATATTTATGCCAATGCGGATAGGTGGGGAGAAGTATCGGAAGTTAGGATCTTGATGAGTGAGAAAGGAGTGAGAAAAGTGCCTGGTTGCTCTTGGGTCCTGCCTTGATTTCATTATTTTGATTCGACACTTACTTTGTACATTATATTTGGTAAATTTATTTTTATTTTTTGAATTTTTCATTTATACTTCAGAATTATTATGCTACTTGAGATTAATAATAACAATGACCATTAAAAAATGAAAAGAAGAACAACATATTGGGTTTGCGTTTTAAAATACCAAAACATTTTTTTTTTGAGATCGCCAATATGTGTATCTAACGCGTGATGCGAGAGCTTCATATCTAATGCATGAACATTACTCGTACAAGTATCGTGAAAGACACGAAATGTGTGAAAACAATAGATATTTATAGCTCCAAGTTGCTTTCTTTGACGAGACGATATTCAAGATTTTTTGCACGTCGATCTTTTCTATTTATGATATGAATATATTATGTATTATAGGATGTATGATTAGAAACATTGTTCTTGTATGATATGGGAGGAAACTGACTTGTTGCAACTATTAAGCCTCTTCAAGACCTCCACCGGATCAATCGATTAATTTACAAAAAAAGTTTCTTTCTTTATTGAATCCTAAATATTATGTGATTTGATATCCTATTTGTTTTTTCGGAGAATGGATTTAGAAGTTCCAACAATTTATTATGATCAATTGCCCAAAGTGTGGGCAGTTAATTCTTTTAATTTTAATTTGGCAGAATTTCATGTGTACCCCTGCAAAACATCATAATTTTATGTATACCCTTCAAAACCGTAAAATTTCATAAATATCCCTAGAAAATCCTTCAAATATCATGGATACCCCTAAATTAAACTTTTATTTAATAATTTGTTCATTTTCCGTTCAAAATATTTTTTTGTTTTACCTTTATATAAAATATAATAATTACTTAAAATTTTGAGAATAATATTGATTTCAACAATGTTTTTTGGAAAAAATTATGAGATAGAATTGACAATATTTGATTTTTTATGGTTTTAAATATTATTTTAGAGAAAAAATTATTCATTATCATAGAAAAATAATTTTAAAAATTAGGTAATTGACATATTACCAACGAGAAATACGTTGATGGTTTTTAAATGATATAATAGGGGTATATGTGATATTTTAAAAAAATTATAGGGGTAATAATGATATTTGAAGGATTTTGAGGGGGTATCCATGATATTTTGAGACGTTTGCGGGGGTATTCATGAAATTTCAGATTATTGAGGGGTATATGTGAAATTTTGATGTTTTTCAAGGGTACACTTAAAATTGCGCCTTTTAATCTTTAAGATTAATTGACTATGTTCTTTAGTTGACGTCAAAAATGAGTTGTTTACTTACATCATTAATCATAAATAGAAAAGAAAAAAAAAACTTTATTTGTTTGTTATTTCTGGCAAGTGGAACAATTCCGGAGACACAATTCATCCTAACCTTACTTAAATAAATATTCTCGATAATTTACAAAATTAGACAATGTTATGTTCAAATGATTATTAAATTCACAATTAGTAATTTTTCAATTCATAATTTTCCAATTATTTGTTATTTATAATTTTACAATTATTAACTTTGGACTTACTTTACTCCTTGGACCCATTCATGAAAACAATATATAAATTATATAAATATATATCTTGACAATGGATTAAGCAAACTATATTAATGGGCCAAGACCAAATAATAATCCATCATAATTTCTAATTTTCCTCATTGGACCGCGACCCGACGCCTACTCGAACCTCTTCTTTTCAATTTCTGTATAATTACATGTAACGAGTCATTTAAAATACAATTCAACTTGTTATATGAAAGTTCACTTATTTATCGAAACATAAGATTGGGGACTGAAAGAAGAAAGCTTGGGTTTCGTTTCGTCTTCTTCAAAGAGTGTAAGAATGGCTCCAGTGAACTCGACTCCACGCCATTAAATCTCTAGCAGTACTTATCTCGGGCGAGTTCTGAGAAGATCAGCAAGAAGTGACTTCTCGGATTACGTATTTGAAGTAGAATTTCTCGTGTTGAAGTCTTGCAGACGTAGATCAGGGCTGGGCCTAATTCGTCTTCCTCTGATTAATCTTCGGTTAATGCAATGCTTAGTGAGTAATTGTTTGTCTTTTTTTAATCTGTTTTCTGGATTATTTTGTTTTTGTAAGGGTTTTAGGCCACGTCGAGGTATTATTAGGGTTAAATTGGGGAATAAGCCTGATTTATGAGTCATTTTTTGATTGGAATACTTGAATGATCAATATTTTCATGGGAATTGTTGATGATTTTCTGAAAATTGGAGTAAAATAACTGTAATTCGACTACTGACCAAGAAGGAATTAAAGAATCAAGCCAAAATAGATCTCCTTTTCTCTACACTGAGTTGGTGAACTGAACAAATAAGACAATATAATTAAATAAGAACAGTTATACATGGACTTTATTGTTCAATTCTAGATCTAAGAAATCAATAAAACAAACATATAATTGAAGATTTACACCTAATTTCACTCGAAATTATCTAATTTATTATCATTAACTTTTAATTTATCATTAGGATAATCATAAATAGCGAAAATGGTGCCTAGGCCCGTATTGCTTCTCTTTCTACTGGTTATACTCATGATCACATCTCAGTTCGAATGGAAGCAGCAACTTACTGGTGAACTGGAGACCTCCAGTAAAATCTCCGAGAAGAAACCACCACCACTTACTGGAGAAGAAATCGTCAAGGAAAAGGTACCTCTCCATTACTCTCATCATTCAAAATTTGATATATAATTAATATTATATTTTGTAATAAATAACAGATAATATTATCGCAAGAAAAGACAATTCAGAGGTTAAATGAATTCATTCAAAGTCTCCAGCAACAATTAATATTATGTAGAGGAAATGAGAATATAACGAGTGGATCCGCTTCGAATATTTTTGATGAATTTCAAAGGCAACAAATGCTCGAAGATTAATTAATTAATTAATTAATTAACCCTACTTGTGCTATATTATTATAATCATATTTCCATAACAAAGTGGAAATCTTTTAGGTTGAATATGTTGGCTAGTTGGAATGCAATGTTATAATTATAAACATGACAATAAGTAATTGTAATTCTAGTTATATTTATCATTTATCATTATGTGGTGATTTTTTTTCAAAAAAATATATTTCCGCTTCCTAATGGAACGGAAATACTTTTCATCAAGATATTTTTGCCTTTTAATGAAGCGAAAATACTAGATTACTTTCTCCGAATATAATTCTTTAAATTTATCTTTGTGTGAAGTATATTCTTTTAGGCACAACGAATTTTTTTGTATATTGTTCTGTTTATAAGGATAAACACGAATCGTCAATACTTTTCTTGTTTATTAAAATTATAAAATTAAATGCAAAACATGATAAATAGTATTGAGCGGAATGATGGAAATGGAAAAGCTTAATTCGCTCTGCCATACGAGTTTTATTCATTTGAGATTTCAATCTCTGTGTTTTAAACTTCTTCGTGAGTCTGTTGGCGCTCTTCGAACAAAATATGTATCTTCGAAAATTTGATTTTCTCGAATATCATAATATTTTGTTTTGAGTTAAAGGTAATTATGCATTGAGATTGTTGTTGACAATAGAAGGTCATCCAATATATAAATATGTATAGATCATGCAACAAGTATGAAATCATCACACATTTGGTTCCCATGAACGAGAGTAGTCATCGATTTTGTTCTCGTCGAGAAATATACACGCCGTACAAATGACGTATTGGCGAGTTAGAGAAAAATATATAATTTTCTCTTTTTCACAGGATTAAACTGAAATATTACAGCAAATTTTCATCAGAAACAACTTTATTCAGAAATAAGTTCCTAGTTACATAATACATTAATATTTAGAAAAAAATACATTTTGTCCCCCAATCTTTTCCAAAAAAGTGCACTTTGCCCCCCCAAACAAAAATCTGCACCTTTTTGCCCCCTAATGTTTCAAAAATTGTTCAACTTGCCCCCTCCGTCCATTTGCTGTTAAAACCTCAGTTAACTGATGATGTAGCGTGCTGAGTAGGATACAAATAATGGTGACATGGCAACTGAACCCATTAAATCCAAACCCGACCCAACTAAATCCCAACCCGACCCGATAACCCAAATAACCTCAACAGCCGCTCCCCCCTCTCTCTCTTTCTCTCCCTTTCTCTTTCTCTTTCTCTTTCTCTTTCTCTCCCTCTCTCCTGTCGCGATGTCTCCCTCTTCTTCCTGTGTTCTGTGCTCTCCCTCTCTCCTGTCGCGATCTGGGCGTCGCTGTGCTGTGCTCTTCTCGATCTCCCTTCGCTGTCGCTGCCCTTCTCTCTCGCTGTCGCTGCTCTTCTCTCTCTTGGCGATCTCCTCTCTCTTCCCGATCTCCTCCTCTACATCCTTCGTGGAACCTGGAACCATGGCTAGGCGTGGCCAGAGGTAATCGTTCCTCTCCTGGCGATGGCGACAAAATACGCAAAGAGAAGATTTACTCGATTATATGATTTCAGTCTAAAACCTTACTCAGTGAACCATGGTGGCATCAATCGGCCCTTCCTTCTTCTAAAAGTGAGGTAACTCTTGCTTAATTTCAATTATAATTGCTCAATTTCAGTTATAATATTTCATTTCAATTCTGATTACTCGATTATATGATTTCAGTCAATGGAGATCGATGAGAGCGTGCTGGTTCGTATAATTTAATCTAATTCTCAGCATCCTGGTAAAATTTCATCTAATTCTATAATTTAATCTAATTTAACTTGATTTGAACTTATCATTTCTAAACATTCTATAATCAATACGATTTATATCCTGGTACATATTAATCCTAATTTCAGTAAAATAAACTTAATTGAGCTCTGGTACCTAACCCTAATTTCATACTAATGATTGTGTACAAATTAATTTGACTTTTATTTTGTTATATTTAACAATTGGTTCGTATATTTTTGTATTAGGCAAACTGTATCGATTCGACGGTACTGGCAGAGCAGGTTATGCTAGAGCCGTTCGAGCGAGACTTTCAATTATTTTGGAGGGTTTTTTTTTTTGTAATTTTCAACTTTTAGAGGGTTTTTTTCATTATCTTCATCGTTTTATGTTTGTAATTATGTTAGCGGTATTGCGGTACCGGGGGGGGGGGGTCTGTGTGTGTGTGTGTGTGTGTGGTTGGGGGGTTTGGGGTTTGGGGGGGGGGGGGTCTGTGTGTGTGTGTGTGTGTGTGGTTGTGTGGTTGGGGGGGGGGGGGGGGGTGTCTGATTTTGTCTATCGAAAGCGAGGATGGGATCGTGTTTTTGGATAAGAACAAGGATGGGCACGTGAGCAACGGCGAAATGGTCCAAGCTATTAAAAACGGAGCTTCAGAAAATATTTAATTTGTTTAGATTTTTGCGGGTATGGATGTAAATTGAAGTTATTGTGATAATTTTGCAATTATGTGGTGATTTTGGTACTTGATTGTATTTCGAAATTTTTTGTTATGTTTTGAGTGTTTGTTGGATTAATAATTTTGAATTAATGAACTAGATGAATTAATTAGTCTAATTATTATGAATACATATGATTTTGTCCAATTATTTGAATTGTGAAATTATTTGTCCAATGATACTAAAAATTGAAGTTATTTGAATTTTCAATTTTGAGATAGGGAGTCGATTGTGTCGATAAAAAATTTACAGAAAAATGTATGTATATTATATAATTTTCCTTTATTAAAAAAATAATGAAATAACATAATTACAAATAAGTTCCTAGAATTTACAAACTCGAATTTACAAGATAATTTACAAGGTCTTAAACTCGCGGATGCACCCAACTCTCTCCACCGTGGAGGACGCCCCTGACCCGGTACTCCACCGCTCTGATGGCCAAATACTCGTCGAAGAATTTGACTTCAGACTTCCAGGCTCTCAGTCGCAAACACGCGATTATTACCTCGATTCCTCGAGTCGCCGCAGAAGAAGCTTTGAGCGATCCATCTCTGGTCGCAAACTACCCCAAATCAATCTGGAAATCGAAGAATTTGAATTTATTACTTCTATTGAGTATATTGAAATTATTAGTTCTATTTAATATAAGTTTTGAACCAGTAATTGCGCATTTATCTCAACGATTTTTATTGGAATTATACTGTTTTTTTTATCATCTCGCGCAGTTCTGGCAAGCCAACAGGAATCGTCTCGCACAGAATAAAGCGAAAAAACATGTCAAAACCCCTAATTTGACAAAAAAACTGCCAAAATTGGCACAAACAAATATTTAATTAATTAATCCAATTAGGCAAAACAGGAATTGACTGAAATTGAATTCAATTACTGAAATTGAATTAAATTACTGAAATTGAATTCAATTACTGAAATTATATCCTAATTTGACTGAAATTGAATGAAATTACTGAAATTGAATTAAATTAACCCAAATTATATCCTAAATGGACTGAAATTGATCCAAATTAACTGAAATTCAGCCCCAATCGAACCCTAATTTACCTAATTTGACTGCAATTCCCTGAAATCGATACGAAACGACTCAAATCTGACTGAAATCTGACTGAAATCGACCCCTACTAACCCTAATTTTAGATAAATCGATACGAAACGACTCAAATCAGGACGGAAATTAGAGAAAGGAAGGGATTAAAAGACCTGAGTTTACGGGGCTGTGTGGTTCCGTCGGAATTGGCAAGGCTCCACCTGAGTTTACAGAGAGAAGAGAAGAGATAATGGCGATGGAGGCCTGACTTTCATGGCGATGGAGACTTGAGCATGGCGATGGAGACTTGAGAGCATGGCGATGGTTCCGTCGGATTCGCCAAGTTCAAGCTTATTCACCAAATTCTGCGTCTCTAGAGAGAGGCGGCGTCCATTTCTCGACGACGACCCTCGCTCTTTCTCTCTGGGCAAGCTCGGATCTGGGCGAGAGAAGCTTCACGAGAGTGATGTTAATGGCGAAAGAAGCTTCACGAGAGAGAGAGAGAGAGAGAGAGAGAATGGGTTTGGGTTAAATGAATGAGTTTGGGTTAAATGAATGGGTCGGGTTCGGGTTTGGGTTTAAACGGATCGGATCGGGTTAGAGTTTAAATTGCCATGTCACCACCACAATATACTAAAAAAATCCACGTCAGCACGCCACGTCATCAGTTAACTGAGGTTTTAACAGCAAATGGACGGAGGGGGCAAGTTGAACAATGTTTGAAACATCAGGGGGCAAAAAGGTGCAGATTTTTGTTTGGGGGACAAAGTGCACTTTTTTGGAAAAGATTAGGGGGCAAAAATATATATTTTTTTCGGAAATTTTTTCAAAGTAACCAAGTTGAAAAATTTTATACCCGAAATAACCAAGTTTTGAACATAATTCCCAAAATGTCTTTTGCGAGGTTCCATACCTCGCCAGGCGAGCTATCATTCAGCGCCTTTTTTTACGGGAGTAATTAAGGTGGGTAAACAAAGGCGATGAACCAAACTTCGCCAGGCGATGAACCAAACATCGCCTTTTTTTCCAAATCCAAGAAAAACAATTAATCCCCTCCAAAATGCACCTGCCGAATTCTCTATTATTTGAATTATTATATTTAATTAATGTGATAATTAAAAAATATAATTAAATATTCATTAAAATTTATTCAAATTTAAGAATTCGAACGAATATTAATTATGTATTAATTTAGCAGCTAATATGTAATGGTTACTATTTTAATTAAATATACTAATTAGAACATATAAATATTATGATAAAATGTGGATAATTTCGGTTCGTATATTTAATTAAAATGATAAGCAGTACATGTTAGCTGTTAACTTAATACGTAATTAATAATGGTTCGAATTCTTAAATTGGAATAAATTTTACTGAATATTTAATTATATCTTTTAATTAACACGTAAATTAAATGTAATTGTTTGTAATAGAGGATTCGGCAGGTACAATTTGGGTGCAATAAAAAAAAAATCTTTTTCCAAACGTGTGTAGTACTAACTTTTAAAAAAAAATCACTTTCCCCAGAATGTACCTGCCGAATCTTCCATTACAAACAATTACATTTAATTTACGTGCTAATTAAAAGATATAATTAAATATTCAGTAAAATTTATTCCAATTTACGAATTCGAAGAATTATTAATTTTGTATTAAGTTAACAGCCAACATGTACTAGTTATTATTTTAATTAAATATACTAATTAAAACATATAAATATTATGATAAAATGTGGATAATTTCGGTTCGTATATTTAATTACAATGACAAGCAGTACATGTTAGCTGTTAATTTAATACGTAATTAATAATTGTTCGAATTCGTAAATTTTAATAAATTTTACTGAATATTTAATTATATATCTTAATTAGCAACATAATTGAACGTAATAACTAAATAATGGATAATTCGGCGGGTACATTTTGGAATAGAATAAATTTTTTATATATTTTTTTCAAACCATGTCACGTGGTGTCAGATATTAAAAAAAAGAAAAAATTTATGGTACTCCAAAATGTACCTGCCGAATTATCTATTATATAGTTATTACGTTCAATTATGTTGATAATTAAAATATATAATTAAATATTCAGTAAAATTTATTCAAATTTACGAATTTGAACCATTATTAATTACGTATTAAGTTAACAGCTAACATGTAATGGTTATCATTTTAATTAAATATACGAACCGAAATTATCCACATTTTATCATAATATTTATATGTTCTAATTAGTATATTTAATTAAAATAGTAACCATTACATATTAGCTGCTAAATTAATACATAATTAATATTCGTTCGAATTCTTAAATTTGAATAAATTTTAATGAATATTTAATTATATTTTTTAATTATCACATTAATTAAATATAATAATTCAAATAATAGAGAATTCGGCAGGTGCATTTTGGAGGGGATTAATTGTTTTTCTTTGATTTGGACAAAAGGCGATGTTTGGTTCATCGCCTGGCGAAGTTTGGTTCCTCGCCTTTGTTTACCCACCTTAATTACTCCCGTAAAAAAAGGCGCTGAATGATAGCTCGCCTGACGAGGTATGGAACCTCGCAAAAGACATTTTGGAAATTATGTTCAAAACTTGGTTATTTCGGGTATAAAATTTGGTAACTTGGTTAGTTTGAGAAAATTTCCATTTTTTCCTAATATTTACTAAGAAATCAAATCACATGAATAAAGTAGTGTTGATTTTTTGTACTTGTTGATTTGATGGGCCCCTCTAAGATAGTATCATAGATTCATAATTCATAAATTCACAATATATGACAAGTATCATAAATCATAAAGTCATAATATATGGTATATTAATGCTAGATTTATAGAAAGGAGAGCTGTACTTTGAAATGAAGGCCCAAAAAGTAATGAAAGCTCATTCATGAATCATTATGATTCACCTCTTCCATCAAGGATCATGCAACAATAGAAGGTCATCCAATATATCATAATATTAATGCTAGATTTGTCTCGAATATCATAATATTTTGTTTTGAGTTAAAGGTAATTATGCATTGAGATTGTTGTTGACAATAGAAGGTCATCCAATATATAAATATGTATAGATCATGCAACAAGTATGAAATCATCACACATTTGGTTCCCATGAACGAGAGTAGTCATCGATTTTGTTCTCGTCGAGAAATATACACGCCGTACAAATGACGTATTGGCGAGTTAGAGAAAAATATATTTCTAATTTTCTCTCTTTCACAGGATTAAACAGAAATATTACAGCAAATTTTCATCAGAAACAACTTTATTCAGAAATAAGTTCCTAGTTACATAATACATTAATATTTACTACTGAGAAATCAAATCACATGAATAACGTAGTGTTGATTTTTTGTACTTGTTGATTTAACGGGGCCCTCTAAGATAGTATCATAGATTCATAATTCATAAATTCACAATATATGACGAGTATCATAAATCATAAAGTCATAATATATGGTATATTAATGCTAGATTTATAGAAAGGAGAGCTGTACTTTGAAATGAAGGCCCAAAAAGTAATAAAAGCTCATAACTCATTCATTCATTCATGAATCATTATGATTCACCTCTTCCATCAAGGATCAATAAAGATTGAATTGAAATAAAGCCTTGAACTAATTAATGGGCTTTAATGGCCATTTATGTGCTTGTTCCTTTTAAATTTATTTTGGGATACTTCAATATAATTTATCGTAAAGAAAAAAAGATTTCAAGATACATATCGATGCACCCACCCACACGTGTGAGAAAATATTAGTAAGTTCACTGTATATATTTTATTTGGCACGAACTAAAAACATCGAATCCATTATTCATTGTATCCCAAATTGCACTCATTATTTGGCACGAACTATGTACGTACATTTTGTTCGCATCATGATCAATATAATATGCATGGTTCTTATATCTTATCTTATCCTTTGCATAGTTCAAAAATAGGTTAATACGAAATATAGCTGTACAGTAAAAGGAAACACGAGGGATATTAATTAATCATGTACTTTTTTTAATATGCGGAATCCACGGGAAATATTGGTGTTATAATTTGGGGTTAATGGCCCTTAATTGTTGCTAGAATCTATAAAACATAGTTTAATTGGGTCTGTAGTTAATTAATTAGGGTTGTAATTCCACGATTAACCGACTACCTCTGAAGCATGCATGCATGAAATTAATAACCTAACGAATTTCGAGGTATTAAAAGTTCTTTAAATATGCACCAACTTGTCTTAATTCCTTGTTTTTAATAAAAAAATTTCTTCGTGAAATTAACTTCACACCTATAATTTTCACCCAAATTTATGCATTATACATTTATACTTGTGCTACATTATACAATTGTATTAACTATATTGTGAAACGTGATAAAATTTAAAGGGGAATTCTTCGAAAATCTCCTAATTTTTCTGTAAATTATGAAAAAACCCCTATATTTGTTTCTTCTTCAAAAACCCCCTAACATTTTTAGATTCTCTCAAAAACCACCTATCCATTTGTTATGTTTTTTTTTTTAAATGACCATTATACCCGCATAGTTTTATTTTTTAAATCTCTATAATTTAATAAATAATAAATACATATTAAACTATCATAAAAAATAAAAAATGTTAAAATAAATAATATTATTGAAATTATTATTATTATTATTATTATTGAAATTATAAATTAGAAAACCTGTCAAATATATTCCCTCTATTTTTTGTTTTTATTTTGACATTCAATATATTAGTATAGTTTCAACACAACATTTTCTCAAGCTTGGATTTGTAAGGAAGGTATGCTTGAAATACAATGCAAATAAAAAAAATCACATTTTACATAATTGGCTTTTAACCATTATTATAGTATTTCTAAAATTATCATTTTAAATAACATGCATAATACTAAGTAGTTATAGTTGTCTTTGTTAAAAAAATGTTGATAATAAAATTTTCGAAAATTAATTAAATGAAAGAGAAGATCCACATATATCAAAACACAAATAATTTTTAAAATTATAAATATACATCAAACACTATTTATATCTTATTAGCACAAGATTCAAAAGTACGATATGATGTTAAAAAATTTATAATTGTGATTTTGCTAAGTGAAATTTTGATATTAGTTTTAAAATATTTTCTCTATTTAAATATGCATGACATTATATATATATATATATATATATAAGAGTCTGTCTACTGTACAATCGATACAGGTGGACCAAAATGTATCGACTTCTTTTTGTTAGATGATTAGATCACTTTTTACGATATAAAAATACTGAAGGAAGATAAATATGCAATATACCTCGATTTGTAAAGCACCAATTTTGCTGTGGGGTTCAAGTGTAGCGTGCAACTCTTCCTATTAATTGGTTATCACAAAAAAAAAAAAAAAAAAAAAAAAAAAAAATATATATATATATATATATATATGGGAGATTTTGATATGTAGACCAAATAAGTTTTCAAATACCTAAAATAGACAACAAAGTTCGGAAATTTGGAAAATAACACTCTCGACTTTTGGACTTTTCAAAAGTCGAGCGATTTCTTCTCCAGTGCCTGTGTATATTTAATAAATCTCTCGACTTTTCAAAAATCGAGAGATTGATTTTGAATTCAAAATATGATATATTTCCCCAGATTTTACCATATTTGTACTATTATATTTAATTAACGTGATAATTAGAACATATAATTAAATATTCAGTAAAATTTATTCGAATTTATGAATTTAAATAATTATTAATTATGGATTATGTTAACGGCTAACGTGTACTAATTATCATTTTTTTTCAAAAGTCGAGGTTGATTTTAATTCGAAATATGATATATTTCCCCAGATTTTACCGTAACATCTCTATGTTCTAATTAGTATATTTAATGAAAATGATAACCAGTACATGTTAGCTGTTAACTTAATCCATAATTAATAATTATTCAAATTCATAAATTCGAATAAATTTTACTGAATATTTAATTATATTTCTTAATTATCGATATAATTGAACGTAATAACTAAATAATGGAGAATTCGGCAGGTACATCTTGGGGTGGAATAATTTTTTTAATTTTTTTTCAAAAGTGGTGTCAGAATATTAAAAAAAAAAAATTAAACCCCTCCAAGATGTACCTGCCGAATTCTCCATTATTTAGTTATTACGTCCAATTATATCGATAATTAAGATATATAATTAAATATTCAGTAAAATTTATTCGAATTTATGAATTTAAATAATAATTAATTATGGATTAAGTTAACGGCTAACGTGTACTAATTATCATTTTTTTTCAAAAGTCGAGGTTGATTTTAATTCGAAATATGATATATTTCCCCAGATTTTACCGTAACATCTCTATGTTCTAATTAGTATATTTAATGAAAATGATAACCAGTACATGTTAGCTGTTAACTTAATCCATAATTAATAATTATTCAAATTCATAAATTCGATTAAATTTTACTGAATATTTAATTATATATCTTAATTATCGATATAATTGGACGTAATAACTAAATAATGGAGAATTCGGCAGGTACATCTTGGAGGTGTTTAATTTTTTCTTTTTTTAATATCTGAAACACCTGACACCACGTTTGAAAAAAAAATAAAAAAAATTATTCCACCCCAAGATGTACCTGCCGAATTCTTCATTATTTAGTTATTACGTCCAATTATATCGATAATTAAGATATATAATTAAATATTCAGTAAAATTTATTCGAATTTATGAATTTGAATAATTATTAATTATGGATTAAGTTAACAGCTAACATGTACTGGTTATCATTTTTATTAAATATACTAATTAGAACATAGAGATGTTACGGTAAAATCTGGAGAAATATATCATATTTCGAATTAAAATCAACCTCGACTTTTGAAAAAAAATGATAATTAGTACACGTTAGCCGTTAACTTAATCCATAATTAATAATTATTTAAATTCATAAATTCGAATAAATTTTACTGAATATTTAATTATATGTTCTAATTATCACGTTAATTAAATATAATAGTACAAATATGGTAAAATCTGGGGAAATATATCATATTTTGAATTCAAAATCAATCTCTCGACTTTTCAAAAGTCGAGAGATTTATTACATATACACAGGAAATGGAGAAGAAAGGAAGAAATCGAAGGAAGAAATCGCTCGACTTTTCAAAAATCGAGAGTGTTATTTTCCAAATTTCCGAACTTTGTTGTCTATTTTAGGTATTTGAAAACTTATTTGGTCTACATATCAAAATCTCCCTATATATATATATATATACACATACGATTTTGGTTGTCTTTTGTGTGAAATAATTTTTTTATTAGTATTATATAGGTGGTATGATTCACTATTTTTTTCATCTGATTTTGGCTGAACTATTGTTAGAAAATAACTTAATATTGTTGTAATTTTGTTTTAATAAAATTGTATAATTTATATGTATGTATCAATAATATATGTATTAATTGCTATTTGATACAAAAATGAGTTATTTGCTAGTATCACACACACGCACACGCACACAATATATGCGCGTGTGTGATATTTAATTAAGTATTATATGTTTGGTACTTAAGAGTTTTTAAGCATTAAATTTGCTTTGTAATATATATATATATATAAAAAAACAAAATTAAGCATTTTTACCATAAAATCCGACATAATATCTGAATAATACAAATTCATAATATCACCAAACTTATTAAACACCAGAGAGAGGGAGAGCGCCATTGTTGTCGGCGTTCTCTAGTGCTAATATGCTCGAAGCTAAGGTTTTCAGTAGAAGCATAAAGGAAAGCATGGTCCTTGTGTTAATATTTGAGCGAGTTTTTACTAATTAGCTTATTTTGATTGTATTTGTAGATTTATTAACTTCATTAACGAGCGAAAACAGGGGTCTTGGCTGTTTGATTTATTCATCTTAATTAAAGAGAGAGAATATGATCCTGAGATTGGGGCTAATTAACGAGAGAGATGCACTTTTTTTTTCATATTTAAATAGTAATCACTCTTAATAGTATGTAATATATTTTAATTATTGTTATATTATATATTATGAATTAACCGAGATAAAAATAATTAGGTTAAAAGTCGAGATATAATATATTTCGAGTCTAATCCGAGCAAACTGGGTCTCGCTCCTACTGAGTCCTGGCCTCATTCAAAGAAAAATTCGAGGCTCAAGCTCAGATTGATAAAGTTAACTAGCTCGGTTTGGTTCATATATATAAGAATCGAGCATGAACGAACCAAGAACCATGTGTTAAACTTGTAGACTTGTAGTCCTATTGTTATTTATAAAAACAAAAAGTTAGAAACCTGAATAGCTAGCCATGTTCACGTAATTTCTGATATGTTAATTATAATTTAATTATTTGGGACAAGTATATAATGCGAGAGTGATAAGTCACTGGGTGTTTGTGATTGGCCAAAAGCGAATCGAACCTTCTCTTTTCTTATTATAATCCCTCTAATCAATTTTAATTTAACTAATCGTATTATATGTTCTGTGCATTAATGTTATGTTTCCCATAAAAATATCATTTGTTATTGACGCGTGGCGATGTGCACGTGTGACTATTATGATAATTTGAAATTTGGGATTGCACGAAATTGCATTGTTTAATATGAAGCACGTTATGTTATTTTTCGGTTCACACGTTCAAAAGCCCCAAACACTGACAAGTGTAGACCCTTGCATGAATTTCACAAGTCAACGAGCCATTTTTTTACTAAATATTTCTATGTCGCCTAGCTATTTGACAAGTTTTTTAATTAAAGAAGAAAATAACAGCCAATGATAAACAACGGATCAGTTGGTTTAGTATATAGCAAATAACGATAATATTTGCGCCATATTGTCAGTTTATATTTATGTTTTTCATTTTTACAGGAAGTGTTACTTTTTACTTTTTATAATGTCAATGACAATATTGTTTTGAAATAAAATTATGTCTTAATGCATTAATATTATCATATTTTTATGATCCATTTATATATATTATGTTGTACTAATATTATTTTTATCATATCATCATAGTACTTATAGCTGGTAAAATGTGACCCGACCTGTCCGAACCTGAATTCCATCCGAAAAATGTTGAAAATTTAACGACCCGAAACCGAAATTGAACCGAAACTGAATGATCTGAATCCGAAATGGAACCAAATGACCCGAATCCGAAATTGACCCGAAACCGATTCGAAACACAAACGACCCGAAACCCGACTAACCCGAAACCTGACTAACCCGACACCCGATTATTCGAAACTCACAACCTGAATGATCCGAAATTCACGACCCGAATAATCCGAAACTCACGACCTGAATGTTCATAAAAACTCTAATAAGATATTTATTTATATGTGTTAATAGTTGCATAAAAAAAAAATCAATATATTTTACTAAAATGTGTCGGAATCCGAGTAACTCGAAGAACGAGCATCACATAATCCAATTGACCCGAAATTCAAATGATTCGAAACCAGCATGATATAAAATAAATCCCGAATGATCCGAAAAACTAAATTTCCGAAAAACCGAATGATCCGAAATGAAATTTCCGAAAAACTAAATTTCCGAAAATTGAAATGGCGGAAGCCGAAACGACTCGGAACCGGATGACCTGAAAATCGAAACGAACCGAGCCCAGATGATCCGCAAACCGAACGACCCAATGACCCGAACGATCCGCAAACCGAAGCGAAACGAACCCGAAATGACCCGATCTGAACCCTACTCGCCCGATTGCCACCTCTAATAGTACTTACTGAAATGATATGTATTAAGACAATAACGAATATATATATGATAATAAGTGATATTGGATATTACAACAAAATGTGAAAATGGCCGTTTTTATACTATCCGTTCGGACACATGTTTGTGTTTGTTCGAACAAATATACATAAAAACGAAGGTCGCACATTTTTCTTGGAAAAACCGAAAATACACTTATTTCTTCGAACAAATACACATATGTATGTATCCGTTCGAACACATAGAGTATTCTCCGCCAAAAAATGCCTTCTCACTATTTTCTTATCCATGTATAGATAGGTCTCCAAAACGAGTTTCTCTTTCTAACCAAGTCATTTTTCTCGGTATTCAAAATATAGAGGAATACAAGAAAAACATTATTTCGAGTTTTGGAGAGATCAAACGCAAAGAACACGACGATTGAACTAGGACGATCATCGACTCTCCGCGAAGAACTGATTCTAGGTGGATTAAGTGTGAAGATCTTCAAGTGAGAAGATTGGGGATTGAACCGGACGAAGAAATCAACCAGGACTAAGTGAAATAAATACAGTTTCGGATCAACCGTAAAAGTGTACACAAGGATGAACGAATGTAAGCGTACATTCGTGGTCATAACTTTCAGTAGGAAAATCCAATTTGAATGGTTCAAATTGGGTTAGATAGATAATAAGATTATCTATAACCTTCATGTAGAAATATATTTCATATGAACGAAGTATCAGTGTCGTTTATATGAAATACCGAAATGGTACAACAGTATATATAGTTAGTAAAACTGTCATACCTTTTGCATACGAACTCCAATTGGGCCAAGCCAAATTGGGTTGGGTATATAATAAGATTATCTACAACTTTCGTGAAGGTTAATTTTCTGTCAGAAGAATTTACCAATTTCGTATGAACAGAATACTGAACAGGATACATGCAGTTTTCTGTGTGAAAATGTGTATATTAGATATACATGTCTTTTGACCCATCCTAATCATATGTAATATAAATAGGATTTTCTCTCTCTCCTCTATTAAGTCCAATTCATTCTAATCAATAGAATTATCCAGAATATTGAGAGCCATCTTTCTTAGAGCGAAAGAGTGCGAAGAGAGAAAACCGAGAAAAATGAGTTTTTCTCAGTGTAGAGAATCAATCAATCGAGCAAGTTCGCCGGTGCTTCGTCTAGGCAGTTGCACCCGTGACCGACGTCTTCCGACTCAAGGTGGATACACGAAGAGGAGCGACACGTGTGGCTCTTCGGTTGTGATCGATCCGGAGGAACGTAAATCGTCAACGAGCGGTGAAAGACGCGTGGTGTGGGACGCGCGGATTGTCACCAACGTGACAGGAGAAAGAAGAATAGCAATCAACCCTTCGAGTGCAATCAATTTTGCACTGGTATGAATCTATCCTTCTTATTTGCATCGTACCCTTCGAAATCATGACGTGATCTTGGATTATGGGAACCGGACCGGGCCTACATATCCGCTGTGCGGGCCAGGGGACGGGATAAATTCCCAACAGTGGTATCAGAGCGATCGCCATCGATTCAAGGGTCGAATCATAGTCGTATATTAGATATACGCACGGGTTATCAAAGTTCGTACCCGTTTGCATGATGTTACATATAGAGAAAGTCAAATTCCGTTAAAATCACATGTGGAATTCACTAGAGATCAATCAAATGTTGATTGAGAGTATCTAGGAATAATCGTGAAAAGGTTTCATGATTGATCGTTTTGGAAACGAGCGAAAACAGACAAAACAGTAAAAAAATCGTATAGTCCGTTGCAACGGACTGGTTGATCCGTTACAACGGACACTGTATAAGATACATGAAATTGGGGATTATCTGGGAAAATTACATAGTCCGTTGAAACGGACTTGGAGTTCCGTTGCAACGGACCCTGTATATGATACAGAGATGTGAGGAGGACTGTGAATAAACGCATAGTCCGTGGCAACGGACATTGGTCCGTTGTAACGGAATTCTTCACGAGTTAGTCCGTGGCAACGGAATTTTGGTCCGTTAAAACGGAATAGTTTCTGGCAATTTGGACAAAAATTCGCAGTTTATTCCGTTGTAACGGACCTAGGTTGCGTTACAACGTACATGTTTCTGAAAATTTTGGTCAAAATCCGCAGTTAATACCGTTGTAACGGACTTGGGGTCCGTGGTAACGGAGTGAAGGAGATTGGAGGTCCGTGGTAACGGACTATGGTGCGTTACAACGGACTAGTCTCTGGATGGTGATTTTGTTTTCGTGATAACTTTGGCTACGAAGCTCGGAATTTTGAGTTCTTTATATCGATAAGATCGGCATCAAACATACTAGCATATAAGATAAGTATTTGTTTAGAATAATACTCTCTCTAATTAAATCATATGCATTTAGAAAATCTTGTGATAGTGATATAATATGATTTTGTCACGAATTTAGAAACATGAATGTCATGATCCCTCATAATATTTATGAAAGAAAATATGGCTTAAGAATTAACTTGGAAGAATTTATAAATAGGCAAATCTGCAATCAGAATTGGGCCAGTTCATAATCTGGGCCCGTTCAGAATTTAGGGTTTTAACCTAATTTCAGATAATTAGTTTTTAACCTAAATTTTGGGCTTATTCTGATTTTTATTAATTTTGGGATTTATTCTGAAAATTAGGGTTTCTTAACCTAATTTTCGGATTTAACCTAAAATCTGCCTATATATATATTCAGAATTTCATTTTTCTCTCTCTTCGCTCTCTAATTCTGACCTAATTCTGGCCGCCGAATTTTTCCTCTTTTCCCACAATACGAATAGAGATCTGGTGAGTTTCAGAGAGAGATTTTGAGCAAAAACCTTGAGAGAAATAATCGTGACACCGGCTAGAACGGTGTTGGCGGTTCTGATCAGACGAAATCGAGGTGGACACGAGTAGAGGGAGTGCAAGAGCAATCCTTGGTGAAGGTTCACGAGATCTGGAGAAGAAGGCATCACGTACTAACTTGTACGAGGTAAAATTCTGAATAACTCTTCCTTTTTGATGGTTTTTCGAACGTGATCCCGGTAGAATTAGCTTATACATGTGTAAATAATTCCGATGCACATCTCTAATTCATGTGTATAACCCGACAATTTAAGTCATTGAAATGCCTTCCATATTCACAACCACTATGTTCGGTACTACGTCTCACATGGGTTAAGGCCAAAGCCGACATGGGTTATTGCAGTTATCGACGGGGTGGCAAGCGTTAAATAAGGACTGATAAGGGTTAAGGCCAAAGCCGACTTATTAGTAGTTTATTTGAACGATACGTTGAGTATGGTTGTGACTTAACCGTTCAAGCCAATAAGGGTTAAGGCCAGAGCCGACTTGATTGGAAGTTCGGGGCATAGATAGGATGCACACACGGGAATGAGATTGTATATGATATGATCCATCACCGAAATCCGATAAAGGTTCAAGAGTCGCATATGATGCGATTGGATATAATCCTACCTAAATAGCGAGATCCCACTAGTCTGCCAAAGCAACTTATGGGAGGATCGTGATATATGGGTCTTGAGTGTTATGGACTTGGAGTCCCGTATCGGTATGAGGGTTATCAATTCGATAAAATAACACTATCATATAATCATCATATAAGCCTATAAGATAATTACGCAACGTTATTAATCAATCTTTTATTTCATTTGTAGAATATGTCTTCTAATAACACCAACACCATGTCGATTAGATCGACGGTAGAAAAAGATAAGCTAGTCGGTCAGAACTACTTGGATTGGCACCGAAACCTGAGAATAGTTCTCAGGCAAGAGGGTAAAAGCCACGTGTTGGATACGAAACTAGTAGAACCGGGCTCCGATGCTACGGCCGATGAAAAGGCCGCATTTGAGAGACTTAAGAAGGACTCAAATGACGTAACATGCCTCATGTTGGCATGTATGGACGCTAGTCTTCAAAAGCAGTTTGAGGACTCGGATGTGCATATAATAAACGTCGTGCTCAAGGAAATGTTCCAAGAGCAGGAGCGTATTGAAAGGTTCAGTACCCTCAAAGAGTTGGTGAACTGCAAGATGCCTTTTGGGTCTTCGGTGAGCACTCACGTTTTAAAGGTACAAGCTCTCATAGACCGTCTTGAGAAGCTAGGAGAGAAAGTGTCTAGGATTATGCAACAAGATTTGATCTTGTGTGCACTTCCTCCAATGTTTTCTCCATTTGTAACCAATTATCATATGCATTCGATGGATAAAACGATCCATGAGCTTCATGGAATGCTCAAGAATTTTGAATCGGAGATGTTGAAAACATCCGGGGAGAACAAAGCAAAAGTTGCTGAGAATGTTATCACGATTCAGAATAAGGATCGTAAGAGATCGATGTCCAAGGGCAGTTCGGCTAAGAAACGTTCGAAGCCGAATAAAAAGGAAAAGGAGAAATCCAAGGATGCGACGTGCTACCATTGTCACAAGATTGGACATTGGAAGCGCAATTGCAAGGCTTACCTCGATGAGGTGAAGAAGGGCAAGACGGCTTCGGAAGCCGGTCCATCAGGTATTAATGTTATCGAAGTTAATCTTTCAACTATGAATAATTGGGTATTAGATACCGGATGTGGAACTCATATTTGTCGTAATATGTAGTGTCTAAGTAATAGTAGAAGATTGGCGCGAGGCGAGGTGGATTTACGCGTCGGGAATGGAGCAAAGGTTGCTGCTTTAGCCGTCGGCGTTTATAATCTTACTTTGCCAAGAGGACTTATATTAGTACTAAATAATTGTTATTTTGTACCATCATTATATTGTAAGAACATAATAAGTGTGTCGAAATTAGCCAATGATGGCTATGAGTTTGTTATTAGGAATAATGAATTTACAATATGTAAGAATTCTATTATCTATTGAAATGTTCTATTAGAAAATGGTCTTTATGTGTTGGTTTTTGATCACGGAAATAATGAGTCTATCTATAATGTTAACGCGAAAATGATTAAACCTAAAGTTGATAATCGAACTTTCTTTTGGCATTGTCGTCTCGGTCTTGTGAATGAGAAACGCATTGCTAGACTCCATAAAGATGGAATGCTAGACTCATTTGAATTTGATTCATTTGAGAATTGCGAATCTGAATTTGATTCATTTGAGAATTGCGAATCTTGTTTGCTTGGCAAGATGACAAAGGCACCATTCTCCAAGGTCGGAGAGCGGTCCAATGACTTGTTGGAACTCATACATTCGGATGTGTGTGGACCAATGAGCATCGAGGCAAGAGGAGGCTATCGATATTTTGTTACGTTTACGAGCGATCATAGTAGATATGGTTATATCTATTTGATGCGAACTAAAGCGGAGACCTTTGAAAAGTTCAAAGAGTTTCAAAACGAAGTTGAAAATCAACTTGGCAAGAAAATTAAAGCCATTCGATCGGATCGAGGAGGCGAATATTTGAGACATGAATTTGAAGATAATCTAAAAGATTGTGGAATAGTTCCACAATGGACTCCGGTAGGAACGCCACAATGGAATGGCGTGTCCGAAAGGAGGAATCGTACCTTGTTGGACATGGTTCGATCCATGATGAGTCAAACTTCCCTTCCAAAATCGTTTTGGAGATTTGCCCTAGAGACAACGGCTTACTTGTTGAACCGCATACCTTCTAAATCGGTACCTAAGACGCCATATGAGATGTGGACATGAAAAGTTCCGAAGTTGTCTTATATTAAGATTTGGGGATGTGAAGCTTATGTCCGCAGATTAATTGCGGATAAACTCGATCCCAAATCTGAAAAATATTTATTTGTCGGTTATGCCAAGGAAACAAAGGGATATTATTTCTATCATCCACACGAGAACAAAGTGTTTGTTGCTCGTGGAGGTATCTTCCTAGAGGAGGAATTCATATCTAAAAGAATGGATGGAAATGAAATAGATCTCGAAGAAATTCGAGAACCGCAAACAAACGATGAACCGATAAACGTTGATCCAGTTTCGTCAAATGTTGATGATCCGGAGTCAAGTGCACAAAGCGCAATTCGTAGATCGGGTAGGATTCGTCAAGAGCCTATACGATATGGTTTTATCGTGGCAAATGTTTGAGATACCTAGAGGAGGAAGAGAGTAGTTAGTTATCTAAAACGATAGTTTCGTAGGACGAGATTAGTCTAATAGATTAGTAAACGTTGTATCACCCCAAACTTATCTTATATTAATGCAATTTCGAGATTTTAAAATTTTTCATTTGCATTTACCTTATATGAAAACTGTGTGCGGGTTGTGTAATTTGATTACATGAATCCTGATTTGAACTTGTGTGGACGTCGGCATAATACATGATTATGTGCAGCGAAACCGTCACACTTAAAGTTTCATTTCTAAATATCCCTAGTCATGATTCAGTTTGCGTAAGAGAGAAGCACATCTATTATCAGATAATAGAATGAACGTGTACACTAGTACGTTAGCCGAGGAGATGATTATGTTTTGCTAATCATAGGACAAAGGTGTTTGCCGAATCGGGAACGTAGATATATGCTAGGTGTCATATATTGGATATGACCGAAGCCGCGAGACCATGACATGACTTAGTCATTATGGATGGACTCGCGACGAGTAGGGTATTAGTGAAGGAAATACAGTTTCGGATCAACCGTAAAAGTGTACACAAGGATAAACGAATGTAAGCGTACATTCATGGTCATATCTTTCAGTAGGAAAATTCAATTCGAATGGTTCAAATTGGGTTAGATAGATAATAAGATTATCTACAACCTTCATATAGAAATATATTTCATATGAACGAAGTATCAGTGTCGTTTTAATGGAATACCGAAAGGGTGCGACCGTTTGGCATACAGTTAGTAAAACGTCCGTAACTTTCGCATACGAACTTCAATTGGGCCAGGCCAAATTGGGTTGGAAAGATAATAAGATTATCTAGAACTTTCGTGAAGGTTTAAAGTCGGTTGGAATGATTTAATATTTTCGTTTCGACATAATACTGAACAGGTTCATGCAGTTTTCTGTGTGAAATGGTGTATATTGGATATACATGCCTTTTGGCCCATCCTTATCCTATGTGATATAAATATGATGTTTCTCTCTCTCTCTCTCTCTCTCTCTCTCTCTCTCATGGCAGATCATTCAGTCCAATTGATTCTAATCAATAGAATTATCCAGAAATAGAGAGTCATCTTTCAGAGAGTGCGAAGAGTGCGAAGAGAGAAAACCGAGAAAAAGAGTTTTTCTCGGAATAGAGAATCGATCTAATCAAGCAATTTCGCCGGTGCTTCGTCTAGACAGTTGCATCCGCGACCGACGTATTCCGACTCAAGGTGGATACACGTAGAGGGGCGTCACTTGTGGCTCTTCGATTGTGATCAAACCGAAGGAGCAAAACTGTTGGCTGTGGAAGAGTGTGGACGTGGGACGTGTTGGTTCAAATTTCCTGATAGTTTGATTATTTCAAAACACTGTCATTACTAATGTATACATCCAGAAAAGTACAGGATAACATAGGTACGATACAAAGATGAAGGAGGACTTGTGAAGGAGGACTTCATTGGATTACATCAAGAATCAGGACATGAAGTCTCAAGATAAACAAGAAAAGAAGAACACGAGGAAGGCCATTGGAATACATCAAGAATCAAGATGTTGAAGCCTTCCGTGAGTGGGATACGCCACAAATAAACCATAGGTACAAACCTAGTAGAACTCAAGTAAAATCATGTTCAAAATAACAAAGAGTTCAGTCAAGCAGGAAGTGCGTTCTGAACGAACTCAAAGTCCGTTCAGAACGGACTTGCCACATATCAAAACTTTAAACCTTGATTAGAACCAAACGTGTCACAGGGATGTGTGCGTTCGAACGAACAATCATGTCCGTTCGAACGGATAATTAGAATCCGTTCACCCACCTTCTGAGTGCGTTGAACGGACAATCCTTCCTGTGAACGGAAAAATGTCACAGGGATGTGTGCGTTCGAACGGACAACCTGGAATCCGTTCACCCACTTTTCAGTGCGTTGAACGGACTCTTGTTCCTGTGAACGCAAAATGCTATGTATAATTGAGTCCGTTACGAACGGACATTGTCCGTTCGAACGGACCCAAGATGTACTTGCACGTTATTTTGAAACGGCTAGTGCAAACTACAAGTGCGTTCTGAACGGACTTTAATGCGTTCGAACGCACTACAAGTTTTCTGAAGGATTTCTATAGAGAGTATAAATAGAATCCTTCATGGGTCTCTCTCTCACACTCCTTCATTTTCAAACATTCAAACCTAAAAAGAGAGAAACCCTAAGCTGTGATTATCTATATCCATTGATAGCTTGAGAAACCTCTTTAGATCGTTGATCTACTTTCGATATTCTCCACTAATCGTATCCCACTCACGTGACCGATCACGTTGTAGCTCGATTAGTGAAAAAGTGTAATAGGCTAGTGCAACAAATTGTAAAGAGCCTAAGCTATAGATCGATAGAAGCGTGTAAATCGATCTAGGCAAATCCTTGTAATCGAGTTGAGTTGGAATTCAATCGAAAGCCAAAAAGAGGCACAAGGCATTTCCGGAGACGTAGGTACTCGCAAATAATTGAGTCGGTCAATTAAGCGAGTAAAGGGTGAGTTAAAGCTACAAAGCAGTCACCTACCGAACTTCGTAAACAAACATCTTGTGTCAAAGTGTTTGTACGGTATCATCTTTATCATCTAAATTATTATTTATTCCGCACCGTAAATTAGGTTTAAATCTAAACTAAGTGTAAGTTAGATTGCCAAATTTACCCCCCTCTAGGTTAGAATTAACCAACAGGACGCACGAAAGACAACCGGAGGCGTGTCAAGATGGTGGGAGACGTGTGGTATGGGACGCACGGGCTAGTCACCAACGTGACACCGGAGAAAGAAAGGATGTGAGCGATCAATCCGTCGTGCGTGATCAATTTCATGCTGGTAATCATCTATCCTTCTATTGCATCGTACCCTCAAAGTCATGGCGTGATCTTGGATTTAGGGAACCAGACCGGGCCTTCATATCCGCTGTGCGGGCCCGGGGTCGGGTGAATTCCCAACAATTAGGTTCTTCATACTTGAGGGGACCATTGATTGCGTTACGTGCGTACCACAATACTTTGATATGACCTTACGCTCACCGTAACAGGGAGTCAAAACGGTCATCATTGGGTATTGCCCGAAACACGGAATTCAATATGAGTCTCCAAGATAAGAATTGTTTATTCCGAAAGGAAGAGATATCTCTTAAGCCACTCGATGAATTGATTAACGAAAACTACGGCCGTAGTCAATGATATTAATGGTTAATATCAATTGAAATTGTTAACTCAGTTCGGAATCGAGGAATAAGTATAGTTAATCAAAATATAAGGATGACTACCACCATGCCTTTTGATTAACAGATATCGCTAACAAAAGAACTAATAACCCCTGTTCGAGATAGGCACAATGATCAGAATCATTTTTCGTTTTAACATGGGCAGCCATGATGGAGTGACTAGATCCCGCTCATGGGCGTGTAGGGCTTTGGAAACAGCCTACTGCCATCGTTAAACGAACATACATGGTCACACAACGAGTCGTACTAAGTCGGGCTTGATTATAAAATTGGCACATAAGATGTGCATATGTTGGTATTTTGATACGCGAGCTATATTCTCTAAAATCGTGCATATTGGATATGCATGAGTACCTTTTAGGTAGATCTGAAATTGAGTGGGAGACTGAAAGAAATACAGTTTCGGATCAACCGTAAAAGTGTACACAAGGATGAACGAATGTAAGCGTACATTCGTGGTCATAACTTTTAGTAGGAAAATCCAATTTGAATGGTTCAAATTGGGTTAGATAGATAATTAGATTATCTATAACCTTCATGTAGAAATATATTTCATATGAACGAAGTATCAGTGTCGTTTCTATGAAATACCGAAAGGGTGCAACAGTATGACATATAGTTAGTAAAACTGTCATAACTTTTGCATACGAACTCCAATTGGGCCAAGCCAAATTGGGTTTGGGTTGGGTATATAATAAGATTATATACAACTTTCGTGAAGGTTAATTTTCTGTCAGAAGAATTTACCAATTTCGTATGAACAGAATACTGAACATGATACATGCAGTTTTCTGTGTGAAAATGTGTATATTGGATATACATGTCTTTTGGCCCATCCTAATCCAATGTAATATAAATATGATTTTTTCTCTCTCCTCTATTCAGTCCAATTCATTCTAATCAATAGAATTATCCAGAATATCGAGAGCCATATTTCTTAGAGCGAAAGAGTGCGAAGAGAGAAAACCGAGAAAAAGGAGTTTTTCTCGGTGTAGAGAATCAATCAATCGAGCAAGTTTGCCGGTGCTTCGTCTAGGCAGTTGCACCCGTGACCGGCGTCTTCCGACTCAATGTGGATACACGTAGAGGAGCGACACGTGTGGCTCTTCGGTTGTGATCGATCCGGAGGAACGTAAATCGTCAACGAGCGGTGAAAGACGCGTGGTGTGGGACGCGCGAATTGTCACCAACGTGACAGGAGAAAGAAGAATAGCAATCAACCCTTCGAGTGCAATCAATTTTGCACTGGTATGAATCTATCCTTCTTATTTGCATCGTACCATTCGAAATCATGGCGTGATCTTGGATTATGGGAACCGGACCGGGCCTACATATCCACTGCGCGGGCCCGGGGACGGGATAAATTCCCAACACTAAGGAGAGCCATATGGAAGTTAACGAGTCAACCTTTCGAACCCCGTCCCAACGTGGAATCCTTGCGATAATCTTCATAACTCTTCCTTTCGTACACGAGATTGATCGAAACGAGCTCCTAGGATTTGGGGAGTCCCACATGTTCTGCTGCCCCATGTGCGGTACATGGATACATGAATTCCCAACACATACATATATTATTGTTATTACATAAGAATATATGAGATATAACATAGTTTTAAGAAAAAAAACAAATATCATATCATTATTATTCACAATAATTCAAAGAATATATCAAATATTGAAAAAATGAATTAATACCATATATTATTGTTACTATGTGTACGTGTTGCACATTATTGTCATATATTATAAACTACTAATAAAATATGTATTATTATCTGAATATTACATGATAACATGTAGAATAGAGAATATAAAAAACTCTAATATCCAAATTTAACTAAGCAAACATATTATTAGAAATTATTTAACTTCATATGACAATTTACAAATTTAAAACAACAATAGTATTTGATATATATTTTATAAGTTTAAGAAGCTATTTGCAATTTGATAGACAAACCCTTCTTATTTTTTTGTTATTTTCGAAAAATTTAATATCAATTTTTTATGAATAAAAACATAACTATAGTATGCTAAAATACTAAAAAACCAATCATGTCAATATGCATTTTCTGCAGTGTCTATTTTTTACATAATTTTCATCACAAAATACTAAGCTAGAAAAATAATTATGTCGGAACTATGTTAATATGAATGTCAAAATAAAGAAAAAAAATCAAGGAAATGTATTTTCATGGATTTTAAAAGTATAGTTTTAATGTACTAACAACATTTCAAGATATATGTTTTTAAGAGTTTATATTGGTTAATTAGTATTTAATATATATATATATATATATATATATATATATATATATATATATATATATATATATATATATATATATATATATATATATATATATATATATATATATCTTCCATCGGTATGTACATCTTATAATGTAACATAACTTGAATTGATAAAAAAAATAGGATAATACTCGTGCTACACGACGAATATGGTTATTATGTTTATTAAAATAAAATTGCTTCACATTATATTAATCTCGTCATATTATTACAACTCATTTATGTATAATCATGACTGTATTTTACGATTATGTTATATTATGATAGAAAAGAGCTCATTTTATTTTATCAAATATCAATACATATATTAATGCAACAATATAATAATATATGAGGTATAACACAATTATACATAAAAACATAACAACAAAAAATATATGACCGTTGTTCACAAAAATTCACGCAATACCAAATATAAAAACAATGAACCATACGATCTATGTACTCTTTGCACACAATTAATTATATAGTAATAATAACAATTTTATTCATCCAAAATGAAATAAAAATAATACACACCATGAGTAACAGTGAAAATAAGTAAAAAATAATATCAAAATTTAATAAAAAAAACATAGTAAAAAATTATTTAACATCATATGGAATTTTTAAATTTATAACTTAAAAGATGACAATAGTATTCAATATACGTTTATAGTTTTAAGATGTTCTTTATATTTTAATAGATATACTATTCATTTTCATTTTTGTTAAGTTTTTGAAAATTTTAATATTAAATTTGTTTAAACAAAATCATAAATATAGCCTACTTAGTATTATATAGGATTCTTACTATTGTATTTTTTAAATAATAATAATTATTAAATTTCAATTATTTAAATACTAAATATCCGTTCTCTTGCATTGCATTTCTTTCATAAAATCTTCACATATTCAAATTGGAAAAACATTACACATGAACCATATCAATATGATCTCAAAATAAAGAGAAAATCCAATAAACATTTAGTCTCGTATTAATAAATTGTATATATTAATTAATTAGATGAGAGAGAAAGAGTATATCAGAAATATTAAATACTAACAAAAAGATTTATTAAGTAACATAAATTTACAAGTTGTGTGTCAGAAATATTAACAGAACTATTCATATTCATTGTCATGTGCACATTACATTCAATAAAAAACGTCCGAATTGAATCACACGGTTTGGATTTAAAATATCAAACATGACATAGATTAAAATTTGTTGTAAGGTAAAGACACATACATGACTACATATAATATGATCTTAAAAAATATGGCAAAAAATTAATGAACGCGATAAATCTATATCACTACATCTAACGATTCAAATTAACAAATACAAATTATCACACAAAATATATGTTTTAAAAGATCAAGTATTAAATTAATATATAAGAAAGTCACATCACAAAATTTAATGGTCAATATTAATGAATAACCATGATGATGTGACTTCGTGAGAATGATTAGAGATGAATGGAGAATAATGATGTGCGGGTAAATTGGATATATGATGGGTCTATCGTGAACTTTGGTAATGATAATAGTCGGCATCACAATGTAGTATAATTTGACCTTCTACACTTAATGAAAGTTAGGTGTAAAATAATTGACACAAAAATACATTCAAATAAACTATAACCATAAATAATCAATGGTTAATTGATGATTTACATTTATCATATATCACAATCCAACGATTCAAATGATTATGATGATGCGAGAAAATTAAATTTTGCTCAAAAATAAATGAGAAAAGATAAAATGGTCCGGTTAATTTTGTTGACATTAATTAAATAATGAACATTATTCCTTCAAAAAGAAAAGAAAATTGTAGAGCAATATATTAAGTATAGCATTGCGTATATTTTATGATATTTTCACATTATGACAGTAAACAATTTTAAATTTATTTTACCAAATACTAATACATAGGTATAGCGTTGCCGTGTAAAAATGAGGTATATTCTAATTTTACGAAAAAACATAAAAAAAACATTATATCAATTTTATTCACAATCGTCCAGGCAATACCATATATAGAAATAAATCACCTACGTACACATTGCACACCATTGTTATTATAGTAGCAGCACTAATTAAATTTCTGTTGATAGAAAACACTATTAAAATTATAAATGATATCACATTTAATATATAAAATAATTAAAATAGCAATTACCAAATTTAACTAAGTAAAAATATAAAGAAACTATTTAACATCATATGATATTTTTAAATTTACCACGCACAAAAAATTATATTATTTAATATATGTTATAAGTTCAACAAGTTGTTTGCGTTTTGATAAGTTTTTTTTTCTTTCATTTTTCTTAAAAGTGATGATGTGAATCCCCTTTAGAGTTCCCTCATTGTATTAAATTTGTCAATTAGTGATAAATGTGATGCTAAATGAATTTGTGATAAATGACTAAATTGACTGGACACATTTGAACATATGCTACGTGTATTAAATAAGTATGTTTAAAAAAAAAATATAATAAATAAGTAAATGAACCTAGTTTAATACATAAAAGATTCTAATTTTACACACGTCTTTGTATCATTCGTTTCTATCCAGATGCCAATGCATCAATTGGTGTTGGGGAATTTAGAGGGAACAAGTATACTTTTTAAGTTTCTTAACTTCTGAAATTTTAGTATCAAAGATATAGAAAAAAAAAATACAAGTATAATTTACTTAGTATTATGTACTATTCTATAAAAATATATAGTTTTAAAATTACCAATGGTAATATTTAAAAGACAATTATATAAATATGTATTGTTTTGCATTGTTTTTTCTTACATAATTATCAGGTCAAAATCAAGTTAGAAAAAGTAATTATGTTGAAGCTATATTAATATGGCCAAAGCTTGCTTAGTAGTTCGGCATTCCCAAACCTCTGAAGAGATCATGGATTCAAAACTCGGCAAATCCGATTTATTTGAAAATAAATAACAGACATATGAGCCCAACTCATAATATATAAAGCAACGTTGCTAATATGAATAAAAAAAAAATCGGATAAATAAACTTGATGAATTTTTAAAATCATAGTTCTAAAAATACTAGTACAATTTCATGTATGTTCTATAAAATTATATATTAGTTTTGTTAACATTTTATATGAAAAATTCCGTTCCTTTTTATTTTTAGTAACATAACTTAATGATGTGCCCAACACAAATGAACACACATTAATGATAGGGGAATTCTATCATACATCCTTTTACAAGGGTATTTTGGGTATTTTAGCAATTAATTATATTTGTAAAAGGGTGTATCATAAAATTTATCTTTTATGGAGATTTTTGTTTAAATGAACAACAAAAATTTAAATGATAATAGTAGACATCATTAATTTAAATTTTAAGATGATGTCGCTAATTTGTAAAATTATTTAGCTCATTACAAAATATTAAACACATAAATTATAATCCTAAAAAATGAATGATTAAGCAATAAGTAAAATTCTTGCTACATATATCATAATCATAATCTAATAGGTATACAATGATTATGACTGATATGACACTTGAAAATAAATGTGAAAATCAAAGAATTGCAATTAATGGATGGAGGACATACGAGATGATATCTAAAAAAAAATTACTTAGTCTAACTAGAAGAGAACTAAATAAATCTATAATGAGATCTTAATAATATAGCAAATTTATAGTACTATTAGGTAAACTATTTTAATTATCACAGCATTATCCCAAATGTATGTTTCACTTTGAAGGTTCGGATCAGATTACTACAAGTAGTTGTTTTTGCGCTTATTCACCTGAATAAATTGACTTATTTTAACCTAATTATTATATCTCAAAACTAAAACAGAAATTTTCCCCTTTTTAATTAACTCGTCTCTATGAAATAAAATTAGATGATTCCATGAATCTTCCAAGGCATAAAAGAAGGCCACATGGTGTTGCCTCCAAATCTAACTACTAATTAGTAATTAGAAATAAAATAATATCTCATTATTTTACCTTATCTATATTAAGTTACCTATTGTCGTGGTAATGAAACCACCACAAAGTCAAATCTTTGTAGTCTATGCTTCTTTAAATTTAACTCTCTTCATAAATTGCTTAATAATCTATCAATTGAAGTCTTGAAATTATCACATCATATATTATAGTAGTTTATATTTATAGAAATCATGCACCAATTATAAATTTCTATGTGTATATTTATATACAAATAGGAAAAAGGAAATTATGTAATGTTTTATGTATTGTGTATAAATATGAAAGTCTGAGAATGCAATAATAATTGGGCACTAGATCCTATAGAACCCATTACTGCTTTTGTTTTCAGTCATAATCAAGTGGTGCATTAATTCTTCCTTAAATAACCAAGTAAATTAACTCATGAATTCTCACCATTACTCTTTTTTGCAGAAATACCCACATCTTATAATATTATTACCAACTAAGACCTTTCTGTGATTTTCTATTTTGTCAAGTAATTTCAGTGTTTCAAAATATAAATTAATGTATGTATGTCTTTAAGTAATGAATACTCCATATATTATATATTCAAGATACGGAGAAGAAATCTTCACCGAATACATTAACTAATTAATTACCCCATGACTTGGTAAGTATATAATTTGGAATTCAAAAATAAATACACAGTTTAAATCTTTTAAGTCAAACTTTGAATTTATTATCTTCTGGCAGCATTAAAGATTTTTAATGTGAGTGAAATAGGAAGATAAGGCCTCAATTAAGGGGGGGTGAGGTTTCAAGAGAGAAAATGAAGGGGGAAGCTCTTATGTATATCAAACAAGTCACATTAATTGTACCTCTTATCACTTCCTCATAATTAACATGATGCCATATAATATATATTTGCACATATATATTTTGGACATGTACCAAAAAATAAATTGAAGATATATACCATTAACAACTTGATTAAGCTAGATTTATTTAACTAGAGCTCTCTCAAGAGCTCTTTCAAGATCTCTCTTAATATAAGAGCATGTTCAAAATTTAAATATGAAATGCCAATTATAATTTTGTATTGTTTTACTATTTATTGACCATATTATTTTTCCTAATATTTAGTTTCACATCTTTGAAATAGAAATCAATAGAAAAAAAAAATGAATCTACTCTTAGTTAAGCAAATTGGGATGCTGAAATAACACAACCCTAAATATTTTAAAATTGTAATTTGCTTTGAATCAATAAATTTGAAGTTGTGATCTTAGGTGTCAAATTGTTTTTTTTTTAATTTAATTTACATTGTTTAGGTGTGGCTCAACTTCTCTTTCAATGGATCAACATTAATTTGATTAAGTATGAATTGCTTAAAGTAGTGTACATAAATAAATAAGTGGTCAAATAATTAAGTTCAATTAAGAGAAGCAGTGGTATCATTGAATTCCCATTTACTTTGTTAGCTACGATGCTTTGAAGCTACTGTGACATTAAATTTCATTTAAGGCCATTTAATTTTGGACTTTATTGTGTGACAACTAGTCAAATCATGCATTTCTTGCTCTATGTTTATACCTTTATTTTTTAATCAAGCAACCCTAAACTCAATATTTATAATTTTCTTTTTATTTTAATTTCTAAATATCAAATGAATTTAAATTTGGTCAACTAATTTCAAATTTGGAAGATAGGATTTCCCCGAGTGGGTTGAAAGTGAGAAGTCATCATATTCAAATGATGGTCCATATGAATTTCTTTTTTCCTTCCTAAGGTGTGCTTGACAAATTTAAAAAAATTCATGTTTGCTACGTTAACAAACTATAATCTATCCTTAAAAAAAAAGTCTAATTCTAAAGTCTAATTTAAACTCTTCTTTTGTTTTTGGCGAACTCAAATTTTATAGCCAAACGGTCAGAAAAGGCTCAAGGAATGATTTAATTTGTTTAGTTAGCTTATAAATTGAAAAGTTGAATTTTGAGCCACAAGCAAATTGATCATGGAAACATTAAACAAAAATTTAAGAGACATGTATGCATTTCTACTTTATAGGTTTCTCTCTCTCTCTCTCTCTCTCTCTCTCTCTCTCTCTCTCTCTCTATTCTCTCCCTCTCTCTCTATATTCTCTCTCTTTCTCTCTCTCTCTCTCTCTCTCTCTCTCTCTCTCTCTCATAAACCATAACATAAACATGAACATAAAAGGATGAATTGTGAGAAGTTTAATTAGAAGAGAGTATTCTAGTGTTGTATTAAATAAAAGGCATTGACCTCCTATATAAATACTTGCGAAAGGGTGCTTAGCCTCTCTTCCCTCATCACCCCTCCACTACATCAACAATATACATACACCAGAGACATAGATTTTCGAGAGAGAAACCCTAATATATATATGCCTCCCTAGTGTTGGACTACCATATCCTTAACCTACAAATATCCTCTCTATATTTCTCTCTTCCTCCACCTCTCTCTCTCTCTCTCTCATTGGCTCCATCTCTTCTTCCTCGGTATGTTATTCTCTCTTTCATCTTCAGTATGCAATCCCTTTTGTCTTTTCATATAACTTTTGTTTATTTAAACATTCCATACATAATTTACTTGGCTATATAACATAGGGAAAATAAGAAATGAGCCGAAACAACAGGAGGAGCACAAGGCTGGATCTGAAACTGAACTTGTCGCCTCCGGTGAGAGGAGATTCTTCTAGAATGATCCAGACTCAGATGACCGAGGAAGATTCATCTTCTCCGAGTTCATGCGTTTCTTCAGAGAACGAACAAGGAAGTCCCGAGGCCACCTCGATGGTTTTGGCAGCCTGTTCGAGGTGCTTCATGTACGTCATGCTTTCTGAGGACGATCCGCGCTGCCCTAAGTGCAAACATCCTGTTATACTTAATTTTCTACGTGGGAATAATGGGAATAGTAACATCGATATTAATAGGAAGTCTTAAATTAATTTAAGAGGATCCATTAATAAATTACCTTGAAAGAAGAAGGTTAATTTCTGTAGTGTAACCATGATATATATAGAGGGGAGATGATTGAATATATCATGGATACACTAAAGTCTACCATATATATGAATTATCCCTTTTCACTCTCTATTTTTTTGATATGTAGCTTGAATAGAGATGAGATTGCTTGTTTTAGTTGTAGCTTGAACTTTTTTCTTTCTTTCCTTTTCTTTGTTACTTGGATTTTTTGTGGAAGATAATGAAAGAGACGAATGCTTAGATTTTGTATGGAAGATTAAGATTACCAAAAAGATGAATGCTTAATTTAAATGTTATTGAGTATTGAGATTCGAAATGAAGTTTCATGCCATGGTTATCTTATAGATTGAAAATTGAGATCAATGTATATTGTTATTAGGGTTTGGTAAAGAGATAGTGAATTTGAAGGGTAACTAACAACTGTTTGAAATTCAAATTGGTTGAACTAAATAAATGAAGAAAGAACAAATTGAGTTAATGGATTATAAAATTGATTCTTAAAGATAAAACTACATAAATAAATGATATTAAAAAAATAAAAAATGGATATGCCCGTAAATAAATGAATGGCGATATTTAAACAGGAAATTGAAACTGTTAGGAATTGAATAGAATTGAAGATGGGGTGTAACAAATTCGAGTAAATGCAGCACAAATTGAGACAGATAAAGCTACGTCATATAGTCATATCGATAAATAGCCCCATAAATTAAGTTGGCCACCTCTACACCTTCATTTGTCTCCTCCACTTTACTCCCCCTTCAAATTGAATGCATACAGTTGTGAAATTTAAAATCTTAGCTTAGACCATTCTCAAAGTTTCAAGTTTGTAAGGGAAAATAATAAATGCCAATTGATGAACTTCAAAGGTTTAATCATCTCAAATATAGTTTTAGTAAGAAAGAGTTTCAAATCATCAGGTTGGTCTAGATATATCGATGGAGAAGAAAAAAGAGAACATGATCATATATATAGTACTAAAAGGCTATTTGAATCAGGAAATTCATAGAAAATAACTGCTCCCCAAGAAGGAGACAATTACTTATGGGCTACTTATTCATGGCTTGTAAAGATGTTAGTTAAGGAATACTTATTTCATACTCATTGGGCAAATTCGCAATGGTCTCTGAGTCTCAGAGGCATTTCATCTCTATCCAACCGAAGCTGAGCAAATGTCCTCAAGGCCCAGTACGGGCCTATGAGGTAATTGGGTTAACAATAGCCATATGAACCATGCCCAACATTGGGCTAAAATCATCGGTCAGAATCAATTTTTTGCCAGGCCTTACAAGAAAATAAGATTTTTTGGATTCGAGAAGAAAAAATTGGGAAAATAGAATCTCCTTCTCTTTTGGGAATAAAACTTAAAACAAGATAAGAAAAATTCTCAAAATATCACGTATATTCCCTACAGACTAAAAAATATCATGGATAATCTATACAATCTGGGTAGGGCAGTTAACGAATCGAATTTGAACGAACCAAACTCAGTTCGAATTCGGTTCGAAACTTATCGAACATTGTTCGGTTCGAACGGCATGGCGAGTAGGTATCACACTTTCTCATTTAAAAATATCTCCAAATGTCAAGGAGAAGGTATGGTACCTCGACCTCGACTGCTATTGAAAAAGAACTCGTTCGGTTGCGTTCGACCGAACTCTATTCGTCAACTTCAACGAGATCCTTTAGTAGGTGCCACGGACTTCTGCCTTAACCACTTGCCCAAGAAATTTTTTCTAAACACGATTTTTTTTCTCTTTAGCCTCTCCAAAAGCCCAATTTGTAAAAATAACTCCAATTTGTTCCAATTTGCAAAACTAGCTCCTTCGCCAGGCTGCCTGGAGAAAGAGAATGCACTTTCACCAGAAAAACTGGCGAAAGAACTTAAGCATCAAATTTCACCATCAACGGATGGTTAATTGACATATGACAGAAGTCATGGATTACAAATCTTGGATTTAAGCTCTTTCGCCAGCTCCCCTAACGAAAGAGACGTTGAAGCTTAGAATTAACCTCTTTCTCCAGGCTCTCTTTCGCAAGAAGTATTTAGACCAGGGGCTTCTCCTCTCCTTCTTCACTTTCTTCTTCTTCTTCCTTATCTCTTTTTTCTTGTTTTCTTTTCTCCAATTCTGGTTAAACGACGATATGAATTGTGTTGTGCCATTTTTTACAAGGACAAACTATAATATTTCAAAATAATATAAAATACTTCAACATGAAATGAAATACAAACACTAACAATTAAGATACAACAAAATATGAAAGTAAAACACTAACAATTAAGATACAACAAAACATGAAATGAAAGACAACAAAACAAAACAAACACTAACCATAACCAAACACTAGCCATAATAAACTAAACCCAAACAATGACAACAAAACAAACACTAATCATAACCTGACAGTAATTGCGATTTTGCGGGCAACTTCTTTGATTATGTCCCGGTGCTCGGCACTTTCCACACAATCTTTGGCTCGAAGAGGCGGGGGAAGAGGCGGAGGCCAAGACTTGGGACAACATGTCCATTTCACTAGAACGTCTCTTGATTTGCCTTTTTCACGTTTTGTTTTCCCCGTAGCATTTTTCACGTTTTGTTTTCCCCGTAGCATTTTTCAATTTGCGATGGTTCAAAATGCAAAACATGTTTATGGCTCTCACAAAATCAGGTTTGGAATGAAAAGTCCGGCCGACAAGTAAATTAGGAGTACTACAGAATGTGGCCGTGTGTTCACGTACCGATAAATCTGCCATGCTCGATTCGATTTGTTCGATATCCTCGAACGAATTGCTGGGGGATTGCTGAATGTCCCGACGTTATTCATGTCGGCATAGTTCATGTAATTGAAATCAGGGTGCAATACTTGATCCTCCTCGTCGTCCTCGTCGGATTCATTTTGTAAAGAGTTTCCGACCCTTGCTTCTTCGAACTCTTAGTCGGGTTCGTTATGCTGTACCGGAGGTGGTCTCTCCACTGGTTGTATGTACAATTCCACGATAGGCCAGGAACAACTGTAGGATTTATGAACTGCACGGACCTAACAAACTTATTTTCATTCGATATTGGACTGAGAAAGAACACTACTCCACCATTCGAATTTATTCTTGGACACCTTCCATTAATATTCAAATCCATGTTAGGCCCCCAACCGGTGTGACGATAGATTTATGAACACAACAAACCCCAATTCATAGATGGATTTTGTGCAATTATTTTTGGTGTTGCACCCTCGTATATGGAACCACTCTAATTTTCAGTAATAGTTTCACCATAATATAGACAAATTGTTACGTCCATTGAAAAGAAGAAGAAGAGGAAGAAGAAGAATAAGATCAAGATCAAGATCAAGAGGAAGATGGAGAGATGAATGAATGAAGGCAACAAAAACAAAATATGAAATGTTCAACCCCTTAAATAAAACTACAAAATCGTGCACCAAATGAAGCCTATAATGTGGACCCTATAACCATATATCTTGAACCCTATACCCTGAATCATATACCCTAAACCCTATAGTCCTAAACCTGAACCCTATTCTAATGGATGGACCATACAACATATACCCTGAACCCTATAACCCTAAACCTGAACCTTATTCTGATGGATTGGACCACACACCCTATACCCTGAACCGTATAACCTATACCCTGAACAGTATAAACTATATCCTGCCCCCTATAACCCTATATCCTGAATCATATTCTCATGGATTAGACCATACACCCTATAACATGAACACTATAACCCTAAACATGAACCATATAACCCAATTAACGCTTACCACCCGTATCAATACAAACAATAATACGTGCCCGACTATGGCTTGAAATCACGCATTATGTCATACCAATCTCGATGGTTTTGGACATGGAAGGTATTTCCATGACTTAAATATTATGAGGGATGATGACTTTCATGTTTGAATACGTGACATAATCGTATTATATCACTATCACAAGATTTTCAAATGCATTTGCACTATCTAGGGAGACTAAATTATTCTAAATAATAACTAAATTAATAGGACATAAATTGGTGCAAAGAATATGCATTTTCGAAGTGTGTAGTCAAAAAACAAATATGGCAACCAGGGGAACTTCCGTCATGACGCACCATAAGCTGCGTCATGACGGACCTACTCGTGTAACTCTTTACACAGTATTAGTGTACAATCCGTCATGACGCACCATATGGTCCGTCATGGCTGATGAATACCCAAAATCTCCAGGGACTCTGGCATCATGACGCAAGGTTTCCTCCGTCATGACGCACCGTAGGGAAAAGTCCCGACCCCGGGCCCGCACAGCGGATATGAAGGCCCGGTCCGGTTTCCAAAACCTGAGAACACGTCTTGACTTCGAGGATACGATGCAAAATAAGATAGTCAATTACCGGTGTGAAATTGATCACACACGAAGGGTTGATCGCATATCCTTCTTTCTCCTTGTCACATTGGTGACTAAACGCACGTCCCACGCCCACGCGTCTCCCACCGTTTCGTTGACGATAAATGCGTCTCCGATTTGATCAAAACAAAGAGCCATAAATCGCGCGTTCCTCTACTTGTATCCACCGTGAGTCGTAGCACCTCGGTCGTGGGTGCAACTGCCTAGACGATGCACCGGCGAACTTGCTTGAACACGCTCGATTCTCTAAACCGAAAAAACACATTTTTTCTTTCTCTCTTTCTCTTCGCACTCACTCAACTATTGATGGTGTGATTTCAAATGATTTGCTTAGATTGGATGAACCAGGAGAGAGAGAATTATCCTATTTATTTGTAATAGGATAATGACACCAAAAAGACACATATTGGACACACCAACTCGTGTGTACCAAAAACTGCCAAAAAACAGCTTTCAGCCATGGTCCGTCATGACGCACCATAAGTTCCGTCATGACGCACCAATGCCAATTAGTCCTTGGACATTTCACGCATACTTTCGTCATGATGCACCATATGGTCCGTCATGACGGACGACTATGAAATCCCGGATTTGGTTAAGTCCACAACTGTTGCAGACTGTATACACTAGTTCCGTCATGACGCACGATATGGTCCGTCATGACGGGCCGTGTATTGATGTTCAATTCTGCACAATCCTATTGTGCATTCATATGTCTTCTTGAACGCGTACGTTCGTGAGTCCTTGTACATACTCTTTTACCGTTGATCCAAAACTGTATTTCCTTCAGTGTTCTGCGTATAGTTCATGGTCCGTCATGACGCACCATATGGTCCGTCATGACGGACAACACTCTCTGGAACATGCAATTATCCAAGAAAAAATGAAAAACTCTTTGATTATTTTTACTTTGTTCATTACGCTTCTGTGCGTCTGAAGGGGAATATCCCCGGCCCCGGGCCCGCGCAGCGGATATGTAGGCCCGGTCCGGTTCCCCGATTCCCGAGATCACGCCACGACTTCGAGGGTACGATGCAAATAGAAGGTTAGATCTTTACCAGTGCAAAATTGATTGCACACGAAGGGTTGATCGCTGCCTTCTTTCTCCTGTCACGTTGGTGACAATACGCGCGTCCCACACCACGCGTCTTTCACCGCTCGTTGACTTCGCCGATTCGCTTGATTTTGTCTCCGACTCAATCTACTCGTCCGAATCGATCACAATCGTGAGAGCCTCAGTTGTTGCTCCTCTACGTGTATCCACCTTGAATCGCAAGACGTCGGTCACGGATGCACCTGCCTAGACGATGCACCGGTGAACTTGCTTAATCGAATTGATTCTCTAAACCGTAAAACACCTTTTCACGGTTTCTCTCTTTTACACCTTTTCACTCTCTAGAAATTTGTCTCACAATTTTCTGGATAATTCTGAATGAATTGCTTTGAATTACTTCTGAATTCCTTAGTGAAGATGAGAGAGAAAATCCTATTTATACCTAATAGGATAAGGATTAGCCAAAAGGCATGTATATCCAATATACACCCTTTCACACAGAAAACTGTATGAACCTGTTCAGTATTCTGTCCAGACGAAATTGATAAATTTCTCTGACAGAAAATCAACCAACACGAAAGTTGTAGATAATCTTATTATCTACACAACCCAATTTGGCCCAGCCCAATTGGAGTTCGTATGCAAAAGTTATGACTGTTTTACTAACTGTATGTCATACTGTTGCACCCTTTCGGTATTTCACAGAAACGACACTTATACTTCGTTCATATGAAATATATTTCTACATGAAGGTTATAGATAATCTAATTATCTATCTTACCCAATTTGAACCATTCAAATCGGATTTTCCTACTGAAAGATATGTCTACGAATGTACGACTACATTCGTTTATCCTTGTGTACACTTTTACGGTTGATCCTGAAACTGTATTTCTTTCAGTCTCCCACTCAATTTCAGATCTACCTAAAAGGTACTCATGCATATCCAATATGCACGATTTTAGAGAATATAGCTCGCGTATCAAATACCAAGCTATGCACATCCTATGTGCCAATTTTATGATCAAGCCCGACTTAGTACGACTCGTTGTGTGACCATGTAGGTTCGACTTAACGATGGCAGTAGGTTGTTTCCAATACCTACAAGCTCATGAGCGGGATCTAGTCACTCCATCATAGCTACCCATGTTAAACGAATAATGATTGTGATCATTGTGCCTATCTCGAATAGCGGTTACTAGTTCTCTTGTTTGCGATATCCGTTAATCAAAAGGCACGGTAACAGTCATCCTTATAATTTGATTAACTACACTTATTCCCCGATTCCGAGTTGAGTTAACAAATTTCAATCGATATTAACCATTAATATCATTGACTGCGGCCGCAGGTTTCGTTAATCGACTCATCGAGCGGCGCCTAAGAGATATCTCTTCCTTTCGGAATAAACAATTCCTATCTTGGAGACTCACATTGAATTCCGTGTTTCGGTCAATACCCAATGATGACCCTTTTAACTCCCTGTTACGGTGAGCGTAAGATCATATCAAAGCATTGTGTTACGCACGAAACGCAATCAATGATCCCCTCAAGTTTGAAGAATCTAAAACCCCATCCGTCGCAAGTCCATCTATAATGACTAAACCATGTCATGGTCTCGCGGCTTCGGTCATATCCAATACATGTAACCTAACATATATCTACGTTCCCGATTCGACAAACTCCTTTGTCCCATGATTAGCAAAACATAATCATCTCCTCGGCAAACGTACTAGTGTACGCGTTCAGTCTATTCCCTTGTAATAGTAATGCTTCTCTCTTAAGCAAACTGACCCGCGACTAGGGATGTTTAGAAATGACACTTTAAGTGTGACGGTTTCGCTGCACATGGTCCTCAACCATGTCGACGTCCACACAAGTTCAAATCAAGGTTCATGTAACAATCATATTACACAACCCAGCACACAGTTTTCATATAAGGTGAATGCATATTAATTTAAGTAAACAAAATTTTAAAAGGGATGCATTCATATGGACTAAGTATTTGGGTGATACAACGTTTACCTATGGGTATCTCCATACCCATAACCTGCGAGGACTATCGTATTAGATAACTACACTCTACTCTCTTCTTCCTCCTCTAGGTATCTCCATACCCATAGTCATCGCATGACAGTCACGCGCGACTAGAGAGAGCGGTTTTGTAAACGGGTCCGCACGTTCCCGCTAGTGTTAATCATCATCAGGATTGGAACATTTCCAATACCTACGATCACATCTTTTCACAAAATTTCATGGATCAAATGAAATTTTCTGAGTATTGGCTAGAAGTGGTTGTGACCTCGGCATTTTTGGCTTGTACTATTGCGTCTCACGCAATAAACAACCATAAATCCGATAACTCGTGACTACTAGAGTTTGGTCATGTATCCTTGATCCATACCACTTCCTTTTGCGATTAATAACCGCAATATACTCGCCACCGTAAATAGAATCATAAACTATTGGTCTTGTGGAACCTTTCCACATAACCGTGTTTTCATTTAAGCAAAACATGTACACACTTTGTGATCGAAAGTCGTGCTACATATTTGGACGTGCTTTATCTTTGGAAACTGTTGTTTGTTATAACTCTTTATAACCAACACGTCCTCCACACCATTATAGATAATAAATCCTGAATTCTTTCGCAAAGTATTCAAGGATAAACTTCACCTCTATCAATACAAATCCCGATGGGTTTTAAATATACATAACCATTATGTATATATTTGTATAACCATTATACAATCACAAGAGTTAGTCTCATGTAATCGAATTACATTCAAACTCATGTGATTCCCATGAATTTTATTGACGGTGAACTAGACGCTTTATTTGTATGACAGATAGCCACATACATATCATGACAGATATAATAGATCCTAACATCAAATGTAAGGCATCATATTATTACTTTTCGCGCTGCTTGATGTCTCACATCGAGCCGTTGAAAAATTTCTGCCATTCGACATTTCGATTTATCTCCTCCAAGGAATTTACATGTTGAAAACCATTTTCAACAATATGTCGATATATGTGCTATAACATAGAACGAGGAACTTTTAAGATCTATCATATAGATCTTCACGCTTAATTCATAAGCGGTCTCGTCTAAATCCTTTGTTGTTACAAGAAATATAACGCAGCTCCCACTAACCTTCATGTGTACACAAAGTTTCCATTCGTTTCGACAATTTTATAACAGTTTATAATTGTGTCAAAACGAATATTCCAATTCCGAGAAGCTTTCTCTAATCCATCATATGGATCGTTAAAGCGTGCATATCTTATCCCCGATTCTTATGAATCGACAAAACCGTAAGGTTGTGTCAAGTACACATCCTTTCATAAAATTTCTGTCAAGAAATTCGGTTTTGACATCCATTTGGCCACATCACATAGTCATAATACGCGACCATGGCAAGCAGAATTTCGAGAATGGGAAAGCATGGCAACAAGCGAAAACGTTTCTTCATAGTCCGACTATGAATTGCATGAAACTTTTCGCAAAAAGCCTCGCTTTACATATATGCGTATTCCTATCCATGTCGGTTCTTCATCTTGAAAAACCCACTCACATTTCACGGGTCTAACCTAGAAAGTAATGAAATCAAGTTCTAAACTTGATAATTCACATGGATCGAATCTCAGATTTCATGACACCATGTCATGTGGAATCAACTTTTCATAGCATCCTTGTAGGATATCGAATCATCATATGATTTCAATCTATCATCATTAGCCACGATAAATCCGTATTTACCGGCTTATGATATAGCCTACTTGATCTACGAAAAATTCCTTTGTGTGTTCGACTTGCGTTCATCAACTCTTGATGAAGCCATGTCAACTTTCATCGGTACAATGTTCATTTTCAAATCATGAACTCTTTCGAGATTTATTCTACTCCCACTAGCCCTCATAGAGAGAAATGGCATCAAGTTCCAAACTTGTGCGCATCTAGTCCTCCTCCAAGAAGGCATCTCTTCGAGCCACGAAAATCTCATTTTCGTCGGGACGTTTTAACTAATACCCTTTAGTTTCCTTAAGGATAAACGAACAATTTCCAGATTTGGGATTGAGTTTAACCGAAACAAATTTCGAAATACACTCACGTCCTCAAATATGTACAAGTTACAACTTCGGAACCATTCCGATCCATATCTCATATGGCGTCTTTTGTACCGATTAGAAGGTTTATGGTTCATATCTTATATGCAACCATTCATTAGTGCCGCTGTCTCAAGGGAGTATCCCCAAAACATTTTTGGGAGATCTTATTGACTCATCATTTATCGAACCATGTCCAACATGCGTTCATTTCCTCTTTTCGGACACATCTCAATGTTCCGAATAAAGGCAATCGTGAAACGATTCCACAATCATAAATGATCATTAATATTCATAACTCAAATATCGCCTCTTCGATCCTATCGAAAGGTTTAGCTCAAATACTCGCCTTCTCGATCCTATCGAAAAGCTTTGATTTTCTTGCTTAGTTGATTTCGTATTTCGTTTTTGAAACTCTTTGAATCTTTCAAAAGTCTCTGTTTCGGCACGCATTAAATAGATATTTTCATATCTACTTTAACCGTCCATAAACTTAGCAAAATACCGATAGCCTCCTCTTGCCTCGGAACTTATCGGAACATCATATGTAAATATAATTTCCAATAATTCGCTGGATCTTTCTCCAATACTTTGGAGAATGATGCCATTTGTCGTTTTGCCTAATAAATAAGTATTGCATTAATCAATCAAATCTAATTCGAATGATTCTAGCATTCCATCACATGGAATCTAGATACGCGTATCTCGTTTATATGGCCAAGACGGCAATGCCAAAAGAAGCAATCAACTTCTAGGTTTAATCCTCCTCGGATTTCACCATTCTTTGAGTCACTAGTTTGGACAACTCCTTGTCCGAACTTTCCATTTTGGAAAACATTTTCCCAAAATACCCTTAGACATACATTTCTTTCGATCCCGCTTTTGAATTACAAGGACATCCACGCATCTATATGCATTGGATTCCTCGAAAACTCTGAGCATCTCCAATTCAAATTTAAATCGCATCATATGCAATTTCGGGATCGACTTATCTATCGAATGCATATGATATTCGGTCACGAACATCAAATCTCGTACCATCAACACACGAGTGTTAATCAAAGACCCATAAGGCGTCTCAAAATTAACCTACTCTTTGAGCCGCATTGAGTCATTCAACGCGCTCTAGCTCTTGAAACTATTTCATGAGCGTTGTGTTTTACTTTCATATACACCCGAATTCTCAAAACAATTTTGAGAAATTTGCGTCTATACATGCCACCACAAGGCACGTAATATTGTTCGATTCCTTCTTAAGTTTATCGAACCCGGCTTTCTCTAAAGCCAAAGCCTCGAGCCCCGAATCTACCATTTCCGTGTCCAACACGTTCCTTTAAGTCTAAGAACTATTCTTTGACTATCAAGGTTAATAACGGTAATTCCGACCCAAAAGCCATCTATCATATCGATCTAATCGATATATTTGGTGTTGCTTGAAAACATAATTCTAAACGGATGATGAAGATTAATTCCTAACCGTGCGTACTTAATCTATATGCTTATATGATAATTATATGATAGTGTTATTTTATCGAATCGATAACCCTCATACCGATACGGGACTCCAAGTCCATAACACTCAAGATCCATATATCACGATCCTCCCATAAGTTGCTTTGGCAGACGAATGGGATCTCGCTATTTAGGTAGGATTATATCCAATCGCATCCAATGCGACTCTTGAACCTTTATAGGATTTCGGTGATGAATCGTATCCAATACAATCCCAGTTCCGTGTGTGCATCCTATCTATGCCCCGAACTTCCAATCAAGTCGGCTTTGGCCTCAACCCTTACTGACTAGAACGGTTAAGTCACAACCATACTCATCGTATCGTTCAAATAAACTACTAATAAGTCGGCTTTGGCCTTAACCCTTATCAGTCCCTATTTAACGCTTGCCACCCCGTCGATGACTACAATAACCCATGTCGGCTTTGGCCTTAACCCATGTGAGACGTAGTACCGATCATAGTGGTTGTGAATATGGAAGGCATTTCCATGACTTAAATATTATGAGGGATCATGCCATTGCACGTTTCTAATTCCGTGACATAATCCAATTATATCACTATCACAAGATTTTCATAAATGCATATGTATTTATTTGGGAGTCTAATTATTCTAAATAATTATCTAATTATATGCTAGTATGATTGATGCCGATCAAATCGATATAAAGAACTCAATATTCCAAGTTGTGTAGCCAAAGTTATCACGAAAACAAAATCAGCAACCAGAAACCAGTCCGTTGTAACGCAACATAGTCCGTTACAACGGACCTCCAGTATACTTGGCACTCCGTTACAACGGAAGTCCAGTCCGTTACAACGCTATTTATTTCGGAGTTTGGCCAAATTTTGCCAGAAACATGTCCGTTACAACGCAACCTAGGTCCGTTACAACGCTATTTTCTGCAAACTTTCGTCCAAATTTCCAGAGACCAGTCCGTTACAACGCAACATACAGTCCGTTACAACGGACAAACTGTGTAGAGCTCCGTTACAACGGACCCAGTCCGTTACAACGGACTCCAATAGACACCCTAGGCATCCCCGCAACCTCGTATCAGATACAAGGTCCGTTACAACGGACTCCAAGTCCGTTACAACGGAATATGCAGTTTTCACGGTCCTCCTCACACCCCCGCATCCTATACAGGGTCCGTTGCAACGGACTCCAAGTCCGTTATAACGGACTATGCGATTTTTGAACTGCTGTTTTCGCTCGTTTCCAAAACGATCAATCATGAAATCTTTTCACGATTATTCCTAGATACTCTCAATCAACTATTGATCGATCTCTAGCGAATTTCACTTGTGATTTTAATGGAATTTGACATTCTAAATATGTAACATCATGCAAACGGGTACGAACTTTGATAACCCGTGCGTATATCTAATATACGACTATGATTCGACCCTCGAATCGATGGCGATCGCTCTGATACCACTGTAGGGGAATATCCCCGGCCCCGGGCCCGCGCAGCGGATATGTAGGCCCGGTCCGGTTCCCCGATTCCCGAGATCACGCCACGACTTCGAGGGTACGATGCAAATAGAAGGTTAGATCTTTACCAGTGCAAAATTGATTGCACACGAAGGGTTGATCGCTGCCTTCTTTCTCCTGTCACGTTGGTGACAATACGCGCGTCCCACACCACGCGTCTTTCACCGCTCGTTGACTTCGCCGATTCGCTTGATTTTGTCTCCGACTCAATCTACTCGTCCGAATCGATCACAATCGTGAGAGCCTCAGTTGTTGCTCCTCTACGTGTATCCACCTTGAATCGCAAGACGTCGGTCACGGATGCACCTGCCTAGACGATGCACCGGTGAACTTGCTTAATCGAATTGATTCTCTAAACCGTAAAACACCTTTTCACGGTTTCTCTCTTTTACACCTTTTCACTCTCTAGAAATTTGTCTCACAATTTTCTGGATAATTCTGAATGAATTGCTTTGAATTACTTCTGAATTCCTTAGTGAAGATGAGAGAGAAAATCCTATTTATACCTAATAGGATAAGGATTAGCCAAAAGGCATGTATATCCAATATACACCCTTTCACACAGAAAACTGTATGAACCTGTTCAGTATTCTGTCCAGACGAAATTGATAAATTTCTCTGACAGAAAATCAACCAACACGAAAGTTGTAGATAATCTTATTATCTACACAACCCAATTTGGCCCAGCCCAATTGGAGTTCGTATGCAAAAGTTATGACTGTTTTACTAACTGTATGTCATACTGTTGCACCCTTTCGGTATTTCACAGAAACGACACTTATACTTCGTTCATATGAAATATATTTCTACATGAAGGTTATAGATAATCTAATTATCTATCTTACCCAATTTGAACCATTCAAATCGGATTTTCCTACTGAAAGATATGTCTACGAATGTACGACTACATTCGTTTATCCTTGTGTACACTTTTACGGTTGATCCTGAAACTGTATTTCTTTCAGCGTCGTGAGTCTCGTGACGCACCATATGGTGCATCATGATGCATAATCCTCTGGAACTCATTTTTGCACAATCATATTATGCATTCAATGATTTCCTCGAACACTTATGTTCGTATGTCTTTATATGTACAGTTTTACTGTTAATCCAAAACTGTATTTCCTTCAGATTCTCCTACAACGCTTACACCCGATACGGAAGATAAAAATTGCGATGAGTTGCTTATGTGATTTTTCGGTTGTTGCCTCCTTCAATAGCTCAATCGGATCTCCATTGCCAAAACCCATTAATCCAGCCAGGTTATGCAATTTTTCCCAAACATATCTCACATAATTACACTCTTTAAATAAGTGATTCACTGATTCTTCCATACAACAACACAAAATGCATCTATTTGGATATTATCCAGCCTTCAAATTATCCACTGGAAGTATTCTATTTTTATCCATTAACCATTTAAATATTTTTAACTTCATTGGTATTGCCAAATTCCAAACATTTTGCAATGGATAAAATTCAGAAACTCCACTTATCAATTTTTTGATATGCACTTTTGCAGGTGAAACACCCCTTTTGAAGTTCATTTCCATGTTGTTTTATCAAGCTCGCTAGGTTGGAGAAAAATGGAATGCAAGAATTGGGCAAGAATGGATAATTGTGGGGAGGCAGTAATAGAGAGTGGCTGAAAAAGATTCAATACTGAATGTAAGTCTCCTCTTTCAATAGAATTTTTAACTTTATTTAGGGTTAGATAATTAGAATATGTAAAATAATATCGTTCTTTGTAGCTATATTTTAGAATTTCATGGTCCCAATAATCATTCCATAGTTGAATTCTCTCTCCATATCCAATTTTTCAATTAATACTTGATTTGAAAAAATCCAAATTGTTTATAACATCATTCCAATAATAAAAAATCTTATTCCCATTAGAATTTCCCCAATCTTCCATATGCATGAATATTAAATCTGCAATCTTCCATATGCATGGATATTAAATATGGCCATGATAATGTTTGTCCTGTATTGTAATATTTCCAAAGCCATTTCAATAATAAAACTTTATCAAAAACTTCTAAGTTTATAACACCTAGTCCTTCAATTTCTTTTTTTTTTGAAAGAAAGACAAGCGCGATACGCGCTCGATCCAATCAATTTTAATAATAAAAAAAAAGTTATACAAGGACCTACAATTTCTTTAGGTTTACAAACAATTCCCCAATTAACCAAATTATAAATGGAAAAAAATGTTTGTACTCCATTTATTATTGTCAATAAAAATTAAATTCACAATATATGATTTATTGTATTATGCACTCAATCATCTCAACTATGAACTATGGACCCGATGATTGATTTTCATCAAGGTTTCAAATAGCGTTTAGCGCGGCGCAGCGCGGCGTCGTGATTTTTTTTGTAGCGTACAACGCATAGCGTGCGATATATCGAAGCTACACTTTTGTAGCGAGCAATAAGAATAATCATTTTGTATATGATACATTGGTAGTTCAAAATCAAAACGCATTACGGCACTACTACTTTCAGCCACATAACTAAAGATACAAAAAAATACAAGAACATGACACTCAAAAAATCATATTATATTAAATAATACTACTAATTCAAAGTGCTAAAAAATGAAACAAAAATAAGATAAATTAAGTAAAAGAGAAGATGAAGAAAAAAAAATGAAAGTTTGGTTTTTTAGGAGATGAGAGAATATGTTAGTATGATATCTTAACAAATCGAAAAAGAAAAAGAAATGAAGCTATGCTTGGAGGTTTATCTTAGTTCTTAAGTCCTTATACAATCCAAAGAGGAGAAAGGAGAGGAAAAGACAGAAAAATAGATCTCAAAAATCTGCCTGCCAAAAAGAGAAAAAATTGTCTCACAAAACATGAACAAAAAGAAAGAAATAATTAACCCTACCGAAGAAATGAAAAATTATTTGTGTTTATTTGTGGAGTTATGTTCTTATATTATGATGTATAAATATAATAGACATTTATAAATGTTTATACACTAACAAAAAGTACTAAAAATATTTTAAAATCCCAAATAAAGGAATGTTGCGAAAATAAGATATCGCGCAGCGCTACACGCAATGTACACTTCACTCTATTACGTACGCAACATCAATATATCATAAAAAAACGCAATAACGCAAAAAAAGTTGCAGCGCGCAGCGTTTGGCTTCCAATACACGCAATATCGCGCTATATCTCCGCAACAACGCAATTTGCAACACTGATTTTCATATTTTTTGGCCACTTTTTCTTGACGAGCACAATTCTTTATTGGAAAATGTTGGACATCACCTAGTACTCTTCACCTTAATTTTTAACATATTAATTTATGATTTGACACTCGAATGAAATGTTAAACCATAAATTAACATATTTAAATAATAAATTAGGATGTCAAATCATAAATTAAGTTGTAAAATTAAATTTTAAAAATTATGCCATATCATCAAGGGTTTGGGAGATAGTACTAGGGACATACATCACCACTCTTCTTTATTATGTGATAATCATCCTAGGACACCAGACAATTACCTTGATTTTGGAAAATATCTACTATTGCACGATTTTAGTGGGAACAGATATTTTATCGAGACTGATGATATAAGAAAAGAATGTTTGGTGTTTGGAACATTCTGATATGTTTGTTTGGTAAAGTAGGGCTGCCAATTTGAACTTTTAATTATCAAAATTGAAATTACTTCGCACAAAGAAAGATTTTCTTTTTTTATTAATCCACGTCTATATATAATACTGTCAAAAGCTATGTGATAAAATAATCACAGCTCATGAGGAAAAACTAAACTAAAAAGAAAGATATCAAAGTAGTGGGAGAGCTTGAACTACAAAAAAAAATGTTTGATCGCCGTTTCACTCACTAAACTTGAAATCATCAACAAAATTCACATACAAAAAGTCTTCCAACTTATATTTAAACCTAAAATCATATAATCTATGTTAGCAAATCACATTGTCCAAATGAACAATAATATAAAATAGCAAGTAAAATATGCTTCATAGACAAATTAAACCCTATAATCACATCATAAAATGGTAAACAAGACAACCTGTTTATATCATTTATAATTTGCCAACTATTTCATCCCTCTAAATATCTTATTATATTGTTCATTCTTATCTTTTCGATCAAAAAAATAATTTGATCAACCTTTGGCCCATGTCTTAACCCTATAACAAGGCAATCAAGCTTTTGTCTCTTTTCTCGAGCAAAAATAAAACGAAACCAGAAGTTTTAAAAGCTTTCTATCTCTCACCATTAAATGTCGTACCACCACCATCAATCTTCGTCCTCTCTCTTTTTCGACAGAAGGAAGAGAAAGAAAAGCCATCATCGCCATTACTATCTCTCGCAGTACAACAACCCATTAATGGCGAAAACCAAGAAGAAAAAAATCAACTTCACCTCACTTTTGTTCAGGCCAACTCATTTCTTCTGCTACAGTAGCCCTCCCCTCACCACATGGCCATGGCCTTCATGCAAGAACCCAAGGACCAGCTCCTTTCGCAACGTCAACACAGTGTCAGAGTCGGTGTACAAAACCGCGAACTCGGTCTTCGACGTGATTTCCGAGGACTCCTCTACGATGGATCGTTGTTCCTCGACAGTAGACATAGGAAGCATTCGATCTGACCGGCTCTTCTTTGAACCCCCCGGTTCAAAGTCAAGCTCAATTGTTCAAAAAAGCCCTCGAAAACTAAAAAAGCAAGTGAAAGAGATGAAAGAGAAAGACATGGGTCCGTTTAAAGAAAGCATAGTGATGACGGTCGACTCGTCGGATCCTTACAAAGATTTCAGAGAGTCGATGCAAGAGATGGTGAGAGCTCATGGTATTAAGGATTGGGAAGGGCTTGAGAAGTTATTAGGGATGTATTTGAGATTGAATGTCAAAAAAACACATGGACTTATTGTTGGTGCATTTGTGGACTTGTTGGTTGGAATGGCTTCGAATTCTTTGGGTTCGCCTTCTTCCCGTTCTTGTATTACTTTCGATGAAATTGAGGAGGTCGTTGAACAATATGGGTGAACTTATTTTGTTCATTTTTTTGTTGGTTTGTTTTTATTTTATTTTTACTTCATATATTTTGATTTGGACTTTGAAGGGTTTCTTAATTATGTGGTGAGTGAATGAAATCCGAATTTGCAGTGTGGGTCCGTATAGTAGAAACTTGTTGCGCGATGGCTTTTAGTCTTTAGGGAAAGCCGTGACAGAAATTGTCAAATTGGATGCATGTTTTGATTTTTTAATGTCCAACATTTTCCTTTTTTAATATGTTTTTATTGTATAATAGCATGAAATATAACTTTTAGATTAAATTATGATTGTTTTTTAGTAGAAGAATAGTTTATGTTTGTTTAACTCTTTGGAACTAATTCATTGCGTTTTTCATTTAATCATTATTATTGTGCTCGAGCGGTTTATTTTCTTTGTTGGTATTTGTCAATGACGATCCTGTTTATTTCATTGTTGTTTTGCTTTACTCTTATCGTCTCGTTAAATTATACTACGATAGTACTCGCGCTATGCGTAGGGCTGTAGACGGAGCAGACAAGGACAGATAATGGTTAAACCGTATTCGTATCAATTTAATTTTTTCGAATACGAATACGAATAGTAACCTAATACAGATACGATTCACAGTTATTATACGAATACGTAAACAGTTCGGATATTATATAAATACATAAACGAATACAGATTAATTTGGGATACGGAAACGATAATTAAATTATTTACCAAAAAAAATTGCCCCTCTCAAAAAAAATACAACTCTAAATTGCAAATATTAAATTTTATCATAAATAATACTTTAAAAAATTATAAATATTATTAGTATATAAAAGAATTTATCACGTGAACCATCGCACAATGTAAATATTTTTCTTATTTGAAATATTCGAGTATCATCAATAGAAACAATCATAACAAATCATAACAAATAACAAATAAATTAAAAAAACAAAATATGATAATACATATATAAATAGTATTAATATCTAAATTTGTAAATATTCGAATCTTATATCTGTATCCGGATATCCGAATATGTATCCGTTTCCGTTTCCGGATATTATCCATATGCCAGTATTGATGTCTAACACAAATTGCATGTTATCCTAAAAAATTATGTAATTGAAGACTAACACCAACAAATTCATATTTTTTTCCAAATTTTCACAAAAAATAAAAAAAATGAAGGCTAAAACTTTCAAAATAGTCAATTGTCAATTTTTTTAAGAAATGAAAAAATTGATTTGTAAACCGAGCAAAATACTCAATTTTCATGTTTTTCGTAAAAAATCGTAATCGAAGACTGACACATGCAAATTTATATTTTGTTTGAAAAAAATCGCAAAAGAAAAAAATTAATTATAACAACTTCAAGAAAATGGATTAGCATATGTTTCTAAAAAATACCAAAATTGATGGTTAACACGAAAAATACTCAATTTTCATGTGGTACTAAAAAAATCTCCGTAATTGAAGACTAACACAAGAAAATTCTATTTTATTCAAATTGATCCCAAAAAATACTCAATTTTCATGTTGTCCTACAAAAACTCCGTAATTGAAAACCAACATAAGCAATAAAAAAAATTCAAAAATTTCGCAAAAAAACAAAAAGTGAAGTCTAACACATTAAAAAAAACAATTACAATATGTTTCTAAAATTGTAAAAATTAATGTCTCACACGAGAAAATACTGAATTTTCATGATGTGCTAAAAAAAACTCAGTGGCTGAAAAAATTTCCATTTTTGTAATAAAAATCGCATAATTGTGTAGTCTTAACGCTTTAAAAAAATTAATTATCTTACATTTTTAAAAAGGCCAATATAGATGTCTAAAACAAGAAAAATACTCAACTTTCATGTTTTTCTAAAAAAAAAATCGTAATTGATGACTGACACATGTAAATTCACATTTTGTTTGAAAAATGTCGCAAAAAAGTAAAAATTGAAGTCTAACACATACAAAAAATTAATTATCTTATGTTTCTAAAAAATACCAAAATGATGTCTAACACTAGAAAAATATTCATTTTTCATGTTGTCATAAAAGAACTCCGTAATCGAAGACTAACACACACAAATTTCTATTTTATTTTAAATATTTTGCAAAAATGTCAAAAATAAAGTGTAACACATGCAATAAAATCAATTATTGTTAAAAATACGAAAATTATGTCCAACAACAAAAAATTACTTAATTTGAATGTTGTCCTAAATAAACCCGGTAATCGAAGACTAACACGAGCAAATTTCTATTTTTTTCAAAAAATTGCAAAAAATCAAAAAGTGAAGTTTAACACGTTAAAAAATCTAGATTATTATATCTTTCTAAAAAATACCAAATTGATGTCCAACACGAGAAAATACTCAATTTTCATGTTGTCCTAAACAAACTCCGTAATTGAAGACCAACCCAAGCGAATTTCTTTTTTTTTTAAAAATAGAAAAAATGGAAAAAGGAAAGTCAACACCTTAAATTAAATCTGTTATGTTATATTTCTAAAAAAATGTCAATATAGATGTCTAAACGAGCAAAATACTCAAATTTTATGTTGTCCTCAAATTACTCCCTAATTGAAACTAACAAATGAAAATTTCAATTTTGTTTCAAAAAAAATGCAAAAATACATATAAAAAAGTTTACCACCTTAAAAAAAAATCAATTATCATATTTTTCTAAAAACTGAAAAAATAATGTCTAAAACAAGAAAACAATTAATTTTCATGTTTTTCTCAAAAAAACTCTGTAATTTAATACAAACACAAGCAAATTTATATTTCGCAAATATGCAAAAAATAAAATCTAACAAGAAAATACGAAAATTGATGTCCAACACAAAAAATACTCAATTTTAATGTTGTCCTAAACAACTCATGATTTGAGCGAACATGGTTTGGACCTCATCGAACTGAGCAGTGTTAACTGCTTGATTATCGTCGATCTTTTGGTGTATTTGTTGTATATCATAGTTGATTTGTTGCATTTGACATTGATGTTCCACAGATTCACAAGCTCTTCACTGAAGTGATTGATCGTCTAATCCCGAATTAGATAAACTACACAATACTCTACTCATGGCTAACAACCTATTTATAATAGAAGTTCAACAACCTTGTACTGTCAAATTCCCATGCCATAGCTTAGTAACGGCCCCTTCTTTGAATGAGCTGAAGCTTCATATAGACTCGGTGCGTGAAGTCCTCTTACTCTTACTACTCTTTGTTCTACAACACCCAATTCACCCCAGCTCCTTCCTTCTTCCCGAGTTTATTATGCTTAAAACCAACATTAATAACAAAAAAGTCCCTAATTATTTTATTATTACGAAATGATCCCTGGGTCATTACAAGGGATTTCCAGCACAGAGGTGGCGGACGAAATCGAGAGCGTGATTCAAACGAAGAATTTTGAGATTAGTAGACTCGTGGATCGTGTCCAATACTACAGAGCCACCAATACTACAAAGCCGCCAATAGAGAGTTAAAATCGTAGAATAGTAAGATTCTAAAACTTGAATCGGGATTTTGACAACTATATATACAAGCAAGTTTAATGATAGAAGAACATATGAAGACTCTTTTTTCAGGATTTCACAAAAATATTTGCAACCTTTCTTTTTTCATAATTTCAACAAAATATTTTCAGAGAGTAAAATTTGAAAACATTTATTTATGATTTCTTCTCTCTCTCTCTCTCTCTCTCTCTCTCTCTCTCTCTCTCTCTCTCTCTCTCTCTCTCTCTCTATATATATATATATATATATATATATATATATATATATATATATATATATATATATATATAGGGAGGCTAACCTACATAATTAAGTACCAAAGTTTTGGTACTTAATGCTTTTTAACCATTGAATTTGTATTGAGATTTGTGTTTTTTCATGATGATCATGAAATTTTGTGCACTTCATTAAATGCACAAATCTCAATACAAATCCAATGATTAAAAAACATTAAGTACCAAAACTTTGGTACTTAATTAAGTAGGTTAATCTCCCTCATATATATATATATATATATATATATATATATATACACAGGCTTGCTAAGGAGAATCCAAAAAAAGAATCCACGCGTTCAAAATATACTGATGAAACAAGCAAAATATACTATTCAAATTAGCAAAATATACTGATGAATTCAATATGTTAACATAGTTAAATTGAGAATAATATAATATATTTCAATAGTATATTTTGATAAATATAATAATATATTTTGCTAATTTCAATAGTATATTTTGCTCTTTGGATTCTTTTTTGGATTCTTTTTATGGATTCTTGTTAACATATATATATATATATATATATATATATATATATATATATATATATATATATATATATATATATATATATATTACTTTTCTTGTTATAGGTAATAGAAAATGAAGGAGATATTTACGTAGACGGTATAGAGGTTCGGATTCAAATTTAAAATTGTAATACAATGAATTTCTTATGTTTCGTTTATTACAAGTTAGTCCTTATTTTTAATTTTTCTAATTAAAATAAGTACATATGGATGACTTGTGGAGAAGCAAGTACCAGTCGTACCGCCATCAGCTCTGGCCATATTCATCACAAAATACCTCAAGTTCGTATTTTATATAACCATACCACTTTATGATTGGCTGTTAAACAAATTTTTTATCAAGTGGGGGCATGTTGTAACTTATCATGATATAGAAATGTACTAGCTTTTACCCGCGCGCATTCGCGCGGGAGTTCCCCGAGGATTCTCGAGTTTGAGACTAATTTTTTTTTGTTTTTTTGGTATTTTATTTCTTATTTTTAATGTTGCAAATCAGTATAATTTCTCGAATGTAAATAAAAATATCATATATGCTGGTTGCGCGCATAATATCAACAAATTATGAATATATATCGAATGTAACGTATAGGAATAAAATAAACAAATCATAAGTATTTCATAACAAAGAAACAAACAACAATATATGAATTTTAATAATAAAAGAAACAAAAAAAATTACAACAATATAAAGTTATAATTAATTAAATAATTAAAAATTACACAATTAAATATATCCAAACTTTTCATTTAATAATAAAATATGCAAGTATTATATGTTTTGCCTCAGTAAATCATGATATTTATAAATTTTACAATAAATACTATTTGAATCATTCAAGAGCTTGTTGTAGAATTTGTTTACTTTTTATACATCATCGGCAAAATCAAGACGGCAATGATGATGATGATGATGATGATGATGATGATATGATGATGATGATGATGATGATGATGATGATGATGATGATGGTAGTGGTGGTACTCATTTTTGTGTTCGTTTTTGTTTCGAATTGGTGCTCGTGCATTTCTTCATATATATATTTTCTATTTGTTTTTTGTATTCGTGACTTCAAATTGATGAGTGTATCGTTATTTAACATGGCACGATACATGTGATTTATATTTGTGCTTCGAATTAATCTTGGTATTTCATATTAATACATGTATCCATGTTTGGAATCTCATTCAACAATTGTTATTGTCCATGTTATTGTGTTTGCGGTATTATTTTGTTGATTTATTCTGAATTCTCAGAAGGATGCATTAAAAAAAGCGAACACTTTCGTTTGTGCATAAAATATGTATGTACGCTGCGATTGCCTCAGTAAATCATGATTTTGAAAAAATTTAGAGCAACAACCGTTTGAATTGTTCAGGAGCCGGATTTCTTGAATAATTCAAATGATTTTTGCTTTAAATTTTTTTATTTTTTTATACATCATCGGCAAAATCAGAAAAATGAACCAAGTAGTCGTCGTAATATTTTATTGACAACGAAAGCTAAAATGTTTCGTATTTTGTATTTCGGATTTCGGATTTCTGATTGCACCACTTGTAATCGTATTTGTGTTAATATTAGCATATTTTCGTATATTTTTTTATTACCATTCTTATTCCTATTTCGTATTCAAACACGTATTTTGTATTTTTTTCGCATTTCATAATTCATAATTCGAAATTAATTATTCATATTTCGAAGTTCTTAGTTTGTATTTGTTTTGGTATTGATATCAGTATGTTTTTCGTTTGATATTCGTTTTTGCGTTTTGTGTTTTTATTGCGTCTTTTCTATTTTGTAATTCATAATTCATATTTCGTCTTTTCATTCAAATGTGTATTTGTATCTTTATGGCTATTTGTATTCGTATTTTGTGTTTGTATTTGATAGTCGGTATGTGTATTCGTATTCGCATTTGCATCAGTAAATCATGATTTTTATAAATTTTAGAGGAAAAATCGTTTGAATTGTTCAAGAGCCGGCTTTCTTGAACAGTTCAAGCGGTTATTTCTTTAAAATTTGTATTGATGTTCATATAGGTATTTGTTTTTCGTATATTCATATTTCTATTCGTATCGTATTTCGTATTTGTATTGGCACTAGTATTTTTTTTGGCATTTCGTATTGCATATTTCGTAGTTCACATTTTATTTTTTTAATTCGTATTTTGTATTTACTATTTCCTATTTCCTATTTAGCATATCATAGTTTACATTACAAATATCAATTTCTTTGACTACAATAACCCGAGAATGTATAATTTGTATTTTGTACATGTTTCTAATATTTTTTAAAGCGACATCCAAAGGAATCCAGAGCATGCTTTATATTGACTCGAAATAATGTATGTTTTGATTTTTGTCTTTTGTTTTGTAATTTATTTATTGCGGATGTAAGTTTGAATATTTCGTATTTTGTATTTCGGGTTTCTTATTTCATCATTCATAATTCGTAATTTGTAATTTGTAATTTGTATTCGTATTGGTGTTCATATGGGTATTCGTTTTACGTATACTCATATTTTCATTAGTATCGTATTTCGTATTTGTATTGGCACTTGTATTTTGTTTTTTTGTATTTCGTCATACATATTTCGTAATTCATATTGTATTTTTGTTAAATCTTATTTTGTATTTCCTATATTTTATTTTCCTATTTAGCATATCACGGTCTGTTTTGTATTTATATTTGTGTTCGTATTTTCTAGTTGTATGTCTTGACTTTTCGTTTTTTATTTGAATTTGCCTTTTTATTTGTTTTTGTATTTGTCTCGTATTTTGTTGTTTTATTGGTATTACTACTCTTGTATTTATATTTTGTTGTTCGTATTGTTATTGGTAATAATATTGGTATTTGTTTTTCGTTGTCATATTCGCATATCATATTTGTATTATTGTTCATATTTTATATTTTGCACTTGTTATTTCATATTACATTTCTCTATTTCTCGTATTTGTATTATGTAGTTTGCAAATAACATTGGGTTTGTATTTTTCATAATTCCTTATACAAATAGCAATTACAAACATCATATCATTTAACTATGAGAACTTTCATGTATTCGTTGTTTTGAAATAGCATTTGTTTTTTTTGTCTTGCACTTGTTTTTTCGTATTTGTATTGCCGAGTCATCATTCATAGGCATCTTGATTTAAATGAAAAACTACATGTATTGTTATAAAAATTATGAGAACCGCATGATGATGATGATGATGACGTTCGTGATGAGATGATGATGATCATGATGGTCATGATGAGATGATGATGATCATGATGGTCATGAGGAGATAATGATGATCATGATGAGATGATACGATGATGATGATATGGCAATGTTGATGACAGATGAGATGATGATGATATGTTGATGATATATTACCTAATTAAAGAAAATACTATATATATACCCTGAGAGTTAAAAAATGTCGAAAATACCCCTGCACATAAGATTAATATGAACTTAGTATCATACATACATAATTTCAATGCAAACACGAAATAAATGTAAAATTGCAAAAAAAAATACTGAACACATACCTGAAATGGACCCGAAAGAGCGCGTCATAAGTTATTATGATTTTAGGCAATTGCGCGACCTCTTTGGAATCCGAAGATAAATAAAGAACTGAAATTTTGGTCATGGTTGATGTGCGATACTTTCGAAATGATTGAATAATTGTTTTTGTCGCTGCTTGTTGGTTAGCTAAATCCCAGCATTGTAATACTTGCTCAAACATCCCTGTGAAAATAAAATTTACCATTTAGTCCTTATGTTCGGAAGTATTCTCTTGATTTGAAATAATGAACAATTTAATTTACCAAGAGGCCCTTATTAACCCTAACTTCAGTGCATTTGTCATAGCGCCCCGCATAGAAATGAAAATTACCATTTAGTCCTCATGTTCGGCAGTATTCTCCTGATTTGAAAAAAAAATAAATGGTTTAATTTATCAAGAGGCCCTCATAGAACTGAAAAAATACATTAAATAACCTGAAAAACAATATCCGAAGCTTCTCACCAGCATGACTACCATTGGCAACGACATATCTGTGCATGTCCAACTTGGCATACAACCCCCCCTGCTGCATTTAACTGTACATAAAATATCGAAGACTTTCAGTGAAACAAAACTATCAATCGAAATCGGAACCCTAATTTAATCTTATGTAATCGAAACCCTAATTTAATGTAAACCCTAATTTAATCGAAACCTTGATTTGATGGAAACCCTAATTAAATCTTACTGGCTTACTCGAAATCGAAGAAACAGAGGACTTCATCTACCCAGTACAAACGTCGAGGCATTCTTCTCGAGGGTTTCGTCACCATTATCGAAGGTCATACACAGAGGGCTGGCGTGAAATCAACACTGATTTAGAAACACAAAGGCTTTTTCGAAAAAATACCCCGGAACCAAGAGCAGTGTAAACATCACTGATTTCGAGGCCGATATAACCGCTTCCGATAATGGCTATCCAATATGGGACCACTCCATTTTTAATGCATGGCCACTTGTAAATACCATTTTTCCTTCATTTCATAATCACAACATTAATTTAACAAAATATATATATGCAGAGAGAAATATTATGTATTCCGGCACAGATAACGATGCGGATCAAACAATATGTCATAATTATATCTTTTGCCGCAATTACCATTTCAGGAAATCCAATTTTTGCGGCCCCTAAATACAACAAAAAAATTAAATGATCAATTGAGTTCCCGATTCGAAGCTATAATCAACGAAGAAATTATTTTTCTGATATGTGAACCTATGCCAGCAGTAATCAATGGGAAAACCATGAACAAAGAAATTATAACTCGCAAAATATCCAAAATCGTCAACAAATAACACAAAACCAGCGAAAAAACCGAGAAATTCGAAAAAAAAATCATACCTGTAGGGTTTGACGATTGGTAAGTTGCTTAGGGTTTGAAAATATCACTCGCCGCATCCCCCCCCTCCCCCCTCTCTCTTTCTCTCTCTCTCTCTTCTCTCTCTCTCTCTCTCTCTCTCTCTCTCTCTCTCTCGCTCTCGCAATTTCTGGTTAGGGTTTCACGATTGGAGAGAGAAGAGAACTTCTGATAGTCGCGACAGTCGGAGGGAAGCGTGTCGTCTTCGTTCTGCCCGCGGTTCATCGTGCTTCGTCGAGATTCGTCCCTTAGGGTTACGGTCGCCAATCGCCACTACATTTTCCTTTTTTCCCCTCTTTTATTAGTGACTGGGAGAAAGAGGAGAGATAAATACATTAGTGGGTAATTGTATGAGGAATTGCATCGAAAAAATTGCAGAAAAATAAGAAAGTAAATTGCAGGGTATAACATGCTAAAATGACGTGGAGGGCTGTAATTACACCAATTTACTTAGAAATATACATAACTAGCTTTATCCTCGCGCAATTGCACGGGATGTTTTTAATATAATTATTTAAATAGAATTAACGCGTGTGCCAAGTAACGAAAATGCGTTTGAACAAAATTAATATAATCATGACATATTTGCAAATATCATGATGTCAATAGATACATAAAGTTCATGAAATTAGTCTATCACGGATATTATTTTCTAATATAATTTGTATAAATAGCATTTGTTCAGATGCTTCTAAAATCGGAAAAAAGACCAAATTTTAAATATGTATGTAAAATAGGAAAAAAAGACCAAATGTAAAAAAGGACCAAAATGTAAAATAAGAAAAAGGGTCAAAATGTAAAAAAAGACCGAAATGTAAATAAAAAGGATCAAAATGTAAATTAAAACTAAAAGGACCAAAATGTAAATAAAAATGACCGAAATATAAATTAAAAATGATAAAAAGGACCGAAATGTAAATTAAAAAGAACTTAAATATAAATAAAAAGGACCAGAATGTAATTTAAAATTAAAAAGTACCAAAATATAAATTAAAAAAATGTAAAAAGGACCGAAATGTAAATAAAAAGGACCAAAATGTAAAGTAAAAGGACCAAAGTGTAAATTAAAACTAAAAATGACCAAAATATAAATTAAAAAATACTTTTTTTACACAAAAGCCCTTGATGACGTGGAGGCTTAGAATTGTAAGAAATTTGTCTACTTTATACATAAGATATAATATAATGTATGTAAAATAAGAAAAAAAGACCAAATGTAAAAAATGAGCAAAATGTAAAATAAGAAAAAAGGATCAAATGTAAAAAAGGATCGAAATGTAAATTCAAAAGGACCAAAACAAAACGTAAATAAAAAGGACCAACATGTAAATTAAAACTAAAAAGGACCAAAATGTAAATGAAAAGGACCAAAATATAAATTAAAAATGTAAAAAGGACCGAAATGTAAATAAAAGAGGACCAAAATATAAATAAAAAGGACAAAAATGTAAATTAAAACAAAAAAAGACCAAAATGTAATAAGAAGGACCAAAATGTAAATTAAAAAATGTAAAAAAGGATCAAAATGTAAATAAAAAGGAACAAAATGTAAACAAAAAGGATCAAAATATAAATTAAAACTAAAAAGGACCAAAATGTAAATAAAATGGACCAAAATGTAAATTAAAAAATATTTTTTTACAAAAAAGCCCCTGATGACGAATAAAATGGACCAAAATGTAAATTAAAAAAATATTTTTTTTACAAAAAAAGCCCCTGGTGACGTGGAGGCTTAGAATTGCAAGGATTTTGTCTACTTTATACATAAGATTAATAGTAAATATCTCCACTTTCGAATGTTATGTTATTATTTTTTCGAATATTATATTATAATATAATATAATATATGTTACAAATTGTATATATTGCATACTATATACAATTTTTGATTTTGGTATATTTTTTTCAAATATTATATATTATTAATTTTTATATATAATTTTTTTTTCAAATATTATTTATTATTCAAATAATATAAATTCTTTTAAATGTGTATAGTATATAGATAATAATGTTGGTGCAAATTGAAGTCACGTAGCATACAAACTAATTAAAAAAATCCCACTTTTCAAAAATTGAGAAATTTGCTAATTAAATTTTTTAGTACGAAAAGTAATTAGATCGATTTAAAAATGCTCGACTTTTTAAATGTTGGTCATTTTAACATTTCTTGACTTTTCAAAAGTTAATTATTTTAACATCAAATCGAGAGTGTTATTTCAGATAATATCTATGTTGGATATTTTGGTTATTTACAAACATATTTTGTCTATATGTAAAAAAAATTCCCTAATATTAATTTGTGTGCATTACTAAGTTTTTTTTTCTGGTCAATTTTTCATTATTGAAAGGGTCAACAATGATTGAAAATGAAGTAGAACTAAAAACATAATTTTTTAAGAAGAAAAAAAACATCTAGAAAGAAAATATATGAGAAGAAAATGACTTTGAAAATATTTTAGAAGTCGTCAAAGAAGAATGGCCGCACCTATGTCAATTTCAACAATGACATAAATGTTGGTCCATAAGCATAAATGTCTTCTCATATATTTTCTTTCTAGATGTTTTTTTTTTCTTAAAAAATTATGTTTTTAATTCTACTTCATTTTCAATCATTGTTGAGAAGGATCTGCAATGGATTTGGCTTGCCTTTCTTTCATAAATTTATCATTTGTTAATTGTTATTGAATGAAATAATTAGTTTTATTTCATCTAATTTAATGAATTTATTATTTATTTAGAAATCGAAAAATGATACAATTATTAACAAAAATATATATGAATCTATAATTAGGTGATGACCTTTGATTGGATATATACAATTATTTATGTTAATCCTTTCAATAATGAAAATAGTCAAACGAAGCATTTATCACATTGAAACCTTAAATTAGCAAATTAATTCTCCCCAACTCACCTTAATTGTGAAGATTTTTTTATATATATAATAAATGGAGAATGTTCGTATGTCCTCCATTCATTCAAATTAATGAAAACTAAACTCGCAATATCTCACTACATATGATTTTTGTGTATCTCACACTCAATGATGATGAAGAAATTGGGAGTGATTCTGCTAGTAAATTAATTCTCGAAAAAAATGAGGATATTTTATTTTGTTAGAAAAGTAAATTAATACTTAAAATGGTAATGTAATCGTCAGTAAATTACAAATTTCAAATTCATGTACATAAATAGAAAATAGATATATCCCCACGTAATTATAGTTTGATGGAATTACACGCTTAATTCGAATCTTGTATTAACATGCTCATTAATTTTATCTATTTATATCCTAATTGTTTTTACCCGATACGGAATCATTAGGTAAACTAAAACATTCACTATTTAATTAAACATATAACATATCAATGTCATTACTCACTAGATCAGTGTTAATTAAGTTCATTAAAGAAATATGTGCTCATATATATATATATATATATATATATATATATATAAAGAGAGAGAGAGAGAGAGAGAGAGAGAGAGAGAGAGAGAGGGGAGGATAACCTACTTAATGAAGTACATAAATTTTGGTACATAATGTTTTTAAACTATTGAATTTGCATTGAGATTTGTGCATTTAGTGATGTGCACAAAATTTCATGATCATCATAAAAAAATACAAATCTCAATGCAAATTCAATAATTAAAAAGCATTAAGTACCAATAGTTTGATACTTAATTAAGTAGCTTAATTTCCCTCGCGTATATATATATATATATATATATATATATATATATATATATATATATATATATATAAAAAAGAAATTAAATACACCGGGTCTACCCAATCATTTTATTGTTAGGTAAGACTAAGAATCCTTTTGAATTAGTCATCCATCATAGGTACCCAATAACCCAATAACATTTAACTCCAAACCAAACCCGATAAAATGAAACGACAAATGAGTTATGTTACGTAGATATTTCAAAAATCAAGTCGTATCGTTCGGATACAATATCGGATATCGATACTTGTCGGATACGTACCGGATACTCCACGTAACGTATTTAAATATTTTATTTTAAAATAATTTTATATAATTCTCGGATAGTTCCGGATACTTATAACGCTTGAATAAATATACTTGAAAAAATAAAAAATATAAATTTTAAATTGAAATAAATAAACAATACATATAACTAAATAACTAAATATAATAAATATTTACTTAATGAGAATTATTTTTGTATTAATAAAACTTTAGTATATTTTATATCAAAATTATAATATATAATATATAAAAATATTAAGTATACAAATTATAATTAATAAAATAATAAAATATTATATATAATAGACGTATTGTATCATATGTTATTTTTAAATTGTCGTATCGCTTATCTATATCGTGTCGGATACGATATCATATCCGTGCAACGTAGCAAATGAGACATGTTCTTTCTTATTCTCTTAATATTGGATCTAGGGATCCAAAGTCCAAATGAGAATTAAGATCCAATAAAAGTGGAAGTCAAGTGGCTGCTTAAGAAAACCAAACTCGAAAGCTAAATCTTCCAACAAATACCCAAATTCTGGAATTTACCAAATTACCCTCATTATCCACTTCCATTTCGAGGTCAAGTCAGCTATTTTTGGGGTAAACCCGTCTTTTCCTGCCCTTTTCGTGTAAAAATTATTTGAAGTCGTCTGCTTAGAAGCAACTCTGTCTCTCTCTCTCTTTATCCTACCATTCTTGCTTGTTTCCTTCATTCTGAAGAGAAGAAACTTACCAACAAACTTACTTCAAATTATCTCAATTTTTGCGTAATTTGGAATTGAATTCAAGGCTTTCAATTGGTGTTCGAGTTCTTGTATTGGTTTTGCTCTGTAAAGAGATTATTTCAACATGTTGTTGGGCGATTTTCTTTCAAAATTTCTCACGTATGTACCTTTTATTTGCTCGTTTTCTGTGCTACGTACATAAATTGGATATTTGGATGTATAACTTCGTTTTTATAAATTGAATTTCAGGTTGTTGTTTGGATATGCATTTCCTGCTTTTGAGACCTTTCGGATCGTGGAGCAACGACCCGGCCATGTCGAGCCGCTCAGATTTTGGTGTCAGTATTGGTACGATTCAAATCCTCAAAATCCGTTTCAATTTCAAACAATTCGGTTCCAAATCAAAACTCGAAAGAAAGATAATATTTCATTTATTTCCTCTGTTTTGTTTCTCCACCATATTTTGTTCTGTTCATAATAAATTACTTGAAAACGAATGCTTTCAATGAAAGGGATGAAAAATTCAATGCTCTTGGTAATCATGCGGTGACTTAATTATTGTTTAGCATGTGATTAATTAATCTCATGATACCTTTTTTGTATGATTAAACTACAAGAAAACATGGGGTCATTAAAGACTAGTCTACCATGAAAACTTTTTGCATATTAATTGACTAGTATTCTAGTGGATAATAAGACCAAAAAGCCTTTTATTATGTCTTGTAGATCCGGCCCAATATATAATTTTCAAATTGAAACGAAAACCATTCAATTAAATTTTGAAAATAGTTTGAGCAAATTGAAATTTCAAACCTTTTTTATGGTTAATTTCCGCAGGGTGATAATGGCTGTTCTGAAGATTGTCGAGAGTGTAATCTTAGTTGATCAATGGTAACGTGAAAATTATATCTAATAATATTTTATAAAATCTTCTTTCCTAAATACAATCAATGTAAAAAATTCCTCAAAATAATTCTCTAATTTCAAACAGGATGCCTGCTTATGGAGAGCTCAAGTTAGCCTTCTTAGTATTCTTATGGTACCCTAAAACCAAGGCAAGTATATTTAACCCTAATTTTTTATATTTATATAGACAATAATTTACAATTTATTATGTTGAATAAAAGGGTACGGATCTGATATACGAGTCGTTTCTGAGGCCATACGTGATGCAATACGAACCGGACATAGAACATAGATTAGATTACCTACGAGCAAATGCGGGCAAATTACTCGTTTTCTACATCAAGAATTTCACTGACAAAGGCGTAACCGTATTCCTCGAAGCTCTCAACTATGTCGTCGCACAAACTTCCAAAGCGACTAAATCGAAGGTACTTCAATCTCTCATATTTCTCCTTTCGAATATATATTATTCTTGCACGGCTTATTTTCAAATTATTATGTTTTCAAGGGATTCTTCTCGTTTAAGAAGAAGAAAGAGGAACCGCCTCCCGGTGGAATGGACCTGTTGAAGGCCGCTTTGGCTGCGGCGAGAGAAAATGACGAGGATCAAATGAGGCAACGGCGTAGACACCCAAGATATAATGATTATGACGATTAAAGTTTTTCGAAACTTAGATGAAGGGAATTACATAACTTGATGAAAAAAAAAATGGATGCAATGTATATAATATATACATAGTCATAGAGCTATCATGCTTTGATTTAATTCTATTATTAATGCATCTTTATTTATTTTCTGATCTGTAAAGAAGTTAACTTATTATTTTGGAAATTTTTCACAAATAACCACCTTTACAAACAAAATTCCCAAAATAACCAATTTTTGAAAGAAATTCGGAAAATGTATTTTGCGCTGAACCATTCAGCGCCTTTTGTAAAAGGCGAGGTATGGTTCCCCGCTTTTAATTGTCTCCCATTAATTACACCCTGTGGCTAATTAATTGGTAATTACATGAAGGCGCTGTATGATTTAGCGCCTGGCGGCATATGGTTCAGCGCATTTTTTGCCTTTTTTTTTTTTCTTTTTTTTTTGAGAAATTTACATATAAAACCCTAACTTTTCTTGAATTTAAAAAAAAAATCCTTATTTTTGAAAAATTCCAAAAAATACCCTTTTGAATTACAAATAAACCCCTTACAATCAATATCATCACAATAACAATTATCTAAATATAACCATAGCAATATCATCAAAACATCTAAATATCACATTCACGATCATCATACGGAGTCGGATCGAAATAGTCTAAATATCACAATGACAACCACAATCACGATCACAATATCACAAACACAACACAATAACAATAATCTAAATGTCATCTCTCGGTGTATTTTGTGTCGGATCGAAATAGTCTGGACGAACACCATACGAAGTACTGCCACCACCATACGAAGTACTAGCACCACCATACGGAGTCGCACCATACTCATTTTGAAAGGTGGTGGTCATATAGTCCATGAAACCGGTACCGACAGGAGTGTCATAATTCGGTCGCGAAGTAGAAACGTAATCTGTGAATGGTGGTTGGACGAAGTCACTCGGTGTTTGGCGTGGAGGATCCATCGTGGGTGGAGCCGGTACATCCTGAATGTGCGAATAGTTCAACGATAATCCATCAAGCAAAACCGCCATTCTACCACCCATTTGATCCAAGATCATGCGACATGGGCAAGTAGGGCAACAAGGCGCGCCTTCTCTCGAACGACGAATATCTAACTGTATCTCGTTGACATATAATTACAATAAAATTAATTTAATTACTTCAAATTTATTTAATATAATTACAATTATATTAATAAATGATGACATACCATAGATCGCAAAAGTGGACCACTAGGTCGGAAGCTCAAATCAGGACGACTAATATCGTTGATGATCCACCGTCTCGTTATTCGCCAATACCACCTCATGTAATCCTAAAAACATACATACATGATGATCCACCATCTCGTTATTAGAGAACTAATGCTTAATTAAATATGATCGAACTAATTAAATTATGTACCGCTCTAGTGAACACGCCGTTCAATACGGTATCGTCCTCTCTAACAACATGTGTATCCCGCTGCCCCCAAAAATTCAAGTAACGTGCGATTTGTGTGTTCTTTAATTTCCCACGACGCGTCATAATCGGGTTTGCAGGGATGTGTTGGCGATAACCAAACTGGAGCATAACCCTGTCTGGTAGGTGGATCTCCGCGGTATTAGAGCATATCAACGGGACTTTTGCCATCCAAATCTCCGAACCAACAAAACATGCTGCCGGTAGATTAATCGTAAACTCATCCGTATAAGGACTCCAAGTAATCTGAAAAATACAATTGTAATTTAAAAAATTATAAATGAATACAACATGTAAATTAATTTCTTACTTGTTCAGATTGTAGTTTGTCGAACTGATCCGCATAATACGTGACTGTACTACCCCTGTTGTTCTCAGTGTACGCGTGATCACCGACAAATTAGTTCATGAGTGGCAACTGAACAATAGACCCCGGCATATTCATGGTGGGCCGTCCAATGGCTAAATGAAACCAAGACCAAATCTACAAAAAAATTAAAAATTAAAAAAATTGAAAAAATATTAAAAATAAAAAAAAATTGAATAAAAAAAATTGGAAATTACCTGAACGAGGGAGAACCAACCCGATGCCGTAGTTTGCCCAATCTGGCATGCATTTCCTAAAGACTTGTACAAATGGCCGAGGATAGCGGCACCCCAGGCATAACTCCCACATTTCTCGAAATCCTCCAAGAAATAAATGTAGTTCATACTCAATCTCCCTTTCGTGGGATTTGCCAAAGCCATGGAGCTTAGGAAGTACAATATGTAAGCTCGCGTAATTTGATCCCACGTCTCCTCTGTGGGATCATCCGGTAGTCTATGGAAATTCCTACTCAACCATGGTAACGTGAGACGGTGATCCGCCGGACACGCCCCAAGTAACCGGGTCATCTCGGCTTCTGGGTCATCATCCTTGGTCATGGCCCTAAACAAGGGATCACCGTCAATTGCGAAACCGGTCAGTAAGGAAACGTCGCGAAGTGTGATCGTCATCTCTCCGTGAGGCATGTGAAAGGTGTTCGTCTCCGGACGCCACCTCTGAATCAATGCAGCGATGAAAGTCTGATTCAACTGCACGTAAGCACCCCTGGTCGGAAAATAAAATCCCGCTCGCCTCAGTCGGACCTCCATCTCAGGAGTCACCATCGTCCAGTGACTCCAATCACGACCACCCTGATGGATCGTCATCGCAGGCTTCTCCGCCTCGTTCGACACATGATTTATTTGATCTGTCAGAACGGAAGGATCGATAGGTCCTGAATTTTGCATCTGTCAAAAAAATACAAAACATACATTGGTTAAAATCTAAAAAAACAAAATAATTCACAAAAACACAAAGTACATACAAAACATACAAAACATAAATTAATTCACAAAAACACAAAGTACATAAAAAACATACAAAACATACATTAATTCACAAAATGGATGACATGATTCATTATTTACAAAAAACACAAAGTACGCGATGTTCAATACAAAATTAAGTACATAATATCTTAAAAAACTGGCAATTTAGATTAATTAATCACGATGTTCTTGAGAAAGACGTAATGGGACACAAGTACGCTTAGTGTGACCTCGGACCTTGCAAAAACCACATCTATTGGCATTTCGACCCTCAGCATCCATCTCGGTCCGTTCCCGTTTTTTAACCGGTCTCCCAGCTTTTCTCTTCACGTGACTTGGGGGAAGTAGTTTTGGTCCTCGAACATTCGGCCAAAACACGCGTTTGAAATGTAAGTTACCCCGACGGCCGTTACCGTAATCAAAATCGACAACGGTACTTGGATCTCTCATTTGTAACATCTTCATATACGATGGCAAATCGGCATAAGAATCCTCCCATTTTTCATAAATTAAGGCAATTGCATCCGACCGTGCTTGTCATGCAAGCTTATAACTAATTTCGATATGATATTCCTTAAAAACGAATTCTTTAATATTATGAACATTAATAGTTATATCTTGACGTAAATTGGGAAGGATCATCAAACAAACGTGTTCGGCATTTAATTGACGATTCTGAGATCCAAGACCAGAATTAACACACGTATGTCCTCCTTTGAATTTAGTAATTTTCCAGGAGATTCCAGATTTTGGCACAATTGCACGCAATCTCCACTCACAATCTTGTTGAACACATCGAATTTGATATTCACTTGTATTACTTTTCTCTACTCGAAACTGGACAAAATTCTTAATCGACCAATCTCTCAATTGGTTTTGCATTTCTTTCTTCGTTGCAAACATAGCCCGTGCCAAGATTTCTCGGATGACAAATCATTTTTTTCATCATTGTCGTCATCTCCTTCTTCACATATCATTAAATCGACCCATTCGTCATCTTCAAAAAATTCGGGGATATCCTCCGTCATATTCATTCCATTTATCCAGGCCCCGCCTTGACTAGATTCATGAATCACGTAATCAATATCAATTTCGGGAACACTATTTTCACTACTACCGTCGTCTTCCTCCATTTCTTCTTCTTCTTCTTCCTCCTCCTCCTCCATATCCTCTTCTAATTCTGCGCGACTCTATGAAGGTACTGAGGGTCCAGCAAATTGTTCTGATGAACCGAGACGACCCGAATAATATGCAGAATGGTGTCCGGAATCAGACGAATCACCGGGATAATTATAACCAAATGCATCATCGTTCTGATAAGGATTATACTTTGCTCTTTGTTCAACAAACAATTGGTTGCAACCTCCGGTAATATTTGCCATCATCATGTTTAAACTTGAATCACTATTAATTTCAACAATATCCCAAATCCCTGATTGAAATGGCCAATTCGTTTTCAATATTATATCATACATTTCTGTATTTATTCCAGTGCAATTACGAACCAAATGTATCAAATCCGTAAAATTACTTCCATTTCGTAAAATTACTAACGTACTTCTACCTCCTTCATAACGGGGTATATTTCCGTCCCTAACAATATTACCGTCCCAAAAAATGCAAAACGACGCTCCTTTCATGCTAGCACTACAAGTTGTTTTTTTGTACAATTTATTTTCAATTCTTAATTTTTCAAATTATTTATTTGCAATTAAAACCCTAACTTCATTCCTATTCTAACCCTAATTTGAATGTAATTTTTGCAATTTAAACCCTACTTTAATTCCTAATTTTATTACACTAAAATATTTTTTGAATTTCAATGGCATTTTCGTAATTTCACAAAAAAACTTTGTAATTTCACAAAAAACTTAATTCCTATTTTTATTACACTAAAATATTTTTTCAATAATTTTTTGTGTAATTCAAACCCTAACTTAAATTATTTATTTGCAATTAAAACCCTAACTTCATTCCTATTCTAACCCTAATTTGAATGTCATTTTTGCAATTTAAACCCTAATTTAATTCCTAATTTCAATGACATTTTCGTAATTTCACAAAAAACTTTTTGCAATTTTAATAAAACTTTAAACTTATGATTTAAACCCTAACTTCATCAAAACTTCAAATATGAAATATAAATAAGAAAAAATAACAATACATACCTTAAAATCTGCTTTCTTCACCAAAATTTCACCAAAACTTCACCAAAACTTCAGATCCGAAGAGAAGAAAGCAAGAAGAAGAAAGGGAAGAAGAAAGGGAAGAAAGAAGAAAAAAGAGGAAGAGAAGAGAGAAGAGAGAAGAGAAGGAAGCGCGGCGGGTTTAGGGTTTCAGAAAAAATAGGCGGGGTTCCATAGAGCGCTAGGCGCTGAACCATACCGCGCCTTGTGACGTGGCGAGCGTTGGAGAAAAGGCGCTGAACCATATGCCGCCAAGCGCTAAACCATACAGCGCCTTCATCTAATTACCAATTAATCAGAAACAGGGTGTAATTAATGGGAGATAATTAAAAGCGGGGAACCATACCTCGCCTTTTACAAAAGGCGCTGAATGGTTCAGCGCAAAATACATTTTCCGAATTTCTTTCAAAAGTTAGTTATTTTGGGAATTTTGTTTGTAAAGGTGGTTATTTGTGAAAAATTTCCTATTATTTTTTATTTTTTTTAATGTTGTAGGTTTAAGATTCTATATACAAATATATTAAGCTATAAATAAAAAGAGAGAGAAATTTAGTTCACAAGTCTTTATTTATTTTATTTTATTCCCGTTTTGTATAGAATTTATGGGTGGAATGGAATATGTATGTTCTTAAATATTGCATAAGAATTCTCTAGAATGAATATTCTTAATTTTTGATGCTGTTTATATCGTTGGCAAAATCCTAATGGTGCGACTTGTCTCTCCCGCCATCCTCACGATCAAAACACTATCAAAATGCGGCCCAATATTCTTCAGGCCCAAAATTACAACACCTCATCTCTATCCCCTCTCTCTCTAGCTCATTGCTCATTGTTTCTGTGCCGTTCGCAATGGCTACAAGAGCTCTTCTACTATCGACCATGAGTCTCTCTCTTTCGAACCACCAGTTTCTACCATCAAAAGGAGTAATCAAGACGAAATCTCTTCTCTTTCCAGTCTTTCCAAGAACGAACCGAAATCCATGTTTGAAATTTCAGGCACTTCGAGCGACCAAAGAGGAGACCAAAGCACCCACCTCCTCGCCGGACAAATTAACAGAGAAATTCGGCCTCGAATACGGCCTCTATAAGGTCAGTCAAATTCCATTATACCATACACCTAATAAACTCTGGAAAACGAGTAATAGGTTTTAATTTTAATTTTGGGTTTGAAGATATTTAGCTCGAAGGGGGACAAAACAGAAGAGGAAGGAAATGAGAAATCGAAAACAGAACAAGCCAAGGAGTTACTTGCGAAATATGGAGGCGCGTATTTAGCAACCTCGATCGTTCTTTCAATCATCTCTTTCACTTTATGTTATCTCCTCGTCAGTGCCGGAATCAACGTACAATCACTTCTCAACAAGGTACTTGATGATCTCGGCCAAAATTAATTTAAAAAATAATACCTAATGATTCACATTTTTTTCCTATGAGAAGATTGGAGTAGTTACTGACGAGACCGGAGGAAAAGTAGGAACATTCGCATTGGCATACGCAGCACATAAAGCCGCATCGCCAATTAGATTTCCTCCTACCGTGGCACTCACCCCAATTGTCGCAAATTGGATAGGGAAGATAAGATCAAAGGACGATGAGTAAACAATTCCTTGGAATAGAATAACAATGTAACAATTTCATTAGTTAGCATTTTTCGCATAAAATGCTAGCTTGAGAACCATTTGTGTAATATACTAGTTGTAGATTCGTATTACTTAATTATGTCTTGTATATGGCTTCGAATTTTTTTGGAAAGAGGTCTAATTTACAAAAATAACAATTAAACAAAAGTATTATAGTACTGTTCATATAGAGTGCTTGCTAAAATGTACGAAAATAATACGGAGCTACCGATTCACTTAACATACACAAGTCTGGATTATGTTTACCTCATCCTGGCAATATACTAAGTATACTAATACAAGATATTTGAATATTATGATGCCCAAACTATAGCAAAATGATAAGAGACGATCTCACCTGTACACCTGGACCGTCGAAATGAATTCTAGATTTGCATGATGATATTCCTTTATAAAGACTTGAGAGTGAGTCTTTATAAAATTAAACAAAGAGAAGACCAAGTATTAATTCTCTCTTTTGAGAATTAATTACCTAGGGGCACGAGGCGTGCTGACCTCGCTGGCGAAGAATGACGAGTCATCGTTTGTTATTCCATCCCACTGCACATCCGCTATAGTTTATTCTAGTCAAGGTTATTTACTTTCATATATGAATAATTATTAAATAATAAATCTGATATAAAACGAGTATAATTATATGTGGAGAAAAGGATACGAGTTATGAAGATGTCCGATATACTCACTGCCGTTTCTGATAGCAGCCAATAATCTGCATCGGTCTGCAATTTTGAAAATATAATTAATAATGATATAATTAAAATTAAAATAAAATGAAGAGAGGTTCGGTAAGTACATCGACGTCAGAAGGGAGGATCTTCATGATTCCAGAGCCATTGCCAGCAAAATCTTGAGGAATCAAATTATTATCATCATTATTACCAATCATGAGATTATTATTATTAATATTATTATCATCTTCAGAGGGGCCCGCATCGTGGTTATGATTATACACTTCTTCTTCCATTATTTCCTTTCCTTTCGCTTTGTTATTTCTCCCTTTGCCTTTATTTTCTGTTACGGGAGTAACTCCACTTCCTCCCACTCCTAAATTACTACTGTTATTATTCATTTTCGTCTTGTTATTATTGTTATTGTTATTGTTATATTTGTGGGAGGAGACGGGAGGAGGGGGGGATGCCACGCCAGCTGGCACGTCTTCAAACTTCTCTTCGAATTGACTGGAAAGATTATGCATATCGTTACGAATAATTCACTGAATTATATTCGAGGAATTGTTTGGTTGTTTTGTACCTGACTAAGTAAACATCAATGGGCCCCATGGTGCTTCGAAGTATAAACCTATATCTCCTCTGCAGATAATCACCAGCCTTCACAAAATAAAAATAAAAAATTATACTATTTTCATTGAAGGAAAATAAATTAATAATGTGATTGCTCTTTTTTGTTTTTTAGTGTCACCTCGTCAGGATCGGGTACTTCGAGAGGTGTACCGTGTGGTGCTTTAATTGCAATTAGGGTTTCATTCTGAAAGCAAGGGAGTCCCTTTATATCGTCCTCGGTAACAAATAGCCACCTAAAACAAGCAAATACATAAGTAATTAACATTATTAATATTAAATATAATGATGATCGTGATGTTAAATGAAATTACTTTTGGTTATCCTCGTCTTCGCTGAATTCCCTTACTCTTTCACGCATTTCGCTATACAAGAGATGAAAAGAAAAGAGTTGATTAAATTTATACTTCTATGAGGGGGGAAATTGTAAAAGTGGAATTAATAGAAACCTAATTCGGTCATCGAGACTCTGCTCATGTAACACGAGATTATCCACTTCAGTTTGTAAGATTGATACATCGTCACTAACATCTGGACCAGTATCATTCGAGCCCCTATCAAGTTCATAAAAATCAATTAAAAATTAATCCAAAAGAAAAGAAAAGAAAAGAGAAAGGGAATTTACTTCCAGTGAATTCTGTTCTTGAGTTTCTTCTCAATCAATCCTATTCCTTCCAGAACATTTGTAATGTCATATATTCTCCTCTTTTGCACCTGTAATTGCAAAAAGAACAATTATAGGGCTAATTTGTAAAAGGATCGTAGAGACATTTTCACATAATAAAGTTTTGAAACAGATACAAAACCTCTAATGTTTCTGCAGCTTTATTTAAATCAAGGATGCCATCTTGGGCATGTTTTAGCAAATGTATAAACTTTTTCGTTAATAATCCTGCAAAATAAAATCATAATTAACATGTTAAACCAAGCATTACTAGGTTCTAAACAAACAATTGTAACAATCGAAGATAATCTTAATCACCTAGAGAGCTGTCGTAGCGACAAGTGTTAGGAGTGACTGGATTACTAGGAGAACCTGAATAAGAGAGAGAAACACTTCAAAAAAATTGCAAGGGATTGAGAGAAATAGTTTATTGAGAGAAAATAAGTACCTGCATTGGACATAGGGGTTTGAGGAGCGACTTTGTTGTACTTTCTCTTGTTATAAGGTCCCCTAGTGGATTTTCCTGAAACGGGCGTGAGAGCTGGACTTGCAACCGCATCCACATAGCCTCCACCTGGACTTGTAAACCATTCACTTGATTCTGCCCCTTCATTATCTTCTTGAACTGTTTTCTTTTTCAACTATAAACACAATGTTGAGAGATTAGATCAAATAAACAAAGAAAAATCAAGTGAGCATTGCAAATTCAAGCAATCTGAATAAAAAAAAGTTGAATTGATGTTTAAGAAGCTCAAATTAACTATAATCTGCTCCGGATCAATTTTGGCAAGACAAGCTAAAAAGCACTTCCAAATCAAACACAATTGAACACCTGTTAACAAACTTTCGCTTAAACTCAGCTCAATTATGCAAAGGAAAAGAGTAAAATGCTGAATCTAACTCCAGCTCACTAACTAGAACCTAGAAACCAGCAACTGAAGCAGGATTCTCAGGAAAAACATCATTAAACGGGAAAAGGAAAGTAAACTCACTGGAGTCTTAATAACCAGAACCTCCACCATCTCATCGGCAGGATTTGCCACGTGGCGACCATCCGAGCCGCCGCCAGGAAAACGGTGATACTCATCTGGCGAAACAAACGGAGGTCTAGAGGAAGCGAAAGAGGCGTGCCTTCTGATCGGCTGAACGATCTGCTGCGCCGTGCGATTAGACATGAAATCCGACTGTCGGTCAGAAATCACTAGTTCAGTTCACCGATCGGCCGATCCGGCGGTCGGGAATCGCAATCGGAGGCGGAGAAGGTGGCAGCACGACGGCGGAGATTGAGGGTTTAGTGGGGGTTTGGATCTGGATGAGATTGATTGGGGGCGGTTAAGGGTTAGAGAAAAGAGAGAGAGGAGAAATGAATGAAAAGGGAGGGAGTGGGAAGGGAGGGAAAATATTTCTTTCTGAGTTGGGATGGATTTGGATATGGAGGGAAGGGCGTGATAGCCTAATTTATTACAATTTATTATAATAAACTTGTTCTTTTTGCGTTCATGTCCTAAAAAGACTTGATATTTGTTTGGTTTGAGTTGTGCCGAATTTCTAGTCTTCTAAATTCATTGAACTTAATTTTTAAAATTGTGATATTTCGAAATTAGAAATTTGCATGAAGTATTTATCTAAAATATTTTTTTGTCATGTATAAATTATTGTTGTAAATAAGATTCGATTTTTTTTTATCTTTAATGAAAATAATATTATTTTTTTATTTCGTCATCGAAACAAGTTTTATATGGCATGACCTCTAATCAAGGATATTATTGGTTGCGATGCGAGAAAGTCATGAATTAAATATCATTAGTAATATGAAAAATATAATGATTGATTTTAACCTTCATAATTTTTTTGAAAAAAATATGAACATGATTTTTTATACTTGCATGATATTTCTTTCTTTATTTATTTAGTCTCTTGTTAGGGGGCAAATAAAATAACACGACCAATTAATAAATAATTCAGTAAATAAAAAATATTACTTTTAGTGTCTTAAAAACGTAAAATATCATGTCTTTCGTAAACTTAAATTATTCATGTCAGTGTTGCCAATATGTATGTATAATGGATGGAGTTTTTTATTTAAAATATGTATACATAAAATATAGAATTTTAATATCAAGCACTTGTGGTATTGATATAGATTAAAAAAATACACAATTATATATTATTCGAATAATATTTTGTTATGTTATATTGTATTGAAATAAATATCAATATTGTGTCGAATAAGAACATTACAGTATAATATGTTTTAAAAATAAAACTAACAATAGTAAATACAGTTTATAGTTCTTTTGTTTATAATATGTATACTATAATAATAATAAATATAATTTTTTTTAAAAAAAAGTGAAAGTTATTTTAATTTAAAATTATTCCATATAAATAAATTTCCCTCGAAAGTATCCTAACTATTTAATTGGTTCCCTATCCGATATTTGATAAATCTATGATTATCCAATTTTTTAGATATCTGAATAGTCTTTTAATTCCTGAAAATTGAAAAACTAAAGGAACACAATAAATAAAGGGGTTATATATGACACCCCCACAAACACACAAAAGTTGTGTTGATACGTCAATTGAGGAGAGTTAAAAAAAATTAATTGGATTGATTAACATCAAATCAATATTTAGATGAATTGATTTAATTAAGAAATCTAATCAATCTAATTAACCTCTCTCAATTGAAGCAGCAAGAAAAATTTGTGTGTGTTCGTGAAGGCATGATATATCTACCCATAAATAAGCAACAATCAAGGGGCTAAAACTATAATTTTCAAAACAAAAATATCAAAGAATACCAGGGACAGAACGGAGATTTATTCTGGGTTGGTCCCGTCCAGTCACTCCAGTCCAGTGGGATGAGAATATTAAACATGTTGAAGAAACAACTCAACACAAAATAGACGGTATGAATGCTTAAACAGTTATTTTCCTGGAGAAAGTGAATCTTCGAGAAAATGGATACATCCATTGATTATATAAACAGAGACGAATGCAATTAAGCACAACCATCACACTCCGAAACGGTTAACTACTCGCGTTAAACTTAAAAGTCGCGACAACTCGCGATTAGAGGTGGCAAATCGGGTGGGTCGGGTCATAATCGGGTGGATATTTTCGGGTTCGGGCCATTTTTATGTTCGGATTATTTTCGGGTGAAGTTAACTCGGATCGGATCGGGTCGGGTTGTGTCCGGGTTTTATTTTCGTCGGGTTCTTTTCGGGTTAAATTATGTGTTCGGGTCAGATTCTTCGGGTTCGGGTTATGTCGGGTTTGAATTAATTCAGTTGCGGACAAAAATAATAACTAAAATTTCAAATTATAAGATTTGATTCAACTAGTAAATTCGGGTTATATTCGGGTCTCGGATTACTCGGTTTCGGATCGGGTCGAGTTCGGGTAACATATAAAACATCTACTTTCGGGTTCAGGTTATTTAGTCCCGGGTCGGTCCGAGTCTGGTTGTTTGATTTTCGTAAAATTTGTCTAGTCAGGTTGGGTCAGGATTCAGGTTACTCGGGTCGATTTTTCGGGTTCGGGTCAACTTTGCCAGCTCTACTCGCGATATTACGGTCGCGAACGGTAACAACTGGAGACGCAGAAAGAGGCGCTTGGTCCCCGTTTTGTGCACGCCGTTAAATATATCAAGCACTTCGCCACTTTCAACGAATCTAAATGACCTATATTATACGTAACGAGTCATTTATCTTGGTTGATAAATATGTACACAGAGCATAAAATATCACGTGCCACACAAGTTTTAGATCCTTTATTCCTGGCAGGTTTTCCTCTCTTTTACTTGTCCGACGTAGCACGTGATAAAGTTGGGCTGGACCAGGCTTATCGTAGGCCATATATTATTTGTGGGCCTAATATTATATTAATCAATGTTGTAATCATCGTTTCCCTCCAAAATCACATTACTAATTTTATAATGGGGCAATTTCAGATATGTCCCTCCAAAAATTAAAAATATCAAATTTGTCCCTCTAAATTTGAAATTATCAAATTTGTCCTTCTATAGTTCATTCTTTATCAAATATATCCATTTAAATACAAAAAAAATATCAAATTTATCCAAAACTTCAACATCACTGTTAAATTTGTAAAGTTAAATTTTTAAATGACTAAAATGTCCTTTCTTTATTTTTTTATTTTTTTGTCATTCTCTTTCTTTCCCAGTGTAGTACACTTTCTTCTTTATTTTATCTTTATTTTATGATAGCTTCTCCTTCTCCCCTCCTCTCCGTCTATTTTGGTTCTCTCTATTTTCTCTTCTCCACTCTTCTTCTCATTTTAACCTTAGAAATATCCACTGCAAGTGTATCAATTGTCCACACCTTCTTATAATATATATTGCATAGTTGGTATTCATTTGTAATTTGAAGAATTGGAAAAGAAAATAATGAAAATACTATTTGAGCTATATTTACTGATGGTATGAATATAATAGGTATGAATATAATACAGTAAATAATTAAACTGGCACAAAATTGTTTTTCAAGAGTGATGAAAACAGAGCCGCATTTGTGAAAAATGTTCATTAACTCAATTTCTATACAACTAAAGCATAACACAGACTTTGTATGGACATAACCTATGTTGTGTGAATGCTTTAAAAAACCATCCCTACCTGTATCTTCGAGTCCGCATCGTATCATAAGTTCTATGTAAAAATACTGTATCGCCCACGACACATATCGGATAAGCTAGTTGTAGTCGTATCTGTGTAAAATGGGACATAACACATACTTTGTATAGTTATAAAACACTTCTCAAATCATATTTTACAATTATTTACATTCAAAAGAATTGAAAGACAAATTCAGTATACTTCTCATTCGAGGACATTCCTTGGAACAAAAAAATGCAAAGCAAGCAAAACTAAAAACATTGTCCCGAAACAACCAACAACCAAACTTCATAGCCTCAAGTCCATAGTTGAATGTATAAGCCAAAGCCAAACGGTACTAACCTGATGAAGAAATTGAACTTAATATATGTTGAATCTCGCAAGTATCGTTTTGTGTTTTTTTATCATTTAGCACATCAAATTATGCCTAAATTGAACAGCATTTGCATGTTTATATGCTAATTCGCCCGACCGATCCATCAACAAAATTCAGCATAATTATTCCATCAATACAACATTTGAGTTGTAATTGAATCCCTATTCGCTCCTAACCGAGAACGTTCATCTTCATTAACCTTACTTAACCCATAGTTCTCTCAGCCCATCCCTAATTCATATTCTCAGACTTACTAAATACTAAACACAAATACACACTATATTACAATAATGAACTAACAAAAATCAGTTGTGTAATTAGGTAATGTAAACATTTAAAATTTAAGAGTAGCTAATACTTGGAATTAAAAATGGAATTCAGGGAAAAGGAGGAGGATAATTACTTAATTCCTTCTACATAAAATATCAAGTGCGGTACGACAGTAAATGAGAATTGATTCATGGATGGTATGATTATAGTATCCTGGCATGAGGCACTTTCTTCGACTCTCAAAGGAACCCCATGCGAGTGAGAGGTGGGAGATTTCAGTCGAGGACGAAAATAGAGAAGGGGGCGGTAGTAACGCAAGCAAGCAAGAAATGACAGAGTCGTAAAGGAATTTTTTGAGACGAAGAACTGATTGGAGTGGGAGGAAGGGCAAGATGGTCAATTCATATATGTTTGGTGTTAAATCTCACGGAAAAACTTATTATGGACAAATTTGACAAGTAAAGAAGTTTTGGGGGATAAATTTGATATTTGCTATTTTAGAAGGACAAATATGATATTTTGAGTTTTTGGAATGCTGTACAAGAAATTATCCCTTTTATAATTATTCATTGTGTCGTGTCCACTTCATAGTAAGCCAATTAAGGAAAGATATCATTACTATGATGACATGGCGTGTTATTATTGGTTTGGTTCACCAGGGAGCAATTTTTACTTCATTATTTTATTGTCGTGTTTTACTTTTACCTACCGCCGAAGATTAACCGAGCTCAACAACCCTGCGCTGCGGTGTATAGATATTCTTATCCACTGAAGGAGAGAAAGAAAGAACGGTAATGGCGTCCACTTGTGCTTTCTCTTCAGTCATCTCTCCAGTCGTGCAGAAATCTCTGCATACATCGCCGATTTCTTCTGCCGCGTCCGTATCCTTCTCTTCCAAAAGCATAACCAAGTCGAACTGCTTCAACAAGGGTTTTGGATGTTCGTCTCCTCTTGTCTCTTCTTCACCTAGATTTGCCAAGAGAAGCTTCGTCTCCAATGCTGCTGGCGAGGTACTCTTTGATTTTATCTTTCTCTTATCGATTGATTAACTTTTTTCTAGCGATTTTGTTAAGCTCGGTTGGAAATTTGAATGTTTGAACAGGGTGCACTGAGGTTGGTGGGAAGTACTGCGCCAGATTTCGCGGCCGAAGCTGTTTTTGATCAGGAATTCATCGACGTTAGTCTAATTCCATTAACAAAAACTCGCCTTTCTTTAATATGTACTTACTTGCTCATTTCATTGTTACGAATTTTCTAATGGTTCAGGTCAAGCTTTCCGATTACATTGGAAAGAAGTATGTCATCCTCTTCTTCTATCCACTCGACTTCACTTTCGTTTGCCCTACTGGTACCTCAATCTCCTTCGATACTAAATTTCCATATTTATATCTTTCATGAGACTCAATTTCTCTCCAATTTTCGCAGAAATTACTGCTTTCAGTGACCGTTACTCAGAATTCGAGAGCATAAATACCGAAATTATCGGCATCTCTGTCGACAGTGTGGTACATAAACATATTCCTTCAAAACAATTAATTAATTTAATTAACATTGAATATATTTTTGTAAAAATGGTAGTTTTCGCACCTTGCATGGGTTCAAACAGATAGAAAATCAGGAGGACTCGGTGACTTGAATTATCCTCTAGTTTCTGACATCACCAAATCCATTTCCAAATCTTATGGCGTGTTAATTCCTGATCAGGTATTTATTCTTCTAAATTATCATAATCGTTATTTGAGTATTATTTATATTAATGTGAATAACAGGGAATTGCGTTGAGAGGATTATTCATAATAGATAAGGAAGGAGTGATTCAGCATTCTACAATTAACAACCTTGCCATTGGTCGTAGCGTCGACGAAACGTTGAGAACTCTCCAGGTTGGTATTTGTTTAATTTTCTTAATATACTGTTTTTTATCGTGAATAATACGTTTGTGATTTGTGTACGAAAAGGCGTTGCAATTCGTGCAAGAGAACCCGGATGAGGTGTGTCCGGCTGGATGGAAACCGGGCGAGAAGTCGATGAAACCCGACCCGAAACTCAGCAAGGAGTACTTTGCTGCTATTTAATAGTTTTGCAAATTTGTCCCTTGTTTTGGAATGTATTCTTTGTTAGTCCTGTTGCAAGAGATGAGTTTTGTCGGCCCTTATTTGAAAAATATTGATTTTTAATTTTTGATTAATTGTCTAGACTTTTTGGGTGTGTTGTATTCTTATAATAAGTTTAAGTTTCTGTTATAAATTCAAGAGTTTGAACATTTATCCCCGTGCAATTGCGCGGGATAACATATTTATTTTTTTATATAATTATTTAAATAGAATTAGCGCGTGTGCGAATTAATGTGCGTGCGTTTGAACTAAATTAATCTAATCATGACATATTTGCAAATATCATAATGTCAATGGATGCATAAGGTTCATGAAATTAGTCTATCACAAATATTATTTTATGATATAATTTGTATAAATAGCATTTTTGCAGGTGCTATTAAAATCGATTAATATAATCATGACATATTCGCAAATATATTTGATGTCAATAGATGCATTAATAAGGGTTCATTAAAGAATCGCAACGTGTCATATGAATACAACGGGCAAATTACAAATTTCTATGAAAACTCGCATAAATTTGAACTTACAAAATTTCATATATACCCGTGCAAAATGAGCAAATAAAAAAAAATTGGAAAGCAAAAAAATGACCAAAATGTAAAAAGGGGAAAAAATTGGGTAAAAAGAAAAATTGTAATTTTTCTTTTTTTTAAACTTACAAAATTGCATACATAACCCTGGGCAAGGAGAAAATTAAAAGAAAAATGAAAAAAAGGAAAAAATGATCAAATTGTAAAATAAAATAAAATGAGGGTGAAAGAAAAAGCTATCCCTGCCACGTGTCAGCAGACTCAGCACAAGGTTGAGGATGTAGCATTAGAGTAACTATAATGACATTAATTATATATCTTTTTTACAAGTCCATAAACTTGTATTTCAATTTGTGCAGGTTATAATTGCAAATATTGTAGTTATTTTATTTGCTGCGAATTGAAGCAAACCAAGCGTATTATTTTGATATGTCCAACAAATAGAAACAGGCTTCTACAATCAATAATGATAGGCACCTAGATTTCGCACCTAGATTTCATCTAGAAACATACGTGGCAAATCACGGTGCAGCCACATCAAACTTTTAAATGGAAATAAATTTTAGAAATTCTAAATTTGAATGCCACGTGTATTTCTAGGTGCAAATCTAGATAAAAAATCTAGGTGCCTATGATTATTGCTTCTACAATAGATTCCTCCTGACAAATGTTAAGAAAATGTAAATTATTTAGGGGTTATATATGGTACCCCTGAAACATCACGCAACACCCACGATATTGGGGGGGCCAATTCGCATCTCCCATTTTTTGTACCGAAAAATGTATTAACCGTTAATTGAAATTATTATTTTTGTTAATAAATAGTACAATTGTATTAACCGATAATTAACTTCGAATTAACCGTTAATTCAAAATTGAATTAACAAACAATTGAAATGGTTGGGTGCAATTTGGGGTTTCATATATTCACCAAACCCATATAGAGGGTGTTTGGTGATGTTTGAGGGGAAGAGTATAGTTACCCAATTATTTATTTTGTAATTTTTGCTTTGAGGAGATGATCCATTTAAAATTCTAAAAGTTTGAGAATGGAGAAAGATTAATTATAGCCAGGGCCGACCCGTTATTATTATTTATTCGAGGTCTTTGACGAAATTATTCTTTTAATATATGTACGTATTTTTTATTAATGTATTTTTTTTTTATCTATAACTTGTTTTTATTATATATTAAACAGAATACCGGAACATCATGAATAAATGACAAAATGTATGCATTTTAAAATCTAAGTGGGTCCAAAGAAAATGAATATCTCAAATTTGCTAAAAAAAATATGTTACGTGTTATAAAATTAATAACAAAACTAGAGAGGAAAAATAGAATCGGCACTCAAGAGAAATGAGAAGAAAGAATCATGAAGATCTTATTTTTTTGAATTATTATGTTTTAACACCGCTACAAGAATGCTTGTATAGCATACATTATTGACATGCACACATACACATTTATGCATGTGTGTCGTGACATGAGAAATCAAGTACATATATAAGGACACTAGACACATGTACACATAAAGATCATGACATGAAATATTAAATACATGCATAGAGACACTTGTACATATATGTGTCATGCATGTTACGCAAAATCAACTCATACAAAATAAACTGAATAAATACATTCACATTTATAATATTGCAATTCTTTTTAGCTAGAGGCCTTTAATTCCTTCTTGAAGTGTATTTTCGGGGTCCGGACAATGTTTTGAAAGACTCAAATCAATTTTGTAAATTACCTTAATTTTTTTGTAACATGCCCCAAATTTTTTATAATATAATGTATAATTTGCTAAATTAGACCCGAACCCTACGTAATTTATTAAAATAGACCTCGAACCCGAAGTCCGGCTTCACCAATCAAACCAACAAAGCGAGTGGTTCTTTTTTTTTTTTTTTTTTGCATCAAAGATCCGTAGGCAATATATATACAAAGAGTCACCATTACATATAGTTGGCGTATAACTAAATAGTGACAAAATAATAAAACGGACACTCCAAAAGATGACCTACAAGCTGAATAATCGCATGACATGAAATGCATTATTTTGTCGGTGGTGGAAGAAGGTCCACCACCGCTTCCGATTTTTTTTGGGGATGTAAAGTATGATCGGAGATAAGAATTGGGGTCGAAAGAAGAACACGACCATCAAGATCCATGAGAACCTTCTCAGATGGAATTTGCGAAGCACTTGTGAAGTTGCGGCCACGCTTCGATCGCGGAAAAGGAGAGGGAATCGGAGAAACCGGTCGGGTCGGAGATGGAGGAGGGGACTTGTGCGGCCAATTAGAGGTGTCTGAGTTTGAATTGAATACGGATCTAGAAACAAGGCGAGTGATTCTTTGTTGTCTTTTAGTAGTGCGTAATTTGTTTGCATAGATTATATGTATAGGATTATCATTCGTATTATGTAAACTGAAGATATAAAAATTATATTACACGTAAGTAAAATTATGTGCTAGGTTATTATTATAATTATGTTTGTACGACAAATTGAGTAAAATCGTCAGAACAAAGAATTCAAATATCTTGGTTAAAAGACAACTCTTGTTATGGATTTTTGTTCTCAAATTCTTCAATCATAAGAAAATCATTGTGAACATCGTCAACGGCCCCGTAACATAGTTTGTTGAGTGTTTAACACAATAAAAATCATATATTTAAAAAATTATGAATTCGAATTTTATCGGAATCATATACAAAAATAAGTATCAGTAACGATAAACGATCGTTTTTTGTGTCTCATTCAGTAATAATAATAATTATAATAATTGAAGATTTTTTGAGGTATTTGATATATGTCAATTATGTCCCACTAAGCGTGTGCTCCCGAGTTTTTTATGAAGGGGAGGGGAATGAAGGGGAAGGGAATGAATGAGAAGGAAAGAAAAGAATTTTCTCTTGCTCCCGAGTTCTAAAATAATTAATAAAGGGGAAAGGAGGGGAAAGAATAACATCATGATAAAATGGCAATTTTATCCTTTGAATCATTACTAACTATAAAATGAAAGTAGGGGTATTTTAGGTATTATAATGTTATAATATTTTGTACCCTCCATTACCCCCCAAATTTGAGGAGAGAAATAATTGATCTTTTTTGTATATAGAGGAGAAATAATTTCCCCTCCATTCTCTTTCCCCCTCATCATAAAAATACTTGGGAGCAAGTTAAAAATTAACCTTCCCTTCCATTCTCATCCCCTCCCTCCCATTCTCTCATCATAAAAATACTTAAAGAGCCAAGCGAGGCCTGGTTAGTGGTTACAGCCATGCTAGAAGCAACGAAAATAAAAAATATGTGTTGTAGATAGCTCTTGTTGTATATACAAAAAAAGTTAAATTTATTTTATATCCACACACTATACTTTGTTGTCGATGATTTATTGTTGATTTGTAAATTGGCATTGTGTTCTCAATTTGGTCAGTAATTTGTATCGCTATTATTTAATTTACTTCAAATTGTTTTGAGTGATTTTCAAAAATATTTGTAAATTTCCACAATAATATTATGAGTTTATTTTTTCACTGGAATGACTTCAGCATTTTTCTTTTTTATGCCAATGGGCTCATGGCCCAGTGGTTGGGTGTGAGACATAAAAATCTTATGTTGTGAGAGGTTGTGGGTTCGAGTCCCATTGGCACCAATGGATGGAGGACCACCGAGCCTTCTCCATTTACTCGTTTTTTTTTTATAATTCAATTTTATATGTTAAATATCATAAATTATTTATGTCATTATTTACATCATCACGTAAATAATATAAAAATGTTTATATTTTTTATTATAAATGGAAGGTAAAACAACACAAGAAGGTAGATAAACTTTATTATTGGACTGAATTAATTGTACAAATAAATCAACATAAAACATGCTTATACAAAGAGTATAACATCATTTGATTCAACTTTTTGATCCAATGAATGCTTTCAAATGATTGCTCCAGTGAATATATTCAATCTTTCACACCCAAACATGAATATATTCGTCACATATTAAGTTATAACTAATAATAAGTACATTCATATTTATATCGATCACTTCTCCTTGAATATATTGATTTTGTACGTATGAAAATATAGGTAAAACCCAATGAGACAAAAATCCTGGTGAAGAAAAAATATTGCAATATTATTATATTTCATACACAATATAATATCCCTCATTAAAAACCTTGTCAGGAAAATTCGATGGTGTTGGTTAAGTCTAACCTAGAAGGGGGTATTTCAGGTAATTTACCGTACAATTACTTTATCTAGTTACCCAACTTACTATGCGGAATTAATAATTTAGATGATATAGATGATACCGTAAAAACACTTGAACACAAGATGTTTTTTAACGAAGTTCGGTAGGTGGTTGCTATGTAGATTTAACTCACCCTTTACTCGCTTAATTGACCGACTCAATTAGTGGCGAGTACCTACGTCTCCGGGAATGCCTTGCGCCTCTTTTTGGCGTTCGATTGAATTCCAACTCACTCGAGTACAAAGTTTTGCCTAGATCGATTTACACGCTTCTATCGATCTATAGCTTAGGCTCTTTACAAGTTGTTGTACTAGCCTATTACAAATTTTCTCTAATCGAACTACAACGTGATCGGTCACGTGAGTGGGAAACGATTAGTGGAGAATATCGAAAGTAGATCAAAGATCTAAAGAGGGGTTTCTCAAGCTATCAATGGATATAGATAATCACAGCTTTAGGTTTTCTCTCTTTTGTTTTTAATGTATGAAAGTGAAGAGTTGGGAGAGAAAGATCCTTCAAGGATTCTATTTATACTCTCTATAGAAATCCTTCAGAAAACCGTAAGTCCGTTCAGAACGCACTTGTAGTTTGTACTAGCCGTTTCAAAATAACGTGCAAGTACATATGTTAGTTCGTTTGAACGAACAAAGTCCGTTCAGAACGAACTCACTTATACATTGCTTTTGTTGTTCACAGTGATGATAGTCCGTTCAACGCACTTAAATTGTGAGTGAACGGATTCTAAGTGTCTGTTCGAACGGACATGTTTGTTCGTTCGAACGTACACAATCCTGTGACACAAGTGGTTTAATCAAGAGATGATATTTTGATATGTGGTAAGTCCGTTCTGAACGGACTTGGAGTTCGTTCAGAACGCACTTCTTGCTTGATTGAACTCTTTGTTATTTGAACATGATTTTATTTGAGATCTACTTGGTTTTTCCCTAAGGTTTATTTGTGGCGAATCCCACTCACGGAAGGCTTCGACATCTTGATTCTTGATATGCTTAAAGGCCCTTCCTTCTAATCTTCTTTTAGTTGTGCTTCTTTTGACTTCGAGATTCTTCGTCATCTTCATGTCGTACCTGTGTTATCCTGCACATGTTCTCGATGTAAACGTTAGTAATGACAGTGTTTTGAAATAATCAAACCATTGGGAAATTTGAACCAACAGATGGGACAAAACCACGACCAATGACAAAACGAGTGCATTGCATATCAATTTCTCCCTCTCATGGATACAAATATTTCGAAAATTAGATGTTTGAACAACTGAGTTGCTAGTGATAATAACAAATTCCTTCTAGAAAATGTTAAATATATTTGTAATCCATGACAATATTTAGTATTCAATATCTATCATCTCAAATTAATTTTTCTTTTGGAACTATTCAAAAGTTTTAATAATCATAAATGAAAATATAATTGATTTCGATAATTACACATCTATCAATATTGATAATTGATATGGAAATATAGTCTTTTGTCAATATTAAAATTATTACATCATACATGTTTAGATTATTTCAATTAATTCATACAAAGATTTTTGTTATTTAACATAATATGCTTCGGTCATATCTTTCGAGAGATTAAATAATATGTCTTGGACATTCTAAAATCTTCAGGGATTGTAATAAAATGAGCATACAAATAATCCATTACAATGTATACATGATATATTTTTAGTCTTTCAAGGACATTTAAACTAATTTTGCATACAAATAAAATTTCATCACAAATCCTAAAATTGAAATAATTGTTTCTATTATGTAAATTTCTTATGTAAATTTCTATTATGGCCAATTTACACAAGTCTTCATTTTCTTAAGAAATTTACAATTACACAAGAAATTTACATAAGAAATAATTTTATGGCCAATTTACATTTACAATTATTTCTATTATGTAAATCCTAAAATGTCGGCAAATCCTAAAATTATTTCTATTATGAAATAATTACACAAGAAATAATTACACAAGAAATAATTACATAAGAAATTTAAATAATAGAAATAATTTCTATTAAGAAATAATTACACAAGAAATAATTTAACATAATAGCTCTTGTAAATTATTTCTATTAAGAAATAATTACACAAGAAATTTACAATTTACAATTATTTCTATTATGTAAATTTACATAAGAAATTTACATAAGAAATTTACATCAAATCTTCATTTTCTTATGTAAATTTCTATTATGGCCAATAATTGTATTTGCCGACATTTTTCAATTGATTTAATCACAAATCCTCATTTTTATTGATTATCAATTGTAAGTACATGCAATTTTCTCAATAATTATAGTTTCATTTCTGTTACATCTTTGTCATGTAGATACATAATTTTGAAATCTCATTGGGCTTGTTCGGCAAGGTATGGAATAGTGGAATAATGGAAGAAGAAAAAACTACCTATTCCATTTTATTCCATGTATGTTCGGCACAAATTCATGGAATAAAAATATTAATAAAATAATATAAAAGATACAATGACCAAAATATCCTTGTCTATTATTATATTCAATCAACATAATAATATGATTAATTAGCATAATGTAAACATATTTAGTCCACCAATAGTATAACATGATATACAAAAATATTTATCAAAATCAAGTCCTTAACACCAACTACTAAGATTTTTATCAGAAAATTAGAAATTCAGATAAGAAAACAATAGCATAACATACAAATTAAAAAATTGAATATTTTTGCTGTTTCTTTTAATAACAAATAATTACAGAATTTTGAATTTTGAAAGACTGAACTGCATAAAATCCATTAATAGCGGCGAGATACAAAATAAATTATATTGATGATTGTGATTATGATTTGATAATTGAAATTGATTTGTAGTTGGTACTAAAAGCATATCCCAAGCAAGAAAGGGCAGATCAAAAGAAGATTTACCAATGTGGTACTTGGTACCTATACAAAAAAAAATAAGATTGAGTAAATTGGGGTTATATTGAATACTAATCAACAAAAGCACAATTATGACTAAATACTAATGCATAAGTGGACAAATCAAAACTAATTGCATAATTGAAGATTAATTGGGACATAATTAGGAATGATTTAGGGGCATAATTGTATAATTAAAGAATAATTGAAGAACTGTAACAAAAAAAAATCAATGTGTGTGAAACAAATTAGCAAATTGTTTGGAAAATACTCAAAATCAGAAAATTAAACACCACTCAATTAATCCCATATAACAAAGCTTCAAATGATCCATTGTAAGTGAAACTCGATATTAAAAAAAACAAAACATCGAACACCTTAAATGCATCTTCTAAGAGATGCTTGATGTGTTTATGAGAAGAAACAAATTTTCAAAAATAACCGGGTTGAAGTTTTTGACAGATAGATCTCAATTAATCCAAAGTTGAATTAGGAAAAAAAATTAATGACTGAATTTTCAAAGAGAAGAATTCAAGATTTTCCAATGAAGAAGATGTGCATATAAACTTCAAAGTTCACACATACCCAAGTTTTTCATGCAAATAGATTGAAGAAGGGAGAAGCAAGTTTTGGCAAGACATAAGGAAGCGTCGAGCTCTTGTAGCCATGGCGAGGCACATCTAACATAGTGATAAGAGAAAAGATACAGGGGTTATGGATCTCTTTTGAGAAAGAAAAATGAGTATAATAATTTTCACACCTCACATTGATGGTCTCAGAAATTTATCGTCGGAAATAAACCGGAGAAAGAAGCTTTGAGTGGTTTCCTCTACGACATCGTGCCCTGAGAAAGAAAGGAGAAAGGAGAGAAGAGAAAGTGTTTAATATTACCACGTCAGCATATCATGGAATTAAGAAGGGTAATTTTGTCCGAAAATTTATCTTATTCCATGTACCCCATGGAATAAGAAAATGCCTCTATTCCATTCTCTAATCCAGTTTAATCCATCCATGTCCGACAGGAATAGAGCGCCTAATCCATCTAATTCCACTATTCCATGTCTGCCGAACAGGTACATTATTTTCAACAATTTCATTGTTGTCAGTTACCTGAACTTTTTCAAAAGTTTTAAGCATTTATGTTCTCTGCTAATTAATATTTCAATATTATTTCCAAAAAGATATATTTTATTAGAAGTACTAACAACTTCTATTATGTCAACTTTTTATCATACTATTTATTATTCCTTTGGATTTATAATATTCAAATTGATTGGTCGACCACGCTTCAGGCGTACATCAAACTTAAAATTATTCAAGAATATTTTACTTAAAATATGAGTATTTCATAAAATTCATGCATCAAACCATTGATTTGCAATTTGTTGCAAATAATTAGTCTATGAACTCTTTGCTCATTGTTACTTCTTCGAGGATCTAATTTGATGATGCACTCCATATAATTTCTTAATTTTTAAGTTTTTATTTCTCTCCCCCTAACGTAGGCATGGGATATTGATAATATCTATTGAAGTTCTTCGGGACTTCCAAGGTATATTATATCTTGAACTTGTTTGACTCATATTTAACCATTTTTGTCATTGTTTTCTTTTTCTCTTTCAAGGATTTGTAAATTTATAATCAAATGTCTCACACGCTTCAAACATGTTTTTCAATTTTATCTGTTATAACAAATAACTTATAATCTTTCAGGAATATTATATTTGACCTTATTGTTTCTTCCTTGAATATAATGTTTCTAGTTTACATATACATTTAAACTTCAGGTTTATATATATCATTTGAACTTCTGGTTCAAAACAATAAATGTTCAAGATATTACAAGTTTGGAAAATAAATCAACCCAATATACATGCCAAACATTATTTTAACTCGTCTTTGTGTGATATATGGTGTTACTCGCACATCTACTACATATCTTAAAAATCGGCAATCAAAACTTTTGGTTCCAAACCACTCACAAGTTATAATGAAATTTGGGAAGTATTTATGATCAATAGTTGGTCTTAATTTAGTCCTCGTCGTGACAATCATATTCTATACATAATCAATTATTTCAAACCATATCATTTCTTTTATTTGATATAAATATAATGAACTCCTAATTCATAATAACATGATTTCAATTTTCAATTCGACTAATACATCTATATGTCACAAAAATAAGTAATTATGTTTCTATTAAAGTAATAACTCTTCTGAAACAATATAAATAATGACACTTCTAGAACAATCAAAATAACTCTTCTAGAGTAATAATAAATTTACTTTTCTAGAGTAATCAAAACAACTCTTGCTGATTTTATTATCTCGATCGACAAAGTTGTTGTATTAATTATGTTTCTTTCTGCCTTTTGATCAAGATATTATGTTGTACGTACTATCATTTCATTTTATATCTTGAAAAACATATATTTTCGGACCCTTTGTAATTCTATTTTGTGGGGTCTTTTATTTTCTTTTTTATGAACATCAAAAATCTCATTTACTTAAAGGAACGTAAAGACCAACATCATAGTTTTTGCACGTTTGGAAATTGATGTTTGGTTGATTATTTTCATGGTGTCTTCAATAACCATCATATCGGAATGATTTTTTTTTACATCAAGATCATGACAAATAATTTAATGATCATGTCCAAAGCACAAATTCAGAAATGTTTCATCATAAATCAATGAAAATAATAACAAAACCAGAGTTTACATATTGAAATAATATACTATTAATAATTCAAATTTTCTGGTTGCATACCAACAGATCAACAATAATACGGGTAAAGCAAAAGCAATATTATTTGCGTGATAAAGAACATTTATATATTTTATTGTAACTTGTTTTGTAAAAACTGACAAAAACTTTGGCCATTTATGGATATTCTTTAATTTATAAAACGGACAAAGTTGAAGCTGGGTTCAGGTATGGTCCAACAAAAATTGAAGAATGTTCCGACCAATACATTAATGATCATTGGATTCTGATTTTGATAATAATTGCGATATTTTTCTTAAGGTTAATTGTTGATCGTGTGTATATCATGTTAATAAATTATCATCAAAATTAGAATTCAATGATCATTAATGCATTGATCGGAGCATCTTCCAACGACTGTTGTACCAATACCCAAATCCGTTAAAGCTATAACCTGATAAAAACACTAAATTATTTCAAATGGCTACTGGACGAGTTTTATTTTAAAAATAAAATAAAAATAAAATAAGCATCATGCAATATAATAAAAGAAAAGCTGCATACCATGAAAATATCGGTATTTACTTTTGTCTATATCAGAGAGATAAATCATTATGATTAGACTGAAATTGTATATATAATATTTTTTTTTTGATATATTATCAATGACTCTTTTGAGAATTCCTTTTCAAACACCATTACAAGATTTCTTAATTAATGGGCAGATAATATAATAACGAGGCCCGGCCCATTTAATAGTGGATTCTCGACTGGATCCGCTATACTGAGGGAATTAGGCCCGTTTAGGGAGAGAATATATTTTAAAGAAAGCAGATTTGAAGCAGATAATGCCAGATTACTGCTTTTAATGGTTGTTCTTCCTCTTTATAATAGAAAGGACCTGGAATGGAAGAATTTATGATTGTTTATTCAAAAAGAACCCTCCAGCTTTTTCTTTTTTTGTCCTCTTTTTTTCACATTTATTAACAAGCTTTGCCTGGTTTGGCAGAACTTTTGGTCTTTAAAATTTAGGGTAACCGTTAAGAAAAGGAGAGAAAGGGAGTCCATGAGAGAGAGATAGAGAGAGGGGCTTTTTTGCAATTCTTTTATTTTTTTTATCTGTATACTTTCTTTTCTTTTTGTTTCCTTTATTTAAGCTCTTCTTTTGTAGCAATTTGATGCTAGAGTATGTACTAGTTGCCTTTGATATCATTACCTCTCTTTCTTTTTCATGTCTTTTGGAGCATATATGACCATTTTTTTTGACTACCACCTTTTTAAATTGTTTTTGAAATAAATTCACCAAATCTTGTTTTAGATCGATCCACATGATCAGCATGTAAAAGTTAAGATATTTGAAAAATGTGATTCATTTTCTTGGATTTGTTATCTTCAGACAAAATATGTACATAATTACAATCTTAATATTTAGTGAGATCTTCTTTAATTGTGATTTTCTTCTTTCATTCTTCCCGAAGTTTATTAGATGCTTTTTTTTTCATAGGGATGCTGAACACTGATTAATCCTGGATAAATATAGTTGTATATATATTGGAAATAGTGATTATATATATAATTATTTTGTACAATTATTTTCGACTTGATCCATATTCCACAGCCTTAATCTTCGAAGAGAATATATAGGAGGCTCTATTTACAATGCAAATGCATGTTACTATATATGACCAGTCAATAATGCTACAATCTTAAATGACCCTTTATGTTATGCTTTACTTTTCCTAATGAGGTAACAATCTGATTTTCATCAAATTAATCATGCAATGATCCTTTTTCTTTTATAGAACAAATTATTATGCTTTAATCATACTTTTGGATTATGAAGATACTCGATCGAGAGATCAATCTCCTGTCAAATTCAAGAGCACCATAATCAAAACCAATTATCAATAATGTTTGTATATATTATATTAGTTTATGTTTTTTAAGTGAGAGATTGTACTGCATGGAAGTTAAGTCATTTGATATTGCAGTGGAGTTTAGCAGTTAGCTTTTGAGGAAACAGGATGTGCTGAAAAGCCTTTAGCTTTACTGAGTTAGTGTGAATGTTTGTGTACCGATCATGGAATATCATATCATTCATATTTCATATGATATGCATGATAGACTAGAGAGAGAGAGAGAGAGAGAGAGAGAGAGAGAGAGGTGAGCACACTTTATTCCTTATACTTTGAGTCAGGAAGAAAGAGGCCGTACACAGTTCCCGATTCTTTCAGCACAGACATCACATAGGCCCGCATACATATCGAATTGATTTTATATATAAGCAGTATAGTTTTACATTTATGTCCCTTCTAACTCGTCAATCTTCACTTCATCTTTTCGTTTTTGTACTAGAGACTATCTAGCATGTCGTCTTATTAATATTCCCTAAAAAGTTAACTTACTCACATTCAATAATAATACTGAGAATAAATAACTCATTTAATATTTTAATTCGAAGAAGTAGCCTAACAAATCATCTGGCGAAAGAGACGATTCTCGAAAAGAGACCGGAGATAAGGAAAGCGATTTGTGGAAATTCAAGAAATCCTTTCTTGACTCCGTCGGAGTTAGGAGCGGCTCAACGACTTTTTGGGCTCCCGGCAAAAATACAAAGTCTTAAAGATTTATATGAGTAACTCAATTTAATTTCTTTTTATAAAACTTAACAATAATAGTAAACTAAAAAAACCATTAAATTAGTATCCTGCCATGAACAAGTTTTCCAAACTGAACTGCTTAAATCGACTGAATCGTTGGCCATTAAATCCTTAAATCGCTGGCCCTTCCTCATTGCATCAATTTCAACTGGATATTCAACTGAAATTCGACTGCAATTTGATTGAAAATCAACTCAAACTCTACCAAAAAATCGACTTAAACATTATTAAATTGCCGACCTTTAATTCGACGAAGAGTTGCGAAGGGTTGTGCAGAGATTAAGAGCCGCGATGAATAGTCATGATGAAGAGTTCCTTTTCCCAGAGATTAAGGGTTGTGAACCTTAAATCGATGAATAGTCAGAGATTAAGGGTCGTGAACATACGATGAAGAGTCGTGAAGAAGGGTTGTGAAGAAGTGTTGCAAAGAAGGGTTGTGAAAAAGAGTCGCGAAAAAGGGTTGTGAAGAAGGTTGCAAAGAAGGGTTGCGAAGAAGGGTTCCTTTTCCCAGTTTAGGGTTCCTATTTTCAGAATTTAATTCCTTCTTCTTCTCAAAACCCAAGAAAAGATTTTAGAGTCTTTTCAAATCCGAGAACCCAAATAACAGACTTGAATTTTCAATTACCTACTGTATCATGGATACAAAGAAAGCGTTTTTCGTTCGACGTATTTTAGGTCCTTGATTTATCAACGGAACCGTCAACTTCGATCACTGTTTTTAATACAAACTCGACTTGTAATGATGATATTGTACATAACCTACGGGCCTTGAAGCAAAAAAATAAAATAAAATAATAATAATGAGAATAAATAACTCATTTAATATTTTAATTCGTAGAAGTAGCCTAACAAATTATCTGGCGAAAGAGACGATTCTCGGAAAGAGACTAGAGAAAGGAAAGCGATTTGTTGAAATTCAAGAAATCCTTTCTTGACTTCGTCGGAGTTAGGAGCGGCTCAACGACTTTTTGGGCTCCCGGCAAAAATACAGTCTTAAAGATTTATTCGAGTAACTCAATTTAATTTCTTTTTATAAAACTTAGCAATAATAGTAAAACTAAAAAAACCATTAAATTAGTATCCTGCCATGAACAAGTTTTCCAAATAAAAGAAACTACTTTCTAAACAATTTGAAACCTTCCAAACACAACAATAAACATGCAACAAACATTTACATTAGCCAAAATAAAATTGTTTAGGGACTTGGATGCATATTTCCAATTCAAGTAGAATAAAATTGGGAAATAAAGAAACTAGAAGATGAGCCGGGTCCTGAAAACCGGATGTTAAAAAGCATTTGTGGAGCAGTACTGCACCGAGTTCAAAGGGATACTAGACCAAGAGATAGAGGGGCTAGCTCAGGTCTTGTAGACCGAGAGTAGGATAGTGCAGTGCAGGTCTTTGTACACCAAGTCCAAGATAAAGCTAGTTATGAAGTATTATACGTACTATAGATATTCCTTAGCAAGAACACTATAGGGGCTGTTTGGCAACCTGAATTTTAGAAGGAACTAGGAAATTACCCGCACTTCGCGGCGATTTTGTTTCATTTGTTTTGTCATACACATAATATATACACATATTATATAGTTATGATTTTTTGGGATCAAACATAAGACTTTGAGAAAATAAAAATCATATTGATTAAGGAAGTTTGTCGATGACAAAATTATTATACTATATTTGAATTCGACACAATTAAAAATATTTATTTAGTACTTTAATGCAACAAATACAGAAAAAAATAAATATTACTATAAAATAATAAATAACTTGCATCCACATAAGTAAAAAATAAAATCATATCATATTTTAAATTTTCATATCTAAAAATAGGAATAATAACATTTTAAAAGTTCAAAATAATTATTCGTCTTTGATAAATTTTATGTTTCAAGTTTATTATTGAAAAAAATTATATAAGTTAAAAAATTTATTTGTGTCTAGTAAATAAATATTTTTTATTTTATTATTTTTTTAAAGATTAACATGAAATTGTTTTAAGTAAAAATACAAATATAACATACTTAGTAGTATGTGCAATTTTTTTCAATTATAGTTTAAAAAAAAATAATAATAATGTTTATAAATCATTAATGTAATTATACTTATTTTATATATATTTTTTTACATAATTGTTTTCATAATTTTAAGTTAGAGAAAAATATTGAATATATGATAATATGGATCTCAAAATAAAGATAAAATTCAGGTGAAAATATTTCTTAATTTTTTAAAATAATATTATGAAAAAAACTAACAATATTTGATGTATGTTTTATGATATTATATATTAATTTATTAATGTTAGATATTTAAACTCTTCACATTCTATTTGTATTCACAATTGATCATCTGACATATTAAGAAAATTCAAAATCAAAGACAACTGGTCCAACATGAACATAACGAATAATATTTTGATACATCATCAGTGTAATGTGATGTGGCCTTCTAAAATTTCTTAAAACTATGTGTAAAATAAGGGACACATAAATGTCTACAAATAAAATATAATCACACAAAATCAAAGATTAATCCATGGTTCATAAGTTGCCACCGTTGGTTCAAATTTACTAGGGTTTGATTATCTCAAAATAATGTCGATACTACTAAACAATTTGCGTAAGTGAGATTTGTAGAGATAAAAGACGAAGCCCACAAAAAGATCAAAAGATGAAGCAAGACGCACAAGAACGATCAAAGAAAATAAAGAATCAAGACATCGAAGATCAAGTTGAAGATTCCGCAACTTGGGATATCAAATCATCACCTCAAGTATCCAGTAGGTATCCCTAAACTTGCCTTTGGAATAATTAAACTCACGAAAATAATTTGGAAATACTCAAAACAATAAAACAAAAGTAAAAACTGTCTTGAGTCATGGTGCGTCATTGAAGGAAATACAGTTATAGATCAACTAGTAGCTTGCACACATGAGGATAGACGAACGTATGCGTTCGTCGATACGATTGGATGCATACTAAGATTATGCAAATCTGACAAAAATAACATAGTCAGTCATGACGGACTGGGTGTCAGCCATGACGGAACTATAGTTAGTCTGTCAGATTACACAAAATATACACAGTCAGTCATGACGGACTGGTTGGTCAGTCATGACTCATGACGGACCAAAGGGAATTTTATGTACCAATCTGTGAGTATGAGTCATGACTGACTGTATGTCAGTCATGACGGACTGTATGGTCAGTCGTGACGGACTGTATAGTCTGTGAGATGCTTCATGACGGACTGTATAGTCAGTCATGACGAACTAGAAGAGTAAATGCTGTTTCCAGTAACCGTGACTAGTCAGTCATGACGGACTGTGATCCAAATTTCAGATTAGCAGTTTTCTTTGTACTCATTAATTCCTCATTAATTATGGGGTTAATATATGATGTTAACCTGTTCATTCTCTATCATCCCAATGAATTCTAGATCTGGATTATGAGGAAAAGATATACTTGTGAGACAAGTAAAATAGAGAGAAGAACACCATTAGAGATTGGAGTTTTCAAGCAAGTTTACGGCGATTTTAGGGGAATCGCGCGTAACCGAAAGACGCTAGCTCGAGGTGGATACGAGTAGAGGGATTTCACCTGAAATCCTCTATTGTGATCAAGATAGAGCAAGATGGATGACGAATCGGATGCGATCCGGTTGTATACGACAAATCGGAGCTCAATCGAAGGTGTCAAATTGTGTGGGAATGGGACGCGCGTGTTACCGAAGATTGGAGCAGTGAAAAGGCAGCAACTACGCGTTCAACCCGTCACCGTGACCTATTTCACGTGGTATGAATCTATGTCTATAATCGTTATATTCATAGGTAGTTGCATGTAGATTTAGGATTTGTACTCTCGGATCGGCGACGTGATCCTCGAGATCGGGTCGGACCGGGCTCCTCAATCCGCTGCGCGGGGCTCGGTAGTGACGCCGCTACCCAACAGTCATGACGCACAATAAGCACTGTCATGACGCACCCATAGGTATACTTAGAGTTGGGTATTCAATCGAAAGCCAAAAAGGCGCAAGGCAACCCCGGGGTTTTAAGCATGTTTTAAGCATTCTTAAAAAGCCACATCACCCTACAAAATTATTTAGCGACTGACGTGTTAGGGACTAAATAATCTTGGAAAAAAAATTTAGGGACTAAATATTGGAGGGAAAGTTCCCTCCAATATTTTGTCAAGTATAAAATAAAAAATAAAGTCAAAATTTCCATCCTAATTTTCATCACATATTAGTTCAATTGAAAACTGAAAATAAATTGAAAAATAATTTAAATGCTAGGAATTAATATTTTCCAAATTAAGACTATAACATGTCTAAATTATATTTTAACATTATAAAAAAAAGTATGAACTTATAACGTGTTATACATTAAACATATATGTCAGTAAACAACGACCAAATTTGGTCCCAATTACTTGGCAGTTTATATGTCAATCATTTTACGACAATATTCTGGTCACAAAATATATAGACTTATAAATTTAATCATGTATTGTGACCAACTTAGTAGCAAAAAAAAATATTCGTCCCAATAATTTTTTTAGTTTTGGGACAAACAAATATCAGTCGCTAACAATGTCATACAGTAACAAAATTTACTTTGTCGCTAAGATTTTCGTAGCTAATATTACTTTTTGTAGTAGTGGCTTTCTAAGAATGCTTAAAACATGGTGTACATTATTTAGGATTTAGGGTTTAGGGTTTAGGGTTTATATTAATGATGTGGCATATTATTATTGGTTAGAATCATATTAGACCAAGTCTAATCAATTGTTCAACATTTCACATAAGATTTTATGATCAAATGTGAATGCAATGGAATATGAAAAGTTTATATATGAAATACTAATAATTTAATATGTAATATTATAAAAAATACAACATGTATTAGTATTATTTTGGAAATTTAATTTTATAAACCCATCAAATATAGTCATTTTATTTTTCTCTTTATTTTGACATCCATATTAGCATAGTTCATACATACCATTTTTCATAATTTCAATTTGTAAAGATATTATGTAAGAAAATGCAATGCAAAAAATACACATTTACATAATATATTTTTAAAGATTTTATTTGCATAATAGAATTTTTAAGTATTATTATTTATTTTTTAAAAAATTATAACAATAAGAATCTCATATAATACTAAGTAGATTATATTTGTGTTTTTAAGCAAACAAAACTTTTTCAAAAAATAATAGAATTAAAAAAAGTTTATCCATCTAAATAACTTTTTAAACTTATAAACACCTATCAAATTGTATTGTTATTTTACAAAATGTAAAATAAAAAAATCATATGATATAAAATACTTTGTATTTATGTTTATTATAAATTAAATTTTGATATTATTTATTAAATTACTTCCACTATTAAGTTTTATATTATTTTATATTTTCCATGGCATTTGAATCAATAAAAATTATTACTATATATAATTAATAATGTGCTACTACATATGTTGTATGATTCATTATTTTAATATTTTATATTGTATGAAATATTGTGAACAATGATATCATATTTGTTGTTACGTTTTTCGTAAAATTGTATTATATCTTATTCTTATATATTATTGTATAATGACACTAATATGAGTATTATTATTTGACTAAAAAAAATGAAATTTGTTGTTATCATTATGTAAAATAATTGTAAAACATATGAATAATCATAGATAAATGAATTCAAATAATTTTATTTTCAGATGATATTATTAATATTATTATACAAATATATAATTGTATTACAATGAAAAAACATAATTTACATGCTCGCCGCGTAGCGCGAGTATTCTCCTAATATTGAATAAACTGCTAGTGCTGAAAATTTACATAAAAGTAGATGAACATATAATAATCGTTGCAAACTATGTGGTCGACGGTTCCTAGAATCAACATATACCATATGTTCATTATTTGTCCCTATGCGAATAACTTCTGAAAAAAGCTATTTAGCTCGCTTAACCTGCCAGAAATGCTCCGAATGAATCATTTATTGAGAGAATAGAGAAATCGGAGAAAATGGCTTGGCGACGAAACAAAAAAAAGGCCATTGTGCAATAATGATAGGATGTTAGGCACTTTGGAAAGAAAGAAACAAAATAATTTTTGATGGCAGAAGAACACCGTGCATGGTTCTAGCACGATCGACATGCAACGAAGCTAATATATAGTTATTAAATCGCTAGTTATTATTCACACAAAAAGTATTTTTTTTTCTTTTTTTTCATGTTATGAAATTTATTTTTCATTTTTCTAATGGAAATTTCGATAGGCACTATCATACTTCAAAAAATAACTAGTTTTTTTTATTTTAGCATACCATTAATAATCAATTAAATACTTTTTCAAAATACTTTTTTTAATCCGAAGGGAAGATTATACCACAGAACATCATTTTTCAATATTTCTTCAACATGCAATTCGCCTGCTTGAAATAAAAAAAAAACAAAAAAAAACAATTATCTACTATTTGTTGTTCGGTGCGTACCGTTGATGCTGGTACGGTACTACATGCAGATAAACTGGCTTGTCTACTTTGTCCGGTACCACTCACGCTATTAGTCAGTACCAATAATTGGTTGTTACATACTATACGAGTTCTTTTCCTCCCCTCCCCTCTTTTCCATTCATTTTTTTAGTATTTTCATAGTCTTGTAAGGGCAAATATGTATAAGTACTATGAAAGAAAAATGAGGAAGGATTTTATGAGCGGGCCTTGTTAAAAGATGAGAGGTCACAGGACACATCAGATCATCATCGATCACTCACAAATTAAAAGCATCACAAATTAAATCGCAAATCATACTTGTCGGGAATCCCATTTCCTATTCCACTTCTTTTCACTCAACACTCGCTTCTATTTTATTCATCGATTTAGCTACATAAAATAAAATATACATGTATACGTATTTGAATCTTTGTTCATGATACTTAATTAACCTTGTACTTTTGCTGTTCAGATGATAAAGGCTTCTTTTGACCCCTTTTTGGCGCTAACTTATCCAAAATTTAACTAAAATAGCCTTGATTATTGATCGTGACTATCGAATGCTTGTAAAGCATTTTGAAATGTTGGTTGGCTTGAGCAATTAGTTACACTAGCTAAGTAAGTATTAACTATTTTATGCCTAGCATTCAGGGTGACCTAAAAAATAGTGAGAGAAAATGCTAGAAACATTTTAAGCTTTCTACATTATCAACCTAATTTTTACAGAAAGAAATAGGAGTTTATCTGTTTAAACAAGAAAAGAAATAGGAGTTAAATCAATATAGATTGTATTTCTTGTGTGTGTATGTGTGTGTGTGAGAGAGAGAGAAATATGCAAAGCTGAGGTACCTTTGTATCCTTTTGTCACTACAGTACAGCACCCTTTTGCCTCTACAAAATCCCCTTTAATTAACTCGGTCCCTCCAAAAAAAAATTAACCTCCTCAACAAGCAAAGCACAATCCCTTCAAATCCACATCCATATAATCTCATCCGTAGCTACCACTCCACTCAAATATCACACCACTCACAGAACCAACTATAAAGCACTCGGCCACTTCCACATACACACCTCTCTTCACTCTCCTCTTCTTTCCGTTCAAACCCTAATCTACCCAAAACCCTATCAAACCCTAATAATTAAATATGAGAGCCGGAGGTTGCACGGTGCAACAATCGCTCACACCCGAAGCAACCGAAACTGTAAAACTAGCCGTAACCCTAGCTAGGCGACGCGGCCATGCACAAGTAACCCCACTTCATGTGGCAAGTACCATGCTCTCATCAACAACGGGTCTACTACGAGCTTCATGTTTAAAATCACACTCTCATCCCCTCCAATGCAAAGCGCTAGAGCTTTGTTTCAACGTAGCCCTAAATCGTCTACCTGCCTCGGCATCACCTATACTTTCCCCTCATAGCCATATGCATGGTCATCACCATTTCAATCCTCCGATAACCCTTTCAAATGCCCTAGTTGCAGCGTTCAAAAGGGCTCAGGCAAATCAACGACGTGGAGGGTCGACGGATACCCAACAACAACAGCCGGTGCTTACTATAAAAATCGAGCTCGAGCAACTAATAGTTTCAATACTCGATGATCCTAGTGTTAGTCGGGTCATGAGAGAGGCTGGTTTCTCAAGCACCCAGGTGAAAAGCCATGTGGAGGAGGCATGCCCAAAAAGCACCACCACTTCCCCAAACCCTAACCCTAACCCTAACCCTAATCCTAACAATTACAACAATCCTGATGTTATCTCACCTTCTCACGAAACCAAGTCCATCCTTTTAGAGCAAGTCAGAAGTGAGGATGTGATGAGTGTGTTAGACTGTCTATCTAACGGGAGAAAGAGAAGAGTCGTAGTAGTAGGAGAGAGCTTGGCCTCCACTGAAGGAGTCGTGAGAATTGTTATCGATAGAATTAAGAAAGGGGAGGTTAATGAAGGTATCAACGGTTTGAACTTCATAAACTTTCAAGTATCATCATTTAGGAATTTAATTAGAGAAGAGGTAGACCAAAAGCTTGGAGAGATCAAAAGCTTTGTTAAGAGTTATTCATATGGAAAAGGGGTTGTGTTAGTATTAGAGGATCTTAAATGGATCTCAGAATTTTGGGCCGGTCATGTAGTTAAAGGGAGAAATAGCTACAATTGTCCTATTGAGCGTGTAGTTATGGAGATAAGAAGTTTGGTTTTTGGTACGTTTAACGGAGGAGAAAAAATTTGGTTCATCGGAGTCGGTACGTCCCAAGATTATATCAAGTGCAGGAGTGGCAACCCGTCCCTGGAAACTCTTTGGGGTCTTCATGATTTCACTATTCCTGCTCGAGGCCTTGGTCTGAGCCTAACTTTTGATAGGTACTGAAACTCGCATGCTTGATTCTTTTTGTTATGTACATGCTTTCACTAGCACTTATTTTTGTTCATCTCAGTCTTTGAACTTCATGATGAATCGAATTAGCTCACTTTATTTTTGCAGCGATTCTGCGTGTAAATTGAAAGTCCGAGATTGTAACGGAATTGGATCAAGTTGTGCCGAGAGTCAACTCACTTGTTATGGTGATCATGAAAGCCGCGCAAACCCTTCTTGCACTAATCGCAACACGATGACATCTAATCTCCCTGCATGGCTTCACAAATACAAAGAAGAGAATGGAAGATCAACTGAGGTAATAATTCATACTTATCTATATTCATGCAAAGAAGCATGTGAGCATCTTATAATTCAAACTTGTTTATATTTTTGTATATTCATATTATTCTTTGTGTAGGCATCCAATGAACAAAAAGAGGCTTGCAAGAAATGGAGCCCATTTTGTGGCCGCACATCAGAAATGACCCTAAATTTCACCTCCATCTCTCCTACATCATCTTTATCATCTTTAACCCATAGATATTCCACTTTGCAACGCAATCATCAGCCTTGGATGCTTAATCTCGAAGCCAAGCATCCATGGAGGTCTAACAGTGAAATGAGACTCGAACCATGTGCAAGTCTAAAACTGAACTCTAACCCTAACTCTAACCCTAGTCCAAGTTCTTCGAGTGGCACAAACACAATGGAGGGAGAGTGCCTTCCCAAGTTCAAGGAGCTCAATGCAGAGAATCTAAAGGTCCTATGCAATGAATTAGAGAAGACAGTTCCCTGGCAAAAGGATATTATACCCGATATAGCGAGTATTGTTCTGCAATGCCGCTCCGGCATGGTTTGGAGGAAGGACAAATCAAACCAAGTTAGAGATAAGGAGGAGACGTGGCTGTTTTTTCAAGGTGGTGATAATGAAGGAAAAAAGAGGATTGCTAGAGAGCTTGCAACCCTAGTTTTTGGATCTCATCGCAACAACTTTGTGTTGATTGGATTTAACGCATGTTTGTCAACTCGATCCGGTTCGACCGAAGATGACAACCGTCCAAACAAAAGAGTTAGGTTAGAAACAAATCAGGGTTATCTTGAGAGACTTTTTGAAATCCTTCAAGAAAACCCTCACCGTGTTATATTGATGGAGGATTTCGAACAAGTGGATTACTGTGGTCAAGCGGAAATGAAAGAGGCTATTGAGAAAGGGAGAATACGAAATGACAAAGGGGATAGTGTAAGCCTTGGTGATGCCATTGTCATACTGAGTTGTGAAACTTTTGATTCAAGGTCTAGGGCTTGTTCGCCTCCATCGAAGAAGAAGGTCGAGAGTAAGGAGTCGAAGGAGGAAGACCACGAGAAGGAAAATAGTTCTAGTTCTTCTCTTGATTTGAATCTTAGTTTAGAAGATGAATTAGTCGAGGAATGTGACATTAGTGATGTTGGACTTCTCCAAGCAGTAGATCAAGCGTTGTTCTTTAGATTACCTGAGGATTTGTGATTTGTTATTTTGATTGCTAGCTTAATCTTTTTTTTTTTTGTATTTTTTTGTTTGGTTTTAGGAAGCTTATCTGAATCATGTTCTTTTTTGTTATTCTTGTTTTAGTTCGTTTGTATTGTAGAATATGTGCTTAGAGATTGTCTTGTCAATCAAGTACTAAGGAAACACTTTCACATTTGTAGTACTCAGCATTTTGGATGTGTTTTCTCTACCTCAAGTTATTCAAACAAATGGAGCCTTTTATTCTGTTGAATATTTTTGTTCAAATAGTTCGTTTGATTTACATCAGACAAATAGAACCTAACTGGCTTGTAGTACGTGACTTTTATAAATAATCTTGTTCCCATTTGTAGGGTTTTCGTTCCCATTTGTAGAGTTTAATCTAATTGATTTTAAATTTTGTCCATATATATTTATATAAAAATAAAATTATATCACTGCACAATTTTTTTTTTGAAGTAGGGCGGCCCAGAGCTCAGCCTTCTGTTTTGTATTAATATGTAAAAAAATTTATTTCTTTACAGTACCATGTTACATAAATCTACAATTATTAACATATACTGCACAAAATTTTACTGTCACATATCAGATTAAACTCTGATCTAGACACGAATTGGTTAAATTAAGACCTCTATCTCATATTCAGTAATAGAGCTAATCATCCAATTTATGAGAGCTGAGATATATGATGTGGAATTAGGGTTTGATTCAAAACTTGAGGATTGTGCAAAGGAGGTTTCACTTTAGAAAGGTAAAAGGAGTATCTTCCTTAAGAAATATATATCAAAAGCTCGCTACTTTTAATACATTGTGATGCCATTTAAAAAAGAGGTCCCTTTTTCCCCTTTGCTTTGGATTACAATTATAAACTCAAAATTCTAATCTTTAGAAAGTATAATATATAGTGGGGGTGTGAAAAGCTTAACACGGAAAATAAAGCTAAGCATCTCTTAGTCTTTTAGCACTTAAAGATGAATGCTTGAGATTCCTCAAAAAGATATATAGTCGCACTTAATTAAAAGCAATTCAACTGATCTTAAGTATAAGTATGGTCTTTGTCGTATATGGTTTGAGAATTAAAATAATACATTGTAGGATTTATGAAAGTAATCTTGAACTAGCATCAAGAAACAAACAAACGAGACGTTTTTTATTGTTAAACCCTAATTAATATTATATGTTTATTAGGGTAATGTTACATGGTTCCTACTTTAAGTTTACCACTTGGATTTAGGGTTCATCTTTTAATGGATACAGTACAGAGTAATAGTTCAAGTTTTACTCTATTTTAGATGCGGTGAGACATCACTAAATTAAAGGTAGCTAGACAGGTTCTTTAAAGGAAGGAGGGACCATTAATTAAGAGATTATAATTAACCCACCAAAGATAAATTTAAAGGTTGAATAACGTAGTATGTTAACATATAGTAAAAGAAAAATTTGTCTTGTTCAAATCAATCTCGGCCTAAATAATCAATCGTAGACGCAACGATGAGTGAGACTACCATATTAAGACTGAAAGTGTTGTGTATCTCACACAAATACCATGCACAATAGAATAAAACTTATCAAAGTGATATTTTGTCCTTGCGTGGCTAGTTCCACAAATATTCGTGCGCCACATCATTTTGCGTGACTTTGTACGTGGTGTTCTTATGTGCGGCGTGTCTAATATGATGGTATTAAGATAAGATCGAAGGAGTAACTAAAGGGCCCATACATGTCCTATCTCTTTAATTAATGGATTCCTTCTTTGGAAAAAAATGGTTTCTGCTATTTCGTTTTAGTCTTTTAATGAAGTTGATTTAGGACTTTTAATTGGAGAACATCAAAAAGACAAGCTTTTGGCAAAGGATGCGTATTATTGACACTAATTGTGTTATGAATTTAAAGCGTAAAGACGGTAGTTCTGATAATCGCGCTCTTTGAGTGCTTTAGTATGACAGCATGGCAGAATAGAACTCTCTTTCGACAATTCTCACGCACCCATACACAACGCAGAATATAAGGATTTACATCAGAACTACAATTCAGTGATTAGAAGTATTTTTTCCAACAAGAAAAGATTCATAGAAGTACTTTTCTTACTGAACATAAAATTTTGAATTTGAAGAGGCTAGATTTGAGCCTAAGTAATGATCGAAATTTATGTAAATATGTCCATTTGCTCTTCGGAACATATTTCTTACGTTCTCTTCAAAGTGATCCTTTATATTCCTAAATATTCCTTTTTCTCTTGGAGACAAAGTTTCTACAACTCAGGGTCTTTTGGCAGAGACTTTGTTTTCTTTAGTTTCATTCCGGTCTCTCTCCAATCCCTTTTCTTTTCATTTTTCGCCTTTGATATCCTTCGATCCATGTGAGACATCAAAATGAAGAGAGAGAAAGGGCTATACTTAGATTCAAAGCCTATAACTTCGCTAAATTTAGGGTTTAGGGTTTAAGAGTTTTGCATGAAAGTAAGGGATGTAAATTGAAAACCTCGGATCTGGAGTCTGAGCTGCATGCAAAGATACTCGCAGATACAAACAAAGCAACTCATGATTGAATGCACTTCTCGTAGATTTAGTGGGGGATCCAAGGAGATGGATGAGTTTCTCTTTTGCTCTTTATATCATGCCTCTCTCTCTCTCATCTCTCTCATATTTTTTGGTCCTTTCTTTGAGGGAAAAACTGCTTTAATCCGAGTTGGAATGAAACGAGGACGACTGGTCAAAAAGGAGTAGAGAAGAACAGTGCTACATAAGTAACGTGCTAGCAACCTATCATGCTACCATATACATGGTACTTGGTAGCTATGAAAATGAGCACCATAAACATATGGAGCAATGAAACATTCGAGTGATGATATTTAAATATTTGAGTGGTGATATGTTTCCTTCGGGTTCCAGACCACCTAAAAATTCTAATTATCATGCTCCACTAATTTGGTCTCAACATAAATAAAAAAACCATCATTATTTTGGTCTCAGCATTGAATCGTGATGATGAATACCTGATTTGGGTGGCCTCAATTATTTGCACTCGGATTTTCTGTAAACCAAGTCACGTTTATCCATTTCAACCATCTATCTTTCATTAAATCACGGTGCTTGATCATGGAATGAACGGCACTATAATTGTTGCTATATATTATTGTAAAGTATTCAAACGCAAACACAATTTGTTGTCTTGTGTTTCTAAGTTGGTTGAGACAAAGAGGAAGGGGCACAATCCCGAGAAGGTTCTAATGGGGGCATACAAGGACCCACTTGAAAATATGTGGGTCGTCAAGCTTAGGATTTATATTTATATTTATATTGAATATTGAATTTAAGACTGTCCTTAGGCATTTAGGTCTCTTAAGCCTCCAACGTAGAATAGTAAAAGTTTTCCAAATATTTACTTTGGATATTATTTAGGATTTGTGAGGAATTTTTAGTTGATAATTTCTATACTATTGTGTATATAAAAGAATAAAAATAGAAAACTCAGTTTTTTTGTCAAGTATTTTGTAGTAACTTTTCATTATGGTAAATTGAAGTATTGAACAACATCATATATATTATTAACTAATTATGATAATTTTTAAAGTATTTTAATAATAAAAAATATTATATTATAGCATGACATAATTTATTACATTATATTATATTACAACATAACTAATACATTACGATAAATAAATTATTTAGATTATATTATAATTTATTACACTATTTTATATTACAACATAATTAATACATTACAATAAATATATTATTTATATTAGATTATATTATAATTTATGACACTATATTATATTATATTATACTATAATTTATAACACTATACTATATTATAATATGTTATATTATTATAGAATATTACAATATATATATTATATATATTGTATTAAATCATGGTTCATGTCATGATCAGTATAAGTGAATAAAGAGAGGAAATGGTTCTAGTCTTTTCTGAAGGGTATTTATACCTAGGTCACATAGAATTAAGGGAAAATAGTCTCTAGTATTTCAGTTTCTAGCATTTCAGTTCCTAGGATTTTAATATCCTGGAATTATAGTGCAGTTACAAAAGTAGTATAAGTAGTGAATACTGAATAGGGGTATTTAAGGAATTTTATTATTAGGGTTATACCTCAAAATCTCAATAGAAGTAGGGTGTAAAAACCTATTCTATTTTTCTCAAAAAAAAATCATGTTTCCTGTGGATTTAGACGTTGATACCCATGCCAACTTCACTGCAGCTACCATGATCATATTATATTATATAAAATAGTACAAGTAAATTCTTAAAACAATACTTCCAGAAAAAAAATTAATTACATCCAAACATAACATCTCTAAACTTTTTATTCTATACGATAAATTTTAGAACTTAACCGTCTTATACTAAAAAAAACTAGTGCATCCAATCAAGCTCTTGTGTCTTTATGTTGTCTAGCTAATGGTATACTCAAATTTAGTTTTTCAAAAATAAAAGTGAACAGCTACAATAGTACAATCGAAAATAGTACAAGCTCTACTTGAGTTTCTAACTCATTGTTGGTTCGAAAATTGTTTAGAAATTACTTAAAAATAACTAGCTTTTAGATAGCTCGAAAGAACTTGAGTAGAACTTGAACCGGCATGTTCGCCTGAGTTTGAACTATTTTACATATATATATAATACGTTTATTATAAAAAAAACAAGTAATACTACATTATATATATATATATATATATATATATATATATATATATATATAATTCTTGCTTCAAGAGAATGCTACATCATCACTAAAGGATCCTTTGATTTTTGATCAAAAGGTTCAAATTAATCGGTTCTTCATTTGGACGTGGTGCATATAAACCAAGTATTGTAAAAGATACGAGAATTTTGGTCTACGGTGGACCAAGTTCATTAAGTTTTTTTTTTCTCAACTAAATATGGGAAGTTGTCAAAAAAATTCCTAAATTTTGTGGATATTATAAAAAACTCCCTATTTTTTGGAAACTTAAAAAAAAATTCTTCTATCAACTTTAATTTTCAAATACCCCTTATAGAAATTAAAACAAACCATTGATGGTGTTAAAATTTTTTTTACCAAAATAACTTTCTATTTAGATATGTAGTAATTAAAAAAATTACTAATTTAAAAAAAATTCTACAATTTTTTTTAGCATATATTAAGTTTAATAAAATAATTATTGTATGTTATATTTGAAGGATATAAGTTATAGATCAACTAGTAGATTGTACACATGGGGATAGATGAACGTACGCGTTCGTTGAAACGATTGGATGCATAATAAGATTATGCAAATCTGACAGAAAACACATATTTCGTCATGACGGACTAGTTGGTCCGTCGTGACGGACCAAAGGGGTTTCCTAACATAATTAATAGAATATACATTGTCCATCGTGTCGGACCAAAAAAGATTTATGTGCACCAATCTTTGAGTATAGCATCGTGACGAACTGGTTGTCCGTCATGACGGAGCTGCGTCACGACGGACAAGTTTGTCCGTCCTGACGGAGCATAAGAGTAACGGCTATATCAGTATTTGAAGGAAATACAGTTTTAGATCAACTAGAAGAACGTACAAATAAGGATGATGAAATGGTTGAGTTCACAATGAGATTGGGTAAACTCAGGAACCAGGAGATGGTTCGTTCGAACATACAAAGATGGTTCGTTCGAACGCACAATGATACGTTCGAACGAATGGGTTATTCAGTTCGAACGCATCTATGTAGAACTGGAACACATTAACAGAGGCTAGTTCGTTCGAACGAACCGTAAGGTGCGTTCGAACGGACTATGTTTCGAATTCTGTGTTGGCAGTTTTTATCTCCAAATTAATTTGTTCTGTAATTAATGATATGATCTGAGATTAATGGTATTAATTCTCAGATCCGGAAGAGAGATAATATACATAATTTTGGTGTTTTTTCTTCATCTTCATCCTCAAGAAAAACCGATAGAGAAAGAGAGAGAATTAGGAGAAAAGTTCTCAAATTTATATTCAAGCAAGTTTATGCGTGAATATACTAGGAGGATTTATTTGTAACCGAAAGGCGCGAACTCAAGGTGGATACGAGTAGAGAGATCTCAGTTGAGATCTTTCATTGTGATCCAAGAAGAGCAAGAACGGACAAGTTCGAAGCTTAACCGGAACGATTCCGGTTGTATACGACAAGTCAAAGCTTCATCAACGGAGTCGAATCGTGCGGGCGTGAGACGCACGTGTTGCCGAAGAACGGGAGCAAGAAGAGCAACTACAAGCGCGTGTCAACCCTTCTCCGTGATCAATTTCACGTGGTACGACACTATATATATATAATAGTTATATATTAGTAGTTGCGTGTAGGGATTATTATTCATATCATGAAATCGACGACGTGGTCCTCGGGATCGGGTCGGACTGGGCCCTCACAATCCTCGGTAGTGACGCCGATACCCAACAGTACTCGTGATACGTCCGTCGTGACGGACCATTTGGTGCGTCATGACGGACTGTAATCCAAATTCTCGATTGGCAGATTTTCTTAAGATACTCATTAAATTCTCAATTAATGGTGCCCTGATTATAAGATCACGACTCTCTCTCTATTCTTCTGGTCATTTTTTTCTACAGAAAGTTTGGAGCTTGTTGGACAAGTTAGAGAAGAGAGAAAATTCCATTAGAGAGATTGAATCTTGAGAAAGCTTACGATGAATTTTTGGGAAATTCGTGCGTAACCGAGAGATGAAGCTCGCGGTGGATACGAGTAGAGAGGTTTCATCTGAAACCTTTTGTGGAGATCGATCGAGAGCAATGTCGGAGACGAACCGGAGATAATCCGTTTGTATACGACAAATCGACGCTTCATCGGCGGTGTCTAATCGTGCGGGCGTGGGACGAGCGTGTTATCAGGATCGAAGTAAAGACAACAACTACGCGGTCAACCCATCTTCGTGATCAATTTCACGCGGTATGATTTCTCTATATATAATAGTTATGTATATGTAGTTGCATGTAGATTATGATTCGTGCCCTCGGATCGACGACGTGGTCTTCGGGATCGGTCAGACTGGACCTCTCAATCCGCTGCGCGGGGCTCGGTAGCGACATCGATACCCAACAATATTTATATAAACAATAATATTAAAAGAACACCTAGCAAATATTTAAAAAAGAAAAATATCATGAAAGTACTAAAAAATTCATAAAATGACAATGAAAATAAAAACTAATATTTATGTTCTTTATTTTATTATTGTATGATGTTAGTTTTACTTGAATAACAAATGAAATATTAAAATTATATAAACACAACATGTAATGATTTTATTTTATTTTTTGAAATCACACCATGTTAAAAAGTGTTTATGAATTTTCTTAAAATTAACAATAATATTTTTGTAATTACTACATATGAAAATAGAAGGGTATTTTGGTAAAAAAATATTAATATTGTTCATGGTTAGTTTTAACCCCATATAGGGATATTTGAAAATAATAGTTTTGTAGGGCTGATTTTTTGGAGTTTCCAAAAAGATAGGTATTTTTTTAGAATATCAAAAAAAGTTAGGGGTTTTTTTATAAAATTTCCACACCCAACTCTATTTTTCTCTCTTCATTTTTTGGCGGCTAAACCTAAGCAGACAAATAATAGCGATGGTGGAGGTGATTTCATACACGGAGATAACTGCAGGCGATGCCAAGATAGACGAAGAAGGAGAGCGAGATTATGGCCATAGAACGAGAGCGATGGCGAGAGAGACTTATTATTAGGGATGTGAGTTTGTTCGAAATTCGATGTTCGTTTGAGTTTGATTCGAGTTTGTTTGTTAATTGTTCGTCCGATAACCGTTCGAATTATTATCGAACCGAACCGGGCATTGTTCGATAACTAACGAACTAAACTCGAACTTGAATGTGTTCGTTTGGTTCGTTCGAATGTTCGATTATTATATTTTTTAATTAATATAATTTAGTGTCCATACTCAAATTAATCATTATAAATTAAAGCTCAAGTTAAACACACATATAAAAAATGAGTTCAAATAATTTTATGTCTTTTTCAGTGATAGAATTTTTTTTGGTATATTTTTGTATACATTTATTTTCTTTATTAGTTCAGGTTTTATTTTAGTTAGATCTATACTTTGTGTGGATTATAAATATAATTTTATTTTTTGATATTAAAGAGTTAAATTTTTAGTTTGTTTTTTATTAATTTTTTTTAAAAAATTAATTTGATATTTTTTATTAATAAAATATAAAGAAAATAAATTAAATATGAATTTTTGTAAGTGTTCGAACAAATATCGAACGAACCGAACTGTTCGAAATATTAACGAACCAAACCGAATAATGTTCGATAAGTTTTCGAACCGAACCGAACAATGTTCGATATGTTTCGAACCGAACTTGAACATGGTTTGGTTCGTTCGAGTTCAGTTTGTTAACAACCCTACTTATTATGAATGTTTTGTTCTTTTGTTAATGCATGATTTTTCATAACAACATCGAAAATATCGCAAATAAAAAAAATTTAAACGACATATATTATAAAAAATACAAAAAAAAGAAATGAAGACACCATGAGAAACTATACTCAATCACAACAACCATGCATAAAAATTGCACAAGCAACTGATAAGTATCTTCTTGTTTGCGGTTTGGTGTGAACGTTGTAGAAGAATATTTTCTGAATCGAATCTCAGACCTTGGCAAGTAATTGATCTAATATTGACGGATTGGGAACTCTACGAAAGGGCTATTGGTAATAGAACTCGATTCATTCACATATCAAGTGAACATGGATATGGCGAGCTTGATTGACAGGAAGGAAGAAGAGGATTGGTCTAAGTTGAAGATGATGGTTGCGTAAAAGGATCTAGTAGAGAGCTAGAGAAGAGACGAGAAGTGAAGACAAGAGTTCAAGGGAAGAAGAAGATCAGATTTGTTTTTGGCGGTTGGAAAGGGTAATGGAATTGCAGTCACAACATTTGCCTCATTAGATCTAGGAATTAAAATCAAGATTTTGAAAGAAAATATGGCTTACGAATTAACTTGGAAAAATTTATATAAATAGGCAATTCTGCAGTCAGAATTAGGTTCGTTCGAACGAACTATATGAGTGCGTTCGAACGGACTTATTCGTGACAGTCATATTTGGGTTAGTTCGAACGAACTACTTAAGTGCGTTCGAACGAACAATTTATGTGCGTTCGAACTGACTTAATTCCTATATATATAGAATTCTGATTTCGTTTAACCTAAGCTAATTCGAGTTTTAGGGTTTTGAGCCGCCGTTTCTCTCTCCTTCTTCCACAGAATTTTAGATTAGATCTAGAGAGATTGAGAGGGAGATTGGAGCAAAGATCTTGAGAGAATCGATCGTGACGGCGACTAGAACGACGTTGGCGATTCCGATCGGTCGAAATCGAGGTGGACACGAGTAGAGGGATTGCACGACCACTCCTTGGAGAAGGTTCACGAATTTGGAGAAGGGGTCCACATGTACTAACTTGTACGAGGTAATTTATCCAACTCTTCCTTTTTGGATGGTTTTCGAGCGTGATTCCGGTAGAATTAGGTTACGCATGTGAAACTAATTCCGCTGCACACTTTGATAAACGTGTGCGTAACCCTACAGTGGTATCAGAGCAATCGCTCGTTAAAACCATCGAAAATCGATGTTTTGGTTCGAATTTAGGAAATTTTAGAATTTTTGTGCTAAATTGCAAAATTACACAAAATTGAGCAAATATATATGATAGGAAGACCTTTAATAAATCAATTATTGGATATTTGATGTTATTAAAGTGTTAAACAGATAGGATCTGTTGAAAATTCGATTTTCGGAACAAAACGACAAAGAAATCAGGTTTTCAGAAAATTGACAGATTAACGTTCGTTCGAACGAACCTAGGGTTCGTTCGAACGGACTGAACGAAACCTAGGGTTAGTTCGAACGAACTTGGAGTTGCGTTCGAACGAACCTGAGGTGAAATTTTTTCTGTCGTGCGTTCGAACGAACTTGGATTTGCGTTCGAACGAACAAAATTCTGGACAACCAAATTTTTTTTTCTGTCAAAAATGCCCAATAATTTAAAATTTCTAATTTATAAATTCGATTCGGTATAGCATATAGCCTAAAACGGGGATGATTGTCTGTGAATGCTTGTATGTGTGTTGTGTAGGGGCCGGTGAACTTTCCAAATTGTATTTTATTTAATTATGTGGGGACCGGTGAGTCTTCCAAAGTTGTAATAAAATAAAATAAGTTTAGTTTTGAAGAGAGACCTTCAAGGCAAGACGACACGACACGAAGATTGGATCTTCAAGAAAAGCAAGGGATCATCTTGGGTTTTAGGGTCGGGAATTTAGGGTTTTATGATTGCTCATAAAACTAAAAGGCCAATATGCTATACCGAAATATTTTATTTGTTTTTGTGAATGAATAAAATAAATGAATTTTATTAAAAAGAAAAATCCTCCCACGAAATTATCAAGTTATTTGCCACCCAAAGTGGAACCTTCAAGACTAGTGTTTGTTTATTTGTGTTGCATGGCCATAGTCTGGCACAGATTTACACGTGCGTAGCAAGGAAGGCATGCATTGATTAGGAGTTGACGTGTTGCATGGCCATAGTCTGGCATGTCAATTCGCTGATTGAATGATACTCCATTTGTGGTTTGGACTTGACCAATTCGCTAGCTAGGCTAGGATTTGGGGCAAGGAGTGAGGTACACACACTCTGGTTTTGAGTTGGACTCAATATCGGACCTCACGAATAAAGCAAGAATAGTCTTGGAGATGATTGGACACCGTCCTACCCGACGTGACGTATTTTCTGAGTGGTTGGCCATAGTCACCTTAGAAATACGTTAAATAGAGATCTTGTCCATTATGAGATTTAAGGTATCAAATCTCCGTTTCAATAGTGGGGGCTATTTGAAATGATAAAATAATGGGTATTTCAAGTTGTTTAAAATGAATTTTAATATATGAAAGACCACGTTATTAATTACATTGTTTTTCAAAATTGTAGAATTCATGGCTTTACCAAGTAACAACCGCTTTAGTTTGCGTTTCATTTTGGAAAATGAACGAATGAACGGAAAGAACTTTCTCGACTGGCAGAGGAATCTGGGATTTGTTCTGAAACAGGAAGGAAAGGCACATGTCTTGGAGACGCCTCTCCCTCCTGTGCCAGGGGATAAAGCAACCGAGGATGATGTATTCGAACATACGACCTTCTTGGACGATTCGAATGATGTCACATGCCTCATGTTGGGTACTATGACTCCTGAATATCAAATCCAGTTTGAGAAACAGGATGCATACTGTTGGTTCACATTTCCTGATAGTTTGATTATTTCAAAACACTGTCATTACTAATGTATACATCCAGAAAAGTGCAGGATAACATAGGTACGATACGAAGATGAAGGAGGACTTGTTAAGGAGGATTTCATTGGATTACATCAAGAATCAGGACATGAAGTCTCAAGATAAACAAGAAAAGAAGAACACAAGGAAGGCCATTGGAATACATCAAGAATCAAGATGTTGAAGCCTTCCGTGAGTGGGATACGCCACAAATAAACCATAGGTACAAACCTAGTAGAACTCAAGTAAAATCATGTTCAAAATAACAAAGAGTTCAGTCAAGCAGGAAGTGCGTTCTGAACGAACTCAAAGTCCGTTCAGAACGGACTTGCCACATATCAAAACTTTAAACCTTGATTAGAAACAAACGTGTCACAGGGATGTGTGCATTCGAACGAACAATCATGTCCGTTCGAACGGACAATTAGAATCCGTTCACCCACCTTCTGAGTGTGTTGAACGGACAATCCTTCCTGTGAACGAAAAAATGTAACAGGGATGTGTGCGTTCGAACGAACACACATGTGCGTTCGAACGGACAACCTGGAATCCGTTCACCCACTTTTCAGTGCGTTGAACGGACTCTTGTTCCTGTGAACGCAAAATGCTATGTATAATTGAGTCTGTTACGAACGGACATTGTCCGTTCGAACGGACCCAAGATGTACTTGCACGTTATTTTGAAACGGCTAGTGCAAACTACAAGTGCGTTCTGAACGGACTTTATGCGTTCGAATGCACTACAAGTTTTCTGAAGGATTTCTATAGAGAGTATAAATAGAATCCTTCATGGGTCTCTCTCTCTCACTTCTTCACTTTCAAACATTCAAACCTAAAAAGAGAGAAACCCTAAGCTGTGATTATCTATATCCATTGATAGCTTGAGAAACCTCTTTAGATCGTTGATCTACTTTCGATATTCTCCACTAATCGTATCCCACTCACGTGACCGATCACGTTGTAGCTCGATTAGTGAAAAAGTGTAATAGGCTAGTGCAACAAAGTGTAAAGAGCCTTAGGTATAGATCGATAGAAGCGTGTAAATCGATCTAGGCAAATCCTTATAATCGAGTTGAGTTGGAATTCAATCGAAAGCCAAAAAGAGACACAAGGCATTCCCGGAGACGTAGGTACTCGCAAATAATTGAGTCGGTCAATTAAGCGAGTAAAGGGTGAGTTAAAGCTACAAAGCAACCACCTACCGAACTTCGTAAACAAACATCTTGTGTTAAAGTGTTTGTACGGTATCATCTCTATCATCTAAATTATTATTTATTCCGCACCGTAAATTAGGTTTAAATCTAAACTAAGTGTAAGCTAGATTGCCAAATTTACCCCCCTCTAGGTTAGAATTAACCAACAATTGGTATCAGAGCAGGGTACTAACCATCTCTTAAATTTATTAAGGATAAACTTGTACCTTACGATCTAATGGCTGAATTTAATCCCATGAGCGCGGTGGAAGCAGCCATTCACTCTCTCCGTATTGAACGAGGTCTAACTTCGACACACCACCAGCCCATAGTTGTAGACGCAGAACCTTCCTCTCCCACTCTAAGCTCGACACATGACAAAAGTTATGAGGTACGTACTAACTCTTTATTTGGCATAAAATCGTTACCTAGACCTGAATTTTCTCCCGCATCCAAATTAGAACTCGAATCTTGTGACGAGTTTCTTAGGGATGAAGGGAACTCTCAACTAAATGAGGGTAAACTTGAAAGCCCCACACAAGCTCTCAAGGATAAGGTAGCTTCTCTTGAGCTATCCATCTTGGCATACAAAACTCAAATAAATGAATTTAAAGGATTTTCAAAATGTGAATGTCAAACCCTGAAATGTGAGATTTCTCATTTAAAAGTCGAACTTCAAAATTGTAAAGTTGAAAATGAGTCCTTGAAGAAGGCTTGTGCAACTATTGCATTGAGTCCTCCTTCATTGGATGATATCTTGAAATCGTCATTAATGGGACAAAAGCCCAATGACAAATCCGGTTTAGGATACAAGAAAAATAACGGTAATAAACCCGATTTTTCCATATCTAAAAATCAAAAATCCAAATGGGAGAACAATAAATGGGTAGTCACGGAAATGCTTTCATGTATCGTGACTACAACAAAGGTAAAAATGTGAAAACGGAACAAGCTAAACGTGTTAATCATAATTATAGGAACAATCATTTCACACAAAATTCACCACCTAAACATAACAATTTGGGAAGAACCGATTGTTTATTCAAAAGGGGACCAAATGGGTATTTCTACGAAGTGACCAACTACACCGACGCTTCATATCAAAAAGGGTCTCCCAAACATTACACAAACACACAAAAACAATTTCAACAAAATCGATTTAAACCAAACAAATTTCAATCAAATGAATTTTATCAAATGCCAAAATCGATAACTCCTAAGAGAAGTAATCCAAGTCAACTCTCTAATTACTTTGTGAAGAGTTCATCAACCATAAACAAACCCACTGTAGCATTCTGTAACTCTTGTTGCAAAATCGGTCATGTCTCAACCGGGTGTAATCTTCGCAATCCAAAAGTGGCACCAAACGTCATGTGGATGCGTAAAGATCGTCACTCAATGGGTTCCTCTACCTCCTTCGGTATAGGACCCCCTAGGGTGTAAAACCCTAACTTGAGACACTATACTCCCTAGTATACCATACCATAAGCCAAATATTTAGGGGGAGTATAGTTAGTAAGAATTCATATTAGTCAATTTCAATTTTTGGTTTAACTAATATGAATTTCTTATAGATGGGCCTAACGTCCAGAACAAAGTCATCAAAATGGTGTCTAGATAGTGGTTGTTCTAGACATATGACTTGGGATCGAGAGATGTTCAAATCTCTCGAACCGTTCAAGGGAGGAGAAGTTACCTTCGGAGGAAATCAAAAAGGTAAAATTATCGGTATCGGTTCTATAGGTACCTCAAATTGGACTTTAGAGAATGTCTATCTTGTAACTGGACTTAAACATAATTTAATTAGCATAAGCCAATTGTGTGATGCCGGATATTGTGTGAAATTCGATCAATTCTTATGCTTGATTGATCGAATGAAAGACAATACCACGGTATGCAAAGGAACCCGACACGAAAATCTATACTACTTTGATTTCGAATCATTCGTGCCGGGAATCCATTGTCTCACTGTATCAGAATCAGTATCTCGATTATGGCATAGACGGTTAGGTCACATTTGCATGAAAACTATACATAGGTTGTCCAAAAAGCAATTAGTTAAAGGACTTCCCTCACATAAACTTGAACTAGAAGGATTATGCGATGCGTGTGAAAAAGGTAAGCACACGAGATCGTCCGGGTTCAAATCAAAGAACATGGTCACCACGAATCGACCTCTTCAACTCATCCATCTTGATCTTTGCGGACCAATGAGCGTTACAAGCATAGGTAATAAAAGGTATATGTTTGTTATTGTGGATGATTATTCACGTTTCACCTGGATACATTATTTACTTCATAAAAGTGAAACGTGTGACAACTTCATCAAATTTTGTACTCTCGTTGAAAATGAAAAAGGCACCTCAATTGTCACCATTCGAAGTGACAATGGAGGTGAATTTCGAAATGCAAAATTTGATGAATTTTGTCATAAAAAGGGATATATACGCGAATTTTCCGCTCCTCGCACACCTCAACAAAATGGTGTGGTTGAACGTAAAAATCGAACGTTAATTGAACTTGCCCGTACCATGCTAAGTGAGCATCCTTCTCCAAAATACCTTTGGGCCGAAGCCACTAACACCGCATGTCATGTGGTGAATAGGGTTAGCTTAAGGCATATTTTGAAGAAGACGCCATATGAGCTATGGTATGGGGGAAATCCAAATGTCTCTTACATGAGAGTATTTGGATGCAAATGCTATATCTTGGATGAATTGAGTAATCGAGACAAACTCGATCCAAAATCCATTGAAGGAATATTTGTCGGTTACTCAAGTACAAGTAAAGCATACCGAGTTTACATACGATCAACACGAGTCGTATGTGAATCCGTTCACGTACATTTTGATGAAACTAAAAAAGAAGCCGAGAAAGGTAGCTTAAATGTAGGTGAAGTCACGGAAACAATTGCTAAATCACCGAGAAAACAAGCCGAGCTGGAATATCAACACATCGACATAACTCTTGATGAACCTCAGAGAGAAAACAATGATCCTCCAGAAGAGGAAGAACAGGAGGAAGAGGAAGAAGAGAGTGAAACTCCTTACCAAATACCTGAGGTTCTCCGAGAAGTACCCCACCATCCTCTCACAAACGTTGTTGGAGATCCCCGAGAAGGTGTACGAACTCGGTCTCGTGTCCACAACTACGTAGCTCATTGCGCATATCTTTCTCACACCGAGCCAAAATCCTTCAAGGAAGCCAATCTAGACGAAGATTGGATTATCGCAATGCAAGAAGAATTGGAACAATTTTAAAGAAATCAAGTTTGGATGTTGGTTCCAAAACCCATGAATCGTTCGATCATTGGAACTCGATGGATCTTTCGAAATAAACTTGATGAACACGGAAACGTGGTACGAAACAAGGCGAGACTCGTCGCTCAAGGATTTAAACAACAAGAAGGGATCGATTTCGAAGAAACCTTTGCTCCAGTGGCTCGTCTAGAAGCGATACGACTCCTCCTAGCTTACGCCGCTATTGAGGGGTTTACACTATTTCAAATGGACGTCAAGAGTGCATTTCTCAATGGTGAAATCGAAGAAGAAGTCTACGTTGAGCAACCACCGGGATTTAAGGATCCTAAATTCCCCGATTACGTGTGCAAACTCTCAAAAGCCCTATACGGATTGAAACAAGCCCCACGAGCATGGTACGATCGACTATCCTCATTTCTCACCTCAAATGGTTTCGTGAGAGGTATAATCGACACCACCCTCTTCACACGTAAAAAGGGAGTATCCATTTTACTTGTTCAAATTTACGTAGATGATATTATTTTTGGATCAAGTGATGCGGCTCTTGCCGAAGAATTCTCTATTCTTATGCACAGTGAATTTGCCATGAGTATGATGGGAGAGTTAAAATTCTTCTTGGGTCTTCAAGTCACACAATCAAGTGAAGGAATTTTCGTCAACCAATCAAAGTACACTCGCGAATTATTAAAGAGATTCGAGTTGGACCAAACTAAAACGAGTGACACTCCAATGGCAAAGGAATCAAAATTGGATGCGGATGAAGAGGGCGAATCGTTCGACATTACGTCCTATAGAGGAATGATCGGGAGCCTTCTTTATCTAACGGCGAGTCGTCCCGACATCATGTTCGCCGTATGCTTGTGCGCTAGATTTCAAGCTAACCCCAAGGTATCACATTACACGGCCGTAAAACGCATATTTCGTTATTTAAAAGGTACAATTGAACTTGGGATATGGTACGGGCATAGTGGGAACCTAAACCTAGTAGGATACACTGATGCGGATTTTGCCGGATCCCGAGTTGATCGAAAAAGCACGAGCGGTACATGCCAATTTTTGGGAGGTTTACTTGTATCATGGTCAAGTCGTAAACAACACTCGGTAGCCTTATCGACGGCCGAAGCCGAGTATGTAGCCGCAGGAAGCTGCTGTGCTCAATTACTGTGGTTGAACCAAACCCTCGGAGACTACGGTTTGAACTTCCGTAAAATCCCCATATTGTGCGACAACAATAGCGCAATATGCATCTCGAAAAACCCTGTCCACCATTCACGAACCAAGCATATCGACATACGTCACCACTTCATTCGGGATCACGTGGAAAAAGGCGATGTCAAACTCGAATGGATAGAGACTCAAAATCAAATTGCCGACATCTTCACAAAACCGTTGTCATTTGCTCCTTTCTCCGATCTACGACTAAAGCTAGGTATGTTATCTCTCAAGAATTAAAATTCAGCATATTGGGTCTAGTCTCATGTAGCTACATCATAACTGTATAATCATAAGAACAAATAGAGTTGTTGAACTAGGGTCAGTGTTTTGGGTCAATAAATCCGGGTCTCAGCTCAGTATCTAGTCCGTTCGAACGAACAAAAGAGTGCGTTCGGAACGGACAAATGAAGTCAACAAATACCATCCTACCAGACTCAAGTCCGTTCGAACGAACAAACAGTGCGTTCTGAACGGACAGATGAAATGTATGATTATGGCGCCTTTCCCAACAGTTGCAAGTGCGTTCGAACGAACTCAAAGACCTCTCACCTGCAACTCAAACCCAAACAACGGCGCCTTTTACCCAGAAGCGTGTGCGTTCGAACGCACATGAATGTCCGTTCGAACGGACTCGTCGTATTTATTCTCCATCTGCATGCAACCGACCCTCATCAATGGACACGATGGTTCATCTTCTCGTACGAAGAGACTTAAAGGGACACGATTTACATTCTTAAAACCCTTGCCCTTATCTTCTCTCTCAAAAGCTCCTTCAAAAAACTCATTCGTTTGAACCATTTCTCTCTTTTTCAAAAACTCCTTATCTTCTCTCTCAAAAGCTTGATTTCATGGATGCCAATCGAAGCCTCATATCAAAAGGGAAATCCAAGGAAAAGAAGAGAACAGGAGAAAGCTCGAAAGCTCAAGAAATACCACCGCCTCCATCGATTGTCCGCATGAAGAGGGGCACTCCAGCCAACAGGCCTAATCACAGCGCACGAATGCAGGCAGATTACGATTTCGCCAATCCGAATAACGATTATCTCTTTCGAAATCCGGAAGCCGGACTCCTCTTCAATAGCGTTGTGGTAAGGAGACCCCTCTCAAAATCTTACTATTACGAGTTTCCACGAAATTGTTCTATTCTTTCCGACAAGATCGAGGAAATCGAGCGAAAATGGGGATTTGCAAACCTTGCGCGTCTCAACGAGAGGTCGTATGAGATCATCACTCGGCTATTCTATGCAAACGCCATTTTCGATCATGCCCAAGATAAGATAACCTCTTTTATTCTTGGTGAGGAAGTCGTAATCTCGGTGCAGAATTTGTGCGACTCGTTCGGGCTCAAAGATGATGGAGAGAAGGTGTACAACGACCGCTGGGGGAAAATTGAAACCGAAGGGTTCGAAACCATGAAGAAAGTGGTCACGAATAGATACGCATCACAATCAGCAGTGTCACACTTGGCCGCTCCTGAAAAATTCGTCTGGATAATTGGTAATAACATTCTCGCTCCTGTTGCAAAATTAAGAGCAAACCTCGAAGATCGAAATATCTTGTTTTTATATCGCATGTGGTACGAGGACCAACTACCCGTCCATGTGCCTTATCTCATATTAAGCCACATGGAAAGCGCCATGAACCTAAGGAATGCATCGTTACCCTACAGAACGTTGATCGCTCGAATATTGAACCTCCAAGGAGTCTCGATCCCGGTGGAAGATTGGGATTTCCGACCTGAACCACCGATCAACCTCGCGTCAAAATTAAACCTTCTGCGTCAAAGGTTTCGGTATTCGGCACAAACTCATGAATGGATTATCGATCACCCAGATGAAGAGGGAGCGTTCCACCTTCCTCCAAATCCTACCCGTTGGTTGGAGGGTGACGCTCAATCCGACCAGGGCAGTGAAAACCAGGCTCGAACACGTGAGAGGAGGGAGAGTGTAAGAAGTTCGAACGTCCCGATGGAAAGGGACGAAAGGCGGTTCGCTCACATAACGTCGTTGTTAGAGGCAATGAATAAGCGTATGGAGCGACATGAACGAGGGATTCGAAATGAAATTCGAGAGGGCATGCAAGTTTCCGAGACAAGGATGCTTGAGAGGGTAGAACGTCAATTTTCCGACCTTTCCGGTTATCATGAAAACCGTTTCGGGTCCTACCCGGAACCTCGAGAACAAGACAATCCTCCTCCTCCATCTCATCCCACCGCGAATCCGTCGGAGTCCCATTCGGGAACATTCAACGTCGACGACTTCTTTGCGTCCGGTCCAAGCTATCATCCCGACCCGAACCCTTACCCCGGTCCCTACGAGATGTAATCACCGGCGGTGTCATAAGTGTGTTGTATTGTCGTGTTTATTTTTATATGACATGCGTGTGTGTGAGAAATTGCGTTTGTTGGGTTTGTATCGCTGAACAGCGTATGTTATGTGTGTTTGTATCGGCATGTGTCATGCCTTGAACTGAATTAATTTGCTTTAGTGTCAGTCTGAGTATTATCAACTGTTGCATCTATTTTGATTTTTTTTTCATATAACCTATCAGTCCAGATGCAAGTGCGTTCGAACGCACCACTTTTTCCGTTCGGAACGCACACACACAAAAATTGTTTTATTTTCCTTAAATCTGCTAAATTTGAAAAGATTGTCATCATTCAAAACAAAAGAATTTGATCATATTTACGAGCTCATACATTCATCAATTCATTCTTTGAGGGGGAGCTCGCATTTAGGGGGAGCCTTCCGTTGATGAAGTCTCATTGGCCCTTTTGATCTCTTTCAAAATGGGGGAGAAACGATCGTACGGAAAGTTCTCAACTAAATGGTGAAACTCTCCAAACCGACAGTGTTTTGAAATTAATCAAAAGGGGGAGTTTGTTGGTTCACATTTCCTGATAGTTTGATTATTTCAAAACACTGTCATTACTAATGTATACATCCAGAAAAGTGCAGGATAACATAGGTACGATACGAAGATGAAGGAGGACTTGTAAAGGAGGATTTCATTGGATTACATCAAGAATCAGGACATGAAGTCTCAAGATAAACAAGAAAAGAAGAACACAAGGAAGGCCATTGGAATACATCAAGAATCAAGATGTTGAAGCCTTCCGTGAGTGGGATACGCCACAAATAAACCATAGGTACAAATCTAGTAGAACTCAAGTAAAATCATGTTCAAAATAACAAAGAGTTCAGTCAAGCAGGAAGTGCGTTCTGAACGAACTCAAAGTCCGTTCAGAACGGACTTGCCACATATCAAAACTTTAAACCTTGATTAGAACCAAACGTGTCACAGGGATGTGTGCGTTCGAACGAACAATCATGTCCGTTCAAACGGACAATTAGAATCCGTTCACCCACCTTCTGAGTGCGTTGAACGGAAAATCCTTCCTGTGAACGAAAAAATGTAACAGGGATGTGTGCGTTCGAACGAACACACATGTGCGTTCGAACGGACAACCTGGAATCCGTTCACCCACTTTTCAGTGCGTTGAACGGACTCTTGTTCCTGTGAACGCAAAATACTATGTATAATTGAGTCCGTTACGAACGGACATTGTCCGTTCGAACGGACCCAAGATGTACTTGCACGTTATTTTGAAACGGCTAGTGCAAACTACAAGTGCGTTCTGAACGGACTTTATGCGTTCGAACGCACTACAAGTTTTCTGAAGGATTTCTATAGAGAGTATAAATAGAATCCTTCATGGGTCTCTCTCTCTCACTTCTTCACTTTCAAACATTCAAACCTAAAAAGAGAGAAACCCTAAGCTATGATTATCTATATCCATTGATAGCTTGAGAAACCTCTTTAGATCGTTGATCTACTTTCGATATTCTCCACTAATCGTATCCCACTCACGTGACCGATCACGTTGTAGCTCGATTAGTGAAAAAGTGTAATAGGCTAGTGCAACAAAGTGTAAAGAGCCTTAGGTATAGATCGATAGAAGCGTGTAAATCGATCTAGGCAAATCCTTGTAATCGAGTTGAGTTGGAATTCAATCGAAAGCCAAAAAGAGGCACAAGGCATTCCCGGAGACGTAGGTACTCGCAAATAATTGAGTCGGTCAATTAAGCGAGTAAAGGGTGAGTTAAAGCTACAAAGCAACCACCTACCGAACTTCGTAAACAAACATCTTGTGTTAAAGTGTTTGTACGGTATCATCTCTATCATCTAAATTATTATTTATTCCGCACCGTAAATTAGGTTTAAATCTAAACTAAGTGTAAGCTAGATTGCCAAATTTACCCCCCTCTAGGTTAGAATTAACCAACACATACGAGATTATGGAACAGCTCAGGGAGATGTTTTAGGTTCAAGCAAGGGTGGAGAAGTATCAAGCTCTTGGCAATGCGACGCAATGCAAGATGCAAGATGGTACGCCCGTTAGCTCGCACCTTCTCAAGATGAAAGGATATTTCGATCATCTTGAGAGGCTTGGAATGAAATTCGAAATGGAGTTACAAACTGATTTGATCATGTTGTCGCTGCCACCGAGTTTCGATTCGTTCATTTCGCATTTCCACATGTTAGACATGCAATGAACTATTCCCCAACTTTTCGCAATGCTGAGAACATATGAAAATGACATGAAACCACATTACAAGAAGTCTAGGACTTCGGAGGTATTGATGGTTGAAGGGAAGAGTCCAAGCAATGGGAACAAAAACAAGAAGGTAAAGGGCAACAAGGTTGCGCCTAAGCCTATGAGCAAGGATGACAAGAAGTGTTTCCATTGCCTCGAGGAGGGGCATTGGAAGCGTGATTGCGAGATCTTCCTGAGGGAGAGCAAGCAAAAGACCGCTTCCTTGGACACATCGGCATTAGGTATTTCAGTTATCGAATCTCATTTCTTTACTTCACCATCATGAGTGTTGGACACTGGATGTGGGACTGATATTTGTAATAATATGCAGGGCCTAAGAAGTAGAAGATCTTTGATTTGTGGCGAAGTTAATTTACGCGTCGGGAATGGAGCTCGAGTAGCCAAATTAGCCGAAGGGACGTATGATTTAACTTTTTCAAATGGACTTATTTTAGTTTTGAATAATTGTTGTTATGTACCTACTTTGAGTAGGAGTATTTTGTTCTATTTCGAGACTTATTGCGGATGGATATGAATTAGTTACTGGTACTAATGATTGTTTTATTCGCAAGAATGACATTTTCTTTAGTAACGGTCTAGTTGAAAATGGTCTATATGTCTTGGATTTAGAAAATAACAACAATAATCAGTCCATTTATAACATAAATACTACTCAAACTAATGAAACATATTGATGGCATTGTCGTCTCGGACACATAAACGATAAACGCATTGCTAGACTCCAAAAGGATGGAGTGCTAGATTCTTTTGACTTAGAGTCAATAGAAAATTGCGAATCTTGTTTGATGGGTAAGATGACAAAGACACCTTTCTCCAAGAAAGGAGAAAGATCGAAAGATGTGTTGGCCCGCATACATTCCGATGTATGTGGACCGATGAGTGTCGAGGCTAGAAATGGGTATCGCTACTTTGTGACTTTTACTGACGATTATAATAGATATTGTCATCTATACTTAATGCGTCACAAAAGTGAAACTTTTGAGAAATTCAAAGAGTTTCAACACGAAGTAGAACTTCAATTGGGCAAGAAATTAAAGGCCATTCGATCGGATTGAGATGGTGAATACTTGAGCTATGAGTTTGAGGACTATCTTCGATATTGTGGTATAGTATCACAATGGACTCCACCCGGTACACCCCAATGAAATGGAGTGTCCGAGAGGAGGAATCAGACCTTGTTAAACATGGTTCTCTCGAAGATGAGTCGAACGGATTTGCCAAAGTCATTTTGAGGTTTAGCGCCTCAAACAATTGCTCATTACTGAATAGAGTTCCGTCCAAATCATTTGAAAAGACAACATATGAATTATGGCATGGCATGGTGCCATTATTGTCTTATCTTAAGATTTAGGGATGCGAGACATACGTCAAAGAAAAATTGACGCCAAACTCAAGCAAGATCCAACAACTGTTTATTTGTGGGGTATCCTGAGGATACTATTTTTACTTGCCTAGCGAAAACAAGGTTTTCGTGGCTCGACGAGGATACTTCTTAGAGAAGAAATTCCTAGATCATCAAGCTAGTGGGAGTAAAAAAATTGATCTCGAAGAAATTCGAGAACCACATAGTGAACAAGTTGATATGGAACAAAATTCTTAGTTACCATTGGATGGTAAACAAGTGGTTATGTCTTCACGCTCCATTGGGGAGCCGTTGTTTGGAAAAGATCCAAACTGAAGACGGTGGCTAATTCTACGATTGAAGCGGAATACATCGCGGCTTCGGAAGCCACAAAGGAGGCTGTCTGGCTACGACAGTTCGTGATGGGACTTGGCATTATGCCAAGAATCTCGGGTCCCATTGATGTATATTGTGACAATAACGGAGCAATAGTACAATCCAAGGAACCGCGAGCGCATCACAGGTCCAAACATGTACTCCGGCGTTACCACTTGATTCGTGAGATTACGAAGAGAGGTGACGTGAAAATAATAAAGATACCTACTGATAATAACATGGCCGATCCATTTACGAGTACTATCACGTGCCAAGCATTAGCAGCATGCTAGGGCGATAGGATTGGAATATCTATCGTAGTATTAGATTGGGTGTTTTATTTATGTTTCTCATTGCATAAGGAGATTCGATCAGCCTAGTGCAAGTGGGAGAACATTTATGTTTCTCATTGCATAAGGGGATTCAATCAGTCTAGTGCAAGTGGGAGAACATTTTATTCTAGTTTAGTGCATCGAGTCAGTTGAGAATAATATGTTGCATGGCCTTAGTCTGGCATATTGATTCGTCAATTGAATGATAGTAAAACCACTAAACGGAATGAATATAATTCTAAAACGTCCCTGGTGTATAAAATTGTTCATAGGTTTGAACCAGGTAGTTCATTCACTGAATGGAGACTTTTACATACACTGGCATATTCGTAGATGAGATGATCAGGTTTTACTGATCTGGGACGGTAGCGTCGATTCTAGAATATGGATATACGCGGCGTCGTATATTGGACTGACCACTATATGAGTTTGTAACATGGTTAGAGTCATTGGAGACGAACTCATATCCAGATAGTGCGTTTTAGTTCTTCATACATGAGTGATCTCACGGATACCTAGTATGTGAAAAGACAATGCTTTGATATAATTAACCCTACGCGTAAATGTGTAGCAGAGATTACTATTGGGTATTGTTTTTAGCATAGGCAAAGGATGTGAGGTTGCAAGATAGGAATTGTTCCTTTCTGACCTTGAAAAAAGATAGAGAGAGATATCTCTCGGACCCCTCGATTGAATTGAGATTGATGAAATGCTTGGCCAAGCTCGATGGAACTCAATGGAGTTCGCATTGTTATTATCAATCTAATTCTTATCGAGAAAGAGTGTATCTGATCAAAAAGAAAAGGGGATGACTTGAAGTCTTAAGCTTCACCGTGACCCTTTTGATCGGAAGATATCGCGAACAAGAGGACTAGTAACACTTATCTGAGCTAGGTATGAAGATGTACTGCATCTTCATAAAGGTGTTCTCCACCTTTTTCGTGCTAATTCTGGGTAGGTATTAACGGCAGTCTAGTGCTCGCAATACCTTGTGGATTGCTGCCATATCCACTGCCAGTCTTAGACGAACCTACAAGGTCACACCAAGATTTCGTAACATATCGGATTCTCAAGATAATGCTCACCAATACGTTTGTTGGACAAACAAAATGGAATCACGTGTGATTAGATCTCACGACATATGTTGGACATATGGCCAAGTTGATTAAGTCTTAATCCAAGAGGGAGTTTGAAAGAAAACATGGCTTAAGAATTAACTTGGAAGAATTTATATAAATAGGCAATTCTGCAGTCAGAATTAGGTTCGTTCGAACGAACTATATGAGTGCGTTCGAACGGACTTATTCGTGACAGTCAGATTTGGGTTAGTTCGAACGAACTACTTAAGTGCGTTCGAACGAACTGGGTTCGTTCGAACGAACCATTTAGGTGCGTTCGAACTGACTTAATTCCTATATATATAGAATTCTGATTTCGTTTAACCTAAGTTAATTCGAGTTTTAGTGTTTTGAGCCGCCGTTTCTCTCTCCTTCTTCCACAGAATTTTAGATTAGATCTAGAGAGATTGAGAGGGAGATTGGAGCAAAGATCTTGAGAGAATCGATCGTGACGGCGACTAGAACGACGTTGGCGATTCCGATCGGTCGAAATCGAGGTGGACACGAGTAGAGGGGTTGCACGAGCACTCCTTGGCAGTGTTGTAAAAGACGAAAAACGGAACGGAACGGTCCGGCACCGTTTTAGTGTTTAATCCGTAAAACGGTCGTAAAACGATTAAAAAACGGTAAAAAATGGTTAAGTCAAAATACAATAAAATATCATCAAAATACAACAAAATATCATCAAATTAGACAAAATCAGAAAAAGAACAGCAACAAATTACGGTGAGCCAGAATCGAGATGATCAGAGCCTCATTCGTTCCCCATCCAGTCAAAATCAAAGTTATAACAAACAATCCATATTCAGATCAAGCGATCAAAACCTTGCAACCTTGCAATACGGATCAGATTGAAAAAAAATGAGAAATGAATACCTTGAAATGCCTTCCTGAGCTGCTCGCAATCTTCATTCGGTGATGGTACTGTATGAGGAACCGTAAGACTGGGCAAAGAAAAAAGTTTAAAACAAATTTTTGAGACTGGGCCAAGATTGAAAGCCCAAAAAAAAAGTTAGCCCCAATTTTTTATGTAAAAAACGGTCAGTAAAACGGTAAGCAAAACGTTTTTGATAAAAAAAACGGCAAAAAACGGTAAGAAAACGGTGGACCGTTTTGTACAACCGTTTTGGCAAAAACGGAACGGTTTGCCACCGTTTTACCGTTTTTCACCGTTTTTTTATCGTTTTACATCGTTTTTTACAACACTGCTCCTTGGAGAAGGTTCACGAATTTGGAGAAGAAGTCCACACGTACTAACTTGTACGAGGTAATTTATCCAACTCTTTCTTTTTGGATGGTTTTCGAGCGTGATCCCGGTAGAATTAGGTTACGCATGCGAAACTAATTCCGCTGCACACTTTGATAAACGTGTGCGTAACCCTACAGATTTCTATTAAAAACCGGGATTTTGTTTCTAGACTTCCAATGCAGGGTTAATTTTCGATTATCTTTCAGTTCGTTAAAGTAGTTTTTTCGGTTAATTCTGTTTAAGAAGTTGCAGAGTTTTTTTAATGGTTGAGTCTTAATGGGATCTTTACAAATCCCAATATAGTCTCTGTAAAACTTTTTCAATTAATGAAATTTAATAGATGTAGGACCTCGAGCCTACTAGGGATGTCAATGGGGCGGGTCGGGGCAAGTATTCCCCATACCCGCCCCGTCTTTCGCGGGGATTTCCCGCCCCATACCCCATTTAATTTACGGGAAAATTTGATGCCCCATCCCCTTCCCCCGTGGGGATCCCCATGCCCCGCCAAATTATCATGATAAGAAATATATCAAAAAAAAAAATGCAAATATTTATAACCGACATAAACCAATATATTTCGCATACATTTCATTTTGATTGCTAACCAATTTTGAGTACACATTAATGCTTCTAACGTGTCAGGATGAAGACGGATACGATGTGGGACAAATCTTCCACTCATACAGAAAACCGACTCTGAAGCAACTGTTGAGACCGGAATAGCAGACACATCCCTAGCAATCAATCGTAATGTGGGAGACAAGTTGTAATTAATAATATTTTAAAGAGGCATGTTAAGATTTAGATTTTTTTTAAATGATAACTTATAACTTAGAAATATAATTATGATTTTAAATTAGAGATTTCGCGGGACTTGGAACGGGAATAATCCGTGGGGCATGGGGCGGGGTAACCCGTGGGGCGGGACTACCTATCCCCATACCCACCCCATCCCCGCATCCGGGACAAACTCCTCACCCCCATCCCATCCCGTGAGGCAAGTAATCGGGGATTCCCCGTCCTATTCGGATCGGGTCCCCACGGGGACGGAGATTCCCCACCTCATTGACATCCCTAGAGCCTACTCTATTTTGCTCAACAACAAATAAAAACAACCATGTATAAAAAAATACATGGAAATAAAATAAAAAAGTAAAATTAAATCATGAAAAATTCGAAAACTCGAAAAAAATAGTTTATTATTAATTTGTATATAAACCAATAATTTATTAATCCAATACTCAAATATTTACTATCCAAATCCAAATACAATAACATATACCCAATCCAAACTAGAGTAACGAGTCGAGCGAAACTAGTTCGAGTCGAACTCGATAAATTTCAAATCGGGTTCGAATTGATCTCATTTTATTTTTATTTATTTATTTATTTTTTTTTTTTTTTGACTTCAAGTCCGTGGGCAATGAATTGATCTCATTGACATCACCCAACATGAGAACTACGGCCCTACACGACTACACGTAACATGCTACCAATTGTTGGTTGAATTTGATGACTTGGAAACTCCATTTCGGTTTATTCAAGGCCCATAAATATGTGCCGGGGCAGATTATAAGTGAAAATAATTTAGTACAGGCCAGTAATATATTCAATGGGCCTATTTATATAATGAGCTTAAAAGATAATTTTATGAACTATAATAAATTCAGAATGGATTCAACATACAGTGAAACATTGCCCACGGGCCTTTTTCAGAAAAGAAGAAAAACATACAGTGAAACATTTCAGGATTCACTAATCCAAAAGAAAAGGTTTCAGATTCCTAATTCATCTAGATAATGGATTACATGACAAAATGAACAACCAAAAAATTGAATTTTAAGAGAACATATTTTGTTGTCATAAATATATTTGAAAATTTACAACATAATAATATAAACACAAGTTTACAGGATAATTTGCTTATCTGCCCTTGCAATAACTTAAATTACAACTACACGAAACCTTCTTCAACTTCTTAAAAATCTTAATCTAGCAAAGGTAATCAAAATGTAAATACGAATTCTCTGCTTATAAATTAATAAAATAAAGTTTTATCTTCAATAACAAATCTAATTTATATAGTTAAAGTTAATCTTCGACGTGGCATTGTACAAACTGCGAAAATCCATTGCCAGGTACAGCATTTCCGCCATTGAACGAGACGAAAACCGGGCAATTCACGAACAAGTGATAATGCCCTGAAGTCCAACTCCCCACTTTCCATTTAATCCTCCCCTCCACCTAATATCACATAAATATTTTATTGGCAAAAAAATACAAAAATATTCATGGCAAAAGAAACTAATATACCAAAGTTAGTTAATTACCTTAACATGTAAAAGGATAATGCCAGCGGCCTGGTCCTGCATTATTGCATTCGCAGTGAGTGGATCGATCGGCACGTTAAAACCACTCAGAACCGGTGACCAAACCGCCTCGTCTTTATGACCCTCATAAGTCGAAGGAATCGAAACCGGTGCAGTAATTTGCGTATCTCGATAGGTTGCGTACGTGTCCAACATATTGTAATAAACACCAACACGATTATTAGGGTTTCGAGCCGTAATTGTTACTTGAAGATTGGTTGAAAGAGTTGCCGGTCCGGACATGCCGGAAGGAGAATTGATGATTTTAATGAGGTTAAGATTTTGGAGATAGAATTTGGGCTTGGATGGACGAAGAGAGAGATAGACTATTAAAATTATTACGAGGATAATTATGACTAACGTCACGAGACATGCGGCCAAACGACTGCCAAGGTGTTGCCCCTTCTCCCATTTCGACCCTTTCGACATTCTTCCTTTTTTTTTGGTGAAGAAAGGTTGAATATCGGTTGATATGTAATAATGTGAGGGAGGAGAGATAAAGAGAGTGAGTGATATATATTAAGGGAAGCGATATATAATTATAGGAGTCGATGATTATTGTAATAAAATAGTATCATTTGGTACCAATAATTTATGATGGAAGGATAAGTCCAAACATCATAGATTAAAAAAAAGATAATTGTAAAAAGTGGCCTTTTCGAAAGGAGATTGAACGCACCAACCGTTTATTCCCTGAGCACTTAATATTATGGGTCATATGAGAAATTGGTGAAGGGTCATTGCCCTTAATAATAGGGACACTACAATAGAGGACAAGACCAGAAGATTGCAAGTGAGTGAGTGTACTGTGCTGTATGACTCTCGACCCTTAACCACCAGTTTTGATGATATTTGTCTGAGATATACTTGTATATATTCGTAAATCAAATGTATTTTTGTATAAATAGTCAAATAATTAATTGGGGAAACTAATTACTGCTTTTATTCGATGTATTAAGTGGGAATTTAAGCTATGAAATATTTTTTTTCGGGTAAATTTCATCGTACAATTAGCGAGTATATCGAATAATCTCGCATTTTTTTCATTCACGATCTCCAAACACTAATACCACTTTACAACTCAATACAAGGATTATTTACCAATCAATCACCTAATCGAATCTACTCCAACCAACCGAATGGACCAAATACCCAACGGCTAGGGTTTACTTCTCAATATCGCACCCGGGGGTGACATGTGAATGGCCGCAAAAAATACTCAAAATCAAGGCACCCAAAAAAAAAAAAAATTTGGTTGGTTAACACTAAATAACCGAATTTTATTTTGACGGCGGACAACCTACTTAAACGAGTATGGCCTCATGACCCAACTTGTTCCCTATGTGCGGGTTCAATAAGAACGGTCGAACCAAGAATGAATCACATTTCATCTTCGGTACAAGAGTTTTGGTGGACCGAAAGAGCACGAAGATCAAATGAGGAAGCCACACGATGGGAAATCAAATGGCTTGCAACGATTTGGACTTTATGGAGGGAGCGTAACAATCGAATTTTTCAACGTAAAGGACGAATGCACGTTCTCGTTATAAATGCTATCAACGACCTAACCAATCAATGGCTATTATATTGTTAAATAGGGCCATGAAAAGCTAAATGTTTTTTAGGAGTTCCATCTTTACAATTCTCTTTGTAAATATTGCCGCAACTTTGTTTTTTTTTCTAATTTAATGAAAAATGATCAGACCGAACACGTATCGTGCTTGCCTTTCCTTCAAAAAAAAATTTCATCGTACAATCACTAATTGTGTTCAATGTCTAAATTGATCATTTATTTATTTTAATGGGATATTTATCATTTAATTATTCTAGTTGCTCAAACTAGATAGTGTTGAAGGTCTTGTTTAACAGAATTGACATGATAAACGTAAAACGTGCTGAAAATTCCTAATCAAATGTTCAAATCGTAATCAAAGAGGGGTACATCTACGAAGTAATATGCGGTATATGTTAAAATCGGCTCGGGCAATCTTTTTTTTTTTAAAAAAAGAAGACTTACTCGAATTCAATGTCATGGTATTACATACAAAAAGAAAAGAAAAAACAAGCAGAAATATTAAATTAAGGCCATATGTCTATTAACTTCAATAATTCATGCAATCCCTTCAGTTACAATAAATACAACTTTAGATTAATACAAATATAATGCAAAACCTCCAGATGAAAAGTAATTAACTTAATACATTGGGATTAATTAATCCTCGACATTAACTTAATACATTGCGATTAATCAATCCTTGACATCAACTTAACACATTGCGACATTGCGACTAATCAATCCTCGACTTGACATTGAACAATGGGCGATAATCCATCTCCAGACATCGAATTTCCATTTAACGAGACTAAAATCGGACAATTTACAAACAAGTGATAATGGCCCGAAGTCCAGCTCCCCACTTTCCATCTCACCCTTCCATTAATCTAAAAATACAAATTAGTTCTTCCAAATTTAAATATCTCAACAAGCCCCCATTAAAATAGCAAACATGTTAAAATAATTTATTTACCTTGACATGAAACATGATCATGCCTGAAGATTGGTCGAGCTGAATTGCACCTGCGGTATATTGATCGATAGGTACATTATTTCCAACCAATACGGGAGACCAGACTGCAATGTCTTTGTGGCCCTCGTATATTGGAGGAAGCATAATCGGTGCAGTAATGGGTTGGTCTCTATACGTAGCGTAAATATCTAACGTGTCGTAATATACACCGATACGATTATTAGGGTTTCGAGAGGAAATGGTGACTTGGAGATTGGTGCTAAGCGTCGGAGGTGCTGACGTGGCAGGAGAGTTGAGGATCTTGATTAGATGGACGGTTTGGAGATTGAATTCAGGTTTGGTTGGACGAAGGCTGAGGTAGACTATTAAAATGATTAGTAGGATTATTACGACTATGGTTACGCAACACGAAGCTAGGCCGCGGAATATGTGGCGCCGCTTCGGCCACGAGCCGCCTTTCGACATTTTCTCAGAGAAAGGTAGAGAGAAGGAAGTGGAGTGGAGAGAGAGAGAGAGAGAGAGAGAGAGAGAGAGAGAGAGAGAGAGAGAGAGAGAGAGAGAGAGAGAGAGGTGCAACAAAGAGAAGGGATCGAATTGAAGAGAGAGATAAATAGATAGGAAGTTAAGGGTATTTTATCAAGGTTAGTGTTTGGTGACTAAAATATCATTTATTTTAGAAAACTTATAAATTTGTAGGCTTAGGTTTACAAAACATAATAATTGGGGAGGATGAGATGGAGATATCATAAAGGATTAAAAACAGTGAATAATTTTGTAGTGGTAGCAAAAGGTAGTCTTTCCAAAGAAGACTTTACGTCTCAACCGCCCCTTTATTTGGTCCCTAGGAAAGTAGAACTAACCACACTTAAAATGCAATACACATCCTGGAATTTAGGTCAAATATATCATTAATGACAAAGATTAGACAACTAAACACAATACAATACTAATCATTTATCATATATGTATATGGTATACCAATGACCAATAAACCAATGTCATTGGATGGACTAGTGTCCCTCAAGTTTGAGATTCAAAAATTATTGTTAGTTGTTAGAGGGTTATCATTGAGAGCATATTAACCCAAATGCAGTGTAGTGTAGTGCAGTGTAGCATGGGTTTTTTCTCGTGTCTCCATGGTTTGGTAAATGAGTACAAATTAGTATCTTTATTTTATGGAGACAACTCATCAGTCATCAGCAAATAATGGGTAAGAGGACAAATATAGGTACCTGTATTATTTGAAAGTGTCATTTTCGAATATCGTCGGTGCATGTACCCCTTCAATCTGGAGTCCAGTTAAACTTGAACATGTACAAAAAAAAGTACAGTGACTCATTTCGTCGAACACCTACCGGGCATGTCCACGGAGACATTGAATGGAATATACATTTGAGACATTAATCATACATTAGCAGAGAGATCCTCATTGAGGCAATTTATCAAACATGAAGAGAGCGTGCGTACTGATGGATTGTATCAAACAGAACAGAACATGTTCAGTGAGACATTTCATCGAACACAAACAAAGCATAGTGAATTCAGTTCAAGCATTTCATCGAGCATATAATTTAAGCCCGTTCATCAATACATAATTCACCACCCGTACTGATCAGACTAGCCAACGCATCAATTAAAGAAATTCACCAATTTTTCCCACGTACACGACAGAAAATGATGAAATAAAAAAATATGAATTTGGGTCTGTCAGACAACCACTGCACCGCCCCCACCAGACGAAGCTAGAAGGGAACGATCCTCTACAGCCATCGATCGACCCGAGGGAAGATCTAAGCCATTAATCACGCTCTGGTGCAGTGGTTACGGGTCATCAACCAGACTGTGGTGCCTGTCTCCTGATCACTCAAGAATACAGTGGTACGATCCTATAGAACAGATCCTGTTCAAGTAAGGTCGTGCTTCTTCCTCCTCCGTTCAGTTATATATAGGCTTCACTGTTTGTACAATCGTTCATGGTGGGAGTTGTGTAGTCTGTACAGATTTCCGGTTGAAGAAAGGCGGCTGCAGATTGTTGTATTGCTTATTAGGTTTTTTATGCTAGCTTAAATGGGCTTTATATATTGATGGCCCAAACTGAATATAGCTAACATTTTCTTACTGTTTAAGATTTAAGGCAATAATAATGTTGTATATGTATATAGCCCATAAAACTCAAATCATAACTTACTAAATCAATATATTATTTCATAAAACTGAGGTAATATTTTCAATTATTAATTTATATTACATGATTACTCTAACAGAAATAACATTACAAATGAAGAAATATTTTATTCTCTATTACAATTTCATTTTTGAAAACGTCAGATAAAAATAACTAACAAATGATTAGTTTATTTTATAAATTAAATCATAAACTATTATTATTATATGAAAAATAACACTGATGTTAATTATGCTCCGATAAACATGATTCATATAAATCTATCTTAAATTATTTTTTTATAATAATAATAAATTTTTGCCCTAAAATAATATTTAAAATCACAAAAAATAAAATGTTATCAATTCTCTCTCCTATTTTTTTTCAAGAATCATTGCTCAAATCAATATTATTCTCAAAATTTGAAGTAGCTACTACATTTATATAAGAATAAGACGAAAAAATATTTTGAACAAAAAAATTAATAAATTTTAACTAAAATTTTAGTTTAGGCTATCATGATATTTGAAGGATTTTAAAGAGGTATTTATGAAAATTTACATTTTTTGAGGGGTATATATGAAATTATAATGTTTTGCAGGGGCAAACATGAAATTCTGCCTTTAATAAAATAACTTGTTCAACTCATTCAAACTATCCAATTCGTCCAAGTTAGAGTTGGAATTTATGCAAGCCTTACGAGCCAGAGGAAAAATCCAGGGTTGTGTTGTAATTTTGACAAAGCCTCTCCGGCCCTAAAACTAGGGGTGTCAACGGTTCGGATCCGGTTCGGATAGTGGTCATACCAGATCCATATCCATATTGTCGGATCCGGATACGGTTCGGATAATAAACGGATACGGATACGGTTCGGATATTGTCGGATACGGATACGGATACGGTTCTGTTTCGGATATTAAAACGGATACTATGTTATTATAACGTAACTTACTTTTTAGCTATAAATATATATAATTTGTGACATGAACGATAAATATGATTATATTTAAACATAATTTTACGATTGTGAGTTAAATCACTTACAAATCATTAATTTGTATATTATTTTTCAACTAATATCAAATATAATACATAAAATAATATATAATATGAGTATCCGGATCCGGTTTCGGATACTCGAATCTAGTTTCGAGTATCCGGATCCTAAAAATACCCGGATCCGGAACACGGATCCGGTTCCCGTACCAAAACCGAATATCGAATCCGGTTCCGGATCTTAAAATTAGCAACCAGATCCATATCCGGATCCACTCGGATTCGGATATTTTTTTCGAATCCGGATATTTTTTCGGATACGGTTCGGGTCGGTTCGGGCAATATCCACACCATTGACATCCCTACCTAAAACACCTTCAATAATCGGACCTCGCTCACGAGCCCTCTTCCATCCCTATCCAGGGTTTAGGGTTTAGGGTTTAGGGTAGCCAGGCGTCAAGCGACGGAAGCTCAGACGAAAGGCTAACGGGAGGTTGCCGAGGCTTGCTTTTGTCAGCGACTTAATCCAGAAGTTCTATCTCGTCCCGGCCCTCTCTCTCTCTCTCTCTCTCTCTCTCTCTCTCTCTCTCCGATACTAGTTGGAAGAAAAATGGTGGGACTCTCAAAAGGTGAGAAGAATTTTATAAAGGGTGGTATCGAACAAGACCTCAGAACAGATGGCCGTACCAGACTTCAGTTTCGCCCCATCTCAGTCGAAACTGGAGTCATTCCTCAGGTTTATACCAAATCCAAAACTTTCTAATTACTGTGATTATTATGAACCGTGATTTTTCTTGCTAGGCTAATGGATCATCTCGAGTTAGACTTGGTACAACTGAAGTCATTGCAAGCATTAAGGTACTAATTAATTAATTTTTTTTCCAATTTAATAACTATTCATTTCGATATTATTTTGTTTAGGCTGAACTTGGAAGACCGAATGGACTCCATCCCGACAAAGGAAAAGTTTCTATTTTTGTTGATTGTAGCCCAACCGCAGCTCCTATGTTTGGGGTAATTTTTGCTATTAAGCCCCTCATATTTTTTTATTCAATATATTAGTTATTATAGGGACGAGGTGGTGAAGAGTTATCGATGGAACTCTCAGTTGCGTTACAAAGATGCTTGCTAGGTGGCAAAACCGGAGCAGGTTATATATATATATATTTATAAATCTATGCTTTACAAATATTTTATTAATACTAATTTTCTGAATATGTAATTTGTGTAAAATGCAGGGGCTGCGATAGATTTATCATCCTTAGTTTTGGTGGAAGGTAAAGTCTGTTGGGATCTCTACATAGACGCACTTGTCGTCAGTACCGATGGAAATTTGCTCGATTCTTTAGCTGCTGCAATTAAAGTATTATCAAATACTTATTTACAAATTACAATATAATAAGTATTTCAAGATTCGACTTTCTCTCTCTAGGTTGCGTTGGCCAACACTGGAATCCCAAAAGTGAACGTAGTTCTCGGTGCCTCCCCCGAAGACCAGCCTGAAGTCGACGTGAGCGACGAAGAATTCCTTCAATTCGATACTTCCACCGTGCCGGTCATAATTACTCTCACCAAGGTAATAATAAATTAATAATATTCCATTTTTTTATAATAAATTGTAATGTTTGTATGTACGTATGTATGTAGGTAGGGAAGGACTACGTAGTCGATGCCACGTCAGAAGAAGAGTCTCAGATGAGCTCAGCGGTCTCGATCTCCGTGAACAGAAACGGGCAAATATGCGGGTTGACCAAGAGAGGCGGTGCCGGACTTGATCCGAGTGTAATAATGGACATGGTTTCTGTTGCGAAACACGTAGGCGAGCAATTCATTTCGGTTTTGGATTCTGAGATCGCGGCTGCAGAGGCGTCTGAGGAGTGATCTGGATTTTTTTTAAATGTTTGTTGTAGGTGAATTTAGGATTATTTATCGGTTGAAATATCGTTACGTGGATTTGAATTTATTTTACGACTCTGAAATATTGTTACCTGTAGGTAAAGATTAAACTCCTCGTTCAGTTTCTGCAAAGAACACGGGTCTAGGGTTTCTGGTGGCAATCTATCTTCCATGGTCGAATCAGGTTTTTCCAATGGAAGGAATAAAACTAAAATTTTGAATTGACTTAATACCGTTTTAAATAAACAAAAAATTAATTCAGTTCATTCCTATCGAATAAGAAATTTAATATTTTTCACATAAACATATAGCATTAATGAAAAGTCAATTTATTAGCAAAAAAGTGCGTAAATTATATAATTAAATTAATATTATTTGTAATATGATTATTGCAAATCTAATTTTTTTAAAAGTAACATAATAGAAAAAAATGAGATATAATTCACTCGGCTCAGTTTAACCCGTTTGCCAAACAAAATCTAAGCAATCTGCAGGAACCAGTTTTTACCAACTTCTCAACCAAGCCAATTAAAACGAAAATTCAAACCGGCTAAATCGAAATAAGATGGTAGGATTATCATTATCCTAGCCAGTTTTAAACAAGGAATAAAAAAGAAATAACAGAAAATTACTCGATCTTTTTTTTTTTTAAAGTTCAAATATGCCATTCTTTTACATGACACATATGCCCCCATTGAACAAATTATTAAAGGAGAATAAAAAGACTATACCATGATCTTATAAAAAAACATCATTTTCGAGTAACATGAAACTAATGTTAGGGCCATAATGCTTCTTATATTACCTTGGGGCTCATCGTCCTTGAAAGGATTGTCAGGAAGCTTCAGGATCCTAATTCTGGAGCACGGACCCGCATGTCAGAATCCATGATCACACCCTTCTAGGATCGTCTTTAAACCCGCTTTTACATGAGGTCGGTTATTTTTGCCTGTCAGTAGATTATGGTTTGATATTTAATTTTGTTTTATAATCTTAAGTTTTTATTTTGCATTTTTCTGCCACGGGCTTGAAACATATTTTAGATCTCCCGACTCCAATTGAAAGTATTAAGCCTTTTTACGTACTAGTAATTATAAGTAAAAATGAAGTTCTAAAAAAATTGAAAACTTGGCGATAATAATAAAATTCATAAAATTTGTTTGCTCTTAAAACAATAATGATGCAATTTAATCACTGATAAACGTAGTTGTAAATTCTAAATATGGATTCTTGAAATTTTACAACAAAAAACAAAGGACTGAAAGTAATTTTTTTTAGTGGTTAACCAAAATAGGTTAGAAAAAGTGGAACAAATTTGGTTTCCACAGTGAATGCGTAAAGTTGTCCTCCTACTCATCTAAAATTTATGAAAACTAGCATGGTACCCGCGCAAATGCGCGGGTTCGTATATTATACTCGTATTTGATATCAAGTGTTTGTAAATATATTTCGTATTTATTTTCAATAGTTCTTTTTCAAAATTCATATTAGTTTTTCTATTTCGTCAACATATTTGTAGTTGAATTTTTGTAATAAATCAAATTCATATTTGTTTTTCTATTTCATCAACATATTTGTATTTGATATTTCGTAATTTTATTACGTAGTTCATATTAAGATTGACATTAATATTTGATTTCCATTTCCATTTTTTTGTATTAGTGCTTCGTATTTGTCCGGTAATTCGTATTTGTATATCGAAATTCTGTTTTGTAGTATAAAATAAAGGAGGCTAATTTATTTGTTCTCCAAAAATGGCTAGCAAGTTCAATTCATAGAATTCTTCACGTCCATCAAAATTAGAAAGCATTCTTCATTTTTATTGTTGCGCGACCTCGTGACAATCATGACAGAGGTGCGATCACCGCTATCAATGGTCCTCTTTGTATTGACGGAGCCAACTATATCATGCTTCCTCGCATATTCAATAACGTCTTCTCGACTAGTTGTGTCCCTTTGTATTGACGGAGCCACCAATCTGCACCCCAACTCTTTTTTCTATTGACTCCACCCGTAATCAAAGTAAACAAATATATTAAATTTTTTTTTTTTTTTGAGAAAAAATATATATTAATATATTAAATTATTAATCGCATATAATACATAAATAAATAAACATTAGAGTTTACAATTTAGTACCAGAAATGCTTGCTGATCAAGTAAGGCAAAGATGCATCTTGTCTGATACTTGAGAGGACTTTGAATCCTTTTAAACTCGGTCTACCATAAATCGAGAACCAAAACAAAACAGTTAAGCACATGAATATTTTGCATAAAAGTATCCCAAAATAGCATTCTGACATTGGGGGTTCTAGCAAGAGGAGAGCTAGCCAATGTTTGGAGTCTTCAGATTCCACCTAGAATAAAAGTTTTTATATGGTTAATCAAACAAAATAGCATTCTAACATTGGATAATCTAAGAAAAAGAGAATTACCTTTGACAAATAGATGCTTGCGAGAAAAAGGAGGAACCGGTGGATCATATCACCGATAGCTGCGAGTTTGTCCAAAAACACTAGTGTCAGACCATGCAAGCATTAGATCTGAACCTTAAATACAACACATTAAAACCCTTGAGAAATTGGTACGATTCAATGCTAGAAGCGGGAGGGGATAGAGAGATCGGGAGTATATTTGCGATTTATCTCCATGCAGCTTGGAGAGAGAGTAATGGGGGCTTTTTAGTAGAGCGAGAAAAGATCTCGTGGAGAGTAGAAGAGAAGGCATATCGCCATTAGAGGAAAACGTAGCAGATGATGTGAGGCAAATAAGACACAAATTTGATGCTTAATTTGAGGATTTTAACCCTTGTGAAGAGCAATTATATATACTTTATTAATCATATTTGAGATAACATGAATATTTCTTCACTAAATGTGTTTTATTGCTTAATCACAGGAATTAGAAGGAATTTCTGGGAATTTGGAGAGTGTAGTTGTCTCCAACACGTCAAGAGGAGTGAAAACGATATATTACACCGATATATTCGGTTAATGAATGAGACGGGAGGCAAATAATTATCATGATAAAAACTTACACAAAAGTCTACACGAAAACCACTTAATCCTTAGCCCTTATCCTGCCCACATACCTTTGGTGGGAATTACTTCCTTACCCCCAATCCTCTTCACCAACTCGTGGCCAATAAGAAGACTCCATGAGTGCTATAAATATGACCACAAGGGCCACGAGTTTGCACGTTCTTTTCACGCTCTTTTACGCCCATTCTCTCTCTCTCTCTCTCTCTCTCTCTCTCTCTCTCTCTCTCTTTAAGCAAGTCCAAGAACTTTCAAGAACACGCAAGAATCACAAATTCGAACGATAATTTTCTAAAATCGATCACCGAATAGAAGCTTACTTCATTCGGTGAATCGGTTTACACTTCGACGAAGATCGAGTTGCGAGGATTGAGGTGGAGCTTTCTTCATCCGAATCCACGCAAGCAAGGAGCCAAGTATACGCTATTCCACTCGGAAGCTTTCTTCCAATTGGACTTCTTGCAATCTTGAGTTCACTCAACCGGTACGGAGCTTTCTTCGATTGGCGAGTGGATCGGTACGAAAGGAAACGTTGTGTGAGGCGACTAGTTTTCTAGCATCTCAAGCAACGGAGAAGGCATCCAAGACGAGACTTGAAGCTTTCTTCATCTCTCTAGGTGTTTTCTTTCCTTTCTTGTAATTCTTGTAGTTTAAATTCGAAATTGGGTTTGTGTTAAGAATTCTCGGTTTAATGAATCTTTAGTTTCTTGATTACTCGAATCGAATCTTTGTTGGTGTTTTTACTTGATCTCTTACTTTGAATTACTGCCTTGAACTTAGTTAAATCTCCCTTCATTCAATCTAAAAACAACCCTTTAATTCAACTCGCAATCAAATCTCAAACCAGAATTCCAGAAATACTTCCGTTATAACGGAACCTGAACTGCGTTACAACGGACCTATCGTTAGTCCTTATTCATTTCAGTTTGTTGAACTCCGTTATAACGCAACTTAACTCCGTTGTAACGGACTCACCAGAATTTCCACTTAAATAGTTCAATACTAGTGCGTTGTAACGGAAATAGTAGTCCGTTGTAACGGATTAACCAATCCGTTGTAACGCTGTTTCTGTCCGTTATAACGGACGTCCACTTTCGTTGTAACGTAACATACTCCGTTGTAACGGACTATCACATCAATTCATACGTTAGACATAACCCTAATGTCCGTTGTAACGGACCATATGTCCGTTATAACGGACTATCTTCTGTGAATTTTCTTTGTTATTTCTCATCCATTTTGATCCAAATTTTGACGCAATTGCTCCCCGTGGAACGAATCTATACTTTTGCCACTGTACAAACTTAGATTACAAATTTTGTTGATTGTTCGGGGTTTGACCACAACGACATATTAAACACGCCAAAATCCCGCTCATCAGCAGAGCTCGATGGCGAAGAGAGAAGATTAATGAGCTCGTTGGAGAAGAAGAAGACGATAACTACTGTTGGTTCAAATTTCCGGTTCTTTGATTATCTCAAAAACAATATCGATATTACTAACAATTCTATCAAATACAACGTGTAGGAGATATATGCACAAAATGCAATAAAAAGATCAAGATAAATACAAGTAAAGATCATTCAAGAATTGTGAAGACACGGAGGATCAAGACGTCGAAGAATCGCGAAGATACACAAAAACCAAGACATCGAAGAATCACGAAATCAAGACATCGAAGATTTCACAAGTTGGGTTATCATACAAATCACCAAAACAACTTATATGTATCATTAAACTTGTTTATGAATTATTAATCTCAAAATAAGTCAAAGAAATATATTCGAAATTCATCAAAATGATGAATTAATAAATAAGACTGTCAGAAATATGTCCGTTATAACGGACCATCAAAGCGTAAAAAGATTGTTATGAATCTAAAAACACGTTATTTGAACTCCTCAAAACGTAAAAAAATTGCTATGAATCGAAAAAAAAACTTTCTTAGTGTTTGTACCATTTGGTGAAAAGTTACGTAATAAAATATTCGATCCAAACCATCTCAAAAACACGTTATTTGGACTCCTCAGAGCCTTAAAAGATTATTATGAATCGAAAAACAAACTATATTAGTGTTGGTAAAATTTGGTGAAAAGTTATGTAGGACAAGATACGATACAAATGATCTAAAAACACGTTATTTGAACTCCTCAAAACGTAAAAAATTATTATGAATCAAAAAGAAAATTTTCTCAGTGTTAGTACCATTTGGTGAAAAGTTACGTAGATATTTTACTTTAGATTAATGGCTGGTGGGATTAATAGATTATTAATTACAGCTCAAAACCTCTTTTACTGGCCGTTAATTGCTCAGCATAAGGCCTGCAAAGAAGGCGTCTCTGTATACGGCCCAAACTATTTTATATTTTCATTACAATTCTATTATTTTCAATCAATTGCAACGGTAAATTTAATATTTTAATATAAATATAATAAGAAGATGAGGGTTTCAAAACATTGATCAAATGGAAAATATTTTTGACTAACGGCACAAAATAGATATATCATAGCAGTTACTTATGACAAGATAAAAGAAACAGAACATATAATATCTCTACACAAAGCAAATGAAATTTTTTCATATTCATCCCTCTACAATAAACAACTACACCTCTCTCTCTCTCTCTCTCTAAAAGTATAAAATTATCTCAGACTAAAATATCCCTTTATAACATTATAATCAAAACCTGCCAGAACTGTGTCGAGTAGGAGGCACAGGAACATGGGTCCCGCCACCTAAACTGAGTCTATTAAAATCTAACATCTGCCAGTTCATCCCTAACGGGTCGGGTTCTATTCCTGGACCCGTTAAGTCCATACAAGACGCCATGCTTTTGCTCCTCCTGTGCCGCCCTCCTGACATCTGTTTTAATCTCTCCACTTCATTTCTTAAACTCTGCGACATCACTGCAAATTACAAAAATGCCCCTGCAATGTCAAAACAATACTTGTATTTTTCCTAATTATAATTTATACATACCGTCTTTGATTAATTTCTCTTGCTTAATAGTAGCAATTTGTCTTCTGAGATTTTTATTCTCCATTGATAAAGCTGCACGTAATTGGAACAGAGACGTCACTCTGGCTGCCAGCTCAGCACCCAAATTCTACAGAAATAAAAAAAAAAGAAATAATTCGAGCGAAATAAAATATAATCTGAAAAAATGTAGAAAAAAGTTAGTAAATACCTGAAGGGTATCAACAGTATGTTCGAGTTCAGCTATGTATTGAAGCTTTCTCACTCTTGATCTTTGTCCTGATCTCCTATATCACAATTTTAAAAGGACCTAGTTGTAAAATTACAAAATTAGAAAAATAATCAAGAACTCGATTAACTACCTTCTCGGATTTTTGTCAGTCTCACTGAACTCGTTCAAATTGGATGTAGATCCGTTTAAATAGCCCGACCCGTTAACAGAATCGAAAACCAAATACTGCAAAGGATTACTCGGCACGTTTTCCAACACGGATTTTACAATAGAGCTCTCTGTACTTGTCAATTTGCTCTTCTCCCTTGGCGAATTGGGTCCGTAATTCAACCCTGATTCCAATTCAAACCCGGATCCGCTTTCGTTTTCGTCAATCGGTTCGAAATCCCCAAACTCGGACTGGTAGTTTGATAAGACGTCCAGAATTACTTCTGAATCGCTGCAGGATCTTCTGATTGGGTTTAAAGTTAGGTTCTTTTTGGGCTCGTTTAGAAGATCTTCGAACCAGGAGGGTTGATCTGTGAAACTCTGATCTTGATTGTTTAGGGTTTTGGAGAGGTTATCAGGTCTGAATTCAGGGGCATTTGGGGATAAACCCTTTGATTGAAGAGGGCATCGAGGTGGAAGACGAGACATTATGGAAATTTAGATCTTTTTTGTTTGGTAATTTGATTTCAGAAGTGAGATCTATAATTTATTCAACTTGTTGCCTTGTTTGTATCTGCAATAAAAATTGAATTTATGTTTAAAGAATGGAAATTTAATGGGAAAAAAAAAACAATGATGCTTGTTAAATTAACCATGCAATGACTATATCTTTAATTAAATTCATGTGTTTATTAAACTGAATCTTGCATTAATTATCTTTTAATTGGAAAATAAATTTGATGATAGGATAAGGAAATAATAATTTGACCAATTAGATATAATGTCAATTAAGAAATCAATAAAAATAAAGCACAAATCAAGTAGGTAATTCAATGATCATAATTAAAATCACAAAGGTCACAAATTTAATTTCAAAAACCCTAAATTCTTTGATAAAATCTGAGTAGTCACACCAATGCTCAAATTACTAACAAAAAATCAATTAAATGCAGTTTAAGTCTCTTATAAAGTTTTCTCAACCCTTAAGCAACCTATTTAAATGTTTGAATCGATCTTAAAATCCCCTCCATAGCAAGATCGCATCACCAGATAGATAAAATAAACACATAAAACTCTTACGAAACAAATCAAGCAGGCACATTGCATTGTCTAAACTAAAACCCTAGCAAACGGGGTTTTAAAACCGATCAAACAGTAAAATCAATCAAAACTCAACACATAAATAAAAACAAATTCCAAAAATACTAACAAATCCGCAAATCGTCAGAGACGAAAAGACACGGTGAAAAAAATATAAAAATAGAAAATGCACGAAATATTACTCACTAAAGCAATAAAAAAACTCCGATTAAAACATCACAAACAACTAGAGATAATCAATTCCTCGTCCAGATATTTCCACATAAATGCATCAAAAAATACAAGGTAAATTTATTATTTTAACTTTCTGACATTTGAATAGGCATACCTTTGCTTGGTTCAAGGATTTATTTCCCCAGACAAGTAAAAAAGAAAGAGAGAGAAAGAAAGTAATAAAATGAAGAGTGTATAAGTATTTAAAGCAAGTCCAATGAATTCAATTTTCTCTACACCCGGTACACCATACACCATACACCACATACAAATTCCTCTTAATTCTCTATACTTCAATCTTAGCATCAATTTATATAACAAGTTTTTAATCAGTATTAATGACTTGTTACATTGTTATCCACAGAGTTAATGTAACGGGAAGAAGGGATGAACCTGGAAACACACAAATCTTGCTCGGTTGGAATTTGTTCGTATATGTAACTAACCAAAGAAAGAAACAGAAGTCTGGATTTTCTAAACTTCGCTTTCATTTCCGTTTCCAGAAAGAATTGGATGAATAGGACTGTTCAGTTTTGTCAGGATCCAGGAATAAGAATTCCAGGTATTAGTGATGATGACTAATTTAAGATTAGCCTGTAGTTATGGACTCTTTAGGGCGGTAATATTATATTTGGGCCTTTTGATGGTTTGCTGAGATTCGTTTACTTTATTTGTTGAATTCTTGTGGCGGGAAATAGATGTGAGGATTTCTCGTGGCGGGAAATTGTGGGACCGATGGTTATTATAATATATGCATGTGTTATTTATGTTCATTTATTTGGCCTCGAGCTATATATGTGAGATTCGTAGCATTAATAGTTGAGCTTGTATGAGTCCCTGTATTAAAAAATATATATTATTGTTATTTGTTTGATGATTTTCAAAATGGGTAATTTTATGATACGAACTTTTCAAAATGGTATTTTGAAAATTTGTCAATTAAATTAATTTTTTATTCAAGCATTGTATAATTATTATTTAAATTAGAGGATTGAAAAATACGAAAATATCTTTGTTTATTTGTATAAAAATTGGAAAAAAAAAAGAGTCTTACCATAAAATTACCCTTTCAAAATAAAATAATATTTATATTTTAGTATTTTATAAGATGTATACATTATTATTTTGTTAAGGAATAACAAGCACGATGCATGATCGATCTATTCATTGTATGTACATTGTAAAAGTTTGTTGATACATCATCACGTACGAATCGATCTATTCATTTTGATGTTATATGTCCTGCTAATTCTATACACATCGGTGGGCATTTATAGAGTGGCAACAATTTTAGAAGATATTTAATAAAAAAAGAAGAAGATGAGATGCCAATCTGTCAATGTGCGAGAAAGATTTGGATGTATAACAAATTGATATGTTAGTATGTTCTTATACAAAAATAAGAATTCAGGGTATGAAATTCAAACAATGATAATGTCATAATGATTAATAATAAATAATGTATTCATTTTTAATTTATATAACACGTATTAGTACAAAAAATTATAATATAATAAGATATTTTTATTTGATGCATTTTTCATAAAAAGTACACCATATTACGTCTTATATATTTTGTTTGTGATGATTTTTTTTTCATTTAAATCGTAATTGAAAGAGATATCAAGCAAAAATGACTAGACCGACGAGTAAATACAAAAAATAATTTAATTTTCATTTTTATGTGTTGTATACTCAATATATTTACAAAAAAATAAGTTAATTTTTCAAATATCATTTAATGTCATAATAAGATGATTTTGAAAAAATAAGTTAATTTTTCAAATAAGTTAATTTAGCGTGCACATTTTGTGTGCAGAATTGTGGATGAAGTAGCAAAACTTGTGTATTGTTCTTTACTATTACGCTGACCCAATAATGCACACAATGAGTTCCCACAGAAAAAGAAAGAACGAGAAGCTTCCGCCAGTAGGAACTAGGATATTCCCACAGAAAAAAAATATTCCACAGTTCATCGTCTCCAGTCACGGCATTCCTTATCAATAAGGGCTAGTTTGGATGCGTAGTTTTCTTAAGGCAATATTAGGTTAGGTTAGGATTATGATTTTTCTAGGATTTTATTTTTCTACGGTTTTCAGAAATGATAGGTTTTCTAAATAGTTTTGTATAGAAAAATACAAATGAAAAACAATTTTTTGGGAAAAAAAAGTTATGATCATATTATGCCGCCCACATTTAACCAAAACATCTTCTATATAATAATTAGCACATGACGTATAATTATTAAGTAATATATGATGATTATGTATCACATGTTAATTAATTATGATATATATGATAATTAACATGTTAATTATGCATGTAGGATGTTTTGGTGAATTTTATTACATGACATAATCGATCGACGGAAATAATTATAATAATATGATACAATAAAATTGCAAATAAATAAATAAATATAAGTAAAAAAATCCAATCAATTCCTAAATATAAATAAACAAAAAAAATATAAGTAAAAAATACTAATAAATTCTTTAAGTAAAAAATATCCAATCAATTCCTAAAAAATACTAATAAATTGGAGGTGAAGGGAATTATCCCGTCCCCGGGCCCGCGCAGCGGATATGAAGGCCCGGTCCGGTTCTCAAATCCCGAGATCACGCTTCGATATCGAGGGTACGATGCAAAGTGTAGGATAGACGATTACCAACGTGAAATTGATCACGCACGACGGGTTGATCGCTCGCATCCTTCTCTTCCTCAGTGTCACGTTGGTGACTAGCCCGTGCATCCCATACCACACGTCTCCCACCGTTTTGACACGCCTCCGGTTGTCTTCGTGCGTCCCACGTCCACACGCTTCCATAGCCTTTCACTCTCTTACTTCTCCGGTTTGATCACAAACGAAGAGCCACAAAGTGCGAACTCCTCTACCCGTATCCATCGTGAGTCATAGCACCTCGATCGCGAATGCACCTGCCTAGACGATGCACCGGCGAACTTGCATTATTGCTTTCGATTCTCTAGACGGAGAAAACTCTTTTCTCCTCTTTTCACTTTCTCTCTTTCTCTTCGCATTCTTTCAACACGTGATAATAGTCTCTCTAATTTCTGTACCGAATTAGAATTCAATTGATCTGAATTGTCTGTATAGTCTGAATTGAGAGAGAGAGAGAGAGAAACATCCTATTTATTCAACATAGGATAAGGATGGGCCAAAATGTATGTATATCTACTATACACCTTTTCAAACAGAAACTGCATACACCCTTTCAGTATTTTGTTGAAACGAAATTGTTAAATCATTCGAACCGACTTTAAACCTTCACGAAAGTTGTAGATAATCTTATTATTTTTCCAACCCAATTTGGCCCAGGCCAATCGGAGTTCGGATGCGAACGTTATGACGGTTTTACTAACTGTATGTCAAACTGTCGCACCCTTTCGGTATTTCATTAAAACGACACTGATACTTCGCTCAAATGAAATCTATTTCTACATGAAAGTTCTAGATAATCTCATTATCTATCTAACCCAATTTGAACCATTCAAATTGGAGTCGTTATCTGAAAGTTATATCAGTTTTACTAAAACTATTTCTTATGCCCACGAACGCGTACGTTCGTTTTTCCTTCTACGTATTATTTTAGCGTTGATCCAAAACTGTATTTCCTTCAGGAGGGTAATGAATTGTTAATGAATATTAATTTCGAAATATAAGTAATTAATTTTTATTCTGATGGCTACTAATTAATGATTAATTCAGTTCAAAAATTGTGAAACCTACAAAATTTGTTGTTAATTATATTGGAGGGTAATGATTTGTTAACATGTTGGAGGATAATGATTTGTTAACATGTTTGCTGTTAATTATGTTATTATATGTCCAACATATATTGTTAATTACATTACCAAATTTTTTCATATATTATTAATTGATAATTTACATAAAAATTAATTACACTATATTATCAAAAAAATTTGCTAAATATTAATTAAGTTTTAAATTGGAATAAGTGTTAATCGGATTTCCCCCAACTGTTAATTATTTAATTAATTTTTAATTGATATATAATTGATAATTAAATTGAACTTAATTATTATGTTATTTATTATCTCTAAAATATTTTGTTAATTTGGTGCTAATTTGTGTGGCTAATTTAGAAATATTTTTTGACAAATTTTAATTGGAAAATTTAATTATGTCAAGTGTTGTGATTAATCAACAAATTAAAATTGTTAATATACCATAATTGGGCTGTTAATTGTTGTGCATGAATTTAATTATATTATAATTAATCGTTAATTGGAAGCTATGTTAATTGGCTGAGATAAATTTGAGGACAAATAGGGTACACGGATTAATCAGCAATTCAGCATGACAATGATGTAATGCTGATTCAATCATCAATGTCTGGGGAATTTCAGAGACATAATATAATTTCCTTAGATAATTCATTCTGCTTTACTATCCGTACAAAATTAATTCATTCAAATTGTTTATTTATTACGCCTGTACCCAGTACCCCCATACACCGAGTCCATATGTAAATATAATTTCTTCCGTATGGACGGAAGCTCTTCACAAATAGTTAAATGAACCCGGTTTACTGAACAGTTATAAACCTTGTATGAACAATCAGAGGACATGGATAACTATTAGCGAGTGGACTAGTTATTTAATATAAAGCCATGTTCTTGCAAGTTTCTCAATTTTATCTACAATGTCTCTTCAATTCTTCTTCCCTCTCGCTTTCCATTTCCCTCCAGACCAGACCCCAGTCGTTTCTTTCGTTTCCCATGGCACAAAGTAACCGCAAAGGAGAAAAAATAAACTAAAATCCAACATAGAAATCTGTTGAGTTCTTATGGAGATGAAGAGAAGATCGGAAGAGGAAGGACCTTTTGCAGTTTTCGCAAAGGGATGGAGGGACGTGCGAGAATCTGCTACGAACGATCTCGAACTCATAAAATCCAGGGCTTCTTCGCTAATGTCGGTCGCGGATCGTGAAATTTCGGAGATCGAATTCGTGAAGAAGTTCCAGCCTAAGATTTCTGAGCTTAGAAGGACCTATTCTTCTGCTTGGGAGGGTTGGGATGGAAGGAACGAGAAATCGATGCTCAAGATTGATTTATCTGCGATTAAGAAGGCGTTTGAAGAACAGAAGGATGGGATTGGAGGTGTTGATCAGAGACTAAGGATGACTAGATGGGTTAGTAAGGAAAATCAAGATGTTAATAGCAGGTACATAACCATTCTTCCACTCTTACTATCCTCAACTGGTATCGGTACAAATAATGTAGGCCAATTGATACATTATCAAATCGAACTGAGATTAATCGATGCTAAAAAACAGACTAAACTGAGATTATTCAAAATTTAAACTGATTCAATGGCTTCACTGATATTATAAGTTTCTGAACGCAGTGATGAAACAAGTGAATGGGTTCCAATACAAAGAATCAAGACAAGGTGTAAAGAAATAGAACAAAATAATCTTTCTAGCAAGGCCCTCGATTCTTGGAAGAGCAGTGAATTTGTCGAGAAAATCAAATCCAATTTATTAATACAGGAAATACCAGCACTGGATCTGAGAGAACTCGTCGCATATCTCGTCAGACAATCCGGTCCTTTCTTAGACCAACTCGGTGTACAAAAAGGTACTATCATAAATGTAATATATCATAACTTACATACATAATAATCAAACACTTTAAATATTTACAGAATTATGCAACAAAATGGTCAAGTCTCTAAACACCACCCAAAAAAACCAACTAACTCCGTCACAACAAAACCAAGAAATCTCCGATGATCTCGATCTGCGAATTGCACTAGACACCGATTCCCAAAACTCCAAGGGACTAAACCGCAAAAGACACTTCGCAATCATCACAACAGCAAGCTTACCTTGGCTGACAGGGACAGCTGTCAACCCACTATTCCGCGCGGCATATCTATCAAAATCGACCAATCAAAACGTCACTTTATTACTCCCTTGGCTAACCAAACCAGATCAAGAGTTAGTTTATCCTAACAACATCACCTTCAATTCCCCACTTGAACAAGAGGGGTATATTCGTAATTGGCTCGAAGATAGGCTCGGCTTCCAATCCACTTTCAAAATCTCTTTCTACCCCAGCAAGGTAACATTTCTAAAAACACCCTTATATTTTGTAAATATTTATTTTTATTATTATTATTATTTTTTCTAGTTTTCGAAGGAGAGGAGGAGTATAATACCAGCTGGCGACACGTCGCGTTTCATCGATGCAAAAGAAGCGGATATTGCCATATTGGAAGAACCCGAACATTTAAACTGGTACCATCACGGTACGAGATGGACAGATAAATTCAATCATGTCATCGGAGTAATTCACACTAATTATTTAGAATATATTAAACGAGAAAAAAACGGCGCGTTGCAAGCTTTTTTCGTTAAACATATTAATAATTGGGTCACTCGTGCTTATTGCCACAAGGTAATAAAACATTAAAAAAAGTATATATTATTTTTTATAAAAAAATTGTATAAAATTCATTAAATTTTTAGGTATTGAGGCTTTCGGCAGCGACGCAAGATTTACCAAAATCGGTAATATGTAACGTGCACGGCGTAAATCCGAAATTTCTGATGATTGGAGAGAGAATTTCAAATGAGATAATACAAAATGGAAATAATAATAATAATAAAGTGTTTTCTAAAGGGGCGTATTTTTTAGGGAAAATGGTATGGGCGAAAGGATACAGAGAACTTATCGATTTACTATCCAAGCACAAAACCGAATTGCAGGGATTGCACATAGATCTATATGGAAACGGGGAGGATTCTACCGAGGTACAATCCACCGCCAAAAAACTGGACCTGAACGTGAATTTCTTCAAAGGGAGGGACCATTCTGACGAATCTCTCCACGGTTATAAATTATTTATAAATCCTAGCATCAGCGATGTGCTCTGCACGGCCACAGCGGAAGCGTTGGCCATGGGTAAATTCGTAATTTGCGCGGATCATCCTTCGAATGAATTCTTCAAACAGTTTCCAAATTGCTTGATGTATAAAAACTCTGACGAGTTTGTTGGGAAGGTCAAAGAGGCTCTGACAAGCGAGCCCCGCCCTCTGACGCGCGAACAAATTTATCAGTTATCATGGGAGGCGGCTACGGTGAGGTTTTTGGAATGTTCTGAATTGGGTAAGATTCTGGCCAGGGGCAAAACGGGAATTAAGAGGACGAAGAGGGAGAGATTGGTGGATGGCGGATTGGCTTGGATGCATTATTGGTTAACGGGTAATGAATTTTTGAGATTGGCTACCGGTGCTATACCCGGAACCCGCGATTATGATAAGCAGCATTGTGAGGATCTTCAACTCTTGCCTCCTGAATCTCAGGTATGGTTCGGTTGGGTTGTCTCCATTTTGGGATGGTAATGGAGATGTCCATTGGTACTGATTTTTTGTTTCATGTTTTTTTTTGCAGGAGTATGATTTTCCTGATCATTGGGTCTTCTGAGTCAATGACTGAGTTGATGGATTCATTCGAGATAAGTGATTTAATTTAATTTTTTTTGTATAATTTTCTGAGTAATGAATAATTATCAGAGTAAATATAATCGTTGATCATAGTACATATAATTGTTGATCATGTATGTGATGAAAGCTCCTTTTTCCGAGCTCTGAACTGATCATTTCGATCTGCATTCTTGTTTGGGACATAATTTAACTAAAAAATTGTGTAACTTGTGATTAAAAACAAAATTGAAATTTCACAAGACATGGCAAATTAATCAAAATTTAATTATAACTATAAAACATGCTATTTTTTTGATTAAATAACTATAAAACATGTTGTACAAAAATAAAATAAAAGTGAACTCAGCTACCATCTTGTGAAATATATACTTCTGAAAATAATTAAATTTATTTTTATTGTTGCTTGAGAATTAAGTTCTGTATATTGTTTTTATTTTGAATACAATTTGTACAAAATTGATGTATAAAACAGCGGATAAAAAAACTGTTATATGCCCATACACCATTAAATTATCTAATTTTTAATCAACTTGGCCTTAAATTTTATCAATAAAATTATTTTTATTTTGGACACAATTTGTATTAAATTTGATGTAACTAACTAGAAAATTTGTTTTTATTATACGTCAATATTCTATTCAATTATCTAGTTGACACAATTAAATTATTTTTTTAGACACAATTTGTATGAAATTTTATATATACCACAATTAGAAAATTGATGTTATTATTTGTCTACGTTCCCTTAAATTATTTATTTTAATCACATATGTCTTAAATTTTATCAATTACATTGTTTTATTTCGGACGTAATTTATATTTAATTTGATAAAACATCAATTAGAAAATTAATGTTATGTGTTTATAATCCATCAAATTATCTAGTGTAAAACAAATTGGCCGAAAAAATTATCAATTAAATTGTTTTTATTATAGACATAATTTTATTGTAAAACAAATTGGCCGAAAAATTATCAATTAAATTGTTTTTATTATGGACATAATTTTCATTGTCTTTTTCTATTTACCTAATAAACTTTTGACTTTAGAGGCCATTTAATCTGCCACAGAGATTTGACCCCCACATCCTCTATATCCTAATCAACACACTTAATTAGCAAGGTAATTAACACATGGCTCATAATTAATTATTAATTCATATCAATTAAAAAATCTTAATTAATATTGATTACTTGTTAATTATGTGTTTCTATTTAACTGTCATGTTAATTAAGTGTGTTAATTAGAATATAGAGGATGTGGTGATGAAATTCGGGGAAAAAAAATTAAAATTTCCCTTCTTTTAAGTTAATCTTCCTATTTAGCTAGTAAAATTTTGAAATCAAAGGGTTCTATGAGGGCGCAAACGAGTCTAGTTCGAACGAGCTATGCCAAGTTTAAGTTCGGCTCGAACTGGTTTAACCCGTTTAGTATTAAGGTTCGAGCTAAAAAACAAGTTTAAATTCGGCTGATCCCAATTCGAACCAGCTCGACTCGAGTCAACAATAACTCAATTATCCAAATAATTTGAATTTAACTAAAAAAACTGAAATAGTTGCGAATAAAATAAAATATTTTTAACAACAAAAGCTAACTCAAATCATTTTAAACATTACAAAGACCTTGTATATAAACTTACCAAACATGACAAGATAACACAATATCATAGTAGAAATAATAAATGAAATACTCGTCTTTTCTTTTTCTATTTTCGATCTCGAGTACTCGTCTTTTCTTTTTTAGGATTTTCAAAAGAAATAAATTATAATTTTAAGGTGTGATATTTGTAATCTTTTTTTTGTTATCACGACAACACAATGAAATATTTGAATGTGTGATTTTTGTTATCATTTTCAATTGACTTTTATAATTTATTAGTGTAATTTGACAAAAGAGGAGAGGATATAGGTTTTTAATTGTTGCCTTCCTAATTGGTGACAGAGAAGAGGATTTTAGGGATTTCAATGTCTTAATCTGCTTAGTTGATTTTGTCGTCTTGTTTATTTTGCTTCCCTAATAAACAAGGCAGAGAAGAGAAGAGAGTCTTTGGTTTGTGTAATTAATATTTATTTGGACTAATTAATAAAAGAAGCATTTCTCCATATACACATCTTTTTAAAGTTTAATTTCAAAATACACGATCGTTGCAAATAATTTGAAAAATACACAAAAGAAAAGTTGGAAACTCCGCCAAAATCCAAAATGGCGGAATTGAGGACTCCGCCAAGTATTAATTGTTAAGTAAAATATTAATCTTTCAGATGCTTCTTAGTTGGCAGGATAATGTGGCGGAATTACGAATTCTGTCAATATTTAGAAATTGGCTGAGTTGTTAATACCATCCAAATGTTTAGTATAGTTTATATTGTATTTTGAAAATAGAATGGTATATAGTTTTTGTTTATTTTTTGGTTTGAGAAATTAAATTTGTATGAATGTAAAATTTAATGTGTATTTATAAAAAAATAATTCATATTGAATTAAATTATAGAAATATAAATATGAACTAAGTTTAAATTGTAGTTAATTGTAGTCATGAGAAAATTTCTGAATCCTTAAATTATAGAAAATGTAGATACACATATTAAATTTCTGACCCTTAAATTATAGAAATTGTATTTTTTTTCTACCAGATTAAGGGTTCAGATATTTTCTCATGGCTACAATTAACTACAATTTAAACTTAATTAATATCTACATTTCTATAATTTAATTCAATATGAATTAACTTTTTTATACATACGCATATTAAATTTTACATTCATACAAATCTAATTTCTCAAACCAAAAAATAAACAAAAAACTATATACTATTATATTTTCAAAATACAACAACATAAACTATACTAAACATTTGGGGGCGGTATTAACAACTCCGCCAATTTTTGAATTTTGGTGGAATTACGAATTCCGCCACATTATCCTGTCAATTAAGAAGCATCTGAAGGTTTAATATTTTACTTAACAATTAATACATGGCGGAGTCCTCGATTCCACCATTTTGGGTTTTGGCGGAGTTTCCAACTTCTTCCTTGTGTATTTTTGAAATTATCTTCAATGGTTGTGTATTTTGGAATTAAACTTCAAAAAGATGTGTATAGGGAGAAATGCTTCTTAATAATACAGAGTTTTTACACATATTTTAAATAGTAATAGTATATATAATATATTATGAATTAATTAGGACAAAAATAATTAAGTTTAAAAATCGAGTTTAATACGAGCGAGTTAGGTTTGGCTCAAGCCCAACTCGATAAGTTTTCGATCTAGCTCAGCACGACTCGATTAACAGCGAGTTGATGTCGAGCGAGACAGTACCAAACTATTATCAAGCACACCATGAGTTGATGCCGCTCGTATTCATCCCTGATTGTTGTGTTTCTAGTGTCGCGAGTCATTACTGACTCGTTACACGGGCGTAAGTCTGGTTGAGCTGCAGAGGATTTGGACCATATATGTGAGGGTACAAATTTGTACAAGACATGCACCCAAACCAACCCAAATTGGAAGTTGGTACACTTCCCACCATGAACTGTACCAGTATCGCTTCGTTAGATAATAATCATTACGCCCCGTACCTCTGTACCGGTGGTTTGTAGTGCTATGATTGGTCCATATTATCTAACATATAATTGGTCCTTTTTGTAATTTTCCTAATGTAAAAAACTAGTAAATTAAGAAGAACTAGCTTTATATCCGCGCAATTGCGCGGGATGTTTTTTATATAATTATTTAAATAGAATTAACGCGCGTTCGTTTGAACTAAATTAATTTAATCACGACATATTTGCAAATATCATGATGTCAATAGATGCATAAGGTTCATGAAATTAGTCTATCACGGATATTACTTTCTGATATAATTTGTATAAATATCATTTGTTCAGGTGCTTCTAAAATCGATTAATATAATCATGACATATTCGAAAATTTTAATATGTATGTAAAATAGCAAAAAAAGATCGAAATGTAAAAAAGGACCAAAATGTAAAATAGGAAAAAATGATCAAAATGTAAAAAAAAATCAAAATGTAAATAAAAAATGACAAAAATGTAAATTTTAAAAAATGACCAAAATATAAATAAAAAAAGACCAAAATGTAAATTAAAAAAAAATGAGGATAAAAGCAAAAAATGCCTCATGCCACGTGTCCTCATCAGGCAAGGGTGCCATGTGTCCTCACCAGGCAAGGGAAGTAGCATTATACATATTATATAATGTCTTTGATTTATGGGAATAAACAAAAAAAATATTTTTCTCGTTTTCATCTTTTAGATAAATATTTATTTCCTGGGGAAATTTATTGGAAAAAATAAAAATTTACTATTAAGTATTTTATAGTGGGGAACATACTAAAAAAATTACTACACTCGTGCTTCTTTAAAAGTCTTTTTCTATCAATATTAATCGCATCTTTTTTGACTATGTAAACACGAGCCAATAACCTATTTACATTTAGAATGCAAGGATTTTAGGATACAGTGTGGAAACTATTTGCACCACTCGAAGCAGTGATACCGAAATTTTATCTTAAAACAATATCTTAGTGCTTTAAACATTATCAAATGTCACCACTTATCTCCATAAACTTTATAAAATCAAGGAACCTTCACAGGTAATAAAATATGCTAAAGTACTAAACTGTACGAAGTAAAAGGGCCAAGTACAATTTTGGGAATTTTATTGAGCCCTTCTAACGTGCTCTCAGATTTCACCCAATTAATCGTGATGTAATCATCATGACATCACGATTAAATAAGAGTTTTCATTTGCATCCAAAATGTCTCCCAATTAATTTTATAATTTTAATTTGATTATTTTAATTGAAAATTAATTCATCGGACCATTGATTAGTTTAATTATAAGTTAATTAAATGGATTTTTAATTGTATTTATTTAGATGTTAATTGAATGTTTAATTAATTGAATGCAAATTGGGGATATGAATTGGTAAGTATGACAAAATGATGTCCTGCTTATCTCTCGAGGGTGAAATGACGAGAAAGAGTATAATTTCCAATTTTATTTTGCCTCCAGAATCCACCAAAATATCCTCCATGTTACAATTAACATTAACATATGGTACATCATTAATTAACACGTGTCACATAGTTAATATATAGAAAAATTAGCATGTGTTAATCAATATAATTTATATATCAATTATGTGTTACATGTTAATTAATTATGTTAATTGGTATAAAGAGGATGTTTTGGTGAAATATGGGGGCATAATACATGGTCTCCATGGATTTTAGTGGTTGAAACTTGAAATACAAAAGAATAATAAAGCTATTGACAAAATTCCATGAGTGATATGTGGTAATATAAAGGTGCTTTGTCAACACAAAGAATGATTGATTATTATTAATCAGTGCAGATTAAACTTTAGTGATGATAAGTACAGGACAATTATATGTTTCTAGTCTCTACTTAAGATAATACAATTCTCACGAATATATAACTAATGAAATGCTTTAGCATGATAAATATATTGGATACAATACAAGAGTTAAGACATTACAATTCTCACGAATATAGAATGAAATTATTTAACATAATAAATAATATATTGGTACAAGAATGAATTTAATTTATGTATGTTCTTCATACACTAAGGTACAAATATACACATACATATACATACATTCATATCCCTCACTTGATCTTTGGAAAAATAATCGGTACAAGTTTACAACCCAATTATATGTTCATGTATATTATTTGATATTATGCAGTATAACTATCCCAATAACTCGATAAATATATATCATTCGATATCTACGACCACGTGCGATATATTTTCCTCGTCATTAACGGGTTTAATTTGAACCGGGTCTATGCTTTCAAAATGAGCGAGCTTCGCAAGTTCCTCAACGGACCCTTTAATTTCCTTCGTACGAGTCACCAATTCCGCCAATAGCGATGCAATCATTGCCACATGGACAGTTTCCCAGAGCGCCACATCATCGGATAAAGCGGTTCGTAGATTGGTTGCGGCTGAGATGGCAGCTGACATGTGGCACTCTGCTAAAGAAGGAATTGTCATGGATTTGATCGACGCGGATAGTTCTCTTAGCGCCTTAGCGGATTCGGAGCACATTTCCATGCAAGCGGTTCGGATCATTAATTGGAGCTCCGGATCGCCTTTGATTAGCTATATATAGAACAAGATATATAAATATATTAGTAATGGTTTCTTGAGGACATAAGTGAAAATTAAAATAGAGTCAGGATATTTATTTACATGAGTCTTGGAGAAGGTGATGAGGTAAGCAGAGAGGGCCTCCATGGAAGAAGCGCATTTGCGGATTAGTCCTCCGAGTTTTTGGTATTGTTTCCACGGATGGCGGAAACTGAATTTTCCGTGGCACGGTTCCCATTTCGCGAAATTGCACTATAATCAATTGGCAAAGAGATAATATTAGTGACAAATTAAGAAGGAAATTTTGAATTTGATATATATGATTAAAACAAATTCGAGGAATATACCAAAGCATCTTCGGTAGCCTTTGAGTTCAGAATACTCTTATGTACTTGAAGAAATGATTTGCCTTCCATGTTTTCAAATTTGGGTTTCTCTCCAAAACATTCATCCTCCATTCCTACAAAAAATAAAGAAATTAACCATCAATTTTTTTTCTTGTCAGAGATGTTGTACACAAATGGCTACATAATAAGATTTGGAGGAGAAGTGGACTATTTTGTTGGGCCAATACTTTAGGTTGGTGCATTCCACGCTCCAAGATTTATGTATTAGTGTCTAATTCGGCCTACACAACTTTTTGTTTCTTTTTTTATGCAAATTTAGGTACGTTCAAAAGTTTAATTCAACAAAAATTATGATGTATCTTGTATATATTGATTTATAAAGATAAAAGTACCTTCTAAGAAGCTAGCAAGTTTGTCCAAGTTAACAGTCATCAAATTGTGAAGGTCTTCTCCAGCCCAAACAGGAAACACAAAAATGGTGGTGCAAAGACACGTGGCCACCCCTATTGCAATGGTCGAGATTCTCTGATGCGCCAGTTGTATTAACTCGTCTACTCGATAACTCGATACCGCCACAAGGCTAAATGTTAAGATAAATATCGTCACACCATAATCATATCTTGCTTTGATCTCCGGTATGAACCGTGAAAATGTGGCCGCCGCAGCTACAATATATAGTTAATTTATATCATTATTCTGATATGTAGAGCATGTAATATATACTAAGTTATCTTATATTATATATTCAAGATACATACCAAGTAAGAAGACAAAGATTGCTAGAACTATCGGTTCTCCTTTCCCGCCACATAGCACGGCAACTTCATGAGCTCCTACACCCAACGAGCCGGCAACTACAGTCGCGAAAGCACGATTTAGACCTTTGCTTAGTGTACCGCCTAAAAATTAACAAGCTATATTAGCAAAGAAACAAAATACTAACATAAATAAATTAAATACAACTGATATGTTTAGTATGCTTACCAACGGTATATTCCATGACGACGACTACAGTGAGCACAGCCCACATGGCAGACACGCCGAAACCGTCAAAAAGAGGCGTGATATAGTAAGTGGTCGAAACTAGGGTGAGAGCTAAACCAACTTTTATGGAGTGAATTATTCTTCTCGGATCATCTTTACCGATCTTCTTCAATATTTCTAAGAATCCAATTACCATGGATTTAATCTTTTGAAAGAAATTTCCAAGGCTTGACCACCTTTTTGAGAATCCAACATTCTCATTTCCAGCTTGCTCAACTTCCATACTAGCTAGAGATTTTTATTTTATGTTTGTATGTTTTTTAAGGGTTTTGCTCACGATGGAAGTTTTTGTTGAGATGGTTGGAAAATGGGGTGTGTGGAAGGGTTTATATAGGAGAGATATAAAGGGGATGTGTTCATATGGAATATAATAAAGACAAATTTGCTTTGGAGCATAAAATTATGACTTTTTGAAGTGACATGAGGTTTGCTTAGAATGAGATTGAGAAACATTGTTGTCTCATGAAAAAGTTAAGAAACTCGTGTTGATTGTTTGATGCATGAAATTTCGTAGTATATGGATTATATGGAAAGTTATGATAAATATGATAAAATTTATACAAGTTCAGGAATCAGAATATAATTATCAAAATTTAAATACCCATTAATTATTTTGGTATTATAACTTATTAAAAGTTTGTTCAAATTATAAATTAATTGGTGGCTAAATTTTTATTTAGTTCGATGTTATAGCACAAATTAAAAGGTAATTACACCGTGAAAATAGCTAGGGGACAGGAAATATATTGGTGATCTCTTTTTCATGTATTAGTGGTGTAATGACATGTAATATTCACGAATTATAATTACGCCTACATAATTTATATATTAGCATCAACATCATTTAGACATATATAGGCATGCCAGAGCTATTCAAACTTTTATTTACTTTAGAAACATAAATTATCAACAAATCATACTTCGATTTTTTTTTAACAAATGAATGATGATTATAATCATTTCGTGATCATATAACCTACACTTTGATTTCTATACATTCATAAAATTGTGTTTTTTTTTCTAAACTTTAATTATCACACACAATTTATTTTAGAAAAAAACTAGAAGGGGATAAGTGACGAGTGCAATTTTACCATTTGGGTCAAAAAGTTAGACCGATAAGCTATCCCAGGACAACGATTTTAATTAATTAAATGCATAACTCTACATTCTTTTTTTTTTTTGAAGAAAATGACTCTACATTCTTATCACATTATCGTCTATCTCATTTAAAACAATTAAATTAGCTTAAACGAGTTGTTGTTCTTGGACTCTTTTCTCCCTTCTAATTTTGTGTTCAGATGGACTCAACAATCAACCATATTGACTCGACTCGTTTACGAGCCGTACTGTACTGTACTTGTTAAGTTGGTAGCCCGGGCCATGAATGTTTGTAACATTCTCCTATTGATTATAAGTAACAAAAAGAAAACTTTACAAGGCTAAAAAAATATCTACGAGTCGTGCCCTACAAAGGTAGGGACTAGGAAATGATACATTGAACAGGTAAAGATGGAACTCGTTGATGCTTCACAGCTAGGTGATGAATAGAAAGTAATGAATATGAATAATGGGTTCATCGAACACAACCTAACTCGATCGCACTTGCCATGCATTCTTAAAACGCACACGCAAGTTGAGACTCGATGGATCTGTTTCTTGAGGAAAACAGCAAGGATCTCACCTTCTCTCTCTCCTTCTTTCTCTCTCTCTCTCTCTCTCTCATGCCTTATCCATTGTCACCTATATTCCTCGATATGTACTTGTGATTCTCTAACTAACTTGTCAGCATAGACACTGACATGACATCTTAATTAGGGTTCTCTAAATTCTATTCCTCCTGATCGAAGTTTATATAACAAAGAATATATGCTCAGTGGTTTGTACGAGTAAAAAGGAGACTGTTGATTAAGTACTCTCATTCTCATACTCCATGTAATTAGAGGAATATTATCCTAAACGAATATGATTAACGAAGAGTTCATCTTTCTGATCAATAGTCTTATAGCCATCTTCGTTCATTCTTTTTCGAAAAAGAAGGATAGAAGCACTACAACCATTCTTTTACAAATTGATCTAAATCTAAATTATACTTATAGAGAGATTTAATTATATTGGACGACAAACTTAACTAGGACGTCTCAAACAATTATTTCACGTCCAAACTAAAAGTAACCATGAAGTATTTTAATAAATTAATATGATATCATCATAGTATAAGTAGCATGTGCACAGCACTATGCATGGCTATGGAAACACAAGCCGCAAAACAAAAGGGAAATCTAATTAACTATGTTCCGTACTTTTACTTAAATGATTATTGTGGATTTTATACATATATAAGTGGCTTAGTCGAAGACGTGTACAGTTTAGGTTTTTCTCGATACTTCTCGACTGTCTTTTAAAGTGATTAATTAAAATTAATTAAGAATATATATAGATTGTTTATTTATTTGAAACATATATATATCGACTCAAACAACATATGTGAATTGTCACATACCAAGCAAAAAGCAGACAATATTAATGTGCGTAGGTATACTTAATACTTTAGACTCGAAGATTCTATCAACATGATCTTAATTAAAAGCCGCCTCGACCTTTTACTAACGTTGGCTATGTTAAAAAGAATTATGCTAGATAATAACACATCATGACAACCATGAACCAGTTAAAAATGGATCAAGAAAGTATAAACCACGCACCCACATAAAGAATTACTGACAAGTTTTCACGCTTGAAACTTGATAGTGACGAATAAATGATTAATGAAAACTATATTGTGAAGTATGTTGGTAATCCATTTTTTTTTTCTTTTTCTAAATATAATAGAAAATTACGTAGAAATGTTAGTGTGTGTAATTTTTTCGAATATAATGTTATGAAACATGATTATTTACATGGATTGGTGCCACAAGAAAACCATGTGCACCTTAGTGTACTAGTGGAGTGTCCATCAACAAGAAAGTGATTTTTGTTTTGTTCAAATGACCTAAGCTATGATTGGGACATATCAATATGTGTTTCCCGTACAATTTTCTAATTATGAAATTTTGCCGTACTTATACTACTGTTAATATTTCATCTTGTTAATATACTACATTGACATTATTATATGGAAAAAGTCTGATTTTGCCTCCCAACAATTACCAAAATGTTCAAATTGTCCCCTCACTTTTTTTTTTTGCGCATTTTTGTCCTCTAAACTTGTTTAGTTTGTTCGTTTTGCTCCTTTCCGTCAAATAATGGTGCCCCCCAGTTACATGACCGTTAAATGATGATCCGATCCGTTAACCCGACCCATTAACCCGACCCGTTACTTAACCCCTCTCTTTCCTCTCACTCCAGCGTCTCTCTCTCTCTCGCGCCACGCTCCAGCGTCGTGCTCCAGCCAGGTCAGTCCTCTCTCTCTCTCTCTCTCTCTCTCTCTCTCTCTCTCTCTCCTGGTCTCTCTCTCTCCAGATTCGAAGCAGCAACAATGGCGGAGCTCGAGTTTTGGTCCAGATTTGAAATTGGAGAGCAAGAAACGAACTTGATGACTTGTGGAGGTGAAACGAAGGTGGAGGGAGCTCGAGAGAGCTCCCTTGAGAGTGGTCAAGGCTCTGACGAGTGGTGCCTTTTTTCGTATCACAACATAGCTATTTATAGCCACGATTGAACCAAATTTCACCGTTTGAGATTGAAATTGAGAGGAGAAGTGGGTGCGGGGTCCATCAGAGGTTGTTACGACGTGGCCAGGAGAGAGAAATAGGCAGTTCAGAGCTTGTACGGTCGAGATCCACGTCGTAACAGCCATGGCGTCGTTATTTGAGAGAGACGAGATCATCTCCAGTTGATTTCAGGAGAAGAATTGCAGGGGATATTTTCTGCTTTAACGGTCATGTAACTGGGGGGCACCATTATTTGACGGAAGGGGGCAAAACGAACAAACATAACAAGTTTAGGGGGCAAAAACGCGCAAAAAAAAGGTGAGGGGGCAACTTGAACATTTTGATAATTGTTGGGAGACAAAATCAGACTTTTTCCTTATTATATTATCTTTACATATATCACTTTGCCTTTTTACCTATGTTACTGGAATACTTAAAAATCTTAAAAAATTCAGAAGTATTCTAAGAATACATATATCCGATACGGCTCGGATACGTATCGGATACTTCACGTGACGTATCAAATTATTTTAATATTTATTTTTTTCGAATACGACGGGGATACGACATGATACGACTGAGATACTACATTAAGGATATTACGGTCCATTATATATTTTGGTCTATAATATTTTTAAATAAATTATATAGGATACTTCTATGATACTTCTAAATTAGTTATATGATACTTCTAAAATAAATTTATGATATTTTTATGATATTTATATTGTTATGTTGATTTTTTTATTGTCATGATATTTAATTTAAAAATATTAGTAATTTATTATTTAATTATTAATTATATATAATATAAATATATTAAAATAATAATTATATAGTCGTAGAATACGATATCCGTATTCTTATTCGTGCAACATAGCTTTTTACACTACTTTTTGTTTTTAACAATTTCATATCTCTTCTTCAATGGTTACAAAGAATTGGAGTAACCAAAAAATGAAAATGAACACTAATATTTTTGCAAAATTAGGGTTTACTAGTTGATTGAATGGACATTAACGTGCATGGACAGGTTTCGTGAAAAAAGCTTTGGTTTATTTTCTTGGTAGGAATATTAAGGATATAATTTAGTGTCAGAGTCCACTGAACAAGGTATCTTGGGTCAAAAGAGAATTATAACAAGGCACGCACGACGTGTTTAACTCTCAACCCCAAGATAGAGAGAAATATATGACGACTGGGACCCGTTTGGAAATAAATCTAATTTTACTATAATTTATCATTTTTTTTAGTTATGATATTTAACTAATCTTAATTAACTGTAATAGTTGGGAGTGGAAAATGTGAGGTTTACAGCGTGTGGGTGACTGAGGGAATGTCCTACTCACAGGGCGGTCCCGAGTTTTGAACGATCCGAGACCTATGTCGAAAACGGACCTTTTACTTATCATTCTCAACAAACAAAAAAACATATCATAAACAACAATAAGAATTTTTGTTTAACCATACAATACAAAACAAAACAAAACAAACAAAACACATTCTTTTAATATCTTAGAATTACAAATTATGATTATCATTTATATATTACTGTTCTTGCATTTTTTTGGAAGCAAAAGTATCAATGACGTTTGTATAGTCTATTCATTTTTTTACTAAGTCATTTTCTATCGATAATAAACCAACTTATTTAATCGTTCTTGCGACATTGTTGATTGAAAATAATTCTAAATACCCAAATTATAAATTCAATTGTAAACAAAATACACAAATTAATCAAAGAAACCAAGCTAATTCAAGAATAAAAAGTAAAAAAAAAAAACCTAAATTCTAGGATTTCAGCGAGTGGCACGGGACATGCGGCTTGACAATTTTCAAAAATCAGAGGCGGTGGATTTCAATAATAATAATAATTAAATTAAATTCCGAAGAAGGATTAATGCAACAAAATAGGAATAATTATTTATAAATTTATGATTTCGAACTAAAATAAATATTATTTAATAAAATAATTAAATTTCTCAATTATTTCTGAATAATAAAATTTATGTAAATATACTTTTATATACCAAATTATTGTATTCGTACTATATAAAATAAACCAAACTATAGACTACGTATCGTATTGTTGACGTATCACGAAAGATACTATGGCCCTACTTCTACATGAACTCATTAAAATAATATACACAATGAAAATACACAAATATATTTTTATAAATGAAAATACATAAATATGGACTACCTACCGGAATTTCATTTAATTAAATATCTAGGTAATTAAGGAACAAGGTAGAAGTAACCAATGATATCAGGGAAAAATATCTTCTGAACGTGTCCCTTATTTTGCGCATATTGCCACTTGCAAATATCACTATGGATCTTTTCAATTTATCAAAATTTTGATGATTGTTTTTGCATAAATATCAGCATGTTATCCAATCTAATCTCCTTTGTAACGTGTCCCAACATTATATGCAACTAGTTAAAAGTAAAATAACCAGCACATTATTGTTTCAATATTGAGTTATTTAGATCACACACCAACATAATTTGTCTCACACTCTTGCCACCGAAGAACTTGAAAGGGAAGGAACGAGGAAGGTGCATGTATGGGAGACACATATTTGTGGTGGTGCTAATTTTTTCTTTGACACATGCTTTATTATTATAGTTTATAGTGCATTTAGCTTCTTTTAGGAGAAAATATTAAGATACAAATATTGTTTTTCGGAAATTGTTATGTCTGCTAAGGAAAAGCTAAAGAAATGGAAAATCATTGAATAGGACTTCACATTGGATAAAATATTTGAAATCTACCTAAATTGATAAATATATACAAGGGGTTTACATATTTATCCTTTTTCAAACTTAAAATTACATATTTATCCATCTAAAATATCAAATTTATCCAAAAATTAAAACCACCCAATTTGTCCGTTAAAATTAACGGTCAACATTTAAAATTACTATTTTACCATTTACATATTTACCTTTCTAAAAATCCAAAATATCATACTTTGGTACTTACCCTTCTAAAAATAAAAATATCATATTTATCCTCTCAATAATAAAAAAAGCATAGGTATCATTCCGAAAAAAAATATCATATTTACCCTTCAATTTGAAACACACTTAAAAGATTCACAAATAAAAATTGATGAAATAAACTAAATAACAGTTTAAAATAATCTACACATAAAAACTAAGTAAGTAAATTTATCATGTCATACTTCATGGACCAGATCAGGGCCGGTTCTACACTTTCAAAGACCCAAAGCAATATCTTAAACTATCAAATATAAATTAATATATATCTAACCAATATATTTTTCGAAATATAAAATTAAAAAAATATTTATATGGTATGTAAAAAGATAAATAATTAAATAATATCCTTATAATATAGAAATTATAATAAGTGATAATTTTAGATATAGAAATTATAATATTTTAGATATAGAAATTATAATTTTTTCAACGTAGTATTTTCATATAATATCTAAGTGATAATTTTGAGGGAAAGTAATAAACAAAAAAAGACAATCTTGAAGGCAAAGTATATTTTATTTTTCTTCCCGGAGAATTTTTGAAGCCAACACATGTGTCATTAATTGATTTGTTTTATTTATATCGTCTAGATTTTTTTTTGTGAAGTGACATCTAGAGAATATTACAAGCCTTTTCATATTTAGAAGAAATTAAAACCATACAAATTAAATAATGTTTTATGTTTAGGACCTTAAGCCATTGCTTCTTTTGATTTACATCAAGGCCGGTTCTGTACCGGATTGACAATAATCATTCTATAAATTTATCGAATCCCAAAAAATATATTAGTGCAATCTCATGGATAACAATACAATGCAAAAAGTACAACAATAAAATTCCAAAGAAAAAAATAATTTTACCAATCTCATATAATAAAAACAAAAACGAAAAATATAAAATATCTTCGTAACAAAAACATAACAACCAAAACTAAAAACATTATTAAATTATAGGACGTGATTTCTTGGTTCGAGATCTATTTGTGTTATTTCGACCCCTAAATTTTTTAAGATTAAATTACATAACTATAAAAAAAATAGTTTCATAAAAGAATTGAAAAATATAATGAATATTAGTTCAACCTTTTTGTACTAGATGCTTGAGGTGATTCTAAAGCTACATGTATGGAAGTAGTGAATCTATGTTTTTTCGAGAGGAACCCGATTCTTACAAGTCTTCTGATGATACCCATATAATCCACGACGAGCGCATTTACGACTTCTTTTCGGTTCATCGGATGATTCTATTATATTTTTATTTTTTGAAATAACTATGATATTTTAGAGATGTGCAAATCTTATAATCGTTATTAATATGTTTTTTCGAGAGCGCATTTACATCTTCTCATATGTTTTTTCGAGAGGCCCTACATGTGAACGTTTCAAAATAGATGGGTAAATCTTATAATCTTTATTAATATGTGCCCATTTTTCCTTTTCAGCATAGGGGCAATTTTGGAAATGTATGTATGCTATTTTTAATTATTGAGAGGGTAATTATGATATTTTTATTTTTTGAAGGATAAAAATGATATTTTGGTTTTTGAGAAGGGTAAATATCTAAATGAAAAAATAGTAATTTTAATTGATGACCGACGACCGTTAATTTGAACGGACGAATTGGATGGTTTTAATTTTTGAATAACTATGATATTCTAGAATTATGAGAGGGTAAATATGATATTTTAATTTAAGAAAGGTAAGGACGGAATTTTAAGTTTAAAAGATAAATATATAAAACCTCCATAAAAAACAGAAACTTGAATATTTTATTTGAAGGCCGAAAATCTTCAAACGAAACCCACATATATGGCCTACAAATAAAGTCATGGACCAAAACTTCGTATATCATTTTCTGTGATTGACACATGTTTTTTCTTCTTCTTAAAGCCCAAATAGTAGTTTACTCGTCAACAGAGGTTTAATGTAATCTGGGCTGAAAACAATATTAACAGAATATAAAACACTGTATTGTTTTCTTTTTTGCTTTATTATTTCAACAGTTTTTCTTTACTTTTTTGGTTGGAATATAAAACAATTTGGGATAATCTTTTATTTTTTGGTTGGCCTACTGTTTTATTATTTCAACAGAATATAAAACAATTTCTTCTAATTAGAAAAAAAAGAAAAATTCCATGCGTACCCTATAAATCTCAAATATCGCCTATATTCCTGTAAAATAAAAATATCATTAACTGCCAATTTATTCTTATGTATAAAATTGGTAAAATCTCTTCTTCCACAAGCTGCCACGTCAGCAGGGCTATACATTTTTTTTTTGAGATTTTCTGTGGTTTTGACCGTGTATTCTCTGTGTTGTTTTTTTGGTAATTTCCCTTTTTACCCTATTTTTTCCTCCTTTTTCGATTTTGGCCCGCGCAATTGCGCGGGAATAAAGCTAGTACAACATAGTACTAGAAAACACCATGAATGTACCTATGAAACATATGAAAATTGTCATGATTATTTATAAAAAATGTTAACAAAAATATATTTGCATCATACTATATTAAAACTGCCATCATTTTATTTCTGTATTTTTTTATTGAAAAAAATTATAACTAGTTAGTTATAGCATGCTGGTGGGAATAGCCTTCCGGTATAGAGTAGCCTTTCTGACTTCGTTTGCACAAACGAAATCAGATCCAAACACTAACTCGAATTATCAAGACTATCGTAACATTTGCCAAACAAATTAACTAAAGAAGTATAAGACCTGTATGAGATTATATCTTTTTTTTTCTCTTTTTCTTTCTTGAATTTTACTTTTTCTTATTTTCTTGTTTTTCCATTCAAGTATCATGTCATATTTATAGTTGAGTGAAACATGCCATGTGATGACACATTGTCATTCATGTGTAAATATGTATGTCATTTTTTATCCATATCACGATACATAATCATGCATGTGTAATTTGCATGTTAACAATTTATTATGGCATGACACCTAAATATATATGTGTAAGTTGCATATTTTCTTCATGACACATATTCATACAAGTGTAAGTGTGCATGTTCCTACCATTTTATTTCACGACAAAAAAATTTCTCTCTTTATTTATAAGATGACACGTAATATCATATAATCATGATATATGATGACACATAATATCATCTATATATTTTATCATGATATTTATGACATAATAATTATGTCATTGAGAAATTATAAATATACAAGTCTAATAAATCTTGTTAATTTTCTAAAACAAAATTTCTAGAAACAAAATTTATTTTGGAAATGCTTCGACAGAGAAAACAAAATTTCTCTCTTTCCATCCCTCTTTTTAATTTACAATTTGATATTTTAATAATTTTTTGTTTGACTACGATTTACAATTTGACTTTGAAAATATACAACTTAAGAAAACGATCGACGGGATAACATTAAAGAACTTTTGTTGCTCTTATATCCATGTAATAATATTGACTTATCTACAAAAGAGATTGACATGAAAGTTGCCCACAAAATTTGGTTAATTAGTTTGACTTTGTGTGTGACTGTGTACAGAAAGAAACAGTACTTTAGTTCATAATACATGCACGAACCTTCTCTATAGTTGAAATCTAAAAGTAGCGTAAATATTCGGTACCTCATATATAGCTGTTTCAAATTTCAATTTCCAGCAGAAGAATGAGAATGAATCTGTATATAATTAAATATATACATTAATTAATATAACAAATTGGAAGTTGTATAAATTAATTTGAAAACGCTGTTTGGTGAACTGGCCTATTAATAAAATAAAATGCAATCATGAATCATGAATCAATAATCCAGCTTGTACGTAGTGTTGAAATATGGACTTTCTATTTTGAAGTAGGTCGACATATAATAAATACTACTTAAGTAATTAATAGTCAAAGCAAAAGATGGCAACACCGTCGTTTGAAAATTCAAAATACGTCGTTGATATTAATCAAGATTTTATATGTATCACCGTAATATATAATTGCATTATTTAATGTATGAATCATATTTCATATTCATATTCATATATACGATGGTATTGGTAACGAAGATGAATGGTAACTATGGTAGCGCCAGGCCAGTTATTATGACATGTGAAAGTATTGAGTGGGCCAGCTAAGAATACAACTAAGATACAATTTATCATTAGTCATTAATGGTTCAAGTTCAATATGTGAATGATTGGTTTATAGTTAATATAATAATGGTTAGAGACTCAGAGCCAAAGTTTAGAGGATTGCTATCCCATGCATGTGCTTCGTAATTACTATGCAATGACAATCTTATCTTATAAATCTCCATGATATGTATTATGATGGAGATTTGCCTTTAAAAATGAACTGGTAAAAACATAGATTTGCTCGAGAACTGGTAAAAATGAACTGCTCTAACTAATTTGAATATCAATTGCAAAAAATAATATTTCTTGGAAAAAATGAAAGAATATAATAGTATCATTTATGAATATTTTTTCTTTTTGAGAAAAATCATTTATGAATATAAAATTAGCAAATCACATTTCTTGCATAGGTTTTAATGTTTATAGAATGCTTTATCTTCAAAATTACTAAAATTCATAAATACGAACCAATCAATTACCAGACTCGTCTTCTTGTAGAAATTACAAGTAAGTGTAAAATTTTGACATTTTGTACACTTTGTGCTTTTATTAAGGATAAAAGGGTCTTGATTATTGAATATGTGGTAATTACTAATCCAATTATTTAGATTTAGTCACAATCACATCTTCAATAAAATTCAATAACAAATTTTGCATTTTGACATTTAGGAACGGCTTTATGACGAAATATGAAAATAATAATAACAACAACAACAACAACAACATCAACACTACATTTTATTGTCAATTTTTGACTAGAGTAAAATCATCAAATTTGATATCAATAATTAAGAATAAGATATGCAACAAAAGATTTGTTTTTTCTTCAAAAGTACTAGATCTAAACAAAATAAAAGCCCACGGACTTCTAGATAATCTAACTTATATGGAACATTTACAGTTATCATGCCTGGAGATGAATGAATTGTACAACTAATTAACTATAGAAATTTCTCTTTAAGAGTTGTGATCAAAAGATAAAAAAAAACAAGATCATAAAACAACTAAAATTAGTATGGATAAGAAGCATTCAATTGTGGAGACAAACAAGGAGATCCTCTCCAAACCCGAGAATGCAAACGTAGAATCTCTTTCGCCTTCTCCTTAGCTTTCATGCTACAATCCATTTGAAGCACCAAAAACAACTTTGTCACAACTCCTAATTGCACCATCTCTTGCAAAACCATACGGGAAGCCGAATATTTTGCGATTAAACATAATATCCTCACTGCATTTTCGCTAGCAGCAAGAGAAACCCTAAATATCTTCTTCGAGACAACCGCTAGACCCGCTGCATGAAATATTAATTCTGCCCTTCCCTCAGCACAATGACATAGTTGTTCGAGTACAAAAAGGATCAACTCGCATAATTTCTTGTCTTTCTCATCTAAAAGTTGGTCTATTAGGAGTGGCACAACTCCTGCTTCTACCGATTTCACTCTATTTCTTCCCCACGGAGCGAGTCTATACAATATTTGCATTGCGGCTTTTGTAGATTTTGAAGAAATTTGATCTTGTATAACCCTAACGACCTCTTGAATAAGATCGGATCTCACGGAAATCATTCGTTCAGGAGATATTACGCAAAATATAGATTTCACAAGAAAAACTGTATGAGCCCTTGATTGATAGTTCGATCCACCTAAAATAGTCGTCAAAATCTCGACAAAGTCCCCGTTTTTCTCCAAAACTCTTATCCACCCTTGTTGTGATAGTTGAAGAGAGTATAACACATTAAGAGCCTCTTCACATGGAGTAGTACTATTAATATAAGTACTACACTCGAGCGCATCATCATAGCATAATAATTCTTCGCTTTTTTCTCCAAACTTGAAATCTCTTATTACCGAAACCAAAAAATTCATCACTTCTAAATTTTCTGCAGCAACCCTTTTGTTATGTTCACTCTCGGATATTAAACGACGTAGTTTTCTCAGAGCAATTACCATATTTTGCGGTTTTTTTGCCTCCTCCAGTATAGAAACAATTTGAGATTGAGTTATGGGGGCTTTAGGAGTAGGAAAACGTTCTATGCCGTCGGATTCATGATCGACGCACCAGATTTGGATTAAACGGCGAAGAGTATGGTTTGGAGTGATAAGATCTGGATCTTCGAGAGATTGATTGGTTACCGGACAAGTTTGGTGTTTATCGGTGAATATCCACCGTTCGATCGAGGTTCGCTCGTATGTGATGCCTGTTGAGAGGGTTACTGGATCTTGCATTGTTTGAAGAGAAATTGGGCATAGGAAATATGGTGGAATTTCTATTGAAGAGACTTCCTCCATTGATACAAACTAAAAGAAAGAATATAGGTTAAGTCTTGTAGAAAAGGAAAACGAATTATAATTCAGAACAAAGGAATTATTAGGAAATATTTGTTTGAAATTTGATTTGAGAAGAGATGGAAAACAAGAGTGACTTGAAAAGTAGGTATCGAGTAAAAGGAGTTTAATAGAAAGTTTGAATTTGAATGAATGAAATTGTTTTTGTGTCTTTTATAGATGGTGGGTGAGAGAAATGGAAAAAGTCCATGCCGGTATGAATTTGGAACTTGGCCATTTTGAGACCTTGTATTTTATTCATGTTTTGCAGTGTTTATTTGACAGATCTGTAAGAATCACGTGTCACCTAAAAAATTCGCATAGGAACATTATTTTGTACTTGCATAAGTATTTAAACGAAAAGTCGGCACAAAATATTTGCAGTAGAAAAGGATTTTCATAATTGATAATTTTGTTAGGTCATATTTATAAAATGACGGTGGCAAATCGTGGACCGTGGTGATAAATCAAATTGATTAGGTGACAAACTAAATTACTATAAAATATTTTAGTAATATTTATTTGACCAAATTTGTAAATATTTCATCTTCAATCTTTTTAAAAAACAAAACATTTTCATTTATATTCTGCAGATTTAATTTGCGAAATTATTATTTTTATTTTCATTCTTAGATTATTTTTATTTTTATGATAGTTTTAATTTGTAAAATTCCGAGAGACTCTAATTTGTGTTTTCTTAGATTTATTCGAACTTATTAAAAAAAGTATAATATTTTTTTTTAGCAAAATTTATGTATGTTATGAATTGTTCATTGTTTTTTTTTTTCCTATTTTCCTATTTTGTAGAATAAATAAAAATCTGATTGGTAAATAAATTCAAAATCTAATTTGCTAGAGTTCTGAATTTAAAATAAGTTAAGCGGTGTAGGTGTGAAACGATGAAAAAAATCATGTGCATCAGTTTAACACATGTTAAATAGTGAATTAATCCAGTTCCATGACTTATTTCAAATTTGTAAATTTTAATTTAATTAATTATGAATGATAATAAACAAATTTATTAAAAGTATTAATTACATTAATGATGTGTGAACTGATGAATTTTTTCATCCCCACTTATATTTGATGATTTTAAAAATTAATTCACGATTTATTACTAACATTAAATAAACTTGTCAACATATCAATGGATTTATATCACCACTCATATTTGCAATATAAAAGGATTTTCATAAATGATAACTTTGTTGGGTCATATTTACAAAAAACGTAATTAAGAAATAATTAATGTTTGACTAAAACAATTGCTAAGTCCCTATTTCTGGTTGGATGGGTAAAAAGCTGATCGAGATATTGGACCATGAAAAGTTCCCTTTTTGACTTCGTTTCTTTTCAAAATCTGATTAATTCCAGTGATTGACCATGTTTTTAATGCTCTTATTTGTATTATTGGAGCGTGTAAATATTTAGTGGCGAAATTAATATGAGATAAACCCACTAAAAGCTGGCTCGAGCCGAAGATTCCGTGCATGGCTCGATAAGAAAATATCAAGTCAAATAGCACCACATTAATTGGCTAAGGTAATTAGAGGAAGGAAAAATATATTTGCCTCCATAACCACCGTTTTTATAGTTCATGCGGATGGTACCATCCTCGCTTTTTAGAAGTGCAGGATTCGAATTCTGCGTGCAACTGAATTATGAAGAATTTTTTTATTAAGTTATCATTTAGTCTCTAATATGTGTCTATGGACTTGTAACAAAAAAAAAAAACAAAAACAAAAAAAATCTTGATGTACCAATTGACATGTAGCAATTAAATCTTGACATTTCAATTGCATGGTAAATCATCTTCAATTGACAAAGTATCAATTGTTTGATAAAATTATTATAATTAAATTATGACAAGTAATTAAAAATAAATACATACATTATAATTAAGGCAATTAATTATTAATTGAGTGCTAATTAATCATGTCAATTGAAAATAATACATGATGCATTAATTGGCAAAGATTATTAATTTGAATAATTATTCATTATTAAAAACTAACTTGTAACAATTTTGTTAATTAAGATTATTTTGGGACAATTTTCTTTATTAAAATGATAATCATATTTAATTAGATTATTTTCAGGTAATTAAGTAGTTAATTGACATGAAAACTAAAAATAGCTGTAAATTGAATTAATTATATTAACACATAAAAATAATTTGTTAACTGATCGAAACATCATAACTAATCATATTTAATTATATTAACGCACAATTAACCCAACAAATCTTTTTTGAATTACCAGCAAAATAAACAATCCCAAAAAATTGAATTGACACAAAAAAAAATCAAAAAAAAAAAAAAAAACTGTCAATTTATAAGTCAATTTATAAGCCTAGAATCAATTAATTATGGAAGTCCATAAATACTTCAATTTAATCAGTTGTTAATTGAAAGTCTTTTATTAGCAACTTTTTATTAGTATATATTATTAACTATGATTAATTTTTTTAAACATAACAATTAAAAAGAAATATATAACTAACAAAAAAATTTAAAACTACTTTTTTACATGCAATTAAAGATTAACCGCATTTCTATACATCAAACATGTCAATTGACAATCTCAGTGTATATAAAAAATATTTACATACATAACAAATTATACCTATAATTTGTTATGTTAACTGATTAAATTAAATCAATTATAAAAGAAATTACAGAACTTGTGCTGAAATTACAGAACTATAAATGAAAAGATCATCCCAAATTAAATGATTAATCTAAAAATTCACGAGAAATAAATATTCTTCCACAATTGTCTTCCTAAATTCCACTTAATTGTTTACCTGAAAAATTTTAACGAAAAAAAAAAAAAAAAACCAAAAAATTGTGTTAGTAATTAACAGAAATGAAATTAGTATATGGGAATAGAAGTAAAAAAAGAATAAATATATACATCTAATAATAGAGGGAATTAGTATGGAAAACTATAGAATCCAATTAACAATGAAAATTACAGTTGCCCAATAAATATACAATGAACGAAAATATAGTTCGAGTGAGACATAAATTGGCTTAATTTGGGACTAAAATAGATATTGACAAGTTTTTTACAGTATATTTTTCTTACAATTTCAGCACAATACTCTGTGAAGGACTGCAATCAGCACTGATTAAAGAAATCAGCGATTATGCTTCTGAAAACATGAGCTACCAAGCACTTCTTTCATGGATGTGACTACATAAACAAGGTAATTCCGCAATTAAAATTTGGAGAAAATGGGAGATTATTAATTATTAATGTCGTCAATTTGTTTTCATTTATGGGATTTTTTTTTCTTCGCTGCATGCGCGTAAGCCTGACCAGAACATTTGATCGAGATGATGTTAACTCACCACGAACAAAAGTCATTTAGGTAAATTTCTGTTTTTCTTATTCTCGCTTATTGTGGCTCTGATCCTTACTTTGTAATTACTTTCTCATCTCATTTATTTTTCTTAGTCATTTTATTGCCAATAGTCCCGATGGCTTTTTCGTATGCGATTTTATCAGACCAAATTATTAAGGGTTAAAAAAGTCTCTATTGAAGAAATTGTGTGTGCACGGTTACCGATGCATGAAGAGTTTCTATGGGTTGATGTTGCAGAACTGATGGAGGCAAAATCAAAGGATATTTTGCTTCGAAATTATGTGACTCATTTCATGTGCCCCCTTTTTGGCAGAACTCATATAGAGTTTTGAGTACTAAACATTGATTATATATGAAAATATTCGTTCATTTACTTTTATATAATTATTCTGTTCGATTTTCTTAAAGGCTCTTTGGAGAATTTCACTAATTAAATTGTTAACATTGAAATGTTCTAATTTTTTAGGTACTGCAATTGCCAGGCCGAGTCGGTGTGGTCGTCTTGCTATAGTTCCTTTGAGAATCATGTTTCAGATTGATGGCTTTGCATCGCTTATTGGCTGTTCTGTTGGTTTTATCTGAAACAAATCCAGGTCCCTTTTTGCAAATATTACAAGTTTTGTTGAGTTATTTCTATTTTTATTATTCTTTTTGTATTTGTGTTCTTTTCGTGTAGGTAAAGTATGAGGTATTGCCGGGATTGGGAGAGCGATATTTTGAATGTGAGAAATTACAAAGAGCTAATTGAAGCTGTGCGTGATTATGCCGAGAGAATAGAAGAGTTAATTGGTGTTCCAATTCATTACATGGTGTTGAGCCGAGTCGTGCTCCTGTTATTTCTAAGTGATTTATCAACGAGACTTGGTGCCAATTTTTAGATTTTATCTGTCGTAAGAAGAATTAGAGAGACGTAATGTTATAATTCCTCAAATATCGTGAAGGTATTTTTGTTAATTCATGTTTATTTACCAATTTTTGCAATATTCAACTTATGTATCCTTTTTTACCAAATTATCTTTACAAAAACACATTATGTCAAAATCGAGGGTTAAATTGCTTAAATTTTTCTACACATATTTGTTGTGCTCCAAATCGAACCAGAAACAAATCAAACCCGCGCAAATCGCGCGGGGGGAGCGCTAGTGTAATGTAATGTGAAGGCCTTCGATAAAAATGAAGACGAATTAACTAGTGCAACTTTGCAAGATATGCATATGTTTGAGGTAGATATGCATGTGTGATTACAAATGTTAGGTTATATGAATCTATTTGAATTATTTTTGGGCCGGTCCATATATAAGGTCCGTGAAGTTCGGAATTCGGATCCAAAATTTTAATGGGTCCAACTTTTTCGAAAAAAAAAATATATTCAGTTAAAAAGAAGTATAATTACAATAAAATTACTACAAATCATAAGAAATCTTGTGATTTATTTGTTGAACAATTATCTATCTAGTGAGATGTCATGGGTTCGAATCCCTACGAACTATATATTTTTTCGAAATACAATGAAAATATGAGAAAAAATTAGTCTGGCCAGATTTGAACCTTGGATCTATAGAAAAAAAACAAAAACCTTAACTAATAAGCCACACAATCATATGTGTCAAGTTATTCTCTCTTAATAATTAATTTAAATTGGTAGAATAATTTATTCTGCCCAGTTATTGTTGATATTCTGGTTTATACTAATTGATCTAAATTTCATTAGAGAATTCAAACATTAACCATGAATGTCAGCTATTTTTAAGCTGATATGCAGTCAATATTTTGTATACCATTGATTTGCAGCTAAAAAATCCAAAGGGACGGTTGGGAGGAGGCCCATATCAAACACAAGAGGAAAAGAACAAACAAAATAATATTTTGGGCTTTTTTTTTTACTTGCCCGCAGGCAATATTTTGGGCTTACTAAATAGAAAAATGAATGGTACTAATTAGAGAAATGAATGGCCCAAGAGTAATTAGTTTACATAAAATTAGTGAAATTAGATTTTTGTGGGGACTGAATTATTAAGCAAGCTCAACTCAAGCCCCTGCTGAGCCAGAAATTTGCGAAGAAAAAAGTCTGATCCATTCTTAATTTCAATATATGTGATTTCGTTTCAGATTTCAACAAATCACCGGAACATAATAAGAAATTCTCTTTCAAAGAGGATAACTCGGAGACGGTAGATTACCGCGACAAGAATGACTTCTTTGTTTGAAGGCCGCAAAGGCAAAACCTAGAGATCTCGTCTCGATTTTTGTTATCGTTAATTATGTAGGCTTTTAATTTTATCGATCTTTTGTGTTGAAATGTACGTGATTTGGGAAACATCGAAAATGCATGATTGTTAAGAACTCAATTCGGGATGCTCGTTGTAGCTTGATTTGTTTACAACAAATTAAATGGCCCCCCTTCTTTCTTTCACATGAAAGTCGTCTCTTCTTCAAACATTAACAATGTACAATTCAAAACGGCCAACTGAGCAAAAGAAGGCTTAATGACTGCTTGGTCTTAGGAATTCTCTCTCACACACTCCACTTCAACCGAACATTTTCTAAATACAAAGCTAGCAAGTCACGCTGGTTTCTCATTTCTTCTATCCGATATACATGTGCCCACAAATGAATTAGGAAAACCAAATTTCCTTAACGAGATCAAAGATTTCAACCCCACAATGTTAGATTTCATAATTTAAGTAAAGAGAATGTAAAGAGAAGATTAGATTGTAATTAATTTAAGATAGAATTTCTTTCTTGTTTTCTTAATCATAGAATGAATTACAAGTTGCTTTATATAGCCAAATACTTAATCCACTAAGTTATCCACTAATCCTAGATTTACTCCTAACCACACAATCTATAACTGACTAATCAATTTACACCATTGATTTAATTTACTCTAATTACTTAGTTACAGTAAATAAACATTATTAGAAAAAATAGAAATGGCCCAATAATAACTCGGCCCATTATTTTCTTCTCTCTTAAAAGCCTGCGTGATAATTTTAAGTCTGATGGCCGTTATAACGGCTACCTTGCTTCTTCTCCGGTTCGCACATAACCAGAGATAACTTCGTCTTCTCCAAGTGATTCTAACAACCCCCCTCAAGCGAAAGAGGAGCTTGTTCGACCTTGAGCTTGCATCGTAAGTAGTTAAAACGCGTTGTGGATAACCCTTTGGTCAGTGTATCTGCCAATTGATCCGCAGAGCAAACAAAACGAACTAGAAGCTGATTCTGAGCCACTTTCTTCCTGACAAAATGGTAGTCAATTTCAATGTGTTTGGTTCGGGCATGAAAGACCGGGTTCGAGGCAAGATAAGTAGCACCCAGATTGTCACAGTAGAGGATCGGAGGTTGACTAATAGGCTGATGAAGTTCATGAAGAAGATACTGGAGCCATAGAGCCTCTGACGTGGCCAAAGCCAAGGCTTTATATTCAGCTTCTGTGCTAGAGCGCGAAACTGTTGCTTGCTTCTTAGAAGACCAGGAAATTAAATTAGAGCCAAGAAAAACACAATAACCCGTTGTAGAACGTCTATCATCTGGACATCCTGCCCAATCATCATCAGAATAGACATGAATTGAGTGATCAGGAGAGGATTGAATGATCAGACCATGAGATAGAGAGCCTTGAAGATATCTAAGAATTCGCTTCACCAAACCCCAATGAGAATCACGCGGATCATGCATGAATTGGCTCGCCTTATTGACTGCAAATGCTATATCGGGTCGACTCAGTGTAGCATATTGCAATCCACCCACAATGGATCTGTAAAGAGTTGGATCTGGTAGTAAAGTGCCACTAAATTTGGAGAGAGATTCGTGAGGAGTAATAGGAGTGGACACCGAGTTTGCTTTACTCATGTTTGCTTTGGTTATGAGAGCCTGAATATACCTTAGTAATTTTAGCCCTAATTCCATTTCTAATTTGACATCCAAACAAAGAATTTGTATGATGCTCCATCTTAATATTCAATTCTAGCCCTAATTCCAAGTTGCCAAACAGGCCCTTAGTAATTTTATCAATGATAACCTACTACAAGAAATATCATTAATGGGTAGATAATTCTGACGCAAATACATGTTTGGATCAACGGTAAAATAACACACATAAGGATAAACGAACGTATGCGTTCATGAAAATAATTAAGTGTATAGTAAGATTATAAACAAGAAGATTCCTAGGGATGTTCCGTTCGAACGGAATGGTTTATCCGTTCGAACGGAAGCATACGAGTTATTTTGTAATATGATTGCACATAGTTAACTCAAAGACAGAACCCGTTCCGTTCGAACGGAAGCTTTTCGTTCGAACGGAAGATGTTCGGACTCTGTATAATAGTTATACACATCCCTTAGCCCATCCTTATCCTATAACATATATATGATGTCTTCTCTCTCCAAAGAATTTCCATTCATTCTAACCAGTGTAATACTCATTCCAAAGAGTATGAACAAAAGAGAGAGAAACGAGGAAAGTATTTTCTCCATTAGAGAGTGTAATCGAAGAAGAATAAACAAGTTCACACACGTTTCGTCTATGCAGTTGTGTGTGTGAGCGAGAGACGATGGCTCAAGTGGCTATGGGTAGAGGGATTATCTTTTTTATCCTAGTTTGTGATCCAAGCCGGAGAAAGAGTTCGTGAAGAAGGCTGTTGAGAAGTGTGGGCATGGGACACACGAAGAGACCCGAAGTCGTGATAATCGGTGCATGGACATGTGGACGTGGGACGCATGAGAAATAATCAAAGTGAAAGCACTAGGAGAAACGCAAAAAACAAGGAAGTATCCCATGTACAACAATCAATCCAACTACTTGATCTAAAGGAAGAGTCGAATCCCTTATCATCACAAGATCATCCCTTCGGATCGAACTATGAACAAAAACTTATAATATTACACTAAATGGAAGAAATAAAATGAAAACAAAGATCTTATTGTACACAGCTAAAATTTGGGGATAAGCAGGGGCGGTCCAACGATTTCACGTACCCGAAGCCAAAATAAAAAATGGACTCGTAAATTAATTAATTTGCTCAAAAATATTAAATTTAAAATTCAAAATATATTACGTTACTTATAATTCAAAAAGGACAAAATATATAATTCCAAAATAACGTACTATTATAAAATCCCACTTAAATATATAATTTACAAACGAATTTCAATCCCATTAGAGATGAAATTAATATACAATTTCAAACATTTCAATCCCATTAGAGATAAAATTCAACATAATCTCCTTTGAAATTAACAAATTGACAAATGAAATTTACAAACAAATCAACAAATCTAACATAATTACAAGCAATTTGAATCCAATTTACTAACAAATTATCAAATCAACAAATTAATTTAGCCCAAAATTCAATTTAAATTTAATTTCAAGTGAAAAAACTAAATTAGAGATGAAATTAGTTTGAGAGAGAAAGAGATTATACAATATGGAGGTAGTAGGAGAATAATTAGCAAGAAAACCGGAGAAATTCCCATCAAAATCGTCAAAAAATCGAGAAATTACAATACCTAGTTCCAAACTCGAAAACCAAATGCTCCTCAAATCCCCACTCCAATCTCTTGAAATCCACTCAATAACCAATAATTAAGCTCCACTACTATTCTCCTTGATTAAACGCACGGAATCCACTAAAAAAACCATTCCGTGATACCCTCTTTTTTTTGCAAAAATTTCCTGTCAAGTCCACTGTCCAGAGAGAGACGGAGAGAGGGAACACAAACGGTAACGGGTTATTGGGTATATGGGGCTGGGTGGGGCGGGTCTGGGGGCGGGTACGGGTCGGATTTAGAGTAAATAAAAACCAATGGCCCATTCATCTTACTATTTTGTATATGCATGATAAAAAAAATAAAAAAATTTGGACCCCAATTTTTTTTGGACCCGAGCCCAGGCTTTCCTGGCCTTATGCATGGGCCGGGCCTGGGGATAAGGATCCCCTACTTCCATTCTATAACTTCGGGAAGAAGAACAAAAAATGCAATAATCACTCTAAATCATAACAGGGCCAATCACATAACCAAGAGCAAATCAAATCGATCTTATTTCACTACTACAAATCCATTCGAGGATCTCCTCACTCACAACAACCCGATTGAGACCAACACTCTTTATAGATCACACTTCGCCGAATCCTACAATATTCCTCAATCTCACTAATCCATTCTCGGGAGGAAGCAACTCTCGCAGTCATAAAATTTCTTAAAAAAGACAAATCATCGGGTCCGGATGGACTTCCGAATGAATAACTCTAACATATGTGGTCTTATTTTAAAAATGATATTATGACAATGCTCCTAGACTTCTACCACCATACCCTAAATCTTGCCTAAATTAACCAAACAACTATTTCACTAATTCCAAAAAAATGGGTGCTTCAACAACGGACAAATTTAAACCGATTAGCGTCATCTTTTCACCTGTAAAAATTATAATTAAAATACAAGCAAATAGGTTGCAACCTCTTCTACCTTCCCTAATAAATATCAATCAAACGAATTTCATAGAAAAAGATCAATTATCGATTCATACACAATAGCAAGAGAACTGATTAATCACTATCTTAAAAAGAAAACTCCCTCCGTCCTTCTGAAAGTAGACATTCGAAAGGCATTTGATAATATCTCGTGAAAATTCATTGACCAACTCCTAATTAGAAAGATCAATGAGTTCTGTATCGATCACTTTATACATTTTAGAGGGATAATATAAGGTGACCACATATGGTCCTTACTCTTTAATCTTCCGGTGAATATCCTTCAAGATATAATAATGACGATTAACCCGCGTCTAAATCACAAAACCATATTAGAGGTTCCAATCCTCCAATTTGCGGAGGTTACCCTTATTTTCTTTGAAGCATTTCCGCAAAATTTTGCGATTATCTCATATGCCCTTCATATTTTCATCGAAATAACCGACTCAAGCATAAAATGGGAAAAACTACATTCACCACTATTAGGATCCAAACAGAACATGACTCCACGATTGCTCGTTTCCTAAGATGCCAAAAAAGGAATTTCCAATAACTTACCTAGGACTTCCTCTTGCTAGAACAAAACTTACCAAAACGTCATATCTCCCACTAATAAATAAGGTCCAAGGAAGAACAACCACTTGGAAAGGAACACTCTTATCATATGGGAAAAACATAATCCTAATCAAAGGAACGCTAAATGTGCTATCCGTTAATGCGATGCAAGTATTGAAACTTTCGAAATGGGTAACACAACAAATCGAAGAACTCATTAGAGTGTTTTTATGATCCGGTTTGGATAAAACTGACTCGGGAAAGAGCATCCTAAATTGGTGAAGGGAATCGATCCGATCCCGGGCCCCGCACAGTGGAAGTTAGGGCCCGGTCCGGTTCCCAAATCCCGAGATCACGCCATCTTTCCGAGGGTACGATGCAATAGAAGGATAATTGATTACCGGTGTGAAATTGATCACGCTCGACGTGTTGATCACTTTCGTCCTTCTTTCACTTTGATGTCACGTTGGCGACTAGTCGTACGTCCCATGCCCGCCCGTTTCACACTGTCTTGACACATTTCCTGTTGTCTTCGTGTGTCCCACGTCCACACGCTTCCACAGCCTTTTACTCGTTTACTCGAAGAGCCACAAAGCGCGAACTCCTCTATCCTTATCCACCGTGAGTCGTAGTCTCTCGGTCACACACACAACTGCCTGTAGGGAATTCACCCGTCCCCGGGCCCGCGCAGCGGATATGAAGTCCCGGTCCGGTTCCCAAAATCCAAGATCACGCCATGACTTCGAGGGTACGATGCAATAGAAGGATAGACGATTACCAGCGTGAAATTGATCACGCACGACGGGTTGATCGCTCGCATCCTTTCCTTCTCCGGTGTCACGTTGGTGACTAGCCCGTGCGTCCCATACCACACGACTCCCACCGTCTTGACACGCCTCCGGTTGTCTTTCGTGCGTCCCATGTCCACACTCTTCCACAGCCAATAGTTTTGCTCCTTCGATTTGATCACAATTGGAGAGCCACAAGTGTCGCTCTTCTACTTGTATCCACCGTGAGTCGGAGTTCGTCGGTCGCGAGTGCAACTGCCTAGACGCTGCACCGGCGAACTTGCATGATTAGATCGATTCTCTACACCGAGAAAAACTCTTTTTCTCAGTTTTCTCTCTTCGCACTCTTTCGCTCTCTAGAAAGATGTCTCTCTATATTTCTGGAATATTCTGAATAATATCATAGATTGGTCTGAATGATCTGGTCTAGAGAGAGAGAGAAACATCCTATTTATATCATATAGGATAAGGATGGGTCAAAAGGCATGTATATCCAATATACATCTTTTCACACAGAAAACTGCAGACACCCTTTCAGTATTCTGTTGAAACGAAAATATTAAATCATTCCAACCGACTTTGAACATTCACGAAAGTTGTAGATAATCTTATTATCTTTCCAACCCAATTTTGCCTGGCCTAATTGGAGTTCGGATGCGAAAGTTACGGACGTTTTACTAACTGTATGTCAAACTATCGTACGCTTTCGATATTCCATTTAAACGGCACTGATACTTCGTTCAAATGAAAAATATTTCTATACGAAAGTTCTAGATAATCTCATTATATATCTAACCCAATTTGAACCATTCAAATTGGAGTTACCCACTGAAATTTATGTCAGTTTTACTAAAACTTCTTAAACTGAATTTTCTGGTTTTCTTAATAAAACCGTTTCTTATCAATTTAACTATGTATATCCAATATACATATGTGCATCTAATATACACATTATTTATGCCCACGAACGCGTACGTTCGTTTATCCTTGTGTACATTTTACGGTTGATCCGAAACTGTATTTCTTTCACTGCCTTGACGAAGCGTGTGTGAACTTGTTTGATTGATTCAAACGATTCTCTGATGGAGAAAACGCCTTTTCTCCTTTTCTCTTTCTATCTCTATTTCCTTGCACTCTTTCAACACTTGATACAATGAATTGAATAAATTGGACTGATTAGACTACTTAGAGGAGAGAAAAACATCATATTTATACTTAATAAGATAAAGACAAGCCAAAAGTTGCATATCATATATACAAATTCGTACATAATAATTATACATAAAACAGTTCCAGCAAACAGTCTGTTACAACGCAACTATAGTCCGTTGTAACGGACCCGTATGTATATAACTCCGTTGTAACGCAACCTATGGTCTGTTACAACGGACTGTTCTCTGGAAATCTGGTTCACCAATCACGTACATGTCCATTGCAACACAACCTATGGTCCGTTGTAACGGAAGTGTTCCTGGAACTAAAATCTGCCTAATCTCATTTCGCATATTTTGCTTCCCTTGAACATGTATTTTCATGTGTCCTTATACGTACATTTTTACCGTTGATCAAAAATTGTATTTCCTTCAGTCTTTCATTCAGTTTCAGATCTAACAATTGGAATACCGTATGTTTGCCCACAATTCTTGGGGGCTTGGCCATCCCAAACATACAAACATTCAATGAGACTTTGCTCCAAAAGTTATCGTAAAAATTGACAAGGGAAGAGACAACATATGGGTGCATTATGTGGAACGCATATTTGATTATCACTGTTCAGGAAGGACTTGAAGACAATACTATTTGATTTTCACAAAAAATTTATCAATTAGAAGTGTCTATGCTAAACTTCAAGATCCGGGGATGAGACGTCATTGGTAAAGGCAAACGTGGGCCACAAGGGCACTTACGAAAATTCCGATGTTTATTTGGCTCACCTTACACGGTCGGATTAATACGGCATATCTTTTAGAAAGAAAATGATGGCCGAATATTGACATATACCAACTATGCAAACGTCAACAAGAGATGGCGGACCATCATTGTCAATTGTTCATACACTAAGGCGGTGTGGCGCGTTAGCAAAAGACTCAATTCGGATAGCATATTCCACATTGGTTTGGTGCTAGGCACGTGGAACATATCGAAAGCGAACTTCAACTCGGCACAAATGAGACGCTAAAACACACGATGGATGTCTATCCTATGTCATATTTGAAAAGAAAGGAATGCGAAAGTCTTTTGCAACAAGACCAAATCTACATTCACTATTGCAAACCAAGCCAAGTAACAAGCAAAGCTATGGACTCAAATAAAAAATTGACCTAAATTTTTTCAAATTTTGTCTTTCTCAATCACTATATCCCATGTACCTTACCACATGTACCTTATCATTATTTTATATATGAAATTTCAAAGATCGACAATTGCCGTCCTATTAAAAAAAACAAAATATAGTATCATTTATAAATATAAAATTAGCAAAACACATTTTCTTGCAGAGATTTAAATGTTTCTAGAATGCTTTATTTTCAAAAGAGTGATGATAGACATCCCCCTTAGAATCCCCCAACTCGATTGATGGGTTGGCAATATGCATTAATTAGAAGTGGTGAACCATGACTATTTTTTTGTTGTCCTCCTATATAGGATGAGATAAAGGTCGACCGTTTCACACATAATTAATGAATTTAACGTTTTTATAGAAACTTATTAGCATCATTCATCTGTCATTAAATATAAATTTTACAAATGTAGAAGGAAAATCATTGGTATGGATCAATTCATCATTTACCACGTGTGAAATCGAATAAAAATGTAACAAAATATAATTTGATTTTTTCTTGAATTGATCCTATAAATACAACCCAAACCTCAAAAACCTAGTTTTCTCTCTCTCTCTCTCTCTCTCTCTCTCTCTCTCTCTCTGCTGGTGAATTAAAATCTGGGTCATGTTTTTGTTTCCATTCTATCACATCAAATTTAAATGATAATTCGATTCCTATTAAGGCAAAAATGATTTGCAGTTAATAATTCGATTCCTTACTAATTTGGTTTCATGTGTGATTATTTTGGAAGAGAAATGAGCAATAAATGAAGGAGTAAATGAGGTAGATAAAGAAATTTACTGTTAAACCTTGAGTGAATTTTTGAGAGAGAAAAAGAAGTACATTAGACGAATTAGGTTTACCACGTGATAAACTTGAGAGATAATTTTTTCTGTTTATTAAAGGTATTTAATATTTTTTGCCAACGCATCCTGTTTTGTGGGGGATATTAGAGGGGACAAGTATAATTTTTCTTTTCAAAACTACTCAAATTCATAAATATAAGCCAATCAATTACCTGAACTTGTCTTCTTTTTGAAATTAATAGTGTAAAATTTTGACATTTTTTACACTTTCAGATTTTACTATTCCAAATATTTAAGTTTAGTCACAATCGCATCTTCAATATCATTAAAATTTTTGCATTTTGTCATTTACAACGGCTTTATCACGAACAATATAATAATAATAATAATAATAATAATAATAATAACTACAGCAACACTACATTTTATTGACAACTTTTGATCGAGATTTTGACTAATCACCAAATTTATATCAATACTTGTGACTAACTAAGATTCAACAAAAGATTTGTTTTTTCTTCAAAACTATTTGATCTACACAATAGATGCCCTTAGACTTCTAGATTATCCAACTTATATGGAACATTTACTGTCATCATGAGTAGACAATACAGATGAATGAATTATACAAATAAATAACTAAACAAATTTCTCTCAAGACTTGTGATCAAAAGATCATAAAACAGCTCGAATTAGTATAGTAAAGAAGCATAAAATTTTGGAGACAAACAAGGAGACCCTCTCCAAAACTTAGAATGCAAACGTAGAATCTCTTTCGCCTTCTCCTTAGCTTTCATGCTACAATCCATTTGAAGCACCAAAAACAACTTGGTCACAATTCCTAATTGCACCATCTCTTGCAAAACCATACGGGAAGCCGAATATTTTGCGACTAAATACAATACTCTTACTGCATTTTCGCTAGCAACATGTGAAACCCTAAATATCTTCTTTGATACAAGGGCAAGACCCGCAGCATGAAATGTTAATTCTGCCCTTCCCTCAGCACAATGGCATAGTTGTTCGAGTACAAAAAGGATCAACTCGCATAATTTCTTGTCTTTCTCATCTAAAAGTTGGTCTATTAGGAGTTGCACAACTCCTGCTTCTACCGATTTCACTCTATTTCTTCCCCACGGAGCGAGTCTATACAATATTTGCATTGCGGCTTTTGTAGATTTTGAAGAGATTTGATCTTGTATAACCCTGACGACCTCTTGAATAAGATCGGATCTCACGGAAATCATTCGTTCAGGAGATATTACGCAAAATAGAGATTTCATAAGAAAAACTGTATAAGACCTTGATTGATAATTCGATCCAGCTAAAATAGTCGTCAAAATCTCGACGAAGTCCCCATTTTGCTCTAAAATTCTTATCCACCCTTGTTCTGATAGTTGAAGAGAGTATAACACGTTAAGTGCCTCTTCACTTGGAGTAGTACTATTAATATGACTAGTACACTCGAACACATCTTCATAGCATAATAACTCTTCGTTTTTTTCACCAAACATGAAATCTCTTATTACCGAAACCAAAAAATTCATCACTTCTACATTTTCTGCAACGAACCTTTTGTTACGTTCACTCTCGGATATTAAACGATGTAGTTTTCTCAGAGCAATTACCATATTTGGCGGTTTTTTGGCCTCCTCTAGTATAGAAACAATTTGAGATTGAGTTATGGGGGCTTTAGGAGTAGGAAAGCGTTCTATGCCGTTGGATTCATGATCGACACACCATATTTGGATTAAACGGCGAAGAGTATGGTTTGGAGTGATTAGATCTGGATCTTTGATAGATTGATTGGTTACAGGACATGTTTGGTGTTTGTCGGTGAAGATCCACCGTTCGATCGAGGTTCGATCATATGTGATGCCCGTTGAGAGGGTTACTGGATCTTGCATTGTTTGAAGAGAAATTGGGCATAGAAAATATGGTGGAATTTCTATTGAAGAGACTTCCTCCATTGATACAAAGTAGAAGAAATATATACAGGTTCAATGTTGTTTTTTTTGAAGACCAGGTTCAATGTTGTTGAAAGGCAAAACGAATTAGAATGCAGAACAAAGGAAATATTAGGAAATTTTTATTTGAAATTTGATTTGAGGAGAGATGGAAGAAAGCAAAAATGATTTGGAAAGTAGGTAGCAAGTAAATGGCGTTCGATAGAAAGTTTGAATGAATGAATGAATTGTTTTTGTGTCTTTTATAGATGGTGGTTGAGAGAAATAGAAAGAGTCCATGCCGGTATGAAATTTGGAACTTGTCTATTTTAAGACCTCGTATTTTATTCATATTTTTCATTGTTTATTTTACAAATCTGTAATAATCCTATGTCACCTGCAAATTGGCATTCAACTCTTCAAGTGTATGAAAAAATATTTTGTACTTACAAATAAGTATTCAAAAGAAAAGTCGTCACAAAATATTTGCAAGAAAATATGATTTTCATAAACGAACTTTGTTGGGTTATGTTGACAAAGATCCATTTAACAAATAATTATTGTTTTGACTAAAATAACTACTAAGTCGTAGTTCTGGATGGGTAGATCGATATTGGACCATGAAGAGTTCCCTTTTTGACTTCATTTCTTTTCAAAATCGGATCAATTCCAGGGATTGATCATGTTTTTAATGTTCTACTTGTATTATCGACCATTTAAATATTTAGTGGCGCAATTAATATAAGACGAAACTCATTAAAATCTGGCTTGATACGAAAATATAAAATCAAATAACACCACATTCATTGGCTGAGGTTATTAGATGATTAGAGGATTACTCCATTTTGTACAAAATGGCGGCAGGGGTTTAATAAAATTAAAATTGAAAATTCTAGTGGTATTTTCTTCTAATTTTTTTTTAATATCATTTAATGTTAAGTTTTAATTATTATTGGCGAGTAAATGAAAAAAATGTTGTTCAGAGTTTTTTTTAAAGTATTTAAAAGATGAGGTTATTTTTTATAGTTTGTAGAATATTAGGGTGTTACTTGTTAATTCCTTAAAAAAAAAATTACTTTAGTTGTTAACTTCATTATTATTATCAAGCTTTCATTCAACCAAATTAGGTTGGTATGTAAAAGAATATTCACAACTTGATGTTATAAATAATGATGCGTCATCGATCAGTTAAGTCATATATTATTAAGTACTAATAAATATTATCTAAAATTGTTTTGAGAAGAAGTTATTTACCGTGCCCCATATTTCAACACAACACCCTCTTTATCTAATAAACCCATTTAATTAATTTAATTAATATGATAGTTACCTAGGAACTCATAATTAATTAAAAACATAACATATACTTAATATTCACTTAAATTAACAATTTCTAATTTCTAAATAATATAAAAAAAGTTATTAACTCAAAGTAATGAGATATTTATGCACATTAGTATGTTAGCAAATTGATGTTTATATTTTATTAATTATGGTCCTATGGATACATGTTATCAAGTCTGGAATATCGATATAAGTTAGAAAATACGTACTGAATCGAGTTCACTATGAAAATATACATGTTATACATCATTAGAGTTTGTGGTCGTCAAATATATAAGTAGTCTGTTGACTTTAGATCATTACGGTTTCTTGCATGAAGATCTTCATACTTTATGTAATAAATATCAAAAATAGGGTTTTTATATTTGTAGATTATTATTTCTAGGGGGAATTTCTCCTATATCCCTACTAACTTCATAAATAACATATTTATCCCTCTTAAGTTGAAAATATCAAATTTATCCCTACTAAATCATATTATTATCAAATTTATCCAAAATTCACAATTAGGTTAAATTTAACAGAAAATTCATAACAATGGACTAATTTACCCCTCAACTAATTATCAATCCAATAAACTAATTCAATCCCTATAACCCAATAACAATAAGCTTATTGATACCCTAAACTCAATAACATTAACAGATGCAAACAACACCCGTGAACTGTAAACTGTGGTGTTTATCTCCATATCTTCGTTCTTCTCTCTTCGAACAAAGCTCTCCTTGAGCAATCTGGATCTGGCGAAGATGGTGCTTCGGCGAGGTGGTGGAAAGACAGCGAAACCCTAGCCACAAAATCGCATCAAGGAACTCATACAAACCCAAGAAACAACTCTCAAAACCCTAGACTCAAAAGACGCCGGCCAAGAATCGAGGACCAAATCAAATTATTCTTCACTTCCTTCATCAAATGGACCCCAAGGGACAAGCATTGTCTTCATCAAGTAAGTCAATTTATTCTTCTTTCTACCATAACTACTTAGGATTATTTTATCGCTAAATAATTGTTTTTTACTGAAATTAGTATTTTCTTCACTGGATTATGTGTTTATAAGTGAATTAAGGATTTTTAACTAGTAATTTGGTATTTCTTCCATATCAAATTGCGAATTTTCATATTTATAATTGTCATTTTCATATTTATTTGTGTATGAAAGCCTCATATAAGTATAAATTGCCAATTTTCATAGTTATTTCAATAATCTGTACTCTAATTATTTGATAACAGTTGAGAAAATAATTAATTTAATGGAATACATATGAATCATACTAACATTGTACATTAGTTCGAAAGTATTCCCTTCTCACAAGATTATTTATATGGAAATCCAAAATCAACTAGTTACATGTACCATTCTTTCTTTTTTATGGACTTAACTGATAAAATAAAATAAAAATCTTCTAATATTTTTTTATGTGATTTTGGGTGTAGAGTGAAGCTAATCAGGGAATCGGCACCGCATACATACACAACAAGATGCTGGCTCAGCACTGGAATGAGGATTTGAATTTGTGTTGATTATAATCAATGTGTTTTTAGCTTTAGGATTTAGGATAAAATATGAGTTAAGGACTCGAATTGTATTTGAGCTTGAATGTGTGTATGTTTATGAATGTCCGAGTATTTGAGAATTTTACTAAATTTATGTTGTTTTCAATTAATCTGGATATATATGTTTGATGAATTAAAACGGTACCGTACCGATTCAGGTGGAATGTACATGTGTTGGTTTAAAATTTAATTTTGGTACTTGATTGTATCTTTCCAGTCACCCAAAATTAGTACAATTGAAAACATTATAAATTTAGGAACAAATAAAGATCATGAGAAATATAGAAGTATTTTTGATGGAACTATTTTCCAGAATTCCAGCATGCCAAACAAACAGCCCCTGAATTGAAGAGACTTTCACAGAAACATCAGAGAAAGTCTGGTACTTGAATCAATCTTCAAAATTTAGATTGTTGTAATCAGAACAAATCTACAACAGAAATTCAAACATATATATATTCATTCAATTCATATACATCCATTCAAACCAAATGAATCGGTACCAGTACCGGTACGCTACCTCTCTAATCCAACTCATATACATTCAATTCATATGCATCCATTTCAAACGAAGTGAATCGGTACCGGTACCAAAATTACATTTCGAACCAACTCATATACATTCCACTTGAATCGGTACGGTACTGTTTTAGTCCATCCAACATATATATCCAGTTTATTTGAAAATAACATAAATGTAGTACAATTCTCAGGTACTCGCACATTGATTATAACCAACGCATATTCATATCCTCATTCCAGCGCCCAGCCAACATCTTGGTGTGTATGTATGCGGTGCCGATTCCCTGATTAGCTTCACTCTACACCCAAAATCACATAAAAAAAATATTAGAAGATATTTTTTTTGTTTTTTCAGTTAAGTCCGTAAAAAGGAAAGAATAGTACATGTAAAGTTGATTTTTTATTTCCATGTTAATAATCTTGTGACAAAAGAATAATTTGGAACTAATGTACAATGTTAGTATGATTTGAATTCAATTAAATTAATTATTTTCTCAACTGTTATCATATAATTAGAGTACACATTATTGAAATAACTATGCAAACTGGCAATTTATACTTTTATGAGGCTTTCATACACAAATAAATATGAAAATTCGCAATTTGATCTAGAAAAAAAAACCTAATTACTAGTTACGAATCCTTAATTCACTTATAAACACATAATCCAGTGAAGAAAATACAAATTTCAGTAAAAAACAATTATTTAGCGATAAAATAATCCTAAGTAATTATGGTAGAAAGAAGAATAAATTCATGAATAAATTGACTTACTTGATGAAGACAATGCTTGTCCCTTGGGGTCCATTTGATGAAGGAAGTGAAGAATAATTTGATTTGGTCCTCGATTCTTGGCCGGCGTCTTTTGAGTCTAGGGTTTTGAGAGTTGTTTCTTGGGTTTGTATGAGTTCCTTGATGCGATTTTGTGGCTAGGGTTTCGCTGTCTTTCCACCACCTCGCCGAAGCACCATCTTCGCCAGATCCAGATTGCTCAAGGAGAGCTTTGTTCGAAGAGAGAAGAACGAAGATATGGAGATAAACACCACAGTTTAGAGTTCACGGGTGTTGTTTGCACCTGTTAATGTTATTGGGTTTAGGGTATCAATAAGCTTATTGTTATTGGGTTATAGGATTTGAATTAGTTTATTGGATTGATAATTAGTTGAGGGGTAAATTAGTCCATTGTTATGAATTTTCTGTTAAATTTAACCTAATTGTGAATTTTGGATAAATTTGATAATAATATGATTTAGTAGGGATAAATTTGATATTTTCAATTTAAGAGGGATAAATATGTTATTTACGAAGTTAGTAGGGATATAGAAGAAATTCCCCCTTATTTCTAAAATCTCAGAATATAAGACCCATATTAAACACATAACTCTTCCAACGATCAAAACCGAGTTCTTATGTGTCAAAGTTCTCGAAATGATATAATCGTAATTTTATTTTTATGATTATTTAAATAAATATATGATATGGTCTTATTTGCAAAAGTATCAACCCATTAATAATATTTAAAATAGAGTTTACAAAATAGACCATTTATAGGTGTAAATTAAATGGTATGCAAATTTTAAAGTTTAGAAGGTTATGTATGAAATGTGCCCATCCAGCTCATTACATGCATGCCTTTGGGGCCAACACCTCACTCATGCAATAATTGGGCGCCTACCACCTTATCCTCATTCAGATCCCTTCCATACATCCATTAACACTCATGAAACCCTAAGAAAAGAAGAGAGAAAAGGAGAAAAAATCAAGGAAAAGAGGAGATTTCACAAAACGAAAAGTGCCATAATCTTCAGGAGATTGAGTTGTGCGAGTTGGCAAGATCAAAAGAAGAATTCCATCCAAGTTTCGAGTTTCTATATTTTCACTCAATCTTGTGCGCCGTTTTGATTAATCTCTTGATTGTCGAGTTTCTTTCCATTAGGTGAGTGTTACTCTCACTTTCGTTTTATTAAGAATCCAATTACGAGCGTTTCTAGACCTTACATGATAGTCAAGGGTTCTTGTTTTAGAAATCGTATTGTGCTTTAAAAACCGTGTTACCTCAACAAAATGATTATTATGTAGATTTGATCATCTATATATATGTAGAATTTAATTTGGATAAAACGGAAGCGGGCTTACGATTTTAGTGAGGGTCTCCATGAGGCTCTCTATATGTATGATTTGAATTTGTCTAAAACGTAAGCTGAGACTTGCGATTTTAGAAAGGGTCTATGTGAGACTCTATTGAGGTAGCTAACTTGATGTAGTGCAAAGTCCCGACCCATGAGGGGTTTGGCTGTGGCGCATGGATATCCAGTCGTCGGGTGGATGTGTTCCCTTTTTGTTTTGTTCCAGCCCGTTTGTGATTCGCTATCAACTCGGGTTGTCACTTCAGTCGAGAGTTATTAGCGCCATCACCCCGGTAAAAGTATTAGTATGTATATGATTATGTATGAAGGTAAGTGATTTTGATTTCGAAAAGCCAGGGCAAGTACTTTGAGAAGTATTTATATACTTATATGATATCAGAATATGAATTATGGTTACGATTATTTTCGAGCGAGATTTTTGACTAGCCATGTATGAGGTCGATCTTAATAAGCTAGGCTCAAAACTCACTCACTTAGTCACTTCCGTGACTAACCATTTTATTTGAATGTTTTGAGTATAGGTTGTTGTTTAATTTAGACCTAGAGGGGATGAATAGGAAGTCCTAAGGTCCATTTTATGCGGTAATAGCATACAATTACAATTTGGTGCGGAAGCGTAAATAAATTAGAGAAAGAAATACAATACCGAAACAAATAACACACGATATTTGTTTACGGAGTTCGGTAGGTGGTTGCTATGTAGTTTTAACTCACCGGCTACTTGCTCAATCGACCGATTCGATTGATTACAAGTACCTACGTCTCCGGGGTTGCCTTGCGCCTTTTCGGCTTTCGATTGAATACCCAACTCAACTTTTACAAGGTTTTGCCTAGATCGATTTACACGAATCTATCGATCTATGGCGGGATTTACAAATAGTAACTAGCCTATTATAATTTACTACAAACGAACTAGTCATGATCGGTCACGCAAGTTGGGAATCGTTTAGTAGAGGGAAGCGAAATAGATCAATGATCTAGGGTTTTATCTAGAGAATTTATGACCCAAGATCTAGGCTTAGTTTTTCTCTCTTTTAATGGGGTTGTGATTTTGCAAGAAAAGTTAGAGAGAGAAAGATAGGAAGGGTTCTATTTATAGAACACATAGACTCTTCCTATTTCCAATTTTTATGTACAGTCCGTCGTGACGGACACATTGTTCCGTCGTGACGGACTGCAAGTCAAAACTAGCCGTTATAGCAGAATATTCGAAATACTACTCAGTCCATCGTGACTGACTTATGGTCCGTCACGACGGACCTAAATTATGCATGGGGTTTATTTCAACGCACTGATGGTTCGTTACAACGAACCTCATACTGTGACTTTGTTTTTCTTGATAGTCTGTCGTGACTGAGCATTGTGCGTCGCGACGGAAGTCAAGTGTGCACAAGGTCCGTCACGACTTAGTAATATGCGTCGTGACGGACTGTCACTGTAAGTTTGATTATTTATCAACTTACATGTCCGTCATGACTGAGTCAATTCATGACGGACGTCATAGGTCAGTCACAACAGATTGGTTCATCCGTTGTGACGGATAGTGTGTTCAAACTCACTGTGAGTGTGCTATGAGTTAAGGTCCGTCGTGACGCTCTGTGGTCAGTCATGACGGACCTCGTTTGTAACTCACTGTGAGTTTGCTTTGAGAACTTTTTGTATTGTCCGTCATGACGTTTATTGGTTCGTCACGATGGACTATGGGTCTCAGTCATGATGCTTTAGTGAACCGTCATGACAGACTGTATAGAGTGTACAGTTCTCAAGCTTCAACATGTGTGTCCGTCATGACGGACTGGTTGTCCGTTGTGACGGACTGTACACAGTTTTCACACCTTATCTATTTTATGTTTTTCGAATATTTGTTTCTTGATCTTGAGTTATAATTCAAAGATAAGTCTAGGGATACCTATGGTTATTTTGATGATTGTGATATCCCAACTTGCGGAAGTTTTCTACGTCTTGACATCTTCACTTGATCATGCGTTTACGTGCTATCGTTTCTTCATGGTCTTGACTTCCTTGCTTTCTTGATGTTCTTTTGATTTCTTTTGCGGATTGCACATATATCTCTACATGTGACACTTACACAAATTGATTAGTGTTATCGACGTTGTTTTGAGATAATCAAACAATAGGACATTTGGATCAACATAGGTATGGTGGACAGATAATTCGGGGCAGCGGGTATCTAGAGTGTGAGTACGATGGTTTCGTTTTCATTGCGGAACCTCCATGTTGTGTATATTAGTGTACTTCCGTTTCTAGGCAGCGAGACTTTTGTTACTGCGACATCTTGTTTAGTTTTGTGTTTGTTTATGTCGCGTATGTGTTTATATGCTTCCGCTAGGTTTCTTTATGTTTGTTTGTATATGTTATGGTGATGCATGTATATATATATGTGTGTCGTTGTTTTCGAGTTGTGGAATTTATGTTTTTGTGAAATTATCATATAAGAGCATGTAGTATACGAGTTGTATACTGGCGGGTTGCCGCACCCTTTTCCATTTTATTTTGGGGTGTGACACTTTAATATAGTTAAACTAGATGATCAAAAAAAATTGGTTACTCTTGAATTTGAAAAAGGTATCTCTAGGTCTCCTAATGAATTAGAATCGAAGGAATAAGCATATGCATATCCACGCGTAAAAGAACCAATAAATCAATATTTGTTTTTCATGTCTTATTTTATTCAGTGTTATTATGGATCAAGAAAAAATTTGTATTTGACTTAAAAATCATGTCTTATGATTAAGTATATCGTATAACAAAGGGACTGTATACATACGTGATGACAAATTGTTGTGATTAAGCATATTCATTCAACAAGCGAGGTAGCTGAAGGGCAAGGAAGAGAACGAGTCTAATGACAAAAATTTCATCACTCCAATTCCAGCTCATATTAGCACTAGAACAACTACACTTGATCCGATGTATTTAGCAGCAGCAAGCATGGTCAATAACAAATTGTTATACACCACCAATAATAGAAATTTCGATTATGGTAACAGCTAGTGATGCTTTTCAAAAGTCCGCGTATGCACAGCAAGCCAAATCTGGGGATGTCAAATCCTGGATCCTGGATTAGGTCTCTTTCGCCAAATGGGCTGGCGAAAGAGACCAAATCCGGGATTTTGCATTCCCACACATTCTAAACCAACTTAATTAGTGCTCAAATCCATCTCTAACCTCTTTCACCAAACGACATGGCGAAAGAGCATTCTCTTTCCCCAAGCACCCTCGTGAAAGCGCAAGTTTTGTAATTTGGACAAAACTCTCTTCTTACAAATTGGGTTTTCACTACAACATTTCAGGATATCAGCGACGGTAAAAACCGTCGCTAAAAGACCCAAAAACCGTCGCTAAAAGTATTACCGATGGCCAACCGTCGCTAAAAAAACCGTCGCTGAAAGCTGCGTCGCTGATGTCACTTTCAGCGACGGCCCGTCGCTAATACTAGTTTCAGCGACGGTTTCTTTTCAGCGACGGCCCGTAGTAGATAGCTTGTCACTTTCAGCGACGGCCCGTCGCTAATACTGGTTTCAGCGACTGCCCGTAGTAGATATTATATTTAATTAATTAATTAATATTTAAATTAATCAATATTTTATTTAATTAATCAATATTATATTCAATTAATTAATATTTAATTATTTATTCATATTATTATTATAAATGTTTATTATTTGTTATATATATTACTATTATAATAGTATAATAATATACTATTAATGTAAAACATATTACTTAATTACCTATATTATTACGCATTATATATACACACACACACACACACACATATTTCAAAATCAAAAATAATATATATATATATATATATATATATATATATATATATATATATATATATATATATATATCACAAATTCAACAATAATACAAATAATACAAATAATATAACAAATATCACATAATTCAAAAACATAACCAATAATACAAAATAATACAAATATTCAAATAAACAATACATAATACAAATAATACAAACAATACAAATATGGAAATTACGAAAATGCTACATCATCAAAATAAACACATATGGAACTTGTCACGCGTCATCTCGATCAGGCCTGCAAATGAGCATAAATTGCAAAAAAGATCATTCCTTTTATAATTTAGAACCAACTCTTATTTGTCAACCACTTAATTCAACACATCTTTATACAAATTATCGAAAGCAAAATAAATATAATTGACAAAATTAACTAACCTGGCCAACGTATACTGCCAGCACATCTCATGTCGAAGCCAATTCCAACAACTACAAAATAAACAAATTAAAATCAAATAATTAACAATCATCTAGAAATGATCCGAAAAACCTAAATTACAAACCTTAACCCTAATTACTAACAGATATAAATTAAAATCCAAAAAAAAAATCAATTAACAAAAAAGTACCCGTCGATGCGAAATGGTTATCACACATCCATGAGATGAGGCGACGCGAACAAACCTTCAGTTAAGCTTGACCCTTACCAGATCAAAGCTGCAATGAAATGGATGAACTCATCGTTATATGACTGTCCCAGCTCATCTTCGCCTACAAAACCAAAGCCTTATATTTAGAACCAAATTGGAGACGATTAAAAAATATTAATACATACAAACCTTTTTGTTTTCTGAGCCTCACATTCTCCTCCTCCAAGCCAGAAATTTATTATCCAGATCATTTGCATAAACCTTTAATGAAACAAATATTAATAAATCTCAAATTATGAATTGAAAAATTAATGGGGTTAAATTGAAAACAATACCTGCTTCCTAGCTCAAGATCAAGCTGCTGATTCTCGATTCTTAATCATCCTTTCTAGCCTTCTTTTGGAATTAATAACCGGCGACAAATTGAAACTAAATTATGGCATTTGTACTTTTATCGCTACAACCGGTCCATCTCAAGTACACCCTTTATATATCTCGTAATAAGCAAACAATAAATTAATAAATCTATTAATTATATATGTAATTAATAAATAAATAAAAAAAGGAACCTGGCCAAAGGCAGCAGCGGCAATAGGCTCGAACGTCTTCTTTTGACCACTGATCCGGTTGCAATGGTCTGTGCCCACTGATCACGCGATACGCATCAAGCTATAGCTAGAAAATAAACCAGAAAAGAAATAAACAAATCTAATTCAGCCAACGAAGACCGAAGAAACAACATGCAATAAAACCTAAAAACGAAATTTGCATAGGAACTGAAAAACGACCTGCAAACTGCACTGAATCATGCACAAATCGAAGACAAATCAAACAAAAACGAATAACACAACTAACTGAGAAAAAAATCGAAGCAACAAACGATTACCTTCACCTGAGCCGAAAACCGTGCGAACCCTAAAAATCGTTGTGCTCGTCGGCCGCGCAAACCCGAGAAATGGACGTGCTCGTCGGACGCGCAAACCCCAGGAACCGCCGTGCTCGTTGGGTTGGCCGCACAAATGCCAAAAATCGCCTTGCTCGTCGCGCGCAAAACCCCTAGAAATCGCTTCTTCTGTGACCGCAGAAAGAAGAGAGCTTGTCGAGCAGAATAGAAAGTGAGGAGAGAGAAAGAATTGGCCTCTTACATGACAGAGAGAGGGCGCGGCAGAGAGAGAGAGAGAGAGAGAGAGAGAGAGAGAGAGAGAGAGAGAGAGAGAGAGAGAGAGAGAGAGAGTTGGGCGGGATGAGGGTTAGGGTTAGGGTTTAAGAGGGGAAGACGGGATGAGGGCGTGGCAGAGAGGGAGAAGGAGAGGGGGCTGTGAATGTGGGAAGAAAGAGAAGGTCTGGCGGGGGGGGGGGGGGGGGGGGGGGGGTTATATCTAAAACCCTAAGCGAATCAGCGACGGGCCGTCGCTAATACCGCCCGTCGCTGATAACTATTAGCGACGGTTTTAAGAATCAGCGACGGGTTTATAATCAGCGACGGGCCGACGGTGAAATTTCAGTATTAGCGACGGCCCGTCGCAAAAACCTCGTTTTATTAGCGACGGCCCGTCGCTGAAGCTCTTCCCCCCTCGTTGATACCCAGATCTGTTGTAGTGTTTGCAAAAGGCTAGTTGTCCAAAAAAAAATTCTTTTTTTGTTCCATATTATATTATACCTTATTTCTAAGGTTAGAGGGTCGTTGAGGAGCTGCCATGTGGCACCTCTTTTTTTATTTTTTTATTTTTAATCTTTTTTTCCAAAAAAAAATTCAAAGGATTGTTGAGGAGCTGCCACGTGGCACCCTTTTTATTTGAATTTTTTTTTCTTCATATTTTCTCAATTAGATTTCGCGAGGCATGCTCTGTGTCCGCCACGTGATCCTTTTTTATTTTATTTTAAGTTTCTTTTTTGTCAATTTTGAAATTTCGCGTGGGGCTGCTGAGGAATTGCCATGTGGCATGTCCTGTGCCCGTCACGTTGCATTTTTTATTTTTTCGTTTCAGATTTTTCCAATTTTTAGATTTCGCAGGACATATATAAAAATAAGATATGTCACGTGGAATGCTCTATGCCTGCCATGTCGTCATTTTTTTTTTTTTTTTTGAGATTTTGAGATTTCGTAGGGCATATATGAAATTATAATAACAACAAATCTAAAAAAATATATATGCAATCGACTAGAACAAACCCGCGCAATTGTGCGGGAGTATCGTAACAAATAAGGGGCTGTTTGGAATGGAGTAATTATGACAGTTAGGAGATGCTATTACTGTAGTGTTCAAATCCTAATGTTTGGTATGATGTATTGAATGAACCTCCTGCAGTTTGTACTTCCCTAAAGCCTCTTATTACTGCAGTCCCATCACAGCTCCCTATTACCAGAATCGTAACAACGGGAAGCTGAAAATTCTGGCGGGAGAAATGAAACGACCTGAATTTCTTGTTCACATCTCAGCATCGCCTTCCTTCTCACCAACTATGTCGCCACCCTCTCCCTTCTCTGGTTTCCCTATCGATCACCACTGCCAAATCACAAATTTGTGGATTCAGTTTTTTGTATTAGGGTTTATGAATTGCTGAATTGAGATCTGTAAAAGATCTCGGTTATATATAAAATCGAGACTTTTTTTTTATAATATCTCAATAACATATAGAGTTCAATTTAAAATTTCATGTCAAAATAAGTCATGTTTATACTTTATATGGAACAGATAGACAAATAAATATCAAAAGTAGATTTCGGTTAATAGCTCAATTAGTAGATTTATCTCAAGGATAATTGATGAATGAACTCAATAATCTGTGTATTATTGACTGAAAGTCAGATTAAAACAAGAACTTCTAAAATCAGGAACTAAATTGAAAAAACAGTCAATTTAGGCAATAAAAAGGTAAATTCGATGATTAGTGGTTTATTCCATGATCCGGTAAATAATATTTAGTTTGAACGTGTTCGGTCTGTTTGTGACATTAGCATATTGCTCGAGAAGTAAATTATGGAGAAATGTCTCTTATTACAGTGAAAAAGAAATTGTTTGAATTTCTCCAATCTCGTCAGGCTTCATTCAATCTTTTCTCAATTGGAATCAATTAGAGTGTGCGGCAAGTCTATGACATGAGCAAAATAGTGATTTTTATTTTATTTCATAGTTTGAAATTATGGTGGTTATGTTATGTGCACATTACAATGTTCCGTTTTCATATGTTGATCCATTAATTAATTTGCTCTATTACGTAATGATTCGTCTTGATAAACATTCCTTGAGTAAAGAACATAAGGATACCATGTTCAAAAAAAAGAAGAACATAAGGATAGTATATTAATTAACTGTAGCTACGATGATTGGAAAGTTCAAAGGAATTTTGGTCTGATTTTCTTTTTTTTATATTGTTCTTGATTACTAATGATATTTATTCACAATTACCTGGCTAATTAACTAGAATATAATTCATTTATAATAAGTAATAATTAATTATGATAACGTGTAACAAGCGTGTTATTTTGGGTCATATACGAGCTACAATTTTGATTAAACTGAGAATATCTATATGGATAATTAAATAATATGATGAAGTTACAAGACCCATTGCACCGATCCAAACAAAAAAGATGCAAGTGCAGTTTTTTCATTAATTTTCATTCAAACATCACAAGTTAAATAGAATTGCAACAACTTGGAACCCTAGAGCTTTCACTACTGCACGTAGTTTCTAACACCACTATCCAAACACCCCTAATTCTTTAGGCACGAGAGTTGGGCCATGTGTAGGTTTGGTAATCTCTTTTTTTCTTGTCAAGGGCCAGGATTAGATAGCAACTTTTTTATTCTTATTTTCATATTTGTCTTTAGTATATGAAATAAGGCATATATCTGCTTCGTTGTCTCCTTTTCTTTTTCTATATATTATATGGAAGAGAGGCTTTGAACTCTCCACATTTCCTCTAAAAGAATGGTCAAAAAAATAATTCATATATTTGGATGAATTTCTTGATGTTTTGGTTATGAAAACTTCGAAAATCAATTTGCTTTAATTTTGGTATGCGCGTTCGATCCGTACCTCTAACCAAATTAATTGTTTCTCATTCAATAAAAAAACAAAAATACTTGTATCAAAATTAAAGAAAATCATAAAAAACTGGTGAATCATTCGAGCCTTAATTGTTTTTCAAATTGGTAAAGTTCGAATCAATTTATTCACAAAGTCCATTAACCAATTTATGTATATTATCCAAATTTACTGTATAATAATAACCAAAACTATTGCTCTTATTTATCCAAAATATATTGTTGAAGAAGTCTTTATCAGGATATCTTTTATAAAAAGGTCGATATTATTTTTTTCCGAAAAAAGCAAAGAAAATAAAGAGAAACGAAGTACAGATTGAAGTATCTCATTGAAATGGTCTTTGAAGCCCCCCAAAAAATATTTGTCGAAGTTGAAGTTTCAATCAAAATTCAAATTCAAGCCTTCCATAAAATTTGATCAACTCATCATTGAAGTCAATATCAAAGTTCAAAATTATCAAGCACAAAAAATGAGTTCTAAATTATCAAGCACAAAAAATGTGTCCGTTAACATTCTGTACTAACTTACGATACATCTTTTTTCAAAGATATTTTGAGTAATTATCAATTAAGGAGTATTTAAAGTAGAATTTCAAGTATATTTATCAATAAATTATAGACTAAATACGAAATTTGAATAGTTCATGAAATAACAAATATCCATAAAAAATAAATTTATGATACACCTTTCTAAATACCCAAAATATTTTTTTAAAAGATACTCAATTAAATATCATGAGTTTGCTACTTAGGACTTTTTTACCATATGATTTATTTTGAGATTTTATGATTTTTAATGATATTTATATTCATCATTAATAATTTCCATAAATATTTATGCGCATCATTAAATGCACAAATCTCAAAGTAGTTCTAAAAATTTAAATATGAAAATTAAATTATAACCGTATTGATGTGATCTATATCATTTAGATATCTTATAAAACAAATTTTGTTTCATTTGTATTTTTCTATATAACAAAACCGACAACATATTTTCACAACCGTCTATTTCGATGAATGAAAAGTCGAAACATTGTGAAAATCAATCCTATGCCTATCTATATAATTTAAATTAAATCCAATACAAAAAATTTGAATTTTAAAATTGATTTCATGATGAATCATGACGTAAATACTATCGACCGTTAATATATTTACGTGTCATGATGGATATGATACAAATTTTTATTTTGCATGAAATTAAATCTATAACATTCTTAAACGATATATATTACATCTATGCGGTTGAAGTTTAATTTTCGTGCATAGATTTCGAGAAATAAACGTCGTTGTCCGTGTTATCCACACAAGAGTGTATATATATGATGGCTAATATACTCAATTAATTATCATGAATTGTATACTTAGGAACTTTTTAACATGGAATTTTGCTTTGAATTTTGTGTTTTTTTTAATGATATTTATATAAATTTGTGTTCATCATTAATGATATTCATAAAAATTTGTGCTCATCAGTAAATGCACAAATCTAAAAACAAATTTAATAGTAAAAAAATCTTAAGTACTAAACTCACGATAATTAATTAAGTATCATAACCATCATCTATATATATGGCAAGGCTATTTAGTCATTTCTAAGCAACCCGCTACATGAAAATATACATGTTTGAGAATAAATTTAACTACACTACAAGTACTGAAGTCTAAAAATGACTCGATATACGGAACCATAAAGTTAGTGAAATAGATAGAGTAATGATAGGACCACGATTTTTTTACCAAGAATTGACCACAACTGCCACGTGGTAGGCAATTGGCTGCATTTTTTCACAACTTTTAATGCAGTCAATTGCCTGCTGCCGCGTGGCAGTTGTGGTCAATTCGTGGTAAGAAATTCCTGGTCCCTATCATTATCAAATAGATATCACAATCCAGTCCTTTCGACGAAAATTCCAATTTTATAGGGGCCCTACCGTAAATCCGACACTTCTGTACTGACTAGCCTTCAAGGTTATAATTGGAAAAACAGCATTTAATGAAACTGCAACCGCAAATCTTAGCTTTTCTCCAGTCATGTCATTCTAATTTATTACTCTCTCCCTCCATTTACAAAAAAAACTCATATAAAATTAACAAACAATAAATCATCCAAAAATTACAAAAATTATTTGTGCAATTAAAAGAAACTATTAATCGAGTTATTACTGATTAATACGTACTTGATGACCTCATTAGATTAAAATAATACCAAAGAAATGCCGTCTCCATTTTATACAAAATGGAGTGGGTTGAAGCAGGATTCTGTCTTCCCCGTACTTGCACAGTTTATTTACTAATTGTACAATTATCTTCTAATCAATCTCTCCATTGACTATCTTCTCTTCCTCCTCTCTCTCTCTCTCTCTCTCTCTCTATCTATCTCTGCTCTGCGCCACAAATGGATTCTTCATCCAGATCCTCGCCACGGCGGCAACTACAGGGCAAACGTCCTCCGCAACTTCGAGTGAGCCCAGAGTCAGCCAAGATAAGAAAGCCACCTCCTCACCCAGCGGCGCAACATCGAGCCACGACTTCCGGCACGGCTGCTCCGCCTCCTTCCAACGCTCCTCGCCGTCCTATAATCATCTACGACGCTTCCCCGAAAATCATCCACACAAAACCCGGTGATTTCATGTCTTTAGTACAACGTTTAACTGGTCAAAATTCGGATTCGGGAACTGCCGCCACTTCACCCGCCGCCCGTATGGCCTCCATAGAAAGATCCGTTACTCCTCGACACGCCCGAAACCCGACAAATGTGATTGAAATTGCAGACGACGGGTACTCATACTCCGCGGTACCGGATCCGGGTATAATGGCTCAACCGGGCTCAATTGGTTCATTCCCGCCTGGTATACTATCCCCGATGCCTTCAAATCTGCCACTGGTATCGCCGGGTTTCTTCTCGCCGCTATTCGATCCGAGTTGTCTTGCAATACTGAACGATCTGAGTCCTGTATTTAACCCAGGTAACAATGGTAATTTTCTAGGAAATGGAAATAACGGAAGTTACATTCCCAATAGTCCGTTAGGGTTTAGTCCGAGCGTGCTACTGGGGACTCCGATGAATCCCACTTTGCCTTCTCCGGGATATAACTTCGACATGTTTAACCAGTTACCAGATTTCTAAATGCGGGAAAATGGAAATACTGGATTTAGGTTTAGGATTATTGATTGATTGATTATTCGTGATTAATTTTTCCATTATTGTGTTAATTAGGGTTTAGTTGAGTGGGGCCAAAAATACGGCCTACCAGTATTGACTTTCAATTGTTTTGTGATTTCTTTTTATGGATTTTTGGATTTGTATACACAGAGAAAGGAAAGGAGATTAGAATTGGAGTTAATTGTTGATTATTTAATTACAACCCTTTTGACAAAGTCTCTTTTTTATGGATAATTAAAGAGGAATGAAATACGTGTAAATGAGATCTATTGAAAATGTCTTTGTTTTATTTTATTTTTATTTTTAGTAGTTGTAATTTATGTATGGTTTTATTTAGCCGCGTCACTGTAGTTTTTTTATATTTTTAATGCGAGTGCCAGTTAAGTATGAGAGCAATTTGATTTATTAAAATTAAAAAATTGTTTTTGAATAATTCAAATGTATATTTTCATTTGAATTGAATTATTCAAATATATGTACTTATAATTGAGGCAGTTAGTTAATGTTTGAAAAGCCTACGTAAACATATTGGTTTACATCTGGCAGACACATTAGCACTTTTTTAAAGACGTTCAAATTAGAAAGCACCTTGTCCAATGAAAGTGAGATGATATATATATATGAACCAGAGAGAATAGATTTGTAGTTGGCTTGATTTAGAAGTTACTAGCATTACCCCCGCGCAATTGCGCGGGGCTGTTCGGGTTTATAAGTAATGTAGTTGAAAAAAATTGTTGTTCATTTTGTGTATGTGACTTTCTTTTTGTAATCATTATTATATGTGTAATTTAGTGTGTTGTGTGCGAGTGAAATTTTGTAGCAAAAATCGTTTGAATATTTTAAGAGCCGGATTTCTTGAATAAGTAAAATAATAGTTCAGAAAATATTTTGTGCGAGTGAATATTTTGTAGCAAAAATCGTTTGCTAAAAAAATTATCTATATTTTATACTTCATAAGTAAAATAAGGAAAAAGAACGAATGAGTCGTCATGAAATTTATTAAGAACATAATAGTTCAGAAAACATTGCTGAAAAAAAGAGTGTTTTTAATTTCACAAATCCTTAATTTCGCTACATATTTAGCACAAATATTTTTCGTCCTTTGTGTGGTCAGCCAACAACAAAGTTTGACGATGTCATCGCTACCGTTTCGTTCGAACCTTTAATTTAAATTATGTCATGATTATTCGCACATCCATGATTTGGTATATTTTTAACCCCCTAATTTTTTTTTGGATATTATAAAAAATTCTCTATCTTTTCGTAAACTCCAAAAAAAAAAAATTCTTTACCAAACTTTTATTTTAATATACTCCTTATGGATGATATTAATTTTTTTTTTCCCAAAATACCCTCCAAATCTCATATGTAATAATTAAAACTTATTTTTGTTATTTTTTATTAATTTTAAGAAAATTCATAAACACTTCTTAACACGTAGTGATTTAAAAAAATTTAAATTATTACATATTTTGTTTATATAATTTTAATATTACATTCTTTATTCATAAAAAAACTAACATTAAATGATAATAAATAAACATCTTGCGAATATATTCATAGAAAATATCTATTTAAACATCTATTTTTATGTTAGTTTTCTTTTTATGTATTTTTTAATAGTTTTGTGATATTTTATTTTTAAATATTTGCAAGATGTTCTTTTATTAATATTGTTCAACTTATTATAATTTTATTTTAGTTTTTCAAGAAAAATAATAAAGAACCAAAATGTAAATTTTAAAACTTCGAAGTACCAAAATGCAAATATAAAGGACCAAAATGTGAAAAAAGGACCAAAATATAATTTTTTTAAAAAAATAGGACCAATTTGAGGCCCCTGGACTAAAATGTAAATTTCAAAACTTCGAAGGGCCAAAATGCAAATATAAAGGACCAAAATATAAAAAAAAGGACCAAAATGTAATTGTTTTTCGAAAAAAGGATCAATTTGTAAATAAAAAAGGACCAAAATATAAAATAAATATTTAAAAAAAAGGACCAAAATGTAATTGTTTTTCGAAAAAAGGACCAAAATGTAAATTTTAAAACTTCGAGGGACCAAAATGCAAATATAAAGGACCGAAATGTGATAAAAAAGGACCAAAATGTAATTTTTTTTAAAAAACAGGACCAATTTGAGGCCGCTGGACCAAAATGTGAATATTAAAACTCGAAGGACCAAAATGCAAATATAAAGGACTAAAATGTAAGGAAAAAAGGACCAAAATGTAATTTTTTTTTTAAAAAGGACCAAATTGTAAATAAAAAAGGACCAAAATGTAAAAAAAATATTTTTTTTTTACGAATAGGCCCCTGGTGACGTGGCTGCACCAGGGGGCTGCAAATCCCCTTGAATTAGTATATAGTATAGATAACGTCCGACTAAGTAATGAATTTGTGTATAGTTTTTGGAGTACTATATCAAGGCAATTCTAGGTCCCATTTTTTGCCGGAACAGGTTGGTGAAGAAAGGCGTTGAAATAGTCTTGACAATTATATTAGATTTTGGAGTACTGCAAAATACCCATTTATTTATTAGGAATTTTTTTTAAAAAAAAACCTAAATTTTTTTAAAATTAGATTTTCTGAAGAACTCTCGTAGGTCCTTCCTAATTGTCAATCATCTTCAGGCTTTAATAGTGTGTTCATATGACAAATAGCCAACGCAACCACCAAAAAGATTACTCTAATTAATCATATTATAATCATAATCTTTTGACAAAAGCTCGACCTATCGAATTTGACATTTATTCACTCAACGCTATTTATTTATTTATTTCCTTTGGTTAGAAAAATAAAACACAATTGTTGTCCTTTCAATTTTTCTCTTCTATTTTCCACGTCTGCAAAATTGTGCAGGCACGTCTATACAACAGCAAAGCCTACATAACCACCGACACCCCTTCTTTTAACAAAAAAAACCCTCAATTATTCTCTAATTACTCTACTATTATTATTATTATTATTTTATTATAAACTTTATAATCTGACAGGAAAACCGTAATTATGAAAAGACCTAATTACCCCATCAGACCCGCCCGTAACCACAACCTCGTTCCACGCACCGCAATTCTCGCAATTCACAAACTTCCCCAATTTCTCTACCAAAATCAAATCCTTTACGTTCTTCAAACCCAATCTCTCTTCGGGCCAGGTGGCGGCGGGGCCCATCGGGAATAAACACGAACCCAGTGACAAACAATCTACTAACGGGTCGGATTGTTGATCCGGTTTGGGTTTCTCAAACCCGGGCCACGACACGGCTATCGATGCGTCGGACGACGAGAAGGTCTCGGACGACCGGTTCGGAACGGGTTTTTTGTCGGAGGGTGAATTTGTAAAGTTGTTGGAATTGAAAATCTGGACGCGTGATTGGTCGCACACCGAGATGATGTGGCGGCCGTCAGAGGTGAACGATGGGGATGCGAGGGATTTTGATCTTCGTAGACCTGCATCGAGATTCGTGCAAAAATAAATAAATAAATAATTTTTAGTAGTGGGAGGAAATATTTATACAATGAAAATAATGAGAGAATTTATTCATACCTTTGGACTTCTGAAGAATATTTATTCCGTCTGTAATGTGAACTCGTGAGCCTGAAGTAATCACGAGGCGTCCAGACTCAGTATACTGAAAGATTTACGAAATAAAAAAAATAAGGATTGTGTAAAATATAACATTAAATTTCGTAAAACTAAAGTTTTAGTTGCAAAAAAAAAAAAACCTGAAGGGAGGTAATTCTTTTAGCAGAAGACTTCCGTTTCGATTCAAATTGTAAATCACGAACCAACATGATATTTTCATCTGTACACCCAAGCAAAAAATAATTAATAATTACCCACAAACAAACATAAAACAAAATAAAATTGAATAATAGATTGATACCTTGTAATTCATATAAACGACAAGTGCCATTAAAACAACCCACCGCAAAACCCTGCAAAAATAATTCCAAAAATCAAATAAATAACAGAAAATATTTTTATTTATTTTATATTGTGATTAATGGAATACCTTGGCATCGGGTTGGAACGAGACGGAAGTGATGATGTGACGCGATTCGACCCAATCAAACACTCGATTCTCGCTAATTCTCCAAAATCTCACTTTTCCATCTACCGATCCACTCATAAATATCCCCTCATCAATTGGATTGAATTGCACACTCGTCACTAAAAAAACAGAACATACAAATATTATATACATTTGTATAATTGTATTTTTCAAACCAAAAAATTGATGATAAATACCATAAGTGGAATGACGAAATGTTGCGAGACAATTTTCTGAACCGATTTTCCACAACCGCACCGTTTTATCCATTGATGATGTCAGCAAACACTGCAATCAAATAACTATTTATCAAAATTAATTGTATGGAAAACAATAAGATGAAAAATGAAAATATAAAAATGATTATTAACTTACGTCGTTAGACTTTGACCAAGTCAAATCGAGTATTTCACTGTCATGTCCTCGAAATTCGTGCAGCGGGGTATCGAGGATATTAAACACTTTATTGGGTATTATGGCCAGACCCGACCCGTTAACAGTTTCGTTTTCGACTTCGATTATTCCCAAAATGCCCTTGGTTTTTATTCTCGCATTTCCAATTGGAGACTCCATTTCTCTAATTTTCCAGATTTTCAAAACCGAATCTTCTCCAGCAGTAGCTAAATACAAACCATTTGGGCTGAATTTCATAACTCCAATTGGGCCTTTATGGGCCTTTATTTCTTGATCCATATATACAGAAGAAAATTCCATGTATTTTTTATTGTGTTTGTTTACTTCTACTCTAATTGGGGTTCTATAATTTGGAGGATAATTATTATTATATTCAGGTAAATCAAAAGTTCTCGGTTTCCTTCTCTTAGAAAAAACCCTCCAAAATTTCTTGAATTTACGAAGTGGTCCTTGAATTTTTTTGTTTCTCACAAAGAGATCCTTTTTCAAGAACCGGCGAACGAGGCCTGAGATGCCGAGCAAGGCCTCGAAATCTTGAAATGATTTTAATTTTTCAGAACCAATTTCGGTAATCGAGTCTTTAATTACCGAAAGTACCCCTCCAGTATCGAGATTAATTTCATTGTTAGATTTAGAACAAGAAGGGGAGTCCGAAACGGTATCTCTGGTTTCTGAAATCCCTTCGAAATCCAAAATTTCATCTTTTTGAAATTGGAATTGAAGAAATTCGTCCAAACCGACTCCTTTGAAGAATTTGTTGCGCCTTTCATGGATACTGGAGAGCTCCATTGTAGAGAACTCGCTGATGAAGTTTGTCGATTCGAAATTTAGATTGATCGTTTCGAATAATTCTTCTTGTAAGGGAGAAGAATCTATTGAGGATCTTTTGCTCGAATCAGATGCATCGAAGAAAGTATCTTCTTCGATGTCTGGATTTAATCTCAGCATTTTCTTTGAAGAAGCGGAATTTAGATAATCGAGGGTAGAAACGTCATTTCTCTTAAGAGGGAGCACAGAAATCTGCATGAGAAAAGTAACGGATAAATAAACAGTAGAATTCGTAAGAAACGTCAATCCAAAACCAGGTGCGTAATAAAACAGTAACGAATACTAGTAGAAAACTCATGCGAATAGAAGTAACTCAATCACCAAATTGACATTAAAATTGCAACTCAAAATTTTGTTTTTGAAATAAGATCTAAAAACAACAAAATAATAATATCAAAAACGCAATACACAAACTAAAATTCTCTGTTAAATCATTTATTTCCACACACGAAAAAATTCAAGGAAAACAGAGCTCCAATCACTCACGAATTCGCGTGGCTTCGCAAAATTCTACTAACGACATTATCTGAAGAAAGGGAGAAGAGAAGTAAATAAACGAAGAAGAAGACAGGAAAGGTACAGAGGAGAAAAGCAGAAAGAGCTGAATCGCCGCCCGAGCGCCCGCACGAGCCAGCAATGCACGAATCTCCACGCACATCTTCCATTCCCCTATTTACTTTCAATTGCGCCTCTTTAAAAAACCGCAGAACATCAATACTTTCTCGCATACACCCGGTCCACCGTCATCACCACCCCTCATCCAACAACAAATCGTCCTATTTACTGCTGTTTCATTCCGCATCTACTGAATATAAACTAATTATGGGGATTGATTTGTTTGTGGACCGAGTGTATGGAAATAATTAACAAAACGTTAGATAATTAAAAGGATTATTCTAAAATTCCATTCCCACCCCTCAAGATTGCAATAATTGCATGGTATTAAAGGGGACCGCAGGCTAGCCAGCCTGTGCGAACCTCCATTGTACAATACAGTTCTTTGCCCATCCATTGTCCGACACGTGTCCTACTCTGCTCTATGGTTCTACCCCTACTCTACTCCTCCCTATACTCCCTAGTCTACTCGTACTCTCTACTACTGTACTCTCCTAACCGACACTTTCTTGCGTGGACCCGGTGTATGGATTTACTAAGCACAAACACAAGGCCATGATTGGTTCATGAGTGATGAAACGGGTGTAGGAATTCAGTATTGGGATACGGAGTTACGGTACAGTAGGTTATCAATTTATACGAAAGAAGCTCCGCCAGTAGGATATTAACACGATACGGCCGCCATTAATGGCTTCTCGTGCTCGTCCTGCTCGTCCTTGTTGAGTTTCTTTTGTGCTCTTTTGTTGCCGTGGACAAACGCCGAAAGATCTCTATGCCTTTGTCAGTATCAGGTAAAGTTGATTATTATTATTATTATTAGGAGAGGAGAGGAAGTACTAAAACCTAAATTTCATCTTTATTCGATTTTACGCGTGTATGTATAGATATTATATTATGATTCTTTTATGATTGTGTAGCTCTGTACATTTGATTCACCAAATCTCATCTTTGGATTTTAGCGTGCGATCATCACTAGCTACTCAATTTAGGGCAAATTCAATTAAAATTCCTCGAAAAAATTCACCAAACCACAAATTCAAACCGATAATTGAGTGATAGAACTTACAATTTGTGATCAGATCAAAATCTGTTTCGTCTCCGGCGATTCAATCAAGTTTCGGTTTAGCAAGATTAATTATTGATGGATCGAATTTTGTGAAAACACGAGAGAAACTAGAGGGAGAGAGAGTCCGAATTTGGAGATAAGCAAGAAATATATAAGCTTATAAAAACTGCAAAATGTAAACTTGAACCGCCCCCAATTCCTCTGACCGTACATTATATATATGGACTCGGTCTATATGCGTACAATAAATGTTAACTTGTTTATATTTATTTAGAGTATAAATATATGGTTATTATGGTGGACGAGGTTTAGCTAAAATGGTGAATGGGTTGGTGATATGTAGCACGCCGATATAAAATATAAAAATTATAGTTCGGTAAATAGATAATGACTGTATTTTTAAATGTATATAGTGCAATTAAAATATTTATTTGTTTCATCGAAATGGTCATTAAAATAATATTGTGTATAGCTAATTTGATGTGGTTTTTATTTTTATTTTATAATTTGTATTTGTAGTAAAATTAAAGCCATTTTGATGGAGGTGTGCGTTGAAATCTTGATAGGAATATTATTGGATCACTAATTTCTGTAAACCAAATCCGAATTTTTCAACTCAAAATTCAAATTCATTTGATGTGGACTCTCTCTTCAATTATTCTCTCTTTTCTAAAAGAGCATGCCTAATTATCTTAAAAATAAAAGATTATTCTCCACATAAACATGTCTAACAATTATCTATATTACCCTAAAAATGTAAATATATGTTTTGATGCGTAAAAATAGATATAACCCAACCCAAATAAAACCCAAAATTAGACAGAACGAAGGGGGTAAAGTGACCATTTTGTCCTTATTAATGTTGATATATAGTTTGATAATGATGTTTGGAAATATAGGGACACATCAAGAAGACAATATAGGGAGTGGAGGTAGAAAAGAAGCCAATGAAAGTGGAGGAGTTTGGAAAATACATTCTAATTCTAATTCTAATTAACGTTGATAATTTGTCTTATTTAGCCTTTTTGTCTAAAGTGGATTCTTTTAATAGGTGCACCTTGGCTTAGTGGGGTATTTATCTTTTCAATTTGTTCTTCCTCAAGGAGACATCCTTTTACATGGATTGAATTTTATAATTTTTATTTTTATTCGGCTTTGTGGATTTTAAAAATTGATTTTTTGAGTTTTGTGCTGATATACCAAATAATAAATTAGGAGTGGGGGTGCAATTAACTAATTAAAAATGTATGCATGGGCCAACAAACTGGGCTCAATTGGTGTTCATTTGAATTTAATACAATAATAATTATATTTCTAACGTAAAAATAACACAAATTACTTTCGCTACCAATGCAAAATGATATTATATACAAACACCGATTTTTCAATCAAGAATAATTTATGAACTCTGATTTTGGAATTCGATTTAATTGTCTTAAAAAGTTAATTATATTAGTAACCTTAAAAAGTAAATTAGACATAAATGCTATAAAAATCAACTCAAAACTAACCTTAAATTGATGAGGAAACATCATCGAACTTAACGTAGCCGAAAGAACTCTGCGATTGAAGAAGCAATATACCACCGGCCGGTACGTAGTAGAAGGATTGGTACAGAGTAACGAGTTAGAGAAACAATTACAGAACTAATTTTTTTTTAAAAGCCTTGCCAGAGACCAATCTTCCAAAAGAAAATTACAAAATATCAGTGCAGTACCGGTACATCACAGACCAAGCCAATTATACGGTACCAATAAATCAATATGATTACGTGGGTCATTACGAGTCTCATAACTGGTCCAGTCCATCAAACACCCATGCCATCTTATCATTTTCCTCCGATACAGACACTACCTTTTTGCATTTAATGTCAAAAGGTAACCAACCAAATACTATAAAAATGGGCTTGCACTATCCATGCTTGCATTGAACGGTTTACATATTTTCTTGATATAAAAATTAAATTAATAATGGATTAGTATCCACTTGTATGTTTAGACAGATTGATATTCAAATCAGGAGCACTCGTGGCAGATTAGATAATCGTTATGCTTATCTGGCTTGTCAGAGATTTATTAACTTAAATGATGGTATCAGTGCTAATTATCTGGAATTGCATAAAGAAAAACATGTGGGATATTTTTATCCACGGGTTTTGCACTTTCTAGTTAGATTCTGGTTGGGAAGATCATTGGTAACATGGAAGAATCGTCGAATTATTATGTCCGTGATTATTTGCTAATTAATGTTGGTCAAAATTATTGTCAGTACGTGTGTATATGTCGACAACGCATTCGATAGTCGTAAGCAAATATTTGGTTCGTAATTAATAATTGTAACTTTATTAAGATTCAGTAGATACTATTTCAAAAATAAGAAGATTTATTTGTTACGAAATCAATCGTGATCCCCTAATCTCAAACATGATTCCCTAATCTCGAAGATTATTAATTTGTTAATAACAATATCAAACATGATCCCTTAATTTCATGCATATATTACAATATTACGTAAGAGATTATATCACAACGGCATAATTGCATGCATGATATATTACATGTAAAAATTAGCCCAAATAATATAAGTCCATATGTTAATTTAATTATTAGGCCTAAATATGAAGGCCCAAATTAATGAGAAGAGGAGAAATAAATGGGGGTTGGATTTGCATTGTTATTACTCGGTCACGATTTCTGCTCTTTTTCTGCTGAAATCAATGGCGAATGTGCTCCGATCATCTGCCGCCGCTGCACGGAGGCTTCTTCTACTGTCACGAGCTGGCTACGCATCGTTCTCGACAGTCGGATCGGCTTCTTCTCGTGTTATTCCTGCCGTTGTTTCTTCCGATCGCTTCTCTGGTACTTTTTTCTTTGATTAACATTCTATTGGTGAAATCATAAGATTTGAGCTTGTATTCCCCCTGAAATGATGCTATTTCAAGTATGATATATACTGAAATAGTACTATAATCATTGTTGAAATTCCTTAACCCTTACTTTCTTTATTAATTCAGGCTCAGTCCTTCCTTTTTCATGGAATCCGAGCCGTTTCGTTCACTCGAGCGCGAAACATCTACCAGAAATACAAGATCCAGAAATAGAATCGGCATTCAAGGACTTGATGGCCACAAATTGGGGAGATATTCCCCAATCTGTAGTAAACGAAGCGAAAAAGGCATTATCCAAGGAAACTAACGACAAAGAAGGTCAAGAACACTTGAAATCTCTATTCCGTGCTGCAGAAGCCTGCGAAGAATTCGGCGGCACTCTCGTCTCTCTTCGAATGGCCCTCGATGACCTCAGCGGCCTCTCCGGCGAGGTCAGCACTCTCCCCTTTCAAATTTACCCAAACAAAAAGATCGATTCTTGATTTTCTTGAATTCACTCTCTTTTTATATTTTAGAATGTGGGGCCGTTGCCAGATTATTTATTGAAGGCGGTAAAGGCAGCGCATGATCGGTACGTAAATTACCTGAATTCGTTCGACGCGTCAGAGACTTATCTGAAAAAGAAGGTCGAAACCGAGCTCGGTACCTTAATGATTCACCTCAAGATGAGATGCTCTGGAATCGGCTCTGAGTGGGGAAAGGTACTTAAAAATCATCGAATATATATTTTTAATTTTTTTGATTATACTTTCGAAATTAGTAGGCAATGCAGATCTCCAGTTCTGTTATAAATGGATGGTTTTTTTGTTTTTATTTTGTAGATAACGCTTCTTGGTACGTCTGGGATTTCGGGCTCTTATGTCGAGCTGAGGGCTTGAAATTGATTTTTCTCTTTTGTGAGACTTTTTTGTCAAATAAAATTATAAACAATATACTCTTGTGGCGTTTTTTTTACTGAATAAAATGTATTATGGGATAAAACTAGAGCCCAACTTTCGCTCCACTTGGTAAATCGTTACTTATATTTTGTCAAATTATTTATGAAAAAATTGATAATTATCATTTTATGAAGATCATAGTAAAAATGTATTTTTAAGAATCATAAATGAAGTTAAATCTTTTTAATTTCTTTTGCAAAATAATTTCAATATTAAAGGAATGTGTGACTACTGCATTTGTTATTTTACAATGATGAAATCAAATTTATTTACTGAATTGAAGGAAAATAAATACGAATGTTTTTGTATTTAAAGATTATATTTCAATTGAAGTTAAATCTTGAATTTTTAGATGATTTTGTAAAAATATATTTGAAAATGTATAATAAATACCGAGTTCAAATTGTTATCCGTTTGACAAACTCGAAACGTTTCTGCTAATTATATTTTATAGAATGTCGTATTTGATGTCGATACTTGTTTGATACGAATCGTTTCAATATTTTATTTAAAGGTAATGTATACTACTTAGTTTAAATTGATACTTGTTTGACTAAATTTAAATTTTGTGATAATAACTACAACAAGAGATCGAGTCATTTCGTATTGAATATACTATTATAAGTTGATACTCGTTAAATGTATTGGATACTACATATGGTTTATTTTAATATTTTATGTTAAAATAACAACATATAGTTCTTTGGGTTAATTCTCGGTTACGCGTATGTTATATAGACGTGTGCTTCTGGCATAGAAATTAACATGCTCGAAGATAAAATATCAAATTTGCCATTAATATATAAAAAGTACATAAAAAAAAATAATTGAACATACTTTACGACATGATATTTTCAATAACAACAAACTTTAAATACTTCGTAGGATAAACCAAGAATATCTAACACATAAAAAATCAATCAAATACATAATGAATGATAAATAATTTTTTTGAAAACTAAAATATTAAAGATAAATATCATGGTTCTATTATGTTGCTATGATTTCTCCTGGATGGGCCGAGTGTATGGGCCGGCCCAATTTCTATGATATTCATGAGTAACTTTATACGAAAAAATATAGTAGGCCGTATTCAAATTCATCAGAAATTTAATTTTGCACAACTTGTCCAAATCCAATTTGGATTAATTTCCAATTTTCCATAAAGAGTAAATATTAAACAATAATAGTAGATAGTAAATTAGAAAGTATAGTAACTTTTTATTCCCAAACAATTGGTAAAAGTGCATTAAATACAAGTACATGGTATACAGAAAATTTTGAAGAGAAGAGTAGAAAAAGATTCTAAGGATGGAAAGATTATAGTTACTACCACAAATAGTAAAAGTTTTGTGCTTTGATTTTAATGTTACATGTGAGTTCAGTCTGGTGCACACACTACAGTGCTGCTCGTACCGTACCTATTTGACTAAGACTCATCGTATCATATATTCATATATATTATGTATATATATATAGTTAGGAATTTACTCATGTATCACATTTCTTGCATCCTTTCAGAATTTTAAATCTTAAAATGGAAATTACATACATATATCCTTTGACACGCCCCTTGTTACTAGCTTGTCATGTTTATGAACTAAGATTTCCATTTTTAAAAAAATAGTAGTTCAATATAGTTTTATTATATTTCCATTTTAAAAAAATAGTAGTTCAATATAGTTTTATTATAATTAAAGTACTGAAGTTAATTAGGATATAATAAAAAGGGGCAATTTATGAACTAGATTTATGTAAGGGCTTTAGGAGGCATAGGCCCCTGAATAGAGGTTAAGTAACCCCGAAGAAATATAAATATAAATTAAAGGGATTATATATGGTGCTCCCAAAACTCATGTCAATTAACATGTCAATTGAATTGATTAGTATCATTAATTGAATAAATTAACGAATTAATTGAATTGACATGTCAATTAACATATTAAAATGAATTGATGTATCAATTAAACGTGTCAATTAATCTTAATTTGAGTGTTAATCAATTCGACTAATTTCAATTTGTTCACCTCATCAGGAGTGTGGGTTGAGATTGGGGGTCATCGTATATTTTCTCTAAATTAAATTAGGAGTCTAGGAGACCAGCATAGCTATCATCGGTTTATGCTTGCCATGTGATGTTATTATTTTGTAGAGCTTCTCTTTTTCTTCATTTTATCTTGGAATTAATGATGATTTTTATAGCTTAATAAGTGCTCATTTTTATATTTCAAGATTAAGATTAATTGGGATCGTCACCAAATAGTATATTTGTACCTTTCTCTTTCAAAAAAAGTATATTTGTATGTACCGTGTACAATCAAGTATAAATGTTTGTGCATTATGGAAAATTTTGTACAGTGATTTATGTCTCAAACCAACAAATTTATATACGAGTCTAATTACCTTGCAAATTATGGATGGCATGAGATGATTTATTAAAGTGTAATCTATATGATGATAACGCGTGTTCTTTTGATAAAATATATGATGATAAATGTTTGGGTTTTTTTTTCCTCAAAACCCCATGATTTACTAAAATTTACTAATATGATATTCTATACAAGAAAAAGTTAATTCTCATTTCAAAATTAAAAGAGAAGTTATGCTAACCTGCATTAGCATTAAAAGATAAAGCACAGTTGAACTGAGAAAGGCACAGTTCTATATATGCATACTTTTTATTCTCATCTGACAAGTAAAGTAAAATATAATATGTAAAGAATGTTAATAAATTGGAAGTGACAAATAGATGAAAAAAACTTAGTTATCCAAATCTAACATTAGTAAAAATTGATCAATGATAAGTTATCAAAATATTGTTTCTACAATCTCTTTCTACAAAATTCTATTATGAACTATAACTCTATAAGAAAAGATGACAAAGAAATAAAGTGGCATTTGTAGCTAACCATTGATTCAAATTAGCATGATTTTGTCAACTTTTTGTTGCACAATCACCATCCAAGATTTAAGCTTAGCAATTCCATCACCATTATTCTCTTTAATTATCTCTCTAAATTTTTCAAAGGAAAAAGAAGATCGCATGCGATGCCTCTCCAACGTAGGGGACAATAAAGAAATTTGGAGATCTAAAGAAAATTCTAAAATCTCTATACCTCATCAAAGAAAAAGAACAACAAAGTATTCAAAAAAAAGCAAAAATTCTATATTATCAACCAACCAAACCATCCATGCATGTACACCTTGCACCTCCAATAAACTAATTAACCTTTTTTCTAGCACATATATATTCTCTCTCTCTCTCTAATTATGGATTTGATCGACTCCAATTGAGTTATGTTGCCTTGATGGACCGGAAGGAGGAACAGGCATGTTTCTCGGTAAAAACCCTAAAAAGTAACCGGAGCTCCGCTTCAACGGCTTTTCTTTGAACGTTTGCATAGTTCTCGCTCCATTGCTACTCGACGCCAAGAGTAGGAGAATTAGCGCGGACCACCATAGTGATCTTCTCGCAATATTAGAATGATCCATTGTACAGATAGAAGAGTACTTTGTAGTTTGTAGAAGAAGGAGAGACAGAGAGGGTTTTTGGATAATGGGGCTAGCAAGCTAGTGCCAATGAATGTATAAGAAGACAATGGAGAAGGTTCATATAATATGAGAGAGAGAGAGAGAGAGAGAAAGAGAGATTAAGTAATGTGATGTGTTTATGAATTATGGGGTGTGTGAGATATTGTGAGAGTGGTTAAATATGAGGATTTTGTTGAGGTGTGGAATTAAATGAAGGGTGGACAAAGAAGGGTTTGTAGTTGGCTTTGTATAGGTAGAGCCGTAGAGGTGAGATGAGATGTGGTGTGGTGGTGATGGTGGGGTTTGTTTGTCGGAAAAGGGTTGAATCAGGTTTCATGAAAATAATTTTAGTCCAAACATTCTTGTTTTGAATCTCCCATTAATTGCACCCATATGCATAAATGGCACTCAAGAAACATTATATTTTCTTTAATTTTTTGAAGAGTTTTTTTATAGATTTATATAGGGCGGGCTTTTTCTTCCTCATCTATTTTTTAAAAATCGAATTCGCTGAGATTTGAAATCATGATCTCTGGTAAAACTTGACTTGGTGTATAACCGATTGAGCTAGCAAGATTTGATGAATTTTTTTTTTTAACAGTTGAAACGTATATGTGATTAGTATATTTAGTGTTTTATTTGATAATTAAGTATGCATATATGAATGAAGGAAAATAAATTGTTGATTGCATACTAATTATATACGAAAATTTTATCATATGCAAGTGAGGAATTTAACAATTTAGATCAAATCAAATTCTTATAAAAAAAATACAATATACCAATTTGTGATAATTGTTAATTATTATATATCAAAACATACATGCGGAGGACATATATATTTATAAGAATGCTAGTAGAAAATTGTATTCAATTACATGCCAACTACATTTTACGATAATCATATTTTGATTTATATTAAACTGCAATCAAGAACATAATTTTCATTTTCTAGTACGATTCACAAAGCTTGAAAAATTATGTTTTTATTATATAACTCATTAATTAAAATCTAAGGTGCAAAATTAGGAGTAACTTCACCACAACATGTTCTCGTAACATTATTGACAACAGCATGACGAGGCGTAGGATGTTGATTGAATTAATTTAAATTAATTTTATAGTGTGAATATCCAACGTATGATCAATATAATGTTGCGAGATCATGTTGTTGCGTAGAATTACTCCAAAATTAGAGTTCCCTAACAACACAAATAAATTATGGAGGTGATTAGAATAAGAGGGAAATATTGTCTAGTGATTAGGTGCAATTACGGAGCCCACTTGCATTCAATGGCCGACTAAAAAAGTGTAAGTATTCCCTTTCCATTTCCAACTGTTTTGTTTTCGGTCTTCGAGTCTTGGCCCCAAACATGGACTGCTTGTCCTTCGCCCCCCATTACCATTTTTATGAAAATAAATCAAGTTTATTTTCATATTATTTACTACACAAACCGAGAAATTAATGGATAAATCTATAAATAAAGGACAATTTATGATTTTCATTGGAGATTATACATCCCAAGGAGCCAATTGGAGGAAACAATGGACCATGTTTGTTTCTAATATAATTTGCTTGGTATTTGTTTCCCAACTTCAAATCAATTTTCCAAGCATCATGAGCCCACTCTATTTTGATCAAATTTTTTTTTTCCAAGCATCAATTACTACACAATTATTTAGATAATTTGAATGAAATATACACCAAGCATTAAATGTATATAGTATTTTCAAAGGCAAGGGACCAGTGATAAAGGATAATGCATCAAAATAAGAGTACTTTAAAACCTTGTACCACATTTTGAAATCATCATTGTTTTCTAAAGGTTATGCATAAGATTATATCCTAAGTTTTTTTTTTTTGAGAAAAAATATATCCTAAGTTTACTTTTTGCGTAACCTAACAACTTTGTTTAGCTCCAAATGGATTACAATTTTGGAAACAAAGGGCCCCTACTTATAAATTCATTACTAGAAAAATTCAAATAGTTAATAATTTCAAGAAGAAAAAAAGGTATTAAATTGACCAATAAACTCCACGATCAGTTCTTAACTAATTTTAAAAAAAAATATCCAGAGACAAGTTGTTACATTCAACCTCAAACTGATTCAGAATTCTGACAAATTTAATAAAAATAAAAGACCAGCATATTATTAATATCACATTATAAAAAAGCGTGTACTATGTCACTATTTGCCAGTAACAGTTCGTATTAAATCTCTCTACATCTCGTATAATATTATGATATATATTTTTTCAAGCAATTTAGGATTATATCATATAATTTATCTTCAGAGAATTAAAAAAAAAATGCAATATAAATGAGAAGTAGAATTAAATTGGTCATTAAATTGTTGCAAACGTGTGCAGGTATTGAGGAGAGTATATTAAGCAAAGAGAACAGACAACCCATAAAACCATTTTATTTTACAGGATAATTAATAAATAAGGGGGCCCGAATTTAATAAAAAAAATGTGGACCATCTTATATAATATTTAATATTAAAAGCTGGCCTCGAAACCTGGAAAAATGGAGAAAAAAAAGGCTTGACAATGTGCATTCATTCGGAAAGCTAAGCTCTGTTATACTTAACGAATTTATAAGTAGGTTTGCTAAGATTAAGAATAATCCCCCTCTTAATTAATTAATTATTAGTTATTGCATTTATATATAAACACCGGTTTAGTAGGTGATAATCTTTATTAAAAGACATGTTGAACTAATTACATAATCTTTATTCGCATTTTAGAGTTTTAAGTGTGAATTTTGTTTTGTTTGTTTAAGAAGAAGCAATGATTAACGAGCTATAATCGATCCTATACTACTACTACTACTAGTCTGAAGTCAGACTCGTGCACATGGCTCGGATTAGGACCTGATCGAACCATGTTCGAGACTTGAATTGGTCGGTGTGTGTAATGTGTAATGTACCCCCATAATATGAGATGACTACATGGTCCACTTTTTCTTGTGGTGGCATTATCTTGCTCTCAATTCTCAATTCACAAGTCTATAAATAGATAGCAAGACTCAATCTTGGTCGGTACATAACATGCATGTGTGCATTTTTTTCAAATTTTGGTCCCATCCCATGCCTTGCATTTATTGCAAAGTGTTGAGTTTGTGGACCAAAACAAATATTAAGATACAATAACAAAATCCTTATGGGCTAATAATTATGAGTCCAAAACAATCGGCCTAGTATTAAGCCCACTCATATTTTGATATGTTTCAATAAATCAATTGTGTATTAAATATAATAGGAATCGCCAATCCCAAGATAATGGGAAATTGAACAGTGGTCAAATGTTAACGTCATTATCCATCAATCAATCATCTGTATTAATTAGATTATTCCTAGTTGCTCGTGCTCTACGTGGTCTATTCCATTCTATTCGTTAATTTCATCCAAGTAGTTATCAAATTTCCACTTTTCATTATTAGCAAAGTAAGAATCCAGGTATTTTAGGGAAATTATACTTTCCTCCGTTTCCCTACGCGTTTCTCTCACGCCAATTAATTTTATTATTAACAAAATAAATTAATAATTAATTAATGGTTATTAAAAATTTAATACGTAAATAAGGTCCACTCCACACCAATTAATAATTAATTCTAAATATTTAGAAATAAATAATTATGAATTAATTGTTAATTGTTAATTGATAAAACTAGTTATTGAATTAATTAAGACTGTGAAAATAGGAATTTCAAGAGCACCAAGTAGGGGTGTCAACGGTTCGGATAGTGGTCATACCAGATCCATATCCATATTTTTTTTTTTTCGGATACGGAACCCGTATCCGGATCCGGATACGGTTCGGATATTAAACGGATACGGATACGATTCGGATCTTATTCGGATATTGAAACGGATATTATGATATAATAATATAATAATATTTTTAGAATTCAAGTCTTGATTATTTTGTAATTTTAAAATAAAATATATATATATAGTGATTATTGATTATTAAGTATTATTATGAATTAAAATATAGTTATTGTCTATTAGGTATTAATATGATTTTGATCATAATTTCAACAAAATGGTTACTCGTTTACAAATTTTATTCGGATCCGGTTAGTATCCGGATCCATATCCGGATCCATCAAAAAATTAATTCCTAAATCCGGATCCATACCCGTAAAAACGGATACGGTTCCGGATGGAACCGGATATTGTTTTCGGATCCGAATATTTCTTCGGATACAGTTCGGGTTGGTCGGACAATATCCGCCCCATCGACACAGGAGCACCAAGGCCTCTTTCATTTATTAGACGTGCAGAGTTTTAATAATAACCCTTTTTCTTTGCCGAAATGTCATTGAAATGCAGATATACAGTGAATAATAGCAGTAAGAATATTCAATTCAAAGCAAACACTCGTTTCTTTTTAATTTTGTCTCTCTGGTCTTCGTGAGCAGTCCCTACTCTATTGCATTTGCATTGCATTGCATGTTTCTTTATTCCTTTATTCGATTTCTATGCAAGGAATGGTTTCGATACATCACCACTTTTTCCGGCGGTTTCCACGCTCCTCTCATTTACTATCCCATCCACACAATTCACTAATTATTAATGTTCATTTTACCTGCAAATTTAATCTAATTAGTCGTTAAATTAATTCTTCTAGAGAAATCTTAATGACACTAAAGTCAGGTAATCTGGTCGGCGAATTATTTCTCTTCATACATTTCGGCTCTTCTATTTTTTTTTCTCGCGTTTGGTTGTATTATGTACACTCTCTTTATTAGCTGGTTCCCACTCAAACAATTGATTATATTATTAGATATTGCTTGTATATTGACTATTGTTTAGCTAATAATTATTACCTGATTTCTAAGTAGTCGTTATTCATTTGTTTACGAACTATGTTTCTCGATCATTGCTTTTTTTATTTGACTCGGACTCAACACTCAAGTATACCTAATTAATTCTGAATTTTTAATACTCACAATCATGCAAACTATTATCATTGATGAATTTAAATTTTTTAAATTTGGCTCAATTATCATTTATCCTTTTTAATCTCCTCTATAATCATGTACACAAAATTCTCCTAGAAGAACAAAATCGTCACGATATACCCAAATTTCAATTTGATTTTGAATTCAAAAGTTAAAACGGCATAATATGAGTCGTTTTCGAATCATAACCGGCCAAGCAACTCTTCGCGTTAACCCTAAATATTTTTATCAAATCCGCCGCCATTTGTCTCGCCGCCGGCGAACACCCGCTCTGCATTAGCAGCAACAATCTCGTCAATCCCCCTTCTACTCCGGCCACCACCTCCACTGCTCTCCGGTCTTTGCATTTAATGCACACTGCCCATAGTGCCGTCACTGACGCCTCGGCCCCGCCTTTTCCTGCCTTCATCAGTTTGTTTGCTATGGCCTTGACAGCAGTGGCGCCGTCCTCACACATGGCTGCTCGGCCGTCGGCGCAACCAGCCATGGCTTCCATGATTTTCAAAGCGTTTTCTATGACTAACGGGTCGGATTCTGTTTCGAGCACACTCGCTACACGGGAGACCATACCGAGACGAACCATTTCGGATCGTGCTTTTCGTATGCTACAAATCATTGCGAGACAAGCTATGCCGATTTTAATGGCGGACCGGTCGATTGATCCTTTCTCATCACCAGGCCCGAGTAATCTGAGTAATTCACGGATCAAATCAGGTGAGTCGGCGAGGATACTTCGTATGTCTGAATCTGACGTGGCGAGCAGAGATCGGAGGATCCGTGCTGCGTCAGTTCGAGACTCAATTTCGGTTGATTTTTGTAGTACTGTAATCAGAGCGGAAACAGAAGGTTGTACGTCACGGGAAATTTCGGATATAGTTTTCTTTTTGCTTCCTCCTTCAATCGAATCAGATTCTAGAACCATGGCAAGTACTCTAATGGATGCCTCGAGAGAATCCAGATCATCCTTCTTTCGCTTCAACACAGATTTAAGCGCCGAGATGCATGCGCTAGTATTTACAAGATCGTTCTTCTCGAATTCATCCACGTCATCATCTGAGAAGAATCCGGCGAGCTTACGCAACGCAGGTGCGGGATCCGACGAACTGGAGATCTCCTTTACGACATCACCAGCTAGTCGACGGGCGGAAATTTCAGATCCGGTGACGGATTGCACGGCAGTAGACTCGGAGCACCAGAGACGGATGAGTCGCTGCAGAGTAAGATTCGGCACCAAATCCGTCGTAGAAAGAGGGAGCATCGTAGACGGACACGTGGTATTCCCCGAGTCAATCCAGCGTTGGATAGAAACACGATCGTAGGTCATGCCGGTGCAGAGACTCACCGGAGAGCGCATGACGTCGAGTGAAATAGGACATCTGAAGAAGCTAGGGATTTTCACCTGCAAAGCAGTGGTTAATCTCTCTTCCTTTCTCATGATTATCGAATGTTTTGCTTGGAATTATGGAGAACGAATGGGAAGTACAAGTTATAATTATGGACGAAGAAGAAGAAAGCTGTAGAAAGGGAAAGGCCATGAAATGGAGACGCTTTTAAAGAGCCCAACAATTCTCAGTCAAACCTTCCAAATTTCTCCCACTCTGAAATACTTACAAATACTTTACAAACGTGACGTGGTGAGTATAATTCGTCTCGTCTTGTATACGTAAAGTTTGATGTAGAATAGTAGGGTGGGAATGAAGGAGCGTCAAAGAAAGGGAGACGATGATGACGTGGGAGGGGATGCGAGGTCGCGATCACGCAATTGGCATTGTAGGTTTGGAGAATACTTTAGGATTAAGATAATAGGATTAAGGAGTAATTAAAAGAGATATTGTGTGAGGTAATTAAGGAGATGAATATCGTTGTCGGGTAAACGGTCAAAGGATTGATTACGTTACACGGGTGGAAAGCAAAGTTGATTTCTGTGGGAAGAGGACACAGATGTGAGTTGAGACGGGATCGCTTTTTCTGTGGAGAAATTTCCGTGTTTATAAAATAGTAAAAAGCAAACACCAAAATAAAGAGAGAAAAGATAAGAAAAAAAATCAAAATAATTGGGGGTGATAAACATTATTTGACCAAATTATAAATATATTCGTAAAATATTTATATTTCAATAGAAATAAGAATATCACGATCGATACACACAACATGTTTTCGCTGCATGATTGACAGCGGGATATAAATAATAAGCTACATATTGTATTGACATTATAAAATTAATTTAACATATTTCAATTCAAATTCTTACATCTCATCATTCTACTGTCAATTATACAGTGAGAGAATGTTATGTAGAATTACTCCGGTAACTATTAAATATTGTATGTTACATTTGATGAGCGGGATTTTGGCGTGTTTAATATGTCGTTGTGTTAAAACCCCGAACAATCAACAAAATTTATAATCTATGTTTGTACAGTGGCAAATGTATAGATTCGTTCCACGGGGAGCAATTGCGTCAAAGATTTAATTAAAAATGGACTAGAAATAACGAAGAAGAATCACAGAAGGTAGTCCGTTACAACGGAAATAGAGTCCGTTACAACGGACATTAGGGTAATTGTTAACGTAGGAATTGATATGAAGGTCCGTTACAACGGAAAGAGGTAGTCTGTTGTAACGGATAGAAGTAGCGTTATAACTGATTGGTTGATCCGTTACAACGAATTAGTATGTCCGTTACAACGCACTAGTATGAGTGCTATTTAGGGGCCGTTTGATGTAAAAGACTTTGGAGGATATTGAAGGATTCTTGTATTTTCTAGGGAAAGTGAAATGAGGGTTAAGTATTTGAAGGACATCATTGTATTGCATGTGTTGTTTGATTTGCTAGAATTGGATGATGGAAAGTGAAATCCATTGTTTGATGTAAAGGATAATTGAAAATTAGTTATTAAGAAATTGAGATATATGAGGTTTGATTATTTGAAAAATTAAATATGAATCAATTTATTATGATCACATTTCAAAATATGTAACATTAATTAAATTATAAATCCTAAAACAAATAACGATATTACAAGAAAAAATTAACATTATCACTCGTTAAAATATAACATAAATTATCTCGTAAACATATTCATTGATACAAGTCTAGTTTATAAAACGAAATACAAATTAAAAAAATAACAGATGTCTAGAAACAAACAAAAAATATTTTCATAATATCATAATAAAAATCTAAACACGCCGATATAATTAATTACGACCATGGTGATCCCACATTTGTCTCATTAAACTATCTCTTATACCAACCCATTCTCTTGCATCTTCTTGTTGTTCTCTCGTGGTTCGTTGTCGTCGATATGTTGACGTTGGAACTTCTCGCGGGTCATCATCTTCCTCGTTCCTAATTTCCTCATCGTTGGGTACAAAATTATCCGGTCCATTTGTATGAATGATTATAAAATTGTGCAATATACAACACGCCAAAACGATTTGAAATTGGTTAATTAGAGAAAATTTTGCATGTAAAGCCCAACATAAAGCTTCACTGGAACAACGCCATGGAATTTTGCATTAAGAAATTGGTTAATTAGCAATTTTGCATGTAAAGTCCAACATAAAGCTTCACTGGAACAACATAAAGCTTCACATGGAATTTTGCATTAAGAAATTGGTTAATTAGATGAACGAACAGATGAAGCCAAAAAATGTTGGAATGCCAAGAACAATTGCAAGCGCCAAGAACAGATGAAGGAACAACGCCATGGAGAGAGGGAGAAAGAGAGAGAGAAGGGCTCACCACTGTACCGACGAGAGAGAGAGAGAGAGAGAGAGAGAGACCGCGCCGAGAAACGCCAAGAAAAATCTCAAAGAAAACGTGCTGAAAAAACATTAGTGAAAACCAATTTTTCCGTTTTGCAAAAAAATCGTTTCTTAAATGTAATTTGTCACTTTTAAATTGTTCGGTACGTTAGTACTTGGTTCATCTTCGATTTCTACTAAATTTTCCCAACTTGCGCTAGATTTTTGAACTCCTTTTCTTTCCTTTTTATTATTTTTATTTTTTTTCTTCTTTTCTTTTCTTCTTTTTATTTCTTTTCTTTTGTTCATTGTTGCTTTCAATGGTCCCCATGTGTGTTCTTTGGGATAACAAGTGGTCATGACTCACACCACTCATTACTTAGTCAAATCCCATGAATCCGTGCAATCTTTAGCCAACAAGTGGTCATGACTCACACCACTCATTACTTAATCAATCGCACGGACTTGACAATCGAAAGCACTTTAATCCGTGATTGTAGAAAACTTTTTCGGATCGACTCTTGATCATGACTCACACCAAGAACCGGCTACTTTGGTTTACTACGACTTATGCACCCCTTTAGCTAACAAGTGGTCATGACTCACACCACTCATTACTTAATCAAGGTGCATGAGCTCATCGAATCAAGCCTTGAGCGCAAATTGGTTCCCGTTAGTGTAATTTCGAATCCCCATGAACGGTCGAGCTCTTTAAGTGCAAATGGTTAAATTTTAAATTCAAGCAAAACTTACTAAATTGGTTCAAACAAAACTTTTTTAGAAATTCCAAGTTCAAAATGAGTTTATTTATTGAAAATGGCGTGTCATGTAAATCGAGAATTGATCAAATTGTCAAAAACTCATTAATTTGTGCAATTATTGATTAGGGCTTGAATCCCCGAAAGAATTTCTTAAAGATCTCAACCAAAATTCTTCAAATATTACGTGAAATTAAAATTTTGAGAGTAAAAATGGTGGTTTGGTGAAAATTCGTTTAAAAACCAACAATTAATTCAATGTAGTGGAGAAAAATCTTTTTATGCAATTTATGCTTGTCTTATTTATTATTGGTGCTCAGGGTTCAAAAATAATGTCAAAAATTCGAAAGATTCAATTAGAAAAGGAAACATGCCAGAAACTATTCCGTTATAACGCAGTTCTAAGTTCGTTACAACGGACATTGAGGTCTGTTACAACGTACTCACTCCATTATAACGGAGAGCTAGCCGTAGCTTATTTCAAAAATTTTGAGCAAGTCCGTTGCAACGGACATTGAGGTCCGTTACAACGGATATAGTTCTGGCAAATTTTGGGAATTTACCGTTGCAACGCACTTTCATGTGTTTTTCGTGTCCGTTGCAACGGTATTTTCACTTCCGTTGTAACGCAGATATGTCCGTTATAACGGAGTTTGAATGTAGAGGGAACTGCGTTACAACGGAATGTCTGGCGCCAGCCAGATTTTCAAATTTCTATCAAGTTCGTTATAACGGACATTGAGGTCCGTTACACGGAGTTGTTAGCCAGATCACAATTTTTCAAATTTTTCCTGATTTTTAAATTTTTAGTTGGGCTCATACAGGTCAAAGATTGTATGTTAACCCCCCCCCCCCCCCCCCCCACACACACACACACACACACACCCACCCCACACACACACACACACACTTAGAGATTAATTGTCCTCAAGTATAAAAATCGAAATTTGAAAAAGAGGGATAATATAGAGATACAACCTTTGATGCGTGGGCGTGCCTCCCTCGCTAGCGCTATTGTTTAACGTCTTGAGCTCGACTTGGCCGAGCTCATCATTGTGAGGTGTCGTTGGGCTCTAGAGCTTGCTCCTCCATCCACCCGGTTTCGAAGTTTGCGTGATAGTGCTTGAGTCGATGGCCGTTCACCTTGAGCGTCTTTTTCGTTTCTTCGCTTCGAATTTCGACAACCCCACATGTAGTCACATTGGTGACCAGAAAAAGACCGATCCATCGGGACCGAAGTTTTTCGGGGAAAAGCTTGAGACGAGAATTGAATAACAACACTCTTTCCCCCACATGAAAATCTTTCTTCTTAATCATTCGGTCATGGAACCTCTTGGCTTTTGCCTTGCACAAGCTTGAATTGTCGTAGGCCTCTTGCCGGAATTCGTCTAGCTCGAGCGATTGAAGCTTACGCGCCAATGCGTCCTTCGGGTAGTCGAGGGTAAATTGCTTGATCGCCCAGAAGGCCTTGCGCTCTAACTCAACCGGTAGGTGGCATGCTTTTTCGTATACAAGCTTGAAAGGAGTCATACCTATTGGCGTTTTGAAAGCGGTACGGTACGCCCAAAGCGCATCTCCGAGTCGAGTACTCCAATCCTTTCGATTCGGGTTGATCACCACCTTCTGTAGAATGGATTTGATCTCGCGGTTTGAAACCTCCGCTTGGCCGTTTGTTTGAGGATGATACGCGGTTGAGGTTCGATGGCTCACATGGTATTTTTCGAGGAGGCTTTGGAGATATCGATTGCAAAAATGGGAGCCCCGATCGCTTATTAGAACTCTTGGTGTGCCGAATCGTTGAAATATATTTTTCTTCATAAAGTCCACCACCGTTTTCGAGTCCGCATGCTTGGTAGGTACCGCTTCCACCCATTTAGTGACATAATCTACACACAAAAGAATGTAAGTATGTCCAAAAGACGAGGGAAATGGGCCCATGAAATCAATGTCCCAAACATCGAATGGTTCACACACATAGATTGAATTGAGGGGCATTTGATTTCTACGGCTCAAATTCCCTGTCTTTTGGCAATTTTTACAACCTTTCACAAAGTTAGCAACGTCTTTATGCAAGGTTGGCCAATAAAATCCACATTCTTGTACCTTGTGTGTGGTACGTGCGATACCCGAAATATCCACCACATTGTAATGTATGACAAAAAGAAAGAATAGATTGTACCTCACTTTGGTGCACACATTTTCGAATCACTTGATCGGCGCAAATACGAAATAAGATCGGGTCCTCCCATACGTAGAATCGCGCGTTGCTTTTCATCTTATCGCGTTGCGCCTTGGAGAAGCTCGGGGGAAATTTCTTCGTGACGATGTAGTTTGCTAGGTCGGCGTACCATGGCGCTTCGACTTGGGCCGCGAGAACGTGTTCCTCAGGGAATTCCTCGCGAATCGGAATGAGATCTTCGATCTTCAATGGAAGCCGACTCAAATGATCCGCCACGAGATTCTCGCATCCCTTTTTGTCCTTGATCTCGAGGTCGAATTCTTGAAGCAAAAGGATCCATCGAAGCAATCTTGGTTCGCACTCCTGCTTCTTCATCAAATGTCTCAACGCGTCGTGGTCTGAGAAGACTATCACCTTCGTACCTAAAAGATAAGAGCGAAATTTCTCCAACGCAAACACAATTGCGAGGAGTTCCTTTTCGGTGGTGGTGTAGTTTCGTTGGGCATTGTCGAGAGACCTTGAGGCATAAGCGATGACGTGGTGGTCCTTCCCAATCCTTTGGCCGAGTACCGCCCCCATACTTGTGTCACTAGCATCGCACATTATTTCGAAAGGGAGCTCCCAATTTGGCGACTTGATGATTGGCGCGGAGCAAAGCCTTCCCTTCAGATTGTCGAAAGCCTCTTTGCACTTTGCATCGAACTCGAATTTTACGTCTTTTTGGAGAAGTTGGCACATCGGTTGCGAGATTTTCGAGAAGTCTTTGATGAAGCGCCTATAGAATCCCGCATGGCCGAGAAAGGATCGCACGTCTTTCACCGTCTTTGGATACAGAAGTGTCTTGATTACGTCGATTTTCGCCTTGTCGACCTCCATGCCTTTCTCCGAGATAAGGTGACCTAAAACGATGCCTTTGCTCACCATAAAGTGGCATTTCTCAAAATTTAAAACGAGGTTAGATTCAATGCATTTCTCGAGTATTTGGGACAAGTGATCTAGACACGAGTCGAATGAGTCTCCAAATACCGAGAAGTCGTCCATAAAGACCTCAATAAATTTCGAAATGTAATCACTAAAAATTGAAAGCATACACCTTTGAAAAGTTCCCGGTGCGTTGCAAAGGACAAAGGGCATTCGGCGGTACGCGAAGGTACCGAATGGGCATGTGAAGGTCGTCTTCTCTTGATCTTCGGAGGCGATTGGGATTTGGAAGTACCCCGAAAAACCGTCAAGGAAGCAATAGAAGGGATTGCCCGCGAGTCTCTCCAACATTTGATCTATGAACGGTAGCGGGAAGTGATCCTTCTTTGTCGCCTTGTTGAGCCTTCGATAGTCGATGCACACGCGCCATCCATTTTGGATTCGGGTTGGCACTTGGTCGCATTCTTCGTTCTCGACGATGGTTAAACCCGATTTCTTCGGCACAACGTGAATGGGCGAGACCCACTTCGAATCGGCGATGGGGTAGATTATTCCGGCATCGAGTAGCTTGATAACCTCTTTCTTTACTACCTCCATCATCGGCGGATTGAGCCGCCTTTGTGGTTCTCGCGAGGGTTTAGCATCGTCCTCGAGGATAATGCGGTGCGTGCACATGGAGGGGCTAATGCCCGGAATGTCCGCGAGTGTCCACCCGAATGCCTTCTTGTACCGTTTCAGCAAATCGATTAGCTTTTCTTCCTGCTCCATTTTGAGATGCGAGGCGATAATCACCGGCAAGGTCTCCGCTTCATCGAGAAAGGCATACTTTAGTCCAATAGGTAATTTTTTCAATTCTAACCTTGGAGCTTGCTCGATTGAAGGTGGACTCCTTTGCATCGGGATTTCGATTTTTCCGAGAGGGAGGGCTTGCGCAAACTCTAGAGATTGACCCGACTCGTCTTGGTCCTCCGCGAGCTCTTGTACGCATTCGTCGATCACGTCCATGGCGCTCAAATTTAGTGTACCTACAATGGGTTTTTTAGTTTATCAAAAAGATTGAATTTTATTACCTCATCATCGAACTCCATCGTGAGCTCTCCCGCATGGACGTCGATCTTCGTGCGGATCGTCTTCAAGAATGGACGGCCGAGGAGAATCGGATTCGAGTCGTGACTTCCCTCATTCTTGTCGAGTACATAGAAATCCGCGGTGAAGTAAAGTCCATTCACCGTTACGATCACATCCTCGACTACTCCCACCGGCTTCGTCGTAGATCTATTGGCCAATTGAATTACTACTTGTGTATCGTCGAGAGGGTCGAGATCTAGTGTTTTGAAAACCGAGAAGGGCTTTACATTGATGGATGCGCCCAAATCAAGCATGCATTTGGGTAACTCGTGTTGCCCGATCTTGCAAGGGATAGCGAACATCTCCGGATCTTTGTGTAGGATTATACACACGAATTTAGAGGTTTGCAGCGGAATTATTTCGTATGTATAACCTAATTCTACCCTGGATCACACTCGAAAAACACCGAAAAAGGAAGAGTAATCAGAATTTTACCTTGTACAAGTTAGTACGTGATGTCTTCTTCTCCAATCTGTTGAACCTTCTCCAAGGATTGCTCGTGCAGTCCCTCAACTCGTGTCCACCTTGATATTCGTCCGATCGGAACCGCCAACACCGTTCTAGTCAGTGTTACGATTGTATCTCTCAAGAACTTGCTCAGAATTTTCTCTTCTATTACTCTCCAGATCTCAATTTGTGTTTTATGAAAAAGTGAAAATAATTTTCGGCGACCAGAAATTCGGCGGCCAGAATTAGGGTTTCGGAGGAGAGAGAAAATCATGAAATCAGAATATATATATAGGAAAAAATTTAGGTTAAACCAAAATTAGGTTAAACCCTAACAGGCCATAATCAGATTAAAAGCCTAATAATCAGAATAGGCCCGAAAAGGATTAAACCATAATTAATAGATTAAACCCCTAAGTTCTGAACAGGTCCACGTTTAATTACTGGCCCAATTCTGACTGCAGATTTGCCTATTTATATAAATTCTTCCAAGTTAATTCTTAAGCCATATTTTCTTTCAAACTCCCTCTTGGATTAAGACTTAATCAACTTGGCCATATGTCCAACATATGTCGTGAGATCTAATCACACGTGATTTCATTTTGTTTGTCCAACAAACGTATTGGTGAGCAATAGCTTGAGAATCCGATATATTACGAAATCTTGGTGTGACCGTTGTAGGTTCGTCTAAGACTGGCAGTGGATATGGCAGTAATCCACAAGGTATTGCGAGCACTAGACTGCCGTTAATACCTACCCAGAATTAGAACGAAAAAGGTGGAGAACACATTTATGAAGATGCAGTACATCTTCATACCTGACTCAGATAAGTGTTACTAGTCCTCTTGTTCGCGATATCTTCCGATCAAATGAGTCACGGTGAAGCCTAAAACTTCAAGTCATCCTCTTTTCTTTTGATCAGATATACTCTTTTCTCGATAAGAATTAGATTAATAATAACAATGCGAACTCTATTGAGTTCCATCGAGCTTGGCCAAGCATTTCATCAATCTCAATTCAATCGAGGGGCCCGAGAGATATCTCCCTCTATCCTTTTTCAAGACTAGAAAGGAACAATTCCTATCTTGCGACCTCACATCCTTTGCCTATGCTAAAAACAATACTCAATAATAATCTCTGCTACACAGTTACGTGTAGGGTTAATTACATCAAAGCATTGTCTTTTCACATACTAGGTATCCGTGAGATCACTCAAGTATGAAGCACTAAAACGCACTATCTGGATATGAGTTTGTCTCCAATGACTCTAACCATGTCACAAACTCATATAGTGGTCAGTCCAATATACGACGCCGCTTATATCCATATTCTAGAATCGACGCTACCGTCTCAGATCAGTAAAACCTGATCATCTCATCTACGAATATGCCAGTGTATGTAAAAGTCTCCATTCAGTGAATGGACTACCTGGTTCAAATCTATGAACAACTTTATACACGAGGGACGTTTTAGAATTATATTCATCCCGTTTAGTGGTTTTACTATCATTCAATTGACGAATCAATATGCCAGACTAAGGCCATGCAACATATTATTCTCAACTGACTCGATGCACTAAACTAGAATAAAATTCAAGGTCTATCTGATTATTATAATCGAATAACCTCTCACACACTTTCTTGTTATTTAAATTTTGTGAAATATGAAGGTTTAGGTCATATGATGAATAATAATATAAATATCTGTCTCATAAACAAATACAATCCCAATAACACGCCTAGGACATAATAAATGTTCTCCCACTTGCACTAGGCAGATCAAATCCCCTTATACAATAAGAAACATAAATAAAACACCCAATCTAACACTGCGATAGATATCCCAATCCTATCGCCCTAGCATGCTGCTCATGCTTGGCACGTGATAGTGGCTTCGTAAATGGATCGGCCACGTTATCCTCAGTAGGTATCTTCATTATTTTCACGTCACCTCTCTTCGTAATCTCACGAATCAAGTGGTAACGCCGGAGTACATGCTTGGACCTGTGATGTGCTCGCGGTTCCTTGGATTGTGCTATTGCTCCGTTATTGTCACAATAAACATCCATGGGACCCGAGATGCTTGGCATAACGCCAAGCTCCATCACGAACTGTCGTAGCCAGACAGCCTCTTTTGCGGCTTCGGAAGCCGCGATGTATTCCGCTTCAGTTGTAGAATCAGCCACCGTCTTCTGCTTGGAGCTTTTCCAAACAACAGCTCCGCCATTGAGCGTGATGACATAACCACTTTGTGATTGGAAATCGTCCGGGCAAGTTTGGAAACTAGCGTCTGTATATCCTTGGATAATCAGATCTCTTTCCGAACCACCATAGACAAGAAACATATCTTTAGTATTCCTGAGATACTTAAGAACGCTCTTGACTGCGGACCAGTGAGCTTCCCCGGGATCAGACTGATAGCGGGAAGTCACACTCAACGCATATGCGACATCTGGTCTAGTACATATCATGACATACATGATCGATCATATAGCCGAAGCGTATGGGATCCGACTCATTCGCTCACGTTCAGCGTCCGTTGAAGGACACTGAGCCTTAGTGAGAGTGATGCCATGTGACATTGGCAGAAATCCTTTCTTGGATTGCTCCATGTGAAACCTAGTTATCACTTTGTCAATATATGTACTTTGACTTAGTCCGAGAAGTCTCCTCGATCTATCCCTATAGATCTTCACACCTAAAATATAGGCAGCTTCTCCTAAGTCCTTCATTGCGAATTGACTACCCAAATATGCCTTAACCTGGTTAAGCATCGGGATGTCATTTCCAATGAGTAAGATGTCGTCCACGTACAAGATGAGGAATACAACCGAACTCCCACTGAATTTCTTGTATACACAAGGTTCCTCAATATTTTGAATGAAACCATACTTTGCGATAACCTCATCGAATCGTATGTTCCACGCACGAGATGCTTGTTTTAATCCATAAATGGATCTCATAAGTTTGCACACTTTATTCGTATTCTTTGGATCGACAAAACCCTCGGGTTGTGTCATATACACATCCTCGGTAAGGTTCCCGTTAAGGAAAGCGGTTTTGACATCCATCTGCCATATCTCATAATCGTGATATGCAGCTATCGCTAGAAGAATGCGAATACTTTTAAACATGGCTACTGGAGAAAACGTTTCATCATAGTCTATACCATGAATTTGCTTGAAACCTTTCGCCACCAGTCTTGCTTTAAAAGTGTGTACATTACCATCCATGTCGGTTTTCTTCTTGAAAACCCATTTGCAACCAACGGTCTTAGCACCATTAGGTAGATCAATAAGATTCCAAACCTTATTATCATACATGGACTGGATCTCGGTTTTCATGGCGTCATGCCATTTCGAGGAATCCAAGCTAGACATAGCACCTTTGTAGGAGGTTGGCTCATCATCTAGAGTCAACTCATCATCGTCATTACTAATGAGAAATCCATATCTCTCAGGTTCTTGACGAATTCTACCAGATCTACGTAGAGCTTGTGTATTAGATTCTGGTTCACCATCCAATGGTAACTCAGAATCTTGTTCCAAATCAACCTGTTCACGTTGTGGTTCTCGAATTTCTTCGAGATCAATTTTACTCCCACTGGCTTGACGATCTAGGAATTCCTTCTCTAAGAAATGTCCACGTCGAGCCACGAAAACCTTGTTTTCGCTTGGCAAGTAAAAGTAGTATCCTCTTGTTTCTTGAGGATACCCCACAAATAAACACTTGTCTGATCTTGGCTCGAGTTTTTCCGTCAATAACCTTTTGACGTATGCCTCGCAACCCCAAATCTTAAGATAAGACAATGATGGCACCTTGCCATGCCATAACTCATATGGTGTCTTTTCAACCGATTTGGACGGAACTCTATTCAGTATATGAGCGGCCGTTTGAAGCGCGAAACCCCAAAATGACTTTGGCAAATCTGTTCGACTCATCATCGAGCGAACCATGTCTAACAAAGTCCGATTCCTCCTCTCGGACACTCCATTCCATTGAGGTGTACCGGGTGGAGTCCATTGTGATACTATACCACAATCTCGAAGATAGTCCTCAAACTCATAGCTCAAGTATTCGCCACCTCGATCCGATCGAATGGCTTTTACTTTCTTGCCCAGTTGAAGTTCTACCTCGTGTTGAAACTTTTTGAATTTCTCAAAAGTTTCACTTTTGTGACGCATTAAGTATAGATATCCATATGTACTATAATCGTCCGTAAAAGTCACGAAGTAGCGATACCCATTTCTAGCCTCGACACTCATCGGTCCACATACATCGGAATGTATGAGTGCCAACACATCTTTCGATCTTTCTCCTTTCTTGGAAAAAGGTGTCTTTGTCATCTTACCCATCAAACAAGATTCGCAATTTTCTATTGACTTTAAATCAAAAGAATCTAGGACTCCATCCTTTTGGAGTCTAGCAATGCGTTTCTAATTTATGTGTCCGAGACGACAATGCCATGAGTACGTTTCATTAGTTTGAGTGGTATTTATGTTATAAATGGACTGATTATTGTTGTTATTTTCTAAATCCAAGACATATAAACCATTTTCAACTAGAACATTACTAAAGAAAATGTCATTCTTGCGAATAAAACAATCATTAGTACCAATAACTAATTCATATCCATCCGCAATAAGTCTCGAAACAGAAATAATATGCCTACTCAAAGTAGGTACATAACAACAATTATTCAAAAATAAAATAAGTCCATTTGGCAAAGTTAAATCATACGTCCCTTCGGTTAATGCTGCTACTCGAGCTCCATTCCCGACACGTAAATCAACTTCGCCACGAATCAATGATCTTCTACTTCTTAGGCCCTGCATATTATTACAAATATGAGTCCCACGTCCAGTGTCCAACACCCATGATGATGAAGTAAAGAAATATGAATCGATAACGGAAATACCTGATGCCGGTGTGTCCGAAGAAGCGGTCTTTTGCTTGCTCTCCCTCAGGAAGATCTCGCAATCTCGCTTCCAATGCCCCTCCTTGAGACAGTGGAAACAATTCTTGTCATCCTTGGCTTTCTTGCTCACTGGCTTAGGCGCAACCTTGTTGCCCTGTGCCTTCCTCTTCTTGTTCTTGTTCCCATTGTTTGGACTCTTCCCTTGAACCACCAATACCTCCGAAGTCCTAGACTTCATGTACCGCGGTTTCTGGTCACTTTCGAATGTTCTGAGCATTCCGAAAAGCTGGGGAATGATCCTTGTCATGTCCGACATGTGGAAATGCGAAATTAACAAATCGAAACTCGGTGGCAGTGACAACATGATCAAATCAGTTTGTAACTCCAACTCAAATTTCATGCCAAGCCTCTCAAGATGATCGAAATATCCTTTCATCTTGAGAAGATGAGAGCTAACGGGCGTACCCTCTTGCATCTTGCATTGCGTCGCATTGCCAAGAGCTTGATACTTCTCCATCCTTGCTTGAACCTGAAACATCTCCCTGAGCTGTTTCATAATCTCGTATGCATCCTGTTTCTCAAACTGAATTTGATATTCAGGAGTCATAGTAGCCAACATGAGGCATGTGACATCATTCGAATCGTCCATCATGGTCGTATATTCGAATGTCTCATCCTCAGTTGCTGTATCCCCTGGTACAGGAGGGATAGGCGTCTCCAAGACATGTGCCTTTCCTTCCTGTCTCAGAACGAATCCCAGATTCCTCTGTCAGTCGAGAAAGTTCTTTCCGTTCATTCGTTCCTTTTCCAAAATGGAACGCAAACTAAAGCGGTTATTACTTGGTAAAGCCATTAAATCTACAAATTTTGAAAAATAATGTAATTAATAACTTGAAATACCCATTATTTTTAAACAACTTGAAATACCCATTATTTTATCATTTCAAAATAGCCCCCACTATTGAAACGGAGATTTGATACCTTAAATCTCATAATGGACAAGATCCCTATTTAACATACTTCTAAGGTGACTAAGGCCAACCACTCAGAAAACACGCCACGTTGGGTAGGACGGTGTCCAATCATCTCTAAGACGATTCTTGCTTTATTCGCGAGGTCCAGTATTGAGTCCAACTCAAAACCAGAGTATGTGTACCTCACTCCTTGCCCCAAATACTAGCCTAGCTAGCTAATTGGTCAAGTCCAAACCACAAATGGAGTATCATTCAATTAGCGAATTGACATGCCAGACTAAAGCCATGCAACACGTCAACTCCTAACCAATGCATGCCTTCAATGCTACGTATGTGAGAATCTGTGTCAGACTATGGCCATGCAACACAAATAAACAAATACTAGTTTCAAAGGTTCCATTTAGGGAGGCAAGTTACTTGATAATTACGTGGGAGGATTTTCTTTTCTTAAAATCATTTATTTAACTTTTATTTTATTCATGCATAAAAACAAAAACAAAACAAAATTGTACGGTATAGCATATAGGCCTTTTAGTTTTATGAGCAATCATAAAACCCTAAATTCCCAACCCTAAAACCCAAGATGATCTTGTGCTGTTCTTGAAGATCCAATCTTCATGTTGGGTCGTCTTTTCTTGGAGATCCAATCTTCGTGTTGTGTCGTCTTTTCTTGAAGATCCAATCTTCGTGTCGTCTTGTTTTGAAGGTTCCTTTTCAAAAACTAAATCTATTCTACTACAAATTGGAAGACTCACCGATCCCCATATTAAAATAGTTTACAATTTGGAAAGCTCACTGGCCCCCATACAACATACATACAAACAATCACAACACACATACAAACAATCACAACACACATACAACCATTCACAAACAATCATCCCCGTTTTAGGCTATATGCTATACCGAATTGAATTTATAAATTGAAAATTTTAAATTATTGGGCATTTTTGACAGAAAATTTTTTTTGTTGTCCAGAATTTTGTTCATACGATCACAACTCCAAGTTCGATCGAGAAACGTCAGAAATTTTTTTTTTAAATTATTGGGCATTTTTTTTTTTGAAAATCTGTATTTATTAAAATATATTTAACAGATTCATTTTCAACATATCCAATATGTGTTTATTACAATATATTCTAAAAAATCCAATTTTCAACAGATCTAATCTGTTTTAAATAAAAAATATATTCTGAAAATCTAATTTTTCTGAATTTCCAATTTTATTCTGAAAATCTAATTTTTCTGAAAATACAATTTTTAAACAGATCTAATCTGTATCAATTACAATATATTCTGAAAATCTAATTTTTCTTAAAATCCAATTTTCAACAGAATTTTAATTATGTAATTTTTGCAATTTAGCCCAAAAATTCTAAAATTTCTCAAATTATAAAATTCTAATCTACAAATTTGAAAATCTAATTTTCGATGGTTTTAACGAGCGTTTGCTCTGATACCATTGTAGGATTATACACACGAATTTAGAGGTTTGCAGCGGAATTATTTCGTATGTATAACCTAATTCTACCCTGGATCACACTCGAAAAACACCGAAAAAGGAAGAGTAATCAGAATTTTACCTCTTACAAGTTAGTACGTGATGTCTTCTTCTCCAATCTGTTGAACCTTCTCCAAGGATTGCTCGTGCAGTCCCTCTACTCGTGTCCACCTTGATATTCGTCCGATCGGAACCGCCAACACCGTTCTAGTCAGTGTTACGATTGTATCTCTCAAGAACTTGCTCAGAATTTTCTCTTCTATTACTCTCCAGATCTCAATTTGTGTTTTATGAAAAAGAGAAAATAATTTTCGGCGACCAGAAATTCGGCGGCCAGAATTAGGGTTTCGGAGGAGAGAGAAAATCATGAAATCAGAATATATATATATAGGAAAAAATTTAGGTTAAACCAAAATTAGATTAAACCCTAACAGGCCATAATCAGATTAAAAGCCTAATAATCAGAATAGGCCCGAAAAGGATTAAACCATAATTAATAGATTAAACCCCTAAGTTCTGAACAGGTCCACGTTTAATTACTGGCCCAATTCTGACTACAGATTTGCCTATTTATATAAATTCTTCCAAGTTAATTCTTAAGCCATATTTTCTTTCACTTTGTGCTTTTGGGGGAGTCTCAAGATCGCCGAAACACTCTCCCCCACACTAATCAACTTATCTCATTTTGTCTTTCTTTTATTCGTGCACAATGCCTTGAGGTATTTTGCCAAACGAGGCACTTCTTTGATTGCTTCGAGTAGAGGAATGTTTACCTCTACTTTCTTTAAGATGGCAAGCACGTCGTTGTTCGATTCGATTGGCTTTGGGAGACGACTCGGGAAAGGTGGCTTGACTTGAGTCGATTCGGGTTCTAGTTCTCGAGTTGGTATCCTCGTGGCTTGAGTTGGACTCTCTTTCGGTACCGGTACCTCAAGCTCCTTTTCTTCTTGTACCTCCTTGCTCTTCGAACTTTCACCCACCTCTTTACCGCTTCGGAGCGATATTGCATTCACATGCCTTTGCTCGGAAGGTCCTAAAGATTGAGATTGCAATCGAGATGAACCTTGAGTCTCGAGAACATTGAGTCGAGTAGCCATTTGGTTCATTTGAGTCTCCAAACTCCCTACGTGTCGATTTGTGTTCGAGATCTCTTGTCTTACACTCGTAATATCTTGCTTGACAACTCCAACATCTTGCTTAACATCTCCAATATCTTGCTTAACAACTCCAAATTCTTGCTTCATCATCGCCATCATTCCTTCCATCATGATTTTTATTTCTTGATTCGGGTCTTGGTTTGGAATTGATTTTTGAACCGCTTGTGTAGCATTTGGATGTTGGTACGTGGCCGGTTTTGCAACCGCTTGTCGATATGGATCGGTGATGGAGAATATCCTCGACCCCGGGCCCGCGCAGCGGAATGAAGGCCCGGTCCGATTCCCCGATTCCCGAGATCACGCCATCACTTCGAGGGTACGATGCGAATAGAAGGATAGATCTATACCAGCGTGAAATTGATCACGCACGTAGGGTTGATCGCCACATTCTATCTCCTGTCACGTTGGTGACAATCCGCGCGTCCCATACCACGCGTCTTTCACCGTTCGTTGACCGTCTTCTCACTCCTTGAGTCGATCACAATCCAAGAGCCACAATTGTCGCTCCTCTACTTGTATCCACCGTGAGTCGCAAGACGTCGGTCGCGGATGCACCTGCCTAGACGATGCACCGGCGAACTTGCTCGATCTAATCGATTCTCTATTACTCGAGAAACTCCTTTCTCGATTTCTCTCTCTTCGCACCCTTTCACTCACTAAAGATCAAATCTGAATTTGCTCTTTTTCTTGTGTATATTGGGCAGAATAATCACTTGCTTAGAATGATTCAACTGATGAATTCCTTCTGAATTCCCTTAGTGAAGATGAGAGAGAAAATCCTATTTATACCTAATAGGATAAGGATTAGCCAAAAGGCATGTATATCCAATATACACCCTTTCACACAGAAAACTGTATGAACCTGTTCAGTATTCTGTCCAGACGAAATTGATAAATTTCTCTGACAGAAAATCAAACAACACGAAAGTTGTAGATAATCTTATTATCTACTCAACCCAATTTGGCCCAGTCCAATTGGAGTTCGTATACAAAAGTTATGACTGTTTGACTAACTGTATGTCATACTGTTGCACCCTTTCGGTATTTCACATAAACGACACTTATACTTCGTTCATATGAAATATATTTATATATGAAGGTTGTAGATAATCTCATTATCTATCTAACCCAATTTGAACCATTCTAATTGGATTTTCCCACTGAAAGTTATGGCCACGAATGTACAACTACATTCGTTTATCCTTGTGTACACTTTTACGGTTGATCCGAAACTGTATTTCTTTCAATCGGGTTGAGCATTGTTGGGGTTCGACCAACTAAAGTTAGGATGGTTGCGGAGATTCGGATTATACGAGTTTGAGGCGTCCAATTTCTTGTAAACGGCGTTTGCATCTTCGATCACACTCGGGCACTCATCGGTGTGTTGGGTATTTGCGAGGCTAACCCCACATGTTTTCGTTTCCTCCTTGCCCAAAGCTTTCATGATGATCTCGAGTTTGTTGTTAAGCATGTCGACATTGAGGTCGCTACACGTATTAACTCGGTATTCAACATTCCGTCTCGATTGAGAATTGGTTGCCATCACTTCGAGTAGCTTCTTAATCTCTTCGAGATCTTTGTTTGTGATACTGCCCCCCGCGGATGCGTTGAGGAATTGACTCTCGGTGTAACCTAGCCCTTGTATGAATTGCTCGTATAGGTAATGGACCGCGACATTGTGGCTTGGACATTCCTCCATCAACCGGTTGAATCGATCGTAATACTCGTGGAGAGCCTCGTTTGGCTTTTGCGTGATTGCTAGAAGTTCTCGCCTAATTGCCGCCAATCTCGAATGCGAGTAGTATTTCTCCTTGAAACGCCTAGCCACCTCATTGAAATCGAGGGGTCCTCGTAGGTTGTAGAACCAATCTTTCGGTCCTTCTCCTAACGAATAAGGAAAAATAAGAAGTAGAATATCGTTAAATGCCTCATAATTTGCATAAATGTTTAATTGAATCTTAAAATCTTTCAAATGCTTGTGTGGATTTTCGGTAGCTTTGCCATGAAAGATGGGTAAAGAGCCTATGATGCTCGGATCGGCCTTAAAGTTCGGTATATTTGGCCTAATAAAAATGTAGTTATCTTCTACGATATTTGGGGCCACTAGTTCCTTTAAGGTTTTTGGCCTTGGAGCCCTAGTTTCATCACCCATGTTTGAATTTAAATGAGTCGAGAGAGAAGAAAAAGTTTGAGTTTGAAGTTGAGGTTTGTCTTGATCTTCTTGTGTCGGTTCCTTGCTCTTCTTAGAGCTCTTGTTCTTTCTTTCGATTTCTTTGACAAATGGAAGTAATTCGCCTTTTCGTGATCTTGTGTTGTGCATAAAGCTTCCTTCTTTCACCTAGATTGTCATAAAAGAAACAATGAAGTGAGTAATCAAATTTATGAATTTAAATTTCAAATTTTGATCTAAAATATTCACTTAAACACCGCTCCCCGGCAGCGGCGCCATTTGATGAGCGGGATTTTGGCGTGTTTAATATGTCGTTGTGTTAAAACCCCGAACAATCAACAAAATTTATAATTTATGTTTGTACAGTGGCAAATGTATAGATTCGTTCCACGGAGAGCAATTGCGTCAAAGATTTAATCAAAAAGGGACTAGAAATAACGAAGAAGAATCACAGAAGGTAGTCCGTTACAACGGAAATAGAGTCCGTTACAACGGACATTAGGGTAATTGTTAACGCATGAATTGATATGAAGGTCCGTTACAACGGAGGAAGTTCCGTTACAACGGAAAGAGGTAGTCCGTTGTAACGGATAGAAGTAGCGTTATAACGGATTGGTTGATCCGTTACAACGAACTAGTATGTTCGTTACAACGCACTACTATGAGTGCTATTTAATGATTTTCCTCACTGGTCCGTTACAACGGAATTAAGGTGCGTTACAGCGGAGTACCAACAGACTGAAAGTCAGGTACAAACCGAAAGGTCCGTTGTAACGCAATTTATGTCCGTTATAACGGAATAGTTTCTGGAACTGAGTTTGAGTATTTGATTTGAGGATTGAATTAAAGGTTTGTTTTGAGATTCAAATTGAAAAGTAATTCAACTAAGTAACAAGCATTAAGATCACACAAACAAACAAAGAAGATTCGAAAGTAAAAGATTCATTAAACCACGAATTCTTTACACAAATCCAATTCAATTAAAACTACAAGAATTTCAAGAAAGGAAAGAAAACACCTAGAGAGATGAAGTGAGCTTCGAGTCTCGTCTTGGATGCCTTTCTCGTTGCCTTGAGATGCTAGTGAGCTAGACACCTCGCACAACTCGTTCCTTTCGTACCAATCCACTCGCCAATCGAAGTAAGCTCCGTACCGGTTGTGTGAACTCGAGATTTGCAAGGGATCAATTGGAAGAAAGCTTCCAATCAAAGTAGAGTAAGCTCGTCTCCTTGCTTGCGTGGATTCGGATAAAGGAAGCTCCAACCAAACCCCCACAACTCGATCTTCGTCGAAGTGTAGACCAATTCACCGAATGAAGTGAGCTTCTATTCGGTGATCGATCTTGCGTGTTCTTGAAAGTTTGTTGGACTTGCTAAGAGAGAGAGAGAGAGAGAGAGAGAGAGAGAGAGAGCAAAAAGGGTAAAAAGAGCGTACCCCAAACTCGTGGCCCTTTTTGTCTTATTTATAGCACTCACGGAGTCTTCTTATTGGCCACGAGTTGGTGGAGAGGATTGAGGGTAATGAGGTAATTTCCACCAAAGGTAGGTGGGAAGGATAAGGGCTAAGAATTGAGTGGTTTTCGTGTAGACTTTTGTGTAAGTTTGTATCATGATAATTGTTTGCCTCCCGTCTCATTCATGTACCGAATATATCGGTATAATATATCGTTTTCACTCCTCTTGACGTGTTGGAGGCAACTACACTCTCCAAATTCCCAGAAATTCCTTCTAATTCCTGTGATTAAGCAATAAAATACACTTAGTGAAGAAATATTCATGTTATCTCCAATATGATTAATAAAGTATATATAATTGTTCTTCACAAGGGCTAAAAATATCCAAATTAAGCATTATATTTGTATCTTATTTGTCTCACATCACATATATGGATAACTTATTTTCGAACATTGATAGAGTAAATGATTTTATTTACTGTTACAGATAATATATATGTCCCGATATTATTCGTACAAAAATATTATGATCGTATTTTGTTTGTCTTTATTAGAATTATTGCTTTTTTATATACTTTGAATATCTAAAAATAATATGCTTATTATAAATAACGGTTTCTATAATAGTATATTTACATATATTACTAATATTAATAATTTTATAAAATAATATTTTAAGGATAAATTTAGTTCAAAAAGATTTATTTGAAAGTAGTAAACGGTTTCTTTCAGAGAGAGAGGGAGAGAGAGAGAGATGAGAGAGAGAGAGATCTATCTTGAAACAAAAATACAATATTCTTGTTGAGAATGAAATAACATGTTAAAAATATTTCATGTGGGACACATATATCAAATTTGAAAGTTGCCACGTGGCACACTAGAAGAAAATGTATTGAAAATAAATTCGATAATAAAATGAAAATAACAATAAAAATACATTAAACCAACAATATAATACTTAAAACCGATATAAATATGCAATCATACAAATGCCATTTTTCAATAATCTTTAAATTCATCTAAATTAGTTCAAGATTAAAAAAAGCGAAACAAACTTTCTTGATCCTTAAATAATTCTATTTGTATTTTTAATATCCAATAATAAAAGTTGAGGTCATGAAATATTACTTATGAGAATGAAATAAATAAAATAAATAAAATAAATTTATCGTTATTTACTGAGAAGTTTAAACAAAAATATGAGTCACGAGAAATATTCAAGTCGGGATAAAACAATAGTAGAGAGATGATAAAAGAATATATTTTTAGTAAAAATATAATATATCTAGATAATGAATGGGAAAAGGAGAATGTAATCGGGGAGATGATTAACTTTTTAATACTTTGCAATTTGCATTACTATTGGTTTTTATTTTTTATATGTTAAATTTTGAAAGATATAAGGAACAAATTAGTAGATGATTATCTACTAAATGCATTTCATATTTAAAAAGAACAAGTCGAAGATTATATAAAAATATAAACACAAAGTACAGGGTCACAAACACAAACCACAAATTTCGAAATTATGTTTTACATATAAATTGAACGTGAGTCCCACAAAAATACCAATTAAAATTTATCATAAAAAATATTTCGGGAGTAATTGGGTGATTTAATTCTGGACTCTTTATCATTTTTTAAAATATAATAATCGTTCTAGATGAAGTAATAACTGCTCTAGAAATAGCTGTATTCATCTTTAATATTCATGTAAAATTATGATTTCGTAACTTCTCCATATATTCGAATTCGAATTCGAATATTTATAAATAATAAAAGAATTGGGAGGATTGGGATTATAGTCCACCGGATTTGTAATTCCAGAAGTCTTTGACAATATTGTATTCGAAATTTTAAATAATTTTTATTTATCTACTTTTTTTTTTTTTATGAAATCGACCTCAAAACATGCATGTTACGCGGACATTTTTAAAATGCAAAAGTATCTTGGAAATACGGATATCCGATACGGATACGAGTGCGATACGGTTCGGATATGTACCAGATATGTCACGTGGAGTATCCGATTATCTTATTATTATTTTTTTGGGGATATGATAGTGATACTTCAAAATACGACATGATACAAATGAGGATACTTCAAGGATACGACAGAGATATTTTATTCAGGATAATTCGGCATTATATATTTTGGTCCATAACATTTTAAAATAAATTATAAACGATACTTCTAGAATACATCTAGAATAAGTTTATGATATTTTTATGATATTTGTACTGTTTGGCTGATTTTATCTATTGTCATAATATTTAATTAAAAACTATTATTAATTTAATTAATTATTTAATCTTTTTACATAATATAAATATATTAAAATAATTATTATATAGTTGTATCCCTATCTGAGATTTTTTGAAAATTATCATAATGTTGTATCTGTATCGTATCAGATATGATATTTATATTCGTATCCGTACAACGTAACAACATTGAATTACTTTAACAATAGCAACTCATATATCTTAATTTGAAGATTGCAGGTATTTCATGCAAATGTATATGTATGTATTCTCCTTGTTCAATAAGGGCATGTTTGATTTGGGGGATATTGATATACATGAATATGAAAATACATGTATATCACTATCCATGTATTTGATAATCCATGTGAGTTGTTTGATTTGTTGTATTTTGAAATCATGTATATCAAATCTCTTGTTTGATTCTTTGGTACAAAATCCAGGATTTGAATATTTGAATATTATATTATATTATATTTATATTATTTTATTGTATAATATAATATTGTATTATATTATATTATATTACTTCAATTCTTATTATATAATATAATATTATATTATAAAATAACATTATATAATTTAATATAATATTATATGTATGTCATTTAATTCTTATTATATAATATAATATAATGTAATATTATATAATATAATATAATGTAATATTATATAATATAATATAATGTAATATTATATTACTTTAATTTATTTATATTATATTATATTATTTTATTTTATTTATATTATTTTATATTATATTATATATATTTTATGATGTTATCTGATGTTATATTTGATGGGAATTCATCCGACCCCGGGCCCGCGCAGCGGATAAGAAGACCTGGTCCGGTTCCCTAAATCCAAGATCACGTCATGACTTCGAGGGTACGATGCAATAGAAGGATAGACGATTACCAGCGTGAAATTGATCACGCACGATGGGTTGAACGCTCACATCCTTTCTTTCTCCGGTGTCACGTTGGTGACTAGCCCGTGCGTCCCATACCACACGTCTCCCACCGTCTTGGCACGCCTCCGGTTGCCTTTCGTGCGTCCCACGTCCACACTATTCCACAGCCAACAGTTTTGCTCCTTCGGTTTGATCACAATCGGAGAGCCACAAGTGTCGCTCCTCTACTTGTATCCACTGTGAGTCGGAGTTCGTCGGTCGCGGGTGCAACTGCCTAGACGCTGCACCGGCGAACTTACTTGATTAGATCGATTCTCTACACCGAGAAAAACTCTTTTTCTTGGTTTTCTCTCTTCGCACTCTTTCGCTCTTAGAAAGAAGACTCTCAATATTCTGGATTAATCTTATTAATTCCACAGGTTGGACTGAATGAATTGGTTAGAGAGAGAGAGAGAGAGAGAAACATCCCATTTATATCACATAGGATAAGGATGGGCCAAAATGTATGTATATCTCATATACAGCTTTTCAGACAGACTTTAAACCTTCACGCAAGTTATAGATAATCTTATTATCTACCCAACCCAATTTGGCCTGGCCCAATTGGAGTTCGGATGCGAAAGTTACGGACGTTTTACTAACTATATGTCAAACGGTCGCACCCTTTCGGTATTCCATTAAAATGACACTGATACGTCGTTCAAATGAAAAATATTTCTACATAAAAGTTCTAGATAATCTCATTATCTATCTAACCCAATTTGAACCATTCAAATTGAATTTTCTTACTGAAAGATATGACCACGAATGTACGATTACATCCGTTTATCCTTACATACACTTTTACGGTTGATCCGAAACTGTATTTCCTTCAATATTATATTATACTATATTATAATATATTATATTATATTATATTGTTTATATTATTTTATATTATATTGGTTTATATTATAGTACATTATATTATATTATATTATAATGTTTTATATTATAATGTTTTATATTATATTATATTATATTATATTGTTTTATATTATATTATATTATATTATATTATATTATATATTGTTTTAAATTTTATTATACTACATTATAGAATAGTACATAATATATTATTATTGTTGTTTAATATAATATAATATAATTATTATTCATGAATATAATTTGAAGAAATAATATTATAATAAAATACATGGATAGCTATATTCATGTATTTGAAATAACAATTTTTTAGTGGGAGTACAAAATACATGGACAAGAAAATTTATACCATCTAATCCCTCAAATCAAACAAGGAATTTTAGGCTTATCCTGGATATTGAAATCATATCTCATCTAATCCCTCAAATGCAAATGTATGTGTATGTATTCTCCTTGTTCAATAATATGTTAATAGGATGAATATGTATCCGAGATAGCTTATTTTTAATTACCACGTATATCACTTTGTAAATACCATTTTTTTCATATATGAAAATCCCAAGGTAGGCATCCGCCTTCCTTTTTAAAAATAAAATAAATAATACGTTAATAGAAGTTGTTTGGGAGTTTTTAACTGGGATAAGTTGTTGGGTTCCTATTAGGGATGTCAACGGGGCGGGTCGGGTTCGGGTAAGCCTTCTCCATACCCGAACCCGAACCCAAAATACCCGCGGGTAAAAAACTGTATCCGAACCCGAACCCGCGGGTATTACCCGTTACCCGAAATTTTTTTTTTTTTTTACTTTTTTTTTTATATTTTTTTTATTTTTAGGATGAATATTCTTTTTTTTATTTAAACAATTACAACCATTACACTAATTAAAAGCAATTACATATTTACATGACAAGGCAATTACATGACACAATTACATGGCCGAACACAATTACAAGCAATTACATGACACAATTGTTCAATATAACCAAAATAGAAAATATTAAAATAGTCAAGGTATTAATAATTGTCTATAACAATCCAACAATAATTTAAAATAGGGTTAATTTGTAATATAAGTTTCGGGTAATTTTCGGGTACGGGTTCGGGTTACCCGCGGGGCGGGTAGTACTCCGCCCGAACCCGACCCGAACCCGAATCGAGTATTTTGTTTTCGGGTAATACCCGACCCGCGGATATTTTTTTCGGATAATACCCGCCCCGTTCGGGTCGGGTACCCCGCGGGTTCGGGTATTACCCGACCCATTGACATCCCTAATACCTATCCAATCCAACATCCATAATACAAGAGTGTAGTGTAGACCGTCAAATGATTGGTCGACTTTACTGGGCCGTGAACTAACGTGAATTTGAAAGCGTGCAGATGAATGTAGTAGGATTATGAAGAAGAAAAGAAAAGAAAGTTCAAAAGCGTGGACCGAAGACTTAGCCGTGTGCTTTGAGCAACGGGCCCACGTGCCGCCGATTGTCCGTTCCGTATTCCGTTGAGATTGAGACCTCAGAGTCTCAGAGCCTCAGAGTCAGGGTCGACTCCCAGCCCCCAGGTCTTCTAAGTAACGTTCTCTTGATCTTCTGTAAAAATCTACCTGTAAGTTCTAACTTGTAACTCATCAATCTTCATGGGGATTATTGTTATTATATTATATTCATGCATTATATTATATATATAATTGAGCAATTTAATTATAATGTTAGTTTGATATCTGTTATCCATGACTGCTCTATGTAGTGTTGTTCTCATAATTATTTTTTCTCCCATTTTTATAATAATTTGTTTCGAGATCCATCACTAATTGTGTCATATATATATATATATATATATATATATATATATATATATGACTAGGTTCAATGGCCAACACTCTTGTTTGCCCAACTCGCCTAACAACGCTTATTTCTTAAATTATACAAATGAAAATTAAATTTTAACCATATAGATGTAATCTATATCATTTAGATATGTTGTAGAACAAATTTTTTTTCGTTTGCATTTTTCTATCTAACAAAATCGATAATCTTTTTTCACAACCGTCTATTTCGGTATTTTTTTCGATTTCGATGAAAGAAAAGTCGAAACATTGTAAAAATTAATCTAAAGTCTATCTATATAATTTAAATTAAATCCAATGAAAAAAATTCGAATTTTAAAATTGATTTCATGATGAATCATGTCGTAAATATTGTCATCCGTCAATATCTTTACGTATCATGATGGAGAAGATAAAAATATTTATTTTTCATGAAATTAAATCTATAACATTCTCAAGTGATGTATATCACATCTATGCGGTTGGATTTTTATTTTCATGTATATATTAGGTGAAATAAACGTTGTTGGCCGAGTTGGCCAAACAAGGGTGTTGGCCATTGAACCTAGCCTATATATATATATATATATATATATATATATATATATATATATATATATATATATATATATATATATATATATATATATATATATATATATATATATATATTTCTTTTTAAATTGAAAATAAAAAATATAGAAATTTTTGACGAATAATATTTTCGAAAAAATATATAAATTTTTGTAACAAGTTTCAAAACTTTCTCCGATTTATATAGGATCGGATTTTTGTCTCTAGGATATTTTCGAGAATTCGGATCCACGGAATTTTAAATCCATGACAGTCTAGTATTAATGTAGTAGCGATAATCTAGGAGAGTTATAGTGAGAAATTAAAAAGAAAAAAACCGGGAAGACGATAGTGCATATATATTCACTTTTATCATAAAATAAAATAACATAATCACAACTACCGTTAGAAAATCTAGGTGAGACCGTTGTCCCCTATAATTCATTTAATAGATTCGCTACTGATCCATGTTCTATTTGAGATTTGAGTTTGTGTCCAAACATTTGAGCTCGTAAAATTTGACAACATGTTTCAAAGTTATATGATTTTTTTAGTCTCCGAAATCTAAGGATGTAAATGGTGCGGATATTATTCGAGCTGAAGCGTGTTTGGATCCGGATTTTTTTTCGGATCCGGATCCGAATCCAGATATAAACATTATATTTATCCATGTGTCTTATTTCATATTAATTGGAAAAAACGTAAATAATTAATAATTTTTTAATAGTTTAAAATCGTAATCATAAAATTACGTTAAAATATAATAATTTAGATTGATAATGTTGTACATTAGGTATATATATAATTAAAAAAATATAGTATATTATGATATAGTATCATCCGTTTTAATATATGGAAAAAAAAATCAGTATTCGTATCCGACAATATCTAAATCGTATTCGTATATGTTTAATATCCGAACCGTATCCGGATTCAGTTTGTTCCGTATCCGAATATTTGTATACGAGAAAATGTGAATACGAATTTGGTACGAACAATGTGAACCGGATCCGAACCGTTTACACCCCTCCCTATATCCACGTCAACATACTTCCCCAAATTATTGATGTTCTTTTATGTTATTTCGGTCCAATTTATGAAAAGGGACCATTTGATATTCAAAGCATAAATCATAATATCTTTGTTTTTGCCCTAGTTAGAAAGTAAGGCATGTGCAGAATTTCTTTGCTAACTTTAATTTCTTTCATTGACTACATTGGAATGGGATTTTCAATCACCACAAATAAGTAGGCACATAATTCAACACAACGTTACTTTGTGATTTTTTATATTATTTTTGTGTTTCTTCTTGATGAAAATTGTAATGCAGTGGATAATTTTTTTCAGAGGCATTGAGTGAAGTTTGAATTCCATTCCACCCAGTATAAATAATTTAAATAACGAATATAATTAGTTGTCTATTTCATATAAGTAAAAATATTAGCCAAGCGAAATTCTTTTCCTCCTTCATTTATTTAATAAAAAGATGGTCTTTATGCCTCAATTTATTTTTCTAGATGGGGTATAGTAATATTGAACTTTTTTTTTTATAATTATTTCTCTTCTTACAAAAGTATCATATATATATTCCATTATTCCTTTTCTCAACAACTTGGTATGATAAATTCTGAACTATATTTTAAGTCAAATTATGGTTGGCAAAATATTATGACCAACTTGGGTGAATTGTTGGTCGTTTATTGGCCATGTAGTTTAAATTAGCAATTCAACATCGAGGTACTGATTTAATTTGTATAATATTTTCAAATTAATTTTGAATGATACAAATATACAAATAAGAGTTACTCAAAACAAAACAAAAATACAAAATAATAGTTAGTTACGTAGATTTTGGTTGAATAATTCACCCACTTCTTTGCTGAACTTTTTATTTGTTTTTCATTTTTTTCTTCATTTAAGTTCAACTGTTCTAATTAAAGCTCCCAAATCATTAGGATACTTTCCCTTTTATTCTTTATTTTTTTTTCTGTAAAATTTAATCTCGAGACAATAATATGATAATATCCAGCCTAGCTAACCGACCTAATGATCTCCATGAAAAAGGTGTTTAAACTTTTGCCTAGCTTTAGTGGGGAGCATCAATGCATTGGTCATGTATCATTTTTTCACTTAAATTGGATTTGGAGGACTCGGTTTTCTTTCCATTTTCGTAATTTAGTTCCTCAAGATTTTCAAAAAGATAGTATGAACAATATTGATTTGATTTGATATTGAAATTTAACTGTGGAACTTGATTCATTAAAAAGTGAAAGAAAAATAATAATTTGAAGTGAGGAATCTATAAACGAAGTTGATTGAGAGTCAAAAGATCTTTAACGGTGAGAACTTCTTTTTCACACAAGTAGAGTTCCAATAGGTGGATCAAAATGCATGCAACTTTGAGGCCCTTCATTTCACTCATGGATATTGATGATTCTCCATAAAAATCTACCACATGCACAAAAAAGTGGAAAGTTAACTTCGAGGTCTTCATTTCACTCATGGATAACAAATTTTGTAATAAGAAATGTTTTATATTAATTAGATTATTATCATATCATAGTTTGATAAATCTATAAATTATTCCAAGTAAACAAAAATACAAATCTTAAAAATTTAATTATGCTTAATTCATAAAATAAATAAAGTAGGAAACACAAAATAGTGAAGACTTTGACTCGGAATGCACCGATGCTATTAATAGAAAGAAAATAAAATAAAAATAAAGTTAGTGGTTGTGGAATGGGACTTGTGGTGCACAACCACAATCTACATTTAAATACCAATTACTACAATCAAGTCAAAAAGATATCTTCACTTTTCTTGCCATGCATCCAATTTTGTAATTCTTGTCTACAAAACAACTAATGAAAAATACGGCACTTACTTTATTTATGGAGTATTTCTTATTTGAAATTAATGATAAAACTACAATAAGTAATAATGGAGTATTTCTGATTTACAATTACTAATTAGTTGAGTAATAATGGAGTAACAATGGCTTCAATTTTTTTTTTTACTAATTAGTGATGAAAATACCAATTTATTGTAACACAATTTTTCACTATTGTCTTCATTGCTTTGCTAAGACAGTGTATTTAATTTTTTTAATAAAGCATTATAACACAATTTTTCACTATAGTCTTCATTGCTTTGCTAAATGGACTGCAAAAATAATTTCTTGAGACTAACAGATGGGCTAGATCAAATTATATTTTCACTGAGTATTTAATTTTCGTTCTTTTCCTACAGAATGTTTCTGCAAGTCTGCTATTCGTTCATACACAAACTGGCCAATGGTTATCTTGATTTTCTCTAATATCTCGTGCAAGAACTTTCTACAATTGAGTTCATTTGTGGAAAAAACATCTATTCTTTTTTATCGATACAAAATTGAAATTCATAAGATTATGACAAATATAAATAGTCGAAATTAATTTTGTTATAATGCTTTATAAAAGATACCTCACACGATTTCAATGATCACTCACACAAATTATACTCACACGTCCTTTTGTTTTCTGGATTCGTTGTAATGACTACTGATGTAATCGATCATGTACATATTTAAATATGTTTCATGATTATGAATTTAAATTACTCACGACGCATGTGCTTCTTGATAATATTCGGATACGAATCGTGAAATGTACTTGCGGGTTAATCCAAACTGGCCCAAATACTAATTTGACATTTAAGTTGCTCTTTAAAATAGATTATTATAATATAATTATATTTAAATATAAGGTTCTTTTTCGAGACTCCTTTAACCAAATACTAATTTGAATTCAATTTTGTTTTAATTGTTTGCAAAATAAAATGGAATGGTATGACTTAAACTTAGATCGTTGAAGAAATATTGAAAACATTGAAGGAGCACACCGCTGCACGAAATTTCATTTGCAATGTTTTCCAAACTTTTGACTTAATAGATGTGCAACACGTGTTCCGTTTCGGCGTTATATAATTTAAATTTGTTATTATGAACTAATAAATAATTGATAATTTTTATTAACGATTCGATATTATTACCATTAATAGTATCAATCCAACATTAACTAATATTTTATAACAATATTATTGTTATTTAATTATCTTATTTTTACTGGTGAGAACTTCTTTTTCACACAAGTTGTGTTCCAATAGGTGGATCAAAATGCATGCAACTTTGAGGTCTTCATTTCACTCATGGATTATTGATGATTATCTCCATAAATATATACCACATATACAATTATAGTGGAAAATTAAATCTTGTTAGGATACTTGGTTCTGTTAATGCATGTTAAATCAAAATATAGCATAATGATTTCGATTTACGCAAAGTGAAAGTTCTGTTGCTATAATTGATGAAACAACTGAAAAAAATTAAGCTAACTATTTCGACGAAATATAAATTGAGTGACATGAACTGTATCTAAACAAACAAACAACGATAACAAATTTCATAATAAGAAATGTTGTATATCAATTAGTTTATCGCGCCATAGTTTAACAAATCCATAAATTACTCCATTACATTGTCTATCATTCCAATGGGTCCATAGTTTAGTTGGTTGAGTGTGAAGCACAAAAAATCATATTTTGTAAGAGATTGTGGTTTTGATTTTCATTGACATCAAAAAATTAGATATCAATAACGAAATCGATCGTTTGTCGAATACCATTCAAAAATACATTGTCTATCATGAACAAAAATACAAAACCATAAATTTGGAGAATTAACACTTGGGGGGAATGCAGTGTTTAGTTTCTTTATAGATAGATTTCATTTTTTTAGTACATAAAATAGAAACATATATATTGATATAATATATATTTCCCATATATGAAAATTTGGAGAATGGCATTTAGTGATGTGGATAAATATTCCATTTCCATTGCTAAATTCATAAAATAAATAAAGTAGGAAACATAGTGAGGACTTTGACTTGGAATGCACCGATGCTATTAATAGAAAGAAAAATAAATAAAAAGAAAGTTAGTTGTTGTAGAATTGGACTTGTGGTGCACAACCTTCTACATTTAAATACCAATTACTACAAGTCAACAAGATATCTTCATTTTTCTTGCCATGCATGGACTTTAGTAATTCTTGTCTATAACAAGTCTTTAAGCATTTGTGGGTAAAACGACATGAAAATATGGCATTACTTAGTTTATTGATGGAGTAATTCTTACATGATATGGCATATCCGTAGGAGAATTAGTGTAGCAATAATTTTAGACACCTAGATTTCGTACCTAGATTTTATCTAGAAGTATACATGACAAATTACAATGGATCCACGTCAAATTTTTAAATGAAAGTTCATTCTGAAAGTTTCAAATTTAATCGCCACGTGTATTTCTAGATACTAATCTAGATAAAAATTCTAGGTGTCTATCATTGTTGATTAATGTAGAGAGGCTATTGTGAAAAAATTTTGAATTTTTTTGAGAAGATAATTGTATATAATTTTGTAGTTCTATTGCTAAATACAATTGCATATATATATATATATATATATATATATATATATATATATATATATATAGGGGGAGGATCCCTTGACATCAAGATTGGACTCCCATATTGGACTCCATAATATGGACCGTTGATCTATTTTATCAGAGGCTAGGATTAAATAAAAAAACACCTACTATCTTTAAGTCATTTTCTCTGACCCTTCTCTCTCTTCGCTGTACCTCAGTCCCAAGTGAAAATGGCTGCCTGTCGCGTCTTCCCTCTCCACGAGTTTCTCTCTTCACAAGTTCTATGGCGACTCAAGCCATTTCTCAGGCGATGGTGATTCACAGCATGTTGTGAATCCACGACCCGATGCTCTCTCTTCTCTTCTCTGTGGTCGAGAATCACCCCCAAGTACAAGGTTGCCGACGACTGCTAGAACTTGGCGACGATCCATAATTGATTGGATGCGAATCCACTTCGAACGGTGATTCCCCCTCTCTCTGACAACGACGGTTAGAACTTGACGACGGCTGCTGGAGCTTGGAGTCTGACCTTACCTTCGACGCCACAGAACTTGAATTTTGCGGAATCCTAGAATCCATAGTAAGTTCCAGGTCAAATTCATCTAATTTCCTCAATCTGATGTGCAGAAAAAAATTACTTTTGTAATTTGATGCCTTCAAATTAACTGATTTAATAAAATATAGCAACACATCGCTCTAACTCTTTTACGAGCAACACTATTCAATCTACACAATTGGATAATTACAAGTTCCTGTCTTAACAAAATGCTTTTAAATTATCAGGAAATTGATGATAATTGATGCTAATTTTGTATAGATGTGACTAATTATCAAAACTCAAAAGGTAGATTTCACTATCTCCTTTTCAAAATCGCAAATTACAATTTCACTAAAATCTAATTTTTTATTTGAGTATAGGGTTTTTCAGAAATTAAATTGGGGACCATCTTCAACAGCCTTGCTTGCATTAATGGGTATGCATAAAATAATCTCAACACAATTTATTATCATTTACTATATCTTAATTCAATTGTTTTTGAATTATTTTTGAGTCTAGGGTTTTTGAATTATTTTTATTTTGTTTTTTTAGCTTCGAGGACGATCTGGGAGACAAGGGAATTCAGGGTTGACAAGATTCATGGTTATGTACAAGGTTTTTATTTTTACGGGGTGATTTTGTATATATGAATAAAGAGGGTGTTCTCTCGAAAATATGAAATTGTATTTGTTTTATTTTGTTTCAACATACGATATACATGATAATAGAGCCAATGCAGGTGTTCTTATGAGGTTCTTTTAATTGATATTTTGAAGTGTTGTATATCTTCTTTTTAAAGGAATTGAAGTGCTATATATCATTATATCTATATTTTATTTTAGTTTTGTTGTCTTGTTTTTTTTGTAAATGATTATGTTAGTAAATTTTTGCCCTAAATGACAACAAATTGTCCTCGAATGAAATTATGTTATGGTGTTTTATCATTACTAGTAATACATTTGACAATAAATTGTCCTCAAACATAACCTTCGCTTCGTTACAACATATTTGACAGAAATCCCTACATTTTAATTGTACAAGAATCTGTACAAGAAGAATCATCAACATCATCAAAGTGCTTACAAATTTCATTACAATTATAACAAATCAATCCATTAATACAAATCACTTCATTACAATTCTAAAACATAACCTTCACTTGACATACATATAATCTACAAATATAAATCCTTACAAAGACACAATCATAACTTAAACCCTATTTCTTTTGCTTTTTACATAATTCATCCACAACTCTGTTTATTAACCTCGAGCATTTTGACTTCGAACAAAACCTGAAAAAAAATATCTGTGAATTAACAAAATCGACACCAGTTCACCTAAAATAACAAAAAAACTCGTAATCGAAAACTAGGTGTGAATGAAATAGAACTAACCTCTAAATTGAACTGCTAGAGGCCCCAGCATGAGAGAATGAGGGGGGAATTGTTCGATCATCTGATATGGCACTCAATCCGGACAATGATGGCAGAAGCTATCGGCGGCGAAAAAATAATTCGACCATTTCAACTTCCAAGTACTACTTCAACTTTGGAGTATTTCAACTTGAGATATATCTCCAAACAAAAAAAAAAGTAAGTCATTGTAATTTATAAAGCTAAATTAACCAAATTAACAATAATCAAGTCATAAATAACCAAATTATGTCTTAATCTAGTTCAATTTAAAAATATTTTAGCCATATTAAACCAAAATTTAACCATTCATATCCCTAATTCAGTCCCAATTTGCCAAATTATCTACAATAAATCCTAATTCAACTGTAATGATTCCTAATTCAGCTCTAATTTTCAAAAACTGACCTCGATTAAGTCCATTTTGTCTAATTTGTTAACCCTAATTTGGGTGGCCCAATCAATCTAATAAAAAATAAGATTATGAGAGCGAGAATGATCACCCTCATGTTGGGTTCTGCGAGCGAGACTGCAAGATTATGAGAGAAATAAGGATTCCTAGGGTTAGGGCTACCTGGACATGGAGAAGAAGGGTAGGTGCCGTCTCCAATCCACGAGATTCTGCATCGACAAAGAGATAGAGCGCGTAAGCTTCTGTTGTGGCCCTAGACTACCATCACCAGATAGGTAGGTGCCGTCTCCAATCGTCGTCTGCAATCCTTTCGCCATTTCGCCATTATTATTTATTAGAGAGAGAGAGAGAGAGACAGACAGACAGAGAGAGCCCTCAGTGTGTGTGTTTTTTTATGATCAATCTCAGTCCTCGGTTGGATGATCAACGGTTCTAATTATGAAGTATAATATTGGAGTCCAATCTTGATGTCAAGGGATCCTCCCCCATATATATATATATATATATATATATATATATATATATATATATATATATATATAAAACCAAAAATCTAGAGAGAGCAGTTGTTTTCTTAGTCCATTAATAAATCTGCCACTAAACATTAACATTTACTTTACTAATGGGAAAATATATTTGGCTCCCAAACTCATCCCAATTTCTTGATAAAGTGACAACATGAGTCAAATACTCTAATTAGGAGTTAATTGACACGTCGATTAATTTTAATATGTTAATATTAAAATATGTTAATTGACATGTTAATTAAACTAAACGATCAGTTAACTATTTAATTCATTCAATTAAAAATACTAATCAATTCAACTAAACATACTTGCCATTTCATCAATAATTTTGAGCAATGAATAGGAAGTAAATAGTTCGTTTCTGCTTAGAATTTTCCAAACTGGCTTGAACATGAAAGCTGCATATTTATAATTTCAAAATTAGTGATGGAACTACCAAAAAATTTGTTCATATAATTCATAAAAGGAAATGGATTGTTAATAGAAGGCCTATAGAACCCAAAATTTGTTGGGCTTTTATCTTTATTCAGCCTTTGAAATGTTTTATAATTTTTTTATTAAAGCCTTTATTGCTTTGATAAATGGACTGGAAATTTGTTTTCTCGAGCCTAATAGATGGACTAAGATCAAATTATATTCTCCGAGGGTCCGTATAAGGAGTTATTCTAGGTTATCCCTCCAATTTAGGATGATGTTTGACAAAACAACAATGGTGAGGTTTAGGAATTTTTTTTGTCCATATTTTCATTTTTTTTTTCTAATTTCGTGTATTCGTTTCAAGGTTGATTTAGTTTATCAAATTAAATCAAGTTTCTGATCGAAATCAATTCCAAACAACCTCACTGGAATACATTTTTTCTAAATTATTGTTAAAGAGTTCAAATCGAGAATTGAAAATAGTTTAAACCCATGAAAAAAAGGGATTTCAAATGAAAAGCGAACAGAACAAATTAAATTACGAAAGTGATTTGAGATTGGAAGGAAAAAGAAATATAAGAGTTATGAAAATGAAGGTAGTTAATAAAGAAAAATATATCAATGGTAATTTTTATCATTGACATCAATGGATGGAGGACATATGAGTCTTTTCCATTTATTATCAAAAAAATAAAGAAAAATACAATGTGAGAGTAAACTTGAGGGTAATTTTGTCATGAAACATGGAATTAATGTGAGATTGTCTATCACCACTGCCACTAGTGATAACATTTTTATCCTTTATTCTCGTGTTATGTTATCCCACTTTAATCTCAAATGGTAACATGTGTTTGGCAAGATTAAGTGTGATAAAACTTGCTATCTCCAACTTATCCAGCATCCAGGGTCGCCCAAACATTTTAAGGATCCGAAATCAATTTTAAAAAAATACTCTTAAAATTAATTATTAATTAAAATTAATTATTAATGAAAAATTAATATGACACATGTGATTGTGTGGATTATTGGTTAAGATTCCTATTTTTTTTATACATCCAATGTTCAAATCTCATCAGACCAATATTTTCTTATATTTTCATTGTATTTCGAAATAAAATAAAATTATAGTTTGTAAGGATTCGAACTCATGACCATTCACAAAATAAATAATTACTTTATCAATAAACCACACTACTTATTGTTTGTATCAGTTTTATTGCAATTATACTAATTTTTAGCCGAATATATCATCTTTTTCGAAAAATTTAGACGCCTCACAATTTTGAATCCGAAACATGAATTTCACGGACCTTACATAATAGGCTCCCCTGCCAGCTGTTGGGGAATATCCCCGACCCCGGGCCCGCGCAGCGGATATGTAGGCCCGGTCCGATTCCCCGATTCCCGAGATCACGCCACGACTTCGAGGGTACGATGCAAATAGAAGGTTAGATCCATACCAGTTCCAAATTGATGGAACACGAAGGGTTGATCGCTGCCTCCTATTCCTCCGGTCACGTTGGTGACTTTACGCGCGTCCCACACCGTGCGTCCTTCACCGTTCGTTCCCGTTCTTCGATCCTTCGGTTCGATCACAACGGAGAGCCCCAAGTGTTGCTCCTCCACACGTATCCACCTTGAGTCGGAAGACGCCGGACACGGATACACCTGCCTAGACGATGTATCGATGCACTTGCTTGATCTCGATCGATTCTCTATTAATCTCTCTTCGTGCCTTTTCACTCACAAAAGATCAAATCTGAATTTGCTCTTTTCTTGTGTCTTGGGCAGAATATTGCTTTGAATTACTTCTGAATTCCTTAGTGAAGATGAGAGAGAAAATCCTATTTATACCTAATAGGATAAGGATTAGCCAAAAGGCATGTATATCCAATATACACCCTTTCACACAGAAAACTGTATGAACCTGTTCAGTATTCTGTCCAGACGAAATTGATAAATTTCTCTGACAGAAAATCAACCAACACGAAAGTTGTAGATAATCTTATTATCTACACAACCCAATTTGGCCCAGCCCAATTGGAGTTCGTATGCAAAAGTTATGACTGTTTTACTAACTGTATGTCATACTGTTGCACCCTTTCGGTATTTCACAGAAACGACACTTATACTTCGTTCATATGAAATATATTTCTATATGAAGGTTGTAGATAATCTCAATATCTATCTAACCCAATTTGAACCATTCTAATTGGATTTTCCCACTGAAAGTTATGGCCACGAATGTACGACTACATTCGTTTATCCTTGTGTACACTTTTACGGTTGATCCGAAACTGTATTTCTTTCACCAGCATCCAAACAACACTTAAGTGTTTAATTTTCGTTATTTTTGTACAAAATGTTTCAACAAGTTTGTTGATCATACACCAATACATTAATTATTATCTTGATTTTCTCTAATATTTCATAAGAACTCTATGCAACAAAGTCTATTTGTGAAAAGAAATATCTATTTGTTATGGATTGAAATTTGAAATTCAAAAGATTATGACAAATAAATAGTCGAAATTAAATTTTTTATCATCTTTTATGGAAGGTGCCTCACACAATTTTAATGATAACTCACACAAATTATATTCATTTGTCTTTTTGTTTTCTGGATTTGTTGTAACAACTACGGTAATTGACCATGTATATATTTAAATATGTTTCGTGGTTATGAATTTAAATTACAAACAACTCGCGTGTTTCTTGATAATATCTGGATTTGTATCGTGAAATTTGCTTGCGGGTCAATCCAATCTGACCCAAATTGTATTCGAAAAAATTATTTTAATCTGGAAAAATATCAAGACCCGATCGAACATTACGATATACATTTAAAATCATAATTTCAATTAAACAAAATATAGGAACAATAATACATTTTAAATAGTTATAATTGATATTTTAAAATGTTTTTAATTTGACATTTAAATTGTTCTATTAAAAATAAATAAATATAATTATATTTTAAAAAAAATTATTTTTGGAGGACTCCTTTATTTATTGAACCCAAATTCAGACTTTGTTTTAATTGTTTGCAAAATAAAATGGAATGGTGCCACTTGAACTTGGATGTAAAGAAATATAGAGAACATTGAAGACACAGATTGCACAAAATTATATGATAATTTTAAAATGAATTATATAAATATTAGTACGTATTAATTGACGTGATAATTTAATTAAATGGGTCAGTTAATTCTTAATTTAAATGTGTTAATCAACCCAACATACTTGATGTGAGGCAAATAAGGCACAAATTTAATGCTTAAATTGGGGATTTTAGCTAGGGATGCAACTTTAGCTCGTGGCTCGTGGCTCGCTCGAGCTCGACTCGATAATAGTTCGATAATAACTCGCTCGATATTAACTCGAAATTAAACGAGCCGAGCCGAACTAGCTCGAACGCTTATTGAGCCGAGCTTGAGCCAGACTCAGCTCGCTCGTATTAAGCTCGAAATGAATTTGAGCTCGATTTAAAATATTAAATTCTTTTATCATAATTAATTCATATTACATATATTATTATAATAAGAAAAATTTATAAAGAAAAACTTTATCTTCATAATAATTCCAAGTCAGGTTACAACTTAGGTCCAAAAAAAAATATTAACTAAGGGAGACAAATTAATAATATCACGTCCAAATCATATTTTTTTTATGTTTTGTGTTGTATGTTTGATTTATTATTGTTATGTTTTAAGATAGTTTGATATTTATAATATTTTTTGTTTATTCGCAATTATTATAATTTTTTTAATTAAAATTCAAGTTGTTTTTTTAATTGAGCTACTGTTGAGCCGAACCGAGCTAGCTCGAATTAGAACGAGCCGAGCTTGAGCTTTATTTTTTAGCTCGAACCATAATTCTAAACGAGCAGAGCCGGCTCGAGTAAGTTCCGAGCCGAGCTGGAGCTAGGCACAGCTCGAGCTCGGCTCGTTTGCAGCCCTAATTTTAGCCCTTGTGAAGAACAATTATATATACTTTATTAATCATATTTGAGATAACATGAATATTTCTTCACTAACTGTGTTTTATTGCTTAATCACAGGAATTAGAAGGAAATTCTGAGAATTTGGAGAGTGTAGTTGTCTCCAACACGTCAAGAGGAGTGAAAACGACATATTATACCGATATATTCGGTAGATGAAAGAGACCGGAGGCAAACAATCATCATGATAGAAACTTACACAAAAGTCTACACGAAAACCACTCAATCCTTAGCCATTATCCTTCCCACATACCTTTGGTGGAAATTACCTCATTACCCTCAATCCTCTCCACCAACTCGTGGCCAATAAGAAGACTCCGTGAGTGCTATGAATAGGACAAAAAGGGCAACGAGTTTGGTTACGCTCTTTTTACCCTTTTTGCTCACTCTCTCTCTCTCTCTCTCTCTCTCTCTCTCTCTCTCTCTCTTAGCAAGTTCAAGAATCTTTCAAGAACACGCAAGAATTGCAAAATCGAACGATAATTCTCTAAGATTGATCACCGAATTGAAGCTCACTTCATTCGGTGAATTGGTCTACACTTCGACGAAGATCGAGTTGTGGGGTTTTGGTTGGAGCTTTCTTCATCCGAATCCGCGCAAGCAAGGAGTCGAGCTTACTCTAATTTGATTGGAAAGTTCCTTCCAATTGATCCCTTTCAATTCTCGAGTTCACTCAACCGGTACGGAGCTTACTTCGATTGGCGAATGGATTGGTATGAAAGGAAGAGTTGTGCGAGGTGTCTAGCTCACTAAGCATCTCAAAGCAACGAGGAAGGCATCCAAGACGAGATTCGAAGCTCACTTCATCTCTCTAGGTGTTTTCCTTCTTTTCTTGGAATTCTTGTAGTTTTAATTGAATTGGATTTGTATAAAGAATTCGTGGTTTAATAAATCTTTTGCTCTTAACTTGCTATTTTACTTGAACTTTTGCTCTTAATTACTGTCTTGAACTTAGTTTAAATCTTCCTTAATTCAATCTCAAAACAAACCTTTAATTCAATCCTCAATCTAAAATATAAAACAGAATTCCAGAACAACTTCCGTTATAACGGAATACAACTTGCGTTACAACGGACCTTTCGGTTTGTACCTGATTTTCAGTCTGTTGATACTCCGTTGTAACGCACTTTCCTTCCGTTGTAACGGACCAGTGAGAAAAAGCATTCAATAGCACTCATACTAGTGCGTTGTAACGGACATACTAGTTCGTTGTAACGGATCAACCAATACGTTATAACGCTACTTCTATCCGTTATAACGGACTACCTCTTTCCGTTGCAACGGACCTTCCTCCGTTGTAACGGACCTTCATATTAATCCTTGCGTTACCAAGTACCCTCAATGTCCGTTGTAACAGACCCTCTTTCCGTTGTAACGGACTACCTTCTGTGATTCTTCTTTGTTATTTCTTATCTAATTTTGATTAAATATTTGACGCACTCACTCCTCGTGGAACAAATACATACATTTGCCACTGTACAAACATATATTATAAATTTTGTTGATTGTTCGAAATTTTAACACAACGACATATTAAAACACGCCAAAAACCCGTTCATCAATATTTTTCTTGTTCATCTCATCGAGATTGTTGGGGGTGAGATTGGGGCACAATATATTTTTCCCATTTTAAAACGGAGCTGGTGAAACTAAAATTCAATACTGTACTGACAACCTGTTATGATTTGTCCTTTTCTTGAAATTAAAAATTTGAAAGCAAGATAGATAAGCATCTCAATGTCAGTAATAAACAGTGTCTTGAATTTTTTTCTCCCACATTCACATTAAATTCGTTTTACTTTTTTTCCTTCCATCAATAAAAAAGTGCTCTACGATGGAAAAACAATAATTTGGCAACTTTAACAACCCTAGTCCATAGTCCATAGACCGATGTAATGCATTGCATGTTATTCGTCGGACATTCCTGATATATTTTCTGTAATTATATATAGGAAAATGTTGGACATAGCCCCGTCTCGTCTCTCTTTTCGTATACTTGATGACGTGAATATTAATTAATATATTTTAAAAATTAATATTTTAATTTACGATTTAACATTTTAATTATATGTTCAATCATAAATAAATAAATCAATTAAACAATAAATTAAGATAATTTAATTATAAATTAAGATGTTCAATTATGTTTTTATGTGTTTATTTTGAAGGTGTAAATTAAGATGTTAAATTATGTTTTTGTGTGTTTATTTTGTGGTCATCCCCCCCCCCCCCCCCCCCCCCCCCCCCCCCCCACCACCAACACTCTCTATTCCTTAATTAATGATTAATTATTAAAATAATTAACAAAAAGACATCCCATCAATAGTTAATTAATATATAATTAAAGTACATATACATGAACACTTCTTAATTAATATCAATTAATTGTTAATCGGATGTATTTTTGTTAATTATCATGCTAAGTAAAAAAAAAACGAGTAAATGGAGAATGCTCGGTGGTCCTCCATCCATTGGTGCCAATGAGACTCGAACCCACAATTTCTCACAACATATGATTTTTTGTGCTTCACACCCAACCACTAGGCCACAAGCCCATTGGCATAATTATCTTTATCCAATTCTTTGAATGTGTACTTTTGTAACATTAAAAAGTAAAAATAAAAATAATTTAACCATTGAAATATAACTTTTGACAGTATCTTTGAAGATAAAAGAATTCTTTCAGGACCTCACATGCATAAAGAAGAAAAAACTTACACACTTTAGGTATAAAGATCCTTACCGTGTTCAAAGTTACTCGAAAATAGGAAGGCTCCTCTGGTCTTCGTAGCCACTGGCGTATTGCCCCATACTATACTGTTTCTTCACCTCGTGACAAAATTACTATTATTTCTAAATGCAAAAATTACACCGACAATCATGTACACATTATCGTGATCCTTGCTATATAAAGGGAGTGAAGGTTCTTTCCATTTTCATCCACAAATCAAAATCAAACACGAGTAAGATCAATAGAGGCATGAAAATGGTGTTTTTGATCTCAACTCTAGTGACATTTGTGTCACTAAGCTTGCCTCTCGCGGCACACGCCGAATACTATAACCCTACTCCGAATCCTACTCCATCATCACCGCCTTATGTTACTCCTCCGACTCCGACATATACGCCCAAACCGACGCCACCAACGCCGACATACACTCCTAAACCACCGACTTATACCCCTAAACCAACACCGCCAACGCCGACATACACTCCGAAACCCCCTACTTACACTCCAACACCGAAACCCCCTACTTACACTCCGAAACCGCCTAAACACACACCATCGCCAAAACCACCAACTTACACCCCGAAACCCCCTACTCACACCCCTAAACCTCCTAAATACACGCCAACGCCAAAACCGCCAACTTATACCCCGAAACCACCAACTTACACGCCGAAACCCCCTACTCACACTCCTAAACCTCCTAAATACACACCAACACCAAAGCCGCCAACTTATACCCCTAAACCTCCTACTCACACTCCTAAACCACCCACATACACGCCAACGCCAAAGCCGCCAACTTATACCCCAAAACCACCCACATACACGCCAACGCCAAAACCGCCAACTTATACCCCAAAACCACCCACATACACGCCAACGCCAAAACCGCCAACTTATACCCCAAAACCGCCAACTTACACGCCAACGCCAAAACCGCCAACTTATACCCCAAAACCGCCAACTTACACGCCAACGCCAAAACCGCCAAGTCACACTCCTACGCCACCTACATACACGCCAACACCCAAAACGCCAACTTACCCGCCCAAAACACCATCACCCCCTCCTCCTCCATACTAAATATCAAAAGTTGAACACGAAGGTAATAATACACATAATTCACACAGTTGAAATTTTGCCATAGTTTAATATGTACTTATTATGATTAAGAAACAAATTAAGGTTGTTAGTGATGTTTTGAATTGCAGGATGTATATGAAGATATTCCTTCCACGACGAGAGTAGTATTTTGAGAAGAATAAATGAAGGGTGCTTCTTTGCCTTCAGGCCTAGTTAAATGTGTTGTTTGTGTTGTTTGTGTTGTATTTTGTTGAGTTATTTTGTGTTGTATTTTATTGTGTTATTTGCCTGGTTAGCTAGTGTGTAATCCAATATGAAGAATTTAAATAACTGCTGTTATTTTTGGAAAATGGTTCTCAAAATCCTCTTTATCTTTTGTTAGTTTTATTTCGAGTAGTAGATACTGAAATTATCGCGCTAGCAAGTAAAAACAAAACGGATCAAACAGTGAAAAGTAACAAAGCCCTCTCTGTTTAATGAAAACTTGAAAAATTAAGTAAAACATTGATTTTTTTTTCTATTTTAATTAAAAAGTCAGAACAGAAAAGTCTTTGCACGTACAATAATAATATTTAAATCTGAAAATGGAGTGTATTTTCCCGTGTTCAAATTGCGGTATGTAGGGCTGATATATAGGGCGATATAACGTTTTATGAAGGTCAAACGCAGTGTGTTGCGATTTTTTAGTTTTGTTGTGATTCTAAACTATATATTCATTTTGCGACCGATATAACGTGAATCGTGCGTTGCGTGTAGCGCTGCATTTCTGCATGTTTTCACAATATTGTTGTATTTGAGCTTGTAAAATTATTTTGAACTGTTTTTAATTTACGAAAAAACATGTAAGACCCATATCTTTGAAAAATTCAAAAAAATATCAATAGTTATGAAAATTTAATAGTCATTTCCTCAAAAGTTACAAATTTAAACTGGGATTTATGTATTTTACCTCAGGAAGCTTCGCGCAATTTACGTTATTTTCTTTAGCGATAATATCTCCGTTACCGTATTTTTTTCGTAATGCCATAGAAAAAGATGAAAATATTTCACTGAATGATGTAATTTTTTTTATTGGACATGCATGTTATGTTAATATTTTGAATTATATTGTGCTTATTTGTCATTTTATATGATGTATATTATATTATGATGTATACAATTTTTTTTTTTTGTCATTGTTCACAACAAAAGTGTAGTTTCGCGATATCGTCCAATATACGTTGTATGTTACGAAAAAGTGTCCCAACGCTTCATACCGCAACACACTATTTACAACATTGCTATTTTTCATTAAAAATTCTTGATCGATGTCAGGTTATAGTATTAGCGTCGTCGCTAGAAAAGTATTCAAAATCCAGTGGACAAATTAAGCATTTGTTCGACCTATTTCGTCAAAAATATTGTCCAACACAATTTTGCTATTTTGAGATTTTTGATATCAAGTTCTCGGAAGAAAAATCTTTCTCTGTATCTCTTTCTTTCTATGGTTAGGTAGAATGTAAACATAAAATCTCATACATAATCCTTTGATTAATACAAACAATACATAATATATTGTACATTCACTATTTTACAGTGAATTAAATGATAGTATAGATGAAGAATCAATCGAGCAAGATTGCCAAAATAAAAGTCACGTCAGTTCATCAGCATATACCGAAATCACGAAGTAGATAATAGTAAACAATATATTTCTCTTGGATTGATTTGAAATCCGTAAACCGAATAAAACGAATGCATGATTTTGTGGATGATTCGTGACCCAACCAAAAGACACGGGTCTCCTTTGCGTTGAAACTGAACACAAACCAACAAATCATATTGACTCTAATATAAGTTTTCACTGTGCAATTTTACACACATTATTTGTTTACCATATCAAAAACTATTTATTGCATTATGTTTTGATATGGATAATATAATTTGATTTGAAGGGCCCTGGAAGAAGAGAATCAGACATTAGTTAACACCCAGTAGTCAATGAATGTGGCTCCAATCTAATCCAATCCGCCTCGTCACAGACAGACTCACATGAGACATGACTCTCTCAACTAATACGTGGGCTCCACTAACCCCATCCCCAAGATATAACTAAAATGGCCAATAATATTTCTTTTTTTTTTTTCTCAAAAATCTAAAAGAACTAATGCGCTTTACAATTCTCTAAAACAATTCGTACACCCACTAACCCCATCCCATTACTAACCGACCCCCCCATCTACTCGACGACTAAAGTCTATGCGCGGATCTCACACTCGGGAGTGGAATGCTTTTGGATACAAAATCTCTTCAAAGTTAAAACACCGCAAAAAAGCAATTATTTTTGGGTGGCTCACGCTCAATAATAAAATATTGACGGCGGATAATCTCCAAAGGAGGGGATGGCTCCATGACCCGAGTTGTGCCCTATGTGCCAACACAATGGAAACGGACCATCACTTATTCTTGACGTGCCCATTCATACTACATATTTGGCGGGCTATCGAGCCAAGAGCGACCCAGACTACCAATCCTTAATCGAATTTTGGTGGTCAACTAGGAGATCCATGTTTAATGACAATGTCGGAGTGTGGGACTCCAAATGGTTGGCGACATTATGGACGATTTGGAAGGAACGAAATAGCCGTATATTCCAAAGAAAAGGGAGGACGTCTCTCTTAATTCTACAAGTCATTAATGATCTAAGTAGTAAATGGCACACCTATTGCTAAGTTTGATTTTTAGGATCAACAAATAATTAGCTTAGAAAGCATAGGTGGAGTCTTTTTTTTTTTTTTGTGTGTACATAAACTAGTTTTGTAATTTGTTTTTCTCTTCGTTTTATAAAGAAATGATCGGATCGGATGCGTATCGCGCTTACATTTCCTTCAAAAACTAATAAGTGAGCTCCATGTGTAATCTCTCTTCTCTTCTCTCTCTCTCTCCATTTGCAAAACAATGGAGATTTACATAGACCACACTATGTCTAGATTCAACATAAAGTTGATCCTATAAGGTATTTGGCTTCTTGTGTCGAGCATTTAGTACGAGTAATCCGTAATTAACGACCCTTATTTTAAGTTGTTCGGCCCAATTCTATTCTCCTCGAAATCTCCACAGTGTTGTAAATGTAATACAGCCAATTCAATTTCACCAAATTCGGGCCTGAACTCAGGACTCTCTCTCTCTCTCTCTCTCTCTCTCTCTTGACTCTCCTTAAACCCTAAACCTCTTTTCTACACTTGTTATCTGTAATTAGTGTCTCCTATATAAATAGCTTAGCTTCAGAGCAAACAATCATCCCAACAAAAACACCAATTAAACACAAAGATGGGATTAATGAGCTTAATCAGAGCAATCACACTATGTGTACTTCTCATTGCTCTCACTCATTCATCCTATTCCTCTGCTCGTTCGACATATCCCAATTTTGCCCCCACTCACCCTCCTCGTACCGAACCGTACCACCACGCACCAACACCGTCCCCAAATCCATACCATCATTATCATCACAATCATCACAAATCAGAGGCAGGTTCACCAGCCGAAGCGCCGTATAATTACCATAATGCCCCTGCACCCAAACATGACCACGACCACCATCATCATCATCATCGCCACCACCATGACCATCACGATCATCACCATCACGGTGCATCTTATCCGATACCATCACCATCACATGCTCACCACGGAACGCCTTATCCTGGTCCAGCGCACCACAAATATCCGCCATCACCGTCACCAACTCATATCGTTCCGCCACCTCCTTATTATTGATTATTATCAAGACGCATCTACTATCTTATATTTTCAGAGTCGAATTTATATTTATTAAGCATGTTCGTTTAACTTGTCAAGTTTTTAGAGAGTGATGTATTTTGCTTGCTTATCATATTTATATAAAAATTTCTGTTTGGTGACAAATATCGCAGTGTGTTAAAAGATAAAACAGTATAATCATTACGAAAATTATGAAAGATAAATTAAGAATTAAAACGGGGCAAACAGAAGCGTATTCACAGTCAGGTTAGCTATGTTCACGAGTTCAAAAAATTGGAACAAAAGGGCAAAAAAAAGTGTGCTTGTATTTATTTTCTCCTTTGATATTTGATTTCATACCTATCACGTCCTTTGTCGTACCGTTCACTAAGATCCTGTTTGGATAACTGAGTCTCGAGTTGGATCTCATTCGAATTATTTTCCCCCTCGTTTCTCGTACCAGTTTCAGTCTTCAACTCTTTTCTCCTTTGATATTTATTCCCGTACCGGTCATGCCCATTTACAGTCCCCACAATTGAATTTACCGTACCAGTATTTATAAGCTTTCTCTTATATGTCTTCGAAAACCTATTATTGTTATCCCCCTTCTTTTCTTGATTCTCAATTTGCTCAACTTTTATCGAATCCTTAATCAAGATATGGTCTTTAAAATTGGATAATGGAGCACTTTTACTCTGAACACACTCCAACGCAAGAACTACACTGTAAAAACCATTTGTTATCCTCGTGAACTTTTCATTAAAACCCCTATTATTACCTCTAATTGAACTCGATATCCGAGATTTTCCCTTTTTTACTTTACACGGTTCGATAAGTCTACCAGAATTTACCATCCTTTTTGAAAATCGATGAGAGCCGTTCATTTCGAGATGCACCTTAATGGCCATATCCATATCATCATCCTTTTCAGATAGGACTCTAATGGCCACATCAGTATCTATCTCTCTACAAACCAACTCCAATCCATCCCCATTTTTGCTTCTATGAAAGGAATTCGGTACTTGCAAACAGTCAATACAGGTAAAGGAACCCAAATTACACCACGTGGTGAAATCGTTGCGGTGCTCGCGAGGGAGGCAACAGCGATGAACGCGGCAGCAGCACTTGATGCACTGGAGAAACTTCAATGCATCCGCATCTGCATTTGCCACGTCATCAGGTTCGGTTTGGAGGCAGTAAGAGCAGAAGTCGCCGGATTTGATTCGGGCAAAACAAGTACTGCAAAGTAAGAGAAATCTCCATTCGGATTTGAGGATACAAATCGAGTTTGATTTGTTAGTCGAATCAAGGTTCTGGAAATTGAATCCGCAGGAGTTGCAGAGGGAGAGATCGAATTTGTCACGGTTCTTGCTCAAAATTGGGCGAGTAGAGGGAGGCGGAGGAGACAAAACAAGGGATTTCTTCTTCTTGTAAGTGAGAAGTGCGGGGCGAACGGATTGAGGAGGATCCGTGATGGTTTCTTCTGGCCCCGCCATGGCGGGTTCAGCGTTAGGGTTAGGGTTTTAGGTGTACCGGAGCGGAGAGGAGTGCATTTTCTCTGTTGCTCCCAAAATAAAACGTCTTGTGAAACGATCACGTGGCATTCTTTTATTGGTTCAAATAAATGGGTTCCACAAACAAAATGCAAATATTTGACGGAATGTCAATGTCTGTAAAATGGAGTGAATATTAACGGAAGACTCCATTCATCCATATAAATCATGGTATATTTTTCATATGAGTCCTTGAATTTATCATTTTGAATTAATGTTATTAAATAAAATTAAATAAATATTTGTCTATTTTCAGTACAATCATGAAAAATAAATTTAAAATTGTAAAACTAGTTATTGTGTTATATATAATCACAAAGCACAATATTAAAAATAATAATTTAGGTAAAATAAAATTTTAATTTATATTCAAAATAATCGATTTTTTTGTTTAATATAATATTATATATGAATTAGTGATTGTGAAATATATCACCAAACATTGTTAAAATAACAACACTAAAATATTTTAATTTTATTTGTTGTATAATAAATTAAATAAGGAAAATCCAACTGTCCAACATGAGTGATTATATTTTACAATATTCTAGTGTTGTTATTTTAATTTTAATTTTTTGTCGAAAAAAAAATTATTGCTAGTTTTTAATTTTTACTCACTCCAACTGTCCAACATGAGTGATTATATTTCACAATATTTTAATGTTGTTATTTTAACAATGTTTTATGATATATTTCACAATGCACTAATTCATATATAATATTATATTGAGCAAAAAAATCGATTATTTTAAATATAAATATAAATTTTATTTTACGTAAAATATTATTTTTTATTATTGTGTTTTGTGATTATATACAACACCATAACTAGTTTTACAATTTTAAATTTATTTTTCATGATTGTATTTAAAATAGACAAATATTTATTTAAATTTATTTAATAACATTATTTCAAAATGATAAATTCAAGGACTTATATGAAAAATATACCATGATTTATATGGATGAATGGAGTCTTCCGTTAATATTCACTCCATTTAACAACTCCATTTAACAGACATTGCCATTCTGTCAAATATTTACATTTTGTTTGTGGAACCCATTTATTTGAACCAATAAAAGGATGCCACATCATCGTTTCACAAGAAGTTTTATTTTTGGAGCAACAGAGAAAATGCACTCATAATTTAAAGGCAAAAAAAAAAATCTGATTTTAGTCCTCCTATATTGTTATTGTTTATTTTGTCCGTAATTTATTTTTTGAGTTATTTTACTGCTGCATTTTTTTTTCTTAAATATTCGTTTTGCTCGTTTTTTAAGTTAAAGGATGACGTGACAGTTAATTTTTTTATGAACTGATAAATGATACGACAATAATTGATGACATGCTATGTTACGGGGATACTTCAAAAATGCAGAAGTATCTTGAGGATACGGGTATCCGATACGGATACGGGTACGATACGGCTCGGATACGTAATCGGATACGCCGATTATTTTAATATTTATTTTTTTCGGATACGACGGGGATACAGCAAGATACGGATGAGATACGTTCAGGATACGGTTGTGATACTCCATTTATGATACTTCGGCCCATTATATATTTTGACCCATAATATTTTTAAATGAATTATATAGGATACTTGTAGGATACTTCTAGAATACTTCCAAATTAGTTCTAGGATACTTCTAGAATAAATTTAGAATATTTTTATGATACTTGTATTGTTATGTTGATTTTATTTATTATCATGATATTTAAATTCAAAATATTATTTAATTTGTTATTTACTTATTTATTATATACAATATAAATATATTAAAATAATAATTATATAGCCGTATCCGTATCCGTGATTTTTTGAAAATTGTCGTATCGCCATATCCGTATCGTATCGGATACGATACACGTATCCGTATCCGTGCAACATAGATGACATGGCAATAAAATTTGAAATTTTTTTTTTTATTTTTTTTGTATTGAATCCCGAGAAAATCAGTTTTTTTCAAAACCAATTAGTGCTTAAACCCTAGAAAAATAAGAGATTTTGGATGCTAATTGATTTTGGGAAAATAAAAAAAAATTATGAAGGCTCGTTGAAGAAAGATGACAACTTGAGACTAAGAGAGAAAATTGATAATTTTCTAGGATTTATACGCTAATTGATTTTGGAAAAAATTAATTATTTCGGGATTCAAAACATAGAATTTTTTTTATATTTTTTTCAAATTTTATTGTTATGTCACCAACTATTGCCACATAATTTACTAGCTCATTAAAATATATCTGCTTGGTCATCCGTTACTTAATAGAGGGATCAAAATGAACATTTAAAAAAGATGAAAGTGTAAAGTAACTCAAAAAATAAATTAGGAGCAAAATGAACAATAACAATAGATGAGGGACTAAAATCAGATTTTTTTCCTAATTTAAACACTTAATTTAGATGAATGTAATTTAAATATATAATATTTTTGGGGAATTATACTAAGTTCCACAAATATATTTGAACACCTTTAATGTGATATTTAAGAATAACTAACTAAAATAATAGCTTCAACATATATTTAAAATGTAAATTTGAATTAACTATATTTAATATGTAAAATTGAATTAATAGTTAATTTGTACATGTTAACTATATAATTAAGGGGGAATTTCTCCTATATCCCTTTAAATATTCAAAATAACAAATTTATCCCTCAAAAAAAAATAATTACATATTTATCCCTTCTTAACTTAGTTTATAACAAATGTATGAAAATTTGACCGGTAAGTTAAACTTAACAGAAAAATATTTTTTTGACAAATTTACCCCTTAAAACCCGTTAAGAACCTAACCCTACCCACTAAGAACCTGCCCATTAAGAACCCTATCCATTAGACAACCTAATCTAAACCTAAGAACCCAGCAGCATCGTGTCTTCTACAAACCGTCGAAGAACAATGGCGACATGGTGAAGCTTGGCGAATCAGGACAAATCAATGGCGATGCGTGGAAGAATCAATGGAGACTGGTAACATGGATGACTCGTGTTGGCGAAGAATCAATGGGGACTGGCGGCAATGGTGACATGGCTGACTCGTGTTGGCGAAGAATCAATGAGTACATCCAGAGCTTCACGAACGATGACGGCAATAGAGGCATGGCGACATGGTGGCAATGGCGACATGGTGAATCAGGGCTACGCTTGGCGAAGCATTTTCTCCCCTTCTCCAAACCATCTTCGATCAAGAACGATGATGACTGTAATTGTTGAAAGGATGAGATATCTCGTAAGTAAATTGAGCGAATACCTTATCTCCTGGCGATCAGTCTAGAGCCACGCGTTGGAGAAGAAATTTAGCAGGCACAAACAGAGCTTGGAGAAGAAATTGTGAAAGGAACGCCACCCCTTGATCAATTGGCGAAGAGACAAGCTTGGAGAAGATAAAGAGCCAGAGAAGAAATCGCGATCGATCTACACCTTCGCTGCCAAAGCCACGCGTTGCTTCGCCAAAGATTCGCGATCGAGGCTCGAGCCACACCTTCGCTAAAGAATCGCGATCGAGGGAGAAGAAATAGTGTTACGAAAATGAACCACCTTTGTTTACTGGAGAGCTCACGAAGAAGAAAGAGAGATTAAGAATAGACATGTACTCTCCAGTTAGATGATTGTGAATAGAAGGGTATTTTAGGCATTATTATTTTTATTTGTTATATTAATTAAATTAAAAAGTTGAAATGAGGGTTTGTCTAACAGGAATTTAACAGAAATTTAACTGTAGGGATAAATTTGATATTTATAAATTTTGAGTGGATATTTATGATACTAGTTGAGTTTAGAGAGGTTAAATATGTAATTGTTTATTTTTTAGGGATAAATTTGTTATTTTGAATTTTTTTAGGGACATAAAAGAAATTTCCCCTATAATTAATTATTAATTGGATTTTATGTTGATCGAGACACTAATTGTCTCAATTAACTATCCATAAATGTTGCATTAAATATGTTGGAGTCCATTTGAGGAGTATCATGTCAAATCCCAATTTTTTGATGTGTAAAAAACACTACAAAAATGTTATTGTTAAAATATTTATTATATTTAATTATTTATTCATATGTATTATTCATTATTTCGATTTTAAATTTAATACAATTATTTTTATAATTGTAGTCTTATTTTTATTTCGATATTAGAAATATTGGATATGATATGATCATATGACTCAATTATGACATTATCGTCACGTTAAAATATTCAAATCAATTGCACAACGAATATGTTAGAGATGATATTTGATATCTGATTTGTGAGGATATCCGGCTCAAACTCGACACACGACTACAAAAATTACTTATATATCTTACTAGTAAACGGTTAATTTAAATTTTTAATGTTACTAATGTATTATTTTGACTATTTTTAATATAGTCTTGCTTGATTGTTCGATTATGTTATTTTAAATTTGTTTGTGTAGGTATTTTAGTCGTGTTCTTTAAATTATGGACTAATTTAAATTAATTTTATTATGAACTAATTTATTGTTCGGTTATGTTATTTCAACTTAATTTGTTTTAGTATGCATTAATTTAGCTTGAGTTTATTTGATGTTATAAATCATGGTTTTGAAATTTGACACTTTTTAGCATGAAGAATTGTTCATGAAAATTTGTTCACGGTCTTGACAGTATTCATTTCTGATTCGAGCCTATCCTACTGACATCTTTATTATAAAATTAAATCATAACGAGAAATTTATAAATTGTTATTTGTCGAGTGAATTTTTGTTTCAGAAATCCGTGAGTATATTTTATTTTGTGTTGTCACGCAACAATATGTTTGTTACCATAATTCTCCTCTTTAGTTTTATTTTCTTTCTTGTTAGTGGAGGACTCGTGTCATATTGATATGTATGTATAACAATTAAAGAAAAAATACATGTTTCCAATAAAAATTCTCAAATCTATTAATTGTAGCAATTAATGATAAACTAAACAAATCAGATAAAAGAGAAGCAATTGAATAAGAAATGATTATTTATTAATAATGATTATGAGATACGATACAAGTCTTGTTTAAAAACCATATTTTTCATATTTTTATTTTGGGGTAATTTCGTGTATGTACCTCCAAAAATTCATAATATCAAATTTGTCCTTCTAAATTTAAAAAAAATACAAATATATCCCTTCAGACTTAAAAATCTATCAAATTTATCCACTCAAACTAATATAATATCAAATTTGTCATAATCATCAATTTGCCATCAAATTAATCATAGTTTAATATTTTAACTCTAGTTGAACTGTTAATTATAAATTTATATTACCAAAATACTCTCTCTAAAACTAAAATGCATAGTCTTGGTCCTCTTTCTTGTCCCTGTGTTCTTTCCCACTCCTTTGGAGAACATATGAAATTTGCTTGCTTCGCCTAAAGCCTCTACCTTCATCGCCGATCAACTAGTACTTAAACCTCGTCTCTCTCCCTCGTGAAGCTACCTCCTAAACCCTCTTCGGGTCGAAGCAAAATAGGCCCTAATGACTTGATTCAATATCTATCAAGTTCTTCGGCATAATTTGTTCAATTAATCCAATTGACCTTAGGGGGTGTTTGGATAGCCGATTTAGAAACTACATGAGAATATGGAACTTCAGTTGTGATAACTCCTGCAATGGCATTGTAATTGTTTTGTTTGGATGGAAGAAGGTATAGTTGCTGCAATTACAATAAGGATGTTTGGAAGAAAGGAATTGAACAATTTGTGTTTTAGATGGATACAACATATTTAAATGTTTATGTACGTATATCGTAATTCTATTAATTAGTTGCATATATTTATAACAAAATGATACCTACAATAAATTATACATATATGGAATATGTGTGCGTAATGTTATTTATAATTTAACTCAGTAACCAACAATCTTTAAAATTTTTTTTGACTATAGTCTTATACATCTCACCAGCCCTTATAATTTCTAAAATTATCTAAAACAATCCTTCCTCTTTCTTCTTGCACAATGAATCAAGTGTTATCATAGCATAAATAATCAAATGTTAGCTGCTTAGCAAATAGAACAAAAAAGTTCCAATATGCAATCATTAATCAATCAAATTAATGATTCAATCACTTCCAAATCAAAAGAATCAGACCAAATCGTTTGGAGATAAAATTGAAATGGAATTATGTCTCGAACCATAAATTACAGATCAATTTAGAGCAACATAACATCATTAATGACAAATTCGATACTAATTAGACCAATAAGCGAAATGGCTACTGAAATTCACAGAACTAACTCTTTAGTGATTGAGGATGGTGATGAGAGTTGTACTGAAGTTCTCTGACCAAAATTGTCGTATCTCCCAAACTAAACATGAAAGTTGAAACTCAAAATTAGAAGAAAAAATATGTGAGAGTGATATGGATCTCAAAAATTATGTTAGTATATGCATTTCTTATATTAGAAGACAATAACAATTAAACCACAACTATGACTTTTTTGTTATAATTTTAATATAGTCTGTATAATGAAAAAAGGTCATGTTTCTTCAATTTCGAACAAATATGAGACAAGTAGAGCAAGAAAAACCCTTCTGGAGCTAGAGAGAAATAAGATAATTCATAGAAAACAGATTAGGGCAAGCAAACCAAAAGCAACGAAGAGGATGAGGCAAGGTGTTCAGCTTCTTCCCGCCAATTTCTTTAACCCTGCAGATCTGATCCTCGTAGTTATGAGTAGAGATACAATTGCTGCAATAAAGGGCATTGGGAAAGGTGAGCTGCAGCAGTACCATGTAATACTTCAAACCAAACAACAAGAATGAAGAGACTGCAGCAGTTGTATCTACTAACTGCCATGAATACTTCAATCCAAACAGCCCCTTAGTATAATTTCAGCACAATGATCCGTAATAGACCTTAATCTATCCCTAATTAGCCACGAAATCACAAAATTGATTAATTTCAGAAAGAAATTAGATATTTCGATAAATTATATCTTGAATATAGTCGCCAAAAGATTCCTTCGATGATTTATACAAATGTGAGTAGCTTCGACCACTTGCAGCGTGTGTAGTGAGATTTAAAGAGGAGATTTTCCAGAAGAACTCACGATTACATCCAAGAACTCACGATTTTGCTGAGATGCACGGTGCTAGGTGAGGGTTAGAGAGAGAGGCTTGTTCGCTTTCCTCCAAGAACTCACGATTTTGTTGGTTTTAGTGTGAAGGACAAATTGGTCTTTTCACAAGCTTGATGTTAAATCTAACAGAATAATTGAATTTGGTTAATTTTGATAATAATTAAAGGTTTGGATGGACAAATTTGATATCAACTATTTTAGAGGGATAAATATGATATTTATAATTTTTGGAGGGACACATGTGAAATTCCCCCTTTTATTTTTTACATCAATCCACTCATGCAAACTAATTGCATAATTTTGGTAGACATGAAAGTCATATGTAGTTTACCGGAGTGTATTTTCTCTGTGGCTCAATACATAAAACCTCTTGTGAAGCCACGACGTGGTATTTTCTTATTGGGTTAAACATGGGAACGGATAAGCAACAAAAAAAAAATTGACGGAATGTTAGTGTATATTACAGTGAGTAAAAACTAAAAGTAACAATAAATTATTTTTTTATTAAATTGCCGTTAGGCTAAAGGTAACATTATTATCTGATATGAATAATGATATATTTTCCATATTGTTCCCTAATATTTATCATTTTAAACCATTAGTACTATAATAAATTTAAATAAAAATTATAAAATAGTGAGATCCATAAGTAAAATAAAAATATGTATACTTACAAATTTGAAATTTTAAAATCAAATAAAATGATAATATATATACATATGTAATAGGGGAATTCTTAAAAAAAAAATTAATCATTCAGAAAATTATGAAAAATCCCTCATTTTTTAATTCTCTCAATCACACCTTAGAAAGTGAATTAACTTATTTTGTATCTTCTATGGAGTTAAATTTAACTTTTGCCATCCAATTATACTTTTATGACCAAAACACCCTTCGTTCAATTATTTGATATTTCCATATTTATTTTATTAAACAACAAATAAAATTAAAATATTTCTCCACATAATATGTTAGTGTTGTTATTTTAACGATGATTTATGATATATTTCGCAATGCATTAATTCATATTATAATATTGTATTGCACAAAAAAAATCCGATTATTTTGAATATAAATTATAATTTTATCGTAAAATATTATTTTTTATTATTGTGTTTTGTGATTATACATATATAACACAATAACTAGTTTTACAATTTTAAATATATTTTTTATGATTGTATTTAAAATAGACAAAATGTATTAAATTTGTCATTACGTTTTTAAGTAACGGAACATATGTTTGTCCAATCACCAGTATATGGTAGGATTTCCCAAATTCCAATAAATTCATAGACTTGGTCCATCATGTTTATTTATATTTTCATAATATCTCCACGTATTCAAATTAGATCATATGTTAATTTATATCTTCATATGTTCAAAGCATGTACAATCTTATAATTTCCCATAAAGTAATTGTATAAATGTATAAAATTTGTTATGATTGAGCTTGAGCATCAAGTACCGATTATATAAAATGTATTAAATTTGTTATGGTTGAGCCTGAGCATCTTCGCGTATCCGACGACTATCGACTATCAGTATTCGGAACGTCAAAGATAAAGAGGTCGGAATACTAATTTTTTTTATATGTAGCATCCTAAAAAACAATTTGTAAGGATAATTATTAACTTTTGCAATTTGTAAATCTAGTTCTTTCGCTAGACCTTATGGCGAAAAAGATTAGACTTTCACCAAAGTATCTGACGAAAGTGTTTAACCATGACTTTTTGAGGTTAACCTAAAAAAATTTAATCAAGTCACTTTCGCCAAGTCATCTGGCGAAAGAGCATAATAATAATTTTTTTATAATTGTTTTCATTTTAAAATAGCAATTTTTTTTACACAATTGCCAGCCTAGGTAGCGAAAGTGCAGGTACCATCACATATTATTTTTTTATTGTGTGTGAAATGATTGTGTGAAATTTGATAGTTCTATCTTGAATTTTTAATTTATTTACATGTTTCTATTAATTATAAATTTATGTGAAAAATCAGTTTTACAATTTTTTTGTGATGTTTAAAAATATAAAAAAATTATCTATGCATTCTTTACCTGTTTGTTTATTTTTTTCATGTTTGGAAATTTTTCTGTTTAATTATAAAAGAAAAAGACAAAAAATATTTGGATAATTATTTTAAATTGTTAAGAAAAATCTCCTTTTTATGTCTGGTTTTGTAAAATATATTTGACTGATTTCTATATCTTTTAAAATTACCAAAAAAATCATGTTTAGTATTGATTGTGTCTAATATGTTTATGATCTTATCTTACTCAATTTCAATTATTTTTCTATTTGTTATGATATTTAGAAGTTCATCTATCAATTGTTGAGATTTTGATAGTTGAAATTCTAAAAAATATAACAAATAGAACAAAAAATGAAATTCAGTGAGATAAAATTCTGAACAGCATAAACACAATTAATATTAAACAAAAATATTTTTGGTGATTTTAAAACATACATAAAGCAGTTAAATATAATTTACAAAATAAGACAAATTAATGGAGGGATTTTTTATAACAATTGAACCTAATTATCCGAACATATTTTATCTTTTTATTTTCTAACTAAACATACAAATATCCAGGCATGAAAAAGATGTACAAAGTGTTATATAATCTTGACCTAGAGGGGAGTGAATAGATAATTCTAAGGTCTTATTTTTGCAATAATACTACGCAAGTTATATATTGCAAAAGCTTGAAATAATACAAAATGAATAAAGATAATACCACAATCACTAACACAAGATATTTGTTAAAGAGTTCAGTAGGTGGTAGATTTTCGTTCGAACGAATCATTTGTAAACTCAACTGAGGGACTGTTGATTTTCGTTCGAACGCAAGGTATATTCCGTTCGAACATAACTTTTTTTTTTATCACACTCCACAACCTTCCCATTTATCGCGTTTCGAACATATTAAATATTCTAGATTGAGTTTAATAATATAAATTGAGTCTAAGGATACCTATATGATTATTTTAGTGAGTCTGTGATATCCCAACTCGTGGAAGTCTTCATTTGAGTGAGTACTTCCGTCTTGATTCTTCACTATTTTAATGTTGATGCTTCACTTAATGATCTTCTTGAGAATAATAACCTTCTTTCTTCGTAATAATCACCACCTTTGCTTGTCCAAATACGCACATTTGCATATGTGAATACGTATCTTATTTTTATCTCGTTTACGAGCCATACCTATATGTTTTTTTCTACGAATGACACTTAGCAAATTGATTAATAATATCGATATTGTTTAGAGATAATCAAATCGGAAATTTGAACTAACACAAACAAGTAAATAATGCAGAGCTAATTTTTGTAGATTTGTATACATCACACAAAAACTTGTAATGTTGATTTTTCACATATAATAGAAAAATATAAATAAATTAGAAATTCAATAGAAAACTCTAAAATTATACACAATCATTCTACGCACAATAAAAATCTAACAAATTAATCCGAATTCAATTTAGACATATCAATAAAAATATTGACATATTTACCGTAAACTTACAAAAAAATTTCTTTTTTGAGGTACATAAATATCTTTTTTGAGGTACATATTCAATATTGATGACGTGGCTACAGCCGAATATTCATGATGATGACATGGCTGAAAATTATTGGATTTTGGGTGAACCAGTGACGACGCTAACTCAAGTGGCCCTTCAGATTCCCATGGCCCTGCCCATGACTCTCAGCCTTGTACCGTAGTTAAGACTCAACGTGCACAAATCAGTGTAAATACCTATCATTTAACGATTAAATGATGCCACAAGGAATCTCCACACAGGAGTATACATAGTAATTGATACAAAAGAACTAGAATGAGGGAAACACGAGATACGGAATCATGACATTTTGCTCCGGTGGGTCCAAATGATTGGGACGAGTAACGTATCGCGAGAATTTCAGACGATATCAGAGCGTGGCGTTGCAATGTAATTTTATTTCCTCTGTGTCTTTGGTTGAGTAACTAGTTGTGTAACGGGTTGTTTTCTCATATAATTTTAATATAACGTGTTTTTGTTATTTTAATTTATTTGTTTGTCGATGTTATTATCTGCAAATTTGGCTGGTTCAATTAACTTGAGGGGAAATTTGTTATTATGATATTTTTTTTGTTTTGTATTGTAACATACAAAAAATATTAACTTAAAAAAGGAAGAAAAAAAGAAAAATCTTCAAAGATTTTTGTTGTATATAAATATCAAATTTCGAAGTGGACCGTGCAAGGTCGTTTTCGTGATAATCAGGGAATTAATCTAATAAATTATAGAACGAGAAAAGTACTACAATAAGACAAAAAGGAGATGAGGACAATAGAAACTCTTAATTTTTCATTCGTTCCATCTATTAATTATTAAAAAAAGTCTTGTAACATGGTACGTGTGTTGTATCAATGATCTCTGGGCCTAGGGGTAAGTAGTGTTTATTACAAAATATCAAATGTTAAAAATTCAAATCTCATTGTTATCATAAATAAAAAAATGAAACAAAAAATATTCCTAATTTATGAATTATGTTTCGCTTCAAAAATAATTGTATATGTGTAAAATATTTTTTAGTTGTATTTCTCCTAACCGTAGTGGGCAAATAACCTAACAAGGAGAACAAAATATATATAACTTCAAAGAACTTGGATTCGGATTTTATATTTAGGTTTCGGAATATCTTACAATACGTGAATATATAGAAATCAATTTTGCTTTCTCCATTTTGACCAACAGAGTTTGTTACAGTAAAATAAAGTAAAATTTCATTAGTTTGATTGTATCAATAACACAAATATTTAAGATAGATATTTAAATTATTTTTATGGGACTATTTATGTAGGGAAATGTCAATACTATTATGTTTTGAATTTTAGGTTACAAAAACAAGTAGATTATGTATAAAGTTGGATAGTGAAATATTTTTCGACCATTTCTTTATCTAGAATAAAGTGTTTTCTTATTATGAACGATCAATTTGGTATCCAATGTTGTTATTATTTTGGTTCTCTCTTGTCACTGACAAAGAAAGATGCTTGCAAATGAATTTTGTATGATATGAACATCATTTTCATGTATTTTGTTAATACATTTGTGGTCCTATGTTGTCGTGTGAATTTCTTAATTAAAATTCAAATCCATTTGAATAAGAAATCTTGATAGTGTAATTACAACCTTTTGATCAAATAAAAAGAAGTACATTATTAATTGATCAATTTGGCTATTTGTCATAGTTAGATTTGTTTTACATAGTACATATACAATATTTTAGTATATAGAATTATATGAATATAAGATTTTTCATTCATAAATAATTGAGAGATATACTTATCTTTATTAAATAATGTTTATTGTAGTTTAAAATCATAAATTTGTAGATTATGATTGATATTTGTGTTATCTTAATAACTGTTAAAAATTTATTTCATTATCCATTTGAAGTATATATAATTTCTATGAGAAAAACGTATTATACGGCAATACGTGTATAATGCATATTTTTTATACAAAAATTATAAAATTCGTGAATTATTAATTAGCTCGGGTACGAAAACGACAATACATATATTGTTCGTAATACGTAATTGTCCGTAAATTATGCATGTTTTAATCGCAAACTAAACAACTACGGTCCATACTGATTACGAGAAATATATATAAAACTGTCACTATTAATATTCCATCTTAATAAATCTCGATTACAAGAAATATATGCATATATACCAAAAGTGGATAAGCACCCCACGCAGCATCCCATTCAGCCACATGCCAGTAATCAAATTCTAATTATCCGAAAAATAAATATAAATAAATACATTGAAAAGTAACTATTTTAGGAACTAACTTAGTATTATGATAATAATATTAATTAATTTCGTATTTTAATACTGGAGTACCTTTACAGACTATACAAAGGGTAATTTGATTTTGATAGATAGATACGAGTGATACGACGTGATCTAATTTTCTACTGTTATTTAATATATTTATTCAGTAGTATTAATTTATTTTATCTCCCTCGTTTTAATAACTGCACGAAAACTCGCGAAATATTCGCCAAAATAATCTCGCGATTTTTCATTCTCTCGCGCTCTATAAATTTGAGACGCGGCAACTGCTTTCCTCCTCTTTCTCCCTCACTCAGTCCTACTCCTTTCGCCGCCTCGCCGGAAGAAAAAAGACGATTCATTGCTATCGGCTTTAAGCATACAGGTTCAGAATTTAAAATGTTATAATATACCAAATTTGGTAAGGTTTTTAGGCTTGAATTTGCGGGAAATTACATGCAAGAATCTTAATTTCTTCAATTTTATTGTTTCAGCTCAGGAATCAGAAGCATGGTTGGCAGCGTTGGAAAGGGGATCGCGGATCTGGTCTCGACACCCGAACCATTACCGGAGGAGCTCAAACCGATTGAGATAGTAGATCCGTTGATAGTGGAGGAACTGAATGGATTTGAAGAGGAAGAAACAAAAGAAGAGATGGTTACCGAGAAAAAGAGGGAGATTGTATTAGGGAAAAACGTGCACACCACGTGCTTCTCCATTGTTGAACCAGAGGTAGATGATGAGGTCACTGGTGAGAGAGAGGCCTACATGGCCAGTGTTCTGGCTCGGTACCGCCGCTCCCTTGTCGAGCGTACCAAGCACCATTTAGGTACGCATCTTTTCCCCCCCTTTTCTTCCCCCTTTCATAGTCAAATTCAATTTAACAATCAATCATAAACATTAATTTGATAGGGTATCCATACAACTTGGATTTTGATTATGGCGCATTGTCTCAGCTCCAACGCTTTTCCATAAATAACCTTGGAGACCCATTTATCGAGAGCAATTACGGGGTTCATTCGAGACAATTCGAAGTTGGAGTCTTGGATTGGTTCGCAAGGCTCTGGGAATTGGAAAAGGACGAATATTGGGGTTATATTACCAATTGCGGCACCGAAGGAAACCTCCACGGCATTCTCGTCGGGTATATTAATTAGACCCTAATTTTTTGATTTTGTTTTGCAAAAAGTACTCAAATTTTACTATATTGTTTCGGTGCAGGAGAGAAGTGTATCCAGATGGGGTATTGTATGCATCGAAAGAATCGCATTATTCGGTTTTCAAAGCAGCGAGAATGTATAGAATGGATTGCATTAAAGTAGACACGCTCGTTTCAGGCGAAATCGATTGCGCTGATTTCAAGAAGAGGCTTCTTGAAAACATCGACAAACCCGCAATTATCAACGTCAACATCGGTAATTATTCATTATCACCCCTCCTATTATTTTTCTTATTTTTTTTTGGCATTTTTTCTATATTATTAAACCCTAAAATTAAATGTAGGGACCACCGTGAAGGGAGCCGTTGACGATCTGGACTTGGTGATTAAAACCCTAGAAGAAAATGGTTTCAAAGATAAATTCTATATTCATTGTGACGGTGCTCTCTTTGGCCTCATGATGCCTTTTGTTAAACGCGTAATTTCCCTTTCCCTTTTTATATTATGAAAAATAATAAAAAATAAAAAAAAAAAATTTCTTTTTCTTTTTTAGGCGCCAAAAGTGTCGTTCAAGAAGCCAATAGGAAGCGTGAGCGTATCGGGCCACAAATTCGTAGGGTGCCCAATGCCATGTGGCGTCCAAATAACGCGTCTAAACCACATAAACAAACTCTCAAGCAACGTGGAGTACTTGGCCTCCCGAGACGCGACCATAATGGGTTCGCGAAACGGGCACGCACCGCTTTTCCTTTGGTACACCCTAAACCGCAAAGGCTATCGCGGGTTTCAAAAAGAAGTCCAAAAGTGCTTGAGAAACGCGCATTATTTGAAGGATCGGTTGCAAGAGAATAAAATCGGAGCGATGTTGAACGAGTTGAGCAGTACCGTTGTTTTCGAGCGGCCCAACGACGAGGAGTTTGTGAGGAGGTGGCAATTGGCTTGCGAAGGGAACATCGCGCATGTTGTGGTGATGCCAAGTGTCACGATCGAGAAGCTCGACTATTTCTTGAAGGAGTTGGTGGAGAAGAGAGCGAGTTGGTTCGGCGAGGGGGAGAGGATGGCTTGTATCGGGAAGGATGTTGGCGTCGAGAATTGCTTCTGTGGGGCCCACTAGAAGTTTTATTATTATTAATATTAGTGTATTTTTCTTATGGTATTGAGATTGTTTGTTTGTTTGGTTGGTTTATTGTTGGGACTTTGTGTTTGTGTTTTGATCATGGTATTATTGTTGGTGATTTTAGATATTTAATAAATATATAATATATATCATGAAATATTTGGATAAGGATGGAGAAAGTAGTACATCCATTTAAGCATATTCACATATGTTATTGAAATGATCTTTTTAGGCTCTATTGCAAATGGCCTACTATAGTGCAAGCAATTGTATATTACTTATGGAACTTGTTTATAATTATCTACAAGCATTTTATATGGATAACCTTAATTACTGATATTCCATGGTTTTAACCATAGTGGTGGTTTTTTATTTTATCCCCAACTAGGAGAATACTAATTACGTTTTTCAATTTATTACGATTAATAATTTTTATGATATTGATAATTTTTTTATTGATAAACAACAATGAAAATTATACACAACATTACCATAAACAATGAAAATAATATCAATGTTTAATTTAGCAAATATAATTAAAAATTATTTGACATCATATGATATTTTTAAATTTACAACTTAAAAATAACAAGAGTATTCCAAACATGTTTACAAGTAAATTGTTTATATTTTAATAGGTAAAATATTTATTTTCATTTATGTTAAATTTAAAAAATTTCAATATTAAAGTTATGAAAACAAAAACACATATAAAACATACTTATTACTATATGATTCTAAGTATTATACTTTTTATAAAAAATAATTACTATTTAAATTTAATTATTTAAATATTTATATGTGTTATTTTGCATTATAATTTTTTACATAATATCTTCATAAATTAAATAAAAAATATTATGTATGAACTATATTAATATAAATGTCAAAACAAAGAAAAAATTAAAATGAATATACTAGACAGATTTTTGAAACTAAATTTTTTAAAACATTATTAATATCACTTATAGCAATAATATTATAATGTTTCGTTTATTAAATAACAAAATTGTATAACTGTATAACTTGTATGTGTCAACAGAAAATAAAATTTCATATTCTTTGTCATATGCACATAACATTTACTTCTATCAATCCGGTTTTAATCGTACGATATAGAACTAAAAATATCAATGATGACATGATTTAAGGAGAATACTTCAAAGTTATTGTAAAATAATGATACACAAATTATTATATAAAATATGATCTTCAAAAAATCAAGCAAAAATGAATGAATAAGATTAAATCCCATCATTACATCAAACGGTTCAAAAATCTTAATGGTCAAAAATATAAAATTAATGTATACGATGAAGTAACATGAGAGAGATTAAAGATATGTATAAAATAAGAGAATGAGTAAATTATATGTTCGTAACATGTCGATTTGAGTCGCGATTGTACGAATGTTGTTTGAATAATATAATGTACAGTTTGGATTTTGGATGGTGAAGTTCTCAATTTGCTCAAATTGGTCACTGAAGTTGCAATTGTTTAATTCAATTTTTTATAATTTCCTCCTTTTTCGAATCTACAGTATTAAACTTTTAATTTATCTAAATCAAGTTGGTCCATCAAAAGTTGATCCATTATTTAACTGTATCATGTTTATTTCAGAGTTATCCTCATTTGAGGATTAAGACCACGAATAGGACCCGCATAAGGTAAATAAAAAAGAAAATGTACATAAAAATAAAAGAGATATAAGATGAGTAATCTTTATTTCATGCCTCACACGTAGGAAAAAGAGCCGTTGGGTTTAATCTAGTCCGATTCAGTCTTATTTCAGACTAGATTCATTTAACATTACTCTAATTGGACAACCAACTTTATCCTCAAAATTATGATTGGTTCGAATTGAGTCATTTCGATTATTCAGTTGCTTCCTTCAAATCAGTCTGATACTCTTATGATAATTCGTCCGTTTGACGAGGATAGAATAGAATTGATTAAGAATACTCAGGCCCGGCCCTGGGGTTAGGTCCGGCCCTGGGTTAGGCCCAGCTGGCCCAGGTCACAGGCCACCCTTTCCCATAAGCCTCCCTTTTTTACCTATAAATCAATTATACCTATTATTAATCCGACCCGTTAAATCTTATTTGCCCCGGACCCGTTTAAAATCCGGATCCACTACTTACCTTCCAGGCTCCAGCAAGGCTGCACGCGAAGGCGATTGAAGAAAACCTACGTCGTCCGTGCTCTGGCGACTGCGACTGCGAGGGCTAGGCTAGGCGACTGCGAGCGCTAGGACACACGAGGGCTAGGCGAGGGCTAGGCAAGGCCACCATCACCATGACAGGAGCCCATTTGGGCCATTTCAGCTCCTCTTCGTCTCATTTTTTTCTTCGCTGCGACTGCAACTGTGACTGCGACGGTGATTTTCGTCGGGATTTTCGTCGGAATTTTCGTCGGGATTTGCGTGCGGCACTCTCCACTTCGAATTGCTCTTCAATTTCGTGTAATCATCTTTAATTTTCGTCAATTTATCTTGCAATTTCTTGTAATTTCTCAATTTCTTGTAATTTCGCCCAATTTCGCCCAATTTGTGTGATGTTTATGTGACTGAATCTGTGAATTTCGTTTAATTTTCGTCAATTTATGGTGAATTTCGCCCAATTATGTGAATTTTCGTCAATTTCTGTTGAATTTCGCCCAAATCCCAATTTGTGATTCTGTGAATTTCGCCCAAATCCCAATCTGTGAATTTCTGTTGAATCTCTCTGTGAATTTCGCCCAAATCCCAATCTGTGAATCTGTGAATTTCTCCCAAATCCCAATATGTAATTTTTTTTAAATGATATTATTTCGTAATTTCGAATTATCGTAACAACATGTCACGGGCCTCCGAAAACTCAGGACCGGGCCTGAGAATAGTGTGGAATTAGTTTCTTTATTTTGTTGAACACGTACACAATAGAATGAATGAATTGGGTCAATTTCGATTATGATATCTTACGGAAGGCCGTTAAAATAAAATAGAAAAATTAGTTATTTCATCTTTAACAATTTCTATGTTTCAATTTCAATTTTTTTCTATGTTTCACGATATTAGCCAGATTCATCATATCTCTCTTGTTATTTCTAAATGACCAAAAGAAAATGAATAGATAAATAAAATGATATACATCCTATTTTCGAGCACCGTCAAATTTTCGATTTGATATAGACTTGTGCTAATTAACTAGATAATATAAAATAATGCGAAAAAGTAATTGACGCAAGAAATCGTTATCATCACATTAAATTAAGTGAACACAAGATTTGATAATGAAATTCGATGAATAGTTACATTCATTTTAACCATCTTTTATTTGTTAGTCGACCGATCTTATTTTCACAAGTACCTACATTTCGAGATGTGTTTTTGCGGCCAACTTGCGCATGTTGGACACTCTATTCAAATTTCCAAATGAAAGATTAAAATGCTTCTGATATCGATTTACAATGTTCTATACATACCGGATATGCTTTCACAGAAACGAATCGCTTGTTGAGTTACAAGGAAATGAGAATTTGGTTTTTAAATATCTAGAAGAAATTATTGCTCAACAATGACTAGTTTTTCTCTCAAAAGATTTTATTAAATAAGTGTGGAGAGTTGGTTAGAGAAAGAATTGAGCATATGTATTTATAGAAATATGATACATCTCCAAACAATTAGTAGAACATAAATCAATGCGTTATAATGTTATTCTCATGCGTTCGAACGATGCCAAATCAAAATAGCTGCACTACAACAGAACTGGGTATCAGCGACGGTAAAAACCGTCGTTTAAAGTCAAAAAAACCGTCGCTAAAGGTATTTCGGACGGCTAACCGTCGCTAATTGTCCGTCGCTGAAAGTTGCGTCGATGATGCTACTTTCTCCGACGGCCCATCGCTGATACGACTTTCTCCGACGGCTATTCTTTCTCCGACGGCCCGTCCCAGAAGCCTTTTCTGACGACCCGTCGCAGAAACTTCACCGACCGCCCGCCGCTGATACTATATTTAATTAATTAACTGTTATATTAAATTAATTAATATTATATTTAATTAATCAATTAATATTTAATTATTTAACTCATATTATTATATTCATATTATTATTATATCTGTTTATTATTTGTTATATATATTTAATTAATGTAAAACATATTACTTAATTACCTATATTATTATTTATTATACACACATTTCATACGCATTATTTATTATATATATAACATAATATCACAAATTCAAAAATAATACAAATAATATCACAAATATCACATAATTCAAAAACCCACATAATATCACAAATAATACAAAATAATACAAATATTAACAATACATAATACAAATAATACAAACTATACAAATATGAAAATTACGAAAATGCTACCTCGTCACTCCATCTTCCTTGCTCTTCTAGTACCTTCTCGTACTCCTCGAATTCATGAAATAATGAAATCACAAAGTTAATATAAAATTATATTATATTTATTATTTTAAATCTGGAAAATACAAAAAATTATGAAATAATAATTAATAATTCTCAGTAATTAACCCTAAGCCCTAAACCCTAACCCTAGTTAATGGACAGTAATTAACCTAACCCTAATTACCACTAACCCTAATTACCACTAACCTTTTACACAAATAAAATCAGTAATTAACCCTAACCCTAATTACCAATTCTCAGTACGTACCTAACCCTAATCACTAATTACCAATTTTCAGTATGTACAAATAAAATCAGTAATTAACCCTAATCAGTAATTAACCCCTAATGAACAAAAATAAACATAATACATAATGTATTAAGAGCATACCAGCATAGTACATACCTCCTCAACCTTCAGCGCCTCCTCGACGGGCTATTTCGCTGATACCCGCCTTGCTTGAGCCAATACCCCGCTTAGCTTTAACTTTGCTGAAAAAAATACAAGTTCAATTATAAATATATATACCAGATTTTTCAGAAATGTTTAAATATATTCAAAGGGTATATTAGTCATTGCAAATTACATTTTTTGAAACATCTAAAAAGAATATCGTATATCTAAAAAAATTTCAGAAAATATAAATCAAATTTTATTGGTAATACCTGCATAGCCGTGATCATGATGGTCGTGATTGTCTCTGCAATAAATATTACATCCAAAATTAAAATCTCATTTTCATTAATTTAACAATTAAAAACAATTAGGAAAATATTGCTACCTTAATTCCCTTTCAAAAATTCCTTCCTGCTGCTCGAAACCGACCCTCCATTTCCACCTTTAACAGAACCAGCAATAGCAACAACCGGATCCTCCATTTCGAAACCGCGAATATTGAAGCCATCCTGACTCAGCAAAAAAAACAGAAATTGAATAAGAAAATATCACTTTGACAGCAAAAAAGCAGTAAAAGAAAAAGTAATTTTTAGAAACAAAAGCAGTAAAACAAAACTAAAAAAATGAAAACAAAAAAATACATTTCAAATAACACTAGCCTCAGCCATTTCATAAAAAAAAAGTCCATTTCACTTGTTACAAAAATGAACTCTAAATTGCTTGAACTAAAAATGAAACGAAAAAGGAGGAAAAAGATGAACCCTAAATTGCTTGAACTAAATGGAAAAATTTGCATGCAAAAAATGGAAAAGAATTTAAAAAATTATGAACCCTAAATAGAAAAAGGAGGAAAAAGATGAACCCTAACTAGAAAAAAGACTTTAAAAAAGGATTTAAAACTGAGGAAAAAAAATAAAAATCCAAATTACAAGAAAGAACCCTAATTGAAAGAAAGAACAAAAATAAATTGAAAAAGATGAATCATACCTGAGAGACGGAAGGGGCTCCGGTCGTCGACGAACTCCGCAGCAAGTAAAGGAAATACAGTTTCAGGATCAACCGTAAAAGTGTACACAAGGACAAACGAATGTAGGCGTACATTCGTGGTCATATCTTTCAGTAGGAAAATCCAATTTGAATGGCTCAAATTGGGTTAGATAGATAATAAGATTATCTACAACCTTCATATAGAAATATATTTCGTATGAACGAAGTATCAGTGTCGTTTCCATGAAATACCGAAATTGTGCAATAGTATGACATACAGTTAGTAAACCAGTCATAACTTTTGCATACGAACTCCAATTGGGCCAGGCCAAATTGGGTTGGGTAGATAATAGGATTATCTACAACTTTCGTGTATGTTGATTTTCTGTCAGAGGAATTTACCAATTTCGTATGGACAGAATACTGGACATATTCATGCAACTTTCTGTGTGAAATAGTGTATATTGGATATACATATCTTTTGGCCAATCCTAATCCTATATGATATAAATAGGATATTTCTCTCTCTTCAGTTATATGAATTCATTCAGAATATTCAGAATATTCCAAAAATATTGAGAGACATCTTTCTATTGAGTGAAAGGGTGTAAAGAGAGAGAACCGAGAAAAACAGTTTTTTCGGAGAAGAGAATCAATCAATCAAGCAAGTTCGCCGGTGCATCGTCTAGGCAGGTGCATCCGCGACCGACGAACTCCGACTCACGGTGGATACAAGTAGAGGAGCGACACTTGTGGCTCTTCGATTGTGATCAACTCGAGGGAGAGAAAGAACGGTCAAAGACGGTGGAAGTGCTTGGACGTGGAACGCACGGAGACAACCGGAGGAGCGTCAAGACGGTGGGAGACGTGTGGTATGGGACGCACGTGCTAGTCACCAACGTGACCGGAGAAAGAAGGAAGAGCGATCAACCCTTCGTGCGTGATCAATTTCACGCTGGTAATCGTCTATCCTTCTATTGCATCGTACCCTCGAAGTCATGGCGTGATCTTGGATTTAGGGAACCGGACCAGGCCTTCATATCCGCTGCGCGGGCCCGGGGTCGGGTGAATTCCCAACAGCAAGGTCGTCGACGAGCTCCGCAGCAAGGTCGTCAAGGAGCTCCGGTCGCCAGCGAGATCCAGAGAGAGGGAAGGAGGGGAGAGAGAGCTCTGGAAGAGGGGCGGCGCTGTGTGGAGAGAATGAGGGTTAAGAGAGAGAAGGGGGGACTGCAGGGTTAAGTACATAAACTTCACCGACGAGGCTTCATTAGCGACGGGCCGACGCTGATTGTTATCTGCGACGGTAATTATTAGCGACGGGCCGACGCGGATCGTTTATCTGCGATGGGAATTTATTAGCGATGGGCCAACGGAGAAATTTTGAAAAATTTGGCGGTTTTTAGCGGGCCTTCTGCGACGGGCTTTCTTTCACCGACGGGCCGACGCAACGTCTTAGCGACGGTTTTGGAATCACCGACGGGCCGTAGCAAGATATTAGCGACGGACCGACGGTAAAATTTGAACATCGACGACGGGCCGTCGCTAATAAAACCGTCGGTAATAGGATTCTGCGACGGCCCGTCGCAGAAATCTCGTTTTATTTGCGACGGGCCGTCGCTGAAGCCATCCCCCCGTCGCTGATACACAGTTCCGTTGTAGTGCTGGTAGAACATAAATCATTGCATTTCTACACATATCGTTCGAACGGATGTAAAAATCGTTCGAACGCAAAATTCAAATAATCAAAATTTTGTTATAAGTTTAAACAGTTAGAAAAGTGTGTTCCGATATCGTTCGAACGTAAGTAAGGATCTTTCAAAATCAAACAATGTCTGTAAGTTTTGGTTGCAATGATCCCCGGAAAATGTTGTCGGACGATCGATAGCGAAATGAATATCGTTCGAACGGATGTAACTTAGAATATTTTCACAATTTGGATAGATACCGTTCGAATGTATACATATGAATTTTGATGATTTCTAATTTATAAAGTGAGTTTTAATGAAATCATATATAAGTTTGAGACAATCTTAGAATAATATATTTGAGGTAGTGAGGTGCCCCAACTTCAGAAATTTTCGGATATCTTGATCTTCAAGTATTTCCATAATCTCCACTTACTTGATTCTTCTTGAATATTCACTTGTGTTTTGAAGAATATCACTTGATGTCTTGATTCTCATGGAAAACATAGCGAACCGAACATATCGTTCGAAACAAGATCCATTTGCGTTACGATTCGTCAAACATAGCGAACCGAACAAAATGTGACAAAAACAAAATTGTTATCTAATTTTTGTTTTGTTCTAGAGTTTTTTCTTAACAAAATGATGAAAAAAGAAGTTTTTTACTAAAAAAACAAGAAGAAAATAATGAAAAGAAATAAATGATATTTTTGTGAACAATGTTTATGTTGACATATTTATGCTAGCGATGTTTATGTTAACAAGAAAACAAATGAATTGCACGTTTTGACATGAACAAATATTTACGTTAATGACATTTATGTTAACAAATAAACTATCGATTTTATATATGAGAGGGATGATACATGTAGGAATGTCATTAGGTCCGGTAAATCCGAACCCGCGGGTACCCGATCCGTATGGGACGGGTAATATCCGAAAAAAATACCCATGGGTCGGATAATATCCGAAAAAATATCCGTTCCGGATTTGGGGTAAATTTTTATCCGCGGGTATACCCATTATCCGAAAAAATACTCGACCCGAACATGAACCCGAAAAATATCCGAAAATACCCAATAATATGAAACTTTTGGATGTTTTATGGATTAATTGTTTGTAATATTTGGATTCGTAATGTATTTGTACAAGTTGCTTGCTTTATGTATTTAAAATTGTTGGTGATTTTACGTATTTGTATAATATTTTTTTAGATTTTTTATTGGTGATTTTTTGGGTAACGGGTTCGAGTATACTGTTATCCACGGGTTCGGGTATGATTTTTTATCTGCGGATATTTTTGGTTCGATTTCGGATAATACTCGAAAATTCGGGTTCGGATATGGAGAAGGCTTACCCGAACCCTCCCCGCTCCTTGACATCCCTAGATACATGTTAATATAAATTGAAATATATGATATATTTAGGATTATATATGTTAATAAATAGCTGGCATCAAATATGCCAATCATAACGTTGCAGTGAACGAAACTTGTGTAGCAGTTTATCTTCTTATATTTTATTTTCCTCTTGAATTATGATATTTTATATTCGTTAAGAGTTTTATGATGGTTACTGCTAATATTTGTTGTGTTCGAATATTATTATTTTTGACATGTTATGAATTTATTTTATAATTTTTTTAGTTTGACATAAATATGTCGTATGTGTACGAGTTCATTAAATAATAATAACAAATGGAAATAAAATAAGCGATCACATTAATATTGATTTATAATCGTAATATTATACATATAAATATACGTATCAACAACGTGCCGGGTACGTGGAATAGTATTCCGTTTAATCTTATTCCCGCGTACCGTGTACCGGAAGATATGACATACCACAATTCCGTATGGCGTATCACAGGATATTGAGTTCAGTCTAAGAGTTTTATTGAGTCTCAATAAAATTTATGGACACATTTGGCACAAAGATCACGCGAGAATTTCTAACGGCGTATCAATAAAACTTCTCATTGGGTTTTTCACCTGTGCCAAACGTGTCCATAAGTTTTATTGAGGCTCTCTTTCGTTGTTGAAGTATCCAATGAGAAGGTGACTCGTGGACAATCTTCCCTTTCTAAACGATGAGGGGACACATGGCACGATTCCCTCGGTTGAAAGTGCAAGGAGTGAAGGAGACCACAGGGAAAGAGAGCCAATTAGTTGGTGGGTTTGGAGATAATATATATACTATTAATGCATAATGATAGGAAACTAAGTGCGCAAAGAATATTTAGCCTTTCATTAAGTATCAGAATTCATGATTTGAGTGATCATTATCTGTTAATCACTGTAACTTTGTTCTCTTAATTTGTTTCTTTTGACCTATTAATGGGAGAACAATATAATTCACTTTATTTACTTTTATTTTAGCGATATATATTGATTTCAGTGGAACCTTTTATAGAGAATTGGGTTTTGTATGCACTGCTAAATGTTGTAAAAAATGAAAAATGAAATATAAATTTACTAGTGAACTTAGGACACAAATTTGTGTTTGCAACTTCAAAACAACTTCTATGTTGGAACCAATAATTCACAAAAACAATTGTTCTGATTCAGTGATGGGGGGCCCTAAAATATTTAGTGATATATGCACTTGAACAAATGCATAAAAATGATTTGGCATTAGATACATGTCGCCCTTTGACTCTTGAAAATCAGAGACAAATGCACATGCCAATTTCATTATTTAAACCAAAAGAAAATCCAATAATGCAATTCCTCCCTTTGACCTTGCAAAAAGATGATTTGCTTGCATTTAGCAACCAAGCCAAAAATTAATTAATAGTCCGTTAACTTTTAGTTATCTAAATTTTTTTCTAGCTATTATTAATTTCCTATCACAATGTTCTTTCAATAGTCGATGAGTCCATATCCTGGTTGAGTGTAAAATGCAAAAAGAAACAACGTTCTGATAAGAAATTGTGAATTCAAATATTATTGACATCAATAGTTGGAGGTTCACTGGACCTTCTCCATTTACTCGTTTTTTTTTTCTAACTAAATGATATATGTCTACAGAAAAACAGTGAAGAATGGTCTTCTCCTATTGTTGCGAAATATAAATGAGAGCATATATCCCTACACATTTTCGTTACAGAAGTCTCAATGACATCACTCATTGTTAATTAACACATTAAATTAACTGTCATTCGAATTAACAATTTCTAATTAACATTCATCCAAATTAACGATTCTAATTTATATTATTGGACTGTTAATTCGATGTTATAAGTAAATTATCATGTTAATTAGTGTGTTAATTAGTGTGTTAATTCGATGTTATAAGTATATTATTTGTTGTGAAATTGTGTGTAGGGATATATTTTTCCAATATGAATTAAGGAGAGGGTGATGTATAAATTCTTTTTGGAGTGGCAAATACACATCATACAATACATTAAGATCTTAGTACTATATAGTATATACTATAATTTTAAAAATATTGGGGGAGGGACCCATGCAGATAAATATTCATAAATAAATGAAAGTCTTTCCAAAAGAATCAAAATTGTATATTTGATATATATGATTCTAACAATTTCATGTTATTGGAAAAGTATAAACCATCTTTAGTAACAATTTTTAACAAATATGAAAGAGCTACATTGGGGTGCAAGATGGGTTCTCATTACCTCAAATCCCCTTAAATTCCCTCTATATATACCTCAAGAGCCAAAACTTTCCATGTACTACTCTAACAGTGCTCCAATTAACAAACTCAGATACCATGTCTTTTGTTCCCACAACTTCTCAAAAGCCCTCAACTCAATCTTACAATATATACTTCCAATCAAGGAGATTTCTTCTCCACAACCCCCTCTATAAACCTCCATCCGAACAAAATCTAGTACCCGCAAGCTCGGACAGACACACGCCTGATTCGGGAGCCCATAATGGAAGCACTTTCGATGCAAATGTTGTCATGATCTTAGCCGTCCTTTTATGTGCTTTAATTTGCGCGCTCGGGCTCAATTCGATAGTGCGATGTGCCTTACGTTGTTCGAGCAGGGTGTCGGGTTCAGATCAGGAGCCCAACCCGATAACCCGGTTGGCTCAAACCGGGTTAAGAAAGAAGACTTTACGAGCCATGCCAATATTGATTTACTCGACCAATGTAAAATTCCATGCAACAAACCCAGTTTGTGCAATTTGTCTCTCGGATTTTGAACCGGGTGAACGGGTTAGGGTTTTGCCGAAGTGCAATCATGGGTTTCATGTGAGGTGTATAGATAGGTGGCTCATGGCGAGATCGTCTTGTCCTACGTGTCGGAGATGTTTGTTCGGCTCACAACAAAAAAGTTCAGATTGTGGAGGATTGAATCGGAATGAAGATTCGGCTCGAGCCATTATTGTGCCACTTGAGCCAGAAGGCTTAGCTACTAGACATGGTTTGCAGTAATGTTTTCTTCATTTTAATTGCAACCATATATACAAAAAGAATATTGGTGATATTAACTTCATGAGAATGTTAATTGTACATCAATTAGTTGGGCTGGGTAGCTGTGCATGTGTGTAAATGTTTTTTTTTTTTTGTGTTGTGTAAATGAATCAAAATTGGAAATTGGAAAATGAAAAGTGAAATCATAACGGAGAATTTGCCCATTGTGTTTAGCAATAATTGAAGAATTTAGCTAAACTTTTTGAGAAATTTATCACTTGACCAATGATAACATGTCACTTCATTTCATCCAACCGCTAATAAAATAAGTTGTATGGTAACTTTTTAAGAATATATATATTTTTGAATTAAAAAGGCGATGTATGATATTATTCCCTTTTCTGAGGGACCTCTGCAAAATAGTGTACCCTCCAAAATTGATGTGCATCAAACACTTATAATTGGCTCAAGAATCAACCATCAATCAATTTTGCAATCTAAATCTAATTATAATATGAAGTTCAAGCACTAACTATAATGGGGCAAAAAGAAGATACTCTCAATTGCATCCCAAACTAAACCCACTAACCAAAACTTCACTATCAATCTAACTTTCAACTTACATTGCAAACCCTAAATTCCTCAACTATTCATAATGATATGATAGAATACATCAATCAAAATCCCTCATTCGTGCATTGACAACTAAGTGAAAAATATCAAATCGAAATGCTATTTTTCTTCAACAAGATATTCAGGAATGCAATGTGACGAAGCACCCTATTATTTGAAATTTATTGAGTTTGATAAAAGATTATCAAATTGAATAAATTTAAGAGTTACGAGTTCACTGCCATTTTGGCAGTAGTAAGAATCAATTTAACCAATAAAAAGGAATTCAGGAAAAATGTTTAAAACATGTATTTCATCACATGCATGTAATCAAATAAACCAAAAGTCGAAAATTTATTGTAGCAATCACGAAATCAAACCGCAATATAATAACTCGCCATCAAAAGTCGCATGTTTCTCGTTACTTCAATTCACTAAACAGCTTATCTGCCACCTGTCAAACAAAACATTGAAATAAGTTAGAAAAATAAAATATCATGAGAGAGAGAGAGAGAGTACTTACGCATTTGTCAACACAGCTCCAGTAGTCAAAGTACTGGCCAGTACAGTGCTTGTGTCCAGTATCATCGTTCTCGACTCTCTTCACACATTCCTACATATACAAAAAAAAAAGAACTAATTATATATGAAATTACAGAAGAAAATTAATGGATAAATAAATTCACCAAAAGGTATTAAATACCCGATAAGCATAAAGAGGCTTGACGCATTTGGGCTTGCAACGTTCCTCGAGATAAACCTTCTGATCGGTTACTTCCTCTTCAGACCTTTTATCATTGTTGTATAAATACAATTAGATCGATTATTTTGTTGAATATATGGTCAATTAACCCCTAATTATTTCATCATCTCAATTTCTATTCAGGTTAACAAATAAATCTAACTGATCTGAACAATTGATATAAAGTTTTAAGCGAAATTATTCATAATACGCACTAATAATGATTCAAAATATCCAATTAATCTGGTATTATTCTGCGATCAGAAAGTTTAGAGATTCAGGAGCATCTAATATGGAGTTATTAGCGAAATTATTCAAAATAGTAATTGAGGCAGTATGATTAGATATGACGTTTTAGGATTTAGCACGATCTACAATCGAGATAATCTAGTCCTAGACTAAATGAAAATGAAAAAATAGATGAAATTGTAGGACCGAATCAAGAAGACTCACATGGTGTCGTGACCTGGTTTAGCCTGTTATTGACTCTTTCCTGCAAATCGGAGAAAATAAACAAATCAGATCGCGATTTAGAAAAAAAATTCTAGCTGGATGAACGGAATTTACCTTACCGATTGAAAAGATCTGTGAAATTAGAGAGAGAGAGAGAGAGAGAGAGAGAGAGAGAGAGAACCTTGGTCTAGATTGTCAGACTGAGAGAAATGATGCGGAGAAGACGAACCCTAGAAGGTACCGGAGGCTTCTAACATGCGGATTTTCTATGGAAAACCGAGATTGAAGTTTTCAGGTTCTTTGCAAAATCAAGATTTGAGTTCTCGGATTAGTAGTAGACTGTGAATTTGGGTTATCGGTTATCGGTTATCGGTTCCTGGTTTTATTTATCAAACTGAAGGGTAATTTGCCCATTGTGTTTAGCAACAATTGAAGAATTTAGCTGAAGTTTTTGCGAAATTTTATCACTTCATTTCATCCAAATGTTAAAATAAGAAAATCTTCTATAATATTTGAAGGGGGCCAGGATAAGGGGTGGACAAATAGTTTGGTTTATTTGGGAACCGAACCGAACCGAACCGATCGAATTCGGTTTAATCGGTTCGGTTTTCGGTTTATTTGGTTCGGTTCGGTTCAAAAATTAATATCGTTCGGTTTATTCGGTTCGGTTCGGTTTTGGTATTTCCAGAACCGATTAAACCGATCCGACCGATTAACACTAGTTTTTACTTTTTTATTATGTTCATTTAAAAAAATTAAAATTTAATACCGTAAAATTAAAAATAACGATAAATATAATTTATATGATCTGTTTTTATATTTTTTTACTAAATACAACTTGAATCTTAACATTATAAAACTTCTAATTCGGTTCAACCGATATTCGGTTTATTCGGTTCGGTTATTAATCGGCTCAAAATTTATTCGGTTCGGTTCGGCTTGAATCTAGTCCGGTTCGGTTTAATTCGGTTTGTTCTTATTCGGTTCGGTTCGGTTCGGTTCGGTTCAACCGAATGTCCATCCCTAGCCAGGATGTATGGATTGGAAGCATACCTTCAACATAAGCTCACGTTCATGTGTTGACAACTAAGCAAAAAGTTCAAATCGAAATGCAACTGTTCTTCCAACAAATCCAATTAATTTAGGAACATTATAATTTGTTCTTTCAGTTTTTGTAGATTTTAATCTTGATTTGGACAAGTATTAAGTGGAAGATTTTTTTGACATATAGCCTTATCAAAAGTCGATTTGTAAGAATAATTAGCAATTTATGCAAATTATAAATTTAATTCTTTCGTCAGAGGGTTTGGTGAAAAAAATTATACTTTCGTCAGGGAATCTTAATCGCAAGATTAAACAATGTTAAACTCTCTTTAGCCAGATCCTCTAACGAAAGAGCGTATGCATGATTTAGTGAGTATCGAAGAGACAATGTTTGAATTTAGAAGTCAACGTGAATTTATGGTTCAGATTTTTTTTATGAGGTAGGATTTGAGGTGCTTTTATTATAATTTATTGTCTAATTTAAGATGATTTCAGAAGTTCTCATGATTATTGTAGAGTTTTGTTGTTTGTACTATCATTATTTTTTATTATATATTACATTATTTATGTTGATTTTAATAATTGAAATAATAAAAAGTACCAAATATACTAACATATATTATTTCAAAGAAAATTTTAGATATATAGTTGTCATGTCATCGGATTATGTCATGTCATCGTGTTATCTGACAATCACATAATTAATTTAACTGACAATCATTAGTTAACGGATGAAAGAGAAATGTCAAACTAAATTCAAAGTTAACGGGACTAAATGAATTGGATTAAAATTTGAGGGACTAAGTGATTCGTACCAAAAATTGAGGGTCAAATATCAGACTTTTCTCTAGTTAGAATAAACAAAATTCAGATTTGAAAAGTGTAAAATCTGTCATTAGTTCTGATATTTGCAACCGATCACATCACACTAAAAATAGATTTTGGTAAGAATTTGTTTTTGTTAGTTTAAAATGAGAGAATTCTGATAAGAAACTGGTAATATTGTCACTTAAGAGCAACAATATCTTGAAGAATTAGGACTTCATATTGATTGATGAAGAGTAAAATTATTTTCATTACACTTCTATTATTTGAATGGAATCCGAATATGCCGTCTCCTGGTTTATGTCCTCGGTCCGCAACTTAAAATATGGATCATTAGTTTGGGGCTTCATATTAATTTTACTAATCTTTAGGTAAGATATATTATCAATATTTTCTTCTTTTGAATATAACTTATTTAGCAATAATCATAGGTACCTAAATTTTTTATCTCAATTTGTACCTAGAAATACACGTGACAATCAAATTTAGAATTTCTAAAATTTTATTTCCATTTAAAAGTTTCATGTGGTTGTATTGTGATTTGTCGCGTATGTTTCTAGATAAAATTTATGTACGAAATTTAGGTGTCTATCATTATTGCTTATTTAGTAAATCCTTAATGTAGTAAAATGTGTGATAATTGAGGTATTAGGAGATATAGGCTTAATATTACGAGCAGGATCTTTGCCCTATTAATATTTATATTTATATGTATTATGTTACATTAGTGTTGATGCATTTTAACACAAGGTTTATGTTTCAAAATGCAATTTATATTTGCACATTTTTGGTGTAAATTCAAATATTACATTATGCATATAATTTTTTCGCAGGTTAAATCGGTATGTGATGCATGCATTTCGCAAACGTCGAGGGCATGATGGTTTGTTCGAAATCTCTTTGTTACAGATTGTCCGATCAACAAAAAATTTCGATGCTTCAATGAACATTGGAGAAGGAGTGTATGGGAGTGTGTACAAGAGTGTTCTTGGCCACACAGATGTTGCTATAAAAAGGTTCAATGATTTTATGGCCCAACGAGTAAGCTAGCTATTTGTCCATACAATTAATGAAAAATTAAGAAGAATGTTATATATATATATATATATATATGCTAATAAGAATCCATAAAAAAAATTCAAAAAAGAATCCAAAAACCAAAATATACTGTTGAAATTAACAAAATATATTTTTGTATTTATCAAAATATATTGTTGAAAATATATTATTTTATTCTAAATTTTAACTATCTTAACATATTTGATACTTAATGTTTTTAGTCATTATATTTGCATTGATATTTGTATTTTTTTATGATGATTATGAAATTTTGTGCAAATCATTGAATGCATAAATCTCAATACAAATCCAGTACTTAACTAAGTAGGTTAGCCTCTCTCATATATATTCATCATGATACGTAAAAGTATTGACGGTCAATAACATTTACGACATGATTCTTCATGAAATAAATTTTAAAATTCGAATTTTTTGCATCGGATTTCATTTAAGTTATATAGATAGGATTAGGATAAAATTTTACTATGTTTCGAGTTTTTCTTCATGAAAATCTAAAAATTTACTGTGAAAATTTGTTATTTGTTTTGTTAGATAGAAAAATTCAAATGATACCAAATTTATTTTAGAACATATCTATATGATATAGATCACATCTATAAGGTCAAGATTTAAATTTCATTTATATATTTCGAAAAATATGTGTTGTTGGCCAATGTTGGCCAAGTAAGGATGTTGGTCATTGAGTCTAGTCATATATATATATATATATATATATATATATATATATATATATATATGAGAATCAAAAAAAAAATTAAAAAAAGTCCACGCGTGTAAAATATACTTTTCAAATTAGTAAAATATAATGATGAATCCAATATGTTAACATGGTTAAAATAGAGAATAAAATAATATATTTTCAACATTATATTTTGATAAATACAAGAATATATATTTTTAATTTGAACAGTATATTTTGGTCCTTGAAATTTTTTTTAGATTCTTTTTATTTAACATTTATCTGTATATATACAACATACATTTTGGTCCTTGAATTTTTTATTTAGCATTTCTTTCTATATATATCGTCCTTTAATAGGTTAAAGGTGTGAGGAGCCTGAAGCACCCAAATATTATCACTCTCCTAGGGATAGAATATGAAACTCCTGCTTTGGTCTATGAATTCATGCCATGTGGAAATCTTGACGACCATCTCACTTGCAAAGACAACATGAAACCCCTGTCTTGTGGTCAACGCATAAAGATTATCAAAGAAATTTGCCAAGCTTTAATGCATTTACATTCATTTAATCCCCCTATAATTCATGGAAATTTAAAACCTCAAAATGTCCTTTTTGATGCAAACTTTGTCACCAAACTAAGTGATTTTGGTATGAGCTGGATGAGCGACGAATGTGCGAATCATGCCTTCGTATTTGGGAGAATATATCCAAAAGATAGCATCATATATCTTGACCCTCAGTTTTTCATGGACGCTGCGACGTGTCTATCATCTGATGTTTATGCTTTCGGGTTGATTGTATTACGAATTTTAACTGGAAAATCTCCATTTAACTTGCGAAAAGATGTGAAGACTGCATTAAAGATGAATTGTTTGGACATGATTTTGGATGAATCAGTAGGCCAGTGGCCGATAGAAAAAATAGAGGAGTTAGCTAGAGTTGCTGTTAAGTGTTGTAAGTGGAAAAGAGAACGTCGTCCTGATTTGGTACAAGTTTGGAATGTGGTTCAACAAATAGACAAGACTATCTCGGCCGATACATCGTCTCCTTCGCCGTCCTTTAAATCTGTCTCCGCGAAGTTCAGCCCTCCCGCATACTTCAATTGTCCAATTCTTTGGGTAAGTTCTCTTATTATTGAATTTTTCTTTTGTCTGATTTCATTAAGCTATATCATATTATTTGTTTTTTAATCTAGATATAATTTTTTTGAGGGAGATTCTAAAATCATAAATAGTGCATATTTTTATATTCAAATTTCATATGAAGTCACTGAGACTTAATCCACATCTTATCACAATATTCACAACACGACTAAAATCGGATATTTCGTATTTGCTATAAAAAGAAAACACACACACAATTTATACAAATTTGATTTATAATAATTTTCTTGACAATATTTTACAATGATCACAATAATATTTATAAATTATTAGGAACCATTTTAAATTACTCATTTCACATTCTTTTCTTCAAAAAAAAAAGTTAGAAAATATATTTGTTATGTTATAATATTTACACGTACAAATTTGTTGGGATTTCTTATATTAAGCTTAATATAAATATAAATTTTATTGGGTAGTTCTATCATACATTTTTTATTCTTCTTGTAATACATCATTTTTAAAGATATTTTGAGTAATTATCAATTAATAATATTTAAGATAATGTTCCATGTGTATTTATCAATAAATGATAAGCAAAATAAGAAATATGTATGTTTATTAAAGAATTATTTTCATAAAAAATAAATTTTATGACATAGTTTTTTAAATGTCTAAAATACTTTTTCATAAGCGTGTATGATAAAACTGTTCATTTTGTTTTAAATTTTTTTTTTACTCGAGTATAAAATTAAAAGCAACTATGTAATATAGCATACAAAATACTACGTACATAAAGTATTTTTATATAGCTAGTCTTTTATAATTATATTGTGTCAATGGGCTCATAAATTAGTTAACCAAGTCAAAATTGAAAATTGAAAATTGACAATAGACGATCCGTGATCATATTGACAGGATATCATGAGAGATCCAGTTGTGGCTTCGGATGGATTCACATACGGAAGGAAGGCTATCAAGCAATGGTTTATAAGTGGTCATGACACATCACCTATGACCAATGAAAAGCTTCCTAATCGCAATTTGTTGTCAAATCTCACCCTTCGTTATGCAATTAAAGAATGGCTAGACAATAATAGTGATGATCTCAAAGAAAATTAATTTGACAAGCAATGATGTTCAAGTAGATAACAAGAATTTTATTTGTACACTTAGTGGTTTGGAATTAAATTGTACGTAACTAACTACAATAATACAAACAATAATGATTCATTTCCTCTCCAGTTTTGTATCGAACATTTTTTTTTTAATCGTGGTCAAAACTTTTAAGTACTGAACATGTTCTTAGGACATGTATTTTAACATAATTTTGTATAATTTTAGGAATTAGTAGTCGTTTATGAATGATTACAAGATATCCAACATCGATTTACAACTTTATATCGATATGGATCAAGACTTTTAAAAAATCATATTGTTAGTCTTACACACGACTAGAAAACCTATTGAGCTATCCTAACGGATTAGGTCACGTGAATTGGGACTAGGTTGAAGATTGGAAGGAGAAGGAAATTGATATCGGAATTATCTTGAAGAAATACAAGCACTACCAATGGTTACTCATTCTTTTGAATGTTCGAAACTAGTGATCCAAGGAACGTAAATGGTTTCAATCGGGAAGAAGAAGTGCAAGACTGAAGATTAGACTTCAATTTTCGTACATCATGGATTCGGCGAGGTACTGATCAGAAGTCTTCATTCCGTACACAAATATGACCGAAACGAGATCCTAGGATATTAATCAAAAGTCTCTCTCAGAGCGATTGTTGCCGATATTTCTCTCGGATCACGTTTTTGCATGGAAGAAAAAAATCCAAAAAATCGGAGTTTTATCATAAAATTAGGGTTTTAATGGAAATTCATCATTGCACACTCTTTAGAAAATATTGGACACATGAGAATTTTCTGGAGCTATAGACATAGTTTTTTGAAAGTTCAATTTTAAAAACGGGGAAGAAATAGCAAATTTTGGAATTATGAACTGAAATTAGGCAAAGAGGGGCATTTTAGCCTATCTGTTCGCACAGACTGGTTGATGCGTCTTAGTATGTCTCGTGATGTTTTTTTAAAAAAAATCCAGAAATTCGTATTTTACAAGGTTTCGATGTTTTGACTACATAATTAACACTAACTAGGAGAAAACTGGAGCTACGCGGCGAGGATGTTAATTGTGTTTTTCATCGTAATATAAAGTATTTATAAATATGATGATATTCATAATATCACTTCATAATATAATTATTTGAACTAATTTGTCTATGATTATGTATAAGTTTTTCAATTATTTTACATTATGATGACAAAAAAAAATCATTTTCTTAATCAAGTAATAACGCTTATATTAATGTGATTGTATAATAATAATATATGTGGTATAAAATGATTTTACAAAACATAACAACAAATATTATATCATTGTTGTTCACAATATTTCATACAATATCAAATATAAAAAATAAATAAATCATAATAACAAACGTAGTAACATATCATTAATTATCAAGTACTAATAATTTCTTATTGATTCAAAATGCAATGAAAATTATAAATAATATCAAACTTAATAGTGAAAGTAATTTAATAAAAAATATAAAAATTAATTTAGCACAAAATAAATATAAATTATTTTATGTCATATGATTTTTGTTAATTTTATATTTTTAAAAATAATATTACTATTTTGTAAGTGTTTGCAAATTTAAGAAATTGTTTCGATGGATAAGCTTTTTTTATTTCTATTATTTTTCAAAGAAAATAATATTAAATTTGTTTGATTAAAAACACAAATATAATCAACTTAGTTTTATATGATATTAGTATAGTTGTAATTTCAAAAAATAAATATTAATATTTAAAATTCTATTATGTGAATAAAATAATTAAAATTATATTTTGTAAAAATGCATTTTTTGCATTGTATTTTTTACATAATATTTTTACAAATTCAAATTATGGAAAATAGTATGTATGAACTATGCTAATATGGATGTCAAAATAAAGAGAAAATTAAAACGAATATATTTGATGAATTTTTAGAATTAAAATTCTAAAAATAATACTACTATATATTGTATGTTTATAATATTAGTTATTAAGTTATTAGTATTTCATATTTTAACTTTTCATCTTCCATTGCATGCACATTTGATCATTTAAACTTATGTGAAATGATAAATGATTGAATAAACTTAGTCTAACATTAACCTAGCCAATAAAAATGTTGGGAATTCGCCCGACCCCGGGCCCGCGCAGCGGATACGAAGGCCCGGTCCGGTTCCCTAAATCCAAGATCACGCCATGACTTCGAGGGTACGATGCAAAGTAGGATAGACGATTACCGGCGTGAAATTGATCACGCACGACGGGTTGATCGCTCGCATCCTTCTCTTCCTTCGGTGTCACGTTGGTGACTAGCCCGTACGTCCCATACCGCACGTCTCCCACCGCCTTGACACGCCTCGGGTTGTCTTCGTGCGTTCCATGCCCGCATGCTTCCACAGCCCGTTACTCGATTCACTCGTTTCCGTCTCCGGCAGATTTCGTTCCTCCGAATCGATCACAACCGAAAGAGTCCCATATGTTGCTCCTCTACGTGTATCCACCTTGACTCGTAAGACGTCGGCCGCGGGTGCAACTGCCTAGACGAAGCACCGGGGAACTTGCTCGATCGATTGATTCTCTTCTCCGAAAAAACTGTTTTTCTCGGTTCTCTCTCTTTACACTCTTTCACTCAATAGAAAGATGTCTCTCAATATTTCTGGAATATTCTGAATATTCTGAATGAATTCACATCTGGATTGACCAGAGAGAGAGAGAGAGAAATATCCTATTTATATCACATAGGATTAGGATTGGCCAAAAGACATGTATATCCAATATACACTCTTTCACACAGAAAATTGCATGAATCTGTCCAGTATTCTGTCCGTACGAAATTGGTAAATTCCTCTGACAGAAAATCAACCAACACGAAAGTTGTAGATATTCTTATTATCTACACGACCCAATTTGGCCTGGCCCAATTGGAGTTCGTATACAAAAGTTATGGCTATTTTACTAAATGTATGTCATATTGTTGCACCCTTTCGGTATTTCATAGAAACGACGCTGATACTTCGTTCATATGAAATATATTTCTACATGAAGGTTGTAGATAATCTTATTATCTATCTAACCCAATTTGAACCATTCAAATTGGATTTTCCTACTGAAAGATATGACCACGAATGTACGCTTACATTCGTTTATCCTTGTGTACACTTTTACGGTCGATCCTGAAACTGTATTTCCTTCAGTCTCCCACTCAATTTCAGATCTACCTAAAAGGTACTCATGCATATCCAATATGCATGATTTTCGAGAATATCCTTGAAAATAGGTGTATCATAAGCAAAAATAATGTATGATAGAACTCCTCTATTATTAATTGTTTATGTGATGCGTAGATTAATTAATATAGTTCAGAATTATATTAATTAAAGACCGCAACGATCTAAGTTCCTCCAATTATAGGGCAAAAATCCTGCATAATTAAGGAATTATTAAGTTTGTAAAATTATCTCCCATTAGTAAAAGATTCGATCCAAACCATCTCAAAAACACGTTATTTGGACTCCTCATAGCGTTAAAATATTATTTTGAATCGAAAATCAAAATTTCTTAGTGTTTGTAAAATTCGATGAAAAGTTACGTAGTAAAAGATACGATACAAATGATCTAAAAACACGTTATTTGAACTCCTCAAAACGTAAAAATATTGCAATGAATCGAAAAAAAAAAATCTTAGTGTTTGTACAATTTGGTGAAAAGTTACGTAGTGAAAAATTCGATCCAAACCATCTCAAAAACACGTTATCTGAACTCCTCAGAGCGTTAAAAGATTGTTTTGAATCGAAAAACAAACTTTCTTAGTGCTTGTAAAATTTGGTGAAAAATTACGTAGTAAAATGTACGATACAAATGATCTAAAAAAACGTTATTTGAAATCCTCAAAGCGTAAAAAATTTATTATGAATTGAAAAGAAAATTTTCTTTGTTTTTGTACATTTGGTGAAACGTTACGTAGTAAAAGAATCAATCCAAACCATCTCAAAAACAAGTTATTTGACTCTCCAGAGCGTTAAAAGATTGTTATTAATCGAAAAAAAAACTTCTTATTGTTTGTAAAATTTGGTGAAAATTACGTAGTAAAAGAAAAGACGCACGATTCTCTAAGGCCTTACGACCAGTGTTGTAAAAAACGGTGTAAAACGGTAAAACGGTGCCAGACCGAACTATTTTTTACAAGAAAATTTCAAAAAACGGTCAACCGTTTTTTTACTGTCTTTGACCATTTTTTTTACAAAAAACGTTTTAAACGCCGTTTTTTAATCTTTTTTTCATGATTTTTTTTTTTTTTTTTGCATTAAAATCCCGTTGGCGTTTTTTAGTAAATTTGGAGAGAGATCAAAGACTCTCTTCCAAATAATAGTTGTAATTAGTAGAATTTTGTGTCTAATTCGTACATGAATAAAGTGTTAACTCTGATCCAGTTTATCATGGTCAATTATTTTGTGTCTAATTCTGATTGACGCATCTAATTAGTTGATTTTTTTTGTCTAATTAGGTAGCTAAGAAGATTTATTCTGATATGTTTACGTCGATAGACATTTATTCGATATGTTTTATTAGTACTTCGTATGTGTTTTTTAATTTTGGACTTTCGTGTATGTTTAAGTTGAATTATAAAAATTGAATTATTATATTTTTGTTTGTTTTATTTTTAAATTTCTATTATAATTGTTATAAAATATTGCCAATTTAAGTAATCGTTTTTTTTACCGTTTTACAGTAAAACATTAAAACGGTGACCGACCGTACCGTACCGTTTTTCGTCTTTTGCAACATTGCTTACGACCCCGGCGCCAATTTTCGACAACAATCCAATCAAAGAGAAGGTGCACGATCGCCTTCTCCCTCGCGGCTCGTCGCCCTCTAAAACACTCCAAATCGCCTTGGTCGTCGCGGGCACAAACCTAGAAATCGCTCTTTTCCTGTGCGGAAAGAGTTTGTCAAGCGTAGAAATGAAAATGAGGAGAGAGAGAGAGAAAGAATTAACATTTTATACATGATATGATTTTATGGATTTGGTCTATTATGGACCATGCGAGGTAACAACACTGGTGTACAAATACCGAGCGCACGCAAAAACGAACGGATGAGATTTGGAGCACATTTTTTAACACTGATCAAACGGCCCGCAATCACCGGATGACATGGCAGCCGAAAATGCAAGCAAATCCGGCTACATTAGTACTCTGTTAAGATTGCATTAGTACTCTGTTAAAATTAGGATGTATGATTCCATTATAGATCCTGTAACCAAACTCCTTATTTAATTCAATGAAAATTATGAATAAGGCCTTGACTCCTTCAAAATAAAATTCGCATGATAGGACAGAATATATATATATATATATATATTTACATGTATAAATATTTTAATCTAATAATTTAAAATATTTCATTCATTATTAAGGTCCAAGTACAACATTATAATATATTTTATTTTAACAAATTTAACCCGGGATTATAAATCACGGATCATGAATCTAACCTCTTCTAAATCTCGGGTTATTGGATTACTAATCTCTTGTTTAAAATATTCCAAGATTTAAAATCTCAGATTACTCATCCCAGTGGGAAGGGTCAGTGTGAGTCAGATAATCAGAGAGATCACAATTGGGCATAGAAGATTAGAACAAAAAACATGGACAAAATTAATATCTGAACAAAAACGGCATAAAAACCACCATTTTTCCCATTCATAACTTAAAAACGAAGTACATCAATACACCAAGGATTAATCTTTCTACATCAAACCACCAAGTAAGTAAAAGAAAACTCACAAACTAATTATCTAAACAGATTAGCTAAAGATTAGTCTAAGCTCTCTCCCCACGGATTCTCCTAGCCAGCTGAATATCCTTAGGCATGATGGTAACTCTCTTTGCATGAATTGCACACAAATTGGTATCTTCAAACAAACCAACAAGATAGGCCTCGGCAGCTTCTTGCAGAGCAGCCACGGCCGAGCTCTGGAACCTCAGATCTGTCTTGAAATCCTGAGCAATCTCCCTCACGAGCCTCTGGAACGGAAGCTTCCTGATAAGAAGCTCGGTGCTCTTCTGATACTTTCTGATTTCACGAAGTGCGACAGTTCCGGGCCTGAAACGGTGAGGCTTCTTAACTCCGCCAGTAGCCGGGGCAGACTTGCGAGCCGCCTTAGTGGCCAATTGCTTACGTGGGGCCTTACCACCAGTTGACTTGCGAGCAGTTTGCTTAGTACGAGCCATTGATTGCTGAAAGAAAGAGGATTTCTTTGATTTAGGTTTGCTTAGAAGAATTTGTTGAGTGCCAAGTGGTTTGGTTGAGAGAGGAAGGAGGAGTATTTGTAAGGCCATTTGAGGAAGAAGCGGGAAGAGAGGCGGGTTCATAATTTTTGGGTGAAGTTTGAGGCGTTGGATGGAAGGAAAATGAACGGACCAGATTGATTTATGGAGAGAACACGGATCGCGATCCCTGTGGTGTGCAAGGAGAGGCATAATTGGTCGAAGGTGGGGGGGACGGATTGGATTTCTTCTAAATGGGTACGTATAGTTGAATCGGGCCGTTTATTTCTGGATCCGCTGTAATCCGTAAATTAGGAGTTTGAACCAGGCTTTAATTTTTTTGTTTTTCGTTTTTTCTTCTTTTTTCACGAGGTTGTAAAGTATTGATATGTACGGGTCACACTATTTTGATGTTTAGAATTATAAGTACTAAATATAAAGTTCGAACACATTTAGTTAAGCTTCATCGAATATTCGAATAGGTGTTTCGATCACACTTTCTGCATTCATAGAATTATATATATTTATGATTTTTTAAATGACTGTCCAAATAGTAAGATGTTAAAGAATAAATAGTCTTTACAATTGTGTTGTGGAATATAAATAGTGTTGACATGATCCCACAAAATATTTGAGAAGATATTTCATACACGATAATGCATTTATTTGGGAGCACGTCTTTTTTAAGATATTAGAGAAAAATCAATGAACCAAACAATGTGTTAGACTTAGGACTTAGGACTTAGAACTTAGGACAAGTATAATTGGTTGAAGGAGAGCCGGACGGATTTGGACTCCTAAATGCAAATTGCTGATCCATTTAATCGAGGTTCATCAAAGAGGGGTTTCGATCACACTTTTTGCGTTCATGAGATGCTATGAATAATTATGTTATGTGAAGAGACTGTGGTAAGATACTAAAAGGAATAATTACAAATTTGAAAGATGTTCTTTTAATATCGTTGTTTTTTTCATCATTATTTAATGTTAGTTTTTCTTGACAAAAATAATAAATACGTATTAAAATCATATAACTATAACATATAATAAAAAAAAATTAAATTATTATGCGTTCAAAATATTTATGAATTTTTTTAATATTAATAAAATATAACGAAAAATAACTTTTTTAACTATCAAATGTAAAAATTGAAGGGTATTTTGGTCAAGAAAATAAGTTACCTCAGCCAAAGTTAAAGTTAATCTCTAGAGGGAGGGCATTTGAAAACAAAATTTGTGTTTGAGGGGTTTTTTTTTTAGTTTCTCAAAAGATATGGGTTTCTTTAAAATATCGAAAAAAGTTAGGGGGGTTTTTAAAAATTTCTCATGTTTAATTTATATTGTTTTTTGCACAAATGGTGGTAATAAAAATTAAACAACAATTACAAAAAATCTCAAAGTTATTTTGTACAAAAATGTTGAAAAAAATAAAAAATAATGATCGAAATTAATTGAGAAATTCTCCCATACACCAAATTTTTTTAAGCCGTTCGTTTAAGAAAATCCAGGGCCAGTATTGAGTGACTTTTCTTCGAAACTCGAATTCAGCCGGTTAGCATAAGTATTTAATTAAGGGTAAATCAGTCATAAGCTCATACGTGCTTTTAAATGACTTTTAAAGTTCTCTCCATTTTAATGAAATTAAAGAACTTAAAATAATTGGTACACTGGAGAGGATTGTAATGATTTGCTCGGGATTCATGTTATCTTGGATTGGCAAAAGCTTTTAAAATAATAATCAATAAATGTCACCTGTCCATGGCCATGCACATAATAGGGATCAAAATATAAAATATATAAAAAATCTTAAGGAGCCACGTTTCTTTGTTACACATTTATTAAAAAATTTATAAAATTGATAATGGATAATATGAATTTTAAATTTAAAAAAATTAAATATTAATTTATAAAATTTCTTGTTGCGATATAAAAAATCAAAATATTACAAAGTCAAAGCCTCTTTTGTCATTACTTATATACTTATTTAAGTTTTTTTTAATGAAAAATAATTTTGCTTTTTTCTTTTCAAAATTTTTTTTTTTTTTTAAAACCTATAATCAAATTTAAGGTTAATAATCAATAATAAATCTATGTTAGTTTATGTTTCACAGTGCCAATATATATCCTACGTATAAAAATAATATATTTTATGTGTACACGGAAGTTAAATATATGTTTTTATATTATTATAAATGAACAACAAATATATTACTTTTATTGATGATACATCATTTTGATGCCGTAATACCAGATTTAGTTAATATGGCATTAGTAAAGCTAGTATATATTACTTCATATTAGTTTTAACCGAACCATCGAATGCACGCACCTAGTTAATATCATTTATATTACAATACCGATCCGTTAGGTCTTCTTCAGATTGTTTTTAACCCGGAGTCAAATACAATTCAAAAATAAATACGTGTCTTCGGATTTTATCATCATATTTTCTATATTGTATTGAATGTGTTTAATTAGCAAATTAATCAACACATGTCATATAAGTAACAATTAATTTAATACATAATTATCATTAAGTTAAATTTATAAATTTAAATTAATATTAATTAATTATTAATGATACATTCTTTGATTATTATGTGAATTAAATGTGTTAATTCAAATGTGGAGAATTCGGTCGGTATATGTTGGGGCAAAGTAAACATTTCTTTGATTTTATTGTTCCTTAATTAACTCAACTGATTTTAAAATTAGATGATGTCGTATTTTTATAAAATCTGATATGAAATAATTTTGAAATGTTTTTCAAAACTAAATAATTTTTTTAATTTTATATTCATAAAAGTTTATTGCATAAATGCTCCTCTTTTATATCATCAATATATTATCTGTAATATTTTTATACTGTTCTAAGTTGTATATATCATTTTTTACGGTCATCATATAATTTGAGTGTTGCCATGTATTTTTTCTCAAAAATCCAAATATTATTTCCGATGCAAATAAACATTTTTCGTGTCACCATCCTACTTTAGCGTCCATATATTTTTATATTATTATATAATTTTAATGTTAGTATATTATTGAGTATTAATATATCATTCTCATAATATATTTTAAGCATACCCATGTAATCTTTTCCTCACTTCCTATGAATTAATAAAACACTACAAAAGAAATATAATAATATTAAAATGGAAGCATAACTTAAAATGTCACAATGAATAATGTATATAATATTTGCATATAATATGCAAAAATAAATAAAATATGTAACGTGATATAAACAAAAACATATACAAGATATAATAAATAAATGGATTAAATTAGTATTGATAAATAAAACAACATAAATAAAATAATAGAACAAAATTTACATGTGTTTGTCTCTACATAATATATTAATCGTTCTATAACAAAATATATATAGTTTCTAAATCAATACATATAAATAATGAAGTATTTATAATATTAACAAAAACAGTTTTTAATAAAAATATATAATGCACATTTAGTAGTTTATATAATGCATACCCTAATGACTATTTTTTGCTGATAAATAAAATTCACATGTAGTATCAAAAATAAGATGATTGTTTATGTATATTCATCTTATTAGTTATTACTTTAATGAATATAGATTTAATGACACATAATATTTCAAACATATTAAATGCACCCAATTCCCCAAAAAATATTAATGAGACAATAACATAAAGCTGAGAGAACCGAGAATGCATTGCATAGTTGCATTAACCGGTTGAAATATAACTTCCCATAATGCCCTTGTTTGAATGAAGGGTTAGGATTGAATCGATCAAAAATTTATGTAATTTTTTTGGTGTATGGAAGAATTACTCAAATTAATATATGTTTCTACAAAAACAATACTATTATAGTTTTTAACAATTAATGTATGTTGTATGTATTTTATGTAATGTTGTTAATATCAATATGTTAATTTTAAAATCGTGGGTATTTTATATTACAACCTGGGCTCTAATTTGTTAAAAAATAGTATCGGCTACATAGTTGCAAGGATTCAAATACGAATATCGCTTCTAATACGATATTAATGCCACAATACGAAAATATTAAATCCTTGCAACATATCATATGTTAATTAAGATGCGATAAATAATAGCACGTAGAACAATTTTATTTATTTATTTATTAATTATATATCATATATTAATAAATTTAATTATCTCAACCATTATATAAATAATGTTTAGGTAAAATATGGGGACACCATATATGTCTCAATGGGATTTGAGAGAAAAAAAAAGTATGAAAATGGAGAGAAGGTGACAGGGTGTTTACAAAGTAAAAGATCCGGACTCAGAGTCCCGGAAATGTTAGAACCACGATTATGTTTGATATTTGATTTTTTTTCTTTATAAAGTTTTAAAAGGTGTGACTAATACAAAAATAATCTTTAAAAAAATGAATGGATTGTATACTTAATAAAAATACAATATTACGATAAAAACTACATATGATTTGGATGGAAAATTGAATAACAAAATCAAATTTCGAATCAGTATCGAGTCGAGTCGAGCTGGCTCGAACTAACATCGACTCGAGTTCGAGCCGTACATTTTGGCTTGAGGCTCTATATCGATTTCGCGTAGAGCTAACTCCAATCGCGTTCGAATTTGGTCTAGCTCGATCGATCTCAATTGGTTTGCAATCCTAATGCTTATAGCATAAATGAACTAATATGTTTACCCCTTTTTTTTATAAATGAAACTAATATAGTAGGAAGTATATATCGGATATGTTTTAGTATATGCAAAGTCACTCATTTTGTTTGGTATTTTGAGAGCAGTTTTTATATTGTAATGTTGGAAGGTATAAAAAGAAGAGTCGCGATGTACATCCCCCTCTCCTGTCCCTCAGGAGGATTGATGTGCTGGCATTTTGATGTGTTAATTGATAGCACCTTTTTTTCTCCTCTTTATAAGGTAAATCAGACTTTGGGCTTAACGGACATGCGTGTTAATTGCTAGATCCGACCCACATATATATAATTACAAACTCTATTTTTCTCTCTCTCTCTCCTCTCATTCCACAGCCGCCGTCTCTCTCTCTCTCTTTCTCTCTCTCTCTCTCTCTCCACAGCCGCCGGCAACCCTAAACCCTAATCTTCTTGTTCTGCAAGATTTTCGAAGAAGAAGAGGTTATGAAATTCGTTTTTTGTTCGTTTTCTTGCTTATATTCGGGTTTTTTTGTTGATTTCTTGCTAAGATTCGAGTTTTTTTAGTATTTTCTTGCTTAGATTCGAGTTTTGTTGTTATTTCCTTGCTTAGATTCAAGTTTTTTTTGTTAATTATTGCTTAGATTCACGTTTTTTGTTATTTTCTTGCTTAGATTCGAGTTTTTTTGTTAATTCTTGCTTAGATTCGAGTTTTTTTGTTAATTTCTTGCTTAGATTCGACTTTTTGGTTACTTTTTTGCTTAGATTCGAATTTTTGCTGATAATTCCTGTTTTTTTGTTAAATCCCTGGTAATTCCTGGTAATTCCAGTAAATTTCTGGGGTAATTCCAGTTAATTCCTGTTAATTCTTGGTAATTACTGGTAATTCCTGCTAATTCCTGTTAACTGATGTTAATTTTTGTTTTCACGGGCTTTTCTGTAATTTTTCAGGGGCTTTTTTGTGATTTTCAGGGACTTTTTTGTAATTTTCAGGGGCTTTTTTGTAATTTTTAGGGCAGTTAATTGGTAGATGTAATTTTGGAATGTAATTGTTTGGAGTTTACTGTTGTTAATTGGTAGATGTTAATTGAAATGTAATTTGTGTATTAAGTGTTAATTGAAATGTAATTCTTTAAGTTTACTTGTGTTAATTGGTATCTGTTAATTGGATTGTAATTGCGTATTAAGTATTAATTAAAGTGTGATTTTTTAAGTGATATTGTTTACTGTTGTGAATTTTGTTGTTATTTATTGTTAATAAAAAACTGTTTGAGTGATATTGTTGTTAATTACTGTTATATATACATTAACATTTGATTAATTATTGTCGATTTACACTTAATACATGTTAATTACGGATTAATAGTTGAGTGATATTTACACATGTTGTTTACACATGTTAATTGGAGAATTTATGAGTGATATTTACACATAATTTAGTGATATTTACACATTTTATCAACCATAACATCTACCAATTTTCCTTAATGAAAATTTTATAACTGTCAATTTAAGAATTAACACGTGTTTACCCATAATTTAAGAATTTTCGCGTTACGGCTTAACACTGTGCCAGCACATCAAGAGTGCCAGGGGACAAGTGGGGGAGGAGCAACATTTTTCTAAAAAGAAATCTACATATTTTGCCCCGTGAAAATCCATAACAACATTTTTCAAATTCCGAAAGATCTTTCAAGTTTCAACCCTCTGAAGAATCTCAAATATAAGCACCCATATTCACTCTGTTAAAATTCCGAAAGAGCATTGATGAAATAGCAAATGAAAATTAAGGGGGTTGATTAATATTGTTAATTGATTCGATTAGCAATTTTGATTAATCGTTTAATTGAATGTATACGTCAACTAATATGTACAAAAATAATTTATTGGTGTGTTAATTGAACGTGTCGATTAAAAATTAATTGAGTCAATTAAGAGAATCAATCAACTCATTTATTTATTTTTGTCATCTCATCAACGAGCTTGGGATGAGTTTGGAGAGCCAAATATATTATCCCTTAAAATAAATAAAATTATTATTCTAATATTTGTGTTTAATTTGGATATTTATTCTTTTGAAAAATCCAAGTTCTAAGAAGGAATCTTTTGAATAGTATACAACTTTAAAGAATTATTAATAAAAAAAAATCAAGTTTCTAATATAATAGCAAATCTCACACTAAATCTCACACTTCCGGACTCTTGAGGAATACAAAAATACGAAATAGCCAATTAAACTATTTTATTTCAACATTGTTCGTCAATGACCAAAATGTCCTTATCGTATAATTTATTTCTCAAATTAAAATCAAATCAAATCAAATAATAGTGATAATAATAATAATTTATTATTATTATTATTATTATTATTATTATTATTATTATTATTATGTTAATAATAATAAAAATAATTAACATAATAATAATAATAATAATAATAATAATAGGTAAATTGGTCCAAAATAAAGAACTACTAGGTGGAATAGAGCTATTATATGTATTATATGTTTTATATGGAGACTTTTAAATTATAATCTTGATTTTACTTTGTAGTATGTCATTTGAATAAATCTTGGGAAACAAATATTATTTAAAACAATAATTATTACATATAATTTTCAAGAAAGTTATAATGTGAATAAATTATTATATGATAAAAAAATATTATTTGCTATTAATGTACTTGTAAAAAAATATAATATTACTTGTTAATTTGGTATTTTGGTAGTTTGGTTGTACAATTATGTTATTTTACTTCGTTACAAAATATTATCGGATACATACTATGTCGCAATGATTCAACTACAAATATCGCATCTAATACGATACGAATGCGATAATATGAGAATATTAAATCCTGGTAACATATCATATATTAATTAAGATATGGTGAACAATAACATGTAGAACAATTTACATTTATTTATTAATTTGCTAACTATATATTAATATATTTAATTATGTATATCATTCTGTAAATGATGTTTAGGTGAAATATGGGGACACAATCACACAATACATATTTTAAAATATTTTAGAAATTGAGAGAGACAGCTTGAGAAACCAAGAGAGTGAGACATGTTATTAACTTTTCAATATGTAAACAAAATTAAAAAACTTTTCGAAGGTCTAGTTTTTTGTTAAAATATTTTTGAAACTTGGGTTTTTTGTTAATAACTTTTCGAAAGTGTTCTAAGTTTTGTCAAAAGTACAATTTTAAAGTCTCAAGGGTGTTTATTCCATGTTGGATAATAAAAAAGAGAAATTTTGGTTTCTAGACTCATTGAATTTGAAATTAATCAAAATAGACCAAATAGATTGTAAATACAGAAAAAAAAAACACTTTCGACTTTTGAAAAGTTGATAATTTGTCAAACTTATTTTTTGCTGACATTTCATCCCATATTGCATCCCTAATATATATATATATATATATATATATATATATGCAACATTTACATTTTTAACAAAATTTTAAAAAATATTATATTTCCTTACTAAATCTTAATAATATTTTCTCTGATAATGATTGTGTTCCTTACTAAAAATATATATAATAGTATTTTATTTCGCAAATAAAATTCATGAAAGAAAATATGGCTTAAGAATTAACTTGGAAGAATTTATATATAAATAGACAAATCTGCTGTCAGAAGTATGTCCGTTCGGAACGAACTTGGAGTGCGTTCGAACGGACTTTCCTATCTGAAGTCAGAACAGTGTGCGTTCGAACGCACACTTAAAGTGCGTTCAGAACGGACTTAAGTTCTATATATATGAAATTCTGATTTCGTTTTAGGTTAAGTCTTTTTCTAACCTAGGGTTTTGAGCCGTCGTTTCTCTTCTTCTTCTTCCACAGAATTCAGATTAGATCTGAGAGATTGAGAGGGAGAATTGAGAAAAGGATTTGAGAGATTCAATCGTGACGTCGACTAGAACGGCGTTGGTGATTTCCGATCGGTCGAAATCAAGGTGGACACGAGTAGAGGGACTGCACTAGCATTCTTTGGAGAAGGTTCACGGATTTGGAGAAGTAATCGACACGTACTAACTTGTACGAGGTAATTCTCCGAAACTCTTCCTTTTTCGTTGGTTTTAGGGCGTGATCCCGGTAGAATTAGGTTACGTATGCGAGACTAATTTCCGCTGCACACTATGATAATCGTGTGCGTAACCCTACAGTGGTATCAGAGCAATCGCTCGTTTAAAACCATCGAAAATCGATGTTTTAATTCGAATTTAGGAAATTTTAGAATTTTAGGGCTGAATTTCAGAAATTAGAAAAGCTGGCAGAATAGGGTTCGTTCGAACGAACTTGGAGTTGCGTTCGAACGAACTGGTCTGGTCGAACGAACCTAGTGTTCGGTTCGAACGGACTGATCTGTTCGAACGAACTTGGAGTTGCGTTCGAACGGACCTATTTCTGGTTCAAAAAAAAAAAAAAAAAAAAAAGAGTAAAAATTTTGAAATTTTTTTTTCTGACGTTTCTCGATCGAACTTGGAGTTGCGATCGTTCGAACAATTTTCTGGACAACCAATTTTTTTTTCTGTCAAAAATGCCCAATAATTTTAAAATTTCCAATTTATAAATTCGATACGGTATAGCATATAGCCTAAAACGGGGATGATTGTTTGTGTTGCTTGTAATGTGTGTTGTGTGGGGGCCGGTGAGCTTTCCAAATTGTATTTTATTTAATTATGTGGGGACCGGTGAGTCTTCCAAAGTTGTAATAAAATAAAATAGGTTTAGTTTTGAAGAAGGACCTTCAAGGCAAGACGAAACGAAGACGACACGACACGAAGATTGGATCTTCACATGAAGCAATGAATCATCTTGGGTTTTAGGGTTGGGAATTTTAGGGTTTTATGATTGCTCATAAAACTAAAAGGCCTATATGCTATACCATTATTTTATTTATTATTGTGAATGAATAAAATAAATGATTTTAAAAAGAAAAATCCTCCCACGTTATTATCAACTCAATTGCCTCCCAAAGTGGAACCTTCAAGACTAGTGTTTGTTTATCTGTGTTGCATGGCCATAGTCTGGCACAGATTTACACGTGCGTAGCAAGGAAGGCATGCATTGATTAGGAATTGATGTGTTGCATGGCCATAGTCTGGCATGTCAATTCGCTGATTGAATGATACTCCACTTGTGGTTTGGACTTGACCAATTCGCTAGCTAGGCTAGGATTTGGGGGCAAGGAGTGAGGTACACACACTCTGGTTTTGAGTTGGACTCAATACCGGACCTCACGAATAAAGCAAGAATCGTCTTGGAGATGATTGGACACCGTCTTACCCGACGTGACGTATTTTCTGAGTGGTTGGCCATAGTCACCTTAGAAATACGTTAAATAGGGATCTTGTCCATTATGAGATTTAAGGTATCAAATCTCCGTTTCAATAGTGGGGGCTATTTGAAATGATAAAATAATGGGTATTTCAAGTTATTTAAAAATGAATTTTAATATATGAAAGACCACGTTATTAATTACATTATTTTTCAAAATTGTAGAATTCATGGCTTTACCAACTAGTAACCGCTTTAGTTTGCGTTCCATTTTGGAAAGGGAACGAATGAACGGAAAGAACTTTCTCGACTGGCAGAGGAATCTGGGATTCGTTCTGAAACAGGAAGGAAAGGCACATGTCTTGGAGACGCCTATCCCTCCTGTGCCAGGGGATGACGCAACTGGGGATGCCATATTCGAATATACGACCATGATGGACGATTCGAATGATGTCACATGCCTCATGTTGGCTACTATGACTCCTGAATATCAAATCCAGTTTGAGAAACAGGATGCATACGAGATTATGAAACAACTCAGGGAGATGTTTCAGGTTCAAGCAAGGGTGGAGAAGTATCAAGCTCTTGGCAATGCGACGCAATGCAAGATGCAAGATGGTACGCCCGTTAGCTCCCACCTTCTCAAGATGAAAGGATATTTCGATCATCTTGAGAGGCTTGGAATGAAATTCGAAATGGAGTTACAAACTGATTTGATCATGTTGTCGCTGCCACCGAGTTTTGATTCGTTCATTTCGCATTTCCACATGTTAGACATGCAAAGGACTATTCCCCAACTTTTCGCAATGCTGAGAACATACGAAAATGACATGAAACCACATTACAAGAAGTCTAGGACTTCGGAGGTATTGGTGGTTGAAGGGAAGAGTCCAAGCAATCGGAACAAAAACAAGAAGGCAAAGGGCAACAAGGTTGCGCCTAAGCCTATGAGCAAGGATGACAAGAAGTGTTTCCACTGCCTCAAGGAGGGGCATTGGAAGCGTGATTGCGAGATCTTCCTGAGGGAGAGCAAGCAAAAGACCGCTTCCTTGGACACACCGGCATCAGGTATTTTTGTTATCGAATCTTATTTCTTTACTTCATCATCATGGGTGTTGGACACTGGATGTGGGACTCATATTTGTAATAATATGCAGGGCCTAAGAAGTAGAAGATCGTTGATTCGTGGTGAAGTTGATTTACGCGTCGGGAATGGAGCTCGAGTAGCAGCATTAGCCGAAGGGACGTATAATTTAACTTTGCCAAATGGACTTATATTCGTTTTGAATAATTGTTGTTATGTACCTACTTTGAGTGGGAGTATTATTTCTATTTCGAGACTTGTTGCGAATGGATATGAATTAGTTATTGGTACTAATGATTGTTTTATTTGCAAGAATGACATTTTCTTTAGTAATGTTCTAGATGAAAATGGTCTATATGTCTTGGATTTAGAAAATAACGACAATAATCAGTCCATTTATAACATGAATACTAAACGTTTAAATACTCAAACTAATGAAACATACTCATGGCATTGTCGTCTCGGACACATAAACGAGAAACGCATTGCTAGACTCCAAAAGAATGGAATGCTAGATTCTTTTGACTTAAAGTCAATAGAAAATTGCGAATCTTGTTTGATGGATAAGATGACAAAGACACCTTTCTCCAAGAAAGGAGAAAGATCGAAAGTTGTGTTGGCTCTCATACATTCCGATGTATGTGGACCGATGAGTGTCGAGGCTAGAAATGAGTATCGCTACTTTGTGACTTTTACTGACGATTATAGTAGATATGATTATATATACTTAATGCGTCACAAAAGTGAAACTTTTGAGAAATTCAAAGAGTTTCAACACGAAGTAGAACTTCAACTGGGCAAGAAAGTAAAAGCCATTCGATCGGATCGAGGTGGTGAATACTTGAGCTATGAGTTTGAGGACTATCTTCGAGATTGTGGTATAGTATCACAATGGACTCCACCCGGTACACCCCAATGGAATGGAGTGTCCGAGAGGAGGAATCGGACCTTGTTATACATGGTTCGATCGATGATGAGTCGAACGGATTTGCCAAAGTCATTTTGGGGTTTAGCTCCTCAAACAACTGCTCATTACTGAATAAAGTTCCGTCCAAATCATTTTGAAAAGACACCATATGAATTATGGCATGGCATGGTGCCATTATTGTCTTATCTTAAAATTTGGGGCTGTGAGACAGACGTCAAACTTGAGCCAAGATCTAACAAATGTTTATTTGTGGGGTATCCCGAGGATACTAATTTTACTTGCCTAGCGAACACAAGGTTTTCGTGGTTTGACGAGAATACTTCTTAGAGAAGAAATTCCTAGATCATCAAGCCAGTGGGAGTAAAAATTGATCTCGAAGAAATTCGAGAACCACATAGTGAACAAGTTAGTATGGAACAAAATTCTGAGTTACCATTGGATGGTAAACAAGTGGTTATGTCTTCACGCTCCATTGGGGAGCTGTTGTTTGGAAAAGATCCAAACAGAAGACGGTGGCTGATTCTACAACTGAAGCGGAATACATCGCGGCTTCGGAAGCCGCAAAGGAGACTGTCTAGCTACGACAGTTCGTGATGGAACTTGGCATTTTGCCAAGCATCTCGGATCCCATGGATGTATATTGTGACTATAACGGAGCAATAGTACAATCCAAGGAACCGCGAGCGCATCACAGGTCCAAACATGTATTCCGGCGTACCACTTGATTCGTTAGATTAGGAAGAGAAGTGACGTGAAAATAATAAAGATACCTACTGATAATAACGTGGCCGATCCATTTACGAGCACTATCACGTGCCAAGCATGAGCAGCATGCTAGGGCGATAGGATAGGGATATCTATCGTAGTGTTAGATTGGGTGTTTTATTTATGTTTCTCATTGCATAAGGGGATTCGATCAGCCTAGTGCAAGTGGGAGAACATTTATGTTTCTCATTGCATAAGGGGATTCCATCAGTTTAGTGCAAGTGGGAGAACATTTATTATGCCCTAGGCCTGTTATTTGGATTGTATTTGTTTGAGAAACAGATATCTATATTACTATTCATAATATGACCTAAACCTTCATATTTCAAAATTTTTAAATAACAAGAAAGTGTGTGAGAGGTTATTCGATTATAATAATCGGATAGACCTTGAATTTTATTCTAGTTTAGTGCAGCGAGTCAGTTGAGAATAATATGTTGCATGGCCATAGTCTGGCATATTGATTCGTCAACTGAATGATAGTAAAACCACTAAACGGAATGAATATAATTCTAAAACGTCCCTGGTGTATAAAGTTGTTCATAGGTTTGAACCAGGTAGTCCATTCACTGAATGGAGACTTTTACATACACTAGCATATTCGTAGATGAGATGATCAGGTTTTACTGATCTGGGACGGTAGCGTCGATTCTAGAATATGGATATACGCGGCATCGTATATTGGACAGACCACTATATGAGTTTGTGACATGGTCAGAGTCATTGGAGACGAACTCATATCCAGATAGTGCGTTTTAGTTCTTCATACTTGAGTGATCTCATGGATACCTAGTATGTGAAAAGGCAATGCTTTGATATAATTGACCCTACGCGTAACTGTGTAGCAGTGATTACTATTGGGTATTGTTTTTAGCATAGGCAAAGGATGTGAGATTGCAAGATAGGAATTGTTCCTTTCTAACCTTGAAAAAGGATAGAGGGAGATATCTCTCGGGCCCCTCGAGTGAATTGAGATTGATGAAATGCTTGGCCAAGCTCGATGGAACTCATGGAGTTCGCATTGTAATTATCAATCTAATTCTTATCGGGAAAGAGTATATCTGATCAAAAAGAATAGAGGATGACTTGAAGTCTTAGGCTTCACCGTGACTCTTTTGATCGGAAGATATCGCGAACAAGAGGACTAGTAACACTTATCTGAGTTAGGCATGAAGATGTACTTCATCTTCATAAAGGTGTTCTCCACCTTTTTCGTGCTAATTCTGGGTAGGTATTAACGGCAGTCTAGTGCTCGCAATACCTTGTGGAATGCTGCCATATCCACTGCCAGTCTTAGACGAACCTACAAGGTCACACCAAGATTTCGTAATATATCGGATTCTCAAGATAATGCTCACCAATAAGTTTGTTGGACAAACAAAATGGAATCACGTGTGATTAGATCTCACGACATATGTTGGACATATGGCCAAGTTGATTAAGTCTTAATCCAAGAGGGAGTTTGAAAGAAAATATGGCTTAAGAATTAACTTGGAAGAATTTATATATAAATAGACAAATCTGCTGTCAGAAGTATGTCCGTTCGGAACGAACTTGGAGTGCGTTCGAACGGACTTTCCTATCTGAAGTCAGAACAGTGTGCGTTCGAACGCACACTTAAAGTGCGTTCAGAACGGACTTAAGTTCTATATATATGAAATTCTGATTTCGTTTTAGGTTAAGTCTTTTTCTAACCTAGGGTTTTGAGCCGTCGTTTCTCTTCTTCTTCTTCCACAGAATTCAGATTAGATCTGAGAGATTGAGAGGGAGAATTGAGAAAAGGATTTGAGAGATTCAATCGTGACGTCGACTAGAACGGCGTTGGTGATTTCCGATCGGTCGAAATCAAGGTGGACACGAGTAGAGGGACTGCACTAGCATTCTTTGGAGAAGGTTCACGGATTTGGAGAAGTAATCGACACGTACTAACTTGTACGAGGTAATTCTCCGAAACTCTTCCTTTTTCGTTGGTTTTAGGGCGTGATCCCGGTAGAATTAGGTTACGCATGCGAGACTAATTTCCGCTGCACACTATGATAATCGTGTGCGTAACCCTACAATTCATATATTCAAAAATATTTTATACAAAAATTATTAAATTTTAGTATAAGATTATATTTTCATTGTTTTAATTTGAAAAAATCATATTGCATTTTTTTATAATATTATTTTTGACATTATGTCTTGAATTTTGTAAAACATAATTATTATTTTTAAATAATTTATAGTATTTTTATCATTTTTAAAAATATTTGAAGAAATAAATTATATTTTAAATCATTTGCGGTTTTCTACAAATATTTGTAACCGGCACTCACTTGTGTTTTAAACCAAATATATTTGTAGGAAAACACAAATATTTGTATCATTACTAATTTGTAGAAAATCATAAATGGTTTGAAATATAATTTTAATTTTGCAATTATTTTCAAAATGATAGAAATATTATAAATTATATTAAAATGATAATTATATAATTAAAAAGACATATTTCAAAAAAGATATTATAAAAAAAATGTGAAAAATTGTTCAAATTAACACAACGAGAATATAATCTTATGTTTTAAATGAAATACCTTCTTGTACACAATATTTTTGAAAAATAATTGTTTTTTGCGAAATAAAATACTATTAATATCATTTTATTAAATTAATAGACACACGTTTATTTTTTTTAAAAATATGATTATATATGATTTAACAATAAAATACAATTTTTCTATTGATTCTTTTTAATAATATAAATATTGGATATACAAGGGACAAATGGAGTGAAATATTAGCATTTCACCTAGGGATGTCAATGGTGTGGATATTGCCCGAACCGACCCGAACCGTATCCGAAAAAATATCCGGATTCGAAAAAAATATCCGAATCCGAGTGGATCCGGATATGGATCTGGTTGCTAATTTTAAGATCCGGAACCGGATTCGATATTCGGTTTTGGTGCGGGAACCGGATCCGTGTTCCGGATCCGGGTATTTTTAGGATCCGGATACTCGAAACTAGATTCGAGTATCCGAAATCGGATCCGGATACTCATATTATATATTATTTTTATGTATTATATTTGATATTAGTTGAAAAATCATATACAAATTAATGATTTGTAAATGATTTAACTCACAATCGTAAAATTATGTTTAAATATAATCATATTTATCGTTCATGTCGCAAATTATATATATTTATAGCTAAAAAGTAAGTTACGTTATGATAACATAATATCCGTTTTAATATACGAAACAGAACCATATCCGTATTCGTATCCGACAATATCCGAAACGTATCCGTATCCGTTTATTATCCGAACCGTATCCGGATCCGACAATATGGATATGGATCTGGTATGACCACTATCCGAACCGGATCCGAACCGTTGACACCCCTAATTTCACCACCTCTCAATTTTTCAAAGTCGAGTCTTTTTTTTTTTTTGCATTTCCAAACTAACATGTCTATTTTAATTAATTCTAAACTATTTGAGTCTCCAAATCAAAATTTTCCTAATAAAAACTAAATTGTATATGGGGTTTTTTGTAAAATTCTTGAAAGTAACGAAAGAAGTGGGATTTGTGGGCCTCTTCATTTTTATCAACAAAAAAAAAAAAATTCAAAAGTGCTCGAGAAGATGGAAGCAAGACAAATTCCTGATTAAAATCTGTGATTCAATATTTCCGGAATAATCAAAGATTATTAAATTTTAAATTTGAAGTACATTTCGAACTTTGAAATCCACTTTTTTTTTTTTAGAAAAATAGAAAGAGGGATCATGTCCCCCATCTATTGCAATTTTTTCATTGAATTTTTTACAATTACTATCATTTTGAAATCAACACCTACACTACAGACTTTGTAATGTAAAATTATTTTTTAAAAAGATTCAGTGTTACCAAAATAATTCTAATGGCATAAAAAACAAATAGAGGAAAATAATTTCTGAACATAATTACATTAAAACCATCATATTTCATTCAAAACTTCAAAACAAAACAGACATCCAAATACCAAACATCAATCTTTCTACATCAAACCACCAATCACGAAATAAATCTAAGCCCTCTCGCCACGGATTCTCCTAGCAAGCTGAATATCCTTAGGCATGATCGTAACTCTCTTTGCATGAATTGCACACAAATTGGTATCCTCAAACAAACCAACAAGATAGGCTTCGGCAGCTTCTTGCAGAGCAGCCACGGCCGTGCTCTGGAATCTCAAATCTGTCTTGAAATCTTGAGCAATCTCTCTCACGAGCCTCTGGAACGGAAGCTTCCTGATAAGAAGCTCCGTGCTCTTCTGATACTTCCTGATTTCACGAAGTGCGACTGTTCCGGGCCTGAAACGGTGAGGCTTCTTAACTCCACCAGTAGCAGGAGCAGACTTGCGAGCCGCCTTGGTGGCCAATTGCTTACGTGGGGCCTTGCCACCGGTTGACTTGCGAGCAGTTTGCTTAGTGCGAGCCATTGATTGCCGAAATAAAGACGATTTCTTTGCTTTAGGTTGGTTAGAAGAATTTAAGGGTTGCCAAGCGATTTGATGGGTAGAGGAAGGAGGAGTATTTGTAAGGCAATTTGATGAAGAAGGCGGGAAGAGAGGCGGGCCGGTAATATTTTGGGTGAAATTTGAGGCGTTGGATGAAAGAAAAATGAACAGATCAGATTGAGTTGTGGAGAGAACACGGATCGCTATCCCTGTGGTGTGGGGCGCGGATCTCCATCTATCAACACGTGGATTTACAGAGTTGAATCGAGCCGTTTAGTTTGGATCTGTTATAATCCGAAAATTAGGAGTTCGATTGAACCAGGCTTGTGAATTAATTATGTTAAAAGGCTGTCCAAATAGTAAGGCACTTAAGAGTCATTATAATTATAATTATAATATAATTGTGTTGTTTATTATAAATATAAATGTATTCATTTGACTTATTCGTATGAGTTAATTTTGTGTAAATATATAATATGAATGATTTGTGTGTATATGCCCATGACTAGTGTTCTAAATATCATTCATATGCACTGATAGGTCGGTTTTATATTGTTAATTGGTATATGTCTGTTACGATATGTCCAATATCGATTGAATAAATCAGTCGATCAATATATATAACGTTATGGACCTATATGGACTGATATAGACCGGTTTGGACCGATTTGAACTCGAATCACGATTTATTGTAACATTTATTTTTGGGCCGGCACACTATTTCACAATATTTTTCACATTGATTTTGTTGGCAGGAGTTCCTCTTTATTTTTTTTTCTGTGCGTGATTTTCTTCTCATTTCTCGTATCCACCAATTATAATTGCAACTTTAAACTCTAGGCTCCACGATTTACTTTATTGTATTTTTATGCAATTTATGTTATAATTTTGAATATATATTTTTAGTTTATTTTGAAATTTATTTGGTATTGCTGAATTTTGAATATTAATCATGTATAATTTGAATTAATTGTATAAATGTTATAAAATATATATATATATATATATATATATATATATATATATATATATATATATATATATATATATATATATTAAAAAAGTATAAAATTGTACCATTGGTATGAATTCGCTGTATCGGTCGTATCCTTTATCGGTCGCCGACCGATGTATAATCGATATGCGATGATATTTGTAACATTGGTCGTGAAACATGAATACACGAGTGTATCTGTGTATGCATGTATGTATTAGTGATGTATGATCAATTCATAACACACGATTGTACATGTGTAAATATTCATGTAAGGGATGTGTGCTATTATGCTCTATATAAACACGTCCTTGATATTAATCAAAGATTAAAGAAAATAAAAAATTCAAGCAACAAAATCTCCATAATTCTTTTTTCTAGAACAACATTGTTAAGTTTAATACATCGTTGAGTAAGATAGTATTGACATTTTCTCACAACATACTTGAAAAGATATTCCATGCACAAGAATGCATTTACTTGGGAGCAAGTCTTTGTTGTGTTATGTGATACGATTTGCGGAATCACAATAGAAATACTCCGTGAGTAAAAGGTGGGTCATAAGTAACCAAATTTATTTAATTAAATAAAATGCAATTACATAATTAGGAACTATATGGTATAGCATCTAATTAGGGATGATTATATGATTAGAGAGCTATTAAGATGTATATTACTTTAGTATATCTAATATTTTTATTTCATCCGTTCTTAAATTATACTAGATGTATATTCGTACACACTGTGCACAAACGAACAAATTAGTTATCAAAAATTTAAGATATTGCGAGTGCCTCAAGCTTGTAACATTGAAGTAGGGTTGTCAATGGGGTGGGGAATCCCCGTCCCCATGGGGACCCGACCCGAATGGGACGGGGAATCCCCGATTACTTGCCCCGCGGGATGGGGATGGGGTGAGGAGTTTGCCCCGGATGCGGGGATGGGGTGGGTACGGGGATATGTAGCCCCGCCCCACGGGTTATCCCGCCCCATGCCCCACGGGTTATCCCGTCACAAGCCCCGCGAAATCCCTTATTTAAAATCATAAATATATTTCTAAGTTATAAGTTATCATTTAAAAAAATTATAAATCTTAACATGCCTCTTTAAAATATTATGAATTATAACTTGTCTCCCACTTTACGATTGATTGCTAGGGGATGTTTCTGCTATTCCGATCTCAACAGTTGCTTCGGAGTCGGCTTACCGTACGAGTGGAAGATTTGTTAGCCCACATTGTAGCCGACTTCATCCTGACACGTTAGAAACATTAATGTGTACTCAAAATTGGCTAGCAACCGAAATGAAAGGTATGCGAAATATATTAGTTTATGTCGATTATAAATATTTGCATATTTTTGTTTGATATGTTTTTTATTATGATTCTATTTATATCCAGATTGTTCATCTATGTATAATTACAAGTATCTTGCCTTTTCTGATGATGCGGATGAAGAAGACACGTGTCGAAGTAAGCACACATCATAAGGATCCTTAAATGGCTAAAGTGACATGTCAAATTTTTGTGAAACTTTTGAAAGACATTTTTATTTGTCAGTTTTTATGTTCTAAGATTTGAATAGTATTTGTATTAAGTTTGGATGATATTTTGAATGGTTTTAAAAATTATATTCAGTTATTATTTTTAAATATTAAATAATAGAAATTTTAGATTTTTTATCATAATTTGGCGGGGCATGGAGATCCCCACGGGGGACGGGGATCCCCGCGGGGTGGGGATGGGACATAAAATTTACCCGTGAATTAAACGGGGTGCGGGACGGGGAATCCCCGCAAAAGGCAGGGCGGATATGGGTAGTACTTGTCCCGACCCCGACCCGCCCCATTGACATCCCTACATTGAAGTATTAGCCAACGAGTAATTATACTAACATGGTCTCGCAATATGATTGACAGCATGATGATGAGGTGTAATATGTAAATTAAATTAAGTAAAATTAATTTTATAATGTGAATATAATATCCAACGTATGATCAATATCCTACTGCGAGAACATGTTGTGGGAACATGTTATATATAATTACTTTTGGTCAACTACTCAATGAAAGATTCTAGTGCTATTTTATTTTTATTTTTATTTTTATTTTTGAAAACCGCCCTTTTGTGGTAATTAATTGATTAATACTATTTTCTATGATTACTGTTATTTTTTTATGGCATGTTTTTCAAGATCACATTCAGTCTGGTTTAGAGAGAGTTTTGCAAAGAAAAATTGCTCGGTTTTGTTACTTTTATTGTTGATTCTCTAGAAAATTTTAATCCTAATATTACATCATTTACTGACTAAAAACAGATTTTGGTCAAATCTGTTTTTTGTGTGTGTAAGATGAGAAAATTATGGTAAAAAACAATCAATATTGTCAAGAAAATTATTTAGAGGTCCAAATGATTTTTTGAGAGCAACAAGATCTTGAAGAATTAGGACTTCATATTGATTTCTGAAAAGTAAAGTTATTTCCATTATACTTCTATTATTTCAGTGAAAATGAAATCTTCGGGATCCTGGTAAGATATTATCAATATTTTCCTCTTTTATTTCGTAACCATTGAACGTAGTAAAATACTTTTAAGTTTAATAACACATATGGATTATGTTTCAAAATGCAATTTAAGTTTGAACATTTTTGTGTAAATTCAAATATTACACGATGCCTACATTTTTCGCGGGTTAAATCCAATTATTTGTACATTTTTCGCAGGTACGATGGTTTGTTCGAAATCTCTTTGGTACAGATGGCCCGGTCGACAATAAACTCCGATGTTGCTTCGATCAAAATTGGAAGAGGGGGATTTGGGAGTGTGTACAAGAGTGTTCTCGGCGACAAAGATGTTGCTATTAAGAGGTTCGATGGTTCTATGTCCCCGCGGGTAAGCTAGCTATTTGTCAATACAATTCATGAAAAATCAGGAGAATGCCGATTGCCCATATATTATGTAGAAAAATTATATTTTTCCCCTTTTTAAATCTCCTTCGCTTATAAATGTGTTGATCACGGATAATAAATTCATTAAATGTTAAATTGTATTAAATAGTAAGTTATAATAGATGACAAAATGTATTAATCAGGTGGTAAACCAGATTCTTATTAAATAATTTGGTTTATTTAATTTTACACATGATAAGTCATATTTTTTTGAACAAATATTTAACTATATTATCTTCAATTTTTTTAAAAACAAAATATTTTCATATGTATTTTGTAGATTTTTGCGAAATTATTATTTTTATTTTCGTTAATTTTATGATAGTTTTATTTTGTAAAATTTTCGACTAACTCTAATTTATGTGTGAAATGATGAAAATGAGTATGTGTATCTGTTTAACACATGTTAAACGGTAAAAACGAGTCATGTGTATCTGTTTAGCACATGTTAAACGGTGGATTAATTATGTCCAATACTTATTTTTTTTCAAAATTGTAAATTTAGATTTGATTGCTTATTTTTTTCAAACGTGACATGTGCACATGTTTAACACTTGGTAAATGGTCAATTAGTCCGTCTCAGTAACTTATTTTTCATATAATTAATTAGTAAATTTGAATTTAATTACAAATTGATGGTGGTAAACAATGACAATAAAAACATTATATACATTAATAATGTGTGAAACAATTGACATTTAATTCTCTCATATCATATATATGATGATTCACCACTACAATTAATGCACATGTCAACACGTCAAATATTAGTTGACTTGTAAGGAGATGAATATCATCACTCAATTACATATGTACATACTTACAAACATTTATATAAATATTTTGTATTTTAATAGATCACAGATGCGAGGAGCATGAAGCATCCAAATATTATCACCATCTTAGGGGTAGAATATAACGCCGTGATCTATGAGTTCATGCCATGTGGAAATCTTGAAGACCATCTCATTTGCAAAGACAACATGAAGCCTCTATCTAGTGATCAACGCATTAAGATCATCACAGAAATTTGCCAAGCTTTAATGCATATGCACTCATTTAATCCCCCAATAATTCATGGAAATTTGAAACCTCAAAATGTTCTTTTCGATGCAAAATTCGTCACCAAACTAAGTGATTTTGGTATGAGTTGGATGGAGAAAAATGAGAAGAATTATCGCATTCCATTTGGGAGAATGAATGGTAGTTATATATATATGGACCCCGAGTTTCTCTTGGGAGGTAAGATGAGTCCATCATCAGATGTGTATTCTTTCGGGTTGATTATATTACGGATTTTAACTGGAAGATCTCCATATAAATTTACATTGAGAAAATTTGTGAATGATGCATTGGAGACGAATAGTTTGGACACGATTTTGGACGAATCAGCAGGCCGATGGCCAATAAAGGAGACCGAGCAGTTGGCCAGAGTTGCCGTTATGTGTTGTGAGATAAACGTAAATGCTCGTCCTAATTCGGTAAGACAAGTTTGGAATGTGGTTCGACAAGCAAGCAAGACTATCTCGAACAATGCATCGTTGTCTTCACCGTCTTCTAAATCTGTCTTCGCAAATCGTCCTGAAAGAAAAAAGATCGACTAGCTATAAATACCATTTATGTTTTATCATAAATCCTTCTTTTGTTGAACGGATGAGATTAAAAAAAAATTAATCCAATGATCATCATAATTTTTTTTGATAAAATTATGATAGACCTCAATTTAAAGGATAAAATTGTAATTTCGTGATTTTCTCTCTCATATTAAAATAAATTTACGAGACATGCATCAGTTACATAATTAATCAATTATTTTTTTTCTTCCTTATATAACTCCAAATTTCTCACTTTGATGTGACCATGGACACTTACCTCTATTCATCTTCTCCCTGATTTATTCCTAAAAAGTTCATGTTCTCAAATTTAAGTATGCGTTGTTTTGTTTTGTTATGAACATCTTCTCCCTATCTTAGTGTTGTTTTGTTTTGACCTTCAAAATGAAAGAATTCGCCATCAACAAAAGTACGCGTTGATTGTGCAAAAGATTGCTATGTTGGTGCAGTTTTAAATGTGTGATGAGATTACACGAATAATTTTTGATGAAATTCAAATGTAAAATTTAAGTATTAACCAAATATTAATATTTACTTGACCCAAAACAACCCTCCTTAATATTTACTTGACCCAAAACAAGCCCCCGAATTTGACAAGAATCACAAAATCTTTTGAAATGTATCCACAATATTATTTTTGAGACATAACTTTGTGTAATTTCATTGTGCCACATCATCACATTTATGTTAAACATTAGATATTGATATGTCGCAAAATCCAGACCATTAATTAATTACTGATTTATTCTAGTCACACTATCTTTGTAGCTATTTATGTATTCATTACTGTACACTAAATTTTAAACATTTTTAGAAAATCATATCATCCTATATTAATAATATATATTATTATTATTGGTTAGGTTCACGTTAGACAAAATATATTCAATTGTTTATCATTTCACATAAAATTATATGATCAAATGTAAATGCAACGAAACATGAAAAATTTATATATGAAATATTAATAACTTAATATATCTAATGTTATAAAACATATATTATTCTTAGAAGTTTAATTTTTAAAATTCATTAAATATATGTGATTGAATTTTTTCTTTATTTTGATATACATATTATTACCATAGTTCATACATACCGTGTTATGATATTTTGAATTTGTAAAAATATTATGTAAGAAAACACAATGCAAAAATGAATATTTGTGTAATAGATATTTAAGTATCATTATTTATTATTTTTAAAAAAATACTATAAGAATTCCATATAACAATAAGTAGATTATATTTTTGGTTTTAATCAAGCATCTTTGATATTAAAATAAAAAAGAACTTATAAAAATTCAAAAAATAGTTTATTCATCTAAACAACTTCTTAAACTTAAAACACCTATAAAATAATATTGTTATTTAAAAAAAAAATCATATGCTATCAAAAATTATATTTATGTTTATGCTAAATTAAATTATGATATTATTTATTTAATTACTTTCACTATTAAGTTTGATATTATTTATAATATTTTTTACATTTTGATTTTATTTTGACATCCATATTAGTATAGTTCATACATATCATTTGTCCATAATTTGAATTTGTAAAGATATTATGTAAGAAAATACAACACGAAAATGCGTATATACATAATATAAGTATCATTGTCTAAAGATGCATATATACATACGAAGTACATTATATTCTATGTTGTATGTTTTATAAAAATGAGAATTTTATGTGAAATGAGAATATTTGATGAATTTTTAAAATTAAATTTCTCAAAATAATATTCATATATATATATATTTCATATTCTATTACATTCGTATTTGATTATATTTGATTATGTAATTTAATGTGAAATGATAAATAATACAAGACTAGAGTTAAAAAAACATACACATGGTAGATAATAATCACACAAGTCGCTACAGAGTTGTTCATTGTCATTGTAAACAAAGGGTTCCCATATAACAACTGATGCCACCCCATAAGTCACAACTACTACTCGCTAAAAATGTAAAGCTAACATAAAGCATAACATCACATACAACTCAATCAAACTAACTCATAAATTACAAATATTTTAAACATACACCACAAACACCAAAGAAGATTATAATCCTAATGCTCCTCCACTAATTAATCTCCTTCGTCTCTACAGTTCGTTCATCACTCTCTATCATTCCTGTACTGAAAAAATACAAAAATAAAATGTAAATTGGCATGCCAGCTTACAAAATTATTTATTTTTACGAATCAACCCTCGAACTTTATTTATTTAAAAGGAGAGAGTAAAATTATACCTGATTATGTGATCCTTGTGCATGATGATACGATGAAAAGGCCATATTTTCCTACACAAAAAAAAAAAAACAATAACATCACCTCTATTAAGAAAAACAAACAAACATAAACCCAATAAAAAAAACCCATAACGTATCAAAAATACCCTCAGAACAGGAGCAGCAAAGCCAGCATTCAGACCCGAATGCATTCCATCGTACCCCATCGGACCCAACGGATTGGACAAGTCGATACCCTACAATCCACAACAATTGCAAAATTTTAGAATTCTACACACAAACTCGATCCACTAAAATACAAACCTTGTATTGCTTATAAGCCTGAGCATGAGCCGCCACTTGCGGCACCGCAGACGGCACATCAATCCCCTATAAAATAAAAACCAAAATAAAAACAGTATATATCAACCACCCAAAACAGTATATCACCTACCTGAAACAGAATATTCCCAGGCGGAGTAGTCGGGTCCAAAACAGCATAACTCGCAGTAGGATTGGGCTGAACTTCAGGCGGTATTTTCCTCTTCTTATGCAAATTCTTCTCAATTGCACTCCTAAATTGCGGTTTTGCCACTTTTGGAGCCTTCCTCTTCCTTCTCCCTCCTGAACTATCCAACCCGCCTCGATCCATTTCGCCCAAACCCGACAATGAAATATTCACGTTCGAATCGTTCGCCCCCGTGGAATCAATCGTCGTTTGCTTCCTCAATATCTCCTCGATTTTCGAATTCAATTCCACATAGTATTTATCCAACAATCGAAACGACTCCTCGCATTCGGACGCGCGGTTCACGAGCTTTATGTATTTTGGACATAGGTGCTTGTACCGACTGGACACCTCCAGTGTGGTGTCTGTCTGGATGACACGTGTCCCGAAATCGTGCGGACCCATGTCTCGCGCGAACTTGCTCCATCTCTTCAGCATGTACCGTTCGGGGAGGTGCTTCACGTCCATCGCATCGAGGATTTTCAACGCATGGCTGCATAGAAAACCGTGCGTTTCGAATTTTCTACACGAGCAATCCACCCCTTGTTCGCTCGGCGTGCCGAGGACTTTGAACTGCCCGTTTTTGCCCATAACACCCACGACGTACTCTCTGACGTGGCCGCTCTCGTCGCGGTTCACGATGTAACAAGATTGGAACTCTTCGTATTCTAATTGGAACGCTTCGAATATCGTGTAGGTGTAGATTTCGTTCGCTTGGGTTAAGATGGGGGCTTTGATTTTGAAATAGGGGAGTTTGAGTCTCGCGCTGAATTCCCCTTCGAGTTCTTTGTATCGTCTATTATTTATCACCTTTTCGAAATGTCTAAAAAAGGAAACTATATCCGCGTCCATTTTTAGATAGTCTTTTAACTCGTGATTCAATGCGTCGTTTAATTGGGTGTTTTTCATTCCACCAGAAAAGACCCACTTGACCCAAGGACGGGCCCACTTCTCCTTCTCTTCGAACAATTGTTGCAACCAAATATTATCGTTGTGGCGCAGGTTGTACTTGTCGATCATCGAGTTCCACCCCGTGAGAAACTCGACCTCTTCGTCGAAATCGTTGATGCACGCTTTGAAATCCTTTTTGAAATCGCAACCGCCTCGAAATAAATGTGCGTGTTCCTTTTTCGCGCTTTCTTTAATGTGCCAAGTGCAAAGAGCGTGGTAAGTCTCGGGTTGAGGCATGACGAACGAAATCGCTTTCGAAATAACGGGATCTTGGTGCGTGTATATCGTCCTAGGTTTCTTGTTCGACATGGCTTGAATGAATGTTTCGAATAACCAAACTAAGGACTCGAAAGTTTGGTCGTACAAAAAACCCGCACCGAAAAGAACCGTTTCGGTGTAATGATTGAAACCCACGAAAGAGACGAAAGGACGATTCCCATCTCCGAGGCTTCTAGAAGCGATATCGAAGGCGACCACGTCGCCGAAATGGCCGTAGTCCATTATCATTTTGGCATCGGCCCAAAACACATTCGAAGCTCTCTCGTCCGCGTCATATTGGATCGCGTGGAAAAATAACGGGTCTTCTAAAGAACGGGCTTGGAAATAATCGGATATGCAACTAATTTCTCCAAACCGCATCGCGCTGTGCCTCATGTGACTCAATTGGCTTTTTTGAATTTGCCAAGCTGAAGCGGTCACCATATCCACAACGGGTTCGGGCTCGGCAGTAACGATAGCATGCAGATTGGTGTTATTCATATTTCGGTTCGAACCTGACCCGTTATTATCAATAGGCTCCGCATCGAGTATTATTTTCTTTTGTAACGGGTTTGCGCAAGTCAATAATGGGTGGTTGTGTTCCGGGTTGAATTGAATGACCTCCAATTTGTTGTTGGTTTTCTTGCGGCGAATAATCATGAAGGCCTTGCAACCGGTCCGGGTATCGGGTTGGGTGGGTTTGGTGTGGTTAACCCGTTTATCGTGGGTTTTGAAGCCTTCGCGAGAGCAAGTGAATTTGCGAGAAGTGATTTCGCCGGTTTTCTTGCACTTGTTGCCGTATTCTCTGCGAACGCCAAATCCAGATTTCCATGCATAGAATTTGTAGAATTCGTATGCTTCTTGCTCAGTGTCGAATTCAAGCCCAATTTCAGGGGCTTCAACGACTCTCTTTGATGACTCGGGTGTGACATCAACACCACTTGCATCGGCCTCGGTAAGTGCGGTTTTCTCATGGTCCTCTTTGCTCTGAGTGTCTTCTGGAAATTTAAAGTATGATTAGTAAAAATTAGGACTTAAGAATTTATTTAAGCATCCAAAGTATAAATCTTCCAGTTAGAAATTAACCTAATATAAGAGTTTGTCTATGAATTATTTGTCAAGACTTTTAACTGGTATCTCAATCCGTAGAAAGAAAAAGAAATACTTCACTAAAACAGACTATTGACTTCCAGGCATGACAAAAAACCAGTAAGATTGCAAAAATAACATCATCAAATCAACAAATTAGGGATTTTCAACTACTAATCCCACAAACGAAATTAAACCCAAATCAAAGCAGAAAAGCACCATGCAACCTTCGATCTACAACATACAGTAAAAAACAGCTAAAAAGAAAGATAAAATAGCGATGGAAATGAAACATAAACCGTCACCTTCATTATTCTGCTCGGAGACAGGGTTAGCAGGAGGAGTTTCCTCTCTATCGCGCTCTGGTGACGTCATAGTAAATATCACTGGAGAAGATCGGTGCTAAAACGACCGGAGAGACGGCCGGAGAAGAAGAAATGGAGAGAAAAGGAGGCGAGGGTTTGTTTACCAAATGAGGAGAAATCTTCTCCAATTGGGGAATTAGCGGAGAGGTCTATACGATTCTTCGACGGCCCAGATTTATTTTATCTCTCACTATTCTGCAAGATCCTTCCGATTGGATTAATATCATCCGTCCGATCTGATTGGATAGATGGCAGGCGATGAATGCCCTTCGTCATTGAAAACGTACAGGATCGTTGAACCCGAGGTGACTTTTTCAATAAAATAATAATTACTTTATTCACCGATGACTATTTACATTTGTTTTACATATGACGTGTCGAAATTTAAATGGTCGCGGTCTGTCTCAATTTTCTTTTACCCAATTATTATTTGACAAGCTTATTATATCACTGGTGATGTCGAGAATTTGAAATCTTCTGCGTCAAATTCTATGTATCCATTCGTGCAACTAATTAAATTAAATCAGAGAATAACAACACAAAAGACTGATTAAAGAGGACCAAAATTCTATAAACTATTCATAAATCGTTACCAACCAACAAAAATAAAAGGAATTCGACGGACTATCAAAATTACACACTACGAAAGCCAAAAAAGAAAAAAAGAAAAAAATACAACACCAACGGCCCTTCAATTAATCAACATAAATCAACAAGAAACCAAAACCCAACTAGGGAATTATCAGACAATACTCGGCGCATCACCAGACCAATTACAAACGGCACGGTTCCACCGAGTCCTTATACAATCCACCAAGGGAGCGTGTTGATTCTTAGAATCACACAAGGTAAGAACTACATCCTCTTCAATACTACTACTAACCACATCAGCGAGATAGTCATTCTGATTCCACCTAGGTGGGACCATCACGCTCAGCATGGAAAGTCTCGGTTTCTGCACCAGTGGTCCCCCTTCGCTCCCGTTCACCGATTTCGCAATCCCGTTGAAATGGTATATCTCGAATTCTTTTCTCCCCGGCGATCCCTTCGAATCCTTCATGCCCCCGAATTCCTTTTCCAGTTCAAGCAACGCTTGCCAAAACTCGCTCCAGACTATAAAACCCACACCACATAAAGTCTCGATTTTTGGCTCGGAGAATGATATGTTGGCTTCTCGCAAAACTTTGCGAAACGCGTCTTCGGTTAAGAAACCTCCGCCTCCGCTCTGGTCTTGCGCATCAAAAGCCCTTCGAACTTCGGACTCTCTCTTCTCCAGATCGTCTTCGTCTTGGACTTTGGGGTCTAGAGCGAACAGAACGGTGTAGTGAGACTCGCTTCCCACCACCCAAATTGGCCATTGAGGGCATTTTAGGAATTGACCAACTTTGCAGAGATTCAGAGATTCTAGAAGGGTTAAGAAGCCAACTTGGACGTTAGATGGAATGCCTTTTAGAGACATGCCCCCTCCTAAGTCCATATTTCCATCGAATACATTTGGGGCCGCTTCTCCACATAGCAGTAGATTCACTATTTCCTGTTGAAAAATAAAGACTTTTTTTTATTATTTATATTCAATACTCATTTATTTTTTCCTTTTATGAGTTTGTGAAGTTTTTACTTGGGAAGCGTGGCCAAACGGTGCGGTGACCAGCGGGAGAGATGGATCGTCCCTATCGGATTGAATCAAATCCTGTATCGTCATTAAAATATAGATGAGAAATTTGCAAAGGAGCCATTGTATTTATGGTAAATTGCAAAATAAGGTTTTGAGGAAAATGAGAGTGTACCAATCCTCTAGAGAGGAGAGCAGAGATAAGGAAGAGTAGAGCACCCAAACGGCTTTGAAAGAGGGGCAAAATGGTCATAAGGGTGTCAAAAGCACCTTTTCTGGAGGAATGTGAGCTCAATCTCAGATATTTATGCAAATCTGAAGCGGACTCGATCGAAATTCCATCTAAAACCTTATTCATTGCCTGTGAACCAACATTAATTGATATTTACAAGGCAAGAATATGAATGTATACAACTTTTTAACAAAAAATATCAAACTAATACTTTGGGAACATAACTTACAGAAACGGCATGTTTGATCTATGAGAGACCAAATAGCCAAAAAATCACTTTCATCTCATTAATTGATATTTACAAGGCAAGATATGTATTCAACTTTTTAACAAAAAATATCAAAATAATACTTTGGGAACATAAATTACAGAAACGGCATGTTTGATCTATGAGAGACCAAATAGCCAAAAAATCCATTTCATCTCATTAATTGATATTTACAAGGCAAGATACGTATTCAACTTTTTAACAAAAAATATCAAAATAATACTTTGGGAACATAAATTACAGAAACGGCATGTTTGATCTATGAGTAGGGGTGTCAACGGTTCGGATAGTGGTCATACCAGATCCATATCCATATTTTTTTTCGGATACGGATCCGAATACGGTATTATCCGGATCCGGATACGGTTCGGATATTAAACGGATACGGATACGGTTCGGATATTGTCGGATACGGATATGGATACGGATCCTATTCGGATATTAAAACGGATACTATGATATAATAATATAATAATATTTTTAGAATTCAAGTCTTGATTATTTTGTAATTTTAAAACAAATTATATATATATATAGTGATTATTGATTATTAAGTATTATTATGAATTAAAATATAGTTAATGTATATTAGATATTACTATGATTTTGATCATGATTTCAACAAAACGGTTATCCGTTTATAAATTTTATTCGGATCCGGATAGTATCCGGATCCATATCCGGATCCATCAAAATATTGGCTCCTAGATCCGGATCCATACCCGTAAAAACGGATACGGTTCCGGATCCGGATATTTTTTTCGGATCCGGATATTTCTTCGGATACGGTTCGGGTCGGTTAGGGTCGGTTCGGGCAGTATCCGCCCCATTGACACCCCTATCTATGAGAGACCAAATAGCCAAAAAATCCATTTCGTTTCATATTGATCTCCAGATTGTAACCATATTACGTCCAAAATTAATATTATTTCAAATAATTATACAAACATATTCAATATTAAAAACAATATTCCAACTCAAGAGAAGACAAGATACTTATAAATATATTATTACATAATATAATATTTTTAATAGACATAGAAATTACTTTTCTTAGCAAAATATAGTTTTTTATTAATGAAAATAAAATATGTACTGGTATATTATATTTTAAATTTAACCCTTTTTTAATACACATACATTTTTTATTGAAATGTATATTTTCCTCTAGCTAAAATTAGATTTGTTTTTCCAAAAAACAATTGTATGTCTATTAAGAAAATGCTACATTTAAAAAATATACTTGTCGATATTTTATTTTCTCTACTAAAGTATTTTCTTTTACAAAAAATATTTCTTGTCCATACTTTATTTTCTCTATTAAAACATACGTTCTTTCAAAAACAAATAAGATACTTTTTGTCATCTGATTACATATATGAATATAAGATTATTTATAGAAAGTATCTTTATTAGAGACAATAATTCTTTTTATTAGTAAATATAAAATATCAGCAAAAAAATCCCGCATGAGCACTAAAGTTCCTATTTTAACATTGTATGATAATTAATTACATTCCAATTAAAGGGTTGGAAGTTATGTGCGGGGTAATAATTATAGCGGGGTGCTTAGATTTATGGCCAAATTTCATATGTACCCCTACAAAACTGCGCAATTTCACATATACCCCTGTAAAACGTGAAATATCATGAATACTCCTACAAAACTACTAAATTTCATGGGTACCCTTTTTGTCAGAATTCCGTTAACTATCCGTTAAGATTATCGCTAATTTGTGCTTTTTCGATTTTTCCGACATAAATTTTATTCCTTATTTACATAGGGATAAAATCGGAAAAACAAAAATCAGCGGTAATCTTAACGGATAGTTAAGATAAATCTAACAAAAAAGGATATTCATGAAATTATAATAATTTTGTAGGGGTATTCATGATATTTCACGTTTTGCAGGGGTATACATGAAATTGTGGGGCTTTGTAGGGATACATATGAAATATGGCCTAGATTTATTCATAAAATATTGACAGGTAAACTTTCTTAATATACATACAATTATTTTTCGAAAATATATATGCAAAAAGACTGAAGTTTATTACCTCTTTCTGATCAATTTCGGTTCCTTCTGGTACATTTTGCAAAAAGCCCCCTAGAGACGCGATTACCGCTTTTTTGCCGGACCCGCAAAGAAATAAAACCTCCACCATTGCATGAACCAATGCCCTTTAAATCATAAACCCGAGTTACCACTGTGTAAAATAAACTCGAATAATAGTATGAGAAAACAAACCTAGTTTTCTTTTCTTCAGAAATGGAGAAGAAATTTTGATTTCCAACATAAGAACTCTGAACGAGTCTTTTCTGGCCTGAAGTATATAGCGAGCTAGTAATTTCGGGGTTGCTTAAATCATCCCCCAAAAACAAGAGATATTTCAGGACATAAGCCTGCAATTCAAATAAGCAAACACGTGTTAAACCCTAACAGGAAAGCTGGTATGGAAAATCAGGTTAGTTTTAGAGAAATGCGTACCTGTAATGTGGCCAAAACACCACATGGACCTCCTTCGTGTTGTACCAGTCCCATGCTCGTTTCTGGATCAGAGCTAAACCTATAAATAGGTCATAACAAGGTTTTGAGAGTATTAGTTAAGCAATGGAGAAAAGCTGAAAAAAAAATGGAAACCCTAATTACCTTATTCCTTGATTGCACCACTGAGCCAGCACAGCTCTACTGACTCCTTCCCCAAAAACGATACCAAACAAGTGTTCCGTCAATGGAGGAGACATCTCCTCTCCCAATTCGAGAAACTTTACCTCACCCTTCTCCTCCACTTTCTCCATCACCACATCTCTTGTTTTACAAGCTTGTTCTGCTCCATCTACAGTTCCTTTACCCTTCCCTAAAGCCAGAAGCCTCTTCTCGGCAGCTGATGCCATGAGCTCACGCTGTGTCCTCCGATTCCTCGCTTCCTCGGACTCATCCCCGTCGCTACCTCCGAACTCGCGAGGCATGCTTCGCTTCGCGCCGGGCGGAGAACTTTGGAGGCTCATTTGCAACGCCATCTGAAGCTCTTCTTCTTCATCCCGATCCATCGCCATTGTTGCTGAGATCAGAGTACTGAGGTGAGAAAAATCGATTGAGATGGGGCGATTGTTGCTATCTATTCTTCATGAGAATAAGTGGATCAGTGTATTCGTGAAATTGAGATTTGAGAGAGAAGGAGAAGGAATGGTTGGATCGATGATGACGAGAGGGCAGTTCGTTCTTGCCTTTCTTGGGTTTTGGTTTCGATTTATGACCGAAATACCCTCGCAGGCCGCAGCGATCAAATTAAGAATGCATTTATTTTGGGGATAATCGTAACGGAAGAAAAGGAAATCCTACTGATCAATTGCAGTTCAATTTATCCAGAAAATCCCAGATTCAAAATCTCTCATCCCCAAATGCGTCCGGTGGCGTGCTTGTTTACTTTTTAAAGAGGTCCGCCGAGTTGAGTTTTTTAATATTTTTTTTGTTTTATATATATTTGAAATGATCAGTGCCAGGACAAATATCAATTACAAATGCGTCATAAATAATTAACAATAATTAAATTTATAATATTAATTATTTATGTATGAATCGTAAGTTAAACACAACATTAGATATTTGTGTCATAAGTAATAATGTATGAACTTCAAATTAGTAATGATGACACGTAAATCAACCATAAACGCGACTCACGATGTCTTAAGTTATAAAATTAACTTGTAGGAATGTATGAACTTCTAATTAAACATTCATTTGAATTTATTTGTCACATTTATTTTGTTAATTTATATGGTCCTGTTATTATTTTTAAGGAATTTTTGAAAAACCTCTATAGAGAAATTTGGGACTTTTTAAAATTAAGAAAAAATAAATTTGTATTTTTAATTTTTACGTTCGTAAGTATAAAGATATTTTGGTCAAAAAAATTTAATATCATCCATGATTGTTTCCAAGTACCTCCTATACATTAAATTTAATTTTGAATTTTGAATTTTGAATGCTGTACAAATTTTTTGAGACTAAAATACCTTTATTTGATAATTAAAACAAATTCGTAATTAATTAATACTATATATTAAAGTTTAATGAATGAAACCTAATTTTGACACGTGGCATGCTTCAATAAATAGACTAAATAATAAATTATATCACAAATGTGAGCTAGCTCGCACGGTTTAGTTCATGAGCTTTAATCTTTCATCCTCCATCAAGGTCGATAGTTTGTACCTGGGTCAAGACATTTTTTAGTATAATAGCGAACATACTCTTATAAATATGTTAAAAATAAGAAATTAACACCGGGTTGCGTGCATGTGCTTCAAATCCTCAGCATAAGTGATCCTAGGTTCAAAACCGGGTTCCTCCTAATAATTTAATTTTTGCTTAATTGTTTGATTTGGCTTGAATTTTTATGAAAAAAATAAAATTATATTATAATATGTATGTATAAATGGAAAATAAAATTATATTATAATATGTACGTAAATACATTTTTGCTAAAAACTAAAACGTAAAATATTTGACGTCATTTAATTTTTTGGGTTATGGTTTATATTTATATTTTCCAAATAAATTTCTTTCTCCTTAATTTTTTTGGTTTCTGTTTCGATTTTTATCAAAAAAAAAAAAACTAAAGATCAAATTATATTATAATATGTACGTAAATAATTTTTAAAAATTAAAGACCAAGTTATATTATAATTTGTACGTAGTTAGTTTAATGAAGTTTATAGAATTTTGACACGTGTCGATTTTATACTTGAGAATTATAAACAACAACGAAATCAACAAAAATATTTGGCATAGCGGTTCAGTTGTATGGCTCGCTAAGAGAAGGTCTTGGGTTCGATCCCCGGAAGTGATAATAATTTTTTTTCATAAATGACACGCGTTGTTCATATATAAATAAGCTAAAAGTAGGTCTTCTGACACATAGAATGGATAGTGTAGATGGTAATAGATCATCCATACTTTGGTGAAGACTGGATCGAAACCTGTTCAAAGCATGAATTTTGTTCTTTAATGTTTTCATGCTTTAAAATGGAAAATGATTCAACTCCAACACACATATTTTCATCAATATGTTATATTCAACAAAAAACTTATTAATTCATGTCTCCAACATACACACAACATATTTTCAAAAATCATATTAATCAAAACAATTTGTGTTAAATTTGTAAACTCTTTTTTTATTGTCCAAGAAAATAAAGAAACTAAAGGAGTGAATACTTAAACTCTAAAAATTATCTAATCGTGTTATACGAACTCATTAATCAAAATCATTTCTGCTATAATTTGCGAAATAATTTTTTATTTTCCTGATAACATAAATAGAAACTAAAAGAGTAAACATTATAACTAAATCCTAAAAAATACCGAATTATATACTTTCACAATCTTATAAATAAATCTTAAAATTTTATAAATTATAATTATAAAATCTTATAAAAAACTATATTCTTTCACAATCTTATAAATTATAATTAAATCCTAAAATTTGAATTGCTTTTATTGTTGAAGAAACTTAATAGACATTAAAATTAATAAAAATTAAAATAGTTAAACTTATAATTAAACCCTACAAAATGTCAATCTATATTTTTTAGCAATACTATTACTAAAATTCGTTAGAGCTATAGTTTGAATTTTTTTTTTACTGGCGAAGAAAATAAATAGAAACATGAAGAGTGAAATTATAATTAATTAATTAATTTTTCGTAGTCACTTTAATTAATTAATTAATATCAATAATTCTACAAATATTTAATGCTCTGAAAAATTGCATAAAGAATTTGTGGTACAATTGGTAATGCTATAGGTGTTGGTGGTGATGACCTGGTTCAAGTCTGCCCCTTCTCAATTTTTTTCCTCTAAAAAAAAGTATTTCTAGAATCAATATGATTACAACTTAATTATTAAACTAATTATTTCAGTATATTTATAGTATTAATTTTAATATTTAATCCATAATTAATACATTAATGTTAACTAATTTATGGATAATTGTTGTGATTTTGTTCTAAAACATGATCAAATCTAACAAAATATTTATAGTTGCATTAAACAATTAACCCCTCTAGCCCAATTGGGGAAACATATTGCCATCCACGCTCCCTACCAAGGTTCCAATCATATTGGTAGCATCATTTCAATTTTTTTTTTGTCTAAAGATTAAACTTCATAAAACATCTAATTGCAACAAAACAAAAAAAATGAAATATACACAAAACAACATAAATAAATAAAGCATAATTAAATAACAATATAATTATTGTAAATATTAGTTAATGTTTGATACGTGATTAATATTAGTTTGTAATAATAATATTTTTTCATATAAATTGATTGGATTGATATTATTAATGATAATGCCGAACCACTAATAAATTAAATCATATTTTTAATAAAGGATATAATATTGAATATCATATACAATTTGTTTTAAGACTGTAATTATATTGTTGTTTTTACAAAATATTGAATAATAATTTCGGTTAGCTTTCATGTAATAACTCAAAAAATAAAAATATAATTGACACTCTAAAATACAAGTCGTGTCATATGTATTTAAAAAATATTTATAATGTACAAAATAATTATGTTAATTAAAATAAAATCCTCAAAAAAAATATATAGTTAAAACTTTTCTACTTGCATAAACATTGTTAAAACAGTCTATAAAATAAAAATATTGATATTAAATTAAAATGATCAATTATTCATTAATTCACAATAATAAAATTATATTGTACAATCGAAGCGGAGCGAGGAACCCTCTAGTTTATGATTAATTTTGAAAAATTATGTAATTTTTTTTAACATATATTTTCCCCAACTTTTGCACGATCTCTGGTCAATCTGTTGGGCCGTCCAAAACCAAAAATCCGATTCAGTAAATTTTATATGGAACCAATATGGAACAAAAGGCTAATGTTATATGTATGAGGCTTGTTTAGGGTGCCATATATTAGCTTACTAGTAAAATACCCGCGCTTCGCTGCGGTTTGGTTCAATTTTTTTTAGTTAATGATGAAATATTACTATAGTCGAATGAACATAATCTTTTTAATAAAAAAAACAATCACGGTACTAAAATGTTTATCATCATTTGCTATCATAATACAATCATATATCGTACATACCACACAACATGAATTATAATGTACATATTATTTTAATATATCAAAAGGTCACATACAAATTGATTATTTTAATCGATCATTTTAGTCAAAAGATCTCACACAAATTTAATGAGTTATGGTATTAAAAATTATCAAATTTTTTTTTTATAGCTAATGATGAAATGTTTTCATAAAAATAAACAAATTAATACTAAAACGACGTGTTTCTAAAAAATACTAAAATGGCATGTTTCTAAAATATTTTATGTTCATGTGTTATCACAACACGATATTTGTTGAAGGGGACTTTGGCTATCACAAAAAATAAATTGATTCCTCCACTCTAATTGTAAAAAAAAATTCACAAGTCAACTTATTTAGGACGTTGTAGGCAATATTTAGAACCTATTAATAATTTACTTACAAGTCATGATCAGCATTTGAAAAGAATAATATACAAAAAAATCATATAATCATGATTAAAGTAGACTCACAAAAATGGATTATTACTCAATACATTTAAAAAGATCTAGAAATCTGAGCAAGTTATTTAAAAGATATAAATGAAAACTATTGAGTACATTAAGCATCAAACTGGTACAAAAGATTTTTTTTTTTACCCGTATAGGCCAAGAGTTTATAAGATATTGCAGATTTTGCCCGATAATTCAATATTCAATATAGGTTAATACGCCAGCGTCGCTGTGAGTTTAGGCATGTTTTAAGAGGATGGAGAAGAATTTCAAAACTAACAACCCCTATATATTACAGGAAAGTGAAAAAAAATCTTTCTAAAAGCAAAATATTAGAATAAACTTAAATAGTTTATACAAACCTAGTTAAGTGAAATAGCAAAAAACCTATTAGGAACATTTTGAAAAGAACACGTCCGAAAATATTTGCACAAAAAAAAGACATCAGGCACAAAATTAAAAGAACTCTTCTACTAAGAAGAACAACTGTTTTAATAGGACTTGCGGTGATGTGAAAATTTTGACTATTCTGAAAAGACGTGTACATTTACATTATAGTCCTCCATCTCTTTTCATTCTCGTTTCTTCATAACTTTCATTTCACAAATAAGGTAAATTAGTAAATTACCTCGAGCTCCAAAATACTGCAATTATTGTGTTCCTCGTAAGTCACCTGTAACAAAATAAGATTATATTAGATTTTAAATTTCATACATATGCTCCCAAAACTACAAATATCGAAATCGCCCTTGTACCAGTATATGACAGGGCATAAAGTCTATCAAATTTGCCTTCTTACTCTTCTCTTTCTCCCCTCCTCAATCTACGGAAGCAAAAAAAAAAAAAAAAAAAAAAATGATGGGGCGTAATCGTGTAATTTAGCAAATTACGAAATCAATAAATTACAGAACTATTTATGGTCTACAAGCAGTGACGCAAGAAATATCAAAATTATATATGCTCGTACATTTTGTAAATTTAGCATAAAAACCCATTTATTATTAAAATTGCAAAAAAATAAAATATTCTAACGAATCAGTCAATAATTATCACAAAATTTGGAATTGTATGTATTTACAAATTCGTTAAATGATAAGAGGGATATTAGGATACTTACATTAAGGCCCTCCACGAGATAGACCTAGTTTACAATCATCTACATGAATCAACCTTCAATCCATATGAATTGGCTATAACTGATTTAAAGATTTACAAAATCAAATAAAAAACAATAAAATGCATAAATATAAAAATGGAGAAAGGTAGACCTTAATAGCACCCTGAACATCATTTTCGTACACATAGGAAATAGAAATAAAAGCAGTTCCTGTGTCCTACACAATAAAGTTACTCATATAGCATAAAAGTATGTATTCTCAATGAAATAAGTATAATTGAGCAAAAATGTTATTCTCTCCATCGCATAATATATAAAGCATGGATCTCTCGAACAACTCTGCTCTTTTTCGAATTATACACTCTCCAATGCTCTGATCCAATATAATTGCAATAAAAAATTTATGACAAAATCCAATAGTTATCGCAAAATAATGGTAACTATTAAAAAACCAAATCATACAAAATTGGTACCATGCCAGTACCAGACAGGATTTTTTTAGTTTTCAACAAAAACTTAATGGGTTCAACCCTAAATCTGAAATTGACAAACTAATACATAAGAAATGGTTATAAATACCTACAAAATGACTTGGTATCTGAGATTTTATACAAAGTGTGAAGATTGTTCTTCAAGGAATTTCATCGAACATCTTATCGTCTTATTGTTTTGGCTTGAAATAAGTGATGCCCTAAATCTGAAATTGAAAAAAGTATATATAAGAATTGGTTAAAAAAGACCGTGTTTTGTTGCGAATTTTCCTTCTTACCAAATGATGAAATCTGAAGATTTTCCATCCCATTCTTCGCACACAAAACTTGAAGTGCTCAGTAGCAATGAAAAGGAAGTGCTGAGCATCACTCTGAATAAAAATAAGAAAATATGAAGTTTAACATACACATCCAAAATATAAGAAAATCGTGCAAAAAATAAAAAGAAATAAAAACTTAAATGAGAACAAAAAAGCTAGTTGGGTAATTTCATCGAACACCTTATCTTCGCGAGGTTTTAGCTTGAAATGAAAATTGTAAGCGAATTGTAAGCGAGTAGATTGATTTGGGTTGTTATTCAAGGTTAGGCTCGTAACCATGGATTTAGATAGCCGCCATGTTCTCCTCTCAGCCACGTTGTCCTCTCAGCCATGTTCTCTCTTTCTGTAACTCGTCGTGGTTCTTCTCACTTCCGACGGAATCCGAACTGTACGAGGCTTGGGTCGAGTTGGCATGAGTGAGTTTGGTCACGAGGTTTTAAATCGTTTGGTGAAAGAATGAAGAGGCAAGTTTTGGCCAAGGATTTACTTCGTTTGGGAAAGAAGAGTTTTAGTGAAGAGGTGTTTCGTGAAGGTATTGTTTTATGATGTCTTCATTAAATTCAATATAATTGGTGTGCAATGATGACGTGGCACTATATAATTGCATAATTATGTTTGTAAATTGTATTAGTAGGATTAATAATTGAGGCCTCATCCTTTCAACTTTCTCGTCCAATAATATCACTCACGACTCACGACTGTAAGGTGACCAAATTATCACAAACAGGTCGAATACTTCTTCCCAGTACCATCCTACAAGGCCTTGCCAATTTATACAATGTCTTCTATGTTATGACCGAAGATCACAATTAAAATTTTCACGAATATGATGCAACGTCTTTTGTGGGCAAAATAGAAGGAAACTATATCGCACATATCTCTCGGTCGACCATTACGAAGCCGAAGGATTTAGGGGGGGGGGGGGTTTCGGCTTGAAGGATTTGTGTCTATTCAACGAGGGTCTAATCTTAAAACTCCTATGAAAACTGGGCACCGAACATGACGCGATATGGGTCCAAATGATGCATGTTAAGTACCATAAAAAGGATTCCATACAGACGACAAATCGGTCGAGCAACACCTCACACTTATGGCAATCGTTCATGCTTGTAAGGCCAAAATTAATCGATGAAGTTAAAAAGGTAATTGGTAATGGTAAAACATGCACATTGTTGGGCGAGCCATTGTTGTGGATTTATGTCCTGTCCTAATACGTATCATTTTACCGTTGATCAAAAATTGTATTTCCTTCAATTATGACGAACGGCCAAAATATTCAGATCAAAACTAAGGGAGATCACATATCCGCTCTCATATATTGAAGATAGCAGGGACATTGGTTAATGATTATCGTATGTAGTGTTCTAAATATCAATGATATGAACTGATATGTCGGTTTCATATCGTTAATCAGTACATGTTCGTTACATTATGTTTCTTATCAGTTGAGTAAATCGATCGACTGATATATGAACCAATATGGTCGATATATGGATCTATATGGATTGATATTGACATGTATGAATCGATTTGAACCGATTAATTTGTATTTGAATTACAATTTGTTTCAATATTTAATTGGACCGGCCGGCCCATTATTATAATTTATTATATTATTTATAAATTTTATGTTATAGTTTTAAATATATTTTTAATATAACTTTAAATTTATTTTGTATCGTTGAATTTTGACTATTAATAATGTAGAATTTGAATTAATTTTTAAAATTTAAAATAAATAAATATTATATATATAATATTAAAAAGTACAAAATCGATATATCACTGATATAATTCGATATAAATTTGTTATATCGTTCATATCACTTATCGATCAGACGATTGTAAACGATATGTGTGAAATTGATTGTATTAAATGATTTAAAACGCAAAAAGAAATCACCTATCATCATCTCTTCATAGTTCATACGTTTCATAATAGTGTCGTATAATATTATTTACCGTATAATTTGTCTTTTTATTTTCCAAATAAAGAAAAATCAAAACACATAAAGACAAATAACAACCTGTAAAGACAATCAAATAATTATTTATTTATTTATTTTATTTTTTTTTGCATTAAACTGCCCTTACGTTATTTACAAAGATACGTTACATATTAATAATATCGCATATTGTACATATCTAAAAACAAACGGCTATAAACAAAAACTAGCATAGAATAGGGTCTTCATAACCAAAAAAGGTTCTTTGTTCGATACGTGCTCGTTTTGCAATTGAATATGCGGTGCTATTTCGCTCTCTCGGTATATGAAAGAAACCCCAATCCTTATGCATACGAGCTAAACTCCGACATTCTTGAAGTGGAAAATAGGCGCCCCAATCGATATCAAGGCGATCAAATAATTATTATTCCTTAATTAATCGGTAATAAGAAGGGGAATTATATTTACTGGAGAGTTCAAGTTGACTAACGACCCACATACAAACATTTCATCTTTTTTATCACCAGGCAACGGACCAGATCTGAAAATTTCCGCAATATCGCATAGAACCACCGCGAAAATTCACTAAATCAATGGCGAGCGACAGCGACGAAGAGGATCGCCTGCTCCAGATGGCTTTGAAGGAGCAAGAGGAGCGGGACGTGACCTACCACAAGCCTCCACGGTCCACCAAGCCCGTCGTTAACATGGTCCAGCAACCTCCTACTCGTTCCAATCAGAGGAACTCCGGTTCTAAACCTAAGACCAGTACGCGCGGCAATCCTGGCCAACCGAAAGGCCGTGCACGGCCGCCGAGTCGAGGAGGGGACGACGACGATGATTCCGAGGTCGAATTGCTCAGTATTTCATCTGGGGATGAGGAACCGACCAAGGATCGGGTCACACCCGTTAGGACCCGAACCAGTGGATCTGACAGGAGATCGTCCAGGGACGACGGTGACCTCGGTTGGGATGATGACGAGCCTCGCAGCTGGAAAAAGGTGGACGAGGCTGAGGTATGCATGAATTTTCCCAATTCTTCAGATTTTCTGTTATCCTTTTGTAAATCTTTCATTAATTGATTCTTTTATCATATTGTTGGTTTGATTTGATCATTTTCATTGTTCTCTTTTCAGTTGGCTAGGAGAGTTAGAGAAATGCGCGAAACAAGAGCTGCGCCAGGTGCACAAGCCATAGAGCAAAAGGCCGCAGCAATGGCTCGCAAAGGTCTCACAAGCATTCAGTCTCTACCTAAAGGAGTCGAAGTCTTGGACCCCCTCGGCCTCGGGGTGATAGACAACAAATCCTTGAGACTAATCACAGCTTCGTTGTCGAGTACACCTGTTTCGCGAGAGAAATCCGAACTCGATTCCGCGACTCGAGAGAAATTGTTGTACTCGTCTCCGAATTTCGATCCAAAGGCGTTTCTCTCGCGGGTCCACCAAGAAACGAGTGCGGCCGATTTGGAATCCGGCGCGCTCACTCTGAAGACCGATTTGAAAGGCAGGACTCAGCAGAAGAAACAACTAGTTAAAGAGAATTTTGATTGCTTCGTTTCCTGCAAAACCACCATTGACGGTACGGTACCGGTACCGTTCATTCGAAATATTTCGTTATTTCTTCGCCTTTTTTTAATTTAATAACAATGAAATGATCTGTTTTTTTAGATATCGAATCGAAAATGAGACAAATAGAAGAGGACCCTGAAGGAGCCGGTACAGCTCACCTTTATGAAGTCACTCAAAGGATTAGTACCATTGCAAATCGTGCTTTTCAGCCCTTGTTCGAACGCCAGGTTTGTCCATTTAAATATAATTAATTTATATATATTTATCATTTTATCTATTTATTAATGGAATGAGAGTATAATGCAGGCACAAGCAGACAAAATAAGATCGGTACAAGGAATGCTTCAGAGATTCAGAACCCTTTTCAATTTGCCGAGCTCGATACGTGGCAGTATTAGAAAAGGAGAATATGATTTGGCTGTCAGAGAGTACCGCAAAGCCAAGTCTATCGTTCTCCCTTCACATGTATATTCTTCATATTTTTATATATTATAATATTTTTTTTTAATTATATGAAATTTGCTTGAAAATTCAAAATTGTACATACAGGTGGGAATATTGAAGAGAGTATTAGAGGAAGTTGAGAAAGTAATGCAGGAATTCAAAGGCATGCTTTATCAATCCATGGAAGATCCCCATCTCGACCTAGCCGAAGTATGCATATATACATCAAATATTCCATTTTTTATGTGATTATTTTGTTTAACTGGGTATTTTTGATATTTTTAACAGTTAGAGAACATAGTGAGGCTGTTGTTAGAGTTGGAACCAGATTCAGATCCCGTGTGGCACTATCTCAATATTCAGAATCGTAGAATTCGCGGATTATTTGAAAAGTGCAGCACGGATCACGAGGCAATGATGGAAGCTTTACAAAACGAAATCAAAGAAAAAATGCGATCTGATGCCAGGTGGCGACAACTCCAACAAGATTCCACTAAATCTGTACGTACTTTTCACTCCTCCAGTTTCCTATTATTCTATTTAGTAAATAAAAAAAATTATTTACTATTTTTTATTGTGTGATATATATACAGCTCGAAGTAGACATGGGCATGGAGGAAACGGAAGAAGTGGATGTGCATAGTTTGAAATTAATGAGTCGAGATGGGGATGCATTGAGAGGTAGTTACATTCGTAGACTGACAGCTGTCCTGTTGCAGCACATCCCTGCCTTCTGGAGACTTGTTTTGTCTGTTTTCAGTGGTAAATTCGCAAAGGTATAATAAAATAATTAATTCGGTCTCTTCATTATTATATAATTTGTTTTATTGAGTTTGTTTGTTTATATTTTTTTGTTATTTAATTTGGTATAGTCTACTGGGGGGAATGTGGTCCACGATACTGAAGCAAATGGTAAGCAAAATGGGAATAATAATAAAAGTGAAGAGAGTAATAAATATTCGAATCATACTCTCGAAGAGGTCGCTACTATGGTCAATTCAACTTTATCTGTCTTCGATGCTAAGGTACTCTCTCTCTCTCTCTCTCTCTCTCTCTCTCTCTCTCTCTCTCTATATATATATATATATATATATATATATATATATATATATATATATATATATATATATATATATATTAATTACTTTATATAATTAATTCTAATTAGAATGTGAAAAAAACAGGTTCAAAGTACATTTCATGATTTCGCCGTATCAAACATTCTCTCTTCATTTATGGGCGACGCGATTAAAGAGATCTCTAAAGCTTGCTTCTCTCTCGAAGGAAAAGATTCCTCTCCTCCTTCTGCAGGTACCTCTCTCTCTCTCTCTCTCTAAAGGAAATATTGCCAAGATTAAAATTGTATTTATTGTATAATTGTTGCAGTGAAAATATTGAGGGGGTTGCAATTTGAAATGACAAAGACATACATACGGAGTTTATGCGATTGGATGAAGGCCACCACAAGGGAGATCTCCAGTGAGGAAACATGGATCACTCTAACCACTCTCGAAAGAAACAAGTCTCCTTACGCAATTTCGATCATGCCCCTCGAGTTTCGCGAAATGGCCGTTTCAGCCATGGACCGTATCGACTCGTAAATAAAACCCAACTAATAAATTTATCATACTTTTTCTTTATTCATTTTTTCATATATTTTACATTTTTTGTGATTTTTGTTTTTCAGTTTGATTCAGACATTGAGAAACGAAACGAGCAAGTCATACGATATCTCAGAACCGCTTCACGAAATACAAGAATCAGTTCGACTCGGATTTCTCAGCAGATTTCGCGAGTTTGCCGGTACTTATATTCAATTTACCCCCTCATTTTTTTATAAAATCTCAATCAACACGATTTTTTGGTTCGACTAGGTTATTTGGAGAGATTGGGAGAAGAAGTATCATTGCAGAATAATAAATCGAACAAAGATAATAATATGCAAAATGGATACATGCACGGTTTAGAGAGAGAAGTCTCTCCGAGTGGAATTGGGGAGGTGGTTTTAGATTCAGACAAAAAACTTTTGATTGTTTTGAGCAATATTGGGTATTGTAAAGACGAACTTTCCTTCGATTTGTACAACAAGTACAAGAAAATTTGGCTTGGGTATGTATGAAATTAAATATATATTTTTAAATTTTTTCTTTAATGGTGAAATTGATTAATGTGAATTTATGCGATGTATAGGGACAGAGATGAGAGTAATGGCGATACGAAAGATTTGACCGCCACTTTTTCTGAATTGGAAGCGAAAGTTCTAGAACAATATACTTATGCCAAGGTACTAAATTTTTATTTATTTACTTTAGGGTTATTTTTATCAAAATTATGTAATTTATTTCTGTGTTTTTTTGTCTGATAGTTAAACTTGATGAGAAATGCGGCTCTTAGTTATCTCCTGGATTCTGGGATTCAATGGGGCTCCGCTCCTCCTGTAAAAGTAAATACTGAAAAAAATATTAAAATACAAATCATTATTTTTATTTTCTTTAAATTTTAATATTATTTTCTCTTAATAATATGCAGGGTATTAGAGATGCTACCATCGAGTTACTCCACATAATCGTAGCCGTGCATGCGGAGGTAAAATATTCTTCTCCTTATTCTTCTTCTTCTTTTCTTGTAAATAAAGAAAAATTGAGGGTTATATTTGTAAAAATCCAGGTATATTCAGGGGCAAAACCATTGTTAGAGAAAACACTAGAAATCTTAGTAGAAGGACTAATAGACACATTCCTCAGCGTTTTCCACGAAAACAAATCCGCAGATCTCAAACTCCTGGATTCCAACGGCTTTTGCCAACTCATGCTCGAGGTTTCCCCTAAACTCTCTTTCTTTCCATTCATTAATTCATCAAGGGGCAAAATAGTAAATTCACTCGACTCTTTTCTTTCATCCACACAGCTGGACTATTTCGAGACGGTCTTGAGCGCGTACTTCTCCCAGGACGCGCACCAGGCTATGAATTCGTTAAAAGAGAATCTGTTGGAAAAAGCTTGCGAGAGCCCGTCAGAGGAGACTCCTGGACATAACAGGAGAGCGACACGTGGCAGTGATGATCCCATGGCTGATGATCGCTCCAATCCCTCCGTTTCCGCCGATGACCTACTCGTCAGTCTTCTTTCCTTCTATTTACAAACAAAAATACCAAAATATCATATTTACCCTTTTATAAAATATATTTTACGAAATGCTACAGCAAGTGGCACAGCAGTGCAGTAGCGAGCTTCTAGAAGGGGAGATGGAAAGAACACGACTCAACATATCTTGCTTCATCGAGTCATCTGCTCATTCGAACTCGAACCCAAACCCGGTCCTACACGATGCGCCCGTCCCGGCACCGAAGCCGGTGTTCCCATCTTTTCAAGGAGGCACTCTTTCGTCCCCTAGTTACGCTAGGCGTGACCGAGAGAAAACCACCGCCTCTGCTGGTCTCGGTTCACCTGCCGTCTCTCGCAGACGCAGGTGAATTCATGTTCAATTCGGTTTGGTTTTTGAGTTTGGGTTCGTGTTTTGAGTTTGAGTTTGAGTTTTGAGTTATTCTTTGGTTTTTGTTCTTCTACTTGTATATTTTGTTTTATTTTTCTTGCGTGTGACGGTGCACTACTTGTCCGGTGAATTATTGATTAATATGAAGTGTTGTATTTATTATTGTGAGATGTATAGATTATTTGACTGATGAATTTCGTTTTATATTTTTTGGATTTTATAATTTTCGTTTTATATTACTAAAGTCTCGTGGGCTTTTTAACATTATCTTTTGAAACTGAAAGGAAAAATACTGACCATATATCAGGAACAACAATACTTCATAAAAATGAACAATTTAGGAATATAATACTAAATAAATAAATTACATAAATAAAATTGCACATTTTGTCGAGTGTATGAAAAATATAAAGAAACAATAGAACGTTTTTTGTTGTTGTAAAGGACTTGGTATAGACGTATAGACGTATAGTGTAGTATCTCTCTCTCGCTTACTTCCTTCACCATAGATACTTCAATGGCTACAACTTGTACTACTACTACTACCATCTCCACAAACCCATTGTTTCTGAATAATCGAAGTTTTACAAGGAAAACTATCTCGTTTCAAAAAAAATCCTCTCGAGCTCCGACATGGAGAGCATTGGCGTCGTCTACTCGGCCGGAACGAGGAGATTACGAGAATGTTGGTGAAGCTAAGAAAGCTCTTTTCCAAGCTCTCGAAGGTAGTAATTAATAATTCGAGAAATGAATTTGATATGGATAATGATTTGATGTTTTAGGTGTGGGAAGAGGAATATTTGGGATTAATTCCGCCAAGAAATCAGAGATTGAGTGCTTAATCGAGCTAATCGAATCTCAAAATCCTACACGGGAACCAACCTCTCAATTAAAAGATAAGGTGGATGGAATTTGGAAATTGGTATATAGCACCATTACGATTTTGGGATCGAAACGTACGAAATTAGGGCTAAGAGACTTCATCACATTAGGAGATTTCTACCAAATTATTAATGTTTCAGAGGTACGCAAAATAGGACTATTTCCTTTAAAGTCTGGTACCACAGTGGAAGCAATTTCATAATAATTTCGTATCTTGTTAAACAAATTCGGATTTAGAATCGTGTTGTGTAAACCAAAGGAAAAGGCGGTGAATTTGATCGAATTCAATGCAAGAGGATTCAAGATGCTTAGTGGCCAGCTTCAAATCATTGCTTCCTACAAAATTTCAACCAAATCTGTGAGTTTTTTTTCCGCATAATTGGAATTAATTTGATAAATTCCTCGCTATTTGCTTAATTGTTCTGAAATTTGAATTTGTGTTATAGAGAGTAGATATTACACTCGAGAGCTCAAGTATCACTCCTGATCAGGTTAAATTATAATCAATCTTTATCGAGGAAAATAGTTTGTTTTTTTTAATTAAATAATTAATCTTATCTGACAAAAAAAAGATTGAATAATGCAGTTAATGAGTTTATTCCAGAAAAATTATGATCTTCTCCTGGCTATTTTCAATCCTGAAGGCTGGCTCGAGATAACGTAAAAAAAATCGAACCATGAATATATAAAATCATTGTTGGCATCTAAATAATTTTGGTTATTAAATTGTTTTCGCTAAATTTGGATTTAGATATGTTGACGAATCGCTCAGAATTGGAAGAGATGACAAGGGAAATATATTCGTGCTCGAAAGATCTGATCTACCTGAATTTTGAGGCATTTAATACATTTAACTTCACTTCCAAGTTGTATTATTAATTTTCGAAGGTAGAGATTTAGCAGTTAAATTCAATATTTTTTAATTACGAGTGTCTGAAATTATTCATTTCTAGGCTGACGTGGCAGTTCTTTCGATCGTGGCAACCGTTGGTGCTTATTTCAAACCCTAAAAAGTTGTATTCAAAGTGTTGCTGAGCTGGCACATTAATAACGATGTGGGCATGTTTATTTTGAATATTTTTCTTCGATTCGTGAAATTCAATTAATTTTAACGACCATTTGCCTATTTAGCAAGAGATATTATATTTTGATTAATTTGTCAAAGTAGTTTCGGTTGGTACATTGAATCTTCAATTGGATCCATTCTTGTTTTGCTGATGAACTGAATCATTGAAGGTATTTTAATTAAGAGAAATGATATGCACTACAAAAAAAATGCATTTTGAAGATTGGACATTCAAATTGACTACATCTGGATCATATATTTTAGTAGGGTTTAGAACCCACATATACATATTTTTTTTAGAGGATAGAATTTAGAATTCATCTTCTTATTCTCTACAACGTGTCTCGAATGATATTAATACTATAAAATCAACTTCAAATCACAAAAATTACCCAGCCCAATCTCCAAAACGATGTTAGGAGAAAAATTCAAATAACATCAAAGTATATTCTAATATATATACACGAAAAAACTTCAAGCCAAAAAATATATATAATTGAATATCTTATGTTCAAACTATGCATACAAATGACAATCTAATGAGGTGACAATTTTAGATTTTCACCGAATATTATATGCAATCACAAATCTAAATATACCATATGTATCCTACAAATAAAAATATTATTTAAGTTATTATATTAAATATGTAAATATGTGATTTCAATATAAATAAGTATTAAGAATATGAAAAATGTAAATAATAATAAGAATTTATAATCACAAATCAAAAATATTATTTAAGTTATTATATTAATATGCAAATATGTGATTTTGATATAAATAAGTATTAAGAATATGAAAAATGTAAATAATAATAATAATTTATTTAGTCCATTATAACTATTTATAAGTCCTCTCTTTCATTTTTATAAGCAAACTGCCCATCCAGATTCATTTTGAAAAGTTATTAAAAAAATCTTCATTACATAACTAAATCATATATAATTAAATAATAAGAACAAAAAAAAGTTAGTATCCGCGAGCTATGTTGTGTGGATACATCGAAAATCAAAATCATATTGTACGGGATACCTATACCCATACGATACTTGTCGGATACATATGAGATACTTCACGCGGGCATTCGAATAGTTTATTTCAAAATAATTACATATACTTTTCGAATACTTTCCGATACTTCTAATATATCAATAAATATACTTGAAAAAAAATAGATTTGAAATCGAAATAAATAAGTAATACATATAATTAAATAATTTAATATAATAAACATTTACTTAGCAGAAAGTTATTTCAATAAAGACAATTTTATAGTATATTTTATGTCAACAATATAATATATAATAAATAAAAAATATATACAAATTATAATTATTAAAATAATAAAATATTACATATAATGTACTTAACGTATCTTATAGATTTTTGAAAATATGTCGTATTGTCGTATCTGAATCATGTCAGATACAATATTTGTATATGCATACGTACAACATAGCCAGCGAGTGAACCAATTTGTCATCTCTTATAGTTCAATATATAAATTAAATTGCATCATTGTTGTAAATAAAGTAGTGATGTATACCTTCTAGAACTCTCTCTTACATTTTTGATGACATGATATGAATTTTAAACGTTAAATTTAACACATCAATGCATGGTCAAGATCGATAAGCCTCCTCGACATTCATGGTCAAGATTTGTTTCTAATCCGAGATAACGAACAAATCAAGAAATGTAACACAATATGACTTGCAATCATTTGAAATATATGGAAGGAAATAAACAAACGAATTATCTTCTACAGAACAATCTCGACGAGACGACTTACGTGGCAAATTTGATTGAGGAAGATGTGGCCTAATGGATGGTCATTTGTTGAGATCAGTCCTTGACAGGAGCTTTGGCCGAAATCAACGAAACATGCACACCTAGGATGCGTACCTTCTCTCTGATGCATGCCTTCTTTTCGAAATTTAATGCATCATGCATCCCTAATTCCCTATCTGTTAATTTCATGTAGGCCTATTTCTAATTTGGTTGTAATATTTTAATCCTTGTGTAAGATTATAATTTTTATGTTTAATACAAATTGAGTGAGACAATTGCCTCTTCCTAGAAAAAACAATAAATATAGTAAGTTCAAAAATCAATGTAAATGTGCTTAAAATTATGAAGGAATTTTTTTTAACATATAGACAACATAAGTTTTGGATTCACCAAAATAGACAATGAAATTTGGAAATTGCCAAACTAGCATCCTCGACTTTTCAAAAGTCGAAAGGATATATGATTTATTTCCCTCACAATCCACCTCCTTTAAGGACATGTTTGGGTGACCGTATTATAAATTACATGAAGTAAATTTACTTACCGCAAGTCGATTTTCCGGAATTGCGTTTCAAGTTTTAATGTTTGAATTCACGAAAATGAAACTACTGGATTATATATTTTTATGTTTGGGTTGATGTAATTGAATTATGAAATTTCAAGATTTATTTGACATAAATTTTTAATTTAATCAAAAAACTAATAATCATTCAAAACATAATCATAAATAAATTATACCATCACGTTACAATAATAAAAAAAAAAACTCTTACGTAATCAATTCCATATCACAAATTATCACCTACTCCGATGTTCTCATCGCGTAATTATCAATCCAATCCTCTTGAAGAGTAGAATTGAACTTCAAGAACATACGGGCAATATCTTTATTTATTACTAGATATTGACATACCGATGACAATAATTGCAACGGAAACTTATCTTGCATGCCCATGACGGCATCGATTATCATACCCGCAAAATCAAGTTCTTTGTCTCTATCCCTTGCATCGGCAATGCGCGTAATGCTCTTAGCTACATGAGCAACCTCGTCTAGGAGGGGATCATCTCTCTTTCTCTTCTTTCTTCCATTGTTTGTAGCCGTCAAATCTCTCCTCATCGATGAGGCGGAATTCAAATTTTGTGTTTCGAGTGGATTTCCTTGGGGACAACTTCCATTACCGATTGTATTGTTCTCAGTTTCAACGAAATATAAATTCTCCATTCCTATATCGTTCATGTCATTGGGGATTGATATTGAAGATCTCTCCATCGGAGTACCAAGAGGAGGCGAAGCATGGTGCAAGAATTTTGCATATAGACCAGTTGCGGCATCATTCCCACAAACTAGCGACATCTCTTCGAACATTTCAATCGGCTTGTTTATGAAAGGTTCATCCTTCGGATGTGCCTAAATATTTGAATTATGAAAACCAAGAAATAAGTCAGAAAAGAAAAAATCATCGACTCGATTATATAATATGATATTCACCTTGATATATGTTGCGTATTCGTCCTCATCCATAACGATCTTCTTTTCGATATCATTCCATCCAGTTCCGCTCATATCCATCAACCTTCTTATTTGATTCCATTTGCTTTTCAGAGTTCTAAGATGATTCGTGGCGTTGTTTTCAGACACTTGCACATTAAATTCGTTGTTTATTGCTTTAGCGGTAGCCGTGGTTGCTTGGTTTTTGAACCCTTGACCCGATTTCATACCATTTCTTACTTGTTCCGTCATGAGCTTAAGATAAAAATTGCTCATATGTTTAGACCACCTAAAATTTGAGTTCGCTTTCTTTCCAATATTATATGCAGCATTATCCATCTACACAAAAAGATAGGACATATGCATGTTAAAACATGATAGAAACATTTACTTATGATAAAGCAAAAAAGAAACAAATAATTTAGACAAAAAGAAACATGATACAACTTCATTTGACCACCAATTCAACTAAATAACTTGCAAAAAAAATATGATAAAAGAAACAAATATTTACCACAAAGAAATAAAGCAAGGAGGCAACCAGGTTAAGTTGTATAGAAAACAAATGCTATGACCTATATTTGTTTATAAAGAGGATGAATGATACTTAGCTTTGTGTACAGATGTTAGTCATGATATGAAACCTAAATATATTCTTTAATGATATGCCTTCTATACATATACACATGATATTCTAGATACACATGATTTTTAGATATTTTAGATACACATGATATTCTTTCCCACGTATATATTTTTTCTCAATGATATTCTTTGATGATATGCCTTAACGTGGTTTCCTTGATATTTCAAAAATCTTGTGTATCTCTCGATATTTACCTTGTATGGATGTTTTAGATATTTTAGATAGACAAGATTTCTGAAATGACTTAAATAGATGAACTACCATATTTTAGATAATTTAAAATCGATTGGTAGCCTTGTATGACTTAAATAGATGAACAATTATATTTTAGATATTTTAAAAATGATTCATACGCAATAGATATCAAATCCAACCAAATTGAAATGACTTAAATTACAAAAACTAATGTTTCAAGTTCTACAAAAATTGAGAATACAAAGTCAGAATTAAAGTACATAGATGAACTATCATATTGGAACAATTAAAATAGATTAAAAATTAATGCCCGTCCCTTTCCCACATTTGCTCCATTATTTGATTTCTAATCGCTACCCATTCTCGAGTTTCATCTCTTGATTCGATCGAAGCGGTAGGCCCTCTATGATTTGTTGTTTCACTTTCACATTGTTCACTTGTCGGTACAAATGAATCGATGCCATCTTCTAGAATATAATTATGGATAATACAACATGCAAGAACAATATCCACTTGAGTACGATATCGAAAGAATGATCCAAAAGTAAGAATTTTGAAACGGTTCTTCAAAGCACCGAATGCACGTTCGATGCTAGTTCGTAAGGATGAATGCCTATGATTGAATAACTCCTTGTTATTTGTAGGGGGGTTATCAGAGAACTCTTTCAAATGATACCTCACCCCTCTAAACGGTGCAATGAAACCAGGACGTGTTGAGTAACCGGCATCAACCAAGAGATATTTTCCTATGAAAAAAAGATAATAAATAATTATGATATTTTTGTCTAGTGTTGTTTAAATACATGTATAGATTACCTTGAGGTATTTTCAATCCGTCATTTCTTTCAAGTGCATTCCTTAAAATAAGAGAGTCGTGTGCAGAGCCTTCCCATCCGGCAAGTACGTACGTAAATCGAAGATCAAAATCCACGGCAGCTAAAACATTTTGGGAGGGGAAGCCCTTACGACCAAAATAAGGACCTTTATTGCCTCGCACGCTAGCACGTACATGTGTTCCATCTAAAGCCCCGATACAATCATCAAAGAACGGTGTGAACCTAGGATTTGAACTAATTGCCCTATGCATGATTGCGGCAGGTGGTTTTATATAATTCAATTTTAGTTCTCCAATTGCATGGAGAACCTGACGAAAATGCCGACAAACGGTCTCCGTGGAGCGTACGAAATTTCTTGCAATAACTCGAGTTCTCACACTATGAGCTATGACGTGCAGAAATATGGCCATTTGCTCCTCAAGTGTGACATGTAATGTGTCCCACATTAATTTCTTATTTTTCATGATATCACATAATCCAAAAAAAGCACTTCTTCTCAATCGGGTCATCGCAACACATCCAACATCGGACTCATGGATCACTCTTATTATGTACGAATTTCGGATGGAATGTCTTTTATCAATTATGTCCCTCGAAATTCTGCTTGCTTGTCCTCCTTGAATTTTTTTGAGAAGCATCGAAACGATAAAACCTCCCACTAAAGCACTTAAAGAAGCCGCACGTTGGTCTTCGATTGACATTTTGAAAACCTATACAAATCACCAAAATTAATCAAAAAATTATCTTTTTTTTGGATCAAAATTGACTGGTACCGAACTTTTTCTTTTTTTTTTATCAAAAAACTGGTACCAAACTTCATATAGAAAATTCCTAATAATACCCAATTCAAACCTGGTACCAAACAGCCATTCAAACCCTAATAACTAAGATTGGAGCGAGTAGTTGAGTTTATTACCCTAATAACTTTTTTTTTTCGAAGGAGAAATTCCTAAAAACCCTAATAACTCAGTTTATTACCCCCGATAATACCCAATAATACCCAACAATCCTAATACCTATACAAATCACCAAAATTAATCAAAAAATTATCTTTCGTACATAATTTCATATATCAACAAACTGGTACCAAAATTGACTGGTACCAAACTTGACTGGTACCGAACTTTTTTTTTTTTATCAAAAAAACTGGTACCAAACTTCATATAGAAAATTTCTGATAATACCCAATTCAAACCTGGTACCAAACAGCGATTCAAACCCTAATAACTGAGATTGGAGCGAGTAACGGAGTTTATTACCCCCAATAATACCCAATAATACCCAACAATCCTAATAACCCTAATAACAGCGATTCATATAGAGTTTGAGAACGAACCGTTCACTTAGTAGTGAAATAAACGAAGTTTACAAATTGATCAATGAGGGTATCTTCTGATTAACATGGTCCAAGTTTTATTTCTTTAGTTGTAGTAATGAAAGCTAATTTCACTGTCCGAGAATTTGTTGAGCTTACTTTAGAAATAAAAGAATTTGATTAACTTGGACCATGTTACAGAGTTTAATTGCAAGATCTATTGAGACTTATCCCCAAAACCCCTAATTCAAACCCTAATAGCAAGAAAAGCTTTGAATTTTAGAACAAATCGTTCACTTACACAGTTGGAGCAAGTAGAGACGGTTGAACGAAAAGAACCTCCTGTGCTGTACGAAGAGAGGGAGCGGTGGGCTAGAGCAGACTCTCCCGAAGTTTGAACCTTCTGTGATGTACGAAGAGGACGAGAGAGCAGAGAGGACGATCGAGTGGTGATTTCAGACTCTCCCGCCAAGTTGAGGGTAGGTTGTAAATGTGATGTAACTCCACCACTCGTAATTTTGAGGGGAAGTCCACTTGCAGGAGAAGAGGGTGAGAATGTAATCCGAGTTACAATAATTTCATAAATTACATCAAACAAAACAACACAAAATAGCCTAATGCAGTAATTATATTTACTAACCGCCACATTTACGGCAAAACAAACAACCCCTAATTGCCAAACTCTGAGGGAAAATTAATTATACATCCTCCCCGACTTTTCAAAAGTCGAGGATGCTAGTTTAGCAATTTCCAAACTTCATTGTTTATTTTAGTGAATTCAAAACTTATGTTGTCTATGTTGAAAAATTGACCAAATATGAACACCTAGGACTATGAATGTTATATCCGCTACGTGATCTAAAAACTAAAAATAATAATATTATTGTAAAACAATCATATTCAAGAGCAGATTTTAGTAGAGACGAGGGACGGGGTGCAAAGTCTCCTTAAGATTTTCGTCTAACAATGTATATATAGTGATTGTATGACAGTGTAAATTTTACTGTTTGGTCCCCTCAATTTTTTTTGTAAAGTAATTGTACTAGATATATTTTATTTGTCCCCTCCCCCCGCCCCGATCTTTTTATTTCCTTTTCCTTTTTTTCCTCTCTTTTAGGGACATTACAAAATTCAGTATTTCCTGCTGTTTGAAAGACCATGCATAAAGAAATTAGAGGTGAATTTTTTTTTTTTAAACTAAGGAAGCGTGTAGCTTCTTTTAATATATTAAAGCGAAGTTTAATACATTGAATTGAAATTTTACATGATAAATGTAAAAATGAGAGCTAATCCTGCACTAGCTAACTATGTATAGCCCGTTTTAGCAAAAACGGGACCATTGGTTGCCTATCTGCCTTGACCTTGCCGCCGTGTTCGATGCCGTGGCTCTTTGTCCCCGAAAGACTCGTGCATTCCTTTCCTTCCATGTACCCCAAATGGTGGCGATAAAATGGGTGTCGCATTTCTTTTTTTCCTCTCCAATCTTGTGGTCCCTACTTGTCTCCCAAACTTGCAGAATGGAGGTTGAGGCAGGTAGGTTGTCGGGGATCGGGTGGCCCGTGGCTCTCCATACTCTCTTTGCGTATCTACACGCAATCAAAAGATGATAAGCCGTTTCGTCTTCCATGCCACAATTTTGGCAATTTTGCACATCCGGCCAATTCCTTTTTGCTAAATTGTCGCCGGTTAGGATTCTATCGTTTATCGCTAGCCAAGCGAAAAATTTAGCTTTTGTGGGAGCCTTTATTTTCCATAGTTCTTCATTCCACCTTTGTAGGATACCCGGGTTTATGAAGAAACGGTAGGTCGAAGATGTGGAGAATTCTCTTTGGTCTAGCCAAAGGGGTAGATCGGTTTGGGGGTCGGTTGTTTCGGCTATGTTGAAGAGTGGAACTAACTTTTGTAAGTCCTTGATGAAGTAAGAGGTTTGAGAATCGGGGATCGAGAGAATTTCGGTGGCATTGTGGATGCCATAAATTTCCCTTATTGTTGAGCCCCACATGTCATCATGATTGATGGTCATTTTCCATAGCCATTTTAGTAGGAGAGCGTCGTTGTGCGTCTCTATATCTAGGAGGCCGATACCTCCATTTTCCTTCGGCAAACAAATTTCGCCTCATTTGGCAAGACAATGTCCTCCAAGGCAATTTTTGTCACCTCTCCAAAGAAAGTTTCTTGTGATTCTATTAATTTCCTTAATTCACCATTTCGGGAATTTGAAACATTGCATGAAATATGTGGGCACCGCATTTAGCACCGACTTCACAAGAACTAATCGGCCACCCAGTGATAGACACTTTCCTTTCCATCCCGATAGTCGGTTTTGCATTTTCTTAATTAGCGGGATGGAGTCAATCTTCCTCGGTTTTTTAGCATTGAGCGGCATACCTAAGTATATGATGGGTAGTTCTTGTTTTTCGCATCTAAGGATTCTCGTCATCGTGGCATGCAATTCCGGTGGTATGGCTATCGGAACGAAATGCGATTTTTCCCAATTAATGTGTAGACCCGATACGCTTTGGAAGAGATCCAAGGCGTATGTTAGTATCTTAAGATTAGCCGGATCCGCCTCCACAAATAGAATTGTGTCGTCCGCGTATTGGAACGCCCTTGTTGCAAATCTAACGGGTGAATTCATTAGGTGGTTTATTCTTCGGAGAAAGGATTGGAATGAGTGGGCAACCAAGTTAAAGATCATTGGGGATAGGGGATCTCCTTGCCTTACTCCTCTTTTGTGGAAGAATTTCTTGCCAAGTGTACCGTTAACTTTGACTCGTGACGAGGCCGAACTCAAGAGATTTGTGAGCCACATGATCGTATCAAAAGCCTTATTAAAGTCAATTTTCATCATGATCGTGGGGATCTTTCTCTTGTGTGCCGCGTTGAGACGTTAACGTGCCGACATGAATACCTCACTGATTGATCTATTTTGGATGAAAGCAGCTTGATCGCGGTGAATTAGCGCCTCCATTTTCGGTTGCAATCGGGTGGCTAACACTTTTGAGATTATTTTTCCTATTGTGTTGATGACGCTTATCGGCCTAAAGTCTTTCATTTCCGAGGCTCCATCCTTTTTCGGAATAAGAGATATGGACGCCTCGTTGAGGTTATTTAGCCTTAGGGTATTTTCAAAAAAACTATTGAAAAGATCAGCAAAAATTGGCTCGAAAATCTCGTAGTGATGTTGGTAGAATTCTATGGGGTATTCCTCGGTTCCTACCGACTTTCCTTTCTTCATTTCCATGATCGTCTTATTTATTTCCTCGGCCGAGAAAGGGTTTACTAAATCCCGGAGTTCGTCGGTCTGACTTGTCTCTTGTGCTTGGGTCAGCACCTCCGAGGGGAAAACCGGGGTCATAGCATCATTCGAGGCTCGGCCTAATATGTTTTCGTAATATTCGTCGAACCTTGTTATTATTGAGTCCTGGTCCGTTATAATTACGTTATTTATTTGAATCGAGGTTATTTTATTTCCTTTATTTCTTGCGGAGGCTATTGCGTGGAAATATCTAGAGTTCGCGTCTCCTAGTTTAAGCCATGTGATCAAATCATATAATTTTTCCTTTGTCGAGATCCTTAGGCGCCTTTCTTCCAACGATAGAGTTCTCGTTTCCTCCGCCAAGTCTAGGATCTTGACCAGTAATTTACATTCTTCTAAGATCGGGTTCGGTTTGAAATGTACCTTTGCCCATTCTTTGAATCTACCACGCGATTTTTTGAGCCCTAATTGTAACCTCTCCAGCGGCCCTTTTCGGTTTGAGGTGTCCTCGGCCCAAGAGTCCGCTACAATTTCCTGTGTGGAGGGGAGGCGCAGCCATGCCCTTTCGAATCAGAAAAGTTTAGGTGTCCTCGTCCTTGTCTGTTTGATAGAGAGGAGGAGCGGGGAGTGGTCCGAGGTAACCATAGGGAGGTCATGGAGAGTTATTACCGCATTGTCAAAGAGCGAGTGTTTGGAGACGAAAGCTCGGTCAAGACGAGCAAGGGTCGGGTTTTCTCTGTTATTCGACCATGTGAACTTTCTGCCTATTAAGGGGATCTCGATGAGTTGAGCTACGTCGATAGCCTCTTCTAGCTTGAGGATTAGGCGTGTGTTAATTGTGTTTGAAGTGGTGTCCTCTCTTGATCTAATTAAGTTGAAATCTCCGATTATAATCCACGGTCGCACGGGATTCGTGTTAAGGATTTTAATTTCGGTAATGTATTCCTCCTTTCCCCTAGCTGATGCGGGGCCATATGTATTTGTTATTAAAAAAATATTTTCTTTTTCATCAGCAAAAATTAGAGGTGAATTTGAAATGACAAATCTACAGTGTTTCCTTATTTCTTCCATCAATTCATGATTAACTCACTAATTATTCTTATTAATTAATAATTAATTCAAAATTTGACATCATCATGAATGTGTGAGAGAAACGAAGGGAGGGAGAAAGTAGAATATTCCATTATATAATTGCGTATGGGTCGGTAATGCAAAAAAAAAAAAAAAAAAAAAGTTCGTAGAATCTCCTATTTTTCAAATTTTGGCTCCAACATTTTTTTTTTTTTTTTTTTTTTAAGGAATACCAATGGTATTCACGCTTTTTATAAATGAAAAGAAAAAAGAGTACAAAACTATAAAATTTATACATATAGAAACTAAGTTTAGTCGATGTCAGAGAGTCGTGTTTTCCTCGACGTCGGGTTTGCTTTCCTCCAGAGAGCGGCTTCGTTTATTGCTATCTCGGCCACGTATGCCGGGTTTTATGGCTCCAACATTTCAAAAGCGCCAAAATGGAAAAGTACCTAGTTGGCGCCAAACAGCTCTCTCTCTTCCATCTGTTCACTTTCTCCATCATCCTCCTCTTCTTTTTCCCCCGCAGTCGCCTCTTCAGTCTTCACCTTCTTGTCAGCCTCCACCGTTTCTGGTCTCTCTCTCTCTTTGTGTGTGTGTGTGTGTGTGTATGTGTGCTTGTGTCTCTTTCATTCATTCGTGTTTGTGTTGTTTCGAGGTTTAAGATTAATGATAACGGAATTATGATTTGTGTTGGTTCAAAGTTCTTTTACATTTAAGCTTTTCACTTATAAAATGTTGAGGGGGTATATAACTCAAAAAAAAATGTTGAGGGTATAAGTTTACTAATAAGGGTTGGTTTAGGGTTAAAGTTCAATAATAATGGTCGGTTTAGGTTGTTTTGCACATATGGTTTTTACTTAATCGTTTCTTCATTTATTAGTCTTAATAATGATATTAATTATTTAATTGTATTAATTAACTTTTGTGTTTTTTTTATATTGCAGTTCTGACCCAGCTGGTTCTTTTGCCCATTGCCTTGGCTTTTCTCATTTAGGTATGTATTTGATTGTTAATTTCATCAGAAGTTTTCTCGTTAATAACCATATGTCAGGACTGTTGTGAGATTAATGTTACAATTGGATATTTATGTGGTTAGTGTTAATATGAAATTTCTGTGTAAAATTATATTGTGATAATCAGGATATACATATTATAGACGAACGTGTTATATTTTTATTTTATTTCCCATAAGTTTACCATTTGAACAAGACAATCATTATTCAGTATTATGGTTTGAGGTCGAATAGGTTCATGTCAATTGCGCAAACTTTTTTAATACGATCAGTATCAATTTTGATATTTGATAATTAAGTTTAGAATTAAATATAATCAAGTTGAAGATAATGCGATCGCTTTGGAATTTTTCGACGGAGGCGGACAATTTAGTAGGAGTATGTGTTTTCTAACATATGAACTATTTTTTGCAGCTTTACACTAAAAATGAGCGAGCGTCGATACCAGAGGCCTGTTACACGAGGACGCGCTGCTGTAGAGGCATCACGACCGATACATCCTGAGCCGCAAGCCCCACATGATCACGTGGCAGAGGAAACCGCTCAAGGCGCTGAGGAAAATGAGGCCTCACATATTGATGAGGCAGAGGCCCCACAAGACATGCCACGTCATGCTGTTTCACGACGCCAAGGAAGGGGGCCTAATCTTCTGACGAAGATCCCTCATCCAGATTATAAGATACCGATCAAGATTTCTTCAGATGGGTACCGTTAATATAATATTCAACGAAACTCGAAAAGGCAATTTGTATCTTATTAATTTAATATTGAATTTCAGATCATTCATTATTGCGAAGCCAGGAGACTCCACTAAACCTACCCGAGATTTGAGCTTGCTACTGAAAAATATACAAGAAGGTTGGACTACTTATGCCGAATGGGATGTTGATTATAAGAAACGCCTACTGAAGGAATTCTTGGTACACCCATAACAATAAAATTCAATAAATTTCGCATAGTCCTACTAAAATCTACCTTATTTCGTTTAACAGCGACGTTACAAAGGGCAGATGGGGAGGATGCGGAACTTTGCAAAAGTACATTTGAAGCATTGGCGGGTGCAAGCTATAGGGCTACATTGTATAATGCACGTAAAAAGGCGAAAGTTATATGCGGTGATAATGTGACCGAGTGGTTGACGGAGCAGAACATAAAAGCTACTTGTCCAGACTCCAGAGTGGTGCATCCAAGCTAAGTGGAAGAAGATGTGCGAAAAATGGGATGCAGATGCAGGATGGATCGCACAATCCACCCGTAATATATAGAAATAATCGATTGTCAGGGGAAACTCATGTGCACAATGTCGGCGGATCCATTCGCCTGGCAGATCACAAGAAGAGAATAGTATGGATTTTATTAAATTTTCAAAAATTTCGATGTATATTTAATTATTTTATTGTGTTTTCGAAGGAGTAAGCTACAGGGCAGAGGGTTTCACATTTGGAGGTGCTGAAGTTCGGGAAGATGCGAAAAGGAACAAGAGTTTATATCGATAGAAAATCACAATATGTGGCGGTATGCATTTTATATGGCTTAATTAAATTGTTTGATATATTTTATTTAAAAAATAGGAAAAATATGAGCATGCCATGTCGGAGCTGTATGGTGAGAAATGGCAACATGAAATCGGTGATAAGGACGAAGAGTGGATTCGGGTGTCTGGAGGGAAGTCCCATGGAAAAGTGTATGGGCTCGGGTCAATTATCGACACGCGTAAAGTGCAGCCTTCGCCTTCATCTAGACCAAGATTGGTAGATCCTAACTTCATGACAACGGGATCTACAACTCCTCATTCTTCTCCCGAGGAGTTGACAGCCCTCAAGACTCAGGTCGAGCAACTAAAAGACAAGGACCGGCGAAGAGAAGCAGAGATGCTTGAGTTGCGTCATGTAATGGCACGGCAGATGCAGGTAAATCAACATCGATTGTGGGAGGAGCACCAACAACGAACATCCCAAATGTATTCCGCGATGCAGGCACAAATGGGGTTACATTTTACGCAGATGTACCGCCAACAATGGCCGTTTCAACAGGTACAAGCACGATCAAATAACTAACAAATTGTAAGATGTACAATTAATTTAATTTTATTACCTCAAGGCAAATATGCAAACCGGACAATCATCGCAAGCATATATGGAAAATATGAATATGCCGAGGCCATATCGTTTTTCTTTTCCATTGCCAGCAGTTCCAGGATTCGTGCCACAATTTCCATTGAAAAGATTCGCGAACAATACTCCTCGTGATGGCATCGTAGACGATGCTCTTAGTTGCAATTAATTGAAATTAGGATGCTAAAATATTTTGGTAAGGATTATCAGTATTTTCTTTTGGATTTTGTATGGATCGGAATTTATATAGCATCATCATTTTGTTTAATTGGTAGAACATTTTAAGTCTGGTTTGTTTGAAGCGTTTTTTTAGTTAAACGGATTAGAAAAACAAATATTAATGAAAAAAATAGGGACTAAATATTAATGAACATCTTAAGTCTTGTTTGTATAAAATAAATTTGACTGTTTTTTATATTTTTTAAAATCACCAAAATTATCATGTTTAGTATTTGTTGTTTAATTTGTTCACGATCATATTTCACTAAATTTCATTAATTTTTTATTTGTTATGATTTTTAGAAGTTCATCTATCAATTTTTAGTTCATATTATTTTCATTTCTATTTTTTCACTCTTCCGCTATTAATTTAATTTAATTTTTTTTTTTTTTGAAGGAGATGATAGCCCTCACTCAGTATATAAATAAAAAAATAGAAATTCATAGTTACAAAGAAGGGGGTGATGATGAAAAAATCACCATCTAAGAAAGAAAAGCAAAACTTCTAGGAACCTATAAACAAACTACAATGCAGGGGCTCCTTAGCAGTGACAAAGCCATGCATATGCATCCTTCTTAATGAATGTTATAAGGTTGTGTACTTATTCCACTTTTTGTGAAAAGATGCGTCTATTACGCTCCTTCCAAAGATGCCAAGCCGTAGCTAACCATATAGCACTCCAGTAATGTGTGTGTCGCTTATCATCCCTTTTGCAGTTTCGACGCCAAGTGGATAGCAAGTCGTCTCCAAGCGTGAGATTTAATTCAACGAGTATGTAGTTCCAAACCCTCGCTGAATATGTGCATCGGAGTAGTTGATGATGCACGGTCTCGGGGGCTTGGGCGCAAAGGACACATCCTTCTATGTGGGGCCATCATCTTGTCGCCAAATTATCGGCCGTCAAAATTCTATTATTTAACATTAACCAAGCAAAAAACTTGACTTTTGTTGGCGCCTTGCACTTCCGTAATGCCGTGTTCCAGGATGAAATAATCCCCGGATCCCGAAGAGCTCGGTAAGCCGGGTCCCGAAAAACTTGACTTTTGTTGGCGCCTTGCACACCACAAGATACCTTCATCGAGGCTCGGAACCAAATCAGAGCATGCACAACTGGGAACGACAAAAGCATAATCTGGGCAACCACCTTATGGTCCATATGGCTAGAAAGGAATGCACGAATTTTTCGACATAAAGCTAGGATGCCAAACCTCTTACAGGCGGTAATTAGTTATCTGCTACATTCTTGGCGCCTAACAAATATTTAAAGTTCTTCGTTCTATCTCTACATTACTGCGTACATTTTCAGTTCTTTTTTGTTATGGCATAATGCAGAATTATCTCTGTAAACAACTCGTAACCGTTTTTTCTTTTTTAATAAAAATTAAAACCTCGAAAGAACACGTTTCGTGATCTGGGTTCTTGAAAAAAATAAATTAACATGTATCCTTTATAAATATAAAGAGTAATAATCGCTATTAGAACATATAAGTCTCTGAAGACCGGTAACTGTTCTTCTTATTTTGTGAATTAATGGACTATGGATCGAGTCTCTGAGGATTGATACCTTTTTTTATGTTTTTTTTTCTTACTTTGTGAATTAATGGACTATATGGAGTATGGGCCAAAATATGTAATTTATAATTAACTACATTTATAATCTAGACTTGGTACAAAAAGAATGATTGCACATATTTTTCTTAGCTAGTATTATAATATATTAATATTATTATAATTAATAAAATTATAATATTAGTATTTGTATAATATATTAATATTATAACAATATTATATTGCAATAATGTTGTATTATAATAATCTTATTAATTTTTTCAAACTAAAATTATTATAGTATATTACACTAATATAATAATAATAATAATAAAATAATAATATTACAATAATGTAATATTACGATAATCTTTTTTTTATTAATTTAGATGAAATATTATTTTTTCAAAATTTTGTAAACAACCAAATAGAAAATTATATTTTTCAGCATCTTATAATTTGAACATCCAAATAAACTGTGAAATTACTAATTCTAGAATTTTTTATTCCTTCACCTTAATGAACTTCTCTACATTATCTTTTCGTTCTCATATATGCTTTATGTAATAAATATCAAAAATATGGTTTTGATATTTGTAGATTATTATTCCTAAAATCTCAGAATATAAGACCCATATTAAAAATACAACTCTTCCAACGATCAAAACCGAGTTCTTATGTGTCAAAGTTTTCGAAAGGATATAATCGTAATTACATATTTATGGGTTATTTAAATAAATATATTATAGGGTCTTATTTGCAAAATGATCAAACCATTAATAATACTAAATATAGAGTTTCTAAAAAAAACCTCCATATACTTGTAAATCCAAGAGTTTGCAAATATGATAGTTTTGTGGGTCAGGGCCGGCTCAATCCTTTTGGAGGCTCTCGGTGAAAATATAAGTTTTCTATTGTTCTATATAATTGCAAAAAAAATTGCTTTCTTGTCTTGGTAACTTAATTGAAATATACATCATGAAAATCAGAACAAAAAAAATATACATCAATAATACCTGGTACCTTACACATCACAAGAATGAAAAAAAATCCGTCAAAGTACTATCTTATGAAGTTTAGGATAAAAAATCTGACTTCAAACAAAATATTGTTGCACAGGAACCTAAGGAGTAAAGTAAAACTCAGCCTGAAAAAAAAAACAATTTGCTTAATCAATGTATGCCTAATAGTTAAAAACTAATAATATATATCATTATATCTAAATCAAGATTCAACCAATGAGATGAAGAGATATAATTGCATACAGTATCATTCAATTTTTCTCACATCTTGAAGAAAATAGGAAAATATACTAAAGCAATACAGGCAGAATATTTCATTCATGAAATCATATACACCTGAAATATTTAAGTCTATGAATATAGCTTACAAAATTTGAGGGTTTTGCTAATATTTAAGTCTATGAATGAAAGATAATCCTAATATTATGGAATCCTTACGAAACGAGAAAGACAAATATTGAAATAAATAAAAAATATTTTGCTTCATCAAATACTAAATCTAGGAGAGAATGAAATCAAGCTGTCAGGGTGCAATTCCTTTAATAGACAAGCAAGGTTTCAATTTTAGAAATGAGCACCAACGGTTTCATGACCTAGTGGTGAGGTGTTTAGCATAAGATATCATATGTCATGGGTTCGAATCCCGTTGGTATTATCAATAAAAATTTGAAACCAAATATATCCCCGATTCGTGGATTATGTTTCTTTCAAAATTTTTTAGAAATGAGCAGCTAACATGGGAATGAAATATTTGCATAATTCGAGGGATTTGCAAAAATTGACAATTTTGGAGAGAAATCTGACTAAATTAGACAGGAAATGAAAATTTTGCTAAATTCACAATTGTGAGTATAACATTCTTAATGAATAATGTGATTTTGGTAGGAAAAAATATACAATAGCCTAAACTTAATATAGTATAGTATAAACATATATGGGGCTCTCAACCATGGCCTACATGGCCTACATGGTTGAGTTGCCCCTGTTGTGGGTATGTATGAAATGTGCCCATCCAGCACATCACATTCATGATTTGGGTGCCACCACCTCATGCATGACTTTGGCTACCACCTTATCCTCATGGAGATCCCTTCCATTCATCCATTAACACTCATGAAACCCTATGGACAAGAAGAGAGAAAAAGAGGAAAAAGCAAGGAAAAGAGGAAATTTCGCAAAACGAAAGGTGCAATAATTTTTCGGAGGTTGAGTTGTGCGAGTTGGCACGATCAAAAGAAGAATTCCATCCAAGTTTTGAGTTTCTCCATTTTCACTCCATCTTGTGCGCCGTTTTGATTAATCTCTTGTTTGTCGAGTTTCTTTCCATTAGGTGAGTGCTACTCTCACTTTCCTCTTATTAAGAATCCAATTACGAGCGTTTCTAGACCTTACATGATAGTCAATGGTTCTTGCTTTAGAAGCCGTATTTTGCTTTAAAAACCATGTTACCTCAACAAAATGTATATTATGTATATTTGATCATCTATATATATGTAGAATTTGAGTTTGATAAAACGTAAGCCGAGCTTACTATTTTAGTGAGGGTCTCCGGGAGGCTCTTTATATGTATGATTTGAATTGTCTAAAACGTAAGCTGGGACTTGCGATTTTAGAAACGGTCTACGTGAGACTCTATTGAGGGAAAAAGCATAGCTAACTTGATGTAGTGCAAAGTCCCGACCCATGAGGGGTCTGGCTGTGGCACATGGATATCCAGTAGTCGTCGGGTGGATGTGTTCCCCTTATGTTATGTTCCAGCCCGTGTGTGATTCACTATCAGCTCGGGTTGGCACTTCAGTCGAGAGTTATTAGCGCCCTCACCCCGGTAAAGTATATTAGTATGTGTATGATTATGTATGAAGATAAGTGATTTTGATTTCGAAAAGCCGGGGCAAGTACTTTGAGGAGTATTTCTCAATACATGTGATTATTTTCGAGTGAGTTTTTGACTAGCCATGTATGAGGTCGATCTTAATAAGGTAGGCTCAAAACTCACTTACTTAGTCACTTCCGTGACTAACCATTTTATTTGAATGTTTTGATTCTAGGTATGGTGGACAGATCATTCGGGGCAGCGGGTATCTAGAGTGTGAGTACGATGGTTTCGTTTTCATCGCGGAACCTCCATGTTGTGTATATTAGTGTACTTCCGTTTCTGGCCAGCAAGCCATTTTGTCGCTGCGACATGTTTAATATTTTGTGTGTTTATGCCGCATATGTGTTTATATACTTCTCCTAGGTTTCTTTATGTTCATTTGTATATGTTATGGTGATGCATATATATGTGTGTGTGTCGTTGTTTTCGAGTTGTGGTATTTATGTTTTTGTGAATTTATCATATAAGAGCCTGTGATATACGAGTTGTATACTGGCGGGTTGCCGCACCCCCTCCTTTATTATTTTTGGGGTGTGACACTTTAATTATCGATTACTTTTTGTATTATTTTATTAATGAATCTAAGTCAAATTTATATTTCTTAATTCCCCCCAAGAATATATTTTTGTATAAATCAAACATTTGTTTACCTGCCTAATTATATTCAAAAGCTATCTAATTATATTCAAAACATATCTAGTATACAATTTTTTCTATCTTCTTGTCAGAAGTACAACTATTTAGTTATTTCCATATTTATTGTATTCAATATTTGTTATTACATTGACGATATTTAAGATATATTTCACAATGCATTAATTTATTTTATGATATATTATTACAAAAGAAATTTATATGATTATTTTATTACAAAAAATATTTTGCTTGTAAATTATAATTTTATGATGGTATTTATATTCAGTACTGATTTATATATTAAATGTCAAATACAATTTTTATTTGTTATTTAGTTTAGGCGTAATTTCACGTGTATCTCTGTAAAACATCATAATTTTACATATACCCCCCTCAATAATGTCAAAACTCACAAATACCCTTGCAATCTCTTCAAATATCATGGAAACTCCTTCAAAATCCTTCAAATATCATGATTACCCTATAAAATTCTTAAATATCACATATACACCTATTATATAATTTAAAATCACCAACGTGTTCCTCGTCATTGGTAATATGTCACTTACTTAATTTATTTTTATGATAATGAATAACTTTTGCTCTAAAATAATATTGAAAACCATAAAAAATCAAATATTGTCAATTCCATATCATAATTTCTTTTCAAAAATCATTGCTGAAATCAATACTATTCTTAAAATATTAAGTAACTATTATATTGATATAAATGTAAAACAAAAAAATATTTTGAACGAAAAATCATTGCTGAATTTAACAAATTATTAACTAAAACTTTAATGTAAGGGTATCCTTGATATTTGAAGGTTTTTTAGGAGGTATTTATGAAATTTGACGTTTTTGAGGGGTATTCATGAGATCACTCATCTATTTAAGAATTTAATTATATCATTATCTTATAATTTTTACTCTCTTCAATTTGAGATCACTCATGGAGTCATGGGTAGTATTTTTCGGAAAAAAATCAAGTTGTCTCAACAAAATGATGCTATGTGTGCAATATTTTGTTTACTTTTCTTATTTTTCATGAGAGAATTTTAAAGAGTTGTTTTTTATCATAAAAAAAAATTTAAGTTGATTAATGAAAAAATATAAACTAATGATTCAGAAGTCAATTTATATAAAATTTTAGAAACCAATTTAATAGACTATTTAATCAAACTTGATTTTATTAGCAATATATTTTGTGTATGTAATTTGGAAATATAGATATGACGTACTTTTAGTTAAGCGATTTTATTACTTTTCTAGTATTAACTCTGTTAGTATTTTATTTAGTTTAATTTAAACGTGTCAATTATTTTTTTCATAAATTTATCCAGTTTTTTTTGTTTCATCAACTTCATTTTTATGCTTGACTCTATAATATTTGTCATTAATTTCAATATTCCTAAATATGAAAATTTTGGTCATTTGCAAAATATACTATTTTAATATTCAACACTATCCTAATTTGTATTTTTATCATCGTATCAAACATCATATAAATTAGAGAAACGGATTGGAATAATTTCTTATTCCTCTAGAAAGTTATCCCATCTTATTATCTTGCTAAATGGAGTCATATGACATAAACCCGTGTATCTCTTTTTCCACATCAGATTCTCATGGGAAGCGAATCATGTGGTCCCTACCACTCCTCCATGTCAAATCGGAAGATTCTGTTTACCTTATCGGGTTTCGAGATTCCCTAATTTTTTGTGTTCAATATCTCCTTGAAGGAAATACAGTTGTATCAACGACAAAAATATATAAGAATAAAAAACGTACGCGTTCGTGAAAATTAACAAGTGTATAATGAGATTATACAAATATGAATTCCAGGAAATATTCCGCCTGGACGGAAGATTAGCTCATTTAAGATATTTCGTGCGAATTAATTAGAGTATCAATTTATTTTAAATGTTTTATATCTAATTTATCATTATAATTTCACAAGAATAAGGTATACCATATAAGAGTTTGATTTCATATGTGCAAAATAATACGTAGTTTGAAATATCATGTACAATACTTAAAAACTATAATTATAAAATTGCATACGGCAATACAATGAGATAATAAAAACACTTCGCGAATATAAATATATAAATTATAATTCCGAATCAGAACAAAGGTTGGCTCTAGTGTGAATTAAAGTTAACACACACAAATAAAAAGATAACTTTAGGAAAATATAAACTAAAGAAAATTGAAATGTAAAGAACATCACAACAAAGCGAGAGAAGACATTAAGAAATGTTAAGAACATCATAATAAATAAATGTAAAAAAACAATATATTTACATGAAAGGGAAATTCTTATAAAGAAAAGTCCCAACTTTTCTGAATTTTAAAAACAAAAATCTTCACTTCATAGATACTCCAAAAATGACTCTAGAAATTAGTGTCATACCCACCTGCTCATAGTTTTTTTTTTTTTTTTTTTTTTTTTTGAAAAGCTAAAGAGACGAAGCCTCTTTTAATATATTAAAGCAAAGTTTAATACATTGGGATGCGATTTTACATAATTAATGTAAAAAAGTAGCTTAAAGCAAATGTAAATTACAAACGCAAAAGTAAGATACAAACCGAGAGATGATACTTTCGGCCATCCTTAGACGATCGGTTCGTCTCCATAATCGACCTCATCGAGGTAGTCATCTCCGCACTAGGCTTCCATGCTACCGCCTTCTTCGGCTTCCTCGAAAGATTCTTCTTCCATTTCATCTTCCTTTTCCTTGTTGCTACGCTCGTCGCTGTCGCCCTCGCTCCCGGAAAACTGACGCTCGCGGGAACTGTCGCCCTCGCTGTCGCGGCCTGTCGTGCCGTCGCTGTTGCAGCCTCGAACCAGCGTCTAAGCCGGACCGTCATGTCCGTCCTCGCCCAATGCCTCAGCAGCCTGAATCTGCTGGCCGTCCTCGCTGAATGAGCTGGCCGTCCTCGCCCAATGACTCAGCAGCCTGAATCTGCTGGCCGTCCTCGCCCAGTGCCTCAGCAGCCTGAATCCCTGCCCCTTCTTGTCTCCTTGCCCCTTGTCTCCTCGCCCAATCGCCCACTGGACTGTCTCCTTAGCCCTTCCTGTCTCCTTAGCCCTTCCTGTCTCCTTCATCTCATCTTCGTCTCGATGACTTGGTTTTCCCGCGTCGGATCTGCCTCGGGTACTCGTCGGAGTTGCGCAGGATGATGCTCTCGACAAAGTCTGACTCGATTTCCCTCGCGTCAGAGCTGCCTCGCGGTCTTGCTGGGGCTGTTGTAGTCTAGTAGCACCCCATAACCACCTGTGCAATCACGATCGCGTCGCCAGAGAGATAGCACATCCACTCCATCAGATCCTTTGCGGCTTTCTCGCCTCGCGTCGCTTGCTCAGATCCGTTGTCCAAGCTTCGTATCCAAGGTTGGCGTCGCTTTCTCGCCTCGCTTGCTCGGTTCGCGTCGCTTGCTCAGATTCGTTATTAAAGCTTCCGTCTTTCAGTTTACGCTGCTAGGGTTTCTCGCGGCGCGTCCTTCCTGCTTTCGTCGCTTCGTTGGAGCAGGAGAAGGGGACGGATCTGGTGTCGTCGCGTCGCTTCGCGGCACTTGCGTCTTTCGTAACTTTCGGTTTACGCTGCTAGGGTTTGTCGCGGCGCTTCCCTGCTTCTTTCGTCGCTTCGTCGCTTCGCTGGAGCAGGAGAAGGGGACGGGTCTGTTGTCGTCACGTCGTCGGAGAAGGGGGGTGGAGGCGGCGAGGGAAGCCTCCACCCCCAAAATCGCCTTTTTCTCTTTTAGGGTTTCTGGCGGCCGAAACTATCAAAACTATCAATATGATATTGAATACCACCTGCTCATAGTTTAAACTTGACATTTGACCATCTTAATTTTTTTGGACATTTTTTTTTCATATTTATACTTTTAGAAAATCCTTCTTAATAATTTTTACTATTTACAAAAATCTCAATAAATATTCGTATACTAATATTTGTTATTCATATTTAACTTTTACAAAAAACTTCTTAATAATTTGCACTATTTAAGAAAATCTCAATAAATATTTTTCACGTATACTAATTTGAATTAAATAAAAGCTGGAATAGCTCAGTTGGTTAGAGCGTGTGGCTGTTAACCACAAGGTCGGAGGTTCAAACCCTCCTTCTAGCGTTTTAAATTGTATTTAATCTTATTTTTTCCTCCTTTTCTTTTTCTTGTAAGATTTAAAATGAACCCATTTTAGATTTTATTATTTAACACTTAGGATTAGGTAATATAACTTTTTGTTTAATAGTTATGATTGATGATTTTTAACACATTTTATCAATTAGAGTTGTTTGTTAAATATAACTTAATAATATCTCAAGGTTGTATTTGTGTAGGTAGGCTTTAGTGATGCTCCGCTTAAATTTTATTTCAACAAATAGTAAACAAAATACCACATTGATAAAATAGGCCTTCTATTGTGCCTTTCATTTTCTCCATCTATTCATGATGAATCGTCAATTCGGCAATCAATGGTTAATTCATTAATTATCTCTATGAATTAATGATTAATTTATATTTATTAATTTTTAAATATTTATTAATTAATCTTTAATTAGTAGAGACTTCATTATTAGTAATTATGAATTAATTATGAATTAATTTTGCTAATTAAAATGATAATCATGAATTCATCATTAATTGGTGGACGAAATTGGGGCAAGATATAATTTTCCTTGACAAAATGAACCAAAGTAGTTGAGTTTATATTTTTAATTTTAGAGAGGTTGAGATCTAGTGATGTACACGAAATTCTCCAACCCGCCGAACCCGTCCAACCCGACACAGACTGACCCGTTTTTTGTGGGTTTCGAAGTTGTTGGGTGGGGTCCGGATTGAAACTTTGACAAACCCGGATGTATGGGTTGGGTTACGGATTAGAAACTAAAAACCCGTATTAACTCAACCCGACCCGTATAATTCCAAATTTTCAAATAATTGTATAAGTTTTTAATATAAATTGTATGGTATGCTATTTTCGTAAATTATATTACTATAATTTATTTGTTATTAATAATTTTCAGTATCTTATCTTCTTTTACCTTATATGAATATTATGTTTATCAAGTAATTAAAATTTCTCAAATTAAAATACAATTTTTTTTAACTTAAATCATATATGACATGTTTTGTTTTATGTCAAAAATGAGTATTTTCTTTTGATATTTATTTTTTGTTTTAAGAGTAATCTTTGTCTTTTCTTGTTATTTTGTATTTACTTTAATAGTAAGGTTTTTTATTTCTTTATGATATCACTATACCAATTTTGTCATGAAATATATAATTAGTTCGAACTTTGAAAATTTTCTATATAATTTGTTTTTTATATTTATTGTCGAAAAATATGACATATATATATAATGAGATGTTGATTATTCATGTTTAATTTTGATTTGCGAATTTGTAAAATATTTTCTTTTGATCTAATTAAAAATATAATTTTTGTTGTATATTTTTTGTGAACATATGAACACATATATAGTATATGTATTTACGAAAAAAATCCGGCTAACCCGCCCAACCCGCCCAACTCGGTTAAGATGGGTTTGAAAAATTTTATATGTATCATGGGTTGGGTTGGGTTGGAAAAATGAAAAACCCGTTCTAGTTGAGTTGGGTTACAATTTAGTTAAAAACTCGTCCAACCCGTTTTATGTAGACCCCTATCGAGGTCGGTTAGTTGTGTTGTGTTGTGTTGTGTTGTGTTGTGTAGTGCCGTACTGGTGAGTGGTGACATAGTACCTTTGTATTGGAGCAAATAAAAATTGCACCATGATCTCACTCTATTGAGAAATTTGTCTTTTTCATTACTTGCAAGCATGGTTGTAAAATTGGTCTAGGCGGCCGCCTAGGCGTTGTGCAAACGTCCAGGCTGCCCGATTAGTTTCTATCCCGCCTAAATACATAATAATTCCGTCTAGGGCCTAGCCCACTTAAATTTATGTTTTTTTTTCATTTCTATTTTTTTAGGCCTACAACCCACTTTTTTTAATGTTTAATTTCTTTCTCTTTGTGCATTTTTTTATGCCCACAACCCGCTCTAGGAGGATGAAAGATATTATGATATCAGTAAGAATGTGTTGATATGTCAGTAACTTTATTTTGTGATTTATTTGGATTTGTGTTAATGTTATGTTGTAGATTTCATGTTATGATTTGTTTGTATGTTGTCTAAAATAAAATTCATATACATTATTTTTAGTATAAAAATTTGTAGCACAAATTAGAATATATAGAAATTAAAAAATATGACAAAAACTATGTAAAATTACAAATTCGCCTAGAACCGATTAATTCCTCTAGAAACTAGACGGTGCCCGTCCGCCCGACTAGCGTCTAGCGATTTCTGTAACATTGCTTACAAGTTGCAATCAACTATTTTGCAGTAACACCCTAAAGAATTGATATTTACAAGTCCATGTTACGATCATAACATATATTTTCTGAAAATTCCTTATTTTTTTTTAAATTATAAAATCCCCCTCACTTTTGAGGCCGGTTCCATAAAAAAAACCTTACAAATTGGTTTGTATTATTTTTTAACCTCCTATGATATTGACCTTAACTTTTCCCATCCAATAATAATCATATGAACTAAAACACCCCTTACGTAATAATTTTCATATTTATTTTATTGAATTCAAAATGATTAATTCTTAACATTTATTTTTTATGGTATTATTTGAACGATATTTTGTCATATTTTTTTGCAATGCATTAATTTTTTTTATGATATCATATACATAAAATATATATTTATATGTAAATTATACATTTATTACATAAATATTATTATTAATTCATTTGTATTTTGGTTTGAACAAAAAAATAAAATAAAAATTGTGAGGATATTTTGATAAAAATAAAACTTACTGCATGAAAGTTATGGGGTTTTGATAATTTAGGGGGTTAAAAAAAATCATCGCACTTCTTAGAAGATTTTTGAAGGAATTTAAAAGCGAAGCGTTTTGATAATTTTCAAAACAATTGGGGATTTTTGAAGAATTTTCCTATTTTATAACTTGCTAACGGTTAAATTTTATATATTTGAAGTTGGTACGATTGATAAATAAATAATTGAATATGATATTTGTCCAGTTACACTTGCAAGTTGCAAGGTTAAATATGTGATCTATCATGAGAATTTCAAAACAAGTACATAAAAGAACGTAATTTTATAGGTACGTTTGCAAAATAATGCAAAATAATGCGTACAATCATAAATTTGATATAACATGTACAGTACATTGAAATTATAATTATAAAGAATTGTTTACGGCAATACAATGAGATAATAAAAAAATATTTGCATATATAAATATATGAACTATAGTTTCGAACCAGAGCGAGGATAAGTTCTAGTGCGATTTAAAATTAACGGTAGTCATAGGAACTTCATTTTTTATTCTCCGAATTTTACTCATTTGCCTCGTGACATGCAATGTTTGAATGTTTGAGAGTAGTAAAAGATGAGTAGAAAATCCCTAGTCACAGTGTCTGTCACATAGCAAATGAGTAGAATTTGAGAAATAAAAAATAAAAAAATTATTGTTTATGAAAGTTGACATCCCATTCGTATTTTTGGACCAAAACACCTCGTCCATGTTTCATTATTTTTCTCATTCAAGAAAACACATAGAAAATAAAATATAACTTTACCAAAGTATAAATAGAAGAAAATTGAAATGTAGAGAACATCACAACAAAACGACATTAATAAATGCAAAAAATAATATTTTATGCAAAATAGAGTAATATATCTACATGGAATAAAAAAAGGAATTCTTATCAAAAATCTTATTTTTGTAGTATTAAAAAAATCTCCGCTTCATAAATATTCCAAACAAAATCTCTTGAAATTAGTTTCGTTTACTCTCCCATAGGATTTACAATTAACATTTGACGGTGCTAATTTTTTGGACAAAATAAACCTCTATTTTCTATAATTAATTTTTACTAAACCCTTCTTAAAAAGTTACTATTTAAAAAAAAAATCTTTATAAGTATTTTTCACATATATTAATTCGAAATAAGCAAAAGCTAGAATAGTTCAATTGGTTAGAGCGTGTCCTTGTTAACTACAAGCAATGTTGTAAAATACGGAAAACGGTACGGAACAGTCGGGGACCGTAAAACGGTGAAAAAACGGTCACCGAAATAGATAATAATTTAATTAAAATTTATAGATGAAACCAAAACTAATTTATAATAATTTAATTTTTTAATAGTAAAAAAATAACATAAACAACATCCAACATAGAACATAACATCAAAACGAATGTCTAACATAAACATAACATCAAAACGTAACATCAAAATATAAACTCAAATCCAAACATAAACTAATTAGTAAAATCATTAACATCATTCGGGACAACCGTAAGTAAAAAAAATAGTAATTTTAATGTGATGGAAAAAAAAATGGGCTGAAAAACAATAAATAATCAAAATTCCAATTTTTTGTTGTTGTGAAAAACGGCCGTTTTTCGAACTGTAAAACGTTTTTTCCCAAAAAAACGCTCAAACACGGTAAAAAAATGTTTGACCATTTTTTCAAACCGTCTTGTAAAAAATAAACGTTTTTCCACCGAAATACCGTTTTTTCACCGTTTTTCACCGTTTTTTACAACAGTGACTACAAGGTCGGAGGTTCAAACCCTCCTTCTAGCATTCTTAATTTTATTTAGAGAGGTGCTAACACGTCGTCCAAATAAAGCACATCTCACCACATGGCTAAAATTTGCGTTTAAAAAAAGATACTCTCATAAATGTATTTGAAGTGCACTCCAAAATACATTGAGGGTCATTTGAAGGCAATTTATTGGCGAGCAAAAACTTCTCTTTTATTTAATCTTGATTTTCTTGTAAGATTTAGAACTTCTGGCAAGTGTATTATTTTCTATTTTATATTTAATACTTAGGATTCAGCAGTACATTTTTTTTTCTTATAATAATCACGATTTAATTTTTCGAACACATTTTTATCAATTAGAGTTAGGATTTGTTATATAGAATGTAATATCTCAAGGTCATGTTCGTGTTGAGCAAGTTGGCTTTTGTGAATTGTGATGTTAAAAAAAATTAATAAAAAAAAATAGAAGAATTTTTGCATGTGATGTGACCCGGTCTGGATATATGAAATTCGAAAAATAATTCAAATTTGAAAATATTTCAAAACCAACTCGAAATTGGTTTTAAAATTTCGGTAACACCTGATTTTAATAACCCGATCGATTAATTAATTTAAAAATTGTGTCCTGACATATTTAACAAAAATCAATAATCACCGAATTTTAAAAATTCGGTGATTTAATTTGTAATTAATCACCGAATTTATAAAATGCGGCTGTTTAACGTTTCTTAGAACCAAACTAAAAAAATGACTCAATTAAGATATAAAGTGTTGCGTCGAAATCTAGAACATTTTCTTATAATATAATATTCTTACAAGAGCATTTTTTAACTAGGATATTGAGTGTTGTGTTGTAATTACAGCTGGCAGAAAACGATTCGAAAAAAACGACCTGATATGTTTGAATTTGAACTCGATTCGAATTGAAAAATGTAAAAAGTACAAGATCCTAAATCGAAATCATGTTATTTTTCAAGATCCGGATTACTTTCTGAATTTCGGATCTAAATTGGGTCACCGGCAAAAAATACTACATTGATAAAATAAACAAAGGTAGTTGAGTTTTGTGTTTATTTTTAGTTTATTTATTTTTATATAATAAAAGACAGGCTGAGGGCGTGTGGCGTGGTAACATTAGTACGTGCCCCTATATTGGAGTAAATGGCATTATGAATCATGATATCATTTGATTGAGAAATTTGTCTTTTCCATTACTTGCAATAAATTATTTTGCATTAACACCCTAAGAAATAAAATAATTAACTTTTCCAACATAAATCGTACATAAAAAAAATTTATTCACTGGTTTAATATCAAAGTATTTTAATTTTTGCCAATACATATGATTGGGCCCGAATTTTAATAAGTATGCATGCGAAACACATTCCATAAAAAAATTGGCAACAGAACAATTTTTACTTTTTCAAATAAAAGATTAGCTAGAAGACCCTTGTCCCCATGATCGTTCGATATTTTTTTTTCTTCATGCAATTTCCTGCACATCTTGCTGTAATTTGATGATCGTTCGGTTTTATTTTTCTTTGATCATTGCCCTCGTGATCCTTGATTTGTCAAACATTGCAATGAATAATTCTTGTAATGGAACAATTTCAACGTATCAAGAAGATCATGGTGTTTAGGAAAATATTATAATTTGATAAATTGACACGATCACTGAGTAATGATATAGACCACATCTTTTTCCCACGAATTGACCACGAATTGCCACGTGGCAGCCAGCTATTGGCTGCAGCTTTCCACCACTTTAGCTGCAGCCAATAACTGGCTGCCACGTGGCAATTCGTGGTCAATTCTTGGGAAAAAAATGTGGTCTGTATTATTTCTGCACGATCACTTGTATTTTCTATTTAGTTTATTGTTCTTTATTTTCGTTTTAATTCGTGGTTTGTAGTTTAGAACTGTTTATTAATACATCACTATATTCGGTTGCATCCGAATTAGCATAATATTGATTTAATTTTTATGTAAGACAAATTTCATCAATGAATCACCTACCGACATTGAAGATTTTTTTTTTATTAAAAATAAAGTTCAATATAGAACTAGAAAATGCATAGATACTTGAATATTTTAACATCCCAAATTTTGTTGGATTCTCTTGCAATATTTTATAACTCATAAATAATTAAGTTAGGGGCTGTTTGGGAAGGGGAGATTTGATGTGGAACGAGATTATAAATATCTATAATATGTAATGCTTTGTTTGGTTCTACTAATAAAATGGAATCTTGAAACTCTAGAATTTCATAACACCCAAAATTTGAATAAATTTGGTTCCAACAAAAATTGGAGCGCCAAGGTGGAGGAGAATTTTCTCTCTCTCTCTCTCTCTCTCTCTCTCTCTCTCTCTCTCTCTCTTCCATATGTATCTTGAATTAGTTATTGATTATTTAGTACTTTATTAACTATATAAATATCATAATAATAACAATAATTAATTACATGTTTCGTTCAGTGATTCATAATAAAATAAACAAATAATTGCTTTAATTTCAATTTGCATAATACAATAATTAATTAATGGTAATGTTTTATAATAATAATATCCATATCATAATATTAACAATTATAAAGTAATTGTATAATAATAATAAAATAGTTGTATACATATATTTAATATAATATTATTATTGTATAATAATTAATTAAATTATAATTTTTATATCCATATAATATTATATATTCTTTTAATAATAAGTAAATATTATATTATATCTATATCAAAAATATAATACAATATGTTATGATGGTATTAATATAATATAATATAATATGGATATAATGATTATATCAATACAATTAATCTATAATAATAATAATAATAATAATAATAATAATAAAAATTATATCCATATAATTAATATATAATTATTATAATAATATATAATAAACATATTATAATAATTAAATCCATGATAAATAATATAATATAATATTTTATTATTTTAATATAATAATAATAATATTATGATAATTATATCCATATTATTAATATTATATTATATATTATTTTAATAATATATAATTATTGTATTATAATTATTATATTCATATATTCAATATAATATTATAATGATATTATATTATACTTATATTAATGATATTTTGTACCAATTTAATTAACACTATTTCAATTTACAATAACAAAATTCCAGATTTTTTCAAACAACCAAACAAAAAATCATACTTTCCAACATCTTATAAATCGGACATCTAAACAAACTGTGAAATTACTAATTCCAAAACTTTCTACTCCCCCACCTTATAATCCAATTTCATTCTTCTAATTCGGCTTGCCAAACATGCCCTTATATATATTTGAAATCTGGGTTGATAAATAATTAGAAATTTAATATGATATTTTGCACGGTTGTCTTTGCAATATTGCGAGGTTAGATATCTAGAAGGCTAAATATGAAATTTAGATGGAAAAACAAAAGCAAAAACAACAACAAAAACAGAGGCGTGTGTGCCTCACACACTCTCACAGACTCACACTAGTCACAGCAATTTTTTACGGGATCTTTTGATTATTAACTTCGGAGCAGATTCATTTTGGACTTTCACTATTTCTTCTCCGTCTCTCTCTCTCTCGATAAAAGCTCTCACCTTTCTTCCTTATTTTTCTCGCAATAGAGCAAGAAGGGTTGTTGGCTTGGTACCTTTACTTTCCTTCAGTCCCGTACGACCCTTCGAGTCCATCCAAACTTAATTGAACTTGCTCAATCCTAATCAAGCTTTGTCCCAATTTGAAAGATACTGCCTTGTTCAGAACTCAGATAAGTTTGATTCTTTCTCTTGAATTTGTTAGGTCCAGTCGTCTAATACGAATTGGGATTAGGTCCAAATTTTGAAGATTTTGCTTCTGTTCTTGTACTTGTGTTTTATTCTAAACTCCATCTGGGTACTCAAATAGGGATTAAGGAGTAATAAATTAATAATCTCCATTTGGGTAGTCAAATAGGGATTAAGGAGTAATAATTCTCTACATTGAGCTCCTATTTGAGGTTTATTCATACCGTAGTAATTTCACCTGCTTCGAATAGGATTTCATATTCAATTTTCCTGTTAAATAACTTCAAACAAAATTCGAATGAAAAAAACTCTCGAGGACAACAATCATGGAGACAAACTTCTCTTTGGGCTTTCAATCATTGCAAAACACCCCTCAAATCCACCACCAATTTTATCCCCAACAAAATCACCCTTCCTTGCAGGGTTCATATCCCCAACAAATCTCCCCAATTCACCCCTTACTTGGGAACAATTTCACGAGCAAAGATATCACAACGGATCCAAGTCTTACAAATTTCACAGACCCAAACCCTAAATCAGACAAAAAGACGCCAGCTTGGCATCGCATGAAATGGACAAGCACCATTGTCAGGCTTCTAATCACTGCAGTTTCATACATAGATGGAGATTTCACAAGTCCAATGTTGAAAAAGAAGGGAAAATGGAGATTAATTTCAAAAGTTCTAGCTGAGAGAGGAGGCTCCCTTGTATCTCGACAACAATGCGAAGATAAATTTAACGACTTAAATAAAAGATATAAGAGATTAACCGATATATTGGGTCGAGGTAGATCGTGCAAAATTGTAGAAAACCCCTCGCTTTTAGATTGTTTATCAGATATACCCGACAAATTGAAAGAGGAGGCGAGAAAAATACTCGGTTCAAAACATTTATTTTACGAGGAGATGTGTTCTTATCATAATTGTAATCGGGTTAATTTACCCGCGGATCCGGATTTGAGAAAATCACTCCATTTGGCGCTTGGAGAGAGGGATTTCGACGAGGGAGAACAGAGTGGAGATACGAATGGAGAGGATGAGGGCACTGGAAAGGAAGAGGCTGGACAGGCCCAGTTGTCTGTGGGTGAGAGGAGTTTGGTTCAGATAAGAGAAGAGGGATTGAGGATTGAGGCGGAAATGCTGGAGATAGAGAAACAGAAGTTTAAATGGAGAAGATCTAGCAAGAAAAAGGAGAGGGAACTGGACAGGATGAGACTGGAGAATGAGAGGATGAAAATGGAGAACGAGAGGCTCGAGTTCGAGCTGAGGAAGAAAGAATTGGATCTCATGCTTAGACAAAGGAGGAATTATGATTAGTCAAAATTAAAAGAGGTTTTGAATACATGTATATATATATATATATATATATATATGAGGGAGGCTAAACTACTTAATTAAATACCAACATTTTGGTACTTAATGTTTTTTCACCATTGGATTTGCATTGAGATTTGTGTTTTTTCATGATGATCATGAAAGTTTGTGCACATCATTAAATGCACAAATCTCAATGCAAATCCAATGGTGAAAAAACATTAAGTACCAAAATGTTGGTACTTAATTAAGTAGTTTAACCCCCCTCTCTCTCTCTCTCTATATATATATATATATATATATATATATATATATATATATATATATTTGGTAGTTGTAGAGGTTAAATTAATAAGTTTTTTTTTAGTTTTGTTCTATATTGTGTGTGTGTTTCTTTTGTTATGTTGTTGTATTTTACTACTGTGTTAAATTTTGTAGATGTTCGCAAAAAGATTGTTTTCGCGTATATTTCGTGTAGATTTTGATTTGATTTGATTTTAAGAGGATCCAAAATTGGGGTGTTTATGATTTAATTATGTGAGTAGGTCCTCAAATTGAGTGATTTTGTAATTAGTCTTTTCAGAGAATATTATATTATGCCTTCATTTGGTTGTGTTGATGGTTAACATTATTATTGCATAACAGTGATTGTGAATTGGCAAGTTGTTTTAAAAACTTAAATCCAGTACGATTGAAATTGAAAATAATGTACAAATTTTTTGAGTTGTAATTGTGTCCAAGTTTGGTTCCCTTTTTGTCTGCGTTTAGGTTTTGAATTTGATTGATTGAGAAATCCAATCTATTAAATTAGACCTATAGGCCATATGTCTATAATTTGATTTGTAACAATCTAATCTTAGATAATCACATATCCAACAAGTAGCAGAAACTAGGGGGTGCTTATTTTATATACTTTTTTTTTCTGTCTTTTCTCCATCTACTTTGTTTCTTCCTCTTTTTAAGCAACAATTTCACTCCTTTTTGTTCTTCTCTTAATATCCCTTTCATATAATTAATTAGAGAATACTCGCGTTACGCGGCGAGCATGTAAATTATGTTTTTCATTGTAATACAAATTACACATTTGTATGATAATATTAATAATATCATCTTAAAATAAAGTTATTTGAATTCATTTATCAATGATTATTCATATGTTTTATAATTATTTTACATTATGATAACAAAAATTCTCATTTTTTAATCAAATAATAATACTTATATTAGTGTCATTACATAATAATATATAAGAATAAGATATAATACAATTTTACAAAAAAAAAACATAACAACAAGTATTATATCATTGTTAACTGTATTTCATATAATATCAAATATTAAAATAATGAAACATACAATATATGTAGTAAAACATTATTAATTATATAATAATAATATTTTTTATTGATTCAAAATGCAATGAAAAATATAAAATAATATAAAACTTAATAGTGGAAGTAATTTAGTAAATAATATCAAAATTTAATTTAGAATAAACATAAATACAAATTATTTTATATCATATAATTTTTTATTTATTTTACATTTTGTAAAATAAGAATACAATTTGATAGGTGTTTATAAATTTAAGAAGTTATTTAGATGGATAAACTATTTTTTAATTCTATTATTTTTTGAAAAAGTTTTGTTTGGTTAAAAACACAAATATAATCTACTTAGTATTATATGAGATTCTTATTGTTAAAAAAATTTAAAAAATAAATAATAATACTTGAAAAATTTATTATGCAAATAAAATTCTTAAAAATCTATTATGTAAATATATATTGTTTTACATTGTATTTTCTTACATAATATCTTTACAAATTGAAATTATGAAAAAGGTATGTATAAACTATGCTAATATAGATGTCAAAATAAGAATAAAATTAAAATGAATATATTTGATTGGTTTATAATATTAAATTTCTAAAAATAATACTAATATATGTTGTATGTTTTATAATATTACATATTAAATTATTAGTATTTCATATATAAACTTGTTATGTTCCATTGCATTCATATTTGATCATGTAATCTTATGTGAAATGTTAAATAATTGATTAGACTTGGTCTAATTTGATTCTAACCAATAATAATATGTCATATCATAATATGATGATGTGGTTTTCTAAGAATGCTTAAAACATGGTGTAAAATAATGACACATAAATGACTGCACAAAATATGATCTTCAAAAAATCTAACAAAAAAATAATAATTGAAATTGAACCACGTCACTACATTTAATGATTCAAATTAATACTTAAAAATAGTCATACAAATGGATGTCTTAATTGATCAAATATAATATTAATGCATATGATGAACCCACATCACACAATCTAATGGTTAATAATCATGATAAGTATGATGATGTGGTTTCATGAGGAGTCTCAAAGATAAGTGCAAAATAAAAGACGGTAAATTGATTAGAGTCAAAAACTTGAAAAGTAATAAAAAATAGAAAAAAATTTATTTTTGGCCACTTAACTTTCATCAAAAGTTTAATCAAGTCCCTAATGTTTTCATTTGGTCAATTAAGTCCCTTACGTTTTTAAGTTGATTCAATTAGGTCCTTCCATCCATTAACCGATGACTGGATTGTTAAGTTGTGACGTGGCAACATATGTCATGACATATTTGATGACGTGGCAACAAGTGACATGTCATATTTGATATTTGATGATGTGACAACATAAATTATTTTATTTGAATATGACTTGTCAAATATTTTATTTAAATATGATATCAAATATTGAAAAATATAATTTGTGTTGACGCATCATTAAATGTGACATGTTATAGATTGCCACGTCACTCAGGGGCGGATCTGGGGGGCGAGCGGGAGGCCCGGCCCCCCCTATGAAATCGGGAACCGATATATTAGCGATAAAATGAGATGATTTTGTTTTTTTGGAAAGTGATAAATATGATAAATTTGTAAGTATTTCACAAAAATTAGTGTAGTCTAGTGGTAAATTTGTTGTTTGAGAGATTGAAAGTCTTGAGTTCAAGACCCTCAAGACACATATTTTGATTTATTTTTTTTATTTCGGCCCCCCCTATAAAATCTGGCCCCCCTATATATGGATCCTGGATCTGCCCCTGTCATATGTTGTCACGTCACAACTTAACGGTCCAATCATCTGTTAATGAATGGAATGATCCAATTGAACCAAATTAAAAAATTAAGAGACTTGATTGATCAATTTAAAAAGAGCTATTTAATTGACCAAATATAGGGGGCCGTGCACAAAAGCAAAGTACCAAAAGTTAACTTTTTCTAAAAAATATTGGCAATTATGATGATATTCATATTTGGATAATCAAAGGGCCATATTGGCCCATAAATATACGGGGCCGTGCACAACGGTAATATCCATTCATCTCTCTCGCGCTCGGTACTCCGTACTTATAGCCGAAGAAGACGAGCATAATCTCAGCCATTTCTCTCTCCTTCTTTCTTCCTCTAGCTCTAGCCATTCCGATCTTAGATAGCTCTATAGACTAATAGAGAGAGAATGGGAGGTTGCGCAACAAAGCAGAGGAATGCGGACACCGAGAATGAGGCCCCTCGTCGCTCTCTTGGTGACTTCTTCAAAGAGGTACTCTTTCTATGATTCTTTTATTCACTTCGTCTGTACCAATCTGGATTTGTTCTTCTCTTTGTTTTCTTGGGTTTTCTTGCATACTCTTTTTTTTCGATCGAAAGAAAGAAACAGAGGATACCAAGAAGATTCAGTTTAATTCGGATCCATAGTGCATTGGTAAAAATAGGATTACTATTAAGAAGCTCTATATGAGCAAAAGCAATAAGTATCATAAATTAGGATTTAAGCAACACTAATATATTGAAATATTGAATACTAAATAATACATTTCAACCCCTTGAATATGTTATTTATATGTGAGACACTACGAGTAATTATGATGTGAAATAAATTATTGCACTACTTTACTTTCTAGAAAGCCATATTTACCTCCTAGTGCTTCGAATCTCCCCTCTTTAATGGTACATATAATCTTGAGATTGGTACAAACAATGCCATTATATGCATAAAGCTAGGTCTCTTTGCCCTAAATGAGCCCACTTGTTCTTCCTTTATGGGCTTTATTTTATTTAGCTCCTTTTAATGGCAAACGGAGTACTTCAATTAATCATTCAATTTCTCAAATCATGTTACAGAAATTATAACAGAGCAGTTTTTTTACATAAGAAATTTGTAATTCTATTTTCAGCATGAACAGAGAAAAGGTGAAAATCAAGAGGAAGAGAATTTCGCCGATGCCGAAGAATCAGAAGGAGAACCAGACCAGAACGATAAACATGTGTTTCAACCTCCACCACCAGAAGAAGAAGATGAAAACATAAAGAAAAAAGAACAAGAACAAAACCCGAAACCCGGTACGGTTGAAGAATCCAAACCCGAACCGGAGGAACCGGAAAACAAAGACGAAACTGGCTTAGAGAAGAGCTTCTCATTTGACAAATCGACTGAGGAAAAGGAACCTGCAGAGTCTGAAAACAAAGATGGAACAGGAGACGATGGAAAAGAGAAGGAAGCTTCTCCAGTTGTGGTTTTATCTGAAAACAAAGATGGAACTGGAGATGATGGAAAAGAGAAGGAGACTTCTCCAGTTGTGCTTTCTGAAGCTGATGCAAAGACTGCTTGAGGAAAAAATGAATGGATAGAAGATATCTGTTTGGGTTGAATGAATCAATTCGTTTTCTTGGTTTATTTTGGCTGTTTTGTTGATGCATGATAAATTATTTATGTTTTAGTTTGCAAGATTGGGTCGATAACCAAATTAAACTGAAATTACTTCTATCTGGTATAATTTTGTACTGTACCAGACTGTACCAGTCATTAAATTATCAGATGGATCCAAACCGATACAATTAGTATGTTATTGTCTTTTTGGCTTTGTCATGTGTATTTGGTTTACATTTCATTACATAAATGTGAGAATAAACCGTTGACTTTGATCATATGATGACAAAGCATAAAAACATACGCATATTGCATGCACATTTGTCTATTTTTCATGAGCACAATTCCACACGTGTCACCCTCTTTGATTTAGATATCAACACATGCAAGTATGCATGCATTTCCAACATTTTTTCTCTCTCTGAGAATTTAGGTCAGGGCCAATACTCCATTAATCCCTAGAGATCTCTCTGATCACTCTCTCTCCAAATAAGTATGGAAGGAAATCGAAGGGGCAATTGTGGAGAGGTGGTAGAAGGAATGAAGGCGCCAATGGCGATGGTATTGGCTCAAACAGTATTTGCAGGGATAAATATCTTTTATAAGCTTGCCTTGAATGACGGGATGGACGTCAGAGTCCTCGTGGCGTACCGGTACCTCTTCGCAGTCGCGTTTTTGTGCCCTATCGCTTTCTTCGTCGAGAGGAAGAATCGACCGAGGCTAAACTGGAAGATCTTGACCGAAGCCTTCTTCTGCGGCTTATTTGGGTAATCGACTTATATAACCTCATAATAGTTAATACAATTGACTTGCCAATTTGATGCTTATTAATTTTTAGGGCAACTCTTGGTCAAAATTTCTATGTGACTGGTATGAAGATGACATCAGCAACGTTCGTTTCTGCGCTTACCAATCTCACACCTGCTATTACCTTCGTCTTGGCAGTAATATTCAGGTTTGTTAGTGCTGAATTGAAATTGTTGTTCGTTAAAACACGAAGTTACGGTTTGGAATTTGCCATGATAGATCAGGCTGGAGAAATTGGATATTCGATCGATATCAGGGCAAGCGAAAGTAATCGGCACTCTCGTTGGTTTGTCTGGTGCAATGCTTCTCACATTTTACAAAGGTTCAGAATTCAAACTATGGTCGAGCAAGATCGATCTTCTCAAATCTAGAAACAAGATTCCAGAGGCTAATCACGAATCTAGCCATCGAGTCTTGGGGTCATTTTTAGGTGTTGGGAGTTGTTTATGTTATGGGATTTGGTTAATTATTCAGGTAATGAGTCTAAATCTCTCTAATAGTTTTCAAAATTTTAAGGGTGTTCTAAAATATGTATGTTTTTTTTTTCATTTGTAGGCAAAATTGGCTGAAATTTATCCATGTCATTACTCAAGTGCTGCATTAATTTGCTTCATGGGTGGAATTCAAGCTATTATAGTCGCGATTTGCACGCAACGGCACAAAGATGAATGGCGAGTGGGATTTGACATACGACTATTATCAGCCTCTTATGCAGTATACTTTCCCCCCAAATATTCTTGTATTAACTTTACAAATGCATATGTTGATATATAAATTGCATATTAATTTTAGGGAATCATATCATCAGGATCGATCTTTCCATTAATGGCATGGTGTGTTCGGAAAAAAGGCCCGTTATACACGTCTTCGTTTAACCCGTTGATGCTTATAATGGTTGCCGTCTTGAGTTCTATCTTGTTTAGCGAAGATTTTCATCTCGGAAGGTCATTGTTTTCTTTATTTATTAACATTTCCAAATTTTTCGCGTAACTGGTATTTAAAACTAATCATACTTAATTAACAAACTACCTCTCTTTTGCGCTTTGAAGTGTGTTAGGTTCGATTCTTATCGTGGCTGGTTTGTACTTGGTGATATGGGGAAAAGGAAGAGAGGTACTAAACGAGCCACATGTCGAATCAATTGTTATCAGCGAATCGATCGAAGTCATAGCTACACCTACTCGAAGCCAAACTGATTTGCACAATAAATCTTTGGAAAAATGTACAGAAAGAGAAAACAAAGAAGGGTAGTGGGAAAAAAATCAGATGAGTTTGTTGAGATCGTGCAATAATTAGTTACCATGTATAAAAGGAAGGAAATTTTTGAAATGTAGACCAAATTTTTTTTGAAATACCCGAAATAGCCAACTTAGTTTGGAAATTAGGACCAAAAAAGTCATAGCTACACCTACTCGACTTTTGAAACGTCGAGAGCATCAGAAACCATCGACTTTTGAAAAGTCGAGCAAAACTGGTCGACTTTTCAAACGTCGAGAATTAGGAGCTTTCGGTGAATTTCAAAAGTCGAGATATTGAGCACCGCTAATTCAAGAATCGGTGAATTTATCGACTTTTGAAAAGTTGATACATTTACCTATTTAAACCCTCCCGGACTGATTCATTTTCATCATCTTTTTCCCGTAGTACTATAAGCGAAATCGTATATCTCCTTTTTTTCTTCAAGGTATGATTTCATATTATTTTCGTTTGTAAATAAATATTGTGTGCTTACTTGATGTATTTATACGCTGCGGTATAACATGCAAAATGGTTATTTAAACTTAGTTGTTTACTGGAACGGAACCATTAATTTGAGCTGTTTGATTCCCCGTTATGAAGGTGGTAATCGGAAAATGCCGAACATGCCCAGTTACAGTACATATAATGATCTTGAATATTTAATTTATCAAACTATCGAAATAAATCCGCAAATGTACGATATGGTAATAAAATGTAACTGGCCATTTGGTGATGGAACCGGTGATGTTATCGACATCACTGATGACCATAGCCTTTCTATGATGATAAGCAATCTTCAGAATAAAACGATCAAATTGTTTGTAAAACTCATTCCTAACCATTGTTATCAAAATCCAAATCATTTTTATGGTGTTAATTATAATCCTTACCAAAACAGTAGCCAACCATACGTATCAGGTCCTTCACAACCATCGTACGAAACATCCGAAAATTCGATTTATTCGAACGAACCAATTGTTGATCAACCGGATGAGGAGTCTGACAGAGATAGTGGTGAAATGAGTGAAGATTCAGAATCCGATGATGATGAGGCGGAAACAGATGGTCCAGAAGCAGATATCGAGGAGGTAATGAATGCAAGAAATAATAATTTGGATGAAATCAATATTGGTGAAGGGTTGCCGGATGTTTTCGAAAATGACGAATGGGTAGAAGAAATTGTGAGTGAAGAATATGGGAATGATATTAACAGTCCGTGTACGGAACTTTCGGCAAATAATTCTTGGATCGGAATGGCTTATTCAGATAAAGAATCATTGCAACACGCGGTACAAGAATGGACTATTAAAAATTTCGTTAGTTTTGTAGTGAAAAGAAGTAGGCCTAGAGAATGGGATGTCGCATGCAAAAACAATGATTGTTCTTGGAGAATGCGTGCATTTAATCCAAAAAATAGGGATTTTTGGAAAATATCAAAGTATAACGGTCCTCACACTTGTAGAAATGAGAGCGGTAGTAGTGATAGTGTGTAATAAAAATCATATTCATAACATCAAATACTACTCAAATCAAAGAGTTATAAAAACCATAACATAACATCAAATACTACTCAAATCATACACTATTCAAACACATAATAATAATAATAATAATAAAACTATGACAAAAAATCCCAATAGTTATGGCTACTTTGCGGGTTCTGAGAGGTAGACGGATCATCCAAATGTTGCGATCCAGATGTATGATATTGAAATTGATCCGTGCTCAAAAAATCCAAGAAAGAAGGCTCAGATGTATATGGAGGAGGGGGAGGCTGAGATGGATAACTATAAGTAGAAGGCTGAGATAGATACTCATAAGCATGAGGAGGAGGAGGAGGAGGCTGAGTATCGTAAAATGGAGGCTGAGTATCATAAACAGGAGGAGGCTGAGTACAATAAAAAGGCGGAGGCTGAGTATCGTAAGCAGGAGTCTCAGGCTCAACAAGAGACATAATCATGGAACTGAAGGAAATTCTCCCGATCCCGGACCCGCGCAGCGGATATGTAGGCCCGGCCCGGTTCCCATAACCCGAGATCACGCCTCGACTTCGAGGGTACGATGCAAAGTAGGATAGACGATTACCAGCGTGAAATTGATCACGCACGACGGGTTGATCGCTTGCATCCTTCTCTTCTTCGATGTCACGTTGGTGACTAGCCCGTGCATCCCATACCACACGTCTCCCACCGTCTTGACACGTCTCCGGTTGTCTTCATGCGTCCCATGCCCACACGCTTCCACAACCTTTTGCTCCTTTACTTCTCCGGTTTGATCACAAACGAAGAGTCACAAAGTGCAAACTCCTCTACCCGTATCCACCGTGAGTCGTAGCACCTCGGTCGCGGATGCACCTGCCTAAACGATGCACCGGCGAACTTGCATGATTGCTTTCGATTCTCTAGACGGAGAAAACTCTTTTCTTCTCTTTTCTCTTTCTCTCTTTCTTCGCACTCTTTCAACTCCTTGATAGAATGATTAACTGGATTGGACTGAATAATAGAGAGAGAAACATCATATTTATACTAAAATAGGATAATGATTGGGTCAAAGGTTCTGTATATCTACTATATACACTTTTTCAAACATAAAACTATATGCACCCTTTTCAGTATTCTGTTGAAACGAAATTGTTAAATCGCTCCAACCGACTTCAAACCTTCACGAAAGTTGTAGATAATCTTATTATATTTCCAACCCAATTTGGCCCAGCCCAATTAGAGTTCGGATGCGAAAGTTATGACGATTTTACTAATTGTATGTCAAACTGTCGCACCCTTTCGGTATTCCATTAAAACGACACTGATACATCGCTCAAATGAAATATATTTCTTCATGAAAGTTCTAGATAATCTCATTATCTATCCAACCCAATTTTAACCAATCAAATTGGAGTCGTTATCTGAAAGTTATGCCAGTTTTACTAAAATTATTTCTTATGCCCACGAACGCGTACGTTCATTTGTCCTTCTACGTACCATTTTACCGTTGATCCAAAACTGTATTTCCTTCAGGAACTAGAAGGCTGAGTCGTCGGTACATGTGTATCATAATGCAAGAGGGACCTGGGAAAGCATCTCGTCTGTGTAAGGGTCTCATTCAACCTAAATAAATAAAATTTTATAAACATAAATATAATCAAAAAAATATTAAATAAATGCATACCTGTGTTTTTTCCAAGTCATCCAAACACCCCGCAAGATAACAAGTTTGTGCCGCAATATTGTTATTTTTGGAAGAAATGCTTGCTCCGGTCCATTTCCACATTAGTGACATCATTTCACCAGGAGTTGCTCGATAAGAAACAATCTTAGGTCTCCCCTGCAGTAAATGAAATCAAGATCATGCCTGTCAAATTAAATTCAAAAATTAATATCTTTATTAAATAAAATGTTATAATTTTTTTTTTACCTGAAGAAGAGAAAACCATCCATATGAGTGCTTGTGCCCAATCACGACAGGAAATGAAAGTGCATTATATAAATGAGCCAAAACAGCGGCTCCCCATGCATACCCTATACATGTATCGAAATTTTCCAAAAACATAATATACCTTGCTGGAACCGAATCCGTGGTCGAGTCATGAAATACGACACTACCCAAAAAATACAGAATATAAGCACGAGCTTGCTGATCACAATACTCCTCGTCTCGTCCTTCACTTGCTTGTTCAAAATTTGTTTTTAACCACTTCAACTTCATACAGGGTTTTTCTTTCGTCCATACATTCGGACATTGTCCGAGTAATCTAATCACTTCCCTTTTTAAGTTAAGTGAAGAAATATATGGAATTATCACAGGATTACCGTCCACGCACAATCCAGTGAGCAACGCGACATCACGAAGAGTTACAATCATTTCTCCGCAGCGCATGTGAAATGTGTTCGTTTCCGGACGCCATCTTTCCACCAAAGCCGTGAGAAGTGGCCATGAATTCTCGTTTACCGCACATTGCATAATCGGGTAAAATCCCGTCGTCTTAGTATAGGGTTACGCACACGATTATTAGAGTGTGCAGCGGAATTATTCACGCATGCGTAACCTAATTCTACCCTGGATCACAGTCGAAAACCATCCAAAAAGGAAGAGTTGGAGATAATTACCTCGTACAAGTTAGTACGTGTCGATTACTTCTCCAAATCCGTGAACCTTCTCCAAGGAATGCTCGTGCAGTCCCTCTACTCGTGTCCACCTTGATTTCGACCGATCGAAAATCGCCAACGCCGTTCTAGTCGCCGTCACGATCAATCTCTCAAGATCCTTGCTCGAATCTCCCTCTCAATCTCACCAGATCTGATCTGGAATTCTGTGGAAGAGGAAAGAGAAACGACGGCTCAAAAATCCTAGAAAACTTAGGTCAAATTCCGGAATCAGAACTTTATATATATAGGAAATAGGTCAGTTCGAACGAACTTAACATAGTTCGTTCGAACGCACCTAAATGTTCGTTCGAACGAACCCACTTCTGTTTATCACGAATAAGTCCGTTCGAACGCACTGATATAGTTAGTTCGAACGAACCTTATTCTGACTGCAGAATTGCCTATTTATATAAATTCTTCCAAGTTAATTCTTAAGCCATATTTTCTTTCAAACTCCCTCTTGGATTAAGACTTAATCAACTTGGTCATATGTCCAACATATGTCATGAGATCTAATCTCACGTGATTCCATTTTGTTTGTCCAACAAACGTATTGGTGAGCAATATCTTGAGAATCCGATATATTACGAAATCTTGGTGTGACCTTGTAGGTTCGTCTAAGACTGGCAGTGGACATGGCAGCATTCCACAAGGTATTGCGAGCACTAGACTGCCGTTAATACCTACCCAGAATTAGCACGAAAAAGGTGGAGAACACCTTTATGAAGATGCAGTACATCTTCATGCCTAACTCAGATAAGTGTTACTAGTCCTCTTGTTCGCGATATCTCCTGATCAAAAGAGTCACGGTGAAGCCTAAGACTTCAAGTCATCCTCTATTCTTTTTGATCAGATATACTCTTTCCCGATAAGAATTAGATTGATAATTACAATGCGAACTCCATGAGTTCCATCGAGCTTGGCCAAGCATTTCATCAATCTCAATTCAATCGAGGGGCCCGAGAGATATCTCCCTCTATCATTTTTCAAGGTTAGAAAGGAACAATTCCTATCTTGCAATCTCACATCCTTTGCCTATGCTAAAAACAATTCCCAATAGTAATCACTGCTACACAGTTACGCGTAGGGTCAATTATATCAAAGCATTGCCTTTTTACATACTAGGTATCCATGAGACCACTCAAGTATGAAGAACCAAAACGCTCTATCTGGATATGAGTTCGTCTCCAATGACTTTGATCATGTTACAAACTCATATAGTGATCAGTCCAATATACGATGCCGCGTTATCCATATTCTAGAATCGACGCTACCGTCCCAGATCAGTAAAACCTGATCATGTCATCTACGAATATACCAATGTATGTAAAAGCCTCCATTCAGTGAATGGACTACCTGGTTCAAACCTATGAACAACTTTATACACCAATGACGTTTTAGAATTATATTCATTCCGTTTAGTGGTTTTACTATCATTCAATTGACGAATCAATATGCCATGATCAGGTTTTACTAGAATAAAATTCTAGTCTATGGCCATGCAACATATTATTCTCAACTGACTCGATGCACTAAACTAGAATAAAATTCAAGGTCTATCCGATCATTTATAATCGAATAACCTCTCACACACTTTCTTGTTACTTAAAATTTTTGAAATATGAAGGTTTAGGTCATATGATGAATAGTAATATAGATATCTGTTTCTCAAACAAATACAATCCAAATAACAGGCCTAGGGCATAATAAATGTTCTCCCACTTTCACTAGGCTGATCGAATCCCCTTATGCAATGAGAAACATAATAAAACACCCAATCTAACACTACGATAGATATCCCAATCCTATCGCCCTAGCATGCTGCTCATGCTTGGCCCGTGATAGTGCTCGTAAATGGATCGGCCACGTTATTATCAGTAGGTATCTTTATTATTTTCACGTCACCTCTCTTCGTAATCTTACGAATCAAGTGGTAACGCTGGGGTAAATGCTTGGACCTGTGATGCGCTCGCGGTTCCTTGGATTGTGCTATTGCTCCGTTATTGTCACAATATACATCCATGAGACCCGAGATGCTTGGCATAACGCCAAGTTCCATCACGAACTGTCGTAGCCAGACAGCCTCCTTTGCGGCTTTCGAAGCCGCGATGTATTCCGCTTCAGTTGTAGAATCAGTCACCGTCTTCTGTTTGGATCTTTTCCAAACAACAGCTCCCCAATGGAGCGTGAAGACATAACCACTTGTTTACCATCCAATGGTAACTCAGAATTTTGTTCCATACTGACTTGTTCACTATGTGGTTCTCGAATTTCTTCGAGATCAATTTTTACTCCCACTGGCTTGATGATCTAGGAATTTCTTCTCTAAGAAGTATTCTCGTCAAACCACGAAAACCTTGTTTTCGCTAGGCAAGTAAAATTAGTATCCTCGGGATACCCCACAAATAAACATTTGTTAGATCTTGGCTCGAGTTTGACGTCTGTCTCGCAGCCCCAAATCTTAAGATAAGACAATAATGGCACCATGCCATGCCATAATTCATATGGTGTCTTTTCAAAATGATTTGGACGGAACTTTATTCAGTAATGAGCAGTTGTTTGAGGTGCTAAACCCCAAAATGACTTTGGCAAATCCGTTCGACTCATCATCGATCGAACCATGTCTAACAAGGTCCGATTCCTCCTCTCGGACACTCCATTCCATTGGGGTGTACCGGGTGGAGTCCATTGTGATACTATACCACAATCTCGAAGATAGTCCTCAAACTCATAGCTCAAGTATTCACCACCTCGATCCGATCGAATGGTTTTTACTTTCTTGCCCAGTTGAAGTTCTACTTCATGTTGAAACTCTTTGAATTTCTCAAAAGTTTCACTTTTGTGACGCATTAAGTATAGATATCCATATCTACTATAATCGTCAGTAAAAGTCACGAAGTAGTGATACCCATTTCTAGTCTCGACACTCATCGGTCCACATACATCGGAATATATGAGGGCCAACACATCTTTCGTTTTTCTCCTTTCTCGGAGAAATGTGTCTTTGTCATCTTACCCATCAAACAAGATTCGCAATTTTCTATTGACTCTAAGTCAAAACAATGTAGCACTCCATCCTTTTGGAGTCTAGCAATGCGTTTCTCGTTTATGTGTCCGAGATGACAATGCCATGAGTATGTTTCATTAGTTTGAGTATTTAAACGTTTAGTATTCATGTTATAAATGGACCGATTATTATCGTTATTTTCTAAATCCAAGACATATATACCATTTTCAACTAGAATATTACTAAAGAAAATGTCATTCTTGCAAATAAAACAATCATTAGTACCAATAACTAATTCATATCCATTCGCAACAAGTCTCGAAATAGAAATAATACTCCCACTCAAAGTAGGTACATAACAACAATTATTCAAAATGAATATAAGTCCATTTGGCAAAGTTTACGTTGTTAGGGATTCGGGCAATCATATTGCACAGCGGAATTTATCCGAACCCCTTAAGCCATGGATCTGTGTATCGCTAATTAGATACGAAGGAAGAGTTTCAAAATTTTCACCTCAGATTTAGTTTAAATCTGGTTGAAGGAAGCTTCCTGAGATCACGTTGGTGTGCTCGAACCGGCACTACCCTCTATCGGTATCCACACGCGACTCGTCTAGGCTGGATGTGAAGGCCTCCGATGCTAGTCGGATCCTTCCTCCCTTCAGAAAATCTGCTTGGCTTCTCTTTTCTTTCACAAAGAAATTCTGCCTAGCTTCACTCTTTTCTTTCTACTGAGAAAACTCTTTTCTCTTCTTTTTGACTCTCCAAGAAAACTCCTTTTTCTTTTAGTCAAAAATCTGTTCTCTAAAAATGAGTGAATCTATCCTCTCTCTTTCATAAAGAGCTGTGGTGTGTATTAATCATCGAGTGGGAAAAAAACTCTTAGCATTCCCACCCACTATCTTTCATCCAATGAATGATATCCTGAGCATTAATACCATGCACCCATACATGCATGTAGCATTCATTTAATGCTATACACCTTCTGTTCGAACAGAATAATATCCTCGTTCGAACAGAATAATATCCACGTTCGAACAGAATAATATCCTGATTCAAACTGAATAATATCTATGTATCTGATTTTCTGTGTCCAGTCCGAACTTGTCTTTGTGTGTGACCCTATAGGTTTATTTAAAGTTGGCAGCATATTAAATCTCTATTTAAATATGCAAATCATAATTGGCCTCTAGCAAGGCATTATGACTACCCAAATTAAATAAATGATTTGTGATCATAACCTATTTATCAAATAGACAAATTTCTAGCTCTCTTGTTCATACGATATCTGTTGATCAAAGACATGGTCAAATGTCATCCTTTCTAAATCAACTTAACTCTTTCCCGATATAGAATTAGATTGAATGTTCAATTAGTATTAACAACACATGTTAATCTTATTGAGCGTGGCCACGCATTTCCTTCAATCCTAATTCATCAGGGGGCCCTGAGAGATATCTCTTTCAATCATGAAAGGAACAACTTCCATCTTGGTTATTCACATCCTCCAACATGCTTCATGTAATACCCAATGATGATCTTGATTACCCGGTTAAAGATAACAAAGAAACATATCTAAGTATCACAATTCACAGGTGAGAAATCTAATGATAACCTCAGGTCAAAGAACTAAAATTCTATTTGTTTATGAGAATATATATAATGACAATAACCATGTATATTCTCATAAGTTGGTCAGTCCAATATGTAGTCTCTAATACATATATATATTCCATATTTGACATCACTACATCTCTATGTATTCCATGTCCATGATCAGTAAAACATAATCATCTCATATGCGAATATACTGGTGTACATATATATTCTATTTCCTTAGACATGTATATCTCTATATACATCATATATATGACCAGGGACATTTAGAATCGTATTACGTTCATTGATACAGTTTTACTATCATAATCACATATTATGATGATGTATAAACTAGTGATACAATTCAAGGCTTATTCACATATTCCTAAATATGTTAAATAACCAGTACACGTATTAAATGAAACTTTAATTCAATATTAAAATATTAGATTAACAACACATAAATAATAACTATCCTTTGTTTACATACAAGCTAAACAGTTTAACAAGGTACGATTTCTCCTCTCGGAAACACCATTCCATTGAGGTGTACCGGGTGGAGTTAATTGTGAAACAATTCCACAATCTCTTAGATAGTCATCAAAATCTTGGCTCAAATATTCACCACCTCGATCAGATCGAATGGCCTTTATTTTCTTGCCTAGTTGATTCTCTACTTCATTCTTAAAATCTTTGAACCTTTCAAATGATTCTGACTTTTGTCTCATCAAGTAGACAAAACCATATCTACTATAGTCATCAGTGAATGTAATGAAGTATCTATAACCTCCTCTGGCTTCCATGCTCATTGGGCCACATACATCAGTATGTACGAGCTCCAACAACTCATTGGATCTTTCACCAACATTTGAGAAAGGTTTCTTAGTCATTTTGCCTAATAAACAAGACTCACATGTCTCATATGATCTCATATCAAATGAGTCTAAAAGTCCATCGGTATGGAGTTTAAAAATGCGTTTCTCATTTATATGGCCTAAACGACAATGCCAAAAGTAGGTCTGATTATCAACATGAGACATTATCCTCTCGGTATTGATATTAAATATGGATTTGTGATTATTCAGATCTAGCACATAGAGACCATTTTCTAATGAAACATTTCCATAGAAAATTTCTTCTTTACGGATAGTACAATTATTATCTTCTATAATAAATTTGTAACCATCCAAAGCTAGTCTTGAAATAGAAATAATATTCCTGTTCATACCAGGTACAAAACAACAATTGTTTAGTTCTAATACAAATCCATTAGGTAAAGTTAAATGGTAATTTCCTACGGCTAAAGCAGCAACTCTTGCTCCATTTCCCACACGTAGGTCCATTTCACCTTTAGCTAATTTCCTTCTACTTTGTAGTCCCTGCACATTTTTACAAATGTGAGTGCCACATCCGGTATCTAATACCCAATTTGACAAAGTAGATAAGTTAACATCAATACCTGAGGCACTTGCCGAAACTGCTTTCTTCTTCTTCACTTCTTCTAAGTAAAGAGGGCAGTTCCTTTTCCAATGGCCATCTTTATGGCAATGGAAACAAGTGGTCGGTTCAGATTTCTTGATCTTTGGTTTGGGCAACATCTTGCCCTTACCTTTGTTCTTGCCTTTGAACTTCTTCTTGAACTTTCCCTTTTGAACCATCAGAACTTCGTTGACATTTGATGCCTTGAAGTCTCCGGACCTATTGGTAGCCTCAAAATTCTTGAGCATACCATGTAATTCCGGTATTGTTTTGTCCATAGAGTGCATGTTGTAGTTAGAAACAAACTGTGCGAAATTCAGAGTCAAAGACTCAAGAATCAAGTCAGTTTCCATCTCATGGCTGACTTTCGCACCTAGTTTCTCAAGGTTATCAACATAACCTTTCATCTTTAAAACATGTGCACTCACAGATGTACCCGAGACCATTTTACAGTTGAACAACGCCTTGTGAGTGTTAAACCTCTCAAGTCTGGCTTGCTCTTGGAACATTTCCTTGAGCTGTTTGTGCATAACATATGCATGCGAATCTACAAACTGCTTTTGAAGATCCGATGACATAGTTGCCAACATGAGACAGGTTATTTCAACATCATCATCTATGAACTTTTCATAGTATTCTTGGTCCACTTGGTCAGCATCTGCTGGTGGTTCTTCAGTTAGGAGAGGCTCATCAAGAACATAACCCTTATGTTCAGCCCTAAGAACAATTCTTAGATTTCGCTCCCAATCCAGAAAGTTTTTACCATTCAACTTCTCCTTCTCAAGGAGAGATCGCAAATTTAAACTGTTTGAAGACATTTTTCTACATGGAATAAAATGTGCAAAATTAATACATTTATAGATGATAACATTTATGTTTTAGTTCATTTAAAATACTCCCACTATTTTTTATCAAATCAACAACCCTCACTGTGTTGGTTCGGATACATTCCAACTACATGTACCATAGTGGCTCAAGATCCATATTTCGCAAAATCCTAATCGGCTTTGGCTCGTCTCAGAATTCTGTTATTTAGGTAGGATCAAATCCAATTGCATCTCCATGCAACTCTTGAGATCATTTATGAGATCAGGGGTTTATGAGTCTAACTCAAAAATCCATGTGTGTACATATCTCATCTTATGCCCTAAGTTCAAGTCCGACTTGCTACTTAGTTAAGTACTAACCATAACTGATTATCATCCAATTAATCTACCAACACACCCAGCTTTGGCATGACCTATGTTGGTAATTAATCAATGCATATTCTCCCGCCAACTATATAAGCTCACACACCCAGCTTTGGCATGACCCATGTGAGTGATATAAAGGCCCTGAGAATTTCAGAATATGGGAGGCATTTTCTCAACTTAATAATTAGTAGAGGGATTTCTAATTTATTTATCACATGTATAAGCATATCACATCACACATCACAGAATTAATTAAATGATATAGCATGACCATGATCTTTATAAGCCACTATAAAGATCTCTAATTAATTACTTATAATGAACTCTTTCATTATAACAGCGGATGTGGCAATGAACTCCTTCATTATGTGACCGGTTATGGCGGTGAGCTTCTTCATCATGTGATCGGTTGTGATGATGAACTCCTTCATCTTGTGATTGCTTGTGGCGATGAACTCCTTCATCTTGAGAATAGTTGCGTCGATGAACTCCTTCATCTTCATTTAAATAAAATAACAACCTATTCTACTTTTACAACTTGGACAACTCACCGGTCGCCATAAATTAAATTTACAACTTGGACAACTCACTGGTCGCCATAAATTAAATTTACAACATGCAATCACATCATTCAATCACAACACAAAGTTTTGGCCATGCTATATCATATATCGTTGAATTATAAAATACATATATACATTTCGACTAATACATATGCAATAATCGCCACGTGAGACCAGAATAATATCCTGCATCTCATGCAATAATATCCTGCATCTTATGCAATAAATCTCAGCGTGAGACAGTGCACCTTCTGTTTGAACAGAATAATATCCTCGTTCAAACAGAATAATATCCGGCATCTCATGCAATAATATCCTGCATCTTATGCAATAAATCTCAGCATGAGACAGTGTACATTTCTGTTTGAACAGAATAATATCCTCGTTCAAACAGAATAACATCTTGCATCTCATGCAATAATACCCTGCTCGAGACAGTGCACCTTCTTATGCATAATATCAATCAAAATACATATGTATTTTTATAATTCTCAGAAACTCTAAACTAGTACATCTAATATACTAAATCGATCTAATAAACGATACACGTGGCTCTGATACCACTGTTAGGGATTCGGGCAATCATATTGCACAGCGGAATTTATCCGAACCCCTTAAGCCATGGATCTGTGTATCGCTAATTAGATACGAAGGAAGAGTTTCAAAATTTTCACCTCAGATTTAGTTTAAATCTGGTTGAAGGAAGCTTCCTGAGATCACGTTGGTGTGCTCGAACCGGCACTACCCTCTATCGGTATCCACACGCGACTCGTCTAGGCTGGATGTGAAGGCCTGCGATGCTAGTCGGATCCTTCCTCCCTTCAGAAAATCTGTTTGGCTTCTCTTTTCTTTCACAAAGAAATTCTGCCTAGCTTCACTCTTTTCTTTCTACTGAGAAAACTCTTTTCTCTTCTTTTTGACTCTCCAAGAAAACTCCTTTTTCTTTTAGTCAAAAATCTGTTCTCTAAAAATGAGTGAATCTATCCTCTCTCTTTCATAAAGAGCTGTGGTGTGTATTAATCATCGAGTGGGAAAAAAACTCTTAGCATTCCCACCCACTATCTTTCATCCAATGAATGATATCCTGAGCATTAATACCATGCACCCATACATGCATGTAGCATTCATTTAATGCTATACACCTTCTGTTCGAACAGAATAATATCCTCGTTCGAATAGAATAATATCCACGTTCGAACAGAATAATATCCTGATTCAAACTGAATAATATCTATGTATTTGATTTTCTGTGTCCAGTCCGAACTTGTCTTTGTGTGTGACCCTATAGGTTTATTTAAAGTTGGCAGCATATTAAATCTCTATTTAAATATGCAAATCATAATTGGCCTCTAGCAAGGCATTATGACTACCCAAATTAAATAAATGATTTGTGATCATAACCTATTTATCAAATAGACAAATTTCTAGCTCTCTTGTTCATACGATATCTGTTGATCAAAGACATGGTCAAATGTCATCCTTTCTAAATCAACTTAACTCTTTCCCGATATAGAATTAGATTGAATGTTCAATTAGTATTAACAACACATGTTAATCTTATTGAGCGTGGCCACGCATTTCCTTCAATCCTAATTCATCAGGGGGCCCTGAGAGATATCTCTTTCAATCATGAAAGGAACAACTTCCATCTTGGTTATTCACATCCTCCAACATGCTTCATCTAATACCCAATGATGATCTTGATTACCCGGTTAAAGATAACAAAGAAACATATCTAAGTATCACAATTCACAGGTGAGAAATCTAATGATAACCTCAGGTCAAAGAACTAAAATTCTATTTGTTTATGAGAATATATATAATGACAATAACCATGTATATTCTCATAAGTTGGTCAGTCCAATATGTAGTCTCTAATACATATATATATTCCATATTTGACATCACTACATCTCTATGTATTCCATGTCCATGATCAGTAAAACATAATCATCTCATATGCGAATATACTGGTGTACATATATATTCTATTTCCTTAGACATGTATATCTCTATATACATCATATATATGACCAGGGACATTTAGAATCGTATTACGTTCATTGATACAGTTTTACTATCATAATCACATATTATGATGATGTATAAACTAGTGATACAATTCAAGGCTTATTCACATATTCCTAAATATGTTAAATAACCAGTACACGTATTAAATGAAACTTTAATTCAATATTAAAATATTAGATTAACAACACATAAATAATAACTATCCTTTGTTTACATACAAGCTAAACAGTTTAGCCTAGGGTATTATTTAGTTCAGCCCAGGGCATTATTTCATTCAGCCTAGGGCATTATTCCTTCATACGTCCCTTCGGCTAATGATGCTACTCAAGCTCCATTCCCGACGCGTAAATTAATTTTGCCACGAATCAAAAATCTTCTACTTCTAAGGTCCTGCATATTATTACAAATATCAGTCCCATATCTAGTGTCCAACACTCATGATGGTGAAGTAAAGAAATGAGATTCGATAACTGAAATACCTGATGCCGATGTGTCCAAGGAAGCGGTCTTTTGCTTGCTCTCCCTCAGGAAGATCTCGCAATCACGCTTCCAATGCCCCTTCTTGAGGCAATGGAAACACTTCTTGGTATCCTTGCTCATAGACTTAGGCGCAACCTGATGTGAGGCAAATAAGACACAAATTTAATGCTTAATTTGGGGATTTTAGCCCTTGTGAAGAACAATTATATATACTTTATTAATCATATTTGAGATAACATGAATATTTCTTCACTAAGTGTGTTTTATTGCTTAATCACAGGAATTAGAAGGAATTTCTGGGAATTTGGAGAGTGTAGTTGTCTCCAACACGTCAAGGAGAGTGAAAACGATATATTACACCGATATATTCGGTACATGAATGAGACGGGAGGCAAACAATTATCATGATAGAAACTTACACAAAAGTCTACACGAAAACCACTCAATCCTTAGCCCTTATCCTGCCCACCTACCTTTGGTGGGAATTACCTCCTTACCCCCAATCCTCTCCACCAACTCGTGGCCAATAAGAAGACTCCATGAGTGCTATAAATATGACCACAAGGGCCACGAGTTTGGGACGCTCTTTTTCACGCCCATTCTCTCTCTCTCTCTCTCTCTATCTCTCTCTCTCTCTCTTTCTCTCTCTCTCTCTCTCTCTCTCTCTCTCTCTCTCTCTCTCTCTCCCTCTTAAGCAAGTCCAAGAACTTCCAAGAACACGCAAGAATTGCAAATACGAACGATAATTTTCTAAAATCGATCACCGAATAGAAGCTCACTTCATTCGGTGAATCGGTTTACACTTCGACGAAGATCGAGTTGCGAGGATTGAGGTGGAGCTTTCTTCATCCGAATCCGCGCAAGCAAGGAGTCAAGCTTACTCTATTCCACTCGGGAGCTTTCTTCCAATTGGACTTCTTGCAATCTCGAGTTCACTCAACCGGTACGGAGCTTTCTTCGATTGGCAAGTGAATCGGTACGAAAGGAACACGTTGTGCGAGGCGACTAGCTCACTAGCATCTCGAGGCAACGGAGAAGGCATCCAAGACGAGACTCGGAGCTCACTTCATCTCTCTAGGTGTTTTCTTTCCTTTCTTGTAATTCTTGTAGTTTAAATTCGAATTGGATTTGTGTAAAGAATTCTCGGTTTAATGAATCTTTAGTTCTTGTTACTTGAATCAAATCTTTGTTAGCATTTTTACTTGATCTCTTACTTTTAATTACTGCCTTGAACTTAGTCTAAATCTCCCTTGGTTTAATCTCAAAACAAACCTTCAATTCAATCCTCAATTCAAATTGCAATTTCGAAATCCAGAACAAGTTCCGTTGTAACGGAACCCAACTTGCGTTGTAACGGACACTTCGGTTTGTACCTGACTTTCAGTCTGTTGGTACTCCGTTGTAACGCACTTTACTTCCGTTGTAACGGACCAGCAAGGAAAAGCATTCAATACCACTCATACTAGTGCGTTGTAACGGACATAAGAGTCCGTTGTAACGGATCAACCAATCCGTTATAACGCTACTCCTATCCGTTATAACGGAATTTCCTCCGTTGTAACGGACCTTCATATCAATTCCTGCGTTAGCATTACCCTAATGTCCGTTGTAACGGAACCTACTTCCGTTGTAACGGACTACCTTCTGTGAATTTTCTTTGTTATTTCTAGTCCATTTTGATCCAAATTTTGACGCAATTGCTCCCCGTGGAACGAATCTATACATTTGCCACTGTACAAACTTAGATTACAAATTTTGTTGATTGTTCGGGGTTTTACCACAACGACATATTAAACACGCCAAAAACCCGCTCATCACAACCTTGTTGCCCTTTGCCTTCTTGTTTTTGTTCCCATTGCTTGGACTCTTCCCTTCAACCACCAATACCTCCGAAGTCCTAGACTTCTTGTAATGTGGTTTCATGTCATTTTCGTATGTTCTGAGCATTCCGAAAAGCTGGGGAATAGTCCTTGAAGGGGAATATCCCCGGCCCCGGGCCCGCGCAGCGGATATGTAGCCCCGGTCCGATTCCCCGATTCCCGAGATCACGCCACGACTTCGAGGGTACGATGCAAATAGAAGGTTAGATCCATACCAGTTCCAAATTGATGGAACACGAAGGGTTGATCGCTGCCTCCTATTCCTTCGGTCACGTTGGTGACTTTACGCGCGTCCCATACCGTGCGTCCTTCACCGTTCGTTCCCGTTCTTCGATCCTTCGGTTCGATCACAACGGAGAGCCCCAAGTGTTGCTCCTCCACACGTATCCACCTTGAGTCGGAAGACGCCGGACACGGATACACCTGCCTAGACGATGTATCGATGCACTTGCTTGATCTCGATCGATTCTCTATTAATCTCTCTTCGTGCCTTTTCACTCACAAAAGATCAAATCTGAATTTGCTCTTTTCTTGTGTCTTGGGCAGAATATTGCTTTGAATTACTTCTGAATTCCTTAGTGAAGATGAGAGAGAAAATCCTATTTATACCTAATAGGATAAGGATTAGCCAAAAGGCATGTATATCCAATATACATCCTTTCACACAGAAAACTGTATGAACCTGTTCAGTATTCTGTCCAGACGAAATTGATAAATTTCTCTGACAGAAAATCAACCAACACGAAAGTTGTAGATAATCTTATTATCTACTCAACCCAATTTGGCCCAGCCCAATTGGAGTTCGTATGCAAAAGTTATGACTGTTTTACTAACTGTATGTCATACTGTTGCACCCTTTCGGTATTTCACAGAAACGACACTTATAATTCGTTCATATGAAATATATTTCTATATGAAGGTTGTAGATAATCTCATTATCTATCTAACCCAATTTGAACCATTCTAATTGGATTTTCCCACTGAAAGTTATGGCCACGAATGTACGACTACATTCGTTTATCCTTGTGTACACTTTTACGGTTGATCCGAAACTGTATTTCTTTCAGTCTCCCACTCAATTTCAGATCTACCTAAAAGGTACTCATGCATATCCAATACGCACGATTTTAGAGAATATAGCTCGCGTATCAAATACCAAGCTATGCACATCCAATGTGCCGATTTTATGATCAAGCCCGACTTAGTACGACTCGTTGTGTGACCATGTAGGTTCGACTTAACGATGGCAGTAGGTTGTTTCCAATGCCTACAAGCTCATGAGCGGGATCTAGTCACTCCATCATAGCTACCCATGTTAAACGAAAAATGATTGTGATCATTGTGCCTATCTCGAATAGCGGTTACTAGTTCTCTTGTTTACGATATCCGTTAATCAAAAGGCACGGTAATAGTCATCCTTATAATTTGATTAACTATACTTATTCCCCGATTCCGAGTTGAGTTAACAAATTTCAATCGATATTAACCATTAATATCATTGACTGTGGCCACAGTTTTCGTTAATCGACTCATCGAGCGGCGCCTAAGAGATATCTCTTCCTTTCGGAATAAACAATTCCTATCTTGGAGACTCACATTGAATTCCGTGTTTCGGACAATACCCAATGATGACCCTTTTAACTCCCTGTTACGGTGAGCGTAAGATCATATCAAAGCATTGTGTTACGCACGTAACGCAATCAATGATCCCCTCAAGTATGAAGAATCTAAAACCCCATCCGTCGCAAGTCCATATATAATGACTAAATCATGTCATGGTCTCGCGGCTTCGGTCATATCCAATATATGTAACCTAACATATATCTACGTTCCCGATTCGACAAGCACCTTGTCCCATGATTAGCAAAACATAATCATCTCCTCGGCAAACGTACTAGTGTACGCGTTCAGTCTATCCAATAATAGAAATGCTTCTCTCTTAAGCAAGCTGATCCGCGACTAGGGATGTTTAGAAATGACACTTTAAGTGTGACGGTTTCGCTGCACATGGTCCTCAACCATGTCGACGTCCACACAAGTTCAAATCAAGGTTCATGTAACAATCATATTACACAACCCGCACACAGTTTTCATATAAGGTGAATGCATATTTAATTTAAGTAAACAAAATTTTTAAAAGGAATGCATTCATATGGACTAAGTATATGGATGATACAACGTTTACCTATGGGTATCTCCATACCCATAACCTGCGAGGACTATCGTATTAGATAACTACACTCTACTCTCTTCTTCCTCCTCTAGGTATCTCCATACCCATAGTCATCGCATGACAGTCACGCGCGACTAGAGAGAGCGGTTTTGAAAACGGGTCCGCACGTTCCCGCTAGTGTTAATCATCATCAGGATTGGAACATTTCCAATACCTACGATCACATATTTTCACAAAATTTCATGGATCAAATGAAATTTTCTGAGTATTGGCTAGAAGTGGTTGTGACCTCGGCATTTTTGGCTTGTACTATTGCGTCTTACGCAATAAACAACCATAAATCCGATAACTCGTGACTACTAGAGTTAGGTCATGTATCCTTGATCCATACCACTTCCTTTTGCGATTAATAACCGCAATATACTCGCCACCGCAAATAGAATCATAAACTTTTGGTCTTGTGGAACCTTTCCACATAACCGTGTTTTCATTTAAGCAAAACATGTACACACTTTGTGATCGAAAGTCGTGCTACATATTTGGACGTGTTTAATCTTTGGAAACTGTTGTTGTTATAACTCTTTATAACCAACACGTCCTCCACACCATTATAGATAATAAATCCTGAATTCTTTCGCAAAGTATTCAAGGATAAACTTCACCTCTATCAATACAAATCTCGATGGGTTCAAATATACATAACCATTATGTATATATTTGTATAACTATTATACATTCACAAGAGTTAGTCTCATGTAATCGAATTACATTCAAACTCATGTGATTCCCATGATTTTTATTGACGGTGAATTAGACGCTTTATTTGTACGACAGATAGCCACATACATATCATGACAGATATAATAGATCCTAACATCAAAATGTAAGGCATCATATTATTACTTTTCGCGCTGCTTGATGTCTCACATCGAGCCGTTGAAAATTTCTGTCATTCGACATTTCGATTTAACTCCTCCAAGGAGTTTACATGTTGAAAACCATTTTCAACAATATGTCGATATATGTGCTATAACATAGAACGAGGAACTTCTTAGATCTATCCTATAGATCTTCACGCTTAATTCATAAGCGGTCTCGTCTAAATCCTTTGTCGTTACAAGAAATATAACGCAGCTCCCACTAACCTTCATGTGTACACAAAGTTTCCATTCGTTTCGACAATTTTATAACAGTTTATAACTTCGTCAAAACGAATATTCCAATTCCGAGAAGCTTTCTCTAATCCATCATATGGATCGTTAAAGCGTGCATATCTTATCCCCGATTCTTATGAATCGACAAAACCGTAAGGTTGTGTCAAGTACACATCCTTTCATAAAATTTCTGTCAAGAAATTCGGTTTTGACATCCATTGGCCACATCACATAGTCATAATACGCGACCATGGCAAGCATAATTTCGAGAATGGGAAAGCATGGCAACAAGCGAAAATGTTTCTTCATAGTCCGACTATGAATTGCATGAAACTCTTCGCAAAAAGCCTCGCTTTACATATATGCGTATTCCTATCCATGTCAGTTCTTCATCTTGAAAAACCCACTCACATTTCACGGGTCTAACCCAGAAAGTAATGAAATCAAGTTCTGAACTTGATAATTTACATGGATCGAATCTCAGATTTCATGACACCATGTCATGTGGAATCAACCTTTCATAGCATCCTTGTAGGATATCGAATCATCATATGATTTCGATCTATCATCATTAGCCTCGATAAATCCGTATTTACTGGCTTATGATATAGCCTACTTGATCTACGAAAAATTCCTTTGTGTGTTCGACTTGCGTTCATCAACTCTTGATGAAGCCATGTCAACTTTCATCGGTACAATGTTCATTTTCAAATCACGAACTCTTTCGAGATTTATTCTACTCCCACTAACCCGCATAGAGATAAAGGGCACCAAGTTCCAAACTTGTGCGTATCTAGTCCTCCTCCAAGAAGGCATCTCTTCGAGCCACAAAAATCTCATTTTCGCCGGGACGTTAGAACTAATACCCTTTAGTTTCCTTAAGGATAAACGAACAATTTCCAGATTTGGGATTGAGTTTAACCGAAACAAATTTCGAAATACACTCACATCCTCAAATCTGTACAAGTGACAACTTCGGAACCATTCCGATCCATATCTCATATGGCGTCTTTTGTACCGATTAGAAGGTTTATGATTCATATCTTATATGCAACCATTCATTAGTGCCGCTGTCTCAAGGGTGTATCCCCAAAATATTTTGGGAGATCATATTTGACTTATCATTTATCGAACCATGTCCAACATGCGTTCATTTCCTCTTTTCGGACACATCTCAATGTTCCGAATAAAGACAATCGTGAAACGATTCCACAATCATAAATGATCATCAATATTCATAACTCAAATATCGCCTCTTCGATCCTATCGAAAGGTTTAGCTGAAATACTCGCCTTCTCGATCCTATCGAAAAGCTTTGATTTTCTTGCTTTGTTGATTTCGTATTTCGTTTTTGAAACTCTTTGAACATTTCAAAAGTTTCCATTTCGGCACGCATTAAATAGATATTTTCATATCTACTTTAACCGTCCATAAACGTAACAAAATACCGATAGCCTCCTCTTGCCTCGGAACTTATCGGAACATTACATCTAAATATAATTTCCAATAATTCGTTGGATCTTTCTCCAACCTTTGGAGAATGATGCCATTGTCGTCTTGCCTAATAAATAAGTATCGCATTAATCAATCGAATCTAATTCGGATGATTCTAGCAATCCATCATATGGAATCTCGATACGCGAATCTCGTTTATATGGCCAAGACGGCAATGCCAAAAGAAGCAATCAACCTATTGGTTTAATCCTCCTCGGATTTCACCATTCTTTGAGTCACTAGTTTGAACAACTCCTTGTCCGAACTTTCTGTTTTTGGAAAACATTTTCCCAAAATACCCTTAGACATACATTTCTTTCGATCCCGCTTTTGAATTACAAGGACATCCACGCATCTATATGCATTGGATTCCTCGGATACTCTGAGCATCTCCAATTCAAATTTAAATCGCATCTCATGCAATTTCGGGATCGACATATCTATCGAATGCATATGATATTCGGTCACGACGATCAAATCTCGTACCATCAACACACGAGTGTTAATCAAAGACCCATAAGACGTCTCAAAATTAATTTACTCTTTGAGCCGCATCGAACCATTCAACGCGCTCTAGCTTTTGAAGCTATTTCATGAGCTTTGTGTTTTACTTTTATATACACCCGAATTCTCAAAACAATTTTGAGAATATGCGTCTATACATGCCACCTCAAGGCACGTAATATCGTTCGATTCCTTCTTAAAGTTTATCGAACCCGGCTTTCTCTAAAGCCAAAGCCTCGAGCCCCGAATCTACCATTTCCGTGTCCAACACGTTCCTTTAAGTCTAAGAACTATTCTTTGACTATCAAGGTTAATAACGGTAATTCCGGCCCAAAAGCTATCTATCATATCGATCTCATCGATATATTTGGTGTTGCTTGAAAACATAATTCTAAACGGATGATGAAGATTAACTCCTAACCGTGCGTACTTAATCTATATGCTTATATGATAATTATATGATAGTGTTATTTTATCGAATCGATAACCCTCATACCGATACGGGACTCCAAGTCCATAACACTCAAGACCCATATTTCACGATCCTCCCACAAGTTGCTTTGGCAGACGAATGGGATCTCGCTATTTAGGTAGGATTATATCCAATCACATCCAATGCGACTCTTGAACCTTTATAGGATTTCGGTGATGGATCGTATCCAATACAATCCCAGTTCCGTGTGTGCATCCTAACTATGCCCCGAACTTCCAATCAAGTCGGCTTTGGCCTCAACCCTTACTGGCTTGAACGGTTAAAGTCACAACCATACTCATCGTATCGTTCAAATAAACTACTAATAAGTCGGCTTTGGCCTTAACCCTTATCAGTCCCTATTTAACGCTTGCCACCCCGTCGATGACTACAATAACCCATGTCGGCTTTGGCCTTAACCCATGTGAGACGTAGTACCGATCATAGTGGTTGTGAATATGGAAGGCATTTCCATGACTTAAATATTATGAGGGATCATGCCATTGCATGTTTCTAAATCCGTGACATAATCCAATTATATCACTATCACAAGATTTTCATAAATGCATATGTATTTATTTGGGAGTCTAATTATTCTAAATAATTATCTAATTATATGCTAGTATGATTGATGCCGATCAAATCGATATAAAGAACTCAAAATTCCAAGTTGTGTAGCCAATGTTATCACGAAAACAAAATCAGCAACCAGAAACCAGTCCGTTGCAACGCAACATACTCCGTTACAACGGACCTCCAGTATACTTGGCACTCCGTTACAACGGAAGTCCAGTCCGTTACAACGCTATTTATTTCGGAGTTTGGCCAAATTTTGCCAGAAACATGTCCGTTACAACGCAACCTAGGTCCGTTACAACGCTATTTTCTGCAAACTTTCGTCCAAATTTCCAGAGACCAGTCCGTTACAACGCAACATACAGTCCGTTACAACGGACCAACTGTGTAGAGCTCCGTTACAACGGACCCAGTCCGTTACAACGGACTCCAATAGACACCCTAGGCATCCCCGCAACCTCGTATCAGATACAAGGTCCGTTACAACGGACTCCAAGTCCGTTACAACGGAATATGCAGTTTTCACGGTCCTCCTCACACCCCCGCATCCTATACAGGGTCCGTTACAACGGACACCAAGTCCGTTATAACGGAATATGTGTTTTTTCGAAAAATTCTCAATTTCCTGTATCTGCTACAGTGTCCGTTGCGACGGACTGAGCGATTTTTGAACTGCTGTTTTCGCTCGTTTCCAAAACGATCAATCATGAAACCTTTTCACGATTATTCCTAGCTAATCTCAATCAACTATTGATCGATCTCTAGCGAATTTCACTTGTGATTTTAATGGAATTTGACATTCTAAATATGTAACATCATGCAAACGGGTACGAACTTTGATAACCCGTGCGTATATCTAATATACGACTAAGATTCGACCCTCGAATCGATGGCGATCGCTCTGATACCACTGAAGGGGAATATCCCCGGCCCCGGGCCCGCGTAGCGGATATGTAGGCCCGGTCCGATTCCCCGATTCCCGAGATCACGCCACGACTTCGAGGGTACGATGCAAATAGAAGGTTAGATCCATACCAGTTCCAAATTGATGGAACACGAAGGGTTGATCGCTGCCTCCTATTCCTTCGGTCACGTTGGTGACTTTACGCGCGTCCCATACCGTGCGTCCTTCACCGTTCGTTCCCGTTCTTCGATCCTTCGGTTCGATCACAACGGAGAGCCCCAAGTGTTGCTCCTCCACACGTATCCACCTTGAGTCGGAAGACGCCGGACACGGATACACCTGCCTAGACGATGTATCGATGCACTTGCTTGATCTCGATCGATTCTCTATTAATCTCTCTTCGTGCCTTTTCACTCACAAAAGATCAAATCTGAATTTGCTCTTTTCTTGTGTCTTGGGCAGAATATTGCTTTGAATTACTTCTGAATTCCTTAGTGAAGATGAGAGAGAAAATCCTATTTATACCTAATAGGATAAGGATTAGCCAAAAGGCATGTATATCCAATATACATCCTTTCACACAGAAAACTGTATGAACCTGTTCAGTATTCTGTCCAGACGAAATTGATAAATTTCTCTGACAGAAAATCAACCAACACGAAAGTTGTAGATAATCTTATTATCTACTCAACCCAATTTGGCCCAGCCCAATTGGAGTTCGTATGCAAAAGTTATGACTGTTTTACTAACTGTATGTCATACTGTTGCACCCTTTCGGTATTTCACAGAAACGACACTTATAATTCGTTCATATGAAATATATTTCTATATGAAGGTTGTAGATAATCTCATTATCTATCTAACCCAATTTGAACCATTCTAATTGGATTTTCCCACTGAAAGTTATGGCCACGAATGTATGACTACATTCGTTTATCCTTGTGTACACTTTTACGGTTGATCCGAAACTGTATTTCTTTCAGTCCTTTGCATGTCTAACATGTGGAAATGCGAAATGAACGAATCAAAACTCGGTGGCAGTGACAACATGATCAAATCAGTTTGTAACTCCTCCTCGAATTTCATGCCAAGCCTCTCAAGATGATCGAAATATCCTTTCATCTTGAGAAGGTGCGAGCTAACGGGTGTACCATCTTGCACCTTGCATTGCGTCGCATTGCCAAGAGCTTGATACTTCTTCACCCTTGCTTGAACCTGAAACATCTCCCTGAGCTGTTTCATAATCTCGTATGCTTCATGTTTCTCAAACTGGATTTGATATTCAGGAGTCATAGTAGCCTACATGAGGCATGTGACATCATTCGAATCATCCATCATGGCCTGATATTCGAATATGGCTTCCCCAGTTGCGTCATCCCCTGGCACAGGAGGGATAGGCGTCTCCAAGACATGTGTCTTTCCTTCCTGTTTCAGAACGAATCTCAGATTCCTCTGCCAGTCGAGAAAGTTTCTTTCCGTTCATTCGTTCCTTTTCCAAAATGGAACGCAAACTAAAGCGGTTGTTACTTGGTAAAGCCATGAATTCTACAATTTTGAAAAATAATGTAATTAATAACGTGGTCTTTCATATATTAAAATTCATTTTAAATAACTTGAAATACCCATTATTTTATCATTTCAAATAACCCCCACTATTGAAATGGAGATTTGATACCTTAAATCTCATAATGGACAAGATCTCTATTTAACGTATTTCTAAGGTGACTATGACCAACCACTCAGAAAATACGTCACGTCGGGTAGGACGGTGTCCAATCATCTCCAAGATGATTCTTGCTTTATTCGTGAGGTCCGATATTGAGTCCAACTCAAAACCAGAGTGTGTGTACCTCACTCCTTGCCCCAAACCCTAGCCTAGCTAGTGAATTGGTCAAGCCCAAACCACAAATGGAGTATCATTCAATCAGCGAATTGACATGCCAGACTATGGCCATGCAACACGTCAATTCCTAATCAATGCATGCCTTCCTTGCTACGCATGTGTAAATCTGTGCCAGACTATGACCATGCAACACAGATAAACAAACACTAGTCTAGAAGGTTCCATTTAGGGAGGCATAAGACTTGATAATTACGTGGGAGGATTTTACTTTTTATTAAAATCATTTATTTTATTCATTCACAATAACAAATAAAATTATGGTATAGCATATAGGCCTTTTAGTTTTATGAGCAATCATAAAACCCTAAAATTTCCAACCCTAAAACCCAAGATGATTCCTTGCTTCTTGTGAAGATCCAATCTTCGTGTAGTGTCGTCTTGCCTTGAAGGCCCTTCTTCAAAACTAAACCTATTTTATTTTATTACAACTTTGGAAGACTCACCGGTCCCCACATAATTAAATAAAATACAATTTGGAAAGCTCACCGGCCCCCACACAACACACATACAAGCATTCACAGACAATCCATCCCCGTTTTAGGCTATATGCTATACCGTATCGAATTTATAAATTGAAAATTTTAAAATTATCGGGCATTTTTGACAGAAAAAAATTGGTTGTCCAGAAAATTGTTCGTTCGAACGCAACTCCAAGTTTGTTCGAACAAACGTCAGAAAAAAAAAATTTCAACTTTTTACTCTTTTTTTTTTTTTTTTTTTTTGAACCAGAAATAGGTCCGTTCGAACGCAACTCCAAGTTCGTTCGAACAGATCAGTCCGTTCGAACCGAACACTAGGTTCGTTCGAACAGACCAGTTCGTTCGAACGCAACTCCAAGTTCGTTCGAACGAACCCTATTCTGCCAGCTTTTCTAATTTCTGAAATTCAGCCCAAAAATTCTAAAATTTCCTAAATTCGAATTAAATCATCGATTTTCGATGGTTTTAACGAGCGATTGCTCTGATACCACTGTAGGGTTACGCACACGATTATCATAGTGTGCAGCGGAAATTAGTTCACGTGCATAACCTAATTCTACCGGGATCACGCCCTAAAACCAACGAAAAAGGAGGAGTTTCGGAGAATTACCTCGTACAAGTTAGTACGTGTCGATTACTTCTCCAAATCCGTGAACCTTCTCCAAGGAATGCTCGTGCAGTCCCTCTACTCATGTCCACCTTGATTTCGACCGATCGAAAATCGCCAACGCCGTTCTAGTCGCCGTCACGATCAATCTCTCAAGATCCTTGCTCGAATCTCCCTCTCAATCTCACCAGATCTGATCTGGAATTCTGTGGAAGAGGAAAGAGAAACGACGGCTCAAAAACCCTAGAAAACTTAGGTCAAATTCCGGAATCAGAACTTTATATATATAGGAAATAGGTCAGTTCGAACGCACCTAAATGTTCGTTCGAACGCACCTAAATGTTCGTTCGAACGAACCCACTTCTGTTTATCACGAATAAGTCCGTTCGAACGCACTGATATAGTTAGATCGAACGAACCTTATTCTGACTGCAGAATTGCCTATTTATATAAATTCTTCCAAGTTAATTCTTAAGCCATATTTTCTTTCACTTAGTCGTAACACTACTCTCGGATCCGAAATTTGTCATTTCCTCCATTTTGTGGATTTTTGTTCGAATTTAATAGAGTCTCGATAGGGGTGGGCAAATGGTTCGGTTTATTTGGGAACCGAACCGAACCGGTCGAATTCGGTTTAATCGGTTCGGTTTTTCGGTTTATTTGGTTCGGTTCGGTTCAAAAATTTATATTATTCGGTTTATTCGGTTCGGTTCGGTTTTGGTGTTTTCAGAACCGATTAAACCGAACCGACCGAATTAATACTATTTTTCACTTTTTTTATTATATTTATTTAAAAATATGAAAATTAAATATTGTAAAATTAGAAATAAAATAAGTATATTTTATATGATTTGTTTTTATATATTTTTTTTAAATAACATTTGAATTTTAACATTATAAAACTTCTAATTCGGTTCAACCGAATAAACCGAATAAGAAATTCGGTTTTAAATCGGTTCAAATTTTATTTGGTTCGGTTCGGTTTAAATCTAGTACGGTTCGGTTTAATTCGGTTTGCTTTTATTCGGTTCGGTTTGGTTCGGTTCCACCGAATGCCCACCCCTAAGTCTCGATATGGACGAACTCTTTCGGACCGATGATTATGTTGCAAAAATAATACATCCATATCAATCGGACCCGGCAAAATTCCATCATCAAATGACATTTGGGGAGAGAGAGAGAGAGAGAGAGAGAGAGAGAGAGAGAGAGAGAGAGAGAGAGAGGGGGGGGGGGCTGGGGTGAGGTATATAAAAGGGAGGGTCTCGATTTTTGAAAAGTCGAGGGGAATTTAATTCCTGTGGTTGGCTGGTGGGGAGTGGGGTATTAAATATTTACCGACTTTTGAAAAGTCGGTCGTTTTTAAGATGGTTGTTGGGAGTTTGGGGAGCAGTCTCGGGAAGGGGAACCCTCGATTTTTGAAAAGTCGATAGCAATTAAAAGGATCATTAAGCTTTCGTTTGTTTTTAATTGGTCTCGACTTTTGAAAAGTCGGCTGTTTTGAAAGTACTCGACTTTTCAAATGTCGAGAGAGCTATTTCTCAAATTACCAAACTATTTGGTCTATTTTGGGTAATCTGAAACCTAATTCGTCTACAAAGCAAAAATTCCCTAAAAGAAAATGTGTAGATAAGTTAGATCATCAGAACTACCATTTTAGTTAATTTATTTCTTTTTCTAGTACATATAAGAAAAGCCATCTTAAATCCAACAACTATTTTAATTAATAAACCATTGTAAAAAAAATAAATAAATAAAATATAGTTATAGTTGTGCAAAAATATATTTCTTGTTCGATCCGAAAAATTGACGTGAAATAAGGATCATTTTCTTTATGTGACCCGATATGAACGGAAAATTAAAAAAAATAATCAATTTTTTTTATAATATTTCAGAATGACAGAAAATTCGAAAAAATATGCTTCTTTATAATATTTCAGAACTAAACTAAAACGGATTAATAAAATCAAGTTAGTCATAATTTATTCCGGAACTAACTTTTATACAATATACTATAATTTATTTTTTAATATAAAATTATATATTTTAAAAAAAAGCAGATTAAAAAAATACATTATTCATAAATATAGAAAATATATATGATATTACAAAAATCAAATTAGCTATGTATTATTTCATATTATATTAATTATATTTATACTTATATTATTATTTGTGATATATAAATATAAAAATTATAAAAATTATTTATATTAATTGAAAATACTTTTTGAACGGAAAATGATTTGGGCACCAAAATATTCATATTTCATTCACTCACGTAATTTTTTGAGCGGGGAATGACCTTATAATATCATATCATATTATTTGTAGTATATGATTCGAAACCTAGTATGTTATAGTCAATATTTTAAATACCGTGTAGTGGACGCAAATCGTTGTGACGTTTGCTTTAGCGTTTTGCGTTAGCGGACGACACAACGCCTACTCCAACAATGGAATTGATCAGCCGCCCATCACAATTACAGTGGACCTCGATCATAATTTTATTTTTTGCACTATTATACAATATACATAAATATAGTTCAGCACAAAAGATTATATAAACACAATAGACTAAATATATTGATAATATAATTAGTACAAAGTCCAAATATAATTTTGTATCCGAACATATCGCATGTTAATTAATGACTTAATCGAAATGTCCATACTGTAATAAATATAAAAAATAGGATTTTGATATTAGTAAAATATTATTTCTAAAATTTCAAAACATAAGACTCATATTGAAAATATAACTCTTCCCACATCAAAACCAAATTCTTTTGTGTCAAAATTTTCGAAAGGATATAATCATAATTTCATTTTTATGGGTTATTTAAATAAATATATTATAGGGTATTATTTACAAAATTATCAAAACATTGATAATACTAAAAATAGAGTTTGTAAAATAAATCGCAAAAACTTGTAAATTAAATGATATGCAAATATAATAATTTAGAGTCTCATGTATGAAATGTGCCCATCCACCTCATCACCTCTTCATTAATTAGATGGCCATTCATTAAGCACCTCTCGTCACTTTCATACAATCACGAAACGTTCATGAAAAATTTAGAAAAGGAAGAGAGAAAAATCAAGAAAAGAAAAAAAGAAAAAAAAAATTCGCAAAATGAAAAACAGCATAATTTTCAGGAAGCTGAGTTATGAAGTGATGAGATAAGAAGGCTCGGTCTATTTTGGATAGTGTCGGGGACGGTCGCTTGTGGGACCATGTGTAGGATCTACTCGATAGATAAGTTTCTTGCAAATTGTTATTGTTTACGAAATGGTTGAAAGCGGCCATGATGGTTAGGTTGTGGTTTGATGCTGTAGTTTCGTTTGGAGATCTATATAGATTGAAATCTCCAATAACGATCCATGGTATGTTGGAGGTGTTTATTTATTCTAATTTCATCAGAAATTGATTTTTTAGGTTGTGGGATGTTGGACCATAGATGTTTGAAAATATAAACGAGAAACCTTCATTAGAGCGAAAGCGAAGTGTTATATTAAGGGAGAATTGGAGAGTTGAGATTTGGGTGCACGTGTAATTATCCGTCCAAGCAACAAGTAGACCCCCCTTTGAGCCGTCGGCCGCTTTGAATGCGAAGTGTTCGTACTTGTCTGAGCAAACTTTTTTGAAGTCGAAAAAATTGGGATGGTTCCATTTGGTTTCTTGAAGGCAAAGTAAATTTTCTTTGGATGTGCGAATGGATTCTTTTTTTTTTTGAGAAAAATATAGTAGGCTCGTGGGTCCTACTTCTATTGTTTGTATGAATTCAAAAATATTTTTACAAAGAAATAAGTAAATTTTTTGAAGGTATTTGCCCTACATTAGCTAAAAAACACTAAATCCTAAATACCTTCATACTAAATTTACTTATATCTCTTATAACCATCATTACTTGGAATTCAATTAACAGATTTGTTAAAATCCATTAATTGGATTCTTACATTTTGATTTCCGGATTTGATAAAGTTTCCAGTGTTTCAATTCCTTTATTTCCCTACTAAATCCAGGAAGACATTTCCAGGAAGACAATTCCGATTTCCCTTCTAAATCCAGGAATACATTTCTAGCGGTGGAAAATATCTTCGCCAGCTTCTACATCCTGCTTCTGTCTTCTTCTCACTCTTTTCTAGCGAATGGATTCCTTGACGACATTACATTTTTTTTTATTTACTAAACCTCGAACGTTCCAACATAAAATACTTAGTTCATTACAAAACATATTAAAAAGAAGATAGTTTCAAAAAGACAAGAAATAGATGGGTCCTTAAGGGAATGATGAGGATTACTAGTTAATCTCATCCTCAAATCCTTCGTAAACCCACGAGTTGTTCATCACCTTCCTCCACCAAATCCTTGTTATTGTTCAGTTCGAGATCTGTAGTAATTTTTTGATGAGCGTCAGTGAGTATAATGGACTGAGTTTCTTTTTGTATAGTTGAAGAAGATTGATTTGCCAAAAATAAGTATGTAAGTTCAAGTAGTTAATTTTATTATCAGTAATATTGTGATATTCGTTGAGTTTATTATGGTCAACTGAATTTACCATCAGATATAAATGATAGAAATTTGAAGTAATTTATTAATTTTATATCATTTTGATTAATATTGTGATATTGTTCAAATTTGCCGTGGTGAATTGAAATTGCCAACAGGAATAAGTGATAGAGTTTTGTATAATAATTTCATATAATTTCATAGAGGTGTTTGAAATCTTTTGCTCGATTGGATTTCATATAATTTCATCTAATCCGTCAAAATGAACCTCTAAGCAACTAAAAAAGAGTTGCCTTGCATATCACAAACAATATCCCATATGATGAATTCAAGACCGAAATCACCCGAGTCCTTATCCAATTTGGCACAAATTAGTTCTCTTGAACACAAAACAAATTACAAAATACAGGGCACAAAGTTCTCTTTCAAAAACGAAACAAATTAGACGACACAACACATTCAAAACAACGAAAACAATATCACAAATAAAAGATTAGACAAAACATATGAAAAACAATTGTAAAATAAGCATTAAGTTCCTCGCGCGATTACGTGGGAAATTTGCTAGTTTTATTCAGAATCAAACACAATCGCAAAACATAATTATGCTCGATATTCCTTCGATTTAAATAAATCATTGATTAGCCGGTTGAGATCCTTCTGTGAGCTCCCATCACTTTTCATCACAACCTTGGCCCTATTTGCGATCTCTCTTGCCCTGGAGCGGGCTTTCTCGCCGATCCCACCAGGTTCCATGAATTGCGACACCGATTTTGCAATAACGTTCTTATCAACTAGACCTTTTTCTTCTTCCCTCACGCTTCGTTTACCTCCTTCCCAAATCCTAGCTCCACATCCCTTCACTTCCACAACCAGCCTCTCTGTTATGAACTGCTCGAACGCTAGTGGCCACGTCAACATCGGGATCCCTGTTGTCATAGCCTCTAGGACCGAGTTCCATCCACAATGTGTCATAAAGGCCCCTACTGCGATATGGCTTAGTATCGCAAGTTGTGGGACCCATCCACGAACAACGAGTCCTCTCGGTTCTACCCTATTCTCCCATCCTTCAGGCATCCACTCAGTCTCTGTGCTTTTGTTACCTAAAAAGAAAAAAAGAAATGTTAATGTGTCATAAACTATTCTATTCATTAACTTGTGATATGATGTAAAATAATAAATGAAGGCCAATGTTTTAATTTTAAAATTGCATACCTCCCCTCACTGTCCATAGAAAATTCTTCCCTGAATTCTCTAAACCTAATGCAAGTTCACTCAGTTGTGCATTAGTGAAGTGACACCAACTCCCGAAGCATACAAAAACTACGGACCTCTCGTCCTTACTATTCAGCCAATCGAGGCAGGCTGCGTCACTCTTACCCCCACGTTCCTTAGCCCCGTTATTATTCTCGGAAGTACCTAATCCAAGGGGACCCAAAAAGTACACATTTGGATCCTTCTTCTTATAGGGCTCGTAATAATCGAACTCTAAATCATAAAATGTATTCACGATAGCACCAGACCCGTTCATTCGAGCTTGCTTTAGTTCACCAGAGATGCCTGCTAGGAAGTCGTCATCCTTCACAAGGAAATCTGGCAACTCCGATGGAGGTATACTGATTTGTGGGCCCGGAAGATTTGGGACATTTCCGAAGCTTCCATATGGATCCAATTTGTTTTTCACCATAATATTCGATCTGATCTCAGAGAGATTGTGCATGACTACCTGAGCAAAAATACCAATCGGGTAGAAAGTGAAGCGAGGAATTGATAACTCAACCGCAATTTTTGTGGTCCAAGTGAAATGGATGTCCGCTATTATCGCATTTGGTTTATAAGCTCGAATGAGTGCTTCTTGTTCAGCGCGTGACAATCTAGAAGCTTCGTCAACACGACACGAATCGTCATAAGATGCGTTAGAGAGATTCTCCGTGCCGGGAGGGAGGCCAACTTAACGAAAACATTACATGGATTTAGTTAGAGTAAACTACAACAGTAATTAAGTAGGCTGATTTTATAGCTTGGTTACTATCATTTCACAAAACTTAAAGAGACAAAATTCATGGGTACCATTGCAAAAATATCATAATTTCACCGATAGTCCTTTGATCTAGTGATAAAGTGATTAACACAAAATATCAAATGTCAAGGGTCCAAGCCTCATTGGTATCACAAATAAAAAAATGAAACCAATAATACCCATGTTTCATGGATTAGGTTTCGATTAAAAAAAAATGTCATAATTTCTCATATACCCCTAAAAACGTAAAAATTTAATAAATACTCCTATAATTTTTTAAAACATCATAGATATTCCTAAACTGAACTTTTAAATAAAAAATTGTTAACTTTTTTGTTCAAAATATGTTTCTGTTTTATCCTCGTATAAATATAACATCTATTTAAAATTTTGAGAATACTATTGATTTGAGTAATGAGTTTTGGAAGAAAATCATGAGATAGACTTGACATTATTTGATTTTTTTATTGTTTTAAATATTATTGAACATCAAAGTTATTCATAATCATAAAAAAATAAATTTAAAAATTAGTAATTGATCCATTACTAACGAAAAAGACGTTGATGATTTTTGATGATATTATAGGGGCATATGTGATATTTTTTTTGCGTCAAACTTAAATTAGACTGGTACACTACATGAGTTTAAGCAGCATACTTACCAGAAGGAAAAGGAAAAGTCAGTATTTTCACATAGGGGGATAGAGAAGGACGAATTAACGCAGCATTTGCCGGGGTTGTCACGATGATCGGCTCCACATTTGGGAGTTTTCCGAGAAGGTGAGCTAAGTCTGTCATAGGGATCAGATGACCCGTCGCAAAAAACGGGATCATGAATATGCGAAACATGTGTGTCGAGGTCGGTGATGCTTCTAGAGAATCCATGGAGGAAGAAGAAGAAGGAGGAGATATTGAAATGTCTATTATAACGTGGTACTCGCCCTTGATATATAAAATGATATGTGATTCTGATTTCAATAATGTGTACAGACTAATAATTGTAGTAATAAATACAAAGTAACATGTGAATTTTGTATTATTACGATGATTCCATGTGATACGCAAGCTTTATCTTATTTTGATTTTAATAATTGGTGTGTTAAATATATGAAAAATGTTGGACATACCTCACCTCTTCCCCGAGTTTTGGTAACGTAGATAAGACTTAACACCTTAAGAATTAACATCTTAATTAATTGTTTAACATCTTAATTGGAAGTTCAATTATAAATTAAAATAATCAAATTATAAATTAAGATGTTAAATCATATATTTATTTATTAATTTTTATGGTGTTAAGTCATATTCACATCATCGAGACTCTTGAAAGAAAGTACTAGAGACTGTACATCACTACTCTTATATTTCATCACCAGCATCTCCGAGGCATCAGTAACTCTACACGATTTGTCGTGTAGAGCATTTCTGCATGTGATCTATTTTGAGATCAAAATTCGAAAAATTACTTGGATTTTGAAAATATTTTAGAATTAATCCGGAACTGATTTTAAAAAAAACAAAACTGATTTCATATATTGGTTCTTCAAGATTTACTATCCGATCATATTATATTCATGAAATATTTGGATCTTATTCAATTTGACACGTGCAATAGATGTTTCATTTATTTTTCTAAATAAAGTTTTTCGGATGACAATAGCGATGATATCACCCTGTTTCGGAAGCGGGGACATAATGAAACAAACATCATTCATACACTTACTATCTATTATATTGATTCAACAAGCTTCCACTTTTTTTTTGAATAGATCTAACTGCTGATTTTTGAACTCTTTTTTAATAACCATAATATATAAACATATTAGATTACTAGTAGAATTTGATGATTGAATCATTTTTGTTCTTGAAATCCATTTTTTATGATTTTTACACATTTCTTATTTTTATGGACGTCTTCTTTGAGGAGGTCGACAACCAATTATGTGGCATAGGTGTTTCGTCGTGTTTGAATCATGGTTCTGAAAATCGGAATCGGAAATCGAATCGGGGAATGCCTGGAGGAGTAATCGGAATCGGAATCGGCAAAATCGGAATCAGAATCGATCAACGAATCGGCAAAAATGTAAAAACAATGTTTAAACATAAATAAAGCTAAAAATTACATATATCTACTGCCAAAAACTATGTCGTGCTGGTTCGGTGATCTCGTCATCATCATAATTATAACTGTGCGGATAAAAATTTCGATAATCCACCACAGAGTCGATCGAAGATAAATCTTCTTGTTGTTGTTGGTTATCATAATACGAATTATATATATCTGTATAAGAAATTCACGGAGAAATTAACAGAGAAGAAAGAAGAAGTTGATACTGAATAAATGAATACTCAATTGTTACAAATGAGGATACATATAGAAAGAAAGAAAAAACACCTTTATATCACATCAATCTAATTACATATTATACCCCCACACAAAAAACACACACACTCTCTCTCTCTCTACCTTTACATTATTCCAATTCCCACCCCACGGCCCACACACCTCTCTCTCTCTCTCTCTCTCTCTCTCTCTCTCTCTCTCTCTCTCTCTCTCTCTCTCTCTCCACAGACAGCACGCGACCCCTACGCCTCCGCCATGGAGCTATGCCATGGAGCCAGGGAGCCAGGGAGCCCTCCACGACGCACGCGATTCCTACGCCAAGCCCTCCACGACGAAGCTGGAGCCCTCCACTCACGACAGCAAGCTACAGGTCTCGTTTTTGTCGTTTTTTCTCGGGTTTAACTCCATTTTTCTTGCCAAATCGGCCGATTCCGAGTAAAAATGGTGAAAATCGGCAAGGTGCCCGCCGATTCCGGGTTGAACTCGGCGATTCCGAGTTGGAATCGCCGATTCCTCGAACCATGGTTTGAATCCAATTTGACACCACTCCAAAAAATGGTTCTTAACGTTGCATCTCTTCCGAAACCCTTTCCCTTTACTATAAGCCATGCTCCTTTCATATTTGGTTTCACTCAGATATAAATAGGGTTTTTCGTCGTGATTGGAGCAGTAAAGATTGTTCCTCTTTTGGGGCCTTTAAATCCAGAAGTACCGGCAAAGTCCAAAAAAATCATTTGACCTTGTAAATCTATAACAATTAGAATGGTATTGTTCGAACTCGTTTGAATATAATTAAATAAGTCATTTTTTATTTTACGTAAATTCTGATAACATCGAAGCCCAAGAAGATCAAGACGATTATGACATGAAAGATTACAAATATTCATTCTTCGTCTCATTGTTTTCATATTTTTATTATCTTTTCATAAGTATAATCGAAAAGAATAAGATATACATAGATACCAATTTCATGATCCCTTCATTTTTTAAGTTAGATTGAAATTAAGATTCCAATACTCCGTTTTGAATCTCATTCAAATTTCCAACTTGAAATATAACATCATAGGGGTTATACTATATGAAAATATTCATCTCACGAATTCTTAGGGAACGAGTCGAAAGGAGGATTAAAATTCATCTCACGAATTAAAACTTCAAACTTCCAACTTGAACTATAATACGCGTAACATGTCAGGGATTAGTGTATGAAACAAAATACACCGGTTTTTAGAAACCCGAAACCCGGATGACTAAAAATTAACTAATCACTTCACTTGGTTTTTAAAATCAGTAGAATTAAAATTTAATTAACCATGTTTTGGTCAACCGTATATTTTTTACCTTAAAACCCGAGTTTTATAAACCAGGTGTAAAAGACAACATACATACATAAGCGGTTTTTCTAAAACCCAGCCACTAAAAACAAACGTAATTATTGCCTGGCGATAGCTGCTTTTTGGTGTTCTTTTGGGGTAGAGATTTATAAAAACCGGTTTTTTTTTTGTTTTTTACACATATATACACTCACCCTTTTACACATAAATTAAAAAAATTATATATATACATAGAGGTGGGCTATGGTGCTTATATGAGCACCAAGAGGGTTGGTGCTCACATATTTTTAGTCGTTTGATCTTATTAAGATATGTGCGTGATGGATTAAACGTAGACTTAACGTTCCCGTTTGTATTCAGCTTCTCCGTTTCCTTTCTTCTTCTCTCTCATTGATAATATCTCTCCATTTCATTAATGATCCCTGCACAGTAAAACTTGGTTTTCTTTTGTATCTCCCTCAAATCTGCTTCTCATGGGGACGAAATCTTCGGTGTTCAGACTCTCTCTAGAAGATGTCCTCTCTAGTCAAGAAATTAGTCTCGTAGTAGTGTTGCTGAGATTTCCCTTTTCTTTCTTGTGTGCTTTTTTTCTTCCCTTTTTAGCGAGATTCACTATCTCTCAGTGCAATGAATTCTCTTTGAAAGTGTTTTAAGGTGCGCTGGAGTAATCTGGGTACTGCAAATTTTTGTCTCTTTCTCTCTCACTCGCTGTTAAGTGTATGAAAAATGGATGTCTCCATTCTCACATGAATAGCAGAGCAATGAGTTTTCCTCTTCTAACAAACTAAGATGATGTGTAATAATTCCAAGACATTAGCACATGCGATTAGTTAATAGGATTGATTAGGTGTCAACTAATGATAGGTTAGAACTAGGTCATAAGATCTATAAATAGACTAGTCTAACTCAATTGTAAACAGTGAATTGAAATATAAAAATACAAAGAGAATTTTTATTCAACATGGTATCAGTAAAAGGATTCGATCCTCTTTCTTCTTCCTCCTAGCTATCCAATCATATTCTTCTCCTTCTCTTTATTCCTTTTGAAAATTGAGCTCATCTCTCTCTCTCTCTCTCTCTCTCTCTCTCTCTCTCTCTCTCTCTCTCTCTCTCTCTCTCTCTCTCTCTTACTCCTTCATCCCCATGGACAACTCTGCTCTTAATCTTTCTCAGTCCGCCACTTCTCAACTTACCCCCGAAAATCCCCCCAATCGACCGATCTCCTTCCCACACTCGATCCAGTATAAACTAGACCGAGAAAATTTCCTGTTATGGCGTTCACAAATAACTCCAGTTCTTATTGGTCATAATCTAATGGGCTACCTCGATGGTACGATCCAATCTCCCTCCCAACCTCTTAATGGATCAAGCACACCGGAGTATCAAGCTTGGCTCCAGCAAGATTCTCTCCTCCTCGCTTGGCTCTTTTCCTCTCTCTCCGAACCAGTACTAACACAATTCGTCACTTGCTCCACATCCGGTGAACTCTGGCGTGGCATCCAAACCCTTTACGCATCTCCTGCCATGTCCTCGGTTCTAGATTTGAAGCGCCAACTTCAATTTACCACCAAAAGCAGTACTAGCATGACATGTTCTGACTACGTACATCGCATGCGCAACCTTGCCGATCACCTTACTCTTCTTGGTTCACCGGTCTCCGAATCTGATCTGGTCTCTTACATCCTCAATGGTGTGGGCCACGAATACGATTCGATTGTCTCCGCTATCTCCACAAGGAACCAACCAATCCCTGTCATTGAGCTCTTAAGCTTACTCCTCGCTCAAGAACGACGATTGGAACACCACTCCGCTGCTGCAACCAATTCAGCTTTTGCAAACACTGCAACCACCAATCTCTATGCGTCACAACCTCCGCAATCAAACCAAGGCTTCATCAACACTGCCACCACCAATTCATATGCGTCTCAACCGCCGATTCTTCCAACTCCGACTCGTCCACCTCAACATAACTATCAACGTGGCGGAAGAACAAATCGTGGTGGAGGTCGTGGACGGACAGCCCCTTGGAATCAAAATCGTGCACCATGTCAGATTTGTAACAAGACCAATCATTCGGCAGCACGATGTTGGATGCGCTTTGATCAGAACTTCAATCCTCCCCCAAATCCGCAGCCTCAAGCTCAAACTGCGGTAGTTCCTTCTCCCCCAGTTACTCTTCCCTCAAATGGACCCCCCGAAGGTTGGTTCTTGGACTCGGGGGCGTCGCATCATATCACATCCAACTTGAATAACCTTTCAACCCATGCGATGTATCAAGGCAACGATCAAGTATACATTGGTAACGGGCAAGGTTTGCGAATAAAAAATATTGGTTCTACTTCTTTTACCATTTCTTCCAAAACGTTACACCTTAAAAACATTATTCATGTCCCTTTCATCTCTAAAAACCTCTTAAGCGTATCTAAACTCACTAATGATAATGACATCTTTATTGAATTTTATCCTTTGTTTTGCCTTATTAAGGATTGCCGTACAAAACAAATCCTTCTCCGAGCAACACTTCATGAGGGTCTCTATTACATTTCTCCGCACCAACCTTCTTTTGCTTTAATAACACAACGCGTCTCCACCGATTTGTGGCACCGGCGGTTTGCTCACGCGTCCTTTTCCTCTACTTTATCACTTTTACGTAATCTTGGCATTCCTTTTCTCTCCAATAAAGTGACCCTTTGCGGCGATTGCTCTCAAGGGAAAACTCATGTGTTACCGTTCTCGAACTCATCCACCCGAGCTCAACATCCCTTGGAAGTGATTCACACCGATCTTTGGGGTCCCTCGCCTTGTGTGTCTACACATGGTTGTAAATATTACGTTGTTTTTATTGATGAGTTTTCTCGCTTTGTATGGATTTTTTTTATCTCTTCGAAAGATCAAGTGTGTGATGTTTTTGTTAAATTCAAACTACTTGTTGAAAATCTTTTTGATCGCACCATTAAAATCTTGCAAACCGATGGCGGCACCGAATTCAAACCCATATTTCGCATGTTTCCATCCATCCTTCCTCAACTTTCTTGCCCCCATACCCCTCAACAAAATGGGTTAGCGGAACGTAAGCATCGACATATCATTGAACTTGCATTATCATGCATGTCCACCGCTTCCATACCATCTAAATATTGGGATGATATCTTTGCGAGTGTGGTTTTTGTCATAAATAGACTACCTCCTTCCTCTTCCACTATCTCTCCTTTCGAAATTCTGTTTCATCATAAACCCGATTACTCCTTTCTTCGAGTTTTAGGTTGTTTGTGTTATCCGAACATTCGACCATATAACAAAAACAAACTTCAATATCGCTCTCTTCCATGCATTTTCTTGGGATATTCATCGGTCCATAAAGGGTATCGTTGCTTACACATACCAACCGATAGAATCTACATCAGTCGAGATGTACAATTTGCCGAAGACACATTTCCATTTGCGCTCAAAACCGATTCCCAATCAGCACAGAATTTAAATATTCAAAGCCCACTTACTGTTTTTTATTCTAATGACAAGATTATTGGGCCCAGCCCAGGCCCTCCAAGTGCAGTGCATACTCTAGGCGGATGGACCATACCCACCGTAGACATGGTCTCTGGTGCTGGGGCTGTAGCGCACACCGAGTCCACTGGTGCTCCTACACCATCAAACGAGCCTCGGTTCATCGAAGATCCGGTCCACGACACCACTCTACAGACCGAGTCCACCTCTCCCTCACCTAGCACGCACGCATCCATTGAACCAACATCCTCATCTTCACAGAACTCGATCCCCTTCTCTTCTCCTTCCACTTGTCCTCTCGATCTGACGGTTCAACCATTAACCACTACTCGCCCCGATCCGCCATCATCACCTATTCCACGCCATTCCATGGTTACGAGAAACCAAGACAACACACGCAAGACGAAGCTCTACCCTGATTTCCAGCTTTATCTCGCCACCTATCCCTCCGATGACTTGACGGAACCTTCGAGCTTCACCTCGGCAAACAAAAGTGCTCACTGGCGACAAGCTATGGCTTGTGAACTCGATGCATTGGCTCTTAATAAGACATGGATCTTGGTTCCTCCTCCCCCAAATCAAGGTATTATAGGTTGCAAATGGATCTATAAAATCAAGCGCCTTTCCGATGGAACAATTGATCGATTCAAGGCTCGATTAGTGGCAAAAGGGTACAGTCAAATGGAGGGCATCGACTATCATGAAACCTTCAGCCCGGTTGTAAAACCGACCACGATCCGCATCATCTTGTCCATGGCAATTTCGAATGGGTGGAACTTGCGCCAATTGGATGTAAACAATGCCTTTCTTCACGGCGACTTGAGTGAAACGGTGTATATGACACAACCGCCGGGTTACGTTAATTCAGATTTTCCTCACCACGTGTGCCTTCTTCGAAAAGCCTTGTATGGTCTCAAACAAGCGTCCCGTGCTTGGTTCCAGAAATTAAGAGCATCTCTCATTGAACTCGGTTTCAATTCTTCTAATGCCGATACCTCTCTATTTATCCGAAATGAATGTGGCAATATCTCGTACCTCTTAGTCTATGTCGATGACATCATTGTCACCGGCTCAAATCCACAAACAATTCAACAACTCATCGATGACCTCAGCTCGAGATTCTCTCTAAAAGATCTCGGCCCTCTCTCACATTTTCTTGGAATTCATGTGACGAGATCAACCTTGGGCTTACATCTTAGCCAAGCTCAATACGTTCACGATCTTCTTCAAAAGCACAATATGGTTTCGGCAAAACCCACCAACTCACCCATGGCGTCCGGCTCCCCTCCTTCAAAAACCGATGGTTTGCCACTTCAAGATCCATATCCTTTTCGAAGCCTCGTGGGTGCGTTACAATATGTAACCATCACCCGACCAGATATTACTTTTGCGGTCAATAAAATTTCCCAATTCATGGCAGCACCATCGAAAATTCACTTCATGGCAGCCAAACGTGTGCTTAGATATCTCAAAGGTTCCATCATGAAAGGGATTCTCCTTCATCCTATCTCTAATTTTGCTCTTCATGGTTATTGCGATGCGGATTGGGCGGGATGTCCCGATGATCGCCGCAGTACAACCGGGTTTTGTGTCTACCTTGGACCAAACCTTATCTCGTGGAGTTCGAAGAAGCAACATACGGTGGCACGGTCAAGTACCGAGTCTGAATACCGTAGTTTAGCAATGGCGACAACCGAAATTGTATGGATCCAATCTCTATTAAAAGAACTCTTTATCTCCTCAATGGTTCCTCCTACCATTTGGTGCGACAATCTTGGAGCTACGTTTTTAGCATCCAATCCCGTCTTCCATGCTAGGACCAAACATATTGAAATAGACTTTCATTTTGTGCGAGAAAAGGTTCAAAATGGTGATATTCAAGTGAAGTTTATTTCTACCGCTGATCAAGTGGCTGATGTTATGACAAAGCCACTATCATCGAGTCCGTTCCTGCTATTGCGATCCAAACTCACTGTGTGCGACCCACCATGAGTTTGCGGGGGGGGGGGGGGGGGGGGGGGGGGGTTAAGTGTATGAAAAATGGATGTCTCCATTCTCACATGAATAGCAGAGCAATGAGTTTTCCTCTTCTAACAAACTAAGATGCTGTGTAATAATTCCAAGACATTAGCACATGCGATTAGTTAATAGGATTGATTAGGTGTCAACTAATGATAGGTTAGAACTAGGTCATAAGATCTATAAATAGACTAGTCTAACTCAATTGTAAACAGTGAATTGAAATATAAAAATACAAAGAGAATTTTTATTCAACACTCGCTGCAATCCACATTCTTTCCTTGTGGGATGGAGCAATCTTCTCCTGAATTGGTTTTCTCAAACAACAAAGGTACCCCAATTCAACTAATTCAGACTAATTAGTAATTACACTACGGGCGATTTTAGTAATTGATAATTGGTAATTAGTGTAATTACGATTGTTAGTAAAGTTGCTGAGATTCTCCTTTTCTTCCTTGTGCGATTTTGTCTTTTCTTTTCAGGGTGATTCTCTCTCTCAGTGTGCAATGGACTCTCTTTGAAGGTGTGATGTAATTTTCTTCAGGGACCAAAATTAATTTTTTTTTTCCAACAAAATGGTACCACTAATTTGACTAATTCATCATTGATTATACAAAGAAACAAAAAGGAATATCATAACTATCATTCTTATTTCTTATTATATAGGTCGAGACAATGATACATGAAGAAAAACTTGTGAAATTGCATAAGGGTGAATTGCAAAATCACTTAATTGGAGCACTCTATTGTATCCACAAGCTAAGTAAAACTCCACTGTTCTTAATAACTCAAGTATCATCTTACATATTTATCTCTTTCTACTTCTTTCTCAGAGGCGTGACGAGTATTTAAACCAGTCGAGAGGACCATGCAGCTAGGTTTTGAACTGTGTCCGAAAAGAGATAATATTTAAAACCGTATTTTAACTTAGTGTTATGCACAATACTTGTGATATTAAGATTTAGGATTCTCGACCGAAATCAATCCAATTGGAAACAAATATACATGCAGGCCATCTGCAAATAGTTCTCCTTCAAGGGCAAAATAAAGACGAGACAATTGCCTTCCTATGATGTTAATTGTGATGACAAAATTAAATTGAGGTGGATCTCGGTCTAATTTGTTTTGTTATGATCTATGTTATTAGCACAGTTTTGTGTGCATGTTGTCGATTTTGCAAGTTTTGCTTAAGACGTGAATGGTGAGGTTTGTTGACATGTTTGATCTGAGGTTTTGTTTTCTATAATTACGAGAGCATGGATTAGGATCAAGGAATGAGATTGGTATTTGGTATTTATGTATTCGAAATGTGTATTGAATTTTTTAATGAATAATATGTGTGCTTGGTTTTGATATGCTAACATGAGATGGTTTCAAC